>CM038352.1:2558456-5115956 GCA_021464625.1 Proterorhinus semilunaris
GGAGGAGGAGGAGGAGGAGGAGTTAAACATCTCGGTGGAGCAGAGAGATGACCCCTCGCTGGTGCAGAGTCTCCCACAGACGCTGCTCCAGACGCAGGTCGTGGTTGGAGAAGAACCTCAGCGGTTTGTTGACAGAGTCGTAATAATGATCCGAAAAAGACGCAAAGTTCTTCGTGATGAAGCCGAACGCTGACACCTGGTGGACACAACACGGAGGCGCACCTTTAGAAACATCACCAACAACATGTGAATAATGTTCACAACAAACGTTAGGAACACACCGTCAAGCATGAACAACAAAGCCTGTCCTCATGGCAGGGGCTGATACCGCCCCCTAGAGGCTCGGGGCGGCTCCAAAAGGTGTGCCTTTAAAATGGGCACCAATGGGGACTTTACTCGTGTCGAAAGACTTTTGTTTAAAACAAATTGTTTTAGACCACACGGTAAGCCCCCTATGAGAGACCAACAGGCCCGTTTGGAACCATGAGGCCGTCCTTCTGTGGACCCACCACCTGCAGGGGGCGCTATAGGGGCTGGTGCAGCTCCAACAGCTGCCCCTACGACCCGGCAACGGACAAGTGGAAGAAAATGGATGGATGGTTTTAGACCCGTGACAACTGAGAACAAAATATTTTTAACCACGCTGCATTTTCCATCCATTTTCTTCTGATGGCAGCAGTCTGAGCGGAGATGGTCTGAGCGGAGATGGTCTGAGCGGAGATGGTCTGAGCGGAGATGCCCAGACTTCCCAATCCACGCACAGTCGCACACCTCCTCCCAGTAGGACATGCCTGGAACACCTCCTGAGGGAGGCGACCGGGAAACAGATGGAAACCTTTCGACGTGAAGGAGCACTTTACTTTTACTCCGAGCTCCTCACCCTATCTCCTTAAGGAGATAGGGTGAGGAGCCAACAGAATAACATCATCTGCAAACAGCAGCGATGAGATCCTGAGGTTCCCAAACTGGAGACTCTTCAGGTCCCCGTCTGTGCCTTGAACTTCTGTCCGTAAATGTAATTAACAGAACAGTTTTATTTATCTTTATAGTTTTAGCGTTGGGCTTTGATCGACAGGCCTCGGAGCACTGCAGATGTTCGTTGCTGCTCAGCTCGCCTCACGGGGGCGGAGCTTTTCATCCTTTTGCTCTGTGGGAGGAGCCTGAGCTGCGTCAGGGATTCTCTCGGGGAAGAATGAGCAATGACAGTCTGTTCATGAAGACCTCATTTCTACCTCACAGTTACGGGTCAGCGAGGAATGTCGATGTTTCTCCTCGTTTCTACCTCACGGTATTTTACTTTGACGCGGCGTCGTGTTGTGATCGAGCTCGATTTGTGTTACATTTTGTATGAAAAGCGCTCTATAAATAAAGTTTAATTTGATTTGAATAAAATATTTGTCAAGCCATAAGTAAAAGAAGTCTTATTGGGGGCGGGGTTGCCTGGTGGCAGGTGGGCAGGGCGTGGCAGGTGGGCAGGGGGTGGGTTTACCTGGTGGCAGGTGGGCAGGGCGTGGCAGGTGGGCAGGGGGCGGGGTTACCTGGTGGCAGGTGTGCAGGGCGTGGCAGGGGGCGGGGTTACCTGGTGGCAGGTGTGCAGGGCGGTCAGCAGCATCAAGGCGCCAGTGCTGGGCATGAACAGGTTCCTGGTCCTCGGGTTCAGCATCAGCGGAGACTCCAGGAAACTACAGGACTCAGATCAGTCACTTAAACAGTTCAATCATAGGATAACCCCGCGCTGAAGGTCTGAGCACACCTGTGAAGGTCTGAGCACACCTGTGAGTGACGTAGTGGATGAACTCCGGGTGGAGCATCCTGAACCTCGAGGGCGGAGCGTCTCCAAAGTAACGCCACGGCCTGGACACGAGCGGGAGAGACACTTAGCACAACGGGGAGAATGATCTGAAAAATGAGCTGCAGACAAATGAAAGACTCACCGGTCTCCTCTGTCCCGGCCGAAGGGAACGGAGCGCCCCCGTGTGGCCGAGGAGAGCATGACGTAATCCCGGAGGTTCGACGGAATGAAGATGTACTTCAGCGACTGCGACAGGAGAGGAGAAGAGGAGGTTAGAGGAGAGAGGAGCGAGAGGAGAGAGGAGCGAGAGGAGAGAGGAGAGAGAGGAGCGAGAGGAGAGAGGAGCAGATGGTGCAGAAGATTCCGTGTTGGACTCACGTGGCTCTGAGGGACGCTGTAGAAGCCGTCTCCGCGGTACATCAAAAGGCCGTTCTTCATGGTGTTTGTGGTGAATCCATAAAACGAGGTCTTTGTCCCAACGTCCTCCTCAAACCCTCTGAGGATGGCCCCGTTCACCCTGAGGACACATAGGAGGATGACCACTCTGCCACAGGAGGATGACCACTCTACCACAGGAGGATGACCACTCTACCACAGGAGGATGACCACTCTACCATAGGAGGATGACCACTCTACCACAGGAGGATGATCACTCTACCACAGGAGGATAACCACTCTACCACAGGAGGATGACCACTCTACCATAGGAGGATGACCACTCTACCACAGGAGGATGATCACTCTACCACAGGAGGATAACCACTCTACCACAGGAGGATGACCACTCTACCATAGGAGGATGACCACTCTACCACAGGAGGATGACCACTCTACCACAGGAGGATGACCACTCTGCCACAGGAGGATGACCACTCTACCACAGGAGGATAACCACTCTGCCACAGGAGGATGACCACTCTGCCACAGGAGGATGACCACTCTGCCACAGGAGGATGACCACTCTACCACAGGAGGATAACCACTCTGCCACAGGAGGATGACCACTCTGCCACAGGAGGATGACCACTCTGCCACAGGAGGATGACCACTCTGTGAGGTTTTATTTCGTGACATATTAGCCGGTGAAGAGTCTGCAGCTGTGAATGGATGAGCCTGAGAAAGACCAGGAAGCATCACAGCCGTGTTCGAGCCACTTCCTGGATAAATCTCCGGCTCAAAGCGACAAAACGTCAGAGGATAAACATCGGAAAGAGAGAGTTCGATCTTTCCTCTGACAGACTTAAAACGGAGATGTTGAGGAGGTCACTGGAGTTTCCGTGTTCGTACCTGAACACATAGTCGTGTTGGTCGATGGCTCGTCCCTGTTTGGAGCCTCTCAGGATTCCTCCGTTTCCCACAACGGCACAACGGAGACACCTGTCCCCCCCAGGACTGTCCCCCCCAGGACTGTCCCCGAGGCCAGGGGACGTCAGCAGATACAGTGAGGCTTCCACCACTAAGGACAAAAGAGACACACTCAGGTTTAGATTTGGGTAAAGCCAAACTGGCCCGCCCGCCCGCCTACCAACTAAGGCTATCTCCACACGAAGACAAAACGCTTGTGTTTTCAGAACCGTTCTTTGTGAGCACGAGCTCAGTAAACGTGTCCACACGGGAATCCACGAGGAGAGTTTGTGGAATGTAAACAGTGAAAATGAAACAGATTCAAGGATTTACAGAAGAGACAAGTTTATTCTTCAGACGTAACGGGACTAAAGCAGAAAAACCTGTGGTTCCAAAAACACAGACTGTTTTTCTGCTCGTCTCCTGTGGCTCACGGACTCCAGTGGAGCAAAGAGTAAAACCATCACAGATCCATGAGAGGTCAGTAGATTCTGGATAACAGACTCTGGGGCTGTGATGTCATCGTTTTAGGAAAAGTCGCGGAGACGTCGTAACAGCGGAGTCACGTAAACGGCGTTTTGAGATCTTCCCGCTCTGGGACCTGGTTTGGAAAGTGTTCGTTTACAGACGTCCCAAAACGCCGGACTCGTGTGGACGATGCCCTGGACTGATCAAATATCTTTGGTCCTCAGCTCGACTTCGTGTGGACGGGGCCTGATCCTCACCCGTCCAACTGGTCCTCTGGGCTCCAATTACGCACTTACCTGTGACAGTTAATTAGTGTCTTCTTTTCCAAACCAATGTTGGTTCAGTCCGACGGTGAGGGCGGGAGCCGGTCAGGATGGATTCTCGTGTGTTTGTAAACTCACAAATACCACGAGGATTCATCTGACTGGAGAAGGAATCACAGTTTACTCTTCATGACTGTCTTTGGTCTCGTTTTAGGTGTTGTTGGGCGAGTAGCGACCCGTCCGTACCGTGCCGGTCCAGGCCGCTCCAGCCGTACGGGGGCTCCCTCAGGCTCAGGTTGGACCAGGACTCTTCAGTCAGAGTCTCTCGAGTCTGAAACACCGGCACCGAGAACTGGAACCTGTTCTTCAGGAGAACATCTCGCTCCACGACCCAGCGCAGACCACAGGGAGCCTGCAGGAGAGACACGTCTACTATAAGTATTTGTACTTTTACTCAAGTATTGAACCTAGTACTTTGACCGGCTCTGCTCCTCACCTGGATCCGGCTCTGGTTCGTTCGTTCTTGGTAAAGTTTCCATTTGAAATCAACGCCGCCCTCTGCTGGAGACTCTCTGCAAAACAACACTTTTACTCCAATCAGAAGAGTTTTTATTAACATTGTTTGAGAACAGGTTCACAAACTAGGAACATAAAACATATACAACAGAATTCAGATAAAGATATGCTATAAAAAACTTAAACACTATAAGACTACAAGGGCATAAAGATAAAAAAATACAAAAATAAAAAGTCAAATATGTGAGAGATGACAACAATTGACAAAGAACAACAAGTCCCGGTTCAGTCCCGGTTTAGTCCTGGTTCAGTCCCGGTTTAGTCCTGGTTCAGTCCTGGTTTAGTCCTGGTTTAGTCCTGGTTTAGTCCTGGTTCAGTCCTGGTTTAGTCCTGGTTTAGTCCTGGTTTAGTCCTGGTTTAGTCCTGGTTCAGTCCAGGTTTAGTCCTGGTTTAGTCCTGGTTCAGTCCTGGTTTAGTCCTGGTTTAGTCCTGGTTTAGTCCTGGTTTAGTCCTGGTTTAGTCCTGGTTCAGTCCAGGTTTAGTCCCGGTTTAGTCCCGGTTCAGTCCCGGTTTAGTCCTGGTTCAGTCCTGGTTTAGTCCTGGTTTAGTCCCGGTTTAGTCCCGGTTCAGTCCCGGTTTAGTCCTGGTTTAGTCCAGGTTTAGTCCTGGTTTAGTCCAGGTTTAGTCCTGGTTTAGTCCTGGTTTAGTCCTGGTTCAGTCCAGGTTTAGTCCTGGTTTAGTCCTGGTTCAGTCCTGGTTTAGTCCTGGTTTAGTCCTGGTTTAGTCCTGGTTCAGTCCTGGTTCAGTCCTGGTTTAGTCCAGGTTTAGTCCTGGTTTAACCCTGCTTTAGTCCTGGTTTAGTCCAGGTTTAACCCTGCTTTAGTCCTGGTTCAGTCCTGGTTTAGTCCTGGTTTTGTCCTGGTTTAGTCCAGGTTTAACCCTGCTTTAGTCCTGGTTCAGTCCTGGTTTAGTCCTGGTTTAGTCCTGGTTTAGTCCAGGTTTAGTCCTGGTTTAGTCCTGGTTTAGTCCTGGTTTAGTCCAGGTTTAGTCCTGGTTTAGTCCTGGTTTAGTCCAGGTTTAACCCTGCTTTAGTCCTGGTTTAGTCCAGGTTTAACCCTGCTTTAGTCCTGGTTTAGTCCAGATTTAACCCTGCTTTAGTCCTGGTTCAGTCCTGGTTTAGTCCTGGTTTAGTCCTGGTTTAGTCCTGGTTTAGTCCAGGTTTAACCCTGCTTTAGTCCTGGTTCAGTCCTGGTTTAGTCCTGGTTCAGTCCAGGTTTAGTCCAGGTTTAGTCCTGGTTTAGTCCTGGTTCAGTCCTGGTTTAGTCCTGGTTTAGTCCTGGTTTAGTCCAGGTTTAGTCCTGGTTTAGTCCTGGTTTAGTCCAGGTTTAGTCCTGGTTTAGTCCTGGTTTAGTCCAGGTTTAGTCCTGGTTTAGTCCAGGTTTAGTCTCGGTTTATTCCTGCTTTAGTCCTGGTTTATTCCTGGTTTAGTCCTGGTTTAGTCCTGGTTTAGTCCTGGTTTAGTCCTGGTTTAGTCCTGGTTTAGTCCAGGTTTAGTCCTGGTTTAGTCCTGGTTTAGTCCTGGTTTAGTCCTGGTTTAGTCCAGGTTTAGTCCTGGTTTAGTCCTGGTTTAGTCCTGGTTTAGTCCTGGTTTAGTCCTGGTTTAGTCCTGGTTTAGTCCAGGTTTAGTCCTGGTTTAGTCCTGGTTTAGTCCTGGTTTAGTCCTGGTTTAGTCCTGGTTTAGTCCTGGTTTAGTCCAGGTTTAGTCCTGGTTTAGTCCTGGTTTAGTCCAGGTTTAGTCCTGGTTTAGTCCAGGTTTAGTCCTGGTTTAGTCCTGGTTTAGTCCTGGTTTAGTCCTGGTTTAGTCCTGGTTTAGTCCTGGTTCAGTCCTGGTTTAGTCCTGGTTTAGTCCTGGTTTAGTCCTGGTTCAGTCCTGGTTCAGTCCTGGTTTAGTCCAGGTTTAGTCCTGGTTTAACCCTGCTTTAGTCCTGGTTTAGTCCAGGTTTAACCCTGCTTTAGTCCTGGTTTAGTCCTGGTTTAGTCTCACCACCTGTAGGTTCTGTAGAGCAGTCCGAGTCCCGTGAGCCCGAGCAGGACCAGGACGGTCTTGGACCTAGAGCAGGACTTCATGGCTCCGGGACGGTCTCAGGTGCGTCGCAGGTAAAGTCCACAGGGGGCGGGCCTTAGGCAGGCCTCAGCCAATCAGAATCCTCGGGGTTATCTCACATTTATGAGCGTCACACGTCGGTTACAGAAGCTCAAACAAACAAAACCTCCACAGTTTCATCTTCTCAACCTCCGGGGAATCACACCGGTGTCGGTGCAAGATCGGCTTCTCTTCATTATTACGTCTGTGAATACATTTATTTAACCCACAGTAGCATCAGAAGAACATTTGCTCACATTCCATTCCGAAAACCAGAAACCCTAAACCTGAAATAAACCTGATCCTGAAACATCAGAGGAGCCACTGGGTCAAATTTTCTTTGACATGAAAAGTTGCAGAGTGCAGCTTTAATGGGGATCGTAAACATAAACATCGCTGCAGAGGCGGTAAAGTAACTAAATAATATCTGTTGTAAGGAATAATGATCATTTTATTTCAGCGAAGCAGCAATTTTAATGAAGAAATGTTGGGCACAAAAGTTCTTTTTATTTTGAAGCTGCTGACAGGAAGTGACATAGATCGAGGTAAAGTTCAGAGCAGTTTGACTCATTTCCCATTCACATAATTGTTGTCCTTCTTCTATGTCACTTCCTGTCGGTGTCCAATGAGGAAGTGAAACTATAAACGTTAAAAAAAACGGCCAAACTAAAGAAAGCTGGATAAAATCTCTAGCAAAAATTTCAATATAATCGTGTTAACTATGTTTTAGCAAAAATAGTGTCTATTGTGTCATATACTTCATCACAAGTAAAAAGTACCATATGGTAAAACTCCTCGAAGTACAATAACGTAAATAAGTACATGCATTTAAAAGTAACTGAGTACTACTCGCCTCACGGCCAAATAAATGCAGACTTAGTTTTACATTGAGACGGATTTTACAGATATGTTTATTTGTATAAAATCTATTAAAATACAAATCCATAGCGTTAGTTTCTGTCTAAAGCACACGGATCCAGAACAAAAGCAGGTTCTTCCACAGTTCCTCCACAGGTCTGTTATAGTGAGTAGAGTCTGAGCTGCTCCTCCATCTCTCCGTCGTTCAGGTCCATCTCCTGGTTTTCTCTGAGCAGGAGGAAGATGGCCGACAGCTGCTCCTGCTGCACCCTGTGAACGACCAGAGAGAACTTCATTCACCTGCTAACCCCTCTGCCCCTCTGACCCTCTGCCGCTCTGACCCTCTGCCGCTCTGACCCTCTGCCCCTCTGACCCTCTGACCCTCTGACCCTCTGTCGCTCTGCCCCTCTGACCCTCTGCCGCTCTGACCCTCTGCCCCTCTGACCCTCTGTCGCTCTGACCCTCTGCCCCTCTGACCCTCTGACCCTCTGACCCTCTGTCGCTCTGACCCTCTGTCGCTCTGCCCCTCTGCCGCTCTGACCCTCTGCCGCTCTGACCCTCTGCCCCTCTGACCCTCTGACCCTCTGACCCTCTGACCCTCTGTCGCTCTGACCCTCTGTCGCTCTGCCCCTCTGACCCTCTGACCCTCTGTCCCTCTGACCCTCTGCCCCTCTGACCCTCTGTCGCTCTGCCCCTCTGACCCTCTGACCCTCTGACCCTCTGACCCTCTGACCCTCTGTCGCTCTGCCCCTCTGACCCTCTGACCCTCTGCCCCTCTGACCCTCTGTCGCTCTGCCCCTCTGACCCTCTGCCCCTCTGACCCTCTGACCCTCTGACCCTCTGACCCTCTGACCCTCTGTCGCTCTGCCCCTCTGACCCTCTGACCCTCTGCCCCTCTGACCCTCTGTCGCTCTGCCCCTCTGACCCTCTGCCCCTCTGACCCTCTGACCCTCTGTCCCTCTGACCCTCTGACCCTCTGTCCCTCTGACCCTCTGTCCCTCTGACCCTCTGACCCTCTGTCCCTCTGACCCTCTGTCCCTCTGACCCTCTGTCCCTCTGACCCTCTGACCCTCTGCCCCTCTGACCCTCTGACCCTCTGCCCCTCTGACCCTCTGTCGCTCTGTCCCTCTGACCCTCTGTCGCTCTGCCCCTCTGACCCTCTGTCCCTCTGACCCTCTGACCCTCTGTCGCTCTGTCCCTCTGACCCTCTGTCCCTCTGTCCCTCTGACCCTCTGTCCCATCTGACCCTCTGACCCTCTGTCCCTCTGACCCTCTGTCCCTCTGACCCTCTGACCCTCTGTCCCTCTGACCCTCTGTCGCTCTGCCCCTCTGACCCTCTGTCCCTCTGACCCTCTGACCCTCTGTCCCTCTGCCCCTCTGTCGCTCTGCCCCTCTGACCCTCTGACCCTCTGACCCTCTGACCCTCTGTCGCTCTGACCCTCTGCCCCTCTGACCCTCTGACCCTCTGACCCTCTGACCCTCTGTCGCTCTGACCCTCTGTCGCTCTGCCCCTCTGCCGCTCTGACCCTCTGCCGCTCTGACCCTCTGCCCCTCTGACCCTCTGACCCTCTGACCCTCTGTCGCTCTGCCCCTCTGCCGCTCTGACCCTCTGCCGCTCTGACCCTCTGCCCCTCTGACCCTCTGTCGCTCTGACCCTCTGTCGCTCTGCCCCTCTGACCCTCTGACCCTCTGTCCCTCTGACCCTCTGACCCTCTGTCCCTCTGACCCTCTGTCCCTCTGACCCTCTGACCCTCTGTCCCTCTGACCCTCTGCCCCTCTGACCCTCTGTCGCTCTGCCCCTCTGACCCTCTGACCCTCTGACCCTCTGACCCTCTGTCGCTCTGCCCCTCTGACCCTCTGACCCTCTGCCCCTCTGACCCTCTGTCGCTCTGCCCCTCTGACCCTCTGCCCCTCTGACCCTCTGACCCTCTGACCCTCTGACCCTCTGTCGCTCTGCCCCTCTGACCCTCTGACCCTCTGCCCCTCTGACCCTCTGTCGCTCTGCCCCTCTGACCCTCTGCCCCTCTGACCCTCTGACCCTCTGTCCCTCTGACCCTCTGTCCCTCTGACCCTCTGACCCTCTGTCCCTCTGACCCTCTGTCCCTCTGACCCTCTGTCCCTCTGACCCTCTGACCCTCTGCCCCTCTGACCCTCTGACCCTCTGCCCCTCTGACCCTCTGTCGCTCTGCCCCTCTGACCCTCTGTCGCTCTGTCCCTCTGACCCTCTGTCGCTCTGCCCCTCTGACCCTCTGTCCCTCTGACCCTCTGACCCTCTGTCGCTCTGTCCCTCTGACCCTCTGTCCCATCTGACCCTCTGACCCTCTGTCCCTCTGACCCTCTGTCCCTCTGACCCTCTGACCCTCTGTCCCTCTGACCCTCTGACCCTCTGTCCCTCTGACCCTCTGACCCTCTGTCCCTCTGCCCCTCTGTCGCTCTGACCCTCTGTCCCATCTGACCCTCTGACCCTCTGTCCCTCTGACCCTCTGTCCCTCTGACCCTCTGACCCTCTGTCCCTCTGACCCTCTGTCCCTCTGACCCTCTGTCCCTCTGACCCTCTGACCCTCTGTCCCTCTGCCCCTCTGTCGCTCTGCCCCTCTGACCCTCTGTCCCTCTGACCCTCTGACCCTCTGTCCCTCTGCCCCTCTGTCGCTCTGCCCCTCTGACCCTCTGTCCCTCTGACCCTCTGACCCTCTGTCCCTCTGCCCCTCTGTCGCTCTGCCCCTCTGACCCTCTGACCCTCTGACCCTCTGTCCCTCTGACCCTCTGCCGGCAAACGGAGCAGAGGTTTCTACAGGCGGCAACAAGTCAGGTTTAACTTCTTAACCTCCACCTGAACCGAGCGCATTTCCTCCAGTTTGGCTTTACCCAAATCTAAAAAGCTCCTCGGTAATAGACCAAAACGAGACGTAAATGCAGCAACGACACAAGGAAAAAGCTCCATTTAGATGAGTTTTGTAGGTCTTAGCTTTCAAATGAGGCATTACACTGGCCTGAACGGGGGGGTTAACGTTTGCCATTAACGTCCCTTTAATAAAAGCCCATGATTTCTTACTGGGTTTTCTGTGTTAATCTGATCACGTTAACATTAAGATTTAAATAAACGTTTTAGTTTTGACTCGTGAGTTTGTGGCGATAACTTTAGAAAACCAGTAATATGTTGATGATGAAGAACCTGGAGCTTCAGATGATGGTGATGGTGGAGGGAACAGTGATGAAACCATCGGCTCAGTTCTGATCATGGAAATGTATAAAACATTTCATGAAAGGAAACAAAGAAATGAATAATATGAATAATAATAATATGAATAATAATAATATGAATAATAATAATATGAATAACCACAGAAATCCTGTGAATGCTTGAAAAGGACAAATTCAACCTCGACATACGTTAGTAGGCGCATTGAGTTGCCTTGTGTACGAAATGCGCGGTATAAATAAAGTTGCCTTGCCTAGTATTGCGCCTGGTCTCCTAATGTATTTGGAGAGAACGTTATATTTAAACATGTAGGAAAAGGCTCAGATTGTTAAAGGATGAGTTTTAGATTTTTCTCATGAATCTGACAAAAGAGTCCAGAGTCGGATTTTGGACAAACGTCTTTATTTTGTCCGACACACTCGTCACTGTGAACTCAAACTCACACTCACACCCTCAAACCTTCAAACCGGGTTCATAGTTTCAGAAAACACGGGCCGGAGCCGGAGAGACGGCCGGAGCGGGGCCGCGCAGCGAGTGGAAAAGGCTCCTCAGCGCGTGTAAATAAAGGTGTAATGTCCACTACAGCCACAGGGGGCAGCGGTGATCCCTCGGGAAAAGCAGACGTTCTCACGCAAAACAAACGACTTTCACCGAATAAATTACGTTTCACGCTGAAGACGAAACCAAACCAATATGAATTATTTTACAAAACAAAAAAAAACCTAAAGAGAATCTGCCGCTAAAGTCAACAACGTGGGACTGAACCTGAACTGTGACTACGTCTCCCAGAATGCCCCAGCGAGCAGCGCCCCCTACAGGCTGAGTGTAATGTCTGATGAAAGTCCGGAGAGTTCTGTGGATCCGGAGCCGACGATCCGCCCAGGTCCTCACTCGGGCCTCACTCGGGCCTCACTCGGGCCTGGAACAGAGAGAGGAGGGTTTGTTAAACCAGGACTAAACCAGGACTAAACCAGGACTAAACCAAGACTAAACCAGGACTAAACCAAGACTAAACCAGGACTAAACCAAGACTAAACCAGGACTAAACCAGGACTAAACCAGGACTAAACCAGGACTTAACCAAGACTAAACCAGGACTAAACCAGGACTAAACCAGGACTAAACCAGGACTAAACCAGGACTGAACCAGGACTTAACCAAGACTAAACCAGGACCCGTACCAGGTCTTGATTGAGTGTAATTCGAAAGTAAACAATCAAGTTCCCTCCCCCTCGCTCCTGATTGGCCCCGACAGGCTGGTTCACAGGAAAGCTCATCTCATTGGTCAAAGTGGTGACCCGGGGTTTCTGGTTAGTTGTTGAAATCATCAAAGGGGAAGGAACTTTAGAAAAACGTAATTATTTAAAATCACTTGTGTTACGTCAAATTTCAGGGCCGGGCGCTCCAGTTTTAAAAACATTTAAAATCACAGAATAGCTCTTTAAATTGAGCGAATTTGTGACACATTAGTTAAGACGGAAGGATTTATGGATCGTTTCATTTTAAAATAAACTGTTCTAAATCTAATTTAGCCTTCTGCTTTTTTTTTTATTCAAAACTCAATAATCAGGCGAGGGATTACACATTAAAACATGAGTCTGAATAAAAGCTTCCAAATGTCCAAGACCGTGTGAAGTCTGTCGGAGGATTTTGTAACAAAAATGCATTTTGAGAAACTGGTCCGTGAAATTATTATTTCGCAAATTAATCTGTGGAGAAACATTGAATCAGTGCAATAATTAAACTGAACATTCAATTTAAAAAAAAAATATATATATTTATTTCCAGCTGAAAGTTCATATGTTACAGACCAAATTGCTGCATCGTCTCCCTTTAACTATTTTAGTATTTTTGCTGAACTCCCGCCGCAGAAACTGTCAAGCAATGTCATTAATCTCCGAGATATTCAGATTAAACCCCATATTGAACACTTTTTAAAAACATTTATTTTTACTCCATGACACTCACTGGTGTTAATGCCTCGCGGGACATGAATAATAATAATAACATAATAAACATGAACAACATCAGAACGGTTAGACTCACCATGCGCTGGAGCCGGAGGCCGAGGAAGCAGTAACATCGTAGCAGCAGCAGTAGTAGTAATAGAAGTATAAGTAGTAGTAGTAGTAGTAGTAGTAGTAGTAGTAGTAGAATCATGCAGTAACAGCCCAGGAGTTAGTGCGACTGAAAGCTTTGTTAGTCCAGCAGTGAGATCTCGCTCAGGTTTAAGGAGACAGGCCTGTAACACCGGGTAATGACCAGCAGAGGGCGCCACCGCTGCACTGTCCACAGGATAAAGAGCGCGATCCATCAGGGGCGGAGACAATTCTTTATAGTTTTAGTTCTGCCGTCTCAAAAAACTGTTCTTCATGTTTGACCTCCCACATGGACAGAGCTTCTTCAACTTAATGAGGCTCAAACTGTGATTCTTGAGTCTCGTTTGAGTCAGAAAAATATGACTTTGATGAAAATATTGAGGAAACATAATAAGTGCCCTGGTTGTGATTTCCCAAAGCCGTTTGTTGTTTGTGTTGAGGCCGGCGTTGTTGTGGTGACGTTGTGGATGTGGAGCAGTCTTTGTGTCCCACAGAAGCCCATTGTTGTCGACCCACAGCCTGCAGCTTCTCCACGTGTCCAGGGCTCCTCATGTTTGTGCCTCGGATCCTGACGGGCCTGATGTTTTAGTTCACAAACATCTGGGACAGCCTGCAGCTTCTCCACGTGTCCAGGGCTCCTCATGTTTGTGCCTCGGATCCTGACGGGCCTGATGTTTTAGTTCACAAACATCTGGGACAGCCTGCAGCTTCTCCACGTGTCCAGGGCTCCTCATGTTTGTGCCTCGGATCCTGACGGGCCTGATGTTTTAGTTCACAAACATCTGGGACAGCCTGCAGCTCCTCCACGTGTCCAGGGCTCCTCATGTTTGTGCCTCGGATCCTGAAGGGCCTGATGTTTTAGTTCACAAACATCTGGGACAGCCTGCAGCTCCTCCACGTGTCCAGGGCTCCTCATGTTTGTGCCTCGGATCCTGACGGGCCTGATGTTTTAGTTCACAAACATCTGGGACAGCCTGCAGCTCCTCCACGTGTCCAGGGCTCCTCATGTTTGTGCCTCGGATCCTGAAGGGCCTGCTGTTTTAGTTCACAAACATCTGGGACAGCCTGCAGCTCCTCCACGTGTCCAGGGCTCCTCATGGTTGTGCCTCAGATCCTGCAGGGCCTGAGGTTTTAGTTCACAAACATCTGGGACAGCCTGCAGCTCCTCCACGTGTCCAGGGCTCCTCATGTTTGTGCCTCGGATCCTGACGGGCCTGATGTTTTAGTTCACAAACATCTGGGACAGCCTGCAGCTCCTCCACGTGTCCAGGGCTCCTCATGGTTGTGCCTCAGATCCTGAAGGGCCTGATGTTTTAGTTCACAAACATCTGGGACAGCCTGCAGATCCTCCACGTGTCCAGGGCTCCTCATGTTTGTGCCTCAGATCCTGACGGGCCTGATGTTTTAGTCCACAAACATCTGGGAGGGCCTGCAGCTCCTCCACGTGTCCAGGGCTCCTCATGGTTGTGCCTCAGATCCTGCAGGGCCTGATGTTTTAGTCCACAAACATCTGGGACAGCCTGCAGCTCCTCCACGTGTCCAGGGCTCCTCATGGTTGTGCCTCAGATCCTGCAGGGCCTGATGTTTTAGTCCACAAACATCTGGGACAGCCTGCAGCTCCTCCACGTGTCCAGGGCTCCTCATGTTTGTGCCTCGGATCCTGACGGGCCTGATGTTTAAGTTCACAAACATCTGGGACAGCCTGCAGCTCCTCCACGTGTCCAGGGCTCCTCATGGTTGTGCCTCATTTTATGTGGGTTTTAATTGAGACAATTATATATCCTTTTTAAGCTGCTGACAGGAAGTGACAAAGATGGAGGTAAAGTTCCAGAACAGTTTGGTCGGCACGGCAACAGTTCAAAATGGTTTGCCTCCATCTATGTCACTTCCTGTCGTGGTCCACTAAGGACAAACAGGAAACGTTTGAGCTAAAACATTTATAATTTCAGCCAAAACTGCAACTGATGTGTTTAAGGCCAGGGGTCCCCGACCTGTGGCCCACGGCCCAGAACCAGGCCGTGGCCCGTCCGGTACCGGGCCGTGGTGGGACAAGACTGACCCAGACCTGAACCATTAAGGTCAAGGTGCTTCATTTGTTTTAAGTTCATTGTGTTACTAGTATAACGTCCCAGGTTCATTTCTTCAGACACCAGGATGAGAGGTGTCATCTGCAGGTACACTTCTGCTGACGGTCTGCAGATGGCGCTGAAACATGTAAAGGTGAGGATTTCAACACCTCCAAAACTACCGCGGTGGAACCTCCAGATGTGGAGCCAGACTAAAGGAAGGCCCGGCCGGGATGGAACCTGGGAGCTGTGAGGCCAGAGCACTAACTACTCAGCCACCGGGACGCCTGAGTCTGACCTGAACAGAGCCTCCACGCTTCTGCTACGCTAAAGCTCCTCCCCCTTCGCAGCCTCTCCTGGTCTCTTCCTCATCTCCTCTTCCTCATCTCTTCCTCGTCTCCTCTTCCTCATCTCATCTCCTCTTCCTCATCTCTTCCTCGTTCCCTTTAACATGGCGCCTCACTCGTTCAGCTTCACACCCTTCAGGATGAACGGCTTCATTCATCTCACGGCGGTTAAAGACTGAGAAAGCGTTTACACCGATGGTCCCGCTCTGGCGCCGCAGAAACATGATCCTTTAAGGACCTTTAAGGATCTAAGGTCCTTAAAGGTCCTTAAAGGATCTAAGGTCCTTTAAGAACCTTTAAGGACCCTTAAGGACCTTTAAGGACCTTGAGAACCCTGGTATTCAAGCATTAGAGCTGTGGAGATGATTAGTTCAAGATGAAGTGATGAAGATCTTACCGCTCGCTCAGAGAGACGTGAGCTCAGACGTGAGCTCGATCCTGCAACACACACCACTTCACATCAACGTCTATGAACCACTGGGACCACAGAGGGACCACAGAGGGACCACAGAGGGACCACAGAGGGGCCACAGAGGGACCACAGAGGGACCACAGTGGGACCACAGTGAGGACCACAGAGGGACCACAGTGAGGACCACAGAGGGACCACAGAGGGACCACAGAGGGACCACAGAGGGACCACAGTGGGACCACAGAGGGGACCACAGAGGGACCACAGTGAGGACCACAGAGGGACCACAGAGGGACCACAGTGAGGACCACAGAGGGACCACAGTGAGGATCACAGAGGGACCACAGAGGGACCACAGAGGGACCACAGAGGGACCACAGTGAGGACCACAGAGGGGCCACAGTGGGACCACAGAGGGACCACAGTGAGGATCACAGAGGGACCACAGAGGGACCACAGAGGGACCACAGTGGGACCACAGAGGGGACCACAGAGGGGCCACAGTGAGGTCCACAGTGAGGACCACAGTGAGGACCACAGAGGGACCACAATGAGGGACCACAGAGGGGACCACAGTGAGGATCACAGTGGGGCAGAGGGACTATAGCGAGGACCACAGTGGGCCGGAGGGACCACAGTGAGGACCACAGTGGGGCAGAGGGGTCAAAGGTCACTTTTGAAACAAGCACAAAGTCTGTCCCTACTCTCCAGAAATACAAAGCGAATGTATTTTCAGGGCTTTTCTTGGGACATTTTATTGTCCAATATAATATTGTTTGCGCCACAAACACACGTTTAATTTATAAAGAGAGGAAAGGATTAAAATGTTGACGTTTTAAAGAAAATTTGACAAATAGGGTCACTTCCTTTTGAGGGGGAAAAAAGTGTAAAATTTGACAAATAACGTTCAGCAAAACTGCTCCGACTACATTTGGTTCCGGCCGACGCAGGAATGTGAGAGTCTGGAAATAACCTCCTGCTGCTCGTGTCGGAGGAGCCTCACGAAGGTCCTTCTGAAGAGAGAAGGTCCAACGGAAATGTATTTGAAGAGTTTATTAACTAACAAACGTCCCCGGTTTGAATTTCACTAGAAAACGTTTTACTGACAGGAAGCAGAGAGTTTGTGTAAATGGAAATCTGAGGTCGTAACTATGTCCACTGGTTCACCACAAGGCTGCGTTCTGTCTCCGCTTTTGTTTATGTTGCACACGGACAAATGCAGAAGCACTTCAGATGATACGGCGCTGATGTCTCTTTCAGTGGTCAGGAATCAGGTGATCGTGGGATAAATAAAGGCGTCTTAATAAGTAATTATATATTTGAGAACATTTTGGGCTGAGAAAAGATAAATGTAAGTGTTTTTCATGTCGCACCACAGGGTTGAATTAAGTCTTGTGAAAAACAGTAAAAAAACGATCGAAATCTTGAAATCAATAACTCACGTTCTGAACATTTTATTGATGGAAACTCTTTGTACAGTCGAGTGTTGAAGCGTTCGATCGAAGTCTCAGAACTCCCATCATGCTCTGGGGCCGGGTCATGCGGGGGGCGGGGTTAGAGGCCGGAGTGGGCGGGGTTAGAGGCCGGAGGGGGCGGGGCACTGACCTTTGCTCCTCCTCGATCTCCTCTTTGGTCATCAGCGTCTCGAACTTGCTCTTCTTCTTCCCGGGAGCGAACGTCACCTTCTCCTCGGGCGCCGCGACGTCTGCGAGAAAAAGATAAAGCGGAAGAATAAAAATAAGATCCGGATAAATAATAAATCCATCGCCCACGAGGAATGAAACACAACCGGCGAGACGCTGCAGACGGACGGGGGGAACATTCAGAGATATCGATGTGAAACTTGTAACATGGTAGTTCCAATTTTGGATCTTGTTTAGTTTTTGAATAAACTGGGGAAACAAAATTAGTAAAAAGTCAAATTCCTCCTTGTTTTTTTGTGTGTAGGAGGAGAATGTTTTTTCAAGTAAGTTAACCTTCAATTTTGCACCCTTTAAAGACCCTAATGTCAAAAAATGTACACTTCAAAAAAGAGCCTGAAAATTACCACACATTCATATTTTTGTCTGCTTCATTTTACAAAAATCAAAGAAAATCTTCAGTGGCTTTTGAGTCAAAATGACCCGAGGGCACCACGAGGATTAAACGTGTGTTTTTATTTTGTGACATATTAGTTACAGAGATTTGCTCAGGGGGATTTTGGATCTTGTTTAGTTTTTAAGTAATTTAAACTAGTTATAAGTGAAAACATCTGTATATATCTGGAGTCTGTAGGACTGATGCGATTAAAAATAATAATGAAATGAATCACACTTCACTTTAGCGGCTCAGTTTCCTTTTTCCTGCACACTTTGCTTTGGGACGAACCCGGCGTAAAGACAAAATAGTTAAACATGAAAATGTCATCAGTTAGTAAGACGTTTCCATGGTTACAAGGCAAAAATGACTTAGAAAAAATGGCTCGCCGAGGGGGAAAAGAGAATCTTTTGGGGAACACATTTTTCACTCTTTTTAGTTGTTTTCAGGCAAAATATGAACTTATTTATCAAATACAAATAAAGTCAAGTCTAAATCGGGTCCATAAGGATGTTAGTTCGCAGCAGATTGTTCAGTAGAAGCAAAAAAACAGCAGTCGTAGCTAGCGCTAGCATGCGTTAGCATTAGCATTCTCCGTTATCTATGTCGTTATGGGCTGTTAAACCACTTTGCTGCTCGCCACGTCTTTGTATCTTTATTGGGTAGAAAACTACATCAATAATTCAGCATTTGTTAAAGTGTTTTTTTTTTATATTTGGAGAAAGTTTAGATGACCATATATGGGGGATTCCAGAAATACAGTATTTGTAAGAAATTTAAAAATTAACATATGTTTATCATCATCAGTGTTTGACAGTGAAAGTCCGTTCTACTGGACAACATCACACTCATGTTTTCGAATATTGTCTCCACTTTCAGACGCCTTAATGAGGAAATAATTAGACATTCGTTTATATTATGTGCTTATAGAGGAGACAATGAACTTTATGTGGATTCTTCCAGTAATCACTGTGATATTGGCCAAAAACTAATACAAAATAAATCTGCAGTCTGCCAGTTACCATAGTTACGCCATAGAATTTTCAGTTGTCTCAATTTTAAACTATTGCCGGGTTTCAGGTCACGTCACAGCGTTCCAAAGGCCAATACTATTATATATTTTGTTTTTGTGGAAATGTTTGCTCTTGTACAGAGAGATCTTGGACCCAGTGACTGATATTAATGATATTTTTTTGTAATTCATACTTTTTCTTTTGAGCTATGACTTGTGAAAGTGTAATGCTGTTAATGGGAAAAACTGGCTCCTCCCCCTCGCTGGGTCCGGTGACGTCATCGCATTCTAGAACCTTCAAAAGAAAATGTATGAATTTAAAAAAATGATCATTAATATCAGTCACTGGGTCCATGATCTCTCTGTACAAGACCAAACATGTCCTCAAAAACTAAATCATTTTACCTTTATATATTATAGGCCTTTAGAGCGCTGTGGTGTGACCTGAAACCCAGCCATCGGCTCTTTGGAACGTTCACAAAGTTCTTGAGTCTTCTGAAGGACGGACGAGCCTTTATTTGGAGAACAATAATGACGTGTGAGGACAGGCAGAGACGTCCTGTGCTCACGTTTCCAGCTGTGGAGCGAGGCCTCCTGTCGGGGCTAATCTCCGACAGAAACGCCGGGGCTGTTGGGAGTGCGAGCGGGAGATAAGGGCCGAGCGGCGCCAGTGACCCCGGCACACGCCGCTGAACCCTGTGGGACCTCCTGCAGGAGACCAAGTCAACAGATTCTGTATAACTGACCGCCTGCAATGTGACGCAGATCCAGAGTGTAATATTAAATTATGATATTGTATTTAAAGGTGCACTTTGCAACTTTTAATGTAAAACAGAGTTGATTTTTAGTGCATATTTGACCTTTCGGTGACCCTGTACGAGTGGTTCGCTTGGCGCCTTTACTTCCTACAAAGCTTCAGGATCAACTTTTTTCCAGGTTCTTAGGGTTTCTGGTAGATTTTCGGAATAGTTGTGTATACGTAACCATGGAGACGGTTCAATCCGCAGCGAAAACCTAAAAAACGATTGATCCTGGATAAAATGTGCAAAAAAATCGACCACCTGGTCCTGCACTTTGCTGTAAAGTAAGTAATAATATTTACTAGGGCCGGGACTCGATTAAAAAAAATAATTAGAGGCTTTGTAATTAATTAATGGAAATTAATCGCATATAAATATTTGACCTGAGAACAGTGAGAAGTACGTTTTTTCATAAGGATTTTTAGTATACCATTGAATAATGACTGAATACATGAGCTTAAACAACAAAATATTGTTTATTTTTTGTCCAACAGACCAGAGCAATATTGCCATTAATTGTGCGTCTGCGGGAAAAGAGGAAACTGAAGTGTGGAAAGCAAAGTGTGATTAATTTCGATTAATATTTTTAATCGCACTAAACCTCGTGTAATTAATTAATCGCAATTAATCGGAAAAAAAGTCCCGGCCCTAATATATATATTATTTTTTGTAAAGTCCCGCCTTTCCGGATCTCAGCGACTAATCAGAGTCCAGTATCCTCCCGCGTCAACCAATGAGAGGTGCTTTCCCTGTGAACTGTCGGGTCCAATCAGGAGGGATCACTTCCATTGTATTGACACTTCCAGTAGAGTCTGTTCCCTCAGTGAAAACGAGGGGAAATCTGTAATTCAATTTTAGTCGAGATTTAGAAAAAAAAAATATCTTAAACGGGGGGTATTATGTAAAATCAACTTCTTCAAGCTTTATATCATGTTATTATGTCCTTCCCTCATTAAACACATGCCTGGAGTGTTGCCTCGGCTCATTCACATATTTTTGAGTAATCAGTAAAAACTTAGATGGCGGCCATTTTAGGTGTAGCTATGCCTCAGTCCTCCTAGGAACGCCCCCACCTCCTGGAGACGCCTCTGGACCTTTCGTCACCAGCCGAGCCCCCAACCACTGCTCCTCAGCTCAGCAGAGCCCCCTCCCCGCACAGTGTTGTTGTTTCAATGCCACAGTAGTGTGCTGAAGGGGGCGTGTCGGAAAGCTTCTTAAAGAGACAGAGGCCTATTTCAAGACGTTCAGTGTGGCCATTTTGAGAGAGCGATTTTATTCAAGGCAGTTATTTTAATTTACTGCATATACAGACCAACAGAAGGTTACGTCATCATTGTAGTGCTATAGACTGGTGCTATGTGATTGAAAAAAGCATAATACCCCCTCTTTAAATTTTAGTTGAGTTTTAGTCAACTAAATTTAGGACAAATTTAATCGTCTTTACAATGAATATTATAAATACAATCATATTTAATGGAGGTCCTGCTTCATGGAGCTGCTCCTCATGAACAAAGCTCAGAGCTGTTCCTTTGGCAGTGAAGTTACATGATATGAGGCTCTTTCAGACGGTCAATAGAAGTTTGGATGATTTTAGTCTCTCCTTTCCATTTTTATTTAGTCTCATTTTAGTCGAATAAAATATCTGGACATTTTAGTCGTAGTTTTAGTCGCATGAAAAACGTTTAATTTAGTTTTAGTCCAATTTTAGTCGTCAGAAAAATCACTTTGACTAAAATTAAGACAACATTTTTTAGTCGACGAAGTTAACACTGCTCAGAGGTAACGGTGTTTCTGTGTCACGAGGTGTCAAAGGTCAGACTGTTACCGTCCACAACGATCGGCTCTGGTTCTGGCTCTGGTTCTGGCTCTGGTTCTGGCTCTGGCTCCGCGGGTTTCTCTGGCTCTGGAACGACCTCGGGCTCAGGGACGGGTTCAGGCTCCGGCGCCGCCACGGGCTCTGGTTCTGGGACTGGCTCAGGTTCAGGAGCCGCCTCCACCACGGGCTCGGGCTCTTTCACTGGCTCCGGCTCCGGTGCTGGTTCTGGTTCTACCACTGGTTCTGGTTCTGCTGCGACGACCGGGACCGATACGGGCTCCGGGACCACCTCGGGCTCCGGGACCACCTCGGGCTCTGGGACCACCTCGGGCTCTGGTTCTTTGACGGGCTCTGGTTCTTTGACGGGCTCTGGTTCTTTGACGGGCTCTGGTTCTTTGACAGGTTCAGGTGTGGGCTCTGGTGCTGGTTCTGGGGCCGGTGTGGGTTCTGGCACTTTCACGGCCTCTGGTTTTGGGACGGGTTCAGGCGCTGGTACCACGGGTTCTGGCTGCAACAAAACACACATGAACATTAGTTTGGATTCGTCCAGTCCAAAGTCTCTTCAGTTCGGAGCGCAGTGACATGAATGTAATGTCCTGGTTAAATAAAGGTCAAATAAATTAAATAAAACTCATTTTTGGGCCCTTCGGGTTCAAACGGTGAATTAGGAGCCACACATAACGATACAGTAAGTGCCGTTTTCTTGCTTACACCTGTCTCTATAATGACATGTTTAGTGACATATTTTCTGATAGAGGACCTCTGAGAAAAATAATGACTTCTTACTTGCCAACAAACAAAATGCTGATCTCTTTTTTCTCCATTTGTGCGGTAAACATCCGAAATATACGGTTCAAATTCCAACACATCTCTATTTCAACTACACAAAATTCTCTCGCACTGATCCAAGGGTTAAGCACATTTATTTATTGTTACAAACGTTTACTTTATGAAACAGAATGACAGTTGTGGCACTTTTACAGGCGTTTTATTTGACATTTAAATTAAATTTAAAACTATCATAAAAAAAAAATCACTCCAGCGTTGGCTCAAAGACGTGCAGAAAGTCGGTCAGAGCCCGGGGTCCGAAGCGCCAGCA
This sequence comes from Proterorhinus semilunaris, assembly GCA_021464625.1. Taxonomy (NCBI): domain Eukaryota; kingdom Metazoa; phylum Chordata; class Actinopteri; order Gobiiformes; family Gobiidae; genus Proterorhinus; species Proterorhinus semilunaris. Next base: position 2,580,767 of record CM038352.1, read on the forward strand.
GAACGAGTGACTACATCTGCTAAAAGTTCGCTAAAAAAATTATTTCTGCGATAAAGATCAAACAAACTCATGAGACAGTGGAATATTTATGGATAAATACGAGTCAGATATATTTAACATGGATTTTACATGAATGGCTTGGATCATTTAACAGCTCGAGCTAAAGGTTAGCAGCTAACATTAGCATTTTTCACCGTAACTGTTTAAATTTAAGTCATTTATTCATGATAAATACAAACACACGATTGAAACGGCTGATTTCATTCCGTCGTGTTTAGTTCAAAGACCTGTTGCTGTCGGCCGTTCTTCTCCGACTCTCGCAATGCATTGTGGGCTATATTGACCCGTTTAGTGACCGCCGCTGCTCACTACTTTTCAGAATGCATTGTGGGAAATTTTGAGTGCACTACTTTTTTCTCTCTGGACATTCGGACGCCCCTACAACATGGCGTGACCACTATATAGTCACTATACAGGGAATAGTGTGGACATTTGGACACAGCCTGGGAGTCACTCATGGCCCTTATGTACAGTGTTGGAATAACCTTTTCCTCGATACACAGCATCACTGGACTCACCCATAGACGGTCACGTTCAGGAAAAGAACTCGTCTTTCACCCGTCACACCACCGTTACTTTAACAAACGCTGGACTACGGATATATTTTCTACTAAATAAAGAGACACGGTAACGACAGTGCTGTTAGCTTCATGCTACATGCTAACTCTAGCTTACTGTCGTAATAACTCGATTTTGACTTGCCTTTGTGTGAGATAATTATGTTTATAGTATCTATCCCGTTTCGGTGCTCCTTCGATGACGTGGAACTGGCCCGTTCTCCTCACACTGAAGGAGCAGCTCTGAGCCTTGGGTTGGACGTTTGGTCATTCTTCATCATGAATTCAGCCAAAGTAAAGCATGACTGTCTACAAATGCCAGTGTGGTAAATCACATAAATGCGTGTCTGCAAAGAAATGTTACAGTGTTCTCAGAGGCGGACTTAACCATTAGGCATAGGTCGGCGGCCGCCTAGGGCCCCCTAACGTTGGGGGGCCCCGGACCCCCTGACCACCTGTTAAACTTCAAATGAATCTTTTCTTACTTTTTAAAATTAAAAAAGTCATTAAACAACGGAATGGCGTTTGATTTATGAATGAGTTGAGCACTTTACCGGCATAAGTATAGATTGTTGTTATGTGTATGACTCCTATATTTGGGATCTCATTTGTTTCTTTCCCGCTCTAGTAAAAGAAGATTTGACAGAAAGGCAGATCATCATCATCATATTTACAAAATTCTGCAGAAAAAACAAGGTAATTGCTGGTATGGAATTTCAGATCTTCCTTATGAATGAAATCTAAAGTGTTTGAGAACAATGTTATTTAAAAAACATAATCTTCATTTTTACTTTACTGTCAATACCCTTTTCTCTCTTTACAGACGTCATCTCCAGCATCTAACTCATGGCAGAAGACTGGAGGGCTTCACAAATCAAGTTAAAAGTAAGATTCTCTTGAAAAATAAAACCCAAGGATTTAAAAAGATTATGAACATTAAGTGTGAGGAAGGCCCCATGTCTGTGTTCGCCTTGGGCCCCCAAATAGCTAAATCCGCCACTGAGTGTTCTTCACATTCCTACAGCTCTTTAACAGGCATTTGATCCTCGATTAGTTTAATAATGTTCCTCAAAATCATCTTACGGGCCAGAGGTTCTATGATTAACCCCCACCTGAACCGAGCACGCTTTCCCCAGTTTGGCTTTCCCCAACTCTGAAAGCTTCTTGAAAAATGCCTCAAAATGAGACAAAAACTCACCAAACAACGCGACAGCATTACACTGTTGCCCTCCAGTCAAGTAGCTTTTAGATTTGGGTAAAGCCGAACTGGAGACAATGCGTTAAGAGGTTAAATTGGGACATTTCTTTCCAGACCTGAGTTTCTCCGACCCACATGACCAGCTCCTGTAAGGACATACTGTATGTCGGGACATGTATATGGCACAGGGAACACGAGGCCAGGCTGTTCAAACATAGAACACGTGCTGCGTTCAGGGACAGGGACAGAGTGGGACTTTCTGTCAACGCTGACAGCGTGGGTTCGCTTTTCTGCAGCTCAGTTTGTGAAATGGAGGATTCTGCATCGGAAAAAATGATCGATAAATGAAGGATGTTTATTAATGGTAACGCATGAGTCTCTAACACTTTACTTTCATCATGAAGTAGTGCAGTAACTTAATGAGTTACTTTTAAAAGTAACTTAATGAGATACTTTTAAAAGTAACGTTACCCAACACGGGTCATGACTGACTTGTTAAACAAACTTAGTCAATAGATTTTATTAATGATTTGCCATTTCAAATATAATTCAGACGTAAACACGGCTCTTTGGTCTGTTCAGCACTCGCTCTTTAGCACCGCCGTGATGAACATTATGGTCATATCTGATCAAACCTCAGGAGCAGCACATGGCCCTGCGCCGTCGGCTCCTGGCCTAGGCACACGTGTGTGTATGTAAAAGTATAGGAGAGGCCCACGTGAGTCTATTATTAACACGTGTGAACCTGTGACGGTTTCTCTGCTGCAGGAGGACTCCTTCAGGTCACCTCTGTGTTTCTCCTGATTTTAGAGAAGAATGAGGATTATGTGAGTGAATATTGAGTGTGTTGATGGTTCTCTGTGCAGACGGAGCAGAGCATAATAACGTAATCCATAAAACAATCACGGTGGCAAAGGTTACTGTCCAACTCCTGTTCTCAAAAGAGCCGTTCAAGGCCTTGTTCGGTCTCACCTACACGTCTGCCCAACACAGCTTTATCCTGTCTGTATTTTCAACGTGAAAACATCCAGCCATGTCAATAAATAAGTCCGTAGCCAAACGATTAGCACCCGTGGTAGCTTGCTAACTCAACTAGCTTCTACCTCGCATTGATCCAGTGAAAACAAGTAGACATTTATGCACTAATAACGTCAATAAAGCCGGTAACTACATTAAGCAGCCTTTAGGGGGATCACACGCTGAACCCGGCTCGTTGATTTTGTAGTTCACTGCTCACATTTAATCTACAATTGACCGTAGCAGAGCGGTTAGCACCTGGAAAGAACTAGCTGCTTAGCATCCTGCAGCTAGCTCACAACAATCCGGTGAAAACAATTGATTATGCACTAATAACGTCAATAAAGCAAGTCATTTCATGAAGCAGCCTCTGAGATGATCACACACCGAGTCGGTCTTGACACATTCGTGGTTTATTGCAGACTTTTCACCAACAATGAGCTGTAGGTGGTTGTAACATGCTAACCTAGCCTAGCCAGGAGCACAAACGTCCCTCTGTTCAAGCGTATGGGCGGGGTCTAGGCTTAAATACTGGGGGGGTCCTGGCGTAGACCATGGGGGTATAGTTAGTTTGTTTGGTCAGGCAGAATATAAACAGTATCTGACAGTTTGTACAGTCACTACATGAACATGCAGTCGGGTCAGAGCCGAGGGAACAGCTGTGTCCAACTGTCCACACGCCTGTGCAGAGACACACGGACACGCCCCACAACTGCACATACTCTGTACTGCACATACTCTGTACTGCACATACTCTGTACTGCACATACTCTGTACTGCACATACTCCAACTGTACTGCACATACTCTCTCTGTACTGCACATACTCTGTACTGCACATACTCTGTACTGCACATACTCTGTACTGCACATACTCCAACTGTACTGCACATACTCTCTCTGTACTGCACATACTCCAACTGTACTGCACATACTCTCTCTGTACTGCACATACTCCAACTGTACTGCACATACTCTCTTTGTACTGCACATACTCTCTTTGTACTGCACATACTCTCTTTGTACTGCACATACTCTCTCTGTACTGCACATACTCCAACTGTACTGCACATACTCCAACTGTACTGCACATACTCTGTACTGCACATACTCTCTCTGTACTGCACATACTCTCTCTGTACTGCACATACTCCAACTGTACTGCACATACTCCAACTGTACTGCACATACTCTCTTTGTACTGCACATACTCTCTTTGTACTGCACATACTCTCTTTGTACTGCACATACTCTCTCTGTACTGCACATACTCCAACTGTACTGCACATACTCCAACTGTACTGCACATACTCCAACTGTACTGCACATACTCTCTCTGTACTGCACATTCTCTCTCTGTACTGCACATACTCCAACTGTACTGCACATACTCTCTCTGTACTGTACTCTCTCTCTCTGTACTGCACATTCTCTCTCTGTACTGCACATACTCTCTCTGTACTGCACATTCTCTCTCTGTACTGCACATACTCTCTCTGTACTGCACATTCTCTCTCTGTACTGCACATACTCTCTCTGTACTGCACATACTCTCTTTGTACTGCACATACTCTCTCTGTACTGCACATACTCTCTCTGTACTGCACATACTCTCTCTGTACTGCACATACTCTCTCTGTACTGCACATACTCTCTCTGTACTGCACATACTCTCTCTGTACTGCACATACTCTCTCTGTACTGCACATACTCTCTCTGTACTGCACATACTCTCTCTGTACTGTACTGTACTCTCTCTCTGTACTGCACATACTCTCTCTGTACTGCACATACTCTCTCTGTACTGTACTGTACTCTCTCTGTACTGTACTGTACTCTCTGTACTGCACATACCAACACTATTCATCAGATTTGTACTTTCTCATTTCATGACACGTTTTGAAAATATAGCAGCTAATTCCATTCATATTTCTCTTTCGCAAAAAAAGAAAAAGCTAATTATATAATATTATTACCGAGCATAGGTTCAGCATTTGACTTGAATTAAAGGGAACAAATTAGATTTTCTATTACAATAATTTCTCAAGAGCATGATAAAAGCAAATAAACTAATATACTGTTGAGTATTCTGCAATGTAGATGGAAAAAGAGACAAATATAGTATATATATTTAAAAGGGGACTTTCTCTGCCTTGGTATGGAGTTTTATTTTCAGTATGGAATTGGAGTTTGAACGCTAGAAGCTACTGGAATCATTCTTTTAGTTTTGGCGTCGTACACTCAACAAAATCTAACCTTAAAATAATTCTAACATGTTTTATGCACAGAGGGGAGATTGAACTGCTGACCCTCTGGCTGTAGGGAGACTGTTGAGCCACCGTCGTCTCTGTGTTGAAACAGAACAAAGGCTTTGTGTCCCGCACTCGGAGACGGCGGCACAAACTGAGACAGAGCTTCACTGTGTCCCATGAACAGCACTGACCATCACCTCCACACGGCTACGTCTCCTCTACAACAACAGTTACATCGAGGAACGAGTTTGATAAACTGAAGACCTCTTTACGCCGACAGCACCGACTAAAAGATGGAAGTCACAGTAATCTTAATCTTCGAGAGCGTGACTCATCTTTATCACTGTCTCACACTTTGTTGGTTAGAAAGTGCAATGTTGACGTAAAACAGATCAAACTAATCATCCAGTAGTTTCACTTCCTGGTTTTCAAGAGAGCTCCCCCTGAGCTCCTCCCACCCATATACATAAGAAGAAGAAGAAGCAGCGGTTGAACGTCTGCAGACTTTTAGCAAAATGGCTAGTCCGTTTGTTAGCCTGTTCAATGTATTTTGCCTATAGTGTTAGAATTAGCCTGTTCAATGTATATTTCCTATAGCGTTAGCATTAGCCTGTTCAATGTATATTTCCTATAGCGTTAGCATTAGCCTGTTCAATGTATTTTTCCAATAGCGTTAGCATTAGCCTGTTCAATGTATTTTTCCTATAACATTATCATTAGCATGTTCAATGTATTTTTCCTACAGCATTAGCATTAGCCTGTTCAATGTATTTTTCCTATAGCGTTAGCATTAGCCTGTTCAATGTATTTTTCCAATAGCGTTAGCATTAGCATGTTCAATGTATTTTTCCTATAGCGTTAGCATTAGCCTGTTCAATGTATTTTTCCTATAACATTATCATTAGCATGTTCAATGTATTTTTCCTACAGCATTAGCATTAGCCTGTTCAATGTATTTTTCCTATAGCGTTAGCATTAGCCTGTTCAATGTATTTTTCCAATAGCGTTAGCATTAGCCTGTTCAATGTGTTTTTCCTATAGCATTAGCATTAGCCTGTTCAATGTATTTTTCCAATAGCGTGAGCATTAGCCTGTTCAATGTATTTTTCCTATAACGTTAGCATTAGCCTGTTCAATGTATTTTTCCAATAGCGTGAGCATTAGCCTGTTCAATGTATTGTCCTATAGCGTTAGCATTAGCCTGTTCAATGTATTTTTCCAATAACGTTAGCATTAGCCTGTTCAATGTATTTTTCCTATAGCGTTAGCATTAGCCTGTTCAATGTATTTTTCCAATAGCGTTGAGAGAACGCACACCGAGACTGCAGTGACGCTGGACCCACGATTCAGATCTGTTGAATCCAGACGCGGCGCCGTGGAGGAAAACACAGGCTTTTGACCTCCTGCAGAGGCACAGAGGCGGGTCTGGCCATGACAGACAAAGAGACCGCCGTAAACGTTTGTTTGTTTGGACGAGAGAAGCCGCGGAGACAGAGAAACCATCGTCAGGGCTCAGCCATCAGAGGAAACGTGTTAAACTCACTATGAACCTACAGAAAAGAGCCAGGTTTGCCCGTGACGCGGCGCTCTCCAGTGTGTGATGAAATCCCACATGGATGCTCGTCCCTATTGTACATGTTTTAGTGGTAGAGGAAACCGGAGGAAACCTACGCAGACACGAGGAGAACATAAACTCCACAGAAAGGCCCCTCCGGCCGGGGATGAAACCTGGAACCCTCTCACTGTGAAGCACGAGCGCTAACCACTGCGTGATGTAACGCCGCCTGCTGTGCTGCCGGTATGTCATGACATCACACGCATAACCTCAGTTCCAGCAGCTGTGGCTTCTCCTTTAATCCACTTCCAAACAATGAACCCCAGCTGTTTTCGGAGCGCTGTGATGTTTGGTCCTGACTCAGCTCCGGCTAAAGGCCAAACCCCCCCGACCCCCGTGTCACATGACGCTGACAGGTGACGCGCAGGTAAAAATACAGCGTTTATATATATATATATATATATATATATATATATATATATAAATGGCACGGAGCATGTTACAGCCCCCCAGCACATTCCACACAGGCCCACAGGAATCAGACCCACAACCCCACCCAGAGCTAACCACTCTGCCATGGACACGTCATCACGGCAAAGCTTAAGCACGTTCTTTAATCTCTCTTAATCTCTATTAATCTTTAATGCCTCATTTGAAAGCTAAGACCTACAAAACTCATCATTTTCTACGCATTGTTGCCGCACTTTTTTCTCCCTTGCTTTTTAATCGCGTTTCCCTAAAGCAGATTCTGAAGACGCTCCGTGTTTCCATCCCGGACTTATTTTAGTCACATGGCTGTCCCCCAGAGGTATCGGGGAAACTCCTCCAGAAGAGGGCGCTGTCCACGTAAAACCAAAGACGTAAAAAAAGTAACACGACTTCATTTTAGCCGTTTAAAGTGCAGATGACGCTCTAAACCATAGTTAACACAATTATATTTAAGATTTTGTTAAATATTGTTCCCGGCGTTCTTTAGTTTGGCCATTTTTATGTTAATAGTTGCACTTCCTTATTGGACACTGACAGGAAGTGACATAGATGAAGGGAAACCATTTTAAACTGTTGCCGTGTCATGTCAATGGGAAATGAGTCAAACTGCTGTGAACTTTACCTTTATCTACGCCACTTCCTGTCAGCTGCATTCCTTCATTAAAATCGCTGCTTTACTGAAATAAAATGATAATTATGCGACTGGTGTGATATTTACAAAAGCGTTAAAACCTTTCAGATGCATTTCAAGCATTTAAATGTAGCAAATATAAAAATCACAATTAGGTTTCTTTGTCAAAATTGTGCTGTTTGTGATGTTTGTGCTGTTTGTGATGTTTGTGATGTTTGTGATGTTTGTGATGTTTGTGCTGTTTGTGATGTTTGTGATGTTTGTGATGTTTGTGATGTTTGTGATGTTTGTGATGTTTGTGATGTTTGTGATGTTTGTGATGTTTGTGATGTTTGTGATGTTTGTGCTGTTTGTGATGTTTGTGATGTTTGTGATGTTTGTGATGTTTGTGATGTTTGTGATGTTTGTGCTGTTTGTGCTGTTTGTGCTGTTTGTGCTGTTTGTGATGTTTGTGCTGTTTGTGATGTTTGTGATGTTTGTGATGTTTGTGATGTTTGTGCTGTTTGTGCTGTTTGTGATGTTTGTGCTGTTTGTGATGTTTGTGATGTTTGTGATGTTTGTGATGTTTGTGCTGTTTGTGCTGTTTGTGATGTTTGTGATGTTTGTGATGTTTGTGATGTTTGTGATGTTTGTGCTGTTTGTGCTGTTTGTGCTGTTTGTGATGTTTGTGATGTTTGTGATGTTTGTGATGTTTGTGCTGTTTGTGATGTTTGTGCTGTTTGTGATGTTTGTGATGTTTGTGATGTTTGTGCTGTTTGTGATGTTTGTGCTGTTTGTGATGTTTGTGATGTGTCAAAGGAAATGACGGGGTTTTATCGCAGACGCGGCGCACAGACCTGAGGCTCAGAGGGGACTTTAGCTTCAGACGGTGACACAGACATTATGCAAAGACCCCGCCCACCCACACCTGCCCAACAACACCCACACCTGCCCAACAACACCCACACCTGCCCAACCACATCCGCCCACCCACACCTGCCCAACAACACCCGCCCACCCACACCTGCCCAACAACACCCACACCTGCCCAACCACATCCGCCCACCCACACCTGCCCAACAACACCCGCCCACCCACACCTGCCCAACAACACCCACACCTGCCCAATAACACCCGCCCACCCACAACTGCCCAATAACACCCGCCCACCCACAACTGCCCAACAACACCCGCCCACCCACACCTGCCCAACAACACCCACACCTGCCCAACAACACTCGCCCACCCACACCTGCCCAACAACACCCGCCCACCCACAACTGCCCAATAACACCCGCCCACCCACACCTGCCCAACAACACTCGCCCACCCACACCTGCCCAACAACACCCGCCCACCCACAACTGCCCAATAACACCCGCCCACCCACAACTGCCCAATAACACCCGCCCACCCACAACTGCCCAATAACACCCGCCCACCCACACCTGCCCAACAACACCCGCCCACCCACACCTACCCAATAACACCAGCCCACCCACAGCTGCCCAATAACACCCGCCCACCCACACCTGCCCAACAACACCCGCCCACCCACACCTGCCCAACAACACCCGCCCACCCACACCTGCCCAACAACACCCGCCCACCCACACCTGCCCAACAACACCCGCCCACCCACACCTGCCCAACAACACCCGCCCACCCACACCTGCCAAATAACACTACAACAATACTCGCCTCTGTTTACTATGAATTGCTTAAACAGCTCCAGCCAAACTTGACATTATTTCCACTGAACTTGTTTAAAAAGCAAATCCCTACAGACCCTGCAGATCTACATCATCAATGAAACATGTTCAGGAAAGTTTAAGTTTAAAAGTTTAAGTGTAAAAGTGTAAAAGTTTAAAAGTGTCCCAGTCCTACCTTCACGTCCATCACAGGCTCCGCGGGTCCGACGGTCTCCACAGGCCGAGGGGGAGGCTCTGTCTCCGGGGCCCGCGGGACTCCCAGGGCTCTGGACGGAGGGACTTCATCTCCATACTCCGCTTTGGGCTTCGGCTTCTTGGCGGCGGAGTCGCTCTTCCTCCCGAGCAGAGACGAGGCGAGGTACACGGCCAGCACCGTGACCAGCAGCGCCGGGATGAGCAGTGTGGGGTCCAGCTCCATGACAGAGTGCGCGTCAGCCCGCGGCCTCACAGAGAGTGAGGCTGGAGCCCGGGCAACAGCGCTCTCCCCCCCCCGGGCCCGGCCCCTCCTGCACCCCGCTGTGAGGGGCTGCAGACCGGAGAGGCCCGCAGATCTACCACCGCGGGTTGAGTTTGTTTTTATCAGAGCTCCGTGTAAGATCCCTGAGCCCGGAGGAGGGTATAGTCCCACACTATTACACAAGTAACGTTACTTTTAAAGTACAAGTAAATGTAGTGACCCAGGTAAAAAGCCTATAAAAGGAAAAAAAAGTACATTACTTGAGTAGCCTACTGTGAGTAACTGAGTAACTGTTTGAGCGAATAGTCTGATTTGTTTTCAATGATGCCATAAGTAGCTGAGGCAGGTACTCAGTTACATTTACTCAAGTACATGTAATTAAGTAACTTTTTTGAAGAAATTGTACTTCTTAAAGTAGTTTTATCATACAGTACTTTTTACTTCTACTCGAGTAAAGATAATGAATAATAATATTAATGCATTGGTTTTATATAGCACTTTTACATTGCATTATTATTCATTCTCTCCAGACTCGGTGGTGGTAAGCTACTATTGTAGCCACAGCTGCCCCGGGGTAGACTGACGGAAGCGAGGCGGCCAGTCTAGTAAGTAACTGTAACTTTTCCCATTGTGAGTAAATATTTCAGCGGCAAATGTTTCATTTCGATCTAAAGTAGATGTAGATCATCTCGTGCTCCTTGTTCTTTAGAATTATTTCGGTTTTCATTTTTTTCACCGTACTCGAGTAACATTTTCCCCAGTTTTACCCAAATCTAAAAGTTTCCTGACTGGAGCTTACAGCCTGTGGGCCAGTGCAACGGCTCATTTGAAAGCTAAGACCTGCAAAAACTCATCCAAGCGTCTTCCTTGTTTCTTTTGTCACGCTTTAGTTGATTTTGTTGTGTTTTTTAAATCACGCTTTCATTGCTTTTCTGGAGCGTTTTGGCCACATTTCTTTTGTGTGTATGTGTGTGTGTGCGAAGTTTAGATCCGTTTTGTAGGTCTTAGCTTTCAAATGAGGTGTTACACTGGCTTGTCGATAAGCTTTCAGATTTGGGCAAAGCCAAACTGGAGAGGATACGCTCCGTTACTCTTACTTGAGTAACTATTTTGGCTACTCTTCCCACCTCTGCCCGGTCATTCGATAAAAGAGTGGGCGCAGCCGTTGTCAGTTGTTTCCAGCAGATGGCGCTGTTTCAGGAAACGAGGGTCCTGAGTCTGCGGCGGCTCCGCTCTGCAGGTTCCCAGCGGGACCACCTGACGGAAGTCTCTTCACAGTAAAAGCCGCTCAGGAGCAGCTGTTTCTGAGGCTTTGGTCAGACCGAGCCTAATTTTAGCCCCGTCCCGGAGCTCTGGGGACGGGACGGTTTAGCTCTGGTTTCAGTTTCTGTCAAAACGTTTTACACGGTTTGCGATTATTTATCCCGAAGATTAAAGGCACTATACCCGATTTTTATTTATTTATTTATTGTAGTAGAACAAAATGTGTTTCAGCCTCGTTTTCTGGCCTTTTCTGTACAAGCATAAGTAACTCAAATGTAATACTTTTTAACGCCCAAATACCATATTTTAAAAGAGTTGAGCAACGTCAGAATGTTTCAAGAAACTTAAGAGATTTCGAGACTCAACGCCAGTTTTAAACCCGATTTAACTCTTCACAGGGCACTCATTGAAATACTTTGAAATAAATAATTGAAACTTAAAGGAACAGGCCAGCGTTTTTCCAGACCGAGATCTTACCTGAGCTCAGACGAGTTGACTCTCACCCGTCTGGTCTTTGTGGAAGAGCTCGGGCGCTTCTAACTTCCCCCCGTCTGGAGCCATAGGAATATACTGGGAGAGGCCAAATGCTAACGACATCTTTGGTCGTTTTGCATGAATGACCAGACAGGTACGCATCAACTCGTCTAAGCTCAGGTAAGAACAGGTCTCAGTGTGGAAAAGGCGGGGGCCTGTTTTAAGAGTATTACTGGGTTTTATATATAAATATAAAGTACTTTTAGGTCTCGCTGGTGTTCAGGAGACGTGTTTTGTGATATTGATGTTTGAATGATCACACTGGTCATAGGCAGAGCTTTTCTAATGTGAGTGAGCTTTACAGCAGTGGGCGGAGTCGGTCACCTCCAATATTGTTTGAATAAAGATTTGACTAAAAATAACCTTTGGAAACATAGTTGCATCTTTTGTCAAGAAAATACCGTAAGTATGAATAACAGGTGCAACGGGCAAATGTCCAAAACTGATTAACTTTAGGTTTAAGTGAACCTATGATCAAATATGGTGCCTGTCTTTTTCATGCTGTAATTTCACTTATATCATCACTTAGCATAATTATTCACCAATAACGTGTGTGGGTTTCATCAACTCACCAGGGTTAGTTTTCAGGTTATGTAAAGAAATGTACCATGAGTTTAGCCAGACCTGGGTCTTTTTCAGACTTCAGAGGAAACAGGAAGTTGAGCGCGAGACCGGTCTCTGCTGATTGGTCAAAGGCCACAGAGGCGGGATCTGCAGATTGGTAAGAGGTCTTACGCCAAACCGGATGTGCATCAGCGTCCGCCATGATGAGAAGCGTCCGAATTGGGCTGTCAGTGAGGAAGGAGTTAGGGAAAGTTGCCTCAATGCTAACTATCATAGCCACTTTAGCATAGGGACCCCTGATGCCAACATAGGGACCTCTGATGCTAACACAGGGACCGCTGATGCCAACATAGGGACGACTGATGCCAACATAGGGACCCCTGATGCCAACACAGGGACCCCTGATGCTAACACAGGGACATCTGATGCCAACATAGGGACCCCTGATGCCAACATAGGGACCCCTGATGCCAACATAGGGACCCCTGATGCTAACATAGGGACATCTGATGCTAACATAGGGACCTCTGATGCCAACATAGGGACCTCTGATGCCAACATAGGGACCTCTGATGCCAACATAGGGACCTCTGATGCCAACATAGGGACCTCTGATGCCAACATAGGGACCTCTGATGCCAACATAGGGACCTCTGATGCTAACATAGGGATCTCTGATGCTAACATAGGGACCTCTGATGCTAACATAGGGACCTCTGATGCTAACATAGGGATCTCTGATGCTAACATAGGGACCTCTGATGCCAACATAGGGACCTCTGATGCCAACATAGGGACCTCTGATGCCAACATAGGGACCTCTGATGCTAACATAGGGACCTCTGATGCTAACATAGGGATCTCTGATGCCAACACAGGGACCTCTGATGCTAACATAGGGACCTTTGATGCTAACATAGGGACCCCGTATGCTAACATAGATGCTAACATAGGGACCTCTGATGCTAACATAGATGCTAACATAGGGACCCCTGATGCTAACTCACTGGCGATTAGGAGCCATGTGCCGAAACTTGGTAGCAAACACACATTTAGCACAAACCAAAGCAAAACAAACGAGCTCCTCAGTAGAAAACCTTTATTATCATTAACAGCAACACGTGTTTAGGCACTTTAAGTCTGAGACGGAGGAGACGAGCTCGGAAACGTCTCCGCCTCGAACGCGACGACAGAACCATTAACGCCGTTAGTTCAGTCACAGCAGCAACGAGAGATTTCACCGTTTCATGACCTTCACCTCGAGGTTTAGAATCACGGAAAACCGAGCACATTTGTAAATACAAGTTGATTTTACACCGATATAAAATCATTAAATCGAGACTCGAGTCGCAGGCCTTGATTTTTCACATATTGAACATTTTTCACATATTGATTAATCAGACAAAGACGGACAGAGCAGGAGGAGACGATTAAGGCTGAACTGAAGCTTAGAGAGAGTTCATCTCCAATGTGAAGAAATGCGGGAAAATAGTAATTAAAAAGTAAAAATATAAACATTGTGGAAGAATATGGTAATACAAAATGGTAAAGAGTATGTGTGTGTGTGTGTGTGTGGGGGGGATAAAAAAAAAATAAAAAAATTATAATTCGGGTAAAGTGGCAAAACAAGGGGAAATAAAAGAAAAAAAAAATTAGGGGGGAAATTGTAAAAAAAATACAAAATAAAAAAAAAACTTTATTATTATTATTTATGTGGGTAAAGATTTTGAAAATGGGGGAAAAAAAACGAACGAATGAACAAAAGAGGGAAAAAAAAGAAAAATCTTGGAAAGGATGGGAGGGAAAAATGTGGAAAACATCGTAATGAAAAACGACGGGAAAAAATTGAACAAAAAAATTGGGGGAAAAAAATGTGAATAGAATAAAAATAAAAAAAAATAAGGAAAAATATATTTAAAAAAATGTATATCTAAAAGTTTGAAAATTGAAAAAAAATTGAAAAAACAAGGGAATTTTTTGAATAGAGGAAAAAAAAGTGGGAAACATTGTAATAAAGAAATTGACATTTTGGAGCGAGGATGAGGAAAGATGCAAATCCAGAGAATAAATTAAGTTTGGCAGTGGAGGGGCATTCAGGCACTACACCCTCGAGGAGCTCCACACTCAGAACCAGCACAGAAACCCCCGGACCGGACCAGACCAGACCAGTGAAGCGGAAACTGGTCTGGCTCCGGTTTGGACAAAAGAACAGGGTCAGAAAATGGCTACCGGGAATGGCGTGGCTTTGGCGAGACGCTGCAGAGAAATCTATCTGAAACGTCTGAGGAGCATTACTGGTATGAGAAGAACATGTACTGCAGGTTTTCTGTCATTTTGTGTTTTCATATAAAAATAAAGCATTTGAAGCGTAAAAAATGGCCAACACTGACGTTACTTTATCTATAAAACAGATCGAGCCGGGTTTAAATTTAGGTTTTTGTTTTGCTGATGACGTAATAGTTAGTTTTTGAAGAAAAAAAATCTGAAAAATCCAAATTTCTCCCAGTTTTTACGGGTTCAAATCTCAATCGAAAAATCCCGGTGGAAAAAACGTCCAAATGTTGTTCACACACACAAAGGAAATGACCATATTTGGATTACAGCGTCATCTCGGTCCCAGCCTGTCGTGCTACACGTGGATACCAAACCTTAAAGGGGGAAACCGGGCTGAAAGTATCAACAATGACCTGCAGCGTCTCGACGTAGAAGAAATTAAAGTTCAAAGAGTTGTCGGGCGAGAAAAGGCGGTTTAGACAAGATCTGAAGGTGCAGCAGATTCTTCATGTGGGTCAAAGGTCAAAGCTTAGTGTGAGTAACGGATACTGTGTTAAAACGAGTCCACATCAGTCCTACAGGGGGCGCTGGTCACTGGACTCCATGTTGCTCTGGTTTAAATAAAGTGTGGGCGGGTTCGAGAAGGGGGTTGGAGCAGGTCTGGAGCGGGTTTGGAGTGGGTCTGGAGCAGGTCTGGGGCGGGTTTGGAGTGGGTCTGGAGCAGGTCTGGAGCAGGTCTGGGGCAGGGTCTGGGGCAGGTCTGGGGCGGGTCTGGGGCAGGTCTGGGGCAGGTCTGGGGCAGGTCTGGGGCAGGTCTGGGGCAGGTCTGGGGCGGGTCAGGGGCGGGTCTGGGGCGGGTCAGGGGCGGGTCTGGGGTGGGTCTGGAGCAGGTTTGGAGCGAGTTTGGAGCAGGTCTGGGGCGTCCCAGCAGGATTGTGTCACCGTGGTAGTCGTCACCGGGACGAGCTGCGCTCTTTGCTCACGCAGTCGTCCTGACCGCACGTGTCTCCGTTCGCCGCCGAGCCGCAGGTGCGTCGCTTCTTCCTCCTGTGGGACGTGGACTCGGAGCCGGAGCCGCCCTGAAGACACACGGGGGGAACTTCACACCACCCTTTAAACGCATTTAACTGATCAAAGACAGTTTGAACTCACCTCGGAGTCGGAGTCTGACGAAGACGAGGAGGACGAGGAGTCGCTGGAGCTGTCGGAGGCGATTCCCGTCTCCTCCTGAAGGTCCACTTTATCCGCCAGCGCCGCCAGGTCCGGACGCTCCTGCTTCAGGATCCTGCGGACGGGACAGGGTTCAGTGACTCTCAGAGACTTTAAACCACACAAACCATGATCCATCACACAGAGGAAAGATCTCAGCCCCTACGAACCCAGGTCACATGACCGTCTCACAGTTCAAGGTCACATGACCGTCTCACAGTTCAAGGTCACATGACCGTCTCACAGTTCAAGGTCACATGACCGTCTCACAGTTCAAGGTCACATGACCGTCTCACAGTTCAAGGTCACATGACTGTCGGGCGTGTCTCTCATTGGGGGCTTTAAACGCCGCAGTGACGCTCGTACCTGTACCACTTGCGGGACAGTTTGGGTCGGCCCCGGACGGTTTTGTGCCAGACGATGGGGAAGTTGGTGGTGCTGGCGAAGTTCTGCGTCACCGCGATCGTCGAGTCCAGATTCAGGACCACGTGCCACCAGCCGCCTGGAAGAGACCAGAGGGACATGAGGAACATGAGGGGAACATGTGGAGAACATGAGGAACGAGACAGATATTGGGCATAAAAAACAGACTTGACACAAAACTAGAAAAAAAACTTATGGATTATTTATTTATTTTCCTCTTTTCATGTAGAATGTTAGTTCTAAAAATTCTACTTGTGAATGATTTTCCAAAACAGAGTTTTAAGACACGACGCTGGAGGTGAAAAGGGAAAAATGAATTAAAGTTGGGGATGTCAATTTACTGTAGATTCAAGATAAATGCAAATGTCTCCTCGTTTTTTGGGTTCAAAGCTCAATAAATCTGTCAGGAACTAGATACTGAATAAATGTTCCCAGTGCAGTTGAGCAGAGTCTGTAAAGTGTGGAGTCTGTAGGAGCGACTTCAGATGTTGTGAAAGAGTGGGACGAAAACGTCTGTCGAGCCGACCAAGGGCACGTTTCGTTCTGCCCATTGTTGGCATTCCTCATTTATCCATCTCCATCTCTTCTCCGCGTAGACTTCGGCTGCAGACAAACACTTATCTGGTTTCCTTGGCATAACAAAGCCTTGCAGGTGCCTTCAGCCACGCTCTGATCAAGGGGCTGTGGCCAAGGGGCCTCATACAAGCCTTACTGGCTCTTTTAACCTCTAGGATCATTTAAACCTTCTTCAGTGGTGTCCTCCACAAACCTGATGAGTCTAACGGACTGGTGACTGGAGGTGGGAACCTCTGGGTACGAAACGCCGATACTGCGATAATCGATATATTGCACAAAAATAAGCTACGATACATCACGATTATAAAAAACATACTACTTTTAACCTTTATTTTAACACATCATTTACATTTCTTTTCACGTGCTTTGTACCACTTTTATAAATGATCCCTGACTTACTCACTGAGTCTATAGATCTGTCAGTGACTTCATTTACATTTAAATAAACAACCACAGTCCTATTTAAAAAGGAATAAATCAACCCCAAATTAATTAATATTAATTAATTATAAAAACTATCATTAAAAGTAATTTATTTGTGTGACAGTGTTTGGTCCAAGTGCTTAAAACTGTAGTGCTGCCCCCTGCTGGTCTGACTGAATTCTTGATCATTGTTGGCCTCTATTGACTGTTTTAGACTGCTGCCTCATTAGTATGCATGACGTTTCTCATTAAAATGACGTCATCAAAAGTATCGATATCGGAATAAAAAGTATCGTATCGTCCCGCAAAATATCGCGATATATTGGAAAATCGATATATTGTCACACTCCTGCCGGTGACGGGAGATGCAGCAGTTTGCGTACAGGGAGAAAAGCCGGGGGAAAGCACACAGCCCTGAGGGATCCCAGTGTTTGAGTGTCCGAGACGTAGGTAAATCTAATGACTGGTGTTTCAAAATCAGGGAAAACTTTCTCATCGAAGTTTTGGCAGGAGAGACCATCTGACACTGACTCAGAGGGGTTTAAGGGTGTTTCAGTGGAACAGCCCTTTAGTTCAAGTTGGTGCAGTCCAATCCAGCAGAGACAGAGAGGTAAGCGGTAAGGAATACGTATTTTATCTCCATATCTCAGTGCAGGCTGTGGACCAGGCTCAGACGGTGTTTAGCCTTATGAATATCAATATGAATATCAATAACTCTGTAAAACCCATGGGCCTAAATCAGTACATTCCTGCCGAAATGATGTCCCAGCACAGCCCTGTGATGGTAAATGAAGTTCTTTGGAGAACATCAAACATCCCAACAAAACTGCAAGTTCTTAGTAGGCTCCAACCGTAACACCGTCTGCACATGCGCCCTGTCTTTAGCCGCTGCTGCCTCCCACAAAGGAAATGACCATATTTGGATTACAGCCTTTCCTGCTACACATGGATACCAAACCGGTCCGTATTTGGGAAAGACCAGGGAGCGCCACCTTGCTGGAGTTACTTCCTGGTAGGGATGGGTACCGTTAAACGGTGCCTACTTGGAACCGACCGAAAAGTTCCGGTCGGGGGTGGTATCGAAAAACTAAAATTCTTTCGGTGCCAACTTTCGGTTCTTTTTCTCTCCAGAAGTCAATATATGACCCGCAGCGAGTCTAAAAAAAACATGAACGTGTGCGCAGATAATGAGCCGCTTCAGCGCAAATGGAGCGAAGCAAAACTATAACTTAAAACTATAACTTAAAGAGAAGCAAAGCTATAACGTACTAAACATTTGTAATAGAGACGGCTCAGCCGCGGTCTGCGCCAGGACTAAACCAGGTCCAGGACTTACACCGGTTGTAAAACCCAGAGTCAAACTAAACCAGTTATTATAAACCAGGACTGAATAAGAAATTTGAGTTTTTAGGCAAATTGAAAAACAAAACAGAGCAGTGACAACAAGAAAGACGTGTTTACCTTTAGCGACAGACCCGAGGCTGAGTTTACGAGCTGTTGTTACAACTTTACAAGCAGCTGCAGCGAGAGGAATATCAAAGATTGTTTGTGGAAAGGTGTGAGCGCTCACTCTGTATTAGACATTTTTTGTACAGTTGTTGTACATTATTAGTGGCAGAGTGAGCGCTCACACCATGTAAGGATCTTTGGCGGGAAAGTGCTTCGTCAAAGCGCAGTGTGTTTAGAAAAGTTTATCCGAAAGAAACCCGTGTCCTGATGTGGATCTGTCTCTGCAGCTCAGGAGGTAATAACGTCCTTTATTTCTTTTTATCGCTGCTTAAGTGGAAATTGTGCTCAAAACATGAAGTTACAGGTGACGCTGCTGCGACCTGTGGAGCTTCTGTTTTGCGGTTTTAGGACTTTTTCCTTTTATACACGTTATTTTAATTGAATTAAAATGACATAGGTACCGAAAAAAGTACCGTTAAGGAACCGGCACCGAAAAGCAGGTACCGTTAAAGTAGTGGTATCGAAAAAAAACGAACGGTACCCATCCCTACTTCCTGGTGGTAAAATAATTGTCTTCTCTGACTCTCGGACGTACAGCAGGTCTGGGCTCTTACTCTGAAGGAGGATTACAGAAACAGGTGAGTGTTTGGGGTTAATCTCGTTTATCTGCTCGGCCTGATCTGGGTCACGGTCTGTCCCGTCCACAACTAAATACTACAGTAACTACTTCACAGTACTGCAGTAAAACTTCAGACAGGAGAGGAACATGAAGTCAGGCTGAAGATGGTAACGACGCCATAAAAGCTGAACAAACTATTTATACAGGAAATATAAATAATATTCAAAACCGTCTTCATCATTTTAAGACCGGGATAGTATTTGTATTGTATGTTCAAATCTAATAATAATGTTTATGTATGTAAGTAAGAGGTTTTGTTTTACATGCGACTCACTGGAGCAATGATTAAACAGAATACTGGCTCTTTAGTGCCCTCTGCTGGTTAAAACGTCCGTTACATTTACTGAAGTTCATGATCGTGTGGACACCTGGGGCACTTAAGCTCTAAGCAGGAGGTACTTAGAATTATGTTTATTACTTTCAAATTAAAGTTAATTTTAATGATGTTTTTCAGCTTTATTTTTAACATAACACTTGAAGTCAAAACATTGCGCTACTCGAAGAATAAATGAACAACTCAAAGAGCACACGAGACAAACAAGTTGGACCGTAGGTCCTACAGACTCCAAACTAGGGCCCGGCCCATATGAAGCGGATAGCCGATACTTTAACCTCTTAACCCCCACCTGAACAGAGCACATTTTCTCCAGTTTGGCTTTACCCAAATCTAAAAGCTTCTTGAAAAAAACAAAAAGCGTCTAACTAGCGACGGAAACAAGGACAAAAATGTGCCAACCAAGCACCAAAAAAAGTTACAATCAGTTTTGTAGGCCTTAGCTTTCAAATTAGGCATTACACTATTGCTCTCCACTCGAGAAGCGTTCAGATTTGGGCAAAGCAAAACTAGAGAATAGGGGTGTGTATCGCCTAGTCTCAGGCGATACGATACGTATCCCGATATTGAAGTATTAGACGATTATTGCGATTGTTTTTTGGAAACAACTATTCAGTAAACTAGTCCACCTTCATTAGATTTGTATCAAATACATTTAATCTCTCTTATGACATAAATGCTTTTCTCTGATGTGACTGTGGTGTTTATGGTGATTATGTAACTGAACGGAAAACAGACTCTTGGAAACCTAGTGAAACCAATTACTGTAGATGCACGTTTTCTAGTATTTCTATAGTGGGGAGTCCTTAGCGATCAGTAATAACTATTATGGGTTTCATCCATTAAAATATACAATAACTCAGAAGGGCATTTAAAATCTCATCTGCTCCACAACGGGTGTCACTCGTAGATCAGGGACATAATGACATCACGGCATCACCATGACGATAGCGCTCATCTGTTAGCAGTAGCACAAACGAAGCCGAGGGGAAACTAAATGCAGCAGGCTCTTTTTAAACTTGTGTCGTAACTGCAGTGGCGAGACACGGGTTTGACATGAGCCTGCTGTGTTTAGTTTCCCCTCGGCTTCGTTTAATTCCGTAATAAAATGCTACAAAGATAAATCCTCTCCGAACATCTGCACACAGCTGTGGCTCTCGTAAAGATCCAGGTCTCTGTCTTTGCTGTAAAAGCCAAAGTGAGGCCAAATGTAGAGTTTTAAAACAGCCCCGGAGCGTCTCATAGCTCTTCCTGTGTTTCTAACTCTCACTAGATTCTAGTGTTACTCAAGCGGGCTGCGCTGCTGTCTAGTGGGCGGGAGTAAAAGTGCAGGACTAAAGAGAGACGCTGCAATGAATATTTCCCCCAAAATAGATGTTTAAATATTAATAGGGGCGAGACGTAATATCGCAATATATCGATGGATCGATATATTTCAACACCCCTACTGGAGAAAATGCACTTGGTTAAAGCGGGGGTAAGAGGTTAAGTAATTTAATTTGCTGTAAATCTCTCAAATAGTCTATAGTTAAACATTTGTTATTATAGTAAAGGTTTAAATCATAGACATGTATCTGATGTGGGTTTTTCTAAGGCCAATAGTTTTTGGCCTTAGAAAAACGCCAAAAGGGGCGACGGTGGCGCAGATGGTAGAGTGCGTCGTCTCATGATCGGAAGGTCGGGGGTTCGAATCCCGCCTCCTGAAGGTGCATGCTGTCGTTGTGTCCTTGGGCAAGACACTTCACCCACCTTGCCTCCAGTGTCTGCGTACATTGGTGTATGAATGGGTGAGAGGTTCCCTGCTGTAAAGTGCTTTGAGGGCCTAATGTAGGTGGAAAAGCGCTATATAAAGTTGAGACCATTTACCTTTTTTTTTTTTAAACTGCGGTTGTTACAAAGTGCTTCAGAAATAACGTGTGGGTGATGGACCTGAAGCTCCTGGACGACTGAGAGCTCCCCTTACCTGGCACAAAGACGGTCTCTCCCGGCCGCTGCAGGACCTCCAGGGGCCTGAACTCCTGAGGCCAGCCGGGCTCCTGGGTGCGCGGGTAGATGACGTTGAACCACGTGATGGCCTCGTCCTGCTGGTTCCCCCCGTCGTCCCGCGTCACTTTGATCAGCTCCCGCGGCGTGTGCGTCGGGAACAGGCACCAGCGCTTGTGCCCCTGAACCAGGGCGTTCCAGGCCGAGGTGCCCAGCGGGTCGATGTGGATCCCAGTGCCCGAGCGGGACGGGCCCATCACGAACCACCTGAAGAACGAGAGGTTATCATCAGAACCACCTACAGGGGGCTCTCTCAACTATAGGGGGGGGGGCTCTCTCCTCACCCATAGGGAGCTCTCTCACACCCGTAGGGGGCTCCCTCACACCCGTAGGGGGCTCCCTCACCCCCGTAGGGGGCTCCCTCACCCGTAGGGGGCTCTCTTACCCGTAGGGGGCACTCCTCACTCGTAGGGGGCTCTCTCACCTGTAGGGGGCTCTCTCACCTGTAGGGGCCTCTCCTCACCTGTAGGGGCCTCTCCTCACCTGTAGGGGGCTCTCTCACCTGTAGGGGGCTCTCTCACCTGTAGGGGGCTCTCTCACCTGTAGGGGCCTCTCCTCACCTGTAGGGGGCTCTCTCACCTGTAGGGGGCTCTCTCACCTGTAGAGGGCTATCTCACCTGTACGGCGGTCGGCGTTTCTCCCCGGCGAACTGGAACAGGTCGTCGGTGAAGAACACGGGCACGCTGTAGTCCTCCAGCAGCTTCTTGCGCTTGGCGTGCTCGCCGTAGCTGCTGTCGAAGATGTAGAGCGGGCTGTCGTCGCGGGTGCTATCCAGGTAGTCCACGTAGTACTTCATCTTCATCTTCACGGAGTAGCCGTCGTTGTCCTCGCCGCACTTGAACTTCTGGTTGCGGTATTTGCGCTTGAGGCGCTCCAGGGTCCACTTCTCCTTGGCGGCCCAGCCGTCCTGGCAGTTCAGCAGCACCACGGGCTTGTACGGCCGCTCGAACCTCGCGATGAACTCCTCCGGGCTGAGGCGCGAGGCGTCCACGCGCTCCACGTTGTCCTGGGAGACGAACACACAGTTCATCACAACGCAGAGGATTTACAAAAGACATTCCACACACAATATTATAAAGGGTTAAATTAATTAGTAACGTTTAGAGTAAAAATATAAAGGGAATTCTGATGTAGGAAGAGCCTTGTTTTTTCTATACTCTTAAGATTTTGCTCCTAAAAATCAAAGAGCAGCTTCACCAACAACTGACTCTGTGCATAACTTCAAATCATAACGAGAAGAGACTTCCTGTTTCGATCCAGCACACCAAAATAAAAGCACCATCTTATTCATTAGTTCAACTTTCTTTCTGCGCTCTCAGCTCCGATGCCAGATCCATCGCGGCATTTTAAAACGGTTTAGTTTCTGTACGAAAAGCAAAGCGAAACCACGCGGTGTTAAACAGCTGCTTTTAGAGACAGAGCCGCGCGTCAGAAATAAAGCCGCGCTGCGTCTTTATTTTAATAATTACGGCTAACACATCATGTCTTCGGGCTTCTGGTAGGCTAATTAAACTAGCGTGCATATTAGCTATATTCAAGATTTAATTTACAGTGCAATCCCTGCAAAGTTTGTAGGTTTAAAGGCCCACAGAAGATCAGCGCGTGTTTCTGACAGGAGGGGGCGTGGCATCACGATGGCGGCTCTCCATCGTGATGTCGCTCATCCATATCGTCCATCGGCACAACCCTAGTCTGGTGGGAATTATGGAATCATTCAGAGGAGCCAAGCTGTATTAAAACAGAAAATAAACTGCTAAACTACGAACTGTGAAGGTAAGCTACATGCAAATGTTATGCTAACACCGGCTAAAGCTGCGCTAACAGCGGCTAAATGCTAATAACGGAAAAATCCCTTTTTAGCACAGCGGTGTGATGTTGTGAACTATTAAATCCATATGACCTGCGTGTCAATAGTGAGGGCTGATCACGCTCTCGTTTCCAATCAGAGGCCAGAGTCTGTTCACGTCAGACACGGGTCAGCGCTTTGGCCACAGCCAGAGGTCAGAGGTCGGTCCCGAACCCTACACCTGGTCAGACCGGTTTGGACTTTGTTATGGAAAAGCTCGACAAAGCAGGTGGAAGAGCCATTCGGCTGACACGCGCCTGCATGTGGAAAAACACCTCAAGAGCCCCCCACACCTGCAGCACAAGAGGCGCTGCAGGCAACAAAAAAGGGACAAACGAGGAGGTATCCGGCCAAGACTTGCAGCTAAGCCACACAAGCGCGAGGTGGGAAGGACCCCAGTCTTAAGAGCTGTCCCTTCATCACCATGTAACATTATTAGGGATGTCAAGCTTTGAGACCCGACTGTCTGGAACTTGCGTGTTCTGCGATTTCCTCCGGCTTCCCCGACCTCCAAAAACATGCTGGTCAGTTTGGCCCAACATCATGACATTAAAGTTCTTCATTCAATTATCTTGAAATGAGACTAGGCAGATTACATTTTACTATGGGGGGGGGAAGGTAAACGGTTGAGTCTTTTGTGCTTTGTGAAATAGACATTGAACACATTGTGCTGCTGGTGATGAGGGCAGGACTTTATCACTTCCTGAATTATTGCTCCTTCTGAGTAGGCCATAGTATTTTAATTATACTGTTTAAACACAAAAATAGGAAAGACTAAAAAGACAAGTCAGATTGCAGCGCTTTCCAATTGAGTGCATATATTATTATTATTATGCAGAGTTCATGTGGTAACCTGCACATAACAGTGATAATGGCGTTTACAGAAACTATTTAATCGGCTGAGACAGAACAAACACAGGGCGTTGGTGCAGAGAATTTATGAGCAGCCGATTCACGCCTTAATGATTGACTTTGAAACACGTAACATCGACGTGTGAACAAAAGCTTGTTCAAGGGTTGATTAAATACCTAGGAAGCCACTCTTTAGTAGTACTTGAGTAATATTGAATTGAAGTGTCTGCATTAACTTGAGTATAATAGTTACTCCTTCCACTGAGGGTCAATGTTTGTGACAAAAAAAGCTCAATGTGACAATAAAACACATGCAGTTTGTGTTTCCAGCACTTCATTCATCTGTATATACTTCTGGAGATATTTGGACTTTCACATGTCATGCTTTGTCTGAATCATTGATCACACTTTTATTGCAGCTACTGAATACTCGCAGTAAATAACATAGATGTATTGCTTTGCTCAGATAGTATAATTCTACAAAGGCAACAAATACATTTCATTAAGATTTGCCAACATTCAATCAAACGGGAAAGAGGGGAATTTTTTATACATTATAGGAAACTTTTGAGCAAAAAGTTTAGCCAGAACTGTTGTTGAATGTGATTTTGAAGAACTTAAACAGTAAATATATTTCAGAATTGTCAATATAATACAATGACTTCAATGTTGAACCCAATTTAATGTATTTAATGATATTTAAAGCCTTCTTTTTGGCAAGATTATTAATGCCCAGCGCAAACCCTAAGTTTTTCCCCCAAAGTACTTCAACAATTTACTTCTGAGGTTTTATTTAAAATCTTACTCGTATTGGAGTAACATGCAACATAAAAACCATGGCGTTATTGTGTGTCCGTCGCGTACGTGCCGAGCTGCACGGTTCCTGTTAGCATTAGCCACATTAGCTCCTGGCGGCGGAGCGCTGTGTGTGGACGTTACCTTGACGCTGCGGTGCGACAGGTCGAAAGCTTCGTGATATCCATGCTTGACCCAGTCCGCGGAGTCCTTCAGCTCGGGCCTGGCGCTCCGCTTCGCCTCTTTGATCCGCTTTTTACTTTTGTGGTTCATTTCCCCCTGTTTGGTTCAGAAGAGCTCACAGTTAGCCCAAAAGCTAAACTGCGCTAAACCTACATTTGCCCCTCGCGGCTAACCGGCTTTCCCCAACACTCTCACCTCGTTTTAAAGCAACACAACCCGTGACAAGACACTGTTTATCGCGCGCGTGACTCGTATCCAATGTGCACACACACTTTTGTGTCCTCTGATCGGGTGAAATCTTTATAAAAAGCAGAAAAGCGCAGTAAACGCGCACTTAGCGCCAGACACAAAATGCTTCTGCACAATTTGACATGACTTAAAAAAAAAATTACAAAAACATGACAGACTTCCGCACACTGAAAAACGAGGATTGTGATTGGTCGTATTCCTTCCCGCCAGAACTAAGCACGGTTCCGATTGGCTGTGGGCCGTCCCTGTCCTTTGTTATGGCGGATGTGGATTCCAGCGTGTTCTTCACAATCATGCAACAAAGCCTGAAAATATGAGTACATTAATCGGACTTTTATCAAAAACATTATGGCCGAGGCTGAAGCGGAGTCTTCAAACGTAGCGAATAAAGTCTTCACGTTTAAAGATGACGATGAAGAGTCAGAGGAATGTTTGAGTGTGACGATCCCAGAGGTTAGATTTATGTTTACTTTTTATTTTTACCTATTAGAGCCAGTTTAGTACAGTTTGCTATGATTAACAGACTTTTTCTTTATTCTGACAAAGAGCTTATGCTTCAAAGACTGACTGCGTCTAACTATGGGCCTTAACACGCACTTTAACTGAGCACATTTTCTCCAGTTCAGTTTTACCCAAATCTAAAAGCTTATAGCGAATGGAGTGAGTGAGTGGTTGGTGGTGGTTGAAGGGGTCGATGGCACAGACTGGCTGCCTCTCTTCCGTCAGTCTACCCCAGGGCAGCTGTGGCTACAATAGAAGCTTAGCCACCAAGTCTGGAGTGAATGAATAATGCAATGTAAAGTGTCTTTGAGTGTCCAGAAAAGCGCTATATGAAACCGATGCATTATTATTATTACAGCCTACAGGCCATAGTAACAACTCATTTGAAAGCTGAGGCCAACATAACTGATCTAGAAGGATCTTTTTCATTGCACTGTTGCCGTCACTTTTTTTCACAGCTTTTTTTGTTTAGTTTTTGTCAAATTTTTGCCACACTTTTGTTGCCTTTTTATTGTTCCTTTGTCACTTTTTCTGTCACTTTTCTTTCACTTTTTTGTGGCTTTTTTGTCACTTTTGATGAGCCTATTTTCGATAAATAAAAACATGATTAATCAAGTTGTTTGATAAAAGTAAAAAGTAAAAATTCCAAAATAGTTCCACTAGTCCTTTGTGACCGATATATTGAGTTGATACGATTACATAAAACAGAGTAATTTAATATTCAGGAGTAAACGCAGAGGTGTTCTTTTGGTCCCAGGTCCTGGATCCTCAGTTTGGGATGTACGTGTGGCCCTGCGCTGTGGTGCTGGCTCAGTACCTATGGAAGCGCAGACACGAGCTGAAAAACAAGACAGTTCTGGAGGTGAGTCCTGGTCCTGTCCTGGTTTATACCTGTGTCTCCCTCAGTTAGGAGCGGGCGTGGCTCTGCCTGGTTTATACCTGTGTCTCCCTCAGTTAGGAGCGGGCGTGGCTCTGCCTGGTTTATACCTGTGTCTCCCTCAGTTAGGAGCGGGCGTGGCGCTCCCTGGTTTATACCTGTGTCTCCCTCAGTTAGGAGCGGGCGTGGCTCTGCCTGGTTTATACCTGTGTCTCCCTCAGTTAGGAGCGGGCGTGGCGCTCCCTGGTTTATACCTGTGTCTCTCTCAGTTAGGAGCGGGCGTGGCTCTGCCTGGTTTATATCTGTGTCTCCCTCAGTTAGGAGCGGGCGTGGCTCTGCCTGGTTTATACCCGTGTCTCCCTCAGTTGGGAGCGGGCGTGGCTCTGCCTGGTTTATACCTGTGTCTCCCTCAGTTGGGAGCGGGCGTGGCGCTCCCTGGTTTATACCTGTGTCTCCCTCAGTTAGGAGCGGGCGTGGCGCTCCCTGGTTTATACCTGTGTCTCCCTCAGTTGGGAGCGGGCGTGGCTCTGCCTGGTTTATACCTGTGTCTCCCTCAGTTGGGAGCGGGCGTGGCGCTCCCTGGTTTATACCTGTGTCTCCCTCAGTTAGGAGCGGGCGTGGCGCTCCCTGGTTTATACCTGTGTCTCCCTCAGTTGGGAGCGGGCGTGGCTCTGCCTGGTTTATACCTGTGTCTCCCTCAGTTAGGAGCGGGCGTGGAGCTCCCTGGTTTATACCTGTGTCTCCCTCAGTTGGGAGCGGGCGTGGCTCTGCCTGGTTTATACCCGTGTCTCCCTCAGTTGGGAGCGGGCGTGGCTCTGCCTGGTTTATACCTGTGTCTCCCTCAGTTAGGAGCGGGCGTGGCTCTGCCTGGTTTATACCTGTGTCTCCCTCAGTTAGGAGCGGGCGTGGCTCTGCCTGGTTTATACCTGTGTCTCCCTCAGTTAGGAGCGGGCGTGGCTCTGCCTGGTTTATACCTGTGTCTCCCTCAGTTAGGAGCGGGCGTGGCGCTCCCTGGTTTATACCTGTGTCTCCCTCAGTTAGGAGCGGGCGTGGCTCTGCCTGGTTTATACCTGTGTCTCCCTCAGTTGGGAGCGGGCGTGGCTCTGCCTGGTTTATACCTGTGTCTCCCTCAGTTAGGAGCGGGCGTGGCTCTGCCTGGTTTATACCTGTGTCTCCCTCAGTTAGGAGCGGGCGTGGCGCTCCCTGGTTTATACCTGTGTCTCCCTCAGTTAGGAGCGGGCGTGGCTCTGCCTGGTTTATACCTGTGTCTCCCTCAGTTGGGAGCGGGCGTGGCTCTGCCTGGTTTATACCTGTGTCTCCCTCAGTTAGGAGCGGGCGTGGCTCTGCCTGGTTTATACCTGTGTCTCCCTCAGTTAGGAGCGGGCGTGGCGCTCCCTGGTTTATACCTGTGTCTCCCTCAGTTGGGAGCGGGCGTGGCGCTCCCTGGTTTATACCTGTGTCTCCCTCAGTTAGGAGCGGGCGTGGAGCTCCCTGGTTTATACCTGTGTCTCCCTCAGTTAGGAGCGGGCGTGGCGCTCCCTGGTTTATACCTGTGTCTCCCTCAGTTAGGAGCGGGCGTGGCGCTCCCTGGTTTATACCTGTGTCTCCCTCAGTTAGGAGCGGGCGTGGCTCTGCCTGGTTTATACCTGTGTCTCCCTCAGTTGGGAGCGAGCGTGGCTCTGCCTGGTTTATACCTGTGTCTCCCTCAGTTAGGAGCGGGCGTGGCTCTGCCTGGTTTATACCTGTGTCTCCCTCAGTTGGGAGCGGGCGTGGCTCTGCCTGGTTTATATCTGTGTCTCCCTCAGTTAGGAGCGGGCGTGGCTCTGCCTGGTTTATACCCGTGTCTCCCTCAGTTAGGAGCGGGCGTGGCTCTGCCTGGTTTATACCCGTGTCTCCCTCAGTTAGGAGCGGGCGTGGCGCTCCCTGGCGTCCTGGCGGCTCGCCTCGGGGCCTCCGTCCTCCTCTCGGACGCCGCAGACCTGCCTCGCTGCCTGTGCAACTGTGAGCACAGCTGTGGGACCAACGGGCTGCGGGACGTCCCGGTGCTGGGGCTGAGCTGGGGCCACGTCTCCCCTCGTGTCCTGTCGCTGCCTCGACTGGACGTCATCCTGGGCTCCGACGTCTTCTACGATCCACAAGGTACTGAGTTTTACATCAAATTTCTTTTTAACTTCTACCGTTGCGGCTGGACTTTTCTGGACTCTTAAATCATTTTAAAATACTGTTTCAAAATGCATCTGAATTGAAATAGGGTTTACGCTTTAACGATTCACAACAATGATAACAATAGTTTCCATTAAATAAAAATGCAGATCTCATCATCTACTCCCTGTTGTCTCCAGTGTTTATGTCAGAGTTTAACGCTAACCTTGTTCATGTGCAGATTTCGAGAGCGTCCTGGTGACGGTGGCGTTTCTCTTCAGGAAGAACCCTCGTGCTCAGTTCTGGACCACGTACCAAGTCAGAAGGTACCGGCTCCTTTGCTTGGACTGGAAAACGATTGTGGAGGGCCAAATTAGCGTTAGCCTTTAGCTTCAAGAGCTACATTTGTAAACACAGAAGTCTCCTCCAGTGAAGTGCTTGCATCTTATATAACGTTTTTAACATGTTGTCAGATCCATCCATCTTCTTCCACTTGTCCGTTGCTGGGTCGAGGGGCAGCTGTTGGAGCTGCACCAGCCCCTATAGCGCCCCCTGCGGGTGGTGGGTCCACAGAAGGACGGTCTCATGGTTCTACCCGGGCCTGTTGGTCTCATAAGGGGCTTCTGAACCGTTCTTTGTCTGACCCGTCACCTCGGACCTGTTTGCCCTGGGGCGAGTGCCCCTGGTAGGGTCTACCAGGGGCACGAAGCCCCCGACAACCCGTCAAACCCTCCACCACGTTACGGTGGCAGTCCGAGGAGGGGATGTTGTCAGATGACGTGTTTAAAGGTTTATTTCAGTGAGACACGGCTAACTCTCCATAGGAAAGAAAGTAGGGTAAGAAACTGATCCCTGGGGAACTATAATATAGTTCTATAATAAGCAACTATCCTGATATTTTTGTCTGTTCTCAACCATAGATTACAGTTAGGGGATGTCGAAGCCTGGATAGGAATCATCCCTGAATATACGGACCTTTGAAGTCTTGGCTTTAGCGCTAACTTTAATTAGCATGAAATCCCCTTCATTTCATGCATTTATTTTTCGAAAAATTCAAATATGAAGACTTTTAAGACTGTGTGCTTAAAATGAATAGGATTTTTACTTCCTGCTCCCAGCATGTGACCAAAAGTGGAGCTCTATTACGCACAAACTGTACAAATTGTATAAATGTAGAGTAATTGAAGCGACAACTCCGAGAACCCAAGAGTTTGTAGAAGCTCTCCCCTGATTGGCTCCTTTCTCTCCTCAGCTCTGATTGGTCAGTGGAGGCTCTTCTCGCTCGCTGGTCGATGCGCTGTGAGCTCGTTCCTCTCAGGGCGTTCGAGGCCGACAAACCGGAGCTGGCCGGGTCCCGTCTCCCTGGAAACCACAGCATCCAGATGTTGATCATCCGGATGTTGGACGAGGACGACGGCGAAGGACCAACGTGACCGGGACCATTTGGGACAAATCAGAGACATATTTCTAAATCGATGGAGCAGTTTTGAATTTACAAAGTTAAAAAGGGGACTGCTCAAAATGTAAACAAATTATCTGTTAAATGTGATTCATGAATCTCCATATTTTTTATTAAATACAATGAAATAAAAATAAAAATATTTGTATTATTTGCCCTTTATTCTCTGGCTGTTGTTTTTTAATATGTGACTGTATTTTCTGTATGCCTGTATTATTACTCAGTGATTATAATAAAAAGTAAATTAATCTGAATACAGTGTCATTTCCCTCATGCAGAAGTATAAGTATAAGATCTGTGTCAAAACTGCACAAAGACGTACACGTTTTAAGTAAAATCGTGGTCATTTACTGTATGTCTTTTATTTATACAATATTCCTCTCTTAACCTCTTAACTCCCACCTGAACTGAGCATATTTTCTCCAGTTTGGTTTCTTCTAAACGTGTCTTGAAAATAAGAGCCAAAAATAGCGATTAAAAGGACAAAAAAAAAAAAAATAGACACAAATATGACCCACTAAAAAGCCACAAAAAAACACAACAAAGCATGGCAAAAACGTGACAAAAACGTGACAAAAATACAACAAAAAAGTGATGAGGCGTTAACGACGTTGCCTTAGCTTTCAAATGAGGCGTTACACTGGCCTATAGACTGTGTAAGCTCCAGTCAAGAAGCTTCTAGATGTGGGTGAAGCTGAACTGGAGAAAATGCCCTCTGTTCATGTAAGAGGTTAACCGCTAGGGCGCGCTGTTCGCAGTGCGGTGCGGACCAGGAGTAACCCGGAAGTGAACACATCTGGCGAAGAAAAAACGTGAGACAACGTCGTTTCAAATTTCTGCAGGTTTTTCCCCCTTTTGTCTCTTATCTCTTTAGTTTCGCGTGCCTTTTTAACGCAGTATGAATAACGTGTTTAATAGTAACGAGCGGCACATTTGGGTCGTCATAGGCACGCGCTGAAAAGTGTTTTAGCCTCGTTTTCCCCTAAATGTTGTTAGCGCCTGATGCTAACTGCTAACGTGTTTACTGCGCCATTCAAAACAACATTGGGCAATTCTGAGTTTCTCATCCGTCCCGCGGCTTTCCGTGAATAACGGTGTCCTCGTTCTGTGTCGTTTCAGCAAAATGTCGAAGAGGAAAGTGACGTTTGACGACGGTATCGGCGACATCGACATAGAAGAAGAGCTTCCCACGAAAAAGGTGCAGTATGCCATCCACACCAATCAACGTGTGACGTTATTATAATAGGTCCATGCGTTATTCCTTTAACGCTATTTTGACGCTATATCTTCGTGAATCAGCGTAAACATAGTGGCGTAAACAGGATGAAAACGCAACAAAAAAGCGACAACAACAGGGTAACAACGCAAGGAAAACGTTTATATTAATTGTGTAGGTCTTAGCTTTCAAAAGAGGCGTCACACTGCCATGTAGGCTGCACTCAAGCTTTTAGATTTGGGTAAAGTGGACAAAATGTGCCCGGTTAACTTGCTTAATTTAAGTTTTAATAAAGGCAACATCGATTCAAAACAATACATTTACTGGTGTATTTATGTCGGCATTAGGGCTACAGTAATAATATAATTCTATCAAAGCATTAAATGCTGTTTTTATCCATTTTAAACGTTAAAAAGAGAAAAAACATGGCGGCTCTGAGGGAAATGTGTTTGGTGCCAACTTTAGTGCGTATCTAGTTTCTTCCAGTGTCAGTTTCTTTTTCCTGTGCTAGAATTTCGTTGTGAGAATGAGGGGGATCGCCTTGTCGTCACGTCCGAGGCACTGGTGGGCAACGCAAATGTATTAATAGTAGGGCCGGGACTCGATTAAAAAAAAAATCTAATTAATTAGAGGCTTTGTAATTAATTAATTGAAATTAATCGCATATAAATATTTGACCTGAGAACAGTGAGAAGTTTTTTCATAAGGATTTTTAGTATACCATTGAATAATGACTGAATACATGAGCTTAAGCAACAAAATATTGTTTATTTTTGTTCCACCAAGTCCAACAGACCAGTGCAATAGTTAATTGTGCGTCTGCGGGAAAAAAGGAAACTGAAGTGTGGAAAGCAAAGTGGGATTAATTTCGATTAATATTTTTAATCGCACTAAACCTCATGTAATTAATTAATCGCAATTAATCGAAAAAAGTCCCGGCCCTAATTAATAGATATTAATAGTTCTATGGTGGGTCAAAACATCGTTCACAAACAGAGCATTGCATCTGTGAAAAGATCTGTGATTTAAATTAACAGCTCTTCAAGCTCGGAAAAATCAGCTGTTTGCCACCAAAACATCCGGTGAAAATCGCGGAAATAAACAATAACGGCGATCCTCCCTATTCGGGCTGAGCGACGTGGACACATTTAATATCTCGATATTCATGCCAGATATTTCAATATGGATACGATAAAACTATTGGTTCGGTGAAAAACAATCATTGTCCAGAAAAATAAAAACATCATAATACAAAAGAGAGCAGTTTCATTGATGACATGTCTCGTTTCTATCTTGCTTTTATGATATTATCTTAAATGTTGGTGACAATAAACGTACCTGATTTGAGCGCTTTAACTGTTTGCTGTTACGGAGAATGTTTGCAGAGCTCAGACTACACGGTTAGCAGCTCTTTATTCACCGTCTTCTCTCCTAACGCTGTGGTCGTTTGTGTGTCTGCAGATCGTGGAGGCGGTGGAAGGCCCCGGCTCTCGGTTCAAAGTGAAACACTCTCTGGACAGCGACGAAGAGGACGAGGCCGAAGAAAAGACCAGCAAATACGACATTTTAGCCGACGACGATGTGGAAGGTGAGGCAGATGTTTCCTCGGTATTTCAGTGTTAGGACTCGACGCTATTCGGGTATTTTACAACATATCGGATAGGGATGTAACGATTCATCGATATTAAATCGATTTAATATGCGTAAAATGTGAATCGATGTAAAAAATAAAAGAATCGATTTTACTCCATTTTGCGCGACCGAAACAGACCGGAACATACGAGCTCGTTGTTTCTAACAATGTTAACCTTTTCTCAAGACAAGCTCCACACCTCCCCCGCCCTCACCCCCAACACACGCCTCACCAGAAGTGTGGGCATGGAAGCAACAGACGCAGCTAAAGTTAGCAGCTACGAGATTAGCGTTAGCGGCTAACGCAGAGTTTAGCATTTTGACAGAAGTTTACCAAAGATCGTAAACTGACAAACATCTGACCTGCTCTGATTCTGCTGAAATCCTCAAATAATCCAACACCTACAGGAGCTCCTTATGTTTACAAAGGCTGCACCGGAGGCAGTGAGGCTTCAAGGGTGAAAAACACTGCACTGTAAAATTAGTTCTAAATGGTAGTATTATGTTCAAACTGCAAAAAAATAAATAAAGGTTTGGTAAAATAAATGTAATCTCAAAATGTTTGCTTTGCTACAAAGTTTATTTATGCTGAAAACATGTAATTTTACAAGCACTGATTATAGTTCATTTTCATGTCTTAATCTCTTGTAATGTAAAGTTCTCTTACTGAGACAGTTGCAATTTGTTACAAGGACAAAAATACAGATGTTAAAACAAAAGAAACATTGGTATGAAGGAGTCATTCTTTTCTTCAAAAAAAAAGGGTTAAAAAAATCGGGAAAAATCGAAATCGGGAACCTCAAATCGGAAATCGAATCGAATCGGGGCTTGAGTGAATCGTTACATCCCTAATATCGGCCGATGAAGGGCAGAGATCTCAGGGACCAGAAGTGATACAGACTTCCCGTTTTATGCCTTGGAAAGGGAGGTCAGTCAGGGCCTTAAGACGAGCTCACCCACAACCTCCTCGGCCTCAGGGGAGCGGAGAAACATCGCGGTGAAAGTCAGTTAAAAAAAGTTTAAGATAGAGACTTTCAAACGAGCTTCCTCTGAAGTTCCTGAAATCGCGTTTCCCATTTGAGTAAAGCCTCTCATTCAAAGCAGACTGACGGCGTGTTCCTTGTTGTAGGTCAGGAGAACGCCACGATCGACTACGACGAGGGCGTGTCCATCACCCCCTTCAACCTGAAGGAGGAGATGGAGGAGGGGCACTTCGACTCGGAGGGAAACTACTTCATCAAGAAGGAAACGCAGATACGGGACAACTGGCTGGACAACATCGACTGGGTACCGCCCTGCAGTTCATAACGGAGCGCTTGGTCCGAGCAATGTCCTCCACAAAGTATCTCGTTTCCACGGCGTCGACTTCGGCCTAAACGCCGCTGAACATCTCACGCTACGTTGTTCATTTCTGTTTCCTCTTTGTTTCGTTTTTGTCACTTTTTAATCGTGTTTTTGTCGCTCTTTTGTTGTATTTCCATCCTCTTTTTTGCCGCTATTCTCGTTGTTCTTGGACCACTTTTATAACCCTCACACATTGCTCCTGTTAGATGCATTTATTGTTTTTTAATTAATGCAAACAGCAAATCTTTTAATAACTGTCAACTACATGTTTTGGGCGTGGTCCCCCGTTTGGGAAGCTCAGTTGTAAAACCTTATAGTCCTGGCCTACATGTCTACACTGACAACATCCATCCATCCATTTTCTTCCACTTGTCCGTTGCCGGGTCGTGGGGGCAGCTGTTGGAGCTGCACCAGCCCCTATAGCGCCCCCTGCAGGTGGTGGGTCCACAGAAGGACGGCCTCATGGTTCTACCCAGGCCTGTTGGTCTCTCATAAGGGGCTTCTGAACCGCTCTTTGTCTGACCCGTCACCTAGGACCTGTTTGCCCTGGGAGACCCTACCAGGGGCACGAAGCCCCCGACAACAGAGCTCCAGGATCATTCAGGTCAAACCCCCCCCCACGTTAAGGTGGCGGCTCCAGGAGGGGACTGATCATATTGATGATAATAAATAATATGTCCTACTCCCCATATAGTCTTATTAGCATATTGTAGCTGTGCTGGACAGCATCAAATTGCACTGACATCGTGCCGTTGCCAAATCGGGTTACACAAAGAGCGAGTCGACCAGCCCAGCGTCGGGCCGGTCCTTTTACTGCAATAGTTTTTAGGGAATCATTTATTTGAGCTGAAACAACCGATTCACTTTGTTCATTACAACTTGGATCTAAAGAGAGAAGATTTTTTTTCGGTTCCTGTGTTCGATACTTTCCATTTTTTGATTCCGGTAGAACCTAAACTTTTTTACGATACTCGTAAACTGGTTCTAAGCCGGGCGGGATTATACAGGTATTTACTTCTTCCCGCTCCCGTTCGGACTTTCCTTTCATGTGTCTTTGTGCGTTTGCCTCCAGGAGGGAAATAACTTCTCCTCGTCGTTCCAGGTGCGGGTGAAGGAGCAGCCGTTTAAGAAGAAGAAGAAGGGCCTGGCGGCGAAGAGGAAGCGCCGAGCGGGAGACGAGGACGAGGCTGAGGAGGAGAAGCGACGGGAGGACGAGCGAGAGCCGAAGGACGAGGAGGAGGACGAGGAGGAGAAGGAGGAAGAGCCGGCGGAGGACCCACTGGCCGCGCTCACCCACACGCAGCTCACACAGGCCGTGGTGGAGATGCTGCAGCCCGGGGAGACCGTGGCTGCTGCCCTCCGGAGGTGAGGACGGGCACTGCGCTCAGGATCAAGAAGACGATTCACAAAACACCGCTGAGATTTTAGATGTTTTTTTACTCTGACGTTAAAACTAAGATGTGAAGAAAACCGACAAAACTCTCTCTTTACGATGTTTATTCTCTGACGTTTTGTCGCTTCGAGTCGGAGATTTATCCAGGAAGTGACTCCAACATGTCTGTGTCGCTCCCTGGTCTTTCCCACGCCTATTCATTCACAAATACTGACCTGTTTGGTATCCACGTGTAGCAGGAAAGGCTCTGACTGAGATGACGCTGTGATCCAAATATGGGCATTTCCTTTGTGTGAGACAGCAGCTAAAGGCGGGACAAATATAGACATGGGCTGTGTCCGAATGTCCACCCTCGTCCCTGACCCCTCATTCACCACATAGGCCCGCACTATATATTAGACTATACTATATATAGTCACTGATTCTGTGGCGATTCGGACAGAAGCCACTACTTTCTGCGGCGTGCAGATTTTTGTTCTTTTTTTTTCTGAATTTATTTATTGTTACAAACGTTTATTTTACGAAACAGAACGACTTTTACAGGCGTTTTATTTGACATTTAAATTAAAACTATCATAAAAAAAATAAATCACTCCAGCGTTACCTCAAAGACGTGCAGAAAGCAGGTCAGAGCCCGGTGTCCGAAGCGCCAGCAGAATGAGTGACTACATCTGCTAAACGTCGCTAAACTCCGGAAAATTATTATTATTTCTGCGATAAAGATCAAACCAAACTCATGAAACAGTGGATTATTTATGGATAAATACGAGTCAGATATATTTAACATGGATTTTACATGAATGGCTTGGATCATTTAACAGCTCAAGCTAAAGGTTAGCAGCTAACGCTAGCATTTTCCCCCGTAACCGTTTATATCTAAGTCATTTATTCATGATAAATACAAACACACGATTGAAACGGCTGATTTCATTCCGTCGTGTTGTTTAGTTCAAAGACCTGTCGCTGTCAGGCATTCTACTCCGACTCTCGCAATGCATTGTGGGCTATATTGACCCGTGTAGTGACCGCTGCTGCTCTCTACTTTTCAGAATGCATTGTGGGAAATTTTGAGTGCACTACTTTTTTCTCTCTGGACATTCGGACACGGCCATGGACGAAACTTTAGGGCCGTTTTTTCTCATGTCCGTAATCTACACGTTTCATATCGATATCTCTGAAATGATTTTTTCCCCCATTAATCTGTAGCGTTTCACGTTACTCAACTCATCTGTGATTGGTCTCTCTTTGGCAAATCACCTGTTCTGCAGCAACTCTGTGCTGGAAGTAAAGTTACTAAGTCGAGTTTTCGAGGATCTGGACTTTACTAAAGCAGTATTTGTGAACTTTTGCTCCATCTGAAAGACATGACTCTCTCTGGTCCACTACAGTGCTATAAAGGCTCCAGAGTAAACGCTCCTTGTGTCCTGGTGAGGGATGACCCGCGTGTCTGTGCAGGTTAGGAGGG
Source organism: Proterorhinus semilunaris (assembly GCA_021464625.1). Classification (NCBI taxonomy): domain Eukaryota; kingdom Metazoa; phylum Chordata; class Actinopteri; order Gobiiformes; family Gobiidae; genus Proterorhinus; species Proterorhinus semilunaris. The sequence continues at coordinate 2,618,398 of CM038352.1, forward strand.
TTGAAGGGGAAGAAGAAGAAGCTGACGGAGGACAGTGAGGAGGAAACGGCGAGAGACGCAGAAAAGCTGGACAGACTCACCGCGCTGGCCGATCGGCTGGTCGGGTCCGGGCAGTACGAGATCTACCAGCAAACCTACGAGAAGCTCAACTACAGGTGAGGACAGACGACTTCAAAGACATCATGAATGCAAACGGTAAAGTCTTCTGCTGTGAAACACTGTGCTTTTCCTCGTTCAGGTTAAAGAATCCGAAGCCGGCGCAGAGGAAGGCCGAGGGCGAGGAGGACGAGCTGGACATGTTCGGGGACAAGTTCGATGAAAAACTGGACTCAAAAACGGACGAACAGGAGCAAGAGGAGCTAGGTCCGAGCTTAAAAACGCGTATTCATTCACAAATACTGACGGGTTTGGTATCCACGTGTAGCAGGAAAGGCCGTAAATCCAAATATGGTAGTTTCCTTTGTGGGAGACGGCAGCGGTTTTGTTTTGTGATGATCAGTTACAACGACCTGGCTCTGTCCATTATGTAGATCTTGTTGCCATTTTTCTTTATAAAACGCCTTATTTTTTTATATGAAAACATAGAATGACAGAAAACGTACAATATATTTTCCTCATATCTGTCATGGAGCTACAGCAGAAGTTTCAAATGAACATCTGTAAAAGTGTAAAGTCTGTGTTCTCTGCAGTGAGCGAGGAGGTGATGTGGGAGTACAGATGGGAGAACAAGGACGGCTCCGAGGTCTACGGCCCCTTCACTAGTCAGCAGATGCAGGTGAGGACTCTTTACCTGAATCGAAAAGGCCTCATTTGAAAGCTAAGACCCACAAAACTCATCTAAATTGAGCTTTTTCCTTGCGTTGTTGCTGGGCTGTAGTCACTTTATTGTTCGTCACTTTGCTGTTACTCTTGGTTGCTCTTTTGTCACATTTTCGTCACTTTTTAGTGACATTTTTGTGATTTTTTTCATAATTCTTTTTAAACGTTTTTCATCACTTTTTCATCACTTTTCTGTTATTCTTTGGTTGCTTTTTGTAAAGTTGCAATGCCACAAACTCCTGGAGCGACTGACGATCTGCATCATCTCGGATTCAGGAAGTGAAAGAAAACATCAGATCTCATTATTGGGTTATTTTTTTTAAATGCGGCTCAGACCAAAGCAGAACTGACGGTCATGGACGCTCTGTGTTTTCTGCAGGACTGGGTGGACGAGGGCTACTTCTCCAGCGGCGTTTACTGCCGGCGCATGGACCAGGCGGGGACGCAGTTCTACAACTCCAAACGCCTGGACTTCGAGCTCTACACGTGATCAGGCGACTGGACTCGTATCAACTCTCCTCATATGTAAATGTTTTTAATAAACCACGTGTAAATACTGTCGCCGTGAACCCTCGTTATTGTGTTGGGAGATTGGACTCCGCACTCGCCTCCTGTGTGACTGAGCCTCGCTTACATCAGCCCCAGGGCAGCTGTGGCTCCAATTGTGCACAATTTTTACGCTCAAAACTGTCGTGGGGGCAGCTGTTGGAGCCGTTGTGTGCAATATTGCTTTTGAATATTAACATTTCCCCTCATTCCTTGATTTGATGAAATATGCACAGAATTTGGGGGTTTGTGAAAAAAATAATATTTAGCATTAAAATAGCATTAAAGTGATGGTCTGCAAGTTTGCAAAGTGAGGAGAGAGTGAAAATTAAAGGTAAACGATCAAATTCCTCCCCTCTTTAACCAGAAAGCCCTCGCCCTGCTTCCTGATTGGACCTGACAGGCTGGTTCACAGGAAAGGCTCTCATTGGTCGACGCGGGAGGATACTAGACTCTGATTAGTCGCTGAGATCTGGGAAGGAGGGACTTTAACAAAAATATTTTTATATTACTTTACATCAAAATGCAAGACCAGGCGGTCGATTTTGCACATTTTATATATTTATAAACACATAGACTTCCATCACTTTAAAAAGCATTACATTTACGGGCTGCTGCCTGTAAAACCATGGAATTAATAAAGTTTAAGTGTCTTTGAAAGTCAACTGCCTTATTATTTTTGTCTGAGACAAAATAGTGGCTTTTTTAAGGGTTTCTGGTATAAAAGTGTTCGTGCATATTTCCTTTTATGATTTTCAAATTAAAATCCAAAACAAAACGTTTCTCATTTTTGGTAATGAAACAAAATCAGTCATTTAAAATCACAAACGATTTGATTTTGTTATATTGTTTTATTTTTTTGTGGTCAACCGGAAGTCGAGTTGACTACGTGGTCTTTGCTGGTTTTGTTTTCAGAGGCATAAATAACTCCCAATCCTGCAGTCAGTTTTTAAAATTATAAAATTCAATCTAGTTCAATATGATCTTATCGTAGTTGTTGAATTATTTTAGTTCATAATTATAGCCTTGAAATATATAATAAAAAAAACATGAGTAAAATAACAAGCGTCGCTTTTTGGTCTGACATAAGATATCATGAGAGAGAGACAAACAAAACAATATAACAAAATCAAATCAGGCTTTGTTTGTGATTTTAAATGCCATTTTTTCGTTGTATGAATCATATACAAAAATCCCAAATCAAGCCATTTTGACTAATTTCGTTTCATTACCAAAAATGAGAAACGTTTTGTTTTGGTTTAATTGTTTTGGATTTCATTCTTAAACGTGGAAACGAAAAATGAATTATTCTTTATACACGGACCCCCCGGCCACCTCGCCGACTTAGTAACGGTCTACCAACCAGCCAGACCTCTGCGCTCCTCTGGACACACCTCCCTGGTCACCCCCAAGTTCAAATACAAAACGTTTGGAGGCCGTTCTTTTGCCGTCCAAGGCCCAAAGCTGTGGAACCCGGTACAGCTGCAGAGCATCACTGAGCTGAGTGTTTTTAAATCACAGCTGGAGTTCATCTTTTCAGACGAGCTTTGGATACAGAGCCACTGACTCGACTGCTGTTTTTATTGATGTCTATTGTGTTTTTATTTCTGTAGGGCGTTTTCACGGACGTCACGATGGAGGTACAGCTCATGCCAATTAACGAGACGGATGATCAATTTTAGACAAAAAAAGGCAAAGTTTCGCGATAAACCCTCGAGATCGGACCCAAAACTTCTCACAGTCGCCCAGTTGTGCAACGAAAGACTGAATGCAAAACAAACAACGTTTTAGTTACAAACTTAAGTTAATAGGCTGCGTTCACGTGACATCACAACCTTCTAAAGAGCCTATAGTTTAACACTGAGGCGGAGCAACTGAAAATTCAATGGCTGTAACCATAGTAACGCTCAAAATGCAGATTTCTAGTCTTAAATCGTTGCTAATTTCTCTGTAATTCCTGAGGCCAATAAAACAAAAACTGTCACAAAGTTCAAAGTCATATCTTTCAGCAGATATGAACATATGTCTAATTATTTCTTCACAAAGGCGTCCAGAAGTGGAGACAATATTCAATAACATGTGCTTGATGTTGGCCAGTAGAAAGGACTTTCAGCCAAAACATTCACATGTCAGGTTTGTGAATCCGATCACTGTCACAGGATGATCAGAGAAAACATTTGGACATTTTCCTTTTGGAAATTTCTCTCAAAAACTGTTTCTGTCCCATAGAGTTGTATTGGCACCTGCCCTCCGACTGAAATACAATTCTATAACGTGAACGCCACCTATTGGATGAAGTATGAAATGAAAGCGAATGCCAGTTTGTTTAGTGGCGATCTCGCGAGTAAGTGAATCAATGTTCTCATCAATATTTGAGATCATGCTCTTTATACGAAGTAGACATTACAGTCTTAGAAATGTGTGTAATATGTTGTTTTTGCGTATTTCCCACCTCTAACTAGAGGTCATGTTGGAGTTAACGTTGCTAATTGAAAATGTTAAATACACTTTTTTACACAGAGGCTTAACCTGTTCATTAAATGTAAAATCCACAAACCGGCTACAAAATGAGCTGTGCCAATTCTGATTTTATCCAGATTTTTCCCGTCCTAATTCTGATTGAGGCTGCGAACTATCGTCTCCTTTATTTAGATAATGGTTCTGTCTGCTCTCCCTTATTCTGCACAACTCTGGGTAAACGGTAATACTGCAAAGTAGTGTCTCCGTCTGATGTATTGTGACGGCCAAGAACACGACAATAATTAACATTTTGCAGTTTCAAACTTCGCGGTGCTGTTTGTTTTGATCGGCGGGTACACGGGTGAGCATCATGAGCATCGGCATCGTGTCTGACTTCGGGAGAATGACGTCACGGGACTGATACCCTACACTGGAGACTAGGGATGGGACGATACACTTAAACTCACGATACGATGCACCTCGATATGTCAGAGTCACGATACGATACGTCACGATACGATATCAAAAAATAAAAAAATATTACTGTATAATAACAACTTGTTTATTTGTGTTTCAGTTGAACACAGGGAAACACGACAAGAACACCCCCTTAGTGCTGCTCTAGGTTAATGTATCTCAGGACGGGTTCTTCTTCAAAAATGGTAAATGGTAAATGGTAAATGGTAAATTTACCGGGGCGACAGTGGCGCAGATGGTAGAGCGGGTCGTCTCGTGATCGGAAGGTCGGGGGTTCGAATCCCGCCTCCTGAAGGTGCACGCTGTCGTTGTGTCCTTGGGCAAGACACTTCACCCACCTTGCCTCCAGTGTCTGCGTACATTGGTGTATGAATGGGTGAGAGGTTCCTTGCTGTAAAGCGCTTTGAGTGCCTGATGTAGGTGGAAAAGCGCTATATAAGTTGAGACCATTTACCATTTACCATTCTTCAAAAAACTAGCATATCATTCCTGTGACTTGACGACGCACTGCACCATTCCCCGGATATATATATATATTTTTTTCATTTAATAATAATAATAATAATAATAATAATAATAATAATAATAATACATCGAACTTGTATAGCGCTTTTTGGACACTCAAAGACGCTTTACATGAAAAAAATAAAAAATTTGCGATCCATTTTTTTGTTACTCGATGCGATTCGTCACGTTTTGTATCGCGATATTTCACCAAACGATATTTCGTCCCATCCCTACTGGAGAGCCCCCCGGACCCCTTCTGGCTGTTGTAATACAAATAAAATGTGATTGATTGATTGAAAATGTGCCTGCAACATTCATGAAATTGATACACATGTTTTATCGTCAGATGCACCGCGTTTTCCCCCCTACAAATGTCTGAGTTTTCATTATACTAAAGGAGGACAAAACACATTTATTTCCACTAATAGGGAAAAAAATCGGATAGTAATTTTGGAAAATTAAGAATGAAGGAGCTCCATCCATCCATTTTCTCCCACTTGTCCGTTGCCGGGTCGTGGGGGCAGCTGTTGGAGCTTTCAGACTCAGTTTTCCATATTTATAGTTGTAGTAGTTGTAGAATCATTAATGTTTAAAATGTAGGTCCTGATTCTGGGTCAGTTGAGGACGTGAAAGAAACACGTTCATACCCACGCCTCTCCAACGCGGCCTCCCATTGGCTGCAGCCACGTGACAACAGAGGAAGACGGCCTCGGATTGGCTCACAAATCCAACCGGAAGTCGGCCCGTCATTGGTGGATTTTCCGCCGTCTGGCTTTTCGTATTTGTAAAACCGAACGCAGTCGGTCCCGGTTTGCGCCTCTGGACGGGCGCAGTTCGTCATGAAAACCAGCCCGCCGTCCGCGTAACCCCCCCCGGTAAGATTCCCCCGGGCCTACCGAGCGTTTTCAGCGCCGTTTGGACGCGTTCCACCCGCGCGCCCTCGCCGTTGCCGCGTCGGCTCCGGTGAGACGCTGTGACAGCTTCGCGGGCGCCGACTATTCCCTGGACTCTCGCCGTATCGCGCGCCGCACACGGGGGGTAAACACGCGGTAAATGACGCCTTTAACCCGGCGTGTGCCCGAGCAACGTCGGCTCTCATTACAGAATGAGCCGGGACACATAAGAATGCGCCGGTTTCGCGGTTACACCATAATCCAGAGACCCGGTAGTTTTCCATGACTTAGCCAGAGCCGCCCGTTGCGTTATTTACGGTGTGGAAAGAATGACCGTCCCGCTCGAGTCAGAACATTCCGCCTTTGGGAAGTTGGAAAAACACAAGCGAGTTCTGAAGTCTGTGAGTTAGCAGGTGGTGTTTGGTTTTAGCCTGAGGTTTGGGCCAAAATAAAGGACTTTATGAGCTGTTTTGAATCAATACGATCAACGTTTGCCCTGGCTGTCGCTGAACGCCGCGGGGAAACTGGACACGTATGTTTCCTTCCTGCTGCTGATGAGCTGAAGATGTTCAGGAGCAACATGGAGGTTTGAGTGACTTTAAAGCTACAGTGCGGGACATTCCAGGTAAACGCGTTGCTTCTGGACACGGACGGGTCGTCAAAACAAAGCCAAGTGGACCATGTTTTGGGGCTGTTTTTGTGGGAGACCATCTGCCTGAGGGAAGTCCCAAATGCAGCTGGTCAGTGGGTAGTGACCGACCAGGAGCTGCTCCATGCGGTCATACGCCAGGGCTACTACTTTACCCTGTGCCGAAAGCAAACCAACGCACTGCCCCACTACCATCCACTCCACTACCGTCGCCCCACACGATCATCTACCAACGCGCTGCTCCACTACCTTCTCCCCACACGATCATCTACCAACGCGCTGCTCCACTACCTTCTCCCTACACGATCATCTACCAACGCGCTGCTCCACTACCTTCTCCCTACACGATCATCTACCAACGCACTGCTCCACTACCTTCTCCCTACACGATCATCTACCAACGCGCTGCTCCACTACCTTCTCCCTACACGATCATCTACCAACGCGCTGCTCCACTACCATCTCCCCACACGCTCATGATCATCTACCAACGCACTGCTCCACTACCGTCCACTCCACTACCGTCCACTCCACACGATCATCTACCAACGCGCTGCTCCACTACCTTCTCCCTACACGATCATCTACCAACGCACTGCTCCACTACCGTCCACTCCACTACCGTCCACTCCACATGATCATCTACCAACGCGCTGCTCCACTACCTTCTCCCTACACGATCATCTACCAACGCACTGCTCCACTACCTTCTCCCTACACGATCATCTACCAACGCGCTGCTCCACTACCTTCTCCCCACACGATCATCTACCAACGCACTGCTCCACTACCTTCTCCCCACACGATCATCTACCAACGCACTGCTCCACTACCTTCTCCCTACACGATCATCTACCAACGCACTGCTCCACTACCTTCTCCCCACACGATCATCTACCAACGCACTGCTCCACTACCTTCTCCCCACACGATCATCTACCAACGCGCTGCTCCACTACCTTCTCCCCACACGATCATCTACCAACGCGCTGCTCCACTACCTTCTCCCTACACGATCATCTACCAACGCGCTGCTCCACTACCTTCTCCCTACACGATCATCTACCAACGCACTGCTCCACTACCTTCTCCCCACACGATCATCTACCAACGCACTGCTCCACTACCTTCTCCCCACACGATCATCTACCAACGCGCTGCTCCACTACCTTCTCCCCACACGATCATCTACCAACGCGCTGCTCCACTACCTTCTCCCTACACGATCATCTACCAACGCGCTGCTCCACTACCTTCTCCCTACACGATCATCTACCAACGCGCTGCTCCACTACCGTCCACTCCACGCGATCATCTACCAACGCACTGCTCCACTACCGTCCACTCCACGCGATCATCTACCAACGCACTGCCCCACTACCGTCCACTCCACGCGATCATCTACCAACGCACTGCCCCACTACCTTCTCCCCACGCGATCATCTACCAACGCGCTGCTCCACTACCGTCCTCTCCACACGATCATCTACCAACGCGCTGCTCCACTACCGTCCACTCCACGACCGTCCACTCCACGCGATCATCTACCAACGCACTGCTCCACTACCTTCTCCCTACACGATCATCTACCAACGCACTGCTCCACTACCTTCTCCCTACACGATCATCTACCAACGCACTGCTCCACTACCTTCTCCCTACACGATCATCTACCAACGCACTGCTCCACTACCTTCTCCCCACACGATCATCTACCAACGCACTGCTCCACTACCTTCTCCCCACACGATCATCTACCAACGCACTGCTCCACTACCTTCTCCCTACACGATCATCTACCAACGCACTGCTCCACTACCTTCTCCCTACACGGTCATCTACCAACGCACTGCTCCACTACCTTCTCCCTACACGATCATCTACCAACGCACTGCTCCACTACCTTCTCCCCACACGATCATCTACCAACGCACTGCTCCACTACCTTCTCCCCACACGATCATCTACCAACGCACTGCTCCACTACCTTCTCCCCACACGATCATCTACCAACGCGCTGCTCCACTACCTTCTCCCCACACGATCATCTACCAACGCACTGCTCCACTACCTTCTCCCTACACGATCATCTACCAACGCACTGCTCCACTACCTTCTCCCTACACGATCATCTACCAACGCACTGCTCCACTACCTTCTCCCCACACGATCATCTACCAACGCGCTGCTCCACTACCTTCTCCCCACACGATCATCTACCAACGCACTGTTCCACTACCTTCTCCCCACGCGATCATCTACCAACGCGCTGCTCCACTACCGTCCTCTCCACACGATCATCTACCAACGCGCTGCTCCACTACCGTCCACTCCACGATCGTCCACTCCACGCGATCATCTACCAACGCGCTGCTCCACTACCTTCTCCCTACACGATCATCTACCAACGCACTGCTCCACTACCTTCTCCCTACACGATCATCTACCAACGCACTGCTCCACTACCTTCTCCCCACACGATCATCTACCAATGCACTGCTCCACTACCTTCTCCCTACACGATCATCTACCAACGCACTGCTCCACTACCTTCTCCCTACACGATCATCTACCAACGCACTGCTCCACTACCTTCTCCCTACACGATCATCTACCAACGCACTGCTCCACTACCTTCTCCCCACACGATCATCTACCAACGCGCTGCTCCACTACCTTCTCCCCACACGATCATCTACCAACGCGCTGCTCCACTACCTTCTCCCCACACGATCATCTACCAACGCGCTGCTCCACTACCTTCTCCCCACACGATCATCTACCAACGCACTGCTCCACTACCTTCTCCCTACACGATCATCTACCAACGCACTGCTCCACTACCGTCCACTCCACGCGATCATCTACCAACGCACTGCTCCACTACCGTCCACTCCACGCGATCATCTACCAACGCGCTGCTCCACTACCTTCTCCCTACACGATCATCTACCAACGCGCTGCCCCACTACTGTCCACTCCACGCGATCATCTACCAACGCGCTGCTCCACTACCTTCTCCCTACACGATCATCTACCAACGCACTGCTCCACTACCTTCTCCCCACACGATCATCTACCAACGCGCTGCTCCACTACCTTCTCCCCACACGATCATCTGATGCGTCGCACTTTTCGTAAACTATTAGGATTATTTTCTTGTATGAAGTTGAAAGCACAGACTGCCTTTGTAAGCGATAAAGCAGCAGAGCTAATTGTATTGGGGGACATCAGGGAACATCTGACCTAAAGCAGGTGTTCCCGTAGTCACTGATATCCCTGTTGTTTTAAAGTGTTGTTTTGAAGTTAGTAATTTATTCATAGTTTATTCACACTTTATTGATCCATGTAAAGACATGAATATAAAACATGTAACTTCACGGTTTTGTCATTGTTCTCATCCCATCCCGAACATCGATGTGGGCAGGATCGATGTAGCAAATCAGACATAACATATTGATTATCGATTTAACTCAGGGCTCGAAATTAACTTTTTCTTGGTGGCGCTTGTGCTCCTAATTCTGAAATTTAGGAGCGAAACTAAAAAAAAACAGGGAATGTTTTCACAGGGATGACGGGAATTTAAACGTATCACGCCACTTCCAGCCTTCTGTTTTATTTGAGATGTTTGCAATGATTCAGCAAATCTACAAAACTCATTAGGCTAAATGTTAACATTATAAATGTGACACCAGATGTTGTGCCTCCCAATCGCCCCCGACCCCCGACTTGCTCCGCCCCTGCTTCCCCGCACTTCGTCTCCTCTCTGTCTGCTGGGACAGCTCCATAGGTCACGTGTCGATCTCCTTTGCCAGAACGTTTTGCAGGCGTGTTAAACATTGCGTTTGTGATTCTCCTTCAGCTGCACAAGGGCTCGCGGGCTGGGCTGGTGCGGGACGTCCCAGCGCGTGTGAGCGGGAGGAGTAACAGCAGCGCTAACAGAGGACAGATGTAGTTCACAATAAGCTCTCGACCCATTCTGGAGCAGAAAGTTTGCTGTTGCCAACAGGCAGCGTTTGTGAAAACAATGACACACGCTTTTTTTAGTTAAGGTGGCACCAGAAGGTTTTCTTTTAAGGTGGACCGAGTGATTCTATTTTTGGATCCAAAGGCATGGAGGAGTTCAACGCTGCTCACGTCTGGAATTGTTTTTGTTTTGATCGAGTGTCTTGTGTTTTCTGCAGCTCCGGGATGTTGACTCTTCCCTCGGAGCCGCTTCCTCAGACAGTTTTGATGGAGCCTCTTCCCTCAATCCCACCCAGGTACCGGACCACGCTGTTTTGTTTTGTTTTATTCTAAAATGGAAATCATATGCGTGTAAGAGTTGAATAATGATGGCCAGTGTAACATTAAACATGTGGAGAAACGGGTGACAGAATTAGTAAATCTTCCTGATCTTATTTACAGAAATTAAATCAGATTATTTTTCTGAATGATGAAAACGATGTAGTTTTTGTGCAGCTCACGTTACTTTTACTTCAGGCGGGTTTTCTGTGTGACAAAAGCAATTTATAAAAACTAATGCGGTAACGAACGACATCCTCGTAGAAACTTGGTTTACTCCTCCATGTTGTTATAACTACCTTCCCCTAAATATGACACAAGGAAAGTGTGATCTGAATTCCTGAGCCTTCAAGTCAGTGCAGCTGCTCTGTGTGAATGTAAACCGTCCCGTTTCTCTGACTCCGTAGCTTCGTGAACTATGGGCTGACGGGCAGCAGGAGGAGCCCGAGGAAACACCACGTCACGGAGCGAAGAGCGCCGCCCAAACCGTACGGCAAACCCGCCTCCAGGCCGCGGCACGCCACTCACACGGTACGAGGTCAAAGGGTTTGTAATGTTCTCCTCGATTCATTGGTAACTTTATCAAATGCTATAATGTGGATTTGGTAGAAGATGGTCATTTTTAACCGCGTTTTATTTTGAAGGCGTCTCACAGCGTCCGGGCCAGACTCGAGAGGACCCCCCCGAAGGAGACTCTGACCCAGGTACTCGTGATGACTTTTCCACAGCGCACGGACTGAGTGAGGTTTTGACAAGTTTATTTGTTTGAGCAGCAAACGCTCTGCTCAAACGGAGTGGGCCGATAATTTCACAAAAACATAGTGGAGCAAAAAAGAGACGAAATGGCAACAAGGAAACAACGGCAAAACAAAATAAACCCTACACACCCGCAGCATCCGACCATACCCCAAAACGGAGCAATACCGATTACGTAACAACTAATTACAAAACAATTATTCACGAAACAACTATGATAACGCCACAAACCTACAACTATTTACAAGAACTATTATTTACAAAACACTGTTTGAAGTGTCCGTATATCAACAGAAAGAAGCACAATTACAACAACGGTCTAGTTTCAAGTACAAAGTCATTACATTTCAAAAGGCACTAGTTTTATGTTAAAAAGTATTAATATACATATTATACTCCGTAAATATTTATTATGTGCATTTATTATGTAAGCCCTACACAGTGTAGTGCGTTAAAAAAGCCACGTGTAGAGCGGGCCAGTTGTAGAGGGCAGTAGCTCCTCATCAACAAACCCCTACACAGCTGCCCTAACTAGCTGATTTGGTAGATGATGTTCCTATGCCGAGTGGTGCATTAAAAGACGAGGATTACGAGCCAATTTCCCCGAGTGTAATTTTTGTTTCGATTTCCAGAAAAGTCTCAGGAAACGACAAATGACGAGACGAGGCTTAAAGGTTATGTGGATTTTTGAGAGGAGAAAACGTGCTGCTTTACTCCGTCAGGAGACCCGGAGAATGAGGCATGATTGGACAATGACCACTTGGGGGCAGGGTTTTGTGAAAGGGAAACTGGTTTAACTAGATGAGCTCATGGAGAGAGGAGGCTCCCTCTGTCGTGAAGATCTGAGACACTGCTGAGGTCTGAGGCTCGTCCGTTCTATTTTTAGTCTTTAATCCCTGTCTCGCTGTACGACCTTCGACCTGCGTTTTTGAAACTACCACTTAAGATTTTCAAGGTATTGTTTCACACAATCGGCATTTGCTTTGAAATCCTCGTCCAATAACTGGGGCTGGGCACCAGTACTTTAACAATACTTGGTTTTTGATGCCGATATCTGAACGATACTTTTTCCGATAGCTATACTAATAGCTATGTCATATAGAGCCAGAAAACCCAACAATAATGTGTGGAAGACAAATGTACAATATCAGGTTCATCTCCAATGTCACAAAGAAATGTGGGGAAACATTAGGAGAAACTGTGTTTTAAAAAAAAATTAAAATAGGGTGTCATATTACTAATAAAGAATGAGAAAAAAATAGGAAAAGTAATTGTGTGAAACGTTGGGCAAGAAACCTGAAAAAATAGGGACAAAGATGTGTTCAGGGTCCAGCCCCGTGTATGGCCTGCAGTCCTGCGTCTGCAGTTTGTGTGGGGCTTAATCCTTATCAGACGGACCACATGTGACTGCAGATGTGCAGAGCTCATGTGATCCTCTGAACTCGGGGAAACATCAGCTCAGGAGGAGAATCATGTAACGCCAGGTTGTGGTGTTTGAAATGTGAATCCAGTTCTTGTGGTTAAGTTGAAAGAGGAGTTTGACCAGAATGACCTCGTTTTCTAATGTGGGTTTGTTTGTTTTTCCAGGAGCGTCTGGACTTCAGCGTTTCCACAAAAAGCATCTGTGAGACGTGAGTCATTTCTCTTCTTCAAACCACAGAGAGGAATTCTCCAGGTTTATCGGAGGCAAAGGAGGTGTATTATACGTGCGAGTGCAGAGCAGCTGGTGAGGAACGTAATGGGACCTTCTGGGCCAGAGCCTCGCCTGACGAAGAGATCCACGCTATGGGAACCTGTAGTAGATTTTGATGCTGTTTCGGTTCCGTCCTCTCCTTTTGTTTACGTCCGGGCAGAGGGACCTCTTCAGCTCCTGCTCTGAGGGCAGAACTTGGATAAGACTTGTGTAACGCGAGTAGAGGCGGGCAATACATCGTCTACAAGATGATATCGAAATCGATGTTTGGAAGATACGCACATTTAGAGGAACTCTGCGACTTTCTGACGATCTGCTGCTTTACAAAGGCCGTGTGCTGAGGTTTAAGTGTGCGCGCTGGAGTTTTCTTCTGCTCACCCTGTGACAACTTAACTCCGCCCCTTTCTGTGGGTCGCCATAGAGACGGGTGTCAATCACAGCAGAGCCCGAGGCCTAAGGACGATTAAAGTAAAACACTTTTGGAAGCTACATTATTATGAAGTGTTACTTTTGAGAACAGACGAGGCATATTTAACAGAAATAACTATTTTAAATAATTGTATATTATGGATTTAAATCTAAAAACTAAAGAGGGGTTTTCTTATTCGATCAGAAGACCCTTTATGATTTGAATAGATTTTATTGGAAATAAACTTGATCATTCATACTGAGGAAAAAAGAAAAAAAAAGATAATTTTTTGGTCCAGTTTTTTTGCATATTTCTTTTTGCAAAAATATCGCTTCACCATCGTTCTGGAGATGGTCCCAAAAATATATCGAGATATTCATTTTGTCGATTCCTGCAGTTGGAAAACACCTTTAAATATTTATTTGTGAAGCACAATCCAGACGTCCCGAAGCTGCTCCGTTTCGTGCTCAGATAAGGACATTTCCTGGTGGGGTCACGGTCCCTCTTCAGTCGCACAGGTCCTAACCTTCTCTTCCTCTCTCGTCTCAGATCATCCCTGAGCAACACTCTGCTCGACCGCTCCCATGGCCGCGCTCGGCCCGCGGCGCCGCTGTCCCGCTCGCTGCTCGCCCCGGACGCCGCCCCTAAAGGCTGGGTCATCGGGCCCCTCTTCCAGTCCTTCAAATCCAAGATGGCCAGCTTCACCGAGATCGTCATGAGCCCCTTCAAGTCCAACAGCGAGAGCAGCGCGGAGGTCTACGTGACGGCGGCGGAGGAGGAGGGGGAGGGGGAGGAGGAGGAGGGGGAGGGGGAGGAAATGCGTGGGAGTAAAGTCGAGGGCGTCGTGCCTTTGCAAACTCCTGAAAAGGAACTTGAATCTAGCGTCGACCGAAGTGCCTGGAATCCGACGACTGCTGCGGCGGCGTTTTGTGAAGTCACCGTGAACATGGAGGCGGCGAGCGCGAGGAAACGGCCGAGCAAAGCGGCTGAGGTTGGCGAGGAAGACACGGATTGTGACGTTTTGATCGTGAGGGCGGACTCTGGAACGGAGCGAGCGAGCGATTTGGTTCTGAAGGACGAGGTCGTCGAGAGTCAGGCCGACCAGACGCCGACCTCGCCCTCCATTTTGGAAGACGCGTCTCTGCAGAAGGTCAAGCGGACGTTGGACTTGAGCGGAGACGCCGGGAAGACGCGGAGAAAGAGGAAACCGCAGCGCGACGAGGAAACGGCGAAGACGGCGAAGAAGACGATCACCAGGTCCAATCAGAAGACGGCGCGAGAGGAGGTCGTCCATAACGGAAGTGACACGACGCGGAACGGACGAGCGGAGGCGGCGAGAAAGAAGCGCAAAGCGAAAGACGACTCCAACGCCAGATCGGACGCGAGCGAAGTTTTGCGGGTCAAGGCGGCGGCGGCGGAGGAGGAGGGGGAGGAGCGCGTGAGGGCGGGACGAAAGCAGAAGAAAAGCAAAACGGAGGCTAACGGCGCGATGGCGGAGGTCGAGGTGAAACTGAGGCGCGGCGCCGCGGAAAAGGTTTATTTCGAGATGGCGCCGTTCGAGAGCGACGTGCGGCCGGACGAGGCGGCGAGCGCAAGGGGAGGGGCCAAACGGAGGACGAGGCGAGTGGTGGATCCGCAGCGGAGGAGGTGCCGAGCCGTCCACGCATCAAAGAGGTAGAATTACATCGTCTACATCGGCCATTCCCAAAGTCCGGGACATCACGGCCCCCGAATCGATACGAACATCCCTCAGGGGCCCCGATATAATAACTGACTCTTCAAAGGGATTAGTTATTATTAGTTTACGGCTAAAATGAGCTCTAGCAACGACTGTGGCTAAATACTGGTATACAGTGAGCAAATGCATTTGTTTTGTAGACGAGCTTTGGGGGCCCCCCGGAAGTGCCTCTGACCTCGCTTTTCCAAACGGGACTCGTCTGTGTGGAGATTTTTAGCGAGTTTTAACGTCAGAGGAAACTCTCCGTTTGAAAGCGTTTGATTCTTGGAAAGTATTAGGTTTTTTTTCCTTTTAAAATAAAGACCGCGCGCAACCATTTCATCAAACAAAATTATGGTCCAAAACACATTTTATTTAACAGATTTTTTTTTTATTTCCCCCCCCTATGCAGTATTTCAACCAACGTAAAATACCATCTTAATAATGCCTGATTTTAAATGTTAGAAAAGGAAAATGTGGCCTCTCAAAATGCAGGAAATGGCGGCGCTCCTGGCACTTTATTATCTCAGCTTTGAAACTTTAGACTTTGCTCGTTTCTAAAACCTGCCTGTGATAAAGTGTCAAACCCAATAATGAAGTCTGTTTGTTTGCAGCCCGACAAGGCGGCGTGCTGAGGGCGCTCTCTCCCCGCCGTCCCGTGACGACTCGGACGCCTTGCATCGGGGCGGCTCCACGCGGCTGCTGCGGAGCGTCTCGTGCCCGGAGATCCCGGCGCTGCACGAGGCGCCCTGGACGCCGCACTTCCACTCGCCGCCCCCGCAGCAGCAGCACGCGGCCCCCCACAGCCTCTCCTCCTCGCTGGCCCATCCCCTCCACAGGTCGCCTCGCCGCGCACGCCGACACACCGTGTGCAGCGTGGAGGTGGAGCGCGAGATCGCCCCCTTGTGTCTGCGCAAAGAGGTGCGTAACGGGTTTTCTGTCTCAAACTAATGAAACCAGGACAGAGACGAGACGGGGCCGATGGTTTTCTAACGATGACGCCATTTTGAATTTATTATAGATTCACATCAGAGAGGACGACGTTTTTATGCTGATAAACTAGATTAGAACGACTTGGGGAACTCGGGTTAAAGGTCAAGCGCGTCTCGAAGCTCCTCAAGGCAGCAGAGGGAGCAGGAAAACGAGCTAGGGAGTAACTTTCACTATTGATCCCGTGACTGGGACGGGATGGGGGGAAGGGGCGGGACAGGAGTAGATCACACCCACGCTGCAGAGAGCGTCTGATCATGCAGCCAGGGAAGCGGCGACATTCTGCTGCTGCTGTTTCACAAACACTGAGAGGAATCATTAAAAACAAATAAGCGCCAACTTTCCCCTACAGACAGAGGGAGATGTGTCGAGTTTCTCTTACTCACTTTTTGTTTCCCCCTCGTCTGTTCCAGGTGTACCCCGCCCGGAGGTCCCCGTCCCCCTACGACCCGCAGCACCTGTCCTCGATGCGGGCGCTCTCCCCGGGGGCGTCCATGTCCGCGCTCGCCACCTCCTTCCTCTCCAGTCCGCTCGCCTTCCTGTCCAAGAAGTCCGAGGGCGGCGGGCGCAACGGCGTGTCCAGCCCGGTCCGCCTCCTGTCCCCGACGGTCCGCCTCCTGTCCCCGACGGTCCGCCCCCTGTCCCCGACGGTCCGCCTCCTGAGCCCCTCCCTCACCTCGCTCCTGGGCACGTCTCTGGGACAGCTGCCCGGGTTTCACCTCCGCTCTGACGCCGCGAACAGGTACGAAACATCCAGAAACTAAACTAAACTAAACACAGAGGAAACCTGGTCCTCTTCAAACCCAGGGCAGGACGGTGGGGCCGCAGGTGGAGCTCGTGCTTCACAGATGGAAGGGTTCGATTCCCACCTGGACGGGCCTTTCTGTGAAGTTTGCATGTTCTGTCTGTGTAGGTTTCCCATACAACTAAAAACGTGCACAATAGGTTCCCCTCTAGGAATCTCAGTGGGACGTTCCTGGTTAAATAAAAATAAACCCTGGCGTCTCCCCAGTGATTTATATTTCAGTTCATGACGATCAAATCAGCTTCTTCTGCAGTTCACGTCTGGTTTAAACAGAATAACCTTCAGTTGAGTTAATTCCCTGTGAAATCCTTAATTCCCATACTTTTCCGTTTAATTCCCATGGAAAGTTGAACATTGAAAATTCCCAGAATTTTGCAACTGTAGCTTCTACAGACTCCAAACTTTCACATTTTCCACATTTGGGAAGTTTTTTCGCAAGGATTTTTCAATGTGTAATTCCTGTCTGATTTATTGAGATTTGAACCTAAAAAAACAGGAGACCCATCCATCCATCCATCCATTTTCTCCCACTTGTCCGTTGCCGGGTCGTGGGGGCAGCTATTGGAGCTGCCCAAGTCACATTGCACCAGTCCCCTATGGCTCCTTCTGCAGGTGGTGGGTCCACGGAAGGACGGCCTCATGGTTCCAAACGGGCCTGTTGGTCTCTCATAGGGGGCCCATTCACTCTCTCATTCATACGCCAGTGTACGCAGACACTGGAGGCAAGGAGGGTGAAGTGTCTTGCCCAAGGACACAACGACAATGTGCACCTTCAGGAGGCGGGATTCGAACCCCTGACCTTCCGATCATGAGACGACCCGCTCTACCATCTGCGCCACCGTCGCCCCTCAAAAAAAACAGGAGACATTTTATTTTATTTTTCTGATTCTATCCAATATTTTGATGTCAAAGAAAAGTATATGCAATTGGCCATTTTTATATATAAAATGTCTTTATATGAAAGCATAAAAGGAAAACTTGGAATACAGTTTTTCTTCTTTTAGTGTCGAACGGTAATCTACAGCAAAACTTTCATATTGAATTGTCAAAATTAAATTGGTTTCCCGATTTCCTTTAGTCATAATGGAACAGACTTGTCCACGTGTCTAATCAATCTCATAAACGTTTACCGTCTCCCAGTGAAGTGGGCGTGGCTCTGCTGGAGTGCGCCCCCGACCCGCCCCCTGCTCCTGACGAGTACGAAGACACGAGCTCCTCCAGCCCGGAGTCCGAGGAGCTGAGGGAGGAGACGGCCCACTCCGACTCCGAGCTCAAGGTAAAACCCGGAGTTACAGCGGCGTGAGAGGAGTTTAACAAAGGCCTCGCTGTCGTTTCAGACGCTGAAGAAGGACCAGGGCCAAAGGAAAGTGTCCTCCATAAAGATCCGCAAAGCTCTGCCCAAACCCCAGAAGAACCTCACCCCCATGGGCCTCCCCAAAGCCGTCAGGTACGACACTCTCTACTTCCCCAAACCACCAGGTACCACACTCTCAACTCCCCAAACCTGTCGGGTACCACACTCTCCATCTCCCCAAACCTGTCGGGTACCACACTCTCCATCTCCCCAAACCCGTCGGGTACCACACTCTCCATCTCCCCAAACCCGTCGGGTACCACACTCTCCATCTCCCCAAACCCGTCGGGTACCACACTCTCCATCTCCCCAAACCCGTCGGGTACCACACTCTCCATCTCCCCAAACCCGTCGGGTACCACACTCTCCATCTCCCCAAACCCGTCGGGTACCACACTCTCCATCTCCCCAAACCCGTCGGGTACCACACTCTCCATCTCCCCAAACCCGTCGGGTACCACACTCTCCATCTCCCCAAACCCGTCGGGTACCACACTCTCCATCTCCCCAAACCCGTCGGGTACCACACTCTCCATCCCCCCAAACCCGTCGGGTACCACACTCTCCATCCCCCCAAACCCGTCGGGTACCACGCTGGCCGTGTTTAACCCTGACCTGTGCGAGCGCTTGTGTGACTGTGACTCTTTGTGTGTCCAGAGTGAAGAAGAAGGAGTTCAGTCTGGAGGAGATCTACACCAACAAGAACTTCAGCAAACCCCCGGAGAGGTCGGTGTTTCCTTTGTGATGGACTGGCCGTAGTTTTGTTTCTGTTCCGTTGTCTTGTCACCCCTAAAGACGGTAAAGGCGCAGGGTTGAACCTGTGTAAGGACAAACGTGACCTGTTAAACTAATACAAGAACCCTCTGCAGTTCAGAGGTTTGTCTGACCTGAAGCTCAAATGTTCTCCAGGCTTTGTGCTTTCAAGAGCCGTCGGTAACAACGAAAGACGAGTTCGAATCATGGAGGTCATAAAGAGGTCATAAAGAGGTCATAAAGAGGTCAAGAGCAGCAAGTTCTACGACCGACCCCCAGCGAGTGTAGAGTTTTAAACTTATTCTGTGCAGTAAAGTCGGGCTGTGACTCCTCTGACGTGACGCGAGTGTTTGTTCGGCTTGATGGATTCAGTTTGCGTTTGGATTCAGTTTGGATTCAGTTTGCGTTTGGATTCAGTCTGGATTCAGTTTGGATTCAGTTTGCGTTTGGATTCAGTCTGGATTCAGTTTGGATTCAGTTTGCGTTTGGATTCAAAACCTGGCTGGCTGCCCTCTCTCGCCGTCTCCTCTAATGAGGCAGCAGGGCTCCACTGTTTTCACTGTAAATAGAGGCCAATAATCAAGAATGCAGTCAGACCAGCAGGGGGCAGCACTACAGTATTAAGCACTTGGACCAAACACTGTCACACAAATAAATTTACTTTTAATGATAGTTTTTATAATTATAAAGAAGATTAATTTGGGGTTGATTTATTCCTTTTTAATTGTAAATGAAGTCACTGACAAATCTAGGTCAGGGATCATTTATAAAAGTGGTACAAAGCACAATAAAAGAAATGTAAATGATGAATAATATGTAGTACGTTAAAATAAAGGTTAAAAGTAGCATTTTTTTTTTTTATCGTGATGTATCGTAGATTATTTTAATGCAATATATCAATTATCGCAGTATCGTGAGATAATCAGTATCGTAAGCCGCGTATCGAATCGAATCGAATCGTGAGCTACCCAGAGGTTCCCACCCCTACTACCAATCACACTTGCTATTTACAGACATATTAAAATAATTAAGTGCTGCCCCCCAGTGGTTCACAATGAATAAGCAAGAGCTACATTTTGTCCTAAAATAATGGACCTAAAACCAGCCCCGGTCAGAGCTGCAGGTCTGGCCTCTCAGCCGCCACTTTCAATTCCCCTGGTAAAAGTACGATTATTCCATTCTTTGTTTTGTATGAAAACGCTGATTGAGCTAATGAAGGTTTGTGTATTGGGACACTACACTGCCCTCTAGAGGAGGAGTAGCTCTATTGGTCACTTGAGATGTTAGTCGTACACCTTTCTGAAGAGGAGCAGGTGCAGAGTCATGTGTGAGTCTGTGCATTAATCTGAGACGAGCTTTTGTATATTTTCTAAATGTAACAGATTGTATTTTTCCAGAACATGACGGTGCCTGAGCTCCTATAACATGTTTAAAGCTCGTTTGTGGGTGGATTCCAACGGCCTCAATGTGGTTTTATTGGCCTGGGACGAGCAAGTTATGCAATAATGAAATCGGGACATGACCACTGCGTTAAATGTTTTTACCGCCTCCGAGGTCAAAGAATTCCCGATGGATTTAAAAGTTGCCATGTTCAACTTCAAGCTCTGACGCATTAGTTTGTGTTTTTTGAAAGGATCTAATGTGACTCCCACATATTTATGCTCAGTCATAGCCCGTTGTCATGGGAACGAGTGTTGTGACGTCATACTTCCTCCTGTCTGATTTATTGGACTGATGTTTCTCGACGGACGCTCTAAACTCGTGTTTCCTCTCTCACATCCGCAGCCGTTTGGAGACGATCTTCGAGTTCCCGCTGAGTCGTAAGAACGGCTCCGAGTCGTGGTGCGGGCCGCGGCGGCTCAAGCGGTTCCTGGAGTTCCCGGAGCTGGGCGAGGCGCGGCGGCCCCGCAAACCCCCGCCGGGAGTCGCCAAAGCCAACGCCCCCAGCTCCCGGCCGAGGCGCGGCAGCGGCAGGGAAGACCCGGCTCTGGCCGCGGACCCGGACTCTGTGCTCTGCGCCAAACTGGAACAGCTCGAACTGTGGCTGCAGCAGGACCTCAGCTGACGAGCAGACGACTGGACCGGGGCGTTCAGGAGGAGCCGCTTTTCTACACGCGTTTGATATATTCAGGTTTTATACGATTAAGATAAATAAAGATTAAATCAGATTATACCATGGTCTAAAGTGATCATCTACACCCATCGTCCGGAACAGTTGAAGCCCCTGCTGCTGGGTTTCAGGTTCTAGAATGTGGTGATGTCATTCACTGCATCACATTTTCACAAGTCGGATCTAAAAAGGAAATGTATGAATTACAAAAATGATTAATATCAGTCACTGGGTCCATGACCTCTCTGTACAAGACCAAACGTTTACCTCTATATAATATTATCGGCCTTTAGAACGCTGTGACGTGACCTGAAACCTGGCAATGGATACAGACGGCATCGCGTCAAGAAACTTATTTATCACACACAGATAAAGTCAAGTCTAAATCGGGTCCATATGGATGTTTTTTTCACAGCAGATTGTTCAGTAGAAGCGAAAAAACAACTGTCATAGCTAGCCGTTAGCATTAGCACGATGCTAACATGAAGCATTCTCCGTTATTTATGTATTCATGGGCTGTTGAACCACTTTCCTCCCCATGTCTTTGTATCTTTATTCAGTAGGAAACTATTTTCATAATTCAGCGTTTGTTAAAGTTTGTTTTTGAATAATTAGAGAAAGTTTAGATTTAACTGTTTTCAAACATGACCATATATGGGCGATTCCAGAGACGCCGTCTGTATATCACTCCACTGCAGTTTCCATAGTAACGAACAATTGAGCTGGAACTAGCTTCAGGTAAAACGGCTTAAAAAGTGAAATGACTCCTGCCCCGGACTTAAAAAAAGAAAAGCAAACGGGCCCCAATGAACCGTTTGTGGGACGATGCCCCTCGAGGGTCCGTTATCAGAAATAAATGGACGTCACGGTTGTTTCGGCTCCAGAAGGAAAACGTGGAAATGACGGAGGTTCGTCGCCTGAATGTAGCTTTACTTCACCGTCGGAGCGATGGTCTGTAAAAAACAAAAGTTAATAATCAAGAGCCTCTCGATGGGACGTGTTTCTCCATCTCCAATCGTTTCCTTATTTTAATCTTTTTTATGTTTCCTTATTCTTTGCCTTTCCCCCTGTTGGGAACGCAGGAGGGAGTTTGATTGTTTACTTTGAACATCCGTTACATTTGTGAAAGATCTAAACTTGGACTATTATGTGTATAAAGCCTCATCTCCAGCGAACACGGCCTTTTTTTAAAAACTTTTGATACTTTTCTATCTGTGGTTTTTCGCCGCTCGTGTCGTCCCGGGAATTTAAAGCCTCTTCTTTTGTGTGTGTGACGTCACCGGTGCTTTTTGGAAACGTCCGTTTTTACCGACGCGACGCCGATCCTGAGCCGGTTCTTTCTCCTGAGGCGGAAGTTCAGCTGAAGCCGTTTCAGTTTCAGTTTCAGTTTCAGTTTGTAACGACAAACACACGGAAACTCTTTCAAATTCAAAGCTCTGCAAAATAATGAAATATAGTTGATTTAAGAGCATAACCCCATTTAGTCGACCTCTTACCCCCCGGAATCACATTTACTCCAGTTTGGCTTTACCCAAATCTAAAAGTGTCTTGGGGAAAAAAAAGTGACAAACGAGTGAAAAAAAACATGCGTGAAAAAGAGCCAAAAATGTCGACGTTTAAACTCGTTTCCATCCGTTGGATTCCGGGGCTGAAAACGTCGGCTTCATTTTGACACAAAGACCAAATAATGGAGAAGTGGATTTTGCTCATAATGAAGTATCGAGGCTCGTCTCACCTGCTGATGTCACGAGGTGGTGGTTCCATGCGTCCCCAGCAGAGGGAGCGTCTCTTCAGTCTGAAACGAGGAGCACAAAAAGCAGCTCCGTGCGAGACCTTTGGACGTTTCCTCCCGTCGTCCTGAACGTGCGGCTCGTTCGTGTGAATAATGTCCCGCCTTCGCCGAGTTGCGACGCCTTCACCGTCTGAAGACCTGGACGACATTTGGACTTTTTCTTTGTGTCGCGTGTGACGAGCGAAGACGAAACGCAAACACGGTTTTGTGGGAAATGTCCAAACGATGCAGTGATGAGGAAGTGTGAGGGGACGGCCGTAACCGGGGGCGACGGGGCTACACACTGGATTTACAGCAGAAGGTCTTGGAAGATGATGGGGTAAAGGACGGCCGATATCCTGGTCCGATATCTGGGGATTTTTCTCTCATATTCATTGATCTCCATTTATTTTTAATATACAGTGTTTCTACCGGGCATGAAGTCTTTAAACGTGTCCAGATCGAGGCCGTAAATGTCGTTAAAAAGCATTAATTGGATTCAAACTGCGTTAAATCTAAATGTGTTAAAACATGATGACGTTGTGAATTCAGCACAAACACCAAAATGATCCTTAAACATAATTCAGCTGCAGTTTGGGCTGAAATTGACTCAAACTTCAAATCATAAACAGTGACTTCCTGTTTGGATCCAGCGCGCCAAAATAAAAGCACACAGCTCGTCTCATTGGTTAGTTCAGCAGGTACTTGCAACAAGAATGTAATTAAACACACATGTTTGTCTGTTAATAGTTGGGCAGAAAGAAAGCTGAACTAATGAATAAGATGGTGCTTTTATTTTGGCGTGCTGGATAGAAACAGGAAGTCACTTCTTGGGCGGCGTTGTTATGATTTGAAGTTATGCACAGAGTCAATTTGTTTTTTGTCTTTACAACGAGCTCCCTCTGAAGAACCTCAACGTAAAGGTCCTGAACAGGGCTGGGTTTTTATTATTCCATAAAATCTATATTTGTATCATTTATTTGAGCTGAAACGACTTCCTTTAATGCCGCCCCTGGACCAACAGCGTCTGAACCCGGATCTAAAGATATACATTAAAGTTGTGTTTCTCATTCTGTTAAAAGGCTATGGGGGAAGTGAATGGACCAGTGGGCGGAGCTATGGAGTTTAACGTAATAAACCTAAAAGTCCCAAAATCTCCATGTTTTGCCCCGAATATCAATTAACCCTTTAGTGCCAAAGTCACGGCCGTCCCACTTTAGCCACTGCCCGGTCCCATCAGTTTCTATGATCAATGTATTTTCTACTGTTCACATCAAGTTATTTATTTCACGATTTGCTCCAAAACCTTTTGTCATTTGGGCCACGAGGAAGAAACGATTTTAATATCGTCACATTTTTGGTTAATTTTTTTATTTTAATTTTTTTCTGAAACGTGATCAATAAAGGAGTTTTCTCTTCTCGCCGCGGCCCGGATACATTTGCTGTAAAATGACATAGTTTTGTACAGTTGTGTTTAAATGTGCGTGTTGTAAATGGAATGAAAGTTTTTTATGGCTGTTTTTACAGTAAATAAATATTACGGCTTTTCTTTTGTATAAAAATGCGAGTGTGA
Organism: Proterorhinus semilunaris; assembly: GCA_021464625.1. Classification (NCBI taxonomy): domain Eukaryota; kingdom Metazoa; phylum Chordata; class Actinopteri; order Gobiiformes; family Gobiidae; genus Proterorhinus; species Proterorhinus semilunaris. Next base: position 2,642,964 of record CM038352.1, read on the forward strand.
AGAAAACGATGCTTTGAAATAAACAGTTACATCCTGTGGTCGTTTTCTTTATGATTCAGAGACTTTGTTTTGTTTGTAAGAATTTAAGGCTAATGTTGAAACTGGGGCCGTCCCGATCCGATCTTCAGCATCTGTGGCCCAGTCTGCGGATGATGATGCTCCACTTTAACTTCAGCCACTTTAACTACAAACAAATATTACATTGACTCTGTGATGCATTCCTGCTGTTTGTTTATGGAACTCTCCACAGTTTGGACCCTTATAGTTTTTAGCATCGAGTGAATCAGCTCTGTGGTAATTCATGGACATAAAACACACGAGCGCCTTTTCTTCAGTTCGGCTTTACCCAAATCTAAACCCTTTGACTGGAGAGTTTTCAGCCTATAAGCCGGTGTGACCTCGTTTGAATGATCGAAACTTTTTTGTTGTGTTTTTGTTTACAGCCTATATGCCTAATTTGAAAGCTAAGGCCTTGTCGTTTCTGAATGTGTGTCAGATCTGTGTGAGTAAACTCACCTTGCAGGTGTTGGACGGTCACTGGTTCCAATGTTACAGTATGTTCTAGGAAAACACGGCTCTTCTTTTGGAAGGAAGTGGTCAGTCAGAAACTCCGCCTTCAGGGAGCCTAAAGGGGCGGAGCAGCTCTCCTCATGATTCCAGGCCAAAACATGACTCCGCCCCCTCCTTGCTGACGTCACAGCCTTGTTGGGACATGGTGGCCGTTCACCAACATCCACTACTCCATCATCTGACCATCCAGGGTCACACGGCCTCATCAGTGACGAGACTGTTTGGAAATGAGTCTTCATGTATTTGAGCCACTGCAGCCTCTGGACTGGAGGTCCTACACCGTGATGTTCAGGAGACTCCAGAGGCTCCAGCAGCTTCAAATACCTGTTTGCTGCTTTGTAGCAGCTGTTCTCTTAATCTGATGTGTTTGTCTGGCAGAAACCGTCCTCATTGTGCCTTTATCTGCACAAACCCGTGTGTCTCTGAATCAGACACAAATCTCTGAACAGTTCGATGATCACGCTTCATCTCTCGTGGAACTTCCTTCAGTCGTTTTTCCCTTAACTGGGTGAACCTGACACTGACAAACGAATCATCCCAGGCGTCTGAGACGATGTCAGTGATTCAAAGAGCCCTGAGACACAAAACCATCCATGAGCTTCACTGAAACACTTATTTTTAATGACTCTGAAAAATAATTTGCATAATAATTTGGAACATACTGTAGTCGTGTCCGAACTTATTTCTAACTTTCCAAACGTCCCAGTTCTTCACAGCTCATTTCACAACTTTCACAATAAAGCAACAACTGACCTGCTATTGAGCTTTGACCTGATAATGAGAGAAACTATTTCATTCCACTGGCACAAAACAATATCAGTATCTTTATGACGGCTCTGAAACCAACTCAATAAACAGAAACTTGACTGAATGTTTTAAAACCGGATCCGTGAGTTCAATCCGGATTTGCAACTTTCAAAACCTCCGTCAGAAGTTTGTGTGTGAGTCATTTCTCACATAAATGGTGTTTAAATAGAGCTGAGAGTTACAGATCCACAGAGTCAGAGAACAGGAAGTGACATCGTGTTCAGGGAGAGACTCTGACACAGGTTTACAGGCTGGAACAGGGAAGGGCATCTGACGCACCTGTAAGTAAGTGCTTCATTGTCATTGTACAAGCCTTCACTGTTTGCTGTTCCCACTTAATGTTTAGTCATTTTAGTGTAAATTAGTATATGTTGCACTTCAATAATATTGAAAAACCGTCTAAAACCGTGTGTACTGCCCCCTCATGGCTAGAAAGTGAAGTGAAGCTCATGCGCAGGGATGGCATACATCCACATTTGGATGGTGCTTCCCTTTTATCGACGAATGTGGCCGATAGTCGCGGCCCAACCTGACGGTCCAGATATGAGCCCCGGGCCAGAGCGGTCGTGTAGAACACTCCTCTGTAACCACCGACCCGGCTCCCGGATTGTCACAAATCATCAAGTGTGTAGATTCTCAAATAAAGACCGTCCCCCGTAAACCCAAGACTAAAACATTAAATGCTAAGAAAACAAACGCTGGCGTCCGACCAAATAACTTAATACAGATACCCAAGAGTAAACTTAACATTAAACCAAACAATAAACAAAGTGCTAAGCACATAACGTGTGAGTTGTTGAATATTAGATCAATCTCATCAAAGTCCGTTTTAGTAAATGATTTAATTTGCGATAACAACATTGACCTTCTCGCCCTAACTGAAACATGGCTTCAGCAGGATGACTCTGTTAGGCTGAATGAATCTCCTCCTAGTTACGTTCATGTTCAGGCTGCCAGAACCACAGGCCGAGGTGGGGGGGGTGGCAGTGATATCACACTCTAATCTTATTCTAAACCAGGGGTCCTCAAACTAAGGCCCGCGGGCCGAGTACGTCCCGCCACGCCCCTTTGACCGGCCCCCAGCCCCTCTGCCCCCCACCACTTGAACCGGCCCATCCATCCATCCATTTTCTTCCGCTTTATCCGGGGCCGGGTCGCGGGGGCAGCAGTCTCAGCAGAGAACCGGCCCGATGAGGCAATTCCCCAAAGTGGTCATGGCCCATTAAAAAAAAAAATGCTATTTGGCAAATGTCTGTTTGTGATGCGCGGGTTCCACCGCGGTCCCCGTGGAGCGGCTCGGGTCATGAAATTCTCCTTTATCGCGGGGCCGGTTGGAGCAGGTCATACAATTCCGGTCGCGGCCGCTCTTTGCCGCCGTACGCGCGTTCATTGACGTCAGTCGCAACTTATTTCATCATCTTTAGAGCCGGTGTTTGACGTAAATATGCGGCGGATTTTCATAAAACAAACAGCGTTTTGCAGCTTGTGATCCAGAGAGCGCTTTTATGAAGCTCGATGTCTCCTATTTACCCCCCTGTGCGTCTGTGAGTGTGTTCGCTTTACCTGCGCTGTCTGCCCCTCTCCTGATCCCAGTGCAGCAGGAGGGGGAGAGGGAGCGTGAGCGCGAGGGGAGGACACGCCTGTACTGTTCATTTCAAGCACATTTTTGGACGGACCTAAAGCCGTGGTCAATTCAGACGGATCATATTTGTATCGCGTAATTCTCAATGATTGCGGGGGCGGGGCGGGTTACACAATTTATATTTGCGGAATTGTCATCCCCTGACCTGCGGCGGGGACAGACAAGGCCGGTGCAGAGAACTGTGTTCAGGAAAACAAAATGGCAAACGAAAAGTTGACAGAGAATGCAGGTGTTCAAAGAACAGTGGACAGTAGATTATTGTTTTATTCAGTGCAAGGACCGCGCCATTTGTCTCATCTATATAGAAAGTGTGGCGTTTTTAAAGTGTAGGCTATAATTCACGTCGTTATTCGAGGAGGGACGCCACAGCGGAGGCCAGAGGGAAACTTGCAAGCGGAGAATCGGGACCACTGAGCCGTGGATGCACAGATAAAAAGACAGTCGTCCAGCCTTCTCGTGCGTAAAACTGAAGCTGAGGCTGCGCGCGCTCGTCTCCGCCTTCGGGGGGCGCTCTGCCTTCTTGGCCCTGATCCAGCACACATAGCTGCACTTTGTATGAAAAGTGCTTTATAAATATCCATTCGCACAAAGTCATTCCAGCTGAGTCCAAAATATGTTTTGCGCACAAAGAAAAGTTTGTGTGGCATCTGCTTCACTCGGGACGCTACAGATCATACCGTCCACGTCACAACATTGATTCAAAAGAGCTGTTACTTCAGGATATGGTTGATTGTAATTGTTGTGACGTGATAGTGACGTATTGTAGCTGCCGACAGAAACCGCCTAAGCTAGAGGACGCACCAAAGGGAACTCTGGTCACATTACGCAATGATGTTTTATTTGAAAATAAAAATAAATGGAATACCTGTGGTATTTGAAATTAAAACAAGTGTGAAGACTTGGTTACTATTTTTCCAAACCACTGCATGTAAACAAATATGTGCCTGGAATCAAGTGTAGATCTTGTGGATATAGTGGGGATGACCCGGCCCCCCATCACAGTCCGGAACGATAATGTGGCCCCCAGAGAAAAAAGTTTGAGGACCCCTGTTCTAAACCCTAAAAATAACCTAAAGTTTAATTAGTCTGAAAGTCTCTCACTGTCTCTTACCGGTCCCAAATGGAAAAATCAAAAAGCTTTACTACTTGCTATTATTTATCGGCCTCCTGGCCCCGATTCAGACTTCTTAGCAGAGTTCTCTGAGGTTTAGCCAGTATAGTGTTGGATTGGAATACAATTATAATAGTAGGTGATTTTAACATTCATGTCGATAATAATAGTGTCTGAGCAAGATGTCTGTGTAAGTTCTCAGTCGTACAGGAGTTGTCCATCGTCAATGAAGGTACTTGATTCATCTTCTGTACTCAGTAGTTGAAGACTTCAACTACTGAGTACAGAAGATGAATCAAGTACCTTCATTGAAGATGTCTGAGCAGGGCATTTAGTCCCTACTGGACGGGGTTGGCTTCACACAAAATGTGAATAAACATAAACACACTCTTGATCACTATCTGAAAAAGCTGTGTTAAAGTTTAAAGAAATGATCCAGCCAGTCTTTAATACTACGTCTACAGAGAAGAGCTCGCTTATGGATTTAAATGAAAGTGATCAGTTTGTCGACAGCGATTCAGATAAAGTTTGTTTTGCTGTTTGTCTCTAACTCTCCACAGTTTGGACCCGGGAGTCGCTCGGGTTTGTGCGATTCCATCCACAAAGCGTCGTAGCACTTAGCTTTAGCATGTAGCTGTTTGCTACTCGGCCGTCAGTGTAGCACTGACCACGCCCCCTCAGCTCTAATCTAAACTCTAAATCTAATCTGGATCGAAACGCCTGAAAAAGATGCACAACAAAAACTCCAGAGTCACTGCAGAATGAAAAGGAGCCGAGAGGAAACAGACCTGAAATCTGCTCTGTTTAGTTCACCTCACGGCCCCTTTAAAGCTGAATTATTCGTCTTATTTACAGATTTACAAACGCATCAACTTTGTTCTAAATGTAATTACGTCGAAGTCGTTCAGTTTTTAGAAATATTTACATTTCATTATTTATTTACAGTTTTTACAATATCATCATATTAGTCCAGCTCTTCTTTAATGTTGTAGTTTTGTGTTTCTTAAAAGCTGAAAACTCTCGACTCTTTGATTTCTGTGATTTTTTGCTCCATAAAGTTTTTCCTTTCGCTGGTTTTCAAGTTTTAGAGTTTTCTGTTTCAAATTGTCGAGACTTTCTCCGTTTCCAAACCTTTTAATAACGACTTTCACTCCATCTGACCCGTCCTTTTGTTGTTTCTGATCTTCAGAGCTCTTTCCAACATGGCGTCCAGACTGGAGCAGGAGCTGAGCTGTCCCATCTGCTGTGAGCTCTTCAGAGATCCTGTGGTTCTGACCTGCAGCCACAGCTTCTGTAAGGTCTGTTTGGAGAACTGGTGGGAGGACAAACCACTGAAGACCTGTCCAGTCTGTAAGAGAAGGTCCTCGAGGGATAATCCTCCAAAGAACCTGGCCCTGAAGAACCTGGTGGAGACGTTCACAGAGGAGAAAGGGCAGACTGCTCCAGCTGCAGAGCAAACATCTCCATCTCCACAGCAGCCCGAGTGCAGCCTTCACTCTGAGAAGCTGCGGCTCTTCTGTCTGGACCATCAGGAGCTGATCTGTCTGGTCTGTAGAGACTCCAGGACTCACAAAGACCACAGGTTCAAGCCCATCGAGGAGGCAGCCTCAGACCTGAGAGAGCAGCTGAGGAAAAACATCAAACCTCTACAGGACAAACTGAAGGTAAGAGACCTCCTCCTCCTGTTCCAGTCAGAAGACCGTGTCCACAGAGCTCTGTCCGAGCAGACCGTCTCCTGCAGCTTCAGCCCAGAGGAACATCAACATGTCCTGCTACAGGAAGGGAAGTCTGACTCTAAATAACTCTGATGTTTCTCCTCAGGTCCTGGATGAGAGCAGAGCACAGTTTGATGAAGCAGCGGCTCATATCTCGCTCCAGACCAAACAAACACAAACACAGATCAGAGCGGAGTTTGAGAAACTGCACCAGTTTCTGAGGGACGAGGAAGAGTCCAGGATGAAGGCTCTGAGGGAGGAAGAGGAGCAGAAGATCCAGAACATGAAGGACAAGATGGCCGCCCTGAGCAAAGACATGGAGGCTCTGTCCAAGACCATCTCAGAGACAGAGGAGCAGCTGAGAGCAGCAGACGCCTCCTTCCTGCTCCAGTACAAGACTGCAGAGGAGAGGCTGCAGCGCTGCCCCCTGGTGGAGAAGCCAGAGATAAAACGATTAGATCTGATAGACCAGGCCAAACATCTGGGAAACCTGGGCTTCAACATCTGGATGAACATGAAGAAACTGGTGCAGTTCTTCCCTGTGGTTCTGGATCCAAACTCTGCAGCCCCTGATCTCATTCTGTCTGAAGATCTGACCTCAGTGAGAAAAGGAGAGAGACAGAAGGTCCCAGAGAACTCAGGGAGACGTAGTGATTGCTTTGTACGTGGATCAGAAAGGTTTGTCTCTGGGACTCACAGCTGGGAAGTGGAGGTCGGGGCGAGTAAGTTCTGGTCTGTGGGTGTGATTGGAGCAGTTCAGAGAAGAGGAGGCACTGAGGGTAAAGGTTGGTTCATACGTTTCATTGATGGTAAATATTCAGCCGGTTCTCTCCCAGACTCAGTTAAACTTCTCTCTGTGAAGAACCTGCAGAGAGTTGGAGTGAAGCTGGACTTTGACACAAAAACATTGACCTTCACTGACCTCGACACAAACACAGTCCTTCTCACATTCACAGACTCTTTCACTTGGATCCTTCCATATTTAGAAACATCTGACGCTCCTCTGAAGATCTCACCAAAGAGCATCACAGTAACAGTGTAGAATCTACAGCTCCATGTTACTGTCCTCTCTCTTTAATCAAGTTCCTGATGAAAAACAGTCAGAGCTCAAATTGCCTCCACTAAAACTCTGTTGATCCCGAGTCGTGTCACTGTCGATCTGTTTTGATTTAAATCTACACTTTATCAACATGTGAAGATATTTTGATGTTTAACTGGACCAGGAAATAATGAGAGTCTGTCAGTGTTTTATTCTATTATGTTCTCTTTGTTTTTTGCTCTTAAAACAATAAAGACTTTTTCTATTTTCCACAAAGACTTCATTACCTCGTCATCAACAGGATCCAGACTTTTATTTGTTTTATTTTGTGACGTATTAGTTCCACAGATTTGCTCAGAGAGATTTTGGATCTTGTTTAGTTTTTGAATAAACTTTTAACTAATGCAAATATCTGCAAAAAGTCACATTTGTTTTTGGGCTCAATGAATCCGAGAAAACGGCCCTAAAGTTTAGTCCCTTTGTCGGCACATGCGCCCTGTGGATATCTGTCCCGTCTTTAGCCGCTCTGTCTCCCACAAAGGAAATGACCATATTTGGATCACAGCCTTTCCTGCTACACGTGGATACCAAACCTGTCAGTGTTTGTGAATGGAGCAGCGTGGGAAAGACCAGGGAGCGATGTATCTGAGGTGAGTCTTCCTGAGGAGTATTGTGATGGAGAATAGAGAAGCTGTTAGTGTTCTGAAATGATGCTCTATTATAAATCCTGTCCCAAGTTCACCTGGAGTCCTCTGGGCGTGTGCTCCGGGACGTCCCGCTGCAGCACAGCAGGGTGAAGGGCCGCTCTCCGGTCCAAGGATTCTCTTTAAAGCACAGAGAGAAGACTTTGGCCTGAACGAACACGTCCCAGTCTGACGGGTGCTGCTCCGTCAGCTCCTGCACCGTCCTGAAGGAGGCAGGAGAATAAACATGTCAAAGCCACAGCGGTGCACAGGTGTTTAACATCACCCCAGCACCAGGAGAACTGAGCCATGAATAAATCACATCTAGCACATTCTACAAAAGTCCCGTTGTCTTTGCCGTGTGGTCCAGGACACTAGAGTTACAGTAAGAAGTGGTTCTTTGCTGGACCCCAGACGGACCTGTCGATGATCTGCTGCGTCGGCAGGTCCACGGAGCCGGTCCGATGATGGTGAACCACGAGCGGGAATTCAACCTTCAACTCTGCCTTCAGCTGCTGGTTTATCTGGAGAAAAGAGAAGAACCCTTTAGAATCTGATGAGAGAGAAAAAAATGTCCAAAAAGTGACGAGAACGCAGCAACAACGTGAGGAAAAAGCTCCATTTAGATGAGTTGTGTAGGTCTTAGCTTTCAAATCTGCCCTATAGGCTGTGACCTTATGGATTTGGGTAAAGCTGAAATGGAGGAAATGCACGTGATTAAGGCGGGAGTAAGAGGTTCACTTTTACAGTCAGAGAAATGTATAGAAAATATCTGGAGCTGTTTCCTTCTCTATCACTTCCTCAGTGAAGCAGCGCCATCTGCTGGTGAACAGTGGTTACAGCAGGTGAAGTAACTGGAGTAAATGGAGCTCAACAGTCCAGGACACTTCTGCTCCTTCACTGGGTCTGGAAGTGATAATCCCATTTAGCATCGACTTTAAAACATTCAAATATTAAGAGTTTAGGAGTAACTTGAAATGTGAGGCCCTGCTCGGACACTTGTGATTCATCACCAGAGGTTCCACTAGACTTTTTCCCCCAGACCAGAGGAATTCTAAGTTTTCTTCTTGATGTTTTCCACAGTTCAAATACAGTTTATATACAGTAAATATCGGCGATCTGAGGCAATTTAGCTGAATTAATTTAACCTATGCTCTTTCTGTGCAATGAGTCTGAGAGTCAAACACGAATAACAATAAAGTATTTTAATTATTGTTTAAAATGCTTTCATAATTACAAAAATATATAGATTGTTTTAAGAGTAAAAAACGTCAAGTTATTTCTTTCCAATGGCAGCAACATTGGTGAATGCCACGTGAAAGGTGCAGGGGAGCGTATGCCGCCCCTCGGCTGGTCCTTCATAGTTACAGAATGAATGACTCATGGCGGACACAGACCAGACCAGATCATACAGATCTTATAGCTTTATTGTTCAGCAGAGACATTTGTGAACAAACACGGACTTCACAGCTCAGAGAGTTGACCTTTCCCCGAGAGGACACCCTGATCACGCCACGGGGCAAAACGAAACCTAGAGCTGTAGAGACAATAACTATTGACTTCCTGTTAAATGAATCAAGTTCATGTATTTATTTTGTATGAATAGGCTACCTGTTTTATTTTGACCAACTGGACCGACAACATTTTTGTTCATGAGGCTTCGTTATTTTTCATTGCAACTAAACACAACATATTCAGGCCTCCTGCTGTTTACTGTAACTCTCCTTCTTGGCCACAAACTCAGCACAAAGGTCTTTATAATCCAGTTTGGATGTAATGTCCTTTTCAATGGAAAGCAGAGCCTCAGTCTGTCCTGGGACATGGAGGTGCGCAAATAGTTTTTATTCAGTTTTAGCTTTGAACAGCTTCGCTCGCCCGATGCCACCGTTACTGGAATAGTCAATGGGATCCTGAGCACAATCTCACAGTTTGGGAACGTTCCTTCAAGGCCTTTAACCAAGTGTTTTAAGTGCTGTAGTTGTTCCCTTTGGGATCGTCTCTCGAAGTATCCTCAACCCCACAAAGGTCCAGGGCGTTTAAATCCTGCGATCCGGACGAGTTCAGAGCATCACTGAGTCTTTGCAGGTCAGTCTCCTCCATTTCACGCAGCTTGGTCAGGTCAAAAAGAAATGTTTTCAAACTCCTGCAGTTGTTTAACACAGGTATTTAGAGCAGTAAGGGCCTGGGCCACCATCACATTAACATAGTCTGTTATATACACCTGCTCTGGGTCTGGAGCAGATTCATTTCCATCACGTGTTTCACTCGCCGTGTTGCTTTTATTACAGGTCCAATGTCCACATCAGAAGCACTCTCTGTGGCAGGAGCTTTTGCATGAAGTCAATGAATCCATCTAGCTGCGATAAGGCCACGATCAATCAATCAATGGTTTTGTATAGCCCAATATCACAACAGGAGTTGCCTCATAGGGCTTCACCAAACATTAAGGCAATAAAACAGAGCAGTAAATAAGACAGTGTAAAGTTCCGGTGAATCAAGTATCCAGGCAAACATAAAGTCCAAATAATCGTCAGCAGTGGGTGGGACGAGCAGCTCGGGCGTCCCCTGTCCTTAGACTCTCAAGCACGGCAAGGACAAACTCAAAAACCCAGTGGGAGAAACGAGAAACCTTGAGGAGAACCCCAGAAGGAGAGATCCACTCCCATGGATGGACAGGCTATAGAGACCCAGGGCCGGAGGAGTCCCTCAGCAGACGGGCCAACGAGCTGCATGTCCTTTGACTGGAGGGTCTTACTGACGGTGTTCAAACAAAATGTCATACCATATTATTGTAGACATGATCAATTCAAAGCTTTGCATTTCATTATCCAGCGACTGGGCTTCACTTTTAATTCTGGGGTCATTGCAGTCGTCTGAACGTTGGAGCAAAGCGTCCTTAATGTGGCTTATTTGACAGCGTTTTACTTTCACACTCGCGACATTCCCGCCTTGTTCCAGACAGAGGCTCAACAGTGAGATACGGGACCGTTTAGGAGAGCCTGCGAAAATGGAATAAAGAAGAAGAAGAAGATCTTTATTTATATATGTAGCAGTATGGGGTCGATAGTCCGGGGCTCACCTATAAAAGGCGCTGCTTCCCCCATCCTTGCCCCTCTCTGACCCGCCCCCCCTGACGTCCTCCACCAGTCAGGAACCGGCCTAGCTGCGAGGAGCTCTTCGCGATAGGTAAAGCCGGCGGTTTGGTGAGAAGTGTGCGGGCATGGGTGAGTTGGGCGTGTGCAGGCTGGCCCGTGTAAGATGGCCGTCAGGGCTAACAGGTGTGTGTCTTAGTGGCCTCGGCGTTGGACTCCTCGTGTGCGTGATGGGGCGTTTGTGTACAGGACCCGCGCCCTCCCCCGGTACGTTAGTAATTGGGCCTTACAATTGTTTTAGCGATCAAAGCTAACGTGCTTTTCCACAGGTTTCTGGTTCAGTCAAGCCTCCCCTTTTTGGACAGCCCCCCCCCCTCCGCTGTCGTTTGGAAGAGCTTCGTTTTGGGGACTCTCCTGTACTGTCCCGTCAAGATCAATGAAACTGTCAAACTGTATGTGCCTTGGGCAGAATTTAAGGCTGTCCCACGTCTATTTTAATGAGAATGCCAAAACGAAAAGAGAAAGATATTTATGAAGTAAATGAGGTAACATGAAGTAAATGGCCATGTCTCTGTCATAATGAAGCCTGATAGGAACCTGTGTTTCCCGCCAGTACGAAATGAAGTCATGTTTACACGCACACGGAGTTTATGGCTGCTTACTAGCGCCTTTCCATTCGGTTACATACATAAAGTCGTTATACAATACCAAAACATGTCATAGCTTTTGGACAGCCTTTTGCCAAGTCTCCCAGTGTTACATTCAGACTGTGGCAACCGCAGGGCAGGAAGTCAGCCCGAGGGTTCAGACGCAGAAGATGGGCTTGGACTGAGTTTGTCCTTTCATATTGGCCCCGTGATCATATCCTTGGCCCCGACAGTCGTTCATGCTCAGTCCAAGGGACGCATTTGCCTTTCCAGTTTGGTCCTTCACTGGGATGAAGTCAATGAAATGTTCTTCTACTTTTACTTCAATCGCTGTCATTTTGACAAACCCAACAATCAGTGACATTTTTCTTTTTTTTGTTGAACTAGTTTGAGTCAAAAACCAAGTCCATTGATTGACCTGTTATTGATCTAGATTTACATCTAAAGCTCTGCCTTAACTGTAAAGTGAATCTGCGTTTTATTATTTTCATTGTATGAGGCAAATACCGACCAGAACCACTTTGCTACAGTAACTCGTCTGTTTAGCTTTGTTATTTGTTATACACCAGATGCCCTTCCTGACGCAACAGTTTCTTTTTAACCTGGGTTTAATTGTTTTTAACGCAAAGTTATGCATTTATACAATCACTTACCGCCATATGGATATGACAAAGGTCCACAAAGTACTTTTAGGTTAGTGTTTATTTCCGTGGTAGAATGATCATAGCAGTTTAAATGCCACACTATTGTCATTGAATGATCTCAGTCTGTGTTCACTTGTGTGGATATAAACAGAGAGATTGTTTCCATCAAAGCATGAGTTTGAGTTTGAGCTGTCGGGCAGGTCTGGAGACGAGCGCTTTACCGTTTGTGTGGAGTTTCATCCCAAGTGACCGACAGATCAGTGTCATAGACAGACTGCTCTTTAGCAAAGGTAGAAAACGAACAAAGGGAAAGACATGAACTACATGATTTGATCAAAACAAAGCGTTTGCCTTAAACTCCAGCCTGTTCACGTCACACGTACAAATCCAGACAAAATGCACTGTAGGTTTGTAGAATTATAATATTTTTATACGATGTTTTGTTCCTTTGGCTATTTAGCAAACTAACCAAAAGTTGTCATTGAGTTTGTATAAGGTGTGGTTTCCCCAGTCCTTTGTTTCAGGGGAGATTAGGAGACTCAGCAACCCCCACCCAGTCCGCTGGCCACTTGGTCAAAAAGGGTCAAATTACAGAGGGGACCAAGGCGGAGCTGAATGTATAGCTGTGGGAACCAATGGAAACAACGACACGTGGTCTTAGACTCATAAATCTTGTAACATTGGAATGTGTAAAATACTGTGTTTCCCCAGGATGAAACCAGTCTGCCCATTGGAACGGCTGCTGGCAGACTCACAATGGATAGGGAACTGGGGAAAGCAGAATTCTGTATTAAGATGACATGTTAGGGAAATAAAACTTCTAATTTGAATTCCTTGATTTGTCATCGATCCTGGTATGTAATTATTAGTTTTACGTAGAGTAGATTTTGACGGTTCTCAACTCCTCTTCCAGTTTGAATGCGCGGTGTTGTCAATTAAAGGACAACACAGGAAACCGGCTGTTTTCTTCAGGTTCAAAGTGACTAGAAGACTTTTGTGCGAATAACCTTTTCACCTCAGAGACTATTTCCTCTTAGATCGAGAGAGCAGCTATTTGCTCTATTTAGGCAAAACATATCTTTGTACGTCTCTGTAAAATCTATGTTTCTATTAACCACCTTTTTGTTTAGTTTAGGACAGAAAGTTTGGGGCGACATTTTACTAAACCTTATTTCAGGTGAAGGGCTCACACTACAGCTTACGTAAAGGATTCCTTTGAGGGAATATATTCTGATTCATTTTATTATCACTATATGTGTTTTGTGATTGATTTGGATTGATATCTGATATTAAAGTTAAAATGCTACAGGAAACATCCCTGTTTGAACAATAGCCCTGTGTTGGTCACCAAGAGTCTGACTCTTGGTGAGTCACAAAACTCATTGGTGAGCGTCACAAAACGCTGCAGATATTTCTGAGGTTAGACAACGACAAATCGACCAGTTGAAGTGTCAGAAAAGCAAAAACAAAACCATCTTTAACGTTTGGGAACTAAGACTTTCGCTCCTCTTAACAAACCGGCCTCTCTCTCCTCAAGTGTGAAAACTGAGACAGGAAGCGGTTTCGATCGCGCCCACTTCCCCTTTCGGAGCCGTATCTGCCTCGCGGATGATTTCAAACTCTTTCCATCAGCATCGCTTCCATGTGGCCAAACACATTATTATTATAGTTGTTGGTGATGCTTCAGGTCAACAAAGCCTTTTTCTTCGTCACAAATGTGGACGAGGCGCATGTTCAGCGGCGACTCGATCGAGGCTTTTGAGATGTACAGGAAGCAGGAAGGGCACAAACGGAAATGGCATCATCCAACGAAACGAGGAAGTGAAGTATGTATAAAGTGTCCCAGTGTTGTGAGGGAAATAACTCTGCAGGGAAAAGCACCGAGTCGTTTTAGTTTGAGCTCAAATCAATTTCCATTCTCTGTATTTGAATGTTTCCCCATGTCAAAGCTTTTATTTGCTAAAAGGTTCCCATACGGCCTGATTTATTCCTTTGGGCGGCATATACACACACTTCCAGTTCAATAGAGGCAATCTAATTAACATTGTTAACGTAACTCAAGATTTTAAGTTTTCCCTAATTCTTACTTTCTTCTTAGTACAAATTGTGACGTGAGAAGAGGTTGAAAAAAAATCATAATCTTCATGATCTGCAAAAAATGGCTGAAGATCTATAAATGTACGTTCGTTGCATGCGCTGGGATAAGAAGGGCTCGGCAACGTTACTCTTTTCTACACAGAAGCCTGAACGATACTTTTTCCAACAGCTTTACTGCAATCTTTGTCGTCGAGAACCAGAAAACAGGACGATGTTGTTGATCCGTTCCATGAAAGACCATTTCTTTTGAATCTGTATCATTTATTTGAGCTAAAACTACCAAGTAACTTCCTGTAACGCTGCCCTGGACCAACAGGCATTAAAACTCGGTCTCTAAGGCGTCATATTTTTTACGGTACCTGCGTTCGATACCAGTAGCACCTAAACTCTTTTATCCTTTTATATATACCATCGTAGTATTGCTTAACGGTCCCGGTCCTACTGGTGAGTACCTGTGTGTGTTTGTTCCGGGTCAGGGCAGAAACCTGTCCCAAGTGCAATTCTCCAATGACCAGAGATTTAATGGGAGGCGTTCCGGGGTCTTCAAGGTGGGAAGTGTTGTTCAGGTCCTTGCTTGACTTTTGGTGCTTTTCAGACTGAAAACGTGTATGACTGTTGAACCCCGACTCTGTGTCTGAAAATGTATCAGATAAACTGACCCGTGGTTTTGACTCTTCTAGTTTTCTTCCCGTAATGTTTCTAAATGAAGTGTCATTGTTTGTGCACAAAAGGGAATGGTCTGAATATTTCCTGACTGGGGGGTTTCTCTGTTGTGTCTTCATGGACTGTTTTGTGTACTCCAACCGTTGCCATGGCTCGACTCGTCACATGTTTGTCTTGTATTTGCAAATAGTTGAGCTCATTTGCTTTTTCTTCTTTGTGTCTTTTTACACAAAAACTCATTTAAATAGTGGGCATAATGAGGGCATTTTCTACTGAACGCTTTACACCGGTTATTCAAATCTCAATAAAGTTATATTCGTCAGAAAAAAAAGAAGCTCACGTTTGTTTACGTTAAAATGTCTTACGTTTGGACCAGAAGAGGAGGAGCTGACCAGTGCAGGACACCACGCTCTGAAACAGGGACAAACCCAGGAGGCGCTGCAGCGGTGCTTTCCTCGACCTCCAAAAACATCTCATTCTCTCAGGTCGGCCACAGCGGCTCAGGACTAACAGCTGAACACAGTTTGGTTTTACGCTTGTACAAGGACAAATAAAGCTCTGACTGAAATGTTTCAAACAGCATTAAAACAGGATCCGGATCTGAAGCTTCGGAGTCATTGCACTGGGCCGTTCCTCAGTTCTCAGAACTCGATGACATCACAGGAAGAAGCTCATGAACAGGAAGTAGCTCATGAACAGGAAGTAGCTCATGAACAAGAAGTAGCTCATGAACAGGAAGTAGCTCATAAACTGGAAGTAGCTCATGAACAGGAAGTAGCTCATGAACAGGAAGTAGCTCATGAACTGGAAGTAGCTCATGAACTGGAAGTAGCTCATGAACAGGAAGTAGCTCATGAACAGGAAGTAGCTCATGAACAGGAAGTAGCTCATGAACAGGAAGTAGCTCAAGAACAGGAAGTAGCTCATGTACAGGAAGTAGCTCATGAACTGGAAGTAGCTCATGTACAGGAAGTAGCTCATGAACAGGAAGTGGCTCATGTACGGGAAGTAGCTCATGAATTGGAAGTAGCTCAAGAACAGGAAGTAGCTCATGAACTGGAAGTAGCTCATGAACTGGAAGTAGCTCATGAACTGGAAGTATCTCATGAACAGGAAGTATCTCATGAACAGGGAGAATCTCATGAACAGGGAGTAGCTCATCAACAGGAAGTAGCTCATCAACAGGAAGTAGCTCATGAACAGGAAGTAGCTCATGAACCGGAAGTAGCTCATCAACAGGGAGTAGCTCATCAACAGGAAGTAGCTCATCAACAGGAAGTAGCTCATGAACTGGAAGTAGCTCATGAACTGGAAGTAGCTCATGAACTGGAAGTATCTCATGAACAGGAAGTATCTCATGAACAGGGAGAATCTCATGAACAGGGAGTAGCTCATCAACAGGAAGTAGCTTATGAACAGGAAGTAGCTCATGAACAGGAAGTAGCTCATGAACCGGAAGTAGCTCATCAACAGGGAGTAGCTCATCAACAGGAAGTAGCTCATCAACAGGAAGTAGCTCATGAACAGGAAGTAGCTCATGAACTGGAAGTAGCTCATGAACAGGAAGTATCTCATGAACAGGAAATATCTCATGAACAGGAAGTATCTCGTGAACAGGAAGTAGCTCGTGAACAGGAAGTAGCTCGTGAACAGGAAGTAGCTCATAAACTGGAAGTAGCTCATGAACAGGAAGTAGCTCATAAACTGGAAGTAGCTCAAGAACAGGAAGTAGCTCATGTACAGGAAGTAGCTCATGAACTGGAAGTAGCTCATGTACAGGAAGTAGCTCATGTACAGGAAGTAGCTCATGTACCGGAAGTAGCTCATAAACTGGAAGTAGCTCATGTACAGGAAGTAGCTCATGAACTGGAAGTAGCTCATGTACAGGAAGTAGCTCATAAACTGGAAGTAGCTCAAGAACAGGAAGTAGCTCATGTACAGGAAGTAGCTCAAGAACAGGAAGTAGCTCATGTACAGGAAGTAGTTAATGAACAGGAAGTAGCTCATGAACAGGAAGTAGCTCATGAACAGGAAGTATCTCGTGAACAGGAAGTATCTCGTGAACAGGAAGTATCTCGTGAACAGGAAGTATCTCGTGAACAGGAAGTAGCTCATCAACAGGAAGTAGCTCATAAACTGGAAGTAGCTCAAGAACAGGAAGTAGCTCATCAACAGGAAGTAGCTCATCAACAGGAAGTAGCTCATGAACAGGAAGTAGCTCATAAACTGGAAGTAGCTCATCAACAGGAAGTAGCTCATCAACAGGAAGTAGCTCATCAACAGGAAGTAGCTCATCAACAGGAAGTAGCTCATGAACAGGAAGTAGCTCATAAACTGGAAGTATCTCATGAACAGGAAGTATCTCATGAACAGGAAGTAGCTCATGAACAGGAAGTAGCTCATGAACTGGAAGTAGCTCATGTACAGGAAGTAGCTCAAGAACAGGAAGTAGCTCATGTACAGGAAGTAGCTCGTGAACAGGAAGTAGCTCGTGAACAGGAAGTAGCTCAAGAACAGGAAGTAGCTCATGTACAGGAAGTAGCTCATCAACAGGAAGTAGCTCATCAACAGGAAGTAGCTCATGAACAGGAAGTAGCTCATAAACGAAGTAGCTCATGAACAGGAAGTAGCTCATGAACAGGAAGTAGCTCATAAACTGGAAGTAGCTCTAGAACAGGAAGTAGCTCATGAACAGGAAGTAGCTCATGAACAGGATGTAGCTCATGAACAGGAAGTATCTCATGAACAGGAAATATCTCATGAACAGGAAGTAGCTCGTGAACAGGAAGTAGCTCATCAACAGGAAGTAGCTCATCAACAGGAAGTAGCTCATGAACAGGAAGTAGCTCATAAACTGGAAGTAGCTCATGAACAGGAAGTAGCTCATGAACAGGAAGTAGCTCAAGAACAGGAAGTGGCTCATGTACGGGAAGTAGCTCATGAACTGGAAGTATCTCATGAACAGGAAGTATCTCATGAACAGGGAGAATCTCATCAACAGGGAGTAGCTCATCAACAGGAAGTAGCTCATCAACAGGAAGTAGCTCATGAACAGGAAGTAGCTCATCAACAGGAAGTAGCTCATGAACAGGAAGTAGCTCATGAACAGGAAGTAGCTCATCAACAGGAAGTAGCTCATGAACAGGAAGTGGCTCATGAACAGGAAGTAGCTCATGAACTTGAAGTATCTCATGAACAGGAAGTAGCTCATGAACAGGAAGTATCTCATGAACAGGAAATATCTCATGAACAGGAAGTAGCTAGTGAAAAGGAAGTAGCTCATCAACAGGAAGTAGTTCATCAACAGGAAGTAGCTCATCAACAGGAAGTAGCTCATGAACAGGAAGTAGCTCATAAACTGGAAGTAGCTCAAGAACAGGAAG
This sequence comes from Proterorhinus semilunaris, assembly GCA_021464625.1. Classification (NCBI taxonomy): domain Eukaryota; kingdom Metazoa; phylum Chordata; class Actinopteri; order Gobiiformes; family Gobiidae; genus Proterorhinus; species Proterorhinus semilunaris. Next base: position 2,661,057 of record CM038352.1, read on the forward strand.
TAGCTCATGTACAGGAAGTAGCTCATCAACAGGAAGTAGCTCATCAACAGGAAGTAGCTCAAGAACAGGAAGTAGCTCATGTACAGGAAGTAGCTCATCAACAGGAAGTAGCTCGTGAAAAGGAAGTAGCTCATCAACAGGAAGTAGCTCATAAACTGGAAGTAGCTCAAGAACAGGAAGTAGCTCATGTACAGGAAGTAGCTCATGAACTGGAAGTAGCTCAAGAACAGGAAATAGCTCATGAACAGGAAGTAGCTCATGAACAGGAAGTATCTCGTGAACAGGAAGTATCTCGTGAACAGGAAGTATCTCGTGAACAGGAAGTATCTCGTGAACAGGAAGTAGCTCATCAACAGGAAGTAGCTCATAAACTGGAAGTAGCTCAAGAACAGGAAGTAGCTCATGAACTGGAAGTAGCTCATAAACAGGAAGTATCTCATGAAAAGGAAGTAGCTCATAAACTGGAAGTAGCTCATGAACAGGAAGTAGCTCATGAACAGGAAGTAGCTCATGAACAGGAAGTAGCTCATGAACAGGAAGTAGCTCATCAACAGGAAGTAGCTCAAGAACAGGAAGTAGCTCATGAACAGGAAGTAGCTCATGAACAGGAAGTGGCTCATGTACGGGAAGTAGCTCATGAACTGGAAGTATCTCATGAACAGGAAGTAGCTCGTGAACAGGAAGTAGCTCATCAACAGGAAGTAGCTCATCAACAGGAAGTAGCTCATGAACAGGAAGTAGCTCATAAACTGGAAGTAGCTCATGAACAGGAAGTAGCTCATGAACAGGAAGTAGCTCAAGAACAGGAAGTGGCTCATGTACGGGAAGTAGCTCATGAACTGGAAGTATCTCATGAACAGGAAGTATCTCATGAACAGGGAGAAACTCATCAACAGGGAGTAGCTCATCAACAGGAAGTAGCTCATCAACAGGAAGTAGCTCATGAACAGGAAGTAGCTCATCAACAGGAAGTAGCTCATGAACAGGAAGTAGCTCATGAACAGGAAGTAGCTCATCAACAGGAAGTAGCTCATGAACAGGAAGTGGCTCATGAACAGGAAGTAGCTCATGAACTTGAAGTATCTCATGAACAGGAAGTAGCTCATGAACAGGAAGTATCTCATGAACAGGAAATATCTCATGAACAGGAAGTAGCTAGTGAAAAGGAAGTAGCTCATCAACAGGAAGTAGTTCATCAACAGGAAGTAGCTCATCAACAGGAAGTAGCTCATGAACAGGAAGTAGCTCATAAACTGGAAGTAGCTCAAGAACAGGAAGTAGCTCATGTACAGGAAGTAGCTCATCAACAGGAAGTAGCTCATCAACAGGAAGTAGCTCAAGAACAGGAAGTAGCTCATGTACAGGAAGTAGCTCATCAACAGGAAGTAGCTCGTGAAAAGGAAGTAGCTCATCAACAGGAAGTAGCTCATAAACTGGAAGTAGCTCAAGAACAGGAAGTAGCTCATGTACAGGAAGTAGCTCATGAACTGGAAGTAGCTCATGAACAGGAAGTAGCTCATGAACAGGAAGTAGCTCATGAACAGGAAGTAGCTCATGTACAGGAAGTAGCTCAAGAACAGGAAGTAGCTCATGTACAGGAAGTAGCTCATCAACAGGAAGTAGCTCATCAACAGGAAGTAGCTCATGAACAGGAAGTAGCTCAAGAACAGGAAGTAGCTCATGAACAGGAAGTAGCTCAAGAACAGGAAGTAGCTCATGAACAGGATGTAGCTCATGAACAGGAAGTATCTCATGAACAGGAAATATCTCATGAACAGGAAGTAGCTCATAAACTGGAAGTAGCTCATGTACAGGAAGTAGCTCAAGAACAGGAAGTAGCTCATGTACAGGAAGTAGCTCATGAACAGGAAGTAGCTCATGAACAGGAAGTAGCTCATGAACAGGAAGTATCTCGTGAACAGGAAGTATCTCGTGAACAGGAAGTATCTCGTGAACAGGAAGTAGCTCATGAACAGGAAGTAGCTCATAAACGAAGTAGCTCATGAACAGGAAGTAGCTCATGAACAGGAAGTATCTCGTGAACAGGAAGTATCTCGTGAACAGGAAGTAGCTCATCAACAGGAAGTAGCTCATAAACTGGAAGTAGCTCGTGAACAGGAAATATCTCATGAACAGGAAGTAGCTCATGAACAGGAAGTAGCTCATCAACAGGAAGTAGCTCGTGAAAAGGAAGTAGCTCATCAACAGGGAGTAGCTCATCAACAGGAAGTAGCTCATCAACTGGAAGTAGCTCAAGAACAGGAAGTAGCTCATGTACAGGAAGTAGCTCATGAACTGGAAGTAGCTCATGAACTGGAAGTAGCTCATGAACAGGAAGTAGCCCATGAACAGGAAGTATCTCGTGAACATGAAGTAGCTCATCAACAGGAAGTAGCTCGTGAACAGGAAGTAGCTCATGAACAGGAAGTAGCTCATGAACAGGAAGTAGCTCAAGAACAGGAAGTAGCTCATGTACAGGAAGTAGCTCATGAACTGGAAGTAGCTCATGTACAGGAAGTAGCTCATGAACAGGAAGTAGCTTATGAACAGGAAGTAGCTCAAGAACAGGAAGTAGCTCATGTACAGGAAGTAGCTCATGAACTGGAAGTAGCTCATGTACAGGAAGTAGCTCATGAACAGGAAGTGGCTCATGAACAGGAAATAGCTCATGTACAGGAAGTAGCTCATGAACAGGAAGTGGCTCATGAACAGGAAATAGCTCATGTACAGGAAGTAGCTCATGAACAGGAAGTGGCTCATGAACAGGAAATATCTCATGAACAGGAAGTAGCTCGTGAACAGGAAGTAGCTCATCAACAGGAAGTAGCTCATCAACAGGAAGTAGCTCATGAACAGGAAGTAGCTCATGAACAGGAAGTAGCTCATCAACAGGAAGTAGCTCATGAACAGGAAGTGGCTCATGAACAGGAAGTAGCTCATGAACAGGAAGTATCTCATGAACAGGAAATATCTCATGAACAGGAAGTAGCTCATGTACAGGAAGTAGCTCATCAACAGGAAGTAGCTCATCAACAGGAAGTAGCTCAAGAACAGGAAGTAGCTCATGTACAGGAAGTAGCTCATCAACAGGAAGTAGCTCAAGAACAGGAAGTAGCTCATGTACAGGAAGTAGCTCAAGAACAGGAAGTAGCTCATGTACAGGAAGTAGCTCATGAACAGGAAGTAGCTCATGAACAGGAAGTAGCTCATGAACAGGAAGTATCTCGTGAACAGGAAGTATCTCGTGAACAGGAAGTATCTCGTGAACAGGAAGTATCTCGTGAACAGGAAGTAGCTCATGAACAGGAAGTAGCTCATAAACGAAGTAGCTCATGAACAGGAAGTAGCTCATGAACAGGAAGTAGCTCATAAACTGGAAGTAGCTCGTGAACAGGAAATATCTCATGAACAGGAAGTAGCTCATGAACAGGAAGTAGCTCATCAACAGGAAGTAGCTCGTGAAAAGGAAGTAGCTCATCAACAGGGAGTAGCTCATCAACAGGAAGTAGCTCATCAACTGGAAGTAGCTCAAGAACAGGAAGTAGCTCATGTACAGGAAGTAGCTCATGAACTGGAAGTAGCTCATGAACTGGAAGTAGCTCATGAACAGGAAGTAGCTCATCAACAGGAAGTAGCTCGTGAAAAGGAAGTAGCTCATTAACAGGGAGTAGCTCATCAACAGGAAGTAGCTCATCAACTGGAAGTAGCTCAAGAACAGGAAGTAGCTCATGTACAGGAAGTAGCTCATGAACTGGAAGTAGCTCATGAACTGGAAGTAGCTCATGAACAGGAAGTAGCCCATGAACAGGAAGTATCTCGTGAACATGAAGTAGCTCATCAACAGGAAGTAGCTCGTGAACAGGAAGTAGCTCATGAACAGGAAGTAGCTCATGAACCGGAAGTAGCTCATGTACAGGAAGTAGCTCATGAACAGGAAGTAGCTCGTGAACAGGAAGTAGCTCATCAACAGGAAGTAGCTCATCAACAGGAAGTAGCTCATCAACAGGAAGTAGCTCATAAACTGGAAGTAGCTCAAGAACAGGAAGTAGCTCATGTACAGGAAGTAGCTCATGAACTGGAAGTAGCTCATGTACAGGAAGTAGCTTATAAACTAGAAGTAGCTCAAGAACAGGAAGTAGCTCATGAACTGGAAGTAGCTCAAGAACAGGAAGTAGCTCATGTACAGGAAGTAGCTCATGAACAGGAAGTATCTCGTGAACATGAAGTAGCTCATCAACAGGAAGTAGCTCGTGAACAGGAAGTAGCTCATGAACAGGAAGTAGCTCATGAACAGGAAGTAGCTCAAGAACAGGAAGTAGCTCATGTACAGGAAGTAGCTCATGAACTGGAAGTAGCTCATGTACAGGAAGTAGCTCATGAACAGGAAGTAGCTTATGAACAGGAAGTAGCTCAAGAACAGGAAGTAGCTCATGTACAGGAAGTAGCTCATGAACTGGAAGTAGCTCATGTACAGGAAGTAGCTCATGAACAGGAAGTGGCTCATGAACAGGAAATAGCTCATGTACAGGAAGTAGCTCATGAACAGGAAGTGGCTCATGAACAGGAAATAGCTCATGTACAGGAAGTAGCTCATGAACAGGAAGTGGCTCATGAACAGGAAATATCTCATGAACAGGAAGTAGCTCGTGAACAGGAAGTAGCTCATCAACAGGAAGTAGCTCATCAACAGGAAGTAGCTCGTGAACAGGAAGTAGCTCATGAACAGGAAGTAGCTCATCAACAGGAAGTAGCTCATGAACTGGAAGTATCTCATGAACAGGAAGTAGCTCGTGAACAGGAAGTAGCTCATGAACAGGAAGTAGCTCGTGAAAAGGAAGTAGCTCATCAACAGGAAGTAGCTCATAAACTGGAAGTAGCTCATGAACAGGAAGTAGCTCATGTACAGGAAGTAGCTCATGAACTGGAAGTAGCTCATGAACAGGAAGTAGCTCATGAACAGGAAGTAGCTCATCAACAGGAAGTGGCTCATGAACAGGAAGTAGCTCATGAACAGGAAGTAGCTCATCAACAGGAAGTAGCTCATGAACAGGAAGTGGCTCATGAACAGGAAGTAGCTCATGTACGGGAAGTAGCTCATGAACAGGAAGTAGCTCATGAACTGGAAGTATCTCATGAACAGGAAGTATCTCATGAACAGGAAGTAGCTCGTGAAAAGGAAGTAGCTCATGAACAGGGAGTAGCTCATGAACAGGAAGTGGCTCATGAACAGGAAATAGCTCATGTACAGGAAGTAGCTCATGAACAGGAAGTGGCTCAAGAACAGGAAGTAGCTCATGTACAGGAAGTATCTCATGAACAGGAAATAGCTCGTGAAAAGGAAGTAGCTCATCAACAGGAAGTAGCTCATAAACTGGAAGTAGCTCGTGAACAGGAAATATCTCATGAACAGGAAGTAGCTCATGAACAGGAAGTAGCTCATCAACAGGAAGTAGCTCGTGAAAAGGAAGTAGCTCATCAACAGGGAGTAGCTCATCAACAGGAAGTAGCTCATCAACAGGAAGTAGCTCATGAACAGGATCCGGATCTGAAGTTTCGGAGTCATTGCACTGGGCCGTTCCTCAGTTCTCAGAGAGCAGACTCTGCCCTCGGGAACTCTGGGGTTCGGACTTGAGTTCACTAGTGTGGACTCGGCTTTTCCAGCGATTGGAACGAGTGAACTCGATGAAATCACAGGAAGTAGCTCATGAACCGGAAGTAGCTCATGAACCGGAAGTAGCTCATGAACCGGAAGTAGCTCATGAACAGGAAGTAGCTCGTGAACAGGAAGTAGCTCATCAACAGGAAGTAGCTCATCAACAGGAAGTAGCTCATCAACAGGAAGTAGCTCATAAACTGGAAGTAGCTCATAAACTGGAAGTAGCTCAAGAACAGGAAGTAGCTCATGTACAGGAAGTAGCTCATGAACTGGAAGTAGCTCATGTACAGGAAGTAGCTTATAAACTAGAAGTAGCTCAAGAACAGGAAGTAGCTCATGAACTGGAAGTAGCTCAAGAACAGGAAGTAGCTCATGTACAGGAAGTAGCTCATGAACAGGAAGTATCTCGTGAACATGAAGTAGCTCATCAACAGGAAGTAGCTCGTGAACAGGAAGTAGCTCATGAACAGGAAGTAGCTCATGAACAGGAAGTAGCTCAAGAACAGGAAGTAGCTCATGTACAGGAAGTAGCTCATGAACTGGAAGTAGCTCATGTACAGGAAGTAGCTCATGAACAGGAAGTAGCTTATGAACAGGAAGTAGCTCAAGAACAGGAAGTAGCTCATGTACAGGAAGTAGCTCATGAACTGGAAGTAGCTCATGTACAGGAAGTAGCTCATGAACAGGAAGTGGCTCAAGAACAGGAAGTAGCTCATGAACTGGAAGTAGCTCAAGAACAGGAAGTAGCTCATGTACAGGAAGTAGCTCATGAACAGGAAGTATCTCGTGAACATGAAGTAGCTCATCAACAGGAAGTAGCTCGTGAACAGGAAGTAGCTCATGAACAGGAAGTAGCTCATGAACAGGAAGTAGCTCAAGAACAGGAAGTAGCTCATGTACAGGAAGTAGCTCATGAACTGGAAGTAGCTCATGTACAGGAAGTAGCTCATGAACAGGAAGTAGCTTATGAACAGGAAGTAGCTCAAGAACAGGAAGTAGCTCATGTACAGGAAGTAGCTCATGAACTGGAAGTAGCTCATGTACAGGAAGTAGCTCATGAACAGGAAGTGGCTCATGAACAGGAAATAGCTCATGTACAGGAAGTAGCTCATGAACAGGAAGTGGCTCATGAACAGGAAATAGCTCATGTACAGGAAGTAGCTCATGAACAGGAAGTGGCTCATGAACAGGAAATATCTCATGAACAGGAAGTAGCTCGTGAACAGGAAGTAGCTCATCAACAGGAAGTAGCTCATCAACAGGAAGTAGCTCGTGAACAGGAAGTAGCTCATGAACAGGAAGTAGCTCATCAACAGGAAGTAGCTCATGAACTGGAAGTATCTCATGAACAGGAAGTAGCTCGTGAACAGGAAGTAGCTCATGAACAGGAAGTAGCTCGTGAAAAGGAAGTAGCTCATCAACAGGAAGTAGCTCATAAACTGGAAGTAGCTCATGAACAGGAAGTAGCTCATGTACAGGAAGTAGCTCATGAACTGGAAGTAGCTCATGAACAGGAAGTAGCTCATGAACAGGAAGTAGCTCATCAACAGGAAGTGGCTCATGAACAGGAAGTAGCTCATGAACAGGAAGTAGCTCATCAACAGGAAGTAGCTCATGAACAGGAAGTGGCTCATGAACAGGAAGTAGCTCATGTACGGGAAGTAGCTCATGAACAGGAAGTAGCTCATGAACTGGAAGTATCTCATGAACAGGAAGTATCTCATGAACAGGAAGTAGCTCGTGAAAAGGAAGTAGCTCATGAACAGGGAGTAGTTCATCAACAGGAAGTAGCTCATCAACAGGAAGTAGCTCATGAACAGGAAGTAGCTCATGAACAGGAAGTGGCTCATGTACGGGAAGTAGCTCATGAACAGGAAGTAGCTCATGAACAGGAAGTAGCTCATGAACTGGAAGTAGCTCATGAACAGGAAGTAGCTCATGAACAGGAAATATCTCATGAACAGGAAGTAGCTCGTGAAAAGGAAGTAGCTCATCAACAGGAAGTAGTTCATCAACAGGAAGTAGCTCATCAACAGGAAGTAGCTCATCAACAGGAAGTAGCTCATGAACAGGAAGTAGCTCATAAACTGGAAGTAGCTCAAGAACAGGAAGTAGCTCATGTACAGGAAGTAGCTCATGAACAGGAAGTAGCTCATGAACAGGAACTAGTTCATCAACAGGAAGTAGCTCATAAACTGGAAGTAGCTCATCAACAGGAAGTAGCTCATGAACTGGAAGTAGCTCATGAACAGGAAGTATCTCATGAACAGGAAATATCTCATGAACAGGAAGTAGCTCGTGAAAAGGAAGTAGCTCATCAACAGGAAGTAGCTCATCAACAGGAAGTAGCTCATAAACTGGAAGTAGCTCAAGAACAGGAAGTAGCTCATGTACAGGAAGTATCTCATGAACAGGAAATAGCTCGTGAAAAGGAAGTAGCTCATCAACAGGAAGTAGCTCATAAACTGGAAGTAGCTCGTGAACAGGAAGTATCTCATGAACAGGAAGTAGCTCATGAACAGGAAGTAGCTCATCAACAGGAAGTAGCTCGTGAAAAGGAAGTAGCTTATCAACAGGGAGTAGCTCATCAACAGGAAGTAGCTCATCAACAGGAAGTAGCTCATGAACAGGATCCGGATCTGAAGTTTCGGAGTCATTGCACTGGGCCGTTCCTCAGTTCTCAGAGAGCAGACTCTGCCCTCGGGAACTCTGGGGTTCGGACTTGAGTTCACTAGTGTGGACTCGGCTTTTCCAGCGATTGGAACGAGTGAACTCGATGAAATCACAGGAAGTAGCTCATGAACCGGAAGTAGCTCATGAACCGGAAGTAGCTCATGAACCGGAAGTAGCTCATGTACAGGAAGTAGCTCATGAACAGGAAGTAGCTCGTGAACAGGAAGTAGCTCATCAACAGGAAGTAGCTCATCAACAGGAAGTAGCTCATGAACAGGAAGTAGCTCATAAACTGGAAGTAGCTCAAGAACAGGAAGTAGCTCATGTACAGGAAGTAGCTCATGAACAGGAAGTATCTCGTGAACTGGAAGTAGCTCATAAACTGGAAGTAGCTCAAGAACAGGAAGTAGCTCATGTACAGGAAGTAGCTCATGAACTGGAAGTAGCTCAAGAACAGGAAGTAGCTCATGTACAGGAAGTAGCTCAAGAACAGGAAGTAGCTCATGTACAGGAAGTAGCTCATGAACTGGAAGTAGCTCAAGAACAGGAAGTAGCTCATGTACAGGAAGTAGCTCATGAACTGGAAGTAGCTCATGAACTGGAAGTAGCTCATGAACAGGAAGTAGCCCATGAACAGGAAGTATCTCGTGAACATGAAGTAGCTCATCAACAGGAAGTAGCTCGTGAACAGGAAGTAGCTCATGAACAGGAAGTAGAGAACGTTCATGTTTTTAAGAGCAGGCTCAAGACCCACCTTTTTAGTTTAGCTTTTAATTAATATTTACTTATATTAACCTTATTTACCGGTTTTAGTTCTATTATTTCTTTATTTTCCCTCTTTTATCCTGTGCTATTTCACGCACAGTTTTAGCTGTTTTTAATGTATCTCTTATTAAATATTTATTTATTTATTTTTATTTATTTTATTCATTTATTTTTTATGTTCTCCTAGTGGTTCCTCTGAGGGAGCCCTCTGCCCCGGGAGTGCTGGTTGGCTGTGGCCGTGCGGGCGCTCTCCTGGGGGTGCCTGGATGGAGGTAGGACGTCTCTCCTACACCTACTCCGGGCCCCCTGGGTTGGCGCTCTGTGGCTGTGGGCGATGGGCTGCTCCTGGTGCAGACGGCTCCTTGGATGATGTTTCCTCTTTCGGTCCATCTGTACCCAGCCTTACGTACTCAACTCTATGTCCATTTTTATTTAAGACTTTTAACTGCTGGGCTGTCTGTACGTCTGTGTGTCTGTGTGTGCGGGTGGTGGGTGGTGGGGTTGTAGTTATTTATGTATATTTACTGGTGGGGACGATTTTTATTATTTTTAATGATTTTTAAGCACTGTAAAGCACTTTGTGTTACATTTTGTATGAAAAGCGCTCTATAAATAAAGTTTGATTTGATTTGATTTGATCATGAACAGGAAGTAGCTCAAGAACAGGAAGTAGCTCATGTACAGGAAGTAGCTCATGAACTGGAAGTAGCTCATGTACAGGAAGTAGCTCATGAACAGGAAGTAGCTTATGAACAGGAAGTAGCTCAAGAACAGGAAGTAGCTCATGTACAGGAAGTAGCTCATGAACTGGAAGTAGCTCATGTACAGGAAGTAGCTCATGAACAGGAAGTGGCTCATGAACAGGAAATAGCTCATGTACAGGAAGTAGCTCATGAACAGGAAGTGGCTCATGAACAGGAAATAGCTCATGTACAGGAAGTAGCTCATGAACAGGAAGTGGCTCATGAACAGGAAATATCTCATGAACAGGAAGTAGCTCGTGAACAGGAAGTAGCTCATCAACAGGAAGTAGCTCATCAACAGGAAGTAGCTCGTGAACAGGAAGTAGCTCATCAACAGGAAGTAGCTCATGTACAGGAAGTAGCTCATGAACTGGAAGTAGCCCATGAACAGGAAGTATCTCGTGAACATGAAGTAGCTCATCAACAGGAAGTAGCTCGTGAACAGGAAGTAGCTCATGAACAGGAAGTAGCCCATGAACAGGAAGTATCTCGTGAACATGAAGTAGCTCATCAACAGGAAGTAGCTCGTGAACAGGAAGTAGCTCATGAACAGGAAGTAGAGAACGTTCATGTTTTTAAGAGCAGGCTCAAGACCCACCTTTTTAGTTTAGCTTTTAATTAATATTTACTTATATTAACCTTATTTACCGGTTTTAGTTCTATTATTTCTTTATTTTCCCTCTTTTATCCTGTGCTATTTCACGCACAGTTTTAGCTGTTTTTAATGTATCTCTTATTAAATATTTATTTATTTATTTTTATTTATTTTATTCATTTATTTTTTATGTTCTCCTAGTGGTTCCTCTGAGGGAGCCCTCTGCCCCGGGAGTGCTGGTTGGCTGTGGCCGTGCGGGCGCTCTCCTGGGGGTGCCTGGATGGAGGTAGGACGTCTCTCCTACACCTACTCCGGGCCCCCTGGGTTGGCGCTCTGTGGCTGTGGGCGATGGGCTGCTCCTGGTGCAGACGGCTCCTTGGATGATGTTTCCTCTTTCGGTCCATCTGTACCCAGCCTTACGTACTCAACTCTATGTCCATTTTTATTTAAGACTTTTAACTGCTGGGCTGTCTGTACGTCTGTGTGTCTGTGTGTGCGGGTGGTGGGTGGTGGGGTTGTAGTTATTTATGTATATTTACTGGTGGGGACGATTTTTATTATTTTTAATGATTTTTAAGCACTGTAAAGCACTTTGTGTTACATTTTGTATGAAAAGCGCTCTATAAATAAAGTTTGATTTGATTTGATTTGATCATGAACAGGAAGTAGCTCAAGAACAGGAAGTAGCTCATGTACAGGAAGTAGCTCATGAACTGGAAGTAGCTCATGTACAGGAAGTAGCTCATGAACAGGAAGTAGCTTATGAACAGGAAGTAGCTCAAGAACAGGAAGTAGCTCATGTACAGGAAGTAGCTCATGAACTGGAAGTAGCTCATGTACAGGAAGTAGCTCATGAACAGGAAGTGGCTCATGAACAGGAAATAGCTCATGTACAGGAAGTAGCTCATGAACAGGAAGTGGCTCATGAACAGGAAATAGCTCATGTACAGGAAGTAGCTCATGAACAGGAAGTGGCTCATGAACAGGAAATATCTCATGAACAGGAAGTAGCTCGTGAACAGGAAGTAGCTCATCAACAGGAAGTAGCTCATCAACAGGAAGTAGCTCGTGAACAGGAAGTAGCTCATCAACAGGAAGTAGCTCATGTACAGGAAGTAGCTCATGAACTGGAAGTAGCCCATGAACAGGAAGTATCTCGTGAACATGAAGTAGCTCATCAACAGGAAGTAGCTCGTGAACAGGAAGTAGCTCATGAACAGGAAGTAGCCCATGAACAGGAAGTATCTCGTGAACATGAAGTAGCTCATCAACAGGAAGTAGCTCGTGAACAGGAAGTAGCTCATGAACAGGAAGTAGAGAACGTTCATGTTTTTAAGAGCAGGCTCAAGACCCACCTTTTTAGTTTAGCTTTTAATTAATATTTACTTATATTAACCTTATTTACCGGTTTTAGTTCTATTATTTCTTTATTTTCCCTCTTTTATCCTGTGCTATTTCACGCACAGTTTTAGCTGTTTTTAATGTATCTCTTATTAAATATTTATTTATTTATTTTTATTTATTTTATTCATTTATTTTTTATGTTCTCCTAGTGGTTCCTCTGAGGGAGCCCTCTGCCCCGGGAGTGCTGGTTGGCTGTGGCCGTGCGGGCGCTCTCCTGGGGGTGCCTGGATGGAGGTAGGACGTCTCTCCTACACCTACTCCGGGCCCCCTGGGTTGGCGCTCTGTGGCTGTGGGCGATGGGCTGCTCCTGGTGCAGACGGCTCCTTGGATGATGTTTCCTCTTTCGGTCCATCTGTACCCAGCCTTACGTACTCAACTCTATGTCCATTTTTATTTAAGACTTTTAACTGCTGGGCTGTCTGTACGTCTGTGTGTCTGTGTGTGCGGGTGGTGGGTGGTGGGGTTGTAGTTATTTATGTATATTTACTGGTGGGGACGATTTTTATTATTTTTAATGATTTTTAAGCACTGTAAAGCACTTTGTGTTACATTTTGTATGAAAAGCGCTCTATAAATAAAGTTTGATTTGATTTGATTTGATCATGAACAGGAAGTAGCTCAAGAACAGGAAGTAGCTCATGTACAGGAAGTAGCTCATGAACTGGAAGTAGCTCATGTACAGGAAGTAGCTCATGAACAGGAAGTAGCTTATGAACAGGAAGTAGCTCAAGAACAGGAAGTAGCTCATGTACAGGAAGTAGCTCATGAACTGGAAGTAGCTCATGTACAGGAAGTAGCTCATGAACAGGAAGTGGCTCATGAACAGGAAATAGCTCATGTACAGGAAGTAGCTCATGAACAGGAAGTGGCTCATGAACAGGAAATAGCTCATGTACAGGAAGTAGCTCATGAACAGGAAGTGGCTCATGAACAGGAAATATCTCATGAACAGGAAGTAGCTCGTGAACAGGAAGTAGCTCATCAACAGGAAGTAGCTCATCAACAGGAAGTAGCTCGTGAACAGGAAGTAGCTCATCAACAGGAAGTAGCTCATGTACAGGAAGTAGCTCATGAACTGGAAGTAGCTCATGTACAGGAAGTAGCTCATAAACTGGAAGTAGCTCAAGAACAGGAAGTAGCTCATGTACAGGAAGTAGCTCGTGAACAGGAAGTATCTCGTGAACAGGAAGTAGCTCGTGAACAGGAAGTAGCTGGAAGTAGCTCAAGAACAGGAAGTAGCTCATGAACAGGAAGTAGCTCATGAACAGGAAGTAGCTCATGAACAGGAAGTATCTCATGAACAGGAAATATCTCATGAACAGGAAGTAGCTCGTGAACAGGAAGTAGCTCATCAACAGGAAGTAGCTCATCAACAGGAAGTAGCTCATAAACTGGAAGTAGCTCAAGAACAGGAAGTAGCTCATGTACAGGAAGTAGCTCATGAACAGGAAGTATCTCGTGAACTGGAAGTAGCTCATGAACTGGAAGTAGCTCGTGAACAGGAAGTATCTCGTGAACAGGAAGTAGCTCGTGAACAGGAAGTAGCTCATGAACAGGAAGTAGCTCATAAACTGGAAGTAGCTCAAGAACAGGAAGTAGCTCATGTACAGGAAGTAGCTCATGAACTGGAAGTAGCTCAAGAACAGGAAGTAGCTCATGTACAGGAAGTAGCTCATGAACTGGAAGTAGCTCATGAACTGGAAGTAGCTCATGAACAGGAAGTAGCCCATGAACAGGAAGTATCTCGTGAACAGGAAGTAGCTCATCAACAGGAAGTAGCTCGTGAACAGGAAGTAGCTCATCAACAGGAAGTAGCTCATGTACAGGAAGTAGCTCGTGAACAGGAAGTAGCTCATGAACAGGAAGTAGCTCATGAACAGGAAGTAGCTCATGAACAGGAAGTAGCTCATGAACAGGAAGTATCTCATGAACAGGAAATATCTCATGAACAGGAAGTAGCTCGTGAACAGGAAGTAGCTCATCAACAGGAAGTAGCTCATCAACAGGAAGTAGCTCATGAACAGGAAGTAGCTCAAGAACAGGAAGTAGCTCATGAACAGGAAGTAGCTCATCAACAGGAAGTAGCTCATCAACAGGAAGTAGCTCATCAACAGGAAGTAGCTCATGAACAGGAAGTATCTCATGAACAGGAAGTAGCTCATGAAAAGGAAGTAGCTCGTGAACAGGAAGTAGCTCGTGAACAGGAAGTAGCTCATGAACAGGAAGTAGCTCATCAACAGGAAGAATCTCATGAACAGGAAGTAGCTCGTGAACAGGAAGTAGCTCATCAACAGGAAGTAGCTCATCAACAGGAAGTAGCTCATGAACATGGGGCTGTGAGCTTTTAGAACATGAAACCACCTCATATGAGATGAAGAGGGTGAGACACTGCAGGCCAAGTGGAAACATGTTTTTAAAAACAGCAATTACAAACTTTTGCAGGAAGTGAAAATAAAATGTGTCCATTTCAGTCCATTTCACATTATGTTTACATTTATACATAAATAAGGCGTCATGTGTGAAGTCATTTCAAATATATATCTGATGTGCAAACTCTAACAATAATAATAAAAATAGGTCAAATATTATTAATAATAATAATATTAATAATTATTTTCCAATTTAAAGTTTAAATATGAAACTGTTTCTGAAGTTCCCATACACAGATGTGTCTGCAGCGCCCCCTTAATAAAACAATGTCTTAATAAACTGCACCTGTCCTCAATAACCTGCTCATGACGATACTTTACTTTAGAGCTGCTGATGGTTGTGAGAAGTTGTTTCTAAACTTCTGCTCAGAAAACCATCTTGAGCTGGAGACACTTCTCTGAGGATCAATGATTTAACATCTGCGTTTATTTCCACGCTCACGATCAGCTGTTGATCAGCTGGAGCGGCTCGGCGCTGAAGAGGAGGAGGAGGAAGAGGCTGATCCACGTGCTCCAAGCCAGATGGATTGTGGGAAATATAGCTGGCGGAGGCACAAGTCTCCTCTGATGCATCCTGGGTAAAACGGGCGGAGCAAGTTCTCATCCGGGGATCTCCAGCGGACTTGCTGAGGAGCGGACTTTGAATTGGAACAGGACGTGATGCCGTTTCCCGAGTCCACGAGTCCGCACAAGTACACGGGCGGTTCCCCGAAGCCTCGGCGCCTCGGTCTGAAGTGGGCGTGGTCAGGCAGCTACATCATCACTCGCCGCCCAAGTCGCCTGGAGGCCTGTGTCCTCCCTTAGCTTAGCATGTGGCTAATACACCGAGGACACATCAGTGTAGCCTTCACTGCCTTGCTCCAGCCAAAATCTCCCATAATGCACCACGGCTCTCAATAAGACCAGGAAGTGAGGAGGTGCTGCCTTGTGTGACTTAAAGCACTTTTTAACAACAAAATAGAAACTTTGACCAGTTTAATTGCTCTGCAGCCAGTGCTCATTTTACTTGTAGACTTTTTACAAAACAGGCAAAATTTTGACTAGATTTGATCAAATAATTAATTTTAGGTTTTTGTCTTTTTAGTTAAATCATTGATATAAGGCACTGATATTTGTATTGTGTATTTTCAGATATGTTTCATCATCTCTGCTTTTTATGTATTTATTATTAGTTGCTAAAAATATAATTATACTTTCACCCCCCAGCCCCACAGAATCTCCCCCTCCTCCGCAGACCCTCCCCGGATGAAACATAACTTCCTTTATCCTGTGATGTCACTTCCTGTAGCTCTGAAGCGCGTTCCATTTGCCGCTGTGTTTGGACAGAGACAGGACCAGCGCCTTGGACTGGAAGGAAGTGAGTTTGGAGGAACTGCCTTCAACACCGAGGCAGGGCGGGGTACCCGGGCTTTGGGAAACGGCCACAGATTGAGAAACGGCCCTCGTCCCAAACCAGGAAACAGCCGACTGAGACACAGAGCTGCTGCTTCAACCACAAACGCCTCTGTGGAAACTGTGGAGCCTGGACTGAGGTGAGTCTGAAGGGCTTCTCACATAAATGCTGTTTAAATAGAGCTGAGAGTTACAGATCCACAGAGTCAGAGAACAGGAAGTGACATCGTGTTCAGGGAGAGACTCTGACACAGGTTTACAGGCTGGAACGCGGAAGGGCATCTGATTCTGTTGATTCTACTGTTTGTCTTCAATCAAACACAGTAGAATCTCTTCCTGGTACAATATGAACGAACTCGTCCGCAGAACAAAGTGAATAAGACCTTCCCCGTGTGAGCAGCAGACACTGAGGTCGACGGTGAAAGTGAAAGTCATTTAATGGATTCATTAAAAAAAGGAAAAGTGAGAAAAGCACTCGTGCCACAGGCAGGGGGCGCTGTGAGGTTCAGTTAGAAAGTGCTTTCTATTAAGGGCTGTTCCATGTTCCAAATAAATGATATATTTACAGGTTGAAAACTTCCCTAGTGCTGCTTTAAGTCCAGCTCTTCTTTAATGTTGTAGTTTTGTGTTTCTTAAAAGCTGAAAACTCTCGACTCTTTGATTTCTGTGATTTTTTGCTCCATAAAGTTTTTCCTTTCGCTGGTTTTCAAGTTTTAGAGTTTTCTGTTTCAAATTGTCGAGACTTTCTCCGTTTCCAAACCTTTTAATAACGACTTTCACTCCATCTGACCCGTCCTTTTGTTGTTTCTGATCTTCAGAGCTCTTTCCAACATGGCGTCCAGACGGGAGCAGGACCTGAGCTGTCCCATCTGCTGTGAGCTCTTCAGAGATCCTGTGGTTCTGACCTGCAGCCACAGCTTCTGTAAGGTCTGTTTGGAGAACTGGTGGGAGGACAAACCTCTGAAGACCTGTCCAGTCTGTAAGAGAAGGTCCTCGAGGGATAATCCTCCAACGAACCTGGCCCTGAAGAACCTGGTGGAGACGTTCACAGAGGAGAAAGGGCAGACTGCTCCAGCTGCAGAGCAAACATCTCCATCTCCACAGCAGCCCGAGTGCAGCCTTCACTCTGAGAAGCTGCGGCTCTTCTGTCTGGACCATCAGGAGCTGATCTGTCTGGTCTGTAGAGACTCCAGGGCTCACAAAGATCACAGGTTCAGGCCCATCGAGGAGGCAGCCTCAGACCTGAGAGAGCAGCTGAGGAGAAACATCAAACCTCTACAGGACAAACTGAAGGTAAGAGACCTCCTCCTCCTGTTCCAGTCAGAAGAACGTGTCCACAGAGCTCTGTCCGAGCAGACCGTCTCCTGCAGCATCAGCCCAGAGGAACATCCACATGTCCTGCTACAGAAAGGGAAGTCTGACTCTAAATAACTCTGATGTTTCTCCTCAGGTCCTGGATGAGAGCAGAGCACAGTTTGATGGAGCAGCGGCTCATATCTCGCTCCAGACCAAACAAACACAGACACAGATCAGAGCGGAGTTTGAGAAACTGCACCAGTTTCTGAGGGACGAGGAAGAGTCCAGGATGAAGGCTCTGAGGGAGGAAGAGGAGCAGAAGATCCAGAACATGAAGGACAAGATGGCCGCTCTGAGCAAAGTCATGGAGGCTCTGTCCAAGACCATCTCAGAGACAAAGGAGCAGCTGAGAGCAGCAGACGCCTCCTTCCTGCTCCAGTACAAGACTGCAGAGGAGAGGCTGCAGCGCTGCCCCCTGGTGGAGAAGCCAAAGATGGAAGACAAAGATCTGATAGACCAGGCCAAACACCTGGGCTTCAACATCTGGATGAACATGAAGAAACTGGTGCAGTTCTTCCCTGTGGTTCTGAATCCAAACACTGCAGGCCCTGATCTCATTCTGTCTGAAGATCTGACCTCAGTGAGAAAAGGAGAGAGACAGAAGGTCCCAAAGAACCCAGGGAGACAGAAATATTTCTTTGTATGTGGATCAGAAAGGTTTGTCTCTGGGACTCACAGCTGGGAAGTGGAGGTCGGGGCGAGTAAGGTCTGGTCTGTGGGTGTGTTTGGACGTGTTCAGAGAAGAGCGGACACTGAGGGTAAATGTTGGTCCATACGTTTCACTGATGGTAAATATTCAGCCGTTTCTTCCTCAGACTCAGTTAAACGTCTCTCTGTGAAGAACCTGCAGAGAGTTGGAGTGAAGATGGACTTTGACACAAAAACATTGACCTTCACTGACCTCGACACAAACACAGACCTTCTCACATTCACAGACTCTTTCACTTGGATCCTTCCATATTTACTCACACGTGATGCTCCTCTGAAGATCTCACCAAAGAGCATCACAGTAACAGTGTAGAATCTACAGCTCCATGTTACTGTCCTCTCTCTTTAATCAAGTTCCTGATGAAAAACAGTCAGAGCTCAAATTGCCTCCACTAAAACTCTGTTGATCCCGAGTCGTGTCACTGTCGATCTGTTTTGATTTAAATCTACACTTTATCAACATGTGAAGATATTTTGATGTTTAACTGGACCAGGAAATAATGAGAGTCTGTCAGTGTTTTATTCTATTATGTTCTCTTTGTTTTTTGCTCTTAAAACAATAAAGACATTTTCTATTTTCCACAAAGACTCCATTACCTCGTCATCAACAGGATCCAGACTTTTATTTGTTTTATTTTGTTGCGTTTTCGTCACTTTTTCAAACATTTCTTCTCGTGTTTCATCCTCGTTTTCGTTTCTTTTAGATTTGAGTAAAGCCAAACTGGAGAGAACGTGCTCGGTTCAGGTGGGGGTTCAGAGGTTTAAATGTCTGGTTTTATATCGTGATATTTTGTGGGATGATACGATACTTATACTAACGAATATCGATACTTTGACGTCATGCATATTAATGAGCAACGTCATGCATATTAATGAGCAACGTCATGCATATTAATGAGCAACGTCATGCATATTAACGAGCAACGTCATGCATATTAATGAGTGACGTCATGCATACTAATGAGGCAGCAGGGCTCCACTGTTTTCAGTCAATAGAGGCCAATAATGATGAAGAATTCAGTCAGACCAGCAGGGGGCAGCACTACAGTTTTAAGCTCTTGGACCAAACACTGTCACACAAATAAATGACTTTTAATGAGAGTTTTTATAATTATAA
Source organism: Proterorhinus semilunaris (assembly GCA_021464625.1). Classification (NCBI taxonomy): domain Eukaryota; kingdom Metazoa; phylum Chordata; class Actinopteri; order Gobiiformes; family Gobiidae; genus Proterorhinus; species Proterorhinus semilunaris. The sequence continues at coordinate 2,679,895 of CM038352.1, forward strand.
AGATTAATTTGGGTTTGATTTATTCCTTTTTAAATAGGACTGTGTTTCTTTATTTAAATGTAAATAAGTCGCTGACAGATCTATAGACCCAGTGAGTGAGTCGGGGATCATTTATAAAAGTGGAACAAAGCACATGAACAGAAATGTAAATGAGTAATATGTTAAAATAAAGGTTAAAAGTAGCTTTTTTTGTAATGGTGATGTATCGTAGATTATTTTTGTGCAATATATCGATTATCGCAGTATCGGCGTATTGTGAGATCATTATTATGGAATCGTGAGGTTCCCAGAGGTCCCCCCCTAATGCTGGCGGGGTTTATGTTGGGGGAAAAGGGGAAGTCCTGTAAATGCTCCGGTTGTTGCTCCGCCTCTGACCCGGGGCAGTGATGTGTTGACGGGACACTGACCGAGATCCTCTCACGACGACGGTTCCAAATATCAGACCCTGATGTCGGCCGCAGCTCGTCTTCTGTCGGACGGTGGTTCTATTTGAAATCCCTAAGCTCTGGGGCCGACGGGCTGTGAGCTCCAGTCCAGAAGCTTTAAGATTTGGGTAAAGGCGCTCGGTGAGAGGCTAAAGGAAGCTAACGGCTAACTGGAGTTCCTGAGCTCAAAAAAAAAAAAATCGGCCAAACTCTCCCTTTACAAAGTTTCAGAGTTTTCCAGGAAGTGGATCATTCATTCACAAATACTGACCGGTTTGGTATCCACGTGTAGCAGGAAAGGCTGTGATCCAAATATGGTCATTTCCTGTGTGGGAGGAGCCGTGCGTGATATTATTTTTGCTAAAACATCGTCAACACAATTATATTCCAGACTTTGCTGAAGATTGTTCTGAGCTTTCCTGAGTTTGTGACGTTTATCGTTTCACTTCCTTATCGGACACGGACAGGAAGTGACGTGGAAGGTAAACTGTTTAAACTGTTGCCGTGCCGACCAGGTTAAGTCGACGGGAAACGAGTCGAGCTGCTCTGGAATGTTTCCTCCTCCTACGTCACTTCCTGTCCGCGGCTGAAACATTCAAATAAAAGTAACTTTCCTGCCAAACGTTTCTTCATTAAAACTGCTGCTTCACTGAAATAAAAAGATCATTTTTAAAAGCGTTCAAACCTGTCGTATGTACTTGAAGTAAAAGTATCTCATACATTATTAAGTAAAAGTATCTCTTACATTATTAAGTAAAAGTATCTCATACATTTGTAACCGGCATAGGATTTGTGCCTTGCGGAGCACCGTATCGCGTCATGCCTTCTCCGCTTCCGCATTCCTATGTAGCCGGTGTTTGTATTTAAGCGCCGTGTATGCCGGTAGATGCTACTCTTTCCCTCGCCAGACTGCCGCCCGCCATCACTGCCCTCTCGTAGCTCTTGGGCTGTAACCTCGGTAGGTCTGCGTGTTGTAGTGCGTGCGTGGGTTTATATACTGTGTTGTGTGGTGCCAATCTCGTGTCTGTGTCGTAGATGCTGCCTAAAAGCTCTGGATAGAGGCCCGATGCGTGTCTGCGGTTGGGAGAGCTAATGTGGCTCAAACATAATTCCCCTTAGGTAGGCTACAAAATTATTTTGTCTGCTACGGTCATATCCAGATTGTCTTGTATGTTTGTGTTGGGGCTGGTAAACCAACATAAACAATAATCAATTAAAGAAAGCGAGACAAGACAGATAACCATTTTACTTCGAAGGAGAGACGAAACAGAGATAAGGACCCAGTTCCAAAAAAGGAGCTGAAGACAAATCCTCCGCTCGGTCTCTGGGCTCTCTGAGCGAATCTTCTTCCTTTATTAGTAAACCACGCCCCTAATTTACATAGCACGACTCTAGTCTAAGGGAAAAGGGGAAAAAACATAAATGATGCCAGAGCCGTGAGATAACAATGTTGAAAGTGTACAATGTTCTCATTATTTTCATCCTTGAGACAGTCGGTCTCACAGTACAGCTCTCCCAGAAACCCAGGCAAAGGGAGTAACCCAGGCAGATAAGATTCATTCAGTTTTATAAATCAAGAAAGAATCTGCAACTCAAAGCACAAACATTAATAATATCTTTTCAGTCAGCAGGTTATAACCTCTAAGACTAAGCAAAATATAGAGAATAGATATATTTCCCCAACAGTTTGTCTGTAATATTATGTGTTTATCCCTTAGACGCTGTTGGCCATTGCTGTTTTTATTTGGGTCTAGTTAATGGTTGAGTTACGTGTTGTGTTATACTTTTTATGTTTTGTTTCCGTTTTGCATAGTTACTGTTTCCTATTATTGGTACGATTTGACTGGTTTTTGTCTGTCTCCTAAGCCCTGTAACTGTATTCTGTTCTCTGCTCCAGGACCTGGTTCGGGCGTGGTTGCCCCAGACGGTGGGGGGTTTGGTGATAGTCCCTCACTCCTTCTCCATCACTCTGCGTGTGTTGTGGTATTTTTGCACGTCCCTCACATATTTGCACATTTAGTTTGCCCTAGTTTTGATATGTGTGTGTTTTTGTTGTGCGTTTGTTTGTTTGTGTGTGTGTGACACGGAGCGTGGTGAGTACTGTCCCCAACTCCTTGTGCCCCCACTAGGTGCATCTACGGTCGACCAGTCCTGTGCACTTTTAAGCTAATTGACTAACTAGTCGTGTGCTGCTAGCTATCTTTTTAAAACTTTAGCTCGTCTAAATAAACAATGAATTCTTAAATTATAAAAATAAATGTAATTCTTTTAAAACTCCTGAATTGACTGTCTCTTTTTGACCATCAACTGCATCCTTACCCTACGGTTACACATTATTAAGTAAAAGTATCTCATACATTATTAAGTAAAAGTACAAAAGTATGTTGTAAAATTTACTTTATGAGTTAAAAGTATTTAATAGTTTAATGTGCAGGATTTTTCTAAACCATTTGAATCAAACCAGGTCTAAACCAGGCAAGGCCGTGGGAAGCCAGGGTGCTGAGGATGCTGCAGCACCCCCTGGTGGATAGTTTGTGTATTGCAAGCAATATTATTAAACAGGAAATAAGCACAGAAAAAGCGTTTTTGGGGGAAATCCTGTCCCTCAGCCCCCCCCTAACAAAAATAAGTTCCCACGGCTCTGAAACCAGGTCTAAAACAGGAACTAAACCAGGACTGACCGAGATCGGGTCTAAACCAGGTCTAAACTGGGACTAAACCAGTTCATCGTAAAGAGGTCGCTTTGAAAATAAAATACTTTTAACCCAATTTAAAAATATAGTGGAGTAAAAAGTACAGATACAGGCTCTGAAATGTAGTGAAGTAAAAGTACCTATAATGTGTACTCTTTACTTAGTTACTTTCCACCACTGCTAATAACGAGTTTATTCCAAAACTAAACCAGATCCAAAAGTGTCGACGTTTAAACTCGTTTCCATTCGTTGGATTCCGGGGCTGAAAACGTCGGCTTCATTTTGACACAAAGACCAAATAATGGAGAAGTGGATTTTGCTCATGATGAAGTATCGAGGCTCGTCCCACCTGCTGATGTCACGAGGTGGTGGTTCCATGCGTCCCCAGCAGAGGGAGCGTCTCTTCAGTCCAAACGATGCAGTGATGAGGAAGTGTGAGGGGACGGCCGTAACCGGGGGCGACGGGGCTACACACTGGATTTACAGCAGAAGGTCTTGGAAGATGATGGGGTAAAGGACGGCCGATATCCTGGTCCGATATCTGGGGATTTTTCTCTCATATTCATTGATCTCCATTTATTTTTAATATACAGTGTTTCTACCGGGCATGAAGTCTTTAAACGTGTCCAGATCAAGGCCGTAAATGTCGTTAAAAAGCATTAATTGGATTCAAACGGCGTTAAATCTAAATGTGTTAAAACATGATGACGTTGTGAATTCAGCACAAACACCAAAATGATCCTTAAACATAATTCAGCTGCAGTTTGGGCTGAAATTGACTCAAACTTCAAATCATAAACAGTGACTTCCTGTTTGGATCCAGCGCGCCAAAATAAAAGCACACAGCTCGTCTCATTGGTTAGTTCAGCAGGTACTTGCAACAAGAATGTAATTAAATACACACGTTTGTCTGTTAATAGTCCCCCCCTAATGCTGGCGGGGTTTATGTTGGGGGAAAAGGGGAAGTCCTGTAAATGCTCCGGTTGTTGCTCCGCCTCTGACCCGGGGCAGTGATGTGTTGACGGGACACTGACCGAGATCCTCTCACGACGACGGTTCCAAATATCAGACCCTGATGTCGGCCGCAGCTCGTCTTCTGTCGGACGCTGGTTCTATTTGAAATCCCTGAGCTCTGGGGCCGACGGGCTGTGAGCTCCAGTCCAGAAGCTTTTAGATTTGGGTAAAGGCGCTCGGTGAGAGGCTAAAGGAAGCTAACGGCTAACTGGAGTTCCTGAGCTCAAAAAAAAAAAAATCGGCCAAACTCTCCCTTTACAAAGTTTCAGAGTTTTCCAGGAAGTGGATCATTCATTCACAAATACTGACCGGTTTGGTATCCACGTGTAGCAGGAAAGGCTGTGATCCAAATATGGTCATTTCCTGTGTGGGAGGAGCCGTGCGTGATATTATTTTTGCTAAAACATCGTCAACACAATTATATTCCAGACTTTGCTGAAGATTGTTCTGAGCTTTCCTGAGTTTGTGACGTTTATCGTTTCACTTCCTTATCGGACACGGACAGGAAGTGACGTGGAAGGTAAACTGTTTAAACTGTTGCCGTGCCGACCAGGTTAAGTCGACGGGAAACGAGTCGAGCTGCTCTGGAATGTTTCCTCCTCCTACGTCACTTCCTGTCCGCGGCTGAAACATTCAAATAAAAGTAACTTTCCTGCCAAACGTTTCTTCATTAAAACTGCTGCTTCACTGAAATAAAAAGATCATTTTTAAAAGCGTTCAAACCTGTCGTATGTACTTGAAGTAAAAGTATCTCATACATTATTAAGTAAAAGTATCTCTTACATTATTAAGTAAAAGTATCTCATACATTTGTAACCGGCATAGGATTTGTGCCTTGCGGAGCACCGTATTGCGTCATGCCTTCTCCGCTTCCGCATTCCTATGTAGCCGGTGTTTGTATTTAAGCGCCGTGTATGCCGGTAGATGCTACTCTTTCCCTCGCCAGACTGCCGCCCGCCATCACTGCCCTCTCGTAGCTCTTGGGCTGTAACCTCGGTAGGTCTGCGTGTTGTAGTGCGTGCGTGGGTTTATATACTGTGTTGTGTGGTGCCAATCTCGTGTCTGTGTCGTAGATGCTGCCTAAAAGCTCTGGATAGAGGCCCGATGCGTGTCTGCGGTTGGGAGAGCTAATGTGGCTCAAACATAATTCCCCTTAGGTAGGCTACAAAATTATTTTGTCTGCTACGGTCATATCCAGATTGTCTTGTATGTTTGTGTTGGGGCTGGTAAACCAACATAAACAATAATCAATTAAAGAAAGCGAGACAAGACAGATAACCATTTTACTTCGAAGGAGAGACGAAACAGAGATAAGGACCCAGTTCCAAAAAAGGAGCTGAAGACAAATCCTCCGCTCGGTCTCTGGGCTCTCTGAGCGAATCTTCTTCCTTTATTAGTAAACCACGCCCCTAATTTACATAGCACGACTCTAGTCTAAGGGAAAAGGGGAAAAAACATAAATGATGCCAGAGCCGTGAGATAACAATGTTGAAAGTGTACAATGTTCTCATTATTTTCATCCTTGAGACAGTCGGTCTCACAGTACAGCTCTCCCAGAAACCCAGGCAAAGGGAGTAACCCAGGCAGATAAGATTCATTCAGTTTTATAAATCAAGAAAGAATCTGCAACTCAAAGCACAAACATTAATAATATCTTTTCAGTCAGCAGGTTATAACCTCTAAGACTAAGCAAAATATAGAGAATAGATATATTTCCCCAACAGTTTGTCTGTAATATTATGTGTTTATCCCTTAGACGCTGTTGGCCATTGCTGTTTTTATTTGGGTCTAGTTAATGGTTGAGTTACGTGTTGTGTTATACTTTTTATGTTTTGTTTCCGTTTTGCATAGTTACTGTTTCCTATTATTGGTACGATTTGACTGGTTTTTGTCTGTCTCCTAAGCCCTGTAACTGTATTCTGTTCTCTGCTCCAGGACCTGGTTCGGGCGTGGTTGCCCCAGACGGTGGGGGGTTTGGTGATAGTCCCTCACTCCTTCTCCATCACTCTGCGTGTGTTGTGGTATTTTTGCACGTCCCTCACATATTTGCACATTTAGTTTGCCCTAGTTTTGATATGTGTGTGTTTTTGTTGTGCGTTTGTTTGTTTGTGTGTGTGTGACACGGAGCGTGGTGAGTACTGTCCCCAACTCCTTGTGCCCCCACTAGGTGCATCTACGGTCGACCAGTCCTGTGCACTTTTAAGCTAATTGACTAACTAGTCGTGTGCTGCTAGCTATCTTTTTAAAACTTTAGCTCGTCTAAATAAACAATGAATTCTTAAATTATAAAAATAAATGTAATTCTTTTAAAACTCCTGAATTGACTGTCTCTTTTTGACCATCAACTGCATCCTTACCCTACGGTTACACATTATTAAGTAAAAGTATCTCATACATTATTAAGTAAAAGTACAAAAGTATGTTGTAAAATTTACTTTATGAGTTAAAAGTATTTAATAGTTTAATGTGCAGGATTTTTCTAAACCATTTGAATCAAACCAGGTCTAAACCAGGCAAGGCCGTGGGAAGCCAGGGTGCTGAGGATGCTGCAGCACCCCCTGGTGGATAGTTTGTGTATTGCAAGCAATATTATTAAACAGGAAATAAGCACAGAAAAAGCGTTTTTGGGGGAAATCCTGTCCCTCAGCCCCCCCCTAACAAAAATAAGTTCCCACGGCTCTGAAACCAGGTCTAAAACAGGAACTAAACCAGGACTGACCGAGATCGGGTCTAAACCAGGTCTAAACTGGGACTAAACCAGTTCATCGTAAAGAGGTCGCTTTGAAAATAAAATACTTTTAACCCAATTTAAAAATATAGTGGAGTAAAAAGTACAGATACAGGCTCTGAAATGTAGTGAAGTAAAAGTACCTATAATGTGTACTCTTTACTTAGTTACTTTCCACCACTGCTAATAACGAGTTTATTCCAAAACTAAACCAGATCCAAAAGTGTCGACGTTTAAACTCGTTTCCATCCGTTGGATTCCGGGGCTGAAAACGTCGGCTTCATTTTGACACAAAGACCAAATAATGGAGAAGTGGATTTTGCTCATGATGAAGTATCGAGGCTCGTCCCACCTGCTGATGTCACGAGGTGGTGGTTCCATGCGTCCCCAGCAGAGGGAGCGTCTCTTCAGTCCAAACGATGCAGTGATGAGGAAGTGTGAGGGGACGGCCGTAACCGGGGGCGACGGGGCTACACACTGGATTTACAGCAGAAGGTCTTGGAAGATGATGGGGTAAAGGACGGCCGATATCCTGGTCCGATATCTGGGGATTTTTCTCTCATAATCATTGATCTCCATTTATTTTTAATATACAGTGTTTCTACCGGGCATGAAGTCTTTAAACGTGTCCAGATCAAGGCCGTAAATGTCGTTAAAAAGCATTAATTGGATTCAAACGGCGTTAAATCTAAATGTGTTAAAACATGATGACGTTGTGAATTCAGCACAAACACCAAAATGATCCTTAAACATAATTCAGCTGCAGTTTGGGCTGAAATTGACTCAAACTTCAAATCATAAACAGTGACTTCCTGTTTGGATCCAGCGCGCCAAAATAAAAGCACACAGCTCGTCTCATTGGTTAGTTCAGCAGGTACTTGCAACAAGAATGTAATTAAATACACACGTTTGTCTGTTAATAGTCCCCCCCTAATGCTGGCGGGGTTTATGTTGGGGGAAAAGGGGAAGTCCTGTAAATGCTCCGGTTGTTGCTCCGCCTCTGACCCGGGGCAGTGATGTGTTGACGGGACACTGACCGAGATCCTCTCACGACGACGGTTCCAAATATCAGACCCTGATGTCGGCCGCAGCTCGTCTTCTGTCGGACGCTGGTTCTATTTGAAATCCCTGAGCTCTGGGGCCGACGGGCTGTGAGCTCCAGTCCAGAAGCTTTTAGATTTGGGTAAAGGCGCTCGGTGAGAGGCTAAAGGAAGCTAACGGCTAACTGGAGTTCCTGAGCTCAAAAAAAAAAAAATCGGCCAAACTCTCCCTTTACAAAGTTTCAGAGTTTTCCAGGAAGTGGATCATTCATTCACAAATACTGACCGGTTTGGTATCCACGTGTAGCAGGAAAGGCTGTGATCCAAATATGGTCATTTCCTGTGTGGGAGGAGCCGTGCGTGATATTATTTTTGCTAAAACATCGTCAACACAATTATATTCCAGACTTTGCTGAAGATTGTTCTGAGCTTTCCTGAGTTTGTGACGTTTATCGTTTCACTTCCTTATCGGACACGGACAGGAAGTGACGTGGAAGGTAAACTGTTTAAACTGTTGCCGTGCCGACCAGGTTAAGTCGACGGGAAACGAGTCGAGCTGCTCTGGAATGTTTCCTCCTCCTACGTCACTTCCTGTCCGCGGCTGAAACATTCAAATAAAAGTAACTTTCCTGCCAAACGTTTCTTCATTAAAACTGCTGCTTCACTGAAATAAAAAGATCATTTTTAAAAGCGTTCAAACCTGTCGTATGTACTTGAAGTAAAAGTATCTCATACATTATTAAGTAAAAGTATCTCTTACATTATTAAGTAAAAGTATCTCATACATTTGTAACCGGCATAGGATTTGTGCCTTGCGGAGCACCGTATCGCGTCATGCCTTCTCCGCTTCCGCATTCCTATGTAGCCGGTGTTTGTATTTAAGCGCCGTGTATGCCGGTAGATGCTACTCTTTCCCTCGCCAGACTGCCGCCCGCCATCACTGCCCTCTCGTAGCTCTTGGGCTGTAACCTCGGTAGGTCTGCGTGTTGTAGTGCGTGCGTGGGTTTATATACTGTGTTGTGTGGTGCCAATCTCGTGTCTGTGTCGTAGATGCTGCCTAAAAGCTCTGGATAGAGGCCCGATGCGTGTCTGCGGTTGGGAGAGCTAATGTGGCTCAAACATAATTCCCCTTAGGTAGGCTACAAAATTATTTTGTCTGCTACGGTCATATCCAGATTGTCTTGTATGTTTGTGTTGGGGCTGGTAAACCAACATAAACAATAATCAATTAAAGAAAGCGAGACAAGACAGATAACCATTTTACTTCGAAGGAGAGACGAAACAGAGATAAGGACCCAGTTCCAAAAAAGGAGCTGAAGACAAATCCTCCGCTCGGTCTCTGGGCTCTCTGAGCGAATCTTCTTCCTTTATTAGTAAACCACGCCCCTAATTTACATAGCACGACTCTAGTCTAAGGGAAAAGGGGAAAAAACATAAATGATGCCAGAGCCGTGAGATAACAATGTTGAAAGTGTACAATGTTCTCATTATTTTCATCCTTGAGACAGTCGGTCTCACAGTACAGCTCTCCCAGAAACCCAGGCAAAGGGAGTAACCCAGGCAGATAAGATTCATTCAGTTTTATAAATCAAGAAAGAATCTGCAACTCAAAGCACAAACATTAATAATATCTTTTCAGTCAGCAGGTTATAACCTCTAAGACTAAGCAAAATATAGAGAATAGATATATTTCCCCAACAGTTTGTCTGTAATATTATGTGTTTATCCCTTAGACGCTGTTGGCCATTGCTGTTTTTATTTGGGTCTAGTTAATGGTTGAGTTACGTGTTGTGTTATACTTTTTATGTTTTGTTTCCGTTTTGCATAGTTACTGTTTCCTATTATTGGTACGATTTGACTGGTTTTTGTCTGTCTCCTAAGCCCTGTAACTGTATTCTGTTCTCTGCTCCAGGACCTGGTTCGGGCGTGGTTGCCCCAGACGGTGGGGGGTTTGGTGATAGTCCCTCACTCCTTCTCCATCACTCTGCGTGTGTTGTGGTATTTTTGCACGTCCCTCACATATTTGCACATTTAGTTTGCCCTAGTTTTGATATGTGTGTGTTTTTGTTGTGCGTTTGTTTGTTTGTGTGTGTGTGACACGGAGCGTGGTGAGTACTGTCCCCAACTCCTTGTGCCCCCACTAGGTGCATCTACGGTCGACCAGTCCTGTGCACTTTTAAGCTAATTGACTAACTAGTCGTGTGCTGCTAGCTATCTTTTTAAAACTTTAGCTCGTCTAAATAAACAATGAATTCTTAAATTATAAAAATAAATGTAATTCTTTTAAAACTCCTGAATTGACTGTCTCTTTTTGACCATCAACTGCATCCTTACCCTACGGTTACACATTATTAAGTAAAAGTATCTCATACATTATTAAGTAAAAGTACAAAAGTATGTTGTAAAATTTACTTTATGAGTTAAAAGTATTTAATAGTTTAATGTGCAGGATTTTTCTAAACCATTTGAATCAAACCAGGTCTAAACCAGGCAAGGCCGTGGGAAGCCAGGGTGCTGAGGATGCTGCAGCACCCCCTGGTGGATAGTTTGTGTATTGCAAGCAATATTATTAAACAGGAAATAAGCACAGAAAAAGCGTTTTTGGGGGAAATCCTGTCCCTCAGCCCCCCCCTAACAAAAATAAGTTCCCACGGCTCTGAAACCAGGTCTAAAACAGGAACTAAACCAGGACTGACCGAGATCGGGTCTAAACCAGGTCTAAACTGGGACTAAACCAGTTCATCGTAAAGAGGTCGCTTTGAAAATAAAATACTTTTAACCCAATTTAAAAATATAGTGGAGTAAAAAGTACAGATACAGGCTCTGAAATGTAGTGAAGTAAAAGTACCTATAATGTGTACTCTTTACTTAGTTACTTTCCACCACTGCTAATAACGAGTTTATTCCAAAACTAAACCAGATCCAAAAGTGTCGACGTTTAAACTCGTTTCCATTCGTTGGATTCCGGGGCTGAAAACGTCGGCTTCATTTTGACACAAAGACCAAATAATGGAGAAGTGGATTTTGCTCATGATGAAGTATCGAGGCTCGTCCCACCTGCTGATGTCACGAGGTGGTGGTTCCATGCGTCCCCAGCAGAGGGAGCGTCTCTTCAGTACAAACGATGCAGTGATGAGGAAGTGTGAGGGGACGGCCGTAACCGGGGGCGACGGGGCTACACACTGGATTTACAGCAGAAGGTCTTGGAAGATGATGGGGTAAAGGACGGCCGATATCCTGGTCCGATATCTGGGGATTTTTCTCTCATATTCATTGATCTCCATTTATTTTTAATATACAGTGTTTCTACCGGGCATGAAGTCTTTAAACGTGTCCAGATCAAGGCCGTAAATGTCGTTAAAAAGCATTAATTGGATTCAAACGGCGTTAAATCTAAATGTGTTAAAACATGATGACGTTGTGAATTCAGCACAAACACCAAAATGATCCTTAAACATAATTCAGCTGCAGTTTGGGCTGAAATTGACTCAAACTTCAAATCATAAACAGTGACTTCCTGTTTGGATCCAGCGCGCCAAAATAAAAGCACACAGCTCGTCTCATTGGTTAGTTCAGCAGGTACTTGCAACAAGAATGTAATTAAATACACACGTTTGTCTGTTAATAGTCCCCCCCTAATGCTGGCGGGGTTTATGTTGGGGGAAAAGGGGAAGTCCTGTAAATGCTCCGGTTGTTGCTCCGCCTCTGACCCGGGGCAGTGATGTGTTGACGGGACACTGACCGAGATCCTCTCACGACGACGGTTCCAAATATCAGACCCTGATGTCGGCCGCAGCTCGTCTTCTGTCGGACGCTGGTTCTATTTGAAATCCCTGAGCTCTGGGGCCGACGGGCTGTGAGCTCCAGTCCAGAAGCTTTTAGATTTGGGTAAAGGCGCTCGGTGAGAGGCTAAAGGAAGCTAACGGCTAACTGGAGTTCCTGAGCTCAAAAAAAAAAAAATCGGCCAAACTCTCCCTTTACAAAGTTTCAGAGTTTTCCAGGAAGTGGATCATTCATTCACAAATACTGACCGGTTTGGTATCCACGTGTAGCAGGAAAGGCTGTGATCCAAATATGGTCATTTCCTGTGTGGGAGGAGCCGTGCGTGATATTATTTTTGCTAAAACATCGTCAACACAATTATATTCCAGACTTTGCTGAAGATTGTTCTGAGCTTTCCTGAGTTTGTGACGTTTATCGTTTCACTTCCTTATCGGACACGGACAGGAAGTGACGTGGAAGGTAAACTGTTTAAACTGTTGCCGTGCCGACCAGGTTAAGTCGACGGGAAACGAGTCGAGCTGCTCTGGAATGTTTCCTCCTCCTACGTCACTTCCTGTCCGCGGCTGAAACATTCAAATAAAAGTAACTTTCCTGCCAAACGTTTCTTCATTAAAACTGCTGCTTCACTGAAATAAAAAGATCATTTTTAAAAGCGTTCAAACCTGTCGTATGTACTTGAAGTAAAAGTATCTCATACATTATTAAGTAAAAGTATCTCTTACATTATTAAGTAAAAGTATCTCATACATTTGTAACCGGCATAGGATTTGTGCCTTGCGGAGCACTGTATCGCGTCATGCCTTCTCCGCTTCCGCATTCCTATGTAGCCGGTGTTTGTATTTAAGCGCCGTGTATGCCGGTAGATGCTACTCTTTCCCTCGCCAGACTGCCGCCCGCCATCACTGCCCTCTCGTAGCTCTTGGGCTGTAACCTCGGTAGGTCTGCGTGTTGTAGTGCGTGCGTGGGTTTATATACTGTGTTGTGTGGTGCCAATCTCGTGTCTGTGTCGTAGATGCTGCCTAAAAGCTCTGGATAGAGGCCCGATGCGTGTCTGCGGTTGGGAGAGCTAATGTGGCTCAAACATAATTCCCCTTAGGTAGGCTACAAAATTATTTTGTCTGCTACGGTCATATCCAGATTGTCTTGTATGTTTGTGTTGGGGCTGGTAAACCAACATAAACAATAATCAATTAAAGAAAGCGAGACAAGACAGATAACCATTTTACTTCGAAGGAGAGACGAAACAGAGATAAGGACCCAGTTCCAAAAAAGGAGCTGAAGACAAATCCTCCGCTCGGTCTCTGGGCTCTCTGAGCGAATCTTCTTCCTTAATTAGTAAACCACGCCCCTAATTTACATAGCACGACTCTAGTCTAAGGGAAAAGGGGAAAAAACATAAATGATGCCAGAGCCGTGAGATAACAATGTTGAAAGTGTACAATGTTCTCATTATTTTCATCCTTGAGACAGTCGGTCTCACAGTACAGCTCTCCCAGAAACCCAGGCAAAGGGAGTAACCCAGGCAGATAAGATTCATTCAGTTTTATAAATCAAGAAAGAATCTGCAACTCAAAGCACAAACATTAATAATATCTTTTCAGTCAGCAGGTTATAACCTCTAAGACTAAGCAAAATATAGAGAATAGATATATTTCCCCAACAGTTTGTCTGTAATATTATGTGTTTATCCCTTAGACGCTGTTGGCCATTGCTGTTTTTATTTGGGTCTAGTTAATGGTTGAGTTACGTGTTGTGTTATACTTTTTATGTTTTGTTTCCGTTTTGCATAGTTACTGTTTCCTATTATTGGTACGATTTGACTGGTTTTTGTCTGTCTCCTAAGCCCTGTAACTGTATTCTGTTCTCTGCTCCAGGACCTGGTTCGGGCGTGGTTGCCCCAGACGGTGGGGGGTTTGGTGATAGTCCCTCACTCCTTCTCCATCACTCTGCGTGTGTTGTGGTATTTTTGCACGTCCCTCACATATTTGCACATTTAGTTTGCCCTAGTTTTGATATGTGTGTGTTTTTGTTGTGCGTTTGTTTGTTTGTGTGTGTGTGACACGGAGCGTGGTGAGTACTGTCCCCAACTCCTTGTGCCCCCACTAGGTGCATCTACGGTCGACCAGTCCTGTGCACTTTTAAGCTAATTGACTAACTAGTCGTGTGCTGCTAGCTATCTTTTTAAAACTTTAGCTCGTCTAAATAAACAATGAATTCTTAAATTATAAAAATAAATGTAATTCTTTTAAAACTCCTGAATTGACTGTCTCTTTTTGACCATCAACTGCATCCTTACCCTACGGTTACACATTATTAAGTAAAAGTATCTCATACATTATTAAGTAAAAGTACAAAAGTATGTTGTAAAATTTACTTTATGAGTTAAAAGTATTTAATAGTTTAATGTGCAGGATTTTTCTAAACCATTTGAATCAAACCAGGTCTAAACCAGGCAAGGCCGTGGGAAGCCAGGGTGCTGAGGATGCTGCAGCACCCCCTGGTGGATAGTTTGTGTATTGCAAGCAATATTATTAAACAGGAAATAAGCACAGAAAAAGCGTTTTTGGGGGAAATCCTGTCCCTCAGCCCCCCCCTAACAAAAATAAGTTCCCACGGCTCTGAAACCAGGTCTAAAACAGGAACTAAACCAGGACTGACCGAGATCGGGTCTAAACCAGGTCTAAACTGGGACTAAACCAGTTCATCGTAAAGAGGTCGCTTTGAAAATAAAATACTTTTAACCCAATTTAAAAATATAGTGGAGTAAAAAGTACAGATACAGGCTCTGAAATGTAGTGAAGTAAAAGTACCTATAATGTGTACTCTTTACTTAGTTACTTTCCACCACTGCTAATAACGAGTTTATTCCAAAACTAAACCAGATCCAAAAGTGTCGACGTTTAAACTCGTTTCCATTCGTTGGATTCCGGGGCTGAAAACGTCGGCTTCATTTTGACACAAAGACCAAATAATGGAGAAGTGGATTTTGCTCATGATGAAGTATCGAGGCTCGTCCCACCTGCTGATGTCACGAGGTGGTGGTTCCATGCGTCCCCAGCAGAGGGAGCGTCTCTTCAGTCCAAACGATGCAGTGATGAGGAAGTGTGAGGGGACGGCCGTAACCGGGGGCGACGGGGCTACACACTGGATTTACAGCAGAAGGTCTTGGAAGATGATGGGGTAAAGGACGGCCGATATCCTGGTCCGATATCTGAGGATTTTTCTCTCATATTCATTGATCTCCATTTATTTTTAATATACAGTGTTTCTACCGGGCATGAAGTCTTTAAACGTGTCCAGATCAAGGCCGTAAATGTCGTTAAAAAGCATTAATTGGATTCAAACTGCGTTAAATCTAAATGTGTTAAAACACGATGACGTTGTGAATTCAGCACAAACACCAAAATGATCCTTAAACATAATTCAGCTGCAGTTTGGGCTGAAATTGACTCAAACTTCAAATCATAAACAGTGACTTCCTGTTTGGATCCAGCGCGCCAAAATAAAAGCACACAGCTCGTCTCATTGGTTAGTTCAGCAGGTACTTGCAACAAGAATGTAATTAAATACACATGTTTGTCTGTTAATAGTTGGGCAGAAAGAAAGCTGAACTAATGAGTAAGATGGTGCTTTTATTTTGGCGTGCTGGATGGAAACAGGAAGTCACTTCTTGGGCGGCGTTGTTATGATTTGAAGTTATGCACAGAGACGATTTGTTTTTTGTCTTTACAACGAGCTCCCTCTGAAGAACCTCAACGTAAAGGTCCTGAACAGGGCTGGGTTTTTATTATTCCATAAAATCTATATTTGTATCATTTATTTGAGCTGAAACGACTTCCTTTAATGCCGCCCCTGGACCAACAGCGTCTGAACCCGGATCTAAAGATATACATTAAAGTTGTGTTTCTCATTCTGTTAAAAGGCTATGGGGGAAGTGAATGGACCAGTGGGCGGAGCTATGGAGTTTAACGTAATAAACCTAAAAGTCCCAAAATCTCCATGTTTTGCCCCGAATATCAATTAACCCTTTAGTGCCAAAGTCACGGCCGTCCCACTTTAGCCACTGCCCGGTCCCATCAGTTTCTATAATCAATGTATTTTCTACTGTTCACATCAAGTTATTTATTTCACGATTTGCTCCAAAACCTTTTGTCATTTGGGCCACGAGGAAGAAACGATTTTAATATCGGCACATTTTTGGTTAAATTTGTGATATTTTTATTTTTATCTTTTTCTGAAACGTGATCAATAAAGGAGTTTTTCTCTTCTCGCCGCGGCCCGGATACATTTGCTGTAAAATGACATAGTTTTGTACAGTTGTGTTTAAATGTGCGTGTTGTAAATGGAATGAAAGTTTTTTATGGCTGTTTTTACAGTAAATAAATATTACGGCTTTTCTTTTGTATAAAAATGCGAGTGTGAAGAAAACGATGCTTTGAAATAAACAGTTACATCCTGTGGTCGTTTTCTTTATTATTCAGAGACTTGTTTTGTTTGTAAGAATTTAAAGGTCCTATATCATGCAAAATCGACTTTTTGGAGCTTTTAACCATGTTGTTATGCTATTTCCTTCTCAAAAACACCCCCAGAGTGGTTTTTGGATTCATTCACGCAGTTCTCAGTAATCCTCCTGAATCCTGCGCTCTGAGCAGCTGATCCGCCCTCTCCTGGTAAACGACTGGCATGTTCAGTTGTGTCGTCACAGCGGAACGGAAGTGCTCGACGTCTGTAATCTAATGCCTTACGGCCTGA
Source organism: Proterorhinus semilunaris (assembly GCA_021464625.1). NCBI lineage: Eukaryota > Metazoa > Chordata > Actinopteri > Gobiiformes > Gobiidae > Proterorhinus > Proterorhinus semilunaris. The sequence goes on from CM038352.1 coordinate 2,696,330, forward strand.
TTTTCATTTGTAAAACTGCTTTTTTCATTATTTCTGTCGTAAGAAAAAAAAAAAAAAAAAGAGGAAGTGCCTGACGCTGCGCTGCCCCTGTACCGAAAACAAACGCTCCCCCTGAGCGTCCGAACGGTCTGAACAGATGGTCATGTCATGTTGCTCCGAAAGTTGTGAAGGAGCTTTTTCTAACCTACTCTGGAGTCTGGACACCTGTTCTTTATTCTTACCTCACGATAATGTCACGGAGAAAACCATGTTTGGCTGCGAGGACTGGACTTTATTCAACCTTCCTAAAGAAGAGGCCATAGAAGTTGGACTTTCCCTCCGGGATTCAGCGACTATCGGCCACAATAGTGTTTGTCTGAGCCTGTCGCTGATGGATGCTAATGAACCTCGGCCAGAATCAAAGTGGATTAACTTTTATAACCAACGCAAGTCCCATAAAGGAAACATCAGAGTGGTGAGTCGCTCAAAATGCATGTTAGCGTGTGTGTTAGCGTGTGTGTTAGCGTGTGTGTGTTAGCATGTGTGTGTGTTAGCGTGTGTGTTAGCGTGTGTGTTAGCGTGTGTGTGTGTTAGCGTGTGTGTTAGCGTGTGTGTTAGCGTGTGTGTTAGCCATGAAGCTGTGTCACATGTTAACTCCTTATAACAGCATCATGAAATACTTCACTTTTTGCTGTGATATATATATTTCTACTACTGCTAAAGTATGAGCGGCGAGAGGGGGCGGAGTTAACTGAATCCAAGCGTTTTGTCTTCCGGGTTGGAAAAATACCTCCAGAAAATACTTATATTTATCACAAAAATTAGTGCTCCGTAGTGGTAGAGGTACAATATATCATATAAATGCCTATACTTTACTTTGGAATGGCTAAAATAGCATGATACAGATCCTTTAAACTCTATATTGACTAGAGTTACTAGTAAAGCTTCTAGAATTATTCAAAATTGCTTAAGTTGTACAACATTATAATTCAAATATTACTAAATAAAAATAAACCAATTTACATTAGTTTACATTCAGTAACAGAAATAGTTAGTTCTGAAAAGTGTATAACAAGTGCACTTTAAGCTAAAAAATAACACTTATTCTTCAAGTGCATAAACATTTCTTACAATTTAAATAACTTAAAAGCCTTTAAAATAAAAACAGGCACAGTGCAGGTGCCAGCACTTGACATTAACGTTACTAATTTGCACAGTGGCTAACCCACATTAGCACCACCAGGGTAAAAATTAGCATGTGCTAAATCCACAATTTTGCACAGAAAACGGAATTTTACAACCTTACACACATGACTTGGCATAAACCTTCAAATAGTATTTCGTATCAAATGAATTGGGACCTTGGATTATCGTTTTTATCTCTAAAAAGTGAATTTTTAGCGGAGATACCACTCGGAGATTAGCATCCGGAGATTAGCATGCTAACTAGCCCCCATACACAATGAATGGCACTCACCATGCTACATCACACGTGGGACACGGGGTTTCCCGGCTCGTGTGGGTTCACAGCCTTTGGGACTCTCAGTATCTTAAATGTAAATAAACGGATTGTCATTAATCTGTATATTGCAATGTTTAGCTTAGTTTGAGTTGTTTTTTTGCTTACCTATCACCGTGTATTTCACCAAACAGGCTGCTACCGCTACACGTTAGCTTCCCCGGAGCAGGTACAAGGTGTCTCTCTCGGTCTGCGTCTCTGGCATGTCTGACGAGCACGTACAGGACACAGAGGTCGGGACAGGAGACTTGACCTTTTGGCTAATGATGATTTTATACTATAGCGCAATTGGCTGCTAAAATATAAACTAAAATATTCATAACGGTTTTTTAAAATGATTTTTAACAATATTTATCCATTTATATTTATATACTTTTTAGTCAATATTTATTCTTATTAGGAAATTAGGGGATTTTAATCAGAGTAATATCAATATTTATATTTTTAATCACGTTTTTAACACCGGGTTACACTTTCCAACACATTCTTGGTGCTTTTTTATTGTGTTTTTGTCACGAATCCAACACTTTTTGGTCAGATTTTTTGTCGTGTTTTCATTGCTTTTTTGTGACGTACTTGATGTGTTTTTGTTTACAGCCTATGGGCCGGTGTAAAGCCTCATTTGAAAGCTAAGACCTTGTCGTGTCATGATTGTTTTTTTTTTGTCCCCTCGTTTTGTCACTTCCCTTGTGTTAATGGCCTGCCCTGATGTGTTTCCTTCTGTATTTAAACCCCTGTGTTTCCCTCGTCCTGTGTCGGGCCATTAGTTTCTGAACATATGTGTCAGATCTGTGTGAGTGAAACACGGCTGGTTCAAATGTGAGTCGTGTCCAAACTTATTTCTAACTTTCCAAACGTCCCAGTTCTTCACAGCTCATTTCACAACTTTCACAATAAAGCAACAACTGACCTGCTATTGAGCTTTGACCTGATAATGAGAGAAACTATTTCATTCCACTGGCACAAAACAATATCAGTATCTTTATGACGGCTCTGAAACCAACTCACAAATATAGAAACTTGAATAAATGTTTGAAAACAGCATTAAAACCGGATGAGTGAGTTCAATCAGGATCTGTGTCTTTAAAAACCTCCGTCAGAAGTTTGTGTGTGAGTCATTGCACACGCCTCGTCCCAAACCAGGAAACACTGATCAGACACAAACGTCTCTGTGGAGCCTGGACTGAGGTGAGTCTGAAGGGTTTCTCTCATAAATGGTGTTTAAATAGAGCTGAGAGTTACAGATCCACAGAGTCAGAGAACAGGAAGTGACATCGTGTTCAGGGAGAGACTCTGACACAGGTTTTCAGGCTGAAACACGTGTTGTAGAACTCATGTATGTTCCGTGTTGGTTGTATGTTTCTACCCCATGGGACTGCGGATGGAAATGAGCTCTGAGCTAAATCTGGCATATTTACAGCACTAGTCGTTCATTAATGTGCATTGTCCCATTGAAATAAATTCATAAATGAAAATATTGACTGAAGCGAGAGTAGCTGAAGCGAGAGTAGCTGAAGCGAGAGTAGCTGAAGCGAGAGTAGCTGAAGCGAGAGTAGCTGAAGCGAGAGTAACTGAAGCGAGAGTAGCTGAAGCGAGAGTAGCTGAAGCGAGAGTAACTGAAGCGAGAGTAGCTGAAGCGAGAGTAGCTGAAGCGAGAGTAGCTGAAGCGAGAGTAGCTGAAGCGAGAGTAACTGAAGCGAGAGTAACTGAAGCGAGAGTAACTGAAGCGAGAGTAGCTGAAGCGAGAGTAGCTGAAGCGAGAGTAGCTGAAGCGAGAGTAGCTGAAGCGAGAGTAACTGAAGCGAGAGTAGCTGAAGCGAGAGTAGCTGAAGCGAGAGTAACTGAAGCGAGAGTAGCTGAAGCGAGAGTAGCTGAAGCGAGAGTAGCTGAAGCGAGAGTAGCTGAAGCGAGAGTAGCTGAAGCGAGAGTAGCTGAAGCGAGAGTAACTGAAGCGAGAGTAACTGAAGCGAGAGTAACTGAAGCGAGAGTAGCTGAAGCGAGAGTAGCTGAAGCGAGAGTAACTGAAGCGAGAGTAGCTGAAGCGAGAGTAGCTGAAGCGAGAGTAGCTGAAGCGAGAGTAGCTGAAGCGAGAGTAGCTGAAGCGAGAGTAGCTGAAGCGAGAGTAGCTGAAGCGAGAGTAGCTGAAGCGAGAGTAGCTGAAGCGAGAGTAGCTGAAGCGAGAGTAGCTGAAGTGGAGACACTATGGACGGCCCACTGTGGTCATTTCACTGGTGAGCGCGGGGACAGGACGGTGAAGGAATCCAGAGGAGACGTGTCTTTAATGAAGTTTATTGATATTGTTGGTGGTTAGATGTGTGTGGTCTGAAACAAATAAACAAAGGGAAAGAATAATGAGTATACAACTCAGGTTACATAGGTATAATGTACATATGCTATTAGACATAAACAATTAGGCGACTAAATGAATCAGCAATAAAATACTGAAAACATCTGTAAACAACTAATGAGGCAGAACATATGACTAAAACAGGACATAAAGCAGGAATAAATATTGGGTTACATAACTACATCACATTGCACAACTGAATATGACTTAATCAAACAAACAGGAACATACTGAGGTGCACATGCTAATGTAGCTTAACACAGAACTAACAACATAAAACTGCCCCTACAGAAGTAAAATAAAGATATATTTACCTTGTAATCATAAACGCACGGTAAAACAAAGGTGTGAAACAGCAAAGGTCCTTCATTGGTCCAGCATGCGTCTCCTTCATCTCCCCCTGGTGCCACAGCATGAAGATAACCAAACCTACCACCAGGGGGAGCACTGCTCGGCTCGGCTTTCCAACAGGAATGTTACTCGAGTACTATTAGTACTACTTTGAGCAAAAAAGTCAGATTTATTTACAATGACGCCGTAAATTGTGTGAAACAAAAATGTGGAAATCGTGAAATTTACAAAGAAAATAAAATAAAAACTCAACTCTTCGGTGTCGCTTTACATTAAGGTAATACTTTACAAGCATATTATTATTTCCTTATTAATACTTAACGAGTACACCTTAATATAAAGCGTTACCAATGATTCTAAAATACATCGACTTCATCAAAATGAAGCATTTGCCGCTGAAAGATTTACTCACAGTGGAAAAAGTAACAATTATTTTGACTCGACTAAGAAACAGACACTTCATTATAACTTTACTCCAACAGAAGTAAAAGCGTCTGATAAAACACGAAAACACTAAAAAGTACAAGTTCTTCCAAGAGTTACTCAAGTACATCTAAAATAAATGATATATTTACAGGTTGAAAACTTCCCTAGTGCTGCTTTAAGTCCAGCTCTTCTTTAATGTTGTAGTTTTGTGTTTCTTAAAAGCTGAAAACTCTCGACTCTTTGATTTCTGTGATTTTTTGCTCCATAAAGTTTTTCCTTTCGCTGGTTTTCAAGTTTTAGAGTTTTCTGTTTCAAATTGTCGAGACTTTCTCCGTTTCCAAACCTTTTAATAACGACTTTCACTCCATCTGACCCGTCCTTTTGTTGTTTCTGATCTTCAGAGCTCTTTCCAACATGGCGTCCAGACTGGAGCAGGAGATGAGCTGTCCCATCTGCTGTGAGCTCTTCAGAGATCCTGTGGTTCTGACCTGCAGCCACAGCTTCTGTAAGGTCTGTTTGGAGAACTGGTGGGAGGACAAACCACTGAAGACCTGTCCAGTCTGTAAGAGAAGGTCCTCGAGGGATAATCCTCCAAAGAACCTGGTCCTAAAGAACCTGGTGGAGACGTTCACAGAGGAGAAAGGGCAGACTGCTCCAGCTGCAGAGCAAACATCTCCATCTCCACAGCAGCCCGAGTGCAGCCTTCACTCTGAGAAGCTGCGGCTCTTCTGTCTGGACCATCAGGAGCTGATCTGTCTGGTCTGTAGAGACTCCAAGACTCACAAAGACCACAGGTTCAGGCCCATCAAGGAGGCAGCCTCAGACCTGAGAGAGCAGCTGAGGAGAAACATCAAACCTATACAGGACAAACTGAAGGTAAGAGACCTCCTCCTCCTGTTCCAGTCAGAAGAACGTGTCCACAGAGCTCTGTCCGAGCAGACCGTCTCCTGCAGCATCAGCCCAGAGGAACATCAACATGTCCTGCTACAGAAAGGGAAGTCTGACTCTCAATAACTCTGATGTTTCTCCTCAGGTCCTGGATGAGAGCAGAGCACAGTTTGATGAAGCAGCGGCTCATATCTCGCTCCAGACCAAACAAACACAGACACAGATCAGAGCGGAGTTTGAGAAACTGCACCAGTTTCTGAGGGACGAGGAGGAGTCCAGGATGAAGGCTCTGAGGGAGGAAGAGGAGCAGAAGATCCAGAACATGAAGGACAAGATGGCCGCCCTGAGCAAAGACATGGAGGCTCTGTCCAAGACCATCTCAGAGACAGAGGAGCAGCTGAGAGCAGCAGACGCCTCCTTCCTGCTCCAGTACAAGACTGCAGAGGAGAGGCTGCAGCGCTGCCCCCTGGTGGAGAAGCCAGAGATAAAACGATTAGATCTGATAGACCAGGCCAAACATCTGGGAAACCTGGGCTTCAACATCTGGATGAACATGAAGAAACTGGTGCAGTTCTTCCCTGTGGTTCTGGATCCAAACTCTGCAGCCCCTGATCTCATTCTGTCTGAAGATCTGACCTCAGTGAGAAAAGGAGAGAGACAGAAGGTCCCAGAGAACTCAGGGAGACGTAGTGATTGCTTTGTACGTGGATCAGAAAGGTTTGTCTCTGGGACTCACAGCTGGGAAGTGGAGGTCGGGGCGAGTAAGTTCTGGTCTGTGGGTGTGATTGGAGCAGTTCAGAGAAGAGGAGGCACTGAGGGTAAAGGTTGGTTCATACGTTTCATTGATGGTAAATATTCAGCCGGTTCTCTCCCAGACTCAGTTAAACTTCTCTCTGTGAAGAACCTGCAGAGAGTTGGAGTGAAGCTGGACTTTGACACAAAAACATTGACCTTCACTGACCTCGACACAAACACAGTCCTTCTCACATTCACAGACTCTTTCACTTGGATCCTTCCATATTTAGAAACATCTGACGCTCCTCTGAAGATCTCACCAAAGAGCATCACAGTAACAGTGTAGAATCTACAGCTCCATGTTACTGTCCTCTCTCTTTAATCAAGTTCCTGATGAAAAACAGTCAGAGCTCAAATTGCCTCCACTAAAACTCTGTTGATCCCGAGTCGTGTCACTGTCGATCTGTTTTGATTTAAATCTACACTTTATCAACATGTGAAGATATTTTGATGTTTAACTGGACCAGGAAATAATGAGAGTCTGTCAGTGTTTGATTCTATTATGTTCTCTTTGTTTTTTGCTCTTAAAACAATAAAGACTTTTTCTATTTTCCACAAAGACTTCATTACCTCGTCATCAACAGGATCCAGACTTTTATTTGTTTTATTTTGTGACGTATTAGTTCCACAGATTTGCTCAGAGAGATTTTGGATCTTGTTTAGTTTTTGAATAAACTTTTAACTAATGCAAATATCTGCAAAAAGTCACATTTGTTTTTGGGCTCAATGAATCCGAGAAAACGGCCCTAAAGTTTAGTCCCTTTGTCGGCACATGCGCCCTGTGGATATCTGTCCCGTCTTTAGCCGCTCTGTCTCCCACAAAGGAAATGACCATATTTGGATCACAGCCTTTCCTGCTACACGTGGATACCAAACCTGTCAGTGTTTGTGAATGAAGCAGCGTGGGAAAGACCAGGGAGCGATGTATCTGAGGTGAGTCTTCCTGAGGAGTATTGTGATGGAGAATAGAGAAGCTGTTAGTGTTCTGAAATGATGCTCTATTATAAATCCTGTCCCAAGTTCACCTGGAGTCCTCTGGGCGTGTGCTCCGGGACGTCCCGCTGCAGCACAGCAGGGTGAAGGGCCGCTCTCCGGTCCAAGGATTCTCTTTAAAGCACAGAGAGAAGACTTTGGCCTGAACGAACACGTCCCAGTCTGACGGGTGCTGCTCCGTCAGCTCCTGCACCGTCCTGAAGGAGGCAGGAGAATAAACATGTCAAAGCCACAGCGGTGCACAGGTGTTTAACATCACCCCAGCACCAGGAGAACTGAGCCATGAATAAATCACATCTAGCACATTCTACAAAAGTCCCGTTGTCTTTGCCGTGTGGTCCAGGACACTAGAGTTACAGTAAGAAGTGGTTCTTTGCTGGACCCCAGACGGACCTGTCGATGATCTGCTGCGTCGGCAGGTCCACGGAGCCGGTCCGATGATGGTGAACCACGAGCGGGAATTCAACCTTCAACTCTGCCTTCAGCTGCTGGTTTATCTGGAGAAAAGAGAAGAACCCTTTAGAATCTGATGAGAGAGAAAAAAATGTCCAAAAAGTGACGAGAACGCAGCAACAACGTGAGGAAAAAGCTCCATTTAGATGAGTTGTGTAGGTCTTAGCTTTCAAATCTGCCCTATAGGCTGTGACCTTATGGATTTGGGTAAAGCTGAAATGGAGGAAATGCACGTGATTAAGGCGGGAGTAAGAGGTTCACTTTTACAGTCAGAGAAATGTATAGAAAATATCTGGAGCTGTTTCCTTCTCTATCACTTCCTCAGTGAAGCAGCGCCATCTGCTGGTGAACAGTGGTTACAGCAGGTGAAGTAACTGGAGTAAATGGAGCTCAACAGTCCAGGACACTTCTGCTCCTTCACTGGGTCTGGAAGTGATAATCCCATTTAGCATCGACTTTAAAACATTCAAATATTAAGAGTTTAGGAGTAACTTGAAATGTGAGGCCCTGCTCGGACACTTGTGATTCATCACCAGAGGTTCCACTAGACTTTTTCCCCCAGACCAGAGGAATTCTAAGTTTTCTTCTTGATGTTTTCCACAGTTCAAATACAGTTTATATACAGTAAATATCGGCGATCTGAGGCAATTTAGCTGAATTAATTTAACCTATGCTCTTTCTGTGCAATGAGTCTGAGAGTCAAACACGAATAACAATAAAGTATTTTAATTATTGTTTAAAATGCTTTCATAATTACAAAAATATATAGATTGTTTTAAGAGTAAAAAACGTCAAGTTATTTCTTTCCAATGGCAGCAACATTGGTGAATGCCACGTGAAAGGTGCAGGGGAGCGTATGCCGCCCCTCGACTGGTCCTTCATGATTCCAGAATGAATGACTCATGGCGGACACAGACCAGACCAGATCATACAGATCTTATAGCTTTATTGTTCAGCAGAGACATTTGTGAACAAACACGGACTTCACAGCTCAGAGAGTTGACCTTTCCCCGAGAGGACACCCTGATCACGCCACGGGGCAAAACGAAACCTAGAGCTGTAGAGACAATAACTATTGACTTCCTGTTAAATGAATCAAGTTCATGTATTTATTTTGTATGAATAGGCTACCTGTTTTATTTTGACCAACTGGACCGACAACATTTTTGTTCATGAGGCTTCGTTATTTTTCATTGCAACTAAACACAACATATTCAGGCCTCCTGCTGTTTACTGTAACTCTCCTTCTTGGCCACAAACTCAGCACAAAGGTCTTTATAATCCAGTTTGGATGTAATGTCCTTTTCAATGGAAAGCAGAGCCTCAGTCTGTCCTGGGACATGGAGGTGCGCAAATAGTTTTTATTCAGTTTTAGCTTTGAACAGCTTCGCTCGCCCGATGCCACCGTTACTGGAATAGTCAATGGGATCCTGAGCACAATCTCACAGTTTGGGAACGTTCCTTCAAGGCCTTTAACCAAGTGTTTTAAGTGCTGTAGTTGTTCCCTTTGGGATCGTCTCTCGAAGTATCCTCAACCCCACAAAGGTCCAGGGCGTTTAAATCCTGCGATCCGGACGAGTTCAGAGCATCACTGAGTCTTTGCAGGTCAGTCTCCTCCATTTCACGCAGCTTGGTCAGGTCAAAAAGAAATGTTTTCAAACTCCTGCAGTTGTTTAACACAGGTATTTAGAGCAGTAAGGGCCTGGGCCACCATCACATTAACATAGTCTGTTATATACACCTGCTCTGGGTCTGGAGCAGATTCATTTCCATCACGTGTTTCACTCGCCGTGTTGCTTTTATTACAGGTCCAATGTCCACATCAGAAGCACTCTCTGTGGCAGGAGCTTTTGCATGAAGTCAATGAATCCATCTAGCTGCGATAAGGCCACGATCAATCAATCAATGGTTTTGTATAGCCCAATATCACAACAGGAGTTGCCTCATAGGGCTTCACCAAACATTAAGGCAATAAAACAGAGCAGTAAATAAGACAGTGTAAAGTTCCGGTGAATCAAGTATCCAGGCAAACATAAAGTCCAAATAATCGTCAGCAGTGGGTGGGACGAGCAGCTCGGGCGTCCCCTGTCCTTAGACTCTCAAGCACGGCAAGGACAAACTCAAAAACCCAGTGGGAGAAACGAGAAACCTTGAGGAGAACCCCAGAAGGAGAGATCCACTCCCATGGATGGACAGGCTATAGAGACCCAGGGCCGGAGGAGTCCCTCAGCAGACGGGCCAACGAGCTGCATGTCCTTTGACTGGAGGGTCTTACTGACGGTGTTCAAACAAAATGTCATACCATATTATTGTAGACATGATCAATTGAAAGCTTTGCATTTCATTATCCAGCGACTGGGCTTCACTTTTAATTCTGGGGTCATTGCAGTCGTCTGAACGTTGGAGCAAAGCGTCCTTAATGTGGCTTATTTGACAGCGTTTTGCTTTCACACTCGCGACATTCCCGCCGTGTTCCAGACAGAGGCTCAACAGTGAGATACGGGACCGTTTAGGAGAGCCTGCCAAAATGGAATAAAGAAGAAGAAGAAGATCTTTATTTATATATGTAGCAGTATGGGGTCGATAGTCCGGGGCTCACCTATAAAAGGCGCTGCTTCCCCCATCCTTGCCCCTCTCTGACCCGCCCCCCCTGACGTCCTCCACCAGTCAGGAACCGGCCTAGCTGCGAGGAGCTCTTCGCGATAGGTAAAGCCGGCGGTTTGGGGAGAAGTGTGCGGGCATGGGTGAGTTGGGCGTGTGCAGGCTGGCCCGTGTAAGATGGCCGTCAGGGCTAACAGGTGTGTGTCTTAGGGGCCTCGGCGTTGGACTCCTCGTGTGCGTGATGGGGCGTTTGTGTACAGGACCCGCGCCCTCCCCCGGTACGTTAGTAATTGGGCCTTACAATTGTTTTAGCGATCAAAGCTAACGTGCTTTTCCACAGGTTTCTGGTTCAGTCAAGCCTCCCCTTTTTGGACAGCCCCCCCCCCTCCGCTGTCGTTTGGAAGAGCTTCGTTTTGGGGACTCTCCTGTACTGTCCCGTCAAGATCAATGAAACTGTCAAACTGTATGTGCCTTGGGCAGAATTTAAGGCTGTCCCACGTCTATTTTAATGAGAATGCCAAAACGAAAATAGAAAGATATTTATGAAGTAAATGAGGTAACATGAAGTAAATGGCCATGTCTCTGTCATAATGAAGCCTGATAGGAACCTGTGTTTCCCGCTAGTACGAAATGAAGTCATGTTTACACGCACACGGAGTTTATGGCTGCTTACTAGCGCCTTTCCATTCGGTTACATACATAAAGTCGTTATACAATACCAAAACATGTCATAGCTTTTGGACAGCCTTTTGCCAAGTCTCCCAGTGTTACATTCAGACTGTGGCAACCGCAGGGCAGGAAGTCAGCCCGAGGGTTCAGACGCAGAATATGGGCTTGGACTGAGTTTGTCCTTTCATATTGGCCCCGTGATCATATCCTTGGCCCCGACAGTCGTTCATGCTCAGTCCAAGGGACGCATTTGCCTTTCCAGTTTGGTCCTTCACTGGGATGAAGTCAATGAAATGTTCTTCTACTTTTACTTCAATCGCTGTCATTTTGACAAACCCAACAATCAGTGACATTTTTCTTTTTTTTGTTGAACTAGTTTGAGTCAAAAACCAAGTCCATTGATTGACCTGTTATTGATCTAGATTTACATCTAAAGCTCTGCCTTAACTGTAAAGTGAATCTGCGTTTTATTATTTTCATTGTATGAGGCAAATACCGACCAGAACCACTTTGCTACAGTAACTCGTCTGTTTAGCTTTGTTATTTGTTATACACCAGATGCCCTTCCTGACGCAACAGTTTCTTTTTAACCTGGGTTTAATTGTTTTTAACGCAAAGTTATGCATTTATACAATCACTTACCGCCATATGGATATGACAAAGGTCCACAAAGTACTTTTAGGTTAGTGTTTATTTCCGTGGTAGAATGATCATAGCAGTTTAAATGCCACACTATTGTCATTGAATGATCTCAGTCTGTGTTCACTTGTGTGGATATAAACAGAGAGATTGTTTCCATCAAAGCATGAGTTTGAGTTTGAGCTGTCGGGCAGGTCTGGAGACGAGCGCTTTACCGTTTGTGTGGAGTTTCATCCCAAGTGACCGACAGATCAGTGTCATAGACAGACTGCTCTTTAGCAAAGGTAGAAAACGAACAAAGGGAAAGACATGAACTACATGATTTGATCAAAACAAAGCGTTTGCCTTAAACTCCAGCCTGTTCACGTCACACGTACAAATCCAGACAAAATGCACTGTAGGTTTGTAGAATTATAATATTTTTATACGATGTTTTGTTCCTTTGGCTATTTAGCAAACTAACCAAAAGTTGTCATTGAGTTTGTATAAGGTGTGGTTTCCCCAGTCCTTTGTTTCAGGGGAGATTAGGAGACTCAGCAACCCCCACCCAGTCCGCTGGCCACTTGGTCAAAAAGGGTCAAATTACAGAGGGGACCAAGGCGGAGCTGAATGTATAGCTGTGGGAACCAATGGAAACAACGACACGTGGTCTTAGACTCATAAATCTTGTAACATTGGAATGTGTAAAATACTGTGTTTCCCCAGGATGAAACCAGTCTGCCCATTGGAACGGCTGCTGGCAGACTCACAATGGATAGGGAACTGGGGAAAGCAGAATTCTGTATTAAGATGACATGTTAGGGAAATAAAACTTCTAATTTGAATTCCTTGATTTGTCATCGATCCTGGTATGTAATTATTAGTTTTACGTAGAGTAGATTTTGACGGTTCTCAACTCCTCTTCCAGTTTGAATGCGCGGTGTTGTCAATTAAAGGACAACACAGGAAACCGGCTGTTTTCTTCAGGTTCAAAGTGACTAGAAGACTTTTGTGCGAATAACCTTTTCACCTCAGAGACTATTTCCTCTTAGATCGAGAGAGCAGCTATTTGCTCTATTTAGGCAAAACATATCTTTGTACGTCTCTGTAAAATCTATGTTTCTATTAACCACCTTTTTGTTTAGTTTAGGACAGAAAGTTTGGGGCGACATTTTACTAAACCTTATTTCAGGTGAAGGGCTCACACTACAGCTTACGTAAAGGATTCCTTTGAGGGAATATATTCTGATTCATTTTATTATCACTATATGTGTTTTGTGATTGATTTGGATTGATATCTGATATTAAAGTTAAAATGCTACAGGAAACATCCCTGTTTGAACAATAGCCCTGTGTTGGTCACCAAGAGTCTGACTCTTGGTGAGTCACAAAACTCATTGGTGAGCGTCACAAAACGCTGCAGATATTTCTGAGGTTAGACAACGACAAATCGACCAGTTGAAGTGTCAGAAAAGCAAAAACAAAACCATCTTTAACGTTTGGGAACTAAGACTTTCGCTCCTCTTAACAAACCGGCCTCTCTCTCCTCAAGTGTGAAAACTGAGACAGGAAGCGGTTTCGATCGCGCCCACTTCCCCTTTCGGAGCCGTATCTGCCTCGCGGATGATTTCAAACTCTTTCCATCAGCATCGCTTCCATGTGGCCAAACACATTATTATTATAGTTGTTGGTGATGCTTCAGGTCAACAAAGCCTTTTTCTTCGTCACAAATGTGGACGAGGCGCATGTTCAGCGGCGACTCGATCGAGGCTTTTGAGATGTACAGGAAGCAGGAAGGGCACAAACGGAAATGGCATCATCCAACGAAACGAGGAAGTGAAGTATGTATAAAGTGTCCCAGTGTTGTGAGGGAAATAACTCTGCAGGGAAAAGCACCGAGTCGTTTTAGTTTGAGCTCAAATCAATTTCCATTATCTGTATTTGAATGTTTTCCCATGTCAAAGCTTTTATTTGCTAAAAGGTTCCCATACGGCCTGATTTATTCCTTTGGGCGGCATATACACACACTTCCAGTTCAATAGAGGCAATCTAATTAACATTGTTAACGTAACTCAAGATTTTAAGTTTTCCCTAATTCTTACTTTCTTCTTAGTACAAATTGTGACGTGAGAAGAGGTTGAAAAAAAATCATAATCTTCATGATCTGCAAAAAATGGTTGAAGATCTATAAATGTACGTTCGTTGCATGCGCTGGGATAAGAAGGGCTCGGCAACGTTACTCTTTTCTACACAGAAGCCTGAACGATACTTTTTCCAACAGCTTTACTGCAATCTTTGTCGTCGAGAACCAGAAAACAGGACGATGTTGTTGATCCGTTCCATGAAAGACCATTTCTTTTGAATCTGTATCATTTATTTGAGCTAAAACTACCAAGTAACTTCCTGTAACGCTGCCCTGGACCAACAGGCATTAAAACTCGGTCTCTAAGGCGTCATATTTTTTACGGTACCTGCGTTCGATACCAGTAGCACCTAAACTCTTTTATCCTTTTATATATACCATCGTAGTATTGCTTAACGGTCCCGGTCCTACTGGTGAGTACCTGTGTGTGTTTGTTCCGGGTCAGGGCAGAAACCTGTCCCAAGTGCAATTCTCCAATGACCAGAGATTTAATGGGAGGCGTTCCGGGGTCTTCAAGGTGGGAAGTGTTGTTCAGGTCCTTGCTTGACTTTTGGTGCTTTTCAGACTGAAAACGTGTATGACTGTTGAACCCCGACTCTGTGTCTGAAAATGTATCAGATAAACTGACCCGTGGTTTTGACTCTTCTAGTTTTCTTCCCGTAATGTTTCTAAATGAAGTGTCATTGTTTGTGCACAAAAGGGAATGGTCTGAATATTTCCTGACTGGGGGGTTTCTCTGTTGTGTCTTCATGGACTGTTTTGTGTACTCCAACCGTTGCCATGGCTCGACTCGTCACATGTTTGTCTTGTATTTGCAAATAGTTGAGCTCATTTGCTTTTTCTTCTTTGTGTCTTTTTACACAAAAACTCATTTAAATAGTGGGCATAATGAGGGCATTTTCTACTGAACGCTTTACACCGGTTATTCAAATCTCAATAAAGTTATATTCGTCAGAAAAAAAAGAAGCTCACGTTTGTTTACGTTAAAATGTCTTACGTTTGGACCAGAAGAGGAGGAGCTGACCAGTGCAGGACACCACGCTCTGAAACAGGGACAAACCCAGGAGGCGCTGCAGCGGTGCTTTCCTCGACCTCAAAAAACATCTCATTCTCTCAGGTCGGCCACAGCGGCTCAGGACTAACAGCTGAACACAGTTTGGTTTTACGCTTGTACAAGGACAAATAAAGCTCTGACTGAAATGTTTCAAACAGCATTAAAACAGGATCCGGATCTGAAGCTTCGGAGTCATTGCACTGGGCCGTTCCTCAGTTCTCAGAACTCGATGACATCACAGGAAGAAGCTCATGAACAGGAAGTAGCTCATGAACAGGAAGTAGCTCATGAACAAGAAGTAGCTCATGAACAGGAAGTAGCTCATAAACTGGAAGTAGCTCATGAACAGGAAGTAGCTCATGAACAGGAAGTAGCTCATGAACTGGAAGTAGCTCATGAACAGGAAGTAGCTCATGAACTGGAAGTAGCTCATGAACAGGAAGTAGCTCATGAACAGGAAGTAGCTCATGAACAGGAAGTAGCTCAAGAACAGGAAGTAGCTCATGTACAGGAAGTAGCTCATGAACTGGAAGTAGCTCATGTACAGGAAGTAGCTCATGAACAGGAAGTGGCTCATGTACGGGAAGTAGCTCATGAATTGGAAGTAGCTCAAGAACAGGAAGTAGCTCATGAACTGGAAGTAGCTCATGAACTGGAAGTAGCTCATGAACTGGAAGTATCTCATGAACAGGAAGTATCTCATGAACAGGGAGAATCTCATGAACAGGGAGTAGCTCATCAACAGGAAGTAGCTCATCAACAGGAAGTAGCTCATGAACAGGAAGTAGCTCATGAACCGGAAGTAGCTCATCAACAGGGAGTAGCTCATCAACAGGAAGTAGCTCATCAACAGGAAGTAGCTCATGAACTGGAAGTAGCTCATGAACTGGAAGTAGCTCATGAACTGGAAGTATCTCATGAACAGGAAGTATCTCATGAACAGGGAGAATCTCATGAACAGGGAGTAGCTCATCAACAGGAAGTAGCTTATGAACAGGAAGTAGCTCATGAACAGGAAGTAGCTCATGAACCGGAAGTAGCTCATCAACAGGGAGTAGCTCATCAACAGGAAGTAGCTCATCAACAGGAAGTAGCTCATGAACAGGAAGTAGCTCATGAACTGGAAGTAGCTCATGAACAGGAAGTATCTCATGAACAGGAAATATCTCATGAACAGGAAGTATCTCGTGAACAGGAAGTAGCTCGTGAACAGGAAGTAGCTCGTGAACAGGAAGTAGCTCATAAACTGGAAGTAGCTCATGAACAGGAAGTAGCTCATAAACTGGAAGTAGCTCAAGAACAGGAAGTAGCTCATGTACAGGAAGTAGCTCATGAACTGGAAGTAGCTCATGTACAGGAAGTAGCTCATGTACAGGAAGTAGCTCATGTACCGGAAGTAGCTCATAAACTGGAAGTAGCTCATGTACAGGAAGTAGCTCATGAACTGGAAGTAGCTCATGTACAGGAAGTAGCTCATAAACTGGAAGTAGCTCAAGAACAGGAAGTAGCTCATGTACAGGAAGTAGCTCAAGAACAGGAAGTAGCTCATGTACAGGAAGTAGCTCATGAGCTCATGTACAGGAAGTAGCTCATAAACTGGAAGTAGCTCAAGAACAGGAAGTAGCTCATGTACAGGAAGTAGCTCAAGAACAGGAAGTAGCTCATGTACAGGAAGTAGCTCATGAACAGGAAGTAGCTCATGAACAGGAAGTAGCTCATGAACAGGAAGTATCTCGTGAACAGGAAGTATCTCGTGAACAGGAAGTATCTCGTGAACAGGAAGTATCTCGTGAACAGGAAGTAGCTCATCAACAGGAAGTAGCTCATAAACTGGAAGTAGCTCAAGAACAGGAAGTAGCTCATCAACAGGAAGTAGCTCATCAACAGGAAGTAGCTCATGAACAGGAAGTAGCTCATAAACTGGAAGTAGCTCATCAACAGGAAGTAGCTCATCAACAGGAAGTAGCTCATCAACAGGAAGTAGCTCATGAACAGGAAGTAGCTCATAAACTGGAAGTATCTCATGAACAGGAAGTATCTCATGAACAGGAAGTAGCTCATGAACAGGAAGTAGCTCATGAACTGGAAGTAGCTCATGTACAGGAAGTAGCTCAAGAACAGGAAGTAGCTCATGTACAGGAAGTAGCTCGTGAACAGGAAGTAGCTCGTGAACAGGAAGTAGCTCAAGAACAGGAAGTAGCTCATGTACAGGAAGTAGCTCATCAACAGGAAGTAGCTCATCAACAGGAAGTAGCTCATGAACAGGAAGTAGCTCATAAACGAAGTAGCTCATGAACAGGAAGTAGCTCATGAACAGGAAGTAGCTCATAAACTGGAAGTAGCTCTAGAACAGGAAGTAGCTCATGAACAGGAAGTAGCTCATGAACAGGATGTAGCTCATGAACAGGAAGTATCTCATGAACAGGAAATATCTCATGAACAGGAAGTAGCTCGTGAACAGGAAGTAGCTCATCAACAGGAAGTAGCTCATCAACAGGAAGTAGCTCATGAACAGGAAGTAGCTCATAAACTGGAAGTAGCTCATGAACAGGAAGTAGCTCATGAACAGGAAGTAGCTCAAGAACAGGAAGTGGCTCATGTACGGGAAGTAGCTCATGAACTGGAAGTATCTCATGAACAGGAAGTATCTCATGAACAGGGAGAAACTCATCAACAGGGAGTAGCTCATCAACAGGAAGTAGCTCATCAACAGGAAGTAGCTCATGAACAGGAAGTAGCTCATCAACAGGAAGTAGCTCATGAACAGGAAGTAGCTCATGAACAGGAAGTAGCTCATCAACAGGAAGTAGCTCATGAACAGGAAGTGGCTCATGAACAGGAAGTAGCTCATGAACTTGAAGTATCTCATGAACAGGAAGTAGCTCATGAACAGGAAGTATCTCATGAACAGGAAATATCTCATGAACAGGAAGTAGCTAGTGAAAAGGAAGTAGCTCATCAACAGGAAGTAGTTCATCAACAGGAAGTAGCTCATCAAAAGGAAGTAGCTCATGAACAGGAAGTAGCTCATAAACTGGAAGTAGCTCAAGAACAGGAAGTAGCTCATGTACAGGAAGTAGCTCATCAACAGGAAGTAGCTCATCAACAGGAAGTAGCTCAAGAACAGGAAGTAGCTCATGTACAGGAAGTAGCTCATCAACAGGAAGTAGCTCGTGAAAAGGAAGTAGCTCATCAACAGGAAGTAGCTCATAAACTGGAAGTAGCTCAAGAACAGGAAGTAGCTCATGTACAGGAAGTAGCTCATGAACTGGAAGTAGCTCATGAACAGGAAGTAGCTCATGAACAGGAAGTAGCTCATGAACAGGAAGTAGCTCATGTACAGGAAGTAGCTCAAGAACAGGAAGTAGCTCATGTACAGGAAGTAGCTCGTGAACAGGAAGTAGCTCATCAACAGGAAGTAGCTCATCAACAGGAAGTAGCTCATGAACAGGAAGTAGCTCAAGAACAGGAAGTAGCTCATGAACAGGAAGTAGCTCATGAACAGGATGTAGCTCATGAACAGGAAGTATCTCATGAACAGGAAATATCTCATGAACAGGAAGTATCTCGTGAACAGGAAGTAGCTCGTGAACAGGAAGTAGCTCGTGAACAGGAAGTAGCTCATAAACTGGAAGTAGCTCATGTACAGGAAGTAGCTCAAGAACAGGAAGTAGCTCATGTACAGGAAGTAGCTCATGAACAGGAAGTAGCTCATGAACAGGAAGTAGCTCATGAACAGGAAGTATCTCGTGAACAGGAAGTATCTCGTGAACAGGAAGTATCTCGTGAACAGGAAGTATCTCGTGAACAGGAAGTAGCTCATGAACAGGAAGTAGCTCATAAACGAAGTAGCTCATGAACAGGAAGTAGCTCATGAACAGGAAGTATCTCGTGAACAGGAAGTATCTCGTGAACAGGAAGTAGCTCATCAACAGGAAGTAGCTCATAAACTGGAAGTAGCTCGTGAACAGGAAATATCTCATGAACAGGAAGTAGCTCATGAACAGGAAGTAGCTCATCAACAGGAAGTAGCTCGTGAAAAGGAAGTAGCTCATCAACAGGGAGTAGCTCATCAACAGGAAGTAGCTCATCAACTGGAAGTAGCTCAAGAACAGGAAGTAGCTCATGTACAGGAAGTAGCTCATGAACTGGAAGTAGCTCATGAACTGGAAGTAGCTCATGAACAGGAAGTAGCCCATGAACAGGAAGTATCTCGTGAACATGAAGTAGCTCATCAACAGGAAGTAGCTCGTGAACAGGAAGTAGCTCATGAACAGGAAGTAGCTCATGAACAGGAAGTAGCTCAAGAACAGGAAGTAGCTCATGTACAGGAAGTAGCTCATGAACTGGAAGTAGCTCATGTACAGGAAGTAGCTCATGAACAGGAAGTAGCTTATGAACAGGAAGTAGCTCAAGAACAGGAAGTAGCTCATGTACAGGAAGTAGCTCATGAACTGGAAGTAGCTCATGTACAGGAAGTAGCTCATGAACAGGAAGTGGCTCATGAACAGGAAATAGCTCATGTACAGGAAGTAGCTCATGAACAGGAAGTGGCTCATGAACAGGAAATAGCTCATGTACAGGAAGTAGCTCATGAACAGGAAGTGGCTCATGAACAGGAAATATCTCATGAACAGGAAGTAGCTCGTGAACAGGAAGTAGCTCATCAACAGGAAGTAGCTCATCAACAGGAAGTAGCTCATGAACAGGAAGTAGCTCATGAACAGGAAGTAGCTCATCAACAGGAAGTAGCTCATGAACAGGAAGTGGCTCATGAACAGGAAGTAGCTCATGAACAGGAAGTATCTCATGAACAGGAAATATCTCATGAACAGGAAGTAGCTCATGTACAGGAAGTAGCTCATCAACAGGAAGTAGCTCATCAACAGGAAGTAGCTCAAGAACAGGAAGTAGCTCATGTACAGGAAGTAGCTCATCAAAAGGAAGTAGCTCAAGAACAGGAAGTAGCTCATGTACAGGAAGTAGCTCAAGAACAGGAAGTAGCTCATGTACAGGAAGTAGCTCATGAACAGGAAGTAGCTCATGAACAGGAAGTAGCTCATGAACAGGAAGTATCTCGTGAACAGGAAGTATCTCGTGAACAGGAAGTATCTCGTGAACAGGAAGTATCTCGTGAACAGGAAGTAGCTCATGAACAGGAAGTAGCTCATAAACGAAGTAGCTCATGAACAGGAAGTAGCTCATGAACAGGAAGTAGCTCATAAACTGGAAGTAGCTCGTGAACAGGAAATATCTCATGAACAGGAAGTAGCTCATGAACAGGAAGTAGCTCATCAACAGGAAGTAGCTCGTGAAAAGGAAGTAGCTCATCAACAGGGAGTAGCTCATCAACAGGAAGTAGCTCATCAACTGGAAGTAGCTCAAGAACAGGAAGTAGCTCATGTACAGGAAGTAGCTCATGAACTGGAAGTAGCTCATGAACTGGAAGTAGCTCATGAACAGGAAGTAGCTCATCAACAGGAAGTAGCTCGTGAAAAGGAAGTAGCTCATCAACAGGGAGTAGCTCATCAACAGGAAGTAGCTCATCAACTGGAAGTAGCTCAAGAACAGGAAGTAGCTCATGTACAGGAAGTAGCTCATGAACTGGAAGTAGCTCATGAACTGGAAGTAGCTCATGAACAGGAAGTAGCCCATGAACAGGAAGTATCTCGTGAACATGAAGTAGCTCATCAACAGGAAGTAGCTCGTGAACAGGAAGTAGCTCATGAACAGGAAGTAGCTCATGAACAGGAAGTAGCTCAAGAACAGGAAGTAGCTCATGTACAGGAAGTAGCTCATGAACTGGAAGTAGCTCATGTACAGGAAGTAGCTCATGAACAGGAAGTAGCTTATGAACAGGAAGTAGCTCAAGAACAGGAAGTAGCTCATGTACAGGAAGTAGCTCATGAACTGGAAGTAGCTCATGTACAGGAAGTAGCTCATGAACAGGAAGTGGCTCATGAACAGGAAATAGCTCATGTACAGGAAGTAGCTCATGAACAGGAAGTGGCTCATGAACAGGAAATAGCTCATGTACAGGAAGTAGCTCATGAACAGGAAGTGGCTCATGAACAGGAAATATCTCATGAACAGGAAGTAGCTCGTGAACAGGAAGTAGCTCATCAACAGGAAGTAGCTCATCAACAGGAAGTAGCTCATGAACAGGAAGTAGCTCATGAACAGGAAGTAGCTCATCAACAGGAAGTAGCTCATGAACAGGAAGTGGCTCATGAACAGGAAGTAGCTCATGAACAGGAAGTAGCTCATGTACAGGAAGTAGCTCATCAACAGGAAGTAGCTCATCAACAGGAAGTAGCTCAAGAACAGGAAGTAGCTCATGTACAGGAAGTAGCTCATCAAAAGGAAGTAGCTCAAGAACAGGAAGTAGCTCATGTACAGGAAGTAGCTCAAGAACAGGAAGTAGCTCATGTACAGGAAGTAGCTCATGAACAGGAAGTAGCTCATGAACAGGAAGTAGCTCATGAACAGGAAGTATCTCGTGAACAGGAAGTATCTCGTGAACAGGAAGTATCTCGTGAACAGGAAGTATCTCGTGAACAGGAAGTAGCTCATGAACAGGAAGTAGCTCATAAACGAAGTAGCTCATGAACAGGAAGTAGCTCATGAACAGGAAGTAGCTCATAAACTGGAAGTAGCTCGTGAACAGGAAATATCTCATGAACAGGAAGTAGCTCATGAACAGGAAGTAGCTCATCAACAGGAAGTAGCTCGTGAAAAGGAAGTAGCTCATCAACAGGGAGTAGCTCATCAACAGGAAGTAGCTCATCAACTGGAAGTAGCTCAAGAACAGGAAGTAGCTCATGTACAGGAAGTAGCTCATGAACTGGAAGTAGCTCATGAACTGGAAGTAGCTCATGAACAGGAAGTAGCTCATCAACAGGAAGTAGCTCGTGAAAAGGAAGTAGCTCATCAACAGGGAGTAGCTCATCAACAGGAAGTAGCTCATCAACTGGAAGTAGCTCAAGAACAGGAAGTAGCTCATGTACAGGAAGTAGCTCATGAACTGGAAGTAGCTCATGAACTGGAAGTAGCTCATGAACAGGAAGTAGCCCATGAACAGGAAGTATCTCGTGAACATGAAGTAGCTCATCAACAGGAAGTAGCTCGTGAACAGGAAGTAGCTCATGAACAGGAAGTAGCTCATGAACAGGAAGTAGCTCAAGAACAGGAAGTAGCTCATGTACAGGAAGTAGCTCATGAACTGGAAGTAGCTCATGTACAGGAAGTAGCTCATGAACAGGAAGTAGCTTATGAACAGGAAGTAGCTCAAGAACAGGAAGTAGCTCATGTACAGGAAGTAGCTCATGAACTGGAAGTAGCTCATGTACAGGAAGTAGCTCATGAACAGGAAGTGGCTCATGAACAGGAAATAGCTCATGTACAGGAAGTAGCTCATGAACAGGAAGTGGCTCAAGAACAGGAAGTAGCTCATGTACAGGAAGTATCTCATGAACAGGAAATAGCTCGTGAAAAGGAAGTAGCTCATCAACAGGAAGTAGCTCATAAACTGGAAGTAGCTCGTGAACAGGAAATATCTCATGAACAGGAAGTAGCTCATGAACAGGAAGTAGCTCATCAACAGGAAGTAGCTCGTGAAAAGGAAGTAGCTCATCAACAGGGAGTAGCTCATCAACAGGAAGTAGCTCATCAACAGGAAGTAGCTCATGAACAGGATCCGGATCTGAAGTTTCGGAGTCATTGCACTGGGCCGTTCCTCAGTTCTCAGAGAGCAGACTCTGCCCTCGGGAACTCTGGGGTTCGGACTTGAGTTCACTAGTGTGGACTCGGCTTTTCCAGCGATTGGAACGAGTGAACTCGATGAAATCACAGGAAGTAGCTCATGAACCGGAAGTAGCTCATGAACCGGAAGTAGCTCATGAACCGGAAGTAGCTCATGTACAGGAAGTAGCTCATGAACAGGAAGTAGCTCGTGAACAGGAAGTAGCTCATCAACAGGAAGTAGCTCATCAACAGGAAGTAGCTCATCAACAGGAAGTAGCTCATAAACTGGAAGTAGCTCAAGAACAGGAAGTAGCTCATGTACAGGAAGTAGCTCATGAACTGGAAGTAGCTCATGTACAGGAAGTAGCTTATAAACTAGAAGTAGCTCAAGAACAGGAAGTAGCTCATGAACTGGAAGTAGCTCAAGAACAGGAAGTAGCTCATGTACAGGAAGTAGCTCATGAACTGGAAGTAGCTCATGTACAGGAAGTAGCTCATGAACAGGAAGTAGCTTATGAACAGGAAGTAGCTCAAGAACAGGAAGTAGCTCATGTACAGGAAGTAGCTCATGAACTGGAAGTAGCTCATGTACAGGAAGTAGCTCATGAACAGGAAGTGGCTCATGAACAGGAAATAGCTCATGTACAGGAAGTAGCTCATGAACAGGAAGTGGCTCATGAACAGGAAATAGCTCATGTACAGGAAGTAGCTCATGAACAGGAAGTGGCTTATGAACAGGAAATATCTCATGAACAGGAAGTAGCTCGTGAACAGGAAGTAGCTCATCAACAGGAAGTAGCTCATCAACAGGAAGTAGCTCGTGAACAGGAAGTAGCTCATCAACAGGAAGTAGCTCATGTACAGGAAGTAGCTCATGAACTGGAAGTAGCCCATGAACAGGAAGTATCTCGTGAACATGAAGTAGCTCATCAACAGGAAGTAGCTCGTGAACAGGAAGTAGCTCATGAACAGGAAGTAGCCCATGAACAGGAAGTATCTCGTGAACATGAAGTAGCTCATCAACAGGAAGTAGCTCGTGAACAGGAAGTAGCTCATGAACAGGAAGTAGAGAACGTTCATGTTTTTAAGAGCAGGCTCAAGACCCACCTTTTTAGTTTAGCTTTTAATTAATATTTACTTATATTAACCTTATTTACCGGTTTCAGTTCTATTATTTCTTTATTTTCCCTCTTTTATCCTGTGCTATTTCACGCACAGTTTTAGCTGTTTTTAATGTATCTCTTATTAAATATTTATTTATTTATTTTTATTTATTTTATTCATTTATTTTTTATGTTCTCCTAGTGGTTCCTCTGAGGGAGCCCTCTGCCCCGGGAGTGCTGGTTGGCTGTGGCCGTGCGGGCGCTCTCCTGGGGGTGCCTGGATGGAGGTAGGACGTCTCTCCTACACCTACTCCGGGCCCCCTGGGTTGGCGCTCTGTGGCTGTGGGCGATGGGCTGCTCCTGGTGCAGACGGCTCCTTGGATGATGTTTCCTCTTTCGGTCCATCTGTACCCAGCCTTACGTACTCAACTCTATGTCCATTTTTATTTAAGACTTTTAACTGCTGGGCTGTCTGTACGTCTGTGTGTCTGTGTGTGCGGGTGGTGGGTGGTGGGGTTGTAGTTATTTATGTATATTTACTGGTGGGGACGATTTTTATTATTTTTAATGATTTTTAAGCACTGTAAAGCACTTTGTGTTACATTTTGTATGAAAAGCGCTCTATAAATAAAGTTTGATTTGATTTGATTTGATCATGAACAGGAAGTAGCTCAAGAACAGGAAGTAGCTCATGTACAGGAAGTAGCTCATGAACTGGAAGTAGCTCATGTACAGGAAGTAGCTCATGAACAGGAAGTAGCTTATGAACAGGAAGTAGCTCAAGAACAGGAAGTAGCTCATGTACAGGAAGTAGCTCATGAACTGGAAGTAGCTCATGTACAGGAAGTAGCTCATGAACAGGAAGTGGCTCATGAACAGGAAATAGCTCATGTACAGGAAGTAGCTCATGAACAGGAAGTGGCTCATGAACAGGAAATAGCTCATGTACAGGAAGTAGCTCATGAACAGGAAGTGGCTCATGAACAGGAAATATCTCATGAACAGGAAGTAGCTCGTGAACAGGAAGTAGCTCATCAACAGGAAGTAGCTCATCAACAGGAAGTAGCTCGTGAACAGGAAGTAGCTCATCAACAGGAAGTAGCTCATGTACAGGAAGTAGCTCATGAACTGGAAGTAGCCCATGAACAGGAAGTATCTCGTGAACATGAAGTAGCTCATCAACAGGAAGTAGCTCGTGAACAGGAAGTAGCTCATGAACAGGAAGTAGCCCATGAACAGGAAGTATCTCGTGAACATGAAGTAGCTCATCAACAGGAAGTAGCTCGTGAACAGGAAGTAGCTCATGAACAGGAAGTAGAGAACGTTCATGTTTTTAAGAGCAGGCTCAAGACCCACCTTTTTAGTTTAGCTTTTAATTAATATTTACTTATATTAACCTTATTTACCGGTTTTAGTTCTATTATTTCTTTATTTTCCCTCTTTTATCCTGTGCTATTTCACGCACAGTTTTAGCTGTTTTTAATGTATCTCTTATTAAATATTTATTTATTTATTTTTATTTATTTTATTCATTTATTTTTTATGTTCTCCTAGTGGTTCCTCTGAGGGAGCCCTCTGCCCCGGGAGTGCTGGTTGGCTGTGGCCGTGCGGGCGCTCTCCTGGGGGTGCCTGGATGGAGGTAGGACGTCTCTCCTACACCTACTCCGGGCCCCCTGGGTTGGCGCTCTGTGGCTGTGGGCGATGGGCTGCTCCTGGTGCAGACGGCTCCTTGGATGATGTTTCCTCTTTCGGTCCATCTGTACCCAGCCTTACGTACTCAACTCTATGTCCATTTTTATTTAAGACTTTTAACTGCTGGGCTGTCTGTACGTCTGTGTGTCTGTGTGTGCGGGTGGTGGGTGGTGGGGTTGTAGTTATTTATGTATATTTACTGGTGGGGACGATTTTTATTATTTTTAATGATTTTTAAGCACTGTAAAGCACTTTGTGTTACATTTTGTATGAAAAGCGCTCTATAAATAAAGTTTGATTTGATTTGATTTGATCATGAACAGGAAGTAGCTCAAGAACAGGAAGTAGCTCATGTACAGGAAGTAGCTCATGAACTGGAAGTAGCTCATGTACAGGAAGTAGCTCATGAACAGGAAGTAGCTTATGAACAGGAAGTAGCTCAAGAACAGGAAGTAGCTCATGTACAGGAAGTAGCTCATGAACTGGAAGTAGCTCATGTACAGGAAGTAGCTCATGAACAGGAAGTGGCTCATGAACAGGAAATAGCTCATGTACAGGAAGTAGCTCATGAACAGGAAGTGGCTCATGAACAGGAAATAGCTCATGTACAGGAAGTAGCTCATGAACAGGAAGTGGCTCATGAACAGGAAATATCTCATGAACAGGAAGTAGCTCGTGAACAGGAAGTAGCTCATCAACAGGAAGTAGCTCATCAACAGGAAGTAGCTCGTGAACAGGAAGTAGCTCATCAACAGGAAGTAGCTCATGTACAGGAAGTAGCTCATGAACTGGAAGTAGCTCATGTACAGGAAGTAGCTCATAAACTGGAAGTAGCTCAAGAACAGGAAGTAGCTCATGTACAGGAAGTAGCTCGTGAACAGGAAGTATCTCGTGAACAGGAAGTAGCTCGTGAACAGGAAGTAGCTGGAAGTAGCTCAAGAACAGGAAGTAGCTCATGAACAGGAAGTAGCTCATGAACAGGAAGTAGCTCATGAACAGGAAGTATCTCATGAACAGGAAATATCTCATGAACAGGAAGTAGCTCGTGAACAGGAAGTAGCTCATCAACAGGAAGTAGCTCATCAACAGGAAGTAGCTCATGAACAGGAAGTAGCTCATAAACTGGAAGTAGCTCAAGAACAGGAAGTAGCTCATGTACAGGAAGTAGCTCATGAACAGGAAGTATCTCGTGAACTGGAAGTAGCTCATGAACTGGAAGTAGCTCGTGAACAGGAAGTATCTCGTGAACAGGAAGTAGCTCGTGAACAGGAAGTAGCTCATGAACAGGAAGTAGCTCATAAACTGGAAGTAGCTCAAGAACAGGAAGTAGCTCATGTACAGGAAGTAGCTCATGAACTGGAAGTAGCTCAAGAACAGGAAGTAGCTCATGTACAGGAAGTAGCTCATGAACTGGAAGTAGCTCATGAACTGGAAGTAGCTCATGAACAGGAAGTAGCCCATGAACAGGAAGTATCTCGTGAACAGGAAGTAGCTCATCAACAGGAAGTAGCTCGTGAACAGGAAGTAGCTCATCAACAGGAAGTAGCTCATGTACAGGAAGTAGCTCGTGAACAGGAAGTAGCTCATGAACAGGAAGTAGCTCATGAACAGGAAGTAGCTCATGAACAGGAAGTAGCTCATGAACAGGAAGTAGCTCATGAACAGGAAATATCTCATGAACAGGAAGTAGCTCGTGAACAGGAAGTAGCTCATCAACAGGAAGTAGCTCATCAACAGGAAGTAGCTCATGAACAGGAAGTAGCTCAAGAACAGGAAGTAGCTCATGAACAGGAAGTAGCTCATCAACAGGAAGTAGCTCATCAACAGGAAGTAGCTCATCAACAGGAAGTAGCTCATGAACAGGAAGTATCTCATGAACAGGAAGTAGCTCATGAAAAGGAAGTAGCTCGTGAACAGGAAGTAGCTCGTGAACAGGAAGTAGCTCATGAACAGGAAGTAGCTCATGAACAGGAAGTAGCTCATCAACAGGAAGAATCTCATGAACAGGAAGTAGCTCGTGAACAGGAAGTAGCTCATCAACAGGAAGTAGCTCATCAACAGGAAGTAGCTCATGAACATGGGGCTGTGAGCTTTTAGAACATGAAACCACCTCATATGAGATGAAGAGGGTGAGACACTGCAGGCCAAGTGGAAACATGTTTTTAAAAACAGCAATTACAAACTTTTGCAGGAAGTGAAAATAAAATGTGTCCATTTCAGTCCATTTCACATTATGTTTACATTTATACATAAATAAGGCGTCATGTGTGAAGTCATTTCAAATATATATCTGATGTGCAAACTCTAACAATAATAATAAAAATAGGTCAAATATTATTAATAATAATAATATTAATAATTATTTTCCAATTTAAAGTTTAAATATGAAACTGTTTCTGAAGTTCCCATACACAGATGTGTCTGCAGCGCCCCCTTAATAAAACAATGTCTTAATAAACTGCACCTGTCCTCAATAACCTGCTCATGACGATACTTTACTTTAGAGCTGCTGATGGTTGTGAGAAGTTGTTTCTAAACTTCTGCTCAGAAAACCATCTTGAGCTGGAGACACTTCTCTGAGGATCAATGATTTAACATCTGCGTTTATTTCCACGCTCACGATCAGCTGTTGATCAGCTGGAGCGGCTCGGCGCTGAAGAGGAGGAGGAGGAAGAGGCTGATCCACGTGCTCCAAGCCAGATGGATTGTGGGAAATATAGCTGGCGGAGGCACAAGTCTCCTCTGATGCATCCTGGGTAAAACGGGCGGAGCAAGTTCTCATCCGGGGATCTCCAGCGGACTTGCTGAGGAGCGGACTTTGAATTGGAACAGGACGTGATGCCGTTTCCCGAGTCCACGAGTCCGCACAAGTACACGGGCGGTTCCCCGAAGCCTCGGCGCCTCGGTCTGAAGTGGGCGTGGTCAGGCAGCTACATCATCACTCGCCGCCCAAGTCGCCTGGAGGCCTGTGTCCTCCCTTAGCTTAGCATGTGGCTAATACACCGAGGACACATCAGTGTAGCCTTCACTGCCTTGCTCCAGCCAAAATCTCCCATAATGCACCACGGCTCTCAATAAGACCAGGAAGTGAGGAGGTGCTGCCTTGTGTGACTTAAAGCACTTTTTAACAACAAAATAGAAACTTTGACCAGTTTAATTGCTCTGCAGCCAGTGCTCATTTTACTTGTAGACTTTTTACAAAACAGGCAAAATTTTGACTAGATTTGATCAAATAATTAATTTTAGGTTTTTGTCTTTTTAGTTAAATCATTGATATAAGGCACTGATATTTGTATTGTGTATTTTCAGATATGTTTCATCATCTCTGCTTTTTATGTATTTATTATTAGTTGCTAAAAATATAATTATACTTTCACCCCCCAGCCCCACAGAATCTCCCCCTCCTCCGCAGACCCTCCCCGGATGAAACATAACTTCCTTTATCCTGTGATGTCACTTCCTGTAGCTCTGAAGCGCGTTCCATTTGCCGCTGTGTTTGGACAGAGACAGGACCAGCGCCTTGGACTGGAAGGAAGTGAGTTTGGAGGAACTGCCTTCAACACCGAGGCAGGGCGGGGTACCCGGGCTTTGGGAAACGGCCACAGATTGAGAAACGGCCCTCGTCCCAAACCAGGAAACAGCCGACTGAGACACAGAGCTGCTGCTTCAACCACAAACGCCTCTGTGGAAACTGTGGAGCCTGGACTGAGGTGAGTCTGAAGGGCTTCTCACATAAATGCTGTTTAAATAGAGCTGAGAGTTACAGATCCACAGAGTCAGAGAACAGGAAGTGACATCGTGTTCAGGGAGAGACTCTGACACAGGTTTACAGGCTGGAACGCGGAAGGGCATCTGATTCTGTTGATTCTACTGTTTGTCTTCAATCAAACACAGTAGAATCTCTTCCTGGTACAATATGAACGAACTCGTCCGCAGAACAAAGTGAATAAGACCTTCCCCGTGTGAGCAGCAGACACTGAGGTCGACGGTGAAAGTGAAAGTCATTTAATGGATTCATTAAAAAAAGGAAAAGTGAGAAAAGCACTCGTGCCACAGGCAGGGGGCGCTGTGAGGTTCAGTTAGAAAGTGCTTTCTATTAAGGGCTGTTCCATGTTCCAAATAAATGATATATTTACAGGTTGAAAACTTCCCTAGTGCTGCTTTAAGTCCAGCTCTTCTTTAATGTTGTAGTTTTGTGTTTCTTAAAAGCTGAAAACTCTCGACTCTTTGATTTCTGTGATTTTTTGCTCCATAAAGTTTTTCCTTTCGCTGGTTTTCAAGTTTTAGAGTTTTCTGTTTCAAATTGTCGAGACTTTCTCCGTTTCCAAACCTTTTAATAACGACTTTCACTCCATCTGACCCGTCCTTTTGTTGTTTCTGATCTTCAGAGCTCTTTCCAACATGGCGTCCAGACGGGAGCAGGACCTGAGCTGTCCCATCTGCTGTGAGCTCTTCAGAGATCCTGTGGTTCTGACCTGCAGCCACAGCTTCTGTAAGGTCTGTTTGGAGAACTGGTGGGAGGACAAACCTCTGAAGACCTGTCCAGTCTGTAAGAGAAGGTCCTCGAGGGATAATCCTCCAACGAACCTGGCCCTGAAGAACCTGGTGGAGACGTTCACAGAGGAGAAAGGGCAGACTGCTCCAGCTGCAGAGCAAACATCTCCATCTCCACAGCAGCCCGAGTGCAGCCTTCACTCTGAGAAGCTGCGGCTCTTCTGTCTGGACCATCAGGAGCTGATCTGTCTGGTCTGTAGAGACTCCAGGACTCACAAAGATCACAGGTTCAGGCCCATCGAGGAGGCAGCCTCAGACCTGAGAGAGCAGCTGAGGAGAAACATCAAACCTCTACAGGACAAACTGAAGGTAAGAGACCTCCTCCTCCTGTTCCAGTCAGAAGAACGTGTCCACAGAGCTCTGTCCGAGCAGACCGTCTCCTGCAGCATCAGCCCAGAGGAACATCAACATGTCCTGCTACAGAAAGGGAAGTCTGACTCTAAATAACTCTGATGTTTCTCCTCAGGTCCTGGATGAGAGCAGAGCACAGTTTGATGGAGCAGCGGCTCATATCTCGCTCCAGACCAAACAAACACAGACACAGATCAGAGCGGAGTTTGAGAAACTGCACCAGTTTCTGAGGGACGAGGAAGAGTCCAGGATGAAGGCTCTGAGGGAGGAAGAGGAGCAGAAGATCCAGAACATGAAGGACAAGATGGCCGCTCTGAGCAAAGTCATGGAGGCTCTGTCCAAGACCATCTCAGAGACAAAGGAGCAGCTGAGAGCAGCAGACGCCTCCTTCCTGCTCCAGTACAAGACTGCAGAGGAGAGGCTGCAGCGCTGCCCCCTGGTGGAGAAGCCAAAGATGGAAGACAAAGATCTGATAGACCAGGCCAAACACCTGGGCTTCAACATCTGGATGAACATGAAGAAACTGGTGCAGTTCTTCCCTGTGGTTCTGAATCCAAACACTGCAGGCCCTGATCTCATTCTGTCTGAAGATCTGACCTCAGTGAGAAAAGGAGAGAGACAGAAGGTCCCAAAGAACCCAGGGAGACAGAAATATTTCTTTGTATGTGGATCAGAAAGGTTTGTCTCTGGGACTCACAGCTGGGAAGTGGAGGTCGGGGCGAGTAAGGTCTGGTCTGTGGGTGTGTTTGGACGTGTTCAGAGAAGAGCGGACACTGAGGGTAAAGGTTGGTTCATACGTTTCACTGATGGTAAATATTCAGCCGTTTCTTCCTCAGACTCAGTTAAACGTCTCTCTGTGAAGAACCTGCAGAGAGTTGGAGTGAAGATGGACTTTGACACAAAAACATTGACCTTCACTGACCTCGACACAAACACAGACCTTCTCACATTCACAGACTCTTTCACTTGGATCCTTCCATATTTACTCACACGTGATGCTCCTCTGAAGATCTCACCAAAGAGCATCACAGTAACAGTGTAGAATCTACAGCTCCATGTTACTGTCCTCTCTCTTTAATCAAGTTCCTGATGAAAAACAGTCAGAGCTCAAATTGCCTCCACTAAAACTCTGTTGATCCCGAGTCGTGTCACTGTCGATCTGTTTTGATTTAAATCTACACTTTATCAACATGTGAAGATATTTTGATGTTTAACTGGACCAGGAAATAATGAGAGTCTGTCAGTGTTTTATTCTATTATGTTCTCTTTGTTTTTTGCTCTTAAAACAATAAAGACATTTTCTATTTTCCACAAAGACTCCATTACCTCGTCATCAACAGGATCCAGACTTTTATTTGTTTTATTTTGTTGCGTTTTCGTCACTTTTTCAAACATTTCTTCTCGTGTTTCATCCTCGTTTTCGTTTCTTTTAGATTTGAGTAAAGCCAAACTGGAGAGAACGTGCTCGGTTCAGGTGGGGGTTCAGAGGTTTAAATGTCTGGTTTTATATCGTGATATTTTGTGGGATGATACGATACTTATACTAACGAATATCGATACTTTGACGTCATGCATATTAATGAGCAACGTCATGCATATTAATGAGCAACGTCATGCATATTAATGAGCAACGTCATGCATATTAACGAGCAACGTCATGCATATTAATGAGTGACGTCATGCATACTAATGAGGCAGCAGGGCTCCACTGTTTTCAGTCAATAGAGGCCAATAATGATGAAGAATCAGACCAGCAGGGGGCAGCACTACAGTTTTAAGCTCTTGGACCAAACACTGTCACACAAATAAATGACTTTTAATGAGAGTTTTTATAATTATAAAGATTAATTTGGGTTTGATTTATTCCTTTTTAAATAGGACTGTGTTTCTTTATTTAAATGTAAATAAGTCGCTGACAGATCTATAGACCCAGTGAGTGAGTCGGGGATCATTTATAAAAGTGGAACAAAGCACATGAACAGAAATGTAAATGAGTAATATGTTAAAATAAAGGTTAAAAGTAGCTTTTTTTGTAATGGTGATGTATCGTAGATTATTTTTGTGTAATATATCGATTATCGCAGTATCGGCGTATTGTGAGATCATTATTATGGAATCGTGAGGTTCCCAGAGGTCCCCCCCTAATGCTGGCGGGGTTTATGTTGGGGGAAAAGGGGAAGTCCTGTAAATGCTCCGGTTGTTGCTCCGCCTCTGACCCGGGGCAGTGATGTGTTGACGGGACACTGACCGAGATCCTCTCACGACGACGGTTCCAAATATCAGACCCTGATGTCGGCCGCAGCTCGTCTTCTGTCGGACGGTGGTTCTATTTGAAATCCCTAAGCTCTGGGGCCGACGGGCTGTGAGCTCCAGTCCAGAAGCTTTTAGATTTGGGTAAAGGCGCTCGGTGAGAGGCTAAAGGAAGCTAACGGCTAACTGGAGTTCCTGAGCTCAAAAAAAAAAAAATCGGCCAAACTCTCCCTTTACAAAGTTTCAGAGTTTTCCAGGAAGTGGATCATTCATTCACAAATACTGACCGGTTTGGTATCCACGTGTAGCAGGAAAGGCTGTGATCCAAATATGGTCATTTCCTGTGTGGGAGGAGCCGTGCGTGATATTATTTTTGCTAAAACATCGTCAACACAATTATATTCCAGACTTTGCTGAAGATTGTTCTGAGCTTTCCTGAGTTTGTGACGTTTATCGTTTCACTTCCTTATCGGACACGGACAGGAAGTGACGTGGAAGGTAAACTGTTTAAACTGTTGCCGTGCCGACCAGGTTAAGTCGACGGGAAACGAGTCGAGCTGCTCTGGAATGTTTCCTCCTCCTACGTCACTTCCTGTCCGCGGCTGAAACATTCAAATAAAAGTAACTTTCCTGCCAAACGTTTCTTCATTAAAACTGCTGCTTCACTGAAATAAAAAGATCATTTTTAAAAGCGTTCAAACCTGTCGTATGTACTTGAAGTAAAAGTATCTCATACATTATTAAGTAAAAGTATCTCTTACATTATTAAGTAAAAGTATCTCATACATTTGTAACCGGCATAGGATTTGTGCCTTGCGGAGCACCGTATCGCGTCATGCCTTCTCCGCTTCCGCATTCCTATGTAGCCGGTGTTTGTATTTAAGCGCCGTGTATGCCGGTAGATGCTACTCTTTCCCTCGCCAGACTGCCGCCCGCCATCACTGCCCTCTCGTAGCTCTTGGGCTGTAACCTCGGTAGGTCTGCGTGTTGTAGTGCGTGCGTGGGTTTATATACTGTGTTGTGTGGTGCCAATCTCGTGTCTGTGTCGTAGATGCTGCCTAAAAGCTCTGGATAGAGGCCCGATGCGTGTCTGCGGTTGGGAGAGCTAATGTGGCTCAAACATAATTCCCCTTAGGTAGGCTACAAAATTATTTTGTCTGCTACGGTCATATCCAGATTGTCTTGTATGTTTGTGTTGGGGCTGGTAAACCAACATAAACAATAATCAATTAAAGAAAGCGAGACAAGACAGATAACCATTTTACTTCGAAGGAGAGACGAAACAGAGATAAGGACCCAGTTCCAAAAAAGGAGCTGAAGACAAATCCTCCGCTCGGTCTCTGGGCTCTCTGAGTGAATCTTCTTCCTTTATTAGTAAACCACGCCCCTAATTTACATAGCACGACTCTAGTCTAAGGGAAAAGGGGAAAAAACATAAATGATGCCAGAGCCGTGAGATAACAATGTTGAAAGTGTACAATGTTCTCATTATTTTCATCCTTGAGACAGTCGGTCTCACAGTACAGCTCTCCCAGAAACCCAGGCAAAGGGAGTAACCCAGGCAGATAAGATTCATTCAGTTTTATAAATCAAGAAAGAATCTGCAACTCAAAGCACAAACATTAATAATATCTTTTCAGTCAGCAGGTTATAACCTCTAAGACTAAGCAAAATATAGAGAATAGATATATTTCCCCAACAGTTTGTCTGTAATATTATGTGTTTATCCCTTAGACGCTGTTGGCCATTGCTGTTTTTATTTGGGTCTAGTTAATGGTTGAGTTACGTGTTGTGTTATACTTTTTATGTTTTGTTTCCGTTTTGCATAGTTACTGTTTCCTATTATTGGTACGATTTGACTGGTTTTTGTCTGTCTCCTAAGCCCTGTAACTGTATTCTGTTCTCTGCTCCAGGACCTGGTTCGGGCGTGGTTGCCCCAGACGGTGGGGGGTTTGGTGATAGTCCCTCACTCCTTCTCCATCACTCTGCGTGTGTTGTGGTATTTTTGCACGTCCCTCACATATTTGCACATTTAGTTTGCCCTAGTTTTGATATGTGTGTGTTTTTGTTGTGCGTTTGTTTGTTTGTGTGTGTGTGACACGGAGCGTGGTGAGTACTGTCCCCAACTCCTTGTGCCCCCACTAGGTGCATCTACGGTCGACCAGTCCTGTGCACTTTTAAGCTAATTGACTAACTAGTCGTGTGCTGCTAGCTATCTTTTTAAAACTTTAGCTCGTCTAAATAAACAATGAATTCTTAAATTATAAAAATAAATGTAATTCTTTTAAAACTCCTGAATTGACTGTCTCTTTTTGACCATCAACTGCATCCTTACCCTACGGTTACACATTATTAAGTAAAAGTATCTCATACATTATTAAGTAAAAGTACAAAAGTATGTTGTAAAATTTACTTTATGAGTTAAAAGTATTTAATAGTTTAATGTGCAGGATTTTTCTAAACCATTTGAATCAAACCAGGTCTAAACCAGGCAAGGCCGTGGGAAGCCAGGGTGCTGAGGATGCTGCAGCACCCCCTGGTGGATAGTTTGTGTATTGCAAGCAATATTATTAAACAGGAAATAAGCACAGAAAAAGCGTTTTTGGGGGAAATCCTGTCCCTCAGCCCCCCCCTAACAAAAATAAGTTCCCACGGCTCTGAAACCAGGTCTAAAACAGGAACTAAACCAGGACTGACCGAGATCGGGTCTAAACCAGGTCTAAACTGGGACTAAACCAGTTCATCGTAAAGAGGTCGCTTTGAAAATAAAATACTTTTAACCCAATTTAAAAATATAGTGGAGTAAAAAGTACAGATACAGGCTCTGAAATGTAGTGAAGTAAAAGTACCTATAATGTGTACTCTTTACTTAGTTACTTTCCACCACTGCTAATAACGAGTTTATTCCAAAACTAAACCAGATCCAAAAGTGTCGACGTTTAAACTCGTTTCCATTCGTTGGATTCCGGGGCTGAAAACGTCGGCTTCATTTTGACACAAAGACCAAATAATGGAGAAGTGGATTTTGCTCATGATGAAGTATCGAGGCTCGTCTCACCTGCTGATGTCACGAGGTGGTGGTTCCATGCGTCCCCAGCAGAGGGAGCGTCTCTTCAGTCCAAACGATGCAGTGATGAGGAAGTGTGAGGGGACGGCCGTAACCGGGGGCGACGGGGCTACACACTGGATTTACAGCAGAAGGTCTTGGAAGATGATGGGGTAAAGGACGGCCGATATCCTGGTCCGATATCTGGGGATTTTTCTCTCATATTCATTGATCTCCATTTATTTTTAATATACAGTGTTTCTACCGGGCATGAAGTCTTTAAACGTGTCCAGATCAAGGCCGTAAATGTCGTTAAAAAGCATTAATTGGATTCAAACGGCGTTAAATCTAAATGTGTTAAAACATGATGACGTTGTGAATTCAGCACAAACACCAAAATGATCCTTAAACATAATTCAGCTGCAGTTTGGGCTGAAATTGACTCAAACTTCAAATCATAAACAGTGACTTCCTGTTTGGATCCAGCGCGCCAAAATAAAAGCACACAGCTCGTCTCATTGGTTAGTTCAGCAGGTACTTGCAACAAGAATGTAATTAAATACACACGTTTGTCTGTTAATAGTCCCCCCCTAATGCTGGCGGGGTTTATGTTGGGGGAAAAGGGGAAGTCCTGTAAATGCTCCGGTTGTTGCTCCGCCTCTGACCCGGGGCAGTGATGTGTTGACGGGACACTGACCGAGATCCTCTCACGACGACGGTTCCAAATATCAGACCCTGATGTCGGCCGCAGCTCGTCTTCTGTCGGACGCTGGTTCTATTTGAAATCCCTGAGCTCTGGGGCCGACGGGCTGTGAGCTCCAGTCCAGAAGCTTTTAGATTTGGGTAAAGGCGCTCGGTGAGAGGCTAAAGGAAGCTAACGGCTAACTGGAGTTCCTGAGCTCAAAAAAAAAAAAATCGGCCAAACTCTCCCTTTACAAAGTTTCAGAGTTTTCCAGGAAGTGGATCATTCATTCACAAATACTGACCGGTTTGGTATCCACGTGTAGCAGGAAAGGCTGTGATCCAAATATGGTCATTTCCTGTGTGGGAGGAGCCGTGCGTGATATTATTTTTGCTAAAACATCGTCAACACAATTATATTCCAGACTTTGCTGAAGATTGTTCTGAGCTTTCCTGAGTTTGTGACGTTTATCGTTTCACTTCCTTATCGGACACGGACAGGAAGTGACGTGGAAGGTAAACTGTTTAAACTGTTGCCGTGCCGACCAGGTTAAGTCGACGGGAAACGAGTCGAGCTGCTCTGGAATGTTTCCTCCTCCTACGTCACTTCCTGTCCGCGGCTGAAACATTCAAATAAAAGTAACTTTCCTGCCAAACGTTTCTTCATTAAAACTGCTGCTTCACTGAAATAAAAAGATCATTTTTAAAAGCGTTCAAACCTGTCATATGTACTTTAAGTAAAAGTATCTCATACATTATTAAGTAAAAGTATCTCTTACATTATTAAGTAAAAGTATCTCATACATTTGTAACCGGCATAGGATTTGTGCCTTGCGGAGCACCGTATCGCGTCATGCCTTCTCCGCTTCCGCATTCCTATGTAGCCGGTGTTTGTATTTAAGCGCCGTGTATGCCGGTAGATGCTACTCTTTCCCTCGCCAGACTGCCGCCCGCCATCACTGCCCTCTCGTAGCTCTTGGGCTGTAACCTCGGTAGGTCTGCGTGTTGTAGTGCGTGCGTGGGTTTATATACTGTGTTGTGTGGTGCCAATCTCGTGTCTGTGTCGTAGATGCTGCCTAAAAGCTCTGGATAGAGGCCCGATGCGTGTCTGCGGTTGGGAGAGCTAATGTGGCTCAAACATAATTCCCCTTAGGTAGGCTACAAAATTATTTTGTCTGCTACGGTCATATCCAGATTGTCTTGTATGTTTGTGTTGGGGCTGGTAAACCAACATAAACAATAATCAATTAAAGAAAGCGAGACAAGACAGATAACCATTTTACTTCGAAGGAGAGACGAAACAGAGATAAGGACCCAGTTCCAAAAAAGGAGCTGAAGACAAATCCTCCGCTCGGTCTCTGGGCTCTCTGAGCGAATCTTCTTCCTTTATTAGTAAACCACGCCCCTAATTTACATAGCACGACTCTAGTCTAAGGGAAAAGGGGAAAAAACATAAATGATGCCAGAGCCGTGAGATAACAATGTTGAAAGTGTACAATGTTCTCATTATTTTCATCCTTGAGACAGTCGGTCTCACAGTACAGCTCTCCCAGAAACCCAGGCAAAGGGAGTAACCCAGGCAGATAAGATTCATTCAGTTTTATAAATCAAGAAAGAATCTGCAACTCAAAGCACAAACATTAATAATATCTTTTCAGTCAGCAGGTTATAACCTCTAAGACTAAGCAAAATATAGAGAATAGATATATTTCCCCAACAGTTTGTCTGTAATATTATGTGTTTATCCCTTAGACGCTGTTGGCCATTGCTGTTTTTATTTGGGTCTAGTTAATGGTTGAGTTACGTGTTGTGTTATACTTTTTATGTTTTGTTTCCGTTTTGCATAGTTACTGTTTCCTATTATTGGTACGATTTGACTGGTTTTTGTCTGTCTCCTAAGCCCTGTAACTGTATTCTGTTCTCTGCTCCAGGACCTGGTTCGGGCGTGGTTGCCCCAGACGGTGGGGGGTTTGGTGATAGTCCCTCACTCCTTCTCCATCACTCTGCGTGTGTTGTGGTATTTTTGCACGTCCCTCACATATTTGCACATTTAGTTTGCCCTAGTTTTGATATGTGTGTGTTTTTGTTGTGCGTTTGTTTGTTTGTGTGTGTGTGACACGGAGCGTGGTGAGTACTGTCCCCAACTCCTTGTGCCCCCACTAGGTGCATCTACGGTCGACCAGTCCTGTGCACTTTTAAGCTAATTGACTAACTAGTCGTGTGCTGCTAGCTATCTTTTTAAAACTTTAGCTCGTCTAAATAAACAATGAATTCTTAAATTATAAAAATAAATGTAATTCTTTTAAAACTCCTGAATTGACTGTCTCTTTTTGACCATCAACTGCATCCTTACCCTACGGTTACACATTATTAAGTAAAAGTATCTCATACATTATTAAGTAAAAGTACAAAAGTATGTTGTAAAATTTACTTTATGAGTTAAAAGTATTTAATAGTTTAATGTGCAGGATTTTTCTAAACCATTTGAATCAAACCAGGTCTAAACCAGGCAAGGCCGTGGGAAGCCAGGGTGCTGAGGATGCTGCAGCACCCCCTGGTGGATAGTTTGTGTATTGCAAGCAATATTATTAAACAGGAAATAAGCACAGAAAAAGCGTTTTTGGGGGAAATCCTGTCCCTCAGCCCCCCCCTAACAAAAATAAGTTCCCACGGCTCTGAAACCAGGTCTAAAACAGGAACTAAACCAGGACTGACCGAGATCGGGTCTAAACCAGGTCTAAACTGGGACTAAACCAGTTCATCGTAAAGAGGTCGCTTTGAAAATAAAATACTTTTAACCCAATTTAAAAATATAGTGGAGTAAAAAGTACAGATACAGGCTCTGAAATGTAGTGAAGTAAAAGTACCTATAATGTGTACTCTTTACTTAGTTACTTTCCACCACTGCTAATAACGAGTTTATTCCAAAACTAAACCAGATCCAAAAGTGTCGACGTTTAAACTCGTTTCCATTCG
This sequence comes from Proterorhinus semilunaris, assembly GCA_021464625.1. Taxonomy (NCBI): domain Eukaryota; kingdom Metazoa; phylum Chordata; class Actinopteri; order Gobiiformes; family Gobiidae; genus Proterorhinus; species Proterorhinus semilunaris. The sequence continues at coordinate 2,735,562 of CM038352.1, forward strand.
TTGGATTCCGGGGCTGAAAACGTCGGCTTCATTTTGACACAAAGACCAAATAATGGAGAAGTGGATTTTGCTCATGATGAAGTATCGAGGCTCGTCTCACCTGCTGATGTCACGAGGTGGTGGTTCCATGCGTCCCCAGCAGAGGGAGCGTCTCTTCAGTACAAACGATGCAGTGATGAGGAAGTGTGAGGGGACGGCCGTAACCGGGGGCGACGGGGCTACACACTGGATTTACAGCAGAAGGTCTTGGAAGATGATGGGGTAAAGGACGGCCGATATCCTGGTCCGATATCTGGGGATTTTTCTCTCATATTCATTGATCTCCATTTATTTTTAATATACAGTGTTTCTACCGGGCATGAAGTCTTTAAACGTGTCCAGATCAAGGCCGTAAATGTCGTTAAAAAGCATTAATTGGATTCAAACGGCGTTAAATCTAAATGTGTTAAAACATGATGACGTTGTGAATTCAGCACAAACACCAAAATGATCCTTAAACATAATTCAGCTGCAGTTTGGGCTGAAATTGACTCAAACTTCAAATCATAAACAGTGACTTCCTGTTTGGATCCAGCGCGCCAAAATAAAAGCACACAGCTCGTCTCATTGGTTAGTTCAGCAGGTACTTGCAACAAGAATGTAATTAAATACACACGTTTGTCTGTTAATAGTCCCCCCCTAATGCTGGCGGGGTTTATGTTGGGGGAAAAGGGGAAGTCCTGTAAATGCTCCGGTTGTTGCTCCGCCTCTGACCCGGGGCAGTGATGTGTTGACGGGACACTGACCGAGATCCTCTCACGACGACGGTTCCAAATATCAGACCCTGATGTCGGCCGCAGCTCGTCTTCTGTCGGACGCTGGTTCTATTTGAAATCCCTGAGCTCTGGGGCCGACGGGCTGTGAGCTCCAGTCCAGAAGCTTTTAGATTTGGGTAAAGGCGCTCGGTGAGAGGCTAAAGGAAGCTAACGGCTAACTGGAGTTCCTGAGCTCAAAAAAAAAAAAATCGGCCAAACTCTCCCTTTACAAAGTTTCAGAGTTTTCCAGGAAGTGGATCATTCATTCACAAATACTGACCGGTTTGGTATCCACGTGTAGCAGGAAAGGCTGTGATCCAAATATGGTCATTTCCTGTGTGGGAGGAGCCGTGCGTGATATTATTTTTGCTAAAACATCGTCAACACAATTATATTCCAGACTTTGCTGAAGATTGTTCTGAGCTTTCCTGAGTTTGTGACGTTTATCGTTTCACTTCCTTATCGGACACGGACAGGAAGTGACGTGGAAGGTAAACTGTTTAAACTGTTGCCGTGCCGACCAGGTTAAGTCGACGGGAAACGAGTCGAGCTGCTCTGGAATGTTTCCTCCTCCTACGTCACTTCCTGTCCGCGGCTGAAACATTCAAATAAAAGTAACTTTCCTGCCAAACGTTTCTTCATTAAAACTGCTGCTTCACTGAAATAAAAAGATCATTTTTAAAAGCGTTCAAACCTGTCGTATGTACTTGAAGTAAAAGTATCTCATACATTATTAAGTAAAAGTATCTCTTACATTATTAAGTAAAAGTATCTCATACATTTGTAACCGGCATAGGATTTGTGCCTTGCGGAGCACCGTATCGCGTCATGCCTTCTCCGCTTCCGCATTCCTATGTAGCCGGTGTTTGTATTTAAGCGCCGTGTATGCCGGTAGATGCTACTCTTTCCCTCGCCAGACTGCCGCCCGCCATCACTGCCCTCTCGTAGCTCTTGGGCTGTAACCTCGGTAGGTCTGCGTGTTGTAGTGCGTGCGTGGGTTTATATACTGTGTTGTGTGGTGCCAATCTCGTGTCTGTGTCGTAGATGCTGCCTAAAAGCTCTGGATAGAGGCCCGATGCGTGTCTGCGGTTGGGAGAGCTAATGTGGCTCAAACATAATTCCCCTTAGGTAGGCTACAAAATTATTTTGTCTGCTACGGTCATATCCAGATTGTCTTGTATGTTTGTGTTGGGGCTGGTAAACCAACATAAACAATAATCAATTAAAGAAAGCGAGACAAGACAGATAACCATTTTACTTCGAAGGAGAGACGAAACAGAGATAAGGACCCAGTTCCAAAAAAGGAGCTGAAGACAAATCCTCCGCTCGGTCTCTGGGCTCTCTGAGCGAATCTTCTTCCTTTATTAGTAAACCACGCCCCTAATTTACATAGCACGACTCTAGTCTAAGGGAAAAGGGGAAAAAACATAAATGATGCCAGAGCCGTGAGATAACAATGTTGAAAGTGTACAATGTTCTCATTATTTTCATCCTTGAGACAGTCGGTCTCACAGTACAGCTCTCCCAGAAACCCAGGCAAAGGGAGTAACCCAGGCAGATAAGATTCATTCAGTTTTATAAATCAAGAAAGAATCTGCAACTCAAAGCACAAACATTAATAATATCTTTTCAGTCAGCAGGTTATAACCTCTAAGACTAAGCAAAATATAGAGAATAGATATATTTCCCCAACAGTTTGTCTGTAATATTATGTGTTTATCCCTTAGACGCTGTTGGCCATTGCTGTTTTTATTTGGGTCTAGTTAATGGTTGAGTTACGTGTTGTGTTATACTTTTTATGTTTTGTTTCCGTTTTGCATAGTTACTGTTTCCTATTATTGGTACGATTTGACTGGTTTTTGTCTGTCTCCTAAGCCCTGTAACTGTATTCTGTTCTCTGCTCCAGGACCTGGTTCGGGCGTGGTTGCCCCAGACGGTGGGGGGTTTGGTGATAGTCCCTCACTCCTTCTCCATCACTCTGCGTGTGTTGTGGTATTTTTGCACGTCCCTCACATATTTGCACATTTAGTTTGCCCTAGTTTTGATATGTGTGTGTTTTTGTTGTGCGTTTGTTTGTTTGTGTGTGTGTGACACGGAGCGTGGTGAGTACTGTCCCCAACTCCTTGTGCCCCCACTAGGTGCATCTACGGTCGACCAGTCCTGTGCACTTTTAAGCTAATTGACTAACTAGTCGTGTGCTGCTAGCTATCTTTTTAAAACTTTAGCTCGTCTAAATAAACAATGAATTCTTAAATTATAAAAATAAATGTAATTCTTTTAAAACTCCTGAATTGACTGTCTCTTTTTGACCATCAACTGCATCCTTACCCTACGGTTACACATTATTAAGTAAAAGTATCTCATACATTATTAAGTAAAAGTACAAAAGTATGTTGTAAAATTTACTTTATGAGTTAAAAGTATTTAATAGTTTAATGTGCAGGATTTTTCTAAACCATTTGAATCAAACCAGGTCTAAACCAGGCAAGGCCGTGGGAAGCCAGGGTGCTGAGGATGCTGCAGCACCCCCTGGTGGATAGTTTGTGTATTGCAAGCAATATTATTAAACAGGAAATAAGCACAGAAAAAGCGTTTTTGGGGGAAATCCTGTCCCTCAGCCCCCCCCTAACAAAAATAAGTTCCCACGGCTCTGAAACCAGGTCTAAAACAGGAACTAAACCAGGACTGACCGAGATCGGGTCTAAACCAGGTCTAAACTGGGACTAAACCAGTTCATCGTAAAGAGGTCGCTTTGAAAATAAAATACTTTTAACCCAATTTAAAAATATAGTGGAGTAAAAAGTACAGATACAGGCTCTGAAATGTAGTGAAGTAAAAGTACCTATAATGTGTACTCTTTACTTAGTTACTTTCCACCACTGCTAATAACGAGTTTATTCCAAAACTAAACCAGATCCAAAAGTGTCGACGTTTAAACTCGTTTCCATTCGTTGGATTCCGGGGCTGAAAACGTCGGCTTCATTTTGACACAAAGACCAAATAATGGAGAAGTGGATTTTGCTCATGATGAAGTATCGAGGCTCGTCTCACCTGCTGATGTCACGAGGTGGTGGTTCCATGCGTCCCCAGCAGAGGGAGCGTCTCTTCAGTCCAAACGATGCAGTGATGAGGAAGTGTGAGGGGACGGCCGTAACCGGGGGCGACGGGGCTACACACTGGATTTACAGCAGAAGGTCTTGGAAGATGATGGGGTAAAGGACGGCCGATATCCTGGTCCGATATCTGGGGATTTTTCTCTCATATTCATTGATCTCCATTTATTTTTAATATACAGTGTTTCTACCGGGCATGAAGTCTTTAAACGTGTCCAGATCAAGGCCGTAAATGTCGTTAAAAAGCATTAATTGGATTCAAACTGCGTTAAATCTAAATGTGTTAAAACATGATGACGTTGTGAATTCAGCACAAACACCAAAATGATCCTTAAACATAATTCAGCTGCAGTTTGGGCTGAAATTGACTCAAACTTCAAATCATAAACAGTGACTTCCTGTTTGGATCCAGCGCGCCAAAATAAAAGCACACAGCTCGTCTCATTGGTTAGTTCAGCAGGTACTTGCAACAAGAATGTAATTAAATACACACGTTTGTCTGTTAATAGTTGAGCATAAAGAAAGCTGAACTAATGAATAAGATGGTGCTTTTATTTTGGCGTGCTGGATGGAAACAGGAAGTCACTTCTTGGGCGGCGTTGTTATGATTTGAAGTTATGCACAGAGTCAATTTGTTTTTTGTCTTTACAACGAGCTCCCTCTGAAGAACCTCAACGTAAAGGTCCTGAACAGGGCTGGGTTTTTATTATTCCATAAAATCTATATTTGTATCATTTATTTGAGCTGAAACGACTTCCTTTAATGCCGCCCCTGGACCAACAGCGTCTGAACCCGGATCTAAAGATATACATTAAAGCTGTGTTTCTCATTCTGTTAAAAGGCTATGGGGGAAGTGAATGGACCAGTGGGCGGAGCTATGGAGTTTAACGTAATAAACCTAAAAGTCCCAAAATCTCCATGTTTTGCCCCGAATATCAATTAACCCTTTAGTGCCAAAGTCACGGCCGTCCCACTTTAGCCACTGCCCGGTCCCATCAGTTTCTATAATCAATGTATTTTCTACTGTTCACATCAAGTTATTTATTTCACGATTTGCTCCAAAACCTTTTGTCATTTGGGCCACGAGGAAGAAACGATTTTAATATCGTCACATTTTTGGTTAAATTTAGGATTTTTTTATTTTAATTTTTTTCTGAAACGTGATCAATAAAGGAGTTTTCTCTTCTCGCCGCGGCCCGGATACATTTGCTGTAAAATGACATAGTTTTGTACAGTTGTGTTTAAATGTGCGTGTTGTAAATGGAATGAAAGTTTTTTATGGCTGTTTTTACAGTAAATAAATATTACGGCTTTTCTTTTGTATAAAAATGCGAGTGTGAAGAAAACGATGCTTTGAAATAAACAGTTACATCCTGTGGTCGTTTTCTTTATGATTCAGAGACTTTGTTTTGTTTGTAAGAATTTAAGGCTAATGTTGAAACTGGGGCCGTCCCGATCCGATCTTCAGCATCTGTGGCCCAGTCTGAGGATGATGATGCTCCACTTTAACTTCAGCCACTTTAACTACAAACAAATATTACATTGACTCTGTGATGCATTCCTGCTGTTTGTTTATGGAACTCTCCACAGTTTGGACCCTTATAGTTTTTAGCATCGAGTGAATCAGCTCTGTGGTCATTCATGGACATAAAACACACGAGCGCCTTTTCTTCAGTTCGGCTTTACCCAAATCTAAACCCTTTGACTGGAGAGTTTTCGGCCTATAAGCCGGTGTGACCTCGTTTGAATCGAAACTTTTTTGTCACATAACTTATGGAGGATTGAAAGTGCCACAATTAAATAAATAAATACACCATTAAATAATTAAATAAATGTGTCATTAATTAATTAAATGTGTCATTAATTAATTAAATTACCAATGATTCTGTGTAAAAAAATATATATAATTATTTATCTATTTAATTAATTATTTCATGGTCCTGTGTTGCAGTGTTTCATGAATTAATTTTATCTGTCAAACTCGCCCATCAAAGTTTGAGGGGTGGGTCCTAACACCTGATTGGTCATCCAGAATAATGGATTTACGCAGACTAGTGAACATACTCCGATACGCTGGGTGGCGCTATTCTCCCTTACGTAGGTTTGAATACTCAAGCAAAAACAACTAAACACAAGCCTCGATCACTCTATCAAGGGATGTCAAGAAATAACTTTTTTTAAATTAATATCTGCTGTTTCTCAATAATCGTAAAGAGCACTCATCCGCCCGGTAGGTGGCGGTAAAACCAATGGATGCGGTACATTGCGACCGGGGCATTGAGGCAATGGCACATTCCGACTAGCACCCCTGTAGAGTACTTCTTCTAAAATTTCGGTCACTCTACGGTCAATGCCTTGGTCAGAAAGTGCGGAAATAACTCCAAGAACTTAGAACAAGAACAATAAATTCCTCCGCTTTATTCTGTATATGCTCGGGGTCTGCAGGTCCTGCTTCCACATACTCAGCAAGGTCTAAAATATCTCGCACCAACTCCCTTGAAACCTCATGAAGGTCCTCCATCAGCGTAGCCGCCATGTTTCCAAAAAACACTTCAGGCCAAAGCAATGGATTAGACAAGATTTGAGTTAACCAGGCTTTAGCCCCGCCCACAACTTTTGATGGGCGAGTTTGACAGATAAAATTAATTCATGAAACACTGCAACACAGGACCATGAAATAATTAATTAAATAGATAAATAATTATATATATATTTTTACACAGAATCATTGGTAATTTAATTAATTAATGACACATTTATTTAATTAATGACACATTTATTTAATTAATGACACATTTATTTAATTAATGACACATTTATTTAATTAATGACACATTTATTTAATTATTTAATGGTGCATTTATTTATTTAATTGTGGCACTTTCAATCCTCCATAATAACTCACCTTGCAGGTGTTGGACGGTCACTGGTTCCAATGTTACAGTATGTTCTAGGAAAACACGGCTCTTCTTTTGGAAGGAAGTGGTCAGTCAGAAACTCCGCCTTCAGGGAGCCTAAAGGGGCGGAGCAGCTCTCCTCATGATTCCAGGCCAAAACATGACTCCGCCCCCTCCTTGCTGACGTCACAGCCTTGTTGGGACATGGTGGCCGTTCACCAACATCCACTACTCCATCATCTGACCATCCAGGGTCACACGGCCTCATCAGTGACGAGACTGTTTGGAAATGAGTCTTCATGTATTTGAGCCACTGCAGCCTCTGGACTGGAGGTCCTACACCGTGATGTTCAGGAGACTCCAGAGGCTCCAGCAGCTTCAAATACCTGTTTGCTGCTTTGTAGCAGCTGTTCTCTTAATCTGATGTGTTTGTCTGGCAGAAACCGTCCTCATTGTGCCTTTATCTGCACAAACCCGTGTGTCTCTGAATCAGACACAAATCTCTGAACAGTTCGATGATCACGCTTCATCTCTCGTGGAACTTCCTTCAGTCGTTTTTCCCTTAACTGGGTGAACCTGACACTGACAAACGAATCATCCCAGGCGTCTGAGACGATGTCAGTGATTCAAAAAGCCCTGAGACACAAAACCATCCATGAGCTTCATTGAAAAACCTATTGTTAATGACTCTGAAATATAATTTGCATAATAATTTGGAACATACTGTAGTCGTGTCTGAACTTATTTCTAACTTTCCAAACATCCCAGTTCTTCACAGCTCATTTCACAACTTTCACAATAAAGCAACAACTGACCTGCTATTGAGCTTTGACCTGATAATGAGAGAAACTATTTCATTCCACTGGCACAAAACAATATCAGTATCTTTATGACGGCTCTGAAACCAACTCAAATATAGAAACTTGAATAAATGTCTTAAAACCGGATGAGTGAGTTCAATCAGGATCTGTGTCTTTAAAAACCTCCGTCAGAAGTTTGTGTGTGAGTCATTGCACACGCCTCGTCCCAAACCAGGACACACTGATCAGACACAAACGTCTCTGTGGAGCCTGGACTGAGGTGAGTCTGAAGGGTTTCTCACATAAATGGTGTTTAAATAGTATAATAAATAAATGTATTATATTATTCAAATATAATCTAGTCTAATGTGGCCTTTTATCTGCTGTTGTGTCAGCAGGAGGTTCAGATAGAGTTGTGTGTTTTTACTGTGTTTGTCTCTAACTTTCCTTGGTCAAATCTGGCCTGAGGTCACGTTTGCTCTAAGAGAGACTTCTTTCACTGATGTCCCTTGAAAATGACTTTACAGACATAATTAAAGACTTGTCAGCCAGAAAGTCAAGAAGACCCTTTTAAGATATATGGCTATGCTAACTTTATTATTTCTGCCATATTGTTGAAGCATGTTTTCTGCTTGTTGTTTGCAAGAGAGTCTGTTTTAGTCGTAGTTTTTTTACATTAAAGATTGAGATTTTGATACAAATTGCAAGATGTCATTTAACATTTATTTTGATACATGTAGGAGCAGCAGGGTCAGGGTTTTAGTGGGATTCAGGGTTAGGGTTATAGGTTAGAGTTAGGGTCTGCGCTGAGGGGCCTATGGGGACATTAAGGTGGGCCTGGTAGGCCCTATGGGAGGTGGGTGTATGCTGGTTGCTTCACTGAAACACTTATTTTTAATGACTCTGATAATAATTTGCATAATAATTTGGAACATACTGTAGTCGTGTCCAAACTTATTTCTAACATCCCAGTTCTTCACAGCTCATTTCACAACTTTCACAATAAAGCAACAACTGACCTGCTATTGAGCTTTGACCTGATAATGAGAGAAACTATTTCATTCCACTGGCACAAAACAATATCAGTATCTTTATGACTGCTCTGAAACCAACTCAATAAACAGAAACTTGAATGAATGTCTTAAAACCGGATCAGTGAGTTCAATCCGGATTTGCAACTTTCAAAACCTCCGTCAGAAGTTTGTGTGTGAGTCATTTCTCACATAAATGGTGTTTAAATAGAGCTGAGAGTTACAGATCCACAGAGTCACGCCTTCAGCTAGCCTAAAGGGGCGGAGCAACTCTCCCCATGATTCCAGGCCAAAACATGACTCCGCCCCCTCCTTGCTGACGTCACAGCCTTGTTGGGGCCAAAGGGGGGGGATACGCCCCTTTTCACCCAATTTCAGTTCGTGCTAGTGGCAGGCCGTGGTATTGCAGCCTGAAGCCCAAAAAGCCCTTTTTGTCATAGACACTCATGTAAAAGGAGCGGCCTGTAAAATGGTCCACAGGGCATCTGGAGTTTCAGACTAAGGCTAATATATTTCTTAAAAATTACTATTTTTAGGACATATACTTTTTTTCTTCTTTGTAAAGCATCCAAAATAATTTTTTTAAGGTTTTCCAATGGTGTGACGTCACCAGGCCTGTGGACGTGCTCGTGACTCATGAACGAGGTCTTCTCCGTGTGGTCTCTGCGGTCTGAGAGCCAAACCATTGTTTCAAACAAATAATGAACGGGAATCTACGGGACTGTACTAAGATAAACGCTAAGAACCTCAAGTGTTTTTCTTTACTCAGGACTCAAATGTATTGCGAACCTACACATGGCGGGCGTGTGTTTTAATGTTAAAAATTAGGCTTATAGCTAACATGAACAACAACAACAATAAACTAATGAAGACGTGATAGTTTCCTGATTAGGCTGCACGCTTTTGAAAATAACTTAAATGTTTGACGGAAAGCAGCGTAATGAAAAGGACAAAATAAATGGGTTTTAAGCGTAAGGTAAGGTGACCTCTTTATGATGGACAGTTCGTGAATCATAACCTTTAGTAAAGTTTGATCAGAAACAGAAACGGCACAATATACATGGCTGACAACAGAATCATTGTTCATGTTGACAAACGCACTTGTAACTTTTGAACATGGCTACTTACATTAACTTATAGAACACTTTTGTAGTGCTCCTTCTTTGTATTTAGCAAACAATTCTAGTAGTGAGTTTATATTAGCAAACAAAGTGAAGTAAAAACTCGATTTCTATCATTTTTATCACAATAACCAGGCTGCCAGCACTTACGGAACTTCTCGGAAAAGTGGCCGAGCGTGAGTACAGTAGCGCGGCTACGTGCGTTCCAAGGGCCGCTGTTAGCTCCGGTACAAGAGCGGCGAAACTTAGCTTATTTGGCCCCGCATTGACAAACTGACCCCCCAGGTCATCTTAACATAGCAGCTTATTCGCCTGAAATGGCCTTAAACATTCATTTTGTATTTAAAGAACGATGATATTAAGAGATTTGATACGGCGTAATGGCGTCCGCTCCGCTCTGAGGCTTCGTCATTGGGGCTTCCTCGACAGCTGTGCGCGTTCACGCTGCCTTCATAGATACAGGTGACGCGTCATACGGGACCGTGGGCCGTAATGGCGGACGAAACGGGAGTCATGCGCTACTGAGCACAACTATTGAAAGAGATAGAGCTGAGACATCAGGCCTCTTCCATTTAATTTACTTCAATGGTTGGGACATGGTGGCCGTTCACCAACATCCACTACTCCACGTGTGTGTACGTGTGTTTGAGGTATGGTACATGTGTTTGAGGTATGGGTATGTGTGTTTGAGGTATGGGTACGTGTGTATGAGGTACGGGTACGTGTGTGTGAGGTATGGGTACGTGTGTTTGAGGTATGGGTAAGTGTGTATGAGGTACGGGTACGTGTGTGTGAGGTATGGGTACGTGTGTGTGAGGTACGGGTACGTGTGTGTGAGGTATGGGTACGTGTGTTTGAGGTACGGGTACGTGTGTTTGAGGTACGGGTACATGTGTTTGAGGTATGGGTACATGTGTTTGAGGTATGGGTACGTGTGTTTGAGGTATGGGTACATGTGTTTGAGGTATGGGTACATGTGTATGAGGTACGGGTACGTGTGTTTGAGGTATGGGTACGTGTGTGTGAGGTATGGGTACGTGTGTTTGAGGTATGGGTACATGTGTTTGAGGTATGGGTACGTGTGTGTGAGGTATGGGTACGTGTGTGTGAGGTATGGGTACATGTGTTTGAGGTATGGGTACGTGTGTTTGAGGTATGGGTACGTGTGTTTGAGGTATGGGTACATGTGTTTGAGGTATGGGACATGTGTATGAGGTACGGGTACGTGTGTTTGAGGTACGGGTACGTGTGTGTGAGGTACGGGTACGTGTGTGTGAGGTATGGGTACATGTGTTTGAGGTATGGGTACATGTGTTTGAGGTATGGGTACGTGTGTTTGAGGTATGGGTACATGTGTTTGAGGTATGGGTACGTGTGTTTGAGGTATGGGTACATGTGTTTGAGGTATGGGACATGTGTTTGAGGTATGGGTAAATGTGTTTGAGGTATGGGTACGTGTGTTTGAGGTATGGGTACGTGTGTTTGAGGTATGGGTACGTGTGTTTGAGGTATGGGTACGTGTTTTTCAGGTATGGGTACGTGTGTTTGAGGTATGGGTACGTGTGTTTGAGGTATGGGTACATGTGTTTGAGGTATGGGTACGTGTGTTTGAGGTATGGGACATGTGTTTGAGGTACGGGTACATGTGTTTGAGGTATGGGTACATGTGTTTGAGGTATGGGACATGTGTTTGAGGTACGGGTACATGTGTTTGAGGTATGGGTACATGTGTTTGAGGTAAGGGTACGTGTGTTTGAGGTACGGGTACGTGTGTTTGAGGTACGGGTACGTGTGTTTGAGGTACGGGTACGTGTGTTTGAGGTACGGGTACGTGTGTTTGAGGTACGGGTACATGTGTTTGAGGTACGGGTACGTGTATTTGAGGTACGGGTACATGTGTTTGAGGTACGGGTACATGTGTTTGAGGTACGGGTACGTGTGTTTGAGGTACGGGTACGTGTGTTTGAGGTACGGGTACGTGTGTTTGAGGTACGGGTACATGTGTTTGAGGTATGGGACATGTGTTTGAGGTACGGGTACGTGTGTTTGAGGTACGGGTACGTGTGTTTGAGGTACGGGTACGTGTGTTTGAGGTACGGGTACGTGTGTTTGAGGTACGGGTACGTGTGTTCGAGGTACGGGTACGTGTGTTCGAGGTATGGGTACGTGTGTTTGAGGTACGGGTACGTGTGTTTGAGGTATGGGTGCATGTGTTTGAGGTATGGGTGCATGTGTTTGAGGTATGGGTACGTGTGTTTGAGGTATGGGTACGTGTGTTTGAGGTATGGGTACGTGTGTTTGAGGTATGGGTACATGTGTTTGAGGTACGGGTACGTGTGTTTGAGGTACGGGTACGTGTGTTTGAGGTATGGGTACATGTGTTTGAGGTATGGGTACGTGTGTTCGAGGTATGGGTACATGTGTTTGAGGTATGGGTACGTGTGTTCGAGGTATGGGTACATGTGTTTGAGGTACGGGTACGTGTGTTTGAGGTACGGGTACGTGTGTTTGAGGTATGGGTACGTGTGTTTGAGGTACGGGTACGTGTGTTTGAGGTATGGGTGCGTGTGTTTGAGGTACGGGTACGTGTGTTTGAGGTATGGGTGCGTGTGTTTGAGGTATGGGTACGTGTGTTCGAGGTACGGGTGCATGTGTTTGCCCCAACCCCAGGCCTGGCTCCAGGGTGGGGCCTCGGCTGCACCATACCGGGTGACGTCACGGTCCTTGTTATTATACTGTCCCATTGAAACACTTATTTTTAATGACTCTGAAAAATGATTTGCATAATAATTTGGAACATACTGTAGTCGTGTCTGAACTTATTTCTAACTTTCCAAACGTCCCAGTTCTTCACAGCTCATTTCACAACTTTCACAATAAAGCAACAACTGACCTGCTATTGATCTAATTTGTAAAGTTTTTTTTATTTAGAATGGGGTAGGAGCTTATAAGATTTTTTTCTTCATCCTACTCCTGTTCTTCTTTTCATGAAATGTATTATTGTTGTGTTTTTTGGATTGTTGTGCACATGTTGTGTTGCATTATCATGGAAAAAAGAATAAATAAAATGAAATGAAAAAAAAAAAATTGAGCTTTGACCTGATAATGAGAGAAACTATTTCATTCCACTGGCACAAAACAATATCAGTATCTTTATGACAGCTCTGAAACCAACTCAATAAACAGAAACTTAAATGAATGTTTTAAAACCGGATCAGTGAGTTCAATCTGGATTTGCAACTTTCAAAACCTCCGTCAGAAGTTTGTGTGTGAGTCATTTCTCACATAAATGGTGTTTAAATAGAGCTGAGAGTTACAGATCCACAGAGTCAGAGAACAGGAAGTGACATCGTGTTCAGGGAGAGACTCTGACACAGGTTTACAGGCTGGAACAGGGAAGGGCATCTGACGCACCTGTAAGTAAGTGCTTCATTGTCATTGTACAAGCCTTCACTGTTTGCTGTTCCCACTTAATGTTTAGTCATTTTAGTGTAAATTAGTATATGTCGCACTTCAATAATATTGAAAAACCGTCTAAAACCGTGTGTACTGCCCCCTCATGGCTAGAAAGTGAAGCTCATGTGCAGGGATGGCATACATCCACATTTGGATGGTGCGTCCCTTTAATCTACGAATGTGGCCGATAGTCGCGGCCCAACCTGACGGTCCAGATATGAGCCCCGGGCCAGAGCGGTCGTGTAGAACACTCCTCTGTAACCACCGACCCGGCTCCCGGATTGTCACAAATCATCAAGTGTGTAGATTCTCAAATAAAGTCTGGCCCCCGTAAACCCAAGACTAAAACATTAAAAGCTAAGAAAACAAACGTTGGCGTCCGACCAAATAACTTAATACAGATACCCAAGAGTAAACTTAACATTAAACCAAACAATAAACAAAGTGCTAAGCAGATCCTTGTTTTTGTCCCACAGACACAAAGACAAAATGTTCTCAGTCTCCTCGAGTCTCTCTCTCTAAAACCAAAACATCAGGTTAGAAATCTAGGAGTAATCATGGACTCAGACCTGAACTTAAACAGCCACATCAAAGCAACAACATCATCAGCTTTTTACCATCTGAAAAACATTCAGATCAGAGGAATAGTGTCAAACCCAGACTTAGAGACACTCATCCATGCGTTTGTCTTCAGCAGGTTAGACGACTGTAACGGCTGCTCACTGGCCTTTCTAAACGAGCTGTTAGAGCTGCAGAACATCCAGAACGCTGCTGCTCGAGTCCTGACAAGAACCAGGAAATACCACCATATTAGTCCAGTGCTCCGGTCTCTGCACTGGCTTCCTGTCGCTCAGAGAATAGAATTTAAAACAGCTCTGCTCGTGTACAAGTCTTTTCATGGTTTAGCACCAAAGTCCATCTCTGACATGTTAGAGCCGTATGAACCATCTCGGGCCCTGAGAACTTCAGGGAGGGGTCTCCTGGTGGTTCCCAGAGTCAGGACTAAACACGCTGAGGCTAAAGCTAAAATCTGGAACAGTCTTCATGAGGATGTGAGACAGGCCTCAACTCTGACAATGTTCAAATCCAGGCTGAAAACGGCTCTTTTTACCCGAGCAGATGAAAACTGAAAGTATTTTATCTGCACTCTGGCCTTTTACTGTCATTGATTAGATTTATGTTGATGTTTTAATGATTTGATCTGTTTTCTTGTAATTTTATGCAACTGTGAAGCACTTTGAATTGTGCTCTACAAATAAACTTGCCTTGCACATAACGTGTGGGTTGTTGAATATTAGATCAATCTCATCAAAGTCCATTTTAGTAAATGATTTAATTTGCGATAACAACATTGACCTTCTCGCCCTGACTGAAACATGGCTTCAGCAGGATGACTATGTTAGGCTGAATGAATCTCCTCCTAGTTACGTTCATGTTCAGGCTGCCAGAACCACAGGCCAAGGTGGGGGGGTTGCAGTGATATCACACTCTAATCTTGTTCTAAACCCTAAAAATAACCTAAAGTTTAATTCGTCTGAAAGTCTCTCACTGTCTCTTACCTGTCCCAAATGGAAAAATCAAAAAGCTTTACTACTTGCTATTGTTTATCGGCCTCCTGGCCCCGATTCAGACTTCTTAGCAGAGTTCTCTGAGTTTTAGCCAGTATAGTGTTGGATTGGAATAAAATGATAATAGTAGGTGATTTTAACATTCATGTCGATAATAATAGTGTCTGAGCAAGATGCCTGTGTAAGTTCTCAGTCGTACAGGAGTTGTCCATCGTCAATGAAGGTACTTGATTCATCTTCTGTACTCAGTAGTTGAAGTCTTCTTCAACTACTGAGTACAGAAGATGAATCAAGTACCTTCATTGAAGATGTCTGAGCAAGGCATTTAGTCCCTACTGGACGGGGTTGGCTTCACACAAAATGTGAATAAACATAAACACACTCTTGATCTGGTTTTAACATAAGGGATTGAAATTAGAACCTAAACGTTCTCCCTCAGAATCCCGCGCTTTCTGACCATTTTCTAATTACATTCAGGTTCCTAATCGAAGATTATACTAATCCACAGGATAAAATTCAATTAAAACGGCCACTATCTGAAAAAGCTGTGTTAAAGTTTAAAGAAATGATCCAGCCAGTCTTTAATACTACGTCTACAGAGAAGAGCTCGCTTATGGATTTAAATAAAAGTGATCAGTTTGTCGACAGCGATTCAGATAAAGTTTGTTTTGCTGTTTGTCTCTAACTCTCCACAGTTTGGACCCAGGAGTCGCTCGGGTTTGTGCGATTCCATCCACAAAGCGTCGTTAGCACTTAGCTTTAGCATGTAGCTGTTTGCTACTCGGCCGTCAGTGTAGCACTGACCACGCCCCCTCAGCTCTAATCTAAACTCTAAATCTAATCTGGATCGAAACGCCTGAAAAAGATGCACAACAAAAACTCCAGAGTCACTGCAGAATGAAAAGGAGCCGAGAGGAAACAGACCTGAAATCTGCTCTGTTTAGTTCACCTCACGGCCCCTTTAAAGCTGAATTATTCGTCTTATTTACAGATTTACAAACGCATCAACTTTGTTCTGAATGTAATTACGTCAAAGTCGTTCAGTTTTTAGAAATATTTACATTTCATTATTTATTTACAGTTTTTTCAATATCATCATATTAGTCCAGCTCTTCTTTAATGTTGTAGTTTTGTGTTTCTTAAAAGCTGAAAACTCTCGACTCTTTGATTTCTGTGATTTTTTGCTCCATAAAGTTTTTCCTTTCGCTGGTTTTCAAGTTTTAGAGTTTTCTGTTTCAAATTGTCGAGACTTTCTCCGTTTCCAAACCTTTTAATAACGACTTTCACTCCATCTGACCCGTCCTTTTGGTATTTCTGATCTTCAGAGCTCTTTCCAACATGGAGTCCAGACTGGAGCAGGACCTGAGCTGTCCCATCTGCTGTGAGCTCTTCAGAGATCCTGTGGTTCTGACCTGCAGCCACATCTTCTGTAAGGTCTGTTTGGAGAACTGGTGGGAGGACAAACCACTGAAGACCTGTCCAGTCTGTAAGAGAAGGTCCTCGAGGGATAATCCTCCAACGAACCTGGTCCTAAAGAACCTGGTGGAGACGTTCACAGAGGAGAAAGGGCAGACTGCTCCAGCTGCAGAGCAAACATCTCCATCTCCACAGCAGCCTGAGTGCAGCCTTCACTCTGAGAAGCTGCGGCTCTTCTGTCTGGACCATCAGGAGCTGATCTGTCTGGTCTGTAGAGACTCCAGGACTCACAAAGACCACAGGTTCAGTCCCATCGAGGAGGCAGCCTCAGACCTGAGAGAGCAGCTGAGGAGAAACATCAAACCTCTACAGGACAACCTGAAGGTAAGAGACCTCCTCCTCCTGTTCCAGTCAGAAGAACGTGTCCACAGAGCTCTGTCCGAGCAGACCGTTGTAACAACCCTCTGGGATTGCCCAATGTATGTAGCGATACTCACTCTCTCGGCCCCCACCGGCCGCTCCATTCCGAGCATACGCCCCCGGGCCTTGGGAAACGCATCCCATTTGTCCCCCGTTCGCGCAGCCGGTCGAGCTGTTCCTGGTTCTTTAAAAATGTCAGTCTGCGAGCAGCAGCCGGAGGAGCAGCAGTGCGTAGTAGCCGCGTGGGAGAGCACGCTCATTTAAAACTGAAATTAGAGGCATCCACTCCGCCGTAGCCGTGTATCATATTCAACCGCTGTTTGTCCAGATTATTAGCATTAAGCCCTGTTCAAAGTATCCGTAAAACACGGAAGTCCAACAGCGGGTGCGTCCCGCATGTCGCTGACGTCATCACGTCACGCGTCACTGTACTACCATCCCCGTGAGTTTTCTTAGATGTGTATTTCGCCCCATTATGAAATGCTTTGTATTATGATGTAAAAATGTAATTGTTCTTATTTAGACCATACCACTGCGCCTGAGTGACCTGACTGGCACACAAGCGCCCAGACAGTGGCAGTGAGTTTGTGTTTGTGTATCTATGCTGGTTAAATCTATTGATTGCTCATGCATTGTATGAAATTATTTGTGATCCCTCTGTTAGAGTGGGGGTTTTGTGTGGAGCTGCATTCCCCAAACCTTTTGGAAGTTGGACGGTGTTACTTCGTTTGTCAAAGACATTTCATGGACAATTTATATGCGGGTTATTTTGGGGAGTTTTGTGGGGTTCTCTTTTCTGTTATTGAAAGACAAAAATATACCAAAAAGTATTCAACTGGTGTTCCTTGCCTGGTGTCATTCAGAAAAGGGTGTATGCCAAGCAGTGTATGTCCTTGTGTGTGTATTGGCCTAAGATATTCAAACTAAACAAGAATACAGTATCCTATGTTCCAGGAGGGAGACCTGGATGGCACCCCGGAAAGAGAACCAAAATTAATACACATATTATAGGGCCAGTCCGTCACATAAAATAGTGGCACCCCAGATGGGACTAATAAATAATTCTGATGTGTGTACCCCCACTTTGGGATGTACAAAGGTACTGTTGAAAATAGCGTATTCTTTAGTGCTGGATGAAAGGATGGAGACTCGGTATATTATAATCCAAAAATCATTACTTTATTTCCTATTACAAGCTAACAGTCCATCTGTTCAGCTGACCTGCATGCTGACCGGTCGATGAGGCGGGTGCAAGAGGGTGCTTCTCTCCCCCGCCACACAATACAAAGGAATAGGTGTGTCTTCCCCCAACCAATCAGCTCTCTTGGATCGTCACTGCGCAATCTGACTCCTCATTTGAACACACTGCCCCCCCAGTGGATCAACCATACATACAAGCAGAAACTAAAATGTCCGCCAGATTCAAATGTATCTCAAAGCACAGTTTACAGATCAACACAGTTATATATATAATCACTAAAACCCAACATGACAAATATGTATATAAATAATTCCACATTCCCCGTATTGATCTCTACAAAAGAGATCACAAATCAGATTGAATATTTGTCATATGAAATCAGTGATAGATGCTTGTCCTTCAACTGGTTGCCTTTACTCTGTCAGGTCGTTGTCTCAGTTCATGCTTCCTCGGCGTCCGCTATAAAAACATACACTCACCACTAAGGGTGGTTTTTATTGTTTATTTTTCTACATCATCATGTTTTGGTCAACTTTGATTGTTGTAAGGCGCTTTAGAAATAAAACTTGATTAATTAATTTGGGTCAAAAACTCTCACAATGACGACCACTCACAAGCACCCACCGAGACAAGGAACCAACAGAGATCTGTAACAGAAACACAAAAGAACAGACAAAAATTACAAAAACAAAAATTCTCATCAGGGCCGCTCACCGTGAGAACGACCATGCCAGCTAATCTTGCAAATTATGGCTGGACTCAAAAACCTATTTAACTTAATTTATCTGTTGGAATGCTAGGGTCAATTTTATCTGGAAAATTCAGGAATTCAAGTTTCATCAATCTACAGAGAAAAACTCTCTTTTAGCTTCTGTTTCCCACATTTACCACAGATTCTGTGTGCACTTCAGCATCACAGCAAACGTAAAAAACAGAGTATTATAAATGTATTTACCTATCTGAAACCTATCCTAGTTGGCCATAACATTTGTCAATTTGTCACTTTATGTTTTCGTTTGTTTATCTTTTAGATATATTTGTCTCAGTTCTTTCCCATGCCAAAATAAACCAAATTATAATAATTTTCCCATATAATTAACACCCCCTCTTGGACTGAGGAAAACTCAGTCCAATAAAGAGTCATGTAAACATGCATAAACAAGTGAAACCTCTATCCTTGTACAGGAAACACAACAAACCAACTCCAATTTCACTGGAGATTAATACCTTCGGCACCTACATAACACAAGGAAAATAATAAAATAACAAATGTCAGGGTCAGTCCAGGGAGGTTGAAGGCGGGTTTAAACGGGTCGACAGGGCGAGTGAGAGGTGTGACATCACTCGTCTGGTTTGCGACCTGGACAGCATGTGAGGTCCTGGGAGTGGCCTCAAAAGGGATCAGACCAGCACTGGTTCAGTCCAATCACGGCAGAGGACCGTCAGACAGGCTGGGAAAGGAGCTCTCAGCAGCTCCCAAAGTGAGAACATCAGTCACCTCCAACCTGAGTGCATAAACTAATGAGTGTAGATGGTTTCAATAGGGATTATAACATACATTTTCAAGATCAGTGTCCACTGGATTCCCGTGGAATCAAAGAGGAGTCTGATCTCAGGCATCCAAATGGCCTGTTTCAAGTTCATAAGAGTTTCCTCTCGATCTGCTCACGGATCGACGCCAAGAGCAGAGCAAGAGAAAGGCCCGAAACCCAATTCACTTCAGCTTTCAGACATAATTTCAGACAATTTAGTTTTATATATTCCAATTCATAGATATAACATTTCACAATTCTATCAACATGTCAATGCCTTCTAAGGCTTCGTTTAAATGTTGTATTGAGATATTCAGACAAATGCATTTAGTTGTAACTTAAAGATTATTGATTCAATTTAGTAAATAAACCAGCATCATCAGGTCCTAAAGACCATCTTTATCTGGTGCATTAAGATATTTTTCAGTCAGTTCATAAACACATAATTCTCTATCATGGTGTCGTGGAATGATGTTCCAAAACGGACATAAGTATCAGACACTGATGGAGGGTACAGGACATTTTAGGAACTTCAATTTCTTACCAATCTTTTGTTTCACTCACGCTTTGGTCATGGAACAAATTCTTTAGCCTATTGTCCAGGAGAGAGAGCAAACGAGTTATAAACACATTATCTTATTGTTCTATAGGGTGTAAACAGTTCACAGTCACACCTCGTTTGCCTAATTAATTTTGTTATTTTAAAAGGACCATTCATGTCCACTAAGGTTAGTCTTAAAAGCTTTTCTATATCATATTAAAGTACAGTGATCAATGGGTGGGTGGCTTTGGCAAAGTGAATGTTTGATCCAAGGTCAAACGTCAGTTGAACAGTCCTTCAGCTCTTCCCAGTAGATATATCTGCATTCAGCAACCACTGTCAGACAGCAAGGTGTTTGTCCAATCAGGGAAAAGTCACTGTTAGTCCATTCAGAGAGCACAAAACTGTTGCTCTCACTGTCATCAGCATATCACATCCGAGGAGAGAAACAGGAGTCTGAGTTGGCGTGTCAGATTCAGTCCTGTGAGCTGACTAGGCACTGGCTTGGTGAAAGGTTGTGGGTGGTCTTCCTGTATCCACCCAGTAGATGGTGTCCGTCAATGATCACAGTCTCATAGTTCACAGATGAGTGTCGTTCACCTTTATCCACCAGCACGTCAAGAGTCTGTCCGTTCACCTTCACAGGTAACAGAGTTCTGGACTCCCATGCCTCTGAACCCAGCAGCAGCCAGTGATGAGTAGCATTGTTCCCATCAGCGTTGTTGTAAACGCCTCGATCTCCTCGAACGTTGTTGGTCATCTTTGTCTGAAACAATCCTTGGCCACAATTACCAACACCACACCCACAGGTCACTGCACATTCAAGTAAACTCATTATTACTCTTTTTTCATTATTACTTTCATTACTCGCTCCTTTAAGCTGCACCTTTAAAAGTTGCACTCATTTCTTTCAGTTCAATTTTGCTCTCGCTTCTGTTCAAGGGCATTCTCAAAATGTATTCATTAATTTATTTGGTTTTCTTTAACAATAATTTGAATTTTGCATAATTGCTCCTTCATAACTTTTGGTAATGCGTCCAAAATGGCGCATAAAGATCAACTTAAACTCTAAATTAATAGTGGTTTGTACTTTCAATCAATGTATTCAAACTCACGACAGGACTTCCCTGCTTCAGTTTTCATTCCATGGCGCCACCGTGTGGAGAGAGGTTCTAATTTTTTTTTAGCAACATCTCTCAGAGCCCTAAATGGTCCATTAATCACAGGCTCAAAAAAATAATAGCATTTGTCTCACACTAATTTTGGATACTTGTTCTTCAAATGTATGCTGTGGAGACATAACTCTACCACCAGCAGAAATGTTTCTCTATAAAAACAAAACAAAAATAACTTGGTCAAAAATGTTCTTTTTTTCTTTTCTTTCAATGAGGGGCGGAGCAATTACTCCACTTCCCTCCTACACGGATGTCTGGGTACAAATGAGGATGGCCACTCCTCCAATGTACCCATTACTTCCTGTTTGATCATTTCCTACGTCCACATAACTGCAGACACAGCAAATACACGTTTAGTTTTCTAATAAAAAACAGTGTCCACTCAACATTCACACACCACATCTCTGAGTAAGGAATTATCTTATCTTAAAACTTTCTTTCAACCGTCCTTCTCACTTTCAATCACCTTTCCATCACGCTTCACATTCAATGCCATTTCGGCATCCAGTCTCCTCAGAGAACCATCTATCACCGTTAAATGATCAGATGCATTCACTCCAATACTTTCCAAGTCTTTCTCTCCGTTTGCTTCTCCGCCACTCACAGTCTGCTCTCAGCGATACAAAAATATCACTTTTGTTTGTCCTTCTCCACTCGTCCATCACACTGGTCACTCGTCACTCAGGACACACTCAGTCACTCTACAATAAAAAGAACATTACACAAAAGACAAGACAACAAGACACAATAATTTCACATATACCCCATAACCATGTGCACAAACATCTAAACATAATCTGGCCAGTAGAATATTTTCACTCATTTATCTTTATATTTTTATTTTATTTTGTCTTTTATCTTCAAATTTAGTCTCCTTTTCCGTTATGTACATTGGTTTTTTGGGGGCCACAAAACTCCCCAACGTATAACCAAGAAGCAGAGTCCTACATGGGTCGGACCCGCACCCATGATAAATCTTTGCGGGTACCCGACACGGTGCAGGATTCTGCAAGAACGTCGCAACAGGTGAGCACGTCTGCTCCATCCTACCAGTCTAAGGGGTGGCGTTTAGGCTTGTCCTCTGACCAAAACCAGGGCAAGACGTGTCCACCAAACTGTTTACCGAGATTAATTGCCAATCCTAATCCCAAAGCCTAAATAGTAGCTCGCCGGCTACTTTAATAGAGTCATAAAGTTCGGGGACATTCCAGAGTTGCCATGTGGATGCGCCATCTCCGCAGTTGACAGCTTACACCTCTCCATTGACAAACATTAGCTAAAAAGCCGTGGAACACTTCCGCCAGCCGCCGAGTCACTGCTGGCAACAATACAATAGGCCGCGTTCACATTATAGAATTATTTCAGTTGGAGGGCCGGTGTCAACACAACTCTATGGGACTATGGTTACAGTCATTGAATTTTCAGTTGCCCTCCACCTCAATTTTCTTTAGAATGTTGTGATGTCACGTGAACGCTACCTACTGCTGCCAATCCCACAATGCTCAGCGACATAACATCACACTCCCAAACTATATTAGCGACTCGGTGCGCCCACGTCTTCCGTCTTTTTATTTATCATTTTCTAATGTAATAGTTTTTATTTGTATTTTATCTTTTATAAATTTTTTTATATTTTCACCAACAAACAAAAAAAACAAACAATACGGCAAAACAAACAAACAGATAAGACAAACACTTCTCCCGCCTCTCTCCCCGCCGGTCAACAAAATCAGATAAAAAAATGTACCTTAGTTGCTTTAACAAAATTGTTCCGTTTTCAGATAAAAATGCCTGCGAAGTCACTGTTTAAGGCAGATGTAAAACAAAATTTCGAAAACCAGCCTCATTCCTTTAATTGTAAATAACCCAGCGTTATCTCAGTAAGAATATGTAGCCATATTAAGTGTTTAAAAATAGAAAACAGGCGTTAAAATAGTTCTTAATGTGTCTAAAGTCCGATGCCTTTCAATGAAAATCTAGTGGCCATATGGTGGCATTACAGCAATGGCGGCCATAAACTCCGGTATTACAATACAACAGCCAAATAACAATACCACATGGAAAAAGCTAAATGCTAAGGCTAAATCCTTTGTTCTCAGAGCCAACTTAGCAACCTCGCATACCAACAGCAAACAGATCATATTGAAAACAAACCATGCACCACACTTCAATAAAATCCTTCACTACTACACAGAACAGCCTTCAGTGTCCACACACTGAGCTGGGTTTAACACATGTGGGTTTATTACACGTTAATCAACAATAAGCTGTATGCTAACACACTAAGCTAACCATGCGGTATGCTAGCGCACTAAGCTAACGATGCTAACGAAAGCTAACAACACAACATTAAGCTGTAATTTGACCAAAATATTGAGGAAATTCTTTTGCATAGACAATGGGGATATAGTTAAAGATTCACAGAACATGCCAACAGCAAAAATGGGAAACCAATCATCGCAAACAGTTATTTTTCCAAAACAAACGCGCCTTTAAAATTACTTTAGTCTAACTTCAATAAAAACATCTACTTACATGCCTTAAAAAGCACCTTAAAAATCTGCAAGGCGTACGGTCTAAACACGGAACAATCCAGTCAAGTTTCATAGCATTTTAGCTTCGTTTCGTTTTTTTTTTTAAGTTTTAAAAGTATCGCCAAATATCTCAAACCACCAGCAAAAACACACGCACACACTTCCTTCATCATAGCCAATATAAACAAATCGTATTCTTACCCATTTTAAAGTCGGTGTGCACGTCTGTTTTTTGGGCGAAAGAGTAATAAAAAGCATATTTTTCTTTGTCTATTCCCGAGATCCATCCAATCTTCCACAAATCAAAAACGTCACGTACGGGTCACCAATTGTTGAAAATAGCGTATTCTTTAGTGCTGGATGAAAGGATGGAGACTCGGTATATTATAATCCAAAATCATTACTTTATTTCCTATTACAAGCTAACAGTCCATCTGTTGAGCTGACTCCATGTTGACCGGACAGACCCCAGGGGGAGAAGCGAGGAGAAGGGGAGAACGCTTCTCAAGCAGGACCATATATAGTAGGTGTGTCTTCCCCCCAACCAATCAGCTCTCTTGGGAATGTCTTATCACTTCTCTTGCGCGATCTGACTCCTCCTTACAGCACACTGCCCCCCAGTGGATCAACCATACATACAAGCAGAAACTAAAATGTCCGCCAGATTCAAATGTATCTCAAAGCACAGTTTACAGAACACAGTTTTATATATAATCACTAAACCCAATATGACAAATATGTATATAAATAATTCCACAACATCGACTTCATCAAAATGAAGCATTTGCCGCTGAAAGATTTACTCACAGTGGAAAAAGTAACAATTATTTTGACTCGACTGAGAAACAGACACTTCATTATAACTTTACTCCAACAGAAGTAAAAGCGTCTGATAAAACACGAAAACACTAAAAAGTACAAGTTCTTCCAAGAGATACTCAAGTACATCTAAAATAAATGATATATTTACAGGTTGAAAACTTCCCTAGTGCTGCTTTAAGTCCAGCTCTTCTTTAATGTTGTAGTTTTGTGTTTCTTAAAAGCTGAAAACTCTCGACTCTTTGATTTCTGTGATTTTTTGCTCCATAAAGTTTTTCCTTTCGCTGGTTTTCAAGTTTTAGAGTTTTCTGTTTCAAATTGTCGAGACTTTCTCCGTTTCCAAACCTTTTAATAACGACTTTCACTCCATCTGACCCGTCCTTTTGTTGTTTCTGATCTTCAGAGCTCTTTCCAACATGGCGTCCAGACTGGAGCAGGACCTGAGCTGTCCCATCTGCTGTGAGCTCTTCAGAGATCCTGTGGTTCTGACCTGCAGCCACAGCTTCTGTAAGGTCTGTTTGGAGAACTGGTGGGAGGACAAACCTCTGAAGACCTGTCCAGTCTGTAAGAGAAGGTCTTCGAGGGATAATCCTCCAACGAACCTGGCCCTGAAGAACCTGGTGGAGACGTTCACAGAGGAGAAAGGGCAGACTGCTCCAGCTGCAGAGCAAACATCTCCATCTCCACAGCAGCCCGAGTGCAGCCTTCACTCTGAGAAGCTGCGGCTCTTCTGTCTGGACCATCAGGAGCTGATCTGTCTGGTCTGTAGAGACTCCAAGACTCACAAAGACCACAGGTTCAGTCCCATCGAGGAGGCAGCCTCAGACCTGAGAGAGCAGCTGAGGAGAAACATCAAACCTCTACAGGACAAACTGAAGGTAAGAGACCTCCTCCTCCTGTTCCAGTCAGAAGAACGTGTCCACAGAGCTCTGTCCGAGCAGACCGTCTCCTGCAGCATCAGCCCAGAGGAACATCAACATGTCCTGCTACAGAAAGGGAAGTCTGACTCTAAATAACTCTGATGTTTCTCCTCAGGTCCTGGATGAGAGCAGAGCACAGTTTGAGCCAGAGATGGAAGACGAAGATCTGATAGACCAGGCCAAACATCTGGGAAACCTGGGCTTCAACATCTGGATGAACATGAAGAAACTGGTGCAGTTCTTTCCTGTGGTTCTGGATCCAAACTCTGCAGACCCTGATCTCATTCTGTCTGAAGATCTGACCTCAGTGAGAAAAGGAGAGAGACAGAAGGTCCCAGAGAACCCACGGAGACAGAAGTATCGCTCTGTACGTGGATCAGAGAGTTTTGTCTCTGGGACTCACAGCTGGGAAGTGGAGGTCGGGGCGAGTAAGGTCTGGTCTGTGGGTGTGATTGGAGATGTTCAGAGAGGAGCGGGCACTGAGGGTAAAGTTTGGTCCATACGTTTCATTGATGGTGAATATTCAGCCGTTTCTCTCCCAGGCTCAGTTAAACGTCTCTCTGTGAAGAACCTGCAGAGAGTTGGAGTGAAGCTGGACTTTGACACAAAAACATTGACCTTCACTGACCTCGACACAAACACAGACCTTCACACAGTCACAGACTCTTTCACTTGGATCGTTCCATATTTACTCACATGTGATGCTCCTGTGAAGATCTCACCAAAGAGCATCACAGTAACAGTGTAGAATCTACAGCTCCATGTTACTGTCCTCTCTCTTTAATCAAGTTCCTGATGAAAAACAGTCAGAGCTCAAATTGCCTCCACTAAAACTCTGTTGATCCCGAGTCGTGTCACTGTCGATCTGTTTTGATTTAAATCTACACTTTATCAACATGTGAAGATATTTTGATGTTTAACTGGACCAGGAAATAATGAGAGTCTGTCAGTGTTTTATTCTATTATGTTCTCTTTGTTTTTTGCTCTTAAAACAATAAATACTTTTTCTATTTTCCACAAAGACTCCATTACCTCGTCATCAACAGGATCCAGACTTTTATTTGTTTTATTTTGTGACGTATTAGTTCCACAGATTTGCTCAGAGAGATTTTGGATCTTGTTTAGTTTTTGAATAAACTTTTAACTAATGCAAATATCTGCAAAAAGTCACATTTGTTTTTGGGCTCAATGAATCCGAGAAAACGGCCCTAAAGTTTAGTCCCTTTGTCGGCACATGCGCCCTGTGGATATCTGTCCCGTCTTTAGCCGCTCTGTCTCCCACAAAGGAAATGACCATATTTGGATCACAGCCTTTCCTGTTACACGTGGATACCAAACCTGTCAGTGTTTGTGAATGGAGCAGCGTGGGAAAGACCAGGGAGCGATGTATCTGATGTGAGTCTTCCTGAGGAGTATTGTGATGGAGAATAGAGAAGCTGTTAGTGTTCTGAAATGATGCTCTATTATAAATCCTGTCCAAAGTTCACCTGGAGTCCTCTGGGCGTGTGCTCCGGGACGTCCCGCTGCAGCACAGCAGGGTGAAGGGCCGCTCTCCGGTCCAAGGATTCTCTTTAAAGCACAGAGAGAAGACTTTGGCCTGAACGAACACGTCCCAGTCTGACGGGTGCTGCTCCGTCAGCTCCTGCACCGTCCTGAAGGAGGCAGGAAAATAAACATGTCAAAGCCACAGCGGTGCACAGGTGTTTAACATCACCCCAGCACCAGGAGAACTGAGCCAGGAATAAATCACATCTAGCACATTCTACAAAAGTCCCATTGTCTTTGCCGTGTGGTCCAGGACACTATAGTTACAGTAAGAAGTGGTTCTTTGCTGGACCCCAGACGGACCTGTGGATGATCTGCTGCGTCGGCAGGTCCACGGAGCCGGTCCGATGATGGTGAACCACGAGCGGGAATTCAACCTTCAACTCTGCCTTCAGCTGCTGGTTTATCTGGAGAAAAGAGAAGAACCCTGTAGAATCTGATGAGAGAGTCCGGTACTTTAAACATCTGTCAACAAAGAACCTCTTAACCCCCACGTGAACCCAACACATGTTCTCCAGTTTGGCTTTATCCAAATCTAAAAGGTTCTTCAACAAAAGTGTCAAAAACCCAACAAATAAGTGATGGAAAAAAATGTCCAAAAAGTGACGAGAACGCAGCAACAACGTGAGGAAAAAGCTCCATTTAGATGAGTTGTGTAGGTCTTAGCTTTCAAATCTGCCCTATAGGCTGTGACCTTATGGATTTGGGTAAAGCTGAAATGGAGGAAATGCACGTGATTAAGGCGGGAGTAAGAGGTTCACTTTTACAGTCAGAGAAATGTATAGAAAATATCTGGAGCTGTTTCCTTCTCTATCACTTCCTCAGTGAAGCAGCGCCATCTGCTGGTGAACAGTGGTTACAGCAGGTGAAGTAACTGGAGTAAATGGAGCTCAACAGTCCAGGACACTTCTGCTCCTTCACTGGGTCTGGAAGTGATGATCCCATTTAGCATCGACTTTAAAACATTCAAATATTAAGAGTTTAGGAGTAACTTGAAATGTGAGGCCCTGCTCGGACACTTGTGATTCATCACCAGAGGTTCAACTAGACTTTTTCCCCCAGACCAGAGGAATTCTAAGTTTTCTTCTTGATGTTTTCCACAGTTCAAATACAGTTTATATACAGTAAATATCGGCGATCTGAGGCAATTTAGCTGAATTAATTTTAACCTATATTCTTTCTGTGCAATGAGTCTGAGAGTCAAACACGAATAACAATAAAGTATTTTAATTGTTGTTTAAAATGCTTTCATAATTACAAAAATATGTAGATTGTTTTAAGAGTAAAAAACGTCAAGTTATTTCTTTCCAATGGCAGCAACATTGGTAAATGCCACGTGAAAGGTGCAGGGGAGCGTATGCCGCCCCTCGGCTGGTCCTTCATAGTTACAGAATGAATGACTCATGGCGGACACAGACCAGACCAGATCATACAGATCTTATAGCTTTATTGTTCAGCAGAGACATTTGTGAACAAACACGGACTTCACGGCTCAGAGAGTTGACCTTTCCCCGAGAGGACACCCTGATCACGCCACGGGGCAAAACGAAACCTAGAGCTGTAGAGACAATAACTATTGACTTCCTGTTAAATGAATCAAGTTCATGTATTTATTTTGTATGAATAGGCTACCTGTTTTATTTTGACCAACTGGACCGACAACATTTTTGTTCATGAGGCTTCGTTATTTTTCATTGCAACTAAACACAACATATTCAGGCCTCCTGCTGTTTACTGTAACTCTCCTTCTTGGCCACAAACTCAGCACAAAGGTCTTTATAATCCAGTTTGGATGTAATGTCCTTTTCAATGGAAAGCAGAGCCTCAGTCTGTCCTGGGACATGGAGGTGCGCAAATAGTTTTTATTCAGTTTTAGCTTTGAACAGCTTCGCTCGCCCGATGCCACCGTTACTGGAATAGTCAATGGGATCCTGAGCACAATCTCACAGTTTGGGAACGTTCCTTCAAGGCCTTTAACCAAGTGTTTTAAGTGCTGGAGTTGTTCCCTTTGGGATCGTCTCTCGAAGTATCCTCAACCCCACAAAGGTCCAGGGCGTTTAAATCCTGCGATCCGGACGAGTTCAGAGCATCACTAAGTCTTTGCAGGTCAGTCTCCTCCATTTCACGCAGCTTGGTCAGGTCAAAAAGAAATGTTTTCAAACTCCTGCAGTTGTTTAACACAGGTATTTAGAGCAGTAAGGGCCTGGGCCACCATCACATTAACATAGTCTGTTATATACACCTGCTCTGGGTCTGGAGCAGATTCATTTCCATCACGTGTTTCACTCGCCGTGTTGCTTTTATTACAGGTCCAATGTCCACATCAGAAGCACTCTCTGTGGCAGGAGCTTTTGCATGAAGTCAATGAATCCATCTAGCTGCGATAAGGCCACGATCAATCAATCAATGGTTTTGTATAGCCCAATATCACAACAGGAGTTGCCTCATAGGGCTTCACCAAACATTAAGGCAATAAAACAGAGCAGTAAATAAGACAGTGTAAAGTTCCGGTGAATCAAGTATCCAGGCAAACATAAAGTCCAAATAATCGTCAGCAGTGGGTGGGACGAGCCCCCTGTCCTTAGACTCTCAAGCACGGCGAGGAAAAACTCAAAAACCCAGTGGGAGAAACGAGAAACCTTGAGGAGAACCCCAGAAGGAGAGATCCACTCCCATGGACGGACAGGCTATAGAGACCCAGGGCCGGAGGAGTCCCTCAGCAGACGGGCCAACGAGCTGCATGTCCTTTGACTGGAGGGTCTTACTGACGGTGTTCAAACAAAATGTCATACCATATTATTGTAGACATGATCAATTCAAAGCTTTGCATTTCATTATCCAGCGACTGGGCTTCACTTTTAATTCTGGGGTCATTGCAGTCGTCTGAACGTTGGAGCAAAGCGTCCTTAATGTGGCTTATTTGACAGCGTTTTACTTTCACACTCGCGACATTCCCGCCTTGTTCCAGACAGAGGCTCAACAGTGAGATACGGGACCGTTTAGGAGAGCCTGCGAAAATGGAATAAAGAAGAAGAAGAAGATCTTTATTTATATATGTAGCAGTATGGGGTCGATAGTCCGGGGCTCACCTATAAAAGGCGCTGCTTCCCCCATCCTTGCCCCTCTCTGACCCGCCCCCCCTGACGTCCTCCACCAGTCAGGAACCGGCCTAGCTGCGAGGAGCTCTTCGCGATAGGTAAAGCCGGCGGTTTGGTGAGAAGTGTGCGGGCATGGGTGAGTTGGGCGTGTGCAGGCTGGCCCGTGTAAGATGGCCGTCAGGGCTAACAGGTGTGTGTCTTAGGGGCCTCGGCGTTGGACTCCTCGTGTGCGTGATGGGGCGTTTGTGTACAGGACCCGCGCCCTCCCCCGGTACGTTAGTAATTGGGCCTTACAATTGTTTTAGCGATCAAAGCTAACGTGCTTTTCCACAGGTTTCTGGTTCAGTCAAGCCTCCCCTTTTTGGACAGCCCCCCCCCCTCCGCTGTCGTTTGGAAGAGCTTCGTTTTGGGGACTCTCCTGTACTGTCCCGTCAAGATCAATGAAACTGTCAAACTGTATGTGCCTTGGGCAGAATTTAAGGCTGTCCCACGTCTATTTTAATGAGAATGCCAAAACGAAAATAGAAAGATATTTATGAAGTAAATGAGGTAACATGAAGTAAATGGCCATGTCTCTGTCATAATGAAGCCTGATAGGAACCTGTGTTTCCCGCTAGTACGAAATGAAGTCATGTTTACACGCACACGGAGTTTATGGCTGCTTACTAGCGCCTTTCCATTCGGTTACATACATAAAGTCGTTATACAATACCAAAACATGTCATAGCTTTTGGACAGCCTTTTGCCAAGTCTCCCAGTGTTACATTCAGACTGTGGCAACCGCAGGGCAGGAAGTCAGCCCGAGGGTTCAGACGCAGAATATGGGCTTGGACTGAGTTTGTCCTTTCATATTGGCCCCGTGATCATATCCTTGGCCCCGACAGTCGTTCATGCTCAGTCCAAGGGACGCATTTGCCTTTCCAGTTTGGTCCTTCACTGGGATGAAGTCAATGAAATGTTCTTCTACTTTTACTTCAATCGCTGTCATTTTGACAAACCCAACAATCAGTGACATTTTTCTTTTTTTTGTTGAACTAGTTTGAGTCAAAAACCAAGTCCATTGATTGACCTGTTATTGATCTAGATTTACATCTAAAGCTCTGCCTTAACTGTAAAGTGAATCTGCGTTTTATTATTTTCATTGTATGAGGCAAATACCGACCAGAACCACTTTGCTACAGTAACTCGTCTGTTTAGCTTTGTTATTTGTTATACACCAGATGCCCTTCCTGACGCAACAGTTTCTTTTTAACCTGGGTTTAATTGTTTTTAACGCAAAGTTATGCATTTATACAATCACTTACCGCCATATGGATATGACAAAGGTCCACAAAGTACTTTTAGGTTAGTGTTTATTTCCGTGGTAGAATGATCATAGCAGTTTAAATGCCACACTATTGTCATTGAATGATCTCAGTCTGTGTTCACTTGTGTGGATATAAACAGAGAGATTGTTTCCATCAAAGCATGAGTTTGAGTTTGAGCTGTCGGGCAGGTCTGGAGACGAGCGCTTTACCGTTTGTGTGGAGTTTCATCCCAAGTGACCGACAGATCAGTGTCATAGACAGACTGCTCTTTAGCAAAGGTAGAAAACGAACAAAGGGAAAGACATGAACTACATGATTTGATCAAAACAAAGCGTTTGCCTTAAACTCCAGCCTGTTCACGTCACACGTACAAATCCAGACAAAATGCACTGTAGGTTTGTAGAATTATAATATTTTTATACGATGTTTTGTTCCTTTGGCTATTTAGCAAACTAACCAAAAGTTGTCATTGAGTTTGTATAAGGTGTGGTTTCCCCAGTCCTTTGTTTCAGGGGAGATTAGGAGACTCAGCAACCCCCACCCAGTCCGCTGGCCACTTGGTCAAAAAGGGTCAAATTACAGAGGGGACCAAGGCGGAGCTGAATGTATAGCTGTGGGAACCAATGGAAACAACGACACGTGGTCTTAGACTCATAAATCTTGTAACATTGGAATGTGTAAAATACTGTGTTTCCCCAGGATGAAACCAGTCTGCCCATTGGAACGGCTGCTGGCAGACTCACAATGGATAGGGAACTGGGGAAAGCAGAATTCTGTATTAAGATGACATGTTAGGGAAATAAAACTTCTAATTTGAATTCCTTGATTTGTCATCGATCCTGGTATGTAATTATTAGTTTTACGTAGAGTAGATTTTGACGGTTCTCAACTCCTCTTCCAGTTTGAATGCGCGGTGTTGTCAATTAAAGGACAACACAGGAAACCGGCTGTTTTCTTCAGGTTCAAAGTGACTAGAAGACTTTTGTGCGAATAACCTTTTCACCTCAGAGACTATTTCCTCTTAGATCGAGAGAGCAGCTATTTGCTCTATTTAGGCAAAACATATCTTTGTACGTCTCTGTAAAATCTATGTTTCTATTAACCACCTTTTTGTTTAGTTTAGGACAGAAAGTTTGGGGCGACATTTTACTAAACCTTATTTCAGGTGAAGGGCTCACACTACAGCTTACGTAAAGGATTCCTTTGAGGGAATATATTCTGATTCATTTTATTATCACTATATGTGTTTTGTGATTGATTTGGATTGATATCTGATATTAAAGTTAAAATGCTACAGGAAACATCCCTGTTTGAACAATAGCCCTGTGTTGGTCACCAAGAGTCTGACTCTTGGTGAGTCACAAAACTCATTGGTGAGCGTCACAAAACGCTGCAGATATTTCTGAGGTTAGACAACGACAAATCGACCAGTTGAAGTGTCAGAAAAGCAAAAACAAAACCATCTTTAACGTTTGGGAACTAAGACTTTCGCTCCTCTTAACAAACCGGCCTCTCTCTCCTCAAGTGTGAAAACTGAGACAGGAAGCGGTTTCGATCGCGCCCACTTCCCCTTTCGGAGCCGTATCTGCCTCGCGGATGATTTCAAACTCTTTCCATCAGCATCGCTTCCATGTGGCCAAACACATTATTATTATAGTTGTTGGTGATGCTTCAGGTCAACAAAGCCTTTTTCTTCGTCACAAATGTGGACGAGGCGCATGTTCAGCGGCGACTCGATCGAGGCTTTTGAGATGTACAGGAAGCAGGAAGGGCACAAACGGAAATGGCATCATCCAACGAAACGAGGAAGTGAAGTATGTATAAAGTGTCCCAGTGTTGTGAGGGAAATAACTCTGCAGGGAAAAGCACCAAGTCGTTTTAGTTTGAGCTCAAATCAATTTCCATTATCTGTATTTGAATGTTTTCCCATGTCAAAGCTTTTATTTGCTAAAAGGTTCCCATACGGCCTGATTTATTCCTTTGGGCGGCATATACACACACTTCCAGTTCAATAGAGGCAATCTAATTAACATTGTTAACGTAACTCAAGATTTTAAGTTTTCCCTAATTCTTACTTTCTTCTTAGTACAAATTGTGACGTGAGAAGAGGTTGAAAAAAAATCATAATCTTCATGATCTGCAAAAAATGGTTGAAGATCTATAAATGTACGTTCGTTGCATGCGCTGGGATAAGAAGGGCTCGGCAACGTTACTCTTTTCTACACAGAAGCCTGAACGATACTTTTTCCAACAGCTTTACTGCAATCTTTGTCGTCGAGAACCAGAAAACAGGACGATGTTGTTGATCCGTTCCATGAAAGACCATTTCTTTTGAATCTGTATCATTTATTTGAGCTAAAACTACCAAGTAACTTCCTGTAACGCTGCCCTGGACCAACAGGCATTAAAACTCGGTCTCTAAGGCGTCATATTTTTTACGGTACCTGCGTTCGATACCAGTAGCACCTAAACTCTTTTATCCTTTTATATATACCATCGTAGTATTGCTTAACGGTCCCGGTCCTACTGGTGAGTACCTGTGTGTGTTTGTTCCGGGTCAGGGCAGAAACCTGTCCCAAGTGCAATTCTCCAATGACCAGAGATTTAATGGGAGGCGTTCCGGGGTCTTCAAGGTGGGAAGTGTTGTTCAGGTCCTTGCTTGACTTTTGGTGCTTTTCAGACTGAAAACGTGTATGACTGTTGAACCCCGACTCTGTGTCTGAAAATGTATCAGATAAACTGACCCGTGGTTTTGACTCTTCTAGTTTTCTTCCCGTAATGTTTCTAAATGAAGTGTCATTGTTTGTGCACAAAAGGGAATGGTCTGAATATTTCCTGACTGGGGGGTTTCTCTGTTGTGTCTTCATGGACTGTTTTGTGTACTCCAACCGTTGCCATGGCTCGACTCGTCACATGTTTGTCTTGTATTTGCAAATAGTTGAGCTCATTTGCTTTTTCTTCTTTGTGTCTTTTTACACAAAAACTCATTTAAATAGTGGGCATAATGAGGGCATTTTCTACTGAACGCTTTACACCGGTTATTCAAATCTCAATAAAGTTATATTCGTCAGAAAAAAAAGAAGCTCACGTTTGTTTACGTTAAAATGTCTTACGTTTGGACCAGAAGAGGAGGAGCTGACCAGTGCAGGACACCACGCTCTGAAACAGGGACAAACCCAGGAGGCGCTGCAGCGGTGCTTTCCTCGACCTCCAAAAACATCTCATTCTCTCAGGTCGGCCACAGCGGCTCAGGACTAACAGCTGAACACAGTTTGGTTTTACGCTTGTACAAGGACAAATAAAGCTCTGACTGAAATGTTTCAAACAGCATTAAAACAGGATCCGGATCTGAAGCTTCGGAGTCATTGCACTGGGCCGTTCCTCAGTTCTCAGAACTCGATGACATCACAGGAAGAAGCTCATGAACAGGAAGTAGCTCATGAACAGGAAGTAGCTCATGAACAAGAAGTAGCTCATGAACAGGAAGTAGCTCATAAACTGGAAGTAGCTCATGAACAGGAAGTAGCTCATGAACAGGAAGTAGCTCATGAACTGGAAGTAGCTCATGAACAGGAAGTAGCTCATGAACTGGAAGTAGCTCATGAACAGGAAGTAGCTCATGAACAGGAAGTAGCTCATGAACAGGAAGTAGCTCAAGAACAGGAAGTAGCTCATGTACAGGAAGTAGCTCATGAACTGGAAGTAGCTCATGTACAGGAAGTAGCTCATGAACAGGAAGTGGCTCATGTACGGGAAGTAGCTCATGAATTGGAAGTAGCTCAAGAACAGGAAGTAGCTCATGAACTGGAAGTAGCTCATGAACTGGAAGTAGCTCATGAACTGGAAGTATCTCATGAACAGGAAGTATCTCATGAACAGGGAGAATCTCATGAACAGGGAGTAGCTCATCAACAGGAAGTAGCTCATCAACAGGAAGTAGCTCATGAACAGGAAGTAGCTCATGAACCGGAAGTAGCTCATCAACAGGGAGTAGCTCATCAACAGGAAGTAGCTCATCAACAGGAAGTAGCTCATGAACTGGAAGTAGCTCATGAACTGGAAGTAGCTCATGAACTGGAAGTATCTCATGAACAGGAAGTATCTCATGAACAGGGAGAATCTCATGAACAGGGAGTAGCTCATCAACAGGAAGTAGCTTATGAACAGGAAGTAGCTCATGAACAGGAAGTAGCTCATGAACCGGAAGTAGCTCATCAACAGGGAGTAGCTCATCAACAGGAAGTAGCTCATCAACAGGAAGTAGCTCATGAACAGGAAGTAGCTCATGAACTGGAAGTAGCTCATGAACAGGAAGTATCTCATGAACAGGAAATATCTCATGAACAGGAAGTATCTCGTGAACAGGAAGTAGCTCGTGAACAGGAAGTAGCTCGTGAACAGGAAGTAGCTCATAAACTGGAAGTAGCTCATGAACAGGAAGTAGCTCATAAACTGGAAGTAGCTCAAGAACAGGAAGTAGCTCATGTACAGGAAGTAGCTCATGAACTGGAAGTAGCTCATGTACAGGAAGTAGCTCATGTACAGGAAGTAGCTCATGTACCGGAAGTAGCTCATAAACTGGAAGTAGCTCATGTACAGGAAGTAGCTCATGAACTGGAAGTAGCTCATGTACAGGAAGTAGCTCATAAACTGGAAGTAGCTCAAGAACAGGAAGTAGCTCATGTACAGGAAGTAGCTCAAGAACAGGAAGTAGCTCATGTACAGGAAGTAGCTCATGAACAGGAAGTAGCTCATGAACAGGAAGTAGCTCATGAACAGGAAGTATCTCGTGAACAGGAAGTATCTCGTGAACAGGAAGTATCTCGTGAACAGGAAGTATCTCGTGAACAGGAAGTAGCTCATCAACAGGAAGTAGCTCATAAACTGGAAGTAGCTCAAGAACAGGAAGTAGCTCATCAACAGGAAGTAGCTCATCAACAGGAAGTAGCTCATGAACAGGAAGTAGCTCATAAACTGGAAGTAGCTCATCAACAGGAAGTAGCTCATCAACAGGAAGTAGCTCATCAACAGGAAGTAGCTCATCAACAGGAAGTAGCTCATGAACAGGAAGTAGCTCATAAACTGGAAGTATCTCATGAACAGGAAGTATCTCATGAACAGGAAGTAGCTCATGAACTGGAAGTAGCTCATGTACAGGAAGTAGCTCAAGAACAGGAAGTAGCTCATGTACAGGAAGTAGCTCGTGAACAGGAAGTAGCTCGTGAACAGGAAGTATCTCATGAACAGGAAATATCTCATGAACAGGAAGTAGCTCGTGAACAGGAAGTAGCTCATCAACAGGAAGTAGCTCATCAACAGGAAGTAGCTCATGAACAGGAAGTAGCTCATAAACTGGAAGTAGCTCATGAACAGGAAGTAGCTCATGAACAGGAAGTAGCTCAAGAACAGGAAGTGGCTCATGTACGGGAAGTAGCTCATGAACTGGAAGTATCTCATGAACAGGAAGTATCTCATGAACAGGGAGAATCTCATCAACAGGGAGTAGCTCATCAACAGGAAGTAGCTCATCAACAGGAAGTAGCTCATGAACAGGAAGTAGCTCATCAACAGGAAGTAGCTCATGAACAGGAAGTAGCTCATGAACAGGAAGTAGCTCATCAACAGGAAGTAGCTCATGAACAGGAAGTGGCTCATGAACAGGAAGTAGCTCATGAACTTGAAGTATCTCATGAACAGGAAGTAGCTCATGAACAGGAAGTATCTCATGAACAGGAAATATCTCATGAACAGGAAGTAGCTAGTGAAAAGGAAGTAGCTCATCAACAGGAAGTAGTTCATCAACAGGAAGTAGCTCATCAACAGGAAGTAGCTCATGAACAGGAAGTAGCTCATAAACTGGAAGTAGCTCAAGAACAGGAAGTAGCTCATGTACAGGAAGTAGCTCATCAACAGGAAGTAGCTCATCAACAGGAAGTAGCTCAAGAACAGGAAGTAGCTCATGTACAGGAAGTAGCTCATCAACAGGAAGTAGCTCGTGAAAAGGAAGTAGCTCATCAACAGGAAGTAGCTCATAAACTGGAAGTAGCTCAAGAACAGGAAGTAGCTCATGTACAGGAAGTAGCTCATGAACTGGAAGTAGCTCAAGAACAGGAAATAGCTCATGAACAGGAAGTAGCTCATGAACAGGAAGTATCTCGTGAACAGGAAGTATCTCGTGAACAGGAAGTATCTCGTGAACAGGAAGTATCTCGTGAACAGGAAGTAGCTCATCAACAGGAAGTAGCTCATAAACTGGAAGTAGCTCAAGAACAGGAAGTAGCTCATGAACTGGAAGTAGCTCATAAACAGGAAGTATCTCATGAAAAGGAAGTAGCTCATAAACTGGAAGTAGCTCATGAACAGGAAGTAGCTCATGAACAGGAAGTAGCTCATGAACAGGAAGTAGCTCATCAACAGGAAGTAGCTCAAGAACAGGAAGTAGCTCATGAACAGGAAGTAGCTCATGAACAGGAAGTGGCTCATGTACGGGAAGTAGCTCATGAACTGGAAGTATCTCATGAACAGGAAGTAGCTCGTGAACAGGAAGTAGCTCATCAACAGGAAGTAGCTCATCAACAGGAAGTAGCTCATGAACAGGAAGTAGCTCATAAACTGGAAGTAGCTCATGAACAGGAAGTAGCTCATGAACAGGAAGTAGCTCAAGAACAGGAAGTGGCTCATGTACGGGAAGTAGCTCATGAACTGGAAGTATCTCATGAACAGGAAGTATCTCATGAACAGGGAGAAACTCATCAACAGGGAGTAGCTCATCAACAGGAAGTAGCTCATCAACAGGAAGTAGCTCATGAACAGGAAGTAGCTCATCAACAGGAAGTAGCTCATGAACAGGAAGTAGCTCATGAACAGGAAGTAGCTCATCAACAGGAAGTAGCTCATGAACAGGAAGTGGCTCATGAACAGGAAGTAGCTCATGAACTTGAAGTATCTCATGAACAGGAAGTAGCTCATGAACAGGAAGTATCTCATGAACAGGAAATATCTCATGAACAGGAAGTAGCTAGTGAAAAGGAAGTAGCTCATCAACAGGAAGTAGTTCATCAACAGGAAGTAGCTCATCAACAGGAAGTAGCTCATGAACAGGAAGTAGCTCATAAACTGGAAGTAGCTCAAGAACAGGAAGTAGCTCATGTACAGGAAGTAGCTCATCAACAGGAAGTAGCTCATCAACAGGAAGTAGCTCAAGAACAGGAAGTAGCTCATGTACAGGAAGTAGCTCATCAACAGGAAGTAGCTCGTGAAAAGGAAGTAGCTCATCAACAGGAAGTAGCTCATAAACTGGAAGTAGCTCAAGAACAGGAAGTAGCTCATGTACAGGAAGTAGCTCATGAACTGGAAGTAGCTCATGAACAGGAAGTAGCTCATGAACAGGAAGTAGCTCATGAACAGGAAGTAGCTCATGTACAGGAAGTAGCTCAAGAACAGGAAGTAGCTCATGTACAGGAAGTAGCTCATGAACAGGAAGTAGCTCGTGAACAGGAAGTAGCTCATCAACAGGAAGTAGCTCATCAACAGGAAGTAGCTCATGAACAGGAAGTAGCTCAAGAACAGGAAGTAGCTCATGAACAGGAAGTAGCTCATGAACAGGATGTAGCTCATGAACAGGAAGTATCTCATGAACAGGAAATATCTCATGAACAGGAAGTATCTCGTGAACAGGAAGTAGCTCGTGAACAGGAAGTAGCTCGTGAACAGGAAGTAGCTCATAAACTGGAAGTAGCTCATGTACAGGAAGTAGCTCAAGAACAGGAAGTAGCTCATGTACAGGAAGTAGCTCATGAACAGGAAGTAGCTCATGAACAGGAAGTAGCTCATGAACAGGAAGTATCTCGTGAACAGGAAGTATCTCGTGAACAGGAAGTATCTCGTGAACAGGAAGTATCTCGTGAACAGGAAGTAGCTCATGAACAGGAAGTAGCTCATAAACGAAGTAGCTCATGAACAGGAAGTAGCTCATGAACAGGAAGTATCTCGTGAACAGGAAGTATCTCGTGAACAGGAAGTAGCTCATCAACAGGAAGTAGCTCATAAACTGGAAGTAGCTCGTGAACAGGAAATATCTCATGAACAGGAAGTAGCTCATGAACAGGAAGTAGCTCATCAACAGGAAGTAGCTCGTGAAAAGGAAGTAGCTCATCAACAGGGAGTAGCTCATCAACAGGAAGTAGCTCATCAACTGGAAGTAGCTCAAGAACAGGAAGTAGCTCATGTACAGGAAGTAGCTCATGAACTGGAAGTAGCTCATGAACTGGAAGTAGCTCATGAACAGGAAGTAGCCCATGAACAGGAAGTATCTCGTGAACATGAAGTAGCTCATCAACAGGAAGTAGCTCGTGAACAGGAAGTAGCTCATGAACAGGAAGTAGCTCATGAACAGGAAGTAGCTCAAGAACAGGAAGTAGCTCATGTACAGGAAGTAGCTCATGAACTGGAAGTAGCTCATGTACAGGAAGTAGCTCATGAACAGGAAGTAGCTTATGAACAGGAAGTAGCTCAAGAACAGGAAGTAGCTCATGTACAGGAAGTAGCTCATGAACTGGAAGTAGCTCATGTACAGGAAGTAGCTCATGAACAGGAAGTGGCTCATGAACAGGAAATAGCTCATGTACAGGAAGTAGCTCATGAACAGGAAGTATCTCATGAACAGGAAATATCTCATGAACAGGAAGTAGCTCATGTACAGGAAGTAGCTCATCAACAGGAAGTAGCTCATCAACAGGAAGTAGCTCAAGAACAGGAAGTAGCTCATGTACAGGAAGTAGCTCATCAACAGGAAGTAGCTCAAGAACAGGAAGTAGCTCATGTACAGGAAGTAGCTCAAGAACAGGAAGTAGCTCATGTACAGGAAGTAGCTCATGAACAGGAAGTAGCTCATGAACAGGAAGTAGCTCATGAACAGGAAGTATCTCGTGAACAGGAAGTATCTCGTGAACAGGAAGTATCTCGTGAACAGGAAGTATCTCGTGAACAGGAAGTAGCTCATGAACAGGAAGTAGCTCATAAACGAAGTAGCTCATGAACAGGAAGTAGCTCATGAACAGGAAGTAGCTCATAAACTGGAAGTAGCTCGTGAACAGGAAATATCTCATGAACAGGAAGTAGCTCATGAACAGGAAGTAGCTCATCAACAGGAAGTAGCTCGTGAAAAGGAAGTAGCTCATCAACAGGGAGTAGCTCATCAACAGGAAGTAGCTCATCAACTGGAAGTAGCTCAAGAACAGGAAGTAGCTCATGTACAGGAAGTAGCTCATGAACTGGAAGTAGCTCATGAACTGGAAGTAGCTCATGAACAGGAAGTAGCTCATCAACAGGAAGTAGCTCGTGAAAAGGAAGTAGCTCATTAACAGGGAGTAGCTCATCAACAGGAAGTAGCTCATCAACTGGAAGTAGCTCAAGAACAGGAAGTAGCTCATGTACAGGAAGTAGCTCATGAACTGGAAGTAGCTCATGAACTGGAAGTAGCTCATGAACAGGAAGTAGCCCATGAACAGGAAGTATCTCGTGAACATGAAGTAGCTCATCAACAGGAAGTAGCTCGTGAACAGGAAGT
Source organism: Proterorhinus semilunaris (assembly GCA_021464625.1). NCBI lineage: Eukaryota > Metazoa > Chordata > Actinopteri > Gobiiformes > Gobiidae > Proterorhinus > Proterorhinus semilunaris. The sequence goes on from CM038352.1 coordinate 2,776,418, forward strand.
AGCTCATGAACAGGAAGTAGCTCATGAACAGGAAGTAGCTCAAGAACAGGAAGTAGCTCATGTACAGGAAGTAGCTCATGAACTGGAAGTAGCTCATGTACAGGAAGTAGCTCATGAACAGGAAGTAGCTTATGAACAGGAAGTAGCTCAAGAACAGGAAGTAGCTCATGTACAGGAAGTAGCTCATGAACTGGAAGTAGCTCATGTACAGGAAGTAGCTCATGAACAGGAAGTGGCTCATGAACAGGAAATAGCTCATGTACAGGAAGTAGCTCATGAACAGGAAGTGGCTCAAGAACAGGAAGTAGCTCATGTACAGGAAGTATCTCATGAACAGGAAATAGCTCGTGAAAAGGAAGTAGCTCATCAACAGGAAGTAGCTCATAAACTGGAAGTAGCTCGTGAACAGGAAATATCTCATGAACAGGAAGTAGCTCATGAACAGGAAGTAGCTCATCAACAGGAAGTAGCTCGTGAAAAGGAAGTAGCTCATCAACAGGGAGTAGCTCATCAACAGGAAGTAGCTCATCAACAGGAAGTAGCTCATGAACAGGATCCGGATCTGAAGTTTCGGAGTCATTGCACTGGGCCGTTCCTCAGTTCTCAGAGAGCAGACTCTGCCCTCGGGAACTCTGGGGTTCGGACTTGAGTTCACTAGTGTGGACTCGGCTTTTCCAGCGATTGGAACGAGTGAACTCGATGAAATCACAGGAAGTAGCTCATGAACCGGAAGTAGCTCATGAACCGGAAGTAGCTCATGAACCGGAAGTAGCTCATGTACAGGAAGTAGCTCATGAACAGGAAGTAGCTCGTGAACAGGAAGTAGCTCATCAACAGGAAGTAGCTCATCAACAGGAAGTAGCTCATCAACAGGAAGTAGCTCATAAACTGGAAGTAGCTCAAGAACAGGAAGTAGCTCATGTACAGGAAGTAGCTCATGAACTGGAAGTAGCTCATGAACTGGAAGTAGCTCATGAACAGGAAGTAGCCCATGAACAGGAAGTATCTCGTGAACATGAAGTAGCTCATCAACAGGAAGTAGCTCGTGAACAGGAAGTAGCTCATGAACAGGAAGTAGCTCATGAACAGGAAGTAGCTCAAGAACAGGAAGTAGCTCATGTACAGGAAGTAGCCCATGAACAGGAAGTATCTCGTGAACATGAAGTAGCTCATCAACAGGAAGTAGCTCATGTACAGGAAGTAGCTCATGAACTGGAAGTAGCTCATGTACAGGAAGTAGCTCATGAACAGGAAGTGGCTCATGAACAGGAAATAGCTCATGTACAGGAAGTAGCTCATGAACAGGAAGTGGCTCATGAACAGGAAATAGCTCATGTACAGGAAGTAGCTCATGAACAGGAAGTGGCTCATGAACAGGAAATATCTCATGAACAGGAAGTAGCTCGTGAACAGGAAGTAGCTCATCAACAGGAAGTAGCTCATCAACAGGAAGTAGCTCATGAACAGGAAGTAGCTCATGAACAGGAAGTAGCTCATCAACAGGAAGTAGCTCATGAACAGGAAGTGGCTCATGAACAGGAAGTAGCTCATGAACAGGAAGTATCTCATGAACAGGAAATATCTCATGAACAGGAAGTAGCTCATGTACAGGAAGTAGCTCATCAACAGGAAGTAGCTCATCAACAGGAAGTAGCTCAAGAACAGGAAGTAGCTCATGTACAGGAAGTAGCTCATCAACAGGAAGTAGCTCAAGAACAGGAAGTAGCTCATGTACAGGAAGTAGCTCAAGAACAGGAAGTAGCTCATGTACAGGAAGTAGCTCATGAACAGGAAGTAGCTCATGAACAGGAAGTAGCTCATGAACAGGAAGTATCTCGTGAACAGGAAGTATCTCGTGAACAGGAAGTATCTCGTGAACAGGAAGTATCTCGTGAACAGGAAGTAGCTCATGAACAGGAAGTAGCTCATAAACGAAGTAGCTCATGAACAGGAAGTAGCTCATGAACAGGAAGTAGCTCATAAACTGGAAGTAGCTCGTGAACAGGAAATATCTCATGAACAGGAAGTAGCTCATGAACAGGAAGTAGCTCATCAACAGGAAGTAGCTCGTGAAAAGGAAGTAGCTCATCAACAGGGAGTAGCTCATCAACAGGAAGTAGCTCATCAACTGGAAGTAGCTCAAGAACAGGAAGTAGCTCATGTACAGGAAGTAGCTCATGAACTGGAAGTAGCTCATGAACTGGAAGTAGCTCATGAACAGGAAGTAGCTCATCAACAGGAAGTAGCTCGTGAAAAGGAAGTAGCTCATTAACAGGGAGTAGCTCATCAACAGGAAGTAGCTCATCAACTGGAAGTAGCTCAAGAACAGGAAGTAGCTCATGTACAGGAAGTAGCTCATGAACTGGAAGTAGCTCATGAACTGGAAGTAGCTCATGAACAGGAAGTAGCCCATGAACAGGAAGTATCTCGTGAACATGAAGTAGCTCATCAACAGGAAGTAGCTCGTGAACAGGAAGTAGCTCATGAACAGGAAGTAGCTCATGAACAGGAAGTAGCTCAAGAACAGGAAGTAGCTCATGTACAGGAAGTAGCTCATGAACTGGAAGTAGCTCATGTACAGGAAGTAGCTCATGAACAGGAAGTAGCTTATGAACAGGAAGTAGCTCAAGAACAGGAAGTAGCTCATGTACAGGAAGTAGCTCATGAACTGGAAGTAGCTCATGTACAGGAAGTAGCTCATGAACAGGAAGTGGCTCATGAACAGGAAATAGCTCATGTACAGGAAGTAGCTCATGAACAGGAAGTGGCTCAAGAACAGGAAGTAGCTCATGTACAGGAAGTATCTCATGAACAGGAAATAGCTCGTGAAAAGGAAGTAGCTCATCAACAGGAAGTAGCTCATAAACTGGAAGTAGCTCGTGAACAGGAAATATCTCATGAACAGGAAGTAGCTCATGAACAGGAAGTAGCTCATCAACAGGAAGTAGCTCGTGAAAAGGAAGTAGCTCATCAACAGGGAGTAGCTCATCAACAGGAAGTAGCTCATCAACAGGAAGTAGCTCATGAACAGGATCCGGATCTGAAGTTTCGGAGTCATTGCACTGGGCCGTTCCTCAGTTCTCAGAGAGCAGACTCTGCCCTCGGGAACTCTGGGGTTCGGACTTGAGTTCACTAGTGTGGACTCGGCTTTTCCAGCGATTGGAACGAGTGAACTCGATGAAATCACAGGAAGTAGCTCATGAACCGGAAGTAGCTCATGAACCGGAAGTAGCTCATGAACCGGAAGTAGCTCATGTACAGGAAGTAGCTCATGAACAGGAAGTAGCTCGTGAACAGGAAGTAGCTCATCAACAGGAAGTAGCTCATCAACAGGAAGTAGCTCATCAACAGGAAGTAGCTCATAAACTGGAAGTAGCTCAAGAACAGGAAGTAGCTCATGTACAGGAAGTAGCTCATGAACTGGAAGTAGCTCATGAACTGGAAGTAGCTCATGAACAGGAAGTAGCCCATGAACAGGAAGTATCTCGTGAACATGAAGTAGCTCATCAACAGGAAGTAGCTCGTGAACAGGAAGTAGCTCATGAACAGGAAGTAGCTCATGAACAGGAAGTAGCTCAAGAACAGGAAGTAGCTCATGTACAGGAAGTAGCCCATGAACAGGAAGTATCTCGTGAACATGAAGTAGCTCATCAACAGGAAGTAGCTCATGTACAGGAAGTAGCTCATGAACTGGAAGTAGCTCATGTACAGGAAGTAGCTCATGAACAGGAAGTGGCTCATGAACAGGAAATAGCTCATGTACAGGAAGTAGCTCATGAACAGGAAGTGGCTCATGAACAGGAAATAGCTCATGTACAGGAAGTAGCTCATGAACAGGAAGTGGCTCATGAACAGGAAATATCTCATGAACAGGAAGTAGCTCGTGAACAGGAAGTAGCTCATCAACAGGAAGTAGCTCATCAACAGGAAGTAGCTCATGAACAGGAAGTAGCTCATGAACAGGAAGTAGCTCATCAACAGGAAGTAGCTCATGAACAGGAAGTGGCTCATGAACAGGAAGTAGCTCATGAACAGGAAGTATCTCATGAACAGGAAATATCTCATGAACAGGAAGTAGCTCATGTACAGGAAGTAGCTCATCAACAGGAAGTAGCTCATCAACAGGAAGTAGCTCAAGAACAGGAAGTAGCTCATGTACAGGAAGTAGCTCAAGAACAGGAAGTAGCTCATGTACAGGAAGTAGCTCATGAACAGGAAGTAGCTCATCAACAGGAAGTAGCTCATAAACTGGAAGTAGCTCATGAACAGGAAGTAGCTCATGTACAGGAAGTAGCTCATGAACTGGAAGTAGCTCATGAACAGGAAGTAGCTCATGAACAGGAAGTAGCTCATCAACAGGAAGTGGCTCATGAACAGGAAGTAGCTCATGAACAGGAAGTAGCTCATCAACAGGAAGTAGCTCATGAACAGGAAGTGGCTCATGAACAGGAAGTAGCTCATGTACGGGAAGTAGCTCATGAACAGGAAGTAGCTCATGAACTGGAAGTATCTCATGAACAGGAAGTATCTCATGAACAGGAAGTAGCTCGTGAAAAGGAAGTAGCTCATGAACAGGGAGTAGTTCATCAACAGGAAGTAGCTCATCAACAGGAAGTAGCTCATGAACAGGAAGTAGCTCATGAACAGGAAGTGGCTCATGTACGGGAAGTAGCTCATGAACAGGAAGTAGCTCATGAACAGGAAGTAGCTCATGAACTGGAAGTAGCTCATGAACAGGAAGTAGCTCATGAACAGGAAATATCTCATGAACAGGAAGTAGCTCGTGAAAAGGAAGTAGCTCATCAACAGGAAGTAGTTCATCAACAGGAAGTAGCTCATCAACAGGAAGTAGCTCATCAACAGGAAGTAGCTCATGAACAGGAAGTAGCTCATAAACTGGAAGTAGCTCAAGAACAGGAAGTAGCTCATGTACAGGAAGTAGCTCATGAACAGGAAGTAGCTCATGAACAGGAACTAGTTCATCAACAGGAAGTAGCTCATAAACTGGAAGTAGCTCATCAACAGGAAGTAGCTCATGAACTGGAAGTAGCTCATGAACAGGAAGTATCTCATGAACAGGAAATATCTCATGAACAGGAAGTAGCTCGTGAAAAGGAAGTAGCTCATCAACAGGAAGTAGCTCATCAACAGGAAGTAGCTCATAAACTGGAAGTAGCTCAAGAACAGGAAGTAGCTCATGTACAGGAAGTATCTCATGAACAGGAAATAGCTCGTGAAAAGGAAGTAGCTCATCAACAGGAAGTAGCTCATAAACTGGAAGTAGCTCGTGAACAGGAAGTATCTCATGAACAGGAAGTAGCTCATGAACAGGAAGTAGCTCATCAACAGGAAGTAGCTCGTGAAAAGGAAGTAGCTCATCAACAGGGAGTAGCTCATCAACAGGAAGTAGCTCATCAACAGGAAGTAGCTCATGAACAGGATCCGGATCTGAAGTTTCGGAGTCATTGCACTGGGCCGTTCCTCAGTTCTCAGAGAGCAGACTCTGCCCTCGGGAACTCTGGGGTTCGGACTTGAGTTCACTAGTGTGGACTCGGCTTTTCCAGCGATTGGAACGAGTGAACTCGATGAAATCACAGGAAGTAGCTCATGAACCGGAAGTAGCTCATGAACCGGAAGTAGCTCATGAACCGGAAGTAGCTCATGTACAGGAAGTAGCTCATGAACAGGAAGTAGCTCGTGAACAGGAAGTAGCTCATCAACAGGAAGTAGCTCATCAACAGGAAGTAGCTCATGAACAGGAAGTAGCTCATAAACTGGAAGTAGCTCAAGAACAGGAAGTAGCTCATGTACAGGAAGTAGCTCATGAACAGGAAGTATCTCGTGAACTGGAAGTAGCTCATAAACTGGAAGTAGCTCAAGAACAGGAAGTAGCTCATGTACAGGAAGTAGCTCATGAACTGGAAGTAGCTCAAGAACAGGAAGTAGCTCATGTACAGGAAGTAGCTCAAGAACAGGAAGTAGCTCATGTACAGGAAGTAGCTCATGAACTGGAAGTAGCTCAAGAACAGGAAGTAGCTCATGTACAGGAAGTAGCTCATGAACTGGAAGTAGCTCATGAACTGGAAGTAGCTCATGAACAGGAAGTAGCCCATGAACAGGAAGTATCTCGTGAACATGAAGTAGCTCATCAACAGGAAGTAGCTCGTGAACAGGAAGTAGCTCATGAACAGGAAGTAGAGAACGTTCATGTTTTTAAGAGCAGGCTCAAGACCCACCTTTTTAGTTTAGCTTTTAATTAATATTTACTTATATTAACCTTATTTACCGGTTTTAGTTCTATTATTTCTTTATTTTCCCTCTTTTATCCTGTGCTATTTCACGCACAGTTTTAGCTGTTTTTAATGTATCTCTTATTAAATATTTATTTATTTATTTTTATTTATTTTATTCATTTATTTTTTATGTTCTCCTAGTGGTTCCTCTGAGGGAGCCCTCTGCCCCGGGAGTGCTGGTTGGCTGTGGCCGTGCGGGCGCTCTCCTGGGGGTGCCTGGATGGAGGTAGGACGTCTCTCCTACACCTACTCCGGGCCCCCTGGGTTGGCGCTCTGTGGCTGTGGGCGATGGGCTGCTCCTGGTGCAGACGGCTCCTTGGATGATGTTTCCTCTTTCGGTCCATCTGTACCCAGCCTTACGTACTCAACTCTATGTCCATTTTTATTTAAGACTTTTAACTGCTGGGCTGTCTGTACGTCTGTGTGTCTGTGTGTGCGGGTGGTGGGTGGTGGGGTTGTAGTTATTTATGTATATTTACTGGTGGGGACGATTTTTATTATTTTTAATGATTTTTAAGCACTGTAAAGCACTTTGTGTTACATTTTGTATGAAAAGCGCTCTATAAATAAAGTTTGATTTGATTTGATTTGATCATGAACAGGAAGTAGCTCAAGAACAGGAAGTAGCTCATGTACAGGAAGTAGCTCATGAACTGGAAGTAGCTCATGTACAGGAAGTAGCTCATGAACAGGAAGTAGCTTATGAACAGGAAGTAGCTCAAGAACAGGAAGTAGCTCATGTACAGGAAGTAGCTCATGAACTGGAAGTAGCTCATGTACAGGAAGTAGCTCATGAACAGGAAGTGGCTCATGAACAGGAAATAGCTCATGTACAGGAAGTAGCTCATGAACAGGAAGTGGCTCATGAACAGGAAATAGCTCATGTACAGGAAGTAGCTCATGAACAGGAAGTGGCTCATGAACAGGAAATATCTCATGAACAGGAAGTAGCTCGTGAACAGGAAGTAGCTCATCAACAGGAAGTAGCTCATCAACAGGAAGTAGCTCGTGAACAGGAAGTAGCTCATCAACAGGAAGTAGCTCATGTACAGGAAGTAGCTCATGAACTGGAAGTAGCCCATGAACAGGAAGTATCTCGTGAACATGAAGTAGCTCATCAACAGGAAGTAGCTCGTGAACAGGAAGTAGCTCATGAACAGGAAGTAGCCCATGAACAGGAAGTATCTCGTGAACATGAAGTAGCTCATCAACAGGAAGTAGCTCGTGAACAGGAAGTAGCTCATGAACAGGAAGTAGAGAACGTTCATGTTTTTAAGAGCAGGCTCAAGACCCACCTTTTTAGTTTAGCTTTTAATTAATATTTACTTATATTAACCTTATTTACCGGTTTTAGTTCTATTATTTCTTTATTTTCCCTCTTTTATCCTGTGCTATTTCACGCACAGTTTTAGCTGTTTTTAATGTATCTCTTATTAAATATTTATTTATTTATTTTTATTTATTTTATTCATTTATTTTTTATGTTCTCCTAGTGGTTCCTCTGAGGGAGCCCTCTGCCCCGGGAGTGCTGGTTGGCTGTGGCCGTGCGGGCGCTCTCCTGGGGGTGCCTGGATGGAGGTAGGACGTCTCTCCTACACCTACTCCGGGCCCCCTGGGTTGGCGCTCTGTGGCTGTGGGCGATGGGCTGCTCCTGGTGCAGACGGCTCCTTGGATGATGTTTCCTCTTTCGGTCCATCTGTACCCAGCCTTTTGTACTCAACTCTATGTCCATTTTTATTTAAGACTTTTAACTGCTGGGCTGTCTGTACGTCTGTGTGTCTGTGTGTGCGGGTGGTGGGTGGTGGGGTTGTAGTTATTTATGTATATTTACTGGTGGGGACGATTTTTATTATTTTTAATGATTTTTAAGCACTGTAAAGCACTTTGTGTTACATTTTGTATGAAAAGCGCTCTATAAATAAAGTTTGATTTGATTTGATTTGATCATGAACAGGAAGTAGCTCAAGAACAGGAAGTAGCTCATGTACAGGAAGTAGCTCATGAACTGGAAGTAGCTCATGTACAGGAAGTAGCTCATGAACAGGAAGTAGCTTATGAACAGGAAGTAGCTCAAGAACAGGAAGTAGCTCATGTACAGGAAGTAGCTCATGAACTGGAAGTAGCTCATGTACAGGAAGTAGCTCATGAACAGGAAGTGGCTCATGAACAGGAAATAGCTCATGTACAGGAAGTAGCTCATGAACAGGAAGTGGCTCATGAACAGGAAATAGCTCATGTACAGGAAGTAGCTCATGAACAGGAAGTGGCTCATGAACAGGAAATATCTCATGAACAGGAAGTAGCTCGTGAACAGGAAGTAGCTCATCAACAGGAAGTAGCTCATCAACAGGAAGTAGCTCGTGAACAGGAAGTAGCTCATCAACAGGAAGTAGCTCATGTACAGGAAGTAGCTCATGAACTGGAAGTAGCCCATGAACAGGAAGTATCTCGTGAACATGAAGTAGCTCATCAACAGGAAGTAGCTCGTGAACAGGAAGTAGCTCATGAACAGGAAGTAGCCCATGAACAGGAAGTATCTCGTGAACATGAAGTAGCTCATCAACAGGAAGTAGCTCGTGAACAGGAAGTAGCTCATGAACAGGAAGTAGAGAACGTTCATGTTTTTAAGAGCAGGCTCAAGACCCACCTTTTTAGTTTAGCTTTTAATTAATATTTACTTATATTAACCTTATTTACCGGTTTTAGTTCTATTATTTCTTTATTTTCCCTCTTTTATCCTGTGCTATTTCACGCACAGTTTTAGCTGTTTTTAATGTATCTCTTATTAAATATTTATTTATTTATTTTTATTTATTTTATTCATTTATTTTTTATGTTCTCCTAGTGGTTCCTCTGAGGGAGCCCTCTGCCCCGGGAGTGCTGGTTGGCTGTGGCCGTGCGGGCGCTCTCCTGGGGGTGCCTGGATGGAGGTAGGACGTCTCTCCTACACCTACTCCGGGCCCCCTGGGTTGGCGCTCTGTGGCTGTGGGCGATGGGCTGCTCCTGGTGCAGACGGCTCCTTGGATGATGTTTCCTCTTTCGGTCCATCTGTACCCAGCCTTACGTACTCAACTCTATGTCCATTTTTATTTAAGACTTTTAACTGCTGGGCTGTCTGTACGTCTGTGTGTCTGTGTGTGCGGGTGGTGGGTGGTGGGGTTGTAGTTATTTATGTATATTTACTGGTGGGGACGATTTTTATTATTTTTAATGATTTTTAAGCACTGTAAAGCACTTTGTGTTACATTTTGTATGAAAAGCGCTCTATAAATAAAGTTTGATTTGATTTGATTTGATCATGAACAGGAAGTAGCTCAAGAACAGGAAGTAGCTCATGTACAGGAAGTAGCTCATGAACTGGAAGTAGCTCATGTACAGGAAGTAGCTCATGAACAGGAAGTAGCTTATGAACAGGAAGTAGCTCAAGAACAGGAAGTAGCTCATGTACAGGAAGTAGCTCATGAACTGGAAGTAGCTCATGTACAGGAAGTAGCTCATGAACAGGAAGTGGCTCATGAACAGGAAATAGCTCATGTACAGGAAGTAGCTCATGAACAGGAAGTGGCTCATGAACAGGAAATAGCTCATGTACAGGAAGTAGCTCATGAACAGGAAGTGGCTCATGAACAGGAAATATCTCATGAACAGGAAGTAGCTCGTGAACAGGAAGTAGCTCATCAACAGGAAGTAGCTCATCAACAGGAAGTAGCTCGTGAACAGGAAGTAGCTCATCAACAGGAAGTAGCTCATGTACAGGAAGTAGCTCATGAACTGGAAGTAGCTCATGTACAGGAAGTAGCTCATAAACTGGAAGTAGCTCAAGAACAGGAAGTAGCTCATGTACAGGAAGTAGCTCGTGAACAGGAAGTATCTCGTGAACAGGAAGTAGCTCGTGAACAGGAAGTAGCTGGAAGTAGCTCAAGAACAGGAAGTAGCTCATGAACAGGAAGTAGCTCATGAACAGGAAGTAGCTCATGAACAGGAAGTATCTCATGAACAGGAAATATCTCATGAACAGGAAGTAGCTCGTGAACAGGAAGTAGCTCATCAACAGGAAGTAGCTCATCAACAGGAAGTAGCTCATGAACAGGAAGTAGCTCATAAACTGGAAGTAGCTCAAGAACAGGAAGTAGCTCATGTACAGGAAGTAGCTCGTGAACAGGAAGTATCTCGTGAACAGGAAGTAGCTCGTGAACAGGAAGTAGCTGGAAGTAGCTCAAGAACAGGAAGTAGCTCATGAACAGGAAGTAGCTCATGAACAGGAAGTAGCTCATGAACAGGAAGTATCTCATGAACAGGAAATATCTCATGAACAGGAAGTAGCTCGTGAACAGGAAGTAGCTCATCAACAGGAAGTAGCTCATCAACAGGAAGTAGCTCATGAACAGGAAGTAGCTCATAAACTGGAAGTAGCTCAAGAACAGGAAGTAGCTCATGTACAGGAAGTAGCTCATGAACAGGAAGTATCTCGTGAACTGGAAGTAGCTCATGAACTGGAAGTAGCTCGTGAACAGGAAGTATCTCGTGAACAGGAAGTAGCTCGTGAACAGGAAGTAGCTCATGAACAGGAAGTAGCTCATAAACTGGAAGTAGCTCAAGAACAGGAAGTAGCTCATGTACAGGAAGTAGCTCATGAACTGGAAGTAGCTCAAGAACAGGAAGTAGCTCATGTACAGGAAGTAGCTCATGAACTGGAAGTAGCTCATGAACTGGAAGTAGCTCATGAACAGGAAGTAGCCCATGAACAGGAAGTATCTCGTGAACAGGAAGTAGCTCATCAACAGGAAGTAGCTCGTGAACAGGAAGTAGCTCATCAACAGGAAGTAGCTCATGTACAGGAAGTAGCTCGTGAACAGGAAGTAGCTCATGAACAGGAAGTAGCTCATGAACAGGAAGTAGCTCATGAACAGGAAGTAGCTCATGAACAGGAAGTATCTCATGAACAGGAAATATCTCATGAACAGGAAGTAGCTCGTGAACAGGAAGTAGCTCATCAACAGGAAGTAGCTCATCAACAGGAAGTAGCTCATGAACAGGAAGTAGCTCATGAACAGGAAGTAGCTCATCAACAGGAAGTAGCTCATCAACAGGAAGTAGCTCATCAACAGGAAGTAGCTCATGAACAGGAAGTATCTCATGAACAGGAAGTAGCTCATGAAAAGGAAGTAGCTCGTGAACAGGAAGTAGCTCGTGAACAGGAAGTAGCTCATGAACAGGAAGTAGCTCATGAACAGGAAGTAGCTCATCAACAGGAAGAATCTCATGAACAGGAAGTAGCTCGTGAACAGGAAGTAGCTCATCAACAGGAAGTAGCTCATCAACAGGAAGTAGCTCATGAACATGGGGCTGTGAGCTTTTAGAACATGAAACCACCTCATATGAGATGAAGAGGGTGAGACACTGCAGGCCAAGTGGAAACATGTTTTTAAAAACAGCAATTACAAACTTTTGCAGGAAGTGAAAATAAAATGTGTCCATTTCAGTCCATTTCACATTATGTTTACATTTATACATAAATAAGGCGTCATGTGTGAAGTCATTTCAAATATATATCTGATGTGCAAACTCTAACAATAATAATAAAAATAGGTCAAATATTATTAATAATAATAATATTAATAATTATTTTCCAATTTAAAGTTTAAATATGAAACTGTTTCTGAAGTTCCCATACACAGATGTGTCTGCAGCGCCCCCTTAATAAAACAATGTCTTAATAAACTGCACCTGTCCTCAATAACCTGCTCATGACGATACTTTACTTTAGAGCTGCTGATGGTTGTGAGAAGTTGTTTCTAAACTTCTGCTCAGAAAACCATCTTGAGCTGGAGACACTTCTCTGAGGATCAATGATTTAACATCTGCGTTTATTTCCACGCTCACGATCAGCTGTTGATCAGCTGGAGCGGCTCGGCGCTGAAGAGGAGGAGGAGGAAGAGGCTGATCCACGTGCTCCAAGCCAGATGGATTGTGGGAAATATAGCTGGCGGAGGCACAAGTCTCCTCTGATGCATCCTGGGTAAAACGGGCGGAGCAAGTTCTCATCCGGGGATCTCCAGCGGACTTGCTGAGGAGCGGACTTTGAATTGGAACAGGACGTGATGCCGTTTCCCGAGTCCACGAGTCCGCACAAGTACACGGGCGGTTCCCCGAAGCCTCGGCGCCTCGGTCTGAAGTGGGCGTGGTCAGGCAGCTACATCATCACTCGCCGCCCAAGTCGCCTGGAGGCCTGTGTCCTCCCTTAGCTTAGCATGTGGCTAATACACCGAGGACACATCAGTGTAGCCTTCACTGCCTTGCTCCAGCCAAAATCTCCCATAATGCACCACGGCTCTCAATAAGACCAGGAAGTGAGGAGGTGCTGCCTTGTGTGACTTAAAGCACTTTTTAACAACAAAATAGAAACTTTGACCAGTTTAATTGCTCTGCAGCCAGTGCTCATTTTACTTGTAGACTTTTTACAAAACAGGCAAAATTTTGACTAGATTTGATCAAATAATTAATTTTAGGTTTTTGTCTTTTTAGTTAAATCATTGATATAAGGCACTGATATTTGTATTGTGTATTTTCAGATATGTTTCATCATCTCTGCTTTTTATGTATTTATTATTAGTTGCTAAAAATATAATTATACTTTCACCCCCCAGCCCCACAGAATCTCCCCCTCCTCCGCAGACCCTCCCCGGATGAAACATAACTTCCTTTATCCTGTGATGTCACTTCCTGTAGCTCTGAAGCGCGTTCCATTTGCCGCTGTGTTTGGACAGAGACAGGACCAGCGCCTTGGACTGGAAGGAAGTGAGTTTGGAGGAACTGCCTTCAACACCGAGGCAGGGCGGGGTACCCGGGCTTTGGGAAACGGCCACAGATTGAGAAACGGCCCTCGTCCCAAACCAGGAAACAGCCGACTGAGACACAGAGCTGCTGCTTCAACCACAAACGCCTCTGTGGAAACTGTGGAGCCTGGACTGAGGTGAGTCTGAAGGGCTTCTCACATAAATGCTGTTTAAATAGAGCTGAGAGTTACAGATCCACAGAGTCAGAGAACAGGAAGTGACATCGTGTTCAGGGAGAGACTCTGACACAGGTTTACAGGCTGGAACGCGGAAGGGCATCTGATTCTGTTGATTCTACTGTTTGTCTTCAATCAAACACAGTAGAATCTCTTCCTGGTACAATATGAACGAACTCGTCCGCAGAACAAAGTGAATAAGACCTTCCCCGTGTGAGCAGCAGACACTGAGGTCGACGGTGAAAGTGAAAGTCATTTAATGGATTCATTAAAAAAAGGAAAAGTGAGAAAAGCACTCGTGCCACAGGCAGGGGGCGCTGTGAGGTTCAGTTAGAAAGTGCTTTCTATTAAGGGCTGTTCCATGTTCCAAATAAATGATATATTTACAGGTTGAAAACTTCCCTAGTGCTGCTTTAAGTCCAGCTCTTCTTTAATGTTGTAGTTTTGTGTTTCTTAAAAGCTGAAAACTCTCGACTCTTTGATTTCTGTGATTTTTTGCTCCATAAAGTTTTTCCTTTCGCTGGTTTTCAAGTTTTAGAGTTTTCTGTTTCAAATTGTCGAGACTTTCTCCGTTTCCAAACCTTTAAATAACGACTTTCACTCCATCTGACCCGTCCTTTTGTTGTTTCTGATCTTCAGAGCTCTTTCCAACATGGCGTCCAGACGGGAGCAGGACCTGAGCTGTCCCATCTGCTGTGAGCTCTTCAGAGATCCTGTGGTTCTGACCTGCAGCCACAGCTTCTGTAAGGTCTGTTTGGAGAACTGGTGGGAGGACAAACCTCTGAAGACCTGTCCAGTCTGTAAGAGAAGGTCCTCGAGGGATAATCCTCCAACGAACCTGGCCCTGAAGAACCTGGTGGAGACGTTCACAGAGGAGAAAGGGCAGACTGCTCCAGCTGCAGAGCAAACATCTCCATCTCCACAGCAGCCCGAGTGCAGCCTTCACTCTGAGAAGCTGCGGCTCTTCTGTCTGGACCATCAGGAGCTGATCTGTCTGGTCTGTAGAGACTCCAGGACTCACAAAGATCACAGGTTCAGGCCCATCGAGGAGGCAGCCTCAGACCTGAGAGAGCAGCTGAGGAGAAACATCAAACCTCTACAGGACAAACTGAAGGTAAGAGACCTCCTCCTCCTGTTCCAGTCAGAAGAACGTGTCCACAGAGCTCTGTCCGAGCAGACCGTCTCCTGCAGCATCAGCCCAGAGGAACATCAACATGTCCTGCTACAGAAAGGGAAGTCTGACTCTAAATAACTCTGATGTTTCTCCTCAGGTCCTGGATGAGAGCAGAGCACAGTTTGATGGAGCAGCGGCTCATATCTCGCTCCAGACCAAACAAACACAGACACAGATCAGAGCGGAGTTTGAGAAACTGCACCAGTTTCTGAGGGACGAGGAAGAGTCCAGGATGAAGGCTCTGAGGGAGGAAGAGGAGCAGAAGATCCAGAACATGAAGGACAAGATGGCCGCTCTGAGCAAAGTCATGGAGGCTCTGTCCAAGACCATCTCAGAGACAAAGGAGCAGCTGAGAGCAGCAGACGCCTCCTTCCTGCTCCAGTACAAGACTGCAGAGGAGAGGCTGCAGCGCTGCCCCCTGGTGGAGAAGCCAAAGATGGAAGACAAAGATCTGATAGACCAGGCCAAACACCTGGGCTTCAACATCTGGATGAACATGAAGAAACTGGTGCAGTTCTTCCCTGTGGTTCTGAATCCAAACACTGCAGGCCCTGATCTCATTCTGTCTGAAGATCTGACCTCAGTGAGAAAAGGAGAGAGACAGAAGGTCCCAAAGAACCCAGGGAGACAGAAATATTTCTTTGTATGTGGATCAGAAAGGTTTGTCTCTGGGACTCACAGCTGGGAAGTGGAGGTCGGGGCGAGTAAGGTCTGGTCTGTGGGTGTGTTTGGACGTGTTCAGAGAAGAGCGGACACTGAGGGTAAATGTTGGTCCATACGTTTCACTGATGGTAAATATTCAGCCGTTTCTTCCTCAGACTCAGTTAAACGTCTCTCTGTGAAGAACCTGCAGAGAGTTGGAGTGAAGATGGACTTTGACACAAAAACATTGACCTTCACTGACCTCGACACAAACACAGACCTTCTCACATTCACAGACTCTTTCACTTGGATCCTTCCATATTTACTCACACGTGATGCTCCTCTGAAGATCTCACCAAAGAGCATCACAGTAACAGTGTAGAATCTACAGCTCCATGTTACTGTCCTCTCTCTTTAATCAAGTTCCTGATGAAAAACAGTCAGAGCTCAAATTGCCTCCACTAAAACTCTGTTGATCCCGAGTCGTGTCACTGTCGATCTGTTTTGATTTAAATCTACACTTTATCAACATGTGAAGATATTTTGATGTTTAACTGGACCAGGAAATAATGAGAGTCTGTCAGTGTTTTATTCTATTATGTTCTCTTTGTTTTTTGCTCTTAAAACAATAAAGACATTTTCTATTTTCCACAAAGACTCCATTACCTCGTCATCAACAGGATCCAGACTTTTATTTGTTTTATTTTGTTGCGTTTTCGTCACTTTTTCAAACATTTCTTCTCGTGTTTCATCCTCGTTTTCGTTTCTTTTAGATTTGAGTAAAGCCAAACTGGAGAGAACGTGCTCGGTTCAGGTGGGGGTTCAGAGGTTTAAATGTCTGGTTTTATATCGTGATATTTTGTGGGATGATACGATACTTATACTAACGAATATCGATACTTTGACGTCATGCATATTAATGAGCAACGTCATGCATATTAATGAGCAACGTCATGCATATTAATGAGCAACGTCATGCATATTAACGAGCAACGTCATGCATATTAATGAGTGACGTCATGCATACTAATGAGGCAGCAGGGCTCCACTGTTTTCAGTCAATAGAGGCCAATAATGATGAAGAATCAGACCAGCAGGGGGCAGCACTACAGTTTTAAGCTCTTGGACCAAACACTGTCACACAAATAAATGACTTTTAATGAGAGTTTTTATAATTATAAAGATTAATTTGGGTTTGATTTATTCCTTTTTAAATAGGACTGTGTTTCTTTATTTAAATGTAAATAAGTCGCTGACAGATCTATAGACCCAGTGAGTGAGTCGGGGATCATTTATAAAAGTGGAACAAAGCACATGAACAGAAATGTAAATGAGTAATATGTTAAAATAAAGGTTAAAAGTAGCTTTTTTTGTAATGGTGATGTATCGTAGATTATTTTTGTGTAATATATCGATTATCGCAGTATCGGCGTATTGTGAGATCATTATTATGGAATCGTGAGGTTCCCAGAGGTCCCCCCCTAATGCTGGCGGGGTTTATGTTGGGGGAAAAGGGGAAGTCCTGTAAATGCTCCGGTTGTTGCTCCGCCTCTGACCCGGGGCAGTGATGTGTTGACGGGACACTGACCGAGATCCTCTCACGACGACGGTTCCAAATATCAGACCCTGATGTCGGCCGCAGCTCGTCTTCTGTCGGACGGTGGTTCTATTTGAAATCCCTAAGCTCTGGGGCCGACGGGCTGTGAGCTCCAGTCCAGAAGCTTTTAGATTTGGGTAAAGGCGCTCGGTGAGAGGCTAAAGGAAGCTAACGGCTAACTGGAGTTCCTGAGCTCAAAAAAAAAAAAATCGGCCAAACTCTCCCTTTACAAAGTTTCAGAGTTTTCCAGGAAGTGGATCATTCATTCACAAATACTGACCGGTTTGGTATCCACGTGTAGCAGGAAAGGCTGTGATCCAAATATGGTCATTTCCTGTGTGGGAGGAGCCGTGCGTGATATTATTTTTGCTAAAACATCGTCAACACAATTATATTCCAGACTTTGCTGAAGATTGTTCTGAGCTTTCCTGAGTTTGTGACGTTTATCGTTTCACTTCCTTATCGGACACGGACAGGAAGTGACGTGGAAGGTAAACTGTTTAAACTGTTGCCGTGCCGACCAGGTTAAGTCGACGGGAAACGAGTCGAGCTGCTCTGGAATGTTTCCTCCTCCTACGTCACTTCCTGTCCGCGGCTGAAACATTCAAATAAAAGTAACTTTCCTGCCAAACGTTTCTTCATTAAAACTGCTGCTTCACTGAAATAAAAAGATCATTTTTAAAAGCGTTCAAACCTGTCGTATGTACTTGAAGTAAAAGTATCTCATACATTATTAAGTAAAAGTATCTCTTACATTATTAAGTAAAAGTATCTCATACATTTGTAACCGGCATAGGATTTGTGCCTTGCGGAGCACCGTATCGCGTCATGCCTTCTCCGCTTCCGCATTCCTATGTAGCCGGTGTTTGTATTTAAGCGCCGTGTATGCCGGTAGATGCTACTCTTTCCCTCGCCAGACTGCCGCCCGCCATCACTGCCCTCTCGTAGCTCTTGGGCTGTAACCTCGGTAGGTCTGCGTGTTGTAGTGCGTGCGTGGGTTTATATACTGTGTTGTGTGGTGCCAATCTCGTGTCTGTGTCGTAGATGCTGCCTAAAAGCTCTGGATAGAGGCCCGATGCGTGTCTGCGGTTGGGAGAGCTAATGTGGCTCAAACATAATTCCCCTTAGGTAGGCTACAAAATTATTTTGTCTGCTACGGTCATATCCAGATTGTCTTGTATGTTTGTGTTGGGGCTGGTAAACCAACATAAACAATAATCAATTAAAGAAAGCGAGACAAGACAGATAACCATTTTACTTCGAAGGAGAGACGAAACAGAGATAAGGACCCAGTTCCAAAAAAGGAGCTGAAGACAAATCCTCCGCTCGGTCTCTGGGCTCTCTGAGCGAATCTTCTTCCTTTATTAGTAAACCACGCCCCTAATTTACATAGCACGACTCTAGTCTAAGGGAAAAGGGGAAAAAACATAAATGATGCCAGAGCCGTGAGATAACAATGTTGAAAGTGTACAATGTTCTCATTATTTTCATCCTTGAGACAGTCGGTCTCACAGTACAGCTCTCCCAGAAACCCAGGCAAAGGGAGTAACCCAGGCAGATAAGATTCATTCAGTTTTATAAATCAAGAAAGAATCTGCAACTCAAAGCACAAACATTAATAATATCTTTTCAGTCAGCAGGTTATAACCTCTAAGACTAAGCAAAATATAGAGAATAGATATATTTCCCCAACAGTTTGTCTGTAATATTATGTGTTTATCCCTTAGACGCTGTTGGCCATTGCTGTTTTTATTTGGGTCTAGTTAATGGTTGAGTTACGTGTTGTGTTATACTTTTTATGTTTTGTTTCCGTTTTGCATAGTTACTGTTTCCTATTATTGGTACGATTTGACTGGTTTTTGTCTGTCTCCTAAGCCCTGTAACTGTATTCTGTTCTCTGCTCCAGGACCTGGTTCGGGCGTGGTTGCCCCAGACGGTGGGGGGTTTGGTGATAGTCCCTCACTCCTTCTCCATCACTCTGCGTGTGTTGTGGTATTTTTGCACGTCCCTCACATATTTGCACATTTAGTTTGCCCTAGTTTTGATATGTGTGTGTTTTTGTTGTGCGTTTGTTTGTTTGTGTGTGTGTGACACGGAGCGTGGTGAGTACTGTCCCCAACTCCTTGTGCCCCCACTAGGTGCATCTACGGTCGACCAGTCCTGTGCACTTTTAAGCTAATTGACTAACTAGTCGTGTGCTGCTAGCTATCTTTTTAAAACTTTAGCTCGTCTAAATAAACAATGAATTCTTAAATTATAAAAATAAATGTAATTCTTTTAAAACTCCTGAATTGACTGTCTCTTTTTGACCATCAACTGCATCCTTACCCTACGGTTACACATTATTAAGTAAAAGTATCTCATACATTATTAAGTAAAAGTACAAAAGTATGTTGTAAAATTTACTTTATGAGTTAAAAGTATTTAATAGTTTAATGTGCAGGATTTTTCTAAACCATTTGAATCAAACCAGGTCTAAACCAGGCAAGGCCGTGGGAAGCCAGGGTGCTGAGGATGCTGCAGCACCCCCTGGTGGATAGTTTGTGTATTGCAAGCAATATTATTAAACAGGAAATAAGCACAGAAAAAGCGTTTTTGGGGGAAATCCTGTCCCTCAGCCCCCCCCTAACAAAAATAAGTTCCCACGGCTCTGAAACCAGGTCTAAAACAGGAACTAAACCAGGACTGACCGAGATCGGGTCTAAACCAGGTCTAAACTGGGACTAAACCAGTTCATCGTAAAGAGGTCGCTTTGAAAATAAAATACTTTTAACCCAATTTAAAAATATAGTGGAGTAAAAAGTACAGATACAGGCTCTGAAATGTAGTGAAGTAAAAGTACCTATAATGTGTACTCTTTACTTAGTTACTTTCCACCACTGCTAATAACGAGTTTATTCCAAAACTAAACCAGATCCAAAAGTGTCGACGTTTAAACTCGTTTCCATTCGTTGGATTCCGGGGCTGAAAACGTCGGCTTCATTTTGACACAAAGACCAAATAATGGAGAAGTGGATTTTGCTCATGATGAAGTATCGAGGCTCGTCCCACCTGCTGATGTCACGAGGTGGTGGTTCCATGCGTCCCCAGCAGAGGGAGCGTCTCTTCAGTCCAAACGATGCAGTGATGAGGAAGTGTGAGGGGACGGCCGTAACCGGGGGCGACGGGGCTACACACTGGATTTACAGCAGAAGGTCTTGGAAGATGATGGGGTAAAGGACGGCCGATATCCTGGTCCGATATCTGGGGATTTTTCTCTCATATTCATTGATCTCCATTTATTTTTAATATACAGTGTTTCTACCGGGCATGAAGTCTTTAAACGTGTCCAGATCAAGGCCGTAAATGTCGTTAAAAAGCATTAATTGGATTCAAACGGCGTTAAATCTAAATGTGTTAAAACATGATGACGTTGTGAATTCAGCACAAACACCAAAATGATCCTTAAACATAATTCAGCTGCAGTTTGGGCTGAAATTGACTCAAACTTCAAATCATAAACAGTGACTTCCTGTTTGGATCCAGCGCGCCAAAATAAAAGCACACAGCTCGTCTCATTGGTTAGTTCAGCAGGTACTTGCAACAAGAATGTAATTAAATACACACGTTTGTCTGTTAATAGTCCCCCCCTAATGCTGGCGGGGTTTATGTTGGGGGAAAAGGGGAAGTCCTGTAAATGCTCCGGTTGTTGCTCCGCCTCTGACCCGGGGCAGTGATGTGTTGACGGGACACTGACCGAGATCCTCTCACGACGACGGTTCCAAATATCAGACCCTGATGTCGGCCGCAGCTCGTCTTCTGTCGGACGCTGGTTCTATTTGAAATCCCTGAGCTCTGGGGCCGACGGGCTGTGAGCTCCAGTCCAGAAGCTTTTAGATTTGGGTAAAGGCGCTCGGTGAGAGGCTAAAGGAAGCTAACGGCTAACTGGAGTTCCTGAGCTCAAAAAAAAAAAAATCGGCCAAACTCTCCCTTTACAAAGTTTCAGAGTTTTCCAGGAAGTGGATCATTCATTCACAAATACTGACCGGTTTGGTATCCACGTGTAGCAGGAAAGGCTGTGATCCAAATATGGTCATTTCCTGTGTGGGAGGAGCCGTGCGTGATATTATTTTTGCTAAAACATCGTCAACACAATTATATTCCAGACTTTGCTGAAGATTGTTCTGAGCTTTCCTGAGTTTGTGACGTTTATCGTTTCACTTCCTTATCGGACACGGACAGGAAGTGACGTGGAAGGTAAACTGTTTAAACTGTTGCCGTGCCGACCAGGTTAAGTCGACGGGAAACGAGTCGAGCTGCTCTGGAATGTTTCCTCCTCCTACGTCACTTCCTGTCCGCGGCTGAAACATTCAAATAAAAGTAACTTTCCTGCCAAACGTTTCTTCATTAAAACTGCTGCTTCACTGAAATAAAAAGATCATTTTTAAAAGCGTTCAAACCTGTCGTATGTACTTGAAGTAAAAGTATCTCATACATTATTAAGTAAAAGTATCTCTTACATTATTAAGTAAAAGTATCTCATACATTTGTAACCGGCATAGGATTTGTGCCTTGCGGAGCACCGTATTGCGTCATGCCTTCTCCGCTTCCGCATTCCTATGTAGCCGGTGTTTGTATTTAAGCGCCGTGTATGCCGGTAGATGCTACTCTTTCCCTCGCCAGACTGCCGCCCGCCATCACTGCCCTCTCGTAGCTCTTGGGCTGTAACCTCGGTAGGTCTGCGTGTTGTAGTGCGTGCGTGGGTTTATATACTGTGTTGTGTGGTGCCAATCTCGTGTCTGTGTCGTAGATGCTGCCTAAAAGCTCTGGATAGAGGCCCGATGCGTGTCTGCGGTTGGGAGAGCTAATGTGGCTCAAACATAATTCCCCTTAGGTAGGCTACAAAATTATTTTGTCTGCTACGGTCATATCCAGATTGTCTTGTATGTTTGTGTTGGGGCTGGTAAACCAACATAAACAATAATCAATTAAAGAAAGCGAGACAAGACAGATAACCATTTTACTTCGAAGGAGAGACGAAACAGAGATAAGGACCCAGTTCCAAAAAAGGAGCTGAAGACAAATCCTCCGCTCGGTCTCTGGGCTCTCTGAGCGAATCTTCTTCCTTTATTAGTAAACCACGCCCCTAATTTACATAGCACGACTCTAGTCTAAGGGAAAAGGGGAAAAAACATAAATGATGCCAGAGCCGTGAGATAACAATGTTGAAAGTGTACAATGTTCTCATTATTTTCATCCTTGAGACAGTCGGTCTCACAGTACAGCTCTCCCAGAAACCCAGGCAAAGGGAGTAACCCAGGCAGATAAGATTCATTCAGTTTTATAAATCAAGAAAGAATCTGCAACTCAAAGCACAAACATTAATAATATCTTTTCAGTCAGCAGGTTATAACCTCTAAGACTAAGCAAAATATAGAGAATAGATATATTTCCCCAACAGTTTGTCTGTAATATTATGTGTTTATCCCTTAGACGCTGTTGGCCATTGCTGTTTTTATTTGGGTCTAGTTAATGGTTGAGTTACGTGTTGTGTTATACTTTTTATGTTTTGTTTCCGTTTTGCATAGTTACTGTTTCCTATTATTGGTACGATTTGACTGGTTTTTGTCTGTCTCCTAAGCCCTGTAACTGTATTCTGTTCTCTGCTCCAGGACCTGGTTCGGGCGTGGTTGCCCCAGACGGTGGGGGGTTTGGTGATAGTCCCTCACTCCTTCTCCATCACTCTGCGTGTGTTGTGGTATTTTTGCACGTCCCTCACATATTTGCACATTTAGTTTGCCCTAGTTTTGATATGTGTGTGTTTTTGTTGTGCGTTTGTTTGTTTGTGTGTGTGTGACACGGAGCGTGGTGAGTACTGTCCCCAACTCCTTGTGCCCCCACTAGGTGCATCTACGGTCGACCAGTCCTGTGCACTTTTAAGCTAATTGACTAACTAGTCGTGTGCTGCTAGCTATCTTTTTAAAACTTTAGCTCGTCTAAATAAACAATGAATTCTTAAATTATAAAAATAAATGTAATTCTTTTAAAACTCCTGAATTGACTGTCTCTTTTTGACCATCAACTGCATCCTTACCCTACGGTTACACATTATTAAGTAAAAGTATCTCATACATTATTAAGTAAAAGTACAAAAGTATGTTGTAAAATTTACTTTATGAGTTAAAAGTATTTAATAGTTTAATGTGCAGGATTTTTCTAAACCATTTGAATCAAACCAGGTCTAAACCAGGCAAGGCCGTGGGAAGCCAGGGTGCTGAGGATGCTGCAGCACCCCCTGGTGGATAGTTTGTGTATTGCAAGCAATATTATTAAACAGGAAATAAGCACAGAAAAAGCGTTTTTGGGGGAAATCCTGTCCCTCAGCCCCCCCCTAACAAAAATAAGTTCCCACGGCTCTGAAACCAGGTCTAAAACAGGAACTAAACCAGGACTGACCGAGATCGGGTCTAAACCAGGTCTAAACTGGGACTAAACCAGTTCATCGTAAAGAGGTCGCTTTGAAAATAAAATACTTTTAACCCAATTTAAAAATATAGTGGAGTAAAAAGTACAGATACAGGCTCTGAAATGTAGTGAAGTAAAAGTACCTATAATGTGTACTCTTTACTTAGTTACTTTCCACCACTGCTAATAACGAGTTTATTCCAAAACTAAACCAGATCCAAAAGTGTCGACGTTTAAACTCGTTTCCATTCGTTGGATTCCGGGGCTGAAAACGTCGGCTTCATTTTGACACAAAGACCAAATAATGGAGAAGTGGATTTTGCTCATGATGAAGTATCGAGGCTCGTCCCACCTGCTGATGTCACGAGGTGGTGGTTCCATGCGTCCCCAGCAGAGGGAGCGTCTCTTCAGTCCAAACGATGCAGTGATGAGGAAGTGTGAGGGGACGGCCGTAACCGGGGGCGACGGGGCTACACACTGGATTTACAGCAGAAGGTCTTGGAAGATGATGGGGTAAAGGACGGCCGATATCCTGGTCCGATATCTGGGGATTTTTCTCTCATATTCATTGATCTCCATTTATTTTTAATATACAGTGTTTCTACCGGGCATGAAGTCTTTAAACGTGTCCAGATCAAGGCCGTAAATGTCGTTAAAAAGCATTAATTGGATTCAAACGGCGTTAAATCTAAATGTGTTAAAACATGATGACGTTGTGAATTCAGCACAAACACCAAAATGATCCTTAAACATAATTCAGCTGCAGTTTGGGCTGAAATTGACTCAAACTTCAAATCATAAACAGTGACTTCCTGTTTGGATCCAGCGCGCCAAAATAAAAGCACACAGCTCGTCTCATTGGTTAGTTCAGCAGGTACTTGCAACAAGAATGTAATTAAATACACACGTTTGTCTGTTAATAGTCCCCCCCTAATGCTGGCGGGGTTTATGTTGGGGGAAAAGGGGAAGTCCTGTAAATGCTCCGGTTGTTGCTCCGCCTCTGACCCGGGGCAGTGATGTGTTGACGGGACACTGACCGAGATCCTCTCACGACGACGGTTCCAAATATCAGACCCTGATGTCGGCCGCAGCTCGTCTTCTGTCGGACGCTGGTTCTATTTGAAATCCCTGAGCTCTGGGGCCGACGGGCTGTGAGCTCCAGTCCAGAAGCTTTTAGATTTGGGTAAAGGCGCTCGGTGAGAGGCTAAAGGAAGCTAACGGCTAACTGGAGTTCCTGAGCTCAAAAAAAAAAAAATCGGCCAAACTCTCCCTTTACAAAGTTTCAGAGTTTTCCAGGAAGTGGATCATTCATTCACAAATACTGACCGGTTTGGTATCCACGTGTAGCAGGAAAGGCTGTGATCCAAATATGGTCATTTCCTGTGTGGGAGGAGCCGTGCGTGATATTATTTTTGCTAAAACATCGTCAACACAATTATATTCCAGACTTTGCTGAAGATTGTTCTGAGCTTTCCTGAGTTTGTGACGTTTATCGTTTCACTTCCTTATCGGACACGGACAGGAAGTGACGTGGAAGGTAAACTGTTTAAACTGTTGCCGTGCCGACCAGGTTAAGTCGACGGGAAACGAGTCGAGCTGCTCTGGAATGTTTCCTCCTCCTACGTCACTTCCTGTCCGCGGCTGAAACATTCAAATAAAAGTAACTTTCCTGCCAAACGTTTCTTCATTAAAACTGCTGCTTCACTGAAATAAAAAGATCATTTTTAAAAGCGTTCAAACCTGTCGTATGTACTTGAAGTAAAAGTATCTCATACATTATTAAGTAAAAGTATCTCTTACATTATTAAGTAAAAGTATCTCATACATTTGTAACCGGCATAGGATTTGTGCCTTGCGGAGCACCGTATCGCGTCATGCCTTCTCCGCTTCCGCATTCCTATGTAGCCGGTGTTTGTATTTAAGCGCCGTGTATGCCGGTAGATGCTACTCTTTCCCTCGCCAGACTGCCGCCCGCCATCACTGCCCTCTCGTAGCTCTTGGGCTGTAACCTCGGTAGGTCTGCGTGTTGTAGTGCGTGCGTGGGTTTATATACTGTGTTGTGTGGTGCCAATCTCGTGTCTGTGTCGTAGATGCTGCCTAAAAGCTCTGGATAGAGGCCCGATGCGTGTCTGCGGTTGGGAGAGCTAATGTGGCTCAAACATAATTCCCCTTAGGTAGGCTACAAAATTATTTTGTCTGCTACGGTCATATCCAGATTGTCTTGTATGTTTGTGTTGGGGCTGGTAAACCAACATAAACAATAATCAATTAAAGAAAGCGAGACAAGACAGATAACCATTTTACTTCGAAGGAGAGACGAAACAGAGATAAGGACCCAGTTCCAAAAAAGGAGCTGAAGACAAATCCTCCGCTCGGTCTCTGGGCTCTCTGAGCGAATCTTCTTCCTTTATTAGTAAACCACGCCCCTAATTTACATAGCACGACTCTAGTCTAAGGGAAAAGGGGAAAAAACATAAATGATGCCAGAGCCGTGAGATAACAATGTTGAAAGTGTACAATGTTCTCATTATTTTCATCCTTGAGACAGTCGGTCTCACAGTACAGCTCTCCCAGAAACCCAGGCAAAGGGAGTAACCCAGGCAGATAAGATTCATTCAGTTTTATAAATCAAGAAAGAATCTGCAACTCAAAGCACAAACATTAATAATATCTTTTCAGTCAGCAGGTTATAACCTCTAAGACTAAGCAAAATATAGAGAATAGATATATTTCCCCAACAGTTTGTCTGTAATATTATGTGTTTATCCCTTAGACGCTGTTGGCCATTGCTGTTTTTATTTGGGTCTAGTTAATGGTTGAGTTACGTGTTGTGTTATACTTTTTATGTTTTGTTTCCGTTTTGCATAGTTACTGTTTCCTATTATTGGTACGATTTGACTGGTTTTTGTCTGTCTCCTAAGCCCTGTAACTGTATTCTGTTCTCTGCTCCAGGACCTGGTTCGGGCGTGGTTGCCCCAGACGGTGGGGGGTTTGGTGATAGTCCCTCACTCCTTCTCCATCACTCTGCGTGTGTTGTGGTATTTTTGCACGTCCCTCACATATTTGCACATTTAGTTTGCCCTAGTTTTGATATGTGTGTGTTTTTGTTGTGCGTTTGTTTGTTTGTGTGTGTGTGACACGGAGCGTGGTGAGTACTGTCCCCAACTCCTTGTGCCCCCACTAGGTGCATCTACGGTCGACCAGTCCTGTGCACTTTTAAGCTAATTGACTAACTAGTCGTGTGCTGCTAGCTATCTTTTTAAAACTTTAGCTCGTCTAAATAAACAATGAATTCTTAAATTATAAAAATAAATGTAATTCTTTTAAAACTCCTGAATTGACTGTCTCTTTTTGACCATCAACTGCATCCTTACCCTACGGTTACACATTATTAAGTAAAAGTATCTCATACATTATTAAGTAAAAGTACAAAAGTATGTTGTAAAATTTACTTTATGAGTTAAAAGTATTTAATAGTTTAATGTGCAGGATTTTTCTAAACCATTTGAATCAAACCAGGTCTAAACCAGGCAAGGCCGTGGGAAGCCAGGGTGCTGAGGATGCTGCAGCACCCCCTGGTGGATAGTTTGTGTATTGCAAGAAATATTATTAAACAGGAAATAAGCACAGAAAAAGCGTTTTTGGGGGAAATCCTGTCCCTCAGCCCCCCCCCTAACAAAAATAAGTTCCCACGGCTCTGAAACCAGGTCTAAAACAGGAACTAAACCAGGACTGACCGAGATCGGGTCTAAACCAGGTCTAAACTGGGACTAAACCAGTTCATCGTAAAGAGGTCGCTTTGAAAATAAAATACTTTTAACCCAATTTAAAAATATAGTGGAGTAAAAAGTACAGATACAGGCTCTGAAATGTAGTGAAGTAAAAGTACCTATAATGTGTACTCTTTACTTAGTTACTTTCCACCACTGCTAATAACGAGTTTATTCCAAAACTAAACCAGATCCAAAAGTGTCGACGTTTAAACTCGTTTCCATTCGTTGGATTCCGGGGCTGAAAACGTCGGCTTCATTTTGACACAAAGACCAAATAATGGAGAAGTGGATTTTGCTCATGATGAAGTATCGAGGCTCGTCCCACCTGCTGATGTCACGAGGTGGTGGTTCCATGCGTCCCCAGCAGAGGGAGCGTCTCTTCAGTACAAACGATGCAGTGATGAGGAAGTGTGAGGGGACGGCCGTAACCGGGGGCGACGGGGCTACACACTGGATTTACAGCAGAAGGTCTTGGAAGATGATGGGGTAAAGGACGGCCGATATCCTGGTCCGATATCTGGGGATTTTTCTCTCATATTCATTGATCTCCATTTATTTTTAATATACAGTGTTTCTACCGGGCATGAAGTCTTTAAACGTGTCCAGATCGAGGCCGTAAATGTCGTTAAAAAGCATTAATTGGATTCAAACGGCGTTAAATCTAAATGTGTTAAAACATGATGACGTTGTGAATTCAGCACAAACACCAAAATGATCCTTAAACATAATTCAGCTGCAGTTTGGGCTGAAATTGACTCAAACTTCAAATCATAACAGTGACTTCCTGTTTGGATCCAGCGCGCCAAAATAAAAGCACACAGCTCGTCTCATTGGTTAGTTCAGCAGGTACTTGCAACAAGAATGTAATTAAATACACATGTTTGTCTGTTAATAGTTGGGCGGAAAGAAAGCTGAACTAATGAATAAGATGGTGCTTTTATTTTGGCGTGCTGGATTGAAACAGGAAGTCACTTCTTGGGCGGCGTTGTTATGATTTGAAGTTATGCACAGAGTCAATTTGTTTTTTGTCTTTACAACGAGCTCCCTCTGAAGAACCTCAACGTAAAGGTCCTGAACAGGGCTGGGTTTTTATTATTCCATAAAATCTATATTTGTATCATTTATTTGAGCTGAAACGACTTCCTTTAATGCCGCCCCTGGACCAACAGCGTCTGAACCCGGATCTAAAGATATACATTAAAGTTGTGTTTCTCATTCTGTTAAAAGGCTATGGGGGAAGTGAATGGACCAGTGGGCGGAGCTATGGGGGAAGTGAATGGACCAGTGGGCGGAGCTATGGAGTTTAACGTAATAAACCTAAAAGTCCCAAAATCTCCATGTTTTGCCCCGAATATCAATTAACCCTTTAGTGCCAAAGTCACGGCCGTCCCACTTTAGCCACTGCCCGGTCCCATCAGTTTCTATGATCAATGTATTTTCTACTGTTCACATCAAGTTATTTATTTCACGATTTGCTCCAAAACCTTTTGTCATTTGGGCCACGAGGAAGAAAACATTTTAATATCGTCACATTTTTGGTTAAATTTTTTATTTTTTTATTTAAATTTTTTTCTGAAACGTGATCAATAAAGGAGTTTTTTTCTTCTCGCCGCGGCCCGGATACATTTGCTGTAAAATGACATAGTTTTGTACAGTTGTGTTTAAATGTGCGTGTTGTAAATGGAATGAACGTTTTTTATGGCTGTTTTTACAGTAAATAAATATTACGGCTTTTCTTTTGTATAAAAATGCGAGTGTGAAGAAAACGATGCTTTGAAATAAACAGTTACATCCTGTGGTCGTTTTCTTTATGATTCAGAGACTTTGTTTTGTTTGTAAGAATTTAAGGCTAATGTTGAAACTGGGGCCGTCCCGATCCGATCTTCAGCATCTGTGGCCCAGTCTGAGGATGATGATGCTCCACTTTAACTTCAGCCACTTTAACTACAAACAAATATTACATTGACTCTGTGATGCATTCCTGCTGTTTGTTTATGGAACTCTCCACAGTTTGGACCCTTATAGTTTTTAGCATCGAGTGAATCAGCTCTGTGGTCATTCATGGACATAAAACACACGAGCGCCTTTTCTTCAGTTCGGCTTTACCCAAATCTAAACCCTTTGACTGGAGAGTTTTCGGCCTATAAGCCGCTGTGACCTCGTTTGAATGATCGAAACTTTTTTGTCACATATTTGTTGTGTTTTTGTTTACAGCCTATAGGCCGCTGCAATGCCTAATTTGAAAGCTAAGGCCTTGTCGTTTCTGAATGTGTGTCAGATCTGTGTGAGTAAACTCACCTTGCAGGTGTTGGACGGTAACTGGTTCCAATGTTACAGTATGTTCTAGGAAAACACGGCTCTTCTTTTGGAAGGAAGTGGTCAGTCAGAAACTCCGCCTTCAGGGAGCCTAAAGGGGCGGAGCAACTCACTATTGTGCATCGCAGTAACATGAATTCAGATAAAGCAAAACATTAAATGATAGGGTTATAGGTTAGAGTTAGGGTTTGCGCTGAGGGGCCTATGGGGACATTAAGGTGGGCCTGGTAGGCCCTATGGGAGGTGGATGGATGCTGGTTGTCCATAGGGATGGGTCGAGATGGCGTGGGTTGGCCCAGAGCCAGACTTGCACCAGGGCCTCGCACAACTACGCTACGCCCCTGCCCGACAAACGAATCATCCCAGGCGTCTGAGACGATGTCAGTGATTCAAAAAGCCCTGAGACACAAAACCATCCATGAGCTTCATTGAAACACTTATTGTTAATGACTCTGAAAAATAATTTGCATAATAATTTGGAACATACTGTAGTCGTGTCCAAACTTATTTCTAACTTTCCAAACATCCCAGTTCTTCACAGCTCATTTCACAACTTTCACAATAAAGCAACAACTGACCTGCTCTTGAGCATGTTAAGAAATTGAGAAACAAAATTAAATTCAATTTAGTTAATTTTAAACACATTAGAAATAACTTAACAACTGATGCTTCAAAACTGTACCTAAACGCCACAATTCTCTCGCATATAAATTATTGTTTGACGAGTTGGTCTCAGGCCACGTTGTTGCCCATAGAAAGACTTTATAAGCAGACAGTAAAAACAGACAAAAAGAACAATTATAATTTACACTATTGTAAAGTCTTTACCAAACATAATGTTTTAAAGTGGGAACAGTTGATAATGTACTCGGATGTAATTATGGTCTATAAAACCCTGAACGGACTCCGCCCCCAGTACAGGAGTTTATACAGCTGCATGTAAATACAAACACACGCTCTTCAAGCAGAGGAGAATCCCATTTAGAAAGACTTCATTTGGACCATCTGCCTTCTCAGTACGCGCAGCACACTCCTGGAACTTGGTCCAACAGAACTGAGGAACCGGACCTCATTCCACACTTTTAGGAACTCTGTGAAGAAGTGGCTTTTGGACAATCAGACATGTGAACACAACATGGTCTAAAGTCCCGACCACTGATACAGGTCTTGCTGTGTGGAAGATGGTGGTGTTGTGTGTATTGTCCCTTTCTGATCTTTTAGTTGAACAACTTGACCTATTCTTTGCATTTTTAACTATATGTTGTTATTCATCATTCACTTTGTTTGTCTCTGTGATCGTGTTTTGTTGTATGTCCTACCTGTCTTGACATCGACCTGCCATGGGACTCCGGATGAAAATTAGCCTATATGGCTAACTCCGGTACATTTACATGTTAATTAATGTGGACTGTCCCAATTCAAATAAATAAATTCAAATTGACCTGATAATGAGAGAAACTATTTCATTCCACTGGCACAAAACAATATCAGTATCTTTATGACTGCTCTGAAACCAACTCAAATGCACAAGAACAAAAATATAAACCAGTCAGTATCTGGTGTGACCTCCATTGGCCTCATGCAGTGCAACACATCTTCTTCCATAGAGTTTATCAGATTGTCCATTGTGGCCTGTGGAATGTTGGTCCACTCGTCTTCAATGGCTGCGAAGCTGCTGGATATTAGTGGGAACTGGTCCACGCTGTCGTATTCGCCGGTCAAGCACATCCCAAACATGCTCAATGGGGGACATGTCCGGTGAGTATGCTGGCCATGCAAGAACTGGGACATTTTCAGCTTCCAAGAATTGTGTACAGATCCTAGCAACATGGGGCCGTGCATTACCTGAAACATGAGGTGATGTTCATGGATGTGTGGCACAACAATGGGCCTCAGGATCTCATCACGGTATCTCTGTGCATTCAAAATGCCATCAATAAAATGCACCTGTGTTCTTCGTCCATAACAGATGCCCATACCATAACCCCCCCACCACCATGAGCCACAACATGGACATCAGCAAAGCGCTCACCCACACGACGCCACACACGCCGTCTGCCCTGAACAATGTAAACCGAGATTCATCCGTGAAGAGAACACCTCTCCAACGTGCCAGACGCCATCGAATGTGAGCATTTGCTCAAGTCTGTTACGGCGACGAGCTGGAGTCAGGTCAAGACCCCGATGAGGACCACGAGCTGGAGTCTGGTCAAGACCCCGATGAGGACGACGAGCTGGAGTCTGGTCAAGACCCCGATGAGGACGACGAGCTGGAGTCAGGTCAAGACCCCGATG
Organism: Proterorhinus semilunaris; assembly: GCA_021464625.1. Classification (NCBI taxonomy): domain Eukaryota; kingdom Metazoa; phylum Chordata; class Actinopteri; order Gobiiformes; family Gobiidae; genus Proterorhinus; species Proterorhinus semilunaris. Next base: position 2,807,964 of record CM038352.1, read on the forward strand.
AGGACCACGAGCTGGAGTCAGGTCAAGACCCCGATGAGGACCACGAGCTGGAGTCAGGTCAAGACCCCGATGAGGACCACGAGCTGGAGTCAGGTCAAGATCCAGATGAGGACCACGAGCTGGAGTCAAGACCCCGATGAGGACCACGAGCTGGAGTCAGGTCAAGACCCCGATGAGGACGACGAGCTGGAGTCAGGTCAAGACCCCGATGAGGACCACGAGCTGGAGTCAAGACCCCGATGAGGACGACGAGCTGGAGTCAGGTCAAGACCCCGATGAGGACGACGAGCTGGAGTCAGGTCAAGACCCCGATGAGGACCACGAGCTGGAGTCAGGTCAAGACCCCGATGAGGACGACGAGCTGGAGTCAGATCAAGACCCCGATGAGGACGACGAGCTGGAGTCGGGTCAAGACCCCGATGAGGACGACGAGCTGGAGTCGGGTCAAGACCCCGATGAGGACGACGAGCTGGAGTCGGGTCAAGACCCCGATGAGGACGACGAGCAGTTGAGCTTCCCTGAGACGGTTTCTGACAGTTTGTGCAGAAATGGTTTGGTTATGCAAACCAATTGTTTCAGCAGCTGTCTGAGTGGCTGGTCTCAGACGATCTTGGAGGTGAACCTGCTGGATGTGGAGGTCCTGGGCTGGTGTGGTTACACGTGGTCTGCGGTTGTGAGGCCGGTTGGATGTTCTGCCATATTCTCTGAAACGCCTTTGGAGACGGCTTATGGCGGAGAAATGAACATTCAATGCACGAGCAACAGATCTGGTGGACATTCCTGCTGCCAGCATGCCAAGTGCACGCTCCCTCAATGCTTGTGGCATCTGTGGCATTTTGCTGTGAGACAAAACTGCACATTTCAGGGTGGCCTTTTGTTGTGGGCAGTATAAGGTACACCTGTGCACTAATCATGATGTCAGATCAGCATCTTGATGTGGCACACCTGTGAGGTGGGATGGATTATCTCAGCAGAGCAGAAGTGCTCACTATCACACATTTGGACTGATTTGTGAACAATGTTTGAGAGAAATGGTAATATTGTGAATCTGGAATGAATTTTAGATCTTTAAGTCCATCTCATGAAAAATGGAGCAGAAACAAAGGTGTTGCGTTTATATTTTTGTTGAGTGTATATAGAAACTTGAATGAATGTTTTAAAACCGGATGAGTGAGTTCAATCAGGATCTGTGTCTTTAAAAACCTCCGTCAGAAGTTTGTGTGTGAGTCATTGCACACGCCTCGTCCCAAACCAGGACACACTGATCAGACACAAACGTCTCTGCGGAGCCTGGACTGAGGTGAGTCTGAAGGGTTTCTCACATAAATGGTGTTTAAATAGTATAATAAATAAATGTATTATATTATTCAAATATAATCTAGTCTAATGTGGCCTTTTATCTGCTGTTGTGTCAGCAGGAGGTTCAGATAGAGTTGTGTGTTTTTACTGTGTTTGTCTCTAACTTTCCTTGGTCAAATCTGGCCTGAGGTCACGTTTGCTCTAAGAGAGACTTCTTTCACTGATGTCCCTTGAAAATGACTTTACAGACATAATTAAAGACTTGTCAGCCAGAAAGTCAAGAAGACCCTTTTAAGATATATGGCTATGCTAACTTTATTATTTCTGCCATATTGTTGAAGCATGTTTTCTGCTTGTTGTTTGCAAGAGAGTCTGTTTTAGTCGTAGTTTTTTTGCTTTAAAGATTGAGATTTTGAAACATATTGCAAGATGTCATTTAACATTTATTTTGATACATGTAGGAGCAGCAGGGTTAGGGTTTTAGTGGGATTCAGGGTTAGGGTTATAGGTTAGAGTTAGGGTTTGCGCTGAGGGGCCTATGGGGACATTAAGGTGGGCCTGGTAGGCCCTATGGGAGGTGGGTGTATGCTGGTTGTCCATAGGGATGGGTCGAGATGGCGTGGGTTGGCCCAGAGCCAGACTTGCACCAGGGCCTCGCACAACTACGCTACGCCCCTGCCTGACAAACGAATCATCCCAGGCGTCTGAGACGATGTCAGTGATTCAAAGAGCCCTGAGACACAAAACCATCCATGAGCTTCATTGAAAAACTTATTTTTAATGACTCTGAAATATAATTTGCATAATAATTTGGAACATACTGTAGTCGTGCCCGAACTTATTTCTAACTTTCCAAACGTCCCAGTTCTTCACAGCTCATTTCACAACTTTCACAATAAAGCAACAACTGACCTGCTATTGAGCTTTGACCTGATAATGAGAGAAACTATTTCATTCCACTGGCACAAAACAATATCAGTATCTTTATGACGGCTCTGAAACCAACTCAATAAACAGAAACTTGAATGAATGTTTTAAAACCGGATCCGTGAGTTCAATCCGGATTTGCAACTTTCAAAACCTCCGTCAGAAGTTTGTGTGTGAGTCATTTCTCACATAAATGGTGTTTAAATAGAGCTGAGAGTTACAGATCCACAGAGTCAGAGAACAGGAAGTGACATCGTGTTCAGGGAGAGACTCTGACACAGGTTTACAGGCTGGAACAGGGAAGGGCATCTGACGCACCTGTAAGTAAGTGCTTCATTGTCATTGTACAAGCCTTCACTGTTTGCTGTTCCCACGTAATGTTTAGTCATTTTAGTGTAAATTAGTATATGTTGCACTTCAATAATATTGAAAAACCGTCTAAAACCGTGTGTACTGCCCCCTCATGGCTAGAAAGTGAAGTGAAGCTCATGCGCAGGGATGGCATACATCCACATTTGGATGGTGCTTCCCTTTTATCTACGAATGTGGCCGATAGTCGCGGCCCAACCTGACGGTCCAGATATGAGCCCCGGGCCAGAGCGGTCGTGTAGAACACTCCTCTGTAACCACCGACCCGGCTCCCGGATTGTCACAAATCATCAAGTGTGTAGATTCTCAAATAAAGACCGTCCCCCGTAAACCAAAGACTAAAACATTAAAAGCTAAGAAAACAAACGCTGGCGTCCGACCAAATAACTTAACACAGATACCCAAGAGTAAACTTAACATTAAACGAAACAATAAACAAAGTGCTAAGCAGATCCTTGTTTTTGTCCCACAGACACAAAGACACAGTGTTCTCAGTCGCCTCGAGTCTCTCTCTCTAAAACCAGAACATCAGGTTAGAAATCTAGGAGTAATCCTGGACTCAGACCTGAACTTAAACAGCCACATCAAAGCAATAACATCATCAGCTTTTTACCATCTGAAAAACATTCAGATCAGAGGAATAGTGTCAAAACCAGACTTGGAGACACTCATCCATGCGTTTGTCTCCAGCAGGTTAGACTACTGTAACGGCTGCTCACTGGCCTTTCTAAACGAGCTGTTAGAGCTGCAGAACATCCAGAACGCTGCTGCTCGAGTCCTGACAAGAACCAGGAAATACCACCATATTAGTCCAGTGCTCCGGTCTCTGCACTGGCTTCCTGTCGCTCAGAGAATAGAATTTAAAACAGCTCTGCTTGTGTACAAGTCGTTTCATGGTTTAGCACCAAAGTCCATCTCTGACATGTTAGAGCCGTATGAACCATCTCGGGCCCTGAGAACTTCAGGGAGGGGTCTCCTGGTGGTTCCCAGAGTCAGGACTAAACACGCTGAGGCTAAAGCTAAAATCTGGAACAGTCTTCATGAGGATGTGAGACAGGCATCAACTCTGACAATGTTCAAATCCAGGCTGAAAACAGCTCTTTTTACCCGAGCAGATGGAAACTGAAAGTATTTTATCTGCACTCTGGCCTTTTACTGTCATTGATTAGATTTATGTTGATGTTTTAATGATTTGATCTGTTTTCTTGTAATTTTATGCAACTGTGAAGCACTTTGAATTGTGCTCTACAAATAAACTTGCCTTGCACATAACGTGTGGGTTGTTGAATATTAGATCAATCTCATCAAAGTCCGTTTCAGTAAATGATTTAATTTGCGATAACAACATTGACCTTCTCGCCCTAACTGAAACATGGCTTCAGCAGGATGACTATGTTAGGCTGAATGAATCTACCCCTAGTTACGTCAATGTTCAGGCTGCCAGAACCACAGGCCGAGGTGGGGGGGTGGCAGTGATATCACACTCTAATCTTGTTCTAAACCCTAAAAATAACCTAAAGTTTAATTTGTTTGAAAGTCTAACACTGTCTCTTACCTGTCCCAAATGGACAAATCAAAACGCTTTACTACTTGCTATTATTTATCGGCCTCCTGGCCCCGATTCAGACTTCTTAGCAGAGTTCTCTGAGGTTTAGCCAGGATAGTGTTGGATTGGAATAAAATGATAATAGTAGGTGATTTTAACATTCATGTCGATAATAATAGTGTCTGAGCAAGATGTCTGTGTAAGTTCTCAGTCGTACAGGAGTTGTCCATCGTCAATGAAGGTACTTGATTCATCTTCTGTACTCAGTAGTTGAAGACTTCAACTACTGAGTACAGAAGATGAATCAAGTACCTTCATTGAAGATGTCTGAGCAAGGCATTTAGTCCCTACTGGACGGGGTTGGCTTTACACAAAATGTGAATAAACATAAACACACTCTTGATCTGGTTTTAACACATGGGATTGAAATTAGAACCTAAACGTTCTCCCTCAGAATCCCGCGCTTTCTGACCATTTTCTAATTACGTTCAGGTTCCTAATCGAAGACTATACTAATCCACAGGATAAAATTCAATTAAAACGGCCACTATCTGAAAAAGCTGTGTTAAAGTTTAAAGAACTGATCCAGCCAGTCTTTAATACTACGTCTACAGAGAAGAGCTCGCTTATGGATTTAAATAAAAGTGATCAGTTTGTCGACAGCGATTCAGATAAAGTTTGTTTTGCTGTTTGTCTCTAACTCTCCACAGTTTGGACCCGGGAGTCGCTCGGGTTTGTGCGATTCCATCCACAAAGCGTCGTTAGCACTTAGCTTTAGCATGTAGCTGTTTGCTCCTCGGCCGTCAGTGTAGCACTGACCACGCCCCCTCAGCTCTAATCTAAACTCTAAATCTAATCTGGATCGAAACGCCTGAAAAAGATGCACAACAAAAACTCCAGAGTCACTGCAGAATGAAAAGGAGCCGAGAGGAAACAGACCTGAAATCTGCTCTGTTTAGTTCACCTCACGCCCCCTTTAAAGCTGAATTATTCGTCTTATTTACAGATTTACAAACGCATCAACTTTGTTCTAAATGTAATTACGTCGAAGTCGTTCAGTTTTTAGAAATATTTACATTTCATTATTTATTTACAGTTTTTACAATATCATCATATTAGTCCAGCTCTTCTTTAATGTTGTAGTTTTGTGTTTCTTAAAAGCTGAAAACTCTCGACTCTTTGATTTCTGTGATTTTTTGCTCCATAAAGTTTTTCCTTTCGCTGGTTTTCAAGTTTTAGAGTTTTCTGTTTCAAATTGTCGAGACTTTCTCCGTTTCCAAACCTTTTAATAACGACTTTCACTCCATCTGACCCGTCCTTTTGTTGTTTCTGATCTTCAGAGCTCTTTCCAACATGGCGTCCAGACTGGAGCAGGACCTGAGCTGTCCCATCTGCTGTGAGCTCTTCAGAGATCCTGTTCTTCTGACCTGCAGCCACAGCTTCTGTAAGGTCTGTTTGGAGAACTGGTGGGAGGACAAACCACTGAAGACCTGTCCAGTCTGTAAGAGAAGGTCCTCGAGGGATAATCCTCCAACGAACCTGGTCCTAAAGAACCTGGTGGAGACGTTCACAGAGGAGAAAGGGCAGACTGCTCCAGCTGCAGAGCAAACATCTCCATCTCCACAGCAGCCCGAGTGCAGCCTTCACTCTGAGAAGCTGCGGCTCTTCTGTCTGGACCATCAGGAGCTGATCTGTCTGGTCTGTAGAGACTCCAAGACTCACAAAGACCACAGGTTCAGGCCCATCGAGGAGGCAGCCTCAGACCTGAGAGAGCAGCTGAGGAGAAACATCAAACCTCTACAGGACAAACTGAAGGTAAGAGACCTCCTCCTCCTGTTCCAGTCAGAAGAACGTGTCCACAGAGCTCTGTCCGAGCAGACCGTCTCCTGCAGCATCAGCCCAGAGGAACATCAACATGTCCTGCTACAGAAAGGGAAGTCTGACTCTAAATAACTCTGATGTTTCTCCTCAGGTCCTGGATGAGAGCAGAGCACAGTTTGATGAAGCAGCGGCTCATATCTCGCTCCAGACCAAACAAACACAGACACAGATCAGAGCGGAGTTTCAGAAACTGCACCAGTTTCTGAGGGACGAGGAAGAGTCCAGGATGAAGGCTCTGAGGGAGGAAGAGGAGCAGAAGATCCAGAACATGAAGGACAAGATGGCCGCCCTGAGCAAAGACATGGAGGCTCTGTCCAAGACCATCTCAGAGACAGAGGAGCAGCTGAGAGCAGCAGACGCCTCCTTCCTGCTCCAGTACAAGACTGCAGAGGAGAGGCTGCAGCGCTGCCCCCTGGTGGAGAAGCCAAAGATGGAAGACAAAGATCTGATAGACCAGGCCAAACATCTGGGAAACCTGGGCTTCAACATCTGGATGAACATGAAGAAACTGGTGCAGTTCTTCCCTGTGGTTCTGGATCCAAACACTGCAGGCCCTGATCTCATTCTGTCTGAAGATCTGACCTCAGTGAGAAAAGGACAGAGACAGAAGGTCCCAAAGAACCCAGAGAGACGTAGTGATGGCTTTGTATGTGGATCAGAAAGGTTTGTCTCTGGGACTCACAGCTGGGAAGTGGAGGTCGGGGCGAGTAAGGTCTGGACTGTGGGTGTGGTTGGACATGTTCAGAGAGGAGCGGGCACTAAGGTTAAAGTTTGGTCCATATGTTTCTCTGATGGTGAATATTCAGCCTTTTCTACTACAGGCCGAGTTAAACTTCTCTCTGTGAAGAACCTGCAGAGAGTTGGAGTGAAGCTGGACTTTGACACAAAAACATTGACCTTCACTGACCTCGACACAAACACAGACCTTCACACATTCACAGACTCTTTCACTTGGATCGATCCATATTTATACACACGTGATGCTCCTCTGAAGATCTCACCAAAGAGCATCACAGTAACAGTGTAGAATCTACAGCTCCATGTTACTGTCCTCTCTCTTTAATCAAGTTCCTGATGAAAAACAGTCAGAGCTCAAATTGCCTCCACTAAAACTCTGTTGATCCCGAGTCGTGTCACTGTCGATCTGTTTTGATTTAAATCTACACTTTATCAACATGTGAAGATATTTTGATGTTTAACTGGACCAGGAAATAATGAGAGTCTGTCAGTGTTTTATTCTATTATGTTCTCTTTGTTTTTTGCTCTTAAAACAATAAAGACTTTTTCTATTTTCCACAAAGACTCCATTACCTCGTCATCAACAGGATCCAGACTTTTATTTGTTTTATTGTTTTATTTTGTTGCGTTTTCGTCACTTTTTCAAACATTTCTTCTCACGTTTCAGCCTCGTTTTCGTTTCTTTTTTGTTGCCGTTTTGACACTTTTTCAAAGACGCTTTCAGATTTGGGTAAAGCCAAAGTGGGTTTAAGGCGGTGGTTAAGAGGTTAAAATGATCAGAACCAAAAAGAAGCCCCGCCCACCGCTTTCAAATGTTCCTTTGTTCCAAGTTCCGTGATGTAAAAGTGGAAGAGCAAATTCACGTTATCAGAGAAAATCTGTAGCTATTTGTCTCTTCAATAAAAAAGTGAAAAAAATAATCTGTAGATGAACAGAACCACAAACCTGGGCCTGTGGACAGTCTTTAGACGGCTGCTTTTTTTAAAGAGTCAATTGTTTATCCAGTCGCACATGAAGCTGATGCCTCCATAGTTTACAGTCTACATTTCTCATGTACATTATACCTATGTAAGCTGAGTTGTATACTCATTATTCTTCATATGAGACTACCCGCTCTACCATCCGCGCCACCATCGCCCAGTATGGCCTTAAATATCAGTGGTGCACATCAGCATCGGCTTTAGAAAAACCCATGTCGACCTCTGATAGATATTTATTTACATTTCTATGATTGAAATGTTTACTATAATAAATGTTTAACTATATGGGCGGCACGGTAGAGCAGCGGTTAGCGCTCTCGCTTCACAGCTAGAAGGTCCCAGGTTCGATTCCCACCTGGACGGGGCTTTTCTGTGTGGAGTTTGCATGTTCTCCCCGTGTCTGCGTAGGTTTCCTCCGGGTACTCCGGTTTCCCCTACCACCAAAAACATGTACAATAGGCCAGGATGAATGGTGTGTGTGAATGTATGGTGGTGGTCAGAGGGACCGTTGGCGCAGACGTGCTTCTGTCCGTCTCCCCCAGGGGAAACTGAAGCTACTAACGTAGTTTACCACCACTGAGTGTGGAGTGAATGCAATTGCTCTCATGTAAAGCGCTTTGTGACCATGTCTGTGAAAGGCGCTATATAAATAAAGATCTTCTTCTTCTTCTTCTATATGAGAGATTAAAAAAATACACTTTCATCAAATTACATATCTTAAAATATTGGCCAATATATCTGCTATCGGCCTCATATCGGTATCGTCTATACTCCTGTCTATGAAGCTTCTGAACGTGTTGATTTGTGACAGCAGGGGGCGCTGTATATTCATGTTTAGTAGGTACTTCAGAGGGAGCTCGTTTGAAAGACAAAAATCCTTAGTTTCCAAAACATACGTCTCGGTCTTTTATGATTCTGAAATGATACGCAAAAGTCTACAACATAAAATATATAAAATAGGTACAAACTTGTGACCGATTTTCACCGTGATGTTTCTCCGCTCCCCTGAGGCCTAGCAATTCGTGGGAGGGCCCATTTCAAAGCTCTGATGGAGCTTTTTCCAGGGCAAAACAACGGAAAGTCTCTATCACTTTCGGCTCCGCAGATATCGGTCCGATATCGAAAACTATGGTCCATGATTAGAGGAGGGACTCCTTCGGCCCTGGGTCTCTAGAGCCTGTCCGTCCATGGGAGTGGATCTCTCCTTCTGTGGTTCTCCTCAAGGTTTCTCGTTTCTCCCACTGGGTTTTTGAGTTGTTCCTCTCTGTGCTGGAGAGTCTAAGGACAGGGGACGCCCGAGCTGCTCGTCTCCACTGCTGACGCTTATTTGGACTTTGTTTGCCTGGATATTTGATTCACCGGAACTTTACATTGTCTTATTTACTGCTCTGTTTTATTGCCTTAATGTTTCTTACAGCTGTGAGGAAACTAAGGTTGTGATATTGGACGATACAAAACCATTGATTGATTGAAGTGCCCTTCAGACATACCACCTTTGGCAAGACTGTTCTCTCAGTCAGGGGCTGTAACATCTGGAACAGCAGCCCTCTCACTATAAGAGAATGCCACACATTTAAAGGAATAGGCCACCGTTTTTACATACTGACATATGTTCTTACCTTAGACTAGTTGATATGTACCTGTCTGGTCTTTGTCCGTGCGCTCTGTCATGCAAACGGAGCACAAACGCAGCCTCTTCCACATACTGTATAGTTCCAAATCAGCTCCCGTTAGAAGCTACCAAACTCTTCCACGTTTTCCCTTTTTAAATACAGTTACGTGACGTGTTACACTACAAAGTATAGTAACACAGAAATGTAACATGTCGATTTTCCCAGCGGATAAAAAGGGGTACTATATTGTGAGGCGTAATAATACGAGGAGCACTACGTCCGCGCACTAACTCCTAAAGACGTCTCTCCCGCTCACTTCCGTCAATAGAAGCCGCGTGACTTGTAGCACGTGCAGTGGTAGCAGAGAGTTATCGGATAGCTAGTTTGAGCACAGTTGAGTCTTCTGACTGAGAAAACAGGGATATGCTAAGTATATGCACTGATAATAAATGGCAACATGATAAACGGCATATTTCAATGGTTTCAGTTATTCCTTACTCTGGGGATAGCTGGCCATCGGGTCCACTTGGTGTGGGTCTTTTTTTCCAATTTTAACACATTTAGAAATCAATTAAAAAACTGGTTGAAATCCAATCAACAATGTGCTCATTAGACCGTGTACAGACCTCCTGCAGGACGGGGACGGACCGCCATTCCGACACTTTTTGGTACCACTATTCCGACAATCATTTTGAGCGTATCTGTTTGCCTTCTGTCAACGCCACCTTCCCCGTTCATCCCCGCTGTCGGCCCAGGGGTGCAGAGGCTCGTGAGGTGGTTTTGGGCAAAGGCAGTGACAGGTGCAGCTAGTCTGTATTTTACAACAAAGCGCTGAAGTCCGCGGTTAATACGCCGCGCACTGTTGGACGTTTTCCACTCAGACACTGGAGCCGTCGCTCAAGGCGTCACTGTGTGACTCGGGCAAACGCTGAATCTATCGAGACAAACAACAGCAATAAACACACGCGCTTTATGTCACATGAGTCTGTGCAACAGCGGCACATTCAGCCAGACTTTACTCCACAGAATCAGCATCAAAACACTCACTGTGCTCCATCATCTGTGTAGAACTCTTCACCTCTTTATCCATGACTCTCACTCGTCTGGTCCATCATCAGCTCCATTTGGCAAAACGTATTTTTCGTAATCCACAACAACAGGTCTGTTTCCACCCGCTGCGCTCATCACGCTTGTTTTACACGTCAAAAAACACGTATCCATGTTAGAGCCAAGGCGGCGTGGGAGATGCATTCACTCTCCCTTGTTTTGTCCACAAATAATTTTATAACAGTCGGGTTCTCCAGTGTTTAGGGACTGGCTCCCAAACATCAGGAGGAACCACCGCAGGAGGAAGAACAACTTAAGCAGCTGATGTTATGAGAACGATGCGAAAGACAAGTAGACAAAAAAAACAAAACAAAAAACACGTACCAACGATCAGGGGAGACGCACAGGCATCGTCTCTTCATTCATCAGGCAAAACGTAAAACAATAATAATTGTTGATAATTATCTTGTGTGTCGGAATAGCGGCACGCTGCATAAAAGATAAAGGGTGAAAAAAATTGTCGGAGTGCCGGGACGTTTGATAATAAATGGAAACACCGCAATTCCGACAATTAGAACTCAATGTCGGATTAGCGGTGTGTCGGAATGGCGGGGTGTAACCACGTCTGAGACGATGTCAGTGATTCAAAGAGCCCTGAGACACAAAACCATCCATGAGTTTTATTGAAAAACATATTTTTTTACATGTTGAAAAAAACACATGTTAATTCATGTGCACTGTCCCAATTCAAATAAATAAATTCAAATTGACCTGATAATGAGAGAAACTATTTCATTCCACTGGCACAAAACAATATCAGTATCTTTATGACGGCTCTGAAACCAACTCATATACACTCAACAAAAATATAAACGCAACACTTTTGTTTCTGCTCCATTTTTCATGAGATGGACTTAAAGATCTAAATATAATCATGATGTCAGATCAGCATCTTGATGTGGCACACCTGTGAGGTGGGATGGATCATCTCAGCAGAGCAGAAGTGCTCACTATCACACATTTGGACTGATCTGTGAACAATGTTTGAGAGAAATGGTAATATTGTGTATCTGGAATGAATTTTAGATCTTTAAGTCCATCTCATGAAAAATGGAGCAGAAACAAAGGTGTTGCGTTTATATTTTTGTTGAGTGTATATAGAAACTTGAATGTCTTAAAACCGGATGAGTGAGTTCAATCAGGATCTGTGTCTTTAAAAACCTCCGTCAGAAGTTTGTGTGTGAGTCATTGCACACGCCTCGTCCCAAACCAGGACACACTGATCAGACACAAACGTCTCTGTGGAGCCTGGACTGAGGTGAGTCTGAAGGGTTTCTCACATAAATGGTGTTTAAATAGTATAATAAATAAATGTATTATATTATTCAAATATAATCTAGTCTAATGTGGCCTTTTATCTGCTGTTGTGTCAGCAGGAGGTTCAGATAGAGTTGTGTGTTTTTACTGTGTTTGTCTCTAACTTTCCTTGGTCAAATCTGGCCTGAGGTCACGTTTGCTCTAAGAGAGACTTCTTTCACTGATGTCCCTTGAAAATGACTTTACAGACATAATTAAAGACTTGTCAGCCAGAAAGTCAAGAAGACCCTTTTAAGATATATGGCTATGCTAACTTTATTATTTCTGCCATATTGTTGAAGCATGTTTTCTGCTTGTTGTTTGCAAGAGAGTCTGTTTTAGTCGTAGTTTTTTTGCTTTAAAGATTGAGATTTTGATACAAATTGCAAGATGTCATTTAACATTTATTTTGATACATGTAGGAGCAGCAGGGTCAGGGTTTTAGTGGGATTCAGGGTTAGGGTTATAGGTTAGAGTTAGGGTTTGCGCTGAGGGGCCTATGGGGACATTAAGGTGGGCCTGGTAGGCCCTATGGGAGGTGGGTGTATGCTGGTTGTCCATAGGGATGGGTCGAGATGGCGTGGGTTGGCCCAGAGCCAGACTTGCACCAGGGCCTCGCACAACTACGCTACGCCCCTGCCCGACAAACGAATCATCCCAGGCGTCTGAGACGATGTCAGTGATTCAAAGAGCCCTGAGACACAAAACCATCCATGAGCTTCATTGAAACACTTATTTTTAATGACTCTGAAAAATAATTTGCATAATAATTTGGAACATACTGTAGTCGTGTCTGAACTTATTTCTAACTTTCCAAACGTCCCAGTTCTTCACAGCTCATTTCACAACTTTCACAATAAAGCAACAACTGACCTGCTATTGAGCTTTGACCTGATAATGAGAGAAACTATTTCATTCCACTGGCACAAAACAATATCAGTATCTTTATGACGGCTCTGAAACCAACTAAATAAACAGAAACTTGAATGAATGTTTTAAAACCGGATCCGTGAGTTCAATCCGGATTTGCAACTTTCAAAACCTCCGTCAGAAGTTTGTGTGTGAGTCATTTCTCACATAAATGGTGTTTAAATAGAGCTGAGAGTTACAGATCCACAGAGTCAGAGAACAGGAAGTGACATCGTGTTCAGGGAGAGACTCTGACACAGGTTTTCAGGCTGAAACACGTGTTGTAGAACTCATGTATGTTCTGTGTTGGTTGTATGTTTTTACCCCATGGGACTGCGGATGGAAATGAGCTCTGAGCTAAATCTGGCATATTTACAGCACTAGTCGTTCATTAATGTGCATTGTCCCATTGAAATAAATTCATAAATGAAAATATTGACTGAAGCGAGAGTAGCTGAAGCGAGAGTAACTGAAGTGAGAGTAACTGAAGCGAGAGTAGCTGAAGTGAGAGTAGCTGAAGCGAGAGTAGCTGAAGCGAGAGTAGCTGAAGCGAGAGTAACTGAAGCGAGAGTGACTGAAGCGAGAGTAGCTGAAGCGAGAGTAGCTGAAGCGAGAGTAGCTGAAGCGAGAGTAGCTGAAGCGAGAGTAACTGAAGCGAGAGTAACTGAAGCGAGAGTAACTGAAGCGAGAGTGACTGAAGCGAGAGTAGCTGAAGCGAGAGTAACTGAAGCGAGAGTAGCTGAAGCGAGAGTAGCTGAAGCGAGAGTAACTGAAGCGAGAGTAACTGAAGCGAGAGTAACTGAAGCGAGAGTAGCTGAAGCGAGAGTAGCTGAAGCGAGAGTAGCTGAAGCGAGAGTAGCTGAAGCGAGAGTAGCTGAAGCGAGAGTAGCTGAAGCGAGAGTAGCTGAAGCGAGAGTAGCTGAAGTGGAGACACTATGGACGGCCCACTGTGGTCATTTCACTGGTGAGCGCGGGGACAGGACGGTGAAGGAATCCAGAGGAGACGTGTCTTTAATGAAGTTTATTGATATTGTTGGTGGTTAGATGTGTGTGGTCTGAAACAAATAAACAAAGGGAAAGAATAATGAGTATACAACTCAGGTTACATAGGTATAATGTACATATGCTATTAGACATAAACAATTAGGCGACTAAATGAATCAGCAATAAAATACTGAAAACATCTGTAAACAACTAATGAGGCAGAACATATGACTAAAACAGGACATAAAGCAGGAATAAATATTGGGTTACATAACTACATCACATTGCACAACTGAATATGACTTAATCAAACAAACAGGAACATACTGAGGTGCACATGCTAATGTAGCTTAACACAGAACTAACAACATAAAACTGCCCCTACAGAAGTAAAATAAAGATATATTTACCTTGTAATCATAAACGCACGGTAAAACAAAGGTGTGAAACAGCAAAGGTCCTTCATTGGTCCAGCATGCGTCTCCTTCATCTCCCCCTGGTGCCACCGCATGAAGATAACCAAACCTACCACCAGGGGGAGCACTGCTCGGCTCGGCTTTCCAACAGGAATGTTACTCGAGTACTATTAGTACTACTTTGAGCAAAAAAGTCAGATTTATTTACAATGACGCCGTAAATTGTGTGAAACAAAAATGTGGAAATCGTGAAATTTACAAAGAAAATAAAATAAAAACTCAACTCTTCGGTGTCGCTTTACATTAAGGTAATACTTTACAAGCATATTATTATTTCCTTATTAATACTTAACGAGTACACCTTAATATAAAGCGTTACCAATGATTCTAAAATACATCGACTTCATCAAAATGAAGCATTTGCCGCTGAAAGATTTACTCACAGTGGAAAAAGTAACAATTATTTTGACTCGACTAAGAAACAGACACTTCATTATAACTTTACTCCAACAGAAGTAAAAGCGTCTGATAAAACACGAAAACACTAAAAAGTACAAGTTCTTCCAAGAGTTACTCAAGTACATCTAAAGTAAATGATATATTTACAGGTTGAAAACTTCCCTAGTGCTGCTTTAAGTCCAGCTCTTCTTTAATGTTGTAGTTTTGTGTTTCTTAAAAGCTGAAAACTCTCGACTCTTTGATTTCTGTGATTTTTTGCTCCATAAAGTTTTTCCTTTCGCTGGTTTTCAAGTTTTAGAGTTTTCTGTTTCAAATTGTCGAGACTTTCTCCGTTTCCAAACCTTTTAATAACGACTTTCACTCCATCTGACCCGTCCTTTTGTTGTTTCTGATCTTCAGAGCTCTTTCCAACATGGCGTCCAGACTGGAGCAGGAGATGAGCTGTCCCATCTGCTGTGAGCTCTTCAGAGATCCTGTGGTTCTGACCTGCAGCCACAGCTTCTGTAAGGTCTGTTTGGAGAACTGGTGGGAGGACAAACCACTGAAGACCTGTCCAGTCTGTAAGAGAAGGTCCTCGAGGGATAATCCTCCAAAGAACCTGGTCCTAAAGAACCTGGTGGAGACGTTCACAGAGGAGAAAGGGCAGACTGCTCCAGCTGCAGAGCAAACATCTCCATCTCCACAGCAGCCCGAGTGCAGCCTTCACTCTGAGAAGCTGCGGCTCTTCTGTCTGGACCATCAGGAGCTGATCTGTCTGGTCTGTAGAGACTCCAAGACTCACAAAGACCACAGGTTCAGTCCCATCGAGGAGGCAGCCTCAGACCTGAGAGAGCAGCTGAGGAGAAACATCAAACCTATACAGGACAAACTGAAGGTAAGAGACCTCCTCCTCCTGTTCCAGTCAGAAGAACGTGTCCACAGAGCTCTGTCCGAGCAGACCGTCTCCTGCAGCATCAGCCCAGAGGAACATCAACATGTCCTGCTACAGAAAGGGAAGTCTGACTCTAAATAACTCTGATGTTTCTCCTCAGGTCCTGGATGAGAGCAGAGCACAGTTTGATGAAGCAGCGGCTCATATCTCGCTCCAGACCAAACAAACACAGACACAGATCAGAGCGGAGTTTGAGAAACTGCACCAGTTTCTGAGGGACGAGGAGGAGTCCAGGATGAAGGCTCTGAGGGAGGAAGAGGAGCAGAAGATCCAGAACATGAAGGACAAGATGGCCGCCCTGAGCAAAGACATGGAGGCTCTGTCCAAGACCATCTCAGAGACAGAGGAGCAGCTGAGAGCAGCAGACGCCTCCTTCCTGCTCCAGTACAAGACTGCAGAGGAGAGGCTGCAGCGCTGCCCCCTGGTGGAGAAGCCAGAGATAAAACGATTAGATCTGATAGACCAGGCCAAACATCTGGGAAACCTGGGCTTCAACATCTGGATGAACATGAAGAAACTGGTGCAGTTCTTCCCTGTGGTTCTGGATCCAAACTCTGCAGCCCCTGATCTCATTCTGTCTGAAGATCTGACCTCAGTGAGAAAAGGAGAGAGACAGAAGGTCCCAGAGAACTCAGGGAGACGTAGTGATTGCTTTGTACGTGGATCAGAAAGGTTTGTCTCTGGGACTCACAGCTGGGAAGTGGAGGTCGGGGCGAGTAAGTTCTGGTCTGTGGGTGTGATTGGAGCAGTTCAGAGAAGAGGAGGCACTGAGGGTAAAGGTTGGTTCATACGTTTCATTGATGGTAAATATTCAGCCGTTTCTCTCCCAGACTCAGTTAAACTTCTCTCTGTGAAGAACCTGCAGAGAGTTGGAGTGAAGCTGGACTTTGACACAAAAACATTGACCTTCACTGACCTCGACACAAACACAGTCCTTCTCACATTCACAGACTCTTTCACTTGGATCCTTCCATATTTAGAAACATCTGATGCTCCTCTGGAGATCTCACCAAAGAGCATCACAGTAACAGTGTAGAATCTACAGCTCCATGTTACTGTCCTCTCTCTTTAATCAAGTTCCTGATGAAAAACAGTCAGAGCTCAAATTGCCTCCACTAAAACTCTGTTGATCCCGAGTCGTGTCACTGTCGATCTGTTTTGATTTAAATCTACACTTTATCAACATGTGAAGATATTTTGATGTTTAACTGGACCAGGAAATAATGAGAGTCTGTCAGTGTTTTATTCTATTATGTTCTCTTTGTTTTTTGCTCTTAAAACAATAAAGACTTTTTCTATTTTCCACAAAGACTTCATTACCTCGTCATCAACAGGATCCAGACTTTTATTTGTTTTATTTTGTGACGTATTAGTTCCACAGATTTGCTCAGAGAGATTTTGGATCTTGTTTAGTTTTTGAATAAACTTTTAACTAATGCAAATATCTGCAAAAAGTCACATTTGTTTTTGGGCTCAATGAATCCGAGAAAACGGCCCTAAAGTTTAGTCCCTTTGTCGGCACATGCGCCCTGTGGATATCTGTCCCGTCTTTAGCCGCTCTGTCTCCCACAAAGGAAATGACCATATTTGGATCACAGCCTTTCCTGCTACACGTGGATACCAAACCTGTCAGTGTTTGTGAATGGAGCAGCGTGGGAAAGACCAGGGAGCGATGTATCTGAGGTGAGTCTTCCTGAGGAGTATTGTGATGGAGAATAGAGAAGCTGTTAGTGTTCTGAAATGATGCTCTATTATAAATCCTGTCCCAAGTTCACCTGGAGTCCTCTGGGCGTGTGCTCCGGGACGTCCCGCTGCAGCACAGCAGGGTGAAGGGCCGCTCTCCGGTCCAAGGATTCTCTTTAAAGCACAGAGAGAAGACTTTGGCCTGAACGAACACGTCCCAGTCTGACGGGTGCTGCTCCGTCAGCTCCTGCACCGTCCTGAAGGAGGCAGGAGAATAAACATGTCAAAGCCACAGCGGTGCACAGGTGTTTAACATCACCCCAGCACCAGGAGAACTGAGCCAGGAATAAATCACATCTAGCACATTCTACAAAAGTCCCGTTGTCTTTGCCGTGTGGTCCAGGACACTAGAGTTACAGTAAGAAGTGGTTCTTTGCTGGACCCCAGACGGACCTGTCGATGATCTGCTGCGTCGGCAGGTCCACGGAGCCGGTCCGATGATGGTGAACCACGAGCGGGAATTCAACCTTCAACTCTGCCTTCAGCTGCTGGTTTATCTGGAGAAAAGAGAAGAACCCTTTAGAATCTGATGAGAGAGAAAAAAATGTCCAAAAAGTGACGAGAACGCAGCAACAACGTGAGGAAAAAGCTCCATTTAGATGAGTTGTGTAGGTCTTAGCTTTCAAATCTGCCCTATAGGCTGTGACCTTATGGATTTGGGTAAAGCTGAAATGGAGGAAATGCACGTGATTAAGGCGGGAGTAAGAGGTTCACTTTTACAGTCAGAGAAATGTATAGAAAATATCTGGAGCTGTTTCCTTCTCTATCACTTCCTCAGTGAAGCAGCGCCATCTGCTGGTGAACAGTGGTTACAGCAGGTGAAGTAACTGGAGTAAATGGAGCTCAACAGTCCAGGACACTTCTGCTCCTTCACTGGGTCTGGAAGTGATAATCCCATTTAGCATCGACTTTAAAACATTCAAATATTAAGAGTTTAGGAGTAACTTGAAATGTGAGGCCCTGCTCGGACACTTGTGATTCATCACCAGAGGTTCCACTAGACTTTTTCCCCCAGACCAGAGGAATTCTAAGTTTTCTTCTTGATGTTTTCCACAGTTCAAATACAGTTTATATACAGTAAATATCGGCGATCTGAGGCAATTTAGCTGAATTAATTTAACCTATGCTCTTTCTGTGCAATGAGTCTGAGAGTCAAACACGAATAACAATAAAGTATTTTAATTATTGTTTAAAATGCTTTCATAATTACAAAAATATATAGATTGTTTTAAGAGTAAAAAACGTCAAGTTATTTCTTTCCAATGGCAGCAACATTGGTGAATGCCACGTGAAAGGTGCAGGGGAGCGTATGCCGCCCCTCGACTGGTCCTTCATGATTCCAGAATGAATGACTCATGGCGGACACAGACCAGACCAGATCATACAGATCTTATAGCTTTATTGTTCAGCAGAGACATTTGTGAACAAACACGGACTTCACGGCTCAGAGAGTTGACCTTTCCCCGAGAGGACACCCTGATCACGCCACGGGGCAAAACGAAACCTAGAGCTGTAGAGACAATAACTATTGACTTCCTGTTAAATGAATCAAGTTCATGTATTTATTTTGTATGAATAGGCTACCTGTTTTATTTTGACCAACTGGACCGACAACATTTTTGTTCATGAGGCTTCGTTATTTTTCATTGCAACTAAACACAACATATTCAGGCCTCCTGCTGTTTACTGTAACTCTCCTTCTTGGCCACAAACTCAGCACAAAGGTCTTTATAATCCAGTTTGGATGTAATGTCCTTTTCAATGGAAAGCAGAGCCTCAGTCTGTCCTGGGACATGGAGGTGCGCAAATAGTTTTTATTCAGTTTTAGCTTTGAACAGCTTCGCTCGCCCGATGCCACCGTTACTGGAATAGTCAATGGGATCCTGAGCACAATCTCACAGTTTGGGAACGTTCCTTCAAGGCCTTTAACCAAGTGTTTTAAGTGCTGTAGTTGTTCCCTTTGGGATCGTCTCTCGAAGTATCCTCAACCCCACAAAGGTCCAGGGCGTTTAAATCCTGCGATCCGGACGAGTTCAGAGCATCACTGAGTCTTTGCAGGTCAGTCTCCTCCATTTCACGCAGCTTGGTCAGGTCAAAAAGAAATGTTTTCAAACTCCTGCAGTTGTTTAACACAGGTATTTAGAGCAGTAAGGGCCTGGGCCACCATCACATTAACATAGTCTGTTATATACACCTGCTCTGGGTCTGGAGCAGATTCATTTCCATCACGTGTTTCACTCGCCGTGTTGCTTTTATTACAGGTCCAATGTCCACATCAGAAGCACTCTCTGTGGCAGGAGCTTTTGCATGAAGTCAATGAATCCATCTAGCTGCGATAAGGCCACGATCAATCAATCAATGGTTTTGTATAGCCCAATATCACAACAGGAGTTGCCTCATAGGGCTTCACCAAACATTAAGGCAATAAAACAGAGCAGTAAATAAGACAGTGTAAAGTTCCGGTGAATCAAGTATCCAGGCAAACATAAAGTCCAAATAATCGTCAGCAGTGGGTGGGACGAGCAGCTCGGGCGTCCCCTGTCCTTAGACTCTCAAGCACGGCAAGGACAAACTCAAAAACCCAGTGGGAGAAACGAGAAACCTTGAGGAGAACCCCAGAAGGAGAGATCCACTCCCATGGATGGACAGGCTATAGAGACCCAGGGCCGGAGGAGTCCCTCAGCAGACGGGCCAACGAGCTGCATGTCCTTTGACTGGAGGGTCTTACTGACGGTGTTCAAACAAAATGTCATACCATATTATTGTAGACATGATCAATTGAAAGCTTTGCATTTCATTATCCAGCGACTGGGCTTCACTTTTAATTCTGGGGTCATTGCAGTCGTCTGAACGTTGGAGCAAAGCGTCCTTAATGTGGCTTATTTGACAGCGTTTTGCTTTCACACTCGCGACATTCCCGCCGTGTTCCAGACAGAGGCTCAACAGTGAGATACGGGACCGTTTAGGAGAGCCTGCCAAAATGGAATAAAGAAGAAGAAGAAGATCTTTATTTATATATGTAGCAGTATGGGGTCGCTAGTCCGGGGCTCACCTATAAAAGGCGCTGCTTCCCCCATCCTTGCCCCTCTCTGACCCGCCCCCCCTGACGTCCTCCACCAGTCAGGAACCGGCCTAGCTGCGAGGAGCTCTTCGCGATAGGTAAAGCCGGCGGTTTGGGGAGAAGTGTGCGGGCATGGGTGAGTTGGGCGTGTGCAGGCTGGCCCGTGTAAGATGGCCGTCAGGGCTAACAGGTGTGTGTCTTAGGGGCCTCGGCGTTGGACTCCTCGTGTGCGTGATGGGGCGTTTGTGTACAGGACCCGCGCCCTCCCCCGGTACGTTAGTAATTGGGCCTTACAATTGTTTTAGCGATCAAAGCTAACGTGCTTTTCCACAGGTTTCTGGTTCAGTCAAGCCTCCCCTTTTTGGACAGCCCCCCCCCCTCCGCTGTCGTTTGGAAGAGCTTCGTTTTGGGGACTCTCCTGTACTGTCCCGTCAAGATCAATGAAACTGTCAAACTGTATGTGCCTTGGGCAGAATTTAAGGCTGTCCCACGTCTATTTTAATGAGAATGCCAAAACGAAAATAGAAAGATATTTATGAAGTAAATGAGGTAACATGAAGTAAATGGCCATGTCTCTGTCATAATGAAGCCTGATAGGAACCTGTGTTTCCCGCTAGTACGAAATGAAGTCATGTTTACACGCACACGGAGTTTATGGCTGCTTACTAGCGCCTTTCCATTCGGTTACATACATAAAGTCGTTATACAATACCAAAACATGTCATAGCTTTTGGACAGCCTTTTGCCAAGTCTCCCAGTGTTACATTCAGACTGTGGCAACCGCAGGGCAGGAAGTCAGCCCGAGGGTTCAGACGCAGAATATGGGCTTGGACTGAGTTTGTCCTTTCATATTGGCCCCGTGATCATATCCTTGGCCCCGACAGTCGTTCATGCTCAGTCCAAGGGACGCATTTGCCTTTCCAGTTTGGTCCTTCACTGGGATGAAGTCAATGAAATGTTCTTCTACTTTTACTTCAATCGCTGTCATTTTGACAAACCCAACAATCAGTGACATTTTTCTTTTTTTTGTTGAACTAGTTTGAGTCAAAAACCAAGTCCATTGATTGACCTGTTATTGATCTAGATTTACATCTAAAGCTCTGCCTTAACTGTAAAGTGAATCTGCGTTTTATTATTTTCATTGTATGAGGCAAATACCGACCAGAACCACTTTGCTACAGTAACTCGTCTGTTTAGCTTTGTTATTTGTTATACACCAGATGCCCTTCCTGACGCAACAGTTTCTTTTTAACCTGGGTTTAATTGTTTTTAACGCAAAGTTATGCATTTATACAATCACTTACCGCCATATGGATATGACAAAGGTCCACAAAGTACTTTTAGGTTAGTGTTTATTTCCGTGGTAGAATGATCATAGCAGTTTAAATGCCACACTATTGTCATTGAATGATCTCAGTCTGTGTTCACTTGTGTGGATATAAACAGAGAGATTGTTTCCATCAAAGCATGAGTTTGAGTTTGAGCTGTCGGGCCGGTCTGGAGACGAGCGCTTTACCGTTTGTGTGGAGTTTCATCCCAAGTGACCGACAGATCAGTGTCATAGACAGACTGCTCTTTAGCAAAGGTAGAAAACGAACAAAGGGAAAGACATGAACTACATGATTTGATCAAAACAAAGCGTTTGCCTTAAACTCCAGCCTGTTCACGTCACACGTACAAATCCAGACAAAATGCACTGTAGGTTTGTAGAATTATAATATTTTTATACGATGTTTTGTTCCTTTGGCTATTTAGCAAACTAACCAAAAGTTGTCATTGAGTTTGTATAAGGTGTGGTTTCCCCAGTCCTTTGTTTCAGGGGAGATTAGGAGACTCAGCAACCCCCACCCAGTCCGCTGGCCACTTGGTCAAAAAGGGTCAAATTACAGAGGGGACCAAGGCGGAGCTGAATGTATAGCTGTGGGAACCAATGGAAACAACGACACGTGGTCTTAGACTCATAAATCTTGTAACATTGGAATGTGTAAAATACTGTGTTTCCCCAGGATGAAACCAGTCTGCCCATTGGAACGGCTGCTGGCAGACTCACAATGGATAGGGAACTGGGGAAAGCAGAATTCTGTATTAAGATGACATGTTAGGGAAATAAAACTTCTAATTTGAATTCCTTGATTTGTCATCGATCCTGGTATGTAATTATTAGTTTTACGTAGAGTAGATTTTGACGGTTCTCAACTCCTCTTCCAGTTTGAATGCGCGGTGTTGTCAATTAAAGGACAACACAGGAAACCGGCTGTTTTCTTCAGGTTCAAAGTGACTAGAAGACTTTTGTGCGAATAACCTTTTCACCTCAGAGACTATTTCCTCTTAGATCGAGAGAGCAGCTATTTGCTCTATTTAGGCAAAACATATCTTTGTACGTCTCTGTAAAATCTATGTTTCTATTAACCACCTTTTTGTTTAGTTTAGGACAGAAAGTTTGGGGCGACATTTTACTAAACCTTATTTCAGGTGAAGGGCTCACACTACAGCTTACGTAAAGGATTCCTTTGAGGGAATATATTCTGATTCATTTTATTATCACTATATGTGTTTTGTGATTGATTTGGATTGATATCTGATATTAAAGTTAAAATGCTACAGGAAACATCCCTGTTTGAACAATAGCCCTGTGTTGGTCACCAAGAGTCTGACTCTTGGTGAGTCACAAAACTCATTGGTGAGCGTCACAAAACGCTGCAGATATTTCTGAGGTTAGACAACGACAAATCGACCAGTTGAAGTGTCAGAAAAGCAAAAACAAAACCATCTTTAACGTTTGGGAACTAAGACTTTCGCTCCTCTTAACAAACCGGCCTCTCTCTCCTCAAGTGTGAAAACTGAGACAGGAAGCGGTTTCGATCGCGCCCACTTCCCCTTTCGGAGCCGTATCTGCCTCGCGGATGATTTCAAACTCTTTCCATCAGCATCGCTTCCATGTGGCCAAACACATTATTATTATAGTTGTTGGTGATGCTTCAGGTCAACAAAGCCTTTTTCTTCGTCACAAATGTGGACGAGGCGCATGTTCAGCGGCGACTCGATCGAGGCTTTTGAGATGTACAGGAAGCAGGAAGGGCACAAACGGAAATGGCATCATCCAACGAAACGAGGAAGTGAAGTATGTATAAAGTGTCCCAGTGTTGTGAGGGAAATAACTCTGCAGGGAAAAGCACCGAGTCGTTTTAGTTTGAGCTCAAATCAATTTCCATTATCTGTATTTGAATGTTTTCCCATGTCAAAGCTTTTATTTGCTAAAAGGTTCCCATACGGCCTGATTTATTCCTTTGGGCGGCATATACACACACTTCCAGTTCAATAGAGGCAATCTAATTAACATTGTTAACGTAACTCAAGATTTTAAGTTTTCCCTAATTCTTACTTTCTTCTTAGTACAAATTGTGACGTGAGAAGAGGTTGAAAAAAAATCATAATCTTCATGATCTGCAAAAAATGGTTGAAGATCTATAAATGTACGTTCGTTGCATGCGCTGGGATAAGAAGGGCTCGGCAACGTTACTCTTTTCTACACAGAAGCCTGAACGATACTTTTTCCAACAGCTTTACTGCAATCTTTGTCGTCGAGAACCAGAAAACAGGACGATGTTGTTGATCCGTTCCATGAAAGACCATTTCTTTTGAATCTGTATCATTTATTTGAGCTAAAACTACCAAGTAACTTCCTGTAACGCTGCCCTGGACCAACAGGCATTAAAACTCGGTCTCTAAGGCGTCATATTTTTTACGGTACCTGCGTTCGATACCAGTAGCACCTAAACTCTTTTATCCTTTTATATATACCATCGTAGTATTGCTTAACGGTCCCGGTCCTACTGGTGAGTACCTGTGTGTGTTTGTTCCGGGTCAGGGCAGAAACCTGTCCCAAGTGCAATTCTCCAATGACCAGAGATTTAATGGGAGGCGTTCCGGGGTCTTCAAGGTGGGAAGTGTTGTTCAGGTCCTTGCTTGACTTTTGGTGCTTTTCAGACTGAAAACGTGTATGACTGTTGAACCCCGACTCTGTGTCTGAAAATGTATCAGATAAACTGACCCGTGGTTTTGACTCTTCTAGTTTTCTTCCCGTAATGTTTCTAAATTAAGTGTCATTGTTTGTGCACAAAAGGGAATGGTCTGAATATTTCCTGACTGGGGGGTTTCTCTGTTGTGTCTTCATGGACTGTTTTGTGTACTCCAACCGTTGCCATGGCTCGACTCGTCACATGTTTGTCTTGTATTTGCAAATAGTTGAGCTCATTTGCTTTTTCTTCTTTGTGTCTTTTTACACAAAAACTCATTTAAATAGTGGGCATAATGAGGGCATTTTCTACTGAACGCTTTACACCGGTTATTCAAATCTCAATAAAGTTATATTCGTCAGAAAAAAAAGAAGCTCACGTTTGTTTACGTTAAAATGTCTTACGTTTGGACCAGAAGAGGAGGAGCTGACCAGTGCAGGACACCACGCTCTGAAACAGGGACAAACCCAGGAGGCGCTGCAGCGGTGCTTTCCTCGACCTCCAAAAACATCTCATTCTCTCAGGTCGGCCACAGCGGCTCAGGACTAACAGCTGAACACAGTTTGGTTTTACGCTTGTACAAGGACAAATAAAGCTCTGACTGAAATGTTTCAAACAGCATTAAAACAGGATCCGGATCTGAAGCTTCGGAGTCATTGCACTGGGCCGTTCCTCAGTTCTCAGAACTCGATGACATCACAGGAAGAAGCTCATGAACAGGAAGTAGCTCATGAACAGGAAGTAGCTCATGAACAAGAAGTAGCTCATGAACAGGAAGTAGCTCATAAACTGGAAGTAGCTCATGAACAGGAAGTAGCTCATGAACAGGAAGTAGCTCATGAACTGGAAGTAGCTCATGAACAGGAAGTAGCTCATGAACTGGAAGTAGCTCATGAACAGGAAGTAGCTCATGAACAGGAAGTAGCTCATGAACAGGAAGTAGCTCAAGAACAGGAAGTAGCTCAGGTACAGGAAGTAGCTCATGAACTGGAAGTAGCTCATGTACAGGAAGTAGCTCATGAACAGGAAGTGGCTCATGTACGGGAAGTAGCTCATGAATTGGAAGTAGCTCAAGAACAGGAAGTAGCTCATGAACTGGAAGTAGCTCATGAACTGGAAGTAGCTCATGAACTGGAAGTATCTCATGAACAGGAAGTATCTCATGAACAGGGAGAATCTCATGAACAGGGAGTAGCTCATCAACAGGAAGTAGCTCATCAACAGGAAGTAGCTCATGAACAGGAAGTAGCTCATGAACCGGAAGTAGCTCATCAACAGGGAGTAGCTCATCAACAGGAAGTAGCTCATCAACAGGAAGTAGCTCATGAACTGGAAGTAGCTCATGAACTGGAAGTAGCTCATGAACTGGAAGTATCTCATGAACAGGAAGTATCTCATGAACAGGGAGAATCTCATGAACAGGGAGTAGCTCATCAACAGGAAGTAGCTTATGAACAGGAAGTAGCTCATGAACAGGAAGTAGCTCATGAACCGGAAGTAGCTCATCAACAGGGAGTAGCTCATCAACAGGAAGTAGCTCATCAACAGGAAGTAGCTCATGAACAGGAAGTAGCTCATGAACTGGAAGTAGCTCATGAACAGGAAGTATCTCATGAACAGGAAATATCTCATGAACAGGAAGTATCTCGTGAACAGGAAGTAGCTCGTGAACAGGAAGTAGCTCGTGAACAGGAAGTAGCTCATAAACTGGAAGTAGCTCATGAACAGGAAGTAGCTCATAAACTGGAAGTAGCTCAAGAACAGGAAGTAGCTCATGTACAGGAAGTAGCTCATGAACTGGAAGTAGCTCATGTACAGGAAGTAGCTCATGTACAGGAAGTAGCTCATGTACCGGAAGTAGCTCATAAACTGGAAGTAGCTCATGTACAGGAAGTAGCTCATGAACTGGAAGTAGCTCATGTACAGGAAGTAGCTCATAAACTGGAAGTAGCTCAAGAACAGGAAGTAGCTCATGTACAGGAAGTAGCTCAAGAACAGGAAGTAGCTCATGTACAGGAAGTAGCTCATGAACAGGAAGTAGCTCATGAACAGGAAGTAGCTCATGAACAGGAAGTATCTCGTGAACAGGAAGTATCTCGTGAACAGGAAGTATCTCGTGAACAGGAAGTATCTCGTGAACAGGAAGTAGCTCATCAACAGGAAGTAGCTCATAAACTGGAAGTAGCTCAAGAACAGGAAGTAGCTCATCAACAGGAAGTAGCTCATCAACAGGAAGTAGCTCATGAACAGGAAGTAGCTCATAAACTGGAAGTAGCTCATCAACAGGAAGTAGCTCATCAACAGGAAGTAGCTCATCAACAGGAAGTAGCTCATCAACAGGAAGTAGCTCATGAACAGGAAGTAGCTCATAAACTGGAAGTATCTCATGAACAGGAAGTAGCTCATGAACAGGAAGTAGCTCATGAACTGGAAGTAGCTCATGTACAGGAAGTAGCTCAAGAACAGGAAGTAGCTCATGTACAGGAAGTAGCTCGTGAACAGGAAGTAGCTCGTGAACAGGAAGTAGCTCAAGAACAGGAAGTAGCTCATCAACAGGAAGTAGCTCATCAACAGGAAGTAGCTCATGAACAGGAAGTAGCTCATAAACGAAGTAGCTCATGAACAGGAAGTAGCTCATGAACAGGAAGTAGCTCATAAACTGGAAGTAGCTCTAGAACAGGAAGTAGCTCATGAACAGGAAGTAGCTCATGAACAGGATGTAGCTCATGAACAGGAAGTATCTCATGAACAGGAAATATCTCATGAACAGGAAGTAGCTCGTGAACAGGAAGTAGCTCATCAACAGGAAGTAGCTCATCAACAGGAAGTAGCTCATGAACAGGAAGTAGCTCATAAACTGGAAGTAGCTCATGAACAGGAAGTAGCTCATGAACAGGAAGTAGCTCAAGAACAGGAAGTGGCTCATGTACGGGAAGTAGCTCATGAACTGGAAGTATCTCATGAACAGGAAGTATCTCATGAACAGGGAGAATCTCATCAACAGGGAGTAGCTCATCAACAGGAAGTAGCTCATCAACAGGAAGTAGCTCATGAACAGGAAGTAGCTCATCAACAGGAAGTAGCTCATGAACAGGAAGTAGCTCATGAACAGGAAGTAGCTCATCAACAGGAAGTAGCTCATGAACAGGAAGTGGCTCATGAACAGGAAGTAGCTCATGAACTTGAAGTATCTCATGAACAGGAAGTAGCTCATGAACAGGAAGTATCTCATGAACAGGAAATATCTCATGAACAGGAAGTAGCTAGTGAAAAGGAAGTAGCTCATCAACAGGAAGTAGTTCATCAACAGGAAGTAGCTCATCAACAGGAAGTAGCTCATGAACAGGAAGTAGCTCATAAACTGGAAGTAGCTCAAGAACAGGAAGTAGCTCATGTACAGGAAGTAGCTCATCAACAGGAAGTAGCTCATCAACAGGAAGTAGCTCAAGAACAGGAAGTAGCTCATGTACAGGAAGTAGCTCATCAACAGGAAGTAGCTCGTGAAAAGGAAGTAGCTCATCAACAGGAAGTAGCTCATAAACTGGAAGTAGCTCAAGAACAGGAAGTAGCTCATGTACAGGAAGTAGCTCATGAACTGGAAGTAGCTCAAGAACAGGAAATAGCTCATGAACAGGAAGTAGCTCATGAACAGGAAGTATCTCGTGAACAGGAAGTATCTCGTGAACAGGAAGTATCTCGTGAACAGGAAGTATCTCGTGAACAGGAAGTAGCTCATCAACAGGAAGTAGCTCATAAACTGGAAGTAGCTCAAGAACAGGAAGTAGCTCATGAACTGGAAGTAGCTCATAAACAGGAAGTATCTCATGAAAAGGAAGTAGCTCATAAACTGGAAGTAGCTCATGAACAGGAAGTAGCTCATGAACAGGAAGTAGCTCATGAACAGGAAGTAGCTCATGAACAGGAAGTAGCTCATCAACAGGAAGTAGCTCAAGAACAGGAAGTAGCTCATGAACAGGAAGTAGCTCATGAACAGGATGTAGCTCATGAACAGGAAGTATCTCATGAACAGGAAATATCTCATGAACAGGAAGTAGCTCGTGAACAGGAAGTAGCTCATCAACAGGAAGTAGCTCATCAACAGGAAGTAGCTCATGAACAGGAAGTAGCTCATAAACTGGAAGTAGCTCATGAACAGGAAGTAGCTCATGAACAGGAAGTAGCTCAAGAACAGGAAGTGGCTCATGTACGGGAAGTAGCTCATGAACTGGAAGTATCTCATGAACAGGAAGTATCTCATGAACAGGGAGAAACTCATCAACAGGGAGTAGCTCATCAACAGGAAGTAGCTCATCAACAGGAAGTAGCTCATGAACAGGAAGTAGCTCATCAACAGGAAGTAGCTCATGAACAGGAAGTAGCTCATGAACAGGAAGTAGCTCATCAACAGGAAGTAGCTCATGAACAGGAAGTGGCTCATGAACAGGAAGTAGCTCATGAACTTGAAGTATCTCATGAACAGGAAGTAGCTCATGAACAGGAAGTATCTCATGAACAGGAAATATCTCATGAACAGGAAGTAGCTAGTGAAAAGGAAGTAGCTCATCAACAGGAAGTAGCTCAAGAACAGGAAGTGGCTCATGTACGGGAAGTAGCTCATGAACTGGAAGTATCTCATGAACAGGAAGTATCTCATGAACAGGGAGAAACTCATCAACAGGGAGTAGCTCATCAACAGGAAGTAGCTCATCAACAGGAAGTAGCTCATGAACAGGAAGTAGCTCATCAACAGGAAGTAGCTCATGAACAGGAAGTAGCTCATGAACAGGAAGTAGCTCATCAACAGGAAGTAGCTCATGAACAGGAAGTGGCTCATGAACAGGAAGTAGCTCATGAACTTGAAGTATCTCATGAACAGGAAGTAGCTCATGAACAGGAAGTATCTCATGAACAGGAAATATCTCATGAACAGGAAGTAGCTAGTGAAAAGGAAGTAGCTCATCAACAGGAAGTAGTTCATCAACAGGAAGTAGCTCATCAACAGGAAGTAGCTCATGAACAGGAAGTAGCTCATAAACTGGAAGTAGCTCAAGAACAGGAAGTAGCTCATGTACAGGAAGTAGCTCATCAACAGGAAGTAGCTCATCAACAGGAAGTAGCTCAAGAACAGGAAGTAGCTCATGTACAGGAAGTAGCTCATCAACAGGAAGTAGCTCGTGAAAAGGAAGTAGCTCATCAACAGGAAGTAGCTCATAAACTGGAAGTAGCTCAAGAACAGGAAGTAGCTCATGTACAGGAAGTAGCTCATGAACTGGAAGTAGCTCATGAACAGGAAGTAGCTCATGAACAGGAAGTAGCTCATGAACAGGAAGTAGCTCATGTACAGGAAGTAGCTCAAGAACAGGAAGTAGCTCATGTACAGGAAGTAGCTCATGAACAGGAAGTAGCTCGTGAACAGGAAGTAGCTCATCAACAGGAA
This sequence comes from Proterorhinus semilunaris, assembly GCA_021464625.1. NCBI lineage: Eukaryota > Metazoa > Chordata > Actinopteri > Gobiiformes > Gobiidae > Proterorhinus > Proterorhinus semilunaris. Next base: position 2,837,676 of record CM038352.1, read on the forward strand.
GTAGCTCATCAACAGGAAGTAGCTCATGAACAGGAAGTAGCTCAAGAACAGGAAGTAGCTCATGAACAGGAAGTAGCTCATGAACAGGATGTAGCTCATGAACAGGAAGTATCTCATGAACAGGAAATATCTCATGAACAGGAAGTATCTCGTGAACAGGAAGTAGCTCGTGAACAGGAAGTAGCTCGTGAACAGGAAGTAGCTCATAAACTGGAAGTAGCTCATGTACAGGAAGTAGCTCAAGAACAGGAAGTAGCTCATGTACAGGAAGTAGCTCATGAACAGGAAGTAGCTCATGAACAGGAAGTAGCTCATGAACAGGAAGTATCTCGTGAACAGGAAGTATCTCGTGAACAGGAAGTATCTCGTGAACAGGAAGTATCTCGTGAACAGGAAGTAGCTCATGAACAGGAAGTAGCTCATAAACGAAGTAGCTCATGAACAGGAAGTAGCTCATGAACAGGAAGTATCTCGTGAACAGGAAGTATCTCGTGAACAGGAAGTAGCTCATCAACAGGAAGTAGCTCATAAACTGGAAGTAGCTCGTGAACAGGAAATATCTCATGAACAGGAAGTAGCTCATGAACAGGAAGTAGCTCATCAACAGGAAGTAGCTCGTGAAAAGGAAGTAGCTCATCAACAGGGAGTAGCTCATCAACAGGAAGTAGCTCATCAACTGGAAGTAGCTCAAGAACAGGAAGTAGCTCATGTACAGGAAGTAGCTCATGAACTGGAAGTAGCTCATGAACTGGAAGTAGCTCATGAACAGGAAGTAGCCCATGAACAGGAAGTATCTCGTGAACATGAAGTAGCTCATCAACAGGAAGTAGCTCGTGAACAGGAAGTAGCTCATGAACAGGAAGTAGCTCATGAACAGGAAGTAGCTCAAGAACAGGAAGTAGCTCATGTACAGGAAGTAGCTCATGTACAGGAAGTAGCTCAGACAAAGGGCACCTTGGAGAAGTGAAGATTCGGTCAGGGCACAGAAAAGGGAGTGCCGAAAAGCCGAACGGAAATGGCGCAAGTCAAAGCTCCAGGTTCATTTTGAGATATACAAAGAAGTGCTTTGTGAGTTCAACCAGATTTTGCGTGGAGAAAGGGAGAAGTACTTCTCTAAAATCATCGCAAACTGCAGAAACAATTCTCGCGTTCTGTTTTCAACAGTAAACAGATTAACTAACCCTCCAGTTTCACTGCCCTTAGAACTAATCTCTACATCTAAGTGCAATGAGTTTGCAATATTTTTTTATGACAAAGTCCAAGGCATTAAAAATGCCATAATGTCAGCAACACAAATAGCAACCCTGCCACCAGATAAACACCTTGAGCTGACACATTTCACACCTGTTACTGACAAAACAATGGAAGAGGTTATCTCCGGTCTGAGTTCATGCACATGCTGCCTTGATGAATTACCCACTAGATTTCTGAAGTCTGTACTGACCAGCTTGTTACCACAACTTGTTCAGTTAGTCAACATTTCATTTGAGACTGGAGCATTTCCAAAGGCTCTGAAAACCGCGGTCATTAAGCCTCTTCTAAAGAAGAGCAGCCTTGATCCCAAGATACTGAACAACTACCGGCCCATATCAAACCTACCATTCTTAGGAAAAGTCCTGGAGAAAGTAATATATCAACAGCTCACTTACTTTCTCCTATCTAACAATGTGTTTGATACTTTCCAATCAGGTTTTAGGCCCCACCACAGCACTGAGACAGCTCTGATCAAGGTGACAAATGATATCCGTATGAACACCAACGCAGGTAAGGTCTCAGTTTTAGTTCTGCTGGACCTGAGCGCTGCCTTTGACACAGTGGACCATGGAATCTTACTTCACAGGTTAGAAAACTGGGTGGGAATCTCTGGTACTGCGCTAAACTGGTTCAAGTCCTATCTGGAGGATAGGACGTACTTTGTCGAAATTGGCAACTGTGTCTCAGACAAAATTTCCATGACCTGTGGAGTCCCCCAGGGGTCAATCTTGGGACCCCTCTTATTCAACTTGTACATGCTTCCATTGGGTCAGCTAATAAACAGCAACAATGTGTCGTACCATAACTACGCAGATGACACTCAGATCTACGTGTCACTGACGGCAGGTGAACATGGGCCTGTAGATACTCTCTGTCACTGCATCGAACAGATCAGTTTGTGGATGCAAAACAACTTTCTCCAACTAAACTCAGACAAAACTGAGATCATTGTTTTTGGCCCACAGACACAAAGACAAAGTGTTATCAGTCACCTTGAGTCTCTCTCTCTAAAACCAAAAAATCAGGTTAGAAATCTAGGAGTAATCATGGACTCAGACCTGAACTTAAACAGCCACATTAAAGCAATAACATCATCAGCTTTTTACCATCTGAAAAACATTGCTAAGATCAGAGGAATAGTGTCAAAACCAGACTTGGAGACACTCATCCATGCATTTGTCTCCAGCAGGTTAGACTACTGTAACGGCCTGCTCACTGGCCTTTCTAAACGAGCTGTTAGACAGCTGCAGAACATCCAGAACGCTGCTGCTCGAGTCCTGACAAGAACCAGGAAATATGACCATATTAGTCCAGTGCTCCGGTCTCTGCACTGGCTTCCTGTCACTCAGAGAATAGAATTTAAAACAGCTCTGCTCGTGTACAAGTCGTTTCATGGTTTAGCACCAAAGTACATCTCTGACATGTTAGAGCCGTATGAACCATCTCGGGCCCTGAGAACTTCAGGGAGGGGTCTCCTGGTGGTTCCCAGAGTCAGGACTAAACACGGTGAGGCTGCGTTTCAGTTTCATGCAGCTAAAATCTGGAACAGTCTTCATGAGGATGTGAGACAGGCCTCAACTCTGACAATGTTCAAATCCAGGCTGAAAACAGCTCTTTTTACCCGAGCATATGAAAACTGAAAGTATTTTATCTGCACTCTTGCCTTTTACTGTCATTGATACATTTTTATGTTGATGTTTTAATGATTGATTTGATCTGTTTTCTTGTAATTTTATGCAACTGTGAAGCACTTTGAATTGCCTTGTGTATGAATTGTGCTCTACAAATAAACTTGCCTTGCCTTGCCTTGCCTCATGAACTGGAAGTAGCTCATGTACAGGAAGTAGCTCATGAACAGGAAGTAGCTTATGAACAGGAAGTAGCTCAAGAACAGGAAGTAGCTCATGTACAGGAAGTAGCTCATGAACTGGAAGTAGCTCATGTACAGGAAGTAGCTCATGAACAGGAAGTGGCTCATGAACAGGAAATAGCTCATGTACAGGAAGTAGCTCATGAACAGGAAGTGGCTCAAGAACAGGAAGTAGCTCATGTACAGGAAGTATCTCATGAACAGGAAATAGCTCGTGAAAAGGAAGTAGCTCATCAACAGGAAGTAGCTCATAAACTGGAAGTAGCTCGTGAACAGGAAATATCTCATGAACAGGAAGTAGCTCATGAACAGGAAGTAGCTCATCAACAGGAAGTAGCTCGTGAAAAGGAAGTAGCTCATCAACAGGGAGTAGCTCATCAACAGGAAGTAGCTCATCAACAGGAAGTAGCTCATGAACAGGATCCGGATCTGAAGTTTCGGAGTCATTGCACTGGGCCGTTCCTCAGTTCTCAGAGAGCAGACTCTGCCCTCGGGAACTCTGGGGTTCGGACTTGAGTTCACTAGTGTGGACTCGGCTTTTCCAGCGATTGGAACGAGTGAACTCGATGAAATCACAGGAAGTAGCTCATGAACCGGAAGTAGCTCATGAACCGGAAGTAGCTCATGAACCGGAAGTAGCTCATGTACAGGAAGTAGCTCATGAACAGGAAGTAGCTCGTGAACAGGAAGTAGCTCATCAACAGGAAGTAGCTCATCAACAGGAAGTAGCTCATCAACAGGAAGTAGCTCATAAACTGGAAGTAGCTCAAGAACAGGAAGTAGCTCATGTACAGGAAGTAGCTCATGAACTGGAAGTAGCTCATGTACAGGAAGTAGCTTATAAACTAGAAGTAGCTCAAGAACAGGAAGTAGCTCATGAACTGGAAGTAGCTCAAGAACAGGAAGTAGCTCATGTACAGGAAGTAGCTCATGAACAGGAAGTATCTCGTGAACATGAAGTAGCTCATCAACAGGAAGTAGCTCGTGAACAGGAAGTAGCTCATGAACAGGAAGTAGCTCATGAACAGGAAGTAGCTCAAGAACAGGAAGTAGCTCATGTACAGGAAGTAGCTCATGAACTGGAAGTAGCTCATGTACAGGAAGTAGCTCATGAACAGGAAGTAGCTTATGAACAGGAAGTAGCTCAAGAACAGGAAGTAGCTCATGTACAGGAAGTAGCTCATGAACTGGAAGTAGCTCATGTACAGGAAGTAGCTCATGAACAGGAAGTGGCTCATGAACAGGAAATAGCTCATGTACAGGAAGTAGCTCATGAACAGGAAGTGGCTCATGAACAGGAAATAGCTCATGTACAGGAAGTAGCTCATGAACAGGAAGTGGCTCATGAACAGGAAATATCTCATGAACAGGAAGTAGCTCGTGAACAGGAAGTAGCTCATCAACAGGAAGTAGCTCATCAACAGGAAGTAGCTCGTGAACAGGAAGTAGCTCATGAACAGGAAGTAGCTCATCAACAGGAAGTAGCTCATGAACTGGAAGTATCTCATGAACAGGAAGTAGCTCGTGAACAGGAAGTAGCTCATGAACAGGAAGTAGCTCGTGAAAAGGAAGTAGCTCATCAACAGGAAGTAGCTCATAAACTGGAAGTAGCTCATGAACAGGAAGTAGCTCATGTACAGGAAGTAGCTCATGAACTGGAAGTAGCTCATGAACAGGAAGTAGCTCATGAACAGGAAGTAGCTCATCAACAGGAAGTGGCTCATGAACAGGAAGTAGCTCATCAACAGGAAGTAGCTCATGAACAGGAAGTGGCTCATGAACAGGAAGTAGCTCATGTACGGGAAGTAGCTCATGAACAGGAAGTAGCTCATGAACTGGAAGTATCTCATGAACAGGAAGTATCTCATGAACAGGAAGTAGCTCGTGAAAAGGAAGTAGCTCATGAACAGGGAGTAGTTCATCAACAGGAAGTAGCTCATCAACAGGAAGTAGCTCATGAACAGGAAGTAGCTCATGAACAGGAAGTGGCTCATGTACGGGAAGTAGCTCATGAACAGGAAGTAGCTCATGAACAGGAAGTAGCTCATGAACTGGAAGTAGCTCATGAACAGGAAGTAGCTCATGAACAGGAAATATCTCATGAACAGGAAGTAGCTCGTGAAAAGGAAGTAGCTCATCAACAGGAAGTAGTTCATCAACAGGAAGTAGCTCATCAACAGGAAGTAGCTCATCAACAGGAAGTAGCTCATGAACAGGAAGTAGCTCATAAACTGGAAGTAGCTCAAGAACAGGAAGTAGCTCATGTACAGGAAGTAGCTCATGAACAGGAAGTAGCTCATGAACAGGAACTAGTTCATCAACAGGAAGTAGCTCATAAACTGGAAGTAGCTCATCAACAGGAAGTAGCTCATGAACTGGAAGTAGCTCATGAACAGGAAGTATCTCATGAACAGGAAATATCTCATGAACAGGAAGTAGCTCGTGAAAAGGAAGTAGCTCATCAACAGGAAGTAGCTCATCAACAGGAAGTAGCTCATAAACTGGAAGTAGCTCAAGAACAGGAAGTAGCTCATGTACAGGAAGTATCTCATGAACAGGAAATAGCTCGTGAAAAGGAAGTAGCTCATCAACAGGAAGTAGCTCATAAACTGGAAGTAGCTCGTGAACAGGAAGTATCTCATGAACAGGAAGTAGCTCATGAACAGGAAGTAGCTCATCAACAGGAAGTAGCTCGTGAAAAGGAAGTAGCTCATCAACAGGGAGTAGCTCATCAACAGGAAGTAGCTCATCAACAGGAAGTAGCTCATGAACAGGATCCGGATCTGAAGTTTCGGAGTCATTGCACTGGGCCGTTCCTCAGTTCTCAGAGAGCAGACTCTGCCCTCGGGAACTCTGGGGTTCGGACTTGAGTTCACTAGTGTGGACTCGGCTTTTCCAGCGATTGGAACGAGTGAACTCGATGAAATCACAGGAAGTAGCTCATGAACCGGAAGTAGCTCATGAACCGGAAGTAGCTCATGAACCGGAAGTAGCTCATGTACAGGAAGTATCTCATGAACAGGAAATATCTCATGAACAGGAAGTAGCTCGTGAAAAGGAAGTAGCTCATCAACAGGAAGTAGCTCATCAACAGGAAGTAGCTCATAAACTGGAAGTAGCTCAAGAACAGGAAGTAGCTCATGAACTGGAAGTAGCTCATGTACAGGAAGTAGCTCATGAACAGGAAGTAGCTTATGAACAGGAAGTAGCTCAAGAACAGGAAGTAGCTCATGTACAGGAAGTAGCTCATGAACTGGAAGTAGCTCATGTACAGGAAGTAGCTCATGAACAGGAAGTGGCTCATGAACAGGAAATAGCTCATGTACAGGAAGTAGCTCATGAACAGGAAGTGGCTCAAGAACAGGAAGTAGCTCATGTACAGGAAGTATCTCATGAACAGGAAATAGCTCGTGAAAAGGAAGTAGCTCATCAACAGGAAGTAGCTCATAAACTGGAAGTAGCTCGTGAACAGGAAATATCTCATGAACAGGAAGTAGCTCATGAACAGGAAGTAGCTCATCAACAGGAAGTAGCTCGTGAAAAGGAAGTAGCTCATCAACAGGGAGTAGCTCATCAACAGGAAGTAGCTCATCAACAGGAAGTAGCTCATGAACAGGATCCGGATCTGAAGTTTCGGAGTCATTGCACTGGGCCGTTCCTCAGTTCTCAGAGAGCAGACTCTGCCCTCGGGAACTCTGGGGTTCGGACTTGAGTTCACTAGTGTGGACTCGGCTTTTCCAGCGATTGGAACGAGTGAACTCGATGAAATCACAGGAAGTAGCTCATGAACCGGAAGTAGCTCATGAACCGGAAGTAGCTCATGAACCGGAAGTAGCTCATGTACAGGAAGTAGCTCATGAACAGGAAGTAGCTCGTGAACAGGAAGTAGCTCATCAACAGGAAGTAGCTCATCAACAGGAAGTAGCTCATCAACAGGAAGTAGCTCATAAACTGGAAGTAGCTCAAGAACAGGAAGTAGCTCATGTACAGGAAGTAGCTCATGAACTGGAAGTAGCTCATGTACAGGAAGTAGCTTATAAACTAGAAGTAGCTCAAGAACAGGAAGTAGCTCATGAACTGGAAGTAGCTCAAGAACAGGAAGTAGCTCATGTACAGGAAGTAGCTCATGAACAGGAAGTATCTCGTGAACATGAAGTAGCTCATCAACAGGAAGTAGCTCGTGAACAGGAAGTAGCTCATGAACAGGAAGTAGCTCATGAACAGGAAGTAGCTCAAGAACAGGAAGTAGCTCGTGAAAAGGAAGTAGCTCATCAACAGGAAGTAGCTCATAAACTGGAAGTAGCTCATGAACAGGAAGTAGCTCATGTACAGGAAGTAGCTCATGAACTGGAAGTAGCTCATGAACAGGAAGTAGCTCATGAACAGGAAGTAGCTCATCAACAGGAAGTGGCTCATGAACAGGAAGTAGCTCATGAACAGGAAGTAGCTCATCAACAGGAAGTAGCTCATGAACAGGAAGTGGCTCATGAACAGGAAGTAGCTCATGTACGGGAAGTAGCTCATGAACAGGAAGTAGCTCATGAACTGGAAGTATCTCATGAACAGGAAGTATCTCATGAACAGGAAGTAGCTCGTGAAAAGGAAGTAGCTCATGAACAGGGAGTAGTTCATCAACAGGAAGTAGCTCATCAACAGGAAGTAGCTCATGAACAGGAAGTAGCTCATGAACAGGAAGTGGCTCATGTACGGGAAGTAGCTCATGAACAGGAAGTAGCTCATGAACAGGAAGTAGCTCATGAACTGGAAGTAGCTCATGAACAGGAAGTAGCTCATGAACAGGAAATATCTCATGAACAGGAAGTAGCTCGTGAAAAGGAAGTAGCTCATCAACAGGAAGTAGTTCATCAACAGGAAGTAGCTCATCAACAGGAAGTAGCTCATCAACAGGAAGTAGCTCATGAACAGGAAGTAGCTCATAAACTGGAAGTAGCTCAAGAACAGGAAGTAGCTCATGTACAGGAAGTAGCTCATGAACAGGAAGTAGCTCATGAACAGGAACTAGTTCATCAACAGGAAGTAGCTCATAAACTGGAAGTAGCTCATCAACAGGAAGTAGCTCATGAACTGGAAGTAGCTCATGAACAGGAAGTATCTCATGAACAGGAAATATCTCATGAACAGGAAGTAGCTCGTGAAAAGGAAGTAGCTCATCAACAGGAAGTAGCTCATCAACAGGAAGTAGCTCATAAACTGGAAGTAGCTCAAGAACAGGAAGTAGCTCATGTACAGGAAGTATCTCATGAACAGGAAATAGCTCGTGAAAAGGAAGTAGCTCATCAACAGGAAGTAGCTCATAAACTGGAAGTAGCTCGTGAACAGGAAGTATCTCATGAACAGGAAGTAGCTCATGAACAGGAAGTAGCTCATCAACAGGAAGTAGCTCGTGAAAAGGAAGTAGCTCATCAACAGGGAGTAGCTCATCAACAGGAAGTAGCTCATCAACAGGAAGTAGCTCATGAACAGGATCCGGATCTGAAGTTTCGGAGTCATTGCACTGGGCCGTTCCTCAGTTCTCAGAGAGCAGACTCTGCCCTCGGGAACTCTGGGGTTCGGACTTGAGTTCACTAGTGTGGACTCGGCTTTTCCAGCGATTGGAACGAGTGAACTCGATGAAATCACAGGAAGTAGCTCATGAACCGGAAGTAGCTCATGAACCGGAAGTAGCTCATGAACCGGAAGTAGCTCATGTACAGGAAGTAGCTCATGAACAGGAAGTAGCTCGTGAACAGGAAGTAGCTCATCAACAGGAAGTAGCTCATCAACAGGAAGTAGCTCATGAACAGGAAGTAGCTCATAAACTGGAAGTAGCTCAAGAACAGGAAGTAGCTCATGTACAGGAAGTAGCTCATGAACAGGAAGTATCTCGTGAACTGGAAGTAGCTCATAAACTGGAAGTAGCTCAAGAACAGGAAGTAGCTCATGTACAGGAAGTAGCTCATGAACTGGAAGTAGCTCAAGAACAGGAAGTAGCTCATGTACAGGAAGTAGCTCAAGAACAGGAAGTAGCTCATGTACAGGAAGTAGCTCATGAACTGGAAGTAGCTCAAGAACAGGAAGTAGCTCATGTACAGGAAGTAGCTCATGAACTGGAAGTAGCTCATGAACTGGAAGTAGCTCATGAACAGGAAGTAGCCCATGAACAGGAAGTATCTCGTGAACATGAAGTAGCTCATCAACAGGAAGTAGCTCGTGAACAGGAAGTAGCTCATGAACAGGAAGTAGAGAACGTTCATGTTTTTAAGAGCAGGCTCAAGACCCACCTTTTTAGTTTAGCTTTTAATTAATATTTACTTATATTAACCTTATTTACCGGTTTTAGTTCTATTATTTCTTTATTTTCCCTCTTTTATCCTGTGCTATTTCACGCACAGTTTTAGCTGTTTTTAATGTATCTCTTATTAAATATTTATTTATTTATTTTTATTTATTTTATTCATTTATTTTTTATGTTCTCCTAGTGGTTCCTCTGAGGGAGCCCTCTGCCCCGGGAGTGCTGGTTGGCTGTGGCCGTGCGGGCGCTCTCCTGGGGGTGCCTGGATGGAGGTAGGACGTCTCTCCTACACCTACTCCGGGCCCCCTGGGTTGGCGCTCTGTGGCTGTGGGCGATGGGCTGCTCCTGGTGCAGACGGCTCCTTGGATGATGTTTCCTCTTTCGGTCCATCTGTACCCAGCCTTACGTACTCAACTCTATGTCCATTTTTATTTAAGACTTTTAACTGCTGGGCTGTCTGTACGTCTGTGTGTCTGTGTGTGCGGGTGGTGGGTGGTGGGGTTGTAGTTATTTATGTATATTTACTGGTGGGGACGATTTTTATTATTTTTAATGATTTTTAAGCACTGTAAAGCACTTTGTGTTACATTTTGTATGAAAAGCGCTCTATAAATAAAGTTTGATTTGATTTGATTTGATCATGAACAGGAAGTAGCTCAAGAACAGGAAGTAGCTCATGTACAGGAAGTAGCTCATGAACTGGAAGTAGCTCATGTACAGGAAGTAGCTCATGAACAGGAAGTAGCTTATGAACAGGAAGTAGCTCAAGAACAGGAAGTAGCTCATGTACAGGAAGTAGCTCATGAACTGGAAGTAGCTCATGTACAGGAAGTAGCTCATGAACAGGAAGTGGCTCATGAACAGGAAATAGCTCATGTACAGGAAGTAGCTCATGAACAGGAAGTGGCTCATGAACAGGAAATAGCTCATGTACAGGAAGTAGCTCATGAACAGGAAGTGGCTCATGAACAGGAAATATCTCATGAACAGGAAGTAGCTCGTGAACAGGAAGTAGCTCATCAACAGGAAGTAGCTCATCAACAGGAAGTAGCTCGTGAACAGGAAGTAGCTCATCAACAGGAAGTAGCTCATGTACAGGAAGTAGCTCATGAACTGGAAGTAGCCCTTGAACAGGAAGTATCTCGTGAACATGAAGTAGCTCATCAACAGGAAGTAGCTCGTGAACAGGAAGTAGCTCATGAACAGGAAGTAGCCCATGAACAGGAAGTATCTCGTGAACATGAAGTAGCTCATCAACAGGAAGTAGCTCGTGAACAGGAAGTAGCTCATGAACAGGAAGTAGAGAACGTTCATGTTTTTAAGAGCAGGCTCAAGACCCACCTTTTTAGTTTAGCTTTTAATTAATATTTACTTATATTAACCTTATTTACCGGTTTTAGTTCTATTATTTCTTTATTTTCCCTCTTTTATCCTGTGCTATTTCACGCACAGTTTTAGCTGTTTTTAATGTATCTCTTATTAAATATTTATTTATTTATTTTTATTTATTTTATTCATTTATTTTTTATGTTCTCCTAGTGGTTCCTCTGAGGGAGCCCTCTGCCCCGGGAGTGCTGGTTGGCTGTGGCCGTGCGGGCGCTCTCCTGGGGGTGCCTGGATGGAGGTAGGACGTCTCTCCTACACCTACTCCGGGCCCCCTGGGTTGGCGCTCTGTGGCTGTGGGCGATGGGCTGCTCCTGGTGCAGACGGCTCCTTGGATGATGTTTCCTCTTTCGGTCCATCTGTACCCAGCCTTACGTACTCAACTCTATGTCCATTTTTATTTAAGACTTTTAACTGCTGGGCTGTCTGTACGTCTGTGTGTCTGTGTGTGCGGGTGGTGGGTGGTGGGGTTGTAGTTATTTATGTATATTTACTGGTGGGGACGATTTTTATTATTTTTAATGATTTTTAAGCACTGTAAAGCACTTTGTGTTACATTTTGTATGAAAAGCGCTCTATAAATAAAGTTTGATTTGATTTGATTTGATCATGAACAGGAAGTAGCTCAAGAACAGGAAGTAGCTCATGTACAGGAAGTAGCTCATGAACTGGAAGTAGCTCATGTACAGGAAGTAGCTCATGAACAGGAAGTAGCTTATGAACAGGAAGTAGCTCAAGAACAGGAAGTAGCTCATGTACAGGAAGTAGCTCATGAACTGGAAGTAGCTCATGTACAGGAAGTAGCTCATGAACAGGAAGTGGCTCATGAACAGGAAATAGCTCATGTACAGGAAGTAGCTCATGAACAGGAAGTGGCTCATGAACAGGAAATAGCTCATGTACAGGAAGTAGCTCATGAACAGGAAGTGGCTCATGAACAGGAAATATCTCATGAACAGGAAGTAGCTCGTGAACAGGAAGTAGCTCATCAACAGGAAGTAGCTCATCAACAGGAAGTAGCTCGTGAACAGGAAGTAGCTCATCAACAGGAAGTAGCTCATGTACAGGAAGTAGCTCATGAACTGGAAGTAGCTCATGTACAGGAAGTAGCTCATAAACTGGAAGTAGCTCAAGAACAGGAAGTAGCTCATGTACAGGAAGTAGCTCGTGAACAGGAAGTATCTCGTGAACAGGAAGTAGCTCGTGAACAGGAAGTAGCTGGAAGTAGCTCAAGAACAGGAAGTAGCTCATGAACAGGAAGTAGCTCATGAACAGGAAGTAGCTCATGAACAGGAAGTATCTCATGAACAGGAAATATCTCATGAACAGGAAGTAGCTCGTGAACAGGAAGTAGCTCATCAACAGGAAGTAGCTCATCAACAGGAAGTAGCTCATGAACAGGAAGTAGCTCATAAACTGGAAGTAGCTCAAGAACAGGAAGTAGCTCATGTACAGGAAGTAGCTCATGAACAGGAAGTATCTCGTGAACTGGAAGTAGCTCATGAACTGGAAGTAGCTCGTGAACAGGAAGTATCTCGTGAACAGGAAGTAGCTCGTGAACAGGAAGTAGCTCATGAACAGGAAGTAGCTCATAAACTGGAAGTAGCTCAAGAACAGGAAGTAGCTCATGTACAGGAAGTAGCTCATGAACTGGAAGTAGCTCAAGAACAGGAAGTAGCTCATGTACAGGAAGTAGCTCATGAACTGGAAGTAGCTCATGAACTGGAAGTAGCTCATGAACAGGAAGTAGCCCATGAACAGGAAGTATCTCGTGAACAGGAAGTAGCTCATCAACAGGAAGTAGCTCGTGAACAGGAAGTAGCTCATCAACAGGAAGTAGCTCATGTACAGGAAGTAGCTCGTGAACAGGAAGTAGCTCATGAACAGGAAGTAGCTCATGAACAGGAAGTAGCTCATGAACAGGAAGTAGCTCATGAACAGGAAGTATCTCATGAACAGGAAATATCTCATGAACAGGAAGTAGCTCGTGAACAGGAAGTAGCTCATCAACAGGAAGTAGCTCATCAACAGGAAGTAGCTCATGAACAGGAAGTAGCTCAAGAACAGGAAGTAGCTCATGAACAGGAAGTAGCTCATCAACAGGAAGTAGCTCATCAACAGGAAGTAGCTCATCAACAGGAAGTAGCTCATGAACAGGAAGTATCTCATGAACAGGAAGTAGCTCATGAAAAGGAAGTAGCTCGTGAACAGGAAGTAGCTCGTGAACAGGAAGTAGCTCATGAACAGGAAGTAGCTCATGAACAGGAAGTAGCTCATCAACAGGAAGAATCTCATGAACAGGAAGTAGCTCGTGAACAGGAAGTAGCTCATCAACAGGAAGTAGCTCATCAACAGGAAGTAGCTCATGAACATGGGGCTGTGAGCTTTTAGAACATGAAACCACCTCATATGAGATGAAGAGGGTGAGACACTGCAGGCCAAGTGGAAACATGTTTTTAAAAACAGCAATTACAAACTTTTGCAGGAAGTGAAAATAAAATGTGTCCATTTCAGTCCATTTCACATTATGTTTACATTTATACATAAATAAGGCGTCATGTGTGAAGTCATTTCAAATATATATCTGATGTGCAAACTCTAACAATAATAATAAAAATAGGTCAAATATTATTAATAATAATAATATTAATAATTATTTTCCAATTTAAAGTTTAAATATGAAACTGTTTCTGAAGTTCCCATACACAGATGTGTCTGCAGCGCCCCCTTAATAAAACAATGTCTTAATAAAAGGCACCTGTCCTCAATAACCTGCTCATGACGATACTTTACTTTAGAGCTGCTGATGGTTGTGAGAAGTTGTTTCTAAACTTCTGCTCAGAAAACCATCTTGAGCTGGAGACACTTCTCTGAGGATCAATGATTTAACATCTGCGTTTATTTCCACGCTCACGATCAGCTGTTGATCAGCTGGAGCGGCTCGGCGCTGAAGAGGAGGAGGAGGAAGAGGCTGATCCACGTGCTCCAAGCCAGATGGATTGTGGGAAATATAGCTGGCGGAGGCACAAGTCTCCTCTGATGCATCCTGGGTAAAACGGGCGGAGCAAGTTCTCATCCGGGGATCTCCAGCGGACTTGCTGAGGAGCGGACTTTGAATTGGAACAGGACGTGATGCCGTTTCCCGAGTCCACGAGTCCGCACAAGTACACGGGCGGTTCCCCGAAGCCTCGGCGCCTCGGTCTGAAGTGGGCGTGGTCAGGCAGCTACATCATCACTCGCCGCCCAAGTCGCCTGGAGGCCTGTGTCCTCCCTTAGCTTAGCATGTGGCTAATACACCGAGGATACATCAGTGTAGCCTTCACTGCCTTGCTCCAGCCAAAATCTCCCATAATGCACCACGGCTCTCAATAAGACCAGGAAGTGAGGAGGTGCTGCCTTGTGTGACTTAAAGCACTTTTTAACAACAAAATAGAAACTTTGACCAGTTTAATTGCTCTGCAGCCAGTGCTCATTTTACTTGTAGACTTTTTACAAAACAGGCAAAATTTTGACTAGATTTGATCAAATAATTAATTTTAGGTTTTTGTCTTTTTAGTTAAATCATTGATATAAGGCACTGATATTTGTATTGTGTATTTTCAGATATGTTTCATCATCTCTGCTTTTTATGTATTTATTATTAGTTGCTAAAAATATAATTATACTTTCACCCCCCAGCCCCACAGAATCTCCCCCTCCTCCGCAGACCCTCCCCGGATGAAACATAACTTCCTTTATCCTGTGATGTCACTTCCTGTAGCTCTGAAGCGCGTTCCATTTGCCGCTGTGTTTGGACAGAGACAGGACCAGCGCCTTGGACTGGAAGGAAGTGAGTTTGGAGGAACTGCCTTCAACACCGAGGCAGGGCGGGGTACCCGGGCTTTGGGAAACGGCCACAGATTGAGAAACGGCCCTCGTCCCAAACCAGGAAACAGCCGACTGAGACACAGAGCTGCTGCTTCAACCACAAACGCCTCTGTGGAAACTGTGGAGCCTGGACTGAGGTGAGTCTGAAGGGTTTCTCACATAAATGCTGTTTAAATAGAGCTGAGAGTTACAGATCCACAGAGTCAGAGAACAGGAAGTGACATCGTGTTCAGGGAGAGACTCTGACACAGGTTTACAGGCTGGAACGCGGAAGGGCATCTGATTCTGTTGATTCTACTGTTTGTCTTCAATCAAACACAGTAGAATCTCTTCCTGGTACAATATGAACGAACTCGTCCGCAGAACAAAGTGAATAAGACCTTCCCCGTGTGAGCAGCAGACACTGAGGTCGACGGTGAAAGTGAAAGTCATTTAATGGATTCATTAAAAAAAGGAAAAGTGAGAAAAGCACTCGTGCCACAGGCAGGGGGCGCTGTGAGGTTCAGTTAGAAAGTGCTTTCTATTAAGGGCTGTTCCATGTTCCAAATAAATGATATATTTACAGGTTGAAAACTTCCCTAGTGCTGCTTTAAGTCCAGCTCTTCTTTAATGTTGTAGTTTTGTGTTTCTTAAAAGCTGAAAACTCTCGACTCTTTGATTTCTGTGATTTTTTGCTCCATAAAGTTTTTCCTTTCGCTGGTTTTCAAGTTTTAGAGTTTTCTGTTTCAAATTGTCGAGACTTTCTCCGTTTCCAAACCTTTTAATAACGACTTTCACTCCATCTGACCCGTCCTTTTGTTGTTTCTGATCTTCAGAGCTCTTTCCAACATGGCGTCCAGACGGGAGCAGGACCTGAGCTGTCCCATCTGCTGTGAGCTCTTCAGAGATCCTGTGGTTCTGACCTGCAGCCACAGCTTCTGTAAGGTCTGTTTGGAGAACTGGTGGGAGGACAAACCTCTGAAGACCTGTCCAGTCTGTAAGAGAAGGTCCTCGAGGGATAATCCTCCAACGAACCTGGCCCTGAAGAACCTGGTGGAGACGTTCACAGAGGAGAAAGGGCAGACTGCTCCAGCTGCAGAGCAAACATCTCCATCTCCACAGCAGCCCGAGTGCAGCCTTCACTCTGAGAAGCTGCGGCTCTTCTGTCTGGACCATCAGGAGCTGATCTGTCTGGTCTGTAGAGACTCCAGGACTCACAAAGATCACAGGTTCAGGCCCATCGAGGAGGCAGCCTCAGACCTGAGAGAGCAGCTGAGGAGAAACATCAAACCTCTACAGGACAAACTGAAGGTAAGAGACCTCCTCCTCCTGTTCCAGTCAGAAGAACGTGTCCACAGAGCTCTGTCCGAGCAGACCGTCTCCTGCAGCATCAGCCCAGAGGAACATCAACATGTCCTGCTACAGAAAGGGAAGTCTGACTCTAAATAACTCTGATGTTTCTCCTCAGGTCCTGGATGAGAGCAGAGCACAGTTTGATGGAGCAGCGGCTCATATCTCGCTCCAGACCAAACAAACACAGACACAGATCAGAGCGGAGTTTGAGAAACTGCACCAGTTTCTGAGGGACGAGGAAGAGTCCAGGATGAAGGCTCTGAGGGAGGAAGAGGAGCAGAAGATCCAGAACATGAAGGACAAGATGGCCGCTCTGAGCAAAGTCATGGAGGCTCTGTCCAAGACCATCTCAGAGACAAAGGAGCAGCTGAGAGCAGCAGACGCCTCCTTCCTGCTCCAGTACAAGACTGCAGAGGAGAGGCTGCAGCGCTGCCCCCTGGTGGAGAAGCCAAAGATGGAAGACAAAGATCTGATAGACCAGGCCAAACACCTGGGCTTCAACATCTGGATGAACATGAAGAAACTGGTGCAGTTCTTCCCTGTGGTTCTGAATCCAAACACTGCAGGCCCTGATCTCATTCTGTCTGAAGATCTGACCTCAGTGAGAAAAGGAGAGAGACAGAAGGTCCCAAAGAACCCAGGGAGACAGAAATATTTCTTTGTATGTGGATCAGAAAGGTTTGTCTCTGGGACTCACAGCTGGGAAGTGGAGGTCGGGGCGAGTAAGGTCTGGTCTGTGGGTGTGTTTGGACGTGTTCAGAGAAGAGCGGACACTGAGGGTAAATGTTGGTCCATACGTTTCACTGATGGTAAATATTCAGCCGTTTCTTCCTCAGACTCAGTTAAACGTCTCTCTGTGAAGAACCTGCAGAGAGTTGGAGTGAAGATGGACTTTGACACAAAAACATTGACCTTCACTGACCTCGACACAAACACAGACCTTCTCACATTCACAGACTCTTTCACTTGGATCCTTCCATATTTACTCACACGTGATGCTCCTCTGAAGATCTCACCAAAGAGCATCACAGTAACAGTGTAGAATCTACAGCTCCATGTTACTGTCCTCTCTCTTTAATCAAGTTCCTGATGAAAAACAGTCAGAGCTCAAATTGCCTCCACTAAAACTCTGTTGATCCCGAGTCGTGTCACTGTCGATCTGTTTTGATTTAAATCTACACTTTATCAACATGTGAAGATATTTTGATGTTTAACTGGACCAGGAAATAATGAGAGTCTGTCAGTGTTTTATTCTATTATGTTCTCTTTGTTTTTTGCTCTTAAAACAATAAAGACATTTTCTATTTTCCACAAAGACTCCATTACCTCGTCATCAACAGGATCCAGACTTTTATTTGTTTTATTTTGTTGCGTTTTCGTCACTTTTTCAAACATTTCTTCTCGTGTTTCATCCTCGTTTTCGTTTCTTTTAGATTTGAGTAAAGCCAAACTGGAGAGAACGTGCTCGGTTCAGGTGGGGGTTCAGAGGTTTAAATGTCTGGTTTTATATCGTGATATTTTGTGGGATGATACGATACTTATACTAACGAATATCGATACTTTGACGTCATGCATATTAATGAGCAACGTCATGCATATTAATGAGCAACGTCATGCATATTAATGAGCAACGTCATGCATATTAACGAGCAACGTCATGCATATTAATGAGTGACGTCATGCATACTAATGAGGCAGCAGGGCTCCACTGTTTTCAGTCAATAGAGGCCAATAATGATGAAGAATCAGACCAGCAGGGGGCAGCACTACAGTTTTAAGCTCTTGGACCAAACACTGTCACACAAATAAATGACTTTTAATGAGAGTTTTTATAATTATAAAGATTAATTTGGGTTTGATTTATTCCTTTTTAAATAGGACTGTGTTTCTTTATTTAAATGTAAATAAGTCGCTGACAGATCTATAGACCCAGTGAGTGAGTCAAGGATCATTTATAAAAGTGGAACAAAGCACATGAACAGAAATGTAAATGAGTAATATGTTAAAATAAAGGTTAAAAGTAGCTTTTTTTGTAATGGTGATGTATCGTAGATTATTTTTGTGCAATATATCGATTATCGCAGTATCGGCGTATTGTGAGATCATTATTATGGAATCGTGAGGTTCCCAGAGGTCCCCCCCTAATGCTGGCGGGGTTTATGTTGGGGGAAAAGGGGAAGTCCTGTAAATGCTCCGGTTGTTGCTCCGCCTCTGACCCGGGGCAGTGATGTGTTGACGGGACACTGACCGAGATCCTCTCACGACGACGGTTCCAAATATCAGACCCTGATGTCGGCCGCAGCTCGTCTTCTGTCGGACGCTGGTTCTATTTGAAATCCCTGAGCTCTGGGGCCGACGGGCTGTGAGCTCCAGTCCAGAAGCTTTTAGATTTGGGTAAAGGCGCTCGGTGAGAGGCTAAAGGAAGCTAACGGCTAACTGGAGTTCCTGAGCTCAAAAAAAAAAAAATCGGCCAAACTCTCCCTTTACAAAGTTTCAGAGTTTTCCAGGAAGTGGATCATTCATTCACAAATACTGACCGGTTTGGTATCCACGTGTAGCAGGAAAGGCTGTGATCCAAATATGGTCATTTCCTGTGTGGGAGGAGCCGTGCGTGATATTATTTTTGCTAAAACATCGTCAACACAATTATATTCCAGACTTTGCTGAAGATTGTTCTGAGCTTTCCTGAGTTTGTGACGTTTATCGTTTCACTTCCTTATCGGACACGGACAGGAAGTGACGTGGAAGGTAAACTGTTTAAACTGTTGCCGTGCCGACCAGGTTAAGTCGACGGGAAACGAGTCGAGCTGCTCTGGAATGTTTCCTCCTCCTACGTCACTTCCTGTCCGCGGCTGAAACATTCAAATAAAAGTAACTTTCCTGCCAAACGTTTCTTCATTAAAACTGCTGCTTCACTGAAATAAAAAGATCATTTTTAAAAGCGTTCAAACCTGTCGTATGTACTTGAAGTAAAAGTATCTCATACATTATTAAGTAAAAGTATCTCTTACATTATTAAGTAAAAGTATCTCATACATTTGTAACCGGCATAGGATTTGTGCCTTGCGGAGCACCGTATCGCGTCATGCCTTCTCCGCTTCCGCATTCCTATGTAGCCGGTGTTTGTATTTAAGCGCCGTGTATGCCGGTAGATGCTACTCTTTCCCTCGCCAGACTGCCGCCCGCCATCACTGCCCTCTCGTAGCTCTTGGGCTGTAACCTCGGTAGGTCTGCGTGTTGTAGTGCGTGCGTGGGTTTATATACTGTGTTGTGTGGTGCCAATCTCGTGTCTGTGTCGTAGATGCTGCCTAAAAGCTCTGGATAGAGGCCCGATGCGTGTCTGCGGTTGGGAGAGCTAATGTGGCTCAAACATAATTCCCCTTAGGTAGGCTACAAAATTATTTTGTCTGCTACGGTCATATCCAGATTGTCTTGTATGTTTGTGTTGGGGCTGGTAAACCAACATAAACAATAATCAATTAAAGAAAGCGAGACAAGACAGATAACCATTTTACTTCGAAGGAGAGACGAAACAGAGATAAGGACCCAGTTCCAAAAAAGGAGCTGAAGACAAATCCTCCGCTCGGTCTCTGGGCTCTCTGAGCGAATCTTCTTCCTTTATTAGTAAACCACGCCCCTAATTTACATAGCACGACTCTAGTCTAAGGGAAAAGGGGAAAAAACATAAATGATGCCAGAGCCGTGAGATAACAATGTTGAAAGTGTACAATGTTCTCATTATTTTCATCCTTGAGACAGTCGGTCTCACAGTACAGCTCTCCCAGAAACCCAGGCAAAGGGAGTAACCCAGGCAGATAAGATTCATTCAGTTTTATAAATCAAGAAAGAATCTGCAACTCAAAGCACAAACATTAATAATATCTTTTCAGTCAGCAGGTTATAACCTCTAAGACTAAGCAAAATATAGAGAATAGATATATTTCCCCAACAGTTTGTCTGTAATATTATGTGTTTATCCCTTAGACGCTGTTGGCCATTGCTGTTTTTATTTGGGTCTAGTTAATGGTTGAGTTACGTGTTGTGTTATACTTTTTATGTTTTGTTTCCGTTTTGCATAGTTACTGTTTCCTATTATTGGTACGATTTGACTGGTTTTTGTCTGTCTCCTAAGCCCTGTAACTGTATTCTGTTCTCTGCTCCAGGACCTGGTTCGGGCGTGGTTGCCCCAGACGGTGGGGGGTTTGGTGATAGTCCCTCACTCCTTCTCCATCACTCTGCGTGTGTTGTGGTATTTTTGCACGTCCCTCACATATTTGCACATTTAGTTTGCCCTAGTTTTGATATGTGTGTGTTTTTGTTGTGCGTTTGTTTGTTTGTGTGTGTGTGACACGGAGCGTGGTGAGTACTGTCCCCAACTCCTTGTGCCCCCACTAGGTGCATCTACGGTCGACCAGTCCTGTGCACTTTTAAGCTAATTGACTAACTAGTCGTGTGCTGCTAGCTATCTTTTTAAAACTTTAGCTCGTCTAAATAAACAATGAATTCTTAAATTATAAAAATAAATGTAATTCTTTTAAAACTCCTGAATTGACTGTCTCTTTTTGACCATCAACTGCATCCTTACCCTACGGTTACACATTATTAAGTAAAAGTATCTCATACATTATTAAGTAAAAGTACAAAAGTATGTTGTAAAATTTACTTTATGAGTTAAAAGTATTTAATAGTTTAATGTGCAGGATTTTTCTAAACCATTTGAATCAAACCAGGTCTAAACCAGGCAAGGCCGTGGGAAGCCAGGGTGCTGAGGATGCTGCAGCACCCCCTGGTGGATAGTTTGTGTATTGCAAGCAATATTATTAAACAGGAAATAAGCACAGAAAAAGCGTTTTTGGGGGAAATCCTGTCCCTCAGCCCCCCCCTAACAAAAATAAGTTCCCACGGCTCTGAAACCAGGTCTAAAACAGGAACTAAACCAGGACTGACCGAGATCGGGTCTAAACCAGGTCTAAACTGGGACTAAACCAGTTCATCGTAAAGAGGTCGCTTTGAAAATAAAATACTTTTAACCCAATTTAAAAATATAGTGGAGTAAAAAGTACAGATACAGGCTCTGAAATGTAGTGAAGTAAAAGTACCTATAATGTGTACTCTTTACTTAGTTACTTTCCACCACTGCTAATAACGAGTTTATTCCAAAACTAAACCAGATCCAAAAGTGTCGACGTTTAAACTCGTTTCCATCCGTTGGATTCCGGGGCTGAAAACGTCGGCTTCATTTTGACACAAAGACCAAATAATGGAGAAGTGGATTTTGCTCATGATGAAGTATCGAGGCTCGTCTCACCTGCTGATGTCACGAGGTGGTGGTTCCATGCGTCCCCAGCAGAGGGAGCGTCTCTTCAGTCCAAACGATGCAGTGATGAGGAAGTGTGAGGGGACGGCCGTAACCGGGGGCGACGGGGCTACACACTGGATTTACAGCAGAAGGTCTTGGAAGATGATGGGGTAAAGGACGGCCGATATCCTGGTCCGATATCTGGGGATTTTTCTCTCATATTCATTGATCTCCATTTATTTTTAATATACAGTGTTTCTACCGGGCATGAAGTCTTTAAACGTGTCCAGATCAAGGCCGTAAATGTCGTTAAAAAGCATTAATTGGATTCAAACGGCGTTAAATCTAAATGTGTTAAAACATGATGACGTTGTGAATTCAGCACAAACACCAAAATGATCCTTAAACATAATTCAGCTGCAGTTTGGGCTGAAATTGACTCAAACTTCAAATCATAAACAGTGACTTCCTGTTTGGATCCAGCGCGCCAAAATAAAAGCACACAGCTCGTCTCATTGGTTAGTTCAGCAGGTACTTGCAACAAGAATGTAATTAAACACACATGTTTGTCTGTTAATAGTTGGGCAGAAAGAAAGCTGAACTAATGAATAAGATGGAGCTTTTATTTTGGCGTGATCGAAACAGGAAGTCACTTCTTGGGCGGCGTTGTTATGATTTGAAGACAATTTGTTTTTTGTCTTTACAACGAGCTCCCTCTGAAGAACCTCAACGTAAAGGTCCTGAATAGGGCTGGGTTTTTATTATTCCATAAAATCTATATTTGTATCATTTATTTGAGCTGAAACGACTTCCTTTAATGCCGCCCCTGGACCAACAGCGTCTGAACCCGGATCTAAAGATATACATTAAAGTTGTGTTTCTCATTCTGTTAAAAGGCTATGGGGGAAGTGAATGGACCAGTGGGCGGAGCTATGGAGTTTAACGTAATAAACCTAAAAGTCCCAAAATCTCCATGTTTTGCCCCGAATATCAATTAACCCTTTAGTGCCAAAGTCACGGCCGTCCCACTTTAGCCACTGCCCGGTCCCATCAGTTTCTATAATCAATGTATTTTCTACTGTTCACATCAAGTTATTTATTTCACGATTTGCTCCAAAACCTTTTGTCATTTGGGCCACGAGGAAGAAAACATTTTAATATCGTCACATTTTTGGTTAAATTTTTAATTTTTTAATTTTAATTTTTTTCTGAAACGTGATCAATAAAGGAGTTTTCTCTTCTCGACGCGGCCCGGATACATTTGCTGTAAAATGACATAGTTTTGTACAGTTGTGTTTAAATGTGCGTGTTGTAAATGGAATGAAAGTTTTTTATGGCTGTTTTTACAGTAAATAAATATTACGGCTTTTCTTTTGTATAAAAATGCGAGTGTGAAGAAAACGATGCTTTGAAATAAACAGTTACATCCTGTGGTCGTTTTCTTTATGATTCAGAGACTTTGTTTTGTTTGTAAGAATTTAAGGCTAATGTTGAAACTGGGGCCGTCCCGATCCGATCTTCAGCATCTGTGGCCCAGTCTGAGGATGATGATGCTCCACTTTAACTTCAGCCACTTTAACTACAAACAAATATGACATTGACTCTGTGATGCATTCCTGCTGTTTGTTTATGGAACTCTCCACAGTTTGGACCCTTATAGTTTTTAGCATCGAGTGAATCAGCTCTGTGGTAATTCATGGACATAAAACACACGAGCGCCTTTTCTTCAGTTCGGCTTTACCCAAATCTAAACCCTTTGACTGGAGAGTTTTCAGCCTATAAGCCGGTGTGACCTCGTTTGAATCGAAACTTTTTTGTCACATATTTGTTGTGTTTTTGTTTACAGCCTATAGGCCGCTGCAATGCCTAATTTGAAAGCTAAGACCTTGTCGTTTCTGAATGTGTGTCAGATCTGTGTGAGTAAACTCACCTTGCAGGTGTTGGACGGTAACTGGTTCCAATGTTACAGTATGTTCTAGGAAAACACAGCTCTTTTGGAAGGAAGTGGTCAGTCAGAAACTCCGCCTTCAGGGAGCCTAAAGGGGCGGAGCAGCTCTCCCCATGATTCCAGGCCAAAACATGACTCCGCCCCCTCCTTGCTGACGTCACAGCCTTGTTGGGACATGGTGGCCGTTCACCAACATCCACTACTCCATCATCTGCCCATCCAGGGTCACACGGCCTCATCAGTGACGAGACTGTTTGGAAATGAGTCTTCATGTATTTGAGCCACTGCAGCCTCTGGACTGGAGGTCCTACACCGTGATGTTCAGGAGACTCCAGAGGCTCCAGCAGCTTCAAACACCTGTTTGCTGCTTTGTAGCAGCTGTTCTCTTAATCTGATGTGTTTGTCTGGCAGAAACCGTCCTCATTGTGCCTTTATCTGCACAAACCCGTGTGTCTCTGAATCAGACACAAATCTCTGAACAGTTCGATGATCACGCTTCATCTCTCGTGGAACTTCCTTCAGTCGTTTTTCCCTTAACTGGGTGAACCTGACACTGACAAACGAATCATCCCAGGCGTCTGAGACGATGTCAGTGATTCAAAAAGCCTGAGACACAAAACCATCCATGAGCTTCATTGAAACACTTATTTTTAATGACTCTGAAATATAATTTGCATAATAATTTGGAACATACTGTAGTCGTGTCCGAACTTATTTCTAACTTTCCAAACATCCCAGTTCTTCACAGCTCATTTCACAACTTTCACAATAAAGCAACAACTGACCTGCTATTGAGCTTTGACCTGATAATGAGAGAAACTATTTCATTCCACTGGCACAAAACAATATCAGTATCTTTATGACGGCTCTGAAACCAACTAAATAAACAGAAACTTGAATAAATGTTTGAAAACAGCATGAAAACCGGATGAGTGAGTTCAATCCGGATCTGTGTCTTTAAAAACCTCCGTCAGAAGTTTGTGTGTGAGTCATTGCACACGCCTCGTCCCAAACCAGGAAACACTGATCAGACACAAACGTCTCTGTGGAGCCTGGACTGAGGTGAGTCTGAAGGGTTTCTCACATAAATGGTGTTTAAATAGTATAATAAATAAATGTATTATATTATTCAAATATAATCTAGTCTAATGTGGCCTTTTATCTGCTGTTGTGTCAGCAGGAGGTTCAGATAGAGTTGTGTTTTTTTACTGTGTTTGTCTCTAACTTTCCTTGGTCAAATCTGGCCTGAGGTCACGTTTGCTCTAAGAGAGACTTCTTTCACTGATGTCCCTTGAAAATGACTTTACAGACATAATTAAAGACTTGTCAGCCAGAAAGTCAAGAAGACCCTTTTAAGATATATGGCTATGCTAACTTTATTATTTCTGCCATATTGTTGAAGCATGTTTTCTGCTTGTTGTTTGCAAGAGAGTCTGTTTTAGTCGTAGTTTTTTTGCTTTAAAGATTGAGATTTTGATACAAATTGCAAGATGTCATTTAACATTTATTTTGATACATGTAGGAGCAGCAGGGTCAGGGTTTTAGTGGGATTCAGGGTTAGGGTTATAGGTTAGAGTTAGGGTTTGTGCTGAGGGGCCTATGGGGACATTAAGGTGGGCCTGGTAGGCCCTATGGGAGGTGGGTGTATGCTGGTTGTCCATAGGGATGGGTCGAGATGGCGTGGGTTGGCCCAGAGCCAGACTTGCACCAGGGCCTCGCACAACTACGCTACGCCCCTGCCTGACAAACGAATCATCCCAGGCGTCTGAGACGATGTCAGTGATTCAAAGAGCCCTGAGACACAAAACCATCCATGAGCTTCATTGAAACACTTATTTTTAATGACTCTGAAAAATAATTTGCATAATAATTTGGAACATACTGTAGTCGTGTCTGAACTTATTTCTAACTTTCCAAACATCCCAGTTCTTCACAGCTCATTTCACAACTTTCACAATAAAGCAACACCTGACCTGCTATTGAGCTTTGACCTGATAATGAGAGAAACTATTTCATTCCACTGGCACAAAACAATATCAGTATCTTTATGACGGCTCTGAAACCAACTCAATAAACAGAAACTTGACTGAATGTTTTAAAACCGGATCCGTGAGTTCAATCCGGATTTGCAACTTTCAAAACCTCCGTCAGAAGTTTGTGTGTGAGTCATTTCTCACATAAATGGTGTTTAAATAGAGCTGAGAGTTACAGATCCACAGAGTCAGAGAACAGGAAGTGACATCGTGTTCAGGGAGAGACTCTGACACAGGTTTACAGGCTGGAACAGGGAAGGGCATCTGACGCACCTGTAAGTAAGTGCTTTATTGTACAAGCCTTTACTGTTTGCTGTTCCCACTTAATGTTTAGTCATTTTAGTGTAAATTAGTATATGTTGCACTTCAATAATATTGAAAAACCGTCTAAAACCGTGTGTACTGCCCCCTCATGGCTAGAAAGTGAAGTGAAGCTCATGCGCAGGGATGGCATACATACAGATATGAGCCCCGGGCCAGAGCGGTCGTGTAGAACACTCCTCTGTAACCACCGACCCGGCTCCCGGATTGTCACAAATCATCAAGTGTGTAGATTCTCAAATAAAGTCTGGCCCCCGTAAACCAAAGACTAAAACATTAAATGCTAAGAAAACAAACGCTGGCGTCCGACCAAATAACTTAACACAGATACCCAAGAGTAAACTTAACATTAAACGAAACAATAAACAAAGTGCTAAGCAGATCCTTGTTTTTGTCCCACAGACACAAAGACAAAATGTTCTCAGTCACCTTGAGTCTCTCTCTCTAAAACCAGAACATCAGGTTAGAAATCTAGGAGTAATCATGGACTCAGACCTGAACTTAAACAGCCACATCAAAGCAACAACATCATCAGCTTTTTACCATCTGGAAAACATGAAGATCAGAGGAATAGAGTTAAAACCAGACTTGGAGACACTCATCCATGCGTTTGTCTCCAGCAGGTTAGACGACTGTAACGGCTGCTCACTGGCCTTTCTAAACCAGCTGTTAGAGCTGCAGAACATCCAGAACGCTGCTGCTCGAGTCCTGACAAGAACCAGGAAATACCACCATATTAGTCCAGTGCTCCGGTCCCTGCACTGGCTTCCTGTCGCTCAGAGAATAGAATTTAAAACAGCTCTGCTTGTGTACAAGTCTTTTCATGGTTTAGAACCAAAGTCCATCTCTGACATGTTAGAGCCGTATGAACCATCTCGGGCCCTGAGAACTTCAGGGAGGGGTCTCCTGGTGGTTCCCAGAGTCAGGACTAAACACGCTGAGGCTAAAGCTAAAATCTGGAACAGTCTTCATGAGGATGTGAGACAGGCCTCAACTCTGACAATGTTCAAATCCAGGCTGAAAACAGCTCTTTTTACCCGAGCAGATGAAAACTGAAAGTATTTTATCTGCACTCTGGCCTTTTACTGTCATTGATTAGATTTATGTTGATGTTTTAATGATTTGATCTGTTTTCTTGTAATTTTATGCAACTGTGAAGCACTTTGAATTGTGCTCTACAAATAAACTTGCCTTGCACATAACGTGTGGGTTGTTGAATATTAGATCAATCTCATCAAAGTCCGTTTTAGTAAATGATTTAATTTGCGATTACAACATTGACCTTCTCGCCCTGACTGAAACATGGCTTCAGCAGGATGACTCTGTTAGGCTGAATGAATCTACTCCTAGTTACGTCAATGTTCAGGCTGCCAGAACCACAGGCCGAGGTGGGGGGGTGGCAGTGATATCACACTCTAATCTTGTTCTAAACCCTAAAAATAACCTAAAGTTTAATTAGTTTGAAAGTCTCTCACTGTCTCTTACCTGTCCCAAATGGAAAAATCAAAAAGCTTTACTACTTGCTATTGTTTATCGGCCTCCTGGCCCCGATTCAGACTTCTTAGCAGAGTTCTCTGAGGTTTAGCCAGTATAGTGTTGGATTGGAATAAAATGATAATAGTAGGTGATTTTAACATTCATGTCGATAATAATAGTGTCTGAGCAAGATGTCTGTGTAAGTTCTCAGTCGTACAGGAGTTGTCCATCGTCAATGAAGGTACTTGATTCATCTTCTGTACTCAGTAGTTGAAGACTTCAACTACTGAGTACAGAAGATGAATCAAGTACCTTCATTGAAGATGTCTGAGCAGGGCATTTAGTCCCTACTGGACGGGGTTGGCTTTACACAAAATGTGAATAAACATAAACACACTCTTGATCTGGTTTTAACACATGGGATTTAAATTAGAACCTAAACGTTCTCCCTCAGAATCCCGCGCTTTCTAATTACATTCAGGTTCCTAATCGAAGATTATACTAATCCACAGGATAAAATTCTATTAAAACGGCCACTATCTGAAAAAGCTGTGTTAAAGTTTAAAGAACTGATCCAGCCAGTCTTTAATACTACGTCTACAGAGAAGAGCTCGCTTATGGATTTAAATAAAAGTGATCAGTTTGTCGACAGCGATTCAGATAAAGTTTGTTTTGCTGTTTGTCTCTAACTCTCCACAGTTTGGACCCGGGAGTCGCTCGGGTTTGTGCGATTCCATCCACAAAGCGTCGTTAGCACTTAGCTTTAGCATGTAGCTGTTTGCTACTCGGCCGTCAGTGTAGCACTGACCACGCCCCCTCAGCTCTAATCTAAACTCTAAATCTAATCTGGATCGAAACGCCTGAAAAAGATGCACAACAAAAACTCCAGAGTCACTGCAGAATGAAAAGGAGCCGAGAGGAAACAGACCTGAAATCTGCTCTGTTTAGTTCACCTCACGACCCCTTTAAAGCTGAATTATTCGTCTTATTTACAGATTTACAAACGCATCAACTTTGTTCTGAATGTAATTACGTCGAAGTCGTTCAGTTTTTAGAAATATTTACATTTCATTATTTATTTAGTTTTTACAATATCATCATATTAGTCCAGCTCTTCTTTAATGTTGTAGTTTTGTGTTTCTTAAAAGCTGAAAACTCTCGACTCTTTGATTTCTGTGATTTTTTGCTCCATAAAGTTTTTCCTTTCGCTGGTTTTCAAGTTTTAGAGTTTTCTGTTTCAAATTGTCGAGACTTTCTCCGTTTCCAAACCTTTTAATAACGACTTTCACTCCATCTGACCCGTCCTTTTGTTGTTTCTGATCTTCAGAGCTCTTTCCAACATGGCGTCCAGACTGGAGCAGGACCTGAGCTGTTCCATCTGCCGTGAGCTCTTCAGAGATCCTGTTCTTCTGACCTGCAGCCACAGCTTCTGTAAGGTCTGTTTGGAGAACTGGTGGGAGGACAAACCACTGAAGACCTGTCCAGTCTGTAAGAGAAGGTCCTCGAGGGATAATCCTCCAACGAACCTGGTCCTAAAGAACCTGGTGGAGACGTTCACAGAGGAGAAAGGGCAGACTGCTCCAGCTGCAGAGCAAACATCTCCATCTCCACAGCAGCCCGAGTGCAGCCTTCACTCTGAGAAGCTGCGGCTCTTCTGTCTGGACCATCAGGAGCTGATCTGTCTGGTCTGTAGAGACTCCAGGACTCACAAAGACCACAAGTTCAGTCCCATCGAGGAGGCAGCCTCAGACCTGAGAGAGCAGCTGAGGAGAAACATCAAACCTCTACAGGACAACCTGAAGGTAAGAGACCTCCTCCTCCTGTTCCAGTCAGAAGAACGTGTCCACAGAGCTCTGTCCGAGCAGACCGTCTCCTGCAGCATCAGCCCAGAGGAACATCAACATGTCCTGCTACAGAAAGGGAAGTCTGACTCTAAATAACTCTGATGTTTCTCCTCAGGTCCTGGATGAGAGCAGAGCACAGTTTGATGAAGCAGCGGCTCATATCTCGCTCCAGACCAAACAAACACAGACACAGATCAGAGCGGAGTTTGAGAAACTGCACCAGTTTCTGAGGGACGAGGAAGAGTCCAGGATGAAGGCTCTGAGGGAGGAAGAGGAGCAGAAGATCCAGAACATGAAGGACAAGATGGCCGCCCTGAGCAAAGACATGGAGGCTCTGTCCAAGACCATCTCAGAGACAGAGGAGCAGCTGAGAGCAGCAGACGCCTTTTTCCTGCTCCAGTACAAGACTGCAGAGGAGAAGGTGCAGCACTGCCCCCTGGTGGAGGAGCCAAAGATAAAACGATCAGATCTGATAGACCAGGTCAAACATCTGGGAAACCTGGGCTTTAACATCTGGATGGACATGAAGAAACTGGTGCAGTTCTTCCCTGTGGTTCTGGATCCAAACTCTGCAGCCCCTGATCTCATTCTGTCTGAAGATCTGACCTCAGTGAGAAAAGGAGAGAGACAGAAGGTCCCAAAGAACCCAGGGAGACTTAGTTATGGCTTTGTAGATGGATCAGAAAAGTTTGTCTCTGGGACTCACAGCTGGGAAGTGGAGGTCGGGGGTAAGGTCTGGACTGTGGGTGTGGATGGACGTGTTCAGAGAGGAGCGGACACTGAGGGTAAAGTTTGGTTCATACGTTTCATTGATGGTGAATATTTAGCCGTTTCTTCCCCAGACTCAGTTAAACGTCTCTCTGTGAAGAACCTGCAGAGAGTTGGAGTGAAGCTGGACTTTGACACAAAAACATTGACCTTCACTGACCTCGACACAAACACAGACCTTCTCACAGTCACAGACTCTTTCACTTGGATCTTTCCATATTTACGCACACGTGATGCTCCTCTGAAGATCTCACCAAAGAGCATCACAGTAACAGTGTAGAATCTACAGCTCCATGTTACTGTCCTCTCTCTTTAATCAAGTTCCTGATGAAAAACAGTCAGAGCTCAAATTGCCTCCACTAAAACTCTGTTGATCCCGAGTCGTGTCACTGTCGATCTGTTTTGATTTAAATCTACACTTTATCAACATGTGAAGATATTTTGATGTTTAACTGGACCAGGAAATAATGAGAGTCTGTCAGTGTTTTATTCTATTATGTTCTCTTTGTTTTTTGCTCTTAAAACAATAAAGACTTTTTCTATTTTCCACAAAGACTCCATTACCTCGTCATCAACAGGATCCAGACTTTTATTTGTTTTATTTTGTGACGTATTAGTTCCACAGATTTGCTCAGAGAGATTTTGGATCTTGTTTAGTTTTTGAATAAACTTTTAACTAATGCAAATATCTGCAAAAAGTCACATTTGTTTTTGGGCTCAATGAATCCGAGAAAACGGCCCTAAAGTTTAGTCCCTTTGTCGGCACATGCGCCCTGTGGATATCTGTCCCGTCTTTAGCCGCTCTGTCTCCCACAAAGGAAATGACCATATTTGGATCACAGCCTTTCCTGCTACACGTGGATACCAAACCTGTCAGTGTTTGTGAATGGAGCAGCGTGGGAAAGACCAGGGAGCGATGTATCTGAGGTGAGTCTTCCTGAGGAGTATTGTGATGGAGAATAGAGAAGCTGTTAGTGTTCTGAAATGATGCTCTATTATAAATCCTGTCCAAAGTTCACCTGGAGTCCTCTGGGCGTGTGCTCCGGGACGTCCCGCTGCAGCACAGCAGGGTGAAGGGCCGCTCTCCGGTCCAAGGATTCTCTTTAAAGCACAGAGAGAAGACTTTGGCCTGAACGAACACGTCCCAGTCTGACGGGTGCTGCTCCGTCAGCTCCTGCACCGTCCTGAAGGAGGCAGGAGAATAAACATGTCAAAGCCACAGCGGTGCACAGGTGTTTAACATCACCCCAGCACCAGGAGAACTGAGCCAGGAATAAATCACATCTAGCACATTCTACAAAAGTCCCATTGTCTTTGCCGTGTGGTCCAGGACACTATAGTTACAGTAAGAAGTGGTTCTTTGCTGGACCCCAGACGGACCTGTGGATGATCTGCTGCGTCGGCAGGTCCACGGAGCCGGTCCGATGATGGTGAACCACGAGCGGGAATTCAACCTTCAACTCTGCCTTCAGCTGCTGGTTTATCTGGAGAAAAGAGAAGAACCCTTTAGAATCTGATGAGAGAGTCCGGTACTTTAAACATCTGTCAACAAAGAACCTCTTAACCCCCACGTGAACCCAACACATGTTCTCCAGTTTGGCTTTATCCAAATCTAAAAGCTCCTTCAACAAAAATGACAAAAACCCGACAAATAAGCGATGGAAAAAACATTTTTAAAAAGTGACGAGAACACGGCAACAACGTGAGGAAAAAGCTCCATTTAGATGAGTTGTGTAGGTCTTAGCTTTCAAATCTGCCCTATAGGCTGTGACCTTATGGATTTGGGTAAAGCTGAAATGGAGGAAATGCACGTGATTAAGGCGGGAGTAAGAGGTTCACTTTTACAGTCAGAGAAATGTATAGAAAATATCTGGAGCTGTTTCCTTCTCTATCACTTCCTCAGTGAAGCAGCGCCATCTGCTGGTGAACAGTGGTTACAGCAGGTGAAGTAACTGGAGTAAATGGAGCTCAACAGTCCAGGACACTTCTGCTCCTTCACTGGGTCTGGAAGTGATGATCCCATTTAGCATCGACTTTAAAACATTCAAATATTAAGAGTTTAAAAGAACGACGCAGGGTCTATGGTGTTATAGTAGTGATATTTAATATATCGTCTATAAGATGATATTGAAATTTCTGTTTTGAAGATAAACAAATTTACAATATTGAATTTATCTTCAATGTCAAGAAATGTGGAGAATATGGGGCAGAAATGCAGAGGTGGATAGTACTCAGCTACATTTACTCAAGTACATATTAGTAACTTTTTGAAGAAATTTTACTTCTTAGAGTAGTTTTATCATACAATACTTTTCACTTCTACTTGAGTAAAGAGGCAAATGCTTCATTTTGATCGATGGAATAAAAGTACAAGATCGTTTGGTCACTTTTTTACTTGTACTTGAAATTTAAGTAACGTTACTCTTACTTGAGTAAATATATTGGCTGCTCTACCCACCTCTGGTGAAATGAGGAGGGAGGTTTTTTGGGGTCGACTTCATAAAATTAAGAACTACAGTGGGACAAGGTCAGGGCAAAAACAGGACAACGTTAGGGCTTTAGCGGGACTACATCCACATGAGACTCGAGCGCACCTCCTCCTCACAGCTGGTGGACTATAGGGCTGACCAAACACCTGTGGAGCTGCTGTTCTCCTGTCCAGCCCTGGCTTCAGGACGCTTTGAGGAAAAAACTCAGTGAATTAAGCTTTTTAATTTGCATCCACATTTAAGCAGCTTCAGCCGTCACAAAAAAATAAAAGAAACATCTCAACACTTGTATCTTCACATTTCCCACAAACGCAGATAAAATACTTTTTAAATAGGACTGTGGTTTCTTGTTTATTTAAATGTAAATGAAGTCGCTGACAGATCTATAGACCCATTTTCAGTGAGTAAGTCAGGGATCATTTATAAAAGTGGTACAAAGCACACGAAAAGAAATGTAAATGATGAATAATATGTAGTATGTTAAAATAAAGGTTAAAAGTAGCATTTTTTTTTTATCGCGATGCATCGTATGTTATTTTTGTGCAATATATCGATTATCACAGTATCGGCGTATCGTGAGATAATCGTTATCGTGAGCCATGTATCGCGTATCGTATCGAATCATGAGGTACCCAGAGGTTCCCGCCCCTACTTGAAAAGAAAACCCCTGTTTCTCAGTGTTGTTGCCATTACGGTAAACAGCTTCCCCCATGTGACTCATGCCGTCCAATCACAGACAAGAAATCAGACGGATATACGCTGTTGCACGAGCGTACTGTGCGGAGCAGTGGAGATTTGGAGCGATGTCGAGGACGTCCTGTCGTGTCCCCAAACCCCCCCGGAGGTTTATCGAAGAGGGAGACACTGCGGTGGAACAGGAGGAAGAGGCGCCGGTCCGCCGCTGTCATCCAGCTTCGAGTAAGTTGCAAATGTGGATAAACTAACATGTATGGTGGTAGTATGAGTTAGCATGTATGGTGGTAGTATGAGTTAGCATGTATGTGGTAGTATGAGTTAGCATGTATGGTGGTAGTATGAGTTAGCATGTATGTGGTAGTATGAGTTAGCATGTATGGTGGTAGTATGAGTTAGCATGTATGGTGGTAGTATGAGTTAGCATGTATGTGGTAGTATGAGTTAGCATGTATGGTGGTAGTATGAGTTAGCATGTATGTGGTAGTATGAGTTAGCATGTATGTGGTAGTATGAGTTAGCATGTATGTGGTAGTATGAGTTGGCATGTATGTGGTAGTATGAGTTAGCATGTATGTGGTAGTATGAGTTAGCATGTATGTGGTAGTATGAGTTGGCATGTATGTGGTAGTATGAGTTAGCATGTATGTGGTAGTATGAGTTAGCATGTATGGTGGTAGTATGAGTTAGCATGAATGTGGTAGTATGAGTTAGCATGTATGGTGGTAGTATGAGTTAGCATGTATGGTGGTAGTATGAGTTAGCATGTATGGTGGTAGTATGAGTTAGCATGTATGGTGGTAGTATGAGTTAGCATGTATGGTGGTAGTATGAGTTAGCATGTATGGTGGTAGTATGAGTTAGCATGTATGGTGGTAGTATGAGTTAGCATGTATGGTGGTAGTATGAGTTAGCATGTATGGTGGTAGTATGAGTTAGCATGTACGGTGGTAGTATGAGTTAGCATGTACGGTGGTAGTATGAGTTAGCATGTACGGTGGTAGTATGAGTTAGCATGTATGTGGTAGTATGAGTTAGCATGTATGGTGGTAGTATGAGATAGCATGTATGGTGGTAGTATGAGTTAGCATGTATGGTGGTAGTATGAGTTAGCATGTATGGTGGTAGTATGAGATAGCATGTATGGTGGTAGTATGAGTTAGCATGTATGGTGGTAGTATGAGTTGGCATGTATGTGGTAGTATGAGTTAGCATGTATGGTGGTAGTATGAGTTAGTAAGTATGTGGTAGTATGAGTTAGCATGTATGGTGGTAGTATGAGTTAGCATGTATGGTGGTAGTATGAGTTAGCATGTATGTGGTAGTATGAGTTAGCATGTATGTGGTAGTATGAGTTGGCATGTATGGTGGTAGTATGAGTTAGCATGTATGTGGTAGTATGAGTTAGCATGTATGTGGTAGTATGAGTTAGCATGTATGTTATCTGTGTAAAACGATCACAGAGGCGTGAAGCCACTTTCCTCTGTTTGTAACCGGGGCGCGTACAGTTTGTCTTCGCGGGAAATGTAGATTCACAAAACCAGGATTTTCGTGAGTTTTAATTTCTTTCCTCATGATTTTTATGACAAAGACCTAGATCTCAAAATGTATTGTATGTTTATTGCTCAATTCAACCCGTGTAGCTTTTCTCTATGAAATCTGAGTCTGAATGTACAAATGGGAAATTGAAGTGCCAAATCTATTATTTGAACAGATCAATATATACGTTTTTCTTTGTAAATACTCAATACTATGATGTTAAACTCACTTTTATAATAATGCACATACCTTCAAGAGCATGTGTTCAGATAGAACATGAAACCATGCAATACAATAAGTTTGCATGCATGCTGTAGAAACAAGTAAAGAAACTATGGCTATTCTCTGAAAGAATAATGGTAGTTAGTAAAATGTATTGATCACTGAAGTAATTTCCTATTGTACTAATGTGTATGTACTTCACAGTAAGTAATGTGTATTTATTTTCTATAGGAGGCCTTGTGAGAGGGAAGCCAATGGCCAGGCTTTGGTCCGCGGCCGGGTCAGGCTTGGCCGATCTGGGGAGGGTGGAGACGCCAGGAGCAGGTCAACCTTTCACTGTCACTCTTTCTACCGTTCACTTTCCAGTGTGTTGCGTTCATGCAGCAGAACAGAAATGATACAAACGTCTAAGTTCACTGTAGTTTGAAACGTCCCTTTTGCTGCAGCCTACACAGAAAACACACAAATCAAACACATGTACAGTATAATGCACAATAAGCATCTTTTACAAAGCTCACAATTTTACTTACTGATGTAACTTCTTAGTCCCGTGCACATATCGTGTCTCCACACCACTGTCTTTGTATTTCCCATTTCCTGTGAGGATTATGAATTAAAATAAAACATATCATTTCTTTAGATGTGTCCAGTTATAAGTTTCATAAATACAATGACACTGAAAGAGCAGAACTCTGTGAGTGGCATCAGGAAACACTTGTGTAATGTGGACCTCTCCCTGTGTCCTGCTCACTGATGTGCTGAAGGTCAGTTTTCCTCCTCAGAGGCTCCTGTCCTGTGAACACAGTGTGTACAAATGAGTATTATGTACAACGTTGTACATGTTCTGTTGCTCGTGTTTGCATGTATTTATGTGGAACAGGACGGGATTGGTTTAAACTTGTTTTGGAAACTCAAGCACAAATCCTCAGTGTGGTCGTCCTCCTCCTCAGGAAAACCAGGTGATGGAAACTAAACCAAAAACAGCAACTTTATTTTCATTGTCAGTGACCAGTGTGACGACTATACAGACACAAACATGTTTCACTTACTCTCCAGTTCTTCCTTTGCTCCAAGACGTTCACTCACTCTTCAAAATGGTTAACTCTACAAATACAAGAGAATGGCCGTTTATGAATCATTTCCTAAACTGCCGCTCAAACAACTGATGGTGGTTTTGTGGTGTTTGTTTATTTTCCATGACTCGCATCAGTAAGGCTGACCTGTTGTTAGTAATTCACGACATTTCATTCGACTATTCTCTTCAATCCACTACAGTTCACACGTCTATACTTTGTTTCTTTGAATCTCAATGTACATTTTAGTCGGCCCTTGACTGTGGTGTTGAGCGCTAATCTAATTTACAAAATAACATTGTTAGCTCTCAGATAAGTCCCCGTGGATGCTCGATAGTCCTGGCACAGCAACATGAGCAGTTTTTTATATATAGGAGTAGATGTTGGAGCTCCTGATCCGGTTTGGTAACTGGAAACATGTATGTAACTATATTTACACAACATGTAACGACGACATTGTGCAATTCTAATAACATTCTTACAGAGTAACGACAGACTGGCGTTGTGTCCTTGGGCAAGACACTTCACCCAGTGCCTATGTGTGAGTGGTTGGTGGTGGTCGGAGGGGCCTCGCTTCTGTCAGTCTGCCCCAGGGGAAACTGTGGCTACAAATGTAGTTTATCAGCATGGAGTGAATGAACCGCCCTCCCTTCCACGTGTGAAGCGCTTTGTGTTTGACTTGTGTCGTACGAAAAGAGCTAAACAAATAAGATACAAATAAGATTCCCTTCCCCCTTCAGTGCACACGCCTCGTCCCAAACCAGGACACACTGATCACACGTCTGTGGAAACTGTGGAGCCTGGACTGAGGTGAGTCTGAAGGGTTTCTCACATAAATGGTGTTTAAATAGAGCTGAGAGTTACAGATCCACAGAGTCAGAGAACAGGAAGTGACATCGTGTTCAGGGAGAGACTCTGACACAGGTTCACAGGCTGGAACAGGGAAGGGCATCTGACGCACCTGTGAGTAAGTGCTTTATTGTTACTGTTTGCTGTTCCCACTTCATGTTTAGTCATTTTAGTGTAAACTTAAATATAGTAAATGGCCTCGACCTAATGCCTTCATTAGTCCCAAAGTGCTTCACAGTGAGGAACCAGTCGCCCGTTCACACAGACCCTGGAGGCGAGGAGGTGAAGTGGGCGTGAGCCTTAAACAAATAAAGCACCAATAAAGTATTTTGATAGATTAATATTCCACACCTGTAACTGATGTTGTTTTGTTCTGTGTAGTTTAGTCCGTAATTGTCTATTTCCTGTTTGTTTGACTTTAAGTATAACAGGCTCCTCCCCCAAAGACCTTTAATAAAACTCTAGACCAGAGGTGGGTAGAGCAGCCAGAATATTTACTCAAGTAAGAGTAATGTTACTTGGAAATACTTTTACTCAAGTAGAAGTAAAACAATATGTGGAGAAAATGTTACTCGAGTACTATTAGTACTACTTTGAGCGAAAAAGTCAGATTTATTTACAATGACGCCGTAAATTGTGTGAAACAAAAATGTGGAAATTATGAAATTTACAAAGAAAATAAATAAAAACTCAACTCTTCGGTGTCGCTTTACATTAAGGTAATACTTTACAAGCATATTATTATTTCCTTATTAATACTTAACGAGTACACCTTAATATAAAGCGTTACCAATGATTCTAAAATACATCGACTTCATCAAAATGAAGCATTTGCCGCTGAAAGATTTACTCACAGTGGAAAAAGTAACAATTATTTTGACTCGACTAAGAAACAGACACTTCATTATAACTTTACTCCAACAGAAGTAAAAGCGTCTGATAAAACACGAAAACACTAAAAAGTACAAGTTCTTCCAAGAGTTACTCAAGTACATCTAAAGTAAATGATATATTTACAGGTTGAAAACTTCCCTAGTGCTGCTTTAAGTCCAGCTCTTCTTTAATGTTGTAGTTTTGTGTTTCTTAAAAGCTGAAAACTCTCGACTCTTTGATTTCTGTGATTTTTTGCTCCATAAAGTTTTTCCTTTCGCTGGTTTTCAAGTTTTAGAGTTTTCTGTTTCAAATTGTCGAGACTTTCTCCGTTTCCAAACCTTTTAATAACGACTTTCACTCCATCTGACCCGTCCTTTTGTTGTTTCTGATCTTCAGAGCTCTTTCCAACATGGCGTCCAGACTGGAGCAGGACCTGAGCTGTCCCATCTGCTGTGAGCTCTTCAGAGATCCTGTGGTTCTGACCTGCAGCCACAGCTTCTGTAAGGTCTGTTTGGAGAACTGGTGGGAGGACAAACCACTGAAGACCTGTCCAGTCTGTAAGAGAAGGTCTTCAAGG
Source organism: Proterorhinus semilunaris (assembly GCA_021464625.1). Classification (NCBI taxonomy): domain Eukaryota; kingdom Metazoa; phylum Chordata; class Actinopteri; order Gobiiformes; family Gobiidae; genus Proterorhinus; species Proterorhinus semilunaris. Next base: position 2,875,678 of record CM038352.1, read on the forward strand.
GATAATCCTCCAACGAACCTGGCCCTGAAGAACCTGGTGGAGACGTTCACAGAGGAGAAAGGGCAGACTGCTCCAGCTGCAGAGCAAACATCTCCATCTCCACAGCAGCCCGAGTGCAGCCTTCACTCTGAGAAGCTGCGGCTCTTCTGTCTGGACCATCAGGAGCTGATCTGTCTGGTCTGTAGAGACTCCAGGACTCACAAAGACCACAGGTTCAGTCCCATCGAGGAGGCAGCCTCAGACCTGAGAGAGCAGCTGAGGAGAAACATCAAACCTCTACAGGACAAACTGAAGGTAAGAGACCTCCTCCTCCTGTTCCAGTCAGAAGAACGTGTCCACAGAGCTCTGTCCGAGCAGACCGTCTCCTGCAGCATCAGCCCAGAGGAACATCAACATGTCCTGCTACAGAAAGGGAAGTCTGACTCTCAATAACTCTGATGTTTCTCCTCAGGTCCTGGATGAGAGCAGAGCACAGTTTGATGAAGCAGCGGCTCATATCTCGCTCCAGACCAAACAAACACAGACACAGATCAGAGCGGAGTTTGAGAAACTGCACCAGTTTCTGAGGGACGAGGAAGAGTCCAGGATGAAGGCTCTGAGGGAGGAAGAGGAGCAGAAGATCCAGAACATGAAGGACAAGATGGCCGCCCTGAGCAAAGACATGGAGGCTCTGTCCAAGACCATCTCAGAGACAGAGGAGCAGCTGAGAGCAGCAGACGCCTCCTTCCTGCTCCAGTACAAGACTGCAGAGGAGAGGCTGCAGCGCTGCCCCCTGGTGGAGGAGCCAGAGATGGAAGACGAAGATCTGATAGACCAGGCCAAACATCTGGGAAACCTGGGCTTCAACATCTGGATGAACATGAAGAAACTGGTGCAGTTCTTCCCTGTGGTTCTGGATCCAAACACTGCAGCCCCTGATCTCATTCTGTCTGAAGATCTGACCTCAGTGAGAAAAGGAGAGAGACAGAAGGTCCCAAAGAACTCAGGGAGACAGAAAGATGCCTTTGTATGTGGATCAGAAATGTTTGTCTCTGGGACTCACAGCTGGGAAGTGGAGGTCGGGGCGAGTAAGGACTGGTTTGTGGGTTTGTTTGGAGATGTTCAGAGAGGAGCAGACACTGAGGGTAAAGGATGTTGGTTCATATGTTTAGATGATGGTAAATATTCAGCCGTTTCTCTCCCAGACCCAGATAAACGTCTCTCTGTGAAGAACCTGCAGAGAGTTGGAGTGAAGCTGGACTTTGACACAAAAACATTGACCTTCACTGACCTCGACACAAACACAGTCCTTTACACAGTCACAGACTCTTTCACTTGGATCGATCCATGTTTTGGCACACGTGATGCTCCTCTGAAGATCTCACCAAAGAGCATCACAGTAACAGTGTAGAATCTACAGCTCCATGTTACTGTCCTCTCTCTTTAATCAAGTTCCTGATGAAAAACAGTCAGAGCTCAAATTGCCTCCACTAAAACTCTGTTGATCCCGAGTCGTGTCACTGTCGATCTGTTTTGATTTAAATCTACACTTTATCAACATGTGAAGATATTTTGATGTTTAACTGGACCAGGAAATAATGAGAGTCTGTCAGTGTTTGATTCTATTATGTTCTCTTTGTTTGTTGCTCTTAAAACAATAAAGACTTTTTCTATTTTCCACAAAGACTCCATTACCTCGTCATCAACAGGATCCAGACTTTTATTTGTTTTATTTTGTGACGTATTAGTTCCACAGATTTGCTCAGAGAGATTTTGGATCTTGTTTAGTTTTTGAATAAACTTTTAACTAATGCAAATATCTGCAAAAAGTCACATTTGTTTTCGGGCTCAATGAATCCGAGAAAACGGCCCTAAAGTTTAGTCCCTTTGTCGGCACATGCGCCCTGTGGATATCTGTCCCGTCTTTAGCCGCTCTGTCTCCCACAAAGGAAATGACCATATTTGGATCACAGCCTTTCCTGCTACACGTGGATACCAAACCTGTCAGTGTTTGTGAATGGAGCAGCGTGGGAAAGACCAGGGAGCGATGTATCTGATGTGAGTCTTCCTGAGGAGTATTGTGATGGAGAATAGAGAAGCTGTTAGTGTTCTGAAATGATGCTCTATTATAAATCCTGTCCAAAGTTCACCTGGAGTCCTCTGGGCGTGTGCTCCGGGACGTCCCGCTGCAGCACAGCAGGGTGAAGGGCCGCTCTCCGGTCCAAGGATTCTCTTTAAAGCCCAGAGAGAAGACTTTGGCCTGAACGAACACGTCCCAGTCTGACGGGTGCTGCTCCGTCAGCTCCTGCACCGTCCTGAAGGAGGCAGGAGAATAAACATGTCAAAGCCACAGCGGTGCACAGGTGTTTAACATCACCCCAGCACCAGGAGAACTGAGCCAGGAATAAATCACATCTTCCACATTCTACAAAAGTCCCATTGTCTTTGCCGTGTGGTCCAGGACACTATAGTTACAGTAAGAAGTGGTTCTTTGCTGGACCCCAGACGGACCTGTGGATGATCTGCTGCGTCGGCAGGTCCACGGAGCCGGTCCGATGATGGTGAACCACGAGCGGGAATTCAACCTTCAACTCTGCCTTCAGCTGCTGGTTTATCTGGAGAAAAGAGAAGAACCCTTTAGAATCTGATGAGAGAGTCCGGTACTTTAAACATCTGTCAACAAAGAACCTCTTAACCCCCACGTGAACCCAACACATGTTCTCCAGTTTGGCTTTATCCAAATCTAAAAGGTTCTTCAACAAAAGTGTCAAAAACCCAACAAATAAGCGATGGAAAAAACATTTTAAAAAAGTGACGAGAACACGGCAACAACGTGAGGAAAAATATCAAATTAGCTGAGTTTTGTAGGTCTTAGCAGCGCCATCTGCTGGTGACCAATGGTTACAGCAGGTGAAGTAACTGGAGTAAATGGAGCTCAACAGTCCAGGGGCCTCATTTATAAAACTTGCTTTAAACAAAATGAGGCCAGAACTTTGCGTAGCCGCTCCTCTGCACCAAAGGTGCTATTTAGGGATGTAACGATTCATCGAAAATCGATTTAAAATCGATTTAATATGCGTAAAATGTGAATCGATGTAAAAAATAAAAGAATCTATTAGCTCGTTGTTTATAACAACGTTAACTTTTTCTCAAGACAAGCTCCACCCCTCCCCCGCCTCAGACCCAACACACCCACACCATGTAAACACAAACACGTGTAGGCATCGAAGCAGCAGACGCAGCTAAAGTTAGCGGCTACGAGATTAGCGTTAGCGGCTAACGCAGAGTTTAGCATTTTGACAGAAGTTTACCAAAGATCGTAAACTGACAAACATCTGACCTGCTCTGATTCTGCTGAAATCCTCAAATAATCCAACACCTACAGGAGCTTCATGTCTTTGTCCTCCTTATGTTCTGAGGCAATGAGAATCCTATATTGCTCCTTTATTTTGCCATATTTAATGTATTGTTTGGAGGTATGGGGTAATTCTTATATTACTAATTTAATGCCCTTATTTCTTTTGCAAAAAAGGGCTATAAGAATAATGAATGGAGTTGCTCCAAGAGAACATACTACAGAACTGTTTCTGAGGTCAGGACTACTCAAATTGAAGGACTTGGTTTCTTTACAAACTTTATTAGTTGTTCATAAAGCAAAACATTGCCTGTTACCGCATGGACTTCAAATCCTTTTTACTGTAAACAGTGAGACAAGCAGAAGAAATAATGACTTTAAACAACCTTTCGCAGGAAATACCCTCAAACAAATGTGTGTCTCAGTATCTGGCGTGAAACAATGGAACTCTCTAGAAAACGATCTAAAATGTTGTTCAAATATTCTTCAATTCAAATACAAGTATAAACAGAATATTCTTCACTTATACAAAGATGAATGTGAAAATGGTTAAATTTACAATAATAATGCTGATAAGGACGGTGGTGATGTAGTGGTGCGGCGGTGGTGATGGGGGCGATGGCGGGACGGTCTGGTTGTGTGGTGAGTACCTGAGTGTGGGTGTACGGGTGCATACGGGGATGCTTACAGTACGCATAGAAAAAATAATTTAAAAACTTAAAAAAAGAGGAAAAAATAAATAAATGAATTCTCAGTGCAGGGTAAGCAGGTGTTGGCCAGCTGTGGGAGGTCACACGTCTCTCAACAGCCGCCCAAACAAACCTTGCTTTTTTAATACACCACACAGCACAGGGCCAATCACAAATACATATACACATCCTCTTCAGGACAGGGTAAGCAGGAATGGAGGGAATGTCAGGGGCATAGCACCTCTGGACTTCCACTAACTCCTGTCTTTTTAAACACAACACCTATCTTAGGGCATAACTCTGTCAGTCACTGATGTAGGGCGAGCAGGTGCCGGGACGCTGTGGGAGGTCAAACATCTGTCGACAGCTGCCCACTCAAACCTTGTTTTTTTTAATGCAACACACAGCATAGGGCTCATCACAAATACATCAATAGATCCTCTTCGTCTTTTTGTGTGTGTGCTGTGGGTGTGCCTGTGTGTGTCCGTGCGTGCCTGTGTGTGTCCGTGCATGCCTGTGTGTATATGTGGGTGTGCCTGTGTGTGTCCGTGCATGCTTGCCAGTGTGTATATGTGGGTGTGCCTGTGTGTGTCCGTGCGTGCCTGCCTGTATATATATGTGTGTGTGCCTGTGTGTGTCCGTGCATGCCTGTGTGTATATGTGGGTGTGCCTGTGTGTGTCCGTGCATGCTTGCCTGTGTGTATATGTGGGTGTGCCTGTGTGTGTCCGTGCGTGCTTGCCTGTGTGTATATGTGTGTGTGCTGTGTGTGTCCGTGCGTGCTTGCCTGTGTGTATATGTGGGTGTGCTGTGTGTGTCCGTGCGTGCTTGCCTGTGTGTATATGTGTGTGTGCTGTGTGTGTCCGTGCGTGCTTGCCTGTGTGTATATGTGTGTGTGCTGTGTGTGTCCGTGCGTGCTTGCCTGTGTGTATACGTGGGTGTGCCTGTGTGTGTCCGTGCATGCTTGCCTGTGTGTATATGTGTGTGTGCCTGTGTGTGTCCGTGCGTGCTTGCCTGTGTGTATATGTGGGTGTGCCTGTGTGTGTCCGTGCATGCTTGCCTGTGTGTATATGTGTGTGTGCTGTGTGTGTCCGTGCATGCTTGCCTGTGTGTATATGTGGGTGTGCCTGTGTGTGTCCGTGCATGCTTGCCTGTGTGTATATGTGGGTGTGCCTGTGTGTGTCCGTGCGTGCTTGCCTGTGTGTATATGTGGGTGTGCCTGTGTGTGTCCGTGCGTGCTTGCCTGTGTGTATGTGTGGGTGTGCCTGTGTGTGTCCGTGCGTGCTTGCCTGTGTGTATATGTGGGTGTGCTGTGTGTGTCCGTGCGTGCTTGCCTGTGTGTATATGTGTGTGTGCTGTGTGTGTCCGTCCTCGCCTGCCTGTGTGTATATGTGGGTGTGCCTGTGTGTGTCCGTGCTTGCCTGTGTGTATATGTGGGTGTGCCTGTGTGTGTCCGTGCGTGCCTGTGTGTATATGTGGGTGTGCCTGTGTGTGTCCGTGCTTGCCTGTGTGTATATGTGGGTGTGCGTTGTGTAGTTCGATGGCCTCGTCATTGTTTCCGTCGCCGCTGTTGTCCCCATTGCATCACTGTTGTTTTAGCAAAATTATTAATAATTGAACAAATATATATAGGAAAAGAAAAGTTGATAACATCTGGTTTGGGCTATTGTTACTTTTTTGGCATCGGTGAGGTTCTAATTTGTAAAGTTTTTTTTTTAGAATGGGGTAGGAGCTTATAAGATTTTTTCTTCATCCTACTCCTGTTCTTCTTTTCATGGAATGTATTATTGTTGTGTTTTTTTGGATTATTGTACACATTATATTGCATTATCATGGAAAAAGAATAAATATAATGAAATGTTTACAAAGGCTGCACCGGAGGCACTGAGGCTTCAAGGGTGGAAAAAACAGCATAAATAAAAAATAAAGGTTTGGTAAAAAAAATATATAATCTCAAAATGTTTGCTTTGCTACATAGTTTATTTATGCTGAAAACATGTACATTTACAAGCACTCTGTCAAATGATTATAGTTCATTTAGTAATTGTTTGTAATGTAAAGTTCTCTTACTGAAACAGTTGCAATTTGTTACAAGGACAAACATTTAGATGTTAAAACAAAAGAAAGGAGTCATTCTTTTCTAAAAATAAATAAATAAAGGTTTAAAAAAATCGGGAAAAATCGGAATCGGGAACTTCAAATCGGAAATCGAATCGAATCGAATCGGGGCTTGAGTGAATCGTTACATCCCTAATGCTATTTATAGAAAACAAACTGAACGTGAAACATTCTCCTAAACTATAATATCTGCCGGACCCTGACCTCATTCACTCACAGCACCCGGACACTGACCTCTCTTCACTCACACCACCCGGACACTGACCTCTCTTCACTCACACCACCCGGACACTGACCTCTCTTCACTCACACCACCCGGACACTGACCTCTCTTCACTCAAACCACCCGGACACTGACCTCTCTTCACTCACAGCACCCGGACACTGACCTCTCTTCACTCACACCACCCGGACACTGACCTCTCTTCACTCACACCACCCGGACACTGACCTCTCTTCACTCACACCACCCGGACACTGACCTCTCTTCACTCACACCACCCGGACACTGACCTCTCTTCACTCACACCACCCGGACACTGACCTCTCTTCACTCACACCACCCGGACACTGACCTCTCTTCACTCACACCACCCGGACACTGACCTCTCTTCACTCACAGCACCCGGACACTGACCTCTCTTCGCTCACACCACCCGGACACTGACCTCTCTTCACTCAAACCACCCGGACACTGACCTCTCTTCACTCACACCACCCGGACACTGACCTCTCTTCACTCAAACCACCCGGACACTGACCTCTCTTCACTCACACCGCCCGGACACTGACCTCTCTTCACTCACACCACCCGGACACTGACCTCTCTTCACTCACAGCACCCGGACACTGACCTCTCTTCGCTCACACCACCCGGACACTGACCTCTCTTCACTCAAACCACCCGGACACTGACCTCTCTTCACTCACAGCACCCGGACACTGACCTCTCTTCACTCAAACCACCCGGACACTGACCTCTCTTCACTCAAACCACCCGGACACTGACCTCTCTTCACTCAAACCACCCGGACACTGACCTCTCTTCACTCACAGCACCCGGACACTGACCTCTCTTCGCTCACACCACCCGGACACTGACCTCTCTTCACTCACAGCACCCGGACACTGACCTCTCTTCACTCACAGCACCCGGACACTGACCTCTCTTCACTCACAGCACCCGGACACTGACCTCTCTTCACTCACAGCACCCGGACACTGACCTCTCTTCACTCACAGCACCCGGACACTGACCTCTCTTCACTCACAGCACCCGGACACTGACCTCTCTTCACTCACACTACCCGGACACTGACCTCTCCTCACTCACAGCACCCGGACACTGACCTCTCTTCACTCACACCACCCGGACACTGACCTCTCCTCACTCACAGCACCCGGACACTGACCTCTCTTCAGTCACACTACCCAGTGACCAGTGTGACGACTATACAGACACAAACATGTTTCACTTACTCTCCAGTTCTTCCTTTGCTCCAAGACGTTCACTCACTCTTCAAAATGGTAAACTCTACAAATACAAGAGAATGGCCGTTTATGAATCATTTCCTAAACTGCCGCTCAAACAACTGATGGTGGTTTTGTGGTGTTTGTTTATTTTCCATGACTCGCATCAGTAAGGCTGACCTGTTGTTAGTAATTCACGACATTTCATTCGACTATTCTCTTCAATCCACTACAGTTCACACGTCTATACTTTGTTTCTTTGAATCTCAATGTACATTTTAGTCGGCCCTTGACTGTGGTGTTGAGCGCTAATCTAATTTACAAAATAACATTGTTAGCTCTCAGATAAGTCCCCGTGGATGCTCGATAGTCCTGGCACAGCAACGTGAGCAGTTTTTTATATATAGGAGTAGATGTTGGAGCTCCTGATCCGGTTTGGTAACTGGAAACATGTATGTAACGATATTTACACAACATGTAACGACGACATTGTGCAATTCTAATAACATTCTTACAGAGTAACGACAGACTGGCGTTGTGTCCTTGGGCAAGACACTTCACCCAGTGCCTATGTGTGAGTGGTTGGTGGTGGTCGGAGGGGCCTCGCTTCTGTCAGTCTGCCCCAGGGGAAACTGTGGCTACAAATGTAGTTTATCAGCATGGAGTGAATGAACCGCCCTCCCTTCCACGTGTGAAGCGCTTTGTGTTTGACTTGTGTCGTACGAAAAGAGCTAAACAAATAAGATACAAATTAGATTCCCTTCCCCCTTCATTGCACACGCCTCGTCCCAAACCAGGACACACTGATCACACGTCTGTGGAAACTGTGGAGCCTGGACTGAGGTGAGTCTGAAGGGCTTCTCACATAAATGGTGTTTAAATAGAGCTGAGAGTTACAGATCCACAGAGTCAGAGAACAGGAAGTGACATCGTGTTCAGGGAGAGACTCTGACACAGGTTTACAGGCTGGAACAGGGAAGGGCATCTGACGCACCTGTGAGTAAGTGCTTTATTGTTACTGTTTGCTGTTCCCACTTAATGTTTAGTCATTTTAGTGTAAACTTAAATATAGTAAATGGCCTCGACCTAATGCCTTCATTAGTCCCAAAGTGCTTCACAGTGAGGAACCAGTCGCCCGTTCACACAGACCCTGGAGGCGAGGAGGTGAAGTGGGCGTGAGCCTTAAACAAATAAAGCACCAATAAAGTATTTTGATAGATTAATATTCCACACCTGTAACTGATGTTGTTTTGTTCTGTGTAGTTTAGTCCGTAATTGTCTATTTCCTGTTTGTTTGACTTTAAGTATAACAGGCTCCTCCCCCAACGACCTTTAATAAAACTCTAGACCGGAGGTGGGTAGAGCAGCCAAAATATTTACTCAAGTAAGAGTAATGTTACTTGGAAATACTTTTACTCAAGTAGAAGTTAAACAATATGTGGAGAAAATGTTACTCGAGTACTATTAGTACTACTTTGAGCGAAAAAGTCTGATTTATTTTCAATGACGCCGTAAATTGTGTGAAACAAAAATGTGGAAATTATGAAATTTACAAAGAAAATAAAGAAAAACTCAACTCTTCGGTGTCGCTTTACATTAAGGTAATACTTTACAAGCATATTATTATTTCCTTATTAATACTTAACGAGTACACCTTAATATAAAGCGTTACCAATGATTCTAAAATACATCGACTTCATCAAAATGAAGCATTTGCCGCTGAAAGATTTACTCACAGTGGAAAAAGTAACAATTATTTTGACTCGAGTAAGAAACAGACACTTCATTATAACTTTACTCCAACAGAAGTAAAAGCGTCTGATAAAACACGAAAACACTAAAAAGTACAAGTTCTTCCAAGAGTTACTCAAGTACATCTAAAGTAAATGATATATTTACAGGTTGAAAACTTCCCTAGTGCTGCTTTAAGTCCAGCTCTTCTTTAATGTTGTAGTTTTGTGTTTCTTAAAAGCTGAAAACTCTCGACTCTTTGATTTCTGTGATTTTTTGCTCCATAAAGTTTTTCCTTTCGCTGGTTTTCAAGTTTTAGAGTTTTCTGTTTCAAATTGTCGAGACTTTCTCCGTTTCCAAACCTTTTAATAACGACTTTCACTCCATCTGACCCGTCCTTTTGTTGTTTCTGATCTTCAGAGCTCTTTCCAACATGGCGTCCAGACTGGAGCAGGACCTGAGCTGTCCCATCTGCTGTGAGCTCTTCAGAGATCCTGTGGTTCTGACCTGCAGCCACAGCTTCTGTAAGGTCTGTTTGGAGAACTGGTGGGAGGACAAACCACTGAAGACCTGTCCAGTCTGTAAGAGAAGGTCTTCAAGGGATAATCCTCCAACGAACCTGGCCCTGAAGAACCTGGTGGAGACGTTCACAGAGGAGAAAGGGCAGACTGCTCCAGCTGCAGAGCAAACATCTCCATCTCCACAGCAGCCCGAGTGCAGCCTTCACTCTGAGAAGCTGCGGCTCTTCTGTCTGGACCATCAGGAGCTGATCTGTCTGGTCTGTAGAGACTCCAGGACTCACAAAGACCACAGGTTCAGTCCCATCGAGGAGGCAGCCTCAGACCTGAGAGAGCAGCTGAGGAGAAACATCAAACCTCTACAGGACAAACTGAAGGTAAGAGACCTCCTCCTCCTGTTCCAGTCAGAAGAACGTGTCCACAGAGCTCTGTCCGAGCAGACCGTCTCCTGCAGCATCAGCCCAGAGGAACATCAACATGTCCTGCTACAGAAAGAGAAGTCTGACTCTCAATAACTCTGATGTTTCTCCTCAGGTCCTGGATGAGAGCAGAGCACAGTTTGATGAAGCAGCGGCTCATATCTCGCTCCAGACCAAACAAACACAGACACAGATCAGAGCGGAGTTTGAGAAACTGCACCAGTTTCTGAGGGACGAGGAAGAGTCCAGGATGAAGGCTCTGAGGGAGGAAGAGGGGCAGAAGATCCAGAACATGAAGGACAAGATGGCCGCCCTGAGCAAAGACATGGAGGCTCTGTCCAAGACCATCTCAGAGACAGAGGAGCAGCTGAGAGCAGCAGACGCCTCCTTCCTGCTCCAGTACAAGACTGCAGAGGAGAGGCTGCAGCGCTGCCCCCTGGTGGAGGAGCCAGAGATGGAATATGAGGATCTGATAGACCAGGCCAAACATCTGGGAAACCTGGGCTTCAACATCTGGATGGACATGAAGAAACTGGTGCAGTTCTTCCCTGTGGTTCTGGATCCAAACACTGCAGGCCCTGATCTCATTCTGTCTGAAGATCTGACCTCAGTGAGAAAAGGACAGAGACAGAAGGTCCCAAAGAACCCAGGGAGACGTAGAGATGGAGCTGTATGTGGATCAGAAAGGTTTGTCTCTGGGACTCACAGCTGGGAAGTGGAGGTCGGGGCGAGTAAGTTCTGGGCTTTGGGTGTGGATGGACATGTTCAGAGAGGAGCGGAAACTAAGGTTGGACTTTGGTTCATACAATTCACTTATGGTAAATATTTAGCCTTTTCTCGCCCAGGCTCAGTTAAACATCTCTCTGTGAAGAACCTGCAGAGAGTTGGAGTGAAGCTGGACTTTGACACAAACACATTGACCTTCACTGACCTCGACACAAACACAGACCTTTACACAGTCACAGACTCTTTCACTGAGATCGTTCCATGTTTAGACACACGTGATGCTCCTCTGAAGATCTCACCAAAGAGCATCACAGTAACAGTGTAGAATCTACAGCTCCATGTTACTGTCCTCTCTCTTTAATCAAGTTCCTGATGAAAAACAGTCAGAGCTCAAATTGCCTCCACTAAAACTCTGTTGATCCCGAGTCGTGTCACTGTCGATCTGTTTTGATTTAAATCTACACTTTATCAACATGTGAAGATATTTTGATGTTTAACTGGACCAGGAAATAATGAGAGTCTGTCAGTGTTTTATTCTATTATGTTCTCTTTGTTTTTTGCTCTTAAAACAATAAAGACTTTTTCTATTTTCCACAAAGACTCCATTACCTCGTCATCAACAGGATTCAGACTTTTATTAGTTTTATTTTGTGACGTATTAGTTCCACAGATTTGCTCAGAGAGATTTTGGATCTTGTTTAGTTTTTGAATAAACTTTTAACTAATGCAAATATCTGCAAAAAGTCACATTTGTTTTTGGGCTCAATGAATCCGAGAAAACGGCCCTAAAGTTTAGTCCCTTTGTCGGCACATGCGCCCTGTGGATATCTGTCCCGTCTTTAGCCGCTCTGTCTCCCACAAAGGAAATGACCATATTTGGATCACAGCCTTTCCTGCTACACGTGGATACCAAACCTGTCAGTGTTTGTGAATGGAGCAGCGTGGGAAAGACCAGGGAGCGATGTATCTGAGGTGAGTCTTCCTGAGGAGTATTGTGATGGAGAATAGAGAAGCTGTTAGTGTTCTGAAATGATGCTCTATTATAAATCCTGTCCAAAGTTCACCTGGAGTCCTCTGGGCGTGTGCTCCGGGACGTCCCGCTGCAGCACAGCAGGGTGAAGGGCCGCTCTCCGGTCCAAGGATTCTCTTTAAAGCACAGAGAGAAGACTTTGGCCTTAACGAACACGTCCCAGTCTGACGGGTGCTGCTCCGTCAGCTCCTGCACCGTCCTGAAGGAGGCAGGAGAATAAACATGTCAAAGCCACAGCGGTGCACAGGTGTTTAACATCACCCCAGCACCAGGAGAACTGAGCCAGGAATAAATCACATCTAGCACATTCTACAAAAGTCCCATTGTCTTTGCCGTGTGGTCCAGGACACTATAGTTACAGTAAGAAGTGGTTCTTTGCTGGACCCCAGACGGACCTGTGGATGATCTGCTGCGTCGGCAGGTCCACGGAGCCGGTCCGATGATGGTGAACCACGAGCGGGAATTCAACCTTCAACTCTGCCTTCAGCTGCTGGTTTATCTGGAGAAAAGAGAAGAACCCTTTAGAATCTGATGAGAGAGAAAAAAATGTCCAAAAAGTGACGAGAACGCAGCAACAACGTGAGGAAAAAGCTCCATTTACATGAGTTGTGTAGGTCTTAGCTTTCAAATCTGCCCTATAGGCTGTGACCTTATGGATTTGGGTAAAGCTGAAATGGAGGAAATGCACGTGGTTAAGGCGGGAGTAAGAGGTTCACTTTTACAGTCAGAGAAATGTATAGAAAATATCTGGAGCTGTTTCCTTCTCTATCACTTCCTCAGTGAAGCAGCGCCATCTGCTGGTGAACAGTGGTTACAGCAGGTGAAGTAACTGGAGTAAATGGAGCTCAACAGTCCAGGACACTTCTGCTCCTTCACTGGGTCTGGAAGTGATAATCCCATTTAGCATCGACTTTAAAACATTCAAATATTAAGAGTTTAGGAGTAACTTGAAATGTGAGGCCCTGCTCGGACACTTGTGATTCATCACCAGAGGTTCCACTAGACTTTTTCCCCCAGACCAGAGGAATTCTAAGTTTTCTTCTTGATGTTTTCCACAGTTCAAATACAGTTTATATACAGTAAATATCGGCGATCTGAGGCAATTTAGCTGAATTAATTTAACCTATATTCTTTCTGTGCAATGAGTCTGAGAGTCAAACACGAATAACAATAAAGTATTTTAATTGTTGTTTAAAATGCTTTCATAATTACAAAAATATGTGGATTGTTTTAAGAGTAAAAAACGTCAAGTTATTTCTTTCCAATGGCAGCAACATTGGTGAATGCCACGTGAAAGGTGCAGGGGAGCGTATGCCGCCCCTCGGCTGGTCCTTCATGATTCCAGAATGAATGACTCATGGCGGACACAGACCAGACCAGATCATACAGATCTTATAGCTTTATTGTTCAGCAGAGACATTTGTGAACAAACACGGACTTCACGGCTCAGAGAGTTGACCTTTCCCCGAGAGGACACCCTGATCACGCCACGGGGCAAAACGAAACCTAGAGCTGTAGAGACAATAACTATTGACTTCCTGTTAAATGAATCAAGTTCATGTATTTATTTTGTATGAATAGGCTACCTGTTTTATTTTGACCAACTGGACCGACAACATTTTTGTTCATGAGGCTTCGTTATTTTTCATTGCAACTAAACACAACATATTCAGGCCTCCTGCTGTTTACTGTAACTCTCCTTCTTGGCCACAAACTCAGCACAAAGGTCTTTATAATCCAGTTTGGATGTAATGTCCTTTTCAATGGAAAGCAGAGCCTCAGTCTGTCCTGGGACATGGAGGTGCGCAAATAGTTTTTATTCAGTTTTAGCTTTGAAAAGCTTCGCTCGCCCGATGCCACCGTTACTGGAATAGTCAATGGGATCCTGAGCACAATCTCACAGTTTGGGAACGTTCCTTCAAGGCCTTTAACCAAGTGTTTTAAGTGCTGTAGTTGTTCCCTTTTGGATCGTCTCTCGAAGTATCCTCAACCCCACAAAGGTCCAGGGCGTTTAAATCCTGCGATCCGGACGAGTTCAGAGCATCACTAAGTCTTTGCAGGTCAGTCTCCTCCATTTCACGCAGCTTGGTCAGGTCAAAAAGAAATGTTTTCAAACTCCTGCAGTTGTTTAACACAGGTATTTAGAGCAGTAAGGGCCTGGGCCACCATCACATTAACATAGTCTGTTATATACACCTGCTCTGGGTCTGGAGCAGATTCATTTCCATCACGTGTTTCACTCGCCGTGTTGCTTTTATTACAGGTCCAATGTCCACATCAGAAGCACTCTCTGTGGCAGGAGCTTTTGCATGAAGTCAATGAAGCTGCGATAAGGCCACGTCAGGCTGCATGTCCTTTGACTGGAGGGTCTTACTGACGGTGCTCAAACAAACCATACCAGATTATTTGCTACAAAAAAAGGCTGTAAGAATTATAAGTCATAAAGGCTCCAGAGAAAACACTAACGACCTTTTTGTGAAGCTGAAACTATTCAAATTTAAAGATCTCGCAAGTTAAAACAATTTACAGACCATGTGGAAAATTAAACACAAGTTGGTCCCTGAACATATTTATAAGAAACTGACTTTGATCACAGACGACACGAGGTGAAAAGGAAACGTTTGTACCGTTCTCCCGAACCTCACTGAGACAGAGGTTTCTTGGTTGCTGGAGTAAGATTATGGAATTCATTAAAGAACACATTAAAATGTTCTCAAACAATAGATACATTTAAAAATATGTTCAAGGAGATGCAGATGGAGAAATATATACAAAAAACATAACTTGTATGCTGAAATTAATGAATGAAAAAAAATATATATAATTTTTTTGTTTGTTAAAATTGTTAAAATTATTGATTTTTGTAAAACCAAAAACCGTGTCACAAATCTGTTGAACGGATCACCTTCCGTTTTAGTCGATTTTCCTATAACTGTTACAAAGGCACAATAAGACAATGTCTTCCTCGTGCTCCTTTTCACCATGTACTGTTTATATTAATGTATGACCCTGTAAAGAAAAATATGAACATGGATTAATAAATAAATAAATAAATAAATATTATTGTAGACATGATCAATTCAAAGCTTTGCATTTCATTATCCAGCGACTGGGCTTCACTTTTAATTCTGGGGTCATTGCAGTCGTCTGAACGTTGGAGCAAAGCGTCCTTAATGTGGCTTATTTGACAGCGTTTTACTTTCACACTCGCGACATTCCCGCCTTGTTCCAGACAGAGGCTCAACAGTGAGATACGGGACCGTTTAGGAGAGCCTGCGAAAATGGAATAAAGAAGAAGAAGAAGATCTTTATTTATATATGTAGCAGTATGGGGTCGATAGTCCGGGGCTCACCTATAAAAGGCGCTGCTTCCCCCATCCTTGCCCCTCTCTGACCCGCCCCCCCTGACGTCCTCCACCAGTCAGGAACCGGCCTAGCTGCGAGGAGCTCTTCGCGATAGGTAAAGCCGGCGGTTTGGTGAGAAGTGTGCGGGCATGGGTGAGTTGGGCGTGTGCAGGCTGGCCCGTGTAAGATGGCCGTCAGGGCTAACAGGTGTGTGTCTTAGGGGCCTCGGCGTTGGACTCCTCGTGTGCGTGATGGGGCGTTTGTGTACAGGACCCGCGCCCTCCCCCGGTACGTTAGTAATTGGGCCTTACAATTGTTTTAGCGATCAAAGCTAACGTGCCTTTCCACAGGTTTCTGGTTCAGTCAAGCCTCCCCTGTTTGGACAGCTCCCCCCCTCCGCTGTCGTCTGGAAGAGCTTCGTTTTGGGGACTCTCCTGTACTGTCCCGTCAAGATCAATCAAACTGTCAAACTGTATGTGCCTTGGGCAGAATTTAAGGCTGTCCCACGTCTATTTTAATGAGAATGCCAAAACGAAAATAGAAAGATATTTATGAAGTAAATGAGGTAACATGAAGTAAATGGCCATGTCTCTGTCATAATGAAGCCTGATAGGAACCTGTGTTTCCCGCTAGTACGAAATGAAGTCATGTTTACACGCACACGGAGTTCATGGCTGCTGACTAGCGCCTTTTGTTTATGTTTATGTTTATGTTTATTTGTTTATTTGAGCAGTACACATAGTGCTCAAAAGGAGTGGGCTGAAGCAAAAGCTTATGATTGCCCACCCCCAAGTGCAATAAAATAAATAAAAAAAGAACATTTCAAGCAGCTACATTCATACGCCTTTCCATTCGGTTACATACATAAAGTCGTTATACAATACCAAAACATGTCATAGCTTTTGGACAGCCTTTTGCCAAGTCTCCCAGTGTTACATTCAGACTGTGGCAACCGCAGGGCAGGAAGTCAGCCCGAGGGTTCAGACGCAGAAGATGGGCTTGGACTGAGTTTGTCCTTTCATATTGGCCCCGTGATCATATCCTTGGCCCCGACAGTCGTTCATGCTCAGTCCAAGGGACGCATTTGCCTTTCCAGTTTGGTCCTTCACTGGGATGAAGTCAATGAAATGTTCTTCTACTTTTACTTCAATCGCTGTCATTTTGACAAACCCAAGAATCAGTGACATTTTTCTTTTTTTTGCTGAACTAGTTTGAGTCAAAAACCAAGTCCATTGATTGACCTGTTATTGATCTAGATTTACATCTAAAGCTCTGCCTTAACTGTAAAGTGAATCTGCGTTTTATTATGTTCATTGTATGAGGCAAATACCGACCAGAAACACTTTGCTACAGTCACTCGTCTGTTTAGCTTTGTTATTTGTTATACACCAGATGCCCTTCCTGACGCAACAGTTTCTTTTTAACCTGGGTTTAATTGTTTTTAACGCAAAGTTATGCATTTATACAATCACTTACCGCCATATGGATATGACAAAGGTCCACAAAGTACTTTTAGGTTAGTGTTTATTTCCGTGGTAGAATGATCATAGCAGTTTAAATGCCACACTATTGTCATTGAATGATCTCAGTCTGTGTTCACTTGTGTGGATATAAACAGAGAGATTGTTTCCATCAAAGCATGAGTTTGTGTTTGAGCTGTCGGGCCGGTCTGGAGACGAGCGCTTTACCGTTTGTGTGGAGTTTCATCCCAAGTGACCGACAGATCAGTGTCATAGACAGACTGCTCTTTAGCAAAGGTAGAAAACGAACAAAGGGAAAGACATGAACTACATGATTTGATCAAAACAAAGCGTTTGCCTTAAACTCCAGCCTGTTCACGTCCAGTGTTGGGGAAGTTACTTTTAAAATGTAACTTTTCTCATTACTCGTTACTTCTTTTAAAAAGTAACCTGTTACTTTACTTAGTTACTCTCTAAAGAAAGTAACTTAATACGTTACTCGTTACTTTTGTGTTACTTTTATGTTGCTTGACTTTGTTCCTAAATGTGTTATGGAAGTTCTACTATTAATGACATAACAGAGTTCTTTCGTGCTCTTTATTATCAAAAATGCAACAAACTGTAATGTAAAGTTACAGTCTGTTTCTTCTTGGGGTAAACACGAGACCCCCCAGGCTGAACAGCCTTTCCCCCAGTGCACTGGACGGTGTTGCAGTGTTGTACTTCATAAACACCGCTCTCACTCGGGGGTTTAGGATCTCCAACTCTGAGCCTGATCTCAGATATTCCAGGACCTCAGCGTCTACGCTAAAGGACGTCTTCCTCCTCCTCACCAAAAGAAAAAAGTCCGTCTCAACAGCGCTGCTGTGAGCGGAAACGTCTCTTTTTTTATTCTCCGCTGGCTCTTGGGGTAAAGTGCGACGCTCCGCGATGAGCCGCTTCTCTCCGCCGCCCCATCGGACCTTACATTAAAAACGTCAAGGCAGCCAATAGAGCTTCCCTGCTCTCCAACGCCGGTGCGAATGGCGCTTTGATGGCCTCTGTTGGAAGTAGTGAGAACACCTCCGCCCCTCAAACGTTAGCCTCGTTGTTGGCTGATCTTCGCTCGCCATTGTCGCTCGTCGTCTTTTTGCCGCCACCACTTGCGGCCTCTGACCGTCTCTCACGCGGCGCGAGTCTGCCCGTAGTAAACACAAAGTAACGCTGCGGCGGATTGGAAAATAAACGGCATGACGTTACTAAATTGACGGTAGCGAACGCGTTACTCGACTTTTTCTCTGAGAAAGTCGTTTCGTTAGCGTAACGCGTTACTTTGTAACTCGTTACACCCAACTCTGTTCACGTCACACGTACAAATCCAGACAGAACGCTGTAGGTTCAAAGTGACTAGAAGACTTTTGTGCGAATAACCTTTTCACCTCAGAGACTATTTCCTCTTAGACTGAGAGAGCAGCTATTTGCTCTATTTAGGCCAAACATATCTTTGTACGTCTCTGTAAAAACTATGTTTCTATTAACCACCTTTTTGTTTAGTTTAGGACAGAAAGTTTAGGGCGACATTTTACTAAACCTTATTTCAGGTGAAGGGCTCACACTACAGCTTACGTAAAGGATTCCTTTGAGGGAATATATTCTGATTCATTTTATTATCACTATATGTGTTTTGTGATTGATTTGGATTGATATCTGATATTAAAGTGGTATGTATGCATGTAGGTATGTATGTGTATGCATCTATATTATAAAAAACAATGAGAAATATATACTTCAATGAAGTAAATCACTAGAATGGTGACCTGTTGTTACAAGTAATGATCGAACTTGGTATTTTCTAAATGGGTAAAAAAAAAAAGAAAAAAAAAAAAAGTCTTGTAACTTATTATCTGAAATATCTTTGTTATTATTACCCCTATCGGGGACCGCCTGCAGCTGGAAAATAAATGCAGTTGAATAGGGGGTAGGCACTTATAAGCTTTCTTGCTTCGGCCTACTCCTTTTGAGGTAGTTTTTTGTTTTTGTTTCAATCTTTATTATTATCTATTTTGTTCTGAAAATAATGTTAATGTAAATAATGTAATAATGTGCAATGATGTGATAATGTAAAACGTAAACTGCTCTAATAAACTATAAACTATAAAGTTAAAATGCTACAGGAAACATCCCTGTTTGAACAATAGCCCTGTGTTGGTCACCAAGAGTCTGACTGAAACCGTCACAAAACGCTGCAGATATTTCTGAGGTTAGACAACGACAAATCGACCAGTTGAAGTGTCAGAAAAGCAAAAACAAACCCATCTTTAACGTTTGGGAACGAAGACTTTCGCTCCTCTTAACAAACCGGCCTCTCTCTCCTCAAGTGTGAAAACTGAGACAGGAAGCGGTTTCGATCGCGCCCACTTCCCCTTTCGGAGCCGTATCTGCCTCGCGGATGATTTCAAACTCTTTCCACCTGCATCGCTTCCATGTGGCCAAACACATTATTATTATAGTTGTTGGTGATGCTTCAGGTCAACAAAGCCTTTTTCTTCGTCACAAATGTGGACGAGGCGCATGTTCAGCGGCGACTCGATCGAGGCTTTTGAGATGTACAGGAAGCAGGAAGGGCACAAACGGAAATGGCATCATCCAACGAAACGAGGAAGTGAAGTATGTATAAAGTGTCCCAGTGTTGTGAGGGAAATAACTCTGCAGGGAAAAGCACCGAGTCGTTTCAGTTTGAGCTCAAATCAATTTCCATTCTCTGTATTTGAATGTTTTCCCATGTCAAAGCTTTTATTTGCTAAAAGGTTCCCATACGGCCTGATTTATTCCTTTGGGCGGCATATACACACACTTCCAGTTCAATAGAGGCAATCTAATTAACATTGTTAACGTAACTCAAGATTTTAAGTTTTCCCTAATTCTTACTTTCTTCTTAGTACAAATTGTGACGTGAGAAGAGGTTGAAAAAAAATCATAATCTTCGTGATCTGTAAAAAATGGTTGAAGATCTATAAATGTACGTTCGTTGCATGCGCTGGGATAAGAAGGGCTCGGCAACGTTACTCTTTTCTACACAGAAGCCTGAACGATACTTTTTCCAACAGCTTTACTGCAATCTTTGTCGTCGAGAACCAGAAAACAGGACGATGTTGTTGATCCGTTCCATGAAAGACCATTTCTTTTGAATCTGTATCATTTATTTGAGCTAAAACTACCAAGTAACTTCCTGTAACGCTGCCCTGGACCAACAGGCATTAAAACTCGGTCTCTAAGGCGTCATATTTTTTACGGTACCTGCGTTCGATACCAGTAGCACCTAAACTCTTTTATCCTTTTATATATACCATCGTAGTATTGCTTAACGGTCCCGGTCCTACTGGTGAGTACCTGTGTGTGTTGTCCCGGGTCAGGGCAGAAACCTGTCCCAAGTGCAATTCTCCAATGACCAGAGATTTAATGGGAGGCGTTCCGGGGTCTTCAAGGTGGGAAGTGTTGTTCAGGTCCTTGCTTGACTTTTGGTGCTTTTCAGACTGAAAACGTGTATGACTGTTGAACCCCGACTCTGTGTCTGAAAATGTATCAGATAAACTGACCCGTGGTTTTGACTCTTCTAGTTTTCTTCCCGTAATGTTTCTAAATGAAGTGTCATTGTTTGTGCACAAAAGGGAATGGTCTGAATATTTCCTGACTGGGGGGTTTCTCTGTTGTGTCTTCATGGACTGTTTTGTGTACTCCAACCGTTGCCATGGCTCGACTCGTCACATGTTTGTCTTGTATTTGCAAATAGTTGAGCTCATTTGCTTTTTCTTCTTTGTGTCTTTTTACACAAAAACTCATTTAAATAGTGGGCATAATGAAGGCATTTTCTACTGAACGCTTTACACCGGTTATTCAAATCTCAATAAAGTTAAATTCGTCAGAAAAAAAGAAGCTCACGTTTGTTTACGTTAAAATGTCTTACGTTTGGACCAGAAGAGGAGGAGCTGACCAGTGCAGGACACCACGCTCTGAAACAGGGACAAACCCAGGAGGCGCTGCAGCGGTGCTTTCCTCGACCTCCAAAAACATCTCATTCTCTCAGGTCGGCCACAGCGGCTCAGGACTAACAGCTGAACACAGTTTGGTTTTACGCTTGTACAAGGACAAATAAAGCTCTGACTGAAATGTTTCAAACAGCATTAAAACAGGATCTGTACTCATCAACAGGAAGTAGCTCATGAACAGGAAGTAGCTCATGAACAGGAAGTAGCTCATGAACAGGAAGTAGCTCATGAACAGGAAGTAGCTCATGAACATGGGGCTGTGAGCTTTTAGAACATGAAACCACCTCATATGAGATGAAGAGGGTGAGACACTGCAGGTCGAGTGGAAACATGTTTTTAAAAACAGCAATTACAAACTTTTGCAGTAAACAAAATGCAATTGTGTAAAAATATATATGTTATGTGCAAACTGAATAATAATAAACAAAATAGGTAAAATATAAATGTTTAAAAACAAACTGTTCTGAAGTTCCCATACACAGATGTGTCTGCAGCGCCCCCTTAATAAAACAATGTCTTAATAAAAGGCACCTGTCCTCAATAACCTGCTCATGACGATACTTTACTTTAGAGCTGCTGATGGTTGTGAGAAGTTCTAAACTTCTGCTCAGAAAACCATCTTGAGCTGGAGACACTTCTCTGAGGATCAATGATTTAACATCTGCGTTTATTTCCACGCTCACGATCAGCTGTTGATCAGCTGGAGCGGCTCGGCGCTGAAGAGGAGGAGGAGGAAGAGGCTGATCCACGTGCTCCAAGCCAGATGGATTGTGGGAAATATAGCTGGCGGAGGCACAAGTCTCCTCTGATGCATCCTGGGTAAAACGGGCGGAGCAAGTTCTCATCCGGGGATCTCCAGCGGACTTGCTGAGGAGCGGACTTTGAATTGGAACAGGACGTGATGCCGTTTCCCGAGTCCACGAGTCCGCACAAGTACACGGGCGGTTCCCCGAAGCCTCGGCGCCTCGGTCTGAAGTGGGCGTGGTCAGGCAGCTACATCATCACTCGCCGCCCAAGTCGCCTGGAGGCCTGTGTCCTCCCTTAGCTTAGCATGTGGCTAATACACCGAGGACACATCAGTGTAGCCTTCACTGCCTTGCTCCAGCCAAAATCTCCCATAATGCACCACGGCTCTCAATAAGGCCAGGAAGTGAGGAGGTGCTGCCTTGTGTGACTTAAAGCACTTTTTAACAACAAAATAGAAACTTTGACCAGTTTAATTGCTCTGCAGCCAGTGCTCATTTTACTTGTAGACTTTTTACAAAACAGGCAAAATTTTGACTAGATTTGGTCAAATAATTAATTTTAGGTTTTTGTCTTTTTAGTTAAATCATTGATATAAGGCACTGATATTTGTATTGTGTTCAGATATGTTTCATCATCTCAGCGTTTTATGTATTTATTATTAGTTGCTAAAAATATAATTATACTTTCACCCCCCCAGCCCCACAGAATCTCCCCCTCCTCCGCAGACCCTCCCCGGATGAAACATAACTTCCTTTATCCTGTGATGTCACTTCCTGTAGCTCTGAAGCGCGTTCCATTTGCCGCTGTGTTTGGACAGAGACAGGACCAGAGCCTTGGACTGGAAGGAAGTGAGTTTGGAGGAACTGCCTTCAACACCGAGGCAGGGCGGGGTACCCGGGCTTTGGGAAACGGCCACAGATTGAGAAACGGCCCTCGTCCCAAACCAGGAAACAGCCGACTGAGACACAGAGCTGCTGCTTCAACCACAAACGCCTCTGTGGAAACTGTGGAGCCTGGACTGAGGTGAGTCTGAAGGGCTTCTCACATAAATCCTGTTTAAATAGAGCTGAGAGTTACAGATCCACAGAGTCAGAGAACAGGAAGTGACCTCGTGTTCAGGGAGAGACGCTGACACAGGTTTACAGGCTGGAACGCGGAAGGGCATCTGATTCTGTTGATTCTACTGTTTGTCTTCAATCAAACACAGTAGAATCTCTTCCTGGTACAATATGAACGAACTCGTCCGCAGAACAAAGTGAATTAGACCTTCCCCGTGTGAGCAGCAGACACTGAGGTCGACGGTGAACGTGAAAGTCATTTAATGAATTCATTAAAAAAAGGAAAAGTGAGAAAAGCACTCGTGCCACAGGCAGGGGGCGCTGTGAGGCTCAGTTAGAAAGTGCTTTCTCTTAAGGGCTGTTCCAGCGAGAATCCTCGGCAGAAACTGTGAGGAAACGTGATCTCACCCTGAAGTGGCTGCAAAATGTATTGATCCTTTTGAGGCTTTCCAACAGGAATGTTACTCGAGTACTATTAGTACTACTTTGAGCCAAAAAGTCTGATTTATTTTCAATGACGCCGTAAATTGTGTGAAACAAAAATGTGGAAATCGTGAAATTTACAAAGAAAATAAATAAAATAAAGAAAAACTCAACTCTTCGGTGTCGCTTTACATTAAGGTAATACTTTACAAGCATATTATTATTTCCTTATTAATACTTAACGAGTACACCTTAATTTAAAGCGTTACCAATGATTCTAAAATACATCGACTTCATCAAAATGAAGCATTTGCCGCTGAAAGATTTACTCACAGTGGAAAAAGTAACAATTATTTTGACTCGACTAAGAAACAGACACTTCATTATAACTTTACTCCAACAGAAGTAAAAGCGTCTGATAAAACACGAAAACACTAAAAAGTACAAGCTCTTCCAAGAGTTACTCAAGTACATCTAAAGTAAATGATATATTTACAGGTTGAAAACTTCCCTAGTGCTGCTTTAAGTCCAGCTCTTCTTTAATGTTGTAGTTTTGTGTTTCTTAAAAGCTGAAAACTCTCGACTCTTTGATTTCTGTGATTTTTTGCTCCATAAAGTTTTTCCTTTCGCTGGTTTTCAAGTTTTAGAGTTTTCTGTTTCAAATTGTCGAG
Source organism: Proterorhinus semilunaris (assembly GCA_021464625.1). Taxonomy (NCBI): domain Eukaryota; kingdom Metazoa; phylum Chordata; class Actinopteri; order Gobiiformes; family Gobiidae; genus Proterorhinus; species Proterorhinus semilunaris. The sequence continues at coordinate 2,899,440 of CM038352.1, forward strand.
ACTTTCTCCGTTTCCAAACCTTTTAATAACGACTTTCACTCCATCTGACCCGTCCTTTTGTTGTTTCTGATCTTCAGAGCTCTTTCCAACATGGAGTCCAGACTGGAGCAGGACCTGAGCTGTCCCATCTGCTGTGAGCTCTTCAGAGATCCTGTGGTTCTGACCTGCAGCCACAGCTTCTGTAAGGTCTGTTTGGAGAACTGGTGGGAGGACAAACCACTGAAGACCTGTCCAGTCTGTAAGAGAAGGTCCTCGAAGGGTCATCCTCCAACAAACCTGGCCCTGAAGAACCTGGTGGAGACGTTCACAGAGGAGAAAGGGCAGACTGCTCCAGCTGCAGAGCAAACATCTCCATCTCCACAGCAGCCCGAGTGCAGCCTTCACTCTGAGAAGCTGCGGCTCTTCTGTCTGGACCATCAGGAGCTGATCTGTCTGGTCTGTAGAGACTCCAAGACTCACCAAGACCACAAGTTCAGGCCCATCGAGGAGGCAGCCTCAGACCTGAGAGAGCAGCTGAGGAGAAACATCAAACCTCTACAGGACAACCTGAAGGTAAGAGACCTCCTCCTCCTGTTCCAGTCAGAAGAACGTGTCCACAGAGCTCTGTCCGAGCAGACCGTCTCCTGCAGCTTCAGCCCAGAGGAACATCAACATGTCCTGCTACAGGAAGGGAAGTCTGACTCTAAATAACTCTGATGTTTCTCCTCAGGTCCTGGATGAGAGCAGAGCACAGTTTGATGAAGCAGCGGCTCATATCTCGCTCCAGACCAAACAAACACAGACACAGATCAGAGCGGAGTTTGAGAAACTGCACCAGTTTCTGAGGGACGAGGAAGAGTCCAGGATGAAGGCTCTGAGGGAGGAAGAGGAGCAGAAGATCCAGAACATGAAGGACAAGATGGCCGCCCTGAGCAAAGACATGGAGGCTCTGTCCAAGACCATCTCAGAGACAGAGGAGCAGCTGAGAGCAGCAGACGCCTCCTTCCTGCTCCAGTACAAGACTGCAGAGGAGAGGCTGCAGCGCTGCCCCCTGGTGGAGGAGCCAGAGATAAAATATGAGGATCTGATAGACCAGGCCAAACATCTGGGAAACCTGGGCTTCAACATCTGGATGAACATGAAGAAACTGGTGCAGTTCTTCCCTGTGGTTCTGGATCCAAACTCTGCAGGCCCTGATCTCACTCTGTCTGAAGATCTGACCTCAGGGAGAAAAGGAGAGAGACAGAAGGTCCCAAAGAACCCAGGGAGATGTACAGGTGGCTCTGTATGTGGATCAGAAAGGTTTGTCTCTGGGACTCACAGCTGGGAAGTGGAGGTCGGGGCGAGTAAGGGCTGGGCTGTGGGTGTGTGTGGAGAAGTTCAGAGAGGAGCGGACACTGAGGGTAAAGGTTGGTCCATATGTTTCACTGATGGTAAATATTCAGCCTTTTCTTCCTCAGTCTCACTTAAACTTCTCTCTGTGAAGAACCTGCAGAGAGTTGGAGTGAAGCTGGACTTTGACACAAAAACATTGACCTTCACTGACCTCGACACAAACACAGACCTTCACACAGTCACAGACTCTTTCACTTGGATCCTTCCATGTTTACTCACACGTGATGCTCCTCTGAAGATCTCACCAAAGAGCATCACAGTAACAGTGTAGAATCTACAGCTCCATGTTACTGTCCTCTCTCTTTAATCAAGTTCCTGATGAAAAACAGTCAGAGCTCAAATTGCCTCCACTAAAACTCTGTTGATCCCGAGTCGTGTCACTGTCGATCTGTTTTGATTTAAATCTACACTTTATCAACATGTGAAGATATTTTGATGTTTAACTGGACCAGGAAATAATGAGAGTCTGTCAGTGTTTTATTCTATTATGTTCTCTTTGTTTTTTGCTCTTAAAACAATAAAGACTTTTTCTATTTTCCACAAAGACTCCATTACCTCAGCATCAACAGGATCCAGACTTTTATTTGTTTTATTTTGTGACGTATTAGTTCCACAGATTTGCTCAGAGAGATTTTGGATCTTGTTTAGTTTTTGAATAAACTTTTAACTAATGCAAATATCTGCAAAAAGTCACATTTGTTTTTGGGCTCAATGAATCCGAGAAAACGGCCCTAAAGTTTAGTCCCTTTGTCGGCACATGCGCCCTGTGGATATCTGTCCCGTCTTTAGCCGCTCTGTCTCCCACAAAGGAAATGACCATATTTGGATCACAGCCTTTCCTGCTACACGTGGATACCAAACCTGTCAGTGTTTGTGAATGAAGCAGCGTGGGAAAGACCAGGGAGCGATGTATCTGATGTGAGTCTTCCTGAGGAGTATTGTGATGGAGAATAGAGAAGCTGTTAGTGTTCTGAAATGATGCTCTATTATAAATCCTGTCCAAAGTTCACCTGGAGTCCTCTGGGCGTGTGCTCCGGGACGTCCCGCTGCAGCACAGCAGGGTGAAGGGCCGCTCTCCGGTCCAAGGATTCTCTTTAAAGCACAGAGAGAAGACTTTGGCCTGAACGAACACGTCCCAGTCTCACGGGTGCTGCTCCGTCAGCTCCTGCACCGTCCTGAAGGAGGCAGGAGAATAAACATGTCAAAGCCACAGCGGTGCACAGGTGTTTAACATCACCCCAGCACCAGGAGAACTGAGCCAGGAATAAATCACATCTAGCACATTCTACAAAAGTCCCATTGTCTTTGCCGTGTGGTCCAGGACACTATAGTTACAGTAAGAAGTGGTTCTTTGCTGGACCCCAGACGGACCTGTGGATGATCTGCTGCGTCGGCAGGTCCACGGAGCCGGTCCGATGATGGTGAACCACGAGCGGGAATTCAACCTTCAACTCTGCCTTCAGCTGCTGGTTTATCTGGAGAAAAGAGAAGAACCCTTTAGAATCTGATGAGAGAGTCCGGTACTTTAAACATCTGTCAACAAAGAACCTCTCAACCCCCACGTGAACCCAACACACGTTCTCCAGTTTGGCTTTATCCAAATCTAAAAGGTTCTTCAACAAAAATGACAAAAACCCAACAAATAAGCGATGGAAAAAAATGTCCAAAAAGTGATGAGAACGCAGCAACAACGTGAGGAAAAAGCTCCATTTAGATGAGTTGTGTAGGTCTTAGCTTTCAAATCTGCCCTATAGGCTGTGACCTTATGGATTTGGGTAAAGCTGAAATGGAGGAAATGCACGTGATTAAGGCGGGAGTAAGAGGTTCACTTTTACAGTCAGAGAAATGTATAGAAAATATCTGGAGCTGTTTCCTTCTCTATCACTTCCTCAGTGAAGCAGCGCCATCTGCTGGTGAACAGTGGTTACAGCAGGTGAAGTAACTGGAGTAAATGGAGCTCAACAGTCCAGGACACTTCTGCTCCTTCACTGGGTCTGGAAGTGATAATCCCATTTAGCATCGACTTTAAAACATTCAAATATTAAGAGTTTAAGAGTAACTTGAAATGTGAGGCCCTGCTCGGACACTTGTGATTCATCACCAGAGGTTCCACTAGACTTTCCCCCAGACCAGAGGAATTCTAAGTTTTCTTCTTGTTTTTTCCACAGTTCAAATACAGTTTATATACAGTAAATATCGGCGATCTGAGGCAATTTAGCTGAATTAATTTAACCTATATTCTTTCTGTGCAATGAGTCTGAGAGTCAAACACGAATAACAATAAAGTATTTTAATTGTTGTTTAAAATGCTTTCATAATTACAAAAATGTGTAGATTGTTTTAAGAGTAAAAAACGTCAAGTTATTTCTTTCCAATGGCAGCAACATTGGTAAATGCCACGTGAAAGGTGCAGGGGAGCGTATGCCGCCCCTCGGCTGGTCCTTCATGATTCCAGAATGAAGGACTCATGGCGGACACAGACCAGACCAGATAATACAGATCTTATAGCTTTATTGTTCAGCAGAGACATTTGTGAACAAACACGGACTTCACAGCTCAGAGAGTTGACCTTTCCCCGAGAGGACACCCTGATCACGCCACGGGGCAAAACGAAACCTGTAGCTGTAGAGACAATAACTATTGACTTCCTGTTAAATGAATCAAGTTCATGTTCCTTTGCGAGGCGTTTGCAGACCACTTCAGGGGAAAGATAGACACTATCAGATGTAATATTTTATCTACTCAAAATAACACGGTTTTAAATACATCTGGTTGTCTACTTGTTCCAGAGGAAACACTGCACAGTTTTGTCCAGGTTAATGCTGAGATGCTTGATAAAGTTTTCTCCTCAGTGAGGCCCACCACATGTCCTTTAGACCCGGTCCCAACCCCGTTTTTTAAAACTTTTTATGGATCTCTTAGAGACGAGCTTTTACACATGATGAATTGCTCTCTTCAGACGGGGGTCTTCCTGCTGCCTTTAAGGGGGCGGTGGTGAGGCCTCTGCTGAAGAAGAGCAATTTGGACCGTAATGATTTTAACAACTTTAGACCGGTATCCAACTTACCATTTTTAAGCAAAATCTTAGAAAAACTTGTTTTTACCCAACTTAGCGACTTTATAAATGCACATAACGTCCTTGAGAAATTTCAGTCTGGCTTTAGGGTAAACCACAGCACCGAGACAGCGCTTTTAAAGATTTTAAACGATTTTAGATTAAATTATGATTCCAAAAGGCTGACAGTGTTGGTTCTACTGGATCTGAGCGCTGCCTTTGATACAGTCGACCATACTATTCTTTTAACTCGTTTAAAACACATCGGCCTCTCTGGTGCTGTCCACCAATGGTTTACATCCTACCTCACAGACAGGACATTCATGGTAAGTGTGGATACCTGCTCCTCCAAGGTCCATAATATTACATGTGGTGTGCCTCAAGGTTCGATTTTAGGCCCAGTGCTTTTTAACCTGTATATGCTCCCTCTTGGTGATGTCATCAGGAGACATGGAGTCAACTTTCATAGTTACGCTGACGATACACAGTTGTACATCTCCATGTCTCCTGAGGACACCAGGCCAATGGATGCACTTTTTAACTGCATTTTAGATATCAAATCCTGGATGGCAGAAAACTTTCTCCAGCTTAACCAGGACAAAACTGAAGTTTTAGTCATCGGTCCTCAGGCCCAGAGAGAGAAACTTTTACCCAAACTACAGTCATTGTCTTTTAATCCTTCCTCACAGGTGAAGAACCTGGGTGTGATGTTTGACTCTGAGCTGACTTTAATTCCACACATTAAGAATATCACAAAGATAGGTTTTTACCATCTAAAGAACATAGCCCCGCCCCATTCTCTCTCGGGCCAACACGGAGACGCTAATGCATGCTTTTATCACCAGTCGTATCGACTACTGTAATGCCCTGCTTTCTGGTCTTCCCAAAAAGAGTATCTCAGGTTTACAACTTTTACAAAATTCAGCAGCTCGTGTCCTGACGAAGACCAGGAGGCGGGACCACATTACACCGGTTTTAGAGTCGCTGCATTGGCTCCCCGTGTGTTTCAGGATCCATTTTAAAGTTCTTTTAATGGTTTTTAAATGTCTTAATGGTCTTGGTCCTTCTTATCTTTCAGAATTGATTTTACCATATGAGCCTTCGCGGTCCCTTCGCTCCTCTGGCAGGGGTCTCCTAGTTATTCCTAAAGTCAACAGAAAGACTCACGGCGAGGCGTCTTTCCAATACTATGGCCCTCGCCTCTGGAACGACCTGCCAGAGGAGCTCAGGACCGCAGAGAACGTTCATGTTTTTAAGAGCAGGCTCAAGACCCACCTTTTTAGTTTAGCTTTTAATTAATATTTACTTATATTAACCTTATTTACCGGTTTTAGTTCTATTATTTCTTTATTTTCCCTCTTTTATCCTGTGCTATTTCACGCACAGTTTTAGCTGTTTTTAATGTATCTCTTATTAAATATTTATTTATTTATTTTTATTTATTTTATTCATTTATTTTTTATGTTCTCCTAGTGGTTCCTCTGAGGGAGCCCTCTGCCCCGGGAGTGCTGGTTGGCTGTGGCCGTGCGGGCGCTCTCCTGGGGGTGCCTGGATGGAGGTAGGACGTCTCTCCTACACCTACTCCGGGCCCCCTGGGTTGGCGCTCTGTGGCCGATGGGCTGCTCCTGGTGCAGACGCTCCTTGGATGATGTTTCCTCTTTCGGCCCATCTGTACCCAGCCTTATACTCAACTCTATGTCCATTTTTATTTAAGACTTTTAACTGCTGGCTGTCTGTACGTATATGTGTCTGTGTGTCTGTGTGTGCGGGTGGTGGGTGGTGGGGTTGTAGTTTTTATGTATATTTACTGGTGGGGACGATTTTTATTATTTTTAATGATTTTTAAGCACTGTAAAGCACTTTGTGTTACATTTTGTATGAAAAGCTCTCTATAAATAAAGTTTGATTTGATTTGATTTGATGTGTTGACGGGACACTGACCGAGATCCTCTCACGACGACGGTTCCAAATATCAGACCCTGATGTCGGCCGCAGCTCGTCTTCTGTCGGACGGTGGTTCTATTTGAAATCCCTGAGCTCTGGGGCCGACGGGCTGTGAGCTCCAGTCCAGAAGCTTTTAGATTTGGGTAAAGGCGCTCGGTGAGAGGCTAAAGGAAGCTAACGGCTAACTGGAGTTCATGAGCTCAAAAAAAAAAATAGGCCAAACTCTCCCTTTACAAAGTTTCAGAGTTTTCCAGGAAGTGACTCATTCGTTCACAAATACTGACCGGTTTGGTATCCACGTGTGGCAGGAAAGGCTGTGATCCAAATATGGTCATTTCCTGTGTGGGAGGAGCCGTGCGTGATATTATTTTTGCTAAAACATCGTCAACACAATTATATTCCAGACTTTGCTGAAGATTGTTCTGAGCTTTCCTGAGTTTGTGACGTTTATCGTTTCACTTCCTTATCGGACACGGACAGGAAGTGACGTGGAAGGTAAACTGTTTAAACTGTTGCCGTGCCGACCAGGTTAAGTCGACGGGAAATGAGTCGAGCTGCTCTGGAATGTTTCCTCCTCCTATGTCACTTCCTGTCCGCGGCTGAAACATTCAAATAAAAGTAACTTTCCTGCCAAACGTTTCTTCATTAAAACTGCTGCTTCACTGAAATAAAAAGATCATTTTTAAAAGCGTTCAAACCCGTCATATGTACTTTAAGTAAAAGTATCTCATACATTATTAAGTAAAAGTATCTCTTACATTATTAAGTAAAAGTACAAAAGTATGTTGTAAAATGTACTTTATAAGTAAAAAGTATTTAATAGTTTAATGTGCAGGATTTTTCTAAACCATTTGAATCAAACCAGGTCTAAACCAGGCAAGGCCGTGGGAAGCCAGGGTGCTGAGGATGCTGCAGCTCCCCCTGGTGGATAGTCTGTGTATTGCAAGCAATATTATTAAACAGGAAATAAGCACAGAAAAAGCGTTTTTGGGGGAAATCCTGTCCCTCAGCCCCCCCCCCTAACAAAAATAAGTTCCCACGGCTCTGAAACCAGGTCTAAAACAGGAACTAAACCAGGACTGACCGAGATCGGGACTAAACCAGGTCTAAACTGGGACTAAACCAGTTCATCGTAAAGAGGTCGCTTTGAAAATAAAATACTTTTAACCCAATTTAAAAATATAGTGGAGTAAAAAGTACAGATACAGGCTCTAAAATGTAGTGAAGTAAAAGTACCTATAATGTGTACTCTTTACTTAGTTACTTTCCACCACTGCTAATAAAGAGTTTATTCCAAAACTAAACCAGATCCAAAAGTGTCGACGTTTAAACTCGTTTCCATCCGTTGGATTCCGGGGCTGAAAACGTCGTCTTCATTTTGACACAAAGACCAAATAATGGAGAAGTGGATTTTGCTCATGATGAAGTATCGAGGCTCGTCTCACCTGCTGATGTCACGAGGTGGTGGTTCCATGCGTCCCCAGCAGAGGGAGCGTCTCTTCAGTCTGAAACGAGGAGCACACAAAGCAGCTCCGTGCGAGACCTTTGGACGTTTCCTCCCGTCGTCCTGAACGTGCGGCTCGTTCGTGTGAATAATGTCCCGCCTTCGCCGAGTTGCGACGCCTTCACCGTCTGAAGACCTGGACGACATTTGGACTTTTTCTTTGTGTCGCGTGTGACGAGCGAAGACGAAACGCAAACACGGTTTTGTGGGAAATGTCCAAACGATGCAGTGATGAGGAAGTGTGAGGGGACGGCCGTAACCGGGGGCGACGGGGCTACACACTGGATTTACAGCAGAAGGTCTTGGAAGATGATGGGGTAAAGGACGGCCGATATCCTGGTCCGATATCTGGGGATGTTTCTCTCATATTCATTGATCTCCATTTATTTTTAATATACAGTGTTTCTACCGGGCATGAAGTCTTTAAACGTGTCCAGATCAAGGCCGTAAATGTCGTTAAAAAGCATTAATTGGATTCAAACTGCGTTAAATCTAAATGTGTTAAAACATGATGACGTTGTGAATTCAGCACAAACACCAAAATGATTCTTAAACATAATTCAGCTGCAGTTTGGGCTGAAATTGACTCAAACTTCAAACCATAAACAGTGACTTCCTGTTTGGATCCAGCGCGCCAAAATAAAAGCACACAGCTCGTCTCATTGGTTAGTTCAGCAGGTACTTGCAACAAGAATGTAATTAAATACACATGTTTGTCTGTTAATAGTTGGGCAGAAAGAAAGCTGAACTAATGAATAAGATGGTGCTTTTATTTTGGCGTGCTGGATCGAAACAGGAAGTCACTTCTTGGGCGGCGTTGTTATGATTTGAAGTTGTGCACAGAGACGATTTGTTTTTTGTCTTTACAACGAGCTCCCTCTGAAGAACCTCAACGTAAAGGTCCTGAACAGGGCTGGGTTTTTATTATTCCATAAAATCTATATTTGTATCATTTATTTGAGCTGAAACGACTTCCTTTAATGCCGCCCCTGGACCAACAGCGTCTGAACCCGGATCTAAAGATATACATTAAAGTTGTGTTTCTCATTCTGTTAAAAGGCTATGGGGGAAGTGAATGGACCAGTGGGCGGAGCTATGGAGTTTAACGTAATAAACCTAAAAGTCCCAAAATCTCCATGTTTTGCCCCGAATATCAATTAACCCTTTAGTGCCAAAGTCACGGCCGTCCCACTTTAGCCACTGCCCGGTCCCATCAGTTTCTATAATCAATGTATTTTCTACTGTTCACATCAAGTTATTTATTTCACGATTTGCTCCAAAACCTTTTGTCATTTGGGCCACGAGGAAGAAACGATTTTAATATCGTCACATTTTTGGTTAATTTTTTTATTTTAATTTTTTTCTGAAACGTGATCAATAAAGGAGTTTTCTCTTCTCGCCGCGGCCCGGATACATTTGCTGTAAAATGACATAGTTTTGTACAGTTGTGTTTAAATGTGCGTGTTGTAAATGGAATGAAAGTTTTTTATGGCTGTTTTTACAGTAAATAAATATTACGGCTTTTCTTTTGTATAAAAATGCGAGTGTGAAGAAAACGATGCTTTGAAATAAACAGTTACATCCTGTGGTCGTTTTCTTTATGATTCAGAGACTTTGTTTTGTTTGTAAGAATTTAAGGCTAATGTTGAAACTGGGGCCGTCCCGATCCGATCTTCAGCATCTGTGGCCCAGTCTGAGGATGATGATGCTCCACTTTAACTTCAGCCACTTTAACTACAAACAAATATGACATTGACTCTGTGATGCATTCCTGCTGTTTGTTTATGGAACTCTCCACAGTTTGGACCCTTATAGTTTTTAGCATCGAGTGAATCAGCTCTGTGGTAATTCATGGACATAAAACACACGAGCGCCTTTTCTTCAGTTCGGCTTTACCCAAATCTAAACCCTTTGACTGGAGAGTTTTCGGCCTATAAGCCGCTGTGACCTCGTTTGAATCGAAACTTTTTTGTCACATAACTCACCTTGCAGGTGTTGGACGGTCACTGGTTCCAATGTTACAGTATGTTCTAGGAAAACACGGCTCTTCTTTTGGAAGGAAGTGGTCAGTCAGAAACTCCGCCTTCAGGGAGCCTAAAGGGGCGGAGCAGCTCTCCTCATGATTCCAGGCCAAAACATGACTCCGCCCCCTCCTTGCTGACGTCACAGCCTTGTTGGGACATGGTGGCCGTTCACCAACGTCCACTACTCCATCATCTGACCATCCAGGGTCACACGGCCTCATCAGTGACGAGACTGTTTGGAAATGAGTCTTCATGTATTTGAGCCACTGCAGCCTCTGGACTGGAGGTCCTACACCGTGATGTTCAGGAGACTCCAGAGGCTCCAGCAGCTTCAAATACCTGTTTGCTGCTTTGTAGCAGCTGTTCTCTTAATCTGATGTGTTTGTCTGGCAGAAACCGTCCTCATTGTGCCTTTATCTGCACAAACCCGTGTGTCTCTGAATCAGACACAAATCTCTGAACAGTTCGATGATCACGCTTCATCTCTCGTGGAACTTCCTTCAGTCGTTTTTCCCTTAACTGGGTGAACCTGACACTGACAAACGAATCATCCCAGGCGTCTGAGACGATGTCAGTGATTCAAAAAGCCTGAGACACAAAACCATCCATGAGCTTCATTGAAACACTTATTTTTAATGACTCTGAAATATAATTTGCATAATAATTTGGAACATACTGTAGTCGTGTCCAAACTTATTTCTAATTTTCCAAACATCCCAGTTCTTCACAGCTCATTTCACAACTTTCACAATAAAGCAACAACTGACCTGCTATTGAGCTTTGACCTGATAATGAGAGAAACTATTTCATTCCACTGGCACAAAACAATATCAGTATCTTTATGACGGCTCTGAAACCAACTCAATAAACAGAAACTTGAATAAATGTTTTAAAACCGGATGAGTGAGTTCAATCAGGATCTGTGTCTTTAAAAACCTCCGTCAGAAGTTTGTGTGTGAGTCATTGCACACGCCTCGTCCCAAACCAGGACACACTGATCAGACACAAACGTCTCTGCGGAGCCTGGACTGAGGTGAGTCTGAAGGGTTTCTCACATAAATGGTGTTTAAATAGTATAATAAATAAATGTATTATATTATTCAAATATAATCTAGTCTAATGTGGCCTTTTATCTGCTGTTGTGTCAGCAGGAGGTTCAGATAGAGTTGTGTGTTTTTACTGTGTTTGTCTCTAACTTTCCTTGGTCAAATCTGGCCTGAGGTCACGTTTGCTCTAAGAGAGACTTCTTTCACTGATGTCCCTTGAAAATGACTTTACAGACATAATTAAAGACTTGTCAGCCAGAAAGTCAAGAAGACCCTTTTAAGATATATGGCTATGCTAACTTTATTATTTCTGCCATATTGTTGAAGCATGTTTTCTGCTTGTTGTTTGCAAGAGAGTCTGTTTTAGTCGTAGTTTTTTTACATTAAAGATTGAGATTTTGATACAAATTGCAAGATGTCATTTAACATTTATTTTGATACATGTGGGAGCAGCAGGGTCAGGGTTTTAGTGGGATTCAGGGTTAGGGTTATAGGTTAGAGTTAGCGCTGAGGGGCCTATGGGGACATTAAGGTGGGCCTGGTAGGCCCTATGGGAGGTGGGTGTATGCTGGTTGTCCATAGGGATGGGTCGAGATGGCGTGGGTTGGCCCAGAGCCAGACTTGCACCAGGGCCTCGCACAACTACGCTACGCCCCTGCCCGACAAACGAATCATCCCAGGCGTCTGAGACGATGTCAGTGATTCAAAGAGCCCTGAGACACAAAACCATCCACGAGCTTCATTGAAACACTTATTTTTAATGACTCTGAAAAATAATTAGCATAATAATTTGGAACATACTGTAGTCGTGTCTGAACTTATTTCTAACTTTCCAAACATCCCAGTTCTTCACAGCTCATTTCACAACTTTCACAATAAAGCAACAACTGACCTGCTATTGAGCTTTGACCTGATAATGAGAGAAACTATTTCATTCCACTGGCACAAAACAATATCAGTATCTTTATGACGGCTCTGAAACCAACTCAATAAACAGAAACTTGAATGAATGTTTTAAAACCGGATCCGTGAGTTCAATCCGGATCTGCAACTTTCAAAACCTCCGTCAGAAGTTTGTGTGTGAGTCATTTCTCACATAAATGGTGTTTAAATAGAGCTGAGAGTTACAGATCCACAGAGTCAGAGAACAGGAAGTGACATCGTGTTCAGGGAGAGACTCTGACACAGGTTTACAGGCTGGAACAGGGAAGGGCATCTGACGCACCTGTAAGTAAGTGCTTTATTGTCATTGTACAAGCCTTTACTGTTTGCTGTTCCCACTTAATGTTTAGTCATTTTAGTGTAAATTAGTATATGTTGCACTTCAATAATATTGAAAAACCGTCTAAAACCGTGTGTACTGCCCCCTCATGGCTAGAAAGTGAAGTGAAGCTCATGCGCAGGGATGGCATACATCCACATTTGGATGGTGCGTCCCTTTTATCTACGAATGTGGCCGATAGTCGCGGCCCAACCTGACGGTCCAGATATGAGCCCCGGGCCAGAGCGGTCGTGTAGAACACTCCTCTGTAACCACCGACCCGGCTCCCGGATTGTCACAAATCATCAAGTGTGTAGATTCTCAAATAAAGACCGTCCCCCGTAAACCAAAGACTGAAACATTAAAAGCTAAGAAAACAAACGCTGGCGTCCGACCAAATAACTTAACACAGATACCCAAGAGTAAACTTAACATTAAACGAAAAAATAAACAAAGTGCTAAGCAGATCCTTGTTTTTGTCCCACAGACACAAAGACAAAGTGTTCTCAGTCACCTCGAGTCTCTCTCTCTAAAACCAGAACATCAGGTTAGAAATCTAGGAGTAATCATGGACTCAGACCTGAACTTAAACAGCCACATCAAAGCAATGACATCATCAGCTTTTTACCATCTGAAAAACATTAAGATCAGAGGAATAGTGTCAAAACCAGACTTGGAGACACTCATCCATGCGTTTGTCTCCAGCAGGTTAGACGACTGTAACGGCTGCTCACTGGCCTTTCTAAACCAGCTGTTAGAGCTGCAGAACATCCAGAACGCTGCTGCTCGAGTCCTGACAAGAACCAGGAAATACCACCATATTAGTCCAGTGCTCCGGTCTCTGCACTGGGTTCCTGTCGCTCAGAGAATAGAATTTAAAACAGCTCTGCTTGTGTACAAGTCGTTTCATGGTTTAGCACCAAAGTCCATCTCTGACATGTTAGAGCCGTATGAACCATCTCGGGCCCTGAGAACTTCAGGGAGGGGTCTCCTGGTGGTTCCCAGAGTCAGGACTAAACACGCTGAGGCTAAAGCTCAAATCTGGAACAGTCTTCATGAGGATGTGAGACAGGCCTCAACTCTGACAATGTTCAAATCCAGGCTGAAAACAGCTCTTTTTACCCGAGCAGATGAAAACTGAAAGTATTTTATCTGCACTCTGGCCTTTTACTGTCATTGATTAGATTTATGTTGATGTTTTAATGATTTGATCTGTTTTCTTGTAATTTAATGCAACTGTGAAGCACTTTGAATTGTGCTCTACAAATAAACTTGCCTTGCACATAACGTGTGGGTTGTTGAATATTAGATCAATCTCATCAAAGTCCATTTTAGTAAATGATTTAATTTGCGATAACAACATTGACCTTCTCGCCCTGACTGAAACATGGCTTCAGCAGGATGACTCTGTTAGGCTGAATGAATCTCCTCCTAGTTACGTCAATGTTCAGGCTGCCAGAACCACAGGCCGAGGTGGGGGGGTTGCAGTGATATCACACTCTAATCTTGTTCTAAACCCTAAAAATAACCTAAAGTTTTATTCGTCTGAAAGTCTCTCACTGTCTCTTACCGGTCCCAAATGGAAAAATCAAAAAGCTTTACTACTTGCTATTATTTATCGGCCTCCTGGCCCCGATTCAGACTTCTTAGCAGAGTTCTCTGAGTTTTAGCCAGTATAGTGTTGGATTGGAATAAAATGATAATAGTAGGTGATTTTAACATTCATGTCGATAATAATAGTGTCTGAGCAAGATGCCTGTGTAAGTTCTCAGTCGTACAGGAGTTGTCCATCGTCAATGAAGGTACTTGATTCATCTTCTGTACTCAGTAGTTGAAGACTTCAACTACTGAGTACAGAAGATGAATCAAGTACCTTCATTGAAGATGTCTGAGCAGGGCATTTAGTCCCTACTGGACGGGGTTGGCTTTACACAAAATGTGAATAAACATAAACACACTCTTGATCTGGTTTTAACACAAGGGATTGAAATTAGAACCTAAACGTTCTCCCTCAGAATCCCGCGCTTTCTGACCATTTTCTAATTACATTCAGGTTCCTAATCGAAGATTATACTAATCCACAGGATAAAATTCAATTAAAACGGCCACTATCTGAAAAAGCTGTGTTAAAGTTTAAAGAAATGATCCAGCCAGTCTTTAATACTACGTCTACAGAGAAGAGCTCGCTTATGGATTTAAATAAAAGTGATCAGTTTGTCGACAGCGATTCAGATAAAGTTTGTTTTGCTGTTTGTCTCTAACTCTCCACAGTTTGGACCCGGGAGTCGCTCGGGTTTGTGCGATTCCATCCACAAAGCGTCGTTAGCACTTAGCTTTAGCATGTAGCTGTTTGCTACTCGGCCGTCAGTGTAGCACTGACCACGCCCCCTCAGCTCTAATCTAAACTCTAAATCTAATCTGGATCGAAACGCCTGAAAAAGATGCACAACAAAAACTCCAGAGTCACTGCAGAATGAAAAGGAGCCGAGAGGAAACAGACCTGAAATCTGCTCTGTTTAGTTCACCTCACGGCCCCTTTAAAGCTGAATTATTCGTCTTATTTACAGATTTACAAACGCATCAACTTTGTTCTAAATGTAATTACGTCGAAATATTTACATTTCATTATTTATTTACAGTTTTTACAATATCATCATATTAGTCCAGCTCTTCTTTAATGTTGTAGTTTTGTGTTTCTTAAAAGCTGAAAACTCTCGACTCTTTGATTTCTGTGATTTTTTGCTCCATAAAGTTTTTCCTTTCGCTGGTTTTCAAGTTTTAGAGTTTTCTGTTTCAAATTGTCGAGACTTTCTCCGTTTCCAAACCTTTTAATAACGACTTTCACTCCATCTGACCCGTCCTTTTGTTGTTTCTGATCTTCAGAGCTCTTTCCAACATGGCGTCCAGACGGGAGCAGGACCTGAGCTGTCCCATCTGCTGTGAGCTCTTCAGAGATCCTGTTCTTCTGACCTGCAGCCACAGCTTCTGTAAGGTCTGTTTGGAGAACTGGTGGGAGGACAAACCACTGAAGACCTGTCCAGTCTGTAAGAGAAGGTCCTCGAGGGATAATCCTCCAACGAACCTGGCCCTGAAGAACCTGGTGGAGACGTTCACAGAGGAGAAAGGGCAGACTGCTCCAGCTGCAGAGCAAACATCTCCATCTCCACAGCAGCCCGAGTGCAGCCTTCACTCTGAGAAGCTGCGGCTCTTCTGTCTGGACCATCAGCAGCTGATCTGTCTGGTCTGTAGAGACTCCAAGACTCACCAAGACCACAGGTTCAGGCCCATCGAGGAGGCAGCCTCAGACCTGAGAGAGCAGCTGAGGAGAAACATCAAACCTCTACAGGACAAACTGAAGGTAAGAGACCTCCTCCTCCTGTTCCAGTCAGAAGAACGTGTCCACAGAGCTCTGTCCGAGCAGACCGTCTCCTGCAGCATCAGCCCAGAGGAACATCAACATGTCCTGCTACAGAAAGGGAAGTCTGACTCTAAATAACTCTGATGTTTCTCCTCAGGTCCTGGATGAGAGCAGAGCACAGTTTGATGAAGCAGCGGCTCATATCTCGCTCCAGACCAAACAAACACAGACACAGATCAGAGCGGAGTTTGAGAAACTGCACCAGTTTCTGAGGGACGAGGAAGAGTCCAGGATGAAGGCTCTGAGGGAGGAAGAGGAGCAGAAGATCCAGAACATGAAGGACAAGATGGCCGCCCTGAGCAAAGACATGGAGGCTCTGTCCAAGACCATCTCAGAGACAGAGGAGCAGCTGAGAGCAGCAGACGCCTCCTTCCTGCTCCAGTACAAGACTGCAGAGGAGAGGCTGCAGCGCTGCCCCCTGGTGGAGAAGCCAGAGATGAAAGACAAAGATCTGATAGACCAGGCCAAACATCTGGGAAACCTGGGCTTCAACATCTGGATGAACATGAAGAAACTGGTGCAGTTCTTCCCTGTGGTTCTGGATCCAAACACTGCAGCCCCTGATCTCATTCTGTCTGAAGATCTGACCTCAGGGAGAAAAGGAAAAAGACAGAAGGTCCCAAAGAACCCAGGGAGACTTAGTAATTGCTCTGTATTTGGATCAGAAAGGTTTGTCTCTGGGACTCACAGCTGGGAAGTGGAGGTCGGGGCGAGTAAGGTCTGGACTGTGGGTGTGTTTGGAGCAGTTCAGAGAAGAGGAGGCACTGAGGTTAGAGGATCTTGGTCCATACGTTTCACTGGTGGTAAATATTCAGTCTTATCTTTCCCAGACTCAGTTAAACGTCTCTCTGTGAAGAACCTGCAGAGAGTTGGAGTGAAGCTGGACTTTGACACAAAAACATTGACCTTCACTGACCTCGACACGAACACAGACCTTCACACAGTCACAGACTCTTTCATTTGGATCTTTCCATATTTACGCACATGTGATGCTCCTCTGAAGATCTCACCAAAGAGCATCACAGTAACAGTGTAGAATCTACAGCTCCATGTTACTGTCCTCTCTTTAATCAAGTTCCTGATGAAAAACAGTCAGAGCTCAAATTGCCTCCACTAAAACTCTGTTGATCCCGAGTCGTGTCACTGTCGATCTGTTTTGATTTAAATCTACACTTTATCAACATGTGAAGATATTTTGATGTTTAACTGGACCAGGAAATAATGAGAGTCTGTCAGTGTTTTATTCTATTATGTTCTCTTTGTTTTTTGCTCTTAAAACAATAAAGACTTTTTCTATTTTCCACAAAGACTCCATTACCTCGTCATCAACAGGATCCAGACTTTTATTTGTTTTATTTTGTGACGTATTAGTTCCACAGATTTGCTCAGAGAGATTTTGGATCTTGTTTAGTTTTTGAATAAACTTTTAACTAATGCAAATATCTGCAAAAAGTCACATTTGTTTTCGGGCTCAATGAATCCGAGAAAACGGCCCTAAAGTTTAGTCCCTTTGTCGGCACATGCGCCCTGTGGATATCTGTCCCGTCTTTAGCCGCTCTGTCTCCCACAAAGGAAATGACCATATTTGGATCACAGCCTTTCCTGCTACACGTGGATACCAAACCTGTCAGTGTTTGTGAATGGAGCAGCGTGGGAAAGACCAGGGAGCGATGTATCTGATGTGAGTCTTCCTGAGGAGTATTGTGATGGAGAATAGAGAAGCTGTTAGTGTTCTGAAATGATGCTCTATTATAAATCCTGTCCAAAGTTCACCTGGAGTCCTCTGGGCGTGTGCTCCGGGACGTCCCGCTGCAGCACAGCAGGGTGAAGGGCCGCTCTCCGGTCCAAGGATTCTCTTTAAAGCACAGAGAGAAGACTTTGGCCTGAACGAACACGTCCCAGTCTGACGGGTGCTGCTCCGTCAGCTCCTGCACCGTCCTGAAGGAGGCAGGAGAATAAACATGTCAAAGCCACAGCGGTGCACAGGTGTTTAACATCACCCCAGCACCAGGAGAACTGAGCCAGGAATAAATCACATCTAGCACATTCTACAAAAGTCCCCTTGTCTTTGCCGTGTGGTCCAGGACACTATAGTTACAGTAAGAAGTGGTTCTTTGCTGGACCCCAGACGGACCTGTGGATGATCTGCTGCGTCGGCAGGTCCACGGAGCCGGTCCGATGATGGTGAACCACGAGCGGGAATTCAACCTTCAACTCTTCAGCTGCTGGTTTATCTGGAGAAAAGAGAAGAACCCTTTAGAATCTGATGAGAGAGTCCGGTACTTTAAACATCTGTCAACAAAGAACCTCTTAACCCCCACGTGAACCCAACACATGTTCTCCAGTTTGGCTTTATCCAAATCTAAAAGGTTCTTCAACAAAAATGACAAAAACCCAACAAATAAGCGATGGAAAAAAATGTCCAAAAAGTGACGAGAACGCAGCAACAACGTGAGGAAAAAGCTCCATTTAGATGAGTTGTGTAGGTCTTAGCTTTCAAATCTGCCCTATAGGCTGTGACCTTATGGATTTGGGTAAAGCTGAAATGGAGGAAATGCACGTGGTTAAGGCGGGAGTAAGAGGTTCACTTTTACAGTCAGAGAAATGTATAGAAAATATCTGGAGCTGTTTCCTTCTCTATCACTTCCTCAGTGAAGCAGCGCCATCTGCTGGTGAACAGTGGTTACAGCAGGTGAAGTAACTGGAGTAAATAGAGCTCAACAGTCCAGGACACTTCTGCTCCTTCACTGGGTCTGGAAGTGATAATCCCATTTAGCATCGACTTTAAAACATTCAAATATTAAGAGTTTAAGAGTAACTTGAAATGTGAGGCCCTGCTCGGACACGTGTGATTCATCACCAGAGGTTCGTGTCCTTCACAATAGAGTTTTTGACGTTCGTGGCCATAAGAGAAATGAACTCATGTTGGATCTGAGGTCCTAGATAATGTGCATACGTTTCCTTATTTCTTATACGTCTGACGTGCTCTTGCATAGTGGGATCAAATTTGTCAATCATCTTTATTAATCCCAAAAAATGACCATTGTTCTCTTCATTAAGATTTGATTTTTTTCCTCGAAATGCCAAATTATTCTCAGACAAATACTGCGGGCTCTAAAATGCGTGTTAAAAGGACCAGTGTGTGTTTTCTGTGTTGATCTCCCTCTGGTGGGACTCGTCAATAGCCGTGTGTGTGTAGTCTTTGTTTTGCAGCATATGTGACGTGATCAGAGGACGTTTCTGTGGTTTCAGCCGAGCACTCAAATGTCTCCAGTCATTATCGCCTTCATTAGATCATTTGGTTCGACTTATATGGTTGTTAAACAGTTTGCCACAGAAACAAAACACCAAATCTGTTTTCGTCGAATAAACGAGCTTTTCCACCATTGGGCAACCTCCTTACATAGAAGTCCTCTGAAAAGTGTCTTCTTTCTTGATTCACGGGGTAATCGAAGTTGCAGACCTTGGTAATGGTAAATGAACCTTGAACGGTCCTTTTTCCACAAGTAAATCCATTGTTTTGGAATCCAGATAAACGGGCCAATTGCTGGGATTGTTAAAGGAATAGGCCACCGTTTTTACATACTGACATATGTTCTTACCTTACCTTAGACTAGTTGATATGTACCTGTCTGGTCTTTGTCCGTGCGCTCTGTCATGCAAACGGAGCACAAACGCAGCCTCTTCCACATACTGTATAGTTCCAAATCAGCTCCCGTTAGAAGCTACCAAACTCTTCCACGTTGTCCCTATTTAAATACAGTTACGTGACGTGTTACACTACAAAGTATAGTAACACAGAAATGTAACATGTCGATTTTCTCAGCGGATAAAAAGGGGTACTATATTGTGAGGCGTAATAATACGAGGAGCACTACGTCCGCGCACTAACACCTAAAGACTTCTCCCCCGCTCACTTCCGTCAATAGAAGCAGCGTGACTTGTAGTGAGCGGGAGAAAAGTCTTTAGGTGTTAGTGCGCGGACGTAGTGCTCCTCGTATTATTACGCCTCACAATATAGTACCCCTTTTTATCCGCTGAGAAAATCGACATGTTACATTTCTGTGTTACTATACTTTGTAGTGTAACACGTCACGTAACTGTATTTAAATAGGGACAACGTGGAAGAGTTTGGCAGCTTCTAACGGGAGCTGATTTGGAACTACACAGTATGTGGAGGAGGCTGCGTTTGTGCTCCGTTTGCATGACAGAGCGCACGGACAAAGACCAGACAGGTACATATCAACTAGTCTAAGGTAAGGTAAGAACATATGTCAGTATGTAAAAACGGTGGCCTATTCCTTTAAGATCCACAAGGTGCAGCGATACTTCACTGTTGGAGCAATAATCTTCATCAGCTGTTAGCGGGTCCTCCTCTTCCACGGCAAATGCTGATCAAATGTAATAGAAAAAACAGAATTGATGGTGTGGTCCAGCTCAAGCCTAATTATGAAATACTCTGTATTTACCACAGCTGCTTATTGTCCTCATCCCTCACCTTGGACTTCATCCTCGTCCTCATTGTCCTCGTCCCGGTCTTGCTCAAGCCCGCAAGGCTCTGCAATAGTAGCGGTGATGCTAGCTGTTGCCACTACGTTAGCATTTTCAGACCCGCCAGATGTTTGCATCTGCTCAGCCACCGCAGTCCTGCTGATGATTAATTTATCTAGTGATCCCCGCAGAGACGTATGAAATTCTCACTTCTTTTTCTTTTTTTTTCTTTTCTCAAAACCCGATTCGTGCTTGTGAAATCGGCCGCGTTCTCTTGCAGCCGACATGTTAGCGCCTTAGCGTCTTAGCGTTAGCGTCTTAGCGTTAGCGTCTTAGCGTTACCCTCTTCCTTCCTCAGTGAGGCGTAATGGCGTAAACAATTACAATCTAAAATTGTTGGATTTGTTTTTTTTATTTGTTTGTTTTATGTGATCTTTACAGAGACAGACAACATCATATACAACAAATGTATTTGTAAAAAAAAGGCCCTCTGGTGGCACGAAGCCGTCTAGTGGCGCGCAGGGCCGTTTCAAGATATTTGGGGGCCCTCGGCAAAACAGCGAAGTGAGGCCCCAAGTCCTCCCTCGAGAAATTGTTTTAAATTGAGATGGGATTCCTCGTGTTCGTGTTCTGGTGCGTTTTAAGAGTTATGAATGACTCTGTAGTGCGCGACACAAAGTGGCCCCTACAGTGTAATGGCCCCTACAGTGCAATGGCCAGTAACAAGGCAAAAACAAGGTAAAGTATAATTATTCATATTATTATCATTCTTAAGAACTGTCTTCTCTTATATCCATAGTGTTTTTTCTTGAACTATACAATTTTATGTTGAATTAAAAGAAAAGTATTAAAATGGTGAACAACACAAACTATTTTAAGAACATTGTACAACAAGGATTTTTTTTTTTGTCAAGGAATAACCATCCAAAATTCAGAGGTTTAGCAACGCTTGCGGACTTTAGCACAAAAGCAGTGACCAACTCTTCCGTGTTCTATGACCTCCTAATGTTTTGCTCTGTTGATATAAGGGCCAGTCCTGTCAGTCTTTCTCAGCTCATGGATGATCTGAGGTCAGACTTGATCAGTTTCAAAGCTGGAAGGCTTCTCTCTGCAGAAGCTACAGTGACAGGAAGTGTCAGAAGAAAAGAACTTCACGTCCCATAATGCCACAGACATCGGGGGCCCCCTTCAGCTGGGGGCCCTAGGCAGCTGCCTACCTTGCCTACCCCATTGCGACGGCTCTGGTGGCGCGAGGTAATCATGATGTCGGATCAGCATCTTGATGTGGCACACCTGTGAGGTGGATGGATCATCTCAGCAGAGCAGAAGTGCTCACTATCACACATTTGGACTGATTTGTGAACAATGTTTGAGAGAAATGGTAATATTGTGGATCTGGAATGAATTTTAGATCTTTAAGTCCATCTCATGAAAAATGGAGCAGAAACAAAGGTGTTGCGTTTATATTTTTGTTGAGTGTAACATCACAGAACAGAACCACAAACCTGGGCCTGTGGACAGTCTTTAGACGGCTGCTTTTTTTACAGAGTCAATTCTTTATTCAGTCGCACATGAAGCTGATGCCTCCATAGTTTACAGTCTACATTTCTCACATTGGATATTTTAATACTATTTCCATTTTTTATTTCATGTCGTGTCCAAACTTATTTCTAACTTTCCAAACATCCCAGTTCTTCACAGCTCATTTCACAACTTTCACAATAAAGCAACAACTGACCTGCTATTGAGCTTTGACCTGATAATGAGAGAAACTATTTCATTCCACTGGCACAAAACAATATCAGTATCTTTGTGACGGCTCTAAAACCAACTCAAATATAGAAACTTGAATAAATGTTTTAAAACCGGATGAGTGAGTTCAATCCGGATCTGTGTCTTTAAAAACCTCCGTCAGAAGTTTGTGTGTGAGTCATTGCACACGCCTCGTCCCAAACCAGGACACACTGATCAGACACAAACGTCTCTGTGGAAACTGTGGAGCCTGGACTGAGGTGAGTCTGAAGGGTTTCTCACATGAAACAATTGTCTGATTTATTCTGTTCAGAGCCGGACTGATGAGAACTGTGACCGTATGATCCTTGTTCTGAATACAATAGTTGTTACTGTATCATGTGTGGACCTGCTGCGTTAGGATTTCCTTCGGGACAATAATTAACTTGAACCTTGAACAAAACATAAAACCTGTGGAAATCGTGATATTTCCAAAGAAAATGGCAGAAAAACTAAAATATTCTAAACTACATCTACTTCATTGATCAAAAAGAATCATTTGCTTCTTAAAGATTTACTCACAGTGGAAAAAGTAACTTTTAATTTTTACTCGACTAAGAGTTTAAATACTTCATTATGATTTTACTCAAGTAGAAGTAAAAAATACTGTATGATAAAACTATTCTAAGAAGTACAAGTTCTTCAAAAAGTTACTCAAGTACAAAATGTAACTGAGTGCTACCCGCCTCTTGATAGGACGTCGCCATAGTAACCTTTTTTATTGATTGTTTATGGTACATGGGCAATAGTACAGATAAAGCAAGATTATGTCACATGGTACAAAGTTCTAAAGATGATGTCACATGGTACAAAGTTCTATAGATGATGTCACATGGTTCACAGTCCATCAGTTTAAGGTGGAGAAGTGAAGATCTGGACTAGCGCATACAGATACAACATGGCAACATAAAAGGGAAACCCGGTGTATATGAAGAGTTCCGTTACAAAAGCAGACACGTATCATTGAGGAACTCAGCATATGCTTGTTGATTTAGCAGTGTATTTCATTATCAGGTCTGTTACAGTCATGAAACCACAAAGTCACCAGGTCTCAAATTCATCCAACCCTGAAGGCCTGTTCATACTCAACAAGACGCGAGTATGAACAGGCCTTCACTTTACAAGTGTCCTCTGTCGCAGACATCCAACACAGCTCTGGTAACAACCAAGAGAAAGAAAAAGAAAATAATAATATAGAGACTTTGCCTTTGCAAACCCCTCCCCACACCCAACATGGATGTGCAGTTTCAATGTCATTGTGCATAAAGGTGTAGATGGGCTTATAGGCGTATATAGTTATGAGTTCTAATGGAGTATTTGACAGCAGCTTCATATATTCTGGTTGCTTTCGGTTTATTTAAAATTTCTATTGTGTTAAAATATTGTTGAAGTTCATTAAAAAAAGGTTCCCATTTGTTTTGTTTTTGTGAATAATTATCGTCTGCAACACGAGAGAGAATGTTTGTGGACCAGGGGGTTGTTAAATAAACAGATGATGTCGCTTTCCCAGAGGTTGACCCTATAATTGGGTTCCCTTTGAACATATTCTTGACGAAATACCCAGAATCCTTTGCTGTATTTCACCATAGCAACACATTGGAATGAATGGCCTGCTCTGGTGGCCTTTAAGTCCAGCTCTTCTTTAATGTTGTAGTTTTGTGTTTCTTAAAAGCTGAAAACTCTCGACTCTTTGATTTCTGTGATTTTTTGCTCCATAAAGTTTTTCCTTTCGCTGGTTTTCAAGTTTTAGAGTTTTCTGTTTCAAATTGTCGTGACTTTCTCCGTTTCCAAACCTTTTAATAACGACTTTCACTCCATCTGACCCGTCCTTTTGTTGTTTCTGATCTTCAGAGCTCTTTCCAACATGGCGTCCAGACTGGAGCAGGACCTGAGCTGTCCCATCTGCTGTGAGCTCTTCAGAGATCCTGTGGTTCTGACCTGCAGCCACAGCTTCTGTAAGGTCTGTTTGGAGAACTGGTGGGAGGACAAACCACTGAAGACCTGTCCAGTCTGTACGAGAAGGTCCTCGAGGGATAATCCTCCAACGAACCTGGTCCTAAAGAACCTGGTGGAGACGTTCACAGAGGAGAAAGGGCAGACTGCTCCAGCTGCAGAGCAAACATCTCCATCTCCACAGCAGCCCGAGTGCAGCCTTCACTCTGAGAAGCTGCGGCTCTTCTGTCTGGACCATCAGGAGCTGATCTGTCTGGTCTGTAGAGACTCCAGGACTCACCAAGACCACAGGTTCAGGCCCATCGAGGAGGCAGCCTCAGACCTGAGAGAGCAGCTGAGGAGAAACATCAAACCTCTACAGGACAAACTGAAGGTAAGAGACCTCCTCCTCCTGTTCCAGTCAGAAGAACGTGTCCACAGAGCTCTGTCCGAGCAGACCGTCTCCTGCAGCATCAGCCCAGAGGAACATCAACATGTCCTGCTACAGAAAGGGAAGTCTGACTCTAAATAACTCTGATGTTTCTCCTCAGGTCCTGGATGAGAGCAGAGCACAGTTTGATGAAGCAGCGGCTCATATCTCGCTCCAGACCAAACAAACACAGACACAGATCAGAGCGGAGTTTGAGAAACTGCACCAGTTTCTGAGGGACGAGGAAGAGTCCCGGATGAAGGCTCTGAGGGAGGAAGAGGAGCAGAAGATCCAGAACATGAAGGACAAGATGGCCGCCCTGAGCAAAGACATGGAGGCTCTGTCCAAGACCATCTCAGAGACAGAGGAGCAGCTGAGAGCAGCAGACGCCTCCTTCCTGCTCCAGTACAAGACTGCAGAGGAGAGGCTGCAGCGCTGCCCCCTGGTGGAGGAGCCAAAGATGGAAGAAAAAGCTCTGATAGACCAGGCCAAACATCTGGGAAACCTGGGCTTCAACATCTGGATGAACATGAAGAAACTGGTGCAGTTCTTCCCTGTGGTTCTGGATCCAAACACTGCAGCCCCTGATCTCATTCTGTCTGAAGATCTGACCTCAGTGAGAAAAGGAGAGAGACAGAAGGTCCCAGAGAACCCAGGGAGATGTAGAGATGGCGCTGTACGTGGATCAGAAATGTTTGTCTCTGGGACTCACAGCTGGGAAGTGGAGGTCGGGGCGAGTAAGGTCTGGACTGTGGGTGTGTGTGGAGAAGTTCAGAGAGGAGCGGACACTGAGGATGAAGAATGGTCCATACGTTTCATTGATGGTGAATATTCAGCCGTTTCTCTCCTAGGCTCAGTTAAACTTCTCTCTGTGAAGAACCTGCAGAGAGTTGGAGTGAAGCTGGACTTTGACACAAAAACATTGACCTTCACTGACCTCGACACAAACACAGACCTTCACACATTCACAGACTCTTTCACTTGGATCTTTCCATATTTAATCACACGTGATGCTCCTCTGAAGATCTCACCAAAGAGCATCACAGTAACAGTGTAGAATCTACAGCTCCATGTTACTGTCCTCTCTCTTTAATCAAGTTCCTGATGAAAAACAGTCAGAGCTCAAATTGCCTCCACTAAAACTCTGTTGATCCCGAGTCGTGTCACTGTCGATCTGTTTTGATTTAAATCTACACTTTATCAACATGTGAAGATATTTTGATGTTTAACTGGACCAGGAAATAATGAGAGTCTGTCAGAGTTTTATTCTATTATGTTCTCTTTGTTTTTTGCTCTTAAAACAATAAAGACTTTTTCTATTTTCCACAAAGACTCCATTACCTCGTCATCAACAGGATCCAGACTTTTATTTGTTTTATTTTGTGACGTATTAGTTCCACAGATTTGCTCAGAGAGATTTTGGATCTTGTTTAGTTTTTGAATAAACTTTTAACTAATGCAAATATCTGCAAAAAGTCACATTTGTTTTCGGGCTCAATGAATCCGAGAAAACGGCCCTAAAGTTTAGTCCCTTTGTCGGCACATGCGCCCTGTGGATATCTGTCCCGTCTTTAGCCGCTCTGTCTCCCACAAAGGAAATGACCATATTTGGATCACAGCCTTTCCTGCTACACGTGGATACCAAACCTGTCAGTGTTTGTGAATGGAGCAGCGTGGGAAAGACCAGGGAGCGATGTATCTGAGGTGAGTCTTCCTGAGGAGTATTGTGATGGAGAATAGAGAAGCTGTTAGTGTTCTGAAATGATGCTCTATTATAAATCCTGTCCAAAGTTCACCTGGAGTCCTCTGGGCGTGTGCTCCGGGACGTCCCGCTGCAGCACAGCAGGGTGAAGGGCCGCTCTCCGGTCCAAGGATTCTCTTTAAAGCACAGAGAGAAGACTTTGGCCTGAACGAACACGTCCCAGTCTGACGGGTGCTGCTCCGTCAGCTCCTGCACCGTCCTGAAGGAGGCAGGAGAATAAACATGTCAAAGCCACAGCGGTGCACAGGTGTTTAACATCACCCCAGCACCAGGAGAACTGAGCCAGGAATAAATCACATCTAGCACATTCTACAAAAGTCCCGTTGTCTTTGCCGTGTGGTCCAGGACACTATAGTTACAGTAAGAAGTGGTTCTTTGCTGGACCCCAGACGGACCTGTGGATGATCTGCTGCGTCGGCAGGTCCACGGAGCCGGTCCGATGATGGTGAACCACGAGCGGGAATTCAACCTTCAACTCTGCCTTCAGCTGCTGGTTTATCTGGAGAAAAGAGAAGAACCCTTTAGAATCTGATGAGAGAGTCAGGTACTTTAAACATCTGTCAACAAAGAACCTCTTAACCCTCATGTGAACCCAACACATGTTCTCCAGTTTGGCTTTATCCAAATCTAAAAGGTTCTTCAACAAAAGTGTCAAAAACCCAACAAATAAGCGATGGAAAAAAATGTCCAAAAAGTGATGAGAACACGGCAACAACGTGAGGAAAAAGCTCCATTTAGATGAGTTGTGTAGGTCTTAGCTTTCAAATCTGCCCTATAGGCTGTGACCTTATGGATTTGGGTAAAGCTGAAATGGAGGAAATGCACGTGGTTAAGGCGGGAGTAAGAGGTTCACTTTTACAGTCAGAGAAATGTATAGAAAATATCTGGAGCTGTTTCCTTCTCTATCACTTCCTCAGTGAAGCAGCGCCATCTGCTGGTGAACAGTGGTTACAGCAGGTGAAGTAACTGGAGTAAATGGAGCTCAACAGTCCAGGACACTTCTGCTCCTTCACTGGGTCTGGAAGTGATAATCCCATTTAGCATCGACTTTAAAACATTCGAATATTAAGAGTTTAAGAGTAACTTGAAATGTGAGGCCCTGCTCGGACACTTGTGATCCATCACCAGAGGTTCCACTAGACTTTTTCCCCCAGACCAGAGGAATTCTAAGTTTTCTTCTTGATGTTTTCCACAGTTCAAATACAGTTTATATACAGTAAATATCGGCGATCTGAGGCAATTTAGCTGAATTAATTTAACCTATATTCTTTCTGTGCAATGAGTCTGAGAGTCAAACACGAATAACAATAAAGTATTTTAATTGTTGTTTAAAATGCTTTCATAATTACAAAAATATGTAGATTGTTTTAAGAGTAAAAAACGTCAAGTTATTTCTTTCCAATGGCAGCAACATTGGTAAATGCCACGTGAAAGGTGCAGGGGAGCGTATGCCGCCCCTCGGCTGGTCCTTCATGATTCCAGAATGAATGACTCATGGCGGACACAGACCAGACCAGATCATACAGATCTTATAGCTTTATTGTTCAGCAGAGACATTTGTGAACAAACACGGACTTCACGGCTCAGAGAGTTGACCTTTCCCCGAGAGGACACCCTGATCACGCCACGGGGCAAAACGAAACCTAGAGCTGTAGAGACAATAACTATTGACTTCCTGTTAAATGAATCAAGTTCATGTATTTATTTTGTATGAATAGGCTACCTGTTTTATTTTGACCAACTGGACCGACAACATTTTTGTTCATGAGGCTTCGTTATTTCTCATTGCAACTAAACACAACATATTCAGGCCTCCTGCTGTTTACTGTAACTCTCCTTCTTGGCCACAAACTCAGCACAAAGGTCTTTATAATCCAGTTTGGATGTAATGTCCTTTTCAATGGAAAGCAGAGCCTCAGTCTGTCCTGGGACATGGAGGTGCGCAAATAGTTTTTATTCAGTTTTAGCTTTGAAAAGCTTCGCTCGCCCGATGCCACCGTTACTGGAATAGTCAATGGGATCCTGAGCACAATCTCACAGTTTGGGAACGTTCCTTCAAGGCCTTTCACGTAACCAAGTGTTTTAAGTGCTGGAGTTGTTCCCTTTGGGATCGTCTCTCGAAGTATCCTCAACCCCACAAAGGTCCAGGGCGTTTAAATCCTGCGATCCGGACGAGTTCAGAGCATCACTAAGTCTTTGCAGGTCAGTCTCCTCCATTTCACGCAGCTTGGTCGGGTCAAAAAGAAATGTTTTCAAACTCCTGCAGTTGTTTAACACAGGTATTTAGAGCAGTAAGGGCCTGGGCCACCATCACATTAACATAGTCTGTTATATACACCTGCTCTGGGTCTGGAGCAGATTCATTTCCATCACGTGTTTCACTCGCCGTGTTGCTTTTATTACAGGTCCAATGTCCACATCAGAAGCACTCTCTGTGGCAGGAGCTTTTGCATGAAGTCAATGAATCCATCTAGCTGCGATAAGGCCACGATCAATCAATCAATGGTTTTGTATAGCCCAATATCACAACAGGAGTTGCCTCATAGGGCTGCACCAAACATTAAGGCAATAAAACAGAGCAGTAAATAAGACAGTGTAAAGTTCCGGTGAATCAAGTATCCAGGCAAACATAAAGTCCAAATAATCGTCAGCAGTGGGTGGGACGAGCAGCTCGGGCGTCCCCTGTCCTTAGACTCTCCAGCACGGCAAGGACAAACTCAAAAACCCAGTGGGAGAAACGAGAAACCTTGAGTAGAACCCCAGAAGGAGAGATCCACTCCCATGGATGGACAGGCTATAGAGACCCAGGGCCGGAGGAGTCCCTCAGCAGACGGGCCAACGAGCTGCATGTCCTTTGACTGGAGGGTCTTACTGACGGTGTTCAAACAAAATGTCATACCATATTATTGTGGACATGATCAATTCAAAGCTTTGCATTTCATTATCCAGCGACTGGGCTTCACTTTTAATCCTGGGGTCATTGCAGTCGTCTGAACGTTGGAGCAAAGCGTCCTTAATGTGGCTTATTTGACAGCGTTTTACTTTCACACTCGCGACATTCCCGCCGTGTTCCAGACAGAGGCTCAACAGTGAGATACGGGACCGTTTAGGAGAGCCTGCCAAAATGGAATAAAGAAGAAGAAGAAGATCTTTATTTATATATGTAGCAGTATGGGGTCGCTAGTCCGGGGCTCCCCTATAAAAGGCGCTGCTTCCCCCATCCTTGCCCCTCTCTGACCCGCCCCCCCTGACGTCCTCCACCAGTCAGGAACCGGCCTAGCTGCGAGGAGCTCTTCGCGATAGGTAAAGCCGGCGGTTTGGTGAGAAGTGTGCGGGCATGGGTGAGTTGGGCGTGTGCAGGCTGGCCCGTGTAAGATGGTCGTCAGGGCTAACAGGTGTGTGTCTTAGGGGCCTCGGCGTTGGACTCCTCGTGTGCGTGATGGGGCGTTTGTGTACAGGACCCGCGCCCTCCCCCGGTACGTTAGTAATCGGGCCTTACAATTGTTTTAGCGATCAAAGCTAACGTGCCTTTCCACAGGTTTCTGGTTCAGTCAAGCCTCCCCTGTTTGGACAGCCCCCCCCTCCGCTGTCGTTTGGAAGAGCTTCGTTTTGGGGACTCTCCTGTACTGTCCCGTCAAGATCAATCAAACTGTCAAACTGTATGTGCCTTGGGCAGAATTTAAGGCTGTCCCACGTCTATTTTAACGAGAATGCCAAAACGAAAAGAGAAAGATATTTATGAAGTAAATGAGGTAACATGAAGTAAATGGCCATGTCTCTGTCATAATGAAGCCTGATAGGAACCTGTGTTTCCCGCTAGTACGACATGAAGTCATGTTTACACGCACACGGAGTTTATGGCTGCTGACTAGCGCCTTTCCATTCGGTTACATACATAAAGTCGTTATACAATACCAAAACATGTCATAGCTTTTGGACAGCCTTTTGCCAAGTCTCCCAGTGTTACATTCAGACTGTGGCAACCGCAGGGCAGGAAGTCAGCCCGAGGGTTCAGACGCAGAATATGGGCTTGGACTGAGTTTGTCCTTTCATATTGGCCCCGTGATCATATCCTTGGCCCCGACAGTCGTTCATGCTCAGTCCAAGGGACGCATTTGCCTTTCCAGTTTGGTCCTTCACTGGGATGAAGTCAATGAAATGTTCTTCTACTTTTACTTCAATCGCTGTCATTTTGACAAACCCAAGAATCAGTGACATTTTTCTTTTTTTTGCTGAACTAGTTTGAGTCAAAAACCAAGTCCATTGATTGACCTGTTATTGATCTAGATTTACATCTAAAGCTCTGCCTTAACTGTAAAGTGAATCTGCGTTTTATTATGTTCATTGTATGAGGCAAATACCGACCAGAACCACTTTGCTACAGTAACTCGTCTGTTTAGCTTTGTTATTTGTTATACACCAGATGCCCTTCCTGACGCAACAGTTTCTTTTTAACCTGGGTTTAATTGTTTTTAACGCAAAGTTATGCATTTATACAATCATTTACCACCATATGGATATGACAAAGGTCCACAAAGTACTTTTAGGTTAGTGTTTATTTCCGTGGTAGAATGATCATAGCAGTTTAAATGCCACACTATTGTCATTGAATGATCTCAGTCTGTGTTCACTTGTGTGGATATAAACAGAGAGATTGTTTCCATCAAAGCATGAGTTTGAGTTTGAGCTGTCGGGCCGGTCTGGAGACGAGCGCTTTACCGTTTGTGTGGAGTTTCATCCCAAGTGACCGACAGATCAGTGTCATAGACAGACTGCTCTTTAGCAAAGGTAGAAAACGAACAAAGGGAAAGACATGAACTACATGATTTGATCAAAACAAAGCATTTGCCTTAAACTCCAGCCTGTTCACGTCACACGTACAAATCCAGACAAAATGCACTGTAGGTTTGTAGAATTATAATATTTTTATACGATGTTTTGTTCCTTTGGCTATTTAGCAAACTAACCAAAAGTTGTCATTGAGTTTGTATAAGGTGTGGTTTCCCCAGTCCTTTTCAGGGGAGATTAGGAGACTCAGCAACCCCCACCCAGTCCGCTGGCCACTTGGTCAAAAAGGGTCAAATTACAGAGGGGACCAAGGCGGAGCTGAATGTATAGCTGTGGGAACCAATGGAAACAACGACACGTGGTCTTAGACTCATAAATCTTGTAACATTGGAATGTGTAAAATACTGTGTTTCCCCAGGATGAAACCAGTCTGCCCATTGGAACGGCTGGTGGCAGACTCACAATGGATAGGGAACTGGGGAAAGCAGAATTCTGTATTAAGATGACATGTTAGGGAAATAAAACTTCTAATTTGAATTCCTTGATTTGTCATCGATCCTGGTATGTAATTATTAGTTTTACGTAGAGTAGATTTTGACGGTTCTCAACTCCTCTTCCAGTTTGAATGCGCGGTGTTGTCAATTAAAGGACAACACAGGAAACCGGCTGTTTTCTTCAGGTTCAAAGTGACTAGAAGACTTTTGTGCGAATAACCTTTTCACCTCAGAGACTATTTCCTCTTAGATCGAGAGAGCAGCTATTTGCTCTATTTAGGCCAAACATATCTTTGTACGTCTCTGTAAAATCTATGTTTCTATTAACCACCTTTTTGTTTAGTTTAGGACAGAAAGTTTAGGGCGACATTTTACTAAACCTTATTTCAGGTGAAGGGCTCACACTACAGCTTACGTAAAGGATTCCTTTGAGGGAATATATTCTGATTCATTTTATTATCACTATATGTGTTTTGTGATTGATTTGGATTGATATCTGATATTAAAGTTAAAATGCTACAGGAAACATCCCTGTTTGAACAATAGCCCTGTGTTGGTCACCAAGAGTCTGACTGAAACCGTCACAAAACGCTGCAGATATTTCTGAGGTTAGACAACGACAAATCGACCAGTTGAAGTGTCAGAAAAGCAAAAACAAAACCATCTTTAACGTTTGGGAACTAAGACTTTCGCTCCTCTTAACAAACCGGCCTCTCTCTCCTCAAGTGTGAAAACTGAGACAGGAAGCGGTTTCGATAGCGCCCACTTCCCCTTTCGGAGCCGTATCTGCCTCGCGGATGATTTCAAACTCTTTCCATCAGCATCGCTTCCATGTGGCCAAACACATTATTATTATAGTTGTTGGTGATGCTTCAGGTCAACAAAGCCGTTTTCTTCGTCACTAATGTGGACGAGGCGCATGTCCAGCGGCGACTCGATCGAGGCTTTTGAGATGTACAGGAAGCAGGAAGGGCACAAACGGAAATGGCATCATCCAACGAAACGAGGAAGTGAAGTATGTATAAAGTGTCCCAGTGTTGTGAGGGAAATAACTCTGCAGGGAAAAGCACTGAGTCGTTTCAGTTTGAGCTCAAATCAATTTCCATTCTCTGTATTTGAATGTTTCCCCATGTCAAAGCTTTTATTTGCTAAAAGGTTCCCATACGGCCTGATTTATTCCTTTGGGCGGCATATACACACACTTCCAGTTCAATAGAGGCAATCTAATTAACATTGTTAACGTAATTCAAGATTTTAAGTTTTCCCTAATTCTTACTTTCTTCTTAGTACAGATTGTGACGTGAGAAGAGGTTGAAAAAAAATCATAATCTTCATGATCTGTAAAAAATGGTTGAAGATCTATAAATGTACGTTCGTTGCATGCGCTGGGATAAGAAGGGCTCGGCAACGTTACTCTTTTCTACACAGAAGCCTGAACGATACTTTTTCCAACAGCTTTACTGCAATCTTTGTCGTCGAGAACCAGAAAACAGGACGATGTTGTTGATCCGTTCCATGAAAGACCATTTCTTTTGAATCTGTATCATTTATTTGAGCTAAAACTACCAAGTAACTTCCTGTAACGCTGCCCTGGACCAACAGGCATTAAAACTCGGTCTCTAAGGCGTCATATTTTTTACGGTACCTGCGTTCGATACCAGTAGCACCTAAACTCTTTTATCCTTTTATATATACCATCGTAGTATTGCTTAACGGTCCCGGTCCTACTGGTGAGTACCTGTGTTGTCCCGGGTCAGGGCAGAAACCTGTCCCAAGTGCAATTCTCCAATGACCAGAGATTTAATGGGAGGCGTTCCGGGGTCTTCAAGGTGGGAAGTGTTGTTCAGGTCCTTGCTTGACTTTTGGTGCTTTTCAGACTGAAAACGTGTATGACTGTTGAACCCCGACTCTGTGTCTGAAAATGTATCAGATAAACTGACCCGTGGTTTTGACTCTTCTAGTTTTCTTCCCGTAATGTTTCTAAATGAAGTGTCATTGTTTGTGCACAAAAGGGAATGGTCTGAATATTTCCTGACTGGGGGGTTTCTCTGTTGTGTCTTCATGGACTGTTTTGTGTACTCCAACCGTTGCCATGGCTCGACTCGTCACATGTTTGTCTTGTATTTGCAAATAGTTGAGCTCATTTGCTTTTTCTTCTTTGTGTCTTTTTACACAAAAACTCATTTAAATAGTGGGCATAATGAAGGCATTTTCTACTGAACGCTTTACACCGGTTATTCAAATCTCAATAAAGTTATATTCGTCAGAAAAAAAAGAAGCTCACGTTTGTTTACGTTAAAATGTCTTACGTTTGGACCAGAAGAGGAGGAGCTGACCAGTGCAGGACACCACGCTCTGAAACAGGGACAAACCCAGGAGGCGCTGCAGCGGTGCTTTCCTCGACCTCCAAAAACATCTCATTCTCTCAGGTCGGCCACAGCGGCTCAGGACTAACAGCTGAACACAGTTTGGTTTTACGCTTGTACAAGGACAAATAAAGCTCTGACTGAAATGTTTCAAACAGCATTAAAACAGGATCCGGATCTGAAGCTTCGGAGTCATTGCACTGGGCCGTTCCTCAGTTCTCAGAACTCGATGACATCACAGGAAGTAGCTCATGAACAGGAAGTAGCTCATCAACAGGAAGTAGCTCATGAACAGGATCCGGATCTGAAGTTTCGGAGTCATTGCACTGGGCCGTTCCTCAGTTCTCAGAGAGCAGACTCTGCCCTCGGGAACTCCGGGGTTCGGACTTGAGGAGTTCAAGAGTGTGGACTCGGCTTTTCCAGCGTTTGGAACGAGTGAACTCGATGAAATCACAGGAAGTAGCTCATGAACCGGAAGTAGCTCATGAACCAGGAAGTAGCTCATGAACCGGAAGTAGCTCATGAACCGGAAGTAGCTCATGTACAGGAAGTAGCTCATGAACTGGAAGTAGCTCATGAACAGGAAGTGGCTCATGAACAGGAAGTGGCTCATGTACGGGAAGTAGCTCATGAATTGGTAGTAGTTAAGGAACAGGAAGTAGCTCATGAACAGGAAGTAGCTCATAAACTGGAAGTAGCTCAAGAACAGGAAGTAGCTCATGTACAGGAAGTAGCTCATGAACTGGAAGTATCTCAAGAACAGGAAGTAGTTCATCAACAGGAAGTGGCTCATGAACAGGAAGTGGCTCATGTACGGGAAGTAGCTCATGAATTGGTAGTAGTTAATGAACAGGAAGTAGCTCATGAACAGGAAGTAGCTCATAAACTGGAAGTAGCTCAAGAACAGGAAGTAGCTCATGTACAGGAAGTAGCTCATGAACTGGAAGTAGCTCAAGAACAGGAAGTAGTTCATCAACAGGAAGTAGCTCATCAACAGGAAGTAGTTCATCAACAGGAAGTAGCTCATCAACAGGAAGTAGCTCATGAACAGGATGTAGCTCATCAACAGGAAGTAGCTCATGAACAGG
This sequence comes from Proterorhinus semilunaris, assembly GCA_021464625.1. NCBI lineage: Eukaryota > Metazoa > Chordata > Actinopteri > Gobiiformes > Gobiidae > Proterorhinus > Proterorhinus semilunaris. The sequence goes on from CM038352.1 coordinate 2,934,208, forward strand.
AAGTAGCTCATAAACTGGAAGTAGCTCAAGAACAGGAAGTAGCTCGTGAACAGGAAGTAGCTCATAAACTGGAAGTAGCTCAAGAACAGGAAGTAGCTCATGAACTGGAAGTAGCTCATGAACAGGAAGTAGCTCATGAACAGGAAGTAGCTCATAAACTGGAAGGAGCTCAAGAACAGGAAGTATCTCATGAACAGGAAGTATCTCAAGAACAGGAAGTAGCTCATGAACTGGAAGTAGCTCATGAACAGGAAGTAGCTCATGAACAGGAAGTAGCTCATGAACAGGAAGAAGCTCATGAACAGGAAGTAGCTCATGAACTGGAAGTAGCTCATGAACAGGAAGTATCTCATGAACAGGGAGTAGCTCATCAACAGGAAGTAGCTCATGAACAGGAAGTAGCTCATGAACAGGAAGTAGCTCATGAACAGGAAGTAGCTCATGAACTGGAAGTAGCTCATGAACAGGAAGTATCTCATGAACAGGGAGTAGCTCATCAACAGGAAGTAGCTCATCAACAGGAAGTAGCTCATGAACTGGAAGTATCTCGTGAACAGGAAGTAGCTCGTGAACAGGAAGTATCTCATGAACCGGAAGTATCTCATGAACAGGAAGTAGCTCATGAACAGGAAGTATCTCATCAACAGGAAATATCTCATGAACAGGAAGTAGCTCAAGAACAGGAAGTAGCTCATGTACAGGAAGTGGCTCATGTACAGGAAGTGGCTCATGTACGGGAAGTAGCTCATGAATTGGAAGTAGCTCATGTACAGGAAGTAGCTCATGTACAGGAAGTAGCTCATGAACTGGAAGTAGCTCATGAACAGGAAGTGGCTCATGAACAGGAAGTGGCTCATGTACGGGAAGTAGCTCATGCACAGGAAGTATCTCATGAACCGGAAGTATCTCATGAACAGGAAGTAGCTCATGAACAGGAAGTATCTCATCAACAGGAAATATCTCATGAACAGGAAGTAGCTCAAGAACAGGAAGTAGCTCATGTACAGGAAGTGGCTCATGTACAGGAAGTGGCTCATGTACGGGAAGTAGCTCATGAATTGGAAGTAGCTCATGTACAGGAAGTAGCTCATGTACAGGAAGTAGCTCATGAACTGGAAGTAGCTCATGAACAGGAAGTGGCTCATGAACAGGAAGTGGCTCATGTACGGGAAGTAGCTCATGAACTGGAAGTAGCTCATGAACAGGAAGTAGCTCATCAACAGGAAGTATCTCATGAACAGGGAGAATCTCATGAACAGGGAGTAGCTCATCAACAGGAAGTAGCTCATCAACAGGAAGTAGCTCATGAACTGGAAGTAGCTCATAAACTGGAAGTAGCTCATGTACAGGAAGTAGCTCATGAACTGGAAGTAGCTCAAGAACAGGAAGTAGTTCATCAACAGGAAGTAGCTCATCAACAGGAAGTAGCTCATGAACAGGAAGTAGCTTATCAACAGGAAGTAGCTCATGAACAGGAAGTAGCTCATCAACAGGAAGTAGCTCATGAACAGGAAGTAGCTCATAAACTGGAAGTAGCTCAAGAACAGGAAGTAGCTCGTGAACAGGAAGTGGCTCATGTACGGGAAGTAGCTCATGAATTGGTAGTAGTTAATGAACAGGAAGTATCTCATGAACAGGAAGTAGCTCATAAACTGGAAGTAGCTCATGAACTGGAAGTAGCTCATGAACAGGAAGTAGCTCATGAACAGGAAGTAGCTCATAAACTGGAAGTAGCTCAAGAACAGGAAGTAGCTCATGAACAGGAAGTAGCTCAAGAACAGGAAGTAGCTCGTGAACAGGAAGTAGCTCATAAACTGGAAGTAGCTCAAGAACAGGAAGTAGCTCATCAACAGGAAGTAGCTCATCAACAGGAAGTAGCTCATCACCAGGAAGTAGCTCATTAACAGGAAGTAGCTCATAAACTGGAAGTAGCTCAAGAACAGGAAGTAGCTCAAGAACAGGAAGTAGCTCATGTACAGGAAGTAGCTCATGAACCGGAAGTAGCTCAAGAACTGTACATGAGCTACTTCCTGTTGATGAACTACTTCCTGTTCTTGAGCTACTTCCGGTTCATGAGCTACTTCCTGTACATGAGCTACTTCCGGTTCATGAGCTACTTCCTGTACATGAGCTACTTCCTGTTCTTGAGCTACTTCCTGTTCTTGAGCTACTTCCAGTTTATGAGCTACTTCCTGTTGATGAGCTACTTCCTGTTCACGAGCTACTTCCTGTACATGAGCTACTTCCTGTACATGAGCTACTTCCAATTCATGAGCTACTTCCCGTACATGAGCCACTTCCTGTTCACGAGCTACTTCCTGTTCATGAGATACTTCCGGTTCATGAGATACTTCCTGTTGATGAGCTACTCCCTGTTGATGAGCTACTTCCAGTTTATGAGCTACTTCCTGTTTATGAGCTACTTCCAGTTTATGTACAGGAAGTAGCTCATGAACAGGAAGTAGCTCATAAACTGGAAGTAGCTCAAGAACAGGAAGTAGCTCATGTACAGGAAGTATCTCATGAACCGGAAGTATCTCATGAACAGGAAGTAGCTCGTGAACAGGAAGTAGCTCATCAACAGGAAGTAGCTCATAAACTGGAAGTAGCTCATGTACAGGAAGTAGCTCATAAACTGGAAGTAGCTCAAGAACAGGAAGTAGTTCATCAACAGGAAGTAGCTCATCAACAGGAAGTATCTCATGAACCGGAAGTATCTCATGAACAGGAAGTAGCTCGTGAACAGGAAGTGGCTCATGTACGGGAAGTAGCTCATGAATTGGAAGTAGCTCATGTACAGGAAGTAGCTCATGTACAGGAAGTAGCTCGTGAACAGGAAGTAGCTCACCAACAGGAAGTAGCTCATAAACTGGAAGTAGCTCAAGAACAGGAAGTAGCTCAAGAACAGGAAGTAGCTCATGTACAGGAAGTAGCTCATGTACAGGAAGTAGCTCATGAACAGGAAGTAGCTCATGAACAGGAAGTAGCTCATAAACTGGAAGTAGCTCAAGAACAGGAAGTAGCTCGTGAACAGGAAGTGGCTCATGTACGGGAAGTAGCTCATGAATTGGTAGTAGTTAATGAACAGGAAGTAGCTCATGAACAGGAAGTAGCTCATAAACTGGAAGTAGCTCAAGAACAGGAAGTAGCTCATGTACAGGAAGTAGCTCATCAACAGGAAGTAGCTCATGAACAGGAAGTAGCTCATGAACAGGAAGTAGCTCATGTACAGGAAGTAGCTCATGTACAGGAAGTAGCTCATGAACAGGAAGTAGCTCGTGAACAGGAAGTAGCTCATGAACAGGAAGTAGCTCATAAACTGGAAGTAGCTCAAGAACAGGAAGTAGCTCATGTACAGGAAGTAGCTCATGAACAGGAAGTAGCTCATAAACTGGAAGTAGCTCAAGAACAGGAAGTAGCTCATGAACAGGAAGTAGCTCATCAACAGGAAGTAGCTCATGAACAGGAAGTAGCTCATGAACAGGAAGTAGCTCATCAACAGGAAGTAGCTCATCAACAGGAAGTAGCTCATGAACATGGGGCTGTGAGCTTTTAGAACATGAAACCACCTCATATGAGATGAAGAGGGTGAGACACTGCAGGCCAAGTGGAAACATGTTTTTAAAAACAGCAATTACAAACTTTTGCAGGAAGTGAAAATAAAATGTGTCCATTTGAGTCCATTTCACATTATGTTTACATTTATACATAAATAAGGCGTCATGTGTGAAGTCATTTCAAATATATATCTGATGTGCAAACTCTAACAATAATAATAAAAATAGGTCAAATATTAATTCACTTTTACAAATTATTTTCCAATTTAAAGTTTAAATATGAAACTGTTTCTGAAGTTCCCATACACAGATGTGTCTGCAGCGCCCCCTTAATAAAACAATGTCTTAATTGCTGGGTTGCTAGTGACGTCACAACGCGGCCTGCTGGGCCCGGAAGTAAAAAACGACGGTAAAATGACCAAGTTTTGTGCGGCATACAACTGCAGTAACCGGTCGAGCCGAGAAAAAAACAAACGCTTTTTCAGGATCCCTAAAGTTGTAAGCCACAAAGGAGACAAAATTAAAAAAATAACGGAAAAGAGGAGGAAAGTATGGATGACAAATCTCCGTCTCAAGACTGGAGGAGCAGAGTCTGACAACGCGCGAGTATGTAGCGACCACTTTGTATCAGGTGAGGGTGCTACATTCAATGATTTGCTATCTATCTGGTTAGGCACGCACATTTACATGCTTTTCTAGCCGTAAATGTTAGATTAGATCGTTCGATTACTTTACAGTTAGATTAGCATCATGCTAGCTTCATGCAGGTTACGTTTGTTGCTTGCTTTTCAGTAGTTTGTGTGTAAAATAAAAAAAAATATTAGGAGGAGCCAGGTATAAGATCATACTTTTATAGGATATACATTGTTTTATGTAAGTGATACTTTACTATTAAAATATAAAGCTGAATAACAAATTGTACATCTATCAATTTGTTGATCAAAGATGCATACATTGTAAAAATATCATTTTGTCCGATTAGGTCACCCTGCTACTGACATGGACAATGAGGATTGGGCTCCGACTGTTAATCTTGGATACCTGCTGGAACAACCACAGACCGAGGCCTCACACCAGCGGGAGGAAAGAGCCAGGGTGAGAGAGACCCACTGCACTGGAGATGATACTGAGGAGTTGGAGGCACTGGATTGTGATGCAGAAAGTTTTCATGGTCTATACAATTTTATATTAAATCTAATCTATTTATCTAGAGATATAAATTTTGCATTATTTCTCATTCCAATGAAATGTTTAATGTGTCAAATATAGATGCAGTATGTCAGACGGACCTGACTATGGACGACATTACAAGACTGGAGGATGTTCTAAATGGATACACATCTGAGATCGGCAGCCTCAGGAAAAGGGTTTTGGATGTCAAGTTTGAACAAGAAACTTTCCAGGATGATGACAACAAAACAAGATTCTACACTGGACTGCCAAATTATTTAGTTTTGATCCAAATTTTTAATTTATGTGAGCCATACATCACCACATCAGCAGTATCAGTGCTGTCAAAATTTCAACAGTTTGTCATTGTTCTAATGCGTTTAAGACTAAATCTCCAACTCCAGGACCTTGCCTATCGATTCAATGTGTCCACTTCTACAGTTTCTCGTGTTTTGGTGAAGTTAATAGCTATTCTCCATGAACGACTAGAATTCCTAATAGATTGGCCAGAGCGGGAAATTTTGCAATCAACCATGCCCATGTCTTTTAGGAAAGCCTTTGGATGTAACGTAGCTGTGATATTGGATTGCTTTGAAGTATTCATCGAAAAGCCCTCAAACTTACTGGCTAGAGCCCAAACCTGGTCTAATTACAAACACCATAACACCATCAAATTTCTAATTGGCATTGCTCCTCAAGGTTATGTTACCTATATTTCTCCTGCTTGGGGTGGTAGGGCAAGTGACAAACAACTAACAGAAGAGTGTGGTATACTAAAAAAACTGATACCTGGGGATATTGTGCTTGCTGATCGTGGTTTTAATGTTAATGAGAGTGTTGGATTTTATTGTGCATCTTTAAAGACACCCGCATTTACCAAAGGGAAAAAGCAGCTGTCCGCATACGAGGTTGAACAGACAAGACAACTTGCAAGTGTTAGAATTCATGTAGAAAGAGTAATTGGCTTAGTTCGAAGGAAATATCAAATTTTGCAAAGTCGGGCTATGCCTATAGAACACTTGGCTGTAAAATCAGATGACCAGATGGCTTTAATTGATAAAATTGTATTAATATGTTGTGCATTGACAAACCTTTCAGAATCCATTGTGCCTAGGGAGTAATTTGATATTGTAAATGTTTAAGTGGTTACCTTCTAAAATTAAGTTTCCATATTTTTATCATAACTATACTTTTGTTCTGAAATGTTTCAGATGAAACCTCTATTTTGAAAAAAAAGTTCATTTGTATCAGTTTAATTATATTGCAAGACACCAAATAAGAAATAAACTAAACTGTAAACATGTCAATGTTTTGAGGACATTTGTACCACCATTCAAAAGCAAAATTATAAAGCTTGCAGCACATGTCAACAAGGCACAAATTCATACCGCTCCCGTTTTAACTTGAGGCGGAGTCATTTTTGTTGCTGTATCCATTGTTTGTATTGATACAAAATAAAATTGTTACAATGGTATATTTGCATAATTTATTTTATGCAGAAGTGTTTAAATCAATGACAAATGTGCTGGCACAGAGGAGTGAGTTGATTTAACAATAGTTTAACAGTTTAAAAAAGTGTAGGATCAATATCAGCATTAAAACAAGAACAAACAAGTAAAGGTGTCTGAATATGAAAACACAGGCTCGCAACTGCATGACAGCCGGTGTTCTAAAGCTTTAAATTTGGAGCGTTGGGAAGGAGATGGTAACATTGGAACAGAAAAGATAAATAATGTTAAAGAGAATACACGCTATATGGAATGCTTATTCACTTGTGAATTTTTGTCCTAGAATTTCAGGGAGAATGCAAACTTCAAAATATCGTTGAACTCTGGGAACTACATCCGCCCAAAGCTCATTATCTGGTAGTATCCGTTCTACATATACATCATGCTGATTCCAAACAACAAAATCACAATAATCCACACCCACAATGTGGAGCTGAGCCTGGACTTGGTAATAGTATGGATGTTTCCTGTCAAGTTTGACACCATCCCCATCCTTTACCAGACAAAACCCTGGTTCTCCTGCACACATCCGCAGACTGCAGCAATCTTGTTTGCTCTGGGGACACTGAAACAATATAGGAAATGTAATGAATTTTCCATTTCTTGTGTAAAAAATTTTTAGTTGGACTGCTAATGAAAGCCTTATTCAGAAATGTAATCTGGAAATATGTTTACCTTTATCTCACAGATCCCAGATCCGTGGCAGTCACATGAGATGACGCCATCGGGTGAGGCTCCCATGTATGGCCATTTTTTGTTGAGCCAGAGCCCGCTGTCCATACATGAAAATAGTTCGTGATTCAATTGCTGGAGTTGCTCATATCGATCCCGGGCTTCCTTTTCATATTTGCAGCCATATCTGAAATGTATACTCAAGTCAAACTTAATACATTGCGATTATTCTCACAGGTTTAGATTGCAACTTTACCCTTGTACATCAAATGAACATCCAAAGGGCCTACCTAACCTTTCCATAACAAATACCTTATTGCTGCTGTAGAGAGCTTTTGTGTTTCTGGGTAGCAAATGGACTTGATTAAACTCTTGGATGGTTGCAAAAGGCTACTCTGTATAACTTGTTTAAGTTTTGAAGCTGTGATCCTTCCTGCTCTTTGCCTGAACCAGATGGTGGATGAGCTTTGGGTTCTGGTCTCCTCCTCTACAGCTTGAACCTGTGATTGACCAAGTTCCTCAAAGCAGAAGTTACTGCATGCTGTCTGTAGGTCTGCAGGAGATAGCTGTACTGTCTCTGATGTCCGGTACGCAAGGAGTGTTTTGGGTAGCAGGGATACAGACTTAGGAATAAACTCCCTGTAAAATGGTGACCTGGACATCAAGGCTGCACTTTGTGGAACGTTTTTTTGTAATGCCTCAAAAAACTGCTGGTATGTTTCTGAACCTTTCTGCACCTTGGGACATGGTTGGGCCGTGGTATTTGAATAGGTCTTTTGATCACCTGCCGAGGTGGCCAGAAAAACACAAACATTTAATACAAATGCAAAGTAAAAATCTTGAACACTAGAGATCACTAGAAATGTCCTCTTTTGCCAATTCAGAAAATAAAGCTGTTAACTATTGATATTTAATCCAGGCTCACCTGCCCTCTTTGCTATAGCCTCATCTAGTTTATGCTTTTTTGATCTTGCAGATGAAAAATCTATCTTTGCCACAGGTGCAGCAGGTATCTGAAATTATTGCAAGCATTAAGCAAACATAGGACCTCAAGCACAATTTTGTGATGTCCCCTGAAAGCTATCATATTAAAAAAAAAAATTGGGCAATCCTAAATACCTTTTTAATGTGAGATGGCATCAACCACTGGCACCTCTCCGTGGTACATGAAGCACTTTCTTTCATTTTAATCCCAGCCTCGGTGGCAAAGAGAAGTGCTCCAACATGTGAGCAGGATTCTGACAATCTGAAAGTTATCATAGGAAAATATTAACATATATAATAGAAAATAATTTAAAAGGACATTTGCCATTACTATAGGTTTCTTACCCTGCCATACAGTCACAATGTGCAGTGACAACCTCCCCACTCTCTCTTGCCACAAACCATGTTTTTAATGGTTTTTCAGTTGACCTCTGAGAATGGTTGACCTGTGAGAAACAATAAGTGACCCAATGAAATCACTGTGTTGTCTAGTATGACACATGTTACTTGTCATGAATTAATAAACTATAAAATAACACATGAGCATTAACAGATGTTTACATGGAGATCACATGAATGCAATACACTGGCATACAGGCATACACTGTATGGTCGCATTCATGTGATCCCTGGGAACAACCGTGGACAAAACGTTTTCCCCAGATGGAAAATACACATGAGCTCTCGTGCAATTTAGGATAAGAGGGAGCTCGGATCAAAACGAGTTTCTTGAGTTCAGCACACACTGGTTGCGCAAATCAGCTGATCTGATTATGTATATCGTCTAATGTTAACTTTTTGGTGTAACACTGCTGCTTTTTTGAGTTTACTGAGAGTTGTCGTTGTCCTCGAGGCAACTTCTTGTCGTAGTTAGGATAAATGTAGCACGCGAACATTTACAAACCAACAAATTAACGTTTAGCTTTTGAGATGCTACTACCAAATTTAACGGTTAGCTCAATTAAATGCTTATGCGTGATACAGGACCGTTTTTTCTTGGGTGATACTTTAAGTAAAAGTGGTGTGTTTTATAAAAATAACATGAACAAAAACGAACTGGGGACAACGAACAGTTTTGACTTAAGGCAAACGGTGCCATAGCGTTAGCTTCAAACACACACATAGCATAACATAGAAAGATTTTAGGCTATACTCACCCTGCCAAAAACGAGCCGACAACCATCCAAAGCTTCTTTGGAGCCCAAACCACTAACCCAACCGCAAACGAAGTAGTTGTAAGCCTCCAAACTTTTATAGGCTTTCATCTGACTAGCAGTGTAATAAGACGTGTGAAGGACCAAGTAGCTCGTGATGTCCATTGCAGACACAGGGGGTAAATCGTTTAAATTATAGGAAAAATTACTCTTAACCAGGTCATATGGATCATATCCAATGTAGGTTAACATTTTTTGGCGATATCGTGCCTGGGCCGGTCCGTTCAAAGCTTTTAAATATCCGCTGACTTCCATCCTCCGCAGTTTTCAATGGCAGCTTAAAACTTCCGGACCCCCACGTCGAAGCTCCGCCCACTAAAAGTCACGTGGTTGCAACCCAGCAATAAAAGGCACCTGTCCTCAATAACCTGCTCATGACGATACTTTACTTTAGAGCTGCTGATGGTTGTGAGAAGTTGTTTCTAAACTTCTGCTCAGAAAACCATCTTGAGCTGGAGACACTTCTCTGAGGATCAATGATTTAACATCTGCGTTTATTTCCACGCTCACGATCAGCTGTTGATCAGCTGGAGCGGCTCGGCGCTGAAGAGGAGGAGGAGGAAGAGGCTGATCCACGTGCTCCAAGCCAGATGGATTGTGGGAAATATAGCTGGCGGAGGCACAAGTCTCCTCTGATGCATCCTGGGTAAAACGGGCGGAGCAAGTTCTCATCCGGGGATCTCCAGCGGACTTGCTGAGGAGCGGACTTTGAATTGGAACAGGACGTGATGCCGTTTCCCGAGTCCACGAGTCCGCACAAGTACACGGGCGGTTCCCCGAAGCCTCGGCGCCTCGGTCTGAAGTGGGCGTGGTCAGGCAGCTACATCATCACTCGCCGCCCAAGTCGCCTGGAGGCCTGTGTCCTCCCTTAGCTTAGCATGTGGCTAATACACCGAGGATACATCAGTGTAGCCTTCACTGCCTTGCTCCAGCCAAAATCTCCCATAATGCACCACGGCTCTCAATAAGACCAGGAAGTGATGAGGTGCTGCCTTGTGTGACTTAAAGCACTTTTTAACAACAAAATAGAAACTTTGACCAGTTTAATTGCTCTGCAGCCAGTGCTCATTTTACTTGTAGACTTTTTACAAAACAGGCAAAATTTTGACTAGATTTGATCAAATAATTAATTTTAGGTTTTTGTCTTTTTAGTTAAATCATTGATATAAGGCACTGATATTTGTATTGTGTATTTTCAGATATGTTTCATCATCTCTGCTTTTTATGTATTTATTATCAGTTGCTAAAAATATAATTATACTTTCACCCCCCAGCCCCACAGAATCTCCCCCTCCTCCGCAGACCCTCCCCGGATGAAACATAACTTCCTTTATCCTGTGATGTCACTTCCTGTAGCTCTGAAGCGCGTTCCATTTGCCGCTGTGTTTGGACAGAGACAGGACCAGAGCCTTGGACTGGAAGGAAGTGAGTTTGGAGGAACTGCCTTCAACACCGAGGCAGGGCGGGGTACCCGGGCTTTGGGAAACGGCCACAGATTGAGAAACGGCCCTCGTCCCAAACCAGGAAACAGCCGACTGAGACACAGAGCTGCTGCTTCAACCACAAACGCCTCTGTGGAAACTGTGGAGCCTGGACTGAGGTGAGTCTGAAGGGCTTCTCACATAAATGCTGTTTAAATAGAGCTGAGAGTTACAGATCCACAGAGTCAGAGAACAGGAAGTGACATCGTGTTCAGGGAGAGACTCTGGCACAGGTTTACAGGCTGGAACGCGGAAGGGCATCTGATTCTGTTGATTCTACTGTGTCTTCAATCAAACACAGTAGAATCTCTTCCTGGTACAATATGAACGAACTCGTCCGCAGAACAAAGTGAATAAGACCTTCCCCGTGTGAGCAGCAGACACTGAGGTCGACGGTGAAAGTGAAAGTCATTTAATGAATTCATTAAAAAAAGGAAAAGTGAGAAAAGCACTCGTGCCACAGGCAGGGGGCGCTGTGAGGTTCAGTTAGAAAGTGCTTTCTATTAAGGGCTGTTCCATGTTCCAAATAAATGATATATTTACACGTTGAAAACTTCCCTAGTGCTGCTTTAAGTCCAGCTCTTCTTTAATGTTGTAGTTTTGTGTTTCTTAAAAGCTGAAAACTCTCGACTCTTTGATTTCTGTGATTTTTTTGCTCCATAAAGTTTTTCCTTTCGCTGGTTTTCAAGTTTTAGAGTTTTCTGTTTCAAATTGTCGTGACTTTCTCCGTTTCCAAACCTTTTAATAACGACTTTCACTCCATCTGACCCGTCCTTTTGTTGTTTCTGATCTTCAGAGCTCTTTCCAACATGGCGTCCAGACTGGAGCAGGACCTGAGCTGTCCCATCTGCTGTGAGTTCTTCAGAGATCCTGTGGTTCTGACCTGCAGCCACAGCTTCTGTAAGGTCTGTTTGGAGAACTGGTGGGAGGACAAACCACTGAAGACCTGTCCAGTCTGTACGAGAAGGTCCTCGAGGGATAATCCTCCAACGAACCTGGTCCTAAAGAACCTGGTGGAGACGTTCACAGAGGAGAAAGGGCAGACTGCTCCAGCTGCAGAGCAAACATCTCCATCTCCACAGCAGCCCGAGTGCAGCCTTCACTCTGAGAAGCTGCGGCTCTTCTGTCTGGACCATCAGGAGCTGATCTGTCTGGTCTGTAGAGACTCCAGGACTCACAAAGACCACAGGTTCAGTCCCATCGACGAGGCAGCCTCAGACCTGAGAGAGAAGCTGAGGAGAAACATCAAACCTATACAGGACAAACTGAAGGTAAGAGACCTCCTCCTCCTGTTCCAGTCAGAAGAACGTGTCCACAGAGCTCTGTCCGAGCAGACCGTCTCCTGCAGCATCAGCCCAGAGGAACATCAACATGTCCTGCTACAGAAAGGGAAGTCTGACTCTAAATAACTCTGATGTTTCTCCTCAGGTCCTGGATGAGAGCAGAGCACAGTTTGATGAAGCAGCGGCTCATATCTCGCTCCAGACCAAACAAACACAGACACAGATCAGAGCGGAGTTTGAGAAACTGCACCAGTTTCTGAGGGACGAGGAGGAGTCCAGGATGAAGGCTCTGAGGGAGGAAGAGGAGCAGAAGATCCAGAACATGAAGGACAAGATGGCCGCCCTGAGCAAAGACATGGAGGCTCTGTCCAAGACCATCTCAGAGACAGAGGAGCAGCTGAGAGCAGCAGACGCCTCCTTCCTGCTCCAGTACAAGACTGCAGAGGAGAGGCTGCAGCGCTGCCCCCTGGTGGAGAAGCCAGAGATAAAACGATTAGATCTGATAGACCAGGCCAAACATCTGGGAAACCTGGGCTTCAACATCTGGATGAACATGAAGAAACTGGTGCAGTTCTTCCCTGTGGTTCTGGATCCAAACTCTGCAGCCCCTGATCTCATTCTGTCTGAAGATCTGACCTCAGTGAGAAAAGGAGAGAGACAGAAGGTCCCAGAGAACTCAGGGAGACGTAGTGATTGCTTTGTACGTGGATCAGAAAGGTTTGTCTCTGGGACTCACAGCTGGGAAGTGGAGGTCGGGGCGAGTAAGTTCTGGTCTGTGGGTGTGATTGGAGCAGTTCAGAGAAGAGGAGGCACTGAGGGTAAAGGTTGGTTCATACGTTTCATTGATGGTAAATATTCAGCCGGTTCTCTCCCAGACTCAGTTAAACTTCTCTCTGTGAAGAACCTGCAGAGAGTTGGAGTGAAGCTGGACTTTGACACAAAAACATTGACCTTCACTGACCTCGACACAAACACAGTCCTTCTCACATTCACAGACTCTTTCACTTGGATCCTTCCATATTTAGAAACATCTGACGCTCCTCTGAAGATCTCACCAAAGAGCATCACAGTAACAGTGTAGAATCTACAGCTCCATGTTACTGTCCTCTCTCTTTAATCAAGTTCCTGATGAAAAACAGTCAGAGCTCAAATTGCCTCCACTAAAACTCTGTTGATCCCGAGTCGTGTCACTGTCGATCTGTTTTGATTTAAATCTACACTTTATCAACATGTGAAGATATTTTGATGTTTAACTGGACCAGGAAATAATGAGAGTCTGTCAGTGTTTTATTCTATTATGTTCTCTTTGTTTTTTGCTCTTAAAACAATAAAGACTTTTTCTATTTTCCACAAAGACTTCATTACCTCGTCATCAACAGGATCCAGACTTTTATTTGTTTTATTTTGTGACGTATTAGTTCCACAGATTTGCTCAGAGAGATTTTGGATCTTGTTTAGTTTTTGAATAAACTTTTAACTAATGCAAATATCTGCAAAAAGTCACATTTGTTTTTGGGCTCAATGAATCCGAGAAAACGGCCCTAAAGTTTAGTCCCTTTGTCGGCACATGCGCCCTGTGGATATCTGTCCCGTCTTTAGCCGCTCTGTCTCCCACAAAGGAAATGACCATATTTGGATCACAGCCTTTCCTGCTACACGTGGATACCAAACCTGTCAGTGTTTGTGAATGGAGCAGCGTGGGAAAGACCAGGGAGCGATGTATCTGAGGTGAGTCTTCCTGAGGAGTATTGTGATGGAGAATAGAGAAGCTGTTAGTGTTCTGAAATGATGCTCTATTATAAATCCTGTCCCAAGTTCACCTGGAGTCCTCTGGGCGTGTGCTCCGGGACGTCCCGCTGCAGCACAGCAGGGTGAAGGGCCGCTCTCCGGTCCAAGGATTCTCTTTAAAGCACAGAGAGAAGACTTTGGCCTGAACGAACACGTCCCAGTCTGACGGGTGCTGCTCCGTCAGCTCCTGCACCGTCCTGAAGGAGGCAGGAGAATAAACATGTCAAAGCCACAGCGGTGCACAGGTGTTTAACATCACCCCAGCACCAGGAGAACTGAGCCATGAATAAATCACATCTAGCACATTCTACAAAAGTCCCGTTGTCTTTGCCGTGTGGTCCAGGACACTAGAGTTACAGTAAGAAGTGGTTCTTTGCTGGACCCCAGACGGACCTGTCGATGATCTGCTGCGTCGGCAGGTCCACGGAGCCGGTCCGATGATGGTGAACCACGAGCGGGAATTCAACCTTCAACTCTGCCTTCAGCTGCTGGTTTATCTGGAGAAAAGAGAAGAACCCTTTAGAATCTGATGAGAGAGAAAAAAATGTCCAAAAAGTGACGAGAACGCAGCAACAACGTGAGGAAAAAGCTCCATTTAGATGAGTTGTGTAGGTCTTAGCTTTCAAATCTGCCCTATAGGCTGTGACCTTATGGATTTGGGTAAAGCTGAAATGGAGGAAATGCACGTGATTAAGGCGGGAGTAAGAGGTTCACTTTTACAGTCAGAGAAATGTATAGAAAATATCTGGAGCTGTTTCCTTCTCTATCACTTCCTCAGTGAAGCAGCGCCATCTGCTGGTGAACAGTGGTTACAGCAGGTGAAGTAACTGGAGTAAATGGAGCTCAACAGTCCAGGACACTTCTGCTCCTTCACTGGGTCTGGAAGTGATAATCCCATTTAGCATCGACTTTAAAACATTCAAATATTAAGAGTTTAAGAGTAACTTGAAATGTGAGGCCCTGCTCGGACACTTGTGATTCATCACCAGAGGTTCCACTAGACTTTTTCCCCCAGACCAGAGGAATTCTAAGTTTTCTTCTTGATGTTTTCCACAGTTCAAATACAGTTTATATACAGTAAATATCGGCGATCTGAGGCAATTTAGCTGAATTAATTTAACCTATGCTCTTTCTGTGCAATGAGTCTGAGAGTCAAACACGAATAACAATAAAGTATTTTAATTATTGTTTAAAATGCTTTCATAATTACAAAAATATATAGATTGTTTTAAGAGTAAAAAACGTCAAGTTATTTCTTTCCAATGGCAGCAACATTGGTGAATGCCACGTGAAAGGTGCAGGGGAGCGTATGCCGCCCCTCGACTGGTCCTTCATGATTCCAGAATGAATGACTCATGGCGGACACAGACCAGACCAGATCATACAGATCTTATAGCTTTATTGTTCAGCAGAGACATTTGTGAACAAACACGGACTTCACGGCTCAGAGAGTTGACCTTTCCCCGAGAGGACACCCTGATCACGCCACGGGGCAAAACGAAACCTAGAGCTGTAGAGACAATAACTATTGACTTCCTGTTAAATGAATCAAGTTCATGTATTTATTTTGTATGAATAGGCTACCTGTTTTATTTTGACCAACTGGACCGACAACATTTTTGTTCATGAGGCTTCGTTATTTTTCATTGCAACTAAACACAACATATTCAGGCCTCCTGCTGTTTACTGTAACTCTCCTTCTTGGCCACAAACTCAGCACAAAGGTCTTTATAATCCAGTTTGGATGTAATGTCCTTTTCAATGGAAAGCAGAGCCTCAGTCTGTCCTGGGACATGGAGGTGCGCAAATAGTTTTTATTCAGTTTTAGCTTTGAACAGCTTCGCTCGCCCGATGCCACCGTTACTGGAATAGTCAATGGGATCCTGAGCACAATCTCACAGTTTGGGAACGTTCCTTCAAGGCCTTTAACCAAGTGTTTTAAGTGCTGTAGTTGTTCCCTTTGGGATCGTCTCTCGAAGTATCCTCAACCCCACAAAGGTCCAGGGCGTTTAAATCCTGCGATCCGGACGAGTTCAGAGCATCACTGAGTCTTTGCAGGTCAGTCTCCTCCATTTCACGCAGCTTGGTCAGGTCAAAAAGAAATGTTTTCAAACTCCTGCAGTTGTTTAACACAGGTATTTAGAGCAGTAAGGGCCTGGGCCACCATCACATTAACATAGTCTGTTATATACACCTGCTCTGGGTCTGGAGCAGATTCATTTCCATCACGTGTTTCACTCGCCGTGTTGCTTTTATTACAGGTCCAATGTCCACATCAGAAGCACTCTCTGTGGCAGGAGCTTTTGCATGAAGTCAATGAATCCATCTAGCTGCGATAAGGCCACGATCAATCAATCAATGGTTTTGTATAGCCCAATATCACAACAGGAGTTGCCTCATAGGGCTTCACCAAACATTAAGGCAATAAAACAGAGCAGTAAATAAGACAGTGTAAAGTTCCGGTGAATCAAGTATCCAGGCAAACATAAAGTCCAAATAATCGTCAGCAGTGGGTGGGACGAGCAGCTCGGGCGTCCCCTGTCCTTAGACTCTCAAGCACGGCAAGGACAAACTCAAAAACCCAGTGGGAGAAACGAGAAACCTTGAGGAGAACCCCAGAAGGAGAGATCCACTCCCATGGATGGACAGGCTATAGAGACCCAGGGCCGGAGGAGTCCCTCAGCAGACGGGCCAACGAGCTGCATGTCCTTTGACTGGAGGGTCTTACTGACGGTGTTCAAACAAAATGTCATACCATATTATTGTAGACATGATCAATTCAAAGCTTTGCATTTCATTATCCAGCGACTGGGCTTCACTTTTAATTCTGGGGTCATTGCAGTCGTCTGAACGTTGGAGCAAAGCGTCCTTAATGTGGCTTATTTGACAGCGTTTTACTTTCACACTCGCGACATTCCCGCCGTGTTCCAGACAGAGGCTCAACAGTGAGATACGGGACCGTTTAGGAGAGCCTGCCAAAATGGAATAAAGAAGAAGAAGAAGATCTTTATTTATATATGTAGCAGTATGGGGTCGCTAGTCCGGGGCTCACCTATAAAAGGCGCTGCTTCCCCCATCCTTGCCCCTCTCTGACCCGCCCCCCCTGACGTCCTCCACCAGTCAGGAACCGGCCTAGCTGCGAGGAGCTCTTCGCGATAGGTAAAGCCGGCGGTTTGGGGAGAAGTGTGCGGGCATGGGTGAGTTGGGCGTGTGCAGGCTGGCCCGTGTAAGATGGCCGTCAGGGCTAACAGGTGTGTGTCTTAGGGGCCTCGGCGTTGGACTCCTCGTGTGCGTGATGGGGCGTTTGTGTACAGGACCCGCGCCCTCCCCCGGTACGTTAGTAATTGGGCCTTACAATTGTTTTAGCGATCAAAGCTAACGTGCTTTTCCACAGGTTTCTGGTTCAGTCAAGCCTCCCCTTTTTGGACAGCCCCCCCCCCTCCGCTGTCGTTTGGAAGAGCTTCGTTTTGGGGACTCTCCTGTACTGTCCCGTCAAGATCAATGAAACTGTCAAACTGTATGTGCCTTGGGCAGAATTTAAGGCTGTCCCACGTCTATTTTAATGAGAATGCCAAAACGAAAATAGAAAGATATTTATGAAGTAAATGAGGTAACATGAAGTAAATGGCCATGTCTCTGTCATAATGAAGCCTGATAGGAACCTGTGTTTCCCGCTAGTACGAAATGAAGTCATGTTTACACGCACACGGAGTTTATGGCTGCTTACTAGCGCCTTTCCATTCGGTTACATACATAAAGTCGTTATACAATACCAAAACATGTCATAGCTTTTGGACAGCCTTTTGCCAAGTCTCCCAGTGTTACATTCAGACTGTGGCAACCGCAGGGCAGGAAGTCAGCCCGAGGGTTCAGACGCAGAATATGGGCTTGGACTGAGTTTGTCCTTTCATATTGGCCCCGTGATCATATCCTTGGCCCCGACAGTCGTTCATGCTCAGTCCAAGGGACGCATTTGCCTTTCCAGTTTGGTCCTTCACTGGGATGAAGTCAATGAAATGTTCTTCTACTTTTACTTCAATCGCTGTCATTTTGACAAACCCAACAATCAGTGACATTTTTCTTTTTTTTGTTGAACTAGTTTGAGTCAAAAACCAAGTCCATTGATTGACCTGTTATTGATCTAGATTTACATCTAAAGCTCTGCCTTAACTGTAAAGTGAATCTGCGTTTTATTATTTTCATTGTATGAGGCAAATACCGACCAGAACCACTTTGCTACAGTAACTCGTCTGTTTAGCTTTGTTATTTGTTATACACCAGATGCCCTTCCTGACGCAACAGTTTCTTTTTAACCTGGGTTTAATTGTTTTTAACGCAAAGTTATGCATTTATACAATCACTTACCGCCATATGGATATGACAAAGGTCCACAAAGTACTTTTAGGTTAGTGTTTATTTCCGTGGTAGAATGATCATAGCAGTTTAAATGCCACACTATTGTCATTGAATGATCTCAGTCTGTGTTCACTTGTGTGGATATAAACAGAGAGATTGTTTCCATCAAAGCATGAGTTTGAGTTTGAGCTGTCGGGCCGGTCTGGAGACGAGCGCTTTACCGTTTGTGTGGAGTTTCATCCCAAGTGACCGACAGATCAGTGTCATAGACAGACTGCTCTTTAGCAAAGGTAGAAAACGAACAAAGGGAAAGACATGAACTACATGATTTGATCAAAACAAAGCGTTTGCCTTAAACTCCAGCCTGTTCACGTCACACGTACAAATCCAGACAAAATGCACTGTAGGTTTGTAGAATTATAATATTTTTATACGATGTTTTGTTCCTTTGGCTATTTAGCAAACTAACCAAAAGTTGTCATTGAGTTTGTATAAGGTGTGGTTTCCCCAGTCCTTTGTTTCAGGGGAGATTAGGAGACTCAGCAACCCCCACCCAGTCCGCTGGCCACTTGGTCAAAAAGGGTCAAATTACAGAGGGGACCAAGGCGGAGCTGAATGTATAGCTGTGGGAACCAATGGAAACAACGACACGTGGTCTTAGACTCATAAATCTTGTAACATTGGAATGTGTAAAATACTGTGTTTCCCCAGGATGAAACCAGTCTGCCCATTGGAACGGCTGCTGGCAGACTCACAATGGATAGGGAACTGGGGAAAGCAGAATTCTGTATTAAGATGACATGTTAGGGAAATAAAACTTCTAATTTGAATTCCTTGATTTGTCATCGATCCTGGTATGTAATTATTAGTTTTACGTAGAGTAGATTTTGACGGTTCTCAACTCCTCTTCCAGTTTGAATGCGCGGTGTTGTCAATTAAAGGACAACACAGGAAACCGGCTGTTTTCTTCAGGTTCAAAGTGACTAGAAGACTTTTGTGCGAATAACCTTTTCACCTCAGAGACTATTTCCTCTTAGATCGAGAGAGCAGCTATTTGCTCTATTTAGGCAAAACATATCTTTGTACGTCTCTGTAAAATCTATGTTTCTATTAACCACCTTTTTGTTTAGTTTAGGACAGAAAGTTTGGGGCGACATTTTACTAAACCTTATTTCAGGTGAAGGGCTCACACTACAGCTTACGTAAAGGATTCCTTTGAGGGAATATATTCTGATTCATTTTATTATCACTATATGTGTTTTGTGATTGATTTGGATTGATATCTGATATTAAAGTTAAAATGCTACAGGAAACATCCCTGTTTGAACAATAGCCCTGTGTTGGTCACCAAGAGTCTGACTCTTGGTGAGTCACAAAACTCATTGGTGAGCGTCACAAAACGCTGCAGATATTTCTGAGGTTAGACAACGACAAATCGACCAGTTGAAGTGTCAGAAAAGCAAAAACAAAACCATCTTTAACGTTTGGGAACTAAGACTTTCGCTCCTCTTAACAAACCGGCCTCTCTCTCCTCAAGTGTGAAAACTGAGACAGGAAGCGGTTTCGATCGCGCCCACTTCCCCTTTCGGAGCCGTATCTGCCTCGCGGATGATTTCAAACTCTTTCCATCAGCATCGCTTCCATGTGGCCAAACACATTATTATTATAGTTGTTGGTGATGCTTCAGGTCAACAAAGCCTTTTTCTTCGTCACAAATGTGGACGAGGCGCATGTTCAGCGGCGACTCGATCGAGGCTTTTGAGATGTACAGGAAGCAGGAAGGGCACAAACGGAAATGGCATCATCCAACGAAACGAGGAAGTGAAGTATGTATAAAGTGTCCCAGTGTTGTGAGGGAAATAACTCTGCAGGGAAAAGCACCGAGTCGTTTTAGTTTGAGCTCAAATCAATTTCCATTATCTGTATTTGAATGTTTTCCCATGTCAAAGCTTTTATTTGCTAAAAGGTTCCCATACGGCCTGATTTATTCCTTTGGGCGGCATATACACACACTTCCAGTTCAATAGAGGCAATCTAATTAACATTGTTAACGTAACTCAAGATTTTAAGTTTTCCCTAATTCTTACTTTCTTCTTAGTACAAATTGTGACGTGAGAAGAGGTTGAAAAAAAATCATAATCTTCATGATCTGCAAAAAATGGTTGAAGATCTATAAATGTACGTTCGTTGCATGCGCTGGGATAAGAAGGGCTCGGCAACGTTACTCTTTTCTACACAGAAGCCTGAACGATACTTTTTCCAACAGCTTTACTGCAATCTTTGTCGTCGAGAACCAGAAAACAGGACGATGTTGTTGATCCGTTCCATGAAAGACCATTTCTTTTGAATCTGTATCATTTATTTGAGCTAAAACTACCAAGTAACTTCCTGTAACGCTGCCCTGGACCAACAGGCATTAAAACTCGGTCTCTAAGGCGTCATATTTTTTACGGTACCTGCGTTCGATACCAGTAGCACCTAAACTCTTTTATCCTTTTATATATACCATCGTAGTATTGCTTAACGGTCCCGGTCCTACTGGTGAGTACCTGTGTGTGTTTGTTCCGGGTCAGGGCAGAAACCTGTCCCAAGTGCAATTCTCCAATGACCAGAGATTTAATGGGAGGCGTTCCGGGGTCTTCAAGGTGGGAAGTGTTGTTCAGGTCCTTGCTTGACTTTTGGTGCTTTTCAGACTGAAAACGTGTATGACTGATGAACCCCGACTCTGTGTCTGAAAATGTATCAGATAAACTGACCCGTGGTTTTGACTCTTCTAGTTTTCTTCCCGTAATGTTTCTAAATGAAGTGTCATTGTTTGTGCACAAAAGGGAATGGTCTGAATATTTCCTGACTGGGGGGTTTCTCTGTTGTGTCTTCATGGACTGTTTTGTGTACTCCAACCGTTGCCATGGCTCGACTCGTCACATGTTTGTCTTGTATTTGCAAATAGTTGAGCTCATTTGCTTTTTCTTCTTTGTGTCTTTTTACACAAAAACTCATTTAAATAGTGGGCATAATGAGGGCATTTTCTACTGAACGCTTTACACCGGTTATTCAAATCTCAATAAAGTTATATTCGTCAGAAAAAAAAGAAGCTCACGTTTGTTTACGTTAAAATGTCTTACGTTTGGACCAGAAGAGGAGGAGCTGACCAGTGCAGGACACCACGCTCTGAAACAGGGACAAACCCAGGAGGCGCTGCAGCGGTGCTTTCCTCGACCTCCAAAAACATCTCAGCCTCTCAGGTCGGCCACAGCGGCTCAGGACTAACAGCTGAACACAGTTTGGTTTTACGCTTGTACAAGGACAAATAAAGCTCTGACTGAAATGTTTCAAACAGCATTAAAACAGGATCCGGATCTGAAGCTTCGGAGTCATTGCACTGGGCCGTTCCTCAGTTCTCAGAACTCGATGACATCACAGGAAGAAGCTCATGAACAGGAAGTAGCTCATGAACAGGAAGTAGCTCATGAACAAGAAGTAGCTCATGAACAGGAAGTAGCTCATAAACTGGAAGTAGCTCATGAACAGGAAGTAGCTCATGAACAGGAAGTAGCTCATGAACTGGAAGTAGCTCATGAACAGGAAGTAGCTCATGAACTGGAAGTAGCTCATGAACAGGAAGTAGCTCATGAACAGGAAGTAGCTCATGAACAGGAAGTAGCTCAAGAACAGGAAGTAGCTCATGTACAGGAAGTAGCTCATGAACTGGAAGTAGCTCATGTACAGGAAGTAGCTCATGAACAGGAAGTGGCTCATGTACGGGAAGTAGCTCATGAATTGGAAGTAGCTCAAGAACAGGAAGTAGCTCATGAACTGGAAGTAGCTCATGAACTGGAAGTATCTCATGAACAGGAAGTATCTCATGAACAGGGAGAATCTCATGAACAGGGAGTAGCTCATCAACAGGAAGTAGCTCATCAACAGGAAGTAGCTCATGAACAGGAAGTAGCTCATGAACCGGAAGTAGCTCATCAACAGGGAGTAGCTCATCAACAGGAAGTAGCTCATCAACAGGAAGTAGCTCATGAACTGGAAGTAGCTCATGAACTGGAAGTAGCTCATGAACTGGAAGTATCTCATGAACAGGAAGTATCTCATGAACAGGGAGAATCTCATGAACAGGGAGTAGCTCATCAACAGGAAGTAGCTTATGAACAGGAAGTAGCTCATGAACAGGAAGTAGCTCATGAACCGGAAGTAGCTCATCAACAGGGAGTAGCTCATCAACAGGAAGTAGCTCATGAACAGGAAGTAGCTCATGAACTGGAAGTAGCTCATGAACAGGAAGTATCTCATGAACAGGAAATATCTCATGAACAGGAAGTATCTCGTGAACAGGAAGTAGCTCGTGAACAGGAAGTAGCTCGTGAACAGGAAGTAGCTCATAAACTGGAAGTAGCTCATGAACAGGAAGTAGCTCATAAACTGGAAGTAGCTCAAGAACAGGAAGTAGCTCATGTACAGGAAGTAGCTCATCAACAGGAAGTAGCTCATGAACAGGAAGTAGCTCATGAACCGGAAGTAGCTCATCAACAGGGAGTAGCTCATCAACAGGAAGTAGCTCATCAACAGGAAGTAGCTCATGAACTGGAAGTAGCTCATGAACTGGAAGTAGCTCATGAACTGGAAGTATCTCATGAACAGGAAGTATCTCATGAACAGGGAGAATCTCATGAACAGGGAGTAGCTCATCAACAGGAAGTAGCTTATGAACAGGAAGTAGCTCATGAACAGGAAGTAGCTCATGAACCGGAAGTAGCTCATCAACAGGGAGTAGCTCATCAACAGGAAGTAGCTCATCAACAGGAAGTAGCTCATGAACAGGAAGTAGCTCATGAACTGGAAGTAGCTCATGAACAGGAAGTATCTCATGAACAGGAAATATCTCATGAACAGGAAGTATCTCGTGAACAGGAAGTAGCTCGTGAACAGGAAGTAGCTCGTGAACAGGAAGTAGCTCATAAACTGGAAGTAGCTCATGAACAGGAAGTAGCTCATAAACTGGAAGTAGCTCAAGAACAGGAAGTAGCTCATGTACAGGAAGTAGCTCATGAACTGGAAGTAGCTCATGTACAGGAAGTAGCTCATGTACAGGAAGTAGCTCATGTACCGGAAGTAGCTCATAAACTGGAAGTAGCTCATGTACAGGAAGTAGCTCATGAACTGGAAGTAGCTCATGTACAGGAAGTAGCTCATAAACTGGAAGTAGCTCAAGAACAGGAAGTAGCTCATGTACAGGAAGTAGCTCAAGAACAGGAAGTAGCTCATGTACAGGAAGTAGCTCATGAACAGGAAGTAGCTCATGAACAGGAAGTATCTCGTGAACAGGAAGTATCTCGTGAACAGGAAGTATCTCGTGAACAGGAAGTATCTCGTGAACAGGAAGTAGCTCATCAACAGGAAGTAGCTCATAAACTGGAAGTAGCTCAAGAACAGGAAGTAGCTCATCAACAGGAAGTAGCTCATCAACAGGAAGTAGCTCATGAACAGGAAGTAGCTCATAAACTGGAAGTAGCTCATCAACAGGAAGTAGCTCATCAACAGGAAGTAGCTCATCAACAGGAAGTAGCTCATCAACAGGAAGTAGCTCATGAACAGGAAGTAGCTCATAAACTGGAAGTATCTCATGAACAGGAAGTATCTCATGAACAGGAAGTAGCTCATGAACAGGAAGTAGCTCATGAACTGGAAGTAGCTCATGTACAGGAAGTAGCTCAAGAACAGGAAGTAGCTCATGTACAGGAAGTAGCTCGTGAACAGGAAGTAGCTCGTGAACAGGAAGTAGCTCAAGAACAGGAAGTAGCTCATGTACAGGAAGTAGCTCATCAACAGGAAGTAGCTCATCAACAGGAAGTAGCTCATGAACAGGAAGTAGCTCATAAACGAAGTAGCTCATGAACAGGAAGTAGCTCATGAACAGGAAGTAGCTCATAAACTGGAAGTAGCTCTAGAACAGGAAGTAGCTCATGAACAGGAAGTAGCTCATGAACAGGATGTAGCTCATGAACAGGAAGTATCTCATGAACAGGAAATATCTCATGAACAGGAAGTAGCTCGTGAACAGGAAGTAGCTCATCAACAGGAAGTAGCTCATCAACAGGAAGTAGCTCATGAACAGGAAGTAGCTCATAAACTGGAAGTAGCTCATGAACAGGAAGTAGCTCATGAACAGGAAGTAGCTCAAGAACAGGAAGTGGCTCATGTACGGGAAGTAGCTCATGAACTGGAAGTATCTCATGAACAGGAAGTATCTCATGAACAGGGAGAATCTCATCAACAGGGAGTAGCTCATCAACAGGAAGTAGCTCATCAACAGGAAGTAGCTCATGAACAGGAAGTAGCTCATGAACAGGAAGTAGCTCATCAACAGGAAGTAGCTCATGAACAGGAAGTGGCTCATGAACAGGAAGTAGCTCATGAACTTGAAGTATCTCATGAACAGGAAGTAGCTCATGAACAGGAAGTATCTCATGAACAGGAAATATCTCATGAACAGGAAGTAGCTAGTGAAAAGGAAGTAGCTCATCAACAGGAAGTAGTTCATCAACAGGAAGTAGCTCATGAACAGGAAGTAGCTCATAAACTGGAAGTAGCTCAAGAACAGGAAGTAGCTCATGTACAGGAAGTAGCTCATCAACAGGAAGTAGCTCATCAACAGGAAGTAGCTCAAGAACAGGAAGTAGCTCATGTACAGGAAGTAGCTCATCAACAGGAAGTAGCTCGTGAAAAGGAAGTAGCTCATCAACAGGAAGTAGCTCATAAACTGGAAGTAGCTCAAGAACAGGAAGTAGCTCATGTACAGGAAGTAGCTCATGAACTGGAAGTAGCTCAAGAACAGGAAATAGCTCATGAACAGGAAGTAGCTCATGAACAGGAAGTATCTCGTGAACAGGAAGTATCTCGTGAACAGGAAGTATCTCGTGAACAGGAAGTATCTCGTGAACAGGAAGTAGCTCATCAACAGGAAGTAGCTCATAAACTGGAAGTAGCTCAAGAACAGGAAGTAGCTCATGAACTGGAAGTAGCTCATAAACAGGAAGTATCTCATGAAAAGGAAGTAGCTCATAAACTGGAAGTAGCTCATGAACAGGAAGTATCTCATGAACAGGAAATATCTCATGAACAGGAAGTAGCTCGTGAACAGGAAGTAGCTCATCAACAGGAAGTAGCTCATCAACAGGAAGTAGCTCATGAACAGGAAGTAGCTCATAAACTGGAAGTAGCTCATGAACAGGAAGTAGCTCATGAACAGGAAGTAGCTCAAGAACAGGAAGTGGCTCATGTACGGGAAGTAGCTCATGAACTGGAAGTATCTCATGAACAGGAAGTATCTCATGAACAGGGAGAAACTCATCAACAGGGAGTAGCTCATCAACAGGAAGTAGCTCATCAACAGGAAGTAGCTCATCAACAGGAAGTAGCTCATCAACAGGAAGTAGCTCATGAACAGGAAGTAGCTCATGAACAGGAAGTAGCTCATCAACAGGAAGTAGCTCATGAACAGGAAGTGGCTCATGAACAGGAAGTAGCTCATGAACTTGAAGTATCTCATGAACAGGAAGTAGCTCATGAACAGGAAGTATCTCATGAACAGGAAATATCTCATGAACAGGAAGTAGCTAGTGAAAAGGAAGTAGATCATCAACAGGAAGTAGTTCATCAACAGGAAGTAGCTCATGAACAGGAAGTAGCTCATGAACAGGAAGTAGCTCATAAACTGGAAGTAGCTCAAGAACAGGAAGTAGCTCATGTACAGGAAGTAGCTCATCAACAGGAAGTAGCTCATAAACTGGAAGTAGCTCAAGAACAGGAAGTAGCTCATGTACAGGAAGTAGCTCATGAACTGGAAGTAGCTCATGTACAGGAAGTAGCTTATAAACTAGAAGTAGCTCAAGAACAGGAAGTAGCTCATGAACTGGAAGTAGCTCAAGAACAGGAAGTAGCTCATGTACAGGAAGTAGCTCATGAACAGGAAGTATCTCGTGAACATGAAGTAGCTCATCAACAGGAAGTAGCTCGTGAACAGGAAGTAGCTCATGAACAGGAAGTAGCTCATGAACAGGAAGTAGCTCAAGAACAGGAAGTAGCTCATGTACAGGAAGTAGCTCATGAACTGGAAGTAGCTCATGAACAGGAAGTATCTCGTGAACATGAAGTAGCTCATCAACAGGAAGTAGCTCGTGAACAGGAAGTAGCTCATGAACAGGAAGTAGCTCATGAACAGGAAGTAGCTCATGAACTGGAAGTAGCTCATGTACAGGAAGTAGCTCATGAACAGGAAGTAGCTTATGAACAGGAAGTAGCTCAAGAACAGGAAGTAGCTCATGTACAGGAAGTAGCTCATGAACTGGAAGTAGCTCATGAACAGGAAGTAGCTCGTGAACAGGAAGTAGCTCATGAACTGGAAGTAGCTCATGAACAGGAAGTAGCTCATGAACAGGAAGTGGCTCATGAACAGGAAGTAGCTCATGAACAGGAAGTAGCTCATCAACAGGAAGTAGCTCATGAACAGGAAGTGGCTCATGAACAGGAAGTAGCTCATGTACGGGAAGTAGCTCATGAACAGGAAGTAGCTCATGAACTGGAAGTATCTCATGAACAGGAAGTATCTCATGAACAGGAAGTAGCTCGTGAAAAGGAAGTAGCTCATGAACAGGGAGTAGTTCATCAACAGGAAGTAGCTCATCAACAGGAAGTAGCTCATGAACAGGAAGTAGCTCATGAACAGGAAGTGGCTCATGTACGGGAAGTAGCTCATGAACAGGAAGTAGCTCATGAACTGGAAGTAGCTCATGAACAGGAAGTAGCTCATGAACAGGAAATATCTCATGAACAGGAAGTAGCTCGTGAAAAGGAAGTAGCTCATCAACAGGAAGTAGTTCATCAACAGGAAGTAGCTCATCAACAGGAAGTAGCTCATCAACAGGAAGTAGCTCATGAACAGGAAGTAGCTCATAAACTGGAAGTAGCTCAAGAACAGGAAGTAGCTCATGTACAGGAAGTAGCTCATGAACAGGAAGTAGCTCATGAACAGGAACTAGTTCATCAACAGGAAGTAGCTCATAAACTGGAAGTAGCTCATCAACAGGAAGTAGCTCATGAACTGGAAGTAGCTCATGAACAGGAAGTATCTCATGAACAGGAAATATCTCATGAACAGGAAGTAGCTCGTGAAAAGGAAGTAGCTCATCAACAGGAAGTAGCTCATCAACAGGAAGTAGCTCATAAACTGGAAGTAGCTCAAGAACAGGAAGTAGCTCATGTACAGGAAGTATCTCATGAACAGGAAATAGCTCGTGAAAAGGAAGTAGCTCATCAACAGGAAGTAGCTCATAAACTGGAAGTAGCTCGTGAACAGGAAGTATCTCATGAACAGGAAGTAGCTCATGAACAGGAAGTAGCTCATCAACAGGAAGTAGCTCGTGAAAAGGAAGTAGCTCATCAACAGGGAGTAGCTCATCAACAGGAAGTAGCTCATCAACAGGAAGTAGCTCATGAACAGGATCCGGATCTGAAGTTTCGGAGTCATTGCACTGGGCCGTTCCTCAGTTCTCAGAGAGCAGACTCTGCCCTCGGGAACTCTGGGGTTCGGACTTGAGTTCACTAGTGTGGACTCGGCTTTTCCAGCGATTGGAACGAGTGAACTCGATGAAATCACAGGAAGTAGCTCATGAACCGGAAGTAGCTCATGAACCGGAAGTAGCTCATGAACCGGAAGTAGCTCATGTACAGGAAGTAGCTCATGAACAGGAAGTAGCTCATCAACAGGAAGTAGCTCATGAACAGGAAGTAGCTCATAAACTGGAAGTAGCTCAAGAACAGGAAGTAGCTCATGTACAGGAAGTAGCTCATGAACAGGAAGTATCTCGTGAACTGGAAGTAGCTCATAAACTGGAAGTAGCTCAAGAACAGGAAGTAGCTCATGTACAGGAAGTAGCTCATGAACTGGAAGTAGCTCAAGAACAGGAAGTAGCTCATGTACAGGAAGTAGCTCAAGAACAGGAAGTAGCTCATGTACAGGAAGTAGCTCATGAACTGGAAGTAGCTCAAGAACAGGAAGTAGCTCATGTACAGGAAGTAGCTCATGAACTGGAAGTAGCTCATGAACTGGAAGTAGCTCATGAACAGGAAGTAGCCCATGAACAGGAAGTATCTCGTGAACATGAAGTAGCTCATCAACAGGAAGTAGCTCGTGAACAGGAAGTAGCTCATGAACAGGAAGTAGAGAACGTTCATGTTTTTAAGAGCAGGCTCAAGACCCACCTTTTTAGTTTAGCTTTTAATTAATATTTACTTATATTAACCTTATTTACCGGTTTTAGTTCTATTATTTCTTTATTTTCCCTCTTTTATCCTGTGCTATTTCACGCACAGTTTTAGCTGTTTTTAATGTATCTCTTATTAAATATTTATTTATTTATTTTTATTTATTTTATTCATTTATTTTTTATGTTCTCCTAGTGGTTCCTCTGAGGGAGCCCTCTGCCCCGGGAGTGCTGGTTGGCTGTGGCCGTGCGGGCGCTCTCCTGGGGGTGCCTGGATGGAGGTAGGACGTCTCTCCTACACCTACTCCGGGCCCCCTGGGTTGGCGCTCTGTGGCTGTGGGCGATGGGCTGCTCCTGGTGCAGACGGCTCCTTGGATGATGTTTCCTCTTTCGGTCCATCTGTACCCAGCCTTACGTACTCAACTCTATGTCCATTTTTATTTAAGACTTTTAACTGCTGGGCTGTCTGTACGTCTGTGTGTCTGTGTGTGCGGGTGGTGGGTGGTGGGGTTGTAGTTATTTATGTATATTTACTGGTGGGGACGATTTTTATTATTTTTAATGATTTTTAAGCACTGTAAAGCACTTTGTGTTACATTTTGTATGAAAAGCGCTCTATAAATAAAGTTTGATTTGATTTGATCATGAACAGGAAGTAGCTCAAGAACAGGAAGTAGCTCATGTACAGGAAGTAGCTCATGAACTGGAAGTAGCTCATGTACAGGAAGTAGCTCATGAACAGGAAGTAGCTTATGAACAGGAAGTAGCTCAAGAACAGGAAGTAGCTCATGTACAGGAAGTAGCTCATGAACTGGAAGTAGCTCATGTACAGGAAGTAGCTCATGAACAGGAAGTGGCTCATGAACAGGAAATAGCTCATGTACAGGAAGTAGCTCATGAACAGGAAGTGGCTCATGAACAGGAAATAGCTCATGTACAGGAAGTAGCTCATGAACAGGAAGTGGCTCATGAACAGGAAATATCTCATGAACAGGAAGTAGCTCGTGAACAGGAAGTAGCTCATCAACAGGAAGTAGCTCATCAACAGGAAGTAGCTCGTGAACAGGAAGTAGCTCATCAACAGGAAGTAGCTCATGTACAGGAAGTAGCTCATGAACTGGAAGTAGCCCATGAACAGGAAGTATCTCGTGAACATGAAGTAGCTCATCAACAGGAAGTAGCTCGTGAACAGGAAGTAGCTCATGAACAGGAAGTAGCCCATGAACAGGAAGTATCTCGTGAACATGAAGTAGCTCATCAACAGGAAGTAGCTCGTGAACAGGAAGTAGCTCATGAACAGGAAGTAGAGAACGTTCATGTTTTTAAGAGCAGGCTCAAGACCCACCTTTTTAGTTTAGCTTTTAATTAATATTTACTTATATTAACCTTATTTACCGGTTTTAGTTCTATTATTTCTTTATTTTCCCTCTTTTATCCTGTGCTATTTCACGCACAGTTTTAGCTGTTTTTAATGTATCTCTTATTAAATATTTATTTATTTATTTTTATTTATTTTATTCATTTATTTTTTATGTTCTCCTAGTGGTTCCTCTGAGGGAGCCCTCTGCCCCGGGAGTGCTGGTTGGCTGTGGCCGTGCGGGCGCTCTCCTGGGGGTGCCTGGATGGAGGTAGGACGTCTCTCCTACACCTACTCCGGGCCCCCTGGGTTGGCGCTCTGTGGCTGTGGGCGATGGGCTGCTCCTGGTGCAGACGGCTCCTTGGATGATGTTTCCTCTTTCGGTCCATCTGTACCCAGCCTTACGTACTCAACTCTATGTCCATTTTTATTTAAGACTTTTAACTGCTGGGCTGTCTGTACGTCTGTGTGTCTGTGTGTGCGGGTGGTGGGTGGTGGGGTTGTAGTTATTTATGTATATTTACTGGTGGGGACGATTTTTATTATTTTTAATGATTTTTAAGCACTGTAAAGCACTTTGTGTTACATTTTGTATGAAAAGCGCTCTATAAATAAAGTTTGATTTGATTTGATTTGATCATGAACAGGAAGTAGCTCAAGAACAGGAAGTAGCTCATGTACAGGAAGTAGCTCATGAACTGGAAGTAGCTCATGTACAGGAAGTAGCTCATGAACAGGAAGTAGCTTATGAACAGGAAGTAGCTCAAGAACAGGAAGTAGCTCATGTACAGGAAGTAGCTCATGAACTGGAAGTAGCTCATGTACAGGAAGTAGCTCATGAACAGGAAGTGGCTCATGAACAGGAAATAGCTCATGTACAGGAAGTAGCTCATGAACAGGAAGTGGCTCATGAACAGGAAATAGCTCATGTACAGGAAGTAGCTCATGAACAGGAAGTGGCTCATGAACAGGAAATATCTCATGAACAGGAAGTAGCTCGTGAACAGGAAGTAGCTCATCAACAGGAAGTAGCTCATCAACAGGAAGTAGCTCGTGAACAGGAAGTAGCTCATCAACAGGAAGTAGCTCATGTACAGGAAGTAGCTCATGAACTGGAAGTAGCTCATGTACAGGAAGTAGCTCATAAACTGGAAGTAGCTCAAGAACAGGAAGTAGCTCATGTACAGGAAGTAGCTCGTGAACAGGAAGTATCTCGTGAACAGGAAGTAGCTCGTGAACAGGAAGTAGCTGGAAGTAGCTCAAGAACAGGAAGTAGCTCATGAACAGGAAGTAGCTCATGAACAGGAAGTAGCTCATGAACAGGAAGTATCTCATGAACAGGAAATATCTCATGAACAGGAAGTAGCTCGTGAACAGGAAGTAGCTCATCAACAGGAAGTAGCTCATCAACAGGAAGTAGCTCATGAACAGGAAGTAGCTCATAAACTGGAAGTAGCTCAAGAACAGGAAGTAGCTCATGTACAGGAAGTAGCTCATGAACAGGAAGTATCTCGTGAACTGGAAGTAGCTCATGAACTGGAAGTAGCTCGTGAACAGGAAGTATCTCGTGAACAGGAAGTAGCTCGTGAACAGGAAGTAGCTCATGAACAGGAAGTAGCTCATAAACTGGAAGTAGCTCAAGAACAGGAAGTAGCTCATGTACAGGAAGTAGCTCATGAACTGGAAGTAGCTCAAGAACAGGAAGTAGCTCATGTACAGGAAGTAGCTCATGAACTGGAAGTAGCTCATGAACTGGAAGTAGCTCATGAACAGGAAGTAGCCCATGAACAGGAAGTATCTCGTGAACAGGAAGTAGCTCATCAACAGGAAGTAGCTCGTGAACAGGAAGTAGCTCATCAACAGGAAGTAGCTCATGTACAGGAAGTAGCTCGTGAACAGGAAGTAGCTCATGAACAGGAAGTAGCTCAGCTCATGAACAGGAAGTAGCTCATGAACAGGAAGTAGCTCATGAACAGGAAGTATCTCATGAACAGGAAATATCTCATGAACAGGAAGTAGCTCGTGAACAGGAAGTAGCTCATCAACAGGAAGTAGCTCATCAACAGGAAGTAGCTCATGAACAGGAAGTAGCTCAAGAACAGGAAGTAGCTCATGAACAGGAAGTAGCTCATCAACAGGAAGTAGCTCATCAACAGGAAGTAGCTCATCAACAGGAAGTAGCTCATGAACAGGAAGTATCTCATGAACAGGAAGTAGCTCATGAAAAGGAAGTAGCTCGTGAACAGGAAGTAGCTCGTGAACAGGAAGTAGCTCATGAACAGGAAGTAGCTCATGAACAGGAAGTAGCTCATCAACAGGAAGAATCTCATGAACAGGAAGTAGCTCGTGAACAGGAAGTAGCTCATCAACAGGAAGTAGCTCATCAACAGGAAGTAGCTCATGAACATGGGGCTGTGAGCTTTTAGAACATGAAACCACCTCATATGAGATGAAGAGGGTGAGACACTGCAGGCCAAGTGGAAACATGTTTTTAAAAACAGCAATTACAAACTTTTGCAGGAAGTGAAAATAAAATGTGTCCATTTCAGTCCATTTCACATTATGTTTACATTTATACATAAATAAGGCGTCATGTGTGAAGTCATTTCAAATATATATCTGATGTGCAAACTCTAACAATAATAATAAAAATAGGTCAAATATTATTAATAATAATAATATTAATAATTATTTTCCAATTTAAAGTTTAAATATGAAACTGTTTCTGAAGTTCCCATACACAGATGTGTCTGCAGCGCCCCCTTAATAAAACAATGTCTTAATAAACTGCACCTGTCCTCAATAACCTGCTCATGACGATACTTTACTTTAGAGCTGCTGATGGTTGTGAGAAGTTGTTTCTAAACTTCTGCTCAGAAAACCATCTTGAGCTGGAGACACTTCTCTGAGGATCAATGATTTAACATCTGCGTTTATTTCCACGCTCACGATCAGCTGTTGATCAGCTGGAGCGGCTCGGCGCTGAAGAGGAGGAGGAGGAAGAGGCTGATCCACGTGCTCCAAGCCAGATGGATTGTGGGAAATATAGCTGGCGGAGGCACAAGTCTCCTCTGATGCATCCTGGGTAAAACGGGCGGAGCAAGTTCTCATCCGGGGATCTCCAGCGGACTTGCTGAGGAGCGGACTTTGAATTGGAACAGGACGTGATGCCGTTTCCCGAGTCCACGAGTCCGCACAAGTACACGGGCGGTTCCCCGAAGCCTCGGCGCCTCGGTCTGAAGTGGGCGTGGTCAGGCAGCTACATCATCACTCGCCGCCCAAGTCGCCTGGAGGCCTGTGTCCTCCCTTAGCTTAGCATGTGGCTAATACACCGAGGATACATCAGTGTAGCCTTCACTGCCTTGCTCCAGCCAAAATCTCCCATAATGCACCACGGCTCTCAATAAGACCAGGAAGTGAGGAGGTGCTGCCTTGTGTGACTTAAAGCACTTTTTAACAACAAAATAGAAACTTTGACCAGTTTAATTGCTCTGCAGCCAGTGCTCATTTTACTTGTAGACTTTTTACAAAACAGGCAAAATTTTGACTAGATTTGATCAAATAATTAATTTTAGGTTTTTGTCTTTTTAGTTAAATCATTGATATAAGGCACTGATATTTGTATTGTGTATTTTCAGATATGTTTCATCATCTCTGCTTTTTATGTATTTATTATTAGTTGCTAAAAATATAATTATACTTTCACCCCCCAGCCCCACAGAATCTCCCCCTCCTCCGCAGACCCTCCCCGGATGAAACATAACTTCCTTTATCCTGTGATGTCACTTCCTGTAGCTCTGAAGCGCGTTCCATTTGCCGCTGTGTTTGGACAGAGACAGGACCAGCGCCTTGGACTGGAAGGAAGTGAGTTTGGAGGAACTGCCTTCAACACCGAGGCAGGGCGGGGTACCCGGGCTTTGGGAAACGGCCACAGATTGAGAAACGGCCCTCGTCCCAAACCAGGAAACAGCCGACTGAGACACAGAGCTGCTGCTTCAACCACAAACGCCTCTGTGGAAACTGTGGAGCCTGGACTGAGGTGAGTCTGAAGGGCTTCTCACATAAATGCTGTTTAAATAGAGCTGAGAGTTACAGATCCACAGAGTCAGAGAACAGGAAGTGACATCGTGTTCAGGGAGAGACTCTGGCACAGGTTTACAGGCTGGAACGCGGAAGGGCATCTGATTCTGTTGATTCTACTGTGTCTTCAATCAAACACAGTAGAATCTCTTCCTGGTACAATATGAACGAACTCGTCCGCAGAACAAAGTGAATAAGACCTTCCCCGTGTGAGCAGCAGACACTGAGGTCGACGGTGAAAGTGAAAGTCATTTAATGAATTCATTAAAAAAAGGAAAAGTGAGAAAAGCACTCGTGCCACAGGCAGGGGGCGCTGTGAGGTTCAGTTAGAAAGTGCTTTCTATTAAGGGCTGTTCCATGTTCCAAATAAATGATATATTTACACGTTGAAAACTTCCCTAGTGCTGCTTTAAGTCCAGCTCTTCTTTAATGTTGTAGTTTTGTGTTTCTTAAAAGCTGAAAACTCTCGACTCTTTGATTTCTGTGATTTTTTTGCTCCATAAAGTTTTTCCTTTCGCTGGTTTTCAAGTTTTAGAGTTTTCTGTTTCAAATTGTCGTGACTTTCTCCGTTTCCAAACCTTTTAATAACGACTTTCACTCCATCTG
This sequence comes from Proterorhinus semilunaris, assembly GCA_021464625.1. Lineage (NCBI taxonomy): Eukaryota > Metazoa > Chordata > Actinopteri > Gobiiformes > Gobiidae > Proterorhinus > Proterorhinus semilunaris. The sequence goes on from CM038352.1 coordinate 2,968,532, forward strand.
ACCCGTCCTTTTGTTGTTTCTGATCTTCAGAGCTCTTTCCAACATGGCGTCCAGACTGGAGCAGGACCTGAGCTGTCCCATCTGCTGTGAGTTCTTCAGAGATCCTGTGGTTCTGACCTGCAGCCACAGCTTCTGTAAGGTCTGTTTGGAGAACTGGTGGGAGGACAAACCACTGAAGACCTGTCCAGTCTGTACGAGAAGGTCCTCGAGGGATAATCCTCCAACGAACCTGGTCCTAAAGAACCTGGTGGAGACGTTCACAGAGGAGAAAGGGCAGACTGCTCCAGCTGCAGAGCAAACATCTCCATCTCCACAGCAGCCCGAGTGCAGCCTTCACTCTGAGAAGCTGCGGCTCTTCTGTCTGGACCATCAGGAGCTGATCTGTCTGGTCTGTAGAGACTCCAGGACTCACAAAGACCACAGGTTCAGTCCCATCGACGAGGCAGCCTCAGACCTGAGAGAGAAGCTGAGGAGAAACATCAAACCTCTACAGGACAACCTGAAGGTAAGAGACCTCCTCCTCCTGTTCCAGTCAGAAGAACGTGTCCACAGAGCTCTGTCCGAGCAGACCGTCTCCTGCAGCTTCAGCCCAGAGGAACATCAACATGTCCTGCTACAGAAAGGGAAGTCTGACTCTAAATAACTCTGATGTTTCTCCTCAGGTCCTGGATGAGAGCAGAGCACAGTTTGATGAAGCAGCGGCTCATATCTCGCTCCAGACCAAACAAACACAGACACAGATCAGAGCAGAGTTTGAGAAACTGCACCAGTTTCTGAGGGACGAGGAAGAGTCCAGGATGAAGGCTCTGAGGGAGGAAGAGGAGCAGAAGATCCAGAACATGAAGGACAAGATGGCCGCCCTGAGCAAAGACATGGAGGCTCTGTCCAAGACCATCTCAGAGACAGAGGAGCAGCTGAGAGCAGCAGACGCCTCCTTCCTGCTCCAGTACAAGACTGCAGAGGAGAGGCTGCAGCGCTGCCCCCTGGTGGAGAAGCCAGAGATAAAACAATTAGATCTGATAGACCAGGCCAAACATCTGGGAAACCTGGGCTTCAACATCTGGATGAACATGAAGAAACTGGTGCAGTTCTTCCCTGTGGTTCTGGATCCAAACTCTGCAGACCATGATCTCATTCTGTCTAAAAATCTGACCTCAGTGAGAAAAGGAGAGAGACAGAAGGTCCCAAAGAACTCAGGGAGATATAATAGATATGTAGATGGATCAGAAAGGTTTGTCTCTGGGACTCACAGCTGGGAAGTGGAGGTCGGGGCGAGTATGGTCTGGTCTGTGGGTGTGGGTGGAGATGTTCAGAGAGGAGCGGACACTGAGGATGAAGGTTGGTTCATACGTTTCTCTGATGGTGAATATTCAGCCGTTTCTTTCCCAGACTCAGTTAAACGTCTCTCAGTGAAGAACCTGCAGAGAGTTGGAGTGAAGCTGGACTTTGACACAAAAACATTGACCTTCACTGACCTCGACACAAACACAGACCTTCTCACAGTCACAGACTCTTTCACTTGTATCCTTCCATATTTATACACACGTGATGCTCCTCTGAAGATCTCACCAAAGAGCATCACAGTAACAGTGTAGAATCTACAGCTCCATGTTACTGTCCTCTCTCTTTAATCAAGTTCCTGATGAAAAACAGTCAGAGCTCAAATTGCCTCCACTAAAACTCTGTTGATCCCGAGTCGTGTCACTGTCGATCTGTTTTGATTTAAATCTACACTTTATCAACATGTGAAGATATTTTGATGTTTAACTGGACCAGGAAATAATGAGAGTCTGTCAGTGTTTTATTCTATTATGTTCTCTTTGTTTTTTGCTCTTAAAACAATAAAGACTTTTTCTATTTTCCACAAAGACTCCATTACCTCGTCATCAACAGGATCCAGACTTTTATTTGTTTTATTTTGTTAAGTTTTCGTCACTTTTTCAAACATTTCTTCTCGTGTTTCATCCTCGTTTTCGTTTCTTTTAGATTTGAGTAAAGCCAAACTGGAGAGAACGTGCTCGGTTCAGGTGGGGGTTCAGAGGTTTAAATGTCTGGTTTTATTTCGTGATATTTTGTGGGATGATACGATACTTATACTTCCGAATATCGATACTTTGACGTCATGCATATTAATGAGCAACGTCATGCATAATAATGAGCAACGTCATGCATATTAATGAGCAACGTCATGCATACTAATGAGGCAGCAGGGCTCCACTGTTTTCAGTCAATAGAGGCCAATAATGATGAAGAGTCAGACCAGCAGGGGGCAGCACTACAGTTTTAAGCTCTTGGACCAAACACTGTCACACAAATAAATGACTTTTAGTGAGAGTTTTTATAATTATAAAGAAGATTAATTTGGGTTTGATTTATTCCTTTTTAAACAGGACTGTGGTTTCTTTATTTAAATGTAAATAAGTCGCTGACAGATCTATAGACCCAGTGAGTGAGTCAGGGATCATTTATAAAAGTGGAACAAAGCACATGAACAGAAATGTAAATGAGTAATATGTTAAAATAAAGGTTAAAAGTAGCTTTTTTTGTAATGGTGATGTATCGTAGATTATTTTTGTGCAATATATCGATTATCGCAGTATCGGCGTATCGTGAGATCATTATTATGGAATCGTGAGGTTCCCAGAGGTCCCCCCCTAATGCTGGCGGGGTTTATGTTGGGGGAAAAGGGGAAGTCCTGTAAATGCTCCGGTTGTTGCTCCGCCTCTGACCCGGGGCAGTGATGTGTTGACGGGACACTGACCGAGATCCTCTCACGACGACGGTTCCAAATATCAGACCCTGATGTCGGCCGCAGCTCGCCTTCTGTCGGACGGTGGTTCTATTTGAAATCCCTGAGCTCTGGGGCCGACGGGCTGTGAGCTCCAGTCCAGACGGTTTTAGATTTGGGTAAAGGCGCTCGGTGAGAGGCTAAAGGAAGCTAACGGCTAACTGGAGTTCATGAGCTCAAAAAAAAAATAGGCCGAACTCTCCCTTTACAAAGTTTCAGAGTTTTCCAGGAAGTGACTCATTCATTCACAAATACTGACCGGTTTGGTATCCACGTGTAGCAGGAAAGGCTGTGATCCAAATATGGTCATTTCCTGTGTGGGAGGAGCCGTGCGTGATATTATTTCTGCTAAAACATCGTCAACACAATTATATTCCAGACTTTGCTGAAGATTGTTCTGAGCTTTCCTGAGTTTGTGACGTTTATCGTTTCACTTCCTTATCGGACACGGACAGGAAGTGACGTGGAAGGTAAACTGTTTAAACTGTTGCCGTGCCGACCAGGTTAAGTCGACGGGAAACGAGTCGAGCTGCTCTGGAATGTTTCCTCCTCCTATGTCACTTCCTGTCAGCGGCTGAAACATTCAAATAAAAGTAACTTTCCTGCCAAACGTTTCTTCATTAAAACTGCTGCTTCACTGAAATAAAAAGATCATTTTTAAAAGCGTTCAAACCCGTCATATGTACTTGAAGTAAAAGTATCTCATACATTATTAAGTAAAAGTATCTCATACATTTGTAACCGGCATAGGATTTGTGCCTTGCGGAGCACCGTATCGCGTCATGCCCTCTCCGCTTCCGCATTCCTATGTAGCCGGTGTTTGTATTTAAGCGCCGTGTATGCCGGTAGATGCTACTCTTTCCCTCGCCAGACCGCCGCCCGCCATCACTGCCCTCTCGTAGCTCTTGGGCTGTAACCTCGGTAGGTCTGCGTGTTGTAGTGCGTGCGTGGGTTTATATACTGTGTTGTGTGGTGCCAATCTCGTGTCTGTGTCGTAGATGCTGCCTAAAAGCTCTGGATAGAGGCCCGATGCGTGTCTGCGGTTGGGAGAGCTAATGTGGCTCAAACATAATTCCCCTTAGGTAGGCTACAACATTATTTTGTCTGCTACGGTCATATCCAGATTGTCTTGTATGTTTGTCTGTAATATTATGTGTTTATCCCTTAGGCGCTGTTGGCCATTGCTGTTTTTATTTGGGTCTAGTTAATGGTTGAGTTACGTGTTGTGTTATACTTTTTATGTTTTGTTTCCGTTTTGCATAGTTACTGTTTCCTATTTTTGGTACGATTTGACTGGTTTTTGTCTGTCTCCTAAGCCCTGTAACTGTATTCTGTTCTCTGCTCCAGGACCTGGTTCGGGCGTGGTTGCCCCAGACGGTGGGGGTTTGGTGATAGTCCCTCACTCCTGCTCCATCACTCTGCGTGTGTTGTGGTATTTTTGCACGTCCCTCACATATTTGCACATTTAGTTTGCCCTAGTTTTGATGTGTGTGTTTTTGTTGTGCGTTTGTTTGTTTGTGTGTGTGTGACACGGAGCGTGGTGAGTACTGTCCCCAACTCCTTGTGCCCCCACTAGGTGCATCTACGGTCGACCAGTCCTGTGCACTTTTAAGCTAATTGACTAACTAGTCGTGTGCTGCTAGCTATCTTTTTATAACTTTAGCTCGTCTAAATAAACAATGAATTCTTAAATTATAAAAATAAATGTAATTCTTTTAAAACTCCTGAATTGACTGTCTCTTTTTGACCATCAACTGCATCCTTACCCTACGGTTACACATTATTAAGTAAAAGTATCTCATACATTATTAAGTAAAAGTACAAAAGTATGTTGTAAAATGTACTTTATGAGTTAAAAGTATTTAATAGTTTAATGTGCAGGATTTTTCAAAACCATTTGAATCAAACCAGGTCTAAACCAGGCAAGGCCGTGGGAAGCCAGGGTGCTGAGGATGCTGCAGCTCCCCCTGGTGGATAGTTTGTGTATTGCAAGCAAAATATTATTAAACAGAAAAAGCGTTTTGGGGGGAAATCCTGTCCCTCAGCCCCCCCCTAACGAAAATAAGTTCCCACGGCTCTGAAACCAGGTCTAAAACAGGAACTAAACCAGGACTGACCAAGATCGGGTCTAAACCAGGTCTAAACTGGGACTAAACCAGGTCTAAACTGGGACTAAACCAGTTCATCGTAAAGAGGTCGCTTTGAAAATAAAATACTTTTAACCCAATTTAAAAATATAGTGGAGTAAAAAGTACAGATACAGGCTCTAAAATGTAGTGAAGTAAAAGTACCTATAATGTGTACTCTTTACTTAGTTACTTTCCACCACTGCTAATAACGAGTTTATTCCAAAACTAAACCAGATCCAAAAGTGTCGACGTTTAAACTCGTTTCCATTCGTTGGATTCCGGGGCTGAAAACGTCGGCTTCATTTTGACACAAAGACCAAATAATGGAGAAGTGGATTTTGCTCATGATGAAGTATCGAGGCTCGTCTCACCTGCTGATGTCACGAGGTGGTGGTTCCATGCGTCCCCAGCAGAGGGAGCGTCTCTTCAGTCTGAAACGAGGAGCACAAAAAGCAGCTCCGTGCGAGACCTTTGGACGTTTCCTCCCGTCGTCCTGAACGTGCGGCTCGTTCGTGTGAATAATGTCCCGCCTTCGCCGAGTTGCGACGCCTTCACCGTCTGAAGACCTGGACGACATTTGGACTTTTTCTTTGTGTCGCGTGTGACGAGCGAAGACGAAACGCAAACACGGTTTTGTGGGAAATGTCCAAACGATGCAGTGATGAGGAAGTGTGAGGGGACGGCCGTAACCGGGGGCGACGGGGCTACACACTGGATTTACAGCAGAAGGTCTTGGAAGATGATGGGGTAAAGGACGGCCGATATCCTGGTCCGATATCTGGGGATTTTTCTCTCATATTCATTGATCTCCATTTATTTTTAATATACAGTGTTTCTACCGGGCATGAAGTCTTTAAACGTGTCCAGATCGAGGCCGTAAATGTCGTTAAAAAGCATTAATTGGATTCAAACGGCGTTAAATCTAAATGTGTTAAAACATGATGACGTTGTGAATTCAGCACAAACACCAAAATGATCCTTAAACATAATTCAGCTGCAGTTTGGGCTGAAATTGACTCAAACTTCAAATCATAAACAGTGACTTCCTGTTTGGATCCAGCGCGCCAAAATAAAAGCACACAGCTCGTCTCATTGGTTAGTTCAGCAGGTACTTGCAACAAGAATGTAATTAAATACACATGTTTGTCTGTTAATAGTTGGGCAGAAAGAAAGCTGAACTAATGAATAAGATGGAGCTTTTATTTTGGCGTGCTGGATTGAAACAGGAAGTCACTTCTTGGGCGGCGTTGTTATGATTTGAAGTTATGCACAGAGACGATTTGTTTTTTGTCTTTACAACGAGCTCCCTCTGAAGAACCTCAACGTAAAGGTCCTGAACAGGGCTGGGTTTTTATTATTCCATAAAATCTATATTTGTATCATTTATTTGAGCTGAAACGACTTCCTTTAATGCCGCCCCTGGACCAACAGCGTCTGAACCCGGATCTAAAGATATACATTAAAGTTGTGTTTCTCATTCTGTTAAAAGGCTATGGGGGAAGTGAATGGACCAGTGGGCGGAGCTATGGAGTTTAACGTAATAAACCTAAAAGTCCCAAAATCTCCATGTTTTGCCCCGAATATCAATTAACCCTTTAGTGCCAAAGTCACGGCCGTCCCACTTTAGCCACTGCCCGGTCCCATCAGTTTCTATGATCAATGTATTTTCTACTGTTCACATCAAGTTATTTATTTCACGATTTGCTCCAAAACCTTTTGTCATTTGGGCCACGAGGAAGAAACGATTTTAATATCGTCACATTTTTGGTTAATTTTTTTATTTTAATTTTTTTCTGAAACGTGATCAATAAAGGAGTTTTTTCTTCTCGCCGCGGCCCGGATACATTTGCTGTAAAATGACATAGTTTTGTACAGTTGTGTTTAAATGTGCGTGTTGTAAATGGAATGAAAGTTTTTTATGGCTGTTTTTACAGTAAATAAATATTACGGCTTTTCTTTTGTATAAAAATGCGAGTGTGAAGAAAACGATGCTTTGAAATAAACAGTTACATCCTGTGGTCGTTTTCTTTATGATTCAGAGACTTTGTTTTGTTTGTAAGAATTTAAGGCTAATGTTGAAACTGGGGCCGTCCCGATCCGATCTTCAGCATCTGTGGCCCAGTCTGAGGATGATGATGCTCCACTTTAACTTCAGCCACTTTAACTACAAACAAATATTACATTGACTCTGTGATGCATTCCTGCTGTTTGTTTATGGAACTCTCCACAGTTTGGACCCTTATAGTTTTTAGCATCGAGTGAATCAGCTCTGTGGTAATTCATGGACATAAAACACACGAGCGCCTTTTCTTCAGTTCGGCTTTACCCAAATCTAAACCCTTTGACTGGAGAGTTTTCAGCCTATAAGCCGGTGTGACCTCGTTTGAATGATCGAAACTTTTTTGTTGTGTTTTTGTTTACAGCCTATATGCCTAATTTGAAAGCTAAGGCCTTGTCGTTTCTGAATGTGTGTCAGATCTGTGTGAGTAAACTCACCTTGCAGGTGTTGGACGGTAACTGGTTCCAATGTTACAGTATGTTCTAGGAAAACACGGCTCTTCTTTTGGAAGGAAGTGGTCAGTCAGAAACTCCGCCTTCAGGGAGCCTAAAGGGGCGGAGCAGCTCTCCTCATGATTCCAGGCCAAAACATGACTCCGCCCCCTCCTTGCTGACGTCACAGCCTTGTTGGGACATGGTGGCCGTTCACCAACATCCACTACTCCATCATCTGACCATCCAGGGTCACACGGCCTCATCAGTGACGAGACTGTTTGGAAATGAGTCTTCATGTATTTGAGCCACTGCAGCCTCTGGACTGGAGGTCCTACACCGTGATGTTCAGGAGACTCCAGAGGCTCCAGCAGCTTCAAATACCTGTTTGCTGCTTTGTAGCAGCTGTTCTCTTAATCTGATGTGTTTGTCTGGCAGAAACCGTCCTCATTGTGCCTTTATCTGCACAAACCCGTGTGTCTCTGAATCAGACACAAATCTCTGAACAGGGCGATGATCACGCTTCATCTCTCGTGGAACTTCCTTCAGTCGTTTTTCCCTTAACTGGGTGAACCTGACACTGACAAACGAATCATCCCAGGCGTCTGAGACGATGTCAGTGATTCAAAGAGCCCTGAGACACAAAACCATCCATGAGCTTCACTGAAACACTTATTTTTAATGACTCTGAAAAATAATTTGCATAATAATTTGGAACATACTGTAGTCGTGTCCGAACTTATTTCTAACTTTCCAAACGTCCCAGTTCTTCACAGCTCATTTCACAACTTTCACAATAAAGCAACAACTGACCTGCTATTGAGCTTTGACCTGATAATGAGAGAAACTATTTCATTCCACTGGCACAAAACAATATCAGTATCTTTATGACGGCTCTGAAACCAACTCAATAAACAGAAACTTGACTGAATGTTTTAAAACCGGATCCGTGAGTTCAATCCGGATTTGCAACTTTCAAAACCTCCGTCAGAAGTTTGTGTGTGAGTCATTTCTCACATAAATGGTGTTTAAATAGAGCTGAGAGTTACAGATCCACAGAGTCAGAGAACAGGAAGTGACATCGTGTTCAGGGAGAGACTCTGACACAGGTTTACAGGCTGGAACAGGGAAGGGCATCTGACGCACCTGTAAGTAAGTGCTTCATTGTCATTGTACAAGCCTTCACTGTTTGCTGTTCCCACTTAATGTTTAGTCATTTTAGTGTAAATTAGTATATGTTGCACTTCAATAATATTGAAAAACCGTCTAAAACCGTGTGTACTGCCCCCTCATGGCTAGAAAGTGAAGTGAAGCTCATGCGCAGGGATGGCATACATACACATTTGGATGGTGCTTCCCTTTTATCGACGAATGTGGCCGATAGTCGCGGCCCAACCTGACGGTCCAGATATGAGCCCCGGGCCAGAGCGGTCGTGTAGAACACTCCTCTGTAACCACCGACCCGGCTCCCGGATTGTCACAAATCATCAAGTGTGTAGATTCTCAAATAAAGACCGTCCCCCGTAAACCCAAGACTAAAACATTAAATGCTAAGAAAACAAACGCTGGCGTCCGACCAAATAACTTAATACAGATACCCAAGAGTAAACTTAACATTAAACCAAACAATAAACAAAGTGCTAAGCACATAACGTGTGGGTTGTTGAATATTAGATCAATCTCATCAAAGTCCGTTTTAGTAAATGACTTAATTTGCGATAACAACATTGACCTTCTCGCCCTAACTGAAACATGGCTTCAGCAGGATGACTCTGTTAGGCTGAATGAATCTCCTCCTAGTTACGTTCATGTTCAGGCTGCCAGAACCACAGGCCGAGGTGGGGGGGGTGGCAGTGATATCACACTCTAATCTTATTCTAAACCAGGGGTCCTCAAACTAAGGCCCGCGGGCCGAGTACGTCCCGCCACGCCCCTTTGACCGGCCCCCAGCCCCTCTGCCCCCCACCACTTGAACCGGCCCATCCATCCATCCATTTTCTTCCGCTTTATCCGGGGCCGGGTCGCGGGGGCAGCAGTCTCAGCAGAGAACCGGCCCGATGAGGCAATTCCACAAAGTGGTCATGGCCCATTTAAAAAAAAAAATGCTATTTGGCAAATGTCTGTTTGTGATGCGCGGGTTCCACCGCGGTCCCCGTGGATCGGCTCGGGTCATGAAATTCTCCTTTATCGCGGGGCCGGTTGGAGCAGGTCATACAATTCCGGTCGCGGCCGCTCTTTGCCGCCGTACGCGCGTTCATTGACGTCAGTCGCAACTTATTTCATCATCTTTAGAGCCGGTGTTTGACGTAAATATGCGGCGGATTTTCATAAAACAAACAGCGTTTTGCAGCTTGTGATCCAGAGAGCGCTTTTATGAAGCTCGATGTCTCCTATTTACCCCCCTGTGCGTCTGTGAGTGTGTTCGCTTTACCTGCGCTGTCTGCCCCTCTCCTGATCCCAGTGCAGCAGGAGGGGGAGAGGGAGCGTGAGCGCGAGGGGAGGACACGCCTGTACTGTTCATTTCAAGCACATTTTTGGACGGACCTAAAGCCGTGGTCAATTCAGACGGATCATATTTGTATCGCGTAATTCTCAATGATTGCGGGGGCGGGGCGGGTTACACAATTTATATTTGCGGAATTGTCATCCCCTGACCTGCGGCGGGGACAGACAAGGCCGGTGCAGAGAACTGTGTTCAGGAAAACAAAATGGCAAACGAAAAGTTGACAGAGAATGCAGGTGTTCAAAGAACAGTGGACAGTAGATTATTGTTTTATTCAGTGCAAGGACCGCGCCATTTGTCTCATCTATATAGAAAGTGTGGCGTTTTTAAAGTGTAGGCTATAATTCACGTCGTTATTCGAGGAGGGACGCCGCAGCGGAGGCCAGAGGGAAACTTGCAAGCGGAGAATCGGGACCACTGAGCCGTGGATGCACAGATAAAAAGACAGTCGTCCAGCCTTCTCGTGCGTAAAACTGAAGCTGAGGCTGCGCGCGCTCGTCTCCGCCTTCGGGGGGCGCTCTGCCTTCTTGGCCCTGATCCAGCACACATAGCTGCACTTTGTATGAAAAGTGCTTTATAAATATCCATTCGCACAAAGTCATTCCAGCAGAGTCCAAAATATGTTTTGCGCACAAAGAAAAGTTTGTGTGGCATCTGCTTCACTCGGGACGCTACAGATCATACCGTCCACGTCACAACATTGATTCAAAAGAGCTGTTACTTCAGGATATGGTTGATTGTAATTGTTGTGACGTGATAGTGACGTATTGTAGCTGCCGACAGAAACCGCCTAAGCTAGAGGACGCACCAAAGGGAACTCTGGTCACATTACGCAATGATGTTTTATTTGAAAATAAAAATAAATGGAATACCTGTGGTATTTGAAATTAAAACAAGTGTGAAGACATGGTTACTATTTTTCCAAACCACTGCATGTAAACAAATATGTGCCTGGAATCAAGTGTAGATCTTGTGGATATAGTGGGGATGACCCGGCTCCCCATCACAGTCCGGAACGATAATGTGGCCCCCAGAGAAAAAAGTTTGAGGACCCCTGTTCTAAACCCTAAAAATAACCTAAAGTTTAATTAGTCTGAAAGTCTCTCACTGTCTCTTACCGGTCCCAAATGGAAAAATCAAAAAGCTTTACTACTTGCTATTATTTATCGGCCTCCTGGCCCCGATTCAGACTTCTTAGCAGAGTTCTCTGAGGTTTAGCCAGTATAGTGTTGGATTGGAATACAATTATAATAGTAGGTGATTTTAACATTCATGTCGATAATAATAGTGTCTGAGCAAGATGTCTGTGTAAGTTCTCAGTCGTACAGGAGTTGTCCATCGTCAATGAAGGTACTTGATTCATCTTCTGTACTCAGTAGTTGAAGACTTCAACTACTGAGTACAGAAGATGAATCAAGTACCTTCATTGAAGATGTCTGAGCAGGGCATTTAGTCCCTACTGGACGGGGTTGGCTTTACACAAAATGTGAATAAACATAAACACACTCTTGATCACTATCTGAAAAAGCTGTGTTAAAGTTTAAAGAAATGATCCAGCCAGTCTTTAATACTACGTCTACAGAGAAGAGCTCGCTTATGGATTTAAATGAAAGTGATCAGTTTGTCGACAGCGATTCAGATAAAGTTTGTTTTGCTGTTTGTCTCTAACTCTCCACAGTTTGGACCCGGGAGTCGCTCGGGTTTGTGCGATTCCATCCACAAAGCGTCGTAGCACTTAGCTTTAGCATGTAGCTGTTTGCTACTCGGCCGTCAGTGTAGCACTGACCACGCCCCCTCAGCTCTAATCTAAACTCTAAATCTAATCTGGATCGAAACGCCTGAAAAAGATGCACAACAAAAACTCCAGAGTCACTGCAGAATGAAAAGGAGCCGAGAGGAAACAGACCTGAAATCTGCTCTGTTTAGTTCACCTCACGCCCCCTTTAAAGCTGAATTATTCGTCTTATTCACAGATTTACAAACGCATCAACTTTGTTCTAAATGTAATTACGTCGAAGTCGTTCAGTTTTTAGAAATATTTACATTTCATTATTTATTTACAGTTTTTACAATATCATCATATTAGTCCAGCTCTTCTTTAATGTTGTAGTTTTGTGTTTCTTAAAAGCTGAAAACTCTCGACTCTTTGATTTCTGTGATTTTTTGCTCCATAAAGTTTTTCCTTTCGCTGGTTTTCAAGTTTTAGAGTTTTCTGTTTCAAATTGTCGAGACTTTCTCCGTTTCCAAACCTTTTAATAACGACTTTCACTCCATCTGACCCGTCCTTTTGTTGTTTCTGATCTTCAGAGCTCTTTCCAACATGGCGTCCAGACTGGAGCAGGAGATGAGCTGTCCCATCTGCTGTGAGCTCTTCAGAGATCCTGTGGTTCTGACCTGCAGCCACAGCTTCTGTAAGGTCTGTTTGGAGAACTGGTGGGAGGACAAACCACTGAAGACCTGTCCAGTCTGTAAGAGAAGGTCCTCGAGGGATAATCCTCCAAAGAACCTGGCCCTGAAGAACCTGGTGGAGACGTTCACAGAGGAGAAAGGGCAGACTGCTCCAGCTGCAGAGCAAACATCTCCATCTCCACAGCAGCCCGAGTGCAGCCTTCACTCTGAGAAGCTGCGGCTCTTCTGTCTGGACCATCAGGAGCTGATCTGTCTGGTCTGTAGAGACTCCAGGACTCACAAAGACCACAGGTTCAAGCCCATCGAGGAGGCAGCCTCAGACCTGAGAGAGCAGCTGAGGAAAAACATCAAACCTCTACAGGACAAACTGAAGGTAAGAGACCTCCTCCTCCTGTTCCAGTCAGAAGACCGTGTCCACAGAGCTCTGTCCGAGCAGACCGTCTCCTGCAGCTTCAGCCCAGAGGAACATCAACATGTCCTGCTACAGGAAGGGAAGTCTGACTCTAAATAACTCTGATGTTTCTCCTCAGGTCCTGGATGAGAGCAGAGCACAGTTTGATGAAGCAGCGGCTCATATCTCGCTCCAGACCAAACAAACACAAACACAGATCAGAGCGGAGTTTGAGAAACTGCACCAGTTTCTGAGGGACGAGGAAGAGTCCAGGATGAAGGCTCTGAGGGAGGAAGAGGAGCAGAAGATCCAGAACATGAAGGACAAGATGGCCGCCCTGAGCAAAGACATGGAGGCTCTGTCCAAGACCATCTCAGAGACAGAGGAGCAGCTGAGAGCAGCAGACGCCTCCTTCCTGCTCCAGTACAAGACTGCAGAGGAGAGGCTGCAGCGCTGCCCCCTGGTGGAGAAGCCAGAGATAAAACGATTAGATCTGATAGACCAGGCCAAACATCTGGGAAACCTGGGCTTCAACATCTGGATGAACATGAAGAAACTGGTGCAGTTCTTCCCTGTGGTTCTGGATCCAAACTCTGCAGCCCCTGATCTCATTCTGTCTGAAGATCTGACCTCAGTGAGAAAAGGAGAGAGACAGAAGGTCCCAGAGAACTCAGGGAGACGTAGTGATTGCTTTGTACGTGGATCAGAAAGGTTTGTCTCTGGGACTCACAGCTGGGAAGTGGAGGTCGGGGCGAGTAAGTTCTGGTCTGTGGGTGTGATTGGAGCAGTTCAGAGAAGAGGAGGCACTGAGGGTAAAGGTTGGTTCATACGTTTCATTGATGGTAAATATTCAGCCGGTTCTCTCCCAGACTCAGTTAAACTTCTCTCTGTGAAGAACCTGCAGAGAGTTGGAGTGAAGCTGGACTTTGACACAAAAACATTGACCTTCACTGACCTCGACACAAACACAGTCCTTCTCACATTCACAGACTCTTTCACTTGGATCCTTCCATATTTAGAAACATCTGACGCTCCTCTGAAGATCTCACCAAAGAGCATCACAGTAACAGTGTAGAATCTACAGCTCCATGTTACTGTCCTCTCTCTTTAATCAAGTTCCTGATGAAAAACAGTCAGAGCTCAAATTGCCTCCACTAAAACTCTGTTGATCCCGAGTCGTGTCACTGTCGATCTGTTTTGATTTAAATCTACACTTTATCAACATGTGAAGATATTTTGATGTTTAACTGGACCAGGAAATAATGAGAGTCTGTCAGTGTTTTATTCTATTATGTTCTCTTTGTTTTTTGCTCTTAAAACAATAAAGACTTTTTCTATTTTCCACAAAGACTTCATTACCTCGTCATCAACAGGATCCAGACTTTTATTTGTTTTATTTTGTGACGTATTAGTTCCACAGATTTGCTCAGAGAGATTTTGGATCTTGTTTAGTTTTTGAATAAACTTTTAACTAATGCAAATATCTGCAAAAAGTCACATTTGTTTTTGGGCTCAATGAATCCGAGAAAACGGCCCTAAAGTTTAGTCCCTTTGTCGGCACATGCGCCCTGTGGATATCTGTCCCGTCTTTAGCCGCTCTGTCTCCCACAAAGGAAATGACCATATTTGGATCACAGCCTTTCCTGCTACACGTGGATACCAAACCTGTCAGTGTTTGTGAATGGAGCAGCGTGGGAAAGACCAGGGAGCGATGTATCTGAGGTGAGTCTTCCTGAGGAGTATTGTGATGGAGAATAGAGAAGCTGTTAGTGTTCTGAAATGATGCTCTATTATAAATCCTGTCCCAAGTTCACCTGGAGTCCTCTGGGCGTGTGCTCCGGGACGTCCCGCTGCAGCACAGCAGGGTGAAGGGCCGCTCTCCGGTCCAAGGATTCTCTTTAAAGCACAGAGAGAAGACTTTGGCCTGAACGAACACGTCCCAGTCTGACGGGTGCTGCTCCGTCAGCTCCTGCACCGTCCTGAAGGAGGCAGGAGAATAAACATGTCAAAGCCACAGCGGTGCACAGGTGTTTAACATCACCCCAGCACCAGGAGAACTGAGCCAGGAATAAATCACATCTAGCACATTCTACAAAAGTCCCGTTGTCTTTGCCGTGTGGTCCAGGACACTAGAGTTACAGTAAGAAGTGGTTCTTTGCTGGACCCCAGACGGACCTGTGGATGATCTGCTGCGTCGGCAGGTCCACGGAGCCGGTCCGATGATGGTGAACCACGAGCGGGAATTCAACCTTCAACTCTGCCTTCAGCTGCTGGTTTATCTGGAGAAAAGAGAAGAACCCTGTAGAATCTGATGAGAGAGTCCGGTACTTTAAACATCTGTCAACAAAGAACCTCTTAACCCCCACGTGAACCCAACACATGTTCTCCAGTTTGGCTTTATCCAAATCTAAAAGGTTCTTCAACAAAAGTGTCAAAAACCCAACAAATAAGTGATGGAAAAAAATGTCCAAAAAGTGACGAGAACGCAGCAACAACGTGAGGAAAAAGCTCCATTTAGATGAGTTGTGTAGGTCTTAGCTTTCAAATCTGCCCTATAGGCTGTGACCTTATGGATTTGGGTAAAGCTGAAATGGAGGAAATGCACGTGATTAAGGCGGGAGTAAGAGGTTCACTTTTACAGTCAGAGAAATGTATAGAAAATATCTGGAGCTGTTTCCTTCTCTATCACTTCCTCAGTGAAGCAGCGCCATCTGCTGGTGAACAGTGGTTACAGCAGGTGAAGTAACTGGAGTAAATGGAGCTCAACAGTCCAGGACACTTCTGCTCCTTCACTGGGTCTGGAAGTGATAATCCCATTTAGCATCGACTTTAAAACATTCAAATATTAAGAGTTTAGGAGTAACTTGAAATGTGAGGCCCTGCTCGGACACTTGTGATTCATCACCAGAGGTTCCACTAGACTTTTTCCCCCAGACCAGAGGAATTCTAAGTTTTCTTCTTGATGTTTTCCACAGTTCAAATACAGTTTATATACAGTAAATATCGGCGATCTGAGGCAATTTAGCTGAATTAATTTAACCTATGCTCTTTCTGTGCAATGAGTCTGAGAGTCAAACACGAATAACAATAAAGTATTTTAATTATTGTTTAAAATGCTTTCATAATTACAAAAATATATAGATTGTTTTAAGAGTAAAAAACGTCAAGTTATTTCTTTCCAATGGCAGCAACATTGGTGAATGCCACGTGAAAGGTGCAGGGGAGCGTATGCCGCCCCTCGACTGGTCCTTCATGATTCCAGAATGAATGACTCATGGCGGACACAGACCAGACCAGATCATACAGATCTTATAGCTTTATTGTTCAGCAGAGACATTTGTGAACAAACACGGACTTCACGGCTCAGAGAGTTGACCTTTCCCCGAGAGGACACCCTGATCACGCCACGGGGCAAAACGAAACCTAGAGCTGTAGAGACAATAACTATTGACTTCCTGTTAAATGAATCAAGTTCATGTATTTATTTTGTATGAATAGGCTACCTGTTTTATTTTGACCAACTGGACCGACAACATTTTTGTTCATGAGGCTTCGTTATTTTTCATTGCAACTAAACACAACATATTCAGGCCTCCTGCTGTTTACTGTAACTCTCCTTCTTGGCCACAAACTCAGCACAAAGGTCTTTATAATCCAGTTTGGATGTAATGTCCTTTTCAATGGAAAGCAGAGCCTCAGTCTGTCCTGGGACATGGAGGTGCGCAAATAGTTTTTATTCAGTTTTAGCTTTGAACAGCTTCGCTCGCCCGATGCCACCGTTACTGGAATAGTCAATGGGATCCTGAGCACAATCTCACAGTTTGGGAACGTTCCTTCAAGGCCTTTAACCAAGTGTTTTAAGTGCTGTAGTTGTTCCCTTTGGGATCGTCTCTCGAAGTATCCTCAACCCCACAAAGGTCCAGGGCGTTTAAATCCTGCGATCCGGACGAGTTCAGAGCATCACTGAGTCTTTGCAGGTCAGTCTCCTCCATTTCACGCAGCTTGGTCAGGTCAAAAAGAAATGTTTTCAAACTCCTGCAGTTGTTTAACACAGGTATTTAGAGCAGTAAGGGCCTGGGCCACCATCACATTAACATAGTCTGTTATATACACCTGCTCTGGGTCTGGAGCAGATTCATTTCCATCACGTGTTTCACTCGCCGTGTTGCTTTTATTACAGGTCCAATGTCCACATCAGAAGCACTCTCTGTGGCAGGAGCTTTTGCATGAAGTCAATGAATCCATCTAGCTGCGATAAGGCCACGATCAATCAATCAATGGTTTTGTATAGCCCAATATCACAACAGGAGTTGCCTCATAGGGCTTCACCAAACATTAAGGCAATAAAACAGAGCAGTAAATAAGACAGTGTAAAGTTCCGGTGAATCAAGTATCCAGGCAAACATAAAGTCCAAATAATCGTCAGCAGTGGGTGGGACGAGCAGCTCGGGCGTCCCCTGTCCTTAGACTCTCAAGCACGGCAAGGACAAACTCAAAAACCCAGTGGGAGAAACGAGAAACCTTGAGGAGAACCCCAGAAGGAGAGATCCACTCCCATGGATGGACAGGCTATAGAGACCCAGGGCCGGAGGAGTCCCTCAGCAGACGGGCCAACGAGCTGCATGTCCTTTGACTGGAGGGTCTTACTGACGGTGTTCAAACAAAATGTCATACCATATTATTGTAGACATGATCAATTGAAAGCTTTGCATTTCATTATCCAGCGACTGGGCTTCACTTTTAATTCTGGGGTCATTGCAGTCGTCTGAACGTTGGAGCAAAGCGTCCTTAATGTGGCTTATTTGACAGCGTTTTACTTTCACACTCGCGACATTCCCGCCGTGTTCCAGACAGAGGCTCAACAGTGAGATACGGGACCGTTTAGGAGAGCCTGCCAAAATGGAATAAAGAAGAAGAAGAAGATCTTTATTTATATATGTAGCAGTATGGGGTCGCTAGTCCGGGGCTCACCTATAAAAGGCGCTGCTTCCCCCATCCTTGCCCCTCTCTGACCCGCCCCCCCTGACGTCCTCCACCAGTCAGGAACCGGCCTAGCTGCGAGGAGCTCTTCGCGATAGGTAAAGCCGGCGGTTTGGGGAGAAGTGTGCGGGCATGGGTGAGTTGGGCGTGTGCAGGCTGGCCCGTGTAAGATGGCCGTCAGGGCTAACAGGTGTGTGTCTTAGGGGCCTCGGCGTTGGACTCCTCGTGTGCGTGATGGGGCGTTTGTGTACAGGACCCGCGCCCTCCCCCGGTACGTTAGTAATTGGGCCTTACAATTGTTTTAGCGATCAAAGCTAACGTGCTTTTCCACAGGTTTCTGGTTCAGTCAAGCCTCCCCTTTTTGGACAGCCCCCCCCCCTCCGCTGTCGTTTGGAAGAGCTTCGTTTTGGGGACTCTCCTGTACTGTCCCGTCAAGATCAATGAAACTGTCAAACTGTATGTGCCTTGGGCAGAATTTAAGGCTGTCCCACGTCTATTTTAATGAGAATGCCAAAACGAAAATAGAAAGATATTTATGAAGTAAATGAGGTAACATGAAGTAAATGGCCATGTCTCTGTCATAATGAAGCCTGATAGGAACCTGTGTTTCCCGCTAGTACGAAATGAAGTCATGTTTACACGCACACGGAGTTTATGGCTGCTTACTAGCGCCTTTCCATTCGGTTACATACATAAAGTCGTTATACAATACCAAAACATGTCATAGCTTTTGGACAGCCTTTTGCCAAGTCTCCCAGTGTTACATTCAGACTGTGGCAACCGCAGGGCAGGAAGTCAGCCCGAGGGTTCAGACGCAGAATATGGGCTTGGACTGAGTTTGTCCTTTCATATTGGCCCCGTGATCATATCCTTGGCCCCGACAGTCGTTCATGCTCAGTCCAAGGGACGCATTTGCCTTTCCAGTTTGGTCCTTCACTGGGATGAAGTCAATGAAATGTTCTTCTACTTTTACTTCAATCGCTGTCATTTTGACAAACCCAACAATCAGTGACATTTTTCTTTTTTTTGTTGAACTAGTTTGAGTCAAAAACCAAGTCCATTGATTGACCTGTTATTGATCTAGATTTACATCTAAAGCTCTGCCTTAACTGTAAAGTGAATCTGCGTTTTATTATTTTCATTGTATGAGGCAAATACCGACCAGAACCACTTTGCTACAGTAACTCGTCTGTTTAGCTTTGTTATTTGTTATACACCAGATGCCCTTCCTGACGCAACAGTTTCTTTTTAACCTGGGTTTAATTGTTTTTAACGCAAAGTTATGCATTTATACAATCACTTACCGCCATATGGATATGACAAAGGTCCACAAAGTACTTTTAGGTTAGTGTTTATTTCCGTGGTAGAATGATCATAGCAGTTTAAATGCCACACTATTGTCATTGAATGATCTCAGTCTGTGTTCACTTGTGTGGATATAAACAGAGAGATTGTTTCCATCAAAGCATGAGTTTGAGTTTGAGCTGTCGGGCAGGTCTGGAGACGAGCGCTTTACCGTTTGTGTGGAGTTTCATCCCAAGTGACCGACAGATCAGTGTCATAGACAGACTGCTCTTTAGCAAAGGTAGAAAACGAACAAAGGGAAAGACATGAACTACATGATTTGATCAAAACAAAGCGTTTGCCTTAAACTCCAGCCTGTTCACGTCACACGTACAAATCCAGACAAAATGCACTGTAGGTTTGTAGAATTATAATATTTTTATACGATGTTTTGTTCCTTTGGCTATTTAGCAAACTAACCAAAAGTTGTCATTGAGTTTGTATAAGGTGTGGTTTCCCCAGTCCTTTGTTTCAGGGGAGATTAGGAGACTCAGCAACCCCCACCCAGTCCGCTGGCCACTTGGACAGAAAGGGTCAAATTACAGAGGGGACCAAGGCGGAGCTGAATGTATAGCTGTGGGAACCAATGGAAACAACGACACGTGGTCTTAGACTCATAAATCTTGTAACATTGGAATGTGTAAAATACTGTGTTTCCCCAGGATGAAACCAGTCTGCCCATTGGAACGGCTGCTGGCAGACTCACAATGGATAGGGAACTGGGGAAAGCAGAATTCTGTATTAAGATGACATGTTAGGGAAATAAAACTTCTAATTTGAATTCCTTGATTTGTCATCGATCCTGGTATGTAATTATTAGTTTTACGTAGAGTAGATTTTGACGGTTCTCAACTCCTCTTCCAGTTTGAATGCGCGGTGTTGTCAATTAAAGGACAACACAGGAAACCGGCTGTTTTCTTCAGGTTCAAAGTGACTAGAAGACTTTTGTGCGAATAACCTTTTCACCTCAGAGACTATTTCCTCTTAGATCGAGAGAGCAGCTATTTGCTCTATTTAGGCAAAACATATCTTTGTACGTCTCTGTAAAATCTATGTTTCTATTAACCACCTTTTTGTTTAGTTTAGGACAGAAAGTTTGGGGCGACATTTTACTAAACCTTATTTCAGGTGAAGGGCTCACACTACAGCTTACGTAAAGGATTCCTTTGAGGGAATATATTCTGATTCATTTTATTATCACTATATGTGTTTTGTGATTGATTTGGATTGATATCTGATATTAAAGTTAAAATGCTACAGGAAACATCCCTGTTTGAACAATAGCCCTGTGTTGGTCACCAAGAGTCTGACTCTTGGTGAGTCACAAAACTCATTGGTGAGCGTCACAAAACGCTGCAGATATTTCTGAGGTTAGACAACGACAAATCGACCAGTTGAAGTGTCAGAAAAGCAAAAACAAAACCATCTTTAACGTTTGGGAACTAAGACTTTCGCTCCTCTTAACAAACCGGCCTCTCTCTCCTCAAGTGTGAAAACTGAGACAGGAAGCGGTTTCGATCGCGCCCACTTCCCCTTTCGGAGCCGTATCTGCCTCGCGGATGATTTCAAACTCTTTCCATCAGCATCGCTTCCATGTGGCCAAACACATTATTATTATAGTTGTTGGTGATGCTTCAGGTCAACAAAGCCTTTTTCTTCGTCACAAATGTGGACGAGGCGCATGTTCAGCGGCGACTCGATCGAGGCTTTTGAGATGTACAGGAAGCAGGAAGGGCACAAACGGAAATGGCATCATCCAACGAAACGAGGAAGTGAAGTATGTATAAAGTGTCCCAGTGTTGTGAGGGAAATAACTCTGCAGGGAAAAGCACCGAGTCGTTTTAGTTTGAGCTCAAATCAATTTCCATTATCTGTATTTGAATGTTTTCCCATGTCAAAGCTTTTATTTGCTAAAAGGTTCCCATACGGCCTGATTTATTCCTTTGGGCGGCATATACACACACTTCCAGTTCAATAGAGGCAATCTAATTAACATTGTTAACGTAACTCAAGATTTTAAGTTTTCCCTAATTCTTACTTTCTTCTTAGTACAAATTGTGACGTGAGAAGAGGTTGAAAAAAAATCATAATCTTCATGATCTGCAAAAAATGGTTGAAGATCTATAAATGTACGTTCGTTGCATGCGCTGGGATAAGAAGGGCTCGGCAACGTTACTCTTTTCTACACAGAAGCCTGAACGATACTTTTTCCAACAGCTTTACTGCAATCTTTGTCGTCGAGAACCAGAAAACAGGACGATGTTGTTGATCCGTTCCATGAAAGACCATTTCTTTTGAATCTGTATCATTTATTTGAGCTAAAACTACCAAGTAACTTCCTGTAACGCTGCCCTGGACCAACAGGCATTAAAACTCGGTCTCTAAGGCGTCATATTTTTTACGGTACCTGCGTTCGATACCAGTAGCACCTAAACTCTTTTATCCTTTTATATATACCATCGTAGTATTGCTTAACGGTCCCGGTCCTACTGGTGAGTACCTGTGTGTGTTTGTTCCGGGTCAGGGCAGAAACCTGTCCCAAGTGCAATTCTCCAATGACCAGAGATTTAATGGGAGGCGTTCCGGGGTCTTCAAGGTGGGAAGTGTTGTTCAGGTCCTTGCTTGACTTTTGGTGCTTTTCAGACTGAAAACGTGTATGACTGTTGAACCCCGACTCTGTGTCTGAAAATGTATCAGATAAACTGACCCGTGGTTTTGACTCTTCTAGTTTTCTTCCCGTAATGTTTCTAAATGAAGTGTCATTGTTTGTGCACAAAAGGGAATGGTCTGAATATTTCCTGACTGGGGGGTTTCTCTGTTGTGTCTTCATGGACTGTTTTGTGTACTCCAACCGTTGCCATGGCTCGACTCGTCACATGTTTGTCTTGTATTTGCAAATAGTTGAGCTCATTTGCTTTTTCTTCTTTGTGTCTTTTTACACAAAAACTCATTTAAATAGTGGGCATAATGAGGGCATTTTCTACTGAACGCTTTACACCGGTTATTCAAATCTCAATAAAGTTATATTCGTCAGAAAAAAAAGAAGCTCACGTTTGTTTACGTTAAAATGTCTTACGTTTGGACCAGAAGAGGAGGAGCTGACCAGTGCAGGACACCACGCTCTGAAACAGGGACAAACCCAGGAGGCGCTGCAGCGGTGCTTTCCTCGACCTCCAAAAACATCTCAGCCTCTCAGGTCGGCCACAGCGGCTCAGGACTAACAGCTGAACACAGTTTGGTTTTACGCTTGTACAAGGACAAATAAAGCTCTGACTGAAATGTTTCAAACAGCATTAAAACAGGATCCGGATCTGAAGCTTCGGAGTCATTGCACTGGGCCGTTCCTCAGTTCTCAGAACTCGATGACATCACAGGAAGAAGCTCATGAACAGGAAGTAGCTCATGAACAGGAAGTAGCTCATGAACAAGAAGTAGCTCATGAACAGGAAGTAGCTCATAAACTGGAAGTAGCTCATGAACAGGAAGTAGCTCATGAACAGGAAGTAGCTCATGAACTGGAAGTAGCTCATGAACAGGAAGTAGCTCATGAACTGGAAGTAGCTCATGAACAGGAAGTAGCTCATGAACAGGAAGTAGCTCATGAACAGGAAGTAGCTCAAGAACAGGAAGTAGCTCATGTACAGGAAGTAGCTCATGAACTGGAAGTAGCTCATGTACAGGAAGTAGCTCATGAACAGGAAGTGGCTCATGTACGGGAAGTAGCTCATGAATTGGAAGTAGCTCAAGAACAGGAAGTAGCTCATGAACTGGAAGTAGCTCATGAACTGGAAGTATCTCATGAACAGGAAGTATCTCATGAACAGGGAGAATCTCATGAACAGGGAGTAGCTCATCAACAGGAAGTAGCTCATGAACAGGAAGTAGCTCATGAACAGGAAGTAGCTCATGAACAGGAAGTAGCTCAAGAACAGGAAGTAGCTCATGTACAGGAAGTAGCTCATGAACTGGAAGTAGCTCATGTACAGGAAGTAGCTCATGAACAGGAAGTGGCTCATGTACGGGAAGTAGCTCATGAATTGGAAGTAGCTCAAGAACAGGAAGTAGCTCATGAACTGGAAGTAGCTCATGAACTGGAAGTAGCTCATGAACTGGAAGTATCTCATGAACAGGAAGTATCTCATGAACAGGGAGAATCTCATGAACAGGGAGTAGCTCATCAACAGGAAGTAGCTCATCAACAGGAAGTAGCTCATGAACAGGAAGTAGCTCATGAACCGGAAGTAGCTCATCAACAGGGAGTAGCTCATCAACAGGAAGTAGCTCATCAACAGGAAGTAGCTCATGAACTGGAAGTAGCTCATGAACTGGAAGTAGCTCATGAACTGGAAGTATCTCATGAACAGGAAGTATCTCATGAACAGGGAGAATCTCATGAACAGGGAGTAGCTCATCAACAGGAAGTAGCTTATGAACAGGAAGTAGCTCATGAACAGGAAGTAGCTCATGAACCGGAAGTAGCTCATCAACAGGGAGTAGCTCATCAACAGGAAGTAGCTCATCAACAGGAAGTAGCTCATGAACAGGAAGTAGCTCATGAACTGGAAGTAGCTCATGAACAGGAAGTATCTCATGAACAGGAAATATCTCATGAACAGGAAGTATCTCGTGAACAGGAAGTAGCTCGTGAACAGGAAGTAGCTCGTGAACAGGAAGTAGCTCATAAACTGGAAGTAGCTCATGAACAGGAAGTAGCTCATAAACTGGAAGTAGCTCAAGAACAGGAAGTAGCTCATGTACAGGAAGTAGCTCAAGAACAGGAAGTAGCTCATGTACAGGAAGTAGCTCATGAACAGGAAGTAGCTCATGAACAGGAAGTAGCTCATGAACAGGAAGTATCTCGTGAACAGGAAGTATCTCGTGAACAGGAAGTAGCTCATCAACAGGAAGTAGCTCATAAACTGGAAGTAGCTCAAGAACAGGAAGTAGCTCATCAACAGGAAGTAGCTCATCAACAGGAAGTAGCTCATGAACAGGAAGTAGCTCATAAACTGGAAGTAGCTCATCAACAGGAAGTAGCTCATCAACAGGAAGTAGCTCATCAACAGGAAGTAGCTCATCAACAGGAAGTAGCTCATGAACAGGAAGTAGCTCATAAACTGGAAGTATCTCATGAACAGGAAGTATCTCATGAACAGGAAGTAGCTCATGAACAGGAAGTAGCTCATGAACTGGAAGTAGCTCATGTACAGGAAGTAGCTCAAGAACAGGAAGTAGCTCATGTACAGGAAGTAGCTCGTGAACAGGAAGTAGCTCGTGAACAGGAAGTAGCTCAAGAACAGGAAGTAGCTCATGTACAGGAAGTAGCTCATCAACAGGAAGTAGCTCATCAACAGGAAGTAGCTCATGAACAGGAAGTAGCTCATAAACGAAGTAGCTCATGAACAGGAAGTAGCTCATGAACAGGAAGTAGCTCATAAACTGGAAGTAGCTCTAGAACAGGAAGTAGCTCATGAACAGGAAGTAGCTCATGAACAGGATGTAGCTCATGAACAGGAAGTATCTCATGAACAGGAAATATCTCATGAACAGGAAGTAGCTCGTGAACAGGAAGTAGCTCATCAACAGGAAGTAGCTCATCAACAGGAAGTAGCTCATGAACAGGAAGTAGCTCATAAACTGGAAGTAGCTCATGAACAGGAAGTAGCTCATGAACAGGAAGTAGCTCAAGAACAGGAAGTGGCTCATGTACGGGAAGTAGCTCATGAACTGGAAGTATCTCATGAACAGGAAGTATCTCATGAACAGGGAGAATCTCATCAACAGGGAGTAGCTCATCAACAGGAAGTAGCTCATCAACAGGAAGTAGCTCATGAACAGGAAGTAGCTCATCAACAGGAAGTAGCTCATGAACAGGAAGTAGCTCATGAACAGGAAGTAGCTCATCAACAGGAAGTAGCTCATGAACAGGAAGTGGCTCATGAACAGGAAGTAGCTCATGAACTTGAAGTATCTCATGAACAGGAAGTAGCTCATGAACAGGAAGTATCTCATGAACAGGAAATATCTCATGAACAGGAAGTAGCTAGTGAAAAGGAAGTAGCTCATCAACAGGAAGTAGTTCATCAACAGGAAGTAGCTCATCAACAGGAAGTAGCTCATGAACAGGAAGTAGCTCATAAACTGGAAGTAGCTCAAGAACAGGAAGTAGCTCATGTACAGGAAGTAGCTCATCAACAGGAAGTAGCTCATCAACAGGAAGTAGCTCAAGAACAGGAAGTAGCTCATGTACAGGAAGTAGCTCATCAACAGGAAGTAGCTCGTGAAAAGGAAGTAGCTCATCAACAGGAAGTAGCTCATAAACTGGAAGTAGCTCAAGAACAGGAAGTAGCTCATGTACAGGAAGTAGCTCATGAACTGGAAGTAGCTCAAGAACAGGAAATAGCTCATGAACAGGAAGTAGCTCATGAACAGGAAGTATCTCGTGAACAGGAAGTATCTCGTGAACAGGAAGTATCTCGTGAACAGGAAGTATCTCGTGAACAGGAAGTAGCTCATCAACAGGAAGTAGCTCATAAACTGGAAGTAGCTCAAGAACAGGAAGTAGCTCATGAACTGGAAGTAGCTCATAAACAGGAAGTATCTCATGAAAAGGAAGTAGCTCATAAACTGGAAGTAGCTCATGAACAGGAAGTAGCTCATGAACAGGAAGTAGCTCATGAACAGGAAGTAGCTCATGAACAGGAAGTAGCTCATCAACAGGAAGTAGCTCAAGAACAGGAAGTAGCTCATGAACAGGAAGTAGCTCATGAACAGGAAGTGGCTCATGTACGGGAAGTAGCTCATGAACTGGAAGTATCTCATGAACAGGAAGTAGCTCGTGAACAGGAAGTAGCTCATCAACAGGAAGTAGCTCATCAACAGGAAGTAGCTCATGAACAGGAAGTAGCTCATAAACTGGAAGTAGCTCATGAACAGGAAGTAGCTCATGAACAGGAAGTAGCTCAAGAACAGGAAGTGGCTCATGTACGGGAAGTAGCTCATGAACTGGAAGTATCTCATGAACAGGAAGTATCTCATGAACAGGGAGAAACTCATCAACAGGGAGTAGCTCATCAACAGGAAGTAGCTCATCAACAGGAAGTAGCTCATGAACAGGAAGTAGCTCATGAACAGGAAGTAGCTCATCAACAGGAAGTAGCTCATGAACAGGAAGTGGCTCATGAACAGGAAGTAGCTCATGAACTTGAAGTATCTCATGAACAGGAAGTAGCTCATGAACAGGAAGTATCTCATGAACAGGAAGTATCTCATGAACAGGAAATATCTCATGAACAGGAAGTAGCTAGTGAAAAGGAAGTAGCTCATCAACAGGAAGTAGTTCATCAACAGGAAGTAGCTCATCAACAGGAAGTAGCTCATAAACTGGAAGTAGCTCAAGAACAGGAAGTAGCTCATGTACAGGAAGTAGCTCATCAACAGGAAGTAGCTCGTGAAAAGGAAGTAGCTCATCAACAGGGAGTAGCTCATCAACAGGAAGTAGCTCATCAACTGGAAGTAGCTCAAGAACAGGAAGTAGCTCATGTACAGGAAGTAGCTCATGAACTGGAAGTAGCTCATGAACTGGAAGTAGCTCATGAACAGGAAGTAGCCCATGAACAGGAAGTATCTCGTGAACATGAAGTAGCTCATCAACAGGAAGTAGCTCGTGAACAGGAAGTAGCTCATGAACAGGAAGTAGCTCATGAACAGGAAGTAGCTCAAGAACAGGAAGTAGCTCATGTACAGGAAGTAGCTCATGAACTGGAAGTAGCTCATGTACAGGAAGTAGCTCATGAACAGGAAGTAGCTTATGAACAGGAAGTAGCTCAAGAACAGGAAGTAGCTCATGTACAGGAAGTAGCTCATGAACTGGAAGTAGCTCATGTACAGGAAGTAGCTCATGAACAGGAAGTGGCTCATGAACAGGAAATAGCTCATGTACAGGAAGTAGCTCATGAACAGGAAGTGGCTCATGAACAGGAAATAGCTCATGTACAGGAAGTAGCTCATGAACAGGAAGTGGCTCATGAACAGGAAATATCTCATGAACAGGAAGTAGCTCGTGAACAGGAAGTAGCTCATCAACAGGAAGTAGCTCATCAACAGGAAGTAGCTCATGAACAGGAAGTAGCTCATGAACAGGAAGTAGCTCATCAACAGGAAGTAGCTCATGAACAGGAAGTGGCTCATGAACAGGAAGTAGCTCATGAACAGGAAGTATCTCATGAACAGGAAATATCTCATGAACAGGAAGTAGCTCATCAACAGGAAGTAGCTCATCAACAGGAAGTAGCTCAAGAACAGGAAGTAGCTCATGTACAGGAAGTAGCTCATCAACAGGAAGTAGCTCAAGAACAGGAAGTAGCTCATGTACAGGAAGTAGCTCAAGAACAGGAAGTAGCTCATGTACAGGAAGTAGCTCATGAACAGGAAGTAGCTCATGAACAGGAAGTAGCTCATGAACAGGAAGTATCTCGTGAACAGGAAGTATCTCGTGAACAGGAAGTATCTCGTGAACAGGAAGTATCTCGTGAACAGGAAGTAGCTCATGAACAGGAAGTAGCTCATAAACGAAGTAGCTCATGAACAGGAAGTAGCTCATGAACAGGAAGTAGCTCATAAACTGGAAGTAGCTCGTGAACAGGAAATATCTCATGAACAGGAAGTAGCTCATGAACAGGAAGTAGCTCATCAACAGGAAGTAGCTCGTGAAAAGGAAGTAGCTCATCAACAGGGAGTAGCTCATCAACAGGAAGTAGCTCATCAACTGGAAGTAGCTCAAGAACAGGAAGTAGCTCATGTACAGGAAGTAGCTCATGAACTGGAAGTAGCTCATGAACTGGAAGTAGCTCATGAACAGGAAGTAGCTCATCAACAGGAAGTAGCTCGTGAAAAGGAAGTAGCTCATTAACAGGGAGTAGCTCATCAACAGGAAGTAGCTCATCAACTGGAAGTAGCTCAAGAACAGGAAGTAGCTCATGTACAGGAAGTAGCTCATGAACTGGAAGTAGCTCATGAACTGGAAGTAGCTCATGAACAGGAAGTAGCCCATGAACAGGAAGTATCTCGTGAACATGAAGTAGCTCATCAACAGGAAGTAGCTCGTGAACAGGAAGTAGCTCATGAACAGGAAGTAGCTCATGAACAGGAAGTAGCTCAAGAACAGGAAGTAGCTCATGTACAGGAAGTAGCTCATGAACTGGAAGTAGCTCATGTACAGGAAGTAGCTCATGAACAGGAAGTAGCTTATGAACAGGAAGTAGCTCAAGAACAGGAAGTAGCTCATGTACAGGAAGTAGCTCATGAACTGGAAGTAGCTCATGTACAGGAAGTAGCTCATGAACAGGAAGTGGCTCATGAACAGGAAATAGCTCATGTACAGGAAGTAGCTCATGAACAGGAAGTGGCTCAAGAACAGGAAGTAGCTCATGTACAGGAAGTATCTCATGAACAGGAAATAGCTCGTGAAAAGGAAGTAGCTCATCAACAGGAAGTAGCTCATAAACTGGAAGTAGCTCGTGAACAGGAAATATCTCATGAACAGGAAGTAGCTCATGAACAGGAAGTAGCTCATCAACAGGAAGTAGCTCGTGAAAAGGAAGTAGCTCATCAACAGGGAGTAGCTCATCAACAGGAAGTAGCTCATCAACAGGAAGTAGCTCATGAACAGGATCCGGATCTGAAGTTTCGGAGTCATTGCACTGGGCCGTTCCTCAGTTCTCAGAGAGCAGACTCTGCCCTCGGGAACTCTGGGGTTCGGACTTGAGTTCACTAGTGTGGACTCGGCTTTTCCAGCGATTGGAACGAGTGAACTCGATGAAATCACAGGAAGTAGCTCATGAACCGGAAGTAGCTCATGAACCGGAAGTAGCTCATGAACCGGAAGTAGCTCATGTACAGGAAGTAGCTCATGAACAGGAAGTAGCTCGTGAACAGGAAGTAGCTCATCAACAGGAAGTAGCTCATCAACAGGAAGTAGCTCATCAACAGGAAGTAGCTCATAAACTGGAAGTAGCTCAAGAACAGGAAGTAGCTCATGTACAGGAAGTAGCTCATGAACTGGAAGTAGCTCATGTACAGGAAGTAGCTTATAAACTAGAAGTAGCTCAAGAACAGGAAGTAGCTCATGAACTGGAAGTAGCTCAAGAACAGGAAGTAGCTCATGTACAGGAAGTAGCTCATGAACAGGAAGTATCTCGTGAACATGAAGTAGCTCATCAACAGGAAGTAGCTCGTGAACAGGAAGTAGCTCATGAACAGGAAGTAGCTCATGAACAGGAAGTAGCTCAAGAACAGGAAGTAGCTCATGTACAGGAAGTAGCTCATGAACAGGAAGTGGCTCATGAACAGGAAATAGCTCATGTACAGGAAGTAGCTCATGAACAGGAAGTGGCTCATGAACAGGAAATATCTCATGAACAGGAAGTAGCTCGTGAACAGGAAGTAGCTCATCAACAGGAAGTAGCTCATCAACAGGAAGTAGCTCGTGAACAGGAAGTAGCTCATCAACAGGAAGTAGCTCATGAACTGGAAGTATCTCATGAACAGGAAGTAGCTCGTGAACAGGAAGTAGCTCATGAACAGGAAGTAGCTCGTGAAAAGGAAGTAGCTCATCAACAGGAAGTAGCTCATAAACTGGAAGTAGCTCATGAACAGGAAGTAGCTCATGTACAGGAAGTAGCTCATGAACAGGAAGTAGCTCATGAACAGGAAGTAGCTCATCAACAGGAAGTGGCTCATGAACAGGAAGTAGCTCATGAACAGGAAGTAGCTCATCAACAGGAAGTAGCTCATGAACAGGAAGTGGCTCATGAACAGGAAGTAGCTCATGTACGGGAAGTAGCTCATGAACAGGAAGTAGCTCATGAACTGGAAGTATCTCATGAACAGGAAGTATCTCATGAACAGGAAGTAGCTCGTGAAAAGGAAGTAGCTCATGAACAGGGAGTAGTTCATCAACAGGAAGTAGCTCATCAACAGGAAGTAGCTCATGAACAGGAAGTAGCTCATGAACAGGAAGTGGCTCATGTACGGGAAGTAGCTCATGAACAGGAAGTAGCTCATGAACAGGAAGTAGCTCATGAACTGGAAGTAGCTCATGAACAGGAAGTAGCTCATGAACAGGAAATATCTCATGAACAGGAAGTAGCTCGTGAAAAGGAAGTAGCTCATCAACAGGAAGTAGTTCATCAACAGGAAGTAGCTCATCAACAGGAAGTAGCTCATCAACAGGAAGTAGCTCATGAACAGGAAGTAGCTCATGAACAGGAAGTAGCTCATAAACTGGAAGTAGCTCAAGAACAGGAAGTAGCTCATGTACAGGAAGTAGCTCATGAACAGGAAGTAGCTCATGAACAGGAACTAGTTCATCAACAGGAAGTAGCTCATAAACTGGAAGTAGCTCATCAACAGGAAGTAGCTCATGAACTGGAAGTAGCTCATGAACAGGAAGTATCTCATGAACAGGAAATATCTCATGAACAGGAAGTAGCTCGTGAAAAGGAAGTAGCTCATCAACAGGAAGTAGCTCATCAACAGGAAGTAGCTCATAAACTGGAAGTAGCTCAAGAACAGGAAGTAGCTCATGTACAGGAAGTATCTCATGAACAGGAAATAGCTCGTGAAAAGGAAGTAGCTCATCAACAGGAAGTAGCTCATAAACTGGAAGTAGCTCGTGAACAGGAAGTATCTCATGAACAGGAAGTAGCTCATGAACAGGAAGTAGCTCATCAACAGGAAGTAGCTCGTGAAAAGGAAGTAGCTCATCAACAGGGAGTAGCTCATCAACAGGAAGTAGCTCATCAACAGGAAGTAGCTCATGAACAGGAAGTAGCTCATGAACAGGAAGTAGCTCATAAACTGGAAGTAGCTCAAGAACAGGAAGTAGCTCATGTACAGGAAGTAGCTCATGAACAGGAAGTAGCTCATGAACAGGAACTAGTTCATCAACAGGAAGTAGCTCATAAACTGGAAGTAGCTCATCAACAGGAAGTAGCTCATGAACTGGAAGTAGCTCATGAACAGGAAGTATCTCATGAACAGGAAATATCTCATGAACAGGAAGTAGCTCGTGAAAAGGAAGTAGCTCATCAACAGGAAGTAGCTCATCAACAGGAAGTAGCTCATAAACTGGAAGTAGCTCAAGAACAGGAAGTAGCTCATGTACAGGAAGTATCTCATGAACAGGAAATAGCTCGTGAAAAGGAAGTAGCTCATCAACAGGAAGTAGCTCATAAACTGGAAGTAGCTCGTGAACAGGAAGTATCTCATGAACAGGAAGTAGCTCATGAACAGGAAGTAGCTCATCAACAGGAAGTAGCTCGTGAAAAGGAAGTAGCTCATCAACAGGGAGTAGCTCATCAACAGGAAGTAGCTCATCAACAGGAAGTAGCTCATGAACAGGATCCGGATCTGAAGTTTCGGAGTCATTGCACTGGGCCGTTCCTCAGTTCTCAGAGAGCAGACTCTGCCCTCGGGAACTCTGGGGTTCGGACTTGAGTTCACTAGTGTGGACTCGGCTTTTCCAGCGATTGGAACGAGTGAACTCGATGAAATCACAGGAAGTAGCTCATGAACCGGAAGTAGCTCATGAACCGGAAGTAGCTCATGAACCGGAAGTAGCTCATGTACAGGAAGTAGCTCATGAACAGGAAGTAGCTCGTGAACAGGAAGTAGCTCATCAACAGGAAGTAGCTCATCAACAGGAAGTAGCTCATGAACAGGAAGTAGCTCATAAACTGGAAGTAGCTCAAGAACAGGAAGTAGCTCATGTACAGGAAGTAGCTCATGAACAGGAAGTATCTCGTGAACTGGAAGTAGCTCATAAACTGGAAGTAGCTCAAGAACAGGAAGTAGCTCATGTACAGGAAGTAGCTCATGAACTGGAAGTAGCTCAAGAACAGGAAGTAGCTCATGTACAGGAAGTAGCTCAAGAACAGGAAGTAGCTCATGTACAGGAAGTAGCTCATGAACTGGAAGTAGCTCAAGAACAGGAAGTAGCTCATGTACAGGAAGTAGCTCATGAACTGGAAGTAGCTCATGAACTGGAAGTAGCTCATGAACAGGAAGTAGCCCATGAACAGGAAGTATCTCGTGAACATGAAGTAGCTCATCAACAGGAAGTAGCTCAAGAACAGGAAGTAGCTCATGTACAGGAAGTAGCTCAAGAACAGGAAGTAGCTCATGTACAGGAAGTAGCTCATGAACAGGAAGTAGCTCATGAACAGGAAGTAGCTCATGAACAGGAAGTATCTCGTGAACAGGAAGTATCTCGTGAACAGGAAGTATCTCGTGAACAGGAAGTATCTCGTGAACAGGAAGTAGCTCATGAACAGGAAGTAGCTCATAAACGAAGTAGCTCATGAACAGGAAGTAGCTCATGAACAGGAAGTAGCTCATAAACTGGAAGTAGCTCGTGAACAGGAAATATCTCATGAACAGGAAGTAGCTCATGAACAGGAAGTAGCTCATCAACAGGAAGTAGCTCGTGAAAAGGAAGTAGCTCATCAACAGGGAGTAGCTCATCAACAGGAAGTAGCTCATCAACTGGAAGTAGCTCATGAACAGGAAGTAGCTCATGTACAGGAAGTAGCTCATGAACAGGAAGTAGCTCATGAACAGGAAGTAGCTCATCAACAGGAAGTGGCTCATGAACAGGAAGTAGCTCATGAACAGGAAGTAGCTCATCAACAGGAAGTAGCTCATGAACAGGAAGTGGCTCATGAACAGGAAGTAGCTCATGTACGGGAAGTAGCTCATGAACAGGAAGTAGCTCATGAACTGGAAGTAGCTCATGAACAGGAAGTAGCTCATGAACAGGAAATATCTCATGAACAGGAAGTAGCTCGTGAAAAGGAAGTAGCTCATCAACAGGAAGTAGTTCATCAACAGGAAGTAGCTCATCAACAGGAAGTAGCTCATCAACAGGAAGTAGCTCATGAACAGGAAGTAGCTCATAAACTGGAAGTAGCTCAAGAACAGGAAGTAGCTCATGTACAGGAAGTAGCTCATGAACAGGAAGT
This sequence comes from Proterorhinus semilunaris, assembly GCA_021464625.1. Classification (NCBI taxonomy): domain Eukaryota; kingdom Metazoa; phylum Chordata; class Actinopteri; order Gobiiformes; family Gobiidae; genus Proterorhinus; species Proterorhinus semilunaris. The sequence goes on from CM038352.1 coordinate 3,001,587, forward strand.
AGCTCATGAACAGGAACTAGTTCATCAACAGGAAGTAGCTCATAAACTGGAAGTAGCTCATCAACAGGAAGTAGCTCATGAACTGGAAGTAGCTCATGAACAGGAAGTATCTCATGAACAGGAAGTATCTCATGAACAGGAAATAGCTCGTGAAAAGGAAGTAGCTCATCAACAGGAAGTAGCTCATAAACTGGAAGTAGCTCGTGAACAGGAAGTATCTCATGAACAGGAAGTAGCTCATGAACAGGAAGTAGCTCATCAACAGGAAGTAGCTCGTGAAAAGGAAGTAGCTCATCAACAGGGAGTAGCTCATCAACAGGAAGTAGCTCATCAACAGGAAGTAGCTCATGAACAGGATCCGGATCTGAAGTTTCGGAGTCATTGCACTGGGCCGTTCCTCAGTTCTCAGAGAGCAGACTCTGCCCTCGGGAACTCTGGGGTTCGGACTTGAGTTCACTAGTGTGGACTCGGCTTTTCCAGCGATTGGAACGAGTGAACTCGATGAAATCACAGGAAGTAGCTCATGAACCGGAAGTAGCTCATGAACCGGAAGTAGCTCATGAACCGGAAGTAGCTCATGTACAGGAAGTAGCTCATGAACAGGAAGTAGCTCGTGAACAGGAAGTAGCTCATCAACAGGAAGTAGCTCATCAACAGGAAGTAGCTCATGAACAGGAAGTAGCTCATAAACTGGAAGTAGCTCAAGAACAGGAAGTAGCTCATGTACAGGAAGTAGCTCATGAACAGGAAGTATCTCGTGAACTGGAAGTAGCTCATAAACTGGAAGTAGCTCAAGAACAGGAAGTAGCTCATGTACAGGAAGTAGCTCATGAACTGGAAGTAGCTCAAGAACAGGAAGTAGCTCATGTACAGGAAGTAGCTCAAGAACAGGAAGTAGCTCATGTACAGGAAGTAGCTCATGAACTGGAAGTAGCTCAAGAACAGGAAGTAGCTCATGTACAGGAAGTAGCTCATGAACTGGAAGTAGCTCATGAACTGGAAGTAGCTCATGAACAGGAAGTAGCCCATGAACAGGAAGTATCTCGTGAACATGAAGTAGCTCATCAACAGGAAGTAGCTCAAGAACAGGAAGTAGCTCATGTACAGGAAGTAGCTCAAGAACAGGAAGTAGCTCATGTACAGGAAGTAGCTCATGAACAGGAAGTAGCTCATGAACAGGAAGTAGCTCATGAACAGGAAGTATCTCGTGAACAGGAAGTATCTCGTGAACAGGAAGTATCTCGTGAACAGGAAGTATCTCGTGAACAGGAAGTAGCTCATGAACAGGAAGTAGCTCATAAACGAAGTAGCTCATGAACAGGAAGTAGCTCATGAACAGGAAGTAGCTCATAAACTGGAAGTAGCTCGTGAACAGGAAATATCTCATGAACAGGAAGTAGCTCATGAACAGGAAGTAGCTCATCAACAGGAAGTAGCTCGTGAAAAGGAAGTAGCTCATCAACAGGGAGTAGCTCATCAACAGGAAGTAGCTCATCAACTGGAAGTAGCTCAAGAACAGGAAGTAGCTCATGTACAGGAAGTAGCTCATGAACTGGAAGTAGCTCATGAACTGGAAGTAGCTCATGAACAGGAAGTAGCTCATCAACAGGAAGTAGCTCGTGAAAAGGAAGTAGCTCATTAACAGGGAGTAGCTCATCAACAGGAAGTAGCTCATCAACTGGAAGTAGCTCAAGAACAGGAAGTAGCTCATGTACAGGAAGTAGCTCATGAACTGGAAGTAGCTCATGAACTGGAAGTAGCTCATGAACAGGAAGTAGCCCATGAACAGGAAGTATCTCGTGAACATGAAGTAGCTCATCAACAGGAAGTAGCTCGTGAACAGGAAGTAGCTCATGAACAGGAAGTAGCTCATGAACAGGAAGTAGCTCAAGAACAGGAAGTAGCTCATGTACAGGAAGTAGCTCATGAACTGGAAGTAGCTCATGTACAGGAAGTAGCTCATGAACAGGAAGTAGCTTATGAACAGGAAGTAGCTCAAGAACAGGAAGTAGCTCATGTACAGGAAGTAGCTCATGAACTGGAAGTAGCTCATGTACAGGAAGTAGCTCATGAACAGGAAGTGGCTCATGAACAGGAAATAGCTCATGTACAGGAAGTAGCTCATGAACAGGAAGTGGCTCAAGAACAGGAAGTAGCTCATGTACAGGAAGTATCTCATGAACAGGAAATAGCTCGTGAAAAGGAAGTAGCTCATCAACAGGAAGTAGCTCATAAACTGGAAGTAGCTCGTGAACAGGAAATATCTCATGAACAGGAAGTAGCTCATGAACAGGAAGTAGCTCATCAACAGGAAGTAGCTCGTGAAAAGGAAGTAGCTCATCAACAGGGAGTAGCTCATCAACAGGAAGTAGCTCATCAACAGGAAGTAGCTCATGAACAGGATCCGGATCTGAAGTTTCGGAGTCATTGCACTGGGCCGTTCCTCAGTTCTCAGAGAGCAGACTCTGCCCTCGGGAACTCTGGGGTTCGGACTTGAGTTCACTAGTGTGGACTCGGCTTTTCCAGCGATTGGAACGAGTGAACTCGATGAAATCACAGGAAGTAGCTCATGAACCGGAAGTAGCTCATGAACCGGAAGTAGCTCATGTACAGGAAGTAGCTCATGAACAGGAAGTAGCTCGTGAACAGGAAGTAGCTCATCAACAGGAAGTAGCTCATCAACAGGAAGTAGCTCATCAACAGGAAGTAGCTCATAAACTGGAAGTAGCTCAAGAACAGGAAGTAGCTCATGTACAGGAAGTAGCTCATGAACTGGAAGTAGCTCATGTACAGGAAGTAGCTTATAAACTAGAAGTAGCTCAAGAACAGGAAGTAGCTCATGAACTGGAAGTAGCTCAAGAACAGGAAGTAGCTCATGTACAGGAAGTAGCTCATGAACAGGAAGTATCTCGTGAACATGAAGTAGCTCATCAACAGGAAGTAGCTCGTGAACAGGAAGTAGCTCATGAACAGGAAGTAGCTCATGAACAGGAAGTAGCTCAAGAACAGGAAGTAGCTCATGTACAGGAAGTAGCTCATGAACTGGAAGTAGCTCATGTACAGGAAGTAGCTCATGAACAGGAAGTAGCTTATGAACAGGAAGTAGCTCAAGAACAGGAAGTAGCTCATGTACAGGAAGTAGCGCATGAACTGGAAGTAGCTCATGTACAGGAAGTAGCTCATGAACAGGAAGTGGCTCATGAACAGGAAATAGCTCATGTACAGGAAGTAGCTCATGAACAGGAAGTGGCTCATGAACAGGAAATAGCTCATGTACAGGAAGTAGCTCATGAACAGGAAGTGGCTCATGAACAGGAAATATCTCATGAACAGGAAGTAGCTCGTGAACAGGAAGTAGCTCATCAACAGGAAGTAGCTCATCAACAGGAAGTAGCTCGTGAACAGGAAGTAGCTCATGAACAGGAAGTAGCTCATCAACAGGAAGTAGCTCATGAACTGGAAGTATCTCATGAACAGGAAGTAGCTCGTGAACAGGAAGTAGCTCATGAACAGGAAGTAGCTCGTGAAAAGGAAGTAGCTCATCAACAGGAAGTAGCTCATAAACTGGAAGTAGCTCATGAACAGGAAGTAGCTCATGTACAGGAAGTAGCTCATGAACTGGAAGTAGCTCATGAACAGGAAGTAGCTCATGAACAGGAAGTAGCTCATCAACAGGAAGTGGCTCATGAACAGGAAGTAGCTCATGAACAGGAAGTAGCTCATCAACAGGAAGTGGCTCATGAACAGGAAGTAGCTCATGTACGGGAAGTAGCTCATGAACAGGAAGTAGCTCATGAACTGGAAGTATCTCATGAACAGGAAGTATCTCATGAACAGGAAGTAGCTCGTGAAAAGGAAGTAGCTCATGAACAGGGAGTAGCTCATGAACAGGAAGTGGCTCATGAACAGGAAATAGCTCATGTACAGGAAGTAGCTCATGAACAGGAAGTGGCTCAAGAACAGGAAGTAGCTCATGTACAGGAAGTATCTCATGAACAGGAAATAGCTCGTGAAAAGGAAGTAGCTCATCAACAGGAAGTAGCTCATAAACTGGAAGTAGCTCGTGAACAGGAAATATCTCATGAACAGGAAGTAGCTCATGAACAGGAAGTAGCTCATCAACAGGAAGTAGCTCGTGAAAAGGAAGTAGCTCATCAACAGGGAGTAGCTCATCAACAGGAAGTAGCTCATCAACAGGAAGTAGCTCATGAACAGGATCCGGATCTGAAGTTTCGGAGTCATTGCACTGGGCCGTTCCTCAGTTCTCAGAGAGCAGACTCTGCCCTCGGGAACTCTGGGGTTCGGACTTGAGTTCACTAGTGTGGACTCGGCTTTTCCAGCGATTGGAACGAGTGAACTCGATGAAATCACAGGAAGTAGCTCATGAACCGGAAGTAGCTCATGAACCGGAAGTAGCTCATGAACCGGAAGTAGCTCATGTACAGGAAGTAGCTCATGAACAGGAAGTAGCTCGTGAACAGGAAGTAGCTCATCAACAGGAAGTAGCTCATCAACAGGAAGTAGCTCATCAACAGGAAGTAGCTCATAAACTGGAAGTAGCTCAAGAACAGGAAGTAGCTCATGTACAGGAAGTAGCTCATGAACTGGAAGTAGCTCATGTACAGGAAGTAGCTTATAAACTAGAAGTAGCTCAAGAACAGGAAGTAGCTCATGAACTGGAAGTAGCTCAAGAACAGGAAGTAGCTCATGTACAGGAAGTAGCTCATGAACAGGAAGTATCTCGTGAACATGAAGTAGCTCATCAACAGGAAGTAGCTCGTGAACAGGAAGTAGCTCATGAACAGGAAGTAGCTCATGAACAGGAAGTAGCTCAAGAACAGGAAGTAGCTCATGTACAGGAAGTAGCTCATGAACAGGAAGTGGCTCATGAACAGGAAATAGCTCATGTACAGGAAGTAGCTCATGAACAGGAAGTGGCTCATGAACAGGAAATATCTCATGAACAGGAAGTAGCTCGTGAACAGGAAGTAGCTCATCAACAGGAAGTAGCTCATCAACAGGAAGTAGCTCGTGAACAGGAAGTAGCTCATCAACAGGAAGTAGCTCATGAACTGGAAGTATCTCATGAACAGGAAGTAGCTCGTGAACAGGAAGTAGCTCATGAACAGGAAGTAGCTCGTGAAAAGGAAGTAGCTCATCAACAGGAAGTAGCTCATAAACTGGAAGTAGCTCATGAACAGGAAGTAGCTCATGTACAGGAAGTAGCTCATGAACAGGAAGTAGCTCATGAACAGGAAGTAGCTCATCAACAGGAAGTGGCTCATGAACAGGAAGTAGCTCATGAACAGGAAGTAGCTCATCAACAGGAAGTAGCTCATGAACAGGAAGTGGCTCATGAACAGGAAGTAGCTCATGTACGGGAAGTAGCTCATGAACAGGAAGTAGCTCATGAACTGGAAGTATCTCATGAACAGGAAGTATCTCATGAACAGGAAGTAGCTCGTGAAAAGGAAGTAGCTCATGAACAGGGAGTAGTTCATCAACAGGAAGTAGCTCATCAACAGGAAGTAGCTCATGAACAGGAAGTAGCTCATGAACAGGAAGTGGCTCATGTACGGGAAGTAGCTCATGAACAGGAAGTAGCTCATGAACAGGAAGTAGCTCATGAACTGGAAGTAGCTCATGAACAGGAAGTAGCTCATGAACAGGAAATATCTCATGAACAGGAAGTAGCTCGTGAAAAGGAAGTAGCTCATCAACAGGAAGTAGTTCATCAACAGGAAGTAGCTCATCAACAGGAAGTAGCTCATCAACAGGAAGTAGCTCATGAACAGGAAGTAGCTCATAAACTGGAAGTAGCTCAAGAACAGGAAGTAGCTCATGTACAGGAAGTAGCTCATGAACAGGAAGTAGCTCATGAACAGGAACTAGTTCATCAACAGGAAGTAGCTCATAAACTGGAAGTAGCTCATCAACAGGAAGTAGCTCATGAACTGGAAGTAGCTCATGAACAGGAAGTATCTCATGAACAGGAAATATCTCATGAACAGGAAGTAGCTCGTGAAAAGGAAGTAGCTCATCAACAGGAAGTAGCTCATCAACAGGAAGTAGCTCATAAACTGGAAGTAGCTCAAGAACAGGAAGTAGCTCATGTACAGGAAGTATCTCATGAACAGGAAATAGCTCGTGAAAAGGAAGTAGCTCATCAACAGGAAGTAGCTCATAAACTGGAAGTAGCTCGTGAACAGGAAGTATCTCATGAACAGGAAGTAGCTCATGAACAGGAAGTAGCTCATCAACAGGAAGTAGCTCGTGAAAAGGAAGTAGCTCATCAACAGGGAGTAGCTCATCAACAGGAAGTAGCTCATGAACAGGATCCGGATCTGAAGTTTCGGAGTCATTGCACTGGGCCGTTCCTCAGTTCTCAGAGAGCAGACTCTGCCCTCGGGAACTCTGGGGTTCGGACTTGAGTTCACTAGTGTGGACTCGGCTTTTCCAGCGATTGGAACGAGTGAACTCGATGAAATCACAGGAAGTAGCTCATGAACCGGAAGTAGCTCATGAACCGGAAGTAGCTCATGAACCGGAAGTAGCTCATGTACAGGAAGTAGCTCATGAACAGGAAGTAGCTCGTGAACAGGAAGTAGCTCATCAACAGGAAGTAGCTCATCAACAGGAAGTAGCTCATGAACAGGAAGTAGCTCATAAACTGGAAGTAGCTCAAGAACAGGAAGTAGCTCATGTACAGGAAGTAGCTCATGAACAGGAAGTATCTCGTGAACTGGAAGTAGCTCATAAACTGGAAGTAGCTCAAGAACAGGAAGTAGCTCATGTACAGGAAGTAGCTCATGAACTGGAAGTAGCTCAAGAACAGGAAGTAGCTCATGTACAGGAAGTAGCTCAAGAACAGGAAGTAGCTCATGTACAGGAAGTAGCTCATGAACTGGAAGTAGCTCAAGAACAGGAAGTAGCTCATGTACAGGAAGTAGCTCATGAACTGGAAGTAGCTCATGAACTGGAAGTAGCTCATGAACAGGAAGTAGCCCATGAACAGGAAGTATCTCGTGAACATGAAGTAGCTCATCAACAGGAAGTAGCTCGTGAACAGGAAGTAGCTCATGAACAGGAAGTAGAGAACGTTCATGTTTTTAAGAGCAGGCTCAAGACCCACCTTTTTAGTTTAGCTTTTAATTAATATTTACTTATATTAACCTTATTTACCGGTTTTAGTTCTATTATTTCTTTATTTTCCCTCTTTTATCCTGTGCTATTTCACGCACAGTTTTAGCTGTTTTTAATGTATCTCTTATTAAATATTTATTTATTTATTTTTATTTATTTTATTCATTTATTTTTTATGTTCTCCTAGTGGTTCCTCTGAGGGAGCCCTCTGCCCCGGGAGTGCTGGTTGGCTGTGGCCGTGCGGGCGCTCTCCTGGGGGTGCCTGGATGGAGGTAGGACGTCTCTCCTACACCTACTCCGGGCCCCCTGGGTTGGCGCTCTGTGGCTGTGGGCGATGGGCTGCTCCTGGTGCAGACGGCTCCTTGGATGATGTTTCCTCTTTCGGTCCATCTGTACCCAGCCTTACGTACTCAACTCTATGTCCATTTTTATTTAAGACTTTTAACTGCTGGGCTGTCTGTACGTCTGTGTGTCTGTGTGTGCGGGTGGTGGGTGGTGGGGTTGTAGTTATTTATGTATATTTACTGGTGGGGACGATTTTTATTATTTTTAATGATTTTTAAGCACTGTAAAGCACTTTGTGTTACATTTTGTATGAAAAGCGCTCTATAAATAAAGTTTGATTTGATTTGATTTGATCATGAACAGGAAGTAGCTCAAGAACAGGAAGTAGCTCATGTACAGGAAGTAGCTCATGAACTGGAAGTAGCTCATGTACAGGAAGTAGCTCATGAACAGGAAGTAGCTTATGAACAGGAAGTAGCTCAAGAACAGGAAGTAGCTCATGTACAGGAAGTAGCTCATGAACTGGAAGTAGCTCATGTACAGGAAGTAGCTCATGAACAGGAAGTGGCTCATGAACAGGAAATAGCTCATGTACAGGAAGTAGCTCATGAACAGGAAGTGGCTCATGAACAGGAAATAGCTCATGTACAGGAAGTAGCTCATGAACAGGAAGTGGCTCATGAACAGGAAATATCTCATGAACAGGAAGTAGCTCGTGAACAGGAAGTAGCTCATCAACAGGAAGTAGCTCATCAACAGGAAGTAGCTCGTGAACAGGAAGTAGCTCATCAACAGGAAGTAGCTCATGTACAGGAAGTAGCTCATGAACTGGAAGTAGCCCATGAACAGGAAGTATCTCGTGAACATGAAGTAGCTCATCAACAGGAAGTAGCTCGTGAACTGGAAGTAGCTCATGAACAGGAAGTAGCCCATGAACAGGAAGTATCTCGTGAACATGAAGTAGCTCATCAACAGGAAGTAGCTCGTGAACAGGAAGTAGCTCATGAACAGGAAGTAGAGAACGTTCATGTTTTTAAGAGCAGGCTCAAGACCCACCTTTTTAGTTTAGCTTTTAATTAATATTTACTTATATTAACCTTATTTACCGGTTTTAGTTCTATTATTTCTTTATTTTCCCTCTTTTATCCTGTGCTATTTCACGCACAGTTTTAGCTGTTTTTAATGTATCTCTTATTAAATATTTATTTATTTATTTTTATTTATTTTATTCATTTATTTTTTATGTTCTCCTAGTGGTTCCTCTGAGGGAGCCCTCTGCCCCGGGAGTGCTGGTTGGCTGTGGCCGTGCGGGCGCTCTCCTGGGGGTGCCTGGATGGAGGTAGGACGTCTCTCCTACACCTACTCCGGGCCCCCTGGGTTGGCGCTCTGTGGCTGTGGGCGATGGGCTGCTCCTGGTGCAGACGGCTCCTTGGATGATGTTTCCTCTTTCGGTCCATCTGTACCCAGCCTTACGTACTCAACTCTATGTCCATTTTTATTTAAGACTTTTAACTGCTGGGCTGTCTGTACGTCTGTGTGTCTGTGTGTGCGGGTGGTGGGTGGTGGGGTTGTAGTTATTTATGTATATTTACTGGTGGGGACGATTTTTATTATTTTTAATGATTTTTAAGCACTGTAAAGCACTTTGTGTTACATTTTGTATGAAAAGCGCTCTATAAATAAAGTTTGATTTGATTTGATTTGATCATGAACAGGAAGTAGCTCAAGAACAGGAAGTAGCTCATGTACAGGAAGTAGCTCATGAACTGGAAGTAGCTCATGTACAGGAAGTAGCTCATGAACAGGAAGTAGCTTATGAACAGGAAGTAGCTCAAGAACAGGAAGTAGCTCATGTACAGGAAGTAGCTCATGAACTGGAAGTAGCTCATGTACAGGAAGTAGCTCATGAACAGGAAGTGGCTCATGAACAGGAAATAGCTCATGTACAGGAAGTAGCTCATGAACAGGAAGTGGCTCATGAACAGGAAATAGCTCATGTACAGGAAGTAGCTCATGAACAGGAAGTGGCTCATGAACAGGAAATATCTCATGAACAGGAAGTAGCTCGTGAACAGGAAGTAGCTCATCAACAGGAAGTAGCTCATCAACAGGAAGTAGCTCGTGAACAGGAAGTAGCTCATCAACAGGAAGTAGCTCATGTACAGGAAGTAGCTCATGAACTGGAAGTAGCCCATGAACAGGAAGTATCTCGTGAACATGAAGTAGCTCATCAACAGGAAGTAGCTCGTGAACAGGAAGTAGCTCATGAACAGGAAGTAGCCCATGAACAGGAAGTATCTCGTGAACATGAAGTAGCTCATCAACAGGAAGTAGCTCGTGAACAGGAAGTAGCTCATGAACAGGAAGTAGAGAACGTTCATGTTTTTAAGAGCAGGCTCAAGACCCACCTTTTTAGTTTAGCTTTTAATTAATATTTACTTATATTAACCTTATTTACCGGTTTTAGTTCTATTATTTCTTTATTTTCCCTCTTTTATCCTGTGCTATTTCACGCACAGTTTTAGCTGTTTTTAATGTATCTCTTATTAAATATTTATTTATTTATTTTTATTTATTTTATTCATTTATTTTTTATGTTCTCCTAGTGGTTCCTCTGAGGGAGCCCTCTGCCCCGGGAGTGCTGGTTGGCTGTGGCCGTGCGGGCGCTCTCCTGGGGGTGCCTGGATGGAGGTAGGACGTCTCTCCTACACCTACTCCGGGCCCCCTGGGTTGGCGCTCTGTGGCTGTGGGCGATGGGCTGCTCCTGGTGCAGACGGCTCCTTGGATGATGTTTCCTCTTTCGGTCCATCTGTACCCAGCCTTACGTACTCAACTCTATGTCCATTTTTATTTAAGACTTTTAACTGCTGGGCTGTCTGTACGTCTGTGTGTCTGTGTGTGCGGGTGGTGGGTGGTGGGGTTGTAGTTATTTATGTATATTTACTGGTGGGGACGATTTTTATTATTTTTAATGATTTTTAAGCACTGTAAAGCACTTTGTGTTACATTTTGTATGAAAAGCGCTCTATAAATAAAGTTTGATTTGATTTGATTTGATCATGAACAGGAAGTAGCTCAAGAACAGGAAGTAGCTCATGTACAGGAAGTAGCTCATGAACTGGAAGTAGCTCATGTACAGGAAGTAGCTCATGAACAGGAAGTAGCTTATGAACAGGAAGTAGCTCAAGAACAGGAAGTAGCTCATGTACAGGAAGTAGCTCATGAACTGGAAGTAGCTCATGTACAGGAAGTAGCTCATGAACAGGAAGTGGCTCATGAACAGGAAATAGCTCATGTACAGGAAGTAGCTCATGAACAGGAAGTGGCTCATGAACAGGAAATAGCTCATGTACAGGAAGTAGCTCATGAACAGGAAGTGGCTCATGAACAGGAAATATCTCATGAACAGGAAGTAGCTCGTGAACAGGAAGTAGCTCATCAACAGGAAGTAGCTCATCAACAGGAAGTAGCTCGTGAACAGGAAGTAGCTCATCAACAGGAAGTAGCTCATGTACAGGAAGTAGCTCATGAACTGGAAGTAGCTCATGTACAGGAAGTAGCTCATAAACTGGAAGTAGCTCAAGAACAGGAAGTAGCTCATGTACAGGAAGTAGCTCGTGAACAGGAAGTATCTCGTGAACAGGAAGTAGCTCGTGAACAGGAAGTAGCTGGAAGTAGCTCAAGAACAGGAAGTAGCTCATGAACAGGAAGTAGCTCATGAACAGGAAGTAGCTCATGAACAGGAAGTATCTCATGAACAGGAAATATCTCATGAACAGGAAGTAGCTCGTGAACAGGAAGTAGCTCATCAACAGGAAGTAGCTCATCAACAGGAAGTAGCTCATGAACAGGAAGTAGCTCATAAACTGGAAGTAGCTCAAGAACAGGAAGTAGCTCATGTACAGGAAGTAGCTCATGAACAGGAAGTATCTCGTGAACTGGAAGTAGCTCATGAACTGGAAGTAGCTCGTGAACAGGAAGTATCTCGTGAACAGGAAGTAGCTCGTGAACAGGAAGTAGCTCATGAACAGGAAGTAGCTCATAAACTGGAAGTAGCTCAAGAACAGGAAGTAGCTCATGTACAGGAAGTAGCTCATGAACTGGAAGTAGCTCAAGAACAGGAAGTAGCTCATGTACAGGAAGTAGCTCATGAACTGGAAGTAGCTCATGAACTGGAAGTAGCTCATGAACAGGAAGTAGCCCATGAACAGGAAGTATCTCGTGAACAGGAAGTAGCTCATCAACAGGAAGTAGCTCGTGAACAGGAAGTAGCTCATCAACAGGAAGTAGCTCATGTACAGGAAGTAGCTCGTGAACAGGAAGTAGCTCATGAACAGGAAGTATCTCATGAACAGGAAATATCTCATGAACAGGAAGTAGCTCGTGAACAGGAAGTAGCTCATCAACAGGAAGTAGCTCATCAACAGGAAGTAGCTCATGAACAGGAAGTAGCTCAAGAACAGGAAGTAGCTCATGAACAGGAAGTAGCTCATCAACAGGAAGTAGCTCATCAACAGGAAGTAGCTCATCAACAGGAAGTAGCTCATGAACAGGAAGTATCTCATGAACAGGAAGTAGCTCATGAAAAGGAAGTAGCTCGTGAACAGGAAGTAGCTCGTGAACAGGAAGTAGCTCATGAACAGGAAGTAGCTCATGAACAGGAAGTAGCTCATCAACAGGAAGAATCTCATGAACAGGAAGTAGCTCGTGAACAGGAAGTAGCTCATCAACAGGAAGTAGCTCATCAACAGGAAGTAGCTCATGAACATGGGGCTGTGAGCTTTTAGAACATGAAACCACCTCATATGAGATGAAGAGGGTGAGACACTGCAGGCCAAGTGGAAACATGTTTTTAAAAACAGCAATTACAAACTTTTGCAGGAAGTGAAAATAAAATGTGTCCATTTCAGTCCATTTCACATTATGTTTACATTTATACATAAATAAGGCGTCATGTGTGAAGTCATTTCAAATATATATCTGATGTGCAAACTCTAACAATAATAATAAAAATAGGTCAAATATTATTAATAATAATAATATTAATAATTATTTTCCAATTTAAAGTTTAAATATGAAACTGTTTCTGAAGTTCCCATACACAGATGTGTCTGCAGCGCCCCCTTAATAAAACAATGTCTTAATAAACTGCACCTGTCCTCAATAACCTGCTCATGACGATACTTTACTTTAGAGCTGCTGATGGTTGTGAGAAGTTGTTTCTAAACTTCTGCTCAGAAAACCATCTTGAGCTGGAGACACTTCTCTGAGGATCAATGATTTAACATCTGCGTTTATTTCCACGCTCACGATCAGCTGTTGATCAGCTGGAGCGGCTCGGCGCTGAAGAGGAGGAGGAGGAAGAGGCTGATCCACGTGCTCCAAGCCAGATGGATTGTGGGAAATATAGCTGGCAGAGGCACAAGTCTCCTCTGATGCATCCTGGGTAAAACGGGCGGAGCAAGTTCTCATCCGGGGATCTCCAGCGGACTTGCTGAGGAGCGGACTTTGAATTGGAACAGGACGTGATGCCGTTTCCCGAGTCCACGAGTCCGCACAAGTACACGGGCGGTTCCCCGAAGCCTCGGCGCCTCGGTCTGAAGTGGGCGTGGTCAGGCAGCTACATCATCACTCGCCGCCCAAGTCGCCTGGAGGCCTGTGTCCTCCCTTAGCTTAGCATGTGGCTAATACACCGAGGACACATCAGTGTAGCCTTCACTGCCTTGCTCCAGCCAAAATCTCCCATAATGCACCACGGCTCTCAATAAGACCAGGAAGTGAGGAGGTGCTGCCTTGTGTGACTTAAAGCACTTTTTAACAACAAAATAGAAACTTTGACCAGTTTAATTGCTCTGCAGCCAGTGCTCATTTTACTTGTAGACTTTTTACAAAACAGGCAAAATTTTGACTAGATTTGATCAAATAATTAATTTTAGGTTTTTGTCTTTTTAGTTAAATCATTGATATAAGGCACTGATATTTGTATTGTGTATTTTCAGATATGTTTCATCATCTCTGCTTTTTATGTATTTATTATTAGTTGCTAAAAATATAATTATACTTTCACCCCCCAGCCCCACAGAATCTCCCCCTCCTCCGCAGACCCTCCCCGGATGAAACATAACTTCCTTTATCCTGTGATGTCACTTCCTGTAGCTCTGAAGCGCGTTCCATTTGCCGCTGTGTTTGGACAGAGACAGGACCAGCGCCTTGGACTGGAAGGAAGTGAGTTTGGAGGAACTGCCTTCAACACCGAGGCAGGGCGGGGTACCCGGGCTTTGGGAAACGGCCACAGATTGAGAAACGGCCCTCGTCCCAAACCAGGAAACAGCCGACTGAGACACAGAGCTGCTGCTTCAACCACAAACGCCTCTGTGGAAACTGTGGAGCCTGGACTGAGGTGAGTCTGAAGGGCTTCTCACATAAATGCTGTTTAAATAGAGCTGAGAGTTACAGATCCACAGAGTCAGAGAACAGGAAGTGACATCGTGTTCAGGGAGAGACTCTGACACAGGTTTACAGGCTGGAACGCGGAAGGGCATCTGATTCTGTTGATTCTACTGTTTGTCTTCAATCAAACACAGTAGAATCTCTTCCTGGTACAATATGAACGAACTCGTCCGCAGAACAAAGTGAATAAGACCTTCCCCGTGTGAGCAGCAGACACTGAGGTCGACGGTGAAAGTGAAAGTCATTTAATGGATTCATTAAAAAAAGGAAAAGTGAGAAAAGCACTCGTGCCACAGGCAGGGGGCGCTGTGAGGTTCAGTTAGAAAGTGCTTTCTATTAAGGGCTGTTCCATGTTCCAAATAAATGATATATTTACAGGTTGAAAACTTCCCTAGTGCTGCTTTAAGTCCAGCTCTTCTTTAATGTTGTAGTTTTGTGTTTCTTAAAAGCTGAAAACTCTCGACTCTTTGATTTCTGTGATTTTTTGCTCCATAAAGTTTTTCCTTTCGCTGGTTTTCAAGTTTTAGAGTTTTCTGTTTCAAATTGTCGAGACTTTCTCCGTTTCCAAACCTTTAAATAACGACTTTCACTCCATCTGACCCGTCCTTTTGTTGTTTCTGATCTTCAGAGCTCTTTCCAACATGGCGTCCAGACGGGAGCAGGACCTGAGCTGTCCCATCTGCTGTGAGCTCTTCAGAGATCCTGTGGTTCTGACCTGCAGCCACAGCTTCTGTAAGGTCTGTTTGGAGAACTGGTGGGAGGACAAACCTCTGAAGACCTGTCCAGTCTGTAAGAGAAGGTCCTCGAGGGATAATCCTCCAACGAACCTGGCCCTGAAGAACCTGGTGGAGACGTTCACAGAGGAGAAAGGGCAGACTGCTCCAGCTGCAGAGCAAACATCTCCATCTCCACAGCAGCCCGAGTGCAGCCTTCACTCTGAGAAGCTGCGGCTCTTCTGTCTGGACCATCAGGAGCTGATCTGTCTGGTCTGTAGAGACTCCAGGACTCACAAAGATCACAGGTTCAGGCCCATCGAGGAGGCAGCCTCAGACCTGAGAGAGCAGCTGAGGAGAAACATCAAACCTCTACAGGACAAACTGAAGGTAAGAGACCTCCTCCTCCTGTTCCAGTCAGAAGAACGTGTCCACAGAGCTCTGTCCGAGCAGACCGTCTCCTGCAGCATCAGCCCAGAGGAACATCAACATGTCCTGCTACAGAAAGGGAAGTCTGACTCTAAATAACTCTGATGTTTCTCCTCAGGTCCTGGATGAGAGCAGAGCACAGTTTGATGGAGCAGCGGCTCATATCTCGCTCCAGACCAAACAAACACAGACACAGATCAGAGCGGAGTTTGAGAAACTGCACCAGTTTCTGAGGGACGAGGAAGAGTCCAGGATGAAGGCTCTGAGGGAGGAAGAGGAGCAGAAGATCCAGAACATGAAGGACAAGATGGCCGCTCTGAGCAAAGTCATGGAGGCTCTGTCCAAGACCATCTCAGAGACAAAGGAGCAGCTGAGAGCAGCAGACGCCTCCTTCCTGCTCCAGTACAAGACTGCAGAGGAGAGGCTGCAGCGCTGCCCCCTGGTGGAGAAGCCAAAGATGGAAGACAAAGATCTGATAGACCAGGCCAAACACCTGGGCTTCAACATCTGGATGAACATGAAGAAACTGGTGCAGTTCTTCCCTGTGGTTCTGAATCCAAACACTGCAGGCCCTGATCTCATTCTGTCTGAAGATCTGACCTCAGTGAGAAAAGGAGAGAGACAGAAGGTCCCAAAGAACCCAGGGAGACAGAAATATTTCTTTGTATGTGGATCAGAAAGGTTTGTCTCTGGGACTCACAGCTGGGAAGTGGAGGTCGGGGCGAGTAAGGTCTGGTCTGTGGGTGTGTTTGGACGTGTTCAGAGAAGAGCGGACACTGAGGGTAAATGTTGGTCCATACGTTTCACTGATGGTAAATATTCAGCCGTTTCTTCCTCAGACTCAGTTAAACGTCTCTCTGTGAAGAACCTGCAGAGAGTTGGAGTGAAGATGGACTTTGACACAAAAACATTGACCTTCACTGACCTCGACACAAACACAGACCTTCTCACATTCACAGACTCTTTCACTTGGATCCTTCCATATTTACTCACACGTGATGCTCCTCTGAAGATCTCACCAAAGAGCATCACAGTAACAGTGTAGAATCTACAGCTCCATGTTACTGTCCTCTCTCTTTAATCAAGTTCCTGATGAAAAACAGTCAGAGCTCAAATTGCCTCCACTAAAACTCTGTTGATCCCGAGTCGTGTCACTGTCGATCTGTTTTGATTTAAATCTACACTTTATCAACATGTGAAGATATTTTGATGTTTAACTGGACCAGGAAATAATGAGAGTCTGTCAGTGTTTTATTCTATTATGTTCTCTTTGTTTTTTGCTCTTAAAACAATAAAGACATTTTCTATTTTCCACAAAGACTCCATTACCTCGTCATCAACAGGATCCAGACTTTTATTTGTTTTATTTTGTTGCGTTTTCGTCACTTTTTCAAACATTTCTTCTCGTGTTTCATCCTCGTTTTCGTTTCTTTTAGATTTGAGTAAAGCCAAACTGGAGAGAACGTGCTCGGTTCAGGTGGGGGTTCAGAGGTTTAAATGTCTGGTTTTATATCGTGATATTTTGTGGGATGATACGATACTTATACTAACGAATATCGATACTTTGACGTCATGCATATTAATGAGCAACGTCATGCATATTAATGAGCAACGTCATGCATATTAATGAGCAACGTCATGCATATTAACGAGCAACGTCATGCATATTAATGAGTGACGTCATGCATACTAATGAGGCAGCAGGGCTCCACTGTTTTCAGTCAATAGAGGCCAATAATGATGAAGAATCAGACCAGCAGGGGGCAGCACTACAGTTTTAAGCTCTTGGACCAAACACTGTCACACAAATAAATGACTTTTAATGAGAGTTTTTATAATTATAAAGATTAATTTGGGTTTGATTTATTCCTTTTTAAATAGGACTGTGTTTCTTTATTTAAATGTAAATAAGTCGCTGACAGATCTATAGACCCAGTGAGTGAGTCGGGGATCATTTATAAAAGTGGAACAAAGCACATGAACAGAAATGTAAATGAGTAATATGTTAAAATAAAGGTTAAAAGTAGCTTTTTTTGTAATGGTGATGTATCGTAGATTATTTTTGTGTAATATATCGATTATCGCAGTATCGGCGTATCGTGAGATCATTATTATGGAATGGTGAGGTTCCCAGAGGTCCCCCCCTAATGCTGGCGGGGTTTATGTTGGGGGAAAAGGGGAAGTCCTGTAAATGCTCCGGTTGTTGCTCCGCCTCTGACCCGGGGCAGTGATGTGTTGACGGGACACTGACCGAGATCCTCTCACGACGACGGTTCCAAATATCAGACCCTGATGTCGGCCGCAGCTCGTCTTCTGTCGGACGCTGGTTCTATTTGAAATCCCTGAGCTCTGGGGCCGACGGGCTGTGAGCTCCAGTCCAGAAGCTTTTAGATTTGGGTAAAGGCGCTCGGTGAGAGGCTAAAGGAAGCTAACGGCTAACTGGAGTTCCTGAGCTCAAAAAAAAAAAAATCGGCCAAACTCTCCCTTTACAAAGTTTCAGAGTTTTCCAGGAAGTGGATCATTCATTCACAAATACTGACCGGTTTGGTATCCACGTGTAGCAGGAAAGGCTGTGATCCAAATATGGTCATTTCCTGTGTGGGAGGAGCCGTGCGTGATATTATTTTTGCTAAAACATCGTCAACACAATTATATTCCAGACTTTGCTGAAGATTGTTCTGAGCTTTCCTGAGTTTGTGACGTTTATCGTTTCACTTCCTTATCGGACACGGACAGGAAGTGACGTGGAAGGTAAACTGTTTAAACTGTTGCCGTGCCGACCAGGTTAAGTCGACGGGAAACGAGTCGAGCTGCTCTGGAATGTTTCCTCCTCCTACGTCACTTCCTGTCCGCGGCTGAAACATTCAAATAAAAGTAACTTTCCTGCCAAACGTTTCTTCATTAAAACTGCTGCTTCACTGAAATAAAAAGATCATTTTTAAAAGCGTTCAAACCTGTCGTATGTACTTGAAGTAAAAGTATCTCATACATTATTAAGTAAAAGTATCTCTTACATTATTAAGTAAAAGTATCTCATACATTTGTAACCGGCATAGGATTTGTGCCTTGCGGAGCACCGTATCGCGTCATGCCTTCTCCGCTTCCGCATTCCTATGTAGCCGGTGTTTGTATTTAAGCGCCGTGTATGCCGGTAGATGCTACTCTTTCCCTCGCCAGACTGCCGCCCGCCATCACTGCCCTCTCGTAGCTCTTGGGCTGTAACCTCGGTAGGTCTGCGTGTTGTAGTGCGTGCGTGGGTTTATATACTGTGTTGTGTGGTGCCAATCTCGTGTCTGTGTCGTAGATGCTGCCTAAAAGCTCTGGATAGAGGCCCGATGCGTGTCTGCGGTTGGGAGAGCTAATGTGGCTCAAACATAATTCCCCTTAGGTAGGCTACAAAATTATTTTGTCTGCTACGGTCATATCCAGATTGTCTTGTATGTTTGTGTTGGGGCTGGTAAACCAACATAAACAATAATCAATTAAAGAAAGCGAGACAAGACAGATAACCATTTTACTTCGAAGGAGAGACGAAACAGAGATAAGGACCCAGTTCCAAAAAAGGAGCTGAAGACAAATCCTCCGCTCGGTCTCTGGGCTCTCTGAGCGAATCTTCTTCCTTTATTAGTAAACCACGCCCCTAATTTACATAGCACGACTCTAGTCTAAGGGAAAAGGGGAAAAAACATAAATGATGCCAGAGCCGTGAGATAACAATGTTGAAAGTGTACAATGTTCTCATTATTTTCATCCTTGAGACAGTCGGTCTCACAGTACAGCTCTCCCAGAAACCCAGGCAAAGGGAGTAACCCAGGCAGATAAGATTCATTCAGTTTTATAAATCAAGAAAGAATCTGCAACTCAAAGCACAAACATTAATAATATCTTTTCAGTCAGCAGGTTATAACCTCTAAGACTAAGCAAAATATAGAGAATAGATATATTTCCCCAACAGTTTGTCTGTAATATTATGTGTTTATCCCTTAGACGCTGTTGGCCATTGCTGTTTTTATTTGGGTCTAGTTAATGGTTGAGTTACGTGTTGTGTTATACTTTTTATGTTTTGTTTCCGTTTTGCATAGTTACTGTTTCCTATTATTGGTACGATTTGACTGGTTTTTGTCTGTCTCCTAAGCCCTGTAACTGTATTCTGTTCTCTGCTCCAGGACCTGGTTCGGGCGTGGTTGCCCCAGACGGTGGGGGGTTTGGTGATAGTCCCTCACTCCTTCTCCATCACTCTGCGTGTGTTGTGGTATTTTTGCACGTCCCTCACATATTTGCACATTTAGTTTGCCCTAGTTTTGATATGTGTGTGTTTTTGTTGTGCGTTTGTTTGTTTGTGTGTGTGTGACACGGAGCGTGGTGAGTACTGTCCCCAACTCCTTGTGCCCCCACTAGGTGCATCTACGGTCGACCAGTCCTGTGCACTTTTAAGCTAATTGACTAACTAGTCGTGTGCTGCTAGCTATCTTTTTATAACTTTAGCTCGTCTAAATAAACAATGAATTCTTAAATTATAAAAATAAATGTAATTCTTTTAAAACTCCTGAATTGACTGTCTCTTTTTGACCATCAACTGCATCCTTACCCTACGGTTACACATTATTAAGTAAAAGTATCTCATACATTATTAAGTAAAAGTACAAAAGTATGTTGTAAAATTTACTTTATGAGTTAAAAGTATTTAATAGTTTAATGTGCAGGATTTTTCTAAACCATTTGAATCAAACCAGGTCTAAACCAGGCAAGGCCGTGGGAAGCCAGGGTGCTGAGGATGCTGCAGCACCCCCTGGTGGATAGTTTGTGTATTGCAAGCAATATTATTAAACAGGAAATAAGCACAGAAAAAGCGTTTTGGGGGGAAATCCTGTCCCTCAGCCCCCCCCTAACAAAAATAAGTTCCCACGGCTCTGAAACCAGGTCTAAAACAGGAACTAAACCAGGACTGACCGAGATCGGGTCTAAACCAGGTCTAAACTGGGACTAAACCAGTTCATCGTAAAGAGGTCGCTTTGAAAATAAAATACTTTTAACCCAATTTAAAAATATAGTGGAGTAAAAAGTACAGATACAGGCTCTGAAATGTAGTGAAGTAAAAGTACCTATAATGTGTACTCTTTACTTAGTTACTTTCCACCACTGCTAATAACGAGTTTATTCCAAAACTAAACCAGATCCAAAAGTGTCGACGTTTAAACTCGTTTCCATTCGTTGGATTCCGGGGCTGAAAACGTCGGCTTCATTTTGACACAAAGACCAAATAATGGAGAAGTGGATTTTGCTCATGATGAAGTATCGAGGCTCGTCTCACCTGCTGATGTCACGAGGTGGTGGTTCCATGCGTCCCCAGCAGAGGGAGCGTCTCTTCAGTCCAAACGATGCAGTGATGAGGAAGTGTGAGGGGACGGCCGTAACCGGGGGCGACGGGGCTACACACTGGATTTACAGCAGAAGGTCTTGGAAGATGATGGGGTAAAGGACGGCCGATATCCTGGTCCGATATCTGGGGATTTTTCTCTCATATTCATTGATCTCCATTTATTTTTAATATACAGTGTTTCTACCGGGCATGAAGTCTTTAAACGTGTCCAGATCAAGGCCGTAAATGTCGTTAAAAAGCATTAATTGGATTCAAACGGCGTTAAATCTAAATGTGTTAAAACATGATGACGTTGTGAATTCAGCACAAACACCAAAATGATCCTTAAACATAATTCAGCTGCAGTTTGGGCTGAAATTGACTCAAACTTCAAATCATAAACAGTGACTTCCTGTTTGGATCCAGCGCGCCAAAATAAAAGCACACAGCTCGTCTCATTGGTTAGTTCAGCAGGTACTTGCACCAAGAATGTAATTAAATACACATGTTTGTCTGATAATAGTTGGCCAGAAAGAAAGCTGAACTAATGAATAAGATGGTGCTTTTATTTTGGCGTGCTGGATGGAAACAGGAAGTCACTTCTTGGGCGGCGTTGTTATGATTTGAAGTTATGCACAGAGACGATTTACCTCATTTGTTTTTTGTCTTTACAACGAGCTCCCTCTGAAGAACCTCAACGTAAAGGTCCTGAACAGGGCTGGGTTTTTATTATTCCATAAAATCTATATTTGTATCATTTATTTGAGCTGAAACGACTTCCTTTAATGCCGCCCCTGGACCAACAGCGTCTGAACCCGGATCTAAAGATATACATTAAAGCTGTGTTTCTCATTCTGTTAAAAGGCTATGGGGGAAGTGAATGGACCAGTGGGCGGAGCTATGGAGTTTAACGTAATAAACCTAAAAGTCCCAAAACCTCCATGTTTTGCCCCGAATATCAATTAACCCTTTAGTGCCAAAGTCACGGCCGTCCCACTTTAGCCACTGCCCGGTCCCATCAGTTTCTATAATCAATGTATTTTCTACTGTTCACATCAAGTTATTTATTTCACGATTTGCTCCAAAACCTTTTGTCATTTGGGCCACGAGGAAGAAAACATTTTAATATCGTCACATTTTTGGTTAAATTTAGGATTTTTTTATTTTAATTTTTTTCTGAAACGTGATCAATAAAGGAGTTTTCTCTTCTCGCCGCGGCCCGGATACATTTGCTGTAAAATGACATAGTTTTGTACAGTTGTGTTTAAATGTGCGTGTTGTAAATGGAATGAAAGTTTTTTATGGCTGTTTTTACAGTAAATAAATATTACGGCTTTTCTTTTGTATAAAAATGCGAGTGTGAAGAAAACGATGCTTTGAAATAAACAGTTACATCCTGTGGTCGTTTTCTTTATGATTCAGAGACTTTGTTTTGTTTGTAAGAATTTAAGGCTAATGTTGAAACTGGGGCCGTCCCGATCCGATCTTCAGCATCTGTGGCCCAGTCTGAGGATGATGATGCTCCACTTTAACTTCAGCCACTTTAACTACAAACAAATATTACATTGACTCTGTGATGCATTCCTGCTGTTTGTTTATGGAACTCTCCACAGTTTGGACCCTTATAGTTTTTAGCATCGAGTGAATCAGCTCTGTGGTCATTCATGGACATAAAACACACGAGCGCCTTTTCTTCAGTTCGGCTTTACCCAAATCTAAACCCTTTGACTGGAGAGTTTTCGGCCTATAAGCCGGTGTGACCTCGTTTGAATCGAAACTTTTTTGTCACATAACTTATGGAGGATTGAAAGTGCCACAATTAAATAAATAAATACACCATTAAATAATTAAATAAATGTGTCATTAATTAATTAAATGTGTCATTAATTAATTAAATTACCAATGATTCTGTGTAAAAAAATATATATAATTATTTATCTATTTAATTAATTATTTCATGGTCCTGTGTTGCAGTGTTTCATGAATTAATTTTATCTGTCAAACTCGCCCATCAAAGTTTGAGGGGTGGGTCCTAACACCTGATTGGTCATCCAGAATAATGGATTTACGCAGACTAGTGAACATACTCCGATACGCTGGGTGGCGCTATTCTCCCTTACGTAGGTTTGAATACTCAAGCAAAAACAACTAAACACAAGCCTCGATCACTCTATCAAGGGATGTCAAGAAATAACTTTTTTTAAATTAATATCTGCTGTTTCTCAATAATCGTAAAGAGCACTCATCCGCCCGGTAGGTGGCGGTAAAACCAATGGATGCGGTACATTGCGACCGGGGCATTGAGGCAATGGCACATTCCGACTAGCACCCCTGTAGAGTACTTCTTCTAAAATTTCGGTCACTCTACGGTCAATGCCTTGGTCAGAAAGTGCGGAAATAACTCCAAGAACTTAGAACAAGAACAATAAATTCCTCCGCTTTATTCTGTATATGCTCGGGGTCTGCAGGTCCTGCTTCCACATACTCAGCAAGGTCTAAAATATCTCGCACCAACTCCCTTGAAACCTCATGAAGGTCCTCCATCAGCGTAGCCGCCATGTTTCCAAAAAACACTTCAGGCCAAAGCAATGGATTAGACAAGATTTGAGTTAACCAGGCTTTAGCCCCGCCCACAACTTTTGATGGGCGAGTTTGACAGATAAAATTAATTCATGAAACACTGCAACACAGGACCATGAAATAATTAATTAAATAGATAAATAATTATATATATATTTTTACACAGAATCATTGGTAATTTAATTAATTAATGACACATTTATTTAATTAATGACACATTTATTTAATTAATGACACATTTATTTAATTAATGACACATTTATTTAATTAATGACACATTTATTTAATTATTTAATGGTGCATTTATTTATTTAATTGTGGCACTTTCAATCCTCCATAATAACTCACCTTGCAGGTGTTGGACGGTCACTGGTTCCAATGTTACAGTATGTTCTAGGAAAACACGGCTCTTCTTTTGGAAGGAAGTGGTCAGTCAGAAACTCCGCCTTCAGGGAGCCTAAAGGGGCGGAGCAGCTCTCCTCATGATTCCAGGCCAAAACATGACTCCGCCCCCTCCTTGCTGACGTCACAGCCTTGTTGGGACATGGTGGCCGTTCACCAACATCCACTACTCCATCATCTGACCATCCAGGGTCACACGGCCTCATCAGTGACGAGACTGTTTGGAAATGAGTCTTCATGTATTTGAGCCACTGCAGCCTCTGGACTGGAGGTCCTACACCGTGATGTTCAGGAGACTCCAGAGGCTCCAGCAGCTTCAAATACCTGTTTGCTGCTTTGTAGCAGCTGTTCTCTTAATCTGATGTGTTTGTCTGGCAGAAACCGTCCTCATTGTGCCTTTATCTGCACAAACCCGTGTGTCTCTGAATCAGACACAAATCTCTGAACAGTTCGATGATCACGCTTCATCTCTCGTGGAACTTCCTTCAGTCGTTTTTCTCTTAACTGGGTGAACCTGACACTGACAAACGAATCATCCCAGGCGTCTGAGACGATGTCAGTGATTCAAAAAGCCCTGAGACACAAAACCATCCATGAGCTTCATTGAAAAACCTATTGTTAATGACTCTGAAATATAATTTGCATAATAATTTGGAACATACTGTAGTCGTGTCTGAACTTATTTCTAACTTTCCAAACATCCCAGTTCTTCACAGCTCATTTCACAACTTTCACAATAAAGCAACAACTGACCTGCTATTGAGCTTTGACCTGATAATGAGAGAAACTATTTCATTCCACTGGCACAAAACAATATCAGTATCTTTATGACGGCTCTGAAACCAACTCAAATATAGAAACTTGAATAAATGTCTTAAAACCGGATGAGTGAGTTCAATCCGGATCTGTGTCTTTAAAAACCTCCGTCAGAAGTTTGTGTGTGAGTCATTGCACACGCCTCGTCCCAAACCAGGACACACTGATCAGACACAAACGTCTCTGTGGAGCCTGGACTGAGGTGAGTCTGAAGGGTTTCTCACATAAATGGTGTTTAAATAGTATAATAAATAAATGTATTATATTATTCAAATATAATCTAGTCTAATGTGGCCTTTTATCTGCTGTTGTGTCAGCAGGAGGTTCAGATAGAGTTGTGTGTTTTTACTGTGTTTGTCTCTAACTTTCCTTGGTCAAATCTGGCCTGAGGTCACGTTTGCTCTAAGAGAGACTTCTTTCACTGATGTCCCTTGAAAATGACTTTACAGACATAATTAAAGACTTGTCAGCCAGAAAGTCAAGAAGACCCTTTTAAGATATATGGCTATGCTAACTTTATTATTTCTGCCATATTGTTGAAGCATGTTTTCTGCTTGTTGTTTGCAAGAGAGTCTGTTTTAGTCGTAGTTTTTTTACATTAAAGATTGAGATTTTGATACAAATTGCAAGATGTCATTTAACATTTATTTTGATACATGTAGGAGCAGCAGGGTCAGGGTTTTAGTGGGATTCAGGGTTAGGGTTATAGGTTAGAGTTAGGGTCTGCGCTGAGGGGCCTATGGGGACATTAAGGTGGGCCTGGTAGGCCCTATGGGAGGTGGGTGTATGCTGGTTGCTTCACTGAAACACTTATTTTTAATGACTCTGATAATAATTTGCATAATAATTTGGAACATACTGTAGTCGTGTCCAAACTTATTTCTAACATCCCAGTTCTTCACAGCTCATTTCACAACTTTCACAATAAAGCAACAACTGACCTGCTATTGAGCTTTGACCTGATAATGAGAGAAACTATTTCATTCCACTGGCACAAAACAATATCAGTATCTTTATGACGGCTCTGAAACCAACTCAATAAACAGAAACTTGAATGAATGTTTTAAAACCGGATCCGTGAGTTCAATCCGGATTTGCAACTTTCAAAACCTCCGTCAGAAGTTTGTGTGTGAGTCATTTCTCACATAAATGGTGTTTAAATAGAGCTGAGAGTTACAGATCCACAGAGTCACGCCTTCAGCTAGCCTAAAGGGGCGGAGCAACTCTCCCCATGATTCCAGGCCAAAACATGACTCCGCCCCCTCCTTGCTGACGTCACAGCCTTGTTGGGGCCAAAGGGGGGGATACGCCCCTTTTCACCCAATTTCAGTTCGTGCTAGTGGCAGGCCGTGGTATTGCAGCCTGAAGCCCAAAAAGCCCTTTTTGTCATAGACACTCATGTAAAAGGAGCGGCCTGTAAAATGGTCCACAGGGCATCTGGAGTTTCAGACTAAGGCTAATATATTTCTTAAAAATTACTATTTTTAGGACATATACTTTTTTTCTTCTTTGTAAAGCATCCAAAATAATTTTTTTAAGGTTTTCCAATGGTGTGACGTCACCAGGCCTGTGGACGTGCTCGTGACTCATGAACGAGGTCTTCTCCGTGTGGTCTCTGCGGTCTGAGAGCCAAACCATTGTTTCAAACAAATAATGAACGGGAATCTACGGGACTGTACTAAGATAAACGCTAAGAACCTCAAGTGTTTTTCTTTACTCAGGACTCAAATGTATTGCGAACCTACACATGGCGGGCGTGTGTTTTAATGTTAAAAATTAGGCTTATAGCTAACATGAACAACAACAACAATAAACTAATGAAGACGTGATAGTTTCCTGATTAGGCTGCACGCTTTTGAAAATAACTTAAATGTTTGACGGAAAGCAGCGTAATGAAAAGGACAAAATAAATGGGTTTTAAGCGTAAGGTAAGGTGACCTCTTTATGATGGACAGTTCGTGAATCATAACCTTTAGTAAAGTTTGATCAGAAACAGAAACGGCACAATATACATGGCTGACAACAGAATCATTGTTCATGTTGACAAACGCACTTGTAACTTTTGAACATGGCTACTTACATTAACTTATAGAACACTTTTGTAGTGCTCCTTCTTTGTATTTAGCAAACAATTCTAGTAGTGAGTTTATATTAGCAAACAAAGTGAAGTAAAAACTCGATTTCTATCATTTTTATCACAATAACCAGGCTGCCAGCACTTACGGAACTTCTCGGAAAAGTGGCCGAGCGTGAGTACAGTAGCGCGGCTACGTGCGTTCCAAGGGCCGCTGTTAGCTCCGGTACAAGAGCGGCGAAACTTAGCTTATTTGGCCCCGCATTGACAAACTGACCCCCCAGGTCATCTTAACATAGCAGCTTATTCGCCTGAAATGGCCTTAAACATTCATTTTGTATTTAAAGAACGATGATATTAAGAGATTTGATACGGCGTAATGGCGTCCGCTCCGCTCTGAGGCTTCGTCATTGGGGCTTCCTCGACAGCTGTGCGCGTTCACGCTGCCTTCATAGATACAGGTGACGCGTCATACGGGACCGTGGGCCGTAATGGCGGACGAAACGGGAGTCATGCGCTACTGAGCACAACTATTGAAAGAGATAGAGCTGAGACATCAGGCCTCTTCCATTTAATTTACTTCAATGGTTGGGACATGGTGGCCGTTCACCAACATCCACTACTCCACGTGTGTGTACGTGTGTTTGAGGTATGGTACATGTGTTTGAGGTATGGGTATGTGTGTTTGAGGTATGGGTACGTGTGTATGAGGTACGGGTACGTGTGTGTGAGGTATGGGTACGTGTGTTTGAGGTATGGGTAAGTGTGTATGAGGTACGGGTACGTGTGTGTGAGGTATGGGTACGTGTGTGTGAGGTACGGGTACGTGTGTGTGAGGTATGGGTACGTGTGTTTGAGGTACGGGTACGTGTGTTTGAGGTACGGGTACATGTGTTTGAGGTATGGGTACATGTGTTTGAGGTATGGGTACGTGTGTTTGAGGTATGGGTACATGTGTTTGAGGTATGGGTACATGTGTATGAGGTACGGGTACGTGTGTTTGAGGTATGGGTACGTGTGTGTGAGGTATGGGTACGTGTGTTTGAGGTATGGGTACATGTGTTTGAGGTATGGGACATGTGTATGAGGTACGGGTACGTGTGTTTGAGGTACGGGTACGTGTGTGTGAGGTACGGGTACGTGTGTGTGAGGTATGGGTACATGTGTTTGAGGTATGGGTACATGTGTTTGAGGTATGGGTACGTGTGTTTGAGGTATGGGTACATGTGTTTGAGGTATGGGTACGTGTGTTTGAGGTATGGGTACATGTGTTTGAGGTATGGGACATGTGTTTGAGGTATGGGTAAATGTGTTTGAGGTATGGGTACGTGTGTTTGAGGTATGGGTACGTGTGTTTGAGGTATGGGTACGTGTGTTTGAGGTATGGGTACGTGTGTTTCAGGTATGGGTACGTGTGTTTGAGGTATGGGTACGTGTGTTTGAGGTATGGGTACATGTGTTTGAGGTATGGGTACGTGTGTTTGAGGTATGGGACATGTGTTTGAGGTACGGGTACATGTGTTTGAGGTATGGGTACATGTGTTTGAGGTATGGGACATGTGTTTGAGGTACGGGTACATGTGTTTGAGGTATGGGTACATGTGTTTGAGGTAAGGGTACGTGTGTTTGAGGTACGGGTACGTGTGTTTGAGGTACGGGTACGTGTGTTTGAGGTACGGGTACGTGTGTTTGAGGTACGGGTACGTGTGTTTGAGGTACGGGTACATGTGTTTGAGGTACGGGTACGTGTATTTGAGGTACGGGTACATGTGTTTGAGGTACGGGTACATGTGTTTGAGGTACGGGTACGTGTGTTTGAGGTACGGGACATGTGTTTGAGGTATGGGTACGTGTGTGTGAGGTATGGGTACGTGTGTGTGAGGTATGGGTACATGTGTTTGAGGTATGGGTACGTGTGTTTGAGGTACGGGTACGTGTGTTTGAGGTACGGGTACGTGTGTTTGAGGTACGGGTACATGTGTTTGAGGTATGGGACATGTGTTTGAGGTACGGGTACGTGTGTTTGAGGTACGGGTACGTGTGTTTGAGGTACGGGTACGTGTGTTTGAGGTACGGGTACGTGTGTTTGAGGTACGGGTACGTGTGTTCGAGGTACGGGTACGTGTGTTCGAGGTATGGGTACGTGTGTTTGAGGTACGGGTACGTGTGTTTGAGGTATGGGTGCATGTGTTTGAGGTATGGGTACATGTGTTTGAGGTATGGGTACGTGTGTTTGAGGTATGGGTACGTGTGTTTGAGGTATGGGTACGTGTGTTTGAGGTATGGGTACATGTGTTTGAGGTACGGGTACGTGTGTTTGAGGTACGGGTACGTGTGTTTGAGGTATGGGTACGTGTGTTTGAGGTATGGGTACGTGTGTTTGAGGTACGGGTACGTGTGTTTGAGGTACGGGTACGTGTGTTTGAGGTATGGGTACATGTGTTTGAGGTATGGGTACGTGTGTTCGAGGTATGGGTACATGTGTTTGAGGTATGGGTACGTGTGTTCGAGGTATGGGTACATGTGTTTGAGGTACGGGTACGTGTGTTTGAGGTACGGGTACGTGTGTTTGAGGTATGGGTACGTGTGTTTGAGGTACGGGTACGTGTGTTTGAGGTATGGGTGCGTGTGTTTGAGGTACGGGTACGTGTGTTTGAGGTATGGGTGCGTGTGTTTGAGGTATGGGTACGTGTGTTCGAGGTACGGGTGCATGTGTTTGCCCCAACCCCAGGCCTGGCTCCAGGGTGGGGCCTCGGCTGCACCATACCGGGTGACGTCACGGTCCTTGTTATTATACTGTCCCATTGAAACACTTATTTTTAATGACTCTGAAAAATGATTTGCATAATAATTTGGAACATACTGTAGTCGTGTCTGAACTTATTTCTAACTTTCCAAACGTCCCAGTTCTTCACAGCTCATTTCACAACTTTCACAATAAAGCAACAACTGACCTGCTATTGATCTAATTTGTAAAGTTTTTTTTATTTAGAATGGGGTAGGAGCTTATAAGATTTTTTTCTTCATCCTACTCCTGTTCTTCTTTTCATGAAATGTATTATTGTTGTGTTTTTTGGATTGTTGTGCACATGTTGTGTTGCATTATCATGGAAAAAAGAATAAATAAAATGAAATGAAAAAAAAAAAATTGAGCTTTGACCTGATAATGAGAGAAACTATTTCATTCCACTGGCACAAAACAATATCAGTATCTTTATGACAGCTCTGAAACCAACTCAATAAACAGAAACTTAAATGAATGTTTTAAAACCGGATCAGTGAGTTCAATCTGGATTTGCAACTTTCAAAACCTCCGTCAGAAGTTTGTGTGTGAGTCATTTCTCACATAAATGGTGTTTAAATAGAGCTGAGAGTTACAGATCCACAGAGTCAGAGAACAGGAAGTGACATCGTGTTCAGGGAGAGACTCTGACACAGGTTTACAGGCTGGAACAGGGAAGGGCATCTGACGCACCTGTAAGTAAGTGCTTCATTGTCATTGTACAAGCCTTCACTGTTTGCTGTTCCCACTTAATGTTTAGTCATTTTAGTGTAAATTAGTATATGTCGCACTTCAATAATATTGAAAAACCGTCTAAAACCGTGTGTACTGCCCCCTCATGGCTAGAAAGTGAAGCTCATGTGCAGGGATGGCATACATCCACATTTGGATGGTGCGTCCCTTTAATCTACGAATGTGGCCGATAGTCGCGGCCCAACCTGACGGTCCAGATATGAGCCCCGGGCCAGAGCGGTCGTGTAGAACACTCCTCTGTAACCACCGACCCGGCTCCCGGATTGTCACAAATCATCAAGTGTGTAGATTCTCAAATAAAGTCTGGCCCCCGTAAACCCAAGACTAAAACATTAAAAGCTAAGAAAACAAACGTTGGCGTCCGACCAAATAACTTAATACAGATACCCAAGAGTAAACTTAACATTAAACCAAACAATAAACAAAGTGCTAAGCAGATCCTTGTTTTTGTCCCACAGACACAAAGACAAAATGTTCTCAGTCTCCTCGAGTCTCTCTCTCTAAAACCAAAACATCAGGTTAGAAATCTAGGAGTAATCATGGACTCAGACCTGAACTTAAACAGCCACATCAAAGCAACAACATCATCAGCTTTTTACCATCTGAAAAACATTCAGATCAGAGGAATAGTGTCAAACCCAGACTTAGAGACACTCATCCATGCGTTTGTCTTCAGCAGGTTAGACGACTGTAACGGCTGCTCACTGGCCTTTCTAAACGAGCTGTTAGAGCTGCAGAACATCCAGAACGCTGCTGCTCGAGTCCTGACAAGAACCAGGAAATACCACCATATTAGTCCAGTGCTCCGGTCC
Organism: Proterorhinus semilunaris; assembly: GCA_021464625.1. Taxonomy (NCBI): domain Eukaryota; kingdom Metazoa; phylum Chordata; class Actinopteri; order Gobiiformes; family Gobiidae; genus Proterorhinus; species Proterorhinus semilunaris. The sequence goes on from CM038352.1 coordinate 3,032,185, forward strand.
CTGCACTGGCTTCCTGTCACTCAGAGAATAGAATTTAAAACAGCTCTGCTTGTGTACAAGTCTTTTCATGGTTTAGCACCAAAGTCCATCTCTGACATGTTAGAGCCGTATGAACCATCTCGGGCCCTGAGAACTTCAGGGAGGGGTCCCCTGGTGGTTCCCAGAGTCAGGACTAAACACGCTGAGGCTAAAGCTAAAATCTGGAACAGTCTTCATGAGGATGTGAGACAGGCCTCAACTCTGACAATGTTCAAATCCAGGCTGAAAACAGCTCTTTTTACCCGAGCAGATGAAAACTGAAAGTATTTTATCTGCACTCTGGCCTTTTACTGTCATTGATTAACTTTATGTTTTAATGATTGATTTGATCTGTTTTCTTGTAATTTTATGCAACTGTGAAGCACTTTGAATTGCCTTGTGTATGAATTGTGCTCTACAAATACACTTGCGTTGCACATAACGTGTGGGTTGTTGAATATTAGATCAATCTCATCAAAGTCCGTTTCAGTAAATGATTTAATTTGCGATAACAACATTGACCTTCTCGCCCTAACTGAAACATGGCTTCAGCAGGATGACTATGTTAGGCTGAATGAATCTCCTCCTAGTTACGTTCATGTTCAGGCTGCCAGAACCACAGGCCGAGGTGGGGGGGGGGGGGGGGTGGCAGTGATATCACACTCTAATCTGGTTCTAAACCCTAAAAATAACCTAAAGTTTAATTTGTTTGAAAGTCTCTCACTGTCTCTTACCTGTCCAAAATGGAAAAATCAAAAAGCTTTACTACTTGCTATTGTTTATCGGCCTCCTGGCCCCGATTCAGACTTCTTAGCAGAGTTCTCTGAGTTTTAGCCAGTATAGTGTTGGATTGGAATAAAATGATAATAGTAGGTGATTTTAACATTCATGTCGATAATAATAGTGTCTGAGCAAGATGTCTGTGTAAGTTCTCAGTCGTACAGGAGTTGTCCATCGTCAATGAAGGTACTTGATTCATCTTCTGTACTCAGTAGTTGAAGTCTTCTTCAACTACTGAGTACAGAAGATGAATCAAGTACCTTCATTGAAGATGTCTGAGCAGGGCATTTAGTCCCTACTGGACGGGGTTGGCTTTACACAAAAATGTGAATAAACATAAACACACTCTTGATCTGGTTTTAATACATGGGATTGAAATTAGAACCTAAACGTTCTCCCTCAGAATCCCGCGCTTTCTGACCATTTTCTAATTACGTTCAGGTTCCTAATCGAAGATTATACTAATCCACAGGATAAAATTCTATTAAAACGGCCACTATCTGAAAAAGCTGTGTTAAAGTTTAAAGAAATGATCCAGCCAGTCTTTAATACTACGTCTACAGAGAAGAGCTCGCTTATGGATTTAAATAAAAGTGATCAGTTTGTCGACAGCGATTCAGATAAAGTTTGTTTTGCTGTTTGTCTCTAACTCTCCACAGTTTGGACCCGGGAGTCGCTCGGGTTTGTGCGATTCCATCCACAAAGCGTCGTTAGCACTTAGCTTTAGCATGTAGCTGTTTGCTACTCGGCCGTCAGTGTAGCACTGACCACGCCCCCTCAGCTCTAATCTAAACTCTAAATCTAATCTGGATCGAAACGCCTGAAAAAGATGCACAACAAAAACTCCAGAGTCACTGCAGAATGAAAAGGAGCCGAGAGGAAACAGACCTGAAATCTGCTCTGTTTAGTTCACCTCACGGCCCCTTTAAAGCTGAATTATTCGTCTTATTTACAGATTTACAAACGCATCAACTTTGTTCTGAATGTAATTACGTCGAAATATTTACATTTTATTATTTATTTACAGTTTTTACAATATCATCATATTAGTCCAGCTCTTCTTTAATGTTGTAGTTTTGTGTTTCTTAAAAGCTGAAAACTCTCGACTCTTTGATTTCTGTGATTTTTTGCTCCATAAAGTTTTTCCTTTCGCTGGTTTTCAAGTTTTAGAGTTTTCTGTTTCAAATTGTCGAGACTTTCTCCGTTTCCAAACCTTTTAATAACGACTTTCACTCCATCTGACCCGTCCTTTTGTTGTTTCTGATCTTCAGAGCTCTTTCCAACATGGCGTCCAGACGGGAGCAGGACCTGAGCTGTCCCATCTGCTGTGAGCTCTTCAGAGATCCTGTGGTTCTGACCTGCAGCCACAGCTTCTGTAAGGTCTGTTTGGAGAACTGGTGGGAGGACAAACCTCTGAAGACCTGTCCAGTCTGTAAGAGAAGGTCCTCGAGGGATAATCCTCCAACGAACCTGGCCCTGAAGAACCTGGTGGAGACGTTCACAGAGGAGAAAGGGCAGACTGCTCCAGCTGCAGAGCAAACATCTCCATCTCCACAGCAGCCCGAGTGCAGCCTTCACTCTGAGAAGCTGCGGCTCTTCTGTCTGGACCATCAGGAGCTGATCTGTCTGGTCTGTAGAGACTCCAAGACTCACAAAGACCACAGGTTCAGGCCCATCGAGGAGGCAGCCTCAGACCTGAGAGAGCAGCTGAGGAGAAACATCAAACCTCTACAGGACAAACTGAAGGTAAGAGACCTCCTCCTCCTGTTCCAGTCAGAAGAACGTGTCCACAGAGCTCTGTCCGAGCAGACCGTCTCCTGCAGCATCAGCCCAGAGGAACATCAACATGTCCTGCTACAGAAAGGGAAGTCTGACTCTCAATAACTCTGATGTTTCTCCTCAGGTCCTGGATGAGAGCAGAGCACAGTTTGATGAAGCAGCGGCTCATATCTCGCTCCAGACCAAACAAACACAGACACAGATCAGAGCGGAGTTTGAGAAACTGCACCAGTTTCTGAGGGACGAGGAAGAGTCCAGGATGAAGGCTCTGAGGGAGGAAGAGGAGCAGAAGATCCAGAACATGAAGGACAAGATGGCCGCCCTGAGCAAAGACATGGAGGCTCTGTCCAAGACCATCTCAGAGACAGAGGAGCAGCTGAGAGCAGCAGACGCCTCCTTCCTGCTCCAGTACAAGACTGCAGAGGAGAGGCTGCAGCGCTGCCCCCTGGTGGAGAAGCCAAAGATAAAACGATTAGATCTGATAGACCAGGCCAAACATCTGGGAAACCTGGGCTTTAACATCTGGATGAACATGAAGAAACTGGTGCAGTTCTTCCCTGTGGTTCTGGATCCAAACACTGCAGACCCTGATCTCATTCTGTCTGAAGATCTGACCTCAGTGAGAAAAGGACGGAGACAGAAGGTCCCAAAGAACTCAGGGAGACGTAGAGATGGCCTTGTATTTGGATCAGAAAGGTTTGTCTCTGGGACTCACAGCTGGGAAGTGGAGGTCGGGGCGAGTAAGGTCTGGTTTGTGGGTGTGTTTGGACGTGTTCAGAGAGGAGCGGGCACTAAGGTTGGATGTTGGTCCATACGTTTCTCTGATGGTGAATATTCAGCAGTTTCTCGCCCAGACTCAGTTAAACGTCTCTCTGTGAAGAACCTGCAGAGAGTTGGAGTGAAGCTGGACTTTGACACAAAAACATTGACCTTCACTGACCTCGACACAAACACAGACCTTCACACAGTCACAGACTCTTTCACTTGGATCGATCCATGTTTTGGCACACGTGATGCTCCTCTGAAGATCTCACCAAAGAGCATCACAGTAACAGTGTAGAATCTACAGCTCCATGTTACTGTCCTCTCTCTTTAATCAAGTTCCTGATGAAAAACAGTCAGAGCTCAAATTGCCTCCACTAAAACTCTGTTGATCCCGAGTCGTGTCACTGTCGATCTGTTTTGATTTAAATCTACACTTTATCAACATGTGAAGATATTTTGATGTTTAACTGGACCAGGAAATAATGAGAGTCTGTCAGTGTTTTATTCTATTATGTTCTCTTTGTTTGTTGCTCTTAAAACAATAATAGTCGGCTGCAAATATGGTTTGACCCCAAAAAAATTGCTACAAAAGGTTTTTCAATGGTTTTCTGTAGTATCAGGTGTGCTTATTAACATACTAAAAGTCTACCAAAATCTGACCACTGGAAAGGTGTAATTTCCAAGATGGCGTCCAAGATGGACGCCAAATCCTTAAAATGCCCATTACTCCTTTATTATTCGTCCTAGACAAGTCATTTCTGTGTCTAACCCCATGTTTTAGGTATCTAGGAATCCAATAAGCTTGTTCAAATTGTAGTGACATGATTGCATAATTGTTAAATAGAAATGGTGGACAAATACTCTATGCATTAATATTAGCGAGGTTGTCACGGCAACTGTACACATTTTCCCAGAGGCTTAGAGGGACATGGATGGGCTCATTTTAAAGCCCCGACCCTGTTCTTCCCAACACAATAAAGAATAAGTCTGTACGACATTTACTCCCAGAGATATTTGCTAAAGTCTGCGAGGTGAGCGACCATGTCGGCCCTGACATGGTAGACCTGGATGGGTTTTAACCTCTCTGTTATCTCAGCATATTAGCAATTTGCTATCGCAATCATTTCACTATAATGTAAATATGCTAAGTGATTACAAATCTCTTATTTATTTTTGAAAAGAATGCCTTTGATCTGCACTAGATTTACAAATAGTCATTGTCACACTCGTCCTCCCGTAAAGGTTGATTATGTGGATTGTCACAATTTTCCACTTGACATGGTCCACAAGCAGGTGTGCGTGGTGGTCCATATCCTCTGTAACTACACCGTGGTATTCGGCAGTTGTGCTATTACAGTGGGCTATCTGCAGGAGACTTATCAGGGCAGCAGTTTTATCGGTAAGAACTGGCATGAACTAGCCTGGCCTTAGCCATGCGCAAAGTCCGGTCAATTATCATTTCCAAACATGTACGTCTGGGTATGATCTCAGTGACCGCGTTACATCGGTTGAATTTCAACCTGCCATTTAGTGAGCGGGTAAAAATGCTAGCGATTGGGTAAAATCAGATCCAATCGTTTAAAAGGAGTTCACCCCTCCCACCTGAAAACGGAGCTCAATTGTGAAGATCCACAAGAAGAAGACCCTTTGTATGAAATGGGTACGAGGGTATGGTGAGACCAGGCTAGACATAGACCACTTGTCCTCAAATTTCCATCCCCAATCCACCACATTCATGTCCATACCCTTTCATATCCACACCATGATCTGCTAATACACTCTGAGCAAATGGCATTTATGATATTCTTTGCTTGATACGTCATTATGGTAAAGCAACCGTAGTTTGTGATGGCTACAGTGAAGGTTTTCAATGCAAAAACTGAGTTTGTGGAAAAATAAGATTTCCTTTCCACACCTTCTAACAAACAAGGACTTATTGATCTTGTGACTGAGGATGCAGACGTGGACCTTGTGAAGGCTGCAATCAAGGTGTCACAACATCAGCCCACGACCTTGATAGGTGAAGATACAGACTTGCTCATTCTTCTTCTCTACTAAGCTGAGATGAACAATTAGGGTCTCTATTTTCGTTCGGACAAATCCACAGTTCCTGAGATATACAACATCAGCGAGATGTAACAAGTCCTGGGGAGTGACTTGTGTTCTCAGTTGCTTTCACAGGTTGTGACACAACTTCCCAGATTTATAGTGTTCCATAAGAATGAGCGATAGAATTTTCTAAAAAAAATGTTTATTACTTATTACAAAACCAAACGTTTACATAGATTTCATGAATATTTGGTAGAATTGCCTTTAAACTGTGACTTTGACTTGGGTCAAACGTTTTGGTTTTCCCTCCACAAGCTTCTCACAATAGTTAGATGAGTTTTGGTCCATTCCTCCAAACAGAACTGGTGTAACTGAGAAACATTTGTAGGCCGCCTTGCGTGCCTATGCCTTTTCAGCTCTGCCCATACATTTTCAACTGGACTGAGATCAGGACTTTGTGATGACCACTTGAAAACATTGACTTTGTTTTCCTTAAGCCACTTTGTGACCAGTATTGGCAGTTTGGCTTTGGGTCATTGTCTAGTTGAAAGACCCATCTGTCCAAGCTTTAACTTCCTGGCTCTTGAGATGTTCGTACAATTTGTCCACATAGTTTTTATAATATTTACAAAACGTGACAATTTATATCATTCAGTTTTGTTGATATTGAGGTTCGTTTTGCAAAAGGGAATCCCAAGAAGCGCAAAGCTTAAGGACAGGGACCCACAATTAAAACATACAACATACAATCAAAGTGCAGAAGCAAACAAAATACATAATTACAAATTACAAAAATTGCCTGTTAAATGTACCTATCCAGTCTCTACACATCATAATATTCCTGACATTCCATGCATTCAGGGGCCAGACCAACATGTGACCAATGTGATTTTTAAGCATAACGTAGCAATACATTTTGCTTAAAAATCTTTCTAAACACGTAACATTAATGTGAGTCCTTTCTTCATGATCTATTTTGTGAGGTGCACCAGTTCCTCCCGCAGCAAAACAACCCCAAAACAAGCCTGATACTGACACCCCCGTATTTCACAGTTGGGACGGTGTTGTCAGGCTGCAAGATTCACCCTTTTTCCTCCAAACGTGACCATGGTTATTATGGCCAAAATGTACTTTATTTTTTTCCGTCAGACCACAGGATATGTCTCAAAAAATGTAAATCTTTATCCTTTTTTTATTTGCAAACTCCAATCTGGCTTTTTGATGTTTCTTTTGGAGTCAGAGCTTCTTCCTGGCAGAGTTCCATCTCAGCCCATGGACTTGTTTCACTCTGGATAATGACAAACTCTTACCAGGTTCAGCATCTTCACCAGGTCTTTTGCATTTGTTCTTGGGTTGATATTTACATTTCAGACACAGCACGTTCATCTCTGGGACACAGAACCCGCCTTCTTTCTGATCTGTATTATGACTGGACATTTCCATCATTGTTTGAACCAATGAACCTGAACTTTCAAGTGTCTGTAAATTACACCCAAGGATGAACCAGACTTGTGCTTCAGGTCATGACATCATCATCTGGGTTTAAACTGTTTAAAGGTTTAATAATCTTAGTGTATATAAACGTCTGACTGTAAAAAGTGATTAAAAAATAGTGAGAACATTCTATCTCTCATTCCTCTGGAGTTTGATGAATAGAAATGATAAATAATTTTGACCTAAGAAGTGTATGTAAACATATGGTTCTCAATCTGTGTTTGGTGGCAACAGTACTGATTCACTAGCCTCTTTGTGCTATAACCTTTTTAGCAACGTATCCCTCATACCGAGTTCTCAACTTAATATCATTTGCTCAGAGCGTATTGATAATGTGGATTGGAAAAGGGAGTGACATGAATGCGGTGGATTGGGGATGGAAACTGGAGGACAGTCGGTTTGTGCCAGTTCTTACCGATAAAACTGCTGCCCTGATAAGTCTCCTGCAGATAGCCCACTGTAATAGCACAACTGCCGAATACCACGGTGTAGTTACAGAGGATATGGACCACCACGCACACCTGCTTGTGGACCATGTCAAGTGGAAAATTGTGACAATCCACATAATCAACCTTTACGGGAGGACGAGTGTGACAATGACTATTTGTAAATCTAGTGCAGATCAAAGGCATTCTTTTCAAAAATAAATAAGAGATTTGTAATCACTTAGCATATTTACATTATAGTGAAATGATTGCGATAGCAAATTGCTAATATGCTGAGATAACAGAGAGGTTAAAACCCATCCAGGTCTACCATGTCAGGGCCGACATGGTCGCTCACCTCGCAGACTTTAGCAAATATCTCTGGGAGTAAATGTCGTACAGACTTATTCTTTATTGTGTTGGGAAGAACAGGGTCGGGGCTTTAAAATGAGCCCATCCATGTCCCTCTAAGCCTCTGGGAAAATTTGTACAGTTGCCGTGACAACCTCGCTAATATTAATGCATAGAGTATTTGTCCACCATTTCTATTTAACAATTATGCGATCATGTCACTACAATTTGAACAAGCTTATTGGATTCCTAGATACCTAAAACATGGGGTTAGACACAGAAATGACTTGTCTAGGACGAATAATAAAGGAGTAATGGGCATTTTAAGGATTTGGCGTCCATCTTGGACGCCATCTTGGAAATTACACCTTTCCAGTGGTCAGATTTTGGTAGACTTTTAGTATGTTAATAAGCACACCTGATACTACAGAAAACCATTGAAAAACCTTTTGTAGCAATTTTTTTGGGGTTAGGTGTTTTTTTTTCATATATGCAGCCGCCTATAAAGACTTTTTCTATTTTCCACAAAGACTCCATTACCTCGTCATCAACAGGATCCAGACTTTTATTTGTTTTATTTTGTGACGTATTAGTTCCACAGATTTGCTCAGAGAGATTTTGGATCTTGTTTAGTTTTTGAATAAACTTTTAACTAATGCAAATATCTGCAAAAAGTCACATTTGTTTTTGGGCTCAATGAATCCGAGAAAACGGCCCTAAAGTTTAGTCCCTTTGTCGGCACATGCGCCCTGTGGATATCTGTCCCGTCTTTAGCCGCTCTGTCTCCCACAAAGGAAATGACCATATTTGGATCACAGCCTTTCCTGCTACACGTGGATACCAAACCTGTCAGTGTTTGTGAATGGAGCAGCGTGGGAAAGACCAGGGAGCGATGTATCTGAGGTGAGTCTTCCTGAGGAGTATTGTGATGGAGAATAGAGAAGCTGTTAGTGTTCTGAAATGATGCTCTATTATAAATCCTGTCCAAAGTTCACCTGGAGTCCTCTGGGCGTGTGCTCCGGGACGTCCCGCTGCAGCACAGCAGGGTGAAGGGCCGCTCTCCGGTCCAAGGATTCTCTTTAAAGCACAGAGAGAAGACTTTGGCCTGAACGAACACGTCCCAGTCTGACGGGTGCTGCTCCGTCAGCTCCTGCACCATCCTGAAGGAGGCAGGAGAATAAACATGTCAAAGCCACAGCGGTGCACAGGTGTTTAACATCACCCCAGCACCAGGAGAACTGAGCCAGGAATAAATCACATCTAGCACATTCTACAAAAGTCCCATTGTCTTTGCCGTGTGGTCCAGGACACTATAGTTACAGTAAGAAGTGGTTCTTTGCTGGACCCCAGACGGACCTGTGGATGATCTGCTGCGTCGGCAGGTCCACGGAGCCGGTCCGATGATGGTGAACCACGAGCGGGAATTCAACCTTCAACTCTTCAGCTGCTGGTTTATCTGGAGAAAAGAGAAGAACCCTTTAGAATCTGATGAGAGAGTCCGGTACTTTAAACATCTGTCAACAAAGAACCTCTTAACCCCCACGAGAACCCAACACACGTTCTCCAGTTTGGCTTTATCCAAATCTAAAAGGTTCTTCAACAAAAGTGTCAAAAACCCAACAAATAAGTGATGGAAAAAAATGTCCAAAAAGTGATGAGAACGCGGCAACAACGTGAGGAAAAAGCTCCATTTAGATGAGTTGTGTAGGTCTTAGCTTTCAAATCTGCCCTATAGGCTGTGACCTTATGGATTTGGGTAAAGCTGAAATGGAGGAAATGCACGTGATTAAGGCGGGAGTAAGAGGTTCACTTTTACAGTCAGAGAAATGTATAGAAAATATCTGGAGCTGTTTCCTTCTCTATCACTTCCTCAGTGAAGCAGCGCCATCTGCTGGTGAACAGTGGTTACAGCAGGAGAAGTAACTGGAGTAAATAGAGCTCAACAGTCCAGGACACTTCTGCTCCTTCACTGGGTCTGGAAGTGATAATCCCATTTAGGGGTGGGCGATATTGACAAAAATGAATATCTCGATATTTTTTTTCAATATCTCGATATCGATATTCAGACGATATTTTTGCAATCCTTCAAAGAAATGTGTGCAAACTGGCAAAGAAGGTCCGGTTGGTCTTTTGCATCTGACCTATTATTGTACAGTGGCGGCTGGTGATGTAAACTCTAGGTGGGGCTGTTGCACAAAGTGTTCGTGCTTTTTTTATTTTTACTATCAGATCTACTAAACGCATTGGCCACCACTTGTCAGACTAAAAAGAAGCAAATACTCACGGAACAAGCATCGCAAACAACGCTTATTCCCAGAGCATCAGACCAACATTAAGGCAAAAGTTTACTATAGACGGCAGTCAAACGGCTCCAAAACATAATTTAAACAGCAGACTATGAAACCGCACATTACCTAACAATGCATTCACCCAAATGATACGAGAGCATAAAGGAGTCGTTTATGTCCTGCTAACCGTGGCCACCGTGGCGTAAACATGGACTCATCCTCGTTCAGAAGCATCGTGTCCTCCTTACGTACATAAACGCACGGCAGCTTCCACACTTCATCTTGTGTCGCCAGCAAAAAAGTCCCGTCGCGAGGAGTCGTCCAAAAAACGAAGAATATCCGAGTAATCCACCGGTATTATTGTATTTTCGCTTTCTTCGCTCATTTTTGTGTTGTTGCGCTTGAAGCTAGATAACAAGTGATTGACAGTAACATACTAACGGCACGCGGTAATGACGTAAGCGTCAGGGGCACTGAGGCATCATGGGCAGTTCCCCGTAATAATAAATACAAATGTTTAGAAGTTAAAAGAAGCCCTGTTCGGAGGCTATTCCGGTGGATCTCTTGGGGAAATGTATTCCATCTTTTGGACTCATTATATTATACAACCCAATTTTCTAACGATACAATCACGAAGCTCGCCACTAGAGGGCGCCACAGACGGTTAAGAAAAATGTTTAAATTTAGACTTCAGTTTTTCGCAAACAACGCAGATTTGGCCTTTTTTAGCAGCTATTTTATTAATCGTACATCAGCTTTACTCTTTATGTTTTTGGATTGTTGCTTCAACCTAAGAAACGCCATAACACACAGGTAAGAACTCGTTGTTGTTTTTCACATTAGTAGCAGCGTACGCGCGTGCAATTGAGGAACGATTGTGATTTTGTACAAAAAAAACATAAAATACAGTCAAACCAAACCCGACAGTATTGAAGACGCTGCATATAATTGTTTAGAAGATTATAGTGTGCGTTATTTGTTTTCTCTTTAACTTCCTTCTGCTCTTTTCATGTTTGGGGGTCGTATTGTACAAATTATGAAATATTATCTCGATATCCATTTTTGCATATCGTCCAGACAACAATTTCGATATTATCGTCAAAACGATATATCTCCCACCTCTAGTCCCATTTAGCATCGACTTTAAAACATTCAAATATTAAGAGTTTAAAAGTAACTTGAAATGTGAGGCCCTGCTCGGACACTTGTGATTCATCACCAGAGGTTCGTGTCCTTCACAATAGAGTTTTTGACGTTCGTGGCCATAAGAGAAATGAACTCATGTTGGATCTGAGGTCCTAGATAATGTGCATACGTTTCCTTATTTCTTATACGTCTGACATGCTCTTGCATAGTGGGATCAAATGTGTCAATCATCTTTATTAATCCCAAAAAATGACCATTGTTCTCTTCATAAAGATTAGATTTTTTTCCTCGAAATGCCAAATTATTCTCAGACAAATACTGCGGGCTCTAAAATGCGTGTTAAAAGGACCAGTGTGTGTTTTCTCTGTTTATCTCCCTCTGGTGGGACTCGTCAATAGCCGTGTGTGTGTGTAGTCTTTGTTTTGCAGCATATGTGACGTGATCAGAGGACGTTTCTGTGGTTTCAGCCGAGCACTCAAATGTCTCCAGTCATTATCGCCGTCATTAGATCATTTGGTTGAACTTATATGGTTGTTGAACAGTTTGCAACAAAAACAAAACACCAAATCTGTTTTCTTCGAATAAACGAGCCAGTCTCTGCGAGCTTTTCCACCATTGGGCAACCTCCTTACATAGAAGTCCTCTGAAAAGTGTCTTCTTCCTTGATTCACGGGGTAATCGAAGTTGCAGACCTTGAACGGTCCTTTTTCCACAAGTAAATCCATTGTTTTGGAATCCAGATAAACGGGCCAATTGCTGGGATTGTTAAGATCCACAAGGTGCAGCGATACTTCACTGTTGGAGCAATAATCTTCATCAGCTGTTAGCGGGTCCTCCTCTTCCACGGCAAATGCTGATCAAATGTAATAGAAAAAACAGAATTGATCGTGTGGTCCAGCTCAAGCCTAATTATGAAATACTCTGTATTTACCACAGCTGCTTATTGTCCTCATGCCTCACCTTGGACTTCATCCTCGTCCTCATTGTCCTCGTCCCGGTCTTGATCAAGCCCACAAGGCTCTGCAATAGTAGCGGTGATGCTAGCTGTTGCCACTACATTAGCATTTTCAGACCCGCCAGATGTGTGCATCTGCTCAGCCACCGCAGTCCTGCTGATGATTAATTTATCTAGTCATCCCCGCAGAGAATTCTCCCTTATTTTTTCTTTTCTCAAAACCCGATTCGTGCTTGCGAAATCGGCCGCGTTCTCTTGCAGCCGACATGTTAGCGTCTTAGCGTTACCCTCTTCCTTCCTCAGTGAGGCGTGATGGCGTAAACAATTACAATCTAAAATTGTTCGATTTGTTTTTTTAATTTATTTGTTTGTTTTATGTGATCTTTACAGAGACAGACAACATCATATATAACAAATGTGTTTGTAAAAAAAAGGACCTCTAGTGGCACGAGGCCCTCTGGTGGCACGAGGCCCTCTGGTGGCGCGAGGCCCTCTAGTGGACCGAGGACCTCTAGTGGACCGAGGACCTCTAGTGGCGCGAGGCCCTCTGGTGGCACGAGGCCCTCTGGTGGCGCGAGGCCCTCTAGTGGACCGAGGACCTCTAGTGGCGCGAGGCCCTCTAGTGGACCGAGGACCTCTAGTGGCGCGAGGACCTCTGGTGGCGCGAGGCCCTCTAGTGGACCGAGGACCTCTAGTGGCGCGAGGACCTCTGGTGGCGCGAGGCCCTCTGGTGGACCGAGGTAATCATGATGTCAGATCACACCTGTGAGGTGGGATGGATCATCTCAGCAGAGCAGAAGTGCTCACTATCACACATTTGGACTGATTTGTGAACAATGTTTGAGAGAAATGGTAATATTGTGGATCTGGAATGAATTTTAGATCTTTAAGTCCATCTCATGTAAAATGGAGCAGAAACAAAGGTGTTGCGTTTATATTTTTGTTGAGTGTAACGTCACAGAACAGAACCACAAACCTGGGCCTGTGGACAGACTATAGACGGCTGCTTTTTTTACAGAGTCAATTCTTTATTCAGTCGCTCATGAAGCTGAGGCCTCCATAGTTTACAGTCTACATTTCTCACATTGGATATTTTAATACTATTTCCATTTTTTATTTCATGTCGTGTCCAAACTTATTTCTAACTTTCCAAACGTCCCAGTTCTTCACAGCTCATTTCACAACTTTCACAATAAAGCAACAACTGACCTGCTATTGAGCTTTGACCTGATAATGAGAGAAACTATTTCATTCCACTGGCACAAAACAATATCAGTATCTTTATGACTGCTCTGAAACCAACTCACATATATAGAAACTTGAATGAATGTTTGAAAACAGCATGAAAACCGGATGAGTGAGTTCAATCAGGATCTGTGTCTTTAAAAACCTCCGTCAGAAGTTTGTGTGTGAGTCATTGGACACGCCTCGTCCCAAACCAGGACACACTGATCAGACACAAACGTCTCTGTGGAAACTGTGGAGCCTGGACTGAGGTGAGTCTGAAGGGTTTCTCACATGAAACAATTGTCTGATTTATTCTGTTCAGAGCCGGACTGATGAGAACTGTGACCGTATGATCCTTGTTCTGAATACAATAGTTGTTACTGTATCATGTGTGGACCTGCTGCGTTAGGATTTCCTTCGGGACAATAATTAACTTGAACCTTGAACAAAACATAAAACCTGTGGAAATCGTGATATTTCCAAAGAAAATTCCAAAGAAAATGGCAGAAAAACTAAATGATTCTAAACTACATCTACTTCATTGATCAAAAAGAATCATTTGCTTCTTAAAGATTTACTCACAGTGGAAAAAGTAACTTTTAATTTTTACTCGACTAAGAGTTCAGATACTTCATTATGATTTTACTCAAGTAGAAGTAAAAAATACTGTATGATAAACCTATTCTAAGAAGTACAAGTTCTTCAAAAAGTTACTCAAGTACAAAATGTAACAGATTGCTACCCGCCTCTTGATAGGACGTCGCCATAGTAACCTTTTTTATTGATCGTTTATGGTACATGGGCAATAGTACAGATAAAGCAAGATTATGTCACATGGTACAAAGTTCTAAAGATGATGTCACATGGTACAAAGTTCTAAAGATGATGTCACATGGTACAAAGTTCTAAAGATGATGTCACATGGTTCACAGTCCATCAGTTTAAGGTGGAGAAGTGAAGATCTGGACTAGAGCATACAGATACAACATGGCAACATAAAAGGGAAACCCGGTGTATATGAAGAGTTCCGTTACAAAAGCAGACACGTATCATTGAGGAACTCAGCATATGCTTGTTGATTTAGCAGTGTATTTCATTATCAGGTCTGTTACAGTCATGAAACCACAAAGTCACCAGTTCTCAATCAAATTCATCCAACCCTGAAGGCCTGTTCATACTCCACAAGACGCGAGTATGAACAGGCCTTCACTTTAAAGTGTCCTCTGTCGCAGACATCCAACACAGCTCTGATAACAACCAAGAGAAAGAAAAAGAAAATAATAATATAGAGACTTTGCCTTTGCAAACCCCCTCCCCACACCCAACATGGATGTGCAGTTTCAATATCATTGTGCATAAAGGTGTAGATGGGCTTATAGGCGTATATACTTATGAGTTCTAATGGAGTATTTGACAGCAGCTTCATATATTCTGGTTGCTTTCGGTTTATTTAAAATTTCTATTGTGTTAAAATATTGTTGAAGTTCATTCAAAAAAAGGTTCCCATTTGTTTTGTTTTTGTGAATAATTATCGTCTGCAACAAGAGAGAGAATGTTTGTGGACCAGGGGGTTGTTAAATAAACAGATGATGTCGCTTTCCCAGAGGTTGACCCTATAATTGGTTTCCCTTTGAAAATATTCTTGACGAAATACCCAGAATCCTTTGCTGTATTTCACCATAGCAACACATTGGAATGAATGGCCTGCTCTGGTGGCCTTTAAGTCCAGCTCTTCTTTAATGTTGTAGTTTTGTGTTTCTTAAAAGCTGAAAACTCTCGACTCTTTGATTTCTGTGATTTTTTGCTCCATAAAGTTTTTCCTTTCGCTGGTTTTCAAGTTTTAGAGTTTTCTGTTTCAAATTGTCGTGACTTTCTCCGTTTCCAAACCTTTTAATAACGACTTTCACTCCATCTGACCCGTCCTTTTGTTGTTTCTGATCTTCAGAGCTCTTTCCAACATGGAGTCCAGACTGGAGCAGGACCTGAGCTGTCCCATCTGCCGTGAGCTCTTCAGAGATCCTGTTCTTCTGACCTGCAGCCACAGCTTCTGTAAGGTCTGTTTGGAGAACTGGTGGGAGGACAAACCACTGAAGACCTGTCCAGTCTGTAAGAGAAGGTCCTCGAAGGGTCATCCTCCAACGAACCTGGCCCTGAAGAACCTGGTGGAGACGTTCACAGAGGAGAAAGGGCAGACTGCTCCAGCTGCAGAGCAAACATCTCCATCTCCACAACAGCCCGAGTGCAGCCTTCACTCTGAGAAGCTGCGGCTCTTCTGTCTGGACCATCAGGAGCTGATCTGTCTGGTCTGTAGAGACTCCAAGACTCACCAAGACCACAGGTTCAGGCCCATCGAGGAGGCAGCCTCAGACCTGAGAGAGCAGCTGAGGAGAAACATCAAACCTCTACAGGACAAACTGAAGGTAAGAGACCTCCTCCTCCTGTTCCAGTCAGAAGAACGTGTCCACAGAGCTCTGTCCGAGCAGACCGTCTCCTGCAGCATCAGCCCAGAGGAACATCAACATGTCCTGCTACAGAAAGGGAAGTCTGACTCTAAATAACTCTGATGTTTCTCCTCAGGTCCTGGATGAGAGCAGAGCACAGTTTGATGAAGCAGCGGCTCATATCTCGCTCCAGACCAAACAAACACAGACACAGATCAGAGCGGAGTTTGAGAAACTGCACCAGTTTCTGAGGGACGAGGAAGAGTCCAGGATGAAGGCTCTGAGGGAGGAAGAGGAGCAGAAGATCCAGAACATGAAGGACAAGGTGGCCGCCCTGAGCAAAGACATGGAGGCTCTGTCCAAGACCATCTCAGAGACAGAGGAGCAGCTGAGAGCAGCAGACGCCTCCTTCCTGCTCCAGTACAAGACTGCAGAGGAGAGGCTGCAGCGCTGCCCCCTGGTGGAGGAGCAAAAGATGGAATATGAGGATCTGATAGACCAGGCCAAACATCTGGGAAACCTGGGCTTCAACATCTGGATGAACATGAAGAAACTGGTGCAGTTCTTCCCTGTGGTTCTGGATCCAAACTCTGCAGACCCTGAACTCATTCTGTCTGAAGATCTGACCTCAGTGAGAAAAGGAGAGAGACAGAAGGTCCCAGAGAACACAGGGAGACAGAAATATGGCTTTGTACGTGGATCAGAAGGTTTTGTCTCTGGGACTCACAGCTGGGAAGTGGAGGTCGGGGCGAGTAAGTTCTGGTCTGTGGGTGTGGGTGGACATGTTCAGAGAGGAGCGGAAACTGAGGGTAAATCTTGGTTCATACGTTTCACTGATGGTGAATATTCAGCCGTTTCTCTCTCAGACTCAGATAAACATCTCTCGGTGAAGAACCTGCAGAGAGTTGGAGTGAAGCTGGACTTTGACACAAAAACATTGACCTTCACTGACCTCGACACAAACACAGACCTTCACACATTCACAGACTCTTTCACTTGGATCGATCCATGTTTAGACACACGTGATGCTCCTCTGAAGATCTCACCAAAGAGCATCACAGTAACAGTGTAGAATCTACAGCTCCATGTTACTGTCCTCTCTCTTTAATCAAGTTCCTGATGAAAAACAGTCAGAGCTCAAATTGCCTCCACTAAAACTCTGTTGATCCCGAGTCGTGTCACTGTCGATCTGTTTTGATTTAAATCTACACTTTATCAACATGTGAAGATATTTTGATGTTTAACTGGACCAGGAAATAATGAGAGTCTGTCAGTGTTTTATTCTATTATGTTCTCTTTGTTTTTTGCTCTTAAAACAATAAAGACTTTTTCTATTTTCCACAAAGACTCCATTACCTCGTCATCAACAGGATCCAGACTTTTATTTGTTTTATTTTGTGACGTATTAGTTCCACAGATTTGCTCAGAGAGATTTTGGATCTTGTTTAGTTTTTGAATAAACTTTTAACTAATGCAAATATCTGCAAAAAGTCACATTTGTTTTTGGGCTCAATGAATCCGAGAAAACGGCCCTAAAGTTTAGTCCCTTTGTCGGCACATGCGCCCTGTGGATATTTGTCCCGTCTTTAGCCGCTCTGTCTCCCACAAAGGAAATGACCATATTTGGATCACAGCCTTTCCTGCTACACGTGGATACCAAACCTGTCAGTGTTTGTGAATGGAGCAGCGTGGGAAAGACCAGGGAGCGATGTATCTGATGTGAGTCTTCCTGAGGAGTATTGTGATGGAGAATAGAGAAGCTGTTAGTGTTCTGAAATGATGCTCTATTATAAATCCTGTCCAAAGTTCACCTGGAGTCCTCTGGGCGTGTGCTCCGGGACGTCCCGCTGCAGCACAGCAGGGTGAAGGGCCGCTCTCCGGTCCAAGGATTCTCTTTAAAGCACAGAGAGAAGACTTTGGCCTGAACGAACACGTCCCAGTCTGACGGGTGCTGCTCCGTCAGCTCCTGCACCGTCCTGAAGGAGGCAGGAGAATAAACATGTCAAAGCCACAGCGGTGCACAGGTGTTTAACATCACCCCAGCACCAGGAGAACTGAGCCAGGAATAAATCACATCTAGCACATTCTACAAAAGTCCCATTGTCTTTGCCGTGTGGTCCAGGACACTATAGTTACAGTAAGAAGTGGTTCTTTGCTGGACCCCAGACGGACCTGTGGATGATCTGCTGCGTCGGCAGGTCCACGGAGCCGGTCCGATGATGGTGAACCACGAGCGGGAATTCAACCTTCAACTCTGCCTTCAGCTGCTGGTTTATCTGGAGAAAAGAGAAGAACCCTTTAGAATCTGATGAGAGAGTCCGGTACTTTAAACATCTGTCAACAAAGAACCTCTTAACCCCCACGTGAACCCAACACATGTTCTCCAGTTTGGCTTTATCCAAATCTAAAAGGTTCTTCAACAAAAATGACAAAAACCCAACAAATAAGCGATGGAAAAAAATGTCCAAAAAGTGACGAGAACGCAGCAACAACGTGAGGAAAAAGCTCCATTTAGATGAGTTGTGTAGGTCTTAGCTTTCAAATCTGCCCTATAGGCTGTGACCTTATGGATTTGGGTAAAGTTGAAATGGAGGAAATGCACGTGATTAAGGCGGGAGTAAGAGGTTCACTTTTACAGTCAGAGAAATGTATAGAAAATATCTGGAGCTGTTTCCTTCTCTATCACTTCCTCAGTGAAGCAGCGCCATCTGCTGGTGAACAGTGGTTACAGCAGGTGAAGTAACTGGAGTAAATGGAGCTCAACAGTCCAGGACACTTCTGCTCCTTCACTGGGTCTGGAAGTGATAATCCCATTTAGCATCCACTTTAAAACATTCAAATATTAAGAGTTTAAAAGTAACTTGAAATGTGAGGCCCTGCTCGGACACTTGTGATTCATCACCAGAGGTTCGTGTCCTTCACAATAGAGTTTTTGGCGTTCGTGGCCATAAGAGAAATGAACTCATGTTGGATCTGAGGTCCTAGATAATGTGCATACGTTTCCTTATTTCTTATACGTCTGACATGCTCTTGCATAGTGGGATCAAATTTGTCAATCATCTTTATTAATCCCAAAAAATTACCATTGTTCTCTTCATAAAGATTTGATGTTTTTCCTCGAAATGCCAAATTATTCTCAGACAAATACTGCGGGCTCTAAAATGCGTGTTAAAAGGACCAGTGTGTGTTTCCTCTGTTTATCTCCCTCTGGTGGGACTCGTCAATAGCCGTGTGTGTGTAGTCTTTGTTTTGCAGCATATGTGACGTGATCAGAGGACGTTTCGTGTTGTACTGACCTCTCTTCACTCACACCGCCCGGACACTGACCGGTCGTCCTCCTCCTCAGGAAAACCAGGTGATGGAAACTAAACCAAAAACAGCAACTTTATTTTCATTGTCAGTGACCAGTGTGACGACTATACAGACACAAACATGTTTCACTTACTCTCCAGTTCTTCCTTTGCTCCAAGACGTTCACTCACTCTTCAAAATGGTTAACTCTACAAATACAAGAGAATGGCCGTTTATGAATCATTTCCTAAACTGCCGCTCAAACAACTGATGGTGGTTTTGTGGTGTTTGTTTATTTTCCATGACTCGCATCAGTAAGGCTGACCTGTTGTTAGTAATTCACGACATTTCATTCGACTATTCTCTTCAATCCACTACAGCTCACACGTCTATACTTTGTTTCTTTGAATCTCAATGTACATTTTAGTCGGCCCTTGACTGTGGTGTTGAGCGCTAATCTAATTTACAAAATAACATTGTTAGCTCTCAGATAAGTCCCCGTGGATGCTCGATAGTCCTGGCACAGCAACATGAGCAGTTTTTTATATATAGGAGGAGATGTTGGAGCTCCTGATCCGGTTTGGTAACTGGAAACATGTATGTAACTATATTTACACAACATGTAACGACGACATTGTGCAATTCTAATAACATTCTTACAGAGTAACGACAGACTGGCGTTGTGTCCTTGGGCAAGACACTTCACCCAGTGCCTATGTGTGAGTGGTTGGTGGTGGTCGGAGGGGCCTCGCTTCTGTCAGTCTGCCCCAGGGGAAACTGTGGCTACAAATGTAGTTTATCAGCATGGAGTGAATGAACCGCCCTCCCTTCCACGTGTGAAGCGCTTTGTGTTTGACTTGTGTCGTACGAAAAGAGCTAAACAAATAAGATACAAATAAGATTCCCTTCCCCCTTCATTGCACACGCCTCGTCCCAAACCAGGACACACTGATCACACGTCTGTGGAAACTGTGGAGCCTGGACTGAGCTGAGTCTGAAGGGTTTCTCACATAAATGGTGTTTAAATAGAGCTGAGAGTTACAGATCCACAGAGTCAGAGAACAGGAAGTGACATCGTGTTCAGGGAGAGACTCTGACACAGGTTTACAGGCTGGAACAGGGAAGGGCATCTGACGCACCTGTGAGTAAGTGCTTTATTGTTACTGTTTGCTGTTCCCACTTAATGTTTAGTCATTTTAGTGTAAACTTAAATATAGTAAATGGCCTCGACCTAATGCCTTCATTAGTCCCAAAGTGCTTCACAGTGAGGAACCAGTCGCCCGTTCACACAGACCCTGGAGGCGAGGAGGTGAAGTGGGCGTGAGCCTTAAACAAATAAAGCACCAATAAAGTATTTTGATAGATTAATATTCCACACCTGTAACTGATGTTGTTTTGTTCTGTGTAGTTTAGTCCGTAATTGTCTATTTCCTGTTTGTTTGACTTTAAGTATAACAGGCTCCTCCCCCAAAGACCTTTAATAAAACTCAGACCAGAGGTGGGTAGAGCAGCCAGAATATTTACTCAAGTAAGAGTAATGTTACTTGGAAATACTTTTACTCAAGTAGAAGTAAAACAATATGTGGAGGAAATGTTACTCGAGTACTATTAGTACTACTTTGAGCGAAAAAGTCGGATTTATTTTCAATGACGCCGTAAATTGTGTGAAACAAAAATGTGGAAATCGTGAAATTTACAAAGAAAATAAAGAAAAACTCAACTCTTCGGTGTCGCTTTACATTAAGGTAATACTTTACAAGCATATTATTATTTCCTTATTAATACTTAACGAGTACACCTTAATATAAAGCGTTACCAATGATTCTAAAATACATCGACTTCATCAAAATGAAGCATTTGCCGCTGAAAGATTTACTCACAGTGGAAAAAGTAACAATTATTTTGACTCGACTGAGAAACAGACACTTCATTATAACTTTACTCCAACAGAAGTAAAAGCGTCTGATAAAACACGAAAACACTAAAAAGTACAAGTTCTTCCAAGAGTTACTTAAGTACATCTAAAGTAAATGATATATTTACAGGTTGAAAACTTCCCTAGTGCTGCTTTAAGTCCAGCTCTTCTTTAATGTTGTAGTTTTGTGTTTCTTAAAAGCTGAAAACTCTCGACTCTTTGATTTCTGTGATTTTTTGCTCCATAAAGTTTTTCCTTTCGCTGGTTTTCAAGTTTTAGAGTTTTCTGTTTCAAATTGTCGAGACTTTCTCCGTTTCCAAACCTTTTAATAACGACTTTCACTCCATCTGACCCGTCCTTTTGTTGTTTCTGATCTTCAGAGCTCTTTCCAACATGGCGTCTCCATCTCCACAGCAGCCCGAGTGCAGCCTTCACTCTGAGAAGCTGCGGCTCTTCTGTCTGGACCATCAGGAGCTGATCTGTCTGGTCTGTAGAGACTCCAAGACTCACAAAGACCACAGGTTCAGTCCCATCGAGGAGGCAGCCTCAGACCTGAGAGAGCAGCTGAGGAGAAACATCAAACCTCTACAGGACAACCTGAAGGTAAGAGACCTCCTCCTCCTGTTCCAGTCAGAAGAACGTGTCCACAGAGCTCTGTCCGAGCAGACCGTCTCCTGCAGCATCAGCCCAGAGGAACATCAACATGTCCTGCTACAGAAAGGGAAGTCTGACTCTAAATAACTCTGATGTTTCTCCTCAGGTCCTGGATGAGAGCAGAGCACAGTTTGATGAAGCAGCGGCTCATATCTCGCTCCAGACCAAACAAACACAGACACAGATCAGAGCGGAGTTTGAGAAACTGCACCAGTTTCTGAGGGACGAGGAAGAGTCCAGGATGAAGGCTCTGAGGGAGGAAGAGGAGCAGAAGATCCAGAACATGAAGGACAAGATGGCCGCCCTGACCAAAGACATGGAGGCTCTGTCCAAGACCATCTCAGAGACAGAGGAGCAGCTGAGAGCAGCAGACGCCTCCTTCCTGCTCCAGTACAAGACTGCAGAGGAGAGGCTGCAGCGCTGCCCCCTGGTGGAGAAGCCAAAGATAAAACGATCAGATCTGATAGACCAGGCCAAACATCTGGGAAACCTGGGCTTCAACATCTGGATGGACATGAAGAAACTGGTGCAGTTCTTCCCTGTGGTTCTGGATCCAAACACTGCAGCCCCTGATCTCATTCTGTCTGAAGATCTGACCTCAGTGAGAAAAGGACGGAGACAGAAGGTCCCAAAGAACACAGGGAGACTTAGTGATGGCTTTGTATATGGATCAGAAAGGTTTGTCTCTGGGACTCACAGCTGGGAAGTGGAGGTCGGGGCGAGTAAGGTCTGGACTGTGGGTGTGGGTGGAGAAGTTCAGAGAGGAGCGGAAACTAAGGTTGGATCTTGGTTCATACGTTTCTCTGATGGTGAATATTCAGCCGTTTCTTCCCCAGACACAGATAAACGTCTCTCTGTGAAGAACCTGCAGAGAGTTGGAGTGAAGCTGGACTTTGACACAAAAACATTGACCTTCACTGACCTCGACACAAACACAGACCTTCACACAGTCACAGACTCTTTCACTTGGATCTTTCCATATTTACGCACACGTGATGCTCCTCTGAAGATCTCACCAAAGAGCATCACAGTAACAGTGTAGAATCTACAGCTCCATGTTACTGTCCTCTCTCTTTAATCAAGTTCCTGATGAAAAACAGTCAGAGCTCAAATTGCCTCCACTAAAACTCTGTTGATCCCGAGTCGTGTCACTGTCGATCTGTTTTGATTTAAATCTACACTTTATCAACATGTGAAGATATTTTGATGTTTAACTGGACCAGGAAATAATGAGAGTCTGTCAGTGTTTGATTCTATTATGTTCTCTTTGTTTTTTGCTCTTAAAACAATAAAGACTTTTTCTATTTTCCACAAAGACTCCATTACCTCGTCATCAACAGGATCCAGACTTTTATTTGTTTTATTTTGTCGCTGTTTTGACGATTGTTTTTCAAAAAGCTTTTAGATTTGAGTAAAGCCAAACTGGAGAGAACGTGCTCGGTTCAGGTGGGGGTTCAGAGGTTTAAATGTTTGGTTTTATTTTGTGGGATGATACGATACTTGGGGGTGGGGGCTCATAAGCTTTTTGCTTCAGCCCACTCCTTTTGAGCACAATGTGTATTGCTCAAATAAACAAATAAACTAAACTAAACTAAACTAATACTTATACTTCCGAATATCGATACTTTGACGTCATGCATATTAATGAGCAACGTCATGCATACTAATGAGCAACGTCATGCATACTAATGAGGCAGCAGGGCTCCACTGTTTTCAGTCAATAGAGGCCAATACTGATGAAGAGTCAGACCAGCAGGGGGCAGCACTACAGTTTTAAGCTCTTGGACCAAACACTGTGTCACAAATAAATGACTTTTAATGAGAGTTTTTATAATTATAAAGAAGATTAATTTGGGTTTGATTTATTCCTTTTTAAACAGGACTGTGTTTCTTTATTTAAATGTAAATAAGTCGCTGACAGATCTATAGACCCAGTGAGTGAGTCAGGGATCATTTATAAAAGTGGAACAAAGCACATGAACAGAAATGTAAATGAGTAATATGTTAAAATAAAGGTTAAAAGTAGCTTGTTTTTGTAATGGTGATGTATCGTAGATTATTTTTGTGCAATATATCGATTATCGCAGTATCGGCGTATCGTGAGATCATTATTATGGAATCGTGAGGTTCCCAGAGGTCCCCCCCCCTAATGCTGGCGGGGTTTATGTTGGGGGAAAAGGGGAAGTCCTGTAAATGCTCCGGTTGTGGCTCCGCCTCTGACCCGGGGCAGTGATGTGTTGACGGGACACTGACCGAGATCCTCTCACGACGACGGTTCCAAATATCAGACCCTGATGTCGGCCGCAGCTCGTCTTCTGTCGGACGGTGGTTCTATTTGAAATCCCTGAGCTCTGGGGCCGATGGGCTGTGAGCTCCAGTCCAGACGCTTTTAGATTTGGGTAAAGGCGCTCGGTGAGAGGCTAAAGGAAGCTAACGGCTAACTGGAGTTCATGAGCTCAAAAAAAAAATAGGCCAAACTCTCCCTTTACAAAGTTTCAGA
The DNA here is from genome assembly GCA_021464625.1 of Proterorhinus semilunaris. NCBI lineage: Eukaryota > Metazoa > Chordata > Actinopteri > Gobiiformes > Gobiidae > Proterorhinus > Proterorhinus semilunaris. The sequence continues at coordinate 3,056,263 of CM038352.1, forward strand.
GTTTTCCAGGAAGTGACTCATTCATTCACAAATACTGACCGGTTTGGTATCCACGTGTGGCAGGAAAGGCTGTGATCCAAATATGGTCATTTCCTGTGTGGGAGGAGCCGTGCGTGATATTATTTCTGCTAAAACATCGTCAACACAATTATATTCCAGACTTTGCTGAAGATTGTTCTGAGCTTTCCTGAGTTTGTGACGTTTATCGTTTCACTTCCTTATCGGACACGGACAGGAAGTGACGTGGAAGGTAAACTGTTTAAACTGTTGCCGTGCCGACCAGGTTAGGTCGACGGGAAACGAGTCGAGCTGCTCTGGAATGTTTCCTCCTCCTATGTCACTTCCTGTCCGCGGCTGAAACATTCAAATAAAAGTAACTTTCCTGCCAAACGTTTCTTCATTAAAACTGCTGCTTCACTGAAATAAAAAGATCATTTTTAAAAGCGTTCAAACCCGTCATATGTACTTTAAGTAAAAGTATCTCATACATTATTAAGTAAAAGTATCTCATACATTATTAAGTAAAAGTATCTCATACATTATTAAGTAAAAGTATCTCATACATTATTAAGTAAAAGTACAAAAGTATGTTGTAAAATTTACTTTATGAGTTAAAAGTATTTAATAGTTTAATGTGCAGGATTTTTCCAAACCATTTGAATCAAACCAGGTCTAAACCAGGCAAGGCCGTGGGAAGCCAGGGTGCTGAGGATGCTGCAGCACCCCCTGGTGGATAGTCTGTGTATTGCAAGCAATATTATTAAACAGGAAATAAGCACAGAAAAAGCGTTTTTGGGGGAAATCCTGTCCCTCAGCCCCCCCCTAACAAAAATAAGTTCCCACGGCTCTGAAACCAGGTCTAAAACAGGAACTAAACCAGGACTGACCAAGATCGGGTCTAAACCAGGTCTAAACTGGGACTAAACCAGTTCATCGTAAAGAGGTCGCTTTGAAAATAAAATACTTTTAACCTAATTTAAAAATGTACTGGAGTAAAAAGTACAGATACAGGCTCTGAAATGTAGTGAAGTAAAAGTACCTATAATGTGTACTCTTTACGTAGTTACTTTCCACCACTGCTAATAACGAGTTTATTCCAAAACTAAACCAGATCCAAAAGTGTCGACGTTTAAACTCGTTTCCATTCGTTGGATTCCGGGGCTGAAAACGTCGGCTTCATTTTGACACAAAGACCAAATAATGGAGAAGTGGATTTTGCTCATGATGAAGTATCGAGGCTCGTTCCACCTGCTGATGTCACGAGGTGGTGGTTCCATGCGTCCCCAGCAGAGGGAGCGTCTCTTCAGTCTGAAACGAGGAGCACAAAAAGCAGCTCCGTGCGAGACCTTTGGATGTTTCCTCCCGTCGTCCTGAACGTGCGGCTCGTTCGTGTGAATAATGTCCCGCCTTCGCCGAGTTGCGACGCCTTCACCGTCTGAAGACCTGGACGACATTTGGACTTTTTCTTTGTGTCGCGTGTGACGAGCGAAGACGAAACGCAAACACGGTTTTGTGGGAAATGTCCAAACGATGCAGTGATGAGGAAGTGTGAGGGGACGGCCGTAACCGGGGGCGACGGGGCTACACACTGGATTTACAGCAGAAGGTCTTGGAAGATGATGGGGTAAAGGACGGCCGATATCCTGGTCCGATATCTGGGGATTTTTCTCTCATATTCATTGATCTCCATTTATTTTTAATATACAGTGTTTCTACCGGGCATGAAGTCTTTAAACGTGTCCAGATCAAGGCCGTAAATGTCGTTAAAAAGCATTAATTGGATTCAAACTGCGTTAAATCTAAATGTGTTAAAACATGATGACGTTGTGAATTCAGCACAAACACCAAAATGATTCTTAAACATAATTCAGCTGCAGTTTGGGCTGAAATTGACTCAAACTTCAAATCATAACAGTGACTTCCTGTTTGGATCCAGCGCGCCAAAATAAAAGCACACAGCTCGTCTCATTGGTTAGTTCAGCAGGTACTTGCAACAATCAATCAATCAATCAAATGTTATTTGTATAGCGCCTTACAACAGCCAGAAGGTGCCCAGGGCGCTTTCCAGAATAGAAATAAAAGATATAATAGACATCAATAAAAACAGCAGTCGAGTCAGTGGCTATGCATCAAAAGCTCGTCTGAAAAGATGTGTCTTCAACTGTGATTTAAAAAGACTCAACTCAGTGATGTTTTGAAGCTGTACCGGAAGTGCGTTCCACAGCTTTGGGCCTTGGACGGCAAAAGAACGGCCTCCAAACTTTTTGTATTTGAACTTGGGGATGACCAGGGAGGTGTGTTCAGAGGAGCGCAGAGTTCTGGCTGGTTGGTAGACCGTTACTAAGTCGGCGAGGTAGGCCGGGGCCAGGCCATTGATGGCCTTGAACACAAACATCAAGACCTTAAACTCCACCCTAAACCGCACTGGGAGCCAGTGGAGAGAGAAGAGGACAGGGGTGATGTGTGAGCGTCTGGAGGTGTTGGAGAGAAGACGGGCTGCTGCGTTTTGTACCAGTTGAAGTCGATTGAGGAGTGAGTGGTTAAGTCCAGTGTAGAGGGCGTTACAGTAGTCTATCCTCGAGCTGATGAAGGCATGAATGGCTTTTTCAAGGTCGGCTCGGGACAAGAATGGGTTGATCTTACTGAGTAGCCTTAGCTGGTAAAAGCTCGCTTTCACAACTGCACTTATCTGTTTGTCAAAAATCATACTGCTGTCAAAAATAACACCCAGGTTACGGATGGCGGGAGCAAACTGAGGTGTAGGATGACCAAAACTGGGGGAGCTGTTAGGTGAGTCCGGGGTGAACAGGATGTACTCAGTCTTTCCTTCATTCAAGTGAAGGAAGTTCTGGGAGAGCCATTGTTTGATGATGTGAAGGCAGTTATAGAGAGGGTCCAATGCAGAACGGTTGCTCAGAACCACAGGAAGGTAGATCTGGAGGTCATCTGCATAGAAATGGAAGTGGACGTTGTGATTAGAAATAAGTTGACCAAGTGGCAGCATATAGAGTGAGAACAGGATAGGACCGAGAATGGAGCCTTGAGGCACACCGGATGACAGAGGAGCAGCTGAGGAGGAAAAGTCATTGAGCATCACTGAAAATGTTCTGTTTGTGAGATATGATGAAAACCATCTGAGAACCATGCCTTGCAGACCAACAGTGTGTTCAAGTCGGGAGATGAGGATGGCATGATCCACAGTGTCAAATGCAGCGGTCAAGTCCAGTAACACCAAAACCACAGAGCTTTTACAAGAATGTAATTAAATACACATGTTTGTCTGATAATAGTTGGGCAGAAAGAAAGCTGAACTAATGAATAAGATGGTGCTTTTATTTTGGCGTGCTGGATGGAAACAGGAAGTCACTTCTTGGGCGGCGTTGTTATGATTTGAAGTTATGCACAGAGACGATTTACCTCATTTGTTTTTTGTCTTTACAACGAGCTCCCTCTGAAGAACCTCAACGTAAAGGTCCTGAATAGGGCTGGGTTTTTATTATTCCATAAAATCTATATTTGTATCATTTATTTGAGCTGAAACGACTTCCTTTAATGCCGCCCCTGGACCAACAGCGTCTGAACCCGGATCTAAAGATATACATTAAAGTTGTGTTTCTCATTCTGTTAAAAGGCTATGGGGGAAGTGAATGGACCAGTGGGCGGAGCTATGGAGTTTAACGTAATAAACCTAAAAGTCCCAAAATCTCCATGTTTTTCCCCGAATATCAATTAACCCTTTAGTGCCAAAGTCACGGCCGTCCCACTTTAGCCACTGCCCGGTCCCATCAGTTTCTATGATCAATGTATTTTCTACTGTTCACATCAAGTTATTTCACGATTTGCTCCAAAACCTTTTGTCATTTGGGCCACGAGGAAGAAAACATTTTAATATCGTCACATTTTTGGTTAAATTTGCGATTTAAAATTTTTTTATTTAAATTTTTTTCTAAAACGTGATCAATAAAGGAGTTTTTTCTTCTCGCCGCGGCCCGGATACATTTGCTGTAAAATGACATAGTTTTGTACAGTTGTGTTTAAATGTGCGTGTTGTAAATGGAATGAAAGTTTTTTATGGCTGTTTTTACAGTAAATAAATATTACGGCTTTTCTTTTGTATAAAAATGCGAGTGTGAAGAAAACGATGCTTTGAAATAAACAGTTACATCCTGTGGTCGTTTTCTTTATGATTCAGAGACTTTGTTTTGTTTGTAAGAATTTAAGGCTAATGTTGAAACTGGGGCCGTCCCGATCCGATCTTCAGCATCTGTGGCCCAGTCTGAGGATGATGATGCTCCACTTTAACTTCAGCCACTTTAACTACAAACAAATATTACATTGACTCTGTGATGCATTCCTGCTGTTTGTTTATGGAACTCTCCACAGTTTGGACCCTTATAGTTTTTAGCATCGAGTGAATCAGCTCTGTGGTAATTCATGGACATAAAACACACGAGCGCCTTTTCTTCAGTTCGGCTTTACCCAAATCTAAACCCTTTGACTGGAGAGTGTTCGGCCTATAAGCCGGTGTGACCTCGTTTGAATGATCGAAACTTTTTTGTCACATATTTGTTGTGTTTTTGTTTACAGCCTATAGGCCGCTGCAATGCCTAATTTGAAAGCTAAGACCTTGTCGTTTCTGAATGTGTGTCAGATCTGTGTGAGTAAACTCACCTTGCAGGTGTTGGACGGTAACTGGTTCCAATGTTACAGTATGTTCTAGGAAAACACGGCTCTTCTTTTGGAAGGAAGTGGTCAGTCAGAAACTCCGCCTTCAGGGAGCCTAAAGGGGCGGAGCAGCTCTCCCCATGATTCCAGGCCAAAACATGACTCCGCCCCCTCTTGGTGACATCACAGCCTTGTTGGGACATGGTGGCCGTTCACCAACATCCACTACTCCATCATCTGACCATCCAGGGTCACACGGCCTCATCAGTGAGACTGTTTGGAAATGAGTCTTCATGTATTTGAGCCACTGCAGCCTCTGGACTGGAGGTCCTACACCGTGATGTTCAGGAGACTCCAGAGGCTCCAGCAGCTTCAAATACCTGTTTGCTGCTTTGTAGCAGCTGTTCTCTTAATCTGATGTGTTTGTCTGGCAGAAACCGTCCTCATTGTGCCTTTATCTGCACAAACCCGTGTGTCTCTGAATCAGACACAAATCTCTGAACAGTTCGATGATCACGCTTCATCTCTCGTGGAACTTCCTTCAGTCGTTTTTCCCTTAACTGGGTGAACCTGACACTGACAAACGAATCATCCCAGGCGTCTGAGACGATGTCAGTGATTCAAAAAGCCCTGAGACACAAAACCATCCATGAGTTTCAGTGAAAAACTTATTTTTAATGACTCTGAAATATAATTTGCATAATAATTTGGAACATACTGTAGTCGTGTCTGAACTTATTTCTAACTTTCCAAACATCCCAGTTCTTCACAGCTCATTTCACAACTTTCACAATAAAGCAACAACTGACCTGCTATTGAGCTTTGACCTGATAATGAGAGAAACTATTTCATTCCACTGGCACAAAACAATATCAGTATCTTTATGACGGCTCTGAAACCAACTCAAATATATAGAAACTTGAATAAATGTTTGAAAACAGCATTAAAACCGGATGAGTGAGTTCAATCCGGATCTGTGTCTTTAAAAACCTCCGTCAGAAGTTTGTGTGTGAGTCATTGCACACGCCTCGTTCCAAACCAGGACACACTGATCAGACACAAACGTCTCTGCGGAGCCTGGACTGAGGTGAGTCTGAAGGGTTTCTCACATAAATGGTGTTTAAATAGTATAATAAATAAATGTATTATATTATTCAAATATAATCTAGTCTAATGTGGCCTTTTATCTGCTGTTGTGTCAGCAGGAGGTTCAGATAGAGTTGTGTGTTTTTACTGTGTTTGTCTCTAACTTTCCTTGGTCAAATCTGGCCTGAGGTCACGTTTGCTCTAAGAGAGACTTCTTTCACTGATGTCCCTTGAAAATGACTTTACAGACATAATTAAAGACTTGTCAGCCAGAAAGTCAAGAAGACCCTTTTAAGATATATGGCTATGCTAACTTTATTATTTCTGCCATATTGTTGAAGCATGTTTTCTGCTTGTTGTTTGCAAGAGAGTCTGTTTTAGTCGTAGTTTTTTTGCTTTAAAGATTGAGATTTTGATACAAATTGCAAGATGTCATTTAACATTTATTTTGATACATGTAGGAGCAGCAGGGTCAGGGTTTTAGTGGGATTCAGGGTTAGGGTTATAGGTTAGAGTTAGGGTTTGCGCTGAGGGGCCTATGGGGACATTAAGGTGGGCCTGGTAGGCCCTATGGGAGGTGGGTGTGTGCTGGTTGTCCATAGGGATGGGTCGAGATGGCGTGGGTTGGCCCAGAGCCAGACTTGCACCAGGGCCTCGCACAACTACGCTACGCCCCTGCCCGACAAACGAATCATCCCAGGCGTCTGAGACGATGTCAGTGATTCAAAAAGCCCTGAGACACAAAACCATCCATGAGCTTCATTGAAACACTTATTTTTAATGATTCTGAAAAATAATTTGCATAATAATTTGGAACATACTGTAGTCGTGTCTGAACTTATTTCAAACTTTCCAAACGTCCCAGTTCTTCACAGCTCATTTCACAACTTTCACAATAAAGCAACAACTGACCTGCTATTGAGCTTTGACCTGATAATGAGAGAAACTATTTCATTCCACTGGCACAAAACAATATCAGTATCTTTATGACGGCTCTGAAACCAACTCAATAAACAGAAACTTGAATGAATGTCTTAAAACCGGATCCGTGAGTTCAATCCGGATTTGCAACTTTCAAAACCTCCGTCAGAAGTTTCTGTGTGAGTCATTTCTCACATAAATGGTGTTTAAATAGAGCTGAGAGTTACAGATCCACAGAGTCACGCCTTCAGCGAGCCTAAAGGGGCGGAGCAACTCTCCCCATGATTCCAGGCCAAAACATGACTCCGCCCCCTCCTTGCTGACGTCACAGCCTTGTTGGGGCCAAGGGGGGGATACGCCCCTTTTCACCCAGTTTCAGTTCGTGCTAGTGGCAGGCCGTGGTATTGCAGCCCTGCGGCCCAAAAAGCCCTTTTTGTCATAGACACTCATGTAAAAGGAGGAGCCTGTAAAATGGTCCACAGGGCATCTGGAGTTTCAGACTAAGGCTAATATATTTCTTAAAAATTACTATTTTTAGGACATATACTTTTTTTCTTCTTTGTAAAGCGTCCAAAATATTTTTTTTAAGGTTTTCCAATGGTGTGACGTCACCAGGCCTGTGGACGTGCTCGTGACTCATGAACGAGGTCTTCTCCGTGTGGTCTCTGCGGTCTGAGAGCCAAACCATTGTTTCAAACAAATAATGAACGGGAATCTACGGGACTGTACTAAGATAAACGCTAAGAACCTCAAGTGTTTTTCTTTACTCAGGACTAAAATGTATTGCGAACCTACACATGGCGGGCGTGTGTTTTAATGTTAAACATTAGGCTTATAGCTAACATGAACAACAACAACAATAAACTAATGAAGACGTGATCGTTTCCTGATTAGGCTGCACGCTTTTGAAAATAGCTTAAATGTTTGACGGAAAGCAGCGTAATGAAAAGGACAAAATAAACGGGTTTTAAGCGTGAGGTAAGGTGACTTCTTTATGATGGACAGTTCGTGAATCATAACCTTTAGTAAAGTTTGATCAGAAACAGAAACGGCACAATATACATGGCTGACAACAGAATCATTGTTCATGTTGACAAACGCACTTGTAACTCAATTTTAACTTATGAACATGGCTACTTACATTAACTTATAGAACACTTTTGTAGAGCTCCTTCTTTGTATTTAGCAAACAAATTGAAGTAAAAACTCGATTTCTATCATTTTTATCACAATAACCAGGCTGCCAGCACTTCTCGGAAAAGTGGCCGAGCGTGAGTACAGTAGCGCGGCTACGTGCGTTCCAAGGGCCGCTGTAAGCTCCGGTACAAGAGCGGCGAAACTTAGCTTATTTGGCCCCGCATTGACAAACTGACCCCCCAGGTCATCTTAACATAGCAGCTTATTCGCCTGAAATGGCCTTAAACATTCATTTTGTATTTAAAGAACGATGATATTAAGAGATTTGATACGGCGTAATGGCCGCTCTGAGGCTTCGTCATTGGGGCTTCCTCGACAGCTGTGCGCGTTCACGCTGCCTTCATAGATACAGGTGACGCGTCATACGGGACCATGGGCCGTAATGGCGGACGAAACGGGAGTCATGCGCTACTGAGCACAACTATTGAAAGAGATAGAGCTGAGACATCAGGCCTCTTCCATTTAATTTACTTCAATGGTTGGGACATGGTGGCCGTTCACCAACATCCACTACTCCATCATCTGACCATCCAGGGTCACACGGCCTCATCAGTGACGAGACTGTTTGGAAATGAGTCTTCATGTATTTGAGCCACTGCAGCCTCTGGACTGGAGGTCCTACACCGTGATGTTCAGTTGACTCCAGAGGCTCCAGCAGCTTCAAACACCTGTTTGCTGCTTTGTAGCAGCTGTTCTCTTAATCTGATGTGTTTGTCTGGCAGAAACCGTCCTCATTGTGCCTTTATCTGCACAAACCCGTGTGTCTCTGAATCAGACACAAATCTCTGAACAGTTCGATGATCACGCTTCATCTCTCGTGGAACTTCCTTCAGTCGTTTTTCCCTTAACTGGGTGAACCTGACACTGACAAACGAATCATCCCAGGCGTCTGAGACGATGTCAGTGATTCAAAAAGCCTGAGACACAAAACCATCCATGAGCTTCATTGAAAAACGTATTTTTTAATGACTCTGAAATATAATTTGCATAATAATTTGGAACATACTGTAGTCGTGTCCAAACTTATTTCTAACTTTCCAAACATCCCAGTTCTTCACAGCTCATTTCACAATAAAGCAACAACTGACCTGCTATTGAGCTTTCACCTGATAATGAGAGAAACTATTTCATTCCACTGGCACAAAACAATATCAGTATCTTTATGACGGCTCTGAAACCAAATCAAATATATAGAAACTTAAATGAATGTTTGAAAACCGGATGAGTGAGTTCAATCCGGATCTGTGTCTTTAAAAACCTCCGTCAGAAGTTTGTGTGTGAGTCATTGCACACGCCTCGTCCCAAACCAGGACACACTGATCAGACACAAACGTCTCTGTGGAGCCTGGACTGAGGTGAGTCTGAAGGGTTTCTCACATAAATGGTGTTTAAATAGTATAATAAATAAATGTATTATTTTATTCAAATATAATCTAGTCTAATGTGGCCTTTTATCTGCTGTTGTGTCAGCAGGAGGTTCAGATAGAGTTGTGTTTTTTTACTGTGTTTGTCTCTAACTTTCCTTGGTCAAATCTGGCCTGAGGTCACGTTTGCTCTAAGAGAGACTTCTTTCACTGATGTCCCTTGAAAATGACTTTACAGACATAATTAAAGACTTGTCAGCCAGAAAGTCAAGAAGACCCTTTTAAGATATATGGCTATGCTAACTTTATTATTTCTGCCATATTGTTGAAGCATGTTTTCTGCTTGTTGTTTGCAAGAGAGTCTGTTTTAGTCGTAGTTTTTTTGCTTTAAAGATTGAGATTTTGATACAAATTGCAAGATGTCATTTAACATTTATTTTGATACATGTAGGAGCAGCAGGGTCAGGGTTTTAGTGGGATTCAGGGTTAGGGTTATAGGTTAGAGTTAGGGTCTGCGCTGAGGGGCCTATGGGGACATTAAGGTGGGCCTGGTAGGCCCTATGGGAGGTGGGTGTATGCTGGTTGTCCATAGGGATGGGTCGAGATGGCGTGGGTTGGCCCAGAGCCAGACTTGCACCAGGGCCTCGCACAACTACGCTACGCCCCTGCCCGACAAACGAATCATCCCAGGCGTCTGAGACGATGTCAGTGATTCAAAGAGCCCTGAGACACAAAACCATCCATGAGCTTCATTGAAACACTTATTTTTAATGACTCTGAAATATAATTTGCATAATAATTTGGAACATACTGTAGTCGTGTCTGAACTTATTTCTAACTTTCCAAACGTCCCAGTTCTTCACAGCTCATTTCACAACTTTCACAATAAAGCAACAACTGACCTGCTATTGAGCTTTGACCTGATAATGAGAGAAACTATTTCATTCCACTGGCACAAAACAATATCAGTATCTTTATGACGGCTCTGAAACCAACTCAATAAACAGAAACTTGAATGAATGTTTTAAAACCGGATCCGTGAGTTCAATCCGGATTTGCAACTTTCAAAACCTCCGTCAGAAGTTTCTGTGTGAGTCATTTCTCACATAAATGGTGTTTAAATAGAGCTGAGAGTTACAGATCCACAGAGTCAGAGAACAGGAAGTGACATCGTGTTCAGGAAGTGACATCGTGTTCACAGGTTTTCAGGCTGAAACACGTGTTGTAGAACTCATGTATGTTCTGTGTTGGTTGTATGTTTTTACCCCATGGGACTGCGGATGGAAATGAGCTCTGAGCTAAATCTGGCATATTTACAGCACTAGTCTGTTCATTAATGTGCATTGTCCCATTGAAATAAATTCATAAATGAAAATATTGACTGAAGCGAGAGTAGCTGAAGCGAGAGTAGCTGAAGCGAGAGTAGCTGAAGCGAGAGTAGCTGAAGCGAGAGTAGCTGAAGCGAGAGTAGCTGAAGCGAGAGTAGCTGAAGCGAGAGTAGCTGAAGCGAGAGTAGCTGAAGCGAGAGTAGCTGAAGCGAGAGTAACTGAAGCGAGAGTAGCTGAAGCGAGAGTAGCTGAAGCGAGAGTAGCTGAAGTGGAGACACTATGGACGGCCCACTGTGGTCATTTCACTGGTGAGCGCGGGGACAGGACGGTGAAGGAATCCAGAGGAGACGTGTCTTTAATGAAGTTTATTGATATTGTTGGTGGTTAGATGTGTGTGGTCTGAAACAAATAAACAAAGGGAAAGAATAATGAGTATACAACTCAGGTTACATTGGTATAATGTACATATGCTATTAGACATAAACAATTAGGCGACTAAATGAATCAGCAATAAAATACTGAAAACATCTATAAACAACTAATGAGGCAGAACATATGACTAAAACAGGACATAAAGCAGGAATACATATTGGGTTACATAACTACATCACATTGCACAACTGAATATGACTTAATCAAACAAACAGGTAAACACTGAGGTGCACATGCTAATGTAGCTTAACACAGAACTAACAACATAAAACTGCCCCTACAGAAGTAAAATAAAGATATATTTACCTTGTAATCATAAACGCACGGTAAAACAAAGGTGTAAAACAGCAAAGGTCTTTCATTGGTCCAGCATGCGTCTCCTTCATCTCCCCCTGGTGCCACAGCATGAAGATAACCAAACCTACCACCAGGGGGAGCACTGCTCGGCTCGGCTTTCCAACAGCAATGTTACTCGAGTACTATTAGTACTACTTTGAGCGAAAAAGTCAGATTTATTTTCATTGACGCCGTAAATTGTGTGAAACAAAAATGTGGAAATCGTGAAATTTACAAAGAAAATACAGAAAAACTCAACTCTTCGGTGTCGCTTTACATTAAGGTAATACTTTACAAGCATATTATTATTTCCTTATTAATACTTAACGAGTACACCTTAATATAAAGCGTTACCAATGATTCTAAAATCAAATCAAATCAAATCAAACTTTATTTATAAAGCGCTTTTCATACAAAATGTAACACAAAGTGCTTTACAGTGCTTAAAAATCATTAAAATCGTCCCCACCAGTAAATATACATAAAAACTACAACCCCACCACCCGCACACACAGACACACAGACACACAGACGTACAGACAGCCAGCAGTTAAAAGTCTTAAATAAAAATGGACATAGAGTTGAGTACGTAAGGCTGGGTACAGATGGACCGAAAGAGGAAACATCATCCAAGGAGCCGTCTGCACCAGGAGCAGCCCATCGCCCACAGCCACAGAGCGCCAACTCAGGGGGCCCGGAGTAGGTGTAGGAGAGATGTCCTATCTCCATCCAGGCACCCCCAGGAGAGCGCCCGCATAGCCGCAGCCAACCAGCACTCCTGGGGCAGAGGGCTCCCTCAGAGGAACCACTAGGAGAACATAAAAAATAAATAAATAAATAAAATAACTAAAAAATAGATAAATAAATACAATAAAAATTATAAATATATATATATATATACACACACATAAAAAATAAATTAATATTTAATAAGAGATACATTAAAAAACAGCTAAAACTGTGCGTGAAATAGCACAGGATAAAGAGAGGGAAACTAAAGAAATAATAGAACTAAAACCGGTAAATAAGGTTAATCTAAGTAAATATTAATTAAAAGCTAAACTAAAAAGGCGGGTCTTGAGCCTGCTCTTAAAAACATGAACGTTCTCTGCGGTCCTGAGCTCCTTTGGCAGGTCGTTCCAGAGGCGAGGGCCATAATATTGGAAAGACGCCTCGCCGTGAGTCTTTCTGTTGACTTTAGGAATAACTAGGAGACCCCTGCCGGAGGAGCGAAGGGACCGCGAAGGCTCATATGGTAAAATCAGTTCTGAAAGATAAGAAGGACCAAGACCATTAAGACATTTAAAAACCATTAAAAGAACTTTAAAATGGATCCTGAAACACACGGGGAGCCAATGCAGCGACTCTAAAACCGGTGTAATGTGGTCCCGCCTCCTGGTCTTCGTCAGGACACGAGCTGCTGAATTTTGTAAAAGTTGTAAACCTGAGATACTCTTTTCGGGAAGACCAGAAAGCAGGGCATTACAGTAGTCAATACGACTGGTGATAAAAGCATGCATTAGCGTCTCCGTGTTGGCCCGAGAGAGAATGGGGCGGACTCTGGCTATGTTCTTTAGATCTTTGTGATATTCTTAATGTGTGGAATTAAAGTCAGCTCAGAGTCAAAAATCACACCCAGGTTCTTCACCTGTGACGAAGGATTAAAAGACAATGACTGTAGTTTGGGTAAAAGTTTCTCTCTCTGGGCCTGAGGACCGATGACTAAAACCTCAGTTTTGTCCTGGTTAAGCTGGAGAAAGTTTTCTGCCATCCAGGATTTGATCTAAAATGCAGTTAAAAAGTGCATCCATTGGCCTGGTGTCATCAGGAGACACGGAGATGTACAACTGTGTATCATCAGCGTAACTATGAAAGTTGACTCCATGTCTCCTGATGACATCACCAAGAGGGAGCATATACAGGTTAAAAAGCACTGGGCCTAAAATCGAACCTTGAGGCACACCACATGTAATATTATGGACCTTGGAGGAGCAGGTATCCACACTTACCATGAATGTCCTGTCTGTGAGGTAGGATGTAAACCATTTGTGGACAGCACCAGAGAGGCCGATGTGTTTTAAACGAGTTAAAAGAATAGTATGGTCGACTGTATCAAAGGCAGCGCTCAGATCCAGTAGAACCAACACTGTCAGCCTTTTGGAATCATAATTTAATCTAAAATCGTTTAAAATCTTTAAAAGGGCTGTCTCGGTGCTGTGGTTTACCCTAAAGCCAGACTGAAATTTCTCAAGGACGTCATGTGCATTTATAAAGTCGCTAAGTTGGGTAAAAACAAGTTTTTCTAAGATTTTGCTTAAAAATGGTAAGTTGGATACCGGTCTAAAGTTGTTAAAATCATTACGGTCCAAATTGCTCTTCTTCAGCAGAGGCCTCACCACCGCCCCCTTAAAGGCAGCAGGGAAGACCCCCGTCTGAAGGGAGCAATTCATCATGTGTAAAAGCTCGTCTCTAAGAGATCCATAAAAAGTTTTAAAAAACGGGGTTGGGACCGGGTCTAAAGGACATGTGGTGGACCGGGTCTAAAGGACATGTGGTGGGCCTCACTGAGGAGAAAACTTTATCAAGCATCTCAGCATTAACCTGGACAAAACTGTGCAGTGTTTCCTCTGGAACAAGTAGACAACCAGATGTTTTTAAAACCGTGTTACTTTGAGTAGATAAAATATTACATCTGATACATCGACTTCATCAAAATGAAGCATTTGCCGCTGAAAGATTTACTCACAGTGGAAAAAGTTACAATTATTTTGACTCGACTAAGAAACAGACACTTCATTATAACTTTACTCCAACAGAAGTAAAAGCGTCTGATAAAACACGAAAACACTAAAAAGTACAAGTTCTTCCAAGAGTTACTCAAGTACATCTAAAGTAAATGATATATTTACAGGTTGAAAACTATGGAGGATTGAAAGTGCCACAATTAAATAAATAAATACACCATTAAATAATTAAATAAATGTGTCATTAATTAAATAAATGTGTCATTAATTAATTAAATTACCAATGATTCTGTGTAAAAATATATATATAATTATTTATCTATTTAATTAATTATTTCATGGTCCTGTGTTGCAGTGTTTCATGAATTAATTTTATCTGTCAATTTCGCCCATCAAAAGTTGTGGGCGGGCTAAAGCCTGGTTAACTCAAATCTTGTCTAATCCATTGCTTTGGCCTGAAGTGTTTTTTGGAAACATGGCGGCTACGCTGATGGAGGACCTTCATGAGGTTTCAAGGGAGTTGGTGCGAGATATTTTAGACCTTGCTGAGTATGTGGAAGCAGGACCTGCAGACCCCGAGCATATACAGAATAAAGCGGAGGAATTTATTGAAGTTCTTGGAGTTATTTCCGCACTTTCTGACCAAGGCATTGACCGTAGAGTGACCGAAATTTTAGAAGAAGTACTCTACAGGGGTGCTAGTCGGAATGTGCCGTTGCCTCAATGCCCCGGTCGCAATGTACCGCATCCATTGGTTTTACCGCCACCTACCGGGCGGATGAGTGCTCTTTACGATTATTGAGAAACAGCAGATATTAATTTTAAAAAAGTTATTTCTTGACATCCCTTGATGGAGTGATTGAGGCTTGTGTTTAGTTGTTTTTGCTTGAGTATTCAAACCTACGTAAGGGAGAATAGCGCCCCCCAGCGTATCGGAGTATGTTCACTAGTCTGCATCAATCCATTATTCTGGAATTGATTTGCCTTGACTCGATGAGCAGGATGACCAATCAGGTGTTAGGACCCACCCCTCAAACTTTGATGGGCGAGTTTGACAGATTAAATTAATTCATGAAACACTGCAACACAGGACCATGAAATAATTAATTAAATAGATAAATAATTATATATATATATTTACACAGAATCATTGGTAATTTAATTAATTAATGACACCTTTATTTAATTATTTAATGGTGCATTTATTTATTTAATTGTGGCACTTTCAATCCTCCATAGAAAACTTCCCTAGTGCTGCTTTAAGTCCAGCTCTTCTTTAATGTTGTAGTTTTGTGTTTCTTAAAAGCTGAAAACTCTCGACTCTTTGATTTCTGTGATTTTTTGCTCCATAAAGTTTTTCCTTTCGCTGGTTTTCAACTTTTAGAGTTTTCTGTTTCAAATTGTCGAGACTTTCTCCGTTTCCAAACCTTTTAATAACGACTTTCACTCCATCTGACCCGTCCTTTTGTTGTTTCTGATCTTCAGAGCTCTTTCCAACATGGCGTCCAGACGGGAGCAGGACCTGAGCTGTCCCATCTGCTTTGAGCTCTTCAGAGATCCTGTGGTTCTGACCTGCAGCCACAGCTTCTGTAAGGTCTGTTTGGAGAACTGGTGGGAGGACAAACCACTGAAGACCTGTCCAGTCTGTAAGAGAAGGTCCTCGAGGGATAATCCTCCAAAGAACCTGGCCCTGAAGAACCTGGTGGAGACGTTCACAGAGGAGAAAGGGCAGACTGCTCCAGCTGCAGAGCAAACATCTCCATCCCCACAGCAGCCCGAGTGCAGCCTTCACTCTGAGAAGCTGCGGCTCTTCTGTCTGGACCATCAGGAGCTGATCTGTCTGGTCTGTAGAGACTCCAGGACTCACAAAGACCACAGGTTCAGTCCCATCGAGGAGGCAGCCTCAGACCTGAGAGAGCAGCTGAGGAGAAACATCAAACCTCTACAGAACAAACTGAAGGTAAGAGACCTCCTCCTCCTGTTCCAGTCAGAAGAACGTGTCCACAGAGCTCTGTCCGAGCAGACCGTCTCCTGCAGCATCAGCCCAGAGGAACATCAACATGTCCTGCTACAGAAAGGGAAGTCTGACTCTAAATAACTCTGATGTTTCTCCTCAGGTCCTGGATAAGAGCAGAGCACGGTTTGATGAAGCAGCGGCTCATATCTCGCTCCAGACCAAACAAACACAGACACAGATCAGAGCGGAGTTTGAGAAACTGCACCAGTTTCTGAGGGACGAGGAAGAGTCCAGGATGAAGGCTCTGAGGGAGGAAGAGGAGCAGAAGATCCAGAACATGAAGGACAAGATGGCCGCCCTGAGCGAAGACATGGAGGCTCTGTCCAAGACCATCTCAGAGACAAAGGAGCAGCTGAGAGCAGCAGACGCCTCCTTCCTGCTCCAGTACAAGACTGCAGAGGAGAGGCTGCAGCGCTGCCCCCTGGTGGAGAAGCCAGAGATGGGAGAAAAAGATCTGATAGACCAGGCCAAACATCTGGGAAACCTGGGCTTCAACATCTGGATGAACATGAAGAAACTGGTGCAGTTCTTCCCTGTGGTTCTGGATCCAAACACTGCAGGCCCTGATCTCATTCTGTCTGAAGATCTGACCTCAGTGAGAAAAGGAGAGAGACAGAAGGTCCCAAAGAACCCACGGAGACCGAAGTATCGCTCTGTACGTGGATCAGAAAGGTTTGTCTCTGGGACTCACAGCTGGGAAGTGGAGGTCGGGGCGAGTAAGGTCTGGACTGTGGGTGTGGGTGGAGAAGTTCAGAGAGGAGCGGACACTGAGGGTAAAGGTTGGTCCATACGTTTCACTGATGGTGAATATTCAGCCTTTTCTCTCCCAGACTCAGATAAACGTCTCTCGGTGAAGAACCTGCAGAGAGTTGGAGTGAAGCTGGACTTTGACACAAAAACATTGACCTTCACTGACCTCGACACAAACACAGACCTTCTCACAGTCACAGACTCTTTCACTGAGATCGTTCCATATTTAGACACACGTGATGCTCCTGTGAAGATCTCACCAAAGAGCATCACAGTAACAGTGTAGAATCTACAGCTCCATGTTACTGTCCTCTCTCTTTAATTAAGTTCCTGATGAAAAACAGTCAGAGCTCAAATTGCCTCCACTAAAACTCTGTTGATCCCGAGTCGTGTCACTGTCGATCTGTTTTGATTTAAATCTACACTTTATCAACATGTGAAGATATTTTGATGTTTAACTGGACCAGGAAATAATGAGAGTCTGTCAGTGTTTTATTCTATTATGTTCTCTTTGTTTTTTGCTCTTAAAACAATAAAGACTTTTTCTATTTTCCACAAAGACTCCATTACCTCGTCATCAACAGGATCCAGACTTTTTGTCTCAATGTTGATGTTTCTAAGAATTAAAAATCTCAAACAGATTCATCCAGTTTGAACTCGACACATGACTCAATGACTCGAGATCAAGACCAAGAGATCAGTGGCTCTCACACTCCAGCTCCACCTCCAAGAGTTTGAGGGAAGAGTAAATATATTTACTCGAGTACAAGTAAAAAGGTTGTTTCCGCTCCAGAAGGAAAACGTGGAAATGACGGAGGTTCGTCGCCTGAATGTAGCTTTACTTCACCGTCGGAGCGATGGTCTGTAAAAGAAACAAAAATTAACAATCAAGAGCCTCTCGATGGGACGTGTTTCTCCATCTCCCAAGCGTTTCCTTATTTTAATCTTTTTTATATTTCCTTATTCTTTGCCTTTCCCCCTGTTGGGAACGCAGGAGGGAGTTTGATTGTTTACTTTGAACATTTCTTCCGTTACATTTGTGAAGGATCTAAACTTGGACTATTATGTGTATAGAGCATCATCTCCAGCGATCTTGGCGGGACGTCCTGAGATCGTCCAAACACGGCCTTTTTTTTAAACTTTTGATACTTTTCTATCTGTGGTTTTTCGCCGCTCGTGTCGTCCCGGGAATTTAAAGCCTCTTCTTTTGTGTGTGTGACGTCACCGGTGCTTTTTGGAAACGTCCGTTTTCACCGACGCGACGCCGATCCTGAGCCGGAACTTTCTCCTGAGGCGGAAGTTCAGCTGAAGCCGTTTCAGTTTCAGTTTCAGTTTGTAACGACAAACACACGGAAACTCTTTCAAATTCAAAGCAAAATAATGAAATCTAGTTGATTTAAGAGCATAACCCCATTTAGTCGACCTCTTACCCCCCGGAATCGAGCACATTTACTCCAGTTTGGCTTTACCCAAATCTAAAAACATCAAAACAGGAGGATGAAAATGCAGCAAAAAGTGACAAAGAGACAAAAAACAAAAACATGCCCGAGAAGCAACAATGACACAAACATGAAGATTACTTCGGTCGGTCTTAGCTTTCAAATGAGGCGTTATGGCCGGTGCACTGTTCCTTTTGTCTCATTACAGTTTCAGGCGTGTGTTTAGCTGAGACGTGCGACATATCGATTTCCAGATATATCGCGATATTTTGAGACGATACGATACTTTTTTTTACGAATATCGATACTTTGACGTCATGCATATGAATGAGTAACGTCATACATACTAATGAGGCAGCAGGGCTCCACTGTTTTCAGTCAATAGAGGCCAATAATGATGAAGAATCAGACCAGCAGGGGGCAGCACTACAGTTTTAAGCTCTTGGACCAAACACTGTCACACAAATAAATGACTTTTAATGAGAGTTCTTATAATTATAATAAAAAATGTGGGTTTGATTTATTCCTTTTTAAACAGGACTGTGGTTTCTTTATTTAAATGTAAATGAGTCGCTGACAGATCTATAGACCCAGTGAGTGAGTCAGGGATCATTTATAAAAGTGGAACAAAGCACATGAACAGAAATGTAAATGAGTAATATGTTAAAATAAAGGTTAAAAGTAGCTTGTTTTTGTAATGGTGATGTATCGTAGATTATTTTTCTGCAATATATCGATTATCGCAGTATCGGCGTATCGTGAGATCATTATTATGGAATCGTGAGGTTCCCAGAGGTCCCCCCCCTAATGCTGGCGGGGTTTATGTTGGGGGAAAAGGGGAAGTCCTGTAAATGCTCCGGTTGTTGCTCCGCCTCTGACCCGGGGCAGTGATGTGTTGACGGGACACTGACCGAGATCCTCTCACGACGACGGTTCCAAATATCAGACCCTGATGTCGGCCGCAGCTCGTCTTCTGTCGGACGGTGGTTCTATTTGAAATCCCTGAGCTCTGGGGCCGACGGGCTGTGAGCTCCAGTCCAGAAGCTTTTAGATTTGGGTAAAGGCGCTCGGTGAGAGGCTAAAGGAAGCTAACGGCTAACTGGAGTTCATGAGCTAAAAAAAAAAATAGGCCAAACTCTCCCTTTACAAAGTTTCAGAGTTTTCCAGGAAGTGACTCATTCATTCACAAATACTGACCGGTTTGGTATCCACGTGTAGCAGGAAAGGCTGTGATCCAAATATGGTCATTTCCTGTGTGGGAGGAGCCGTGCGTGATATTATTTTTGCTAAAACATCGTCAACACAATTATATTCCAGACTTTGCTGAAGATTGTTCTGAGCTTTCCTGAGTTTGTGACGTTTATCGTTTCACTTCCTTATCGGACACGGACAGGAAGTGACGTGGAAGGTAAACTGTTTAAACTGTTGCCGTGCCGACCAGGTTAAGTCGAGCTGCTCTGGAATGTTTCCTCCTCCTATGTCACTTCCTGTCCGCGGCTGAAACATTCAAATAAAAGTAACTTTCCTGCCAAACGTTTCTTCATTAAAACTGCCACTTCACTGAAATAAAAAGATCATTTTTAAAAGCGTTCAAACCTGTCATATGTACTTTAAGTAAAAGTATCTCATACATTATTAAGTAAAAGTATCTCATACATTATTAAGTAAAAGTATCTCATACATTATTAAGTAAAAGTACAAAAGTATGTTGTAAAATGTACTTTATAAGTTAAAAGTATTTAATAGTTTAATGTGCAGGATTTTTCAAAATCATTTGAATCAAACCAGGTCTAAACCAGGCAAGGCCGTGGGAAGCCAGGGTGCTGAGGATGCTGCAGCACCCCCTGGTGGATAGTTTGTGTATTGCAAGCAAAATATTATTAAACAGGAAATAAGCACAGAAAAAGCGTTTTTGGGGGAAATCCTGTCCCTCACCCCCCCCCCCCCTAACAAAAATAAGTTCCCACGGCTCTGAAACCAGGTCTAAAACAGGAACTAAACCAGGACTGACCGAGATCGGGTCTAAACCAGGTCTAAACTGGGACTAAACCAGTTCATCGTAAAGAGGTCGCTTTGAAAATAAAATACTTTTAACCCATTTTAAAAAAATGTACTGGAGTAAAAAGTACAGATACAGGCTCTGAAATGTAGTGAAGTAAAAGTACCTATAATGTGTACTCTTTACTTAGTTACTTTCCACCACTGCTAATAACGAGTTTATTCCAAAACTAAACCAGATCCAAAAGTGTCGACGTTTAAACTCGTTTCCATCCGTTGGATTCCGGGGCTGAAAACGTCGGCTTCATTTTGACACAAAGACCAAATAATCGAGAAGTGGATTTTGCTCATAATGAAGTATCGAGGCTCGTCTCACCTGCTGATGTCACGAGGTGGTGGTTCCACCTCGTGACATCGCTGCCCCCTGGTGGAGGAGCCAGAGTTGGAATATGAGGATCTGATAGACCAGGCCAAACATCTGGGAAACCTGGGCTTCAACATCTGGATGGACATGAAGAAACTGGTGCAGTTCTTCCCTGTGGTTCTGGATCCAAACTCTGCAGACCCTGATCTCATTCTGTCTGAAGATCTGACCTCAGTGAGAAAAGGACGGAGACAGAAGGTCCCAAAGAACCCAGGGAGACTTAGAGATGGCTCTGTATTTGGATCAGAAAGGTTTGTCTCTGGGACTCACAGCTGGGAAGTGGAGGTCGGGGCGAGTAAGGTCTGGTCTGTGGGTGTGATTGGACGTGTTCAGAGAGGAGCGGACACTGAGGTTGGAGGATGTTGGTCCATATGTTTCACTGATGGTGAATATTCAGCCGTTTCTCTCCCAGACTCAGTTAAACTTCTCTCGGTGAAGAACCTGCAGAGAGTTGGAGTGAAGCTGGACTTTGACACAAAAACATTGACCTTCACTGACCTCGACACAAACACAGACCTTCTCACAGTCACAGACTCTTTCACTGAGATCGTTCCATGTTTACACACACGTGATGCTCCTCTGAAGATCTCACCAAAGAGCATCACAGTAACAGTGTAGAATCTACAGCTCCATGTTACTGTCCTCTCTCTTTAATCAAGTTCCTGATGAAAAACAGTCAGAGCTCAAATTGCCTCCACTAAAACTCTGTTGATCCCGAGTCGTGTCACTGTCGATCTGTTTTGATTTAAATCTACACTTTATCAACATGTGAAGATATTTTGATGTTTAACTGGACCAGGAAATAATGAGAGTCTGTCAGTGTTTTATTCTATTATGTTCTCTTTGTTTTTTGCTCTTAAAACAATAAAGACTTTTTCTATTTTCCACAAAGACTCCATTACCTCGTCATCAACAGGATCCAGACTTTTATTTGTTTTATTTTGTTAAGTTTTCGTCACTTTTTCAAACATTTCTTCTCGTGTTTCAGCCTCGTTTTTGTTTCTTTTTTGTTGCTGTTTTGACACTTTTTTAAAGACGCTTTCAGATTTGGGTAAAGCCAAAGTGGGTTTAAGGCGGTGGTTAAGAGGTTAAAATGATCAGAACCAAAAAGAAGCCCCGCCCACCGCTTTCAAATGTTCCTTTGTTCCAAGTTCCGTGATGTAAAAGTGGAAGAGCAAATTCACGTTATCAGAGAAAATCTGTAGCTATTTGTCTCTTCAATAAAAAAGTGAAAATAATCTGTAGATGAACAGAACCACAAACCTGGGCCTGTGGACAGTCTTTAGACGGCTGCTTTTTTTAAAGAGTCAATTGTTTATTCAGTCGCACATGAAGCTGATGCCTCCATAGTTTACAGTCTGCATTTCTCATGTACATTATACCTATGTAAGCTGAGTTGTATACTCATTATTCTTTATATGAGACTACCCGCTCTACCATCCGCGCCACCATCGCCCAGTATGGCCTTAAATATCAGTGGTGCACATCAGCATCGGCTTTAGAAAAACCCATATTGGTCGACCTCTGATAGATATTTCTTTACATTTCTATGATTGAAATGTTTACTATAATAAATGTTTAACTATATGAGAGATTAAAAAAATACACTTTCATCAAATTACATATCTTAAAATATTGGCCAATATATCTGCTATCGGCCATGCCAACCCCCTCATATCGGTATCGTCTATACTCCTGTCTATGAAGCTTCTGAACGTGTTGAATTGTGACAGCAGGGGGCGCTGTATATTCATGTTTAGTAGGTACTTCAGAGGGAGCTCGTTTGAAAGACAAAAATCCTTAGATTCCAAAACATAAGTCTCGGTCTTTTATGATTCTGAAATGATACGCAAAAGTCTACAACATAAAATATATAAAATAGGTACAAACTTGTGACCGATTTTCACCGTGATGTTTCTCCGCTCCCCTGAGGCCTAGCAATTCGTGGGAGGGCCCATTTCAAAGCACTGATGGAGCTCTTTCCAGGGCAAAACAACGGAAAGTCTCACTTTCGGCTCCGCAGATATCGGTCCGATATCGAAAACTATGGTCTATGATTAGAGGAGGGACTCCTTCGGCCCTGGGTCTCTAGAGCCTGTCCGTCCATGGGAGTGGATCGCTCCTTCTGTGGTTCTCCTCAAGGTTTCTCGTTTCTCCCACTGGGTTTTTGAGTTTGTCCTTGCCGTGCTGGAGAGTCTAAGGACAGGGGACGCCCGAGCTGCTCGTCTCCACTGCTGACGATTATTTGGACTTTATGTTTGCCTGAATATTTGATTCACCGGAACTTTACACTGTCTTATTTACTGCTCTGTTTTATTGCCTTAATGTTTCTTACAGCTGTGAGGAAACTAAGGTTGTGATATTGGACTATACAAAACCATTGATTGAAGTGCCCTTCAGACATACCACCTTTGGCAAGACTGTTCTTTCAGTCAGGGGCTGTAACATCTGGAACAGCAGCCCTCTCACTATAAGAGAATGCCACACATTTAAAGGAATAGGCCACCGTTTTTACATACTGACATATGTTCTTACCTTAGACTAGTTGATATGTACCTGTCTGGTCTTTGTCCGTGCGCTCTGTCATGCAGACGGAGCACAAACGCAGCCTCCTCCACATACTGTGTAGTTCCAAATCAGCTCCCGTTAGAAGCTACCAAACTCTTCCACGTTGTCCCTATTTAAATACAGTTACGTGACGTGTTACACTACAAAGTATAGTAACACAGAAATGTAACATGTCGATTTTCTCAGCGGATAAAAAGGGGTACTATATTGTGAGGCGTAATAATACGAGGAGCACTACGTCCGCGCACTAACTCCTAAAGACTTCTCTCCCGCTCACTACAAGTCACGCTGCTTCTATTGACGGAAGTGAGCGGGAGAGAAGTCTTTAGGAGTTAGTGCGCGGACGTAGTGCTCCTCGTATTATTACGCCTCACAATATAGTACCCCTTTTTATCCGCTGAGAAAATCGACATGTTACATTTCTGTGTTACTATACATTGTAGTGTAACACGTCACGTAACTGTATTTAAATAGGGACAACGTGGAAGAGTTTGGCAGCTTCTAACGGGAGCTGATTTGGAACTAGACAGTATGTGGAAGAGGCTGCGTTTGTGCTCCGTTTGCATGACAGAGCGCACGGACAAAGACCAGACAGGTACATATCAACTAGTCTAAGGTAAGAACGTATGTCAGTATGTAAAAACGGTGGCCTATTCCTTTAAACTCTATATTGACTAGAGTTCCTAGTAAAGCTTCTAGAATTATTCAAAATTGCTTAAGTTGTACAACATTATAATTCAAATATTACTAAATAAAAATAAACCAATTTACATTAGTTTACATTCAGTAACAGAAATAGTTTTTTTCTGAAAGGTGTATAGCAAGTGCACTTTAAGCTAAAAAATAACACTTATGCTTCAAGTGCATAAACATTTCTTACAATTTAAATAACTTAAAAACTTTTAAAATAAAAACAGGCACAGTGCAGGTGCCAGCACTTGACATTAACGTTACTAATTTGCACAGTGGCTAACCCACATTAGCACCACCAGGGTAAAAATTAGCATGTGCTAAATCCACAATTTTGCACAGAAAACGGAATTTTACAACCTTACACACATGACTTGGCATAAACCTTCAAATAGTATTTCGTATAAAATGAATTGGGACCTTGGATTATCGTTTTTATCTCTAACAAGTGCATTTTTGTAGTGAAAAACCTGGCGGAGATACCACTCGGAGATTAGCATCCGGAGATTAGCATGCTAACCTCCGGATACCACTCGGAGATTAGCATCCGGAGATTAGCATGCTAACTAGCCCCCATACACAATGAATGGCACTCACCATGCTACATCACACGTGGGACATGGGGTTTCCCAGCTCGTGTGGGTTCACAGCCTTTGGGACGCTCAGTGTCTTAAATGTAAGTAAACGGATTGTCATTAATCTGTATATTGCAATGTTTAGCTTAGTTTAAGTTGTTTTTTTGCTTACCTATCACCGTGTATTTCACCAAACAGGCTGCTACCGCTACACGTTAGCTTCCCCGGAGCAGGTACAAGGTGTCTCTCTCGGTCTGCGTCTCTGGCATGTCTGACGAGCACGTACAGGACCCAGAGGTCGGGACAGGAGACTTGACCTTTTGGCTAATGATGATTTTATACTATAGCGCAATTGGCTGCTAAAATATAAACTAAAATGTTTATAACGTTTTTTTTAAATGATTTTTAACAATATTTATCAATTTATATTTATATACTTTTTAGTCAATATTTATTCTTATTATGAAATTAGGGGATTTTAATCAGAGTAATATCAATATTTATGTATCCAACACTTTTTGGTCAGATTTTTTGTCGTGTTTTCATTGCTTTTTTGTGACATACTTGACGTGTTTTTGTTTACAGCCTATAGGCCGGTGCAAAGCCTCATTTGAAAGCTAAGACCTTGTCGTGTCATGATTGTTTTTTTTTTTTTGTCCCCTCGTTTTGTCTCTTCCCTTGTATTAATGGCCCGCCCTGCCCTGATGTGTTTCCTTATGTATTTAAACCCCTGTGTTTCCCTCGTCCTGTGTCGGGCCATTAGTTTCTGAACATATGTGTCAGATCTGTGTGAGTGAAACACGGCTGGTAACTGGTTCAAATGTGAGTCGTGTCCAAACTTATTTCTAACGTCCCAGTTCTTCACAGCTCATTTCACAACTTTCACAATAAAACAACAACTGACCTGCTATTGAGCTTTGACCTGATAATGTGAGAAACTATTTCATTCCACTGGCACAAAACAATATCAGTATCTTTATGACGGCTCTGAAACCAACTCAAATATATAGAAACTTGAATAAATGTTCAAAAACAGCATTAAAACCGGATGAGTGAGTTCAATCAGGATCTGTGTCTTTAAAAACCTCAGTCAGAAGTTTGTGTGTGAGTCATTGCACACGCCTCGTCCCAAACCAGGAAACACTGATCAGACACAAACGTCTCTGTGGAGCCTGGACTGAGGTGAGTCTGAAGGGTTTCTCACATAAATGGTGTTTAAATAGAGCTGAGAGTTACAGATCCACAGAGTCAGAGAACAGGAAGTGACATTGTGTTCAGGGAGAGACTCTGACACAGGTTTACAGGCTGAAACACGGAAGGGCGTCTGACGCACCTGTAAGTAAGGCTGTTTTCAGCAAGTTGCATTTTTTCCTGCAGTTTTGTTTATTTTATATTGGAGAGAATAGCATGAGCCTCCCCAGCAACAAACCTCACCGCACGTCACTGGGCGCTTTGTAGGTCGAGTCCGCCTTAGCTCCAAAGTTAGTTCAGTCCGTGTTCACACGCGCTCGCACGGCCTATATGTCTGCCATCATACAGTGCGATTATATACTCATATTAATACTAATTTACAACCATTGCTTTCCCGATTAAGACGAGGAAAAGACAGTGATTTAATTGTTCTTAATTGTTCACTGGACGTCTGAAAGGTGCATTGTTGTCAGGCATGGAAAAATGGAAAGTATTAAAAGTAAGGTTTGTTGACTGTGGTGTAACTTTTCCTGAGGTGTAGCATTGTTTGGTATCGCTGTCGTGGCTGTTTCATTAATTGTGCTATGGCTAACCTGAGTTGGAACTTTACTTTGGCTAATGTTCACCTTTACCTTTGAATGCAGACTGATTCGTGGGTATCGAGCTAAAGCATTGGTATTCGTGTCTACCTGTAGGCTAAAGTGCGCCTCAAAATAACGTGATTGTTCTCTCTCACTGTTCACGCACGTACTATTTACTTATGTTGAATGACGTGAACACAATAAAGGCATACGGAATGAAATTATGTCTTTGCGTTGTGTTACACTTGATGGTATGAGCAGGGGATTATTGTTGCCCACTGTATTTGAATATCTTCAAGACAAGCCATGGAGTAAGTCATTTTATTCTGGGAAAAGGCTAAACCATGTGGCAGTGACAGTAATTGATAGAATGTGATGTATGACCAAAGAAGGCACAAGCATACAGTGTTTCAATGGCACAGGTTCAACATACTGTATTAATGGTAAATGGTCTCAACTTATTGCATTGTGTTATTGTATCTATCGAGTTATTGGATAAATGGTTAAATGTGTCGTCATGGTTGTAAGCCCTTGGGAGGTTTTCTGTCAAGCCAGGAATTAGATGCCATGTTAATATCACCTCCTGTTATTACATTGTCCGTGCCATAAGCTGCGCTCCATTCCCTGATAGCTTGGGTTAACCTGTTATTGTACCCATATACATTAATCAAAATCATTTTAAAATCAAATATCTCCACCACAACCATTAGCCAGTGACCCTCTTCATCACTTTTATAATCAATAATTTCCCCTGCAAACCAAAAAAAATAAAATCATCACTCGAGCAGAATGAGAAGTTCCATGTGAGTACAAAATATTGTCTCCCCATTGTTGCTTCCAGAATTTTTCATCGTCCTTGTAACAAAATAAGGTTGGCTTTGACTTCCTTACAAAATAAAAACATGGCCTTACGCTTAATGTTATTTTTTCAACCTCGAACATTTAAAGAACTAAAAACAATAGACGTACCAATGAAACAAAACACACACTTTTAAATGCGCTTAAGAAAACATAGGATTCTAGGCAGGAATGAACAATCTATCCTGGATATCTTTGACAGTAACAGACCCCTTAATCAAAGTGTGTCAATGTGATGAACATCTGCATGACACTATTCTTCACTCCTCCACTCTTTCACCGTCTAGAAAAACATACCCATCCTTCGGGTGAGCTTTGTTCCCGTTGCGTCCGGGCTTCACCATCTTCTTTTGACCAGTCCTGTCTGAGTTGGATGTGCAGCTCTTTGCAGACTCTGGCCTCCCTCGATTTCCTCCAGATCTCGTCCCTCGTGGTCCGCATGCCAAACTGCCATATGATTGGTCGTGGTCTCATGTTGAAGGCGGGATCATCCTTCTTTCCCAGACGATGGACAGTATCAACCTTCTCTCGTAGTTTTTCCACTGACACCGGGATCACTCTTACCGATCACCGTTTCTCTTGTATCCTCGTCGTCTTTCTCTGGTAGTCCGATCGATGAGATTCCATCGTCTTCCGTAGCGCCCGATTTCGCGGCATCTTTCCTTCAGCTCCTTGTTCTCTTTTGTCAACATATGGGCTTTGAGTTGGATTATTTCATTTTTATTATCTGTCACCTCTTTCTCGTTGTTCTGAATGCGCTGTTCAAAGTTTTCAAACTTTCTTTCCTCAAATCTTCGTGACAGAGTGTGAATAGCATCGTATAAACTTTCCATGCGTACTTCTCTTGATTCATCTCTCCTCTTCAGTTTTGCATCTCTTCAACAAAATCATCAAAACATGCCTCACGTCCACCCTGTAGTCATGTTCACTGAGGCTAGCTTGATCCCGGATGTTAGCCATTTGTTCAAGTATATTATTTTTGTGCTCCTTTTCAAATGCCGCGACCCGGCCCTGGATAAAGCGGAAGAAAATAAATTGGATGGATGGAAAATAAAGTTATATGTAACCGGTGCACAGAAAACGGAATTTTACAACCTTACACACATGCCTTTGCATAAACCTTTTAAATAGTATTTCGTATAAAATGAATTGGGACCTTGGATTATCGTTTTTATCTCTAAAAAGTGCATTTTTGTAGTGAAAAAGCTAGCGGAGATACCACTCGGAGATTAGCATGCTAACTAGCCCCCATACACAATGAATGGCACTCACCATGCTACATCACACGTGGGACATGGGGTTTCCCAGCTCGTGTGGGTTCACAGCCTTTGGGACTCTCAGTGTCTTAAATGTAAGTAAACGGATTGTCATTAATCTGTATATTGCAATGTTTAGCTTAGTTTAAGTTGTTTTTTTGCTTACCTATCACCGTGTATTTCACCAAACAGGCTGCTACTGCTACACGTTAGCTTCCCCGGAGCAGGTACAAGGTGTCCCTCTCGGTCTGCGTCTCTGGCATGTCTGACGAGCACGTACAGGACACAGAGGTCGGGACAGGAGACTTGACCTTTTGGCTAATGATGATTTTATACTATAGCGCAATTGGCTGCTAAAATATAAACTAAAATATTTATAACGTTTTTTTTAAATGATTTTTAACAATATTTATCAATTTATATTTATATACTTTTTTAGTCAATATTTATTCTTATTATGAAATTAGGGGATTTTAATCAGAGTCATATCAATATTTATATTTTTAATCACGTTTTTAACACCGGGTTACACTTTCCAACACATTCTTGGTGCTTTTTTATTGTGTTTTTGTCACGAATCCAACACTTTTTGGTCAGATTTTTTGTCGTGTTTTCATTGCTTTTTTGTGACGTACTTGACGTGTTTTTGTTTACAGCCTTTGGGCCGGTGCAAAGCCTCATTTGAAAGCTAAGACCTTGTCGTGTCATGATTGTTTTTTTTTTTTGTCCCCTCGTTTTGTCTCTGGTCTCGTGCTGTGTTTTATTTCGACGTGTGTTCTGTCCTTGTGGTTTCTCTTCCCTTGTGTTAATGGCCCGCCCTGATGTGTTTCCTCATGTATTTAAACCCCTGTGTTTCCCTCGTCCTGTGTCGGGCCATTAGTTTCTGAACATATGTGTCAGATCTGTGTGAGTGAAACACGGCTGGTAACTGGTTCAAATGTGAGTCGTGTCCAAACGTATTTCTAACTTTCCAAACATCCCAGTTCTTCACAGCTCATTTCACAACTTTCACAATAAAGCAACAACTGACCTGCTATTGAGCTTTGACCTGATAATGAGAGAAACTATTTCATTCCACTGGCACAAAACAATATCAGTATCTTTATGACGGCTCTGAAACCAACTCACAAATACAGAAACTTGAATAAATCTTTGAAAACAGCATTAAAACCGGATGAGTGAGTTCAATCCGGATCTGTGTCTTTAAAAACCTCCGTCAGAAGTTTGTGTGTGAGTCATTGCACACGCCTCGTCCCAAACCAGGACACACTGATCAGACACAAACGTCTCTGTGGAGCCTGGACTGAGGTGAGTCTGAAGGGTTTCTCACGTAAATCCTGTTTAAATAGAGCTGAGAGTTACAGATCCACAGAGTCAGAGAACAGGAAGTGACATCGTGTTCAGGGAGAGACTCTGACACAGGTTTTCAGGCTGAAACACGTGTTGTAGAACTCATGTATGTTCCGTGTTGGTTGTATGTTTTTACCCCATGGGACTGCGGATGGAAATGAGCTCTGAGCTAAATCTGGCATATTTACAGCACTAGTCTGTTCATTAATGTGCATTGTCCCATTGAAATAAATTCATAAATGAAAATATTGACTGAAGCGAGAGTAACTGAAGCGAGAGTAGCTGAAGCGAGAGTAGCTGAAGCGAGAGTAGCTGAAGCGAGAGTAGCTGAAGCGAGAGTAACTGAAGCGAGAGTAACTGAAGCGAGAGTAACTGAAGCGAGAGTAACTGAAGCGAGAGTAACTGAAGCGAGAGTAGCTGAAGCGAGAGTAGCTGAAGCGAGAGTAACTGAAGCGAGAGTAACTGAAGCGAGAGTAACTGAAGCGAGAGTAACTGAAGCGAGAGTAACTGAAGCGAGAGTAACTGAAGCGAGAGTAACTGAAGCGAGAGTAACTGAAGCGAGAGTAGCTGAAGCGAGAGTAGCTGAAGCGAGAGTAGCTGAAGCGAGAGTAGCTGAAGCGAGAGTAACTGAAGCGAGAGTAGCTGAAGCGAGAGTAGCTGAAGCGAGAGTAACTGAAGCGAGAGTAGCTGAAGCGAGAGTAGCTGAAGCGAGAGTAACTGAAGCGAGAGTAACTGAAGCGAGAGTAGCTGAAGCGAGAGTAACTGAAGCGCGAGAGTAACTGAAGCGAGAGTAGCTGAAGCGAGAGTAGCTGAAGCGAGAGTAGCTGAAGCGAGAGTAGCTGAAGCGAGAGTAGCTGAAGCGAGAGTAGCTGAAGCGAGAGTAGCTGAAGCGAGAGTAGCTGAAGCGAGAGTAGCTGAAGCGAGAGTAACTGAAGCGAGAGTAGCTGAAGCGAGAGTAGCTGAAGCGAGAGTAGCTGAAGTGGAGACACTATGGACGGCCCACTGTGGTCATTTCACTGGTGAGCGCGGGGACAGGACGGTGAAGGAATCCAGAGGAGACGTGTCTTTAATGAAGTTTATTGATATTGTTGGTGGTTAGATGTGTGTGGTCTGAAACAAATAAACAAAGGGAAAGAATAATAATATACAACTCAGGTTACATAGGTATAATGTACATATGCTATTAGACATAAACAATTAGGCGACTAAATGAATCAGCAATAAAATACTGAAAACATCTGTAAACAACTAATGAGGCAGAACATATGACTAAAACAGGACATAAAGCAGGAATAAATATTGGGTTACATAACTACATCACATTGCACAACTGAATATGACTTAATCAAACAAACAGGGAAATACTGAGGTGCACATGCTAATGTAGCTTAACACAGAACTAACAACATAAAACTGCCCCTACAGAAGTAAAATAAAGATATATTTACCTTGTAATCATAAACGCACGGTAAAACAAAGGTGTAAAACAGCAAAGGTCCTTCATTGGTCCAGCATGCGTCTCCTTCATCTCACCCTGGTGCCACAGCATGAAGATAACCAAACCTACCACCAGGGGGAGCACTGCTCGGCTCGGCTTTCCAACAGGAATGTTACTCGAGTACTATTAGTACTACTTTGAGCGAAAAAGTCAGATTTATTTTCAATGACGCCGTAAATTGTGTGAAACAAAAATGTGGAAATCGTGAAATTTACAAAGAAAATAAAGAAAAACTGAACTCTTCGGTGTCGCTTTACATTAAGGTAATACTTTACAAGCATATTATTATTTCCTTATTAATACTTAACGAGTACACCTTAATATAAAGCGTTACCAATGATTCTAAAATACATCGACTTCATCAAAATGAAGCATTTGTCGCTGAAAGATTTACTCACAGTGGAAAAAGTAACAATTATTTTGACTCGACTGAGAAACAGACACTTCATTATAACTTTACTCCAACAGAAGTAAAAGCGTCTGATAAAACACGAAAACACTAAAAAGTACAAGTTCTTCCAAGAGTTACTCAAGTACATCTAAAGTAAATGATATATTTACAGGTTGAAAACTTCCCTCGTGCTGCTTTAAGTCCAGCTCTTCTTTAATGTTGTAGTTTTGTGTTTCTTAAAAGCTGAAAACTCTCGACTCTTTGATTTCTGTGATTTTTTGCTCCATAAAGTTTTTCCTTTCGCTGGTTTTCAAGTTTTAGAGTTTTCTGTTTCAAATTGTCGAGACTTTCTCCGTTTCCAAACCTTTAAATAACGACTTTCACTCCATCTGACCCGTCCTTTTGTTGTTTCTGATCTTCAGAGCTCTTTCCAACATGGCGTCCAGACTGGAGCAGGACCTGAGCTGTCCCATCTGCTGTGAGCTCTTCAGAGATCCTGTGGTTCTGACCTGCAGCCACAGCTTCTGTAAGGTCTGTTTGGAGAACTGGTGGGAGGACAAACCACTGAAGACCTGTCCAGTCTGTAAGAGAAGGTCCTCGAGGGATAATCCTCCAACGAACCTGGCCCTGAAGAACCTGGTGGAGACGTTCACAGAGGAGAAAGGGCAGACTGCTCCAGCTGCAGAGCAAACATCTCCATCTCCACAGCAGCCCGAGTGCAGCCTTCACTCTGAGAAGCTGCGGCTCTTCTGTCTGGACCATCAGGAGCTGATCTGTCTGGTCTGTAGAGACTCCAAGACTCACCAAGACCACAAGTTCAGGCCCATCGAGGAGGCAGCCTCAGACCTGAGAGAGCAGCTGAGGAGAAACATCAAACCTCTACAGGACAAACTGAAGGTAAGAGACCTCCTCCTCCTGTTCCAGTCAGAAGAACGAGTCCACAGAGCTCTGTCCGAGCAGACCGTCTCCTGCAGCATCAGCCCAGAGGAACATCAACATGTCCTGCTACAGAAAGGGAAGTCTGACTCTAAATAACTCTGATGTTTCTCCTCAGGTCCTGGATGAGAGCAGAGCACAGTTTGATGAAGCAGCCGCTCATATCTCGCTCCAGACCAAACAAACACAGACACAGATCAGAGCGGAGTTTGAGAAACTGCACCAGTTTCTGAGGGACGAGGAAGAGTCCAGGATGAAGGCTCTGAGGGAGGAAGAGGAGCAGAAGATCCAGAACATGAAGGACAAGATGGCCGCCCTGAGCAAAGACATGGAGGCTCTGTCCAAGACCATCTCAGAGACAGAGGAGCAGCTGAGAGCAGCAGACGCCTCCTTCCTGCTCCAGTACAAGACTGCAGAGCAGAGGCTGCAGCGCTGCCCCCTGGTGGAGGAGCCAAAGATGGAAGACAAAGATCTGATAGACCAGGCCAAACATCTGGGAAACCTGGGCTTCAACATCTGGATAAACATGAAGAAACTGGTGCAGTTCTTCCCTGTGGTTCTGGATCCAAACTCTGCAGACCCTGATCTCATTCTGTCTGAAGATCTGACCTCAGTGAGAAAAGGACGGAGACAGAAGGTCCCAAAGAACTCAGGGAGACGTAGAGATGGCCTTGTATTTGGATCAGAAAGGTTTGTCTCTGGGACTCACAGCTGGGAAGTGGAGGTCGGGGCGAGTAAGGTCTGGTTTGTGGGTGTGTTTGGACGTGTTCAGAGAGGAGCGGGCACTAAGGTTGGATGTTGGTCCATACGTTTCTCTGATGGTGAATATTCAGCAGTTTCTCGCCCAGACTCAGTTAAACGTCTCTCTGTGAAGAACCTGCAGAGAGTTGGAGTGAAGCTGGACTTTGACACAAAAACATTGACCTTCACTGACCTCGACACAAACACAGACCTTCACACAGTCACAGACTCTTTCACTTGGATCGATCCATGTTTTGGCACACGTGATGCTCCTCTGAAGATCTCACCAAAGAGCATCACAGTAACAGTGTAGAATCTACAGCTCCATGTTACTGTCCTCTCTCTTTAATCAAGTTCCTGATGAAAAACAGTCAGAGCTCAAATTGCCTCCACTAAAACTCTGTTGATCCCGAGTCGTGTCACTGTCGATCTGTTTTGATTTAAATCTACACTTTATCAACATGTGAAGATATTTTGATGTTTAACTGGACCAGGAAATAATGAGAGTCTGTCAGTGTTTTATTCTATTATGTTCTCTTTGTTTTTTGCTCTTAAAACAATAAAGACTTTTTCTATTTTCCACAAAGACTCCATTACCTCGTCATCAACAGGATCCAGACTTTTATTTGTTTTATTTTGTGACGTATTAGTTCCACAGATTTGCTCAGAGAGATTTTGGATCTTGTTTAGTTTTTGAATAAACTTTTAACTAATGCAAATATCTGCAAAAAGTCACATTTGTTTTTGGGCTCAATGAATCCGAGAAAACGGCCCTAAAGTTTAGTCCCTTTGTCGGCACATGCGCCCTGTGGATATCTGTCCCGTCTTTAGCCGCTCTGTCTCCCACAAAGGAAATGACCATATTTGGATCACAGCCTTTCCTGCTACACGTGGATACCAAACCTGTCAGTGTTTGTGAATGGAGCAGCGTGGGAAAGACCAGGGAGCGATGTATCTGATGTGAGTCTTCCTGAGGAGTATTGTGATGGAGAATAGAGAAGCTGTTAGTGTTCTGAAATGATGCTCTATTATAAATCCTGTCCAAAGTTCACCTGGAGTCCTCTGGGCGTGTGCTCCGGGACGTCCCGCTGCAGCACAGCAGGGTGAAGGGCCGCTCTCCGGTCCAAGGATTCTCTTTAAAGCACAGAGAGAAGACTTTGGCCTGAACGAACACGTCCCAGTCTGACGGGTGCTGCTCCGTCAGCTCCTGCACCGTCCTGAAGGAGGCAGGAGAATAAACATGTCAAAGCCACAGCGGTGCACAGGTGTTTAACATCACCCCAGCACCAGGAGAACTGAGCCAGGAATAAATCACATCTAGCACATTCTACAAAAGTCCCATTGTCTTTGCCGTGTGGTCCAGGACACTATAGTTACAGTAAGAAGTGGTTCTTTGCTGGACCCCAGACGGACCTGTGGATGATCTGCTGCGTCGGCAGGTCCACGGAGCCGGTCCGATGATGGTGAACCACGAGCGGGAATTCAACCTTCAACTCTTCAGCTGCTGGTTTATCTGGAGAAAAGAGAAGAACCCTTTAGAATCTGATGAGAGAGTCCGGTACTTTAAACATCTGTCAACAAAGAACCTCTTAACCCCCACGTGAACCCAACACATGTTCTCCAGTTTGGCTTTATCCAAATCTAAAAGGTTCTTCAACAAAAATGACAAAAACCCAACAAATAAGCGATGGAAAAAAATGTCCAAAAAGTGACGAGAACGCAGCAACAATGTGAGGAAAAAGCTCCATTTAGATGAGTTGTGTAGGTCTTAGCTTTCAAATCTGCCCTATAGGCTGTGACCTCATGGATTTGGGTAAAGCTGAAATGGAGGAAATGCACGTGATTAAGGCGGGAGTAAGAGGTTCACTTTTACAGTCAGAGAAATGTATAGAAAATATCTGGAGCTGTTTCCTTCTCTATCACTTCCTCAGTGAAGCAGCGCCATCTGCTGGTGAACAGTGGTTACAGCAGGTGAAGTAACTGGAGTAAATGGAGCTCAACAGTCCAGGACACTTCTGCTCCTTCACTGGGTCTGGAAGTGATAATCCCATTTAGCATCGACTTTAAAACATTCAAATATGAAGAGTTTTAGAGTAACTTGAAATGTGAGGCCCTGCTCGGACACTTGTGATTCATCACCAGAGGTTCCACTAGACTCTTTCCCCCAGACCAGAGGAATTCT
This sequence comes from Proterorhinus semilunaris, assembly GCA_021464625.1. Classification (NCBI taxonomy): domain Eukaryota; kingdom Metazoa; phylum Chordata; class Actinopteri; order Gobiiformes; family Gobiidae; genus Proterorhinus; species Proterorhinus semilunaris. Next base: position 3,091,781 of record CM038352.1, read on the forward strand.
AAGTTTTCTTCTTGTTTTTTCCACAGTTCAAATACAGTTTATATACAGTAAATATCGGCGATCTGAGGCAATTTAGCTGAATTAATTTAACCTATATTCTTTCTGTGCAATGAGTCTGAGAGTCAAACACGAATAACAATAAAGTATTTTAATTGTTGTTTAAAATGCTTTCATAATTACAAAAATATGTAGATTGTTTTAAGAGTAAAAAACGTCAAGTTATTTCTTTCCAATGGCAGCAACATTGGTAAATGCCACGTGAAAGGTGCAGGGGAGCGTATGCCGCCCCTCGGCTGGTCCTTCATAGTTACAGAATGAATGACTCATGGCGGACACAGACCAGACCAGATCATACAGATCTTATAGCTTTATTGTTCAGCAGAGACATTTGTGAACAAACACGGACTTCACGGCTCAGAGAGTTGACCTTTCCCCGAGAGGACACCCTGATCACGCCACGGGGCAAAACGAAACCTAGAGCTGTAGAGACAATAACTATTGACTTCCTGTTAAATGAATCAAGTTCATGTATTTATTTTGTATGAATAGGCTACCTGTTTTATTTTGACCAACTGGACCGACAACATTTTTGTTCATGAGGCTTCGTTATTTTTCATTGCAACTAAACACAACATATTCAGGCCTCCTGCTGTTTACTGTAACTCTCCTTCTTGGCCACAAACTCAGCACAAAGGTCTTTATAATCCAGTTTGGATGTAATGTCCTTTTCAATGGAAAGCAGAGCCTCAGTCTGTCCTGGGACATGGAGGTGCGCAAATAGTTTTTATTCAGTTTTAGCTTTGAACAGCTTCGCTCGCCCGATGCCACCGTTACTGGAATAGTCAATGGGATCCTGAGCACAATCTCACAGTTTGGGAACGTTCCTTCAAGGCCTTTAACCAAGTGTTTTAAGTGCTGGAGTTGTTCCCTTTGGGATCGTCTCTCGAAGTATCCTCAACCCCACAAAGGTCCAGGGCGTTTAAATCCTGCGATCCGGACGAGTTCAGAGCATCACTGAGTCTTTGCAGGTCAGTCTCCTCCATTTCACGCAGCTTGGTCGGGTCAAAAAGAAATGTTTTCAAACTCCTGCAGTTGTTTAACACAGGTATTTAGAGCAGTAAGGGCCTGGGCCACCATCACATTAACATAGTCTGTTATATACACCTGCTCTGGGTCTGGAGCAGATTCATTTCCATCACGTGTTTCACTCGCCGTGTTGCTTTTATTACAGGTCCAATGTCCACATCAGAAGCACTCTCTGTGGCAGGAGCTTTTGCATGAAGTCAATGAATCCATCTAGCTGCGATAAGGCCACGATCAATCAATCAATGGTTTTGTATAGCCCAATATCACAACAGGAGTTGCCTCATAGGGCTTCACCAAACATTAAGGCAATAAAACAGAGCAGTAAATAAGACAGTGTAAAGTTCCGGTGAATCAAGTATCCAGGCAAACATAAAGTCCAAATAATCGTCAGCAGTGGGTGGGACGAGCAGCTCGGGCGTCCCCTGTCCTTAGACTCTCCAGCCCGGCGAGGACAAACTCAAAAACCCAGTGGGAGAAACGAGAAACCTTGAGGAGAACCCCAGAAGGAGAGATCCACTCCCATGGATGGACAGGCTATAGAGACCCAGGGCCGGAGGAGTCCCTCAGCAGACGGGCCAACGAGCTGCATGTCCTTTGACTGGAGGGTCTTACTGACGGTGTTCAAACAAAATGTCATACCATATTATTGTAGACATGATCAATTCAAAGCTTTGCATTTCATTATCCAGCGACTGGGCTTCACTTTTAATTCTGGGGTCATCGCAGTCGTCTGAACGTTGGAGCAAAGCGTCCTTAATGTGGCTTATTTGACAGCGTTTTACTTTCACACTCGCGACATTCCCGCCGTGTTCCAGACAGAGGCTCAACAGTGAGATACGGGACTTTTGCTGTGAGTATTTCCCACCGTTTAGGAGAGCCTGCCAAAATGGAATAAAGAAGAAGAAGAAGATGTTTATTTATATATGTAGCAGTATGGGGCCGATAGTCCGGGGCTCACCTATAAAAGGCGCTGCTTCCCCCATCCTTGCCCCTCTCTGACCCGCCCCCCCTGACGTCCTCCACCAGTCAGGAACCGGCCTAGCTGCGAGGAGCTCTTCGCGATAGGTAAAGCCGGCGGTTTGGCGAGAAGTGTGCGGGCATGGGTGAGTTGGGCGTGTGCAGGCTGGCCCGTGTAAGATGGCCGTCAGGGCTAACAGGTGTGTGTCTTAGGGGCCTCGGCGTTGGACTCCTCGTGTGCGTGATGGGGCGTTTGTGTACAGGACCCGCGCCCTCCCCCGGTACGTTAGTAATTGGGCCTTACAATTGTTTTAGCGATCAAAGCTAACGTGCCTTTCCACAGGTTTCTGGTTCAGTCAAGCCTCCCCTGTTTGGACAGCTCCCCCCCTCCGCTGTCGTTTGGAAGAGCTTCGTTTTGGGGACTCTCCTGTACTGTCCCGTCAAGATCAATGAAACTGTCAAACTGTATGTGCCTTGGGCAGAATTTAAGGCTGTCCCACGTCTATTTTAACGAGAATGCCAAAACGAAAAGAGAAAGATATTTATGAAGTAAATGAGGTAACATGAAGTAAATGGCCATGTCTCTGTCATAATGAAGCCTGATAGGAACCTGTGTTTCCCGCTACTACGAAATGAAGTCATGTTTACACGCACACGGAGTTCATGGCTGCTGACTAGCGCCTTTTGTTTATGTTTATGTTTATTTGTTTATTTGAGCAGTACACATAGTGCTCAAAAGGAGTGGGCTGAAGCAAAAGCTTATGATTGCCCACCCCCAAGTGCAATAAAATAAATAAAAAAAGAACATTTCAAGCAGCTACATTCATACGCCTTTCCATTCGGTTACATACATAAAGTCGTTGTACAATACCAAAACATGTCATAGCTTTTGGACAGCCTTTTGCCAAGTCTCCCAGTGTTACATTCAGACTGTGGCAACCGCAGGGCAGGAAGTCAGCCCGAGGGTTCAGACGCAGAAGATGGGCTTGGACTGAGTTTGTCCTTTCATATTGGCCCCGTGATCATATCCTTGGCCCCGACAGTCGTTCATGCTCAGTCCAAGGGACGCATTTGCCTTTCCAGTTTGGTCCTTCACTGGGATGAAGTCAATGAAATGTTCTTCTACTTTTACTTCAATCGCTGTCATTTTGACAAACCCAAGAATCAGTGACATTTTTCTTTTTTTTGCTGAACTAGTTTGAGTCAAAAACCAAGTCCATTGATTGACCTGTTATTGATCTAGATTTACATCTAAAGCTCTGCCTTAACTGTAAAGTGAATCTGCTTTTTATTATTTTCATTGTATGAGGCAAATACCGACCAGAACCACTTTGCTACAGTCACTCGTCTGTTTAGCTTTGTTATTTGTTATACACCAGATGCCCTTCCTGACGCAACAGTTTCTTTTTAACCTGGGTTTAATTGTTTTTAACGCAAAGTTATGCATTTATACAATCATTTACCGCCATATGGATATGACAAAGGTCCACAAAGTACTTTTAGGTTAGTGTTTATTTCCGTGGTAGAATGATCATAGCAGTTTAAATGCCACACTATTGTCATTGAATGATCTCAGTCTGTGTTCACTTGTGTGGATATAAACAGAGAGATTGTTTCCATCAAAGCATGAGTTTGAGTTTGAGCTGTCGGGCCGGTCTGGAGACGAGCGCTTTACCGTTTGTGTGGAGTTTCATCCCAAGTGACCGACAGATCAGTGTCATAGACAGACTGCTCTTTAGCAAAGGTAGAAAACGAACAAAGGGAAAGACATGAACTACATGATTTGATCAAAACAAAGCGTTTGCCTTAAACTCCAGCCTGTTCACGTCCAGTGTTGGGGAAGTTACTTTTAAAAAGTAACTTTTCTCATTACTCGTTACTTCTTTTAAAAAGTAACCTGTTACTTTACTTAGTTACTCTCTAAAGAAAGTAACTTAATACGTTACTCGTTACTTTTGTGTTACTTTTATGTTGCTCGACTTTGTTCCTAAATGTGTTATGGAAGTTCTACTATTAAGGACATAACAGATTTCTTTCGTGCTCTTTATTATCAAAAATGCAACAAACTGTAATGTAAAGTTACAGTCTGTTTCTTCTTGGGGTAAACACGAGACCCCCCAGGCTGAACAGCCTTTCCCCCGGTGCACTGGACGGTGTTGCAGTGTTGTACTTCATAAACACCGCTCTCACTCGGGGGTTTAGGATCTCCAACTCTGAGCCTGATCTCAGATATTCCAGGACCTCAGCGTCTACGCTAAAGGACGTCCTCCTCCTCACCAAAAGAAAAAAGTCCGTCTCAACAGCGCTGCTGTGAGCGGCAACTTCTCTTTTTTTATTCTCCGCTGGCTCTTGGGGTAAAGTGCGACGCTCCGCGATGAGCCGCTTCTCTCCGCCGCCCCATCGGACCTTACATTAAAAACGTCAAGGTAGTAATAGAGCTTCCCTGCTCTCCAACACGAATGGCGCTTTGATGGCCTCTGTTGGAAGTAGTGAGAACACCTCCGCCCCTCAAACGTTAGCCTCGTTGTTGGCTGAACTTCGCTCGCCATTGTCGCTCGTCGTCTTTTTGCCGCCACCACTTGCGGCCTCTGACCGTCTCTCACGCGGCGCGAGTCTGCCCGTAGTAAACACAAAGTAACGCTGCGGCGGATTGGAAAATAAACGGCATGACGTTACTAAATTGACGGTAGCTAACGTGTTACTCGACTTTTTCTCTGAGAAAGTCGTTTCGTTAGCGTAACGCGTTACTTTGTAACTCGTTACACCCAACTCTGTTCACGTCACACGTACAAATCCAGACAGAACGCTGTAGGTTCAAAGTGACTAGAAGACTTTTGTGCGAATAACCTTTTCACCTCAGAGACTATTTCCTCTTAGACTGAGAGAGCAGCTATTTGCTCTATTTAGGCCAAACATATCTTTGTACGTCTCTGTAAAAACTATGTTTCTATTAACCACCTTTTTGTTTAGTTTAGGACAGAAAGTTTAGGGCGACATTTTACTAAACCTTATTTCAGGTGAAGGGCTCACACTACAGCTTACGTAAAGGATTCCTTTGAGGGAATATATTCTGGTTTCATTTTATTATCACTATATGTGTTTTGTGATTGATTTGGATTGATATCTGATATTAAAGTGGTATGTATGCATGTAGGTATGTATGTGTATGCATCTATATTATAAAAAACAATGAGAAATATATACTTCAATGAAGTAAATCACTAGAATGGTGACCTGTTGTTATAAGTAATGATCGAACTTGGTATTTTCTAAATTGATAAAAAAAAAAAAAGAAGAAGAAAAAAAAAAAGTCTTGTAACTTATTATCTGAAATATCTTTGTTATTATTACCCCTATCGGGGACCGCCTGCAGCTGGAAAATACATGCAGTTGAATAGGGGGTCGGCACTTATAAGCTTTCTTGCTTCGGCCTACTCCTTTTGAGGTAGTTTTTTGTTTTTGTTTCAATCTTTATTATTATCTATTTTGTTCTGAAAATAATGTTAATGTAAATAATGTAATAATGTGCAATGATGTGATAATGTAAAACGTAAACTGCTCAAATAAACTATAAACTATAAAGTTAAAATGCTACAGGAAACATCCCTGTTTGAACAATAGCCCTGTGTTGGTCACCAAGAGTCTGACTGAAACCGTCACAAAACGCTGCAGATATTTCTGAGGTTAGACAACGACAAATCGACCAGTTGAAGTGTCAGAAAAGCAAAAACAAAACCATCTTTAACGTTTGGGAACTAAGACTTTGGCTCCTCTTAACAAACCGGCCTCTCTCTCCTCAAGTGTGAAAACTGAGACAGGAAAGGGTTTCGATCGCGCCCACTTCCCCTTTCGGAGCCGTATCTGCCTCGCGGATGATTTCAAACTCTTTCCACCTGCATCGCTTCCATGTGGCCAAACACATTATTATTATAGTTGTTGGTGATGCTTCAGGTCAACAAAGCCTTTTTCTTCGTCACAAATGTGGACGAGGCGCATGTTCAGCGGCGACTCGATCGAGGCTTTTGAGATGTACAGGAAGCAGGAAGGGCACAAACGGAAATGGCATCATCCAACGAAACGAGGAAGTGAAGTATGTATAAAGTGTCCCAGTGTTGTGAGGGAAATAACTCTGCAGGGAAAAGCACTGAGTCGTTTCAGTTTGAGCTCAAATCAATTTCCATTCTCTGTATTTGAATGTTTTCCCATGTCAAAGCTTTTATTTGCTAAAAGGTTCCCATACGGCCTGATTTATTCCTTTGGGCGGCATATACACACACTTCCAGTTCAATAGAGGCAATCTAATTAACATTGTTAACGTAATTCAAGATTTTAAGTTTTCCCTAATTCTTACTTTCTTCTTAGTACAGATTGTGACGTGAGAAGAGGTTGAAAAAAAATCATAATCTTCATGATCTGTAAAAAATGGTTGAAGATCTATAAATGTACGTTCGTTGCGTGCGCTGGGATAAGAAGGGCTCGGCAACGTTACTCTTTTCTACACAGAAGCCTGAACTCTTTTATCCTTTTATATATACCATCGTAGTATTGCTTAACGGTCCCGGTCCTACTGGTGAGTACCTGTGTTGTCCCGGGTCAGGGCAGAAACCTGTCCCAAGTGCAATTCTCCAATGACCAGAGATTTAATGGGAGGCGTTCCGGGGTCTTCAAGGTGGGAAGTGTTGTTCAGGTCCTTGCTTGACTTTTGGTGCTTTTCAGACTGAAAACGTGTATGACTGTTGAACCCCGACTCTGTGTCTGAAAATGTATCAGATAAACTGACCCGTGGTTTTGACTCTTCTAGTTTTCTTCCCGTAATGTTTCTAAATGAAGTGTCATTGTTTGTGCACAAAAGGGAATGGTCTGAATATTTCCTGACTGGGGGGTTTCTCTGTTGTGTCTTCATGGACTGTTTTGTGTACTCCAACCGTTGCCATGGCTCGACTCGTCACATGTTTGTCTTGTATTTGCAAATAGTTGAGCTCATTTGCTTTTTCTTCTTTGTGTCTTTTTACACAAAAACTCATTTAAATAGTGGGCATAATGAAGGCATTTTCTACTGAACGCTTTACACCGGTTATTCAAATCTCAATAAAGTTATATTCGTCAGAAAAAAAAGAAGCTCACGTTTGTTTACGTTAAAATGTCTTACGTTTGGACCAGAAGAGGAGGAGCTGACCAGTGCAGGACACCACGCTCTGAAACAGGGACAAACCCAGGAGGCGCTGCAGCGGTGCTTTCCTCGACCTCCAAAAACATCTCATTCTCTCAGGTCGGCCACAGCGGCTCAGGACTAACAGCTGAACACAGTTTGGTTTTACGCTTGTACAAGGACAAATAAAGCTCTGACTGAAATGTTTCAAACAGCATTAAAACAGGATCCGGATCTGAAGCTTCGGAGTCATTGCACTGGGCCGTTCCTTAGTTCTCAGAACTCGATGACATCACAGGAAGAAGCTCATGAACAGGAAGTAGCTCATGAACAGGAAGTAGCTCATGAACAGGAAGTAGCTCATGAACAGGAAGTAGCTCATAAACTGGAAGTAGCTCATGAACAGGAAGTAGCTCATGAACAGGAAGTAGCTCATGAACTGGAAGTAGCTCATGAACAGGAAGTAGCTCATGAACTGGAAGTAGCTCATGAACAGGAAGTAGCTCATGAACAGGAAGTAGCTCATGAACAGGAAGTAGCTCAAGAACAGGAAGTAGCTCATGTACAGGAAGTAGCTCATGAACTGGAAGTAGCTCATGTACAGGAAGTAGCTCATGAACAGGAAGTGGCTCATGTACGGGAAGTAGCTCATGAATTGGAAGTAGCTCAAGAACAGGAAGTAGCTCATGAACTGGAAGTAGCTCATGAACTGGAAGTAGCTCATGAACTGGAAGTATCTCATGAACAGGAAGTATCTCATGAACAGGGAGAATCTCATGAACAGGGAGTAGCTCATCAACAGGAAGTAGCTCATCAACAGGAAGTAGCTCATGAACAGGAAGTAGCTCATAAACTGGAAGTAGCTCAAGAACAGGAAGTAGCTCATGAACAGGAAGTAGCTCATGAACAGGAAGTAGCTCATGAACAGGAAGTATCTCATGAACAGGAAATATCTCATGAACAGGAAGTAGCTCGTGAACAGGAAGTAGCTCATCAACAGGAAGTAGCTCATCAACAGGAAGTAGCTCATGAACAGGAAGTAGCTCATAAACTGGAAGTAGCTCAAGAACAGGATCCGGATCTGAAGTTTCGGAGTCATTGCACTGGGCCGTTCCTCAGTTCTCAGAGAGCAGACTCTGCCCTCGGGAACTCTGGGGTTCGGACTTGAGTTCACTAGTGTGGACTCGGCTTTTCCAGCGTTTGGAACGAGTGAACTCGATGAAATCACAGGAAGTAGCTCATGAACCGGAAGTAGCTCATGAACCGGAAGTAGCTCATGAACCGGAAGTAGCTCATGTACAGGAAGTAGCTCATGAACAGGAAGTAGCTCATAAACTGGAAGTAGCTCATGAACTGGAAGTAGCTCATGTACAGGAAGTAGCTCATGAACAGGAAGTGGCTCATGTACGGGAAGTAGCTCATGAATTGGAAGTAGCTCATCAACAGGAAGTAGCTCATGAACTTGAAGTATCTCATTAACAGGAAGTATCTCATGAACAGGGAGAATCTCATGAACAGGGAGTAGCTCATCAACAGGAAGTAGCTCATCAACAGGAAGTACCTCATCAACAGCTCATAAACTGGAAGTAGCTCAAGAACAGGAAGTAGCTCATGAACCGGAAGTAGCTCATCAACATGAAGTAGCTCAAGAACAGGAAGTAGCTCATGAACAGGAAGTAGCTCATGAACAGGAAGTATCTCATGAACAGGAAATATCTCATGAACAGGAAGTAGCTCGTGAACAGGAAGTAGCTCATCAACAGGAAGTAGCTCATCAACAGGAAGTAGCTCATCAACAGGAAGTAGCTCGTGAACAGGAAGTAGCTCATCAACAGGAAGTAGCTCATGTACAGGAAGTAGCTCATGAACTGGAAGTAGCTCATGTACAGGAAGTAGCTCAAGAACAGGAAGTAGCTCATGTACAGGAAGTAGCTCGTGAACAGGAAGTAGCTCGTGAACAGGAAGTAGCTCAAGAACAGGAAGTAGCTCAGGTACAGGAAGTAGCTCATCAACAGGAAGTAGCTCATGAACAGGAAGTAGCTCATAAACGAAGTAGCTCATGAACAGGAAGTAGCTCATGAACAGGAAGTAGCTCATGAACAGGATGTAGCTCGTGAACAGGAAGTAGCTCATCAACAGGAAGTAGCTCATCAACAGGAAGTAGCTCAAGAACAGTAAGTAGCTCATGAACAGGAAGTAGCTCATGAACAGGATGTAGCTCATGAACAGGAAGTATCTCATGAACAGGAAATATCTCATGAACAGGAAGTAGCTCGTGAACAGGAAGTAGCTCGTGAACAGGAAGTAGCTCATCAACAGGAAGTAGCTCATCAACAGGAAGTAGCTCAAGAACAGTAAGTAGCTCATGAACAGGAAGTAGCTCATGAACAGGATGTAGCTCATGAACAGGAAGTATCTCATGAACAGGAAATATCTCATGAACAGGAAGTAGCTCGTGAACAGGAAGTAGCTCATCAACAGGAAGTAGCTCATCAACAGGAAGTAGCTCATGAACAGGAAGTAGCTCATAAACTGGAAGTAGCTCATGAACAGGAAGTAGCTCATGAACAGGAAGTAGCTCATAAACTGGAAGTAGCTCATGAACAGGAAGTAGCTCAAGAACAGGAAGTAGCTCATGTACAGGAAGTAGCTCATGAACAGGAAGTGGCTCATGTACGGGAAGTAGCTCATGAATTGGAAGTAGCTCAAGAACAGGAAGTAGCTCATGAACTGGAAGTAGCTCATCAACAGGAAGTAGCTCATGAACTGGAAGTATCTCATGAACAGGAAGTATCTCATGAACAGGGAGAATCTCATGAACAGGGAGTAGCTCATCAACAGGAAGTAGCTCATCAACAGGAAGTAGCTCATGAACAGCTCATAAACAGGAAGTAGCTCAAGAACAGGAAGTAGCTCATGAACAGGAAGTAGCTCATGAACAGGAAGTAGCTCATCAACAGGAAGTAGCTCGTGAACAGGAAGTAGCTCATCAACAGGAAGTAGCTCATGTACAGGAAGTATCTCATGAACAGGAAATATCTCATGAACAGGAAGTAGCTCGTGAACAGGAAGTAGCTCATCAACAGGAAGTAGCTCATCAACAGGAAGTAGCTCATCAACAGGAAGTAGCTCGTGAACAGGAAGTAGCTCATCAACAGGAAGTAGCTCATGTACAGGAAGTAGCTCATGAACTGGAAGTAGCTCATGTACAGGAAGTAGCTCAAGAACAGGAAGTAGCTCATGTACAGGAAGTAGCTCGTGAACAGGAAGTAGCTCGTGAACAGGAAGTAGCTCAAGAACAGGAAGTAGCTCATGTACAGGAAGTAGCTCATCAACAGGAAGTAGCTCATCAACAGGAAGTAGCTCATGAACAGGAAGTAGCTCATAAACGAAGTAGCTCATGAACAGGAAGTAGCTCATGAACAGGAAGTAGCTCATGAACAGGATGTAGCTCGTGAACAGGAAGTAGCTCATCAACAGGAAGTAGCTCATCAACTGGAAGTAGCTCGTGAACAGGAAGTATCTCGTGAACAGGAAGTAGCTCATGAACAGGAAGTAGCTCATGAACTGGAAGTAGCTCAAGAACAGGAAGTAGCTCATGTACAGGAAGTAGCTCATGAACTGGAAGTAGCTCATGAACTGGAAGTAGCTCATGAACAGGAAGTAGCCCATGAACAGGAAGTATCTCGTGAACATGAAGTAGCTCATCAACAGGAAGTAGCTCGTGAACAGGAAGTAGCTCATGAACAGGAAGTAGCTCATGAACAGGAAGTAGCTCAAGAACAGGAAGTAGCTCATGTACAGGAAGTAGCTCATGAACTGGAAGTAGCTCATGTACAGGAAGTAGCTCATGAACAGGAAGTAGCTTATGAACAGGAAGTAGCTCAAGAACAGGAAGTAGCTCATGTACAGGAAGTAGCTCATGAACTGGAAGTAGCTCATGAACTGGAAGTAGCTCATGAACTGGAAGTAGCTCATGAACAGGAAGTAGCCCATGAACAGGAAGTATCTCGTGAACATGAAGTAGCTCATCAACAGGAAGTAGCTCGTGAACAGGAAGTAGCTCATGAACAGGAAGTAGCTCATGAACAGGAAGTAGCTCAAGAACAGGAAGTAGCTCATGTACAGGAAGTAGCTCATAAACTGGAAGTAGCTCAAGAACAGGAAGTAGCTCATGAACCGGAAGTAGCTCATGAACAGGAAGTATCTCATGAACCGGAAGTAGCTCATCAACAGGAAGTAGCTCATCAACAGGAAGTAGCTCATGAACAGGAAGTAGCTCATAAACTGGAAGTAGCTCAAGAACAGGAAGTAGCTCATGTACAGGAAGTAGCTCATGAACAGGAAGTATCTCGTGAACTGGAAGTAGCTCATGAACTGGAAGTAGCTCGTGAACAGGAAGTATCTCGTGAACAGGAAGTAGCTCGTGAACAGGAAGTAGCTCATGAACAGGAAGTAGGTCATAAACTGGAAGTAGCTCAAGAACCGGAAGTAGCTCATGTACAGGAAGTCGCTCATGAACTGGAAGTAGCTCAAGAACAGGAAGTAGCTCATGTACAGGAAGTAGCTCATGAACTGGAAGTAGCTCATGAACTGGAAGTAGCTCATGAACAGGAAGTAGCCCATGAACAGGAAGTATCTCGTGAACAGGAAGTAGCTCATCAACTGGAAGTAGCTCATGAACTGGAAGTAGCTCATGAACAGGAAGTAGCCCATGAACAGGAAGTATCTCGTGAACAGGAAGTAGCTCATAAACTGGAAGTAGCTCAAGAACAGGAAGTAGCTCATGAACAGGAAGTAGCTCATGAACAGGAAGTAGCTCATGAACAGGATGTAGCTCGTGAACAGGAAGTAGCTCATCAACAGGAAGTAGCTCATCAACAGGAAGTAGCTCAAGAACAGTAAGTAGCTCATGAACTGGAAGTATCTCATGAACAGGAAGTAGCTCATGAACAGGATGTAGCTCGTGAACAGGAAGTAGCTCATCAACAGGAAGTAGCTCATCAACAGGAAGTAGCTCAAGAACAGTAAGTAGCTCATGAACTGGAAGTATCTCATGAACAGGAAGTATCTCATGAACAGGGAGAATCTCATGAACAGGGAGTAGCTCATCAACAGGAAGTAGCTCATCAACAGGAAGTACCTCATCAACAGCTCATAAACTGGAAGTAGCTCAAGAACAGGAAGTAGCTCATGAACCGGAAGTAGCTCATCAACAGGAAGTATCTCGTGAACAGGAAGTAGCTCGTGAACAGGAAGTAGCTCGTGAACAGGAAGTAGCTCATCAACAGGAAGTAGCTCATCAACAGGAAGTAGCTCATGAACAGGAAGTAGCTCATAAACTGGAAGTAGCTCAAGAACAGGAAATATCTCATGAACTGGAAGTAGCTCATGAACAGGAAATATCTCATGAACAGGAAGTAGCTCGTGAACAGGAAGTAGCTCATAAACTGGAAGTAGCTCAAGAACAGGAAGTAGCTCATGTACAGGAAGTAGCTCGTGAACAGGAAGTATCTCGTGAACAGGAAGTAGCTCGTGAACAGGAAGTAGCTCGTGAACAGGAAGTAGCTCATCAACAGGAAGTAGCTCATCAACAGGAAGTAGCTCATAAACTGGAAGTAGCTCAAGAACAGGAAATATCTCATGAACTGGAAGTAGCTCATCAACAGGAAGTAGCTCATGAACAGGAAGTAGCTCATAAACAGGAAGTAGCTCATGAACAGGAAGTAGCTCATGAACAGGAAGTAGCTCATGAACAGGAAGTATCTCATGAACAGGAAATATCTCATGAACTGGAAGTAGCTCATGAACAGGAAATATCTCATGAACAGGAAGTAGCTCGTGAACAGGAAGTAGCTCATAAACTGGAAGTAGCTCAAGAACAGGAAGTAGCTCATGTACAGGAAGTAGCTCGTGAACAGGAAGTATCTCGTGAACAGGAAGTAGCTCGTGAACAGGAAGTAGCTCATCAACAGGAAGTAGCTCATCAACAGGAAGTAGCTCATAAACTGGAAGTAGCTCAAGAACAGGAAATATCTCATGAACTGGAAGTAGCTCATCAACAGGAAGTAGCTCATGAACAGGAAGTAGCTCATAAACAGGAAGTAGCTCATGAACAGGAAGTAGCTCATGAACAGGAAGTAGCTCATGAACAGGAAGTATCTCATGAACAGGAAGTATCTCATGAACAGGAAATATCTCATGAACAGGAAGTAGCTCGTGAACAGGAAGTAGCTCATCAACAGGAAGTAGCTCATCAACAGGAAGTAGCTCATGAACAGGAAGTAGCTCATAAACTGGAAGTAGCTCAAGAACAGGAAGTAGCTCATGTACAGGAAGTAGCTCATGAACTGGAAGTAGCTCATGAACTGGAAGTAGCTCGTGAACAGGAAGTATCTCGTGAACAGGAAGTAGCTCGTGAACAGGAAGTAGCTCATGAACAGGAAGTAGCTCATAAACTGGAAGTAGCTCAAGAACAGGAAGTAGCTCATGTACAGGAAGTAGCTCATGAACTGGAAGTAGCTCATGAACTGGAAGTAGCTCATGAACAGGAAGTATCTCGTGAACAGGAAGTAGCTCATCAACAGGAAGTAGCTCGTGAACAGGAAGTAGCTCATCAACAGGAAGTAGCTCATGTACAGGAAGTAGCTCGTGAACAGGAAGTAGCTCAAGAACAGGAAGTAGCTCAAGAACAGGAAGTAGCTCATGAACAGGAAGTAGCTCATGAACAGGAAGTAGCTCATGAACAGGAAGTATCTCATGAACAGGAAATATCTCATGAACAGGAAGTAGCTCATGAACTGGAAGTAGCTCATGAACAGGAAGTATCTCATAAACTGGAAGTAGCTCAAGAACAGGAAGTAGCTCATGTACAGGAAGTAGCTCATGAACTGGAAGTAGCTCGTGTACAGGAAGTAGCTCATAAACTGGAAGTAGCTCAAGAACAGGAAGTAGCTCATGTACAGGAAGTAGCTCATGAACAGGAAGTAGCTCATGAACTGGAAGTAGCTCAAGAACAGGAAGTAGCTCATGTACAGGAAGTAGCTCATGAACTGGAAGTAGCTCATGAACTGGAAGTAGCTCATGAACAGGAAGTAGCTCATGAACAGGAAGTAGCTTATGAACAGGAAGTAGCTCATGAACAGGAAGTATCTCATGAACAGGAAATATCTCATGAACAGGAAGTAGCTCGTGAACAGGAAGTAGCTCATCAACAGGAAGTAGCTCATCAACAGGAAGTAGCTCATGAACAGGAAGTAGCTCATAAACTGGAAGTAGCTCAAGAACAGGAAGTAGCTCATGTACAGGAAGTAGCTCATGAACAGGAAGTATCTCGTGAACTGGAAGTAGCTCATGAACTGGAAGTAGCTCGTGAACAGGAAGTATCTCGTGAACAGGAAGTAGCTCGTGAACAGGAAGTAGCTCATGAACAGGAAGTAGCTCATAAACTGGAAGTAGCTCAAGAACAGGAAGTAGCTCATGTACAGGAAGTAGCTCATGTACAGGAAGTAGCTCATGAACTGGAAGTAGCTCATGAACAGGAAGTAGCTCGTGAACCGGAAGTAGCTCATCAACAGGGAGTAGCTCATGAACAGGAAATATCTCATGAACAGGAAGTAGCTCGTGAAAAGGAAGTAGCTCAAGAACAGGAAGTAGCTCATGTGCAGGAAGTAGCTCATGAACAGGAAGTATCTCGTGAACAGGAAGTAGCTCATCAACAGGAAGTAGCTCGTGAAAAGGAAGTAGCTCATCAACAGGAAGTAGTTCATCAACAGGAAGTAGCTCATAAACTGGAAGTAGCTCGTGAACAGGAAGTATCTCGTGAACAGGAAGTATCTCATGAACAGGAAATAGCTCGTGAAAAGGAAGTAGCTCATCAACAGGAAGTAGCTCATAAACTGGAAGTAGCTCGTGAACAGGAAGTATCTCATGAACAGGAAGTAGCTCATCAACAGGAAGTAGCTCATGAACTGGAAGTAGCTCATGAACAGGAAGTATCTCATGAACAGGAAATATCTCATGAACAGGAAGTAGCTCGTGAAAAGGAAGTAGCTCATCAACAGGAAGTAGCTCATCAACAGTAAGTAGCTCATAAACTGGAAGTAGCTCAAGAACAGGAAGTAGCTCATGTACAGGAAGTATCTCATGAACAGGAAATAGCTCGTGAAAAGGAAGTAGCTCATCAACAGGAAGTAGCTCATAAACTGGAAGTAGCTCGTGAACAGGAAGTATCTCATGAACAGGAAGTAGCTCATGAACAGGAAGTAGCTCATCAACAGGAAGTAGCTCGTGAAAAGGAAGTAGCTCATCAACAGGGAGTAGCTCATCAACAGGAAGTAGCTCATCAACAGGAAGTAGCTCATGAACAGGATCCGGATCTGAAGTTTCGGAGTCATTGCACTGGGCCGTTCCTCAGTTCTCAGAGAGCAGACTCTGCCCTCGGGAACTCTGGGGTTCGGACTTGAGTTCACTAGTGTGGACTCGGCTTTTCCAGCGATTGGAACGAGTGAACTCGATGAAATCACAGGAAGTAGCTCATGAACCGGAAGTAGCTCATGAACCGGAAGTAGCTCATGAACCGGAAGTAGCTCATGTACAGGAAGTAGCTCATCAACAGGAAGTAGCTCATCAACAGGAAGTAGCTCATGAACAGGAAGTAGCTCATAAACTGGAAGTAGCTCAAGAACAGGAAGTAGCTCATGTACAGGAAGTAGCTCATGAACAGGAAGTATCTCGTGAACTGGAAGTAGCTCATGAACAGGAAGTATCTCGTGAACAGGAAGTAGCTCGTGAACAGGAAGTAGCTCATGAACAGGAAGTAGCTCATAAACTGGAAGTAGCTCAAGAACAGGAAGTAGCTCATGTACAGGAAGTAGCTCATGAACCGGAAGTAGCTCATGTACAGGAAGTAGCTCATAAACTGGAAGTAGCTCGTGAACAGGAAGTATCTCGTGAACAGGAAGTAGCTCGTGAACAGGAAGTAGCTCATGAACAGGAAGTAGCTCATAAACTGGAAGTAGCTCAAGAACAGGAAGTAGCTCATGTACAGGAAGTAGCTCATGAACCGGAAGTAGCTCATGTACAGGAAGTAGCTCATAAACTGGAAGTAGCTCAAGAACAGGAAGTAGCTCATGAACCGGAAGTAGCTCATGAACAGGAAGTAGCTCATGAACCGGAAGTAGCTCATGAACTGGAAGTAGCTCATCAACATGGAGTAGCTCGTGAACAGGAAGTGGCACAGGAAGTGGCTCATGAACAGGAAGTGGCTCATGTACGGGAAGTAGCTCATGAATTGGAAGTAGCTCATGAACAGGAAGTAGCTCAAGAACAGGAAGTAGCTCATGTACAGGAAGTAGCTCATAAACTGGAAGTAGCTCAAGAACAGGAAGTAGCTCATGAACCGGAAGTAGCTCATCAACAGGGAGTAGCTCGTGAACAGGAAGTGGCACAGGAAGTGGCTCATGAACAGGAAGTGGCTCATGTACGGGAAGTAGCTCATGAATTGGAAGTAGCTCATGAACAGGAAGTAGCTCAAGAACAGGAAGTAGCTCATGAACAGGAAGTAGCTCATGAACTGGAAGTAGCTCAAGAACAGGAAGTAGCTCGTGAAAAGGAAGTAGCTCATCAACATGAAGTAGTTCATCAACAGGAAGTAGCTCATCAACAGGAAGTAGCTCATCAACAGGAAGTAGCTCATGAACAGGAAGTAGCTCATGAACCGGAAGTAGCTCATCAACAGGGAGTAGCTCATGAACAGGAAGTAGCTCGTGAAAAGGAAGTAGCTCAAGAACAGGAAGTAGCTCATGTACAGGAAGTAGCTCATGAACAGGAAGTATCTCGTGAACAGGAAGTAGCTCATGAACCGGAAGTAGCTCATGAACCGGAAGTAGCTCATGTACAGGAAGTAGCTCATGAACAGGAAGTAGCTCGTGAACAGGAAGTAGCTCATCAACAGGAAGTAGCTCATCAACAGGAAGTAGCTCATGAACAGGAAGTAGCTCATAAACTGGAAGTAGCTCAAGAACAGGAAGTAGCTCATGTACAGGAAGTAGCTCATGAACAGGAAGTATCTCGTGAACTGGAAGTAGCTCATGAACTGGAAGTAGCTCGTGAACAGGAAGTATCTCGTGAACAGGAAGTAGCTCGTGAACAGGAAGTAGCTCATGAACAGGAAGTAGCTCATAAACTGGAAGTAGCTCAAGAACAGGAAGTAGCTCATGTACAGGAAGTAGCTCATGAACTGGAAGTAGCTCAAGAACAGGAAGTAGCTCATGTACAGGAAGTAGCTCATGAACTGGAAGTAGCTCATGAACTGGAAGTAGCTCATGAACAGGAAGTAGCCCATGAACAGGAAGTATCTCGTGAACATGAAGTAGCTCATCAACAGGAAGTAGCTCGTGAACAGGAAGTAGCTCATGAACAGGAAGTAGCTCATGAACAGGAAGTAGCTCAAGAACAGGAAGTAGCTCATGTACAGGAAGTAGCTCATGAACTGGAAGTAGCTCATGTACAGGAAGTAGCTCATGAACAGGAAGTAGCTTATGAACAGGAAGTAGCTCAAGAACAGGAAGTAGCTCATGAACTGGAAGTAGCTCATGTACAGGAAGTAGCTCATGAACAGGAAGTGGCTCATGAACAGGAAATAGCTCATGTACAGGAAGTAGCTCATGAACAGGAAGTGGCTCATGAACAGGAAATAGCTCATGTACAGGAAGTAGCTCATGAACAGGAAGTGGCTCATGAACAGGAAATATCTCATGAACAGGAAGTAGCTCGTGAACAGGAAGTAGCTCATCAACAGGAAGTAGCTCATCAACAGGAAGTAGCTCGTGAACAGGAAGTAGCTCATCAACAGGAAGTAGCTCATGTACAGGAAGTAGCTCATGAACTGGAAGTAGCTCATGTACAGGAAGTAGCTCATAAACTGGAAGTAGCTCAAGAACAGGAAGTAGCTCATGTACAGGAAGTAGCTCGTGAACAGGAAGTATCTCGTGAACAGGAAGTAGCTCGTGAACAGGAAGTAGCTCGTGAACAGGAAGTAGCTCATCAACAGGAAGTAGCTCATCAACAGGAAGTAGCTCATGAACAGGAAGTAGCTCATAAACTGGAAGTAGCTCAAGAACAGGAAATATCTCATGAACTGGAAGTAGCTCATGAACAGGAAATATCTCATGAACAGGAAGTAGCTCGTGAACAGGAAGTAGCTCATCAACAGGAAGTAGCTCATCAACAGGAAGTAGCTCATCAACAGGAAGTAGCTCATGTACAGGAAGTAGCTCGTGAACAGGAAGTAGCTCATGAACAGGAAGTAGCTCAAGAACAGGAAGTAGCTCATGAACAGGAAGTAGCTCATGAACAGGAAGTAGCTCATGAACAGGAAGTATCTCATGAACAGGAAATATCTCATGAACAGGAAGTAGCTCGTGAACAGGAAGTAGCTCATCAACAGGAAGTAGCTCATGAACAGGAAGTAGCTCAAGAACAGGAAGTAGCTCATGAACAGGAAGTAGCTCATCAACAGGAAGTAGCTCATCAACAGGAAGTAGCTCATCAACAGGAAGTAGCTCATGAACAGGAAGTATCTCATGAACAGGAAGTATCTCATGAACAGGAAGTATCTCATGAACAGGAAGTATCTCATGAACAGGAAGTAGCTCATGAAAAGGAAGTAGCTCGTGAACAGGAAGTAGCTCATGAACAGGAAGTAGCTCATGAACAGGAAGTAGCTCATCAACAGGAAGAATCTCATGAACAGGAAGTAGCTCGTGAACAGGAAGTAGCTCATCAACAGGAAGTAGCTCATCAACAGGAAGTAGCTCATGAACATGGGGCTGTGAGCTTTTAGAACATGAAACCACCTCATATGAGATGAAGAGGGTGAGACACTGCAGGCCAAGTGGAAACATGTTTTTAAAAACAGCAATTACAAACTTTTGCAGGAAGTGAAAATAAAATGTGTCCATTTCAGTCCATTTCACATTATGTTTACATTTATACATAAATAAGGCGTCATGTGTGAAGTCATTTCAAATATATATCTGATGTGCAAAATCTAACAATAATAATAAAAATAGGTCAAATATTATTAATAATAATAATATTAATAATTATTTTCCAATTTAAAGTTTAAATATGAAACTGTTTCTGAAGTTCCCATACACAGATGTGTCTGCAGCGCCCCCTTAATAAAACAATGTCTTAATAAACTGCACCTGTCCTCAATAACCTGCTCATGACGATACTTTACTTTAGAGCTGCTGATGGTTGTGAGAAGTTGTTTCTAAACTTCTGCTCAGAAAACCATCTTGAGCTGGAGACACTTCTCTGAGGATCAATGATTTAACATCTGCGTTTATTTCCACGCTCACGATCAGCTGTTGATCAGCTGGAGCGGCTCGGCGCTGAAGAGGAGGAGGAGGAAGAGGCTGATCCACGTGCTCCAAGCCAGATGGATTGTGGGAAATATAGCTGGCGGAGGCACAAGTCTCCTCTGATGCATCCTGGGTAAAACGGGCGGAGCAAGTTCTCATCCGGGGATCTCCAGCGGACTTGCTGAGGAGCGGACTTTGAATTGGAACAGGACGTGATGCCGTTTCCCGAGTCCACGAGTCCGCACAAGTACACGGGCGGTTCCCCGAAGCCTCGGCGCCTCGGTCTGAAGTGGGCGTGGTCAGGCAGCTACATCATCACTCGCCGCCCAAGTCGCCTGGAGGCCTGTGTCCTCCCTTAGCTTAGCATGTGGCTAATACACCGAGGATACATCAGTGTAGCCTTCACTGCCTTGCTCCAGCCAAAATCTCCCATAATGCACCACGGCTCTCAATAAGACCAGGAAGTGAGGAGGTGCTGCCTTGTGTGACTTAAAGCACTTTTTAACAACAAAATAGAAACTTTGACCAGTTTAATTGCTCTGCAGCCAGTGCTCATTTTACTTGTAGACTTTTTACAAAACAGGCAAAATTTTGACTAGATTTGATCAAATAATTAATTTTAGGTTTTGGTCTTTTTAGTTAAATCATTGATATAAGGCACTGATATTTGTATTGTGTATTTTCAGATATGTTTCATCATCTCTGCTTTTTATGTATTTATTATTAGTTGCTAAAAATATAATTATACTTTCACCCCCCAGCCCCACAGAATCTCCCCCTCCTCCGCAGACCCTCCCCGGATGAAACATAACTTCCTTTATCCTGTGATGTCACTTCCTGTAGCTCTGAAGCGCGTTCCATTTGCCGCTGTGTTTGGACAGAGACAGGACCAGAGCCTTGGACTGGAAGGAAGTGAGTTTGGAGGAACTGCCTTCAACACCGAGGCAGGGCGGGGTACCCGGGCTTTGGGAAACGGCCACAGATTGAGAAACGGCCCTCGTCCCAAACCAGGAAACAGCCGACTGAGACACAGAGCTGCTGCTTCAACCACAAACGCCTCTGTGGAAACTGTGGAGCCTGGACTGAGGTGAGTCTGAAGGGCTTCTCACATAAATGCTGTTTAAATAGAGCTGAGAGTTACAGATCCACAGAGTCAGAGAACAGGAAGTGACATCGTGTTCAGGGAGAGACTCTGGCACAGGTTTACAGGCTGGAACACGGAAGGGCATCTGATTCTGTTGATTCTACTGTTTGTCTTCAATCAAACACAGTAGAATCTCTTCCTGGTACAATATGAACGAACTCGTCCGCAGAACAAAGTGAATAAGACCTTCCCCGTGTGAGCAGCAGACACTGAGGTCGACGGTGAACGTGAAAGTCATTTAATGAATTCATTAAAAAAAGGAACAGTGAGAAAAGCACTCGTGCCACAGGCAGGGGGCGCTGTGAGGTTCAGTTAGAAAGTGCTTTCTCTTAAGGGCTGTTCCAGCGAGAATCCTCTGCAGAAACTGTGAGGAAACGTGATCTCACCCTGAAGTGGCTGCAAAATGTATTGATCATTTACAACGACTTCCTCCTGTGAGTTTATTGTCGACAATTTTTACAGTAAACTCCTCCTCGCCCTCGATGCAGTTGCACCATTCAAACTTAAAAAGATGAATAAAGATGATAAAACCTCCGATGCAACAGGACAGGAGGAATCGTTAATATGGAAGTTGAAATCACCAACAATCAACACTCTGTCATGTTTGATCATCAAGGATAAAAACCAGGAGGTCAGTAAATTAAAACACAATGAAAAGAGTGTTTCCAACCTTCGACATCTGAAGCTCAAATGAGTTGAACGGCTCCGGTTTCATTTGTCTGCTCGGAAAGCAGTTCTTGTGAATGAGTGCAAGTCCTCCTCCACGCCGGGCGGTCCGTGGAGTCCCACAGCTCGTTCAGATGAGTCTGGTTCTCTCTGCCGAGTCTCAGTCAAAGGAAATCAAGGTGAAAATAAGTCACTCAGGAAAGATGCCTTGTTCACCTCGGCACAGGCCACGTGGTATGCTCCACAGAGACAGAGTGGTATGCTCCACAGAGACAGAGTGGTATGCTCCACAGAGACAGGGTGGTATGCTCCACAGAGACAGGGTGGTATGCTCCACAGAGACAGAGTGGTATGCTCCACAGAGACAGGATGGTATGCTCCACAGACACAGGGTGGTATGCTCCACAGAGACAGGATGGTATGCTCCATGGAGACAGGGTGGTATGCTCCACAGAGACAGAGCGGTATCACAGAGACAGGGTGGTATGCTCCACAGAGACAGAGTGGTATGCTCCACAGAGACAGGGTGGTATGCTCCACAGAGACAGGGTGGTATGCTCCACAGAGACAGAGTGGTATGCTCCACAGAGACAGAGTGGTATGCTCCACAGAGACAGGGTGGTATGCTCCACAGAGACAGGGTGGTATGCTCCACAGAGACAGAGTGGTATGCTCCACAGAGACAGGGTGGTATGCTCCACAGAGACAGAGTGGTATGCTCCACAGAGACAGGATGGTATGCTCCACAGACACAGGGTGGTATGCTCCACAGAGACAGGATGGTATGCTCCATGGAGACAGGGTGGTATGCTCCACAGAGACAGAGCGGTATCACAGAGACAGGGTGGTATGCTCCACAGAGACAGAGTGGTATGCTCCACAGAGACAGAGCGGTATCACAGAGACAGGGTGGTATGCTCCACAGAGACAGAGCGGTATCACAGAGACAGGGTGGTATGCTCCACAGAGACAGGGTGGTATCACAGAGACAGAGTGGTATGCTCCACAGAGACAGAGTGGTATGCTCCACAGAGACAGGGTGGTATGCTCCACAGAGACAGAGCGGTATCACAGAGACAGAGTGGTATGCTCCACAGAGACAGAGTGGTATGCTCCACAGAGACAGGGTGGTATGCTCCACAGAGACAGAGCGGTATCACAGAGACAGGGTGGTATGCTCCACAGAGACAGGGTGGTATGCTCCACAGAGACAGAGCGGTATCACAGAGACAGGGTGGTATGCTCCACAGAGACAGGGTGGTATCACAGAGACAGAGTGGTATGCTCCACAGAGACAGGGTGGTATGCTCCACAGAGACAGAGCGGTATCACAGAGACAGAGTGGTATGCTCCACAGAGACAGAGTGGTATGCTCCACAGAGACAGAGCGGTATCACAGAGACAGGGTGGTATGCTCCACAGAGACAGGGTGGTATCACAGAGACAGAGTGGTATGCTCCACAGAGACAGAGTGGTATGCTCCACAGAGACAGGATGGTATGCTCTACAGACACAGGGTGGTATGCTCCATGGAGACAGGGTGGTATGCTCCACAGAGACAGAGCGGTATCACAGAGACAGAGTGGTATGCTCCACAGAGACAGAGTGGTATGCTCCACAGAGACAGAGCGGTATCACAGAGACAGGGTGGTATGCTCCACAGAGACAGGGTGGTATCACAGAGACAGAGTGGTATGCTCCACAGAGACAGAGTGGTATGCTCCACAGAGACAGGATGGTATGCTCTACAGACACAGGGTGGTATGCTCCACAGAGACAGCTCGGAGGACACGCTCTCGTGGGGGGAAAAGCCAGGCCTTTCGCGTTGGAAAGGTCCGATCCGATGGCAACAGGAGCGTAAGAGCAGTAGCCAGTGATGCGCAGGCTGGATTCCAGACCGAACCATGGACAGGAATCTGTCGTAAACAGCCCAAGACGAAAGCCCCTCGGTTTCCTCCGCCTGGATTGTACGCCAGCTCGCGATCCTCTCTTCCTTCTCCTGGCACGACACTTCGCTACCAGCAGGTACTCGGGTGACGGCACAGCACACTTTCGAAAGGTGGAGGGAAAAACTCCTCGTACCTTGCCCTGGTCACACATAGCTTCTTCATATGCGGGTAAATGCCAAAAAGCGCTTTGCGATCATAGCGGATGACAGCCATGACACCGTTTTTAGTTGACAGGCTGGATATAACTAAATATAATGTAATCCAAACAACTTTCAGAGGTTGAGCCTTCAACCCGTCTGGGCCTGTGTCTTATTTGGCTGCAGTTTAGGAAGGCTGGACAGGACCTCACTGCTGCTGATCACAGGCATAGGTGGTATGTTACTGCAGATCTTATTTCACTCTAAACTGTCATCTGTGGTGTCATATCTACAATAAAACTCCATCTTCTTCTCTGCCCATTAGTAAATGGTCACATTTATGTATAGCGCCTTTCTACCTGCTTTAGGCACTCAAAGCGATTTACATCAAGGAACCACTCACCCATTTCCTCTCTCATTCATACACAGACACTGGAGGCAAGGTGGGTGAAGTGTCTTGCCCAAGGACACAATGATAGTGTGTGCCTGCAGGATTCAAACCGCCGATCCTCCAATCACAAGACGACCCCCTCTACTCGCTACGCCACCGTCGCCCCATCTGGAAACGCATTGAAGATAAAAACCCTTTAGATCAGTTTTGTTTTAGTCAGGTACTTCAAACATCTATCAAACACTTTTTTTTTTTCTTTTTAAGGTATAGACAACATTTGGAGCTGTTTCCTTCTCGATGTCAGTATCTTTATGACTGCTCTGAAACCAACTCAAATATATAGAAACTTGAATAAATGTTTGAAAACAGCATTAAAACCGGACCAGTGAGTTCAATCAGGATCTGTGTCTTTAAAAACCTCCGTCAGAAGTTTGTGTGTGAGTCATTGCACACGCCTCGTCCCAAACCAGGACACACTGATCACACGTCTGTGGAAACTGTGGAGCCTGGACTGAGGTGAGTCTGAAGGGTTTCTCACATAAATGGTGTTTAAATAGAGCTGAGAGTTACAGATCCACAGAGTCAGAGAACAGGAAGTGACATCGTGTTCAGGGAGAGACTCTGACACAGGTTTACAGGCAGAAACACGGAAGGGCGTCTGATTCTGATTCTGTTGATTCTACTGTTTGTCTTCAATCAAACACATTAGAATCTCTTCCTGGTACAATATGAATGAACCCGATGGACGCAGACACTGGAGGCTGTGGTGAAGTGGGTGGGTATCTACCAAACAAAGTCTTCGATAAGACCAATGAATCCAGCCCTTAAAGTGCATATGAAATGTTTTAATGCTTTTGAAAATGTGACTTATTTAGATGGATCATATGTTGCAAGTTAATCTGTTGCATAATTAGCATTTTATTTCAGTGAAGCAGATAAAGGTGAAGTTCCATAACATTTTGACTCATTTCCCATTGACTCAACATGGTCGGCACGGCAACAGTGTAAAATTTCCTCTATGCCATTTCCTGTCAGTGTCCAATAAGGAAGTGAAACTATAAACATCACAAACATGTCCAAACAAAAGAAAACTGGGCACAATCTTTAGCAAAATCTTATACTTTAAATGAAATAACGTTACTATGGAATTGTATTAGATAATAGTTCTAACCAGTGTTGGGTAGTGACGGAATACATGTATTCAGAATACGTATTTTAAATACTCATTTTGAGAAACTACATTCAGGTACAGTTGCTCTTTCATTTGAGAGTATTTATAATACAGCTACTTTCTTA
Source organism: Proterorhinus semilunaris (assembly GCA_021464625.1). NCBI lineage: Eukaryota > Metazoa > Chordata > Actinopteri > Gobiiformes > Gobiidae > Proterorhinus > Proterorhinus semilunaris. The sequence goes on from CM038352.1 coordinate 3,116,927, forward strand.
AAATCATACATATACAGTGAGGAAAATAAGTATTTGAACACCCTGCTATTTTGCAAGTTCTCCCACTTAGGAATCATGGAGGGGTCTGAAATAGTCATCGTAGGTGCATGTCCACTGTGAGAGACATAATCTAAAAAAATAAAAATCCAGAAATCACAATGTATGTTTTTGTAACTATTTATTTGTATGATACAGCTGCAAATAAGTATTTGAACATCATTAGAAAATGGAAGAAGCTAAACATGACTGTCAATCTCCCTCGGACTGGGGCTCCATGCAAGATCTCACCTGGTGGGGTCTCACTGATCCTAAGAAAGGTGAGAAATCAGCCCAGAACTACACGGGGGGAGCTGGTCAATGACCTGGAAAGAGCTGGGACCACCGTTTCCAAGGTTACTGTTGGTAATACACCAAGACGTCATGGTTTGAAATCATGCATGGCACGGAAGGTTCCCCTGCTTAAACCAGCACATGTCAAGGCCCGTCTGAAGTTTGCCAATGACCATTTGGATGATCCAGAGGAGTCATGGGAGAAAGTCATGTGGTCAGATGAGACCAAAAGGGAACTTTTGGTCATAATTCCACTAAACGTGTTTGGAGGAAGAAGAATGATGAGTACCATCCCAAGAACACCATCCCTACTGTGAAGCATGGGGGTGGGAGCATCATGCTTTGGGGGTGTTTTTCTGCACATGGGACAGGGCGACTGCACTGTATTAAGGAGAGGATGACCGGGGCCATGTATTGCGAGATTTTGGGGAACAACCTCCTTCCCTCAGTTAGAGCATTGAAGATGGGTCGAGGCTGGGTCTTCCAACATGACAATGACCCGAAGCACAGCCAGGAGAACCAAGGAGTGGCTCTGTAAGAAGCATATCAAGGTTCTGGCGTGGCCTAGCCAGTCTCCAGACCTAAACCCAATAGAGCAGCTTTGGAGGGAGCTCCATCTCCAGCCCAGAAACCTGACTGATCTAGAGAAGATCTGTGTGGAGGAGTGGGCCAAAATCCCTCCTGCAGTGTGTGCAAACCTGGTGAAAAACTACAGGAAACGTTTGACCTCTGTAATTGCAAACAAAGGCTACTGTACCAAATATTAACATTGATTTTCTCAGGTGTTCAAATACTTATTTGCAGCTGTATCATACAAATAAATAGTTACAAAATCATACATTGTGATTTCTGGATTGTTTTCTCTCACAGTGGACATGCACCTACGATGACAATTTCAGACCCTCCATGATTTCTAAGTGGGAGAACTTGCAAAATAGCAGGGTGTTCAAATACTTATTTTCCTCACAGTAAAATCAAAATGACCTGGGAAACGTTTAGTGATCTCTGCTGCGTTCCCGCGGTGCTTTTGCAAAGTGCTTTATTAAGTTCCTGATTAGTGACAAAAAAATTATAATTATAATAATAATAAGATAATGCAAATAAATTCATGTTTTTCATATATATATATATATATCCCATACCGCCTTTGCTCTGCCAATGGCACAGACTGGTTGTCTCGCTTCCGTCAATCTACCCCAGGGCAGCTGTGGCTACAACAGGAGCTTACCACCACCGAGTATGGAGTGAATCAATAATGACGACAGTGTAGCGCTTTGAGAAACTTGGTAACACAGTCTTGTAAAGTGCAAGGACTTTCACTCCATCTGACCCGTCCTTTTGTTGTTTCTGATCTTCAGAGCTCTTTCCAACATGGCGTCCAGACTGGAGCAGGACCTGAGCTGTCCCATCTGCTGTGAGCTCTTCAGAGATCCTGTTCTTCTGACCTGCAGCCACAGCTTCTGTAAGGTCTGTTTGGAGAACTGGTGGGAGGACAAACCACTGAAGACCTGTCCAGTCTGTAAGAGAAGGTCCTCGAGGGATAATCCTCCAACGAACCTGGCCCTGAAGAACCTGGTGGAGACGTTCACAGAGGAGAAAGGGCAGACTGCTCCAGCTGCAGAGCAAACATCTCCATCTCCACAGCAGCCCGAGTGCAGCCTTCACTCTGAGAAGCTGCGGCTCTTCTGTCTGGACCATCAGGAGCTGATCTGTCTGGTCTGTAGAGACTCCAGGACTCACAAAGACCACAGGTTCAGTCCCATCGAGGAGGCAGCCTCAGACCTGAGAGAGCAGCTGAGGAGAAACATCAAACCTCTACAGGACAACCTGAAGGTAAGAGACCTCCTCCTCCTGTTCCAGTCAGAAGACCGTGTCCACAGAGCTCTGTCCGAGCAGACCGTCTCCTGCAGCATCAGCCCAGAGGAACATCCACATGTCCTGCTACAGAAAGGGAAGTCTGACTCTAAATAACTCTGATGTTTCTCCTCAGGTCCTGGATGAGAGCAGAGCACAGTTTGATGAAGCAGCGGCTCATATCTCGCTCCAGACCAAACAAACACAGACACAGATCAGAGCGGAGTTTGAGAAACTGCACCAGTTTCTGAGGGACGAGGAAGAGTCCAGGATGAAGGCTCTGAGGGAGGAAGAGGAGCAGAAGATCCAGAACATGAAGGACAAGATGGCCGCCCTGAGCAAAGACATGGAGGCTCTGTCCAAGACCATCTCAGAGACAGAGGAGCAGCTGAGAGCAGCAGACGCCTCCTTCCTGCTCCAGTACAAGACTGCAGAGGAGAGGCTGCAGCGCTGCCCCCTGGTGGAGAAGCCAGAGATGAAAAACAAAGATCTGATAGACCAGGCCAAACATCTGGGAAACCTGGGCTTCAACATCTGGATAAACATGAAGAAACTGGTGCAGTTCTTCCCTGTGGTTCTGGATCCAAACACTGCAGCCCCTGATCTCATTCTGTCTGAAGATCTGACCTCAGTGAGAAAAGGAGAGAGACAGAAGGTCCCAGAAAACTCAGGGAGACTTAGATATGGCTCAGTATTTGGATCAGAAATGTTTGTCTCTGGGACTCACAGCTGGGAAGTGGAGGTCGGGGCGAGTAAGGTCTGGTCTGTGGGTGTGGCTGGAGCAGTTCAGAGAGGAGCGGACACTGAGGAGGAACTTTGGTTCATACAAGTCACTGATGGTGAATACTCTGCTGTTTCTGACCCAGGCCCATTTAAACCTCTCTCTGTGAAGAACCTGCAGAGAGTTGGAGTGAAGCTGGACTTTGGCACAAAAACAGTGACCTTCACTGACCTCGACACAAACACAGACCTTCACACAGTCACAGACTCTTTCACTTGGATCCTTCCCTTTTTCAGCACATATGACGCTCCTCTGAAGATCTTACCAAAGAGAGTTAGGGTTATGACCCTCCGTGAGTCTAAAAAAACATGAGTGTGAGCAGATAATTGGCCGCTTCAGCGCAAATGCAGCTGTTTTCTTAAAGCGAAGCATGGCTTTAACTTAACTTCAAAGTAAAAATTTCGTAATTATTAGAAATGGCAGAGCCGTGGTCTGTGGTAGGTCTGAGCCAGGACTTCTCGGGCTTCAAAATCACGCCCAAAGCCCCTAGTTGGACGCCTGTGCTTATTGAAGTCAGGCGCTTGTAACAAACGTCACCGATCATGAAGACGCTCTGAAGCTCTGAAGCTAGGAAGGAACTCTTGCCTGAAAAATAACTGCTATTTTGGGGCTAACTAGTCCCTCTTTTTCTCCTGCCATGTCCTATGTATATTTAACTATACCCCCATGGTCTACACCAGGATCTTCTCAGTAATTAAGCCCATATCCAGCACATACGATTGAATAGAGGGACATATTTTGTGTCGGTGGCTAGGCTAGGTTAGCCCGGTTAGCTTGTTACAATCGCCTACTGCTCATTGTTGATTAAAGGTCTGCAATAAACCACAAATGTGTCAAGCCTGACTCAGGGATCATCATAAAGGCTGTAGTAACTGGTTTTATTGACATTATTAGTGCATAATACTTGTCTTCACAGAATCGATGCGAGCTCGCTGCTGAGAAAACTGATCGACTACGGCCCGTTGTAGATCTAATCTGAGCAATACACTTCAAAATCAACAATGTGTGAGATCACTGTTTACCGGTGGTGGTTTTATTAGGCCCGAGTGGCTTTATACTTATTATTGCAGCAAAATGAATGGGGGTAAATGGCCAACTGTCATATGGAGGTGGATGACGAGCACGAAGAGAACTCAGGGAAGTTCTGTGATGTAAAAGTGGAAGAGCAAATTCACGTTATCAAAGAAAATCTGCAACTATTTGTCTCTTCAATAAAAAAGTGAATGTGAAAAAAATAATCTGTAGATGTTTGAAATTCTGAATCTTCACTTCATGCAATGAAACAATAAAGTCACATCAGCCTTTAAATACGTTTGTGCGGCTCAATTCTCTTCAATAAATGACAAACAAAGTCTTGTTTTCCTAAACATTTATTACATAAATATTATTTCATTTTCACAAACAAAACATGAAAAATCCAGTGGAAGTGACTTTCCTCACATTTCCATGAGACTTTTATCTGAGCACAAACTCACAGTCTTTGAGGTCGAGCTCTTCCAGCTGAAACACACACAGAGCTCTGTCAACACCAATGACTTACACAAAGGAAATGTAGGATTTCAGATGAAGAATAGTTTCAACTCGACTCGATCTGTATGAGCCTAATGTCTCTGTCCTTTCACTAAAGATAAAGTTCATATGAGGCGCTGCAGGTGAAGAGGACAAAACATAAAGTCAGAGATATTCATTTGAAACTTTTGCTGTTACTGATACATATGAGATAAAGATCTATTGCAAGTTTTCTGTCGTTTTATGTTTTCATATAAAATCAAGGCGTTTTATGCATAAAAACGGCTTTGACATTTTCAGCAGAATCTACCGTATTTCTAGACTATAAGTTGCACTTTTTTCCATAGTTTGGGTTTGCGACATATATCAAAATGTATAATTTCACATGTTTGTTATGTTCACACTGACGGCTGCTAGGGGGCGCTCTAGGCTTGTGTACCAGTATCTGTTCCTCCTGTACCTGAAGATTTGAAAAACAGTTATGGAGCAGCAGAAAGAGAGTTTGGAGTGAGTGAGAAAGCTGTAAGAGGCTGGGCGAACAGCGGAGGTGACTCTGACTGCCATGAAGAAAACAAACAAAGCTAATCGTGGCTAAACGCTCGAGGAACCAGTTCACTAATGAGAGCTTGAACAACGTGCTGCCGGGAGAGGCTCGTCAACGCTGCAGTTACGCCTCCAGGCCCAGGTAGTTGCCAAGGCTGGTGCGACTTATAGTCCAGAAAATACGGTCAATAATGGACAGAGCCACAAACCTGGGCCTGTGGACAGTCTTTAGACGGCTGCTTTTTTTAAAGAGTCAATTCTTTATTCAGTCGCACATGAAGCTGATGCCTCCATAGTTTACAGTCTGCATTTATCATAATGGATATTTTAATTCTATTTCCATTTTTTATTTTAAATTTAAAAGTTAGTTGTTCAAACTTATTTCTAACTTTCCAAACATCCCAGTTCAACGAATCCCCTAAAGTTCCCTAAAGGAAAACAATTTAAAAAAAAGAAGTCGTATTCTAAAAAATAAAATAAAAATAAAACATGTTTTTGGCCGCGGGACTGAGTATCCAAGAAAATGTTTTTTGTTTTGTTTTTTTCCCGCTGGACTGATTGAAAATTGTTATGTTATTGTATTTATTTATTTTGCACGACACACAACATGCGTCAGAACAAGAGCACGGGCATTGCATGGCTGGACCCAGTGAGGGCAGAACAGCTCACCATGTTATACTTTCATCTAGAGCCCGACCTATATATCGGCGCCAATATTAAACGAGCTCCCTCTAAAGTACTGACTAAACATGAATATACAGCGCCCCCTGCTGTCCCGTTTCAACACGTTCAGAAGCTTCACAGACCAGGGGTATAGAGGAAACATTTAAAACAAATATGGCCTTAAATATCAGTGGTGCACATCAGCATCGGCTTTAGAAAAACCCATATTGGTCGACCTCTGATAGATATTTCTATACATTTCTATGATTGAAATGTTTACTATAATAAATGTTTAACTATATGAGAGATTAAAAAAATACACTTTCATCAAATTACATATCTTAAAATATTGGCCAATATATCTGCTATCGGCCATGCCAACCCCCTCATATCGGTATCGTCTATACTCCTGTCTATGAAGCTTCTGAACGTGTTGAATTGTGACAGCAGGGGGCGCTGTATATTCATGTTTAGTAGGTACTTCAGAGGGAGCTCGTTTGAAAGACAAAAATCATTAGATTCCAAAACATACGTCTCGGTCTTTTATGATTCTGAAATGATACGCAAAGGTCTACAACATAAAATATATATAATAGGTACAAACTTGTGACCGATTTTCACCGTGATGTTTCTCCGCTCCCCTGAGGCCTAGGAATTTGTGGGAGGGCCCATTTCAAAGCTCTCACTGCCCCCTTTCCGGTGCAAAACAACGGGAAGTATATATCACTTTCGGCTCCGGAGAGATCGGCCCGATATCGAAAACACTGTAATATTGGCGCCGATATATAGGTCGGGCTCTAGATGAAAGTATAACATGGTGAGCTGTTCTGCCCTCACTGGGTCCAGCCACGCAATGCCCGTGCTCTTGTTCTGACGCATGTTGTGTGTCATGCAAAAAATAAAATAAAATAAATTCAGTCCAGTGGGCAAAAAAATAATATTTGTTTCTCCTTTTATTCAGTCCGTCCCGCGGAGCATACGGCTTTCTTTTTCTCTCCCTATGTTGGAGCTCCTGATCCGGTTTGGTAACTGGAAACATGTATGTAACTATATTTACACAACATGTAACGACGACATTGTGCAATTCTAATAACATTCTTACAGAGTAACGACAGACTGGCGTTGTGTCCTTGGGCAAGAAACTTCACCCAGTGCCTATGTGTGAGTGGTTGGTGGTGGTCGGAGGGGCCTCGCTTCTGTCAGTCTGCCCCAGGGGAAACTGTGGCTACAAATGTAGTTTATCAGCATGGAGTGAATGAACCGCCCTCCCTTCCACGTGTGAAGCGCTTTGTGTTTGACTTGTGTCGTACGAAAAGAGCTAAACAAATAAGATACAAATAAGATTCCCTTCCCCCTTCAGTGCACACGCCTCGTCCCAAACCAGGACACACTGATCACACGTCTGTGGAAACTGTGGAGCCTGGACTGAGGTGAGTCTGAAGGGTTTCTCACATAAATGGTGTTTAAATAGAGCTGAGAGTTACAGATCCACAGAGTCAGAGAACAGGAAGTGACATCGTGTTCAGGGAGAGACTCTGACACAGGTTCACAGGCTGGAACAGGGAAGGGCATCTGACGCACCTGTGAGTAAGTGCTTTATTGTTACTGTTTGCTGTTCCCACTTCATGTTTAGTCATTTTAGTGTAAACTTAAATATAGTAAATGGCCTCGACCTAATGCCTTCATTAGTCCCAAAGTGCTTCACAGTGAGGAACCAGTCGCCCGTTCACACAGACCCTGGAGGCGAGGAGGTGAAGTGGGCGTGAGCCTTAAACAAATAAAGCACCAATAAAGTATTTTGATAGATTAATATTCCACACCTGTAACTGATGTTGTTTTGTTCTGTGTAGTTTAGTCCGTAATTGTCTATTTCCTGTTTGTTTGACTTTAAGTATAACAGGCTCCTCCCCCAAAGACCTTTAATAAAACTCTAGACCGGAGGTGGGAAGAGCAGCCAGAATATTTACTCAAGTAATAGTAACGTTACGTGGAAATACTTTTACTCAAGTAGAAGTTAAACAATATGTGGAGGAAATGTTACTCGAGTACTATTAGTACTACTTTGAGCGAAAAACTCAACTCTTCGGTGTCGCTTTACATTAAGGTAATACTTTACAAGCATATTATTATTTCCTTATTAATACTTAACGAGTACACCTTAATATAAAGCGTTACCAATGATTCTAAAATACATCGACTTCATCAAAATGAAGTATTTGCCGCTGAAAGATTTACTCACAGTGGAAAAAGTAACAATTATTTTGACTCGACTAAGAAACAGACACTTCATTATAACTTTACTCCAACAGAAGTAAAAGCGTCTGATAAAACACGAAAACACTAAAAAGTACAAGTTCTTCCAAGAGTTACTCAAGTACATCTAAAATAAATGATATATTTACAGGTTGAAAACTTCCCTAGTGCTGCTTTAAGTCCAGCTCTTCTTTAATGTTGTAGTTTTGTGTTTCTTAAAAGCTGAAAACTCTCGACTCTTTGATTTCTGTGATTTTTTGCTCCATAAAGTTTTTCCTTTCACTGGTTTTCAAGTTTTAGAGTTTTCTGTTTCAAATTGTCGAGACTTTCTCCGTTTCCAAACCTTTTAATAACGACTTTCACTCCATCTGACCCGTCCTTTTGTTGTTTCTGATCTTCAGAGCTCTTTCCAACATGGCGTCCAGACTGGAGCAGGACCTGAGCTGTCCCATCTGCTTTGAGCTCTTCAGAGATCCTGTGGTTCTGACCTGCAGCCACAGCTTCTGTAAGGTCTGTTTGGAGAACTGGTGGGAGGACAAACCACTGAAGACCTGTCCAGTCTGTAAGAGAAGGTCCTCGAGGGATAATCCTCCAACGAACCTGGCCCTGAAGAACCTGGTGGAGACGTTCACAGAGGAGAAAGGGCAGACTGCTCCAGCTGCAGAGCAAACATCTCCATCTCCACAGCAGCCCGAGTGCAGCCTTCACTCTGAGAAGCTGCGGCTCTTCTGTCTGGACCATCAGGAGCTGATCTGCTGGGTCTGTAGAGACTCCAAGACTCACAAAGACCACAGGTTCAGGCCCATCGAGGAGGCAGCCTCAGACCTGAGAGAGCAGCTGAGGAGAAACATCAAACCTCTACAGGACAAACTGAAGGTAAGAGACCTCCTGTTCCAGTCAGAAGAACGTGTCCACAGAGCTCTGTCCGAGCAGACCGTCTCCTGCAGCATCAGCCCAGAGGAACATCAACATGTCCTGCTACAGAAAGGGAAGTCTGACTCTAAATAACTCTGATGTTTCTCCTCAGGTCCTGGATGAGAGCAGAGCACAGTTTGATGAAGCAGCGGCTCATATCTCGCTCCAGACCAAACAAACACAGACACAGATCAGAGCGGAGTTTGAGAAACTGCACCAGTTTCTGAGGGACGAGGAAGAGTCCAGGATGAAGGCTCTGAGGGAGGAAGAGGAGCAGAAGATCCAGAACATGAAGGACAAGATGGCCGCCCTGAGCAAAGACATGGAGGCTCTGTCCAAGACCATCTCAGAGACAGAGGAGCAGCTGAGAGCAGCAGACGCCTCCTTCCTGCTCCAGTACAAGACTGCAGAGGAGAGGCTGCAGCGCTGCCCCCTGGTGGAGGAGCCAGAGATAAAACAATTAGATCTGATAGACCAGGCCAAACATCTGGGAAACCTGGGCTTCAACATCTGGATGAACATGAAGAAACTGGTGCAGTTCTTCCCTGTGGTTCTGGATCCAAACTCTGCAGCCCCTGATCTCATTCTGTCTAAAGATCTGACCTGCAGAGAGTTGGAGTGAAGCTGGACTTTGACACAAACACATTGACCTTCACTGACCCCGACACAAACACAGACCTTCTCACAGTCACAGACTCTTTCACTTTGATCGTTCCATGTTTATACACATCTGATGCTCCTCTGAAGATCTCACCAAAGAGCATCACAGTAACAGTGTAGAATCTACAGCTCCATGTTACTGTCCTCTCTCTTTAATCAAGTTCCTGATGAAAAACAGTCAGAGCTCAAATTGCCTCCACTAAAACTCTGTTGATCCCGAGTCGTGTCACTGTCGATCTGTTTGGATTTAAATCTACACTTTATCAACATGTGAAGACATTTTGATGTTTAACTGGACCAGGAAATAATGAGAGTCTGTCAGTGTTTGATTCTATTATGTTCTCTTTGTTTTTTGCTCTTAAAACAATAAAGACTTTTTCTATTTTCCACAAAGACTCCATTACCTCGTCATCAACAGGATCCAGACTTTTATTTGTTTTATTTTGTGACGTATTAGTTCCACAGATTTGCTCAGAGAGATTTTGGATCTTGTTTAGTTTTTGAATAAACTTTTAACTAATGCAAATATCTGCAAAAAGTCACATTTGTTTTTGGGCTCAATGAATCCGAGAAAACGGCCCTAAAGTTTAGTCCCTTTGTCGGCACATGCGCCCTGTGGATATCTGTCCCGTCTTTAGCCGCTCTGTCTCCCACAAAGGAAATGACCATATTTGGATCACAGCCTTTCCTGCTACACGTGGATACCAAACCTGTCAGTGTTTGTGAATGAAGCAGCGTGGGAAAGACCAGGGAGCGATGTATCTGAGGTGAGTCTTCCTGAGGAGTATTGTGATGGAGAATAGAGAAGCTGTTAGTGTTCTGAAATGATGCTCTATTATAAATCCTGTCCAAAGTTCACCTGGAGTCCTCTGGGCGTGTGCTCCGGGACGTCCCGCTGCAGCACAGCAGGGTGAAGGGCCGCTCTCCGGTCCAAGGATTCTCTTTAAAGCACAGAGAGAAGACTTTGGCCTGAACGAACACGTCCCAGTCTGACGGGTGCTGCTCCGTCAGCTCCTGCACCGTCCTGAAGGAGGCAGGAGAATAAACATGTCAAAGCCACAGCGGTGCACAGGTGTTTAACATCACCCCAGCACCAGGAGAACTGAGCCAGGAATAAATCACATCTAGCACATTCTACTAAAGTCCCGTTGTCTTTGCCGTGTGGTCCAGGACACTATAGTTACAGTAAGAAGTGGTTCTTTGCTGGACCCCAGACGGACCTGTGGATGATCTGCTGCGTCGGCAGGTCCACGGAGCCGGTCCGATGATGGTGAACCACGAGCGGGAATTCAACCTTCAACTCTTCAGCTGCTGGTTTATCTGGAGAAAAGAGAAGAACCCTTTAGAATCTGATGAGAGAGTCCGGTACTTTAAACATCTGTCAACAAAGAACCTCTTAACCCCCACGTGAACCCAACACATGTTCTCCAGTTTGGCTTTATCCAAATCTAAAAGGTTCTTCAACAAAAGTGTCAAAAACCCAACAAATAAGCGATGGAAAAAAATGTCCAAAAAGTGATGAGAACGCGGCAACAACGTGAGGAAAAAGCTCCATTTAGATGAGTTGTGTAGGTCTTAGCTTTCAAATCTGCCCTATAGGCTGTGACCTTATGGATTTGGGTAAAGCTGAAATGGAGGAAATGCACGTGATTAAGGCGGGAGTAAGAGGTTCACTTTTACAGTCAGAGAAATGTATAGAAAATATCTTGAGCTGTTTCCTTCTCTATCACTTCCTCAGTGAAGCAGCGCCATCTGCTGGTGAACAGTGGTTACAGCAGGTGAAGTAACTGGAGTAAATAGAGCTCAACAGTAGGGATGGGACGAAATATCGTTTGGCGAAATATCGCGATACAAAACGTGACGAAATGCATCGAGTTAAAAAAAAATGGATCGCGAAATTAAAAAAAATAAAAACCTTTTTTTTTTTTTTAATGTAAAGCAGGGGTGGCCAACACGCGGCTCTTGAGCCGCATGGTAGCCTACATACCCCCCATAAACTGTAATAGTCTTTAAGAATCTTGACCAAAAATCCAACCATAGTTCATGTGTTCCCATCTCTACACGCATGAATGTCCGTATCTCCCTCCTTTTCGAGGCGGCGTGTAAAAGGTGCAGCAGCTTTACTCAAAGCGGGATGTAGGTAAACAACAGTCAGGCAGATTGTGGTACTGGGATCAGCTTCTGTGCATTTCAAGTTTCTGATTAGCCTACTCTTTATTTGATGAAAGTTGGCCTCATATTCACAGAAAAAGATCAAAATTAGGAAATAGAAAAAAGCGGAGCTCTAATGAAGCATATGATGCGAAGCGCGACGTCGTAACGCGGAAATACACAAAGTCATTGACTTTTCTGTCACATGTGCTGCAACTGTAACAAATGCAATATAAAACATAATCTCAGACGTCCTCCAGAGGCTCCTGATTAAAGCTTATGAACTTTGTGCAGCCTAAAGTTCGTTCTCTGCACAGTCCAGTCAGGACCAAGCTGCGGGCACTGAGCGCACAGGCCAGGGGCGAACCAGAGGAGGGGGCTCAGTGGGCAGGGCCCCCCACACTAACACACTCTAGCATTAAAAATAAAAAAATATAATTCTATCCCAGTCAGAGCAGAACAGCACAAAATGTCAGTTTATTTAATATACATTTATTTCAATCTTGGTGAGGAGTAAAACTATTACATCTAATACAATTATTAAAACAAAAGAAAAAGGCCAGGCATAAAGTTATACTTTATTGTGATTAAATATAACGGTCACATTATATTTAATCACAATAAACTACCGCCCCTTGAGCTCGCGAATGATCGGTGCCTTTGTGGCTCTTCACAGGATCAAGGTTGAACATTTCGGCTCTTGGTCTCCGACTAGTTGGCCACCCCTGATGTAAAGCGTCTTTGAGTGTCCAAAAAGCGCTATACAAGTTCGATGTATTATTATTATTATTATTATTATTAAATTAAAAAAATATATATATCCGGGGAATGGTGCAGTGCGTCGTCATGTCAAGTCACAGGAATGATATGTTATTTTTTTTTTGAAGAAGAACCAGTCCTGAGATACATTAACCTCGGGTTAGAGCAGCACTAAGGGGGTGTTCTTGTTGTGTTTGGCCTGTTAGGCCTTGTGTTTCCCTGTGTTCAACTGAAACAAAAATAAACAAGTTGTTATTATACAGTAATATTTTTTTCTTTTTTGATATCGTATCGTGACGTATCGTATCGTGACTCTGACATATCGAGGTGCATCGTATCGTGAGTTTAAGTGTATCGTCCCATCCCTACTCAACAGTCCAGGACACTTCTGCTCCTTCACTGGGTCTGGAAGTGATGATCCCATTTAGCATCGACTTTAAAACATTCAAATATTAAGAGTTTAAGAGTAACTTGAAATGTGAGGCCCTGCTCGGACACTTGTGATTCATCACCAGAGGTTCGTGTCCTTCACAACAGAGTTTTTGACGTTCGTGGCCATAAGAGAAATGAACTCATGTTGGATCTGAGGTCCTAGATAATGTGCATACGTTTCCTTATTTCTTATACGTCTGACATGCTCTTGCATAGTGGGATCAAATGTTTCGTGTTGTTTCAGCCGAGCACTCAAATGTCTCCAGTCATTATCGCCGTCATTAGATCATTTGGTTGAACTTATATGGTTGTTAAACAGTTTGCAACAAAAACAAAACACCAAATCTGTTTTCGTCGAATAAACGAGCCAGTCTCTGCGAGCTTTTCCACCATTGGGCAACCTCCTTACATAGAAGTCCTCTGAAAAGTGTCTTCTTCCTTGATTCACGGGGTAATCAAAGTATCAGACCTTGAACGGTCCTTTTTCCACAAGTAAATCCATTGTTTTGGAATCCAGATAAACGGGCCAATTGCTGGGATTGTTAAGATCCACAAGGTGCAGCGATACTTCACTGTTGGAGCAATAATCTTCATCAGCTGTTAGCGGGTCCTCCTCTTCCACGGCAAATGCTGATCAAATGTAATAGAAAAAAGAGAATTGATGGTGTGGTCCAGCTCAAGCCTAATTATGAAATACTCTGTATTTACCACAGCTGCTTATTGTCCTCATCCCTCACCTTGGACTTCATCCTCGTCCTCATTGTCCTCGTCCCGGTCTTGCTCAAGCCCACAAGGCTCTGCGATAGTAGCGGTGATGCTAGCTGTTGCCACTACATTAGCATTTTCAGACTCGCCAGATGTGTGCATCTGCTCAGCCACCGCAGTCCTGCTGATGATTAATTTATCTAGTGATCCCCGCAGAGAATTGTCCCTTATTTTTCTTTTTTTTTCTTTTCTCAAAACCCGATTCGTGCTTGTGAAATCGGCCGCGTTCTCTTGTAGCCGACATGTTAGCGTCTTAGCGTTAGCGTCTTAGCGTTAGCGTCTTCCTTCCTCAGTGAGGCGTAATGGCGTAAACAATTACAATCGAAAATTGTTCGATTTGTTTTTTTAATTTATTTGTTTGTTTTATGTGATCTTTACAGAGACCGACAACATCATATATAACAAATGTGTTTGTAAAAAAAAAGGCCCTCTGGTGGCACGAGGCCCTCTAGTGGCGCGAGGCCGTGTAGTGGCACGAGGCCCTCTAGTGGCACGAGGCCGTCTAGTGGCACGAGGCCCTCTGGTGGCACGAGGCCCTCTAGTGGACCGAGGCCGTCTAGTGGCACGAGGCCCTCTGGTGGACCAAGGCCCTCTAGTGGACCGAGGCCCTCTGGTGGCACGAGGTAATCATGATGTCGGATCAGCATCTTGATGTGGCACACCTGTGAGGTGGGCTGGATCATCTCAGCAGAGCAGAAGTGCTCACTATCACACATTTGGACTGATTTGGGAACAATGTTTGAGAGAAATGGTAATATTGTGAATCTGGAATGAATTTTAGATCTTTAAGTCCATCTCATGAAAAATGGAGCAGAAACAAAGGTGTTGCGTTTATATTTTTGTTGAGTGTAACGTCACAGAACAGAACCACAAACCTGGGCCTGTGGACAGACTTTAGACGGCTGCTTTTTTTAAAAGAGTCAATTCTTTATTCAGTCGCACATGAAGCTGATGCCTCCATAGTTTACAGTCTACATTTCTCACATTGGATATTTTAATACTATTCCCATTTTTTATTTCATGTCGTGTCCAAACTTATTTCTAACTTTCCAAACATCCCAGTTCTTCACAGCTCATTTCACAACTTTCACAATAAAGCAACAACTGACCTGCTATTGAGCTTTGACCTGATAATGAGAGAAACTATTTCATTCCACTGGCACAAAACAATATCAGTATCTTTATGACGGCTCTGAAACCAACTCAAATATATAGAAACTTGAATAAATGTTTGAAAACAGCATTAAAACCGGATGAGTGAGTTCAATCCGGATCTGTGTCTTTAAAAACCTCCGTCAGAAGTTTGTGTGTGAGTCATTGCACACGCCTCGTCCCAAACCAGGACACACTGATCAGACACAAACGTCTCTGTGGAGCCTGGACTGAGGTGAGTCTGAAGGGTTTCTCACATGAAACAATTGTCTGATTTATTCTGTTCAGAGCCGGACTGATGAGAACTGTGACCGTATGATCCTTGTTCTGAATACAATAGTTGTTACTGTATCATGTGTGGACCTGCTGCGTTAGGATTTCCTTCGGGACAATAATTAACTTGAACCTTGAACAAAACATAAAACCTGTGGAAATCGTGATATTTCCAAAGAAAATTCCAAAGAAAATGGCAGAAAAACTAAATGATTCTAAACTACATCTACTTCATTGATCAAAAAGAATCATTTGCTTCTTAAAGATTTACTCACAGTGGAAAAAGTAACTTTTAATTTTTACTCGACTAAGAGTTTAAATACTTCATTATGATTTTACTCAAGTAGAAGTAAAAAATACTGTATGATAAAACTATTCTAAGAAATACAACTTCTTCAAAAAGTTACTCAAGTACAAAATGTAACCAAGTGCTACCCGCCTCTTGATAGGACGTCGCCATAGTAACCTGTTTTTTATTGATTGTTTATGGTACATGGGCAATAGTACAGATAAAGCAAGATTATGTCACATGGTACAAAGTTCTAAAGATGATGTCACATGGTACAAAGTTCTAAAGATGATGTCACATGGTACAAAGTTCTAAAGATGATGTCACATGGTTCACAGTCCATCAGTTTAAGGTGGAGAAGTGAAGATCTGGACTAGAGCATACAGATACAACATGGCAACATAAAAGGGAAACCCGGTGTATATGAAGAGTTCCGTTACAAAAGCAGACACGTATCATTGAGGAACTCAGCATATGCTTGTTGATTTAGCAGTGTATTTCATTATCAGGTCTGTTACAGTCATGAAACCACAAAGTCACCAGTTCTCAATCAAATTCATCCAACCCTGAAGGCCTGTTCATACTCCACAAGACGCGAGTATGAACAGGCCTTCACTTTACAAGTGTCCTCTGTCGCAGACATCCAACACAGCTCTGATAACAACCAAGAGAAAGAAAAAGAAAATAATAATATAGAGACTTTGCCTTTGCAAACCCCCTCCCCACACCCAACATGGATGTGCAGTTTCAATGTCATTGTGCATAAAGGTGTAGATGGGCTTATAGGCGTATATAGTTATGAGTTCTAATGGAGTATTTGACAGCAGCTTCATATATTCTGGTTGTTTTCGGTTTATTTAAAATTTCTATTGTGTTAAAATATTGTTGAAGTTCATTAAAAAAAAGGTTCCCATTTGTTTTGTTTTTGTGAATAATTATCGTCTGCAACAAGAGAGAGAATGTTTGTGGACCAGGGGGTTGTTAAATAAACAGATGATGTCGCTTTCCCAGAGGTTGACCCTATAATTGGTTTCCCTTTGAACATATTCTTGAAGAAATACCCAGAATCCTTTGCTGTATTTCGCCATAGCAACACATTGGAATGAATGGCCTGCTCTGGTGGCCTTTAAGTCCAGCTCTTCTTTAATGTTGTAGTTTTGTGTTTCTTAAAAGCTGAAAACTCTCGACTCTTTGATTTCTGTGATTTTTTGCTCCATAAAGTTTTTCCTTTCGCTGGTTTTCAAGTTTTAGAGTTTTCTGTTTCAAATTGTCGTGACTTTCTCCGTTTCCAAACCTTTTAATAACGACTTTCACTCCATCTGACCCGTCCTTTTGTTGTTTCTGATCTTCAGAGCTCTTTCCAACATGGCGTCCAGACTGGAGCAGGACCTGAGCTGTCCCATCTGCTGTGAGCTCTTCAGAGATCCTGTGGTTCTGACCTGCAGCCACAGCTTCTGTAAGGTCTGTTTGGAGAACTGGTGGGAGGACAAACCACTGAAGACCTGTCCAGTCTGTACGAGAAGGTCCTCGAGGGATAATCCTCCAACGAACCTGGTCCTAAAGAACCTGGTGGAGACGTTCACAGAGGAGAAAGGGCAGACTGCTCCAGCTGCAGAGCAAACATCTCCATCTCCACAGCAGCCCGAGTGCAGCCTTCACTCTGAGAAGCTGCGGCTCTTCTGTCTGGACCATCAGCAGCTGATCTGTCTGGTCTGTAGAGACTCCAGGACTCACCAAGACCACAGGTTCAGGCCCATCGAGGAGGCAGCCTCAGACCTGAGAGAGCAGCTGAGGAGAAACATCAAACCTCTACAGGACGAACTGAAGGTAAGAGACCTCCTCCTCCTGTTCCAGTCAGAAGAACGTGTCCACAGAGCTCTGTCCGAGCAGACCGTCTCCTGCAGCATCAGCCCAGAGGAACATCAACATGTCCTGCTACAGAAAGGGAAGTCTGACTCTAAATAACTCTGATGTTTCTCCTCAGGTCCTGGATGAGAGCAGAGCACAGTTTGATGAAGCAGCGGCTCATATCTCGCTCCAGACCAAACAAACACAGACACAGATCAGAGCGGAGTTTGAGAAACTGCACCAGTTTCTGAGGGACGAGGAAGAGTCCCGGATGAAGGCTCTGAGGGAGGAAGAGGAGCAGAAGATCCAGAACATGAAGGACAAGATGGCCGCCCTGAGCAAAGACATGGAGGCTCTGTCCAAGACCATCTCAGAGACAGAGGAGCAGCTGAGAGCAGCAGACGCCTCCTTCCTGCTCCAGTACAAGACTGCAGAGGAGAGGCTGCAGCGCTGCCCCCTGGTGGAGGAGCCAAAGATGGAAGAAAAAGCTCTGATAGACCAGGCCAAACATCTGGGAAACCTGGGCTTCAACATCTGGATGAACATGAAGAAACTGGTGCAGTTCTTCCCTGTGGTTCTGGATCCAAACACTGCAGCCCCTGATCTCATTCTGTCTGAAGATCTGACCTCAGTGAGAAAAGGAGAGAGACAGAAGGTCCCAGAGAACCCAGGGAGATGTAGAGATGGCGCTGTACGTGGATCAGAAATGTTTGTCTCTGGGACTCACAGCTGGGAAGTGGAGGTCGGGGCGAGTAAGGTCTGGACTGTGGGTGTGGTTGGAGAAGTTCAGAGAGGAGCGGACACTGAGGTTAAAGTTTGGTCCATACGTTTCATTGATGGTGAATATTCAGCCGTTTCTCTCCTAGGCTCAGTTAAACTTCTCTCTGTGAAGAACCTGCAGAGAGTTGGAGTGAAGCTGGACTTTGACACAAAAACATTGACCTTCACTGACCTCGACACAAACACAGACCTTCACACAGTCACAGACTCTTTCACTTGGATCCTTCCATATTTATACACACGTGATGCTCCTCTGAAGATCTCACCAAAGAGCATCACAGTAACAGTGTAGAATCTACAGCTCCATGTTACTGTCCTCTCTCTTTAATCAAGTTCCTGATGAAAAACAGTCAGAGCTCAAATTGCCTCCACTAAAACTCTGTTGATCCCGAGTCGTGTCACTGTCGATCTGTTTTGATTTAAATCTACACTTTATCAACATGTGAAGATATTTTGATGTTTAACTGGACCAGGAAATAATGAGAGTCTGTCAGTGTTTTATTCTATTATGTTCTCTTTGTTTTTTGCTCTTAAAACAATAAAGACTTTTTCTATTTTCCACAAAGACTCCATTACCTCGTCATTAACAGGATCCAGACTTTTATTTGTTTTATTTTGTGACGTATTAGTTCCACAGATTTGCTCAGAGAGATTTTGGATCTTGTTTAGTTTTTGAATAAACTTTTAACTAATGCAAATATCTGCAAAAAGTCACATTTGTTTTTGGGCTCAATGAATCCGAGAAAACGGCCCTAAAGTTTAGTCCCTTTGTCGGCACATGCGCCCTGTGGATATCTGTCCCGTCTTTAGCCGCTCTGTCTCCCACAAAGGAAATGACCATATTTGGATCACAGCCTTTCCTGCTACACGTGGATACCAAACATGTCAGTGTTTGTGAATGGAGCAGCGTGGGAAAGACCAGGGAGCGATGTATCTGATGCGAGTCTTCCTGAGGAGTATTGTGATGGAGAATAGAGAAGCTGTTAGTGTTCTGAAATGATGCTCTATTATAAATCCTGTCCAAAGTTCACCTGGAGTCCTCTGGGCGTGTGCTCCGGGACGTCCCGCTGCAGCACAGCAGGGTGAAGGGCCGCTCTCCGGTCCAAGGATTCTCTTTAAAGCACAGAGAGAAGACTTTGGCCTGAACGAACACGTCCCAGTCTGACGGGTGCTGCTCCGTCAGCTCCTGCACCATCCTGAAGGAGGCAGGAGAATAAACATGTCAAAGCCACAGCGGTGCACAGGTGTTTAACATCACCCCAGCACCAGGAGAACTGAGCCAGGAATAAATCACATCTAGCACATTCTACAAAAGTCCCATTGTCTTTGCCGTGTGGTCCAGGACACTATAGTTACAGTAAGAAGTGGTTCTTTGCTGGACCCCAGACGGACCTGTGGATGATCTGCTGCGTCGGCAGGTCCACGGAGCCGGTCCGATGATGGTGAACCACGAGCGGGAATTCAACCTTCAACTCTGCCTTCAGCTGCTGGTTTATCTGGAGAAAAAACAAAACAAAACAATATTTTTTTTCTCTATTCATTCAGTCCGTCCCGTGGAACATACGACTTTTTTTCTCCCTGTAGGAGCCGGCAAAGGACAAGTAAATGATAAAGCATGTTTGAGTTGAGGAAAACTTCTCTCCATCTAGTGGGCGTTTTGAAGAATGCGCTGTGGAGGTGGGAAACTATAAAGGGCAAAGAATGTTTGCAGGAGGTGTGGCTGAAGCAGGAAGGCACAGTCTTCGAGCTCCACTATTGCCCTGCTGCCTTAGTTCTTCTTTGTTTGATCCAGCCCATCACAATTACTACACAAGTGCTTAAATGTGTGTATGCACCTCTTTCATTTCTGTAATCAATTCTGTTACCATTTTTGAAATCCTTTTTTTTTCTCGACCTGCTTTGTTATTTGTTGCCAGTCACCATAGACCGAGGATAACAAGGCTGGAAAACTGACACTGCCCTCCCTTTAGGGGCTCCGTGCAGTTCTTCACAGCTCATTTCACAAGTTTCACAATAAAGCAACAACTGACCTGCTATTGAGCTTTGACCTGATAATGAGAGAAACTATTTCATTCCACTGGCACAAAACAATATCAGTATCTTTATGACGGCTCTGAAACCAACTCACATATATAGAAACTTGAATAAATGTTTGAAAACTGGATCCATGAGTTCAATCAGGATCTGTGTCTTTAAAAACGTCCGTCAGAAGTTTGTGTGTGAGTCATTGCACACGCCTCGTCCCAAACCAGGACACACTGATCAGACACAAACGTCTCTGCGGAGCCTGGACTGAGGTGAGTCTGAAGGGTTTCTCACATAAATGGTGTTTAAATAGAGCTGAGAGTTACAGATCCACAGTCAGAGAACAGGAAGTGACATCGTGTTCAGGGAGAGACTGACACAGGTTTTCAGGCTGAAACACGTGTTGTAGAACTCATGTATGTTCCGTGTTGGTTGTATGTTTTTACCCCATGGGACTGCGGATGGAAATGAGCTCTGAGCTAAATCTGGCATATTTACAGCACTAGTCGTCTGTTCATTATTGTGCATTGTCCCATTGAAATAAACTCATAAATGAAATGAAAATATTGACTGAAGCGAGAGTAGCTGAAGCGAGAGTAGCTGAAGTGGAGACACTATGGACGGCCCACTGTGGTCATTTCACTGGTTGAGCCCCTGGTGCCACATCATGAAGATAACGAAACCTAACACCAGGGGGAGCACTGCTCCGCTCGGCTTTCCAACAGGAATGTTACTCGAGTACTATTAGTACTACTTTGAGCGAAAAAGGCTGATTTATTTTCAATGACACACAAACATTTGGAAATTTAAAGTTTGTTTTTTTTACACTTGAATTAAGAAAAATATCTCATTGCACTAAGATGAAGAAAAATCTTAAAAGAAAAAAAATGTAGATCTTCTCACTTGATTCACTGTAAAATGTATTCAACACAGAAGCCTATACTATGTACTTCTAGATACTTTTACTGCATTACTCTCCACCTCAGTCTCCTCAAATCCCCTGCAGAGAGGAGCACATTCTGTCCCGGGATCGTCTCCAAATACCACGCCCAGAGCTGCAGTAGTGAAACCCGAGCCTCTTGGCCAGACTTTGGACCCGTCCCATGTCAGTTCAGTCGGGCCAGAGGGACGAGTTTTACGTTCCCCGGGATACTGCACTTGAGTCGGGTTTTTCGAGCGGGATTTTTGGCCTAGAACTTGTTGCTTTCACTCCGTAACATTTGCAAGAGGAACTTACTTTCCTCCTCACTGCATTTCTTACACAGTGTTCATGCAGGAGAAATTTACAAAGAAAATGGCGGAAAATACAGAAAAACTCAACTCTTCGGTGTCGCTTTACATTAAGGTAATACTTTACAAGCATATTATTATTTCCTTATTAATACTTAACGAGTACACCTTAATATAAAGCGTTACCAATGATTCTAAAATACATCGACTTCATCAAAATGAAGCATTTGTCGCTGAAAGATTTACTCACAGTGGAAAAAGTAACAATTATTTTGACTCAACTAAGAAACAGACACTTCATTATAACTTTACTCCAACAGAAGTAAAAGCGTCTGATAAAACACGAAAACACTAAAAAGTACAAGTTCTTCCAAGAGTTACTCAAGTACATCTAAAATAAATGATATATTTACAGGTTTTTTGTGTGTTATTTCTGACCTTCAGAGCTCTTTCCAACATGGCGTCCAGACTGGAGCAGGACCTGAGCTGTCCCATCTGCCGTGAGCTCTTCAGAGATCCTGTGGTTCTGACCTGCAGCCACAGCTTCTGTAAGGTCTGTTTGGAGAACTGGTGGGAGGACAAACCTCTGAAGACCTGTCCAGTCTGTAAGAGAAGGTCCTCGAGGGATAATCCTCCAACGAACCTGGCCCTGAAGAACCTGGTGGAGACGTTCACAGAGGAGAAAGGGCAGACTGCTCCAGCTGCAGAGCAAACATCTCCATCTCCACAGCAGCCCGAGTGCAGCCTTCACTCTGAGAAGCTGCGGCTCTTCTGTCTGGACCATCAGGAGCTGATCTGTCTGGTCTGTAGAGACTCCAGGACTCACAAAGACCACAGGTTCAGGCCCATCGAGGAGGCAGCCTCAGACCTGAGAGAGAAGCTGAGGAGAAACATCAAACCTCTACAGGACAAACTGAAGGTAAGAGACCTCCTCCTCCTGTTCCAGTCAGAAGAACGTGTCCACAGAGCTCTGTCCGAGCAGACCGTCTCCTGCAGCATCAGCCCAGAGGAACATCCACATGTCCTGCTACAGAAAGGGAAGTCTGACTCTAAATAACTCTGATGTTTCTCCTCAGGTCCTGGATGAGAGCAGAGCACAGTTTGATGAAGCAGCGGCTCATATCTCGCTCCAGACCAAACAAACACAGACACAGATCAGAGCGGAGTTTGAGAAACTGCACCAGTTTCTGAGGGACGAGGAAGAGTCCAGGATGAAGGCTCTGAGGGAGGAGGAGGAGCAGAAGATCCAGAACATGAAGGACAAGATGGCCGCCTTGAGCAAAGACATGGAGGCTCTGTCCAAGACCATCTCAGAGACAGAGGAGCAGCTGAGAGCAGCAGACGCCTCCTTCCTGCTCCAGTACAAGACTGCAGAGGAGAGGCTGCAGCGCTGCCCCCTGGTGGAGGAGCCAGAGATGGAATATGAGGATCTGATAGACCAGGCCAAACATCTGGGAAACCTGGGCTTCAACATCTGGATGAACATGAAGAAACTGGTGCAGTTCTTCCCTGTGGTTCTGGATCCAAACACTGCAGGCCCTGATCTCATTCTGTCTGAAGATCTGACCTCAGTGAGAAAAGGAGAGAGACAGAAGGTCCCAGAGAACCCACGGAGACAGAAGTATCGCTCTGTATGTGGATCAGAAAGGTTTGTCTCTGGGACTCACAGCTGGGAAGTGGAGGTCGGGGCGAGTAAGGTCTGGTCTGTGGGTTTGTTTGGACGTGTTCAGAGAGGAGCGGACACTGAGGTTAGAGGATGTTGGTCCATACGTTTCACTGATGGTAAATATTCAGCCTTTTCTACTCGAGCCCCAGATAAACCTCTCTCGGTGAAGAACCTGCAGAGAGTTCGAGTGAAGCTGGACTTTGGCACAAAAACATTGACCTTCACTGACCTCGACACATACACAGTCCTTTACACAGTCACAGACTCTTTCACTAAGATCTTTCCATATTTAGACACACGTGATGCTCCTCTGAAGATCTCACCAAAGAGCATCACAGTAACAGTGTAGAATCTACAGCTCCATGTTACTGTCCTCTCTCATTAATCAAGTTCCTGATGAAAAACAGTCAGAGCTCAAATTGCCTCCACTAAAACTCTTTTTTATGCTATTATGTTCTCTTTGTGGCTGTTTTTTGCTCTTAAAACAATAAAGACTTTTTCTACATTCCACAAAGACTCCATTACCTCGTCATTTACAGGATCCAGACTTTTTGTCTTAATGTTTTTGTTTCTAAGAATTAAAAATCTCTTTTCAAACAGATTCATCCAGTTTAAACTCGACACATGACTCTGTCAAGCTTTTTAATAGTTCAATGTTGGTCCAGCTTGATGGACCTGGAGAGACACAGAGGACGCGGGGACAACTCAGCTTTTTTATCAATGAATTTATTCATGGCAAGCAGGTTGAAAACCTTAAAGGAAAAGGAAGAAAGAAAAGGAAATAAGATACAATCAGAGGACATAACATCTAATAAACCATCTAATGGTCTCTCAAGCTTCACCCTTTGATCGTTTGAAAGCAACTGTTTTTAAGGTTCTTTCCATCACCGTTCTTAAGTTTTAATCAACCATATTTTAAATCACAAGTTACAAGGGTTTTAACATATGACATCCATGCTCTCAACACACGTCAGTGGCTCAAATATTTGCTTGTACATTTCTACTATTTATTTAGTCTTATGCTAAATCAAAAACTACAAAGAATTTAGACCATAATCATAATGTTTTAGCTTTTACATGAATATCTGAACTGTGCTTAAACTTAGAAGAAAAGCCTACAATCAGCCTATGCAGCCATTTTAGTGTTAGGCCCAATTACTGTTTGGCTGTGAAAGGAAAACTAAGTTAGAACTCATAAACAACTACTCATAACATAGCAGCTTTACCAATTATAGGGGACAACGTTCCTAATAGGAACCTAAACATTCATTAATTATGCAGAAACACGCTAAACTTAAATACACTCACCAACAATGTCTCTGTGCTCTGTCATCTCAACATTTCTTCTCATGTTTCAGCCTCGTTTTCGTTTCTTTCTTGTTGCTGTTTTGACACTTTTTTAAAGACGCTTTCAGATTTGGGTAAAGCCAAAGTGGGTTTAAGGCGGTGGTTAAGAGGTTAAAATGATCAGAACCAAAAAGGTGCCCCGCCCACCGCTTTCAAATGTTCCTTTGTTCCAAGTTCCGTGATGTAAAAGTGGAAGAGCAAATTCACGTTATCAAAGAAAATCTGTAGCTATTTGTCTCTTCAATAAAAAAGTGAATGTGAAAAAAATAATCTGTAGATGTTTGAAATTCTGAATCTTCACTTCATGTAATGAAACAATAAAGTCACATCAGCCTTTAAATACGTTTGTGCGGCTCAATTCTCTTCAATAAATGACAAACAAAGTCTTGTTTTCTTAAACATTTATTACATAAATATTATTTCATTTGCACAAATAAAACATGAAAAATCCAGTGGAAGTGACTTTCCTCACATTTCCATGAGACCTTTATCTGAGCACAAACTCACAGTCTTTGAGGTCGAGCTCTTCCAGCTGAAACACACACAGAGCTCTGTCAACACCAATGACTTACACAAAGGAAATGTAGGATTTCAGATGAAGAATAGTTTCAACTCGACTCGATCTGTATGAGCCTAATGTCTCTGTCCTTTCACTAAAGATAAAGTTCTTCCTGCAGGTGGCGCCGTGTTGGAAGGATTTCCTGGAAAACCCTGAAGTGAAGTTTTGTTACAATGTGCTCTGTAATTGGGGCTGCACTTTGCTGAAAAATATCTAATCTGAATCTTCCTGAGGAGTATTGTGATGGAGAATAGAGAAGCTGTTAGTGTTTTGAAATGATGCTCTATTATAAATCCTGTCCAAAGTTCACCTGGAGTCCTCTGGGCGTGTGCTCCGGGGCCGTCCCGCTGCAGCACAGCAGGGTGAAGGGCCGCTCTCCGGTCCAAGGATTCTCTTTAAAGCACAGAGAGAAGACTTTGGCCTGAACGAACACGTCCCAGTCTGACGGGTGCTGCTCCGTCAGCTCCTGCACCATCCTGAAGGAGGCAGGAGAATAAACATGTCAAAGCCACAGCGGTGCACAGGTGTTTAACATCACCCCAGCACCAGGAGAACTGAGCCAGGAATAAATCACATCTAGCACATTCTACAAAAGTCCCGTTGTCTTTGCCGTGTGGTCCAGGACACTATAGTTACAGTAAGAAGTGGTTCTTTGCTGGACCCCAGACGGACCTGTCGATGATCTGCTGCGTTGGCAGGTCCACGGAGCCGGTCCGATGATGGTGAACCACGAGCGGGAATTCAACCTTCAACTCTGCCTTCAGCTGCTGGTTTATCTGGAGAAAAGAGAAGAACCCTTTAGAATCTGATGAGAGAGTCAGGTACTTTAAACACCTGTCAAAAACAGTTATTAACTTTTAAAGTCAGAGAAATTTATCGAAAATATCTGGAGCTGTTTCCTCTAAAAGAACCAAAAATAACTATTTTGTAAACAAGAAGACATAATGAACGTAATAAAATTAAAATAAATATTAAGAGTTTAAAAGAACGACCTGGCTCTATGGCGTTAGAGTAGTGATATTTCGATATTATCTTGTAGACAATATATATATATGACCGAGCCAAGATCCCGTGGGACTTCCAGATACAGACGGACAGAATGGTAAAGAGCAGAGGAAAGCCGTTGTGGTCGACGTAGCAATACCAAGCAACTTCAACATCAGGAAAAAGGAACATGAGAAACTAGAGAAATACCAGGGTCTCAGAGAAGAGCTAGAGAAGGTCTGGAGAGTGAAGGCATCAGTGGTGCCCGTGGTCGTTGGGGCACTCGGGGCAGTGACCCCCAAACTGGAGGAGTGGCTACAGCAGATCCCAGGAAATACAGTGAGGAAAATGAGTATTTGAACACCCTGCTATTTTGCAAGTTCTCCCACTTAGAAATCATGGAGGGTCTGAAATTGTCATCGTAGGTGCATGTCCACTGTGAGAGACATAATCTAAAAAATCCAGAAATCACAATGTATGATTTTGTAACTATTTATTTGTATGATACAGCTGCAAATAAGTATTTGAACACCTGTCTATCAGCTAGAATTCTGACCCTCAAAGACCTGTTAGTCTGCCTTTAAAATGTCCACCTCCACTCCATTTATGATCCTAAATTTAGATGCACCTGTTTGAGGCGTTAGCTGCATAAAGACACCTGTCCACCCCATACAATCAGTAAGAATCCAACTACTAACATGGCCAAGACCAAAGAGCCGTCCAAAGACACTAGAGACACTTGTCCACCTCCACAAGGTTGGAAAGGGCTACGGGGAAATGGCCGAGCAGCTTGGTGAAAAAAGGTCCACTGTTGGAGCAATCATTAGAAAATGGAAGAAGCTAAACATGACTGTCAATCTCTCTCGGACTGGGGCTCCATGCAAGGTCTCACCTCGTGGGGTCTCAATGATCCTAAGAAAGGTGAGAAATCAGCCCAGAACTACACGGGGGGAGCTGGTCAATGACCTGAAAAGAGCTGGGACCACCGTTTCCAAGGTTACTGTTGGTAATACACTAAGACGTCATGGTTTGAAATCATGCATGGCACGGAAGGTTCCCCTGCTTAAACCAGCACATGTCAAGGCCCGTCTGAAGTTTGCCAATAACCATTTGGATGATCTAGAGGAGTCATGGGAGAAAGTCATGTGGTCAGATGAGACCAAAATGGAACGTTTGGTCATAATTCCACTAAACGTGTTTGGAGGAAGAAGAATGATGAGTACCATCCCAAGAACACCATCCCTACTGTGAAGCATGGGGGTGGTACCATCATGCTTTAGGGGTGTTTTTCTGCACATGGGACAGGGCGACTGCACTGTATTAAGGAGAGGATGACCGGGGCCATGTATTGCGAGATTTTGGGGAACAACCTCCTTCCCTCAGTTAGAGCATTGAAGATGGGTCGAGGCTGGGTCTTCCAACATGACAATGACCCGAAGCACACAGCCAGGATAACCAAGGAGTGGCTCTGTAAGAAGCATATCAAGGTTCTGGCGTGGCCTAGCCAGTCTCCAGACCTAAACCCAATAGAGAATCTTTGGAGGGAGCTCAAACTCAAATTTTCTCAGGTGTTGAAATACTTATTTGCAGCTGTATCATACAAATAAATAGTTAAAAAATCATACATTGTGTGCTGTCTCCCAAGAACTTTTATTTTACAGTGTTGCACTACCCTCTTGTAGTGAGTCTGTTCATGACATGGTGTGTGAAAGGAAGTTGTTCGACCGCCATCTTTGTTGTTTAAAAAGTAATGAACACAAGCAGTAGTTGCTGTAGGTCTGCTCTCGTGCAAATAGCTTCAACGGAGCTTTTGGGAGCATATGCCTGTAAGTTGTTAATTGAAGGTGTTGTGTACGAACAGGTCTAATGTTATTGTTATGCTAAACTGTTTCGATTGTTATGCTAATTAGCCGCGGCTAAGCTAGCGGACTTTCTCCATTATTTTTGCATGTGATATTAGTTTCAGCTACAAGCGTTTTATAGGCCATATTTGTGACATACTGTCAGCTGTTTTTTTTTTATGCAAATACTGACGGCATTTTTATGTTTGTTTATTTGTAGTTTTACAACTTTTGATTGGAGCAATAAACGAAGTCATTCAGCATTGTCTTCATGTCAAATCTGTTCGCTATCTGCCAAACTACACACCAACAACGTCTAGGGAGGGCAGAATACATTGTGATTTCTGGATTTTTTTTTTTAGATTATGTCTCTCACAGTGGACATGCACCTACGATGACAATTTCAGACCCTCCATGATTTCTAAGTGGGAGAACTTGCAAAATAGCAGGGTGTTCAAATACTTATTTTCCCTCACTGTACATCAGACATCTCGGTCCAGGAAAGTGCAGTGTGTGTGTGTGTGTGTGTGTATATATATATATGTGGATTCACAGGACTTATTTGAAAAGCTCTGTTATAAAACTCCTCCCACACGGACGGAAGGGCGTCTGACGCACCTGTGTGACGGTGGGCAGGGGCAGACGGGACAGGATCCTCAGGGGGAAGCCGAAGTGCCGCACGGCCTCCAGCAGGTGCTCCGCCGTGTGCTGGGGCTGCAGAGACTCCACGGGCCACGCCTCGATCCACTTGGAGGAGTAATCCAGCAGCGTCAGGAGGAAGCGGTGCCCAGAGGAGGTGAGGGGCAGGGGCCCGCGGAGGTCCAGGCCCAGCCACTGCCAGGGGCCGCACACCTGACTCACACGGGGCAAGAGGGCGTTCAAACAGGGAGTTCACCGCAGTTTAGGAACCACAGGTTTGATCTGGGGCTCGTCACCGTCCCTCATTTATGAACATTATCTATAATGACTAAATATAATAAACGCACGTACGGCCATTTTTTTTTAACCAGTCCAACCCGACCCGATAGATGGGCAGCCACCTGCGCATCACTAGTCCCTTTTGTTTACACAGATTAAGTAGCCATGTGCTCCTTCATAGTAATACAAAAGAACCAGGAAGGCCTTCAGACGCCAATACGACTGAAATAGGACGCGTCACTGTGAGGGTCAGAATCACCACGTCACGAACGGAATTTAAAGTTCGATTCATTAACCTCTTAACCCCCACCTGAACTGAGCACATTCTCACCAGTTCGTCATTACCCAAATCTAAAAGCGTCTTGAAAAAAGAAAAAGTTAAAAAAAAGCAACAAGAAAGTGACAAACAAGTTACAAAAACGTGAGAAAAAATAAATAAATAAAAAAGATGAAAAATCTTAGCTCAGTTTTGTCTTAGCTTTCAAATGAGGGGTTACACTCATGACACTGATCTCTCCAGTTGAAAAGCTTTTAGATTTGGGCAAACCCGACGCTAGAAGAAAATGTGCTTGGTCAACGTGGGGGTTAGGAGGTTAAGCAATGCTCCGTTCCAAAAGTACGTAATCTTAAGACGTCCCACTGAAACATGAAAGACAAAGATTACATTAGAAGAAAATGGGACAAACATTTACATTTAAATAAATAAAACTATATTTATCTTTATCTGCAACTTGACTCGACAAGAAGAAGTGAGGAATGAGCAAAACTAAATCTCTAGAATAATATTCCTTAGAGAAAGTGAAATATCCTGAATACGCAGAGAACGCACCTCGATCACGTTGGTGGAGCCCTTTGCTTCGTCCTGTGAAAGATCCGACATTATTATTATTATGTATAGATTATATTGTTTTATCACATTTTAAATCCACGTGATTCAAAGCCTTACCGTGGCGTTGTCGTCCGCGGCCCACTGGATATCCTAAAAACAAAACAAATACAATACAGAGAAAAGTATTGCAACCACAGTGAGCTCTGCCTCGTGTACTTGTGAAGCGCAGTAGTTCCCGTGGAAGAAATGTGGGAAAGAGTGGATCTTCATCAGCTCCTCGTCGACGATGACGCTCCACGACTCCGGAGGCTCAGGCTCTCTGTGAAGACAGTCACGGCCTATGATGATTACAAACAGAATGCTTCCGTCGTCCTCCATGTTTGTCCCGAGTGAAGAATTATTAAATGTAGTAAAGAATAATTCCACTTTTGTCTTCAAAGGGAAAACACGTGTAACAAGGTTAATTTGTTTATTGAATTTCATCAAAATGTATCGGATTATTAAAATCATAATCAGCTTTAACGCACCCTTTTATTTGGAGTGTATTTTACCTGGCAGAGGTGGTTTCCATGGCTACGCACTTTGACTGCTGTGTGATTTGACAACGGTACGCAACTGGTTTGGCTGTGATTTTAGGATCATTTTGGTCATTTCACTCACATTTATATCAGTTTAATTTGTTTTATCTGTAACATAACACTGTTAAATCTATGTTTGAAGTGATTATTAGAATTTTTGGGGGATTTATATCGACATTTGGTCAAGTTTAGATGTTGTCAGTTAGCTTTGTCAGTTAGCTTGGTCAGTTAGCTTGGTCAGTTAGCTTGGTCAGTTAGCTTGGTCAGTTAGCTTGGTCAGTTAGCTTGGTCAGTTAGCTTGTCAGTTAGCTTTGTCAGTTAGTTTTGTCAGTTAGTTTTGTCAGTTAGCTTTGTCAGTTAGCTTTGTCAGTTAGCTTTGTCAGTTAGCATGTCAGTTAGCTTGTCAGGGGAGTAACTGCCGTAGCTCCATAGATACAATGTACAGTTCATACTTTGTAATAATACTCTTGTCTCTGGTGCGTTTAGGGGCAGAAGACACCGTCAGACCTCCTGTAATCCCCCGTCCTGTCTGTGTGTGATTCCAGAGCTTCATAAAAAAGCCACAAAACCTTCTCGAGTGGTCTCGTCATTGCAGCCTGGGTCAAACTTCACGGGGTCACACACACGCAGAAGGAGAATTTAACAGTAACGGTTCTTTCATGTCACAATCTAAAAGCTTCTTAACCTCTTAACCCCCGCCTTAACCGAGTTCATTTTCTCCAGTTCAGCTTGACCCAAATCTAAAAGCAACAGTGCAATGCCTCATTTGAAAGCGAAGACCTACAAAAATGAGCCTAACTTTTTTTGTCATGTTTTTTTTTTGTCATTGTTGTTGCTCTTTCATTCCTTTATTTTTTTTAATTTTTTTTCTGTGTTTTCGCTTTCTGTGGCTTTTTTGTTGTTTTTTCATCGCTTTTTTTGTTGTGTTTTTGTGTGGCTTTTTTGTCGCCACGTTTTTGTCCCTTTTTTGTTGCTCTTTTGTCATGTTTTAGTCGTTTTTTATTGTTTTTTCCCCTCGCTATTTTTGATGCTTTTTTTAAGCTTTTATATTTGGGTAAAGCCACACTGGAGAAAATGTGCTCGGTTCAGGTGGGGGCTAATTACCCAGTTACCACCACCTGTAAGATGTTTCACTCACACAGGTCTCAGAAACTACAAGGCTACATGACAAAATAGCATCAAAAAGCAGCGAAAAAACTGTGAAAACAAATCCAAAAAGCAACACAAAACAACAACAAAAAAAACAAAAACACAACTGTGACAATAAAGTGACAAAAAAAGCAACACAAATTGACATAAATACGCATCAAAAGTGTGACAGAAAAAACGTGCCGGGAAAGCAACAACAGCCGGGACAAAAAGTGAATCAGTTTTGTAGGTCTTAGCTTTCAAATAAGGCGTCACACTGGCCAATAGGCTGTAAACTGCGGTCCAGAAGCTTTAAGATTTGGGTAAAGCCGAAAGCTCTGTTAAGGCGGGGCTGGTGTGAAACTAACCTGTGACCCCCCTGCGTCTCCTCTCCGTGGGCAGCAGGTGGCGCTGGGTCCGTCTCCTCTGTGGTCTGTGACTCCGGGGCGCGGTTCTTCGGGGGTCGACCTCGAGGCTGAGGCGCCAAACCGGACATCGTTATATCGAAACCGTTATGCAGATATCAAAATGCCGTAGACGTTCCTCACCTTCCCCTTTTTACTTTTGGTCGGAGTCGCAGAGTTGTCGTTTGAAACCTGCACAAACAAACAGAGCGCGATATTCGAGTACCGGGCCGGATGACTTATCTTTGGAAACATTTACTGTGAGACACTGCAGGTGGAAACATCTATTTTTCAGACATTTCTCGCTCATTTTCTCCCTTATCCTCGTTTTAAAGTCGTGCGGTGCAGTTTTTCAGGAACATGGCGGCGCTTCCTCGTCTTTCCCCCTCGCCTAATCACGGAGATGCACCGATCCAGCGTTTTGCTTCCGATCGAGTATCGACCGATATCCGATATTAACCGATACCAAGACACTTTCTTAAACGCGGCTTTCTCGGAGTGAGAATAAAGCGTGATCTTTTCTTGTCATGATTTCACAGATCAATAATCAATTATAGCTATTAATAAACTAATAGAATTGTTATATCATAATAATATCATACGCTTAACATAAACAACTCAAGTAGTCTGATCATTGACCAGCAGTGGATTTGTTTTATTTGGCGACTTTAACCATTTCTATGATACTTCTGACCCAGCCTTGATTAGTTGCTTCTAGCCTGTGCAGCATTTTCATTCACAAATATTTGTTGTAAGTTTGGTATCCACGTGTAGCAGGAAAGGCTGTGACCGAGATGACGCTGTAATCCAAATATGGTCATTTCCTCTGTGGGAGACAGCAGCGGCTAAAGACGGGACAAATATCCACACGGGGACTAAACTTTAAGGCCGTTTTCATTCCTCTCTTTAACATCATCTGCACTTTAGACGCTCCATAAGAATAAAAGTTCCCTATAGACTCGCAAACCCATTAGTTGAGAATCACTTTTACATTATATATGAGGGATGTTCTGCCGGGACATTTATAAAATACTGACACTATTTCTCACATTTTTAGAGTAGTTTAACAGGTATTTGACCTCTTATTTGCATAATAATATTTCTCAAAATCAAGTTAGGGGCCAGCGGTCCTGTGCTGGAGGGCCGGATTTGGCCCACGGGCCTGACGTTGCCTACCCCTGCTTTACAGACTCTATAATTCTTCTTGATTTATTGGGCTCTGAACCTAAAACACAAGGAAAAACTTGATTTTTTTTTAGATTATTTTGCTTATTCAAAAATAACCCAGATAGAATCGATGCATCTAATCTGTCAAAAATAAACACATACATGTAAATGAGGCTCGAGCCCTTGTTTAGATCTCGCTGCTGAAAGCTCAGGCCTTTTTAGACCGTTCTCTAAAGTCCTGACCTGGATTGCGCTGCGTTCCTGCGCGACGTCGCCCTCTGCAGGTGAGGGGAATATCGTGGGCACGGCGTCCTCTCTGAGCGTGACGGATTTCCCCGCTCGGTCCAAGTGCTGCTCCTCGAAGTGACGGCTGCACAGCACAGAAAACCGGGACGGCGCCCAGTCCTCGCGCCTCATGCTCCGCAGCCATCGCTTCAGCTTCTTCGGGTTGTACAGAGGAAACCTGCGCAGGGCAGAGACGCAGGGCCGTCACGAGGGGAGGGGACTGAAGCTACGACAATAGAGGACAGAACAACCAGGAAATACGAGCATACACTACAGCATATCGCCATGGCAACATCAGGTTAAGCCTCCAAGTCCATGAGGTTTTCCATCTGGCGGAGATTTACACAGCCTAAGGTCAAACTTCAGTTTAACCTCCTAACCCCCGCATGAACCGAGCGCATTTCCCACAGTTTGGCTTTACTCAAATCTTAAAGCTTCTGAAAAAAAAAGAGACAAAATTGAGTCGAAAACGAGGAAAGCAGGAAAAAGAGGTTTTTCTTTTTTACTTAAAGCAATAAAAACACGACTAAAAAGTGATTAAAAGGCAACAAAAGAAACACAAAAACCCGACAATGAAGCAACAAAGGCGTGCCGGAAAAGCAGCAATAATACAATTTTAAAAAAGCAACAAAAACGCGACGAAAATGGGGAAGAAAAAATAACATTACAATAATGATTACAATAGAGGAAAAATAACAAATGTAAACAAAGATGAAATCGCAACAAAAATGGCATAAAAGTGTGACAAAAACTCAACAAAAAAGAAACAAAAGATGAGATAAAAACTCAACAAAAAAACGCTTACAAAATGTGACCAAAAAGCGGTGAACAAAAAAAAGTTTTGTAGGTCTTAGCTTTCAAATTAGGCGTTACTCTGGAATATAGTCTGTAATCTCCAGTTATGAAGCCTTTAGATTTGGGTAAAGGGGAACAGGAGAAAATGCGCTTGGTTAAGGCTGGGGTTAAGAGGTAATAGTTTTTTTCTAGTCTTGTTTTGGTCCTAATTAAGTTTTTTTTTTTTTCTCGTGTTTTCAGTATTTTAGTTTGACAACAAATGTGTATTGTGAAAAAGTGGAATAGGACTTTCTTCCTTTCTTTTTAAATGTATTTTCATTATTGTTCAGAAATGTAACAAGTGTAATATTCACTTTTATTTTTCTATTCATTATTTTTTTCTGATCACACACTAAAACACAGTTCTAGTGTGTGTTTATTTACTTACACATGTTCACTATCTTATTTAGATACTTTTGATATTTTGTTTGGGGAATCATAAACTCATAATTAAAATACAATACATGAGATGATTGTCTGACTGTAGTTGTGATGTTTTTATAGGTTCTTAATTGTAATACATTAAATAGCTGCACAATACAGTGACCCTCTACGATGCAAATAGTTCTTACTGTTTGTACACAAAGCATTCTCAAATATAAACTGAACGGAATTATTTGTTAGAACTTATAAGCGCGATGTACAGTTTTAATTAAAACACCGCAGGCTCAATCTCTTTCAGTAAAGACTCTCTGATGATTCTGATCTAAACTCAATTTTCTTTTACTTACTTGAAGAATTTGATGTCTGACTCACTGGAGCTGTCACAGTTTTCCGCAGAGCATTTATACCTCCCCATTTAGACCGTTTCCACCGCAAATAAAGACAAACAAATACAACAATTTAGCCGTTTTGGATCAAACGTTGCCGAGTTAGCATTTAGCAACGGCAAAATGCTAACATCCGGGTGCCGCTACCACAATAAACCCCCGCATTTACATACGATTTAATTAATATTCTGGATTTAAACGCGTACATGGGCATTAAAACACTTGCTTTTAATAAGCTTACATTTTATTAAATTAGTCATAGGGCGTTTATGAATGAAAAACGATACTTTCCGGTTGGTTTTGTTGTTAGCTTTACGTTAGCATTTACAGGAAGTAGAAGTCAGTTCTTCTTTGAGGGTTTGCAAACTTCGGCGCATTACCGCCACCTGTTGAGCTGCAGTGAGAATGTTCAGAGCCGTGAATCTCAAAACATTTCACATCAAGTTCAACTAAACTGGAGCAAAAACAGAAACTAATCTTTGGACTAAAAGGGTTTAAAGTAGGACTAAACCACATCGACCCACTGTCACCTAAATACCACACACTGAGTCCATCATCTTCATTTCATTACTATGGTTTTAGATGAAGTTTTCTCTTGTAGCGGCTCGTAAGATCATGGAAGCCGGGCGATTGCACTTTAGCCGAGGGCCTGAGCTTTCAAATGCACCTGAAATCAATGCTTTGAAAGACAAACACACCCTGTATTTGCGTTTCAAACTCAGTCATAAAGTTTAATATATTATGACTGAGTTTAACCTCTTAACCCCCACCTGAACCGAGCACATTTTCTCCAGTTCAGCTTTACCCAAATCCAAAAGCTTCTTGAAAAAAAGTGTCAAAGTAGAAACAAACATGAGCCGAGAACGAGGATGAAAGTGGAACAAAACAGGGACTAAAACGTGACGACAAATGATAAAAAACACAAGCGACAGAAAGAGCGACGAACAAAGAGGCCAAAAATGAGCAACAGAAAAGTAAACGTAACCGAAAAATGTATGAAAAACTGAAAAAAAATGGATGAAAAAGTAACAAAATCGCCACACAAAAAAAGAATCAATGAAAAGAAATGTCAAAAAAGGTTGCAACAACGCAGGAAAAAGATCAGTTTAGATCAGTTTTGTGGGTCTTAGCTTTCAAATGAGGCGTTACACTGGCCTATAGGCTGTAAACATTTAGATTTGGGTCAAGCTGAACTGGAGATAATGCACTTGGTTAAGAGGTTAATAGAGTAATGCCTGCAGTAGCCGATCAGGTTTTACATCGGTGAAGGAATAAAGAAATGTAGATGGGGAAACGTTGCAAGTTTACGATCTTCAACACTGGGTAATTTGCAATTTTAGACTTTTATTAATGTTTCTTATTATACTTTAGGTAAAATAATGATTTGAATGTCTTGCAGCTCAGTTTGCCGTTGGTTTATATCCAGTTGAGACACATTTGGGCTGAGCCTTTTTAGATTGATTTGATGCAAGTCTGGTGGGACTCGGACTCGCTCGTGGCCCTTATGTACAGTATGAGTGTGCCCAATAAGGAAGTGAAAAAATGAACCTCACACACATGTCCAACCATGGAAAACGCAGTGAAGTATTAAATATCCACGTGTGTTGACTTTTGATTAGACTCAGCTGGAAACAGGACGACCGGCTCCATGTTTGTCGTGTCAAAATATTTATTGTGAATTCAAACACATGAGGAATGTTCTGCTCAGGTAGTTTTGGATTTCAGCTCGAGCCTCCACTCGTCCCAGTCCAGCAGGTTTCTGTGCGTCTCCCATTCGGATCCGTCCAACACTGAAAACACAAGCGGGATTTGTACAAAAAGTGGTCTTCAAAGTCAGATATGAGGTTGTGTGTTTGTGTGTTTGTGCACTCACGTTTAATAAAAGAGTCAAAGTGTTTCTCCAGCAGTTTTCGGCTTTCACCCACCAGATCCCAGTGCCCTGTGGGAGGAAAAGGGTTATGATCATTTTACCAGTGTTAGGGAGATACTGGATGAGCCCGGAGAGACACGAGTGGAAGGATGGAACGGAGTCTGGATGTCTTAAGTAGAGATTAGTTTATTAACACACACACACAGTAATAATACAGGCCTGGAGACAGCTGAACAGCCAACACTTGGTTAGGGCATTGGGCATTCAGAGTCTGGTGATCTATCCACATGAAGAGAGTTAAATAGTCGTAGTGACACGTAGGCATTAACCTTCTACTCACAGACAATGCGCCACGTTTACTAGGCCACATGTCATGTAGAGGGTCGAGGCCGCCGTGTCTTATTCTAACAGTACAATATGATAAGGGGACTATGTGAAGACCGAATGAATTCTATTGTTCCCCATCAACCAGGACTAAACCGGGACTAAACCAGAAGGTGGACATTGTCGTTGTGTCCTTGGGCAAGACACTTCACCCACCTTGCCTCCAGTGTCTGCGTACACTGGTGTATGAATGGGTGAGAGGTCCCTGCTGTAAAGTGCTTTGAGTGCCTAATGTAGGTGGAAAAGCGCTATATAAGTTGAGACCATTTACCATTTAAACCAGGATTAACCAACACTGGCAACTTTGAAAGATGAGAAGTGACTTTTTATTTATATGAAACTAAAAGTATTTGATCTTAATTTGAGCAGTGGTGGTAGTACATGGTTTCACTACTTGAATAAAAGTTCAGGTTATATTACATAGTTTCACTGAAGACAAAGTACAGAAGTATTTTAAAGTAAAGTTCACAGTAGAAAGTACTAATAGGTGGTATGAATAATAACTTTGCAGCTTCAAAACCTCTGGTGGATAAACCAATATTATAAAACTAAACACCGGACAGAAAGCTTAACATTGGGTGTATAAAAGACCCTGGTTAAAGTTCAGTTAAAGCTCCCAGCTTTAGGCTCCACGTCGCCACGGCAACCTGTAAACAACGCTTAACTGCTTGCAGGCGTCTTCAGCCGTCTGTATCCATTGTAGGCCCTAAATAAGTGTGATTTATTGAAAAGTAAGTTTTGTTTCTTTGTTTTCTAGTTGTGGTGCCTCCTTTGTTTGGTGTAATTTGCAGTGCTTTGGTTACTTACTGAGTTATATGACAAGAAGCTAACTGCCACTGCAGGCCTTTCTAGTCACTGTAACTATATGTTCTCCTATTCTTTGAGTTATTTAAGTTAAGTAATACTGTGTATCAGATTGTAAGTGATGACATGAATTGTAATATGTGCTGTTGTATTTGACTGTGTTACAGAAAACCACACTTTCACCAATTATGTATCCAATCAAAGCTACGCTGTCTCCTGCTCCATCATTATCGCACCACCACACAAGTTGTCCCGGCTTTAAAGAGGTGTTCTGGCCGACACTCCAGGTTGAAGGCGGGATAAGACACTACTAGTGCTTTAAAGTCAAATCTACATTCAGAGTTTTCTTCCTAACATTGGGACTCAGTCGACATTCACCACTGCCCGGAGGATCTTTAATAAAACTCTAGATAGGGCGTGGACATAGTAACACGTTGGATTGAATGGCAGTTCTGGCGGCCATCTTGGAACTGGCCCTTCTAACCCAGTGCAAATACACCTCCCACTGGTCCTCCCACTGGTCCTCCCACTGGTCCTCCCACTGGTCCTCCCACTGGTCCTCCCACTGGTCCCCAGAGAAACCAAGTGCCCCCCTGGGCCACCCCAGAAAAGAAAAAGTCTGGCCACGCCACTGGGACACAAACACGACAACGACCTATTACCCTTGAACTCACCTTCTGGTCATCGACGGCGTGGGACAAACCTCCTCGACTTCACAGAAGTCCACAGTGGATATTCATGGTTTTATAAATGAATGAATAAACGTACGGTGGCGTCTGGAGGCGTGTCTGTCCGTCAGCAGCGTCCGGAGGCTGAGGGCGTGGCACATGGCCCGGAGCTCCTCCCTCACTGTGGCCGAGTGCAGCAAACCCACGACCACACGACCTGCACCGGGCGAGAGCAGCAGAGGGGGGGGGTCAGGGGTTGAGATGTTATTGTTCCAAACTGTGATCTTCATGAAGAAATAAGCAGAGGTAGACGAAGTACATTCACTACACAAATGAAGTACTTTGACCTCCTCTGTATACAAGGCTCAAGGCCCCGCCCTTTCCGTGTGCTCTCTCACCGTCCCGGACTCCGATGAGGTACTGCCTGTCCTCGGCCCCTTCCAGAACTCTCCTCAGATCCTCTGGACTTTAGGAGAAACATAAAAGCGAGTTTACGTCGAGGCGGGTTTGAAAAGTAAACGGGTCAGTAATCGTTCGAAGACGTTGCTCCACCTGTGCACGAGCTCCTGCAGCTTCACTCCCAGCCGGATCGGGACCGTCCCACCGAACCCTGCGGGAAAACGGGAGGAGAGACGTTCATCAAAAGGTGATGATCTGCCTGCGGTTGATAGTTTGTCATGTTCCACCGTATTCCTGGAGTCACGCTCGTAGAAACGAGGATGGGGGTCATTTACGGTGAGGAGTCGAGAGTCGCTCTGAGCCAGTGGTTTCCAGGGCGAGTTTTCCATTTCCTATAGAGGTTCATTTCAATATGATTTTCTAAACGATGAACCTCCATAATATTTGAAAACATCTCCTCGTGCAGCTCAGGAACATGTTTCTCTGTTTGCGGTTGAATGAAAAACCAGAGAAAGGGACATTTGTGGCTCTGGAACGTGCAGTGTGTGGGACAGGCTCCTGGACTAAAGCTGGCTAGATGCAAGTTGGTCATTATATGCTCACTACTGCCACCTCAGGTCTTACGCGCAACTGCAGTCTCTATATTAAGCTTGTGCATGATGCCTTTGTGAGCGACAGTGCAGGATTTTAGAGGCAGTTGTGGTGAACAGGTCTGGGCTCGTTCTACACATTAGGACAAGGCTGGAACATGAAGGGGGAGGAAAATACTTAGTTTTTACATTTTTAAACTCTGTCCCTTTAAACTGTGACTTGTCTGGGGCGATTATGAACATGCCAAATGTGACTAACTCTCATACGAGGAGAGCCTGAGCCCACACAGGTGTTTTACTCCTAAACTACAGACATGGTTTCCGTGGAAATGAGCCTCTTGAACTGTAGCTCCGTTTAATCCACAGATATCTGATCAATCGACACGAAACAAAAAGTGTTTGAATGCTGACAATCCATTCTCTAAGCCTAAAGAACCCCATCTGAGTAAAGTGTTTGTGAAAGATCGCAGAATTAGAAGATATAGAAGAGTTTAATTGGAGAAAGCTTGGCCAACACGCCCACGCTGCCGTTTTCAGTCATAGATTTATTGTGAGCAGTGAATCGCGGCCGTAAGGCTCATAAACCGTGGATTAGAGCGAACACACTCCCTGCAATACGCAATATAAACAAGGAAACTGAGGCAGTAAGGAGAGCGGCGCCCTCTAGTGGTGCAGTCAATAAGCGGCGCCCTCTAGTGGTGCAGTCACGCAGCACAACAGCTGTGCACATGCAAGATGACCGTCGGATTTGGAGCAACACTGTCCTTGCGTTTGGTTCCACTATGATGGGCTTTAATAATGCGAAGGACAGTTTGAACAAAGTTGTATCCAGGAAGTTCAGAGCAAAGCGTTGAAACGGTAGAAGAAGAAACGGCTAAATTAAATAAAAGTCTAAAGTTTCCCGGATTCGCCCACTTGAGAACAGGTTTTGGATTATTGCAAAGTCTCACAGTTAAAGACGGGCTCCCGGGCGTTGGCCTCCGGCGGCGGCAGAATCTCTCCGCTCGACAGGAAGCTTCGCCACACCACGTCGAGCCGCGCCTCGTTCAGCGTTTCCATGACGACGGCGCGCACGGCGTGGAAGTTGGAGACGAGGTGGAGGACGGTGAAGAGCGCGAACAGGACGAAGGTCAGACTGAGGCAGAGCGGGAACACGTTATTAAACTTGGATGGAACGTCGATCATCCCGGAGCCTTTTTGTTAACCTGATGGAGACTCACAGAGCGTTGTCGGTGACGACGGGGATGAGGAGGAGACTGACCACGAGCCCCGCCAGGTTCACCAGAGTCTCCTAAGAGCAACAAGAGCGCCATGAAAACACTGACCTTTTCCAAGAGCTAGAAGTGGAGGTTACACTTGTATTACCAGGGTAGAAGAGCATGTTTGTGGCAAAACTGGAAAAACCCTGGAGCTCCTTACGCAACAGCACAGTCATGAGGACAGTTCTGTTTTAATCCTATATATATTTCACTTCTTTATTCTCTTTTCATGGTAATGCAACAAGAAAAGCCACAACAAAAATCCAGCAAACACAATAATAATACATTCCTTGACGAGAAGAACACGGAGGAGGAAAAAGTCTTCTCAACTCATTATTATATGAAGAATGTATTAATTTCATGGCCTCACCGATGCCAAAGTATAACAAAATGGCCGACGACAGACCAGATGTAATACATTTTTGATTTGAACAATTTTCACATTCTTTTTTTATGCAAATTAAGTATTTTCTGTTTATACTTATATTTAAATTTAAAGACTATTTTAACACGTTAGATCATTTTCCAGAGCGTTCCACTGCTTCACACCCGATACTGAAACACACATTTGTTTGAGGGCATTTCCTGTCTGTTTAAAGTCATTGTTTCTTCTGCTTGGGGTTTGCAGTCCATGCA
This sequence comes from Proterorhinus semilunaris, assembly GCA_021464625.1. Classification (NCBI taxonomy): domain Eukaryota; kingdom Metazoa; phylum Chordata; class Actinopteri; order Gobiiformes; family Gobiidae; genus Proterorhinus; species Proterorhinus semilunaris. The sequence continues at coordinate 3,158,059 of CM038352.1, forward strand.
GTAACGGGCAGTGTTAATAAAGTCCTTCAATTTGAGTAGTCCTGACCTCAGAAACAGTGCAGTAATAAGTTCTATTGGAGCAACTCTTTAAATTATTCTAATATCCCTCTTCTGTAAAATAAATAAAGGCATTAAAGGGATATTTCAGGATTTTTGACATAGGGCCTAATTTCCTAGTTGTTGTGAGTGTTGTTGATTTCTGGAGATATTTTTTTCTTAATTCCGCAGTCCTTACATTTGAAGAGTTTAGTGGAACTAGGCTAGTGCTAGGCTAGTGCATGTCTATGCACTAGCCTATGGTTAGCCTGCATTAAAAACAGTCTGACCCGCTCCACAGTGCACCTGAGGCAAATCACTTATAACACCAGACTAACAATATAAATGTCTGTGTCGATAGAATAATTTTTACCATTTAGCATTTAAAATAACTTAAATTTGAGCAGCATCAGCTTCATGGCTGTAAGCTAACGCAGCGGTGGAGTGATCTGCCAGAAAATAGTCCCTCAAAATGCGGTAATTGATGTGATGCAAGGTCAGTTATATTTCATATCGTTATAAGTGATTTGCCTCAGGGGCCCTGTGGAGCGGGTCGGACTGTTTTTAATGCAGGCTACTAGTTACCATAGACATGCGCTAGCCTAGCATTAGCCTAGCGCCACTAAACTCTTCAAATATAAGGACTGCATGGAAATGAGGCCCTATGTTAAAAATCCTGAAATATCCCTTTAACATTATACTTTACTTTGCTGAGAACAGCAATCTGAGCGTTATTGTTAAGCAGCTCACGGACCGGCTGCAGTGGCTCTGTCTCCCCCGCGTCTAATTCAGCGAGGTAACATATTAGTCATGATTCTCCCGCGTGCTGTCAGCGCTGGCTAAACAAAATGGCAGGAGATCCGGAGAACGAGGGATAGCAACGGTTGCCATGAGCTACGATCGGATGTTTTGGGGTTTCGTGAAAGGTCAGTTCTCCCGAGTTCGTACCTGGCTCCCGTCTTTGGCGGAGATGTCGGCCATGTTGTCCCTCCGCGCCTGATGCACCGTCAGCGCGGCGCGAGTCGCTCCTCCGGCCACGCCCACGATCGACTGACCACAGGGGGCAGCAGAGAGTAATCAGAGACGTTTCTGTGTGACTGAACAGGATTTAGACAAGACGCTGCAGGTGAACAGAGAGAAGCTTATGTGGAGATCTCAACTTCTGCCGCAGATCCCTGACATAAAGATGGAGGGGCAAGGAAGGAGGAGGTGGAGCTGACCACTAGTGCAGGACACCACGCTCTGAAACAGGGAAAAACCCAGGAGGCGGAGGAGTCTGATATGTAGAGTTTTTTTTTTCATTATTTAACAAATGACAGTGTTTTGGGAAAGTTCTGAACTGTTTTTACCTTGAAGACTCCGGCCGTGCAGACGATCAGGAGGAAGAAGGCGGGGAAAAACGGCGCCATGATCTCCATAAACATCGCGACGTCGTTCAGCACATCGGCGAACAGCCTCCACTTCTTCGCCTCAGAGTCGAGTTTGGTCCTGGAAGAAAAACCCCGGACATGAGCGAGCAGACGCCCTCCCGACCTCCGACACTCGGGTGTGAGTCTGTGGTGGGAGAAAGTATCGCCTCCTGCTCCGTCTGACGAAGGACAGGACTCACCCTTTGCACCAGGCGAACAGGATCCTCCCCAACATCCCCGTCCCGTCTGTGGACACAACACGTGAAGTCATTTATGCAGTTTTTTTTCACAACAGGAAAATCCTCCTTTTTGAAATACAGGGATCTGAGTGGGTTTTATTTTCAGGACAGATTGGGCCAGATTTACGATCCAGAACTAAAGCTTAGATTTCGGGTCTGTCCTACATCAGGGTTTCTAGAGGTGGAAGCAAGTCAAACTGAATAGGGAGGATCGCTGTTATTGTTTATTTCCACGATTTTCACCGGATGTTTTGGTGACTGGTGGGCAAACAGCAGATTTTTCCGAGCTTGAAGAGCTGTTCATTTAAATCCCAGATCCTTTACAGCACTGATCTTTTCACAGATGCAATGCTCTGTTTGTGAACGCTGTTTTGACCCACCATAGAACTATTAATATCTATTTAATACATTTGCGTTGCCCACCAGTGCCTTGGACGTGACGACAGCGCGACCCCCCTCATACTATTGACTACCATTTTAAAGCTTAAATACTATATAACGGGCAACTATTGAGCAAAATATCAATTCAGTAAATGTAAAAATGGCATTTGGTTTATAAACTTCGAACACATGACTTTTTACAACTAAGTATTTTCCCCCTACATGTCCCAGCCATTTCGTCATGTGTCGAATGAGCCCAGACCCGTTCACCACAAACGCCTTGAAAATCCTGCTCCGTCAAAAAGGTGTTACTTCGGTCCGAAATGGCGTCATGCACGAGCTTAAAATAGAGATTGCAGTTACGCATAAGACCTGAGGGGGCACTAGTGAGTATATAATGACCCACTTGCATCTAGTCTCTTTAAGGTAAACATATTACTCTTCATAATTACTTAGTGAATCGCAGACGTATCATATTGGCCCTTGATATATATTGGATCGTGACAAAAGTGGATCGTCCCAGCCCTAATATATAGACCATATATAATAGTTTTTAGTAGAAATATAATATTTTCTAAGAATTGTAGATTTAATCCCAGTTTGAATCTCCTTTAATGCGTTTTAATGACTTCCAGTGACATTATCGGTGAGTGGAGGGGCCGACCTCTGAGGATCCAGGTGACGGTGGCAGCAGCGACCGTGGCCTCTCTGTCCCCGACGCCGACGCCCTTCAGAGACGCCTGCGTGGCCAGCGTCCCGGACAGAGAGCTGCAGAACGCCTGGACCGCAGGAGGAAAAACAGATTATAGTTCCAGCGGCTTCAGCCCCTGATTCAGCGCGGGTTCAGCCTGACCTGAGCCGTGTCCCACAGCTGGTACTGGATGTAGTCCGCGCTGACGCTCTCCGGAAAACCCTGAGGCAGGAACACGCTCTGGAAAAAACAAACAACACATTTCATGCTGTCATAGGAATACAACATTCTGTGGGAAACTTACAAATATTTCTATAGAATCATACTACCCTACCCCTATACACAACCAGGTACAGATGGGGACTATGAAGAACTCAAACGGGCTCCTTTAAAACATAGAAGAAACTTTGCAGTGATGTGGTTTACTCCCAAAGGCTCTCCAGTCCCTTTGTCCCATTATTAAACGAACTCCTATTCAAACACGGAATAAAACACTTGTCCATCCGGGCACAGAGTTCCCCACGAGTCGAGCATTGGGCCGATCTCCATTTCTATTTTCAACAAAGTTATTAAACAAATCTCCCGAACTGTGGGACTGTCCTATTCTGGACAATTTTAAAAACAAATTATGGGACATCAAGCATAGGCCGGTTTTTGATACTATGTTTTAATATTCAAGAAACCGGCCGTCAATGCCTTTGGGCACGACGTTTCTACATAAAAGTTCTAAAAAAAACACACACAAAAAAAAGAAAAAAAAAGAAAATATATATAAAACGTGGAAAAAGAGTCTTGAGCAGATCCAAACTGTAAACTATACTATTATTATACTCCTATAACTCCAGGATTTTACATTTATACACAAATAGTGTGTCAATGATCTCTGTGGAGATTCAGCTCCACTTCTTTGTTTGTTTTCCCCACTTTCTGTCCACCGACACAACGGACAAAAGCATCATTAAACCAACTCCGATGTTTAAATGAACTACAGGAGCTAAACAAAATTTAACACTTACAATCAATAGAAAAATGTAAATATTGTAAATCCATATTTACTGACACGTCATTAAGTTATCTTGAATATTTAAAGAGTTATATGGTCATTAATGCTTTTAGGTCACACTGATCTTCATCTGTTTTAATGGAATGGGTGGGACAGAAGATAGACACTGAACATATATGATTATTGTATATTAAAGGGGTATTTCCACTTTTGCTATATATTTGCCTTTTTATTGAGTTTGACCGGTATAGTAAAGTACTACTACTACTACTACTACTACGTCAGGGAAATGAGACGATAAATACTGAGCCCATAAATGTATTGATCATCTGACATTTATTAATCTCTTAACCCACGAATGAACCGGGTGCATTTTCTCCAGTTCAGCTTTACCCGAAATCGAGCTTCTGGACACGAGCTCACAGCCTCTAGGCCAGTGTAACGCCTCATTTGAAAGCTAAGACCTACAAAACTGAGCGTAACTTTTTGGTCACGTTGTCGCATTTTTTTAAGCGTTTTTGTCGCGTTTTCGTTGTTGTGTTTTATCATTTTGTCATAAAAATGTTCTCGCTCATTCGTGGCTTTTTCATCACCCACTAGTCGTTTTTATTTTTTATTTTTTTTAGTCTTTAGTCGTGTTTTTGTCTCATTTTGGAGGTGTTTTTGTTGTGTTTTCGTCACTTTTTTATGCTTTTTCATCATGCTTCCTGATTTGGGTAATGCAAAACTGGAGAAAATGTGCGCGGTTCAGGCGGGGGTTAAGAGGTTAAACCATAAACTGATACAGAGATCGTGACCGCGCTGGTCTCCAGGGGCTGCAGGTGTTTGGTCCTCCTCGTGCTCAGGGACAATAGGTGAAAGGTATCGGTTACTTTGAAGAGGTGCCTGAGCCCAGAGCCCGTCGCTTCCCGCGGTCCGTCTCTCCGCCTCTGGATCAGTCCCTGGTCCACGTCCCGGTCCAGGCTGTAGCTCCAGGACTCTCCGCTCGGGCCGTACCGCTCCGAGGCCACGGGACCCCGGTGTGCGCCCTCCGCCATCGCCGCTGCCCCGGACAGACCGAAAAACCGGGAGAAAACTAAGTGTCGATGGGTCCGACGTGGACGTTTGGCGTGTTGTGGTGTTACTTCCGTGTTTTTGGTCTGCTGTGATCTGATTGGACAATGAAGAAACATGGGGTGGGGTTTGTTTTTTGACGTTTTTTTTTTTAGTAAATAATGCAATTTATAATAATAATATTTTCTAAAATCATTATTTAAATAGATTTTTACTCTAGAACAAATACATATTAACGTATCTATTATATTATTAATAATATTATTTACAAAATTATATATGCAAATATTCCAGTAAAAACAAAAACACTTTAGATATTACACAGATATATAGATACACTGCGACTTTAACCAAATCCTAAAGCTTTTTGAAAACAACGAGCAACAGGGGAGCAGCACTATACAGTATATTTATTTCAAAAGCCTCATTAACTTTAGCGAGTATGAAAAGTCTACACTTACATGAGTTCTAATGGTTTTATTGTGATACATCTTTGTGGAGTCCTGTTTGATTTAAATAATTTACTTAGTTTCCGTCTTGTATTAGTCATTAAATGTTTGTTACTGTTAATGTTGAACGTGTTTATTAATAGAAATACCAAAGAATAAAGTCACTAGTGAAGTATGTGTTCGAAGCGGTGATGCGGTGAAGGAATTTTCTCACGAGTGTTTTTTAGAATGCCGACTTCCTCATGACAGCAGCAGGTGGAGTGTGTTGCTCAAGGGCAGTATTCTATATTTACATAGGTTTCTAGGTTATTTACTCACTCCCGGGTCAGTCCTGTTTTTAGTCTGTGTCTTTTAGGACCTAACTATCAAAATGAATACATAACCACACAAATGAATGTAGAAACCGATGGTTCTTTGAACTGGCCTCAGATGCCGACGGATAAAGGGCGGATCGTCGGTGACGCAGAGCGGAGGAATGTGGTCGGACAATGGAAGGCGTGTTATCTGCTTCCAGGTCAGAGGTCACAGAGTTTACCCACCTGCAGAGTCTCCCGTTACAGCCCGGACTGGGTTTAGTCACAGAGGTGTGTCCGACCTCAGGCTTCAAACTGTCACGTCACCTCCAACGGCAAACGGCACCAAAACCGAACTAAAGCGAGACCAAGTGAGCTGATGGTTTGGACTTGGTTTATGGGGAATAATAATAATGCATCGGTTTTATATCGCCCCTCCTGGAGCCCCCTCCTTAACGTGGTGGAGGGTTTGACCTGAATGATCCTGGGGGCTATATTGTATTTTGTAGGATGTAAAAGGTCTAAAGTTGATTGGGGAGGAGCAGGTAAGTCTGATGGGGTCCAGCTGTGGGTTTGGGGAGGAGCAGGTAAGTCTGATGGGGTCCAGCTGTTGGTTTGGGGAGCAGGAACTTCATATTGACATGGGTGCAAAAACTTCGATGGGCTCAGAGACGGGCTCTTTTCCAGGGGTCCAGACTGGATGACCGAGATACTCCGCAACATGGCCCCTGGTCCCAGCGGAGCCGCCCACTCGCCCTCAGACTGGCCTGGACCCCTGGTGGACAAGACCAAACAAAACAATGAGCGAGAGCAACGTTACAATGAAGAACATAATCATTCCTAATGTGTGTGAGCAGTAATGTGTACCAGCACGGGCGAGGCCGCACTGACCAAACAAAACAATGAGGGAGAACAAACGGTGCACAGGTGCCTTTATGATGAAAGTCCCGCCCCTAATAACTGCCCCCTTCACTTAAAGACATAGCCATTGGCCCGCGGCAGATAAAGAAAAACTCCCACACAAATAGCCACACCCAGCTTAAAGTGGCAGTGAGGGAGATGCGTCATATCCTGTTACACTAGCGACGCACCGATCCAGCTACAGATACCGATACTGGAGGTCTGAGTATCTGTCGATATCCGATATCTAGCAAGACTTTTTTTCCCTGCTCTGTTTTCAGGTTCAAATTTGAGCCGTTATGAGCGAGTCCAGAGACGCCGGCCGCCGGGAGATTTCCGACCTACGGCTCGGACAAAATGACTCATAACGTTAGCATAAAGCTAACGGTAGCTCCACAGCCCATGCAGGGATTTTTGGCAAAATAGTGAGGAAAAAGCAACAACAAAAATCGACAAACACTGTGAAAAATGTGACAAAAAAGTAAATAAAACTGTCACTCTGGCCTATAGGACGCAAACTCCAGTCGAGGAGCTTTTAGATTTGGGTCAAGCGCTCAGTTGAGGCGGGTGTTAAGAGGTTCAGGGGAACTTCTGCTGACGGGTCATTTCTGGGAAAAACTGTGATTTACAGGAAATGTGTCGTCGGTGAAAATGAAACTTTTGACATAAGTCTTTGTTCCTGAAAAAGATCCACTTTAGAGAAGTGACCGTTACTCTGGTCCAGCTCAGAAGGCAGCGCTGGTGGCACAGTGGTTAGTGTTCGGTCACGGGTCAAAGTAACTTGAGTAAAAGTACAGATACTTGTCCAATTGTAGTCCCATTCAACGCTGTCAAATAATTACTTAAGTGAGACTACTGAAGTAGCCCAGGCGTACTGCTGGTTTAGTCCTGGTTTGGCCCTTGTTTAGTCTTGGTATAGTCCTAGTTTAGTCCTAGTTTAGTCCTGGTTTAGTCTTGATATAGTCCCGGTTTAGTCCTTATTTGGTCGTGTGGGAGGAGTCCAGGGCGTGGCCAGTTTCACAGTGAGTTTCGTTCCCACAGTTCAACAACGTTTACAACAGACAGACACGCCACGACCTGCTCCTGCTCAGACAGGGACCAAACAGAGACTACAACGAGGCTAAACCCGGACTAAACCCAGGCTAAACCCGGACTAAACCCAGGCTAAACCCAGTCTAAACCCAGACTAAACCAGGACTAAACCAGGACTGTTGGGTTTGGAGCCGTGGGAGGATCAATGTGGACCAGGACAGTCTGAGTTACAGTAAGTGCACTTTTATTATCCAAACTCCCTCAGGACAAGAACCAGGTCTGAACTGGGACTAAACCAGGTCTAATCCAGGTCTGAACTGGGACTAAACCAGGTCTAATCCAGGTCTAAACTGGGACTAAACCAGGTCTAATCCAGGTCTAAACTGGGACTGAACCAGGTCTGAACCAGGTCTGAACACGTCCCACATTCCTCAAGCTTGATCACACAAAGTGAAGCCGTGATTCACAAACACACTTTCAGTTCCTCAGAACAAACATGAAGTTCATCTGTTCGTTCATGTGGCCAGACTTTATTCTGCTTTTCCCTGGAGGCAAATAAGAAAACAGGAATGTCACGATAATCACGATAATATCTTAAAGTTAAAGGATCGAGCAGGAAATAACAACGATACTGAATCGAAGACACGAAACGAACTCTAACGCTTAAGCATGAGGGAAAGCTTTGTTTGAAAAGAACTGAAACCTTAAAATCCAGCACAAAACTATGACTAAAATGTCCCTTACCCCCGCCTTTACCGAGTCCATTTCCCCCAGTTCAGCTTTACCCCAATCTAAAAGCTTCTTGATTGGCGTTTACAGCCTCTAGGCCTCATTTAGCCAAACTAAGACTTTCAAAACAGATCTTTTTCCTCGTGTTGTTGTCATGTTGCTGCCATGTTGTTGTCATGTTGTTGTCATGTTGTTGTCATGTTGTTGTCATGTTGTTGTCATGTTGTTGCCACTCCTGGAGGTGCACACTGTCGTTGTGTCCTTGGGCAAGACACTTCTCCCTCCTCGCCTCCAGTCTCTGCTGCACTGGTGTGTGAATGAGTGAATGTGCCTAATGTCGATGGAAAAGCGTCGTTTAAATTGAGACCATTTACTTTTTATGCCTTTTTTTCCCAGCGCATTTGTCACTTTTAATTTTTTTATTTTGCTCTTTTGAAGCCTTTTCATCCTCGTGTTTGTGCTCCGCTGATGATCCTGTGAGCAGCGTGTCAAAATACAACATACAAGCACAAGAAAAGCCTTATGAACACACACAAATACAACACATTATATTCAGTCACATGATTTACCGTCATATACAAACTATATTAAAGGCCAGTTAAAGGGTCTCATGTATTAGGTCTTATAAATGTGGCCCTCGGGCGTCTTTTATAAGTTTCATCATTCCAGTGATTCTCAACTGGTGGGCTGGGACCCAAACATGGGTCACGGAACTGTTTGTTCAGCCACATTATATAATAACAAAATGTTCAAAATAAAAGTGAATAAAACCACGTTTTGTTATTAATGCGTTGTTCAATACTTCATTTATAACACAATTACACCGTTTATAACCAATGTTAAACTCTTAGTTTCTCCAGTTCGGCTTTACCCAAATCTAAAAGCTTCTTGAAAAAAGTGTCAAAATAGCGACGAGAATGAGACGGAAACGAGGATGAAAATTCAGCTTTACAAAGTGATAAAAGATCGGCAACAGCGCGAGGACAAAGCTCAGTTTAGGTCAGTTTTGCAGGTCTTAGCTTTCAAATGGCCTCGCTGATGAACAGAGCGAACAGTGACGAGGTAAACCATCTGTGGGTCTGAGGGTCCGGGACGGGTCAGAACGGCTTAAGTGGACGTTTGGACTTCACGGTTCAGCTTCGTATAAAGGAGGAGCTTCGTTAATGCTTTTGAAATGATAAAACAAGTATTTACAAATACTGTTATAGTGATAAAGTGTTTTATCACATTATACACGGTAATAATGAGTTATGCACAACATGAGGAAAGTATTACAACATGTGGTTTCATTACACAATGAAGTGGAACTTTTGTGACATAATGCAGTGTTATAACAATATGCGGGTCTATGCTTAGAACATTTTTTAAATACTTTCCATCTGAAGCCGCATGAAAACACTACTGGAGTTAAAATACATGTCGACTGTTAACTTTTTACCTCATACTTTGCCTTTTTTTTCCCATTTATTTTTTCCCAATATTTTAAATGTTTTCCCCACATTTCTTGACATTGGAGATAAACTCGATATGATCTTCAGACCATGGGTGGGCAACGTCAGGCCCGAGGCCCAAATCCGGCCCTCCAGCACAGAACCTCTGGCCCTCAGGATGTTATGAATGATTTTGAAGATGATATTTTTACTCAAATCTAAACTCAAATGCCTGTTATTGTGCTCTAGAAATGTGCGGAATACTGTCAATTCTTTCCAAACAGAACATCCAGTTATGGGGCTGTGTACAGGTCTTTTTTTTCCCCGATACCTGATCCCTATACTCAAATATTTGTTATCTTGAACCAGAAATAGAACTATAATGTGTGAAAGAGCTGCAGATTTACAATATCATCTCCATTGTCCAGCTCTCGATTTACCGATCGATCTACGTTCCCACCCTCACCTGTGGTCATCCCACCCTCACCTATGGTCATGAGATCTGGGTAACGACCGAAAGGACAAGATCGCGGATACAAGCGGCCGAAATGAGTTTCCTTCGCAGGTTGGCTGGAGGTGAGGAGCTCAGTTACCCGGGAGGAGCTCGGAGTAGAGTCGCTGCTCCTCCACGTCGAAAGGAGCCAGCTGAGGTGGCTAGGGCATCTGTTCCGGATGCCTCCTGGTCGCCTCCCTCGGGAGGTGCTCCAGGCACTGGGAGGAGGCCTCGTGGAAGGCCCAGGACACGCTGGTGGGACTATGTCTCCGAGCTGGCCTGGTGTGGCCTCGGGGTCCCCCCAGAACAGCTGGAGGAGGTGTGCGTGGATCAGGAAGTCTGGGCATCTCTGCTGAGACTGCTGCCCCCCGCGACCCGGCCCCGGATAAAGCGGAAGAACATGGATGGATGGAGCTCCATTGTCAAGAAATGTGAAAAAATTGGGGGGACATTTTGTGGGGAAAATTGGGTAAAATAAAATAGGGAATAAATTGGAGAAAATGGGAAGAAAATTAGTAATAAAAAAATTGGGAAAACAACAATAAAATGTGTAGAAAATGGGGCAAAAATAGAATTTATTTTTTATATATACCACACTGGTACCGTTTAACTGTACCCGGCCCGTGGTCTTTTTTACAGTGATGAAAGTTGCCCCCCCCCCCCGTTGTAGACGATATATGGCCCACCTCTTGGAATGACCCGTACGACCCGTTACCTCTGAACACGTCCCGCCTCCTTTGGCGTTTCTTCTTCTGTCCCGTCGTTTCCTCCGTCATCACGTCGAGAGTTTAAACTCGTGACTCAGAAAAACCAACATTGACTCAGTGTTTTACAGACGTGGTTTACCTGGAAACGCCTCTGGGTTTACACCAGATGCCCTGGTCTAATGTCTGACCTGTGATTAAACCAGATGCCCTGGTCTAATGTCTGACCTGTGTTTAAACCAGATGCCCTGGTCTAATGTCTGACCTGTTTACACCAGATGCCCTGGTCTAATGTCTGACCTGTTTACACCAGATGCCCTGGTCTAATGTCTGACCTGTTTACACCAGATGCCCTGGTCTAATGTCTGACCTGTTTAAACCAGATGCCCTGGTCTAATGTCTGACCTGTGTCTAAACCAGATGCCCTGGTCTAATGTCTGACCTGTGTTTAAACCAGATGCCCTGGTCTAATGTCTGACCTGTGATTAAACCAGATGCCCTGGTCTAATGTCTGACCTGTGATTAAACCAGATGCCCTGGTCTAATGTCTGACCTGTGATTAAACCAGATGCCCTGGTCTAATGTCAGACCTGTTTACACCAGATGCCCTGGTCTAATGTCTGACCTGTTTAAACCAGATGCCCTGGTCTAATGTCTGACCTGTTTAAACCAGATGCCCTGGTCTAATGTCTGACCTGTTTAAACCAGATGCCCTGGTCTAATGTCTGACCTGTTTTAAACCAGATGCCCTGGTCTAATGTCAGACCTGTGTGTTTACACCAGATGCCCTGGTCTAATGTCTGACCTGTTTAAACCAGATGCCCTGGTCTAATGTCTGACCTGTTTTAAACCAGATGCCCTGGTCTAATGTCTGACCTGTTTACACCAGATGCCCTGGTCTAATGTCAGACCTGTGTGTTTACACCAGATGCCCTGGTCTAATGTCTGACCTGTTTAAACCAGATGCCCTGGTCTAATGTCTGACCTGTGTTTAAACCAGATGCCCTGGTCTAATGTCTGACCTGTGATTAAACCAGATGCCCTGGTCTAATGTCAGACCTGTGTGTTTACACCAGATGCCCTGGTCTAATGTCTGACCTGTGTTTAAACCAGATGCCCTGGTCTAATGTCTGACCTGTTTACACCAGATGCCCTGGTCTAATGTCTGACCTGTTTACACCAGATGCCCTGGTCTAATGTCTGACCTGTTTACACCAGATGCCCTGGTCTAATGTCTGACCTGTGATTAAACCAGATGCCCGGGTCGCCCGTGGAGATCGAGGAGGACGAGTTCATCAGCCCGGGCTCCGGTCACGGGTCCAAAGACCCCGAGGACCTGCGGCCGCGCCACAGCAGGTTCCGCGCTTTATGGCAGTCCATGGCCAGCAGTTGCCGTGACAACCACTACAGGCGTCTGTCCATCTTCAGCATCGTCTGCGGGCTGTCCTGCATCGGAGCCGTCGCCCTCAAGTACTCGGTGAAGGTCAGTCACAGCTCGGCCTCACGGACTGGAGATCATGATTTCATTCACTCTTTTTGATATATTATTAGTCATAACTGGATCCCAATGAATGTTTTAAAACAGCAAAAAACATCACTTGAAGCTGTGAGCATTATTACGACGGCGTATTAGTGCCATCTAGTGACGAAAAAAAATAAAATAAAAAATAAAAAAGAGAAAAAAGTTCAGATTTGTGAGGATAGTTAGCTTACCGTGTTAGCCTCCAAATTAAAAACAGCTGATCTGTAGACTTCGTTCATGTTCAAATGTGATTTATTTTCTTCAGGGAACATGAGCATTATCAACATGAGCAGATGCTTTACACCAGGCTGTAGCCGCGAGAGCTCATTTCCAGCTGCTCTAGCCCATCGTAGAAATAAGAAATGTGTTCATCATGATTTATGTTTTAATTTGTCACATAACTGTTTTGTTTTGTCTGTCAGTGTATCTTCTCATGTTTATGATCATGCTCAAATAAATCAGGCTAGCTAAGCTCTAAGCAAAGTCTACAGTTCAGCTGCTTTTATTTTGGAGGTCAACACAGCAGGATAACATCATTTTTTTGTTGCAGATTTGCATGTTTCAAAATCTAAAATCTCTGTTTGTTTTTTTTGTCACTCGATGGCCCTAATACGCCGTCGTACATTGTAGTCATTCTCTGCTTTCACTTTGCTCCTCTCCACGTCTCTGTGTCAATATTTACAAGAAAATAACCCTCTAGTTCAGCGTCTGTGAAGCATTGGGAGGAGCCCTGGTCTTTGGTCCTCATGGCGACTCCAAAACACACTCGGTAAACAGGGTTCATATTGTCATGACCCACGTGACAACGCTGGGCCGGGCCATGTTAACCTCTTAACCCCCACCTGGACTGAGCACATTTTGGCTTTACCCAAATCTAAAAGCTTCTTGAAAAAAGTGTCAACATGAAAAACGCAAGAAAAAGAGATGGAAACGAGGATGAATAAATCAAAGAGTCAAAAACACGCTCCCTTTCTTGTAACTTTTATGATGCTTTTGTTGCGTCTTTTTTCATCACTATTTTGACGGTTTTAGATTTGGGTAAAGCTGACCTAGAGGTGGGAGTTACGAGGTTCATTTCACAGACCCCTCGGGATCATGTGACCGGGGCTGTTGTCTATACCTACTTTCAATTATATTTTATAACCTAAAAAAGAACGTTATCTTTGGAGCATTTTATTTCATTGTTTTATGGAGAATATTACGAATAGACACAAAGAAGCATGAAAGGAATTTGTTCTTTTGCCAAATCCTGACAATGAAATAAAAGATAATCACTCACTATACATGTTTTAGTACGAGAGGATTTGTGTTTTATAGAAAAACGGGCTCTAAACCTTGTCCTTTAATGCACCACTCAGCATAGGAACATCATCTACAAAATCAGCTGTTAGGGCAGCCGTGTGGGGGTTTGTTGATGGGGAGTTACTGCTCTCTTCAACTGGCCCGCTCTACACTCTGGCTTTTTAATGCACCACACTATGCAGGGCTACAGCATACTTCACATATAACTCAATTAAATAAATATATAATAATCATAATGATAATGATGATGATAATTAAACCCACATTAAAACTATACTGAGGATGGTCATGACAACCGGGAAGTATCAAGATGTATTAATGTACCTTCATAACATAAAGTAACTCGGTAATCACGGGTAACAATCTGAAAGAAAATATATTAATGATCAAATTTATTTTTACTTGCTTTGCTCTAGACATCGTACATGAAACGAGATCGTTGTTGTAGTTGTGCGTTGTTAATTATATAAACAGTTTATATTTGTTTGTAAGTTTGTGCTCAAGCTTTTTGCTTCAGCCCAACAAATAAACAGAACCAGAACAAAGGCATGAGGTGCACTAATTTTTCATGAATCCAGTGTAAAAAAAAAAAAAAAGAAAACTTTTAAAATAAATCTCCGAAAGGCTTTTCTGCAAAATATAATGCAATATTTTGTATTATTGATAATGATAATATTTTTGGAAAGATTTTTAGGGAGGGATTTGACCAATCTGGGCGATTTTCAGCACGTTTTCACTGAAGGAACTCCCCCCCCCCCCCCCACCCCACTATTTGAGAACCACTGGGTTAACCAGAGGGAAGCTGCGAAGAATCAGGGAGAACATGCAAACTCCAGTCAGTCAGTAAACGAGTGTATGGGGGGCTAACTTCACTCTGGTTAAAGCAGCGGCGGGGTAATCAGTGGAGTCGTTGTTTTGCTCGAAGGCTAAATGTCCTCATTCCAAACTTCTTCAAATAAACGACTTCTGTTTTTCAGGCCAAGGAGACCCACCGTCGCGACCCGGTGCTAGGGGCCGCCCTGGCCCGGAAGGCCCGGAGGTACAGCGTCATCTCCATAGTAACGCTGTTCTCCGTGCTGGCGGCCGTGCCCGTGCTCATGGCGCTGGTGTCGTACTTCGCCAGGTTAAAAGACTGACGGCGCGGACGCACTTCCTGGTTTGGAATCGAGCGCTTGAGCAGAACGGCAGAGCGGTCGGCCCCGAGCCTCGGTCCCAGGTTCGATTCCTGGACTGAAGCGGGACGATCGCGCGGAGGTTGGACATTCTCCCCTCAAACTAAAACATGTACAATATCCTCCAGCTCGTCCACTTGTGCCGACAGGTTTAACCCAGAGACTCTGAAGGTCCAACGCAGAGGAAAGACAATGTAAATAAATCTAATATTTTCACCAAAAAAATCTGGATCTGTGGTTTTTCAGCCCGATCGTGGTTTCTGAGGAACAGCTACAGATATTTGATCAAACAACTCACTCGTATTGTTTTGGAAACGGCACAGACTTGGTTTAAGGCTGGATTCAGTTAAACATCTCCATGATTCCAGTCGGGCTAACCCAGTATTTTTTTAAACTACGATGAATGTCATAAAGATCTATAGGTGATGTCAGCCCTAATATATATATAGTATATACAGCTATAGGCTTAGCTAAGTGGATGCCCCTTTATAATATATTGATGCTTTTGCTGTGATCATTGCTGGGCAAAGGTAGCTCAACTTTTTCTGGCTACGACCATATTAGTCCAGTGCTCCGGTCCCTGCACTGGCTTCCTGTCACTCAGAGAATAGAATTTAAAACAGCTCTGCTTGTTACAAGTCTTTTCATGGTTTAGCACCAAAGTCCATCTCTGACATGTTAGAGCCGTATGAACCATCTCGGGCCCTGAGAACTTCAGGGAGGGGTCTCCTGGTGGTTCCCAGAGTCAGGACTAAACACGCTGAGGCCAAAGCTAAAATCTGGAACAGTCTTCATGAGGATGTGAGACAGGCCTCAACTCTGACAATGTTCAAATCCAGGCTGAAAACGGCTCTTTTTACCCGAGCAGATGAAAACTGAAAGTATTTTATCTGCACTCTGGCCTTTTACTGTAATTGATACATTTTTTATGTTGATGTTTTAATGATTGATCTGTTTTCTTGTAACTTTATGCAACTGTGAAGCACTTTGAATTGCCTTGTGTATGAATTGTGCTCTACAAATAAACTTGACTTGCCTTGCTTTTCAAAATTCTCCAAAGCCAGTAATAGCCGGATACGTTGCTGCTGAAACACTCCATGTCTCTGTATCTTTATTTAGTATAAAAATATATTCATCATTCAGCATTTGTCAAAGTGATGGAGGAGAGATGGGATGAAAATGTCTGTGAACGCTTTGGAATTTCTCGCATTTCTGCCTAAATTGGTCATAAAATGTGGGTCTGATCTTCATCTAAATCACAGGTTTTTGGTTTGGGAAAGAGCTCTTGGAAGCTCCACTGCACTACTGGATAAATGTGCTGTGGACTGTCGGACTCAAAGTTGAACAGTTTGGGAGGAACACACAACGTCCTGTGTGGAGGACAAATGGAACAGCACCAACATCTAAACCCTCTCCTCACCGTGAAGGAGCATCAGGGTGTGGGGCTGTTTTGTTTCCTCAGGGCCTGCGTGATGTCATCAATAGAAAAAATAATTCACAAGTTTATGAAGATATTTTGCTGAAAGACCTGAGACATTCACAACATGCACGGAATAAGTAAGTGAACCCTTGTATTAAAGATCTGCTGATTCTTCTTTTGTAGCAATAACTGTTTCCTGTAGTTGCAGATCAGATCAGGAGTTCATCTTGGACCGTTCCTCTTTACAAAACTGCTGCAGTTCAGCCAGAGTCCTGGGTTCACTTACTTTTTCCTCCCTGTCCTGTGAATGTTTACGTGTTACGGTCAATAAAAACATGATCAAATGTAAATGTTTGGGTGGTCTTAGTTTAAGCAGACACTGTTTATTCATTCTTATGAGATCAGACCCACATTTTATGACCAATTTAGGCAGAAATGTGAGAAATTCCAAAGCGTTCAGAGACATCTTCATCCCACTGTAGTTCAGTTTTATTTGGTCTTCTTGTTTCCCTCTGGCTGCTTCGAACATGAGCATAGATGAGCTTAGTGACGTTCATTGTGTCTACGTTTGTTCAGACACTAGGGTTACAGATGTTGGACGGCGCCTTCACTTCCCATCACAGTCAGGATCAGTTGTTTGGAAGGTTTTCACGGCTGACGGAGCCTCACCAGAAAACTAGGGATGGGACGAAATATCGTTTGGCGAAATATCGCGATACAAAACGTGACGAAACGCATCGAGTTAAAAAAAAATTGATCGGAATTTTTTATTTGTTTATTATTTTTTTTCAAATGTTTCTATTTATTTATTTTTTTTCATGTAAAGCGTCTTTGAGTGTCCAAAAAGCGCTATACAAGTTCGATGTATTTTTATATATTATTATTAAATGAAAAATATATATATATATATCCGGGGAATGGTGCAGTGCGTCGTCATGTCCAGTCACAGGAACGATATGTGAGTTTTTTTGAAGAAGAACCCGTCCTGAGATACATGAACCTCGGGTCAGAGCAGCACTAAGGGGATGTTCTTGTTGTGTTTCCCTGTGTTCAACTGAAACAAACTAATACGTTGTTATTATACAGTCATATTGTTTTCTTTTTGATATCGTATCGTGACTCTGACATATCGAGGTGCATCGTATCGTGAGTTTAAGTGTATCGTCCCATCCCTACAGAAAACCCACAGAACATCTGGAGCGTTGTAGAGACGACTGTGATGGAAAGTGAAGGCGCCTTAAACACTCGTGCAGCCGCTGGGTCACTACAAGGTCCAATACACACAAATATCAACTGCTGTCTCACGTCAAAAGTTGCATAATGCGCCTTTAAGCGGCAAAGGCTTCAATTTGATAAAACAGGTGTAGTTTGTCTTGTGCACAGTGTTCTTTAGATTTATTTAGTTTCTGGGAATTTTCTTTGTAAATGTCACGATTTCAACATGATTTTATGTTTTGTTTGATACAATTTATGGCATTGTTGAAAATAAAGTTTTTAGCTCAAACAGTTACTCACAGTACTCAAGTAGTAACTTTTTTACTTGTACTTGAGTAAATATTGTGGCGACTCTTCCCTCCTCTGCTGGTGATACTTCAACTCCCAAAATACTTTAGATGGTGCTCGGGCTGAAAAGTGAGAGAGAGACTGATCTCTTGGTCTTGATCTCGAGTCACAGAGTCATGTGTCGAGTTCAAACTGGATGAATCTGTTTGAAAAGAGATTTTTAATTCTTAGAAACATCAACATTAAGACAAAAAGTGTGGATCCTGTTGATAACGAGGTAATGGAGTCTTTGTGGAAAATAGAAAAAGTCTTTATTGTTTTAAGAGCAAAAAACAAAGAGAACATAATAGAATAAAACACTGACAGACTCTCATTATTTCCTGGTCCAGTTAAACATCAAAATATCTTCACATGTTGATAAAGTGTAGATTTAAATCAAAACAGATCGACAGTGACACGACTCGGGATCAACAGAGTTTTAGTGGAGGCAATTTGAGCTCTGACTGTTTTTCATCAGGAACTTGATTAAAGAGAGAGGACAGTAACATGGAGCTGTAGATTCTACACTGTTACTGTGATGCTCTTTGGTGAGATCTTCAGAGGAGCATCACGTGTGCCAAAACATGGATCGATCCAAGTGAAAGAATCTGTGAATGTGTGAAGGTCTGTGTTTGTGTCAAGGTCAGTGAAGGTCAATGTTTTTGTGTCAAAGTCCAGCTTCACTCCAACTCTCTGCAGGTTCTTCACCGAGAGACGTTTAACTGAGCCTGGGCGAGAAACGGCTGAATATTCACCATCAGAGAAATCTATGGACCAATCTTTAACCTCAGTGTCCGCTCCTCTCTGAACTTCTCCAATCACACCCACAGTCCAGACCTTACCCCCGACCTCCACTTCCCAGCTGTGAGTCCCAGAGACAAAACTTTCTGATCCAAATACAAAGCCATCACTAAATCTCCATGGGTTCTTTGGGACCTTCTGTCTCTCTCCTTTTCTCACTGAGGTCAGATCTTCAGACAGAATGAGATCAGTTCCTGCAGTGTTTGGATCCAGAACAACAGGGAAGAACTGCACCAGTTTCTTCATGTTCATCCAGATGTTGAAGCCCAGGTTTCCCAGATGTTTGGCCTGGTCTATCAGATCGAATCGTTTTATCTCTGGCTCCTCCACCAGGGGGCAGCGCTGCAGCCTCTCCTCTGCAGTCTTGTACTGGAGCAGGAAGGAGGCGTCTGCTGCTCTCAGCTGCTCCTCTGTCTCTGAGATGGTCTTGGACAGAGCCTCCATGTCTTTGCTCAGGGCGGCCATCTTGTCCTTCATGTTCTGGATCTTCTGCTCCTCTTCCTCCCTCAGAGCCTTCATCCTGGACTCTTCCTCGTCCCTCAGAAACTGGTGCAGTTTCTCAAACTCCGCTCTGATCTGTGTCTGTGTTTGTTTGGTCTGGAGCGAGATATGAGCCGCTGCTTCATCAAACTGTGCTCTGCTCTCATCCAGGACCTGAGGAGAAACATCAGAGTTATTGAGAGTCAGACTTCCCTTTCTGTAGCAGGACATGTTGATGTTCCTCTGGGCTGATGCTGCAGGAGACGGTCTGCTCGGACAGAGCTCTGTGGACACGTTCTTCTGACTGAAACAGGAGGAGGAGGTCTCTTACCTTCAGGTTGTCCTGTAGAGGTTTGATGTTTCTCCTCAGCTGCTCTCTCAGGTCTGAGGCTGCCTCCTCGATGGGCCTGAACTTGTGGTCTTGGTGAGTCTTGGAGTCTCTACAGACCAGACAGATCAGCTCCTGATGGTCCAGACAGAAGAGCCGCAGCTTCTCAGAGTGAAGGCTGCACTCGGGCTGCTGTGGAGATGGAGATGTTTGCTCTGCAGCTGGAGCAGTCTGCCCTCTCTCCTCTGTGAATGTCTCCACCAGGTTCTTTAGGACCAGGTTCGTTGGAGGATTATCCCTCGAGGACCTTCTCTTACAGACTGGACAGGTCTTCAGAGGTTTGTCCTCCCACCAGTTCTCCAAACAGACCTTACAGAAGCTGTGGCTGCAGGTCAGAACCACAGGATCTCTGAAGAGCTCACAGCAGATGAGACAGCTCAGGTCCTGCTCCAGTCTGGACGCCATGTTGGAAAGAGCTCTGAAGATCAGAACCACCAAAAGGACGGGTCAGATGGAGTGAAAGTCGTTATTAAAAGGTTTGGAAACGGAGAAAGTCTCGACAATTTGAAACAGAAAACTCTAAAACTTGAAAACCAGCGAAAGGAAAAACTTTATGGAGCAAAAAATCACAGAAATCAAAGAGTCGAGAGTTTTCAGCTTTTAAGAAACACAAAACTACAACATTAAAGAAGAGCTGGACTTAAAGCAGCACTAGGGAAGTTTTCAACCTGTAAATATATCATTTATTTTAGATGTACTTGAGTAACTCTTGGAAGAACTTGTACTTTTTAGTGTTTTCGTGTTTTATCAGACGCTTTTACTTCTGTTGGAGTAAAGTTATAATGAAGTGTCTGTTTCTTAGTCGAGTCAAAATAATTGTTACTTTTTCCACTGTGAGTAAATCTTTCAGCGGCAAATACTTCATTTTGATGAAGTCGATGTATTTTAGAATCATTGGTAACGCTTTATATTAAGGTGTACTCGTTAAGTATTAATAAGGAAATAATAATATGCTTGTAAAGTATTACCTTAATGTAAAGCGACACCGAAGAGTTGAGTTTTTATTTCATTTTCTGCCATTTTTCACGATTTCCACATTTTTGTTTCACACAATTTACGGCGTCATTGAAAATAAAACAGACTTTTTCGCTCAAAGTAGTACTAATAGTACTCGAGTAACATTTCCTCCACATATTCTTTTACTTCTACTTGAGTAAAAGTATTTCCAAGTAACATTACTCTTACTTGAGTAAATATTCTGGCTGCTCTACCCACCTCTGGTCTAGAGTTTTATTAAAGGTCTTTGGGGGAGGAGCCTGTTATACTTAAAGTCAAACAAACAGGAAATAGACAATTACGGACTAAACTACACAGAACAAAACAACATCAGTTACAGGTGTGGAATATTAATCTATCAAAATACTTTATTGGTGCTTTATTTGTTTAAGGCTCACGCCCACTTCACCTCCTCGCCTCCAGGGTCTGTGTGAACGGGCGACTGGTTCCTCACTGTGAAGCACTTTGGGACTAATGAAGGCATTAGGTCGAGGCCATTTACTATATTTAAGTTTACACTCAAATGACTAAACATTAAGTGGGAACAGCAAACAGTAACAATAAAGCACTTACTCACAGGTGCGTCAGATGCCCTTCCCTGTTCCAGCCTGTAAACCTGTGTCAGAGTCTCTCCCTGAACACGATGTCACTTCCTGTTCTCTGACTCTGTGGATCTGTAACTCTCAGCTCTATTTAAACACCATTTATGTGAGAAGCCCTTCAGACTCACCTCAGTCCAGGCTCCACAGTTTCCACAGACGTGTGATCAGTGTGTCCTGGTTTGGGACGAGGCGTGTGCAATGAAGGGGGAAGGGAATCTTATTTGTATCTTATTTGTTTAGCTCTTTTCGTACGACACAAGTCAAACACAAAGCGCTTCACACGTGGAAGGGAGGGCGGTTCATTCACTCCATGCTGATAAACTACATTTGTAGCCACAGTTTCCCCTGGGGCAGACTGACAGAAGCGAGGCCCCTCCGACCACCACCAACCACTCACACATAGGCACTGGGTGAAGTGTCTTGCCCAAGGACACAACGCCAGTCTGTCGTTACTCTGTAAGAATGTTATTAGAATTGCACAATGTCGTCGTTACATGTTGTGTAAATATAGTTACATACATGTTTCCAGTTACCAAACCGGATCAGGAGCTCCAACATCTACTCCTATATATAAAAAACTGCTCATATTGCTGTGCCAGGACTATCGAGCATCCACGGGGACTTATCTGAGAGCTAACAATGTTATTTTGTAAATTAGATTAGCGCTCAACACCACAGTCAAGGGCCGACTAAAATGTACATTGAAATTCAAAGAAACAAAGTATAGACGTGTGAACTGTAGTGGATTGAAGAGAATAGTCGAATGAAATGTCGTGAATTACTAACAACAGGTCAGCCTTACTGATGCGAGTCATGGAAAATAAACAAACACCACAAAACCACCATCAGTTGTTTGAGCGGCAGTTTAGGAAATGATTCATAAACGGCCATTCTCTTGTATTTCAACCTGATAAGACTCACACAGACAGACGTTTTATTGAATGAATGCAAAACATAATTTGGGGCTCAGACCCCGGCGGAAGATTGGATGAACGATAAATCCGCACGGCGTAGAACGATAGCCAGGATCTTCCCCCGGACCCTGGACACTGGTGGTGGTAGAAGACCCAGGGTGACCAGACGTTCGAGCAGCGCCGAGAGAGCCCAGGTGGAGAATAGGGGTGGAGGAGGGTTGCAGCACGGCTGGGAAACTCGGAGTAATGGGCCATGGTGCTTATGAAGGAATCTTGGAGCGATGATTGGTTGATGTGGAGAAGCTGAATGGCTGGACTGTGATTGATGAGTGGAAGCAGCTGCCGGTGATGAGCGGTGGTTTAAACAGCTGTTGAGTCTTCCTTGTTGAATTTGCGCATAAGCTTCATTTCAACCTGATAAGACTCACACAGACAGAAAAGCGTTTTAGACGTTTTATTGAATGAATGCAAAACATAATTTGGGGCTCAGACCCCGGCGGAAGATTGGATGAACGATAAATCCGCACGGCGTAGAACGATAGCCAGGATCTTCCCCCAAAAATTACCCGGGGTCTGAGCCGAGACAATGACATGATGACGATTGCTTGTGTTTTTGATGGAGCTGAGCTTACCACGTTTGACAGGGCGAGTGACTGCGCTTAAAATGAGCGCGCAGGCCGAGACAAAACCGCTGAGATAATGACAGCCTTTGAGCTGTAGAAATGACGATGCGGGTGAAGCTTAAAGTCCCTCCGGCGAGGGCATCAGGCAGAAACGGAAACCCTCCGACGAGGGTAGCCGAGCAGCGCAGAGCGGGAACCCTCCGGCGAGGGCAGCAGGCAGAAACCCTCCGGCGAGGGCAGCCGAGCAGCGCAGAGCGGGAACCCTCCGACGAGGGTAGCAGAAACAGAAACCCTCCGACGAGGGGAGCAGAAACAGAAACCCTCCGACGAGGGGAGCAGAAACAGAAACCCTCCGACGAGGGGAACAGAAACGGGAACCCTCTGACGAGGGGAGCAGAAACGGGAACCCTCCGACGAGGGTAGCAGAACAGAGCAGAGGCCCTCTAGAGAGCGGCAGACGGGGAGGAGAAGCCTCCGGCGGCGAGCCTATGTTTGTGTATCTGACGAGAATGAGAGCCGAGCGAGATGGGTCTAGACCACCACCAGTTATTTGCACGAAACTTATAGTTATGAAGGGAACGTTGAACTGAAAGGAAGGAGTTCGACTCAGGGCGGATGTAAGAGATGTAGCCGAGGAAGACCAGCGCCCCAGCTGTTGGAGTGTTGCTGCGGGAGACCTTGAGCGGCAGCGATGTAGCGGCGCCGATTCTGAATGAATGGCTGAATAGTTGTGTGGGGATAGTTCCCGGATAAGAACGCCGACCGAAGGTATTTTGAAACCTGGATGCCGTCATAGTTAACCTTCAGGGGTTAGAAACAGCGCTTGAGTGGGCAGACCGAGCTTCAACGTTTGAGCAAATTTCGCATGGTTAGAAAAGGCAGAAAGCCCCCTCTGTGTGGCACTGACTGTTACAGGCGCCTTGCCTTTGGATCTCTTGAGGAACGATTGAAGAATTCGGATGAAAACTCGAATCGGAGAAGGAAGGAGGCCATTTCTCAGCGAACCATTTACCCTGATAGAAACCCCCCGAACCGGAGGACGGGGTGGCATCCGTGACAAATTACAAAGCGTCCGCGGAACGTACGACGTCATCGTAGGAGAACGACACCTGTGCGTTGTTTAGCAGCAGGACCAGAAACGCGGGTCGGAGCGACGCCCTTCGTTCAGGAAGACCGAGTCGAACAGCGATGTAACGGCGTGAGCTGCGACGAGATGAAAGAACGCCCCTGGGGAACGATATGCAATGGCAAAATGAGGAGGCCCAGCCGGGACAGGAGCTGCTGCTTTGTGATATCGCGGGTGGAAGCTGCTTTCTGAATCACGTCGGAAATGCGGCCAGCGTATCGGGCGGAAGAGAAGCGACCATGGCGACATAGTCCAGTTTGATCCCCAAAAACTCCAGCTCCGTGGCTGGAACGACTGTCTTTGACCGACAGGGGCACGCCCAGAAGGCCGAAGAGGAGCTTGAGTTTAGACGAGGACGTGCCGGGCGAGGGCCGGGCACGAGCGAGTGGAGTACGGACTAAACCCCGACGTAATGAGTAGGATCCAGCACAGCGCCTCCGAAACCATGTTAACAAGCAACGGGCTGCTCCTACAACTGATTCAGCCTACGTGAGCAACAATGAGTAGCGTTCACGTGACATCACAACATTCCGAAGATCCTATAGTATAACATTGGGGTGGAGAAAACTGAAAATTCAAACTGTAACCATAGTGACGCTCAAAATGCAGATGTCTAATCTTAGATCATTGCCAACTTCTCTGTAATTCCGGAGCCAATTCACATGAAACAGCTGTCAAAGTTCAAAGTCATACCCTCCAGCACATGTGTCTAATTATTTCTTCACACGCGTCCGGAAGTGGAGACAATATTCAAAAACATGCGCTTGATGTTGTAGATGGCCAGTAGAAAGACCTTCAGCCATAAAATTCACATGTCAGTTTTGTGAATCCAATACTATCACATGACGATCAGAGAAAACATTTGGACATCTTTTTGGAAATTTTTCGAAACTGTTTCTCTCCCATAGAGTTGTATTGACACCTGCCCTCCAACTGAAATAGAAGTCTATAACGTGAACGCGACCTATTCTGTATCAAGGACGGCCCAGTCCAGACGCACGTTAGCTTGAGCGAGTAGCGACACTGATTTGGCCGCGAAAGCCTCGTGTTCTTTATTCTCTTTTGGTCCACCGTAGCGTAGTAGAGCGACCCCTAGTGGGGATGAGAGGCCCTTGAGAGCGTGTGGCTGGTGCGCGGGCTGCGAGCGGTGAAAGAAACGATCGGACTGACTGAACCGCACAGCGAACTGGGACAGCCTGAGTGAGCGTGCGTGCGCAACAACTCTGTATCGAGAACGGACCAGTCCAGATGCAGGTTAGCATGAGTGATTAGCGACGCTGATTTGGCTGCGAAAGCCTTGTGATATTGGTAGAACGCGACCGACTGCATTTTAAATTCAGATCCCTGATCAGACATAGGTAATAGTCGAACTCGGGCGGCGATCCGGATACACGAGGACGCGATCTGGTCCTCGACCTCGGAGAGGGGAGAATGGGCAAGACCAGGTTCACGTAATCGCCCTGCAAGATTTTCGAACGCAGCCTTGACGAGATATTAGCGTGCAACGGAGAATACGGCCTACCCAGAGACGGCCCAGGACGGGCGCTGGCGAGGGCGAAGAGCGGGGGATCCGGCTGAGTCACCGCGGCGAGAGAAGCGTGGAGCGCACCGAGCGCAGGCTGAGTGGAGACGGCAGGACGAGCGGCGTTGAGCAGGAGATGGGCCGACAGCCCGGAGACGGAGTGGCGAAGAGCGTCCGTGGAGGCAGACATCAGACGACGGTCTTCCGCGGACATGGGTGGGGTCGCGGCAAAAGACGAGGAATCCCCGGAGAACACGGACGGAACCGGAGGAGCAGAGACGGACCGGGAGTCCAACGCCGCGCGGCAGACGTGGAGGCGGCGGTAGTTGAGCCCGGCGCGGCAGCGGCAAGCGCTGCGCCTGCAGTTCTGGAGCCCAGCGCGGCAGCGGCAGACGCGGAGCCCGCAGATGTGGAGCCCCGCACGGCAACGGCGGCAGTCGTGGAGCCCGGAGCTGCAGCGAAAACAGGCCAAGCGAAGACGAGACATGGGCCGGAGCCACAGAAGGAGAACGACCCTGGCGGCGTTTGGCGGGGGGAACAGAAGACTTCCTGGACCGTTTCCCTCCCTGGATAACGAAAGGAGGCGGCGAAGCGGGCGGAGACGGAGACGAATCACCGGACGGCAGGACAGCGGTGAGTTGAGCCAGTTGAGTAGGACCGAGACCGGTTCCGGGAGGAATCCCCATGGACAGAAGGGCCGAGCGCGGGGAGACGTGAGCTGCGCGAGCAGCGATGCGGGGACTTTTCCTGAAAGTGCCCGGAACGGTGGGTCCCGTGACCCCGCTGAAGGGGGGCAAGGGCCCGGCAGTAGAATCGGAGTCAGACATGAGTTTCCCTAAGCGACGAGGTTGCAGCACGGCTGGGAAACTCGGAGTGATGGGCCATGGTGCTTATGAAGGAATCTTGGAGCGATGATTGGTTGATGTGGAGAAGCTGAATGGCTGGACTGTGATTGATGAGTGGAAGCAGCTGCCGGTGATGAGCGGTGGTTTAAACAGCTGTTGAGTCTTCCTTGTTGAATTTGCGCATACGCTTCATTTGTAGAGTTAACCATTTTGAAGAGTGAGTGAACGTCTTGGAGCAAAGGAAGAACTGGAGAGTAAGTGAAACATGTTTGTGTCTGTATAGTCGTCACACTGGTCACTGACAAATGAAAACAATGTTGCTGTTTTTGGTTTAGTTTTCCATCACCTGGTCTTTCTGAGGAGGAGGACGACCACACTGAGGATTTGTGCTTGAGTTTCCAAAACAAGTTTAAACCGATCCCGTCCTGTTCCACATAAATACATGCAAACACGAGCAACAGAACATGTACAACGTTGTACATAATACTCATTTGTACACACTGTGTTCACAGGACAGGAGCCTCTGAGGAGGAAAACTGACCTTCAGCACATCAGTGAGCAGGACACAGGGAGAGGTCCACATTACACAAGTGTTTCCTGATGCCACTCACAGAGTTCTGCTCTTTCAGTGTCATTGTATTAATGAAACTTATAACTGGACACATCTAAAGAAATGATATGTTTTATTTTAATTCATAATCCTCACAGGAAATGGGAAATACAAAGACAGGGCTGTGGAGACACGATATGTGGCACGGGGCTAAGAAGTTACATCAGTAAGTAAAATTGTGAGCTTTGTAAAAGATGCTTATTGTGTATTATACTGTACATGTGTTTGATTTGTGTGTTTTCTGTGTAGGCTGCAGCAAAAGGGACGTTTCAAACTACAGTGAACTTAGACGTTTGTATCATTTCTGTTCTGCTGCATGAACGCAACACACTGGAAAGTGAACGGTAGAAAGAGTGGACAGTGAAAGGTTGACCTGCTCCTGGCGTCTCCACCCTCCCCAGATCGGCCAAGCCTGACCCTGCTCCGGCCGCGGACCAAAGCCTGGCCATTGGCTTCCCTCTCACAAGGCCTCCTATAGAAAATAAATACACATTACTTACTGTGAAGTACATACACATTAGTACAATAGGAAATTACTTCAGTGATCAATACATTTTACTAACTACCATTATTTTTTCAGAAAATAGCCATAGTTTCTTTACTTGTTTTTACAGCATGCATGCAAACTTATTGTATTGCATGGTTTCATGTTCTATCTGAACACATGCTCTTGAAGGTATGTGCATTATTATAAAAGTGACTTTAACATCATAGTATTGAGTATTTACAAAGAAAAACTTATATATTGATCTGTTCAAATAATAGATTTGGCACTTCAATTTCCTATTTGTACATTCAGACTCAGATTTCATAGAGAAAAGCTACACGGGTTGAATTGAGCAATAAACATACAATACATTTTGAGATCTAGGTCTTTGTCATAAAAATCATGAGGAAAGAAATTAAACTCACGAAAATCCTGGTTTTGTGACTCATACTACCACCATACATGCTAACTCATACTACCACCATACATGCTAACTCATACTACCACCATACATGCTAACTCATACTACCACATACATGCTAACTCATACTACCACCATACATGCTAACTCATACTACCACCATACATGCTAACTCATACTACCACCATACATGCTAACTCATACTACCACATACATGCTAACTCATACTACCACCATACATGCTAACTCATACTACCACATACATGCTAACTCATACTACCACATACATGCTAACTCATACTACCACGTACATGCTAACTCATACTACAACGTACATGCTAACTCATACTACCACCATACATGCTAACTCATACTACCACATACATGCTAACTCATACTACCACATACATGCTAACTCATACTACCACATACATGCTAACTCATACTACCACATACATGCTAACTCATACTACCACCATACATGCTAACTCATACTACCACCATACATGCTAACTCATACTACCACATACATGCTAACTCATACTACCACATACATGCTAACTCATACTACCACCATACATGCTAACTCATACTACCACCATACATGCTAACTCATACTACCACATACATGCTAACTCATACTACCACATACATGCTAACTCATACTACCACCATACATGCTAACTCATACTACCACCATACATGCTAACTCATACTACCACATACATGCTAATTCATACTACCACGTACATGCTAACTCATACTACAACGTACATGCTAACTCATACTACCACCATACATGCTAACTCATACTACCACATACATGCTAACTCATACTACCACATACATGCTAACTCATACTACCACATACATGCTAACTCATACTACCACATACATGCTAACTCATACTACCACCATACATGCTAACTCATACTACCACATACATGCTAACTCATACTACCACATACATGCTAACTCATACTACCACCATACATGCTAACTCATACTACCACCATACATGCTAACTCATACTACCACATACATGCTAACTCATACTACCACATACATGCTAACTCATACTACCACATACATGCTAACTCATACTACCACCATACATGCTAACTCATACTACCACCATACATGCTAACTCATACTACCACATACATGCTAACTCATACTACCACATACATGCTAATTCATACTACCACGTACATGCTAACTCATACTACAACGTACATGCTAACTCATACTACCACCATACATGCTAACTCATACTACCACCATACATGCTAACTCATACTACCACCATACATGCTAACTCATACTACCACCATACATGCTAACTCATACTACCACATACATGCTAACTCATACTACCACCATACATGCTAACTCATACTACCACCATACATGCTAACTCATACTACCACATACATGCTAACTCATACTACCACCATACATGCTAACTCATACTACCACCATACATGCTAACTCATACTACCACCATACATGCTAACTCATACTACCACATACATGCCAACTCATACTACCACCATACATGCTAACTCATACTACCACCATACATGCTAACTCATACTACCACCATACATGCTAACTCATACTACCACCATACATGCTAACTCATACTACCACATACATGCCAACTCATACTACCACATACATGCCAACTCATACTACCACCATACATGCTAACTCATACTACCACATACATTGAGTTGCCTTGTGTACGAAATGCGCGGTATAAATAAAGTTGCCTTGCCTTGCCTTGCCTTGCCTTGCCTTATCCACATTTGCAACTTACTCGAAGCTGGATGACAGCGGCGGACCGGCGCCTCTTCCTCCTGTTCCACCGCAGTGTCTCCCTCTTCGATAAACCTCCGGGGGGGTTTGGGCAAACGACAGGACCTCCTCGACATCGCTCCAACTCTCTCCTACTCGCTCCAAATACTCAAAAAACACTCGCTTACAACAAAACTCTCGCTCCAAATCTCCACTGCTCCGCACAGTACGCTCGTGCAACAGCGTATATCCGTCTGATTTCTTGTCTGTGATTGGACGGCATGAGTCACATGGGGGAAGCTGTTTACCGTAATGGCAACAACACTGAGAAACAGGGGTTTGCGTTTCAAGTAGGGGCGGGAACCTCTGGGTACCTCACGATTCGATACGATACGCGATACATGGCTCACGATAACGATTATCTCACGATACGCCGATACTGCGATAATTTGTGTGACAGTGTTTGGTCCAAGTGCTTAAAAGTGTAGCGCTGCCCCCTGCTGGTCTGACTGAATTCTTCATCATTATTGGCCTCTATTGACTGTGAAAACAGTGGCGCACTGCTGCCTCATTAGTATGCATGAAGTTGCTCATTAATATGCATGACGTCATCAAAAGTATCGATATCGGAATAAAAAGTATTGGTATCGTATCGTCCCGCAAAATATCGCGATATATCGGAAAATCGATATATTGTCACCCTCCTATTTTCAACACAGTAAAAAAAAAATGTCAAGGGCGCGTTTACTTTTGCAGTTATGGGGAAAAGAACAGCGCCGACACACAGACCAATAATATCGGAATTATTCATTTGACATTTTATCTGCGTTTGTGGGAAATGTCAAGATACAAGCGTTGAGATGTTATTTTTTTCTGAAGGTGAATAAATGTGGATGCAAACTCATAAGCGCTTAATTCACTGAGTTTTTTCCTCAAAGCGTCCTGAAGCCAGGGCTGGACAGGAGAACAGCAGCTCCACAGGTGTTTGGTCAGCCCTATAGTCCACCAGCTGTGAGGAGGAGGTGCGCTTGAGTCTCATGTGGATGTAGTCCCGCTAAAGCCCTAACGTCCTGTTTTTACCCTGACCTTGTCCCACTGTAGTTCTTAATTTTATAAAGTCGACCCCAAAGAACCCCCCCTTGAAGTGTGTCCCCTCCCATTTAACTTTGATACAAATGAAATAGTATTAAAATATCCAATGTGAGAAATGCAGACTGTAAACTATGGAGGCATCAGCTTCATGTGCGACTGAATAAAGAATTGACTGTTTAAAAAAAGCAGCCGTCTAAAGACTGTCCACAGGCCCAGGTTTGTGGTTCTGTTCTGTGATGGTACATTAGTATCTGAACAATAGGTCGATACAAACCCAGTGTGAGTTAAAGAGAAGAAACCTGGTCACACGGTTAACCTGTCAGGACTGGGCGATATGGACACAAATCAATATCTCAGTATTACGCACAGACTTACTCCATAACGATGATGAAGTGAGGAAGAGCAAACATCTGAGTTTACGTTGCTTTGTCTCTAAAGGATAATTGTCCAGAACAGAAAAAACACTTTCCAAATTCCCCCTTTTTTAACTTTTCCTATTTCCCGCCATTTCTTCCACCTGTTTCTCTAATTTCTCCAGAGGTGGGTAGAGCAGCCAATATATTTACTCAAGTAAGAGTAACGTTACTTTGAAAATATTTCACTCAAGTACAAGTAAAAAAGTAGTGACCAAACGATCTTGTACTTTTATTCCATCGATCAAAATGAAGCATTTGCCTCTTTACTAGGGATGTAACGATTCATCAAAAATCGATTTAAAATCGATTTAATATCGATTTAATATGCGTAAAATGTGAATCGAGGTAAAAAATAAAAGAATCGATTTTAAAGCCGCCCTCAGCTCGTTGTTTCTAACGACGTTAACTTTTTCTCAAGACAAGCTCCACCCCTCCCCCGCCTCACCCCCAACACAACCCACACCCCCAACACAAGCCACACCCCCAACACACGCCACACCATGTAAACACAAACACGTGTAGGCATCGAAGCAACAGACGCAGTTAGCGGCTAACGCAGAGTTTAGCATTTTGACAGAAGTTTACCAAAGATCGTAAACTGACAAACATCTGACCTGCTCTGATTCTGCTGAAATCCTCAAATAATCCAACACCTACAGGAGCTCCTTATGTTTACAAAGGCTGCACCGGAGGCAGTGAGGCTTCAAGGGTGGACAAACTGCACTGTAAAATTAGTTCTAAATCGTTACATCCCTACTCTTTACTCAAGTAAGAAACAGATACTTCATTATAATTTTACTCAAGTAGAAGTGAAAAGTATTGTATGATAAAAATACTTGAAGTACAATTTCTTCAAAACGTTACTTATGTACTTGAGTAAATGTAGCTGAGTACTATCCACCTCTGCATTTCTGCCCCATTTCCTCCAGTCCTCCCCATATTCTCCACATTTCTTGACATTGAAGATAAATTCAATATTGTAAATTTGTATAACTTACAAAAAGCAATTTCTCTCTCTCTCTCATATATAAATATATATATATTATATATATTTTTTTCTACTAGATAATATTGAAATATCTCTACTATAACAGAGCCTGGTCGTTCTTTTAAACTCTTAATATTTGAATGTTTTAAAGTCGATGCTAAATGGGATTATCACTTCCAGACCCAGTGAAGGAGCAGAAGTGTCCTGGACTGTTGAGCTCCATTTACTCCAGTTACTTCACCTGCTGTAACCACTGTTCACCAGCAGATGGCGCTGCTTCACTGAGGAAGTGATAGAGAAGGAAACAGCTCCAGATATTTTCTATACATTTCTCTGACTGTAAAAGTGAACCTCTTACTCCCGCCTTAATCACGTGCATTTCCTCCATTTCAGCTTTACCCAAATCCATAAGGTCACAGCCAGACAGAGCGGCTAAAGACGGGACAGATATCCACAGGGCGCATGTGCCGACAAAGGGACTAAACTTTAGGGCCGTTTTCTCGGATTCATTGAGCCCAAAAACAAATGTGACTTTTTGCAGATATTTGCATTAGTTAAAAGTTTATTCAAAAACTAAACAAGATCCAAAATCTCTCTGAGCAAATCTGTGGAACTAATACGTCACAAAATAAAACAAATAAAAGTCTGGATCCTGTTGATGACGAGGTAATGGAGTCTTTGTGGAAAATAGAAAAAGTCTTTATTGTTTTAAGAGCAAAAAACAAAGAGAACATAATAGAATAAAACACTGACAGACTCTCATTATTTCCTGGTCCAGTTAAACATCAAAATATCTTCACATGTTGATAAAGTGTAGATTTAAATCAAAACAGATCGACAGTGACACGACTCGGGATCAACAGAGTTTTAGTGGAGGCAATTTGAGCTCTGACTGTTTTTCATCAGGAACTTGATTAAAGAGAGAGGACAGTAACATGGAGCTGTAGATTCTACACTGTTACTGTGATGCTCTTTGGTGAGATCTTCAGAGGAGCATCACGTGTGCCAAAACATGGATCGATCCAAGTGAAAGAGTCTGTGAATGTGTGAAGGTCTGTGTTTGTGTCGAGGTCAGTGAAGGTCAATGTTTTTGTGTCAAAGTCCAGCTTCACTCCAACTCTCTGCAGGTTCTTCACAGAGAGACGTTTAACTGAGTCTGGGAGAGAAACGGCTGAATATTTACCATCAATGAAACGTATGGACCAACCTCTAACCTCAGTGTCCGCTCCTCTCTGAACAAATCCACCCACACCCACAGCCCAGACCTTACTCGCCCCGACCTCCACTTCCCAGCTGCGAGTCCCAGAGACAAACCTTTCTGATCCACATACAAGGCCATCTCTATTTCTCCCTGGGTTCTCTGGGACCTTCTGTCTCTCTCCTTTTCTCACTGAGGTCAGATCTTCAGACAGAATGAGATCAGGGGCTGCAGTGTTTGGATCCAGAACCACAGGGAAGAACTGCACCAGTTTCTTCATGTTCATCCAGATGTTGAAGCCCAGGTTTCCCAGATGTTTGGCCTGGTCTATCAGATCTAATCGTTTTATCTCTGGCTCCTCCACCAGGGGGCAGCGCTGCAGCCTCTCCTCTGCAGTCTTGTACTGGAGCAGGAAGGCGGCGTCTGCTGCTCTCAGCTGCTCCTCTGTCTCTGAGATGGTCTTGGACAGAGCCTCCATGTCTTTGCTCAGGGCGGCCATCTTGTCCTTCATGTTCTGGATCTTCTGCTCCTCTTCCTCCCTCAGAGCCTTCATCCTGGACTCTTCCTCGTCCCTCAGAAACTGGTGCAGTTTCTCAAACTCCGCTCTGATCTGTGTCTGTGTTTGTTTGGTCTGGAGCGAGATATGAGCCGCTGCTTCATCAAACTGTGCTCTGCTCTCATCCAGGACCTGAGGAGAAACATCAGAGTTATTTAGAGTCAGACTTCCCTTTCTGTAGCAGGACATGTTGATGTTCCTCTGGGCTGATGCTGCAGGAGACGGTCTGCTCGGACAGAGCTCTGTGGACACGTTCTTCTGACTGGAACAGGAGGAGGAGGTCTCTTACCTTCAGTTTGTCCTGTAGAGGTTTGATGTTTCTCCTCAGCTGCTCTCTCAGGTCTGAGGCTGCCTCCTCGATGGGACTGAACCTGTGGTCTTTGTGAGTCCTGGAGTCTCTACAGACCAGACAGATCAGCTCCTGATGGTCCAGACAGAAGAGCCGCAGCTTCTCAGAGTGAAGGCTGCACTCGGGCTGCTGTGGAGATGGAGATGTTTGCTCTGCAGCTGGAGCAGTCTGCCCTTTCTCCTCTGTGAACGTCTCCACCAGGTTCTTCAGGGCCAGGTTCTTTGGAGGATTATCCTTCGAGGACCTTCTCTTACAGACTGGACAGGTCTTCAGTGGTTTGTCCTCCCACCAGTTCTCCAAACAGACCTTACAGAAGCTGTGGCTGCAGGTCAGAACCACAGGATCTCTGAAGAGCTCACAGCAGATGGGACAGCTCAGGTCCTGCTCCAGTCTGGACGCCATGTTGGAAAGAGCTCTGAAGATCAGAAACAACAAAAGGACGGGTCAGATGGAGTGAAAGTCGTTATTAAAAGGTTTGGAAACGGAGAAAGTCTCGACAATTTGAAACAGAAAACTCTAAAACTTGAAAACCAGCGAAAGGAAAAACTTTATGGAGCAAAAAATCACAGAAATCAAAGAGTCGAGAGTTTTCAGCTTTTAAGAAACACAAAACTACAACATTAAAGAAGAGCTGGACTAATATGATGATATTGTAAAAACTAAATAAATAATGAAATGTAAATATTTCTAAAAACTGAACGACTTCGACGTAATTACATTCAGAACAAAGTTGATGCGTTTGTAAATCTGTAAATAAGATGAATAATTCAGCTTTAAAGGGGGCGTGAGGTGAACTAAACAGAGCAGATTTCAGGTCTGTTTCCTCTCGGCTCCTTTTCATTCTGCAGTGACTCTGGAGTTTTTGTTGTGCATCTTTTTCAGGCGTTTCGATCCAGATTAGATTTAGAGTTTAGATTAGAGCTGAGGGGGCGTGGTCAGTGCTACACTGACGGCCGAGTAGCAAACAGCTACATGCTAAAGCTAAGTGCTAATGACGCTTTGTGGATGGAATCGCACAAACCCGAGCGACTCCCGGGTCCAAACTGGAGAGTTAGAGACAAACAGCAAAACAAACTTTATCTGAATCGCTGTCGACAAACTGATCACTTTTATTTAAATCCATAAGCGAGCTCTTCTCTGTAGACGTAGTATTAAAGACTGGCTGGATCATTTCTTTAAACTTTAACACAGCTTTTTCAGATAGTGGCCGTTTTAATAGAATTTTATCCTGTGGATTAGTATAATCTTCGATTAGGAACCTGAATGTAATTAGAAAATGGTCAGAAAGCGCGGGATTCTGAGGGAGAACGTTTAGGTTTTAATTTCAACCCCATATGTTAAAACCAGATCAAGAGTGTGTTTATGTTTATTCACATTTTGTGTAAAGCCAACCCCGTCCAGTAGGGACTAAATGCCTTGCTCAGACATCTTCAATGAAGGTACTTGATTCATCTTCTGTACTCAGTAGTTGAAGAAGACTTCAACTACTGAGTACAGAAGATGAATCAAGTACCTTCATTGACGATGGACAACTCCTGTACGACTGAGAACTTACACAGACATCTTGCTCAGACACTATAATTATCGACATGAATGTTAAAATCACCTACTATTATAATTTTATTCCAATTCAACACTATCCTGGCTAAACCTCAGAGAACTCTGCTAAGAAGTCTGAATCGGGGCCAGGAGGCCGATAAATAATAGCAAGTAGTAAAGCTTTTTGATTTTTCCATTTGGGACAGGTAAGAGACAGTGAGAGACTTTCAAACGAATTAAACTTTAGGTTATTTTTGGGATTTAGAACAAGATTACAATGTGATATCACTGCCACCACCCCCCCCCCCCCCCCACCTCGGCCTGTGGTTCTGGCAGCCTGAACATGAACGTAACTAGGGGTAGATTCATTCAGCCTAACATAGTCATCCTGCTGAAGCCATGTTTCAGTCAGGGCGAGAAGGTCAATGTTGTTATCGCAAATTAAATCATTTACTAAAACGGACTTTGATGAGATTGATCTAATATTCAACAACCCACACGTTATGTGCTTAGCACTTTGTTTATTGTTTCGTTTAATGTTAAGTTTACTCTTGGGTATCTGTATTAAGTTATTTGGTCGGACGCCAGCGTTTGTTTTCTTAGCTTTTAATGTTTTAGTCTTTGGTTTACGGGGGACGGTCTTTATTTGAGAATCTACACACTTGATGATTTGTGACAATCCGGGAGCCGGGTCGGTGGTTACAGAGGAGTGTTCTACACGACTGCTCTGGCCCGGGGCTCATATCTGGACCGTCAGGTTGGGCCGCGACTATCGGCCACATTCGTAGATAAAAGGGATGCACCATCCAAATGTGGATGTATGCCATCCCTGCGCATGAGCTTCACTTCACTTTCTAGCCATGAGGGGGCAGTACACACGGTTTTAGACGGTTTTTCAATATTATTGAAGTGCAACATATACTAATTTACACTAAAATGACTAAACATTAAGTGGGAACAGCAAACAGTGAAGGCTTGTACAATGACAATAAAGCACTTACTCACAGGTGAGTCAGATGCCCTTCCCTGTTTCAGCCTGTAAACCTGTGTCAGAGTCTCTCCCTGAACACGATGTCACTTCCTGTTCTCTGACTCTGTGGATCTGTAACTCTCAGCTCTATTTAAACACCATTTATGTGAGAAATGACTCACACAGAAACTTCTGACGGAGGTTTTGAAAGTTGCAAATCCGGATTGAACTCACGGATCCGGTTTTAAAACATTCATTCAAGTTTCTGTTTATTTAGTTGGTTTCAGAGCCGTCATAAAGATACTGATATTGTTTTGTGCCAGTGGAATGAAATAGTTTCTCTCATTATCAGGTCAAAGCTCAATAGCAGGTCAGTTGTTGCTTTATTGTGAAAGTTGTGAAATGAGCTGTGAAGAACTGGGACGTTTGGAAAGTTAGAAATAAGTTCGGACACGACTACAGTATGTTCCAAATTATTATGCAAATTATTTTTCAGAGTCATTAAAAATAAGTGTTTCAATGAAGCTCATGGATGGTTTTGTGTCTCAGGGCTTTTTGAATCACTGACATCGTCTCAGACGCCTGGGATGATTCGTTTGTCAGGCAGGGGCGTAGCGTAGTTGTGCGAGGCCCTGGTGCAAGTCTGGCTCTGGGCCAACCCACGCCATCTCGACCCATCCCTATGGACAACCAGCATACACCCACCTCCCATAGGGCCTACCAGGCCCACCTTAATGTCCCCATAGGCCCCTCAGCGCAGACCCTAACTCTAACCTATAACCCTAACCCTGAATCCCACTAAAACCCTGACCCTGCTGCTCCTACATGTATCAAAATAAATGTTAAATGACATCTTGCAATTTGTATCAAAATCTCAATCTTTAAAGCAAAAAAACTACGACTAAAACAGACTCTCTTGCAAACAACAAGCAGAAAACATGCTTCAACAATATGGCAGAAATAATAAAGTTAGCATAGCCATATATCTTAAAAGGGTCTTCTTGACTTTCTGGCTGACAAGTCTTTAATTATGTCTGTAAAGTCATTTTCAAGGGACATCAGTGAAAGAAGTCTCTCTTAGAGCAAACGTGACCTCAGGCCAGATTTGACCAAGGAAAGTTAGAGACAAACACAGTAAAAAAACACAACTCTATCTGAACCTCCTGCTGACACAACAGCAGATAAAAGGTCACATTAGACTAGATTATATTTGAATAATATAATACATTTATTTATTATACTATTTAAACACCATTTATGTGAGAAACCCTTCAGACTCACCTCAGTCCAGGCTCCGCAGAGACGTTTGTGTCTGATCAGTGTGTCCTGGTTTGGGACGAGGCGTGTGCAATGACTCACACACAAACTTCTGACGGAGGTTTTTAAAGACACAGATCCTGATTGAACTCACTCATCCGGTTTTCATGCTGTTTTAAAACATTCATTTAACTTTCTATATATGTGAGTTGGTTTCAGAGCAGTCATAAAGATACTGATATTGTTTTGTGCCAGTGGAATGAAATAGTTTCTCTCATTATCAGGTCAAAGCTCAATAGCAGGTCAGTTGTTGCTTTATTGTGAAAGTTGTGAAATGAGCTGTGAAGAACTGGGATGTTAGAAATAAGTTCAGACACGACTACAGTATGTTCCAAATTATTATGCAAATTATATTAAAGTCATTAAAAATAAGTTTTTCAATGAAGCTCATGGATGGTTTTGTGTCTCAGGCTTTTTGAATCACTGACATCGTCCCAGACGCCTGGGATGATTCGTTTGTCAGTGTCAGGTTCACCCAGTTAAGGGAAAAACGACTGAAGGAAGTTCCACGAGAGATGAAGCGTGATCATCGTACTGTTCAGAGATTTGTGTCTGATTCAGAGACACACGGGTTTGTGCAGATAAAGGCACAATGAGGACGGTTTCTGCCAGACAAACACAGGTGTACCTTATACTGCCCACAATAAAAGGCCACCCTGAAATGCGCAGTGTTTTGCTTTATTGGGGGTCTGGGGACTCAGAACCAGTCAGTATCTGGTGTGACCTCCATTTGCCTCATGCAGTGCAGCACATCTTCTTCGCATAGAGTTGATCAGATTGTCCATTGTGGCCTGTGGAATGTTGGTCCACTCCTCTTCAATGGCTGTGAGAAGCTGCTGGATATTAGTGGGAACTGGTCCACGCTGTCGTATTCGCCGGTCAAGCTCATCCCAAACATGCTCAATGGGGGACATGTCCGGTGAGTATGCTGGCCCTGCAAGAACTGGGACATTTTCAGCTTCCAAGAATTGTGTACAGATCCTTGCAACATGAGGCCGTGCATTATCTCGCTGAAACATGAGGTGATGTTCCCCTAACCCTAACCGAGATTCTTCCGTGAAGAGAACACCTCTCCAACGTGCCAGACGCCATCGAATGTGAGCATTTGCCCAGTCAAGTCTGTTACGGCGACGAGCTGGAGTCAGGTCAAGACCCCGATGAGGACGACGAACTGGAGTCAGGTCAAGACCCCGATGCAAATGTTGGTCACACCAGATACTGACTGGTTCTGAGTCCCCAGACCCCCAATAAAGCAAAACACTGCACATTTCAGGGTGGCCTTTTATTGTGGGCAGTATAAGGTACACCTGTGCACTAATCATGATGTCAGATCAGCATCTTGATGTGGCACACCTGTGAGGTGGGATGGATTATCTCGGCAGAGCAGAAGTGCTCACTATCACACATTTGGACTGATTTGTGAACAATGTTTGAGAGAAATGGTAATATTGTGAATCTGGAATGAGTTTTAGATCTTTAAGTCCATCTCATGAAAAATGGAGCAGAAACAAAGGTGTTGCCTTTATATTTGTGTTGAGTGTATATATGGGTCTATGTAGTGAGTGAGTGGGACACGTGTGGACATTCAGATACAGCCCAAGATAAGATTTTTTTTTTTAAAACAGTTTCATACACAAGGCCATCGGGAAGCTGAACTCTCTGCCCTCCCTCCCACCCACCCATCTTCCCCCACCCCCCGCTCCACAATCAAGGATGAGAGAAATACAATTTCTAACCATGTGAATGGTTTGACAAATAAAATATCTTGTATCTTGTCCATCCATCCAT
This sequence comes from Proterorhinus semilunaris, assembly GCA_021464625.1. Classification (NCBI taxonomy): domain Eukaryota; kingdom Metazoa; phylum Chordata; class Actinopteri; order Gobiiformes; family Gobiidae; genus Proterorhinus; species Proterorhinus semilunaris. The sequence continues at coordinate 3,197,687 of CM038352.1, forward strand.
GTTCTTCCACTTGTCCGTTGCCGGGTCGTGGGGGCAGCTGTTGGAGCTGCTCCAGCCCCTACGGCTCCTCCTGCAGGTGGTGGGTCCACAGAAGGACGGCCTCATGGTTCCAAACGGGCCTGTTGGTCTCTCATATCTTGTATAAAATTTAATTTTTTCCAGTTCTCTTGAATAAAAACCTCAAAATAGCGACAAAAGAGGAGGATGAAGAAGTGACAGTCAAAAGAAAAAAACAGTGACAACAACGTGAGGAAAAAGATCAGTTTAGATGAGTTTTGTAGGTCTTAGCTTTCAAATGAGGCGTCACTCTGGCCTGTAGGCTGTAAACTGTTAGATTTGAGTAAAGCCGAACTGAAGAAAATGTGCTCGGTTCAGGTGGGGGTCTCTTTTCAAGTGTTTTTGGATGATTTGATTCGAGACAGAGACAGCCCTGGAGAGATGAATGGAAAGAGAGAGAGTCACACATGAAACTCGACCCACGCCACTCCCCGCGCGCTGCTCCAATCGGCTCCCGCGTGCGCCTCCGACCCCAAATAACCTCTTCCTTTGTGCCGCTGAGCCGCACACCAATCCCAGCGCGCTCTCTTGAGTCACACCTCCACTCTCTCCTCCCCCCCACGTGCTCCATTCAATAATAAACGAACTCCAGCTAATTATAAATGAATGAATCCACGGCGGCGGCGTTGCGTAATGCGTAAACTCCCCAAAGGCGTAAAAGTCGATAAATTAAAACTCGTTTTTTTTGTTTCTGTCAATGTGCGACGTCTCCTCCCGCTCGGAAAAGCCTCCCCGGAACTGAAGCCGCCGCCGTTTGTTTCCGCACGAACCAATAACTCGCCATAAACTCTTTTACGCGGAGATGGCTGCGCTCAGAGCGGTGAGTCCCCCCTGTGTGTTTGTGTTTATCTGCGAGCAGGAGCCAGATACGCGTCAATGATTCACCCACACGGCAGATAAACGACGGGCGCCGATAAGGAGGTGTAAAAATAGCGCGGAGGGTGAATACGCGGAGGACGGCGATAAGGCACGGGCAGTAAACGGACACTGGCGACGTGGCTCGATTCGCGTTCAATTCGGTGATTGCTCTGTTTCAAACGTCTGGCTTTTCACATGTAATTCTAATGCAAAGGACATGTCCGTAAATACGGCACGGACCTCGTTTGCAAAAGTCGCGCGCAGCTGGATACGGGCGCGTTCTGTTTGCTTGACCTCGCTGCGCACCGCGTTATTGGGCTTCACTTCAACCGGGATCGGTTTGTTCAGGAAGTGTTTAAATGGCGTCATCACTCTGCCGAATTAAGGATAACGTGTTGAAGTGTAATAGTTTAGGACAGATTAGGGCACGTGCGTGTGTAAGCAGGAAAAGTGGGAGAAAACGGAAAAAGTGTTATGTTTTTGAACGGGGTTTGTTTTGATTATGTGATGTTGTTTATCAACGGGAGGCGTGACGTGACCTTCAGTAAAATAAAAACATTAAAGCCACGCACTGAAGGAAAGAGTGTAATGCAAGTTTTCGACATTTGCATCATTTAAATTTGATTAAAGGAATTAAGGCATTTAAAATCAGCTGTTAGGGCAGCCATGTGGGGGTTTGTTTATGGGGAGTTACTGCTCTCTTCATCTGGCCCGCTCTACACTCTGGCTTTTTAATGCACCACACTATGCAGGGCTACATCATACTTCACATATAACTCAATTAAATACATATATAATAATAATGATTATGAAAATTACACCCAAATTAAAATGATACTGAGAATGGTAATGACAACTGGAAAGTATCAAGATCTCGGAGTATAATATGTATTAATGTGCCTTTATAACATAAAAGTAACTCTCGGTTATCAAGGGTAAAAATCTGAAAGAAATATATTAAAGATCACATTTTTTTTGACTGCTTTGTGCTCGACATCGTACATGAAACAAGATCGTAGTTGTGCGTTGTTTCAATTAATTATAGAAACAGTTTTGTAAGTTGGTCTGTACGAATGTAGCTGCTTGAAATGTTCTGAAATGTTCTTTTTTTATTTTTATAATTATTTTTTTATTTATTTTATTGCACTTGGGGGTGGGCACTCATAAGCTTTTGCTTCAGTCCACTCCTTTTGAGCACAATGTGTACTGCTCAAATAAACTAAACTAAACTAAGGCATAGGCCGACAATGTGCAAGGGATCAAACGAGTCAGACTTAATCTCTTACCCTCCGCTTTACCCAAATCGAAGTGTTTACAGCCTATAGGCCAGTGTAACGCCACGTTTATGCCACATTTTTCACTCGTCACTCTTTTGTCACTTTCTTTGTCACTTTTTTGGCACTCTTGTTGCTTTTTTCAAGAAACTTTTAGATTTGGTCGACGCCGAGCTGGAGAAAATGCCCTCGGTTAAGACATTAAAGCTTTTATCTCGTTTGTTCTCGTATCTAAAGAAAAGTATCGGACTCCAGACTCGGTAAGTCGTAAAAAAGTCCAGTTGGGTTTTGTCCCAGAATGGCTCGGCTCCGTGTGTGACTTTAGCCGATTGCATCATCCTCCAGGAAAACAAGAGGAAGACGAGCTGCTTTTGTGTTTGGAGACACGAGGGAGGAGCCGAGATCTCGCAAGGTCAACTGTCACGACATGTTTTAGTAAATTCATATTGTTTAATTAACCTCTTATCCCCCGCCTTTTCTCCCAATCTAAGAGTTTGTAGGTTGGTGTAAATCTAAAAGCTTCTTGAGAAATGAGTCAAAAAGGAGACGAGAACGAGGATGAAAATGAAACAAAATGGCGACGAAAATGTGACGACAAAGTGACAAAATGTGGCAAAAATCGGACGAAAAAGCAATGGGAAAAAAATGACGACAATGCGAGGTTTATGATGATGATCCGTTTAGGTCAGCTTTGTGGGTCTTAGCTTTCAAATGAGGTGTTACACTTGCCTATAACCTGTAAGCTCCAGTCAATAAGCTTTTAGATTTTTCCAGAGATATCAGCCTTTTATTGACGTTATATTAGCCAATAGCCGATATGGTAAAATACCCATATATATATCAACCTCTAAAAATAACTTTGCAGATTCAAAATCATGAAAATCTGAATTCCTGCTCAGAGAGTGCATTATATATTCAAATGAACCTTTTTACTTTGAAGCCTTTATAGAAATGTAGTGGAGCAGAACGAGTTATTACCACACCTGTAAGTGTTGCAGTAGTGGATAGTGAAGCTACAAGGAAACGTATAGCCTGAAGTGATCCACCTGTTTATACTTCAGCTTTTCTTGTTTGACACAGGATCCGGACGAGCGAGATCCTTTTCTGTGATGTCCGTGTCTAATGAACGCTAAATACTAAATACTAATGAACACTAAATACTGGCTCCTGCCCTGAGGCCTCAATTACAAGGTCAATTTACTCCAGAAGTGTATTTATGAGTGTACTTTACTTGAGTATTTTTGAGAAGTAATTCAGGCGACACTTATTTGCTTTACTTTTAACCCCCGCCGTAACCAAGTTTTCTCCAGTTCAGTTTTACCCAAATCTAATGGGTTACAGCCAATACGTTTGTTAAGTGTGACATCATACACAATAATAAGCTACTTCCGGGTCCAAACTGTCGAGACTGATAAACTGATAAACACGGCAAAAAAACAACAACAACAACAACAACAACGCGACTTTATCTGAATCTCCTGCTGAAATAAAAGTAAAAGGCCAAAAACTGTTTTACACCTAATTTGACCAATATTTCTCCAGGTAAAATGAAGATGTTTTTCTATTTAAAATAAGCCTTTGTAGTATATGAAAAATAAATAATTTGATAATGAATGCCAAAAAAGCATAACTAATGAAAATCCAAAGTAAATGTGATCTTCTCTGTGATCAGATGTTTAGAAAGAGCCGTGTAGTCGGCTCTACAGCAGCTTACAAGCAGCTAAATGGCATTATAATGAAGACAGCTAAAGCTCCGTTGGACCCGGAAGTAGAGCGGTGACATCATCACATAACAAACGTATAGGCCAGTCTAACGCCTGATTTGAAAGCTAAGACCTACAAAACTCCTCTAAACAGATCTTTTTCCTCACGTTGTCGTCACATTTGATAAATTTTTCATAATTTCTCACTTTTTACATCGCAGAGGCCAATGCTCGGTCCAGCCGGGGGTTAAGAGGTTAAACAGCGTTGTGCTTTCACTAAAGTAAGGTAGTGTCTGTTGCTCTTGTAAAGCGGGTGTGATGATGATGTCACCGCCCCGCCCTCACTGACACGTCCCGGCTCGTTTTGTTTACCCCGTTACTTCCTTCTGATCACAACATTTCTCTGAAGTCATGCGGCGCGACGAGCGGCTGCCGTTGCTAAGCGCTCGGTTCCGACCGTCGTGGATTTCCAGTCGACTGAAACGGACAAAACCCGGTGAAACTTTCACTCTCGTCATTGTCAAACCGGGAAGGTCGAATGAAACTCGGCTTGAATCACTCATACGTTTTACCCATAATAAAGTGGGTGCTTTCAGGGCTGGCTGTTGCCAATTTGGTGCCCTGGGCAAAATCGGGCCCCCCCTCCCCCTCCGCTGCTGATTTCTCAGGTGATGGCCCTATTTACAAATGAATAGATGCAAATTGGAGCCATCAGAGGTGTCAGTTTGGACCTAAGGGTCATTTGACCCTGCTCCAGGATTTCTGGGGGGGGGGGGGGGGGTGTTCTAGTGTTAACTGAGCACATGTTCTCCAGTTTGGCTTTACCCAAATTAAACTTATACAGCGCTTTTCCTCCATCTGGCCCAAAAGCTTTACAGCAGGGACTCAGCCATTCACTCTCTCATTCATACAGGCAAGAAGGGTGAAGTGTCTTGCCCAAGGACACGACGACAGTGTGCATCTGCAGGAGCTGGGATTCAAACCCCTAGTCAGTTTCCCGGTAGTGTTTATATTTGTCTGTGTGTTTTCTATAGAACACACTCAGAAAAAGCCTTTTCTAAAATATATGTTTTTTACTGTTTTTTTTGGCAATAGCAGTGGGACTTCGTATTGTATAGTAGAGAAGTGGACGTGTAGCAGTGTGTGAATTAAAGCGTTGATACACATCTTTTGGAAAAATGGACGGCATCTTTGGAAACGCCCATATATGGTCATGCTCGAAGCAGCCAGAGGGAAAACAAAGAACAGAAAAAAAAAGTTCTTCCATTTCTCCACCGTCACTTTAACAAACGCTGAATAGATGGGAGCAAAGTGGTTCAACAGCCCATAAATACTTAAAAAAACGGAGGACGCTAACAGGACCCTAACGTTAGCTACACGCTACATATGCTAGCGTTAGCAACAAGTGCCGTTTTTCGTTTCTACTGAATCTGCTGTGAAATAACGTCCACGTGGAGCAGATGTTGTCTTCATCGGTGTGTGATAATTACGTCGACAAGAGGGAACATTGTGATTCCCGCGGGAGGGTTCCGTATCTGTAGTTTTTGGACAGCAGTGCGTGATAAATTCAGTATCGGATATCTGAGTAAAAGCAATCCTCCAACTCTTCTTAAGCACTGGTGTAAATGTACTTCTGCGGTGGAGTTGAAGCGTGTTTTGTCGGTGCAGATGTTCCTCGGCCGACTGCAGACGGTGCCGCTGTCGTTCGGATGCCTTCGCTTTTCCAGCTCCTTCAAGGTGAGATCCAGAATATGAACTCCATGACAGACGTTTTACAGAAATGTTTACGGTTAAATGTTCTCTCTGTCTCCGCTCTCCTCTTCAATGTTAATATTTAATCACGCTTAATTCAGCAGAAATCGTGCGTGTGTTTTGTGGATTTGTTCTGTGTAATTTTTCTGAAGACTCTTTTCTCACATGGACGTCGCGATAAAACAAACCGTCGATGGAGTAGTTTGATTGCATTTTCGGGTTGTTCCGAGTGTGACGTCACACAGTAATGAGCAACGTCTGGGTCATAACTATTGACAGTTCCATGAACAAACATAAAAAACACAACTTTATCTGAATCTAATTAGAATCATATTTCTCACCATTTCTCCAAGAAATAAAATAAGCCTTCACTCTTTGTGGGGAAAAAAAAAAAAATTGATAATTAATGCCAGAAAAGCATCATCCAGAGTAATATTTATATGAAAGTAAAAAAAGAAAAAACTGGGTTAAATATGATCTTAGTAAATGGTCCTTTTTTCACGCGTCATAACCAAAATTTAAAGGAATATTTCAGGATTTTTGACATAGGGCCTAATTTCTTAGTTATCCAGAGTGTTATTGATTTCTGGATATATATATATATATATATATATATATATATATATATTCATGCAGTCCTTATATTTGAAGAGTCTAGTGGCGCTAGGCTAGTGCTATGCTAGCGCATTTCTACGGTAACAGCTAGCCTGCATTAAAAACAGTCCACAGGGCACCTGAGGCAAATCACTTATAACACCATAATTGGTTATTGGAAATATAACTTACCTTGCATCACATGAATTACAGCATTTTGAGGGACTATTTTCTAGCAGATCAATCCGCTGCTGCATTAGCTTACAACCGTTAGCTTACAACCACACTGATGCTGCTCAAATATAAGCTATTTTAAATGCAAAATGGTTTAAATTATTCTATCAGACTGTTTTTAATGCAGACTAGCTGTTACTGTAGAAATAAGCTAGCCTAGCACTAGCCTAGCACTAGCCTAGCGCCACTAAACTCTTCAAATATAAGGACTGCATGAATTTAAAAAAAAATATCTCCAGAAATCAACAACACTCTGGATAACTAGGAAATGAGGCCCTATGTCAAAAATCCTGAAATATCCCTTAAATATTTAGTATTCCCATTTTTTTTTTTTTTTTCTGAGTCCAAGTGGATCTTTTATCCTGACGTCCCTGTTTTCCTCAATTCCACCTTGAATCGAATCACTGTGTGTCCGATGCTCCTTCCGGTCCGTCTGTCCCTGTGTCCTCTCGTCCTCTCGTCTCTAGGCTGCAGACCTGTCGGTCGAGCGCAGCAAACGGCCGCAGCCCAAGCCCGACCCGTCGTCCCTGGTGTTCGGGAAGCACTTCTCTGACCACATGCTGGTGATCAACTGGTCCGAGGCTGAAGGCTGGGACCGGCCTCAGATCAAACCCTTCCAGAACCTGTCCCTGCACCCGGCCAGCTCCGCCCTGCACTACTCCATCGAGGTGAGACACTGACGCTCACACCATCGGCCAGGCCCAGGCCAAGGCCCCTGTGTTGGTTTAGTCTATTGTTTTAATGCTATTTCTAACAGTAGTTCTTCCTCACTCATTTCTCAAAGATGTCACATGTGTCTATGTGTGTCTGGTTGTTCGAGGGGATGAAGGCATCTCATATACATGCCTTTCAGTCATGTGACCTTTGTTGTTATGGTGGCCATTTTGAATACCAAAGTAGAACTATGCAGTACTACAACATGTAACAATATCTCTACTCGGGGTGAGGATGAAAGACCGAATGACAGTTGCATTTTTATGTCCGTGTAATCATTGCTCGAGAAGATCACAGTAAAAACACGGCCCCAGAGACGCACGTTTATGTGAAGAAACCAGTGAGTCAGTGTTTAGCTGCTCAAGACGTTAGCATGCTACCGGTTAGCATTTAGCTTAAACAGCTCAGCTCTGACCTCTCCAAGAGAAAGCCCTGAACCACAAACATCTAGCCTTGGATACAACATGTGACAGAGGTCAGAGCTGAGCTGTTACTGTAGGAATTCCTCAGTGTTCATAGATGTGAGACACACATGTGTTTATCGTGTTGAAACCAATGACAGTTGATCGACAGTTGCTAACCGGTAGCATGCTAACGTCTTGAGCAGCTTAAACACGGACTGTTGACATGACAAACTGTAAAAATCCCATAGGAAGGTTTTTTGTTTCCTCTTTGCTGTGTTCATTTAGTCTGAGGAGTTGTATCACAGAGATGTGCGTCTCTGGCTCTCTACTTTAGTATTCAAAATGGCGGCTGGAACTTTGCGTGATGTCATTGGAAACGCATGTATAAACGGTCACAACTTGTATAGCACTTTTCTACTTTCATCAGGCCCAAAGCGCTTTACAGGAAAGGAACCGGTCACCCATGCACTCCCTCATTCATACCCCACTGTACGCAGTAACTTACATTATGTGTACTTTGTTGTGTCCCAGTTGTTCGAGGGGATGAAGGCGTTCCGAGGGACCGATAACCACATCCGACTCTTCAGGCCGATGCTGAACATGGAGAGGATGCACCGCAGCGCCACACGCAGCAGTTTGCCCGTGAGTAACCACCACCACCTCTACCGGCAAAAAGTAACGAGTTACAGAGATGTATTCCTTTTTTTCAATACCCGAGGACTATAACTTATCACATACAATCTGGGAATATATTAGTCATTACAATTAAAGTGCATTAAATGGTGTTGATACTAGAGGTCGACCGATATTTGCCCATTTTACTATCGCGCTCTACATTATCCAGCTTTCCAATATGGCCGACAAGTGCGGTGGCCAAGGCTCGGGGGAGTTCGAAGCCGGTGTGTAAAAAGTTCTCCACTGACTTTATGCAACTACTTGTTAACTTATAGGCGTCGACCATCAGGGCCGAGTCGCGACGGGAGAGAGTGTAGATGTTGAGATATTAAGCTTTTCAAATCAATTTGTTTGCTAGCAGTAGCTACTAGCCGCATCAGTTATTTAGTGTTTTCTCCTACGGGATGGGAGAAGACACAAAATCAATGCATCTCTATTAGGCTACTGCACATGTGCGGAGGTAAACTGTCAGAGTTTCGCGGGAGTGGACGTAACCTCGTAGGATTGGGCGAGGTGTATGAGGTAATGGTCAGAAATTCAACGAGAGTGGGATAAGAAAAAAAACCCATTCCCGCGCAGTTCTCTAATAGAGACTAAGTCAGGGCTTTGAAATGATTACTGTCGAGAAAGCTTTTAGATTTGGGTAAAGCTGAACTGGAGAAAATGCGCTCGGTTAAGGTAAAGGTAAGAGGTTAAGAAGCATAAGATTTGCTTTGGCTTGGCCGGTGTAAACCCTGAGCTCATAAACCTGAGCCGTGGCCTGAATGTCTCGGATCAGTGAGTCCTGACGTGGCTTTAAAGCAGCGCATTGTGTTCACGGGTCGAGCTGCGATCGTCGGCTCCTGGTCTATTTCCAACTCCGATTATGACCCTCACTCCCTCGGCTTTAGTTTCCATTGTCCTTGAAGGGCTGCTCATTCTTTCACCCCAGAGCATGATTCAGGACGTCATGAAGTGACCAGATCGTAACCAAATGTGGGACATGAAGCATTTGCAAGAAGGACAAAGCAGGACAATGAGGGACATTAAAAAAAATGTAAAATTACATTTAATTGAAACATTATCCTTAATTTACATTAGCCTATTTTAATCGCAAAGGGAAAACAGATCAGTCGATCACTCACTTTCATTTGTTAGTCGTCGTAAATGAACAATGAACCATTACAAGTACATAGTGTGTTATGAAAGTGCATATGCTGCAGATTCTCATTAATAAATACACACTGTGCAAACATTAGCGGAGCAATAATAAGTAACCGTCTGAGAGGCAGAACAGAAATGGATCAAATATTAAATTTCATTAAATTGATTTTAGCAGAGCTCTAGTTGTGCAGCAGCTCCGGTCACTGTGGGGACAACAGAACAATGGGCTCTGAGCCAGACTGAACTCTTCAACCCTCATCAGCGAACCACACTTCAGTCAACTGTAGAAAGAATGTTTTCCCTCTCATAGTTACGTCCTGTCCATAAATACAGGAGAGGATAAGTTCAGTAGCTGCTTAAATTAGCCGATATCCTCTAAACATTTGCGGACTTGCGTCTCTGCAGTGATCTGTTCAGGAGTTATGAGCGTGTTCAGCGCTCGCTCTCCTCTCTGTCCGTCCTGTATCTCCTCCTCCAGTTTGCAGTTGTTGGATCTGTCCATGTGTTTACATGAACAGTTCCTCCATACGTCCGTGTGTTTGCGTGAACAGTTCCTCCATACGTCTGTGTGTTTTGCGTGAACAGTTCCTCCATACGTCCGTGTGTTTTCGTGAACAGTTCCTCCATACGTCTGTGTGTTTGCATGAACAGTTCCTCCATACGTCCGTGTGTTTTGCGTGAACAGTTCCTCCAAACGTCCGTGTGTTTGCGTGAACAGTTCCTCCATACGTCTGTGTGTTTGCGTGAACAGTTCCTCCATACGTCCGTGTGTTTGCGTGAACAGTTCCTCCATACGTCTGTGTGTTTGCGTGAACAGTTCCTCCAAACGTCCGTGTGTTTGCGTGAACAGTTCCTCCATACGTCTGTGTGTTTACATGAACAGTTCCTCCATACGCCCGTGTGTTTGCGTGAACAGTTCCTCCATACGTCTGTGTGTTTGCGTGAACAGTTCCTCCATACGTCCGTGTGTTTTTCGTGAACAGTTCCTCCAATACGTCCGTGTGTTTGCGTGAACAGTTCCTCCAAACGTCCGTGTGTTTGCGTGAACAGTTCCTCCATACGTCTGTGTGTTTGCGTGAACAGTTCCTCCATACGTCCGTGTGTTTGCGTGAACAGTTCCTCCATACGTCCGTGTGTTTGCATGAACAGTTCCTCCATACGTCCGTGTGTTTGCGTGAACAGTTCCTCCATACGTCCGTGTGTTTGCGTGAACAGTTCCTCCATACGTCCGTGTGTTTGCGTGAACAGTTCCTCCATACGTCCGTGTGTTTGCGTGAACAGTTCCTCCATACGTCCGTGTGTTTGCGTGAACAGTTCCTCCAAACGTCCGTGTGTTTGCGTGAACAGTTCCTCCATACGTCTGTGTGTTTGCGTGAACAGTTCCTCCATACGTCCGTGTGTTTGCATGAACAGTTCCTCCATACGTCCGTGTGTTTGCGTGAACAGTTCCTCCATACGTCCGTGTGTTTGCGTGAACAGTTCCTCCAAACGTCCGTGTGTTTGCGTGAACAGTTCCTCCATACGTCCGTGTGTTTGCGTGAACAGTTCCTCCATACGTCCGTGTGTTTGCGTGAACAGTTAATGGTGTTCAATTGTGGAATAAACTGGAGATGGATTTGAAACGATGTCCAAACATCAACCTGTTCAAATTTAAATACAAACAAAAGACTTTTGAAATATACAGACAAGAAGAAATGTGTTGCCACTAGGGGGAGCAGTAGGATGGATTATGTGTATTGTTCCTCTATAATCTGGAAGAGTGTTGCTGCTTGGAACGGTTGTCATTCTATTGCTCAAATTCACAAATGGAGAATTAGGGTTGGCAGGTTATGGATCTGTTGAGAGGAATCCTCCCAACGGGCTCTAAACCTTGTCTTTTAATGCACCACTCAGCATAGGAACATATTCTACAAAATCAGCTGTTAGGGCAGCCATGTGGGGGTTTGTTGATTGGGAGTTACTGCCCTCTTCATCTGGCCCGCTCTACACTTTGGCTTTTTAATGCACCACACTATGCAGGGCTTGCAGCATACTTCACATATAACTCAATTAAATAAATATATAATAATAATGATTATGGAAATTACACCCAAATTAAAATTATACTGAGAATGGTAATGACAACTGGAAAGTATCAAGATCTCAGATTATAATATCTATTAATGTACCTTCATAACATAAAAGTAACTCTCGGTTATCAAGGGTAAAAATCTGGAAGAAATATATTAAGGATCACATTTTTTTTTTTTTTGACTGCTTTGTTCTAGACATCGTACATGAAACGGGATTGTTGTTGTAGCTGTGCGTTGCTTCAATTAATTGTATAAACAGTTCATATATTATTATTTTTTTTGGTAAGTTTGTAAGTTGGTCTGTATGAATGTAGCTGCTTGAAATGTTCTTTTTTTATTTTTTTTATTGCACTTGGGGGTGGGCAATCATAAGCTTTTGCTTCAGCCCACTCCTTTTGAGCACTATGTGTACTGCTCAAATAAACATAAACATAAACAGTTCCTCCATACGTCCGTGTGTTTGCGTGAACAGTTCCTCCATACGTCTGTGTGTTTGCGTGAACAGTTCCTCCATACGTCCGTGTGTTTGCGTGAACAGTTCCTCCATACGTCCGTGTGTTTGCGTGAACAGTTCCTCCATACGTCCGTGTGTTTGCGTGAACAGTTCCTCCATACGTCCGTGTGTTTGAATGAACAGTTCCTCCATACGTCTGTGTGTTTTGCAGTCCTTCGATAAGTCGGAGATGCTGCAGTGCATTAAGAAGCTGGTGGAGCTCGATCAGGACTGGGTTCCTTTCTCTCAGACCGCGAGCCTCTACATCCGGCCGACCTTCATCGGGACCGAGGTGCGCCCTGTGGCTGCTTCCCCGCGGCCCGTCAGTCTGATACTAACCCTTATGTGTGTGTCCCGCCCCCGCAGCCGTCCCTGGGAGTGTCCCGTCCCAGTAAAGCCATGATCTTCGTCATCATTGGGCCTGTGGGGCCGTACTTCGCCACCGGCTCCTTCAACCCGGTGTCGCTGCTCGCCGACCCCGCCTTCGTGAGGGCGTGGAAGGGCGGAGTCGGCGCCTACAAGATGGGCGGGTGAGTGTGTCTGCAGATATTTTATTGTCCATTATTTAGATTTGGTCGATAATAAAGGCAAAAACTCATTGCTATGTCCGTGATCTATGGCTAAAGTCTCTGTTTAACCTTTATCCACCTGCAGCGTCTCACCTTCACCAGGTCCTAATGCCGTTCCTCGTTCGAAACGTCCCTGGAGTTGGTTTCATTCAGACGTGTTGTCAGTTTGCAGCTCAGACTGTGTGTGATAACAAACGTGTCCTGGCCTGAACCATCTGCGTTCCTCCTCCTCCTCCTCTTCTTCCTCTCTCTCAGAAGTTTCTTGAGGACACACTCTCCCCTCAAACATCTGACCCAGGCATGAGCGACCAGAAAGAAAGGGTTACTTTTTTCTGCGGAGTTTTGGAGCCGCCCTGTGATCCAGGGGCCGGGTCACTCTCTCCTTTTATCAAACTGGCCCCGTTCTCCAGAGAGTCAGTGGTTTGATGTTGGTCAGTTTTAGAGTTTCTCCCCTCTCCTCTTTAGGCTTATGACATTATTTGGACAGACAGATTCCTCCACAATAGTGAGGAATGTCCTGATTGTGAGCAGGGCTTTCCCTTCAGCGGCCGCTCTCCTCATCCTCGGATCATGGCGTCCAGGTCGTTTATTAACCTGTTATCCGCCATCTTAGGGTTATTTCCTCCTATTATGTCTATGTAGGCTCTTAGTCGTACAGGAGTTGTCCATCTTCAGTGAAGGTCTGTAGTTGAAGAGTCAAAAGTTTCACCTCTTCATCCACAAGGCTTCGTCAGCGCACTAAGGTTCAGTTCAGCCCGCAGTCCAGATAAAGACCTAAAGGAGGAGTTGAGCTTGGCCCTGCGGGCTGAGCTGAACTTTAGTCCGCTGATGAAGCCTTTTGGATGAGAGGTGAAACGTTCGAGACTTCAACTACTGAGTACAGAAGATGACTCAAGAACCTTCATTGAAGTTCTTCCTATTTTGCTTATCCAAATCCCGAACTGATAGCAGAGCTTACAGCCATATGCCAGTGTGAGGTGCCTTTTGAAAGCCAAGACCTTCTAGTTTCTAAAACTATGTGTAAGATCTGTGTGAGTGAAACACAACGTGCATGACTATTAAATAGTGGGATCTCGCATAAGACACGTACCTGGCACAAAGGTCAGGAAGACACTTTGTGTGTCGAAACGTGTAGGCATGTCCATGTCCATGTCCATGTAATTGTTCTATAACAGAGTGCCTCGGAATCCTTCTTGCCACACATCCCTTTATTTTTTGCCAGGTCCATAGTCCTTTTCCTTGAAGAGATTTTTTTCTTTAAAAAAAAGACAACTTGCACGACGTTTGCCGTCCCTGACACTGACCCTAACCAGAACATCCCGACACTAACCAGAACATCCCGACCCTGACCAGAACATCCCGACACTGACCAGAACATCCCGACACTAACCAGAACATCCCGACCCTGACCAGAACATCCCGACCCTGACCAGAACATCCCGACACTGACCAGAACATCCCGACCCTGACCAGAACATCCCGACACTGACCAGAACATCCCGACACTAACCAGAACATCCCGACCCTGACCAGAACATCCCGACCCTGACCAGAACATCCCGACCCTGACCAGAACATCCCGACACTGACCAGAACATCCCGACCCTGACCAGAACATCCCGACCCTGACCAGAACATCCCGACACTGACCAGAACATCCCGACCCTGACCAGAACATCCCGACCCTGACTCTGACCCTGATCGCGGGGCGTGTAACAGACCAACTCCAGGGCAGCGCCAGAGTCCGTGTGTTTGGATGTTTGTAAATCTCGGGCCTGTCCCGCATGAAGGACCGACGCTGCCGTCTCATAAGACCAAGAACTAAAGAGTCCGGCCCAGATCCTGGAGGCCAACGGCAAACGGAGGAGACTCTGAGGAAGAGATTAAAGGCTCTAGATCAGGAAATACTGAGCGGCTGTAGTTTATTTAATGTGTCCACGTGACATCGAAGACGCAGAACTCTCTAATAACCAGTTTATTCAAAAACATAATTAATATTATATACAGTTTTACAATGTGCTCTTCAAAGTCAGATTGGTCTGAGAGTAATGATGTTTCTTCCTGACATAATCTGACTTCTGATGTTCCTCAGAAACTACGGCCCGACCATCGCGGTGCAGAGCGAGGCGGTGAAGCGCGGCTGTCAGCAGGTCCTGTGGCTCTACGGCCCCGAAGAGGAGATCACTGAAGTGGGCACCATGAACCTCTTCATCTACTGGACCAAACCCAACGGAGGTCAGAGCGGCTTCTTTACAGCTCTAACACCTGTGGTTATTCTGTCGTATCTTAGATCATTGAACAGTTCATTGTTTAAACCCCGTCCACATAAAGTCGAGCTCAGGACGAAACGTGAACGTATTTGATCCGTCCAGTGAATCGTCCACATGAGTCTGGCCTTTTCCAAACTCGGGCCCAGAGTGGAAACATCTCAAACCGTGTTTATGTGGCTCCGTTGTTACGACCTCTCCCCCACCAGTGTCGTCTGTTATCTACTGCTGAGGTTCCCAAAGTGGGGTCCGTGGCCCCTTTATGGGTCCTCAGCAGTGGTGGAAAGTACAAATTATAGGTACTTTTACTTTACTTAAGTACATTTTATGATGAATACTTTTTACTTTTACTTCACTACATTTTAGAGCCTGTATCTGTACTTTCTACTCCACTACATTTTTAAATTGGGTTAAAAGTATTTTATTTTCAAAGTGACCTCCCTACGATGAACTGGTTCAGTCCCAGTTTAGACTTGGTTTAGTGGTTTACTCCTTTAGACCTAGTTTAATCCCAGTTTAGACCTGGTTTGATTCAAATAATCTAGAAAAATCCTGCACATTAACCTCTTAAATACTTTAACTTTTTACTTGTAAAGTAAATTTTACAATGCATACTGTTGTACTTTTACTTAAGTACATTTTTGGACCTGTATCTGCACTTTTACTTAAGTAAGAATATCGAGTACTTCTTCCACCACTGGTCCTCAGACGCCACAAAAGCCTGTCCACAAAACAAGTACAATGAAAACCTTTCGATTTTTAAAGTGTATGTATTTAGTAAATACAACACTCAATAAAGTAAAGTAAATCAATACCTGTAATGGCCTGAACCACTGGCTCACCTTCCACTGCCTCCATGGCCACGCCCCGGACTACCTGTCAGAACTACTGACCCCACAGACCACCACTCGCTGCTCCAACACCCTTAGGCCCAGGACAGAGCTGAGCACAATGGGGGACAGTTGGCTGTGGAATGCCCTGCCCAAACACCTGAGGGCGCCACAGAGACATTCTTATTTAGAAAGGCCTTTCTCTGGGTCTTTATGTTGATGTTATGCTTTGTTTTTAACTATCTATCTATAGCACAGATACGTACCTGATTAAGCGGTGGCCGTGTTCAGAGCCGCCCTCCTGACTGACTAAGTTTGCAGCGCCTGATTCTCTAATCGAATGTAAAGCCCGTCCACCTCCTCGGCCGGTCCGTCGGCCTCGGAGAAACCCGGGAGTTTCCTCGTTGTTGCTCACGGTCGCTCGAGGCTGACTTTAGGCTTCGCTCTGTCCTTCCATAATGTTTCAGCGGTGAGAGAATTAAACATTTTGCTCCTGAAGCCACATTACAGCGGGGGAGGGCATCCTGCTGCCCCCGCCCCGGTGAGCAGTAAACACAGAGCTGGATAAGGACACGACAGTCCCAGTTACTGAGCAGACGTCCCAAAGTGAGCTCTTCATCGACTCCTTAGTTTAGATTTGGATCCGTTACTGCGTCGTTCTCACGCTGACGTTCCGGTGCATCGTTACGGACGTGACGCGACATGAGCGTTAACGTCCATGAACGAGCGGCATCGCGGTTCAGAGCACACAGGTCAAAGCGCGGGGAAAGTGACACTGATTATAGTATTATAGTAGTATAGTATCCTGACATGCTCCTGACGCGTCTGTCTTTATGTATAGTATAATAGTATTATAGTACTATAGTAGTATAGTATTATAGTAGTATAGTAGTAGTATCCTGACATGCTCCTGACGTGTCTGTGTCTTTATGTATAGTATAATAGTATAGTAGTAGTATAGTAGTAGTATCCTGACGTGTCTGTGTCTTTATGTATAGTATAGTACTATAGTAGTATAGTAGTAGTATAGTATTATAGTAGTATTGTAGTATAGTAGTATAGTAGTAGTATCCTGACATGCTCCTGACGTGTCTGTGTCTTTATGTATAGTATAATAGTATAGTATTATAGTACTATAGTAGTAGTGTAGTAGTAGTATCCTGACGTGTCTGTGTGTTTATATATAGTATAGTAGTAGTATAGTATTATAGTAGTATAGTATAGTAGTAGTATCCTGACGTGTCTGTGTCTTTATGTATAGTATAGTACTATAGTAGTATAGTATAGTAGTAGTATAGTATTATAGTAGTATAGTATTATAGTAGTATAGTAGTATAGTAGTAGTATCCTGACGTGTCTGTGTGTTTATGTATAGTATAGTAGTATAGTACTATAGTAGTAGTATTGTATTATAGTAGTATAGTAGTAGTATAGTACTATATTAGTAGTATCCTGACGTGTATGTGTGTTTATGTATAGTATAATAGTAGTATAGTACTATAGTAGTATAGTATTATAGTAGTATAGTAGTACTATAGTAGTAGTATCCTGACGTGTCTGTGTCTTTATGTATAGTATAGTACTATAGTAGTATAGTAGTATTGTAGTAGTATTGTAGTATAGTAGTAGTATAGTACTATAGTAGTAGTATAGTACTATAGTAGTACTATAGTAGTATAGTATTATAGTACTATAGTAGTAGTATCCTGACGTGTCTGTGTGTTTATGTATAGTATAGTAGTATAGTAGTAGTATAGTATTATAGTACTATAGTAGTAGTATCCTGACGTGTCTGTGTGTTTATGTATAGTATAGTACTATAGTAGTATAGTATAGTATTATAGTAGTATTATAGTACTATAGTAGTAGTATCCTGACGTCTGTGTGTTTATGTATAGTATAGTACTATAGTAGTATAGTATAGTATAGTATTATAGTAGTATAGTATTATTATAGTAGTAGTATCCTGACGTCTGTGTGTTTATGTATAGTATAGTACTATAGTAGTATAGTATAGTATTATAGTAGTATTATAGTACTATAGTAGTAGTATCCTGACGTCTGTGTGTTTATGTATAGTATAGTACTATAGTAGTATAGTATAGTATAGTATTATAGTAGTATAGTATTATTATAGTAGTAGTATCCTGACGTCTGTGTGTTTATGTATAGTATAGTACTATAGTAGTATAGTATAGTATTATAGTAGTATTATAGTACTATAGTAGTAGTATCCTGACGTCTGTGTGTTTATGTATAGTATAGTACTATAGTAGTATAGTATAGTATAGTATTATAGTAGTATTATAGTACTATAGTAGTAGTATCCTGACGTGTCTGTGTGTTTATGTCCAACAGAGAAGGAGCTGCTGACTCCGCCGCTGGAGGACGGGCTCATTCTGCCCGGAGTGACCCGACAGTCCCTGCTGGACCTGGCCCGGTCCTGGGTAAGACCCGGCCCCCGACACTGTTCATATAAAGCTTTCACCATCACTGCAGAAAATAAAGACCACGGTCTGTCAATCGTGAGCGTTTTATGATAAAAGCAGATTCTCGTTCATTCAGATCCATGAAAGTGTGAGTTTGAGCTAAAGCACTTTTCCATCGGTTAAACTCAGTGATTTAATTCTTCAGCTTCAGCTTCAGAATGAGGAGCAGCAGCTCCATAATAACTGACACTTAGTCGGTGAAAGTTGTGTTTGTAAAACAGGGAGAGATAAAGTATCTGTTCAGATATTTGTAATCTATTACTTTTAGTCTGATTTTAGTCTTTCACTTCGACTAAATCTAAGTGAATGTAATCGCTGAGTTAGTTTTAAACTTCACAACTGTATTTTTGATTGCAGCTAGCAACAGCATGCTAATGCTAAGGGGTCGTCTCATTATTCCAAAAATGTCCTATAGAGTTCGGGAAATAGGAACTCTGTAGGACGTGTTTGAAAACACGACAAAATTACTTAAAAATGTGATACAAATGCGGCGGGTCTTAGCTTTCAAATGAGGCGTTACCCTGGCCTATACGCTCCAGTCAAGAAGCTTTTAGATTCGAGTAAATCCGCACTGGAGAAAATGCGCTCGGTTAAAGTGGGGGGTAAGAGGTTGAACCCCGCTGTCCCTGTGGTGACGTTTGCCGTTTTCTGCCCCAGGGCGAGTTTGCGGTGACGGAGCGCACGGTGGGGATGAAGGAGATGCTCGCCGCGCTGGACTCGGGACGGGTCCTGGAGGTGTTCGGGGCCGGGACGGCGTGTGTGGTGTGTCCGGTGGGGAGTCTGCTCTACAAGGGACAGGTGAGCGTCTCCTGTGACGCTGTGGGACGGGCTGGACACGCCCATATTTAGTTGAATTGAATTGAACATTTTATTTCAAGCCATATAAACAAAACTATACAGTGTTCAAGAGCAAATCCAGAGATGAGGGCACAGATCTCTACCTTTACGTACAACACTTCCTTTGCCCTAGAATGGCCCAAAAAATAAAATACATTTTAGCTCGAAAAGGAGTGGGAAGAAGACGAGCTTATCTACTCCCACCCCCCATTCATATATTCCAAATAATTTAAATAATGTGGTCGCTGGACTAACTTAGTTCAGCCCTTGGTTGCTTGTAGTAATGAAACAATTACATGTACACATGAGACGCACCAATGCATATTATTAAGTCAACATTCACAAAATACTACACTTTATAACAAGTGTATAATTATTTATTCCTACACCCAATATATCAGCATGTTCGTTTTACTGTTATTATGAAATCATCATCACAACCCACACAGTATTTATATTGTAGATAATATAAGTGTTATTTTGACATAGCCCATATCTACTCATGAGTAGTATAGTAATAACAGATTGATTTATTGATGGATTGATGCTCATGGTAACCAGATTTAATGTTAATGATGTGTATTTGTCGACCTGATGCCAGAGGGTGGCAGCCCCCGAGCAAACCGGCCCCCCCTCTGCTGAGTGATGAGAGATATTTAATCTACATTTCCTGGATGATGATCACACGGCTTAGGAACATTGAGGGCACAGTGGTTTTGAATAGTGACCTCATTCCTCTGTATCTGTTAATATAATAATGTATTAATATATATATATTAATATATTAAGCACAGATGGGTTATTAAAAAGCTCTGACCTGCTGCTGTATAATATGTTTTCCTTTCAGACGTTCCAGATCCCCATCGAGAAGAACGGCACAAAACTGGCCGAGCGTTTCTACAAAGAGCTCACGGACATTCAGGTGATTCTACGGCGCGTGTTGTGTGAGCTCGAGACTCGGGTCACGTGACCTCAGACTTAAGTGGCTGATCAATGTTTCAAACAGACTTACCGTATATTACCGGGCTATAAGTCGCACTTTGCTTTTCATATCAAAATATATCATTTCTCACGGACAGTCGCTAGAGGGCGCTCTAGGCTTGTGTATCAGGATCTGCTGCCCTGAACACAAACAACATGATATTCTGCAGATTACAAGCCACAAGTGAAATATGCAGCAGAAGGAACGTTTGAGCGAGGCTGGAGAGGGACTGGTGGAGCGGAGGGTACTCTTACTACAGTGAAGAAAACAAACAAAGCTAATCGCGGGCTGTAAGCTAGGTGGCCACAGCGAGAGGAACGAGTTCGCAAACGGGTTCTTGAACAACGTGCTGCCGGGAGAGGCTCGTCAACGGAGCACCCGGGCAGCTGCCGTGACTCCGGAAAATACTTGCCTTTCGGGATTTGAGACTTGCCTTGAGACGTGAGGCCGCTGACCTGCTTTAATATCATATTTATTATTGATTCAAAACCGATCCCCGTCACAGCACCTCCGATCAATGCAGGAGGAATGTGCGTTTCTTTGGATTACAATGATAGTGTAGTAGTGGGATAGTGCGCCCTCTGCTGGAAAAGAGGACCTAGACCATCAGCTTTTAGGAAGGTTGATCTACTTAACATGTGAGGAGTCAGTAACTGAGTTATTTAAATGTTTTCATTAAAAATATAAGAACAATCTTAAATCTAGAAGCTTCTGTTGACAAGTGCTCCGGTCCCTGCACTGGCTTCCTGTCACTCAGAGAATAGAATTTAAAACAGCTCTGCTTGTGTACAAGTCTCTTCACGGTTTGGCACCAAAGTCCATCTCTGACATGTTAGAGCCGTATGAACCATCTCGGGCCCTGAGAACTTCAGGGAGGGGTCTCCTGGTGGTTCCCAGAGTCAGGACTAAACACGCTGAGGCTAAAGCTAAAATCTGGAACAGTCTTCATGAGGATGTGAGACAGGCCTCAACTCTGACAATGTTCAAATCCAGGCTGAAAACAGCTCTTTTTACCCGAGCAGATGAAAACTGAAAGTATTTTATCTGCACTCTGGCCTTTTACTGTCATTGATTCACTTTATGTTGATGTTTAATTGATTTGATCTGTTTTCTTGTAATTTTATGCAACTGTGAAGCTTTGAATTGTGCTCTACAAATAAACTTGCCTTGATAAAGAAACATAACTTTGAACAGCATAGGAATTTCTTAATATATTTGTTCCTAACCTAACCCAATCCTAACAATATATTTGTAAAACATAAAATACTTTAACCGAGCGCATTTTCTCCAGTTTTCTACTTGACCCAAATCTAAAAGCTCCTCGACTGGAGCTACAGACCCGCTTTTTGTTGCTTTTTCATCCTCGTTTTCGCCTTTATTTTGACTTTTTTTTTCCAAGACGCTTTTAGATTTGGGTAAAGCCGAAGCGGGGAGAATGTGCTCGGTTCAGGCGGGGCTTAAGGGTTTCTTACTGAGATAATAACGTGTTCCGTCTCGTCTCTCCTCAGTACGGACGCACAGAGAGTGAGTGGGCGCCGCTCGTCGTTTGAACAGAAGGCCAGGATTTTGTTTTTGCACAAACTGTTTCCTCTTCCTCCTCTTCATCACTCCATCTCTGCACTCCGGAAAGAAAGCAATAAGTCCAGATGTTTTAAGCAACACTCCATATAAATGTTACTACAAAAACAGTTTTCGGTCGTTCTCTCGCATCGTGTTCTACAAAGAGCAAAGTCCGTCTGAGAAGTTTTTCATCGTTTGTTTGAGCTGGAGCTCGAGGGCTTTGATCCATGATGTCCTAATGTTTCTTCCTCAGCTGAAGCTTCGATCTGCGTTTTAACCCCACGTGAACCCAGCGCATTTTCTCCAGTTCGACTTAAAGCTTCCTGCAAAAAAAAAAGCATCAAAACATGACAAGAAAACCCATGAAAAAGTGACAACAATGCGAGAAACATATCCATTTAGATCAGTTTTGTGGGTCTTAGCTTTCAAATGAGGTGCCTGTAGGCTGTGAGGAGCTTTTAGATTTGAGTAAGGTTGAGGGCGGGGTTAAGAGGGTAAAGGCCGACCCGAGGGCTGTCGCGATAATTACCATATCCACTTATCCATCAATAAGTAACAGAGGAACGACACATTTGGGCTCAATATTTATCGACTGTACGTTTATTTGCATTTTACCCCCATTGTATTTTTCTTTGTAAAACTTAGTTTAAACCGGAGCAAATTGAGTTAAGTTTAATGTTTAATGCAGCTCGTGGTATTTTATGATAAGATTATGCACTTTTAGAACAAAGGTTTACTGTCATTTTATGCTTAAGAGCTGACAGTATCTGTTATAGTCAATAATATTGTTTATCACGATATTTTCCTGCCTCAATATATCAGACTTTAAATCTGTCATGATTTTTTTTACCATGGTTACTCCCCCTGCGGCCACAGGAGGGCGCTCATGCCAGGAAGTGAGGAGAGTGACAGTTTGAGGCGCTGCAGGGGAAAACATCGACGTTTCAGGTGGTGGTCAATGCTTAGGTTTTTTTAGCGAGTTTTCTTCCTTACGATCTTTTTAAAGCGGACGTATCGTGACTTCCTTGAGGTTTGAACCACGTTTTAGAAACAGTCACACCGTTCTGAGTTCATCCTCGGGCAAAGCTGTGAAATGTAGCGGTTTCTTCTTCTACGGCGTCGGCGCCTCGTTCTGCACTTCCTGGTTTCACTCATTGTTCAAACCCACATTTTTAAAGCCCGTAATCCAACGTTATCGACTCTGAGCCGAAGTGTTTCTCACACAGTCCCTGAAAATATCCTATTTTTATATGAAAACAGAAAATGACAGAAAAATTCCAACAAATCGTTTCCTCATACTGTGTTTATGTCAGTAATGTTCAGGAAAAGTTTGAAATGTACATTATGAATCTTTAAATGTATATATTTTCTGTCCCTATTCACCTGCAGCGCCTTAATTAACCCCCGCCGGAACCGAGCACATCTCCTCCAGTTTGGCTTTACTCAAATCTAAAAGCTTTGTAGGTCTCGGCTTTCAAATGAGGCGTTACTCCGGCCTATAGGCTGTGAGCTCCAGAGGTTAAATGGCAGAGTTTCTTTCAGACGGACTTTTCTCGGGGGAACGCGGTGTCTGACCAAAACCCAGAACATCCAAATCACGAGAGGTTCGATGGTGTTCGGCCTCGTGTAGCTTTGTTACTCTTAGTTACTCTTTGTTACTCTTAGTTACTCTCTGTTACTTGTTACTGCGCACATCAAAGAGAGTTTCTAAACACTATCCACCGGAGCGGAGAAGTCTAGATGTCGACTGGACCGGGCTGAGCTTCTCACTCTTGTCTAATTTCTGACTTCGACCCAGTGACTCCTTTAACCACGTCGTTCGAACAAAACTGTAAAGTAGAAATGTTTTATTCTTAAAGGTATTTTAGAAAAGCGTGTTGTTGATGTGTTGGAGACTGTTACCGTGGATACGGCGACGCTGGAAGCTCTGTCCGAGACGAATCTGCAAACACGGCACTAGCATGGATTAGAATGTTCATGTGTATTTGAGCAGGAAGATTCTTCTCACCTGTTGTTTTATTTTTACTAACTTGTCGTACGCACACGGCCTTTTTCTGCCCGTTCGGTAACGATCGTCTGTTCTGCAAATACAGTGTGACTTTCTTACTGTGTCGGCTGAAGATGAGCCAACGTTTGTCAAAACTAATATTCTGTATGTGTGGTTTTAGGAGGAGACGCTGCAGGTTTGGCCCGGTTTGCTCATAACATTAACATAATTAAATATTGCACTGATTCGATTAGAGATACACTGATCCAATATCGGGAAAAAATACGATATCGAGTATCGGCTACAAATATCCGATACTGAACCGATACCAGTAGGCTATTGGCTCTCACCGCTTTAAAAACACAACTTTCACCGACTAAGTCTAAGTGAATATGACATACATGCTGTATGTCATTTTGAAGCTGCGAACGTGGAGAAATCAGCCGCTGAGTTAGTTTTAACCTCCGCGAATCTATTTTTGATCGCCGCGCAAAATGCTACAGCTAGCAATAGCATGCTAACGCTAACAAGAACTAATCAAGCCAGGGTCAGAAACTAAAATGGAAACACCTAAAGTCGCCTAATTAAATAAATGAGTCACTGCTGGAGCCAAGTGTTTGCATTTGAGTTATTTTAGTAACTAGCTAACTAACTATTAACTAACCTAATGGCCTGTCATGTAGCCAAGGATATAAAAAGGTCCAGTGATCCTTGTTCAAGTGCATTTGACACATTAGATACACTTTTTGCTAAAACATAGTTAACACAATTATATTTAAGGTTTTGCTAAAGATTGTTCCCCAGCTTTCTTTAGTTTGTCCATTTTTGTGACGTTTATAGTTTCACTTCCTTATTGGACACAGGCAGGAAGTGACATAGAGGGTGATTTTTAAACTGTTGCCCTGATGAAAGATACGACTTTATTGATCTTAAAATGGAAAAAAGAGACTTATTTACTCAAAAAAAGCTGGATCGGTGCATCTCTAAAGTCGATGTTTCTAATCTGCACTTTAGTCGCTCCTACGTTAAAATGAAGCATTACATTCGAGTTCCTGCAGAGACCCTTTTAAGGCCTCGTTTTTATTATTCCAGTAAACTGATCTAGAGTCAGTTTCAAAGTGAGATTTCAACATTTATGTTTCCACTTCCCCTGCAGCGTCTCGCCTTAAACTTTGCAGATGAACTCCGCTGTCACAGAGATTAGAGATTGTAAAGAAAAACGCTCCTGTTGTTTCTGTCGGTTTGTGGGTTTATTTTTGTGTTTTTAAAATGACTTCCTCCTCGTTTTGTGGTTCGTCCCCTTTGATTGGAATGTAAAGTTGTACCGTAGAGCTGCATCGTCAAAAGCACAAAGTTTGGAGTAAAGACGCTTTGTTTTACTTTCCTGAGAGATGAATGAGATCAGTTCAAAATCTGGGGCATTGAGTGTAAAAGCTGCTAACGTTGTAGTTGAAAATGCTACAATCATGTTAGCGGCTCATATTTAAAATCCTGTTTGGATCATTTCCGGGTGATTTCCTGTGGTACGGTGCAGCTCTACGTCGCCCTCTGCTGTTCAAGCTCCTGCCGCTGCTGCTGAGACTTTGGGAACGTTCTGGATTCTTTGAGAAAAATTCAAATAAAAACCTTATATTTTTCCCCCTTGTGTTGAAAATGTGCAGATACATTTGACTGTTTTTACATTAAAATCTATTTTGGTGCAATGTGTTTTGGGTGTTTTTATGTGAACTCTGCGCCACCGCCGTTTCACCTCCAGGGGGAGACACTGCACAAAAGAAGTTATGCGAAATTACAATCAGGTTAAGTTAAAGCAAAGCACATTATAGAAACATCAAGACATGGGAAATACACAGCACACAAGGTCACGTGCAGATTCTTTTCTTGGGGAGAGGAAGGACGACCAGGCTATTGACCGAGGGGTGTTGAATGACGGGGGCGTGGTTAGGGGGGTATGTGTGTACAGTTGTTTACAATCCTGAGAGTCAGTGTTATGCAACATATGAGCCAAGGTGGTCAGTCCGATCTGGTTTAGCTCCGTGGCTTGGCCTTGAAGGGAAGTGTTGACGGCGTAGGAGAGATGAGGTCCAGCTTAAACCTCCTCTCTCAGGAGGAAGAGAATTATTCCAGAATAGTTCATGAATTTATAATGAATTAGCTTTTACTTGGTCTCAGCATTAGTTCAGTTCTCCAGAGCAGCTCATCCCTTTTCCTCCCAAAATATAGTCCAACTTTTGTCCGTCTCCACAGCGAGCTGCCAGGTCCAATACCAACACTTTCCGCTGTAATTCCATCACTCAGTCACTTCCTGCTCCAAAGCGCTCGTCAAATTTGTTCTAAATTTCCGATAATCCAGGGCCTAATCCAATAAGCAGGTACCCTGTTATCAAGAGTCCAAATAAGTAAATATCTTGTTTTTAATGTGTCCATTGTACATTGTCCTTGGGTGTTTTGAAAGGTGCTTTTAAATCAAATGGATTATTATTCATTATTATTGTATAACGTTAGCCATTAGCCGCCGAGCTAATCGGCCTCTTCCTTAGTGTTTAAGTAGATTTGAGCTTAATCACTGGGGGGAAACCCTGGTGTAAACTAGACAAGCGATTATGATTTCACTCCCATCTTAAAACCTGTTACACTTCAGGAAACTATCAGCACCGTTTGCACCATTTATATCACACTCATGGTTTCTATGACAACAACCACTGTTTGGTCAGGCGTGTAAACGGACTATAGTTTGTTCATTAGACCAAAAAATAAGGCGGAATTACAGTTTTTACAGATTTTTCACTATTAACTAGTTTATTTTAAAAAATATACACGTAATCTTTGAAACTAGTATATCAACTAAAATAATTCGTGGTTCGATCCTTTATCAATAATATACAAGGAAATAAAATAAAATAACTTTGTTTTCCTCTCTCTGATCAGAGATGCACCAAAGTGAAAGTGAAAAGTAACATGTTACACCCTTTCCTGTGCTCTTTAACGTGTTGATGCAGCGATAGGAGCTTCCCTTTCTGTAAACTGAGGACTGAACTCGTGTACTAATGTAGAACATTCCAACTTCTCTTACTGTTTACCAGAAGTGCAATTAAATAATTTTACTAAAGTGCAAAGTTGAGACCAAAACATTTAGTCAACTTAAAGTGACTTTTAGAGTAAAAGTCTGATTTATGATTCAGTCGTGATTCAAATGATGAGAAATAAAATATGAAATTATGTAAAAGTCCTGTTTTTCCAAAAGAAATGGCAGAAGTTTATACAAAAACACATTTTCTAAAGAATAAAGTCCATGAAACATTAAAAACGTCACATGAAGCTTTTGCCGCTTAAAGATTCATGGCATGTTCAGACCGAACGTGTCAATAGCGTCATACGTGTCTGGTTTACACGGAAAGTCTATGGTGGACACGGTTCTAGGAGCGTCTCGACCAGTGTTTGTCACCCACTGGGCCGGGGCACACTAGTGTGTGTGAGATATTGTCTGGTGTGCCTTGGGAATTGATCCAATTTCACCTTGTGGGTCTAAAAAATATTTAATTATTAAATATTTAAATTATTATCCACAAATAATGTGGAGTCTGTGCTGTCTAGTGATCGGCAGAGTAACCATGTAAGACTCTTCCATATCAGTAAGTGCAGGAGGCTCATTTCTATGAGAAGAGAATAAGGTGCACGGATCCGACAGGTGTGAGAGGCATTATGGTATAACTTATGCACCCGGGGGTCATTTATGAAGGCAGGTGCTAAAGAGCGAAAAAGAAAGTATGCTATTTTGTTAGCATGTTGCACTTAATTTAAGTAAGTGCTTTATTTGTCATCGTACAACGGAATAGTGTTCAGGTGTTAGTCCTGAGCCGCTGCGACTGAGCCACCCGGCCGCTGTGGGCCGACCTGAGCAGCATGTTTTCGGAGTTCAGGGAAACCGTTGCACCCAGAGGAAACCTGGCTGCCTTCAGTCTCCTCTGAAACGGTGCAGCGCCTCCTGGGTTTGTCCCTGTTTCAGAGCGTGGTGTCCTGCACTGGTCAGCTTCATTCCCCTTCGTCCTGTGCAGCTCCCTCCGCTCCACAGCAGTCTTTCACCATCTTCTGCTTTGCAGTTAATCTCTTTATTCTCCAGTGAACGTCTATTAGCCAGAACACTAGTAAGGATAGAAGGCTTGTGTAGCTTAGCTGTGAGTCTCGCCCGGATACCTCCTCATTTGTTCCGTCCTCGTTTCCTGTAGCTGCTCCTGTGACACCTCCACTGTGCTGCAGGTGTGGGAGAAGAAGAAAAACATGTTATGTTGCTTGTATTACAGTACTGGAGTCCTAAATCTGATGTTAAATTTGACCCCCATCTTTCCTTCGACAGTCATGTCACCTCCATTTGTAAAACTGCATTATTTCATCTCCGTAATATTTCCAAACTGCGCCCCTTCCTTTCACTTCCTGCTGCAGAGAAGCTCGTCCATGCCTTTGTCTCCTCCAGGCTGGACTACTGTAACGCACTCCTCATCGGGGTCCCTGGCAGGAGCCTCCATAGGCTCCAGTACGTTCAGAACAGCGCTGCCAGGGTCCTGATGAGGGTGCGAAAACACGAGCACATCACCCCCATCCTCCGCACACTGCACTGGCTCCCCATTCAGTCCCGCGTACAATACAAGGTCCTCCTTCACACCCATCACTGTCTGCACGGTGCGGCCCCCACTTACCTCACCGAATTGCTCACACCAAACACATCAACCAGGACCCGGTCCGGCCAACAGCACCGTCTGGTCATGCCCAGGACACGGCTAAAAACAATGGGCGACAGGGCCTTTGAAGTCGCTGCTCCCCGCCTGTGGAACGCCCTCCCAGACCACCTCAGGGCCCCGCAAATGGTGGACACATTTAAAAAAGGACTTAAAACCCACCTTTTTATACAAGCTTATTTTAACAGCTAAATGCTTGTCTTTTTTATAGTCCCGTCTTTTAACCTGTTGTATTATATTGTATAGTGTTTTGTTTCTGTTTTTGTTTTTAATCATGTCCACTGTAGCACTTTGAGATTTGGCGTCAAATGTAAAGTGCATTATAAATAAAATTTATTATTATTATTATTAAAACATTTATAAATGACTCTGATGCTGCTGCTTTTTCATGTGCTACCACCACATGAGCAAACGCTTGATAAATGACCCCCCAGGTGTTTAAAGTGTCATACTTTACATAGTCTGGACTCATCCTTTTGCCAATGGCGGCACAGAGGAAAGTGTCGAGTATTTTCCCTCTCCTGTGCTCGGTTGCACAGCCAAAAGGCTTCAGGCCTATTTCAGTTTGTCCTTTTCAATAAAAGGTCTATTCACATTTTCTCTCTCATTTCTTCTTGCTGCATCTTTCACGCAGTGGTCAGTGTTGAGATGATGAGCTCGGGTTTGTAGTGTCAGAGTATGTTCTCAGTAATAGGGGAGACTGGAGTACATGGACACGGGGAGATATTTATGGATTGTTTTAGATGAAAGCATAAAATGACTGAAAACAGCAATAACTTTTATTCCTCATCTTTGTCAATAATCCACAGCAAAAAGTTCAAACTGAAATCTCTACAGCAGCGTCTCGCCTTAAGCGCAATGTCATTCCTTAATTTGGACAATATTAACCCTTTGCCTCCACTTCAAGTCAAAGCGAAAGCAGTTCTTGTTATCAGTTTGAAAAACCACATTAGTTGAGGCGGTGTTAAAAACAGGAAGCTCAGACCGATGCTGCTCATTCGCTCTTCAGACGCCTTTGAAACATGTCGCTCCTAATCATCGCCTTGACTTTGTCTCTCTGCACATGCGGTAAGTGCCATGTTCTTTAATAGCAGTTCAAAATGCATTAAACATTCTCGTCTTTGTAAAATAAAACCACATTTAGTCATTTCTGCTTTTGCCATAACTCACTCTAATGTGATAAAAAAGTCACTCTGACGACTGCGCGGTCCGTGTATAAAGTATAATTCATTTTTCGTTTCCACGTTTCAGAATGAAAGTGTTCGTGCATATTTCCTTTTATCGATTTTCAAATTAAAATCCAAAACAAATTAACCAAAACACAACGTTTCTCATTTTTGGTAATGAAACGAAATCAGTCCACATGGCTTCAATTTGGATTTTTGTATATGATGCATACAACGAAAAATGGCATTTTAAATGACTAACGAAGCCTTATTTGATTTTGTTATATTGTTTTATTTGTTTGTGGTCAACCGGAAGCTGAGTTGACTGTACGTCGCATATTATGGTCCGCCTGGACACACCTGAAGAACTTGTCTTCTTTAGCCTATTCTGAGCGAGACTTGCTTGGCCCGCACACATTTGACTCACTTTTTCAGGAGTTCGCGCTTAGTGCTGCTTTTATGTTTAACTGGGATTTCACAGATACGCACGAGGCAGAGACAGCCCGCCTGCATTAGCAGGTTGAGCCACAGCCCACTAGATGGCGCACTGGAATTTGCGGTCACGGTGACACGCTGTTGAACTAAATAACTCTACTCATTAAATACATAGTGGATTAACTTGAACTGAATTACAGGTATTCACTTCATATGTGCTTGTTTTTTCTTTAGCTGACATGTCATTTGATCTGTTTAATACCCAACGATGGCATCAGGTGAAGAGAAAACCCATCATATGATACATCTTTGATGCCTCATCAATGTCTCATGTATGTGCGTAAAAACATGGCTGGCAAAAAAACAATTATGTAATAAATTGCTTTATTAAAACACTTGTAGGTAAACATAACAGTCCTACACCTCTCACTTGGCACTGAGGCCATTGTGGAACATTATGTGATACAACCAACCTTTTGTGAACCAACAGCTCTATGCTTATGGTAGTGTAACCGAGCTTTTTGGTGGGGAAGGCTTGATGCAAAGGCAAAGAAGGCGACAGCATTAACTTTCAAGGGACGTAACTTTTTATTCACTCCGGCCACGCTACCTCAGACTCAGACCCGTAAAACAAAACTCTTTTCCTTCTCACCACACCAACTCACTTCCTGTTTCACAATAAGAGCACATTAGGGTGGTGGCTACAAAAACACAGAAAAGTGGCTTACAGTAGTTCCATCATCAAATAAAAAAAACATCACTAAAGTAAACTCTACATTTGGGAACACAGTTCAATTAGATTTAAGAGAGCGTTTTCAAATGGCCTTGGGTTGTTGTTCACTATATTGTCAAAGATCAATTCAATATCACCAAATGTTTAATAA
This sequence comes from Proterorhinus semilunaris, assembly GCA_021464625.1. Lineage (NCBI taxonomy): Eukaryota > Metazoa > Chordata > Actinopteri > Gobiiformes > Gobiidae > Proterorhinus > Proterorhinus semilunaris. Next base: position 3,228,399 of record CM038352.1, read on the forward strand.
AGCAATTTATTACATAATTGTTTTTTTGCCAGCCATGTTTTTACGCACATACATGAGACATTGATGAGGCATCAAAGATGTATCATATGATGGGTTTTCTCTTCACCTGATGCCATCGTTGGGTATTAAACAGATCATATGACATGTCAGCTAAAGAAAAAACAAGCACATATGAAGTGAATACCTGTAATTCAGTTCAAGTTAATCCACTATGTATTTAATGAGTAGAGTTATTTAGTTCAACAGCGTGTCACCGTGACCGCAAATTCCAGTGCGCCATCTAGTGGGCTGTGGCTCAACCTGCTAGTGCAGGCGGGCTGTCTCTGCCTCGTGCAGGTGGGCTGTCTCTGCCTCGTGCGTATCTGTGAAATCCCAGTTAAACATAAAAGCAGCACTGAGCGCCAACTCCTGAAAAAGTGAGTCAAATGTGTGCGGGCCAAGTAAGTCTCGCTCAGAATAGGCTAAAGAAGACAAGTTCTTCAGGTGTGTCAAGGCGGACCATAATATGCGACGTACAGTCAACTCAGCTTCCGGTTGACCACAAACAAATAAAACAATATAACAAAATCAAATAAGGCTTCGTTAGTAATTTAAAATGCCATTTTTCGTTGTATGCATCATATACAAAAATCCAAATTGAAGCCATTTGGACTGATTTCGTTTCATTACCAAAAATGAGAAACGTTGTGTTTTGGTTAATTTGTTTTGGATTTTAATTTGAAAAACGATAAAAGGAAATATGCACGAACACTTTCATTCTGAAACGTGGAAACGAAAAATGAATTATACTTTATACACGGACCCTGCGCACTATCAGAGCAAAGTTCCAGAGTTTGTTCATCTTTATAAACAGCAATTGTCTTCATGAATATGTTCAGAAGCTACAAAAGAACCCTTTAAACCAGGGGTGTCAAACGTACGGCCCGCGGGCCAGAACCGGCCCGCCAGTGGGTTCAGTCCGGCCCACGGGGTAAATATGCATTATTAAAGAAGAATAAACTTCATTTTTTTTAAAATGTGCAGTTCTTATATTGTCCGCTAGGGGCGCTGTGTTTGAGTCGCTTTTCCTGCTTTTTCTGTTGACTCTGGCGCCTCTTCAGTGAAATGTCTTTGTCAAAAAAGAGAAAAGTGGACCTCTTCCAATATGTAAACAGTGATCCTTGTTGAATATTTTTACATTATTTTATCGATCGATATAATTGATAAATGTCGACATCTCTTTTGCAAGAAATTCCCTCTAATGAATACTTTGTAGCACTTTGAGAAACTTGTAAAGTGTAAGCTGTTGTTATTATTATTCATTTATTGGAAAAATCTTTTATTTTCCTGTTTACATTATATGAGGCAGCTGAATTTCGGCCCACGACCCAAAATGAGTTTGAAATATCCAATAAATTTCGTTTCACTTCATGATTGTCCCACTTGTTGGTTCTTCACAAAAAATTACAGTTTTATATCTTTATGTTTGAAGCCTGAGATGTGGCAAAAGGTCGAAAAGTTCAAGGGGACAGAATACTTTCGCAAGGCACTGTAAATCCCTTGAACCACTTGTCTTTCCAAAACTACCAAACATGCAATCGTTTAATCGATTTTAACCCTTTAAATGCCAGTTTTATTATGTAAACTTTGAAAAAAGTCTAACTTAAAAACAGAAAACCTTGAATATTTTCTGAATAATAAACATTAGAGAGCTGGGGCTTTGGTGGCATTTAGAGCCTTGGATGTGTCAAAGTTAGGACCAAAATTGATTTGACTGCATTAGTAGTTTTTCTGTAGTGGACGATTCTTTATGTCCAAATGTTCCTGGCCCCCATTATAAAGACATTCCTGACTTCCAATTTTCTCTGCTCTCCCATCACCATATAAAAGGCATATATTTTATAATGTCCGTATTTCATTTTGAACAAGAGTCAGATTTGACATTTTGTCTGTATTTTTTAGACCTTGTTCTTATTGTCGGCAGATGAACGAAATCATAGTATTTTTCCATTAGAATATAATGGGGCCATGGCAGAACCTGGGACTTTTCTGACATAAAACTTCAGATTTTAAATCTCACTGCAATACATGAAAAAAGTAACATATCTGTGATGTCAGTGTTTCATTTTGAAGAAAAAGGAATTGAATTTGACTTTTCCACTGCATTCCAGAATGTTCCACTTGTCTAACATTGTAACCGATGTATCTTCAGTCAGTTTATACTGAAGCTGTGGCCGAGGGGAAACAATAGGATTTGTTTGCCTTTGTGTTTCCTATAAAATATATGAATAATTTTAAAATTAACAAGTGATTTAGCGACTATAATGTGACTATAAAGTGTGAAGATTTTTACAGTTTAGAAATCTTCAACACCAAAAAAGCTAATTGAAGAGCATCACAATCAGTGGTTAGTTTTGAAGCAGAAAAGTCTCTGTTGAAAACGAGGCCATGTTTGTAAACCTGAGGGAAACACGAGAATAAATCCAGACTGCAGGTCTTTGTCCAGGTTTTTATGTGTGTTGAGGTCACTTTGAGCTGCTCATTCATATTTTTGCACAAAAACTCAAAAATGAGTTTAGGCTCCGCCCACCGCGCTCTGGTTATCACATAAACACAGAGTTTGCAGACTGTATAATATGGCAACAACACAGGCTTTACCAACTGTCAAAAAAGTTTAATTTGATCAAATACAGTAAAAATCTCAAATTTCACTCATCTCTTCCAAATGAAACCCTGATGTCACAGATTGAGTGATTTTATGGCGTATTTCAGTGAGATTTAAAAATGGAAGTTTTCAGGGTAAAGTCCATTGGAAAAGCCGTATTTCTATTATATTCAATAGGAAAAAATACTGTGATTTTATTCATGTCCAATCATGAGGTCCAATCTGATGAAAAGCAGTAAAAATAATCAATTTCATTCTTTTTCTTCCAAATGAAATGCTGACATTGTAAAAACTGAAGTTTTAAACAGCTCTGGAAGAGCAAAGAAAAACATGTATAACAGTATAATGGAAGTCAATGGGGCTGTTTCAGTCGCTGGCATTTTCAAATAAAGAATCATCCGCTACAGAAAAACTATAAATGCAGGAAAATCCATTTCGCTTCATCTGTGACACAAACACGGCTCTGGAAACAGACAAAGCCTCAGCTCTCTACATGTTATTATTCAAAATATAATCCCACTTTTGTGTAACAAGTTTTTTCAGTTTTCAGTTTTGAAACTGGGATTTTATGGGTTAAAATCCAGAAAATTGACATGTTTGGTAGTTTTGGAAAAGTTTCAAGTAGTTCATGTGATTTATACAAAAAGTGGAAAAAAATATAGAAAATTTAGATTTTATGGCTGTTTTTACCAGTACACATTTTTGTACACTAGGGGGCGAACGTATGGAAAGTTGTAAATCTCTCACTACAGAAAAACTACAAATGCAGTCAAAAAAATGTTTGGCTCATCTTTGACACGTCCAAGACTCTAAAATCCACCAAAGCCCCAGCTCTCCACTATTCATTATTCTAAAAATAATGAGGTTTTTATGTTGTTTTGTAACACGTTTTCGTTTTGAAACTGGCAAACAAAGTAAATCACGTTTAGTAGTTTTGAGAAGGTGAGGGCACGGTGGCACAGCGGTTAGAGCTCGTGCTTCACAGCTAGAAGGTCCGGGTTCAATTCCCACCTGGACGGGGCCTTTCTGTGGAGTTTGCATGTTCTCCCCGTGTCACAATGGGCCAGTATGAATGCGAGTGCACATCGGGGACAACGGATGCAAATTAGCCCAAGGCTACAATCCGATGTGGCTCGTTTACATGCATGAGACCCATTAACATGCACTGTCCCGACCAAATAAACCAATAAAAAAAAATCTTTAGATTTATGAAAAAAAATAAAAAAAATATGAAAGTATGTGGTTTTATAGCAGTTTGAAAAGTGTGTACACTAGGGTAACAAACGTATATATCCAATATAAAAGACATGAGAGGGAAAGAAAAAAAAATGTGGAAAATTTGGCTCAAAAGAACATTTTCTGCAGAAATCCACGTCTCAAGCTGCAACACAGACAAAATGGTCATCAAATGGAAAAAAAAAAGATGGATGACTACAATGTTTCTCAGCCGTCCATGGGTGGATTTTAGCCAAATACAAAACTCAGAGAAATGTTACACAGTGTTTGACACTTGAAGCCTCACAGTACTCAAGTTACATTCTCTCCAAGTACTTTTCTACTCCTATTTGAGTAGAAGTAAAAAGTAATTACCCTAATAAATACTCAAGTAAAGTTGTTTTAAAGTAACTATTTGTTTCTGAGTAAATATTTGGGCAGCTCGGTCAGGAACTCACATTAGAAAAACTAACAGCGAAGCCACTTAAAATGTCGACACGAAGATTTGCAGATTGAGATGTCGTGTTCTCGCCGGCGCAATGGAGCGGAAATGTCCCACGCTGCGTTTTCGCCCCCTACGCTGTGTTTCAACGTAGGGGGGATTTTCTGTGGGTTTTTTTTGTAATACAGGTAATACATTATTTTTAACTTGGGGTTGGACTATCCAGCTGCTCCCTGTGTGCAGGGAAGACCGCGCCTCAAAGTAACGAATTGGATCCGTGCGAGAGTCTTGGTTTATCTCGGGTCTGTTTCATGACTGATCACAAACGCTCCGTCTAAACCAGGGGTGTCCAAACGTTTTTCATGGGGGGGCCGAATATTGAAGTGTACACGGGATGAAGGGCCATAGTGCCCCTGGTCTAAACTCACCTTTTACACGAGTTAACAAATAATCCAAGTCCACGGAAAAGCGAAAGTACAGAAATCTGCACTGATATCGATGTCAGCGTTCCGCTAATAGCAGGGTTGCCAGGTCTGGGAAGCCAAACCCGTTCCAAAATATCTGATAAACCCGCGGACATACTGGAATTTTCAATATGTTTTACAAGTTAACAGAGCCCATGTGCTCCTGCGATGAAGAGAAACGGCCCTTTCTCCCTCTCGTATTGAAGAAGCAGCTCTTGGATTTGAGATTTTGTCATTCAAAATAGTGATTTTGGCCACGGACCCCCTCCAGTACCTCGCCGCACTTCAACCTGCCCGTGTACTGTGAAATAATCCTGGGGAGAACCCTGAGGTGGAACAATGTGGACCAAAGATTACGAGGTGGTGGAAAGAGGAGCAGAGTTTTTAAAAGTTCAACCTCAGAGCGATTGCAGACAGACAGAACTTCCTTTTCTTTCAAACTCATAGTCGGACATTTTAAAACTGTGTCATGTGACCAACAGCAGCCATTTTGTAACACGACCTTTCTGTTTCAGGAGCCGCGGCTGAAAACGGGAACTCAATACAAACAAGTAAATACACAAACACAGCTAACCACTCTGCCACTGACACAGCTAACCACTCTGCCACTGACACACAGCTAACCACTCTGCCACTGACACACAGCTAACCACTCTGCCACAGACACACAGCTAACCACTCTGCCACAGACACAGCTAACCACTCTGCCACTGACACACAGCTAACCACTCTGCCACTGACACACAGCTAACCACTCTGCCACAGACACAGCTAACCACTCTGCCACTGACACACAGCTAACCACTCTGCCACTGACACACAGCTAACCACTCTGCCACTGACACACAGCTAACCACTCTGCCACTGACACAGCTAACCACTCTGCCAGACACAGCTAACCACTCTGCCACTGACACAGCTAACCACTCTGCCACTGACACAGCTAACCACTCTGCCACTGACACAGCTAACCACTCTGCCACTGACACAGCTAACCACTCTGCCACTGACACACAGCTAACCACTCTGCCACTGACACACAGCTAACCACCCTGCCACTGACACACAGCTAACCACTCTGCCACTGACACAGCTAACCACTCTGCCACTGACACAGCTAACCACTCTGCCACTGACACAGCTAACCACTCTGCCACTGACACAGCTAACCACTCTGCCACTGACACAGCTAACCACTCTGCCACTGACACGGCTAACCACTCTGCCACTGACACAGCTAACCACTCTGCCACTGACACAGCTAACCACTCTGCCACTGACACAGCTAACCACTCTGCCACTGACACAGCTAACCACTCTGCCACTGACACAGCTAACCACTCTGCCACTGACACAGCTAACCACTCTGCCACTGACACAGCTAACCACTCTGCCACTGACACAGCTAACCACTCTGCCACTGACACAGCTAACCACTCTGCCAGACACAGCTAACCACTCTGCCACTGACACAGCTAACCACTCTGCCACTGACACACAGCTAACCACTCTGCCACTGACACAGCTAACCACTCTGCCACTGACACACAGCTAACCACTCTGCCACTGACACACAGCTAACCACTCTGCCACTGACACACAGCTAACCACTCTGCCACTGACACACAGCTAACCACTCTGCCACTGACACACAGCTAACCACTCTGCCACTGACACACAGCTAACCACTCTGCCACTGACACAGCTAACCACTCTGCCAGACACAGCTAACCACTCTGCCACTGACACAGCTAACCACTCTGCCACTGACACAGCTAACCACTCTGCCACTGACACAGCTAACCACTCTGCCACTGACACAGCTAACCACTCTGCCACTGACACACAGCTAACCACTCTGCCACTGACACAGCTAACCACTCTGCCACTGACACACAGCTAACCACTCTGCCACTGACACAGCTAACCACTCTGCCAGACACAGCTAACCACTCTGCCACTGACACAGCTAACCACTCTGCCACTGACACACAGCTAACCACTCTGCCACTGACACAGCTAACCACTCTGCCACTGACACAGCTTACCACTCTGCCACTGACACACAGCTAACCACTCTGCCACTGACACACAGCTAACCACTCTGCCACTGACACACAGCTAACCACTCTGCCACTGACACACAGCTAACCACTCTGCCACTGACACACAGCTAACCACTCTGCCACTGACACACAGCTAACCACTCTGCCACTGACACAGCTAACCACTCTGCCACTGACACAGCCAACCACTCTGCCACTGACACACAGCTAACCACTCTGCCACTGACACACAGCTAACCACTCTGCCACTGACACACAGCTAACCACTCTGCCACTGACACAGCTAACCACTCTGCCAGACACAGCTAACCACTCTGCCACTGACACAGCTAACCACTCTGCCACTGACACAGCTAACCACTCTGCCACTGACACACAGCTAACCACTCTGCCACTGACACACAGCTAACCACTCTGCCACTGACACACAGCTAACCACTCTGCCACTGACACACAGCTAACCACTCTGCCACTGACACACAGCTAACCACTCTGCCACTGACACACAGCTAACCACTCTGCCACACTGTTGTTTCAGAGCCGTACAGTCTGAGGTTGGTCGATGGTCACAGTCGGTGTCAGGGGCGGCTGCAGGTGCAGAGGGCGGGGCAGGACTGGACTGAAGTGAGACCAGTTTTTATCCCTCTGTGGTTTGGAAACAGAGTCTGTGCTGAGCTGGACTGTGGCTCTGCTCTGAGTGTGGAGGAGAAAACAGTTTCACACAGAGAAGCAGTTGATCTCCATTCTTTCCTCTGTGTCGACTCTTCACTGATCAAGTGTTTTCGCTCTGACCTAAGTCGCTCTGCCCGGAGTCTGGATCTGACCTGTTCAGGTGAGTCTGAAATACAACAATAATAAATAATCCTACTCATAGTTTTCAGTGATGTCACTTAAAGGGCAGTAACCATGGCGACCAGCGAAGGACTCAAAATGTTTTAATAAAAGTACAAATATAGGAGCAAAGACTTTACTGAACTATTAAAGTATCTACTTTCAAAAGTACTTACTGTAAAAAGTAGTATTTGAGACAGATTCAAAAAGAGTTCTTTAACCACTTCACTGGGAGGTCACCGAGTTAGGGCTGGGTGATTAGGCAATTTTTTTTTTTAATTATTATTATTTTTGTCTCCTGATCTTTCATATGAAGAAAACTGTCCAGCTCATTTATATTTAGATTCAAAATGTACAATAATTTTAACTTATTTGTTTTAAATATGCCTTGTCTGCTCTCAAAAGTAAAACTTCATAATAAGCCAAGAAGTTTCCAAAAGCGTTTTACTTTCATCGTCCTCGAGCTCTGCTGTGATCGACAGCCATCTCTATGGAGACTCACAGAAAGTATTGTAAATAGAATGGTAAACGTAAAATGTGTAGCGTGTAGAATGTTTTTCTCTTCTTTTTTTTCAGAATTCATTTATTGCTACAAAGGTTTATTTTATGAGACAGATCAAAAGTGTAGGCACTTTTACAGACGTTTTTTATTTGACATTAAACTATGATCACAAAAGGATCAGGAGCAGCTGAAACTCCGGCGTTAGTCAGCCCGGTGTCCGAACGCCAGCAGGGGGCACTACGCTGCTATAAGTCCCAGGGTTTAGCAAAACTAAAGGAAACGTTTATTTCTGCGATAAAAAACAACCAAACTCAAGAGACAGTGGAATAATCATGGATTCATATGTGTCAGATATGTTTTATTACACATGGATTTTACATGAATGAAGAAAACAGCCTCGATTATTGCCTTTTTGCACCCAGGTGCCCTTTGGGGCATGCCAAGTAGCAGTGTTGCCACAGATTACGTGAAAAAGTAATATATTACTGATTACTCCTTTTAAAAGTAACTTAGTTACTTTACTGATTACTTTTTTAAAAGTAACTAAGTTACATTACAAGTTACTTTATTAGTTACATTCAGATGCTGCCGACAACATCTCCACCGCCTCAACACTAATGACAAACCCTTGTACCAACACTCACTTTCTTGGAAGTGCATTTTAACAGTAACATCAACAAAGCGACGCAGACTCAGAAAAGTCACGTATTTCCATCTCTCTCCCCGAGACCCCCCCAGAGTCTTTAGGCTGAAAACGGGACATTATGTTACGTCACTCGTCGAGATGCAAAAATAAATGTCTTTTTTTTCAAAGAAAAATGACAAAATAGTAACTCCCAGTGATCTGGAAAAGTAACTTAAATCCGATTACTTGTTTGGAAATAGTAACGCGTTAGATTACTAGTTACTGAAAAAAGTAATCAGATTACAGTAATCCGTTACTAAGTAATCACTGCCAAGTTGCCCTTGAGACTTTTTCTTTTTAAATCTGATTCTTAAAAATACTGTTATTTCTGTTCTTGTGACTCAGTACGAGTTTAAAATAAAGCTATTTTGATATTCTCTTTTGAGCTTATCCTACTCTCGTTGCCATCGTTCGTTTAACTACACAAAATAATGGGGATCCGGGGGTCCTCCCTCAGGAATTCTTTAAAGAATAAACATAATTTCCTGCATTCTGGTGAATGTTGGTAGGTCTTGAACAGATATTGAAGAGTGGATATTTTTTTAGTTTAGTGTGCTCTTGACTCTGTGCTCTTGACTCTGTGCTCTTGACTCTGTGCTCTTGACCCTGTGCTCTTGACTCTCTGCTCTTGACTCTCTGCTCTTGACTCTCTGCTCTTGACTCTCTGCTCTTGACTCTCTGCTCTTGACTCCGTGCTCTTGACTCTCTGCTCTTGACTCCGTGCTCTTGACTCCGTGCTCTTGACTCCGTGCTCTTGACTCTCTGCTCTTGACCCCGTGCTCTTGACTCCGTGCTCTTGACTCTGTGCTCTTGACTCTCTGCTCTTGACTCTCTGCTCTTGACCCTGTGCTCTTGACTCTGTGCTCTTGACTCTCTGCTCTTGACTCTCTGCTCTTGACCCTGTGCTCTTGACCCTGTGCTCTTGACTCTGTGCTCTTGACTCTGTGCTCTTGACCCTGTGCTCTTGACTCTGTGCTCTTGACTCTCTGCTCTTGACTCTCTGCTCTTGACTCTCTGCTCTTGACTCTCTGCTCTTGACTCCGTGCTCTTGACTCTCTGCTCTTGACTCCGTGCTCTTGACTCTCTGCTCTTGACCCCGTGCTCTTGACTCCGTGCTCTTGACTCCGTGCTCTTGACTCCGTGCTCTTGACTCTCTGCTCTGACCCCGTGCTCTTGACCCTGTGCTCTTGACTCTCTGCTCTGACTCCGTGCTCTTGACTCCGTGCTCTTGACTCCGTGCTCTTGACTCCGTGCTCTGACTCTGTGCTCTGACCCCGTGCTCTTGACTCCGTGCTCTTGACTCCGTGCTCTTGACTCCGTGCTCTTGACTCTCTGCTCTTGACCCCGTGCTCTTGACCCTGTGCTCTTGACTCTCTGCTCTTGACTCCGTGCTCTTGACCCCGTGCTCTTGACTCCGTGCTCTTGACTCCGTGCTCTTGACCCTGTGCTCTTGACCCTGTGCTCTTGACTCTCTGCTCTGACTCCGTGCTCTTGACCCTGTGCTCTTGACCCTGTGCTCTTGACCCTGTGCTCTTGACCCTGTGCTCTTGACCCTGTGCTCTTGACCCTGTGCTCTGACTCCGTGCTCTTGACCCTGTGCTCTTGACCCTGTGCTCTGACTCCGTGCTCTTGACTCTGTGCTCTTGACTCTGTGCTCTTGACTTTATTTCCCACTGACGGCGACGCTCTGCACACACCCACATCAGAGACACTGAAACTCTAGGAAACATTACTGACCTTTTCTACATAAAGGAGAGACTTACTGCAGAGCAGCTCAGACTGTGATCTCATCTTCATACACAGACTCGGTGCGGCTGGTCGGGGGGCGGAGCTCGTGTTCAGGATCTCTGCAGATCCAGGACCAGTCCTTGGCCCAGTCCTGGGCCGGGGTCTGTGAGGGGGCCTTGGACCGTCGCGGGGCAGAGGTGCTGTGCAGGGAGCTGGGCTGTGGGGCTCCTCTCCTCCAGGGGGCGCTCTCTCCTCTGGGGCAGACGTTCCACTGTGAGGGCCACGAGTCTAAGCTGATGGACTGTCCCCGGACCAGGACCGGCCCAGAGACCTGCCCCACTCTCAACCTCACCTGCACAGGTAAAGGGGCAGGGTCAGGGGCGGGGCCTGTAAAGGGGCGGGGCTCACCTGTGTCTTGTGTTCAGAGCCGCTGAGGCTGGTGGGAGGGGCCAGTCGCTGTGAGGGGACGCTGGAGGCGGAGCTCGGAGGAGAGTGGAGACGAGTAAAGCCCTATAACCACTGGGACCTGAGGGTGACGGCCGGCGTGTGTCGAGACCTGGACTGTGGCTCCGCTGTTTCTATAGAACAGAGAAGGTTTGCCTGGAGTAAAGTGTGGCTCATCGATGCTGACTGTGTGAAGAAGAACTTTGCTGTGAGAGACTGTGTCGCCGACAGTTACTCATATGAGTCCCCCCTACTGGTTTGTTCAGGTACTGCACATTTAAATCCTTAATCTATTCTTCTCCAGAGCTGCTCAGAATCTCTGCTCAGTCAGTTCATTGAATGTGGTGGTGCCCCCTAGAGGAGGACACAGAGTGTGCAGAACTAACACAGATAATCCTCTGCTCCCATTGGCCAAAGCGGAAAGTACTCAGTTACTTATACTCAAGTACTTTTATTCAGCTGTTTCAATTAACTACACAGAGTATCACACATCTACTGCAGTCATTTATTTAGAAGTAACAGTACTCTTATTTAAATAAGCCAGTAAAAAGTATGAATCTAATTTAATCTTCAATTTTATTTTATTTCGTATCATTACTTACTGTTGTCTATTATTTATGGATTATTCTTTGGAATTTTCACATTGTGTGTTTTGTCCTTTTTACATGAAATTGAAACATAAATCAGACTTTAACTTCAAAACCCAAGTATTTCACCAAGTACCTCATTATCAGAATCAGAATAGTTTTTATTGCCATTGTCTGAGAACAGGTTCACAAACTAGGATTATTTTTATTTTTATTGATGCAGACGTGCAACATAAAACATATAACACCGAATTTTAGATTAAAAAATAATCTAAATGTACCAAACTAGCGATGGCCAAAAACCTCGGCGCTCCGGAGCTTGCGTCGCTCTTCCTGAAGCAGATTGCCTCGACACACATCTTGGTCACGTGACTGTCTCGAAAACGGCCTCATTCTGTGAGATGCGTATCGTGTCTTAAAGCGGGTCATCGGCTCAGAGCGTTTCCCCCATTTCCCATTTAAGGGCCTTCATGTGGTGAACGTGGCTGTGGGCCAGCCAGAATAAGTTTTATATCTAGGCCTATATATTTTTGTATTCTTTACAACGTCCTGCTTTTGAAGAGATACTAAAGCAGGCGTGGAAGGCTGACCAGGTGAGGGCAACGTAAGGAGCAAATAGTGGCTAAATTAGCTCTGACTGAATGAAGTAAAAAGATGGCGCATTGATGTCCTGCCTTTAGCAGCGGAGCCACAGGTGACTGAGGCCCCGCCCACTGGAGCTCCGTGAAGCTCAGACCCACGTCAAAGAAAATGACTCTTATTTATCGGTCTATAATTGATTTGATCATTCAAACATCAATATCAGGCTGCAAATAATAAAACTGTTACACGTTTGTTTGAAACTTTTCTTGCACTCTTCTCTCCTCACTAACCAAACGGTCCACCTGGAGAGGACAGCCCTCTGCCTCTGACCACACGGTCCACATGGAGAGGACAGCCCTCTGCCTCTGACCACACGGAGAGGTCAGCCCTCTGCCTCTGACCACACGGTCCACATGGAGAGGACAGCCCTCTGCCTCTGACCACACGGTCCACCTGGAGAGGACAGCCCTCTGCCTCTGACCACACGGTCCACATGGAGAGGACAGCCCTCTGCCTCTGACCACACGGTCCACCTGGAGAGGTCAGCCCTTTGCCTCTGACCACACGGTCCACCTGGAGAGGACAGCCCTCTGCCTCTGACCACACGGTCCACATGGAGAGGACAGCCCTCTGCCTCTGACCACACGGTCCACCTGGAGAGGTCAGCCCTTTGCCTCTGACCACACGGTCCACCTGGAGAGGACAGCCCTCTGCCTCTGACCACACGGTCCACATGGAGAGGACAGCCCTTTGCCTCTGACCACACGGTCCACCTGGAGAGGACAGCCCTCTCCTCACTGACCACACGGTCCACCTGGAGAGGTCAGCCCTCTCCTCACTGACCACACGGTCCACCTGGAGAGGTCAGCCCTCTCCTCACTGACCACACGGTCCACCTGGAGAGGACAGCCCTCTCCTCACTGACCACACGGTCCACCTGGAGAGGTCAGCCCTCTCCTCACTGACCACACGGTCCACCTGGAGAGGTCAGCCCTCTCCTCACTGACCACACGGTCCACCTGGAGAGGACAGCCCTCTCCTCACTGACCACACGGTCCACCTGGAGAGGTCAGCCCTCTCCTCACTGACCACACGGTCCACATGGAGAGGTCAGCCCTCTCCCTCTGACCGTTTGACACGGTCAACCACGGTTGACATCCCTAACGTGAAAGCGACCCTTACAAAGCGTATGGGCTGGATATGGGCTTAAATATTGGGGAGATCCTGGTGTAGACCATGGGGGTATACAGTCCCGGCGTCAAGAGGGGGCGTGAGGGGGCGTCGCCCCCTCACGCGGACAGTCCCGCCCCCTCAGTCAAAATCAGTCATTTTTTATATATATTGTTTTCAGTCTATGATGTGTTCAAAACAACCCAAAACTTGGAAGAAACTGCACTGACTCTAATGAACAGTTTTGGAAATTAAAATTCAGAGTTTCCAGTGGTCCTTGAACCCATCACGCACCTCTCTACTATGTCATCAGTGCATCATCCCGCAATAAGGAGTAGCCTGTAGCCAGCAGCTATATTTTCTGTTCAAAAGGGAACAGCTGATGTTTATAACACAGCACGTCTGTGTCTCTACCACGTCATTTCTCCTCCGGTTTCAAAAACTGACTCCAAATCCGCAAAGATAGGCCTGTGTTTGTGAGCGTGCGAAAACATATGCGTGTCCCTCATTGGTCAGGGGTGTCAACAGTGTCACAACATCGCAGTGCAAGGCTGCTACGAAGCCTTCAACTTGGCTATAGTTCTATCAAATGGAGATAAAAGTCGGCGACACGAAGAAGCTGGACGTATTTCAGTGGATTTAATAAGAAAATGAGACGCGCTCCAAGATGGAGGAGGCGGAGGAGACGGCGGAGAAAGCGGAGAGGCGAGCCGCTAGTGGCGAGGTGAAGCTGAACAGTCCATCTCCAAACTCAGTAAGTGCCGCTAAACTCTGTTCGCGGTTGAAATTTTGCTTGAAAAGGTGGTTCTCGCGAACGTTTGGTGATATAAAGTTGTGCTTTTTCGTGTGGGAATCGCTGTGGCCATGAAATGAGCTGTTTGTGCCGCTGTTTTGACAGAAATGACGAGGGAGGCGCGGCGGTGTTTTCCGTCTTTATTTCACTTTATTTCGCTTTCTGTGTGTTCACTATGGGGTAAAATCACCCACGTTTCTCCTGTGCGTCCAAAATCGGGCTTAAAAAATCAAACATGTTTGATTTCCTGCGACTGTAGTCCAGTTGCGTCTGACTGCCGCCCACACTACACGATTCAAACGCGAGTCCAGTCACTGAGAATTGTATCAAAATCGGGCATAAAAATCGTGTAGGGTGTGCTGACGCTGACCTTAACGTCGTCGCCCCCCCTTGGTTTTCAGCCGCCCCCCCTTCTGTACTGAGCTGGCGCCGGGACTGGGGGTATAGTTAAAGAGGGACGAGTTAGCCCTAAAACAAGTTATTTTTCCGGCAAGAGCTCATTCCAAGATGCTTCAGAACAAACGTCGAGCTGACGTGTGTTCAGAGCATGTGACTTCAATAAGCACAAGTCCAACTAGAGGCGTTGGGCACAATTTTTACGCCCAAAAAGCGCTCGGTCTGAACACAGCAGATTGAGATCGAACAATGTGCACCGAAGGCAGCCACGGTGCTTTCGTGCGCGCTGTTGTGTCTGTTATTGTGCGTTTACTGTGTGTCCGCGTTCTCTTACACCCGTGAAGAGCTTCTGAACATCAGGTCGATCACCTCTACGGACCTACTGCCAGTTTTTTTGGCAACAGCCGCGGATTTGGTCCACTTTTTGACCAAACGAGTGAGACGCCGCCGGAGGGGAAAGCGTGCGGGGGCCCTTGTTCGCCTTCGCAGGCGCGGTGCACGCACGCCTTTACCTGGCGTATTCCTCACGAACGCTCGCTCACTTCCCAACAAGATGGACGAACTAGCGCTGCTGATGAGAAGAAACAAGGACCTCTCCTCGTCCTGCGCTCTCTGTTTCACGGAGACATGGCTGAGCGCGAAGGTCCCGGACAGCGCGGTTCACCTGGAGGGCTTCCAGCTCCTCCGCGTGGATCGGGACCCGAGGCTCTCCGGGAAAACAAAAGGCGGTGGAGTTTGTTTCTACATCAACAGCAGCTGTTGTTCTGATGTGACTGTGATCTCCCAACACTGCTCTCCTGCTCTGGAACATCTCATCATTAACTGTAAGCCTTTTTATTCACTGCGGGAAATAGTTTCATTCATTCTGGTGGCGGCTTATCTACCGCCGGGCACGGACATTCTCGAAGCTCAGCGCGCGCTCGCGGAGCAGATACTACACACGGAGCGGACCTTCCCGGATTCTCTTGTTATCGTGCTTGGTGACTTTAACAAGGGGAACCTGAGCCAGGAATTACCCAAATACAGACAGTTTATTAAATGCCCCACCAGAGAGGAGAACACGCTGGATCACTGTTACACTACAATACGCAACGCATACCACGCTGTCCCCCGCGGGTGCACTGGGACTTTCAGATCACGTGATGGTCCACTTAATCCCCTCATACAGACAAAGACTGAAACTCGCTAAACCTGTAGTGAGCACAATAAAGACGTTCACCACTGAGGCTGTGGAGGAGCTGCGCTCATGTTTGGAGACAACAGACTGGGAAGCGTTAAAGGCTGGTAACAACCTGGATGAATATACGGACACTGTGACCTCATACATCCAGTTCAATGAGGCGCGCATCATACCAACGCGCACTAGGGTTTGTTTCAACAATGATAAGCCCTGGTTCACCCCCAAACTCCGACACCTACGAAAGGAGAAAGAGACGGCCCACAAAAATGGAGACAGAATCCATTACAGGGAGGCAAGGTACAGCTTTAGCAGGGAAGTGGAGAAAGCTAAAGCTGCATACTCTGCCCGTCTCCAACATCAGTTCTCCTCCAATGACTCTGGAGCAGTGTGGCGGGGTCTTAGGGCTATCACTAACTACAAGCCCAAGGCCCCCCGGGCTCTGAACAACCTGTGCCTCGCCCAGAGTCTGAATACACATTACGACCCCAGCACTTTATCAAAGGCCTCCACAAACCCTCCCTCCCCCCCTGCTCTCTCCATCAGTGAGGAGGAAGTGCGTCGGCAATTCCTGAAGCTGAACCCACGGAAGGCCCCTGGGCCGGATGGTGTCTCCCCCTCCACCCTGAGACACTGCGCGGATCAGCTGGCTCCCGTCTTCACAGACATTTTCAACACCTCCCTGGAGTCATGCCACGTGCCGTCCTGCTTCAAATCGTCCACCATCGTCCCTGTCCCTAAGAAACCACGGATCACAGGACTTAATGACTACAGGCCGGTGGCACTGACGTCTGTGGTCATGAAGACTTTTGAGCGCTTGGTCCTGCCCCACCTCAAGGACATCACCGCCCCCCTCCTGGACCCGCTGCAGTTTGCCTACAGAGCCAACAGGTCTGTGGACGACGCAGTCAATCTGGCCCTCCACTTCATCCTGGAGCATCTGGACTCAGCAGGAACCTACGCCAGGATCCTGTTTGTGGACTTCAGCTCCACTTCAACACCATCCTCCCTGGACTGCTACGAGACAAGCTCTACCAGCCCAGCGTGCCTGACTCCCTCTGCAGGTGGATCACTGACTTCCTGACGGACCGGAGACAGCACGTGCGGCTGGGGAAGATCGTCTCGGACACTTGGACTACAAACACTGGGACTCCTCAGGGCTGTGTACTTTCCCCCTGGCTCTTCTCCATGTACACAAACTGCTGCACCTCCAGTCACCAGTCCGTTAAACTGATCAAGTTTGCGGACGACACCACCCTCATCGGGCTCATCTCGGACGGTGATGAGTCCGCCTACAGGAGGGAGGTGGAACGGCTGGCGTCCTGGTGCAGCCACAACAACCTGGACTATTCACCCCTCTCCCCTCAGGCAGGAGGCTACGGTCTATCCAGACCCATACCTCCCGCCACTTGAACAGTTTTTTCCCTCCGCCATCAGACTCATGAACAATAACAAGACCCAATAACTTAGTCACAGACTCATGGATGTATCTGCTCTTTTGCACTGTGTGGTGTTTCCACACTTAGACCCGCTACTGTCACTTATCACTTTACTTTTTACAATATTCATCTGTAAATATAATCCCACTGTTGTTCGAAGTCTATTGTTGTCATCTTACCATATTTTACTTTTTATTTGGTATCTTATTTATTAATATTCCTTATGCATGCCCCCTAAAGCCTTATAGTTTAAAGTTTTATAGCTTAATTTTATCTAAATTCTGTGTTATATGTTTTATGTCGCACGTCCGCATCAAGAAAAATTCCTAGCTTGTGAACTTGTTCTCAAACAATGGCGAATAAAATCTATTCTGATTCTGATTCTGAAAAGGAGCAGTGTTTGTAAAAGTTCTTCCACTTCTTTCAAACTGACAAATCACAGCTCAGAACTTTTCAGAATCCATCTTCTCTCTCAGCCCTGACTCTTTTAATCCACTTCAAAATGTCAAAGTAAAGAGTTTTCAAATAGTTTTGAAGTAAAGTAAAAGTAACTTAAAATAACAGTTTTTACTGATACTTTTGACTTTATTTCCCACTGACGGCGACGCTCTGCACACACCCACATCAGAGACCCTGAAACTCTAGGAAACATTACTGACCTTTTCTACATAAAGGAGAGACTTACTGCAGAGCAGCTCAGACTGTGATCTCATCTTCATACACAGACTCGGTGCGGCTGGTCGAAGGGCGGGGCCTGTGTTCAGGATCTCTGCAGATCCAGGACCAGTCCTTGGCCCAGTCCTGGGCCGGGGTCTGTGAGGGGGCCTTGGACCGTCGCGGGGCAGAGGTGCTGTGCAGGGAGCTGGGCTGTGGGGCTCCTCTCCTCCAGGGGGCGCTCTCTCCTCTGGGGCAGACGTTCCACTGTGAGGGCCACGAGTCTAAGCTGATGGACTGTCCCAGGACCAGGACCGGCCCAGAGACCTGCCCCACTCTCAACCTCACCTGCACAGGTAAAGGGGCGGGGCCAGGGGTGGGGCCTGTATGGAGGCGGTGCTCACCTGTGTCTTGTGTCCAGAGCCGCTGAGGCTGGTGGGAGGGGCCCGTCGCTGTGAGGGGACGCTGGAGGCGGAGTTCAGAGGAGAGTGGAGACGAGTGACGACCTCTGACCAATATGACTCCTACGACTCCTTTGACCTGGAGGCGGCGGCCGTCGTGTGTCGGAGCCTGGACTGTGGCTCTGCTGTTTCTACAGAAAAGAGACGAGGGTTCAACAGCAGTGAGGTGTGGAGCATCAGGACTTACTGTGTGAAGAGGAAGGCTGCTGTGAGAGACTGTGTCTACGGTGGTTATTCAGATGGTTCCCTCCTCCTGGTTTGTTCAGGTACATTTAAATCCTCAAACCTCTTCTTCTTCAGAGCTGCTCAGAATCTCTGCTTAGTGTCAGTTCATTGAATGTCACGGTGCCCCCTAGAGGAGGAAACAGAACTAACACAGATAATCCTCTGCTCCCATTGGCCAATGCGGGAGTACTCAGTTAAATAAAAGTACTTGAGTAAAAGTAACTGTTTCAACTAACTGCACATAGAGTATCAAACAGTACTTTCATCTACTGCAGTAATTTATTTTGAAGTAGCAGTACTCTTATTTAAGTAAACCAGTATAGAGTAAAA
This sequence comes from Proterorhinus semilunaris, assembly GCA_021464625.1. NCBI lineage: Eukaryota > Metazoa > Chordata > Actinopteri > Gobiiformes > Gobiidae > Proterorhinus > Proterorhinus semilunaris. The sequence continues at coordinate 3,247,234 of CM038352.1, forward strand.
ATCTGATTTAATCTTTAAGTAAGGGATAATGTATAGAATACTGGTCATTATCGGGAAAATAAGTAGACAGGGCGAACCGGACTTTATTTCCGCGAAAAGTTTGTGCGTCGCTTGGCAACGTTTGTTGTGATTCCCAGCAGTGTGGCTAGGCTAGTAGCACCAAGGCTAGCTATTTATTGCTAGCCTAGCTACTTAGTTGAAGGTGCAGTTGGAGAGGAGGAAAAGTGATAAATCTACTACGAGTAGTACTTCTGATATAACTAAAGTGTAGACTGCTTTACTCTAGTATTGCACCATTTAGGTGCAAATCTACTAAAATCAAACCAGACCCGTGGCTCAATGAAACCACCCGAGCTCTGAGGCAGCAATGCAGACAGGCTGAGCGCAGGTACAGGAAGGACAAGCTTCAGGTGTCTGTGGAGATCCTGAGGGAGAGCCTTGCCAGCTACCAAAAGGCAGTCAGAGAGGCTAAATGCCAATACCTATCAAATATTGTCTCCTCCAGCTCTAGCAACCCTAGGGTGCTTTTTAACACAATACAGTCTGTGATTAGTCCACCTGGCAGTGTGCTAAAGAATGTTTCTGAGTCTACATGTAATGGATTCCAGGAGCATTTTGTGGACAAAGTGGCATCCGTGAGGATGGGCATTGGCTGTAATGCTCACTCTGTTGACTTGTATACCCCTCCACTGCCCCCTGCTGTTCTCAGAGAGTTTGAGCCTGTGACACTGACTCTCCTCTCTGAGGTGGTCCAGGGGATGAGACCCACAGGTTGTCCTCTGGATATCGTTCCATCTAAGGTTCTCAAACATGCTTTTGACACCGTGGGCCCATACCTTGACTGACCGGAGCTTTGTTGTGATGGTCGATGACTATTCCTCCTCCTCCACCCCGTTGTCATCTGGGGTGCCACAGGGTTCCATCCTTGGCCCGGTCCTGTTCTCACTTTACATGCTGCCACTCGGGTCCATCATTGCCAGACATAATTTATCATTCCATCTTTATGCTGACGATGTCCAGGTCTATTTACCAGTGCTCCCTAACACTGCCACCGCTCTTGACTCCCTCCATCACTGCCTTTCGGACATTAAACAATGGCTCGCGCAGAATTTTCTCCACCTCAATGAAACAAAATCCGAATTTATTATTTTTGGCTCCGGGGACGTTCCTCAGATTCAGTCCAGGGTCATGGGTCCAGTCCGTGATGCCGTCAGGAACCTGGGAGTTGTCTTTGACCGAGAACTGAACTTTAAACAACAACTAAATGCTGTTGTCAAAGCCAGCTTTTTTCAGTTGCGCCTTTTGACCAAGGTGAAGCCCTTTCTCTCACGCCAAGACCTCGAGAAGGCAACGCACGCGTTTATCAGTTCTCGGTTGGACTATTGCAACGCTCTCTACTCTGGCCTCCCACAGTCGTCACTCCACCGGTTACAGTTAGTGCAGAAGCAGCAGCCCGTCTTCTCACTGGTTCATCCAGACACAGCCACATCACTCCCGTCCTCTCCTCCCTGCACTGGCTCCTGGTCCGTTTTCGGATTGATTTTAAAATGTTAATGCTTGTTTTTAAAGCTCTTCATGGTCTCGCTCCGTTATATCTGACTGAGTTGTTGACCGTACATCGCCCCAGCAGTGCTCTCCGGTCTGCCAAGCAAATGGTTCTGGACGTGCCCAGGTCCCACTACAAACAGTGGGGCGATCGTGCCTTTAGGGTTGCAGCGCCTAAACTGTGGAACAGCCTGCCCCTCAGTCTACGTGTTCTCACGGACCTGTCCCTGTTTAAATCCAGATTAAAGACTCATCTGTTCAAATTTGCTTTTAATACTTAGGGCACACTTAATTGTGTCTGGGTTGTAATCATTTTGTGTTTTTATATTGTTTAAATCTTTCTGTGAAGCACTTTGGTCCTCCTGGTGTTGTAAAGTGCTATATAAATAAACCTTGATTGATTGATTGATTGATACCTTCTCACTTTGTTCAATAGCAGCCTAAGCACTGGTTCTGTCCCTGCAGCCTTCAAGCATGCCGTGGTTAGGCCACTGTTAAAAAAACCTAATCTAGATCCTGCTGTTCTGTAAAATTTTTGACCCGTCTCTCACCTTCCATTTTTGTCTAAGGTTTTAGAGAAGCTAATCTTCATTCAGTTGCAGTCTTTTTTGGAAAATAATTCTATTTTTGAGAAATTTCAATCAGGCTTCAGATCGCGTCACAGCAGGGAGTCAGCCCTTCTTAAAGTGCACAACGACATTCTGCTGTCTTTGGATTCGAAGCAGCCAGTGCTTTTGATGATGCTGGACCTGACTCAGTTCTCCTTTCCCGGCTGGCGGAGCATGTTGGTGTTCAGGGCACGGTCCTGCAGTGGTTTAGGTCCTACCTGACTGACCGGAGCTTTGTTGTGATGGTCGATGACTATTCCTCCTCCTCCACCCTGTTGTCATCTGGGGTGCCACAGGGTTCCATCCTTGGCCTGGTCCTGTTCTCACTTTACATGCTGCCACTCGGGTCCATCATTGCCAGACATAATTTATCATTCCATCTTTATGCTGACGATGTCCAGGTCTATTTACCAGTGCTCCCTAACAATGCCACTGCTCTTGACTCCCTCCATCACTGCCTTTCGGACATTAAACAATGGCTCGCGCAGAATTTTCTCCACCTCAATGAAACAAAATCCGAAATTATTATTTTTGGCTCCGGGGATGTTCCTCAGATTCAGTCCAGGGTCATGGGTCCAGTCCGTGATGCCGTCAGGAACCTGGGAGTCGTCTTTGACCGAGAATTGAACTTTAAACAACAAATAAATGCTGTTGTCAAAGCCAGCTTTTTTCAGTTGCGCCTTTTGACCAAGGTGAAGCCCTTTCTCTCACGCCAAGACCTCGAGAAGGCAACGCACGCGTTTATCAGTTCTCGTTTGGACTATTGCAACGCTCTCTACTCTGGCCTCCCACAGTCGTCACTCCACCGGTTACAGTTAGTGCAGAATGCAGCAGCCCGTCTTCTCACTGGTTCATCCAGACACAGCCACATCACTCCCGTCCTCTCCTCCTGCACTGGCTTCCGGTCCGTTTTCGGATTGATTTTAAAATGTTAATGCTTGTTTTTAAAGCTCTTCATGGTCTCGCTCCGTTATATCTGACTGAGTTGTTGACCGTACATCGCCCCAGCAGTGCTCTCCGGTCTGCCAATCAAATGGTTCTGGACGTGCCCAGGTCCCACTACAAACAGTGGGGCGATCGTGCCTTTAGGGTTGCAGCGCCTAAACTGTGGAACAGCCTGCCCCTCAGTCTACGTGTTCTCACGGACCTGTCCCTGTTTAAATCCAGATTAAAGACTCATCTTTTCAAACTTGCTTTTAATACTTAGGGCACACTGAATTGTGTCTGGGTTGTAATCCTTTCGTGTTTTTATATTGTTTAAATCTTTCTGTGAAGCACTTTGGTCCACCTGGTGTTGTTGTAAAGTGCTATATAAATAAACCTTGATTGATTGATTGATTGATTGACTCAAGGAAATGTAGATGAGTAAATTAACTAATTACTAACCATTCATTAAAAATTCACCAAGTACCTCATTATTTTTACTTTAGTAGTTGTTTGGTTCACTATTTTTGTAGTGTATGTTGAGTAAAATCATTTCAAAGTAGCGTGACTCTTATTTCAGTGAATATTATGGCCTCCGCCTCTGCCCATTGGTCGGTTTAGTCACATGACCATAAGGTCTGAACATTTCCACATCACCCTTTGTCTCCACAGAGCTGCTGAACGTCCCGGAGGTGTCTGTGTCTGAGGGGGTGTGGGCGTCCCTGGGAGAGGGCGAGGTCTGGGTGCAGATGGGGGCAGATTTCCGGGTCAAATGTTCCGTGGAGCCTCAGTACCCGGGAGGCTCCTTCCAGCTGCTCTCTCCCACTCTCAACCTCACCCTGCCAGCTGTCAATCACTCTGCCCACTTCCTGTTTACTGACGCTGGCCCCGCCCTCAAAGGGAACTACACCTGTGTTTACCTCCTGCAGATGTTCAACCACAGCTTCTCCTCCAACAGCTCCCTCCACATCCATTCAGGAGGTAAGGCAGGGGGGGGGGGGGCATTTACATTTCACCAGGGGCCACATGAGAAGCTTGAATTGAGTCAGAGGGTCGCACCAACAATCACTCCGACTTATTCTGCTCAACTTTATCCTAATGTAAAATGCACTCAATTATGTATTTAGAATAGATGGTACTGGTATTCGGTAGAACTATAATAATCCGTAAATATTTAGCCATATCAGGTCTAAACCACATGTAAACCAGGCCAAAAACAGGTTTACTCAGAACTAAAGACAAAGGCCACAGGAGGATTAACGTCTTCACCAAGACCCCAGTGTTTCTCAACTCTACCATAACTCTACCATAACTCTACCATAGCTCTACCATAACTCTACCATAACTCTACCATAACTCTACCATAGCTCTACCATAACTCTACCATAGCTCTACCATAGCTCTACCATAGCTCTACCATAGCTCTACCATAGCTCTACCATAACTCTACCATAACTCTACCATAACTGTACCATAGCTCTACCATAGCTCTACCATAACTCTACCATAACTCTACCATAACTCTACCATAACTCTACCGGGTGAGGAAGCCTGTGGGTCATTCTCTCATATTCCCCCGGATCCGATAAGAATAAATCTAATGTCTGAACTTGTGTGTTTTAATCTGTTATTGATTCTGTGGCAGAATCAACAGAGCGTTTCCAGGTCAGTTGTGTCAAAAGCTAAATAGGAAACATTTCCTAACAGTGGCACAGAATCAACACCTCCGCCACATATTGCGGCCGGTGTTTGCGCATAGTCGTGGCATCAAGCGCTTCTGCGGGGGCTGCTGCATCTGTCCCTCCGCCCGCCCCGGATCTGACTTCTACTTAAGCGGGCGCTGCTGCCCCGTCCCCCCGGCCACCTCCCACTCAGCCCCGGGCCGGACTTCAGTGCGTAGCGCCTGTTCCGTCCTCCTTCAGCCCGCTGTCCATCGGTCTCATTTGTCTTTCTGCTACTGGACCTTATTTGACCTATATCTGATAAACTACGTGTGCATTTAGATCGCTTCTTTTCACGCTGACTTTTAGGAGTAACGTTGCTGAGCAGGGAGCCGAAGCTCATTTCCGCAGAGCAGCTAGTTCTGGGCAGTGTTTTATCAAACTTGTGTGGACTCAGACTGTCAGAGGCTACAGCCGATGTAGTGCCTCTGAGTCTGAGTGCTGAACTACAGCACTTGTCCGCTGTGCCTGCATGTCTGCTCCGCCCACTTTCCCCCGCTGAGCGGACACAGAAGAGACGCACAGATCTCTAATGATACAGAAGAAAAAAGGCACAAACACTGGGGAGCTTTTGGACATGAGCTGTTCTGTCTATGATGGACAGTGCAATACAAATGTAAAATAAAAAAAATAAAAAAGGCATCTGTTCAATTCTGATATAACTTCTCTTGAAAGTGTAGACTGCTTTACTCAAGGAAATGTAGATGAGTAAATTAACTAATTACTAACCATTCATAAAAAATTCACCAAGTACCTCATTATTTTTACTTTAGTAGTTGTTTGGTTCACTATTTTTGTAGTGTATGTTGAGTAAAATCATTTCAAAGTAGCGTGACTCTTATTTCAGTGAATATTATGGCCTCCGCCTCTGCCCATTGGTCGGTTTAGTCACATGACCATAAGGTCTGAACATTTCCACATCACCCTTTGTCTCCACAGAGCTGCTGAACGTCCCGGAGGTGTCTGTGTCTGAGGGGGTGTGGGCGTCCCTGGGAGAGGGCGGGGTCTGGGTGCAGATGGGGGCAGATTTCCGGGTCAAATGTTCCGCGGAGCCTCAGTACCCGGGAGGCTCCTTCCAGCTGCTCTCTCCCACTCTCAACCTCACCCTGCCAGCTGTCAATCACTCTGCCCACTTCCTGTTTACTGACGCTGGCCCCGCCCTCAAAGGGAACTACACCTGTGTTTACCTCCTGCAGATGTTCAACCACAGCTTCTCCTCCAACAGCTCCCTCCACATCCATTCAGGAGGTAAGGCAGGGGGGGGGGGCAATTACATTTCACGAGGGGCCACATGAGAAGCTTGAATTGAGTCAGAGGGTCGCACCAACAATCACTCCGACTTATTCTGCTCAACTTTATCCTAATGTAAAATGCACTCAATTATGTATTTAGAATAGATGGTACTGGTATTCGGGAGAACTATAATAATCCGTAAATATTTAGCCATATCAGGTCTAAACCACATGTAAACCAGGCCAAAAACAGGTTTACTCAGAACTAAAGACAAAGGCCACAGGAGGATTAATGTCTTCACCAAGACCCCAGTGTTTCTCAACTCAATTCATGACTCTACCATAGCTCTACCATAGCTCTACCATAGCTCTACCATAACTCTACCATAGCTCTACCATAGCTCTACCATAGCTCTACCATAGCTCTACCATAACTCTACCATAGCTCTACCATAGCTCTACCATAGCTCTACCATAGCTCTACCATAACTCTACCATAACTCTACCATAACTCTACCATAACTCTACCATAACTCTACCATAACTCTACCATAACTCTACCATAACTCTACCATAACTCTACCATAGCTCTACCATAGCTCTACCGGGTGAGGAAGCCTGTGGGTCATTCTCTCATATTCCCCCGGATCCGATAAGAATAAATCTAATGTCTGAACTTGTGTGTTTTAATCTGTTATTGATTCTGTGGCAGAATCAACAGAGCGTTTCCAGGTCAGTTGTGTCAAAAGCTAAATAGGAAACATTTCCTAACAGTGGCACAGAATCAACACCTCCGCCACATATTGCGGCCGGTGTTTGTGCATAGTCGTGGTGTAGGAGCCAAATATGGCATTAAGGTAATTCCTATGTTTGTTCACCTGCGTGTGTGTACACTGGGTGGCGCTGTCGCCATTTGTATATAGGCCGGGGCAATCTATGGGAAACCAGGTGTTTGAACCGGAAGGGCAAACAGGTTTTTGACCGCTTTGGCGAATGGTTGTGTCAAGGCTGTCATGTTTTTATTGGTGATTTTATCTTTGGAACTTATGGAATAAACAATGATTCATCTTTTGCACCTTATTGGACCTGTATGGACTATGTTTGAACGACACGAAAACATCAGGTAACCAGCCGCCTGCGCGTCATACCCACCTACCGGCAACACCCCACTAGCCCAGTACTAGGCTGGCTAGTATATTGTCAAAAACCTGCCCGATTGAACTAATTTTGGAACAACATCAGGCCTATCTTGGGGAGCCAACGTTACGACAACGACGTGGACGATCGCGGGAGTGGCAGTGTGGACGAGGTGCCCAGAGGACAGCCCGCACTGTAACCACCGTGGTGGCAGCTGCTGCTAACGGGGCTAAACTGAGGAGCGCTGTGGACCACGGAGCTGGAGGAACACCGCAGACGATCGATTGGATTTACAATTATAGGCGCCCAACGAGAGGTATGTGTAGCGCTACACCATCGATGGCCTAATTGTGTGCACACATAAATCCAATGCATTGGTGATCACCCCCCGTGCGCGTTGAAATAAATTGGTAGTGTTCAGCGTTGTTTCCGAGTTTGATCACGTGACTCTTGACCTACTTTCGTTGCGCTCACCTGAACTGAACCTTGCGTTTCGAACTCGACTCGTGACTTTCGTACAATGGAAGGAGCGTGCGCGTTGGACATGGACATGAATATTGAAAATGAACAAATTGGTAATGCTGTGGTAACTCAAAAACGCACTGTTAAATTAACAGAAAGGGCTTTGGCTGAAAAGCTTGATAAGTTACAATGTACTAGAAAGTCTAAACTAAATACAGCCTCTAACATTAGAAGGGAATTGAATGAACTCATGTCTGATGGGGATAAAACAAAAGTGGTAAATGCTGTTGATGAATTGAAAATGATGTGTGATGAGTCTAAAGAGGTACATGATTCATTGATGGATCTGTTGCCTGTGGATGAGGGTGAAAAGCATGAAATATGGTTTAAAGCCAAAATGCTCCCAAACAATGAGTGTTTTTCATATGTCAATGAATGGCTTTCTCAAATTGAAAAAGGAACAAAAACTAATTCAAATACACAACATAATAATGATGAAAACAATGAAGTTTCTCCTGAAGATAGCATTTCAAATGTAAGCAGTAAAAGCAGTTCAAAAAGCTACAAGTCCAGTGCTTCATCTGCTAAACTAAAGGCAACTGCAGAAAGAGCTGCAATTTTGGCTCGTGTCAAAGTATTAAAGGAACGGCATGCTATTGAAGAGGAGGAAGCAAAACTAAGAAGAAGAAAAGAGATGCTTGATTTGGAAGCAGAGCTGGCGGCATCGGAAGCAAAAATTGAAATTTATGATGCAACGGAAGAGCGCCAGTCCCAAGTAATCTCGAATACAAAAAGTACATGCAACAAAAATTGACAAACTTTAAACCCTACTGCCCAAGAGTTCATACCTCATCATGACATTGACAAACAGAAAACAGCACAACAAAAAGAGAAAATAAAGACACCACTATTGAAAAATAAACCTGTGGATGTGAGACCAAAGCAGTGGAACGCAGCAAGTAAAAGAAAGCCACACCACTTAGTGGAGAAGAATGAATGCAAATGGAATACAACAAAACGGCACCACTTGGAGCACAATGGAAAAAGGATGGAAAGAAATGATCCATCTAACCAAAATGAAATGCTGTCGCAATCACTGACCAACTTGCATGTGTCCTCTGACCTCTTGACCATTATGAACAGACAAACTGATATCACAGCCGCTCTCATGAACCAGCAGCGATCAATGACACTTCCACCAAGAGACATTCCCATCTTTGATGGTGATCCTCTGCACTACAGGACTTTCATAAAGGCCTTTGAGCAAGGAGTGGAAAGTAAGGCAACTGCAGGGGACAGTTTGTATTACTTGGAGCAATTCACCCAAGGCCAACCTCGTGAACTGGTGCAGAGTTGCCAGCATATGGCTCCAGATCGTGGCTATGCTGTTGCCAAGGCTCTACTGCAGGATAATTTTGGAAATCCTCACAGAACTGCGACTGCCTATATCAGCAAGGCATTGTCTTGGCAAGTAATAAGAGCGGATGATACTAAGGCACTCCAGAGCTACGCCTTATTCCTGCGCGGTTGCTGTAACATCATGGAGGAGTTGGAGTATGTGCAGGAGCTGGACATGCCTGTCAACATGAGGGCAATCTTGGCAAAACTGCCATATAAGCTGAAAGAGCGATGGCGGAGCAAAGCTCATGACATAATGGAGTCCACTGGATACAGAGCTGGATTCGGTGACATGGTGGAGTTTATAGAACGCCACGTGAAGATTCTCTTGGACCCCTTCTTTGGAGATCTGCAAGACTATGTCTGTACTACAACCTCATTAAGTCACCCCAAGTCGCAGTCCAGTAACAAACCAAGAGGGAATGTGGTGGCTAGCACAGTAGCTACTATGGGTGCACACAATGAAGTTAAGCAGCCATTCTCAACCCAAGAGAATAGAAATGGTAACTGTTTTTGCTGCTCAATGGAACACTCAGTGGAAAATTGTACGCAATTCAAGAAGAAGAAACACATGGACAAAGTGTTTTTATTGAAGAAAAGGGGAGTGTGTTTTGGCTGCCTTCGACGAGGCCATATCAGCCGTGACTGTGAAGCTAGATTAAAATGTGAAATTTGTAAACAAAGCCATCCAACGGTGTTGCATATAAATCGACAGACAACTTCTTCAGAACATGAATTAGAAGCCACAGAACCCATTTCCATCACTCACACAACTTGTGGACATACTGGGGCTGGCAAAGGTCGCACTATGCTGTCGGTGCTTCCTGTTAAAATCAAAGCTGCTAAGGGTGACACTGTGATCCAAACATATGCATTCCTGGATCCAGGCAGCACAGGAACATTTTGCTCTGAACAGCTGATGCATCGTCTGAGCCTCCCTGGAAGAAGAACTCAAGTGCTCTTGCGAACAATGGGTCAAACAAAGCTAAATTCAGCCTATTCCTTGTTCAGCCTTGAGGTGGCCGGCTTGGAAAGCTCGCAGTTCTTTTTACTCCCAGAAGTCATTACCCAAAAACAAATGCCAGTCACTACAGATGACATGGTAAGCGCTCAAGACCTGCTGAAGTGGCCTTATTTGTCAAAGATTCAAATGCCATCCATCCATGCCAAGGTCGACCTGCTGATTGGGACCAATGCACCCCAGCTGCTGGAGCCGTGGGAGGTCATCAACAGCCAAGGAAATGGCCCGTATGCCGTCAGAACTGTGCTTGGTTGGGTGGTTAATGGCCCATTGGATGGGAATAGTGAGCTGGAAGCTACTTTGAATGACAGGCCAATCACCAAACTGTCAGATGACCCCAATGATTTGGAGCTGCTTACGCCCAACCATCTTCGCCTGCTAAGAGGAAAACCATCAATTCCTCCTGGAGTCTTTACACCACAGGATCAGTACGGAAGAAGGAGGTGGAAGCACGTGCAAGACCTTGCTGACTTATTCTGGAAGAGATGGGTCTGTGAATACTTACCGTTGCTCCAACAAAGACAAAAATGGAATGAAAAGAAAAAGAACCTTGCTGTTGGAGATATTGTGGCCATTATGGATGCATCAGCTCCACAAGGGTCCTGGCCTCTGGGGAGAGTTTTGGAGGTTCATTCAGATGCTCATGGTTTAGTGAGATCTGTAAAATTGAAAACTAAGTCCAATACAATCGTAATGCCAATTTCCAAGCTCTGTCTGGTACATGGGGTCTAAAATAATAAAGGACTACTAGACCATATTTGTCACCTTCTAAAGGTTTTTTGAGAATTGCCATGTTTGTTTACCATGCCAATTAGGGGCCGGTGTGTAGGAGCCAAATATGGCATTAAGGTAATTCCTATGTTTGTTCACCTGCGTGTGTGTACACTGTGTGGCGCTGTCGCCATTTGTATATAGGCCGGGGCAATCTATGGGAAACCAGGTGTTTGAACCGGAAGGGCAAACAGGTTTTTGACCGCTTTGGCGAATGGTTGTGTCAAGGCTGTCATGTTTTTATTGGTGATTTTATCTTTGGAACTTATGGAATAAACAATGATTCATCTTTTGCACCTTATTGGACCTGTATGGACTATGTTTGAACGACACGAAAACATCAGGTAACCAGCCGCCTGCGCGTCATACCCACCTACCGGCAACACCCCACTAGCCCAGTACTAGGCTGGCTAGTATACGTGGCATCAAGCGCTTCTGCGGGGGCTGCTGCATCTGTCCCTCCGCCCGCCCCGGATCTGACTTCTACTTAAGCGGGCGCTGCTGCCCCGTCCCCCCGGCCACCTCCCACTCAGCCCCGGGCCGGACTTCAGTGCGTAGCGCCTGTTCCGTCCTGCTTCAGCCCGCTGTCCATCAGTCTCATTTGTCTTTCTGCTACTGGACCTTATTTGACCTATATCTGATAAACTACGTGTGCATTTAGATCGCTTCTTTTCACGCTGACTTTTAGGAGTAACGTTGCTGAGCAGGGAGCCGAAGCTCATTTCCGCAGAGCAGCTAGCAGCTGGATTGTTGGCACTCTACAGCTAAATCCCCAAAACAGCATGGCATGTGTTAAGCAGAGGAGATGGGAGGGTAGGGGATCAAGTGGATGGTTTGGATTTACGGATGGTGTTCTCGCCCTCCTGCTGTGTTGTGAGGGAGAATTGTGATACGTTTTGTGCGATGGGTGTTGTGGGCAGGTCTAGTAAGGTGCTATTGAGAAGTGGGAGTGAGGAACCGGTTGCAATTAGTTGGGGATGCACCATACAGGTACCAGTATCGGGCCTATACCACACGCTTGTACTCGTACTCGTACTCATTAATAAGGTCTCGATACCAGAAACCGTTGCTCCTACGGTTTGCCGGAGAGAAAAGAGCAACAAACCAGAAAATTCTTTAGTGGAAATACAATATTCCACATAGAGCTTTATTACAGACTACACTCCTTAAATCAGAGTCTGTGCTGGATTTAACCAGAGCTAAATGTTGTTAGTGCTGCAGCGTGGAGTCTGCAGTGTTTCCAAGATACAGGCTAATGTTGCTAAAATAGCCGCTAACTCGCGGCTAACAGTCCTGGCTATTCTTACGCCGTTTTATGCCCAGGGGCTTATTCGTCTGAAAAACTAACCCAGTGACTACAAAGTACTCAGAAAATCCCAAATAAAGACATACTACATGTCCATATTTGAGCAAAAATTAGCAGCAGCAAAACAGTCAAAATGTTGTAGGCTACTGGCCAGTTGCAACACACGAGAAAACCCACACGGAGCTGTAGAAAAGGCAAAAAGAGACCATTTAGCTGCACTAATAAGTAACCATCTCAATACTATTGTTAAATACAAATAGATAATGAATAAGGCACAAACACTGGGGAGCTTTTGGACATGAGCTGTTCTGTCTATGATGGACAGTGCAATAAAAATGTAATAAAAAAATAAAAAAGGCATCTGTTCAATTCTGATATAATTTCTCTTGAAAGTGTAGAGTGCTTTACTCAAGGAAATGTAGATGAGTAAATTAACTAATTACTAACCATTCATTGAAAAATCACCAAGTACCTCATTATTTTTACTTTAGTAGTTGTTTGGTTCACTATTTTTGTAGTGTATGTTGAGTAAAATCATTTCAAAGTAGCGTGACTCTTATTTCAGTGAATATTATGGCCTCCGCCTCTGCCCATTGGTCGGTTTAGTCACATGACCATAAGGTCTGAACATTTCCACATCACCCTTTGTCTCCACAGAGCTGCTGAACGTCCCGGAGGTGTCTGTGTCTGAGGGGGTGTGGGCGTCCCTGGGAGAGGGCGAGGTCTGGGTGCAGATGGGGGCAGATTTCCGGGTCAAATGTTCCGTGGAGCCTCAGTACCCGGGAGGCTCCTTCCAGCTGCTCTCTCCCACTCTCAACCTCACCCTGCCAGCTGTCAATCACTCTGCCCACTTCCTGTTTACTGACGCTGGCCCCGCCCTCAAAGGGAACTACACCTGTGTTTACCTCCTGCAGATGTTCAACCACAGCTTCTCCTCCAACAGCTCCCTCCACATCCATTCAGGAGGTAAGGCAGGGGGGGGGCAATTACATTTCACGAGGGGCCACATGAGAAGCTTGAATTGAGTCAGAGGGTCGCACCAACAATCACTCCGACTTATTCTGCTCAACTTTATCCTAATGTAAAATGCACTAAATTATGTATTTAGAATAGATGGTACTGGTATTCGGGAGAACTATAATAATCCGTAAATATTTAGCCATATCAGGTCTAAACCACATGTAAACCAGGCCAAAAACAGGTTTGCTCAGAACTAAAGACAAAGGCCACAGGAGGATTAAGGTCTTCACCAAGACCCCAGTGTTTCTCAACTCAATTCATGACTCTACCATAACTCTACCATAACTCTACCATAACTCTACCATAGCTCTACCATAACTCTACCATAACTCTACCGGGTGAGGAAGCCTGTGGGTCATTCTCTCATATTCCCCCGGATCCGATAAGAATAAATTTAATGTCTGAACTTGTGTGTTTTAATCTGTTATTGATTCTGTGGCAGAATCAACAGAGCGTTTCCAGGTCAGTTGTGTCAAAAGCTAAATAGGAAACATTTCCTAACAGTGGCACAGAATCAACACCTCCGCCACATATTGCGGCCGGTGTTTGTGCATAGTCGTGGTGTAGGAGCCAAATATGGCATTAAGGTAATTCCTATGTTTGTTCACCTGCGTGTGTGTACACTGGGTGGCGCTGTCGCCATTTGTATATAGGCCGGGGCAATCTATGGGAAACCAGGTGTTTGAACCGGAAGGGCAAACAGGTTTTTGACCGCTTTGGCGAATGGTTGTGTCAAGGCTGTCATGTTTTTATTGGTGATTTTATCTTTGGAACTTATGGAATAAACAATGATTCATCTTTTGCACCTTATTGGACCTGTATGGACTATGTTTGAACGACACGAAAACATCAGGTAACCAGCCGCCTGCGCGTCATACCCACCTACCGGCAACACCCCACTAGCCCAGTACTAGGCTGGCTAGTATATTGTCAAAAACCTGCCCGATTGAACTAATTTTGGAACAACATCAGGCCTATCTTGGGGAGCCAACGTTACGACAACGACGTGGACGATCGCGGGAGTGGCAGTGTGGACGAGGTGCCCAGAGGACAGCCCGCACTGTAACCACCGTGGTGGCAGCTGCTGCTAACGGGGCTAAACTGAGGAGCGCTGTGGACCACGGAGCTGGAGGAACACCGCAGACGATCGATTGGATTTACAATTATAGGCGCCCAACGAGAGGTATGTGTAGCGCTACACCATCGATGGCCTAATTGTGTGCACACATAAATCCAATGCATTGGTGATCACCCCCCGTGCGCGTTGAAATAAATTGGTAGTGTTCAGCGTTGTTTCCGAGTTTGATCACGTGACTCTTGACCTACTTTCGTTGCGCTCACCTGAACTGAACCTTGCGTTTCGAACTCGACTCGTGACTTTCGTACAATGGAAGGAGCGTGCGCGTTGGACATGGACATGAATATTGAAAATGAACAAATTGGTAATGCTGTGGTAACTCAAAAACGCACTGTTAAATTAACAGAAAGGGCTTTGGCTGAAAAGCTTGATAAGTTACAATGTACTAGAAAGTCTAAACTAAATAAAGCCTCTAACATTAGAAGGGAATTGAATGAACTCATGTCTGATGGGGATAAAACAAAAGTGGTAAATGCTGTTGATGAATTGAAAATGATGTGTGATGAGTCTAAAGAGGTACATGATTCATTGATGGATCTGTTGCCTGTGGATGAGGGTGAAAAGCATGAAATATGGTTTAAAGCCAAAATGCTCCCAAACAATGAGTGTTTTTCATATGTCAATGAATGGCTTTCTCAAATTGAAAAAGGAACAAAAACTAATTCAAATACACAACATAATAATGATGAAAACAATGAAGTTTCTCCTGAAGATAGCATTTCAAATGTAAGCAGTAAAAGCAGTTCAAAAAGCTACAAGTCCAGTGCTTCATCTGCTAAACTAAAGGCAACTGCAGAAAGAGCTGCAATTTTGGCTCGTGTCAAAGTATTAAAGGAACGGCATGCTATTGAAGAGGAGGAAGCAAAACTAAGACGAAGAAAAGAGATGCTTGATTTGGAAGCAGAGCTGGCGGCATCGGAAGCAAAAATTGAAATTTATGATGCAACGGAAGAGCGCCAGTCCCAAGTAATCTCGAATACAAAAAGTACATGCAACAAAAATGGACAAACTTTAAACCCTACTGCCCAAGAGTTCATACCTCATCATGACATTGACAAACAGAAAACAGCACAACAAAAAGAGAAAATAAAGACACCACTATTGAAAAATAAACCTGTGGATGTGAGACCAAAGCAGTGGAACGCAGCAAGTAAAAGAAAGCCACACCACTTAGTGAAGAATGAATGCAAATGGAATACAACAAAACGGCACCACTTGGAGCACAATGGAAAAAGGATGGAGAGAAATGATCCATCTAACCAAAATGAAATGCTGTCGCAATCACTGACCAACTTGCATATGTCCTCTGACCTCTTGACCATTATGAACAGACAAACTGATATCACAGCCGCTCTCATGAACCAGCAGCGATCAATGACACTTCCACCAAGAGACATTCCCATCTTTGATGGTGATCCTCTGCACTACAGGACTTTCATAAAGGCCTTTGAGCAAGGAGTGGAAAGTAAGGCAACTGCAGGGGACAGTTTGTATTACTTGGAGCAATTCACCCAAGGCCAACCTCGTGAACTGGTGCAGAGTTGCCAGCATATGGCTCCAGATCGTGGCTATGCTGTTGCCAAGGCTCTACTGCAGGATAATTTTGGAAATCCTCACAGAACTGCGACTGCCTATATCAGCAAGGCATTGTCTTGGCAAGTAATAAGAGCGGATGATACTAAGGCACTCCAGAGCTACGCCTTATTCCTGCGCGGTTGCTGTAACATCATGGAGGAGTTGGAGTATGTGCAGGAGCTGGACATGCCTGTCAACATGAGGGCAATCTTGGCAAAACTGCCATATAAGCTGAAAGAGCGATGGCGGAGCAAAGCTCATGACATAATGGAGTCCACTGGATACAGAGCTGGATTCGGTGACATGGTGGAGTTTATAGAACGCCACGTGAAGATTCTCTTGGACCCCTTCTTTGGAGATCTGCAAGACTATGTCTGTACTACAACCTCATTAAGTCACCCCAAGTCGCAGTCCAGTAACAAACCAAGAGGGAATGTGGTGGCTAGCACAGTAGCTACTATGGGTGCACACAATGAAGTTAAGCAGCCATTCTCAACCCAAGAGAATAGAAATGGTAACTGTTTTTGCTGCTCAATGGAACACTCAGTGGAAAATTGTACGCAATTCAAGAAGAAGAAACACATGGACAAAGTGTTTTTATTGAAGAAAAGGGGAGTGTGTTTTGGCTGCCTTCGACGAGGCCATATCAGCCGTGACTGTGAAGCTAGATTAAAATGTGAAATTTGTAAACAAAGCCATCCAACGGTGTTGCATATAAATCGACAGACAACTTCTTCAGAACATGAATTAGAAGCCACAGAACCCATTTCCATCACTCACACAACTTGTGGACATACTGGGGCTGGCAAAGGTCGCACTATGCTGTCGGTGCTTCCTGTTAAAATCAAAGCTGCTAAGGGTGACACTGTGATCCAAACATATGCATTCCTGGATCCAGGCAGCACAGGAACATTTTGCTCTGAACAGCTGATGCATCGTCTGAGCCTCCCTGGAAGAAGAACTCAAGTGCTCTTGCGAACAATGGGTCAAACAAAGCTAAATTCAGCCTATTCCTTGTTCAGCCTTGAGGTGGCCGGCTTGGAAAGCTCGCAGTTCTTTTTACTCCCAGAAGTCATTACCCAAAAACAAATGCCAGTCACTACAGATGACATGGTAAGCGCTCAAGACCTGCTGAAGTGGCCTTATTTGTCAAAGATTCAAATGCCATCCATCCATGCCAAGGTCGACCTGCTGATTGGGACCAATGCACCCCAGCTGCTGGAGCCGTGGGAGGTCATCAACAGCCAAGGAAATGGCCTGTATGCCGTCAGAACTGTGCTTGGTTGGGTGGTTAATGGCCCATTGGATGGGAATAGTGAGCTGGAAGCTACTTTGAATGACAGGCCAATCACCAAACTGTCAGATGACCCCAATGATTTGGAGCTGCTTACGCCCAACCATCTTCGCCTGCTAAGAGGAAAACCATCAATTCCTCCTGGAGTCTTTACACCACAGGATCAGTACGGAAGAAGGAGGTGGAAGCACGTGCAAGACCTTGCTGACTTATTCTGGAAGAGATGGGTCTGTGAATACTTACCGTTGCTCCAACAAAGACAAAAATGGAATGAAAAGAAAAAGAACCTTGCTGTTGGAGATATTGTGGCCATTATGGATGCATCAGCTCCACAAGGGTCCTGGCCTCTGGGGAGAGTTTTGGAGGTTCATTCAGATGCTCATGGTTTAGTGAGATCTGTAAAATTGAAAACTAAGTCCAATACAATCGTAATGCCAATTTCCAAGCTCTGTCTGGTACATGGGGTCTAAAATAATAAAGGACTACTAGACCATATTTGTCACCTTCTAAAGGTTTTTTGAGAATTGCCATGTTTGTTTACCATGCCAATTAGGGGCCGGTGTGTAAGAGCCAAATATGGCATTAAGGTAATTCCTATGTTTGTTCACCTGCGTGTGTGTACACTGTGTGGCGCTGTCGCCATTTGTATATAGGCCGGGGCAATCTATGGGAAACCAGGTGTTTGAACCGGAAGGGCAAACAGGTTTTTGACCGCTTTGGCGAATGGTTGTGTCAAGGCTGTCATGTTTTTATTGGTGATTTTATCTTTGGAACTTATGGAATAAACAATGATTCATCTTTTGCACCTTATTGGACCTGTATGGACTATGTTTGAACGACACGAAAACATCAGGTAACCAGCCGCCTGCGCGTCATACCCACCTACCGGCAACACCCCACTAGCCCAGTACTAGGCTGGCTAGTATACGTGGCATCAAGCGCTTCTGCGGGGGCTGCTGCATCTGTCCCTCCGCCCGCCCCGGATCTGACTTCTACTTAAGCGGGCGCTGCTGCCCCGTCCCCCCGGCCACCTCCCACTCAGCCCCGGGCCGGACTTCAGTGCGTAGCGCCTGTTCCGTCCTGCTTCAGCCCGCTGTCCATCAGTCTCATTTGTCTTTCTGCTACTGGACCTTATTTGACCTATATCTGATAAACTACGTGTGCATTTAGATCGCTTCTTTTCACGCTGACTTTTAGGAGTAACGTTTCTGAGCAGGGAGCCGAAGCTCATTTCCGCAGAGCAGCTAGCAGCTGGATTGTTGGCACTCTACAGCTAAATCCCCAAAACAGCATGGCATGTGTTAAGCAGAGGAGATGGGAGGGTAGGGGATCAAGTGGATGGTTTGGATTTACGGATGGTGTTCTCGCCCTCCTGCTGTGTTGTGAGGGAGAATTGTGATACGTTTTGTGCGATGGGTGTTGTGGGCAGGTCTAGTAAGGTGCTATTGAGAAGTGGGAGTGAGGAACCGGTTGCAATTAGTTAGGGATGCACCATACAGGTACCAGTATCGGGCCTATACCACACGCTTGTACTCGTACTCGTACTCATTAATAAGGTCTCGATACCAGAAACCGTTGCTCCTACGGTTTGCCGGAGAGAAAAGAGCAACAAACCAGAAAATTCTTTAGTGGAAATACAATATTCCACATAGAGCTTTATTACAGACTACACTCCTTAAATCAGAGTCTGTGCTGGATTTAACCAGAGCTAAATGTTGTTAGTGCTGCAGCGTGGAGTCTGCAGTGTTTCCAAGATACAGGCTAATGTTGCTAAAATAGCCGCTAACTCGCGGCTAACAGTCCTGGCTATTCTTACGCCGTTTTATGCCCAGGGGCTTATTCGTCTGAAAAACTAACCCAGTGACTACAAAGTACTCAGAAAATCCCAAATAAAGACATACTACATGTCCATATTTGAGCAAAAATTAGCAGCAGCAAAACAGTCAAAATGTTGTAGGCTACTGGCCAGTTGCAACACACGAGAAAACCCACACGGAGCTGTAGAAAAGGCAAAAAGAGACCATTTAGCTGCACTAATAAGTAACCATCTCAATACTATTGTTAAATACAAATAGATAATGAATAAGGCACAAACACTGGGGAGCTTTTGGACATGAGCTGTTCTGTCTATGATGGACAGTGCAATAAAAATGTAATAAAAAAATAAAAAAGGCATCTGTTCAATTCTGATATAATTTCTCTTGAACGTGTAGAGTGCTTTACTCAAGGAAATGTAGATGAGTAAATTAACTAATTACTAACCATTCATTGAAAAATCACCAAGTACCTCATTATTTTTACTTCAGTAGTTGTTTGGTTCACTATTTTTGTAGTGTATGTTGAGTAAAATCATTTCAAAGTAGCGTGACTCTTATTTCAGTGAATATTATGGCCTCCGCCTCTGCCCATTGGTCGGTTTAGTCACATGACCATAAGGTCTGAACATTTCCACATCACCCTTTGTCTCCACAGAGCTGCTGAACGTCCCGGAGGTGTCTGTGTCTGAGGGGGTGTGTGCTTCGCCGGGAGAGGGCGAGGTCTGGGTGCAGATGAGGGCAGATTTCCGGGTCAAATGTTCCGTGGAGCCTCAGTACCCGGGAGGCTCCTTCCAGCTGCTCTCTCCCACTCTCAACCTCACCCTGCCAGCTGTCAATCACTCTGCCCACTTCCTGTTTACTGACGCTGGCCCCGCCCTCAAAGGGAACTACACCTGTGTTTACCTCCTGCAGGTGTTCAACCACAGCTTCTCCTCCAACAGCTCCCTCCACATCCATTCAGGAGGTAAGGCAGGGGGGGGGGGGGGGGGGGGGGCAATTACATTTCACGAGGGGCCACATGAGAAGCTTGAATTGAGTCAGAGGGCCGCACCAACAATCACTCCGACTTATTCTGCTCAACTTTATCCTAATGTAAAATGCACTAAATTATGTATTTAGAATAGATGGTACTGGTATTCGGGAGAACTATAATAATCCGTAAATATTTAGCCATATCAGGTCTAAACCACATGTAAACCAGGCCAAAAACAGGTTTACTCAGAACTAAAGACAAAGGCCACAGGAGGATTAATGTCTTCACCAAGACCCAGTGTTTCTCAAACAACCCGCCTCTCTTAAGTACAGTACTGTGGTAAATTTACTTTGTTGTCGACCACCTCTGGTTAGTATACGTAGGCCTGCATGAGCGAATGGCCTGTGTGTGATGAGAAGAAAGAACGCTTGTGTGAAACACTAGTGCAGGGGTGGCCAACCCGCGGCTCGCGAGCCGCATGCGGCCCTTGGCCAATCAGAGTGCGGCTCTTTGCATGATTGGATATGTTTAATACAATGCGGCTCTTTGCAAAAGAATTGGTACATGTTGCCCATAAACTGTAACAGTCTTTAAGAATCTTGATCAAAAATCCAACCATAGTCATACAGACCCTTTTCCCATCTCTACACAGATGAATGAAAGTCTGTATACGTATCTCTCCTTTTCGAGGCGGCGTGTAAAAGGTGCAGCAGCTTTACTCAAAGCGCGATGTAGGTTAAACAACAGTCAGGCAGATCGTGGCACTGAGATCAGCTTCTGTGCTTTTCAAGTTTCTGATTAGCCTACTCTTTATTTGATGAAAGTTGGCCTCATATTCACAGAAAAAGATCAAAATTAGTAAATGGAAAAAAGCGGAGCTCTAATGAAGCGTATGATGCGAAGCGCGACATCGTAACGCGGAAATACGCAAAGTCATTGACTTTTCTGTCACACATGCTGTAACTGTAACAAATGCAACATAAAACAGAACCTCAGACGTCCTCCAGAGGCTCCTGATTAAAGCTTATGAACTTTGTGCAGCCTAAAGTTCGTTCTCTGCACAGTCCAGTCAGGACCAGGCTGCGGGCACTGAGCGCACAGGCCAGGGGCGAATCAGAGGAAGGGGCTCAGTGGGCAGGGCCCCCCACACAAATACAACAGCATTGAAAAAAACAAAACAAGCAACAACAAAAACTATTCGAAATAATAATATTGTTAATAAATAGATCAAATGTTGTCCCAGTCAGAACAGAATAGCAGAAAATGTCAGTTTATTTAATATACATTTATTTCAATCTTGGTGAGGAGTAAAACTACCACAATGATTGAAAAGAAAAGAAAAAGGCCAGGCATAAAGTTATTGTTTATTATGATTAAATATAACAGTTTCATTACATTGAATCATATTAAACTACCGCACTCGGATTTCGCGAATGGTCGGTGCCTTTGTGGCTCTTCACAGGATCAAGGTTGAACATTTCGGCCCTTGGCCTCTGACCAGTTGGCCACCCCTGCACTAGTGGCAGCAGGAACATTTGTGACCAAGTTTGTCCCAGTTTTTCCCGGTTCGTCCCGGTTCAGTGACATCTGTTCGATATGTTCCAGTGTCGGACTCCAAGTTCTTCGTCCGAGCGCTGGTCCTTCTCCTGCTGATGCTGCTGTGCTTCAACGCCTAATTCTATTACCGCCAGGTACGAGGACACGTCCCAACTCCACTCCTAAACCTGTGTCCTTGTTACCATGGTTACACACTGGGCCGTGCAACTAAACCCCAATTATTTTGCATGGTGTCGTTTCAGGCCACCAGGGTAAGCGAGAGGGCACAGAGAGCCAGGGGACACAGAGGCCGTCCTGAAGAAGAACACGCTGACGTCGTTTTCGACCAGATGTGATTCATATACTTTTACTGCTCGCATTATCACAGCAGATTAATAATCATTGTGCTTTTTTATATTATGATAAAAGGGGAGGTATTGAGCTTTTTTTCTGTGATCTAAATGTATTCCGTCGTTAAGAACAGAACAGTGGCAGTGCTTCGACCCAATCGCGCAACTCTGACTAATCTTCGAATCTTCCCCAGTAGTTATTTTAAACTCACGAATAAAAAGAAGAACCATTCGATCCGAACATATGTGGACAGTTAGCATGCCGGCTAGTCCGTTAGCCTGCTCAATGTACTTGTCCTATAGCTATCTGCATTCAACCATCAAACCAAATTATGAACAATCCAGATGTTTTCAGCTGGTATCAACCATCAATTACATTTAGATTCTTGTTGGAAATCAGAAATAAGATTTTACTTAAGTTACGAATTAGAGGCAAGTTTCTGCTATTTGTGGGGAAAAGCACCAAAGTGGCAACAAAAACAAGATGAAAAATAAGATGAAAACGCAACAAAAAGGGACAATATCGAGATGAAAACAAATGTGAAAACGTGACAAAAGGGCAACAAAAAAGTTACAAAAACTAGAAGAGAAACGCAACAAAAAAAAACGACAAAAATGTGATGAAAATGCAACAAAACAGCCACACACAAAAAAAGTGACCACAACAGGGCAACAAAGCGAGGAAAAAGATCCCTTTAGATCAGTTTTGCGGTCTTAGCTTTCAAATGAGACACTGGCCTATAGTCTATAAGAAACTTTTGGCTAAAGCCGAACTGGAGAAAACATGCTCGGTTAAGGCGGGGGTTAAGAGGTTAATGTTTCAGATCATCATGTCACAGCGCCCCCTAGTGTCACTGTGAACAACAATGTGACAACCAGCCCCGGTCTCCCCGACAAATCAAATACAGGAGGTGAAAGTGCGATAAACGGATGGATTTTGTAAATAAGGTTTGATGAAGAGTTTATTTGATGTGTTTATTATAACTGTGTTGGATAAATATTGCTATTCTCTATATTTTGCTTTATCCTACACTTCATAATCTGCGGACTGGAAAAGATGTTATTAATGTTTGTGCTTTGAGTTACAGATTCTCTGACTTATAAAACTGAAACAAGCGTTATCTTGGTTACTCCCTTTCCCTTGGTTCATGGGGGAGCTGTGTGTGTGTGTGTGTGTGACCGGGACTGTGTCAAGGATAATGGATAATTAAATGTAAACACTGTGGAGTCGTAAAGCTTATCTGCTGCTTTGGGTGTGACCCCCCTTCCCTTAGACCCGAGCAGTGATTTGTGTCTAGCGGCGTGATAACCTGAATAAAAGCCCATGGGGCACCAGGGGAAGGAAGAGCAAGCAGGAGGATGGCCCCAGCTCATCTCTGTCTCTCCTGGCCAGTAGAAAAAGATGATCTGTCTTGTCTCGCTTTCTTGCATTAACTTACTTATTTACTATTATGTTTTGTGGTTTTGTTGGATTACCAGCTCCAACAAACTGTGTCATTTGTTTGAGTGACTGTTCTATCAGTTTGGAGACGTCAGAGTGAAACAGTCATTATGTTAATCCACATTTTTATACTTTTAATAGTTTATTAGTTTAGATTTTATGTTTTAATGATGATGATGTATTTGATACAATCCAGGAGATAATGGATAAACGATAACAAAAGATGGTTTGGCTGATTCATCACATTTTATACCATTACTTTTATATGTTTATGTATTTGAAAAAAAACAATAAAACTGAACGAACCAAACACTGCTGTGCCGTAATTTTTATTTTTTTTCCTTGCAGGTTTTCCAGTCGCTTTGGCTCATTTCTCAGATCAGAACTGATATTTTCAAAACCACATGTGCAATAGGGTGGTCCTTAAAGGAATATTTTAGGGTTTTTGACATTGGGCCTCATTTCCTAGTTATTCCTAGTTTTGTTGATGTCTGGAGATATTTTTTTTTTAAATTCATGCAGTTCTTATATTGCAAGAGCTTAGTGGCGCTAGGCTAAAGCATTTCTATGGTATCAGTTAGCCTGCATTAAAAACAGTCTGACCCGCTCCACAGTGCACCTGAGGTAAATCACTTATATTATGAATTTAAGAAAAAAATATCTCCGGACAACACTCTGGATAACTAGGAAATGAAGCTCTATGTCTTTAATAATGAAATCCTGCAAATATCAACTCCAACCTTTGGAATTCATTGAAATAGACAAGAAAACTCTCCTGGTGATTTTTTTATCCTCCTCATTAGTCAAAGAAACCATTTATGAAGCACTGTACAAACATTTTAATTTAAATTCAAAGATTGTTGTTCATTCTTTTCCACAATTGTTAAAATTTTAATCCATATTCACTCTATAACGAGATAAAAAGTGTCTCTAAGGGATCCCAGGGTAAAACTATAAGGTCGATTAAAGTCAGAGTAGAGCTATAGGCAAACATCTGAACTCTGTACAATGAGAAAACTAAATCTGCTAATGATACGTTAACCCCATAATACTAGACTTTCAACCAAACATTGCCAACTTTGAGTGAAAGTTATGGGTAAGAATGCACTTCATGTTCTATACCTTAAAGTAAGTTAAAAAATAACAATCAGTTTTGGCTCGACCAGCACATCACTACTATTCACAATTAGTGATGAGATGAGATCCCATGAGGCCTCGAAGTGTTCAGCCAACTGAGTCACTGAGTTTGCTCTACTGCGCCATCGTGTGGACAAACGAAGGTAATACATGCAATGCATATGTGTGTGACGCAAATAAAGAGTGGTTTGCTTTGGTAACATTACAATAAAACCCATCTTAAAAAATAAAAAAGTAAAAACTGGTCATTCATTATTTAAAGCTCACACTAATCTGTTTAATCATGGCCCATTTGAGGTATTTTGCAAAAGCACGCTGAGCACAAAATTGTTTATACCGACAAATGTATACAGGAAGCATTCTGAGGTTATGTGAAGTATTCATTTTAGCCTTTAAAAAAAAAAAAAAACTTCTCACGGGTTCAATTCCCACCTGGACGGGGCCTTTCTGTGTGCAGTTTTCACGTTCTCCCCGTGTCTGCTTAGGGTTCCTCCGGGTACTCCGGTTTCCCCTGCCACTAAAAACATGTACACTAGGTGAATCCTCCAGCCAGATGATTCTAACTATCAGCCTGGCTCCACATCTGGAGATGGGTTCCCGGGCCCACTGCTCCTTACGGGTCACCCCAGCGGCATCAAAGGACGGGTCAAATGAAAAGGATAAAGAATACCTTACCATAATATGTAGACGCTCAATGTTACCTTATTATTCCCAGTCATTTCCATGTATTTGGAGACGTAGGCTGGGAGTTTATTATATCAGCAGCATCAGTTGACCATTCTGTGTTGTCTGTTCTTAGAATTTATTCTACAGATGAAACAGAGAAATTATTTTATTTTGTCAATATTATCGTCCACTATGATGCTAGCACTGGTCTGTTAGAGTAAACAATTCACGTTATAGCATAAAGGAAAGGTTATTGGACAGTCTGCACGAACAGTAATATATAAACATATGATTCATAATTTAACTGTGTCCTTAAATGTGGATGAATGCATGTAGCGTTAGCTTACCTCCAAGCAGCTCCAACACATGGCCATGTTTAGTCTCTGAAAACGAGGCCTTTTTCCCATTGTAGCTTTTGTCAATGAAGCCATGTGCTCCTTGCCTCCTTAAAGTAAAAAAAAAAGAATGCAAGTTGTTACTATCCAAACAGATCAAACCTTAAAAGGCTCATAAAGTCTTTTTAAGTCTTTTGACATTTTTGGTTATGTCATAAGTTCATGAAAGTTGTTCAGTTGATCGATTAGGTTTAGGTTTGTACTCACGTTTATCTCTGAGACTGAGGTGAAGTTGCTTCTCTATCTGCAGACAGAATAGTCTCTACAGTGACATCACCGCCCTGCAGTGCGTGTTAGAAGGCAGAAGTAGATCTTTCTCACAAAACGTCTTATATCATCTTAATTACAGCTATAGGGGGTCATTAACCAAGCCTTTGCTCATGTGCAAAATTGGAAGTACGTGCAGAAGTGGATGAATGAAGTGCATTCTCTCAGATTTGCGCTGTGATACAGGCAGAAACCAATGGTCAATTTGTTGCGACATAAACCACAAATATAATCTTTAATTTTTCAGTTTGCACTTGCTATAAATGGCCCCCAAAGTGTTTTCCTGTAATCACAATGACAGCACTGTTCTCTGTGGTTTACTGACATGACTGGGACAATCTGAGGATTTAAAACATGGAGTTCTTTCTTCGTTGTGTAACACTCATCCCATGTATCAATGCTCTTGTTAATGGTGGTGATGGTTCTATGGGCGGTCTCCTGGGAACTTTCACTTTGTAAACAAACTTTGGTAAACAGAAGATAGAACAGAACAATATTACTTGATCTTATGCAGGAAAATGTAAATGACTACTTGTTGAAATCCTACTAAGAATAATGAAATTTCCTTATAAACCGTATTTGACCTCGGAGTGGCCTTAAAGGACCTGTATCATGCTATTTTAGCCATTCCAAAGTAAAGTATAGGCATTTATATGATATATTGTACCTCTACCACTACGGAGCACTCATTTTTGTGGTAAATATTAGTATTTTCTGGAGGTATTTTTCCAACCCGGAAGACAAAACGCTTGGATTCAGTTAACTCCGCCCCCTCTCGCCGCTCATACAACTTTAGCAGTAGTAGAAATATATATATCACAGCAAAAAGTGAAGTTACTTCATGATGCTGTTATAAAGAGTTAACATGTGCAACACAGCTTCATGGCTAAATGGCTAACACACACGCTAACACACACGCTAACACACACGCTAACACACACGCTAACATGCATTTTGATCGACTCACCAGTCTGATGTTTCCATTATGGGACTTGCGCTGGTTATAAAAGTTAATCCACTTTGATTCTGGCCGAGGTTCATCAAACATCCATCAGCAACAGGCTCAGACAAACACTATTGTGGCTGATAGTCGCTGAATCCCGGAGGGAAAGTCCAACTTCTATGGCCTCTTCTTTGGGAAGGTTGAATAAAGTCCAGTCCTCGCAGCCAAACGCGGTTTTCTCCGTGACATTATCGTGAGGTAAGAAAAAAGAACAGGCGTCCAGACTCCAGAGTAGGTTAGAAAAAGCTCCCTCTTCACAACTTTCGGTGCAACATGACATGACCATCTGTTCAGACCGTTCGGACACTCAGGGGGAGCGTTTGTTTTCTGTACAGGGGCAGCGCAGCGTCAGGCACTTACTCTTTTTATTTTATTTTTTTTTCATTTTTTTTTTTTATTGATTTTTTCTTACGACAGAAATAATGAAAAAAGACATTTTACAAATGAAAATCATGCCGTAAGGCATTAGATTACAGACGTGGAGCACTTCCGTTCCGCTGTGACGACACAACTGAACATGCCAGTCGTTTACCAGGAGAGGGCGGAGCAGCTGCTCAGAGCGCAGGATTCAGGAGGATTACTGAGAACTGCGTGAATGAATCCAAAAACCACTCTGGGGGTGTTTTTGATAAGGAAATAGCATAACAACATGGTTAAAAGCTCCAAAAAGTCGATTTTGCATGATATAGGACCTTTAAAACATAAAATAACTGCTTCACTTGCTTGGAAAGCTACACTAAAATAACACATGCTTTTAAGGCAGACACAGCAATGAACGGCATGAACTTTACACTGTCTTATTTACTGCTCTGTTTTATTGCCTTAATGTTTGTTGCAGCCCTATGAGGAAACTCCTGTTGTGATATTGGGCTATACAAAACCATTGATTGATTTACACGCAGTCGTCAGTGTTGAGATTTTTAGCTTGTTTTCCCATAACATCTTAGTTTTCATGTCAGAGTATGAAAAAAGATTCAACTTACCCATTTTGATTCTTGTTTTAGTTTTGTTGCCATTTGGCCGGAGAGATCCTGGAAGTAACGACAACAAAGCGCCGAAACAGCCTTTTTCTCACGCATATTCATTCACAAATATTGACATTTTTGGAGTGAATGTAAAATGCTCTCATGTAAAGCGCTTTGTGACTATGTCTGTGAAAGGCGCTACTGTATATAAATAAAGATCTTCTTCTTCTTCTTCTGTGAAAGGCGACCGAGAAGACGCTGTAATCCAAATATGGTCATTTCCTTTCAGGGAGACGGTAACGGCAAAAAGAGGCAGATATACACGAGTATGCGCACGAAGTTACGTACATAACTTTAGTGTCCGTTATCTCAAAATGAGGTTTTTATTCCCCTCCTGCAACTAAACAATATTTGGAAGGTTTTTCACTGGGATTTTTCAATATCCAATTCCCAGCCTGATTTATTGAGCGTTGAACCCAAAAACGAGGCACATTTTTAACTTTTACAGATTTTCTTCCAAATATAAATAGCTTTATCAAACACTGAACAAGATAATCATAATCCCTTCTTAAAAAATCTTTGTAACTAATATATCAACAAAATAAAACCATAAACTTAAACCTGGGTCTATCCATTATTTAGATTTTGTTGCTGGAAATGTAGGGTTTGCGTTTATTTATGCGGCTTATTATAAATGTAGGTCTTATTTTTATATGTGAACATAAAATGACTAAAGCAAAAGTCTCAAACTGATATCTCGAAATGTATATAATGTTTTTCACCAACTGAGCTGCAGTGTCTTCAAGCGGTAGAGAGCGGTGACTGGGCTTGCGTGACCAGGTCCATGGGCTTAATGGCGGTGGTTAACGGCAGCTACAGCAGGCTTCACAGGAGCAGTTGGGCCTCAGGGCAGACCAGACGAGGAAAGAGAAGACTTGGCCTCCACAGCAGGGTCCAAAGAGAGAGCCCGTGGTCCGC
Organism: Proterorhinus semilunaris; assembly: GCA_021464625.1. NCBI lineage: Eukaryota > Metazoa > Chordata > Actinopteri > Gobiiformes > Gobiidae > Proterorhinus > Proterorhinus semilunaris. The sequence continues at coordinate 3,275,914 of CM038352.1, forward strand.
TGTACATTAAAAAGTCTCTCTTTAGTCTCAGTTATCATTTAAATCTCCGTACTCAACATACCGGAGTCAAAATAGAATGCTAGCATTAGCGTTAGCATGCTAAGATGCTAGGCGCAATTAGCATTAAACATTTTCTGCAGTACACATTCCGTCTGAGCCAGTACTTACTTTATATCATGTTTTAACCATAGACATATTATTAATAGCCCGTCATTACTCACTCGTTTACCACAATGACCACGGACCTGCCTCCAGTGTTGCGGTCGTAAAGTAGAGCATAGACTCCTGTACTACTTAATGTAACGCACATACACACACGAGAGGAAAAGGCCGACATCGCGATTGCCGCGTGTGGTCGTATTGTGTTTACGTTTCACTGCACAAACCCAGTAACTGTACCTGGGCATAAAACCGAAAATATGAAGCGGATCTCTCTCAAATAAGAAGTGGCTGAAAGCTAGGGATGCGCTGACTACATTTATGGAGTAGTTTAAGTTGGGAGAGATCTTGATTTTGTGTAAATAGCAGGTTCAGTTGCACGTTAGCTTAGACGTTAGCTTACAACAGCACAATAGCCTCACAGCAGCCACCAGCGATAACAAAACAAACTTTCACTCACCCATCTGAAGTAACCTTTGCCTTCTGCTCAGCAAACTCCTGGTAAATCCATTTTCCAGCGTAAGTAGCAGCGGCCGCTGTGAGACACAGGGGAAGCGTTAGTCATGAAGCCGCACACGCCGTGCGCTATTTCTCTGACAAAACAAGCCTTTTTCAACCTGAAAACTGATGGACAATAGGCGTATGTATAAAACTGCCTTTTTGCTAAAGCATGTGTGAACAACGCAAACGTAAGCCGCTGTGCCTCCTCCTCCTCCGCGGTGTTTACCCAGTATGTAAAAACACACAGACAAAGTCACACCCCTACTGCACGCTCTGAAACCAACCCCAAACTAGTCGGTTTGAACCTAAAAGTTTACGCTTTTAAATATACCAATACTGGCAGCTTAAACATGGAGAGGCTTCTTTGTTACTTCAACTGAACGATTCTGCAAAAAAGTGAAAATCACCAATTTAATTACCAATTTCTTTAAGTTTTTCTCGAGACACGGGCTGCCGACTTGTGTACCTGATAACCATGGCGGGTCACTATATATATATATATATATATATATATATATATATATATATATGGATGTATGATGCGGGGCCTATTGTTTTAACCCTCGTGGTGCCCTCGGGTCATTTTGACCCAACAGCCACTGGAGCCGCAGCCCATCAAAATTGCTCAAAAGCCACTGAAGATTTTCTTTGATTTTGGTAAAATGAAGCAGACAAAAATATGAATGTGTGGTCATTTTCAGGCTCTTTTTTGAAGTGTACATTTTTTGACATTAGGGTCTTTAAAGGGTGCAAAATTGAAGGCCCCACGAGGGTTTGTTGTAATGTGTAAAGCACTTTGTGATCCCTTTCGGTAAAAAAAAAAAACGCTTTATAAATAAAGTTTGATTGGATTTGATGATGGTTGAGGCTGTACAGACGCTCCTCATTTATTTCCCTTGTAAAACACAAATAGAACTGCCTCAATTACAATATAACAAAATTACCTCACAAAAGGTACAAAAATTAAAATGTGTGTCAGTTACAAATACAGATATTTGCCGTTACGCTATTAACGTTCAAGATAGCACCTTGACACAGGTGTAAAATAATTATTTTTAACAGATCACTCAATTACAGTTCACTCAATTATAAAACATTAGCTTGTGAAGTTTCTTTAAAACGTATCTCTCTAAACTTTAACAATCAACATTTCGGCTGTTACTTAAAAGTGTGGTGTTTAGCACAATCAGGAGCTCTCCTTACCTTGTAAAACACAAATAGAACTGCAGCGTAACGTCGCTGCGGGGCTTTTAAAGGCTTTGGGTGATCGAAAAGTTAACGGAAAGGGCAGAGTGCCCTCTGCTGGCAAACATATTAATTACATCCTTACATATAGCAGATAAAATAAATGTAGATTTTATGCGTTTTTTTAATCACATCGCTTACTTACATGATATTTTAGCCGATTTAGTCTGAGTTCCGTAGACTGGGATGCTCAGCATCATTGTATTTGCAGCAATAACAAAGTAAAGAAGAAATTAAAAGGTCAAATACTGGAGTTACTGTCTTAGTATTTACCAGTTGTGATTGCTAATGCCTATAGAAAATGTTTGCTAGCACCCACAAACATGGCGAACCTCCATGGTAACAGTGAATTTTCCCAAACACTATTGTAAAATTAATGATATAAAAATGTTACCAAGTTTTTGTTAGTTTGGCATTTTTAGTTTCACTTTTTGGACACTGGCACAGCAACAGTTTAAAATTGTTTGCTTGTTTCTATCAACAAAGTTTTTTTTTTAAAGCATCAAGAGTCTTTACAGCTTTGGGGTTTGAAGAGGAATGTATTGATTCTATATATTGCATTATTTCGAGCAAGTAAAGTTTAAAAAGTATTTTTTTTAACCAAAAAGTGTACATTTAAGAAAATGGACATGTTGCAAAAAAGAATTAAAACAATTAAAGCCACAAGCGGCAATAAAGGCCCTCGCCCCAGCACGCAACTCCCTTCCATTCGACCTATCCTGGTGAGACCAGAATGATTACCCTCTGTCATTTTTTATACATCGGGGAATCAGTCTGGACCCCCGCCCCGCGGTGGGTATCCGCGAAATCAAATAGTTCCTGTGCAATCAGATTTGTTTATTTGCGTCACGTGTTGTCACTCACAGGAAGTGGAAATCCCCTCAATAACAATTTACAAACGCCGCACGAGAGAAAGAGCGCGTCTCCAAACGACGGTAAATGACCAAAAACACAACAGTCGGTGAGTTTGGTGATTCATATCCCTGCGCGAATATTAGCGTAAAACTGCTAATAACACCACATCAACAGCTGCCCTTAACTGATTGGTTCACTCCGCTTCCTGTTTGCTTGCGTATGTACCGCTGTGGGAAATGGAATAAGTCGTACTCTACACAAATCTGGCCTTCATGGACGAGTGGCAAGAAGAAAGCCATTATTGAAAGGAGGCCATAAGAAATCCCGTTTGAAGTTTGCTAGAAGTCATATGGAGGACACAGCTACCATGTGGAAGAAGGTGCTTTGGTCAGATGAGACAAAAATTTAACTTTTTGGACCAAATGCAAAACGTTATGTATGGGGCAAACCTAACACTGCTCATCGTCCAGAGTGCACCATCCCCAGTGTCAAATATGGTGGGGGGAGCATCATGCTATGGGGCTGCTTTTCCTCAGCGGGGACTGGGAAGATTGTAAGAATAGTTGGTAAGATGGATGGAGCCAAATACAGAGACATTTTGGAGGAAAACCTGCTGAGTCAGCAAGAGAATTGAGGCTGGGGCGGAGATTCACCTTCCAGCAGGACAATGACCCTAAACACAAAGCTAAATTGGGGCGACGGTGGCGCAGATGGTAGAGTGGGTCGTCTTGTGATCGGAAGGTCAGGGGTTCGAATCCCACCTCCTGAATGTGCATGCTGTCGTTGTGTCCTTGGGCAAGACACTTCACCCACCTTGCCTCCAGTGTCTGTGTACATTGGTGTATGAATGGGTGAGAGGTTCCTTGCTGTAAAGCGCTTTGAGTGCCTAATGTAGGTGGAAAAGCGCTATATAAGTTGAGACTATAAATCTACAATGGAATGGTTTAAAAACAAACATATTAATGTGTTAGAACGGCCCAGTCAAAGTCCTGACCTAAATCCTATTGAAAAGACCTGAAAACTGCTGTTCACAAACGCTCTCCTTCTAATGTGACAGAGCTTGAGTTGTTTTGTAAAGAGGAATGGGCTAAAATGTCAGTCTCTACATGTGCAAACCTTGTAGAGTCAAACCCCAGAAGACTTGCTGCTGTTATTGCAGCAAAAAGGGGTTCCACAAAGTATTAAGTCATGCTGTATGAATACTTATGCACGCCCCACTTTTTGGTTTTCTATTTTTTGTAAAATAACAGAATCATGTTTCATTTTACTTTCACTTCACAGTAGTCTGTTACGTGTGTGTGAACTTTCAGTAAAAAAATCAAAATAAAATCTTTACGTTTAGGGTTGTAAATAGGACAAAATGTGCAAATGTTCAAGGTGTATTAGTACTTTCGTGAGGCACTGAAAATGCAGTTGGTTAAGGTAAAAGGTTAATGCACATTTTTATCAATCCCAAATAACCCTCACTGATTTTAGGGACATGCAGCTGCCGGGAAATGCTGTGTATTCCTGTTGGTGTTTACACATGGGACACAGATAAAAAGCCCGTCCTAAGTGTGGTCTGCACTGCACAGAGCTGAACGATGAGGAGGACCCTGCTGTGGCTCCTGGCCTCTCTGGGCCTGGCCTGGATCTCTTCTGTCACTGATGCCGATCCATTGTAAGTCCACATTATTTAAGCATTACTTATTTGCATCTCAGTTTTAGCTGGAAATAATACTGAACATATTGGCCAATGCAAATGTCGGCCATAACGGTCTTATTTTGGTTGTCTTGATGGCAGGAGGGATCCTAATAACCTTACCAATAATCGACTGAAATTTCAATTTTAAAACCAGTGGCTCTCAAGTTGTGCTATTTGGGCTTCTTTAGGTGGTTCTTAGGGTCATCTGCGTTTTTAGGCAAAACAAAGATTTTGGCAGAATTTCATTTGAGCTTCAGGAATCTATTTAAGGTTAGTGTTGTTTTGTTTATTTTCTGGTTCAATCATGGTTTACACTCAGGTTAGACGTAATTTAGTCCAGTTTAAGTACATGTCAGACCTTTTTCAGACCCAGATTCGTCCTGATTTGATCTCGATCTAGAACTGGTGATACTTGGAAGGTCTAATATTTTATGAGATGGTACTGTGTGAAAAAGGTGTGAAGCTTTTGAGAACCACTGGTCAACTGCAGAGAATTACAAATAATGGAATAAATGCATTTGAAATGAAGAATTTCATATAGATAAATGTTTTAATTCAAAATAAATAATTACATAAATGCATTTTAAATATTGTGATTGTTGCTTCAGACAAAAGAAATTTAGAGTTGAATTTACACTTTGCACGATCTACAGCCTCTTGCCACATCCAGGTTGTGTCACAGTTCCAAGTATTATGTATTTTGGCGCTGATGTGTGTCTGGTTTGCAGAGCAAGTAAACATCAGACTTCACAGCAAGAGTGAAACATTTTATTGATCTCTTCTGGAGGTTTGTCAGAATAATTTGCAAACATTAGTCGAACCAACAATTTTAATCATGGATTTTTACTAATGATTTAATTGTTACAACAAAATGACAATGGTTAGTTATAAATAAAAGCCACCCCAGGGATTTGAAAACACTAAACTATCAATAAAAGGAACAGATTCCATTCAACATTGGGTCAATGTATTGCTTTTGCCCCATCTTCAACAGAAAGGTGATGTCTGCTCCCAACCTGCTGCGTGTGGGAGCAGCAGAGAACATCTTTGTGGAGTGTCAAGACTGTTTCGGACAGGCCTCGATGAATGTCCAAATCTCTGCCTGGGACCATCCAACAAAGAGAATAGAATTGATCCGTACAACTGTTGAGCTAAATGCAGACAACAAGTACCAAGCGCTTGCAGAACTTGTGGTAAAGCATCGCTCATCTTGATTTCATTATTTTTAAAACTATTTCTGGATGGCTTTTAATGTATTGAATTTATTGCCAATGACAGATCCCCCCTTATAGTTTTGATGAGGATCCCAGAGTGAAACAGTACGTGTACCTGCTGGCGGCGTTCCCAGGACACACCTTGGAAAAGGTGGTGTTAGTCTCGTTTCGATCGGGATACCTTTTCATCCAAACAGACAAGCCCCTTTACACCCCTGACGATGAAGGTAATTGTGGCATTACAGGCATGGTATGAAAAACAAAAACAATATTTGATGATGATTGATTGAAAGTGATCAGTTCACTTTCAATCAAACTGTGTCAAAGCAAGACTAAATACTGACTGTAATCTAAATACTAAGCAAGACCCAAACACGTGTAAAATGGAACCAGATGCGGAAAATCAAAACTAAACTTTGGCACATCGTGAAGTTGTGTGTTTTTGTTTTGTCCGATGTAACACAAACGTGTCAATCACAGTAGTTTTGCGATTTACTGTGGCTTTTGGCGACATGGAAATTGCATCACTGACTTGTGTGATTATGCAGCCCTACTATTAATAATAATGGCTTACAGTTGTGATGCTCTTTAACTGCCATCCTCTCAGATATTGGACGAGCAGCTGTTTTTTAACCTTTTCAATTTCTAATTTTATTTATTTACTGTCATACGTAATCTTCAGCTTTTCCTCAACACAAAACGTTTGTTTCAGACGGAAACATGATCAAATAAATGTTAAAAAGTCTACATTGTCTAGTATTTCCGTTATAAAAATCTAAAACATGTTTGTCTCAGTTAAAATTAGGATTTTTGGTCTGACGCCGGGCATGAGGGGGATCAAGAGGTATGAGACACCAGGATACCTGGGCTCTATCGAAGTGGAGATTGTGGTATGTACAGTTCAATACGTGTAACCATAGAGACTAATCAGTTTACCATCACTTTCTTTCACAGCACAGTAATATGGTAATAGGATTAGAATAGCATGGTGCCTAAAAGTGTAATAAGATGGTGTTTATGATAATATTACTAATTATAACACAAACCCAGTGTAATGATGGACAGTAAAATAGATCAATAAATCCCTATTTTTTCCTCTTTACCATGCCATTTCTATGCTATTACCATGTTAATACAATTAATGTCAACTTTATTCATTAAGCTGCTCTACAATGGTTCTTCTTAAACAGTAAGTACCACAGGAGGAACTTTAGCTTCTTCAGGTGGTTCCCTTGATCGTCTATTTTTTAGAGTTTATTCATTTTAATTAGTGGTGGGACTCAATTCAAATTTTATCGTGTTAATCATGTTTTTTGTACTTAATTAATCAGAATTAATCGCATTTAAGCATAATTTATTTAGGGGTAGTGTTTATATTTTAGAAGCATATTTTAGATGCATTTTCGATATATTTTCCTCCATTTGAACTTATTTTGCTGGAGATGTCAGAATCAGAATCAGAATTCGTTTATTGCCAAGGTTTGTGAACAAGGTTTACAAACTAGGAATTTTACTTGGTGCAAACGTGCGACATAAAACATATAACACAGAATTAAGATAAAAAATAAGCTAAGAACGTTAAACTATAAGGCTATAAGGGCATGCATAAGATAAAATAAAGTGACATGTGGTAAAACAACAACAACAATTTGACAATGAACAACAGCGGGATTGTATTTACAGATGTGTTGGCATATAAAGTGGTATTAAGTGTTATAAAGTGACAGCAGCGGGTCTGAGTGTGGACACACCGCACACTGCAACAGAGCAGATACATCCATGAGTCTGTGACTGAGCTACAGAGACTTGTTTTTGTTCATGAGTCTGATGGCGGAGGGAAAAAACTGTTCAAGTGGCGGGAGGTGTGGGTCTGGATAGACCGTAGCCTCCTGCCTGAGGGGAGGGGGTGAATAGTCCGTGTCCAGGGTGAGAAGGGTCAGCTGTGATCCGACCCACACGCCTCCGGGTCCTGGAGGTGAACAGGTCCTGGAGAGATGGAGCTCACAGCCAATCACCTTCTCTGCAGCACGCACAATGCGCTGCAGTCGGTGCTTGTCCCGTTCTGTAGCGCCGGGGAACCACACGGTGATGGAGGAGGTGAGGATGGACTCGATGATGGCCGTGTAGAACTGCACCAGCATCTTGGTTGGCAGCTTGAGTTTCCTCAGCTGCCGCAGGAAGAACATCCTCTGCTGGGCCTTCTTGATGAGGGAGCTGATGGTTGGCTCCCATCTGAGGTCCTGGGTGATGGTGGTGCCCAGGAAACGGAAGGAGTCCACGATGGAGATGGGGGTGGGAGAGTCTGTCAGGGCGAGGGGGGACGGTGGGGCTGTGTCTTTCCTGAAGTCCACGATCATCTCCACTGTCTTCTGGGCGTTCAGCTCCAGGTTGTTGTGGCTGCACCAGGACGCCAGCCGTTCCACCTCTCTCCTGTAGGCGGACTGTGTGGCCTGTGTGATCATTTCAAACACTTCAATGGCAATTTGATTTATTTTTGGAGAATGAACTTTTTAAATAAGTTCATATCGGCTTAAATGTGTGAATAAACAAGTTTGACAGTGAAAAACTTTACGTGATGTTCGTCTCTAAGCAACGTCTCGCAGGAAAAAGGAAACTGAAAAAGTGTCTGTTCTGCTAAAGTGTGATTCATTTCGATTCAGATATTTAATCGCAGTAAACCTTATGTAATTAATAGGGCCGGGACTCGATTAAAAAAATTAATCTAATTAATTACAGGCTTTGTAATTAATTAATCGAAATTAATCGCATCTAAATATTTGACCTGAGAACAGTGAGAAGTACGTTTTTTCATATGGATTTTTAGTATACCATTGAATAATGACTGAATACATGAGCTTAAGCAACACAATATTGTTTATTGTTGCTTCAGAGGCCATAACAGACTTTGTTGATTTAGCAACAGTTGGTTTAAAGGCACGTAAACTATTAGCGCGAGGTCGCAGCTGAAGCGCGCCCTCGCCCAGGCACACTACACAACCCGAAAACAAACGTAATGGAAAGCTCTCACCGGTCCTGTTGAGCAGTATCCAGAAACTCCAAGTCTTTCAGAGTCGTGTACCCGCTTCAAACCCGGGCTTTAGTACATGTGAGGAATAGTCCGTGTCTTGTGACTGGGAGCGAGGGCGCGTGCACACATGCGTGAAGAAATACAATGAGCGCGCCTGCCTCAGCTGGGCACGTAAATAACAACAAAGTACACACCGGATTGCGTTTACAATAAAAATAATGTTAAACATAAATTATATGTTGACTGTGCTACAAGTTGGTGCTCCAGTATAATCGGTCCGCCTAAACTCATCCAGTGAGAAACGTTCCGCGTTGTAAAAACATGTGCGATTAAAATGCGTCAAAAAAAATTAACGCGTTATTTTTGTGTAATTAATTAATCTAAATTAACGCGTTAAAGTCCCGGCCCTAGTAATTAATTAATCTGAAAAAGTCCCAGCCCTAATTTTAATTAAAGATGATTTTATTTAGTTGTAATTACTCATTTAAATTGGGTTTTGACAAGGTTACACCCAATTTTCGTTTCATTAGACCCTTTATAGAGTTTATAGGGGTTTAGTCTTGAATTCAATACAAATATCTTGGGTTATTAATAGATTCTCACCTCTCCTTTAAAGCCCATATTGACAAATAATCTTGCATATTTCCACTCAGTCTGAAAATGAAATTAACCAACCAAAGCTGCAATAATTTTTCTACATTCCATGATCTTTGGAAGTTGGTCTCAGACAAGTCCGAGGCAAAAAGACCTTTGGAAACATTATACAAACACGCCATTAAAGTCATGGACAGAAAACCAAGGCACTATCATCATTGTGCCATTCTAAAAAAGTACAATCTTTTAAATTGGGACAGTCTCCATAGATTTGCAGATCTGAGTCTTATAAAGTAACACATAATTTGGCCCCAGAGTTCATCAGCCAAAGAAACAGCTCTGAGCGTGTCACTCGAGGCTCTGTAAGAGGCGACTGTGTCATCCCTCTGTGCAGGAGTGCTTTCAGTCGCTCAGCCTGGTCAGTGGGGGGCGCCGCTGAGTGGAACTCAATACCTGAGGAGGTTAATCAGCTAACCAGTTACAAGGCCTTTACAAAAAAAATTAAAATGTGTCTCTTTAACATGTACGTCTGCCAACATAAAAAGCTGAGCCTGTTACTCTGTATTGCATATTTAGATAACGTAGCCTTTTGTGTGTTTTAATATTGTAACAGGTACTGTGTGCCTTTAGCTATTTTACAGTGTTATTTATATGGTTGTTATTGATTTGTCAGAGATTGTAAATGTATTGTTTTGCTTGTATTTTAAATCAATCAATCTTTATTTATAAAGCGCGTTTCATACCGAAAGGTATCACAAAGCGCTTTACAGATTACAACACACACACACACACACAAATTCTGTCTTTTTTTTAACCATGTTTGTTCATGTGTTATATGAAATTGCACTGTCCCTTTTCAAATAAACCTCTATCTAAATTGATCTTGGTCTGGTGGTAAGTGAAAGGTCAAATATTGTTTGAGGTGGTACGTTGTGCCACAAGTTTGAGAACCACTGAACCTACTTAACAAACCTTCTGCTCACTGTGAACGGCCACTTGCAGACCCCTGACGGCCATGTCATCCCGCTGGGCCCTGCCGCACTCTTTTCAGGGATGCACTCTAGAAGATACAAGCTTGGTGAATTTGCCAGGTTAGTTTTGAATTTACTTTTAGGAAATTACTGTTTCTAATCCGTCCATGTGTGTCCAGTGTTGGCCAGTGGAAAGTTGTATCACGATTTCAAAGCATCCCACAGCAGTCATACTCTGCGGAGTTTGAAGTAAAAAAATATGGTAAGTTTCAACTTGGAGATGGACATTATTAAAACTTGTCTTTTTATGCCTTGGCTCCTGTTTATGAGCTAAAGATTGCTTCTGGAATGTCACATTTTACAAAACTCAACTTGTGAATATGTACTGCTTACATAATGTTTGTTTTCTTAACAAAACCAATAATAAAAAGGTTTTCTGATGCATGTTCAGTGCTGCCTAGTTATGAGGTGAAGCTGACATCTGATAGTTCTTTCTACTATTACGACACCCCGTCCTTTGACATTAGAGTCAAATCAACGTGAGTAACTCATAATTTAAGCACATTATCTTGATGTAACGGTAATAACAACTAGAGAGCTAAACCCTTTTATGGTTTCAGATATTTGTTTGGAAAAGAAGTGGATGGCATGGCCTATGTTGTGTTTGGGGTCATGAAAAATAACCTCAGAAAGGTCTTTCCTGCATCACTGCAAAAAATCCCAGTAAGTCCCTCATACTTTACTCCACTTGCTTTGTCTGGGCCGTGCATGAAGATGACCACATGGGTGCAAAAATAATATGATCCATCCTGCCAAGGTTCATGTCTCACATTCAGATGGTGGGCTGGTGTTTGTATCACTCTATGGGCAATTGACCGTTTTTGAAAGACAAAATTCACCAAACTGTGACCTTATCATTATTGGTTGTGATCTGGTTCTCAAGCCATAATATTGTTGCGGCTTGAAGTCAAGCAATGCCACTGCTTTTCTCTGACATGTTAGAGCCGTATGAACCATCTCGGGCCCTGAGAACTTCAGGGAGGGGTCTCCTGGTGGTTCCCAGAGTCAATAATAAACACGGTGAGGCTGCGTTTCAGTTTCATGCAGCTCAAATCTGGAACAGTCTTCATGAGGATGTGAGACAGGCCTCAACTCTGACAATGTTCAAATCCAGGCTGAAAACAGCTCTTTTTACCCGAGCAGATGAAAACTGAAAGTATTTTATCTGCACTCTTGCCTTTTACTGTCATTGATTCATTTTTATGTTGATGTTTTAATGATTGATTTGATCTGTTTTTTTTGTAACTTTATGCAACTGTGAAAGCACTTTGAGTTGCCTTGTGTATGAATTGTGCTCTACAAATAAACTTGCCTTGCCTTTTGGGAAAAAAAACAGTTAATTTGAGCCTTATATTGTTTCCTGTGGATTGGCCCCATAATTACAGCGATATTAACCATAAACCTGGTCAGAATATCTGCATTTGCATTTGAGAACTTCTGTTCGCTAGTCCTCGACTTCTGTATTAACACATTGAGTGCCGCGCTGTGTTGGGGATTTAGCTGTAGAGCCAACAATCCAGACCATTGTTCATGATATTTGTATCACCACAGCGTATTCTATGTTATAGCTATGGACACATGCTATGGCTCGTTTGAAAGGTGACATTCTAAGCTCTCCGTAGGATAAAACTGTATAATTCTCCGTTCCTGAGAAATCCTAAGCTAAACGGATAGTTTTGATCAAAATCACAGAGTTTTTTTTCTAGAAACTGAGATATTGCGTGTTTTATCAAACTCTTCTTAACTCCTCCCTCCTTTCTGGACAGACACTAACGTTATGGGAAAAGGTAAAATGCCTAAATATCTCAGTTTCAAGTCAATTTTCAAGGACAACATTGTTGACACGTTTTAAAACACCGTGTGTTATCGATCGCTTTTTATCGCGTGTGCATTTAAACAGCCTGGTTCTCGGATTGAAGATGCCGTCCTAGGACCGATTTTCACCATTTCCACGCCCACTCGGATTAAAAAGAAGCTACGTCCAGATCGTGACTTTCGTGACAAGTTTTTGATCGCCATTTATTTCAGTTCTGTTCATCACAGAGCTCCCAAAATCACACAAAAGGTGTATTAGAGCGTTAATAATATAGTTTTGTAATTTAAAAAACCCCACAAAAAACGTTTTTGGCACTCGATGTGTTAACACTATTAAGTTTATGTCACACGACTGAGCCCTATATAACCCACACAACACATAATTTGCATTTGGCCTTTACATGATGTGCAACATTAATGTTCAAACCAAACCGGTGTTACCGTTTAGATTGTTGGTGGTAATGGTCGAGCGACACTACAGAAAGATCACATCCTCAAGACTTTCCCGAATATCGAAGAGCTGGTCGGAGGATCTCTCTTTGTGACAGCCACGGTGTACACAGAAAGTGGTAAGTCCAAGTAAAAAATGAAATCCTATTATATTCCTTAAAGGAACAGGCCACTGTTTTTCCATACTGAGATATGTTCTTACCTGAGCTTAGACGAGTTGATACGCACCTGTCTGGTCTCAGTATATCTCAGTATTTAAAAACACTCTGGCCTGTTCCTTTAACACTGACTTATTTGTATGTTTATTCATTATATTAATATTTTTACAGGAAGTGAAATGGTTGAGGGAGAGTTGGGAAATGTGCAAATTGTTAAATCTCCTTACTTCATCAGCTTTGATAAAACACCTAAATATTTCAAAGCAGGAATGTCATTTGATGTCACGGTATGTTAACGTCCATAAAAATACTTTATAATGCACTTTTATAATCACAGGCAAATGTTTAACTTTGAGCTTCGTGCAGGTTACTGTTACAAACCCTGATGGGACTCCAGCAGAGGGCGTGCCCGTTGTGGTGGAGCCTGGGCAGAACCAAGACACCACTCGAGCCAACGGCAGGGCCCGTTTGATGGTCAACACCAGGGCCACTGATTCAAGCCTGACTATTACTGTGAGTAGCAAGATGTGAAAGCAAATGAATCATTTTGGTTTATGCATTTCCATCTTCAAGCATTTTCATTTGTATCTGACTGAAGGCAAGAACCAATGATGCCCAGTTTCCTGCGGACAGACAGACCTCAAAGTCAATGGTGGCTAAAGCTCATCAGTCAAGAAGCCAGAACTACGTCCACATTAGTGAGTACCTTACAGTGATAGCTGCTACAAAACGCCACTGTTGTCATAATGGCCACCGGAGTCAGAGAGAATAAAATAATCTATACAAGCAACCAAGTATTTTATCCAAAACATTTGCTTTCACGAGCAAAGACAACGCCACAGTTAAGGTACGATTAAGAATGTATTAATGTCTGATGTTTTTGTGTTGATCAAAACATAGTCCATACAGGTCCAATAAGTGCAAAAAAAATCATTGTTTATTCCATAGGTTCAAACAATAAAATCACCAATAAAAACACGACAGCCTTGACACAACCCTCCACCAAAGCGGTCAAAACCCTGTTTGCCCTTCCGGCTCAACACCTGCCTTCCCATAGATTGCCCCGGCCTATATACAAATGGCGACAGCGCGACACAGTGTACACATACGCAAACAGGTGAACAAACATAGGAATTACCTTAATGCCATATTTGGCTCCTATATTGGCTAATAGCCTCCTGTCCATCACGTCCTCCATAGAGTCCAGGGGGCAGCCCAGGACGGAGCTGGCCCTCCTGACCAGCTTGTTCAGTCTGTTCTTATTCCGCTCTGTGCTGCCCGGGGCCCAGCACACGGCAGGGTAGTGGAGAGCAGAGACTACCACAGACAGAGCCGTGGGAAGACATTTTAGTTAGGGGGTGCTGATGGACAAAATTTTCCCCCAAAACGCTTTTTCTGTGCATTTTTCCTATTTATTAATATTGCCTGCAGTTCGCAAATTATCCACCAGGGGGTGCTGCAGCGCCCTCAGCACCCTGGGTTCCCACGGCCTTGACCACAGAGTCATAAAAGGTCCTGAGCAGAGGCCTGCTCACGCCTTAAGGACCTCAGTCTCCTTAGAAGGTGGAGGTGACTTTGGCCCTTCTTGTACAGGGCGTTGGTGTTGTGGGACCAGTCCAGTTTATTGTTGAGGTGAACACCCAGGTACTTGAAACTGTCCACCACCTCGATGTCCTCCCCTTGGATGTTCAGCGGTGTGTGCAGTAGTGGCTTCCTCTTGAAGTCGATCACCATCTCCTTCATCTTACTGGTGTTTAAGCACAGGTGGTTGCGCTCACACCAGTCCACAAAGTCCATGATCACCGACCGGTACTCCAGGTCGTTCCCCTCAGACACACAGCCCACAATGGCGGAGTTGTCGGAGAACTGCTACAGATGACAGATGTCCGTGTTGTATGTGAAGTCCGATGTGTAGATGGTGAAGAGGTTAAAATGGTTAACAATAGACAAAAGGCACCTTGGAGAAGTGAAGTTTCGGTCAGGGCACAGAAAAGGGAGTGTCGAAAAGCCGAACGGAAATGGCGCAAGTCAAAGCTCCAGGTTCATTTTGAGATATACAAAGAAGTGCTTTGTGAGTTCAACCAGATTTTGCGTGGAGAAAGGGAGAAGTTCTTCTCTAAAATCATCGCAAACTGCAGAAACAATTCTCGTGTTCTGTTTTCCACAGTGAACAGATTAACTAACCCCCCAGTTTCACTGCCCTTAGAACTAATCTCTACATCTAAGTGCAATGAGTTTGCAATATTTTTTTATGACAAAGCCCGAGATGGTATGAACCATCTCGGGCCCTGATAACTTCAGGGAGGGGTCTCCTGGTGGTTCCCAGAGTCAATAATAAACACGGTGAAGCTGCGTTTCAGTTTCATGCAGCTAAAATCTGGAACAGTCTTCATGAGGATGTGAGACAGGCCTCAACTCTGACCATGTTCAAATCCAGGCTGAAAACAGCTCTTTTTACACGAGCAGATGAAAACTGAAAGTATTTTATCTGCACTCTTGCCTTATACTGTCATTGATTAATTTTTATGTTGATGTTTTAATGATTGATTTTATCTGTTTTCTTGTAATTTTATGCAACTGTGAAGCACTTTGAATTGCCTTGTGTATGAATTGTGCTCTACAAATAAACTTGCCTTGCCTAGAAATCATGGAGGGGTCTGAAATTGTCATCGTAGGTGCATGTCCACTGTGAGAGAAATAATATATAAAAAAAATCCAGAAATTAATGATTTTGTAACCATTTATTTGTATGATACAGCTGCAAATAAGTATTTGAACACCTGAGAAAATCAATGTTAATATTTGGTACAATAGCCTTTGTTTGCAATTACAGAGGTCAAACGTTTCCTGTAGTTTTTCACCAGGTTTGCACACACTGCAGGAGGGATTTTGGCCCACTCCTCCACACAGATCTTCTCTAGATCAGTCAGGTTTCTGGGCTGTCGCTGAGAAACACGGAGTTTGAGCTCCCTCCAAAGCTGCTCTATTGGGTTTAGGTCTGGAGACTGGCTAGGCCACGCCAGAACCTTGATATGCTTCTTACAGAGCCACTCCTTGGTTATCCTGGCTGTGTGCTTCGGGTCATTGTCATGTTGGAAGACCTCGACCCATCTTCAATGCTCTAACTGAGGGAAGGAGGTTGTTCCCCAAAATCTCGCAATACATGGCCCCGGTCATCCTCTCCTTAATACAGTGCAGTCGCCCTGTCCCATGTGCAGAAAAACACCCCCAAAGCCTGATGGTACCACCCCCATGCTTCACAGTAGGGATGGTGTTCTTGGGATGGTACTCATCATTCTTCTTCCTCCAAACACGTTTAGTGGAATTATGACCAAAACGTTCCATTTTGGTCTCATCTGACCTTCTCCCATGACTCCTCTGGATCATCCAAATGGTCATTGGCAAACTTCAGACGGGCCTTGACATGTGCTGGTTTAAGCAGGGGAACCTTCCGTGCCATGCATGATTTCAAACCATGACGTCTTAGTGTATTACCAACAGTAACCTTGGAAACGGTGGTCCCAGCTCTTCTCAGGTCATTGACCAGCTCCCCCCGTGTAGTTCTGGGCTGATTTCTCACCTTTCTTAGGATCATTGAGACCCCACGAGGTGAGATCTTGCATGGAGCCCCAGTCCGAGGGAGATTGACAGTCATGTTTAGCTTCTTCCATTTTCTAATGATTGTTCCAACAGTGGACCTTTTTCACCAAGCTGCTTGGCAATTTCCCCGTAGTCCTTTCCAACCTTGTGGAGGTGTACAATTGTGTCTCTAGTGTCTTTGGACAGCTATTTGGTCTTTAGCTGTATCATACAAATAAATAGTTACAAAATCATACATTGTGATTTCTAGATTATTATTTTTTTAGATTATGTCTCACAGTGGACATGCACCTACGATGACAATTTCAGACCCCTCCATGATTTCTAAGTGGGAGAACTTGCAAAATAGCAGGGTGTTCAAATACTTATTTTCCTCACTGTATATATTATTGCTCACTGGAGGTGTGTTTAAAATTGTTCAGCCTAACCACTCAACACCGACATAAATGGGGAAGTTCTATATAGCCATTTTTTCCAACCTTGCATGATGTTATGTGTGTTTATCTTGTTAGCATACTGCACAAACCCAAAAGACATGAAGACAAAAAGTAGCCACATTGTGTTGATACATCAAATAAACAAAAATGTTAAAATGCCTAATGGGAACATTTCAGTTCCTAAGTTTTTACATCCTACTGTCAGTTATCACAGTAGGATAACTGATATCCTACAGTTTGACACCTTGATTTTTGTGACTATGATTTTCTTTACATTCTATTTACATTGCGCTTTTAAAACAGGTGTTATTTTTGAGATTTTGTGGTCTCAAAAAGGTCTTAAGTTTGACTTGTCCACCCCTGCAGATACCCTGTGTTCTTTTTTGCATGTCTAGTGATGGGATATAAGAATTGTCTGGTGCTCAGAAGATGCCTTATTGTTGTGTGTCTTATAAATTCTCCAGTGCTCTCTCTGTTGTAGATGTGATGACGACAGATGTGAAAGTAGGAGCTGTTCTTAACGTCCTCCTAAGCCTGAACAGCCAATCCAGGCCATTTGAAATTACATACCTGGTGAGTGACGCTGCTCTGGGCTTCAAATGTCCAATTTCCATGAGAAACTGCTTTGGTGAATTACCTTACGTTTGTGTGTAGGTCCTGAGCCGGGGTCAGCTGGTAGACTTTGGGAGACAACTTTCAGAGGGTCAAGTGACGGTAGCTTTAAAAATCCCGGTTACAAAAAAAATGCTGCCATCTTTTCGACTCGTTGTGTACTACCATCCGACTCCCACTGAGGTGGTGTCCGACTCTGTTTGGGTGGATCTTGACGACTCCTGTATGGGCACGGTAAAGATTCTGTGTTCAAAACTTACTTCATCACAAAGGCCTCGTTCAGTTATTGTAGGTTCACAACCTTTTTTTGCCTTGGCATTTGAGCAATCTTAGTTTGTATTGTAAAGAAAAGGATCCCCATATTCACCTAGGGCTCCAAAGTGACTTAAACTGCCACAAAATGTTAGCACAAAGTCTACACATCTGGGTAGGTTTCCTTAAACATGTATAATAGGATACATTTCTGGTCAGACCTGAACTCTAGAGATGGGTCTCCGGCTGCCTAGTGTCCCTTAACAGTTTAGATTGCCCTAT
The DNA here is from genome assembly GCA_021464625.1 of Proterorhinus semilunaris. Taxonomy (NCBI): domain Eukaryota; kingdom Metazoa; phylum Chordata; class Actinopteri; order Gobiiformes; family Gobiidae; genus Proterorhinus; species Proterorhinus semilunaris. The sequence goes on from CM038352.1 coordinate 3,293,831, forward strand.
GTAGCCCAAAGTAAACTCCTCTTCGAATGTGCACCCCATAATCCCATTATGTTTTGTTTTTAGTTGAAGCTTGAACCTAAAAACCCTGTCCCGTCGTATGAGCCGGCGAGCACATTTCATCTGAGGGTCACTGGAGACCCAGGGGCCACGGTGGGACTGGTGGTAGTGGACAAAGGTGTTTATGTCTTGAACAACAAGCACCTACTCACACAGAAAAAGGCAAGTTTTTTCCCCATTAAATGTGAGATAAAAAGATTTTTTTGACACTTCGTTCATTCACAGTTTTTGATGAATGATATGAACACATCTGCTGACCCTCTATTAGCTTATAGTTGATTTTACTCAATGTTCTAATTCAGTGCAACCCACAGTGCTTCTCAAACTGCTGTGTACCACAGAACAGGTGGTACTCGGGCCTCTTTAGGTGGGACTCGGGTTCATGTCCATGGCTGTTTTAGACTAATAATAATAATAATAATAATAATAATAATAATAATAATTAAAACCGCTCGCGGCGATAAAGGCCCTCGCCCCTGGCGCAGTCCCCCCCTTGCGACCGCCCCTGCTCGCTCTCGCCCCAAACCCGCTCTCGCCGTCACTCCCAACCCGGTCTGTTTTGCGCCTTAACTCGGCCCACTCTCGCCTGATCCTTCGTCACACGCCGGCCTCACTCTTGCCCCAGGTAGCTCCGGTGTCAGCCCACTCTTGCCTCAGCCTCAAGGCCCCGGCCTCGCGCTCGCTGCAGCGGTGCTTTTCATTCGCTGTATAGTTGAAATCCTTTCTATGGCCAGTGAACTGCAATACTAGGTAGAAGCCACCAGGTAAAACAGCACCTGGACAGAGGTGCAAACTTCCACAGAAGTCCTTCCGCGTACTTCCATTTGTAGTATAGGCACCGAACCCGTGGGTGCTGCAGGACTGGATCACCCACTGAAATCTGTGGGCACAGACGCGAATTTGCCTTGATTAAAAAATGATTCAGTAAATATTGCCAAACCTGTGGTAAAACAATCTGTATTCATGCATATTTTACATTGGGACTACTGAGAGACAGCGCATATATCCCGATTGACCTTTGAGCGCTGTGCTTGCGCACTATGAGATTGTGATTTTACTCATATGTGCAGTGGCCATGTGAAAAGAAAAGGCAGTGGAAAAGTGTCTATGCCATGTTGGAACTGGCAACCTCCTGCACCAAAGACCAGCACACTATCACTGAGCTACAACTCCACACTGTAAAGTCCTGACGTGGGCTCCTTTGGTCTAAATTATCGGGCTGAAAGTCCCAGCACGCCACTGGAGGAAAGAGTTCCATTCAGGTCATGTTTCCCCCTCTATTTTCTTGATTAGTTTTTGATATGTCCTCCAGTTTTGCCTCAATTGTTTCCCTACTTCGCATATTTCGAAACTGTTCTTTCCCCGTTTTTAATGAGTGTGGGACCATAGGCAATGATTTATGTTCCTCCCAGTAGATAGTCCAAACTAGTCCGAAAAGTCGGATTACAAGACTTTGTCATTCGCACAATGTAAACTGCTTTGAGGGGGCGCCACTGAGCCATCTTTTATTATTTTCTCTCGCGGGCCACACCCAAAATTAGAGCTCCCGGAGCACTCATTTCTGATCCCTGTTACTTCCATATCGGTTCACGTTTGCTAAGTGAATTCTTGCGTTTTCCCTCTTTTTTAACGATTTTAATTATTCCCTCGCGGGACACTGCGTGTCCGTTGCTTGGGCCTAATAATAATAATAATAATGCATCGGTTTCATATAGCGCTTTTCTGGACACTCAAAGACACTTTACATTGCATCATTCATTCACTCCATACTTGGGGGTGGTAAGCTACTATTGTAGCCACAGCTTCCCTAGGGTAGACTGACGGAAGCGAGGCAGCCAGTCTGCGCCATCGGCCCCTCCGACGACCACCAACCACTCACTCACTACATCCGCTAGGCTTCCTAGTATTACTAAACGGTCTCCCATCCAAGTACCGACCAGGCCCCTCCCTGCTTAGCTTCCATGGTCTGACGGGATTGGGCATCGTAAAGGCAGTACGGCCACTTGCTCGTAATCTATTGAAGTGAGATGGAAGTCGGTGTTACTCGGTTTTGACATGGTTTCAGCTATTTTATAGCCTGGCTATCGCCAGACTAAATATTACAAGTGATATTTAGTCTGGGGACGACCAATTCATGTTCTGGTAGGAGAGGTGTGGTTTACGATTGTCCAGAGCCGTTTATTGTGCTGAATGTCTCTCATGCGTCTGCACGTAGCCATAGCCAATCGTATCATTGTATCAGATGTCGTACCTGCTGTAAACTGTCGAGCTAAACTATTTAGAAAACGGTCTGAAGCTTGATCAAAAGATGGCGGCTCCGTAAATAAACTTTTATTTTTAATCTGTAAATAAACTACAAGCCTCCGTTTGTCGAATATGTCCCTCCTCGTTCTGTGATTGGTCCCCCATGCAAAGATTTGGGCCATGGTCCCCAGGCTGCTGTGAAGTTCTAAATGATTGGAGCGCACACAGCAGTCTGGGTATTCCCAGGCTAGCTCTTCTATCATCATTAAGTCTAACTTGGGTTTATTTTAGACCTTCATAGACCTGGTTTAGTTCTGATGTTGGTCTCGGCCTGGTCGTAAGCGTAAAGACTTTATGAGGTTGTATGTGGCGTGTTTGAGGAAAAACAGCTATAGCACATATTGTAATCAACAGTTTACAAAGTGCTTCACATGAAAAGATCAACATTTGAGCTATCAGTATAAAATGCAATGAAACCAAATCGTTTTTCAGGCAAAACATAGCAGTTTCATTCATGCATGTTTGAGTAATCCAGCGTACTCAGTCTGTCTTCTCCTTTGTGCAAAACACTTGCCCTCCACCTGTGGATTTGATGAAGTGACGTTCCTTTATGTTTTTAAAGTTCAGACAGCATCACTGACATTGTTACGATCATTAAAGCACTTTACTCGTCTCCACTACAAAGCATTGGGCGCAAAGAGCTGGCAACGGTTTATTGCTCCACTCCCCTTTCATATGCACGGACGTTAGGGCTGATTGTTATTTTTTTATTCCACTCATTTACATTTTTTTCATAAACAACGTGAAAACATAATGCTGTGGTGTCCTAAATACGATACAATATACTTTATTAATCCCAAAGGAAATTCAGTTCATCAGCTGAACAAACAAGTCACACATAAAAAGATCGGATTAAAAAACTAGAACAAATTCAATAAATGGGACCCTCCCACCCAAGGATTTGTTATACAGCCTGATTGCTCTGGGCAAGAAAGAATTCCTGAGCCTGAAGAGTGAGAGCAACCTCTCACTGAAGGAGCTCTTCTGCCTCATCACCAGCTCATGCAGGGGGTGGTCGCTGTTGTCTGTTACAGAGAGCAGCTTCTCCAGGGTTCTCTTCTCCGAGATTGACACTACAGAGTCCTGATCGGCCCCGATCACGGGGGAGGCCTTTCTGATTAGTTTGTCCAGTCTCTGAAAGTACGTGAAATAAAGTATTTTCAGTGTTTGTTTCTTATCTCTGTAGGTGTGGGAGATTGTGGAGAAGGCAGACACTGGTTGCACACCAGGCGGAGGGGAAGACAGCATGGGAGTTTTCTTTGATGCAGGACTCATGTTTCACACTGATACTGCGGCTGGGACTCCTTATAGACAAGGCAACTATTCATTTTGGAAAAAATATCTCAAAGTACCCGAGGCTCATGTTGTACTTTTTCATATTTCAGACGTGAAATGCAGCCCAGGCACTTCGTTTGATGCCATAACCACTCTGGGTGAGTGCTAAGGTCTAATGATTCAGGGTTTCCTGAATCATTAGACCTTGAAAAAAACATTCAAACTCATTCAAAATCATTGAAAGGGATACATTGGATTCAAACTGGCATTAAATCAAAATTTTTGGGACAATTATAATATTGCAATTTTTACTGAAAAAGTTCATAGAAAATAACAAAATTACAGCATATAGCATATTCAGCAGTCTGGGCTGTAATTGGCCAAATTTTTAGCTGAAAATTTGCACATTTTGTCTGATAAAATGTTTGTAAATCTTAAACGAAATATGCACGAATTTTCTTCTGCTTTTGTGACATTGAAGCAGTACTAAGTAACTCATGCCCCTAGAGGCCATAAGCGCCACTGCAGGTGTCGTACCATGTTACGTTTTTTTACTCATTAATTGTCCGTGAGAGTAAATACTACGCTCGCAAAAAAGACAAAGGGAGAGAGGGATATTGTTCATCCAACTACACAGTGGAGATACCCCAGTTACCTAATGTAACTACGGTTCTATGAATATGTTGCGAAGCCCTTTAGGCTTTGATACATAATCTCTCGGAAGCTCCGCTTCCCGGCTGAGAAGATCAAGCGATCTAACCGCTCCAATCACCCTATGAGCCTGGCACACCCCAGGTGCTATAAAAAGGGAACCTAGCCCAACACTCTGCTCGTTTGAAGCCGTGGAGGAGAGGACTCGCCTGCTGGGCCCGAAGCTAAAGGGCTTTGCAACATATTCATAGAACCGTAGTTACATTAGGTAACTGGGGTTTCTATTTCATATGTTGCTTCAGCCTTTTAGGCTTCGCTGATGCATAAGCCATTGCGAAGCCGAGGAGACCGATGTACTCCCAAGCAGGCATGGACTCAAATGATTGGAGCGAGCCCGGGGCCGACGTGCACCCCGACAACCAACGTGTCAGCAAGGCAGATGCCCACAGCCTGGGTGAGGATGGCAGTCACCATCCAAGGCACCATAATCTCTCACCCAAATAGAGAAGACGGGAACGCCACCCCAGCCGCCAATCAAAAGGGGCTGGGAGCGCCCGGTCAAAAGTACGAGGGTGCAAGGCCGCCACTCCCAAGAACACCAGCACCCACAGGAAGGAATTACGGTCAGTCCTAGACAGGCAGCCTCTCCCAAGAGCGCCCGAGGAATCCGAACCGACCACACCGACTAAGTCTAAACACAATAGGTGTGTCCCAGGCAGCCTCTCCCAAGAGCACCAGACACACCCAATACAACCCAGCCAGGCCGCCACTCCCAAGTGCACCGCTGACGAACTAAGGTTGCCCGCCATCCAAAAAAGAATGGGCGGTGGAAGCCCCTGCGCCTCGTAAGCCATGTGAATAGCGAGGCAGACCCCGTGGGCCAAACGCTGAGGGGACAAGGGGACACCCCGATTCTTGGCTCCAAATCCAACAAACAATTGATCTGACCGTCTGAAGCCAGACGTCCGATCCAAATAACAGCGCACAGCCCTCACCGGGCAAAGGCTGTGACGACGCTCATCCTCCACAGAAACATGCGGAGGAGGGAAGAAGGGTCTCACTCTGATCACCCTGGACCTGAAGAAGGACGTGATTACCTTGGGCTGGAAGGCCAGGTTGGGCCACAGCTCCATTAGACCATCGTCGGCAGGGAGAGACAAGCAGGACGGATGCACAGAAAGCGCGCACAGATCGCTCGACCTCTTAGCCGTGGCCCGATGCACCAACAGTCGGCCAATCTTCGCTGAGGACTGGCACAGTGGTGAGCGGAACCGTGGAGGGTGCTGTGACACTGGGCCAATCACCGCTCAGGATTGGTACAGCGTGTGTGGTAAACCAAGAACCAGCGCCAAGCTCAAGACCCAGACACGAGCTGGACGTGTCTCTGGCCAAGTGCAGAGCGGTGTGGGCCGCTGAAGGCCCCACGCACATGCCTCTAGTCACCATACGAGCAGAGGGACGAGCTTTTTCAACAAGTGAGGCCACCTGAGCCCTGCTGTCAACTGCCGTCAAGGCACTGAAAACAAGCGGTCTCTTCACGCTGTTGGGGGTTTAGAAGCTTTCTCTTTACTCTGACAGGCGACCAATCCAGCACATCGCTGTCTGCTGCTGCTCCACGCTTGAACCGGACATAACAGAGGATGAGCGGAGCTTGTCAAGAATTTTGACACAAAAGCCCTTCCATTGCATCCGGCACATATGGCGTCCTGTAATGGTAGATGAGTGGTAACAGGGCGATCTCAACGCGCCGTTATCAAGCTCCTGCTCCACGTTCGAACCCGTCATAGCAGTGGATAAGTGGAGCTCGTCATGAATTTTTACACAAAAGCCTTTCCATAGATTCTGGCACATACAGCCAAAGAGTAGCGTCTCAGAACTCTCTGTGCTGACACTCATACAGCGGGCACATGACGCTGCGGCCGATACCGTCCGGCAATGCCACAGCACTTGGTCAATCCTTCACTGGACATTAGCAGAGAGGAAGACCATTCGCACCTGGCGTTTAGTCAGCGGGCTAACGCAGGCTGGGACCTGAAGCGAGGATGGTCCACCTGGACACGGGGACCGGGCCCGGGCACCAGGGACCTATATCAGAAGTTGCCAAACCATCCGTGCCAAACAGAGAGATCCGCTTCTGAAGGCCTCGGCGGCGTTCACGCACCTCCCCTGGGAGCGTGAAACGCGCGGGGAAAAGTCCTCGTCTGTGCGGTGGAGGAGGAGGTCATGCCGGTCTCGCAGGAGAATGATGAGCGCGATACCGCTTGACACTGGAGGGTGACGAAATCTGCGGTGAGTCTTGTCTTGAATCTTGATTGTAGATTAATTCTTCTCAAGAGTGTAAAAGCTGAGAGAAAAAGGAGCAGTGTTGGGCTAGGTTCCCTTTTATAGGACCTGGGGTGTGCCAGGCTCATAGGGTGATTGGAGCGGTTAGATCATTTGATCTTCTCAGGCGGGAAGCGGAGCTTCTGAGAGATTATGCATCAGCGAAAGCCTAAAGGGCTGAAGCAAGACATGGAATAGAACATTTTTTTCACTCAAATTTAGCTGTAAATACTGTTTAAGTGTGAACACAATAGAAATATTAACAACCAGAGATTTAAGGAATACAGTATGTATATATATATATATATATATATATATATATATATATATATATATATATATATATATATATATATGGAACTATTTTTTTCTTCTTGTATATTTACATGTTAACTTGATTTTGTTTTTTATTTAAAAGGACTATACATAAGTTTAACCACAAATACATTTAAACAAATTTAAAATGTCTTCCTCATACATGCTCCAGCAATGCCCTGGTGAGTAGAATGAGCACTGGCCTTTTCACCGCGATTGCCTCTATATGCCTGTAAAGTCATTTAAATAGTCTATTTCGGGGCGAACAAGCAAACAGCGTAATGCGTAATGACGTTATGCGCGTTCACGCTCAGCTGTAGCGTTAGCTGTATCTCCTCTATACTGACGCTGCCGAGCGAGTGGTAACGTTGGAAGGACGGATTTAGCGGAGAATAAAAGGAGACCGGCTTCAAGCACCATCGAAACTCCAGCCTAGACCGTGGTTTCAATGCTAATGCTATAGACGGAGGGCGAATACAATACTTACTTTAGCCTTGATAATGAAACAAGAGCCATTCTCATTCTCCTCTTCCTCCTTATTGCCTGTCTTCATCTTCTCACAATTCTACGTGTTTTAATTCTCATTAAGAGAATTTGAATGATTATTATTATAAAGATTTTGCTTAAAAATGGTAAGTTGGATACCGGTCTAAAGTTGTTAAAATTATTACAGTCCAAATTGTTGTTCTTCAGCAGGGGCCTCACCACCGCCCCCTTAAAGGCAGCAGGGAAGACCCCCGTCTGAAGAGAGCAATTCATCATGTGTAAAAGTTAGTCTTTAAAGGATTCATACAATGTTTTAAAAAACGGGGTTGAGACCGGGTCTAAAAGACATGTGGTGGGCCTCACTGAGGAGAAAACTTTATCATCTCAGCATTAACCTGGACAAAACTGTGCAGTGTTTCTTTTGGAACAAGTAGACAACCAGATGTATTTAAAGCCGTGTTACTTTGGGTAGATACAATATTACATCTGATAGTGTCCATCTTCACCATCTACACTTTGGACTTCACATACAACATGGACAGCTGTCATCTGCAGACGTTCTCCGACGACTCCGCCTTTGTGGGCTGTGTGTCTGAGGGGAACGACCTGGAGTACCGGTCGGTGATCATGGACTTTGTGGACTGGTGTGAGCGCAACCACATGTGCTTGAACACCAGTAAGATGGAGATGGTGATCGACTTCAGGAGGAAGCCACTACCGCACACACTGCTGAACATCCAGGGGAGGACATTGAGGTGGTGGACAGTTTCAAGTACCTGGGTGTTCACCTCAACAATAAACTGGACTGGTCCCACAACACCAACAAGGGCCAGAGTCACCTCCACCTTCTGAGACTGAGGTCCTTAGGAGTGAGCAGGCCTCTGCTCAGGACTTTTTATGACTCTGTGGTAGCCTCTGCTCTCGACTACGCTGCCGTGTGCTGGGCCCCGGGCAGCACAGAGCGGGACAAGAACAGACTGAACAAGCTGGTCAGGAGGGCCAGCTCTGTCCTGGGCCCCCTGGACTCTGTGGAGGAGGTGATGGACAGGAGGGTATTAGCCAAGCTCACCTCCATTATGGACAACACCTCTCACCCACTGCACGGGACTGTAGAGGAGCTGAGCAGCTCTTTCAGTGGAAGACTGAGACACCCTCAGTGCAAGGAGGAGCAGGTCCTTCATCCCCACTGCTGTCAGACTGTACAACAAGACTGTAAAGTAACATGTGCAATAACCCCTGTATTCACATCACTTATCTGCGTCACTTTATCAACCACTTGCACTATGATATAAACCTGCACTGCTAATACTGACAATAACTTTTTTGTTATAGTCCGTTTACTTTATTATTATTTACCGTTTACACTTTTTGTCCCCACAAAGTCCTTGGTAGTCATTGTATACAAGATACCACTATTTACCATTTAATTTTTTTTTTTTTCACATTTCCTGCCTATTTACACACCCTGATTGTTTTTAAGAGCTGAATGTAACAAGTACATTTCTACATTGTGAGATCAATAAAGACTGTCTTATTTGATCTTATCTTAAATATTTTGCATTTAAATTACTTTTATTTGAGCAGCATCAACTTCGTGGCTTAAGCTACCGGCGGAGTGATCTGCTAGAAAATAGTCCCTCAAAATGCGGTCATTCATTCAAGGTCAGTTATTTTTCAAAAATGATTTTATCGACAGACATTTATATTGGTTGTCTGGTGATTTGCCTCAGGTGCACTGTGGAGTGGGTCAGACAGTTTAATGCAGGCTACTGGTTACCATCAATCAATCAATCAAACCAATCAATGGTTTTGTATAGCCCAATATCACAACAGGAGTTGCCTCATAGGGCTGCACCAAACATTAAGGCAATAAAACAGAGCAGTAAATAAGACAATGTAAAGTTCCGGCGAATCAAATATCCAGGCAAACATAATGTCCAAATAAGCGTCAGCAGTGGGTGGCGACGAGCACCCCTGTCCTTAGACTCTCCAGCACGGCAAGGAACAACTCAAAACCCGGTACCATGGACATGCACTAGCCTAGCACCACTAAACTCTTCAAATATAAGGACTGTATGAATTACAAAAAATATATATGTCTCCAGAAATCAACAACACTCTGGATAACGAGGACATGAGGCCCTATGTGAAAAATCCTGAATTATCCTTTTACATTTAGTATTTGGACATAAAATAATACAAAAATAAAAAACTAGCCTGTATGACCCCTGTTATTATTTCCACTTTATAATCGCAGTCTCAATATTTCATTTCTTCTTATCACTTACAGCAAGTACATACAAGGACCCAGTGGAGTGTGAGTGCTGTAAGGACGGCATGAAGAACACACCTCTCTCCTTCACCTGTGAACAGAGGAAACTGTACATCACTAACGGGAAGGCCTGTGAGGACGCCTTCTTTCATTGCTGTGACCAACTGGCAAAACAGCGCAGTGAACTCAAGAAGGACGACCTCTTTCTGGCCGACAGTAAGTCACGTGCAACTTGTGTGTGTGGAGCAGAGCAGGCTTTTATCTTCGGTATATTACAATACATGAAATGATGTAAAACATTTAGATGTACTAATGATCACTGAGGTTGAATATTTGTAATATATATTTAAATCAAAAAACAATATCTCCTGTAGGTGAGGAGGATGACAGCTACTGGGACAGCAGTGAAATCACTTCTCGAAAACATTTTGGAGAAAGTTGGTGGTGGTTTACCTTCGAAATCCCTGCGTGTGCTGGGAACCCTAACTGGTAAGACGGGTAGAAAGACAAACTTAACATGGATTTCCTGAGCAGCAATGATAATTTTCCCTTTTTTTCCCCCCCAGTGAAGTCAACACGTATGACACGAGTTTTCACCTAAGTAACTCAATGACAACCTGGGTGTTCACAGGCATCAGTCTCTCAGAAAATAATGGTAAGAGACAAACGCTACATCTATACTGTATCCACGGGAAATCACTAGGTTACAGTAAGACAGGTAAATAAAAACTTTTTTTTTTTTAGTAATAAGTAAATGTAAAGTAATCAAATACAGTTTATAAATGGCACCGCTACACAAAGTTATTTATGCACACATAAAATGTCTAATACAGGTGCTCGTCCTATAATTAGAATATCATGAAAAAGTGCATTCATTTCTGTTATTCAAATTAAAAGGAACAGGCCACCGTTTTTACTGAGCTAGGTTCTTAACTGAGCTTAGACGAGCTTTCACAGTTTAGCCTTTAAACTGTAAAACTATTATATGATAGACTCATTACATGCAAAGTGAGATATGTATAGCCTTTGTTATAATTTTGATTATGGCACAGCTTGAAAAAAACATGCATGTAATGAGTCTATATCATATATTAGTTTCACATTTTAAGTTGAATTACAGAAATAAATGAACGGTCCAATAGGGATCAGTGCAATAGCGGTCATGTGTTTCTCAAATTCAATTAAAAGAGGCTCTGTGTAATGGGAGGATGTGCAACACATATGAATTCAGTTCTTTTCCAATGTCATTGTTCCACTGTTTGTGTTCAATTGTCTCTGTCCATGTCTTTATCCTGTGCTGTATGTAAATGTTTGTGCTGCGTATGTGTACATAGACTGTGTATATAGTGTATAGTTTGTGTTTTTGTGTCTGTGACATCAACCTGCCGGGGTGTCTGCAGATGGAAATTGGCCTAAGGCAATAATCTGGCATATTCACTTTTTTTTTTATGTTCATTGTGTGTTGTTCCCCCTTTCTCTTAAAATAAATTAACGTTTTAATGATATTCTAATTATATGACGAGCACCTGTACACCATGAGTGACTCTTATATAATGGCGATGTTCATCTTTTTTTTATTGATTTCTCATATTTCTTTAGGCATCTGTGTTGGAAAACCATTGGATGTTGTTGTGTTGAAACCGTTTTTCATCGATCTCAGACTTCCTTATTCTGCTGTAGTGGGAGAGCAGATAGAAGTTAAAGCAATTCTGCATAATTACATTGGAGACCCAATCACTGTAAGGCTTAAGTGAGATCAATGATTGAGTTTTGAAAGCCTTCGTTTCTGCACTTCGCTGTCTTCCACAGGTGCGCATTGAGCTTATTGAAAACCCAGATGTGTGCAGCTCAGCGTCGAAGCGTGGCCAACACAGGCAACATGTGAATGTTGAGCCCTCCTCGACCCGCACTGTGCCCTTTGTCATTATTCCCATGAAAGAAGGACAATTAAAAATTGAGGTCAAAGCCACTGTTAAAGACTCGTGGCAAAGTGATGGGGTTTTGAAGATTCTCCGGGTTGTGGTAAAAAAAAAACTAAGCCTCATTCATCAACATTCATCTTTACTTTTACAGCATGACAATCATCCACTGGTCTTTTTCAGCCTAAAGGTGTTCTGACAAGAGTAAACAAGGTTGTCTTATTGGATCCGAAAGGTGATTTAATATGGTAAAACTGGTTAATAATGTGCTGAACAAATTAAATTCTCCTGACTCCTCCCTCACAGGTGGCACACAAGAACAAACTGTCAACTACACGGTTTCAAAAACTGAAATGGTTCCAAATACCCCATCAAGCAGTCAAGTCTTTTTGACAGGTATCTCTGCAAATCACCCACCGTCCAAATGTATTGTGACACAATACAGGTGAAACTCGGACTTGCAAAGTGACAGATGTCAAGCCTTATTCATAATTTTGATTATGGCTTTTAAGTCCATTTTCAAAATATTTTCTGAGATGTTTTATTTGGGGTTTTTACAAGCTGAGCCATAATTATCAACATTATAACAAATAAAACCTTGATATATCTGACTTTGCATGATGATTGTGGCTCACGGCTTGTAGAAACCTACCATTTATTTTTTTCTTCAAAGTGTCTCCTTTCATCAGCTATTTATAATCCAAAACACCTGCAAAGGGTCCCTGAGACTCTAAATGGTCTCTCAGTAGTTTAGTAGAATTCACCATCATGGGGAAGACTGCTGACCTGACAGTTGTGCAGAAAACCATCATTGACAAAAGCCTCAAAAGGTCAGAGCAAAAGAAGTTGGATGTTCCCAAAGTGCTGTATCAAAGCACATTCATAGAAAGTGTGGAAGAAAAAGGTGCACAAGCCGCAGGGATGAGCGCAGTTTGGAGAGGACTGTCAAGTAAAGGCCATTCAAAAGTGTGAGGGACCTTCACAAGGAGTGGCCTGAAGCTGGAGTCAGTGCATCAAGGCCCAGTCCCATTCCTCTCGCTCGCTCTGAGAACAACTTGCTATGAGTTCCCTCCACAGTAGAGTCCCCTCAATGAGGGAAGTGCACGTGAAGATTTTCCCTTAGGAATGGGACACTACTAGTATGCAAATTTGCACAGAGAACGTGTTCCTTATGTCACGTGCAACATCGACGTGTCTGATTTCACCCCAGTCTCGTAGATAGCGGTAATACACAGTTTATACAAGAAATACCATTTTCATTCACGTGTGAAAATGCCGGTTCCGATGTAGCTCCTACCCGTTATGTGTGCCATGTTGATTTATCTTTGTTTGATAACTCAACGGAGAAGAATTATACGAAACAGCAGACATGTTTGTGACGGTCGGGATGTTTTGTTTAATTTTGGCACTTTGCTCAACTCAGCTGCCAACTACCATTGTGTCTAAAAACAAGACGGCCTACACATTCAGATCGTATAGTTTGCCTCCAGTCTGTTGTTAAACGGCATTATTGATGCATTACTGTTTTCGATAGGTCAATCAATCATCTATGTCAGGGGTTGCCAAACTGTGGTACGCATACCCCTGGGGGTACGCAAAGATATTTTTGAGGAAAAAAAAGTCACAATCTGTTCACTACTGACCCGTTAAACCGCCGCATGAGTTTTCCTCTCATTCTGATCCGCGTCATTGCCTCGTCAGCCACTAAACCCGTGGCTTTGTATCTGACACACACATTTAAATTTACGTGCAAAGATGGTAATGTCCTGCGTAAACATGAACTTCGCTTTAACAAAAGCTTAAACCAGCGCATTTCAATCTGTACCGTTGGTTTGACAGTACGACTGAGGGGGCGGGGCCAAGAGTCCAAACCTGAGTGATGTTCAGAATGAGCTCGTCACCTGGACAAAGCAAAACACTCAGTTTGACCCATTCAACCCAACAGCCTGTTTTCAAAATAAAAAACATTTAATTAATTAAATTTTTTTGTATTTACATATTCTTAATAGCCTTAATCACCCAGACGAGCAAAAAAATATTGAATGTGGAAAACCTGCTTGAGTTCACTGTAATAATGGAGAAAATAAATACATTACTACATGTGATATTCCCAGTGTTTTCACTCGCGTTAAAGTAGGGGGTACACCACTCGTCACACAAAGCTTCAGGGGGTACACGGCTCCAAAAAGTTTGGGAACCACTGATCTATGTCATTGTCACATAAGTAGAACGTAAACAAGCAACACTTTCAGTCCCCACAAGAGAAAGGGTTCAGCTTGAGACCATTTTGTTTACTGAAAGCTTGAACCAGAGTCAGTAGATATAGAACCTGAATAAGCACGAAACCGCCGCATGCACACCGGGACACACACACACACCCCCGGCCGTCAGTGTATATTGACGGGCAGACTCTTGCGAAGCACTCGGCATTTTTATGAACGTCGTCAAATGGTGACTTTCTCTAACTTAAAAATCCATTGCATATACATCTAACACATTTCAGAATCTTTACAGGCTTATTTGTGTATATATATTCTTACATTTGTAATTGTCGCTTCCACCGGTAGCCACCATCTTTATACTCCCTTGGCAGCAAGTCTGCCCGAGCTGCGGAGGGGCCTTTTCAAGGGGAGATAGCCACTTCCTCTTGCTCCCTAAAGTATTGGGACATCCTACCTCTCCACGGGAACACGCACGGGCTCAGATCTAGGGCTTGAATTTGGACAGGGCCTAAGAGCCACCACACAGACGGACCATGGATATGGGCTTCAAATGACATTCCTCTGGCTGAAGCATCCTGGTCTTCCATAACACCTCAGCAGTGCCACAGGCTGAGAGCATCCATGCCACGCAACCGCATTAAGGCAGTCATTCAAGCAAAAGGCCCAAACTAAGTACTAATGCATAATTACAGTTTTCAGAGGACCGACATTTCTGTTTAAAATATTGTATTTATTTTTATTTCATGTAATATTCTAATTTGAGATTTTGAATTTGTCTGTATCATATATTAGTTTCACATTTTAAGTTGAATTACAGAAAGAACAATATTTAAATTTTCCGAGTTTCACCTGTAGTCCTTTTGAAATGTATATTTCATAAAGAATACAGCATTTTAATGAAGCAGCAGTGGCTTTGGATTTTGCCTCTGGAACAGGCACAGCATACGCAATATAAGATTTGACAGCATAACATCAGTTGTAAAGCAGCTGACCAGTAGCAGAGCTTGGCTCAGTGGCTTTTTTACACAGCCACAGAGCCACGCCGAGTAAAAAAAAGAGCCCCTTGTGTTTTAGGTGTAATGTGAGTAATGTGGTTAAAATGGAACAAAAATGGGAGCCGCCTATTAATGTAGTCAAGGTCTTTTCCATGGCCAACAATCTGATTACATTAAAAGTGTATAAAATGTGTGTGAACAAGGTTTAAAAGTTTTTTTATTTAGCCGAGTTTTTTTATTTGGCTGAATTTTCTGTAACTTTGCTTTTTGTGTGTTGAATTGAACACATCTTTAAACTTGTTTTACGCCCACAGGCATTGAGCAAGTCAGACCCCTCGTGGAGAGTGTGATTGATGCATCTTCCATGGGGGGTCTGATCTACCAGCCCACGGGAGGCGGGGATACGAACATGATCCACATGACTGACACTGTTAGTGCCACAATGTACTTGGACAAAACCAATCAGTGGGAAGCAGTGGCCATGGGGAAACGTAGTGAGGCTCTTACCCACATAAAGACTGGTGAGTACCATCAGTACGTAGCACCAAAATAAATACACAGATGTACTACAGCATCAGGCAACACTTAACCATGGATTTTAACTGAGGGTTGTGTATCCACCAGGTCTCCTAAATATCTATTTGCGATTTAAAAAAAATGACGGATCCGTTGCTGTGTGGCCACATGAAAAAAGCAGTACATGGTAAAACATTTAAAACACTTATAATAAGCCTATGTGAAACTGAATATGATCCTTTAGCTTTACGGTATCCTCTCCTCTGTCAGGTTGACTGCCTATGTAGTCAAAGTCTTTTCCATGGCTGAAAATCTGATTCCAGGAAACGACGATGTGATTTGTAACGCAGTGACGTTTCTGATCCAGAAAACACAGCTGCCGGACGGCGTCTTTAAAGAGATTGGGGAGGTCTACCGTAGAGAGATAACTGTACGTATCACCAGTGAAGCCCTGCTTTAGGAAAGACTAAAGGCTTTTTCTTTTTGTTTCCAAATACATTTGTTCTGTAGATAACATTAAAGTGAACAGTGTATTTGGAAATCTGTATTATTTAAATTGTTTAAGATGAAATCCACTTCAGTAGTCAGAAATATTACATTGTAAGTATTGTATTGTTTATATTACATTACACAGACTAGTCAAATAAACTAAGTGTTATTGTCACGCTCTGTACCGTTTTCTCAGTCCTATGAATGTTCCTTTAGGGTGATGTCCAAGGCAGTGATTCTGATGCCTCTATGACGGCGTTCTGTCTCATCGCGCTGCAGGAATCTCGACCAATATGTAACCCCTTTGTGAACGTACGTTTAGTCGTGTTCAGCGTTTCCCTTAGACTGTTTCGATACATGTTTGTAAATGAACTTCTTTTGCAGGGTTTACCCGGTGCCATAGACAGGTCAGTGGCGTATCTGGAGGCGCGCCTGCCCAGTCTCACCAACCCTTATGCTGTCGCCATCACGTCATACGCTCTGGCCAATGCAAACAAGCTGAATAAGCAGATTCTCTACAATTTTGTTGCCCCAGGTTTTGTAGTTCTGTTTAATCTGTTTGTTGTTATGCATTCAAGTTAAAGTACATATGGCAGGTTTTTCATTGTTTAGTTTGGTGGCATAATGCTCAGAGTTAGTACTGTATTAGTAATTTATTGAAATTAAATTACAAGTTAAATTACACCCAACAATTACAAAAATAACTGGAGAAAAAAAAAATGTTATATTTAACTTTTGCACTTATTTATTTGTTCAACGATTTTGCATAGTTTTGTATAAAAAGGGGGAAAACTAAATATTTGTTTGAATAATTTCATTAATAATTATTAAAAAAATAAGCAGCCCAACAGTGAGGTGTTAAATAAGTGACAGGAATAACGTGACACAAACTACATTGATATTACGTTGCAAATAATATTAGCAAAGCACAATCACTCTGTAGGGGCGTCCGTTCCAATCGTTCGGGGAATGGACAGACTTTTAGCGGGATAGTTTAGCGCCTGTTTTAGCCGATCACAGCGAAGTCTCAACCTCGCAAAACAACAAAACGCTATTCATTTAAAAATATTGACGTTTTTAAGCGCAAAGAATCATACCTTGAATTTAATTTCTTAATACGAATCAGGGGTTGGCAACCCGCTGCTCCGGAGCCGCATGCGGCATTAGCACAGTAGGACAGCAAAATAAATTGTTATAATATGCTCTTGAGAGACAATTATGCCACAATCTAATTAGCATCTTTTACATTGTTTTAGGGCTGGGCCATATCGTATCGCATATCGTTATCGTGATATAATGTTTTGATATCGTTGTAATTTTTTCTATCGTTGTGGACACAATATAATTTATGTTACGCTCCGCTCCATCAGAGCAGCATAAACGGTGACTGTAGAACACGGGGACACGTGCTGAAAAAGTAAAATGAAATGAAGGATGTAAACTGCTTGAGTAGATCATATTTGGAAGACAATTATGCCGTAAAAAAAAAAAAAAGAATAAAATATCACTGAATCAATCTTCCCAATAGGCGTAAGGCTGGGATTTTGAAGTAATTCATCCATTGTCAATTATATCGTCAACTATATCGTTATCGTGATACTTATTTTTTCATATCATGATATAGATTTTAGGCCATATCGCCCAGCCCTACATTGTTTTATTAAATAATTTCACATTTGAATACATGTGATTTTACAATGATGTTGCAGTGTAATTAGTTCATTTAAAATGGATCAAATTACAGGGAATTACATGTGTTCGGTTCACAATTTTCTGAGGGCGAACCCAGCCAGGTGCTAAGCACCCCTAAAGTTGGAACCCTAAAATCGCCCCTGAATGAGTCCATGTATTTGTTTTGGTTCATGCAACTCTAGTGTCTTTGTGAGTAAATAGGAAACATTTATCATTCAAACTTATTGGGACTGGGGGCATCTTTCAAATGACGGAAGCAGCGCAAACATCAATCCAACCCGCTCGCCACCTCGCGCAGCGCTGAAAACGAATCACTGCTGCTCACGTATAATACAAAAGTAAAGTCGCAAACGCAATGTAAAACCACGTCTTCAACGGTTCTGGCAAAGGAGTTTAATGTAGCGTGATTTATGGAGCGGTTTCTACAGCCAGAGTGAGGAGAGTGGGAGACATCATGCAGTGCGGTGAAGCAGGGGCGGGGCAGAGAAAGTCAGGGGGCACAAAACCTGATGTCCCATTTACAGTGTTAGAATATCCGAGTCTTGTAGATCGCATCAATGTAAGCAGACACCAATATTACATCTAAAATACAACAGAATGCTGAAAGTTGCATTTTATAAAACATTGCTTAATCAATCATTCTAATAAATATTGTGAATTTATTTTTATTTTTCTGAACAGATCAACAATAATTTCAGTTTGTTTGGTTGTTTGAATGTTAAAACTATTGTTGCTCTTTGAGATTTTCATTTGGTTTGAAATGGCCCGAAATGGCTCTTTGGAGGTTAAAGGTTGCAGACCCCTGGTATAAATACTAAGCGTTTATTTGTGTGTGTCGACAGAGATGGATCACTGGATTTCCCCGCGGGGGGGCCCGATCTCACTGGAGACAACGGCTTATGCTCTTTTGGCTCTCGTCAAGAGTGAAGTGAGTCTTATTTTTAGTTTCAAGTTCTCTCTCTGATTTGAGCACAGTTTTTGTTAATTCTACTCACCTCATGCTGCAGCTGATTCAGATTCTTGTGGTTATAAACTTTGCCTAATGGCATAATCATACTAATAAGACGGTTGATTTTGTGACAGCTCTTAGAGGATGCTCGACCAGTTGTGACATGGTTCACGAAGCAGCAGAAGGTGGGCGGCGGATATGGATCAACGCAGGTACAAAGTCCAAAAATGTGCTTGAAATGAACAGGTCTGGTGCTCTCTCTCTCCCTCATGCACAGACAGAGTGCTGGAATCAGGAGAGGCAGAGGTAACGCTAACTCGCCGCAGACGCACATACCGTGGAAAATAGGAGACACTGAGCTCCATAAAAGCTTTCTAGTCGGCTGCAAATATGGTTTGACCCCAAAAAAATTGCTACAAAAGGTTTTTCAATGGTTTTCTGTAGTATCAGGTGTGCTTATTAACATACTAAAAGTCTACCAAAATCTGACCACCGGAAAGGTGTAATTTCCAAGATGGCGTCCAAGAGGGTCGCCAAATCCTTAAAATGCCCATTACTCCTTTATTATTCGTCCTAGACCAGTCATGTTTGTTTCTAACTCCATGTTTTAGGTATCTAGGAATCCAATAAGCTTGTTCAAATTGTAGTGACATGATTGCATAATTGTTAAATAGAAATGGTGGACAAATACTCTATGCATTAATATTAGCGAGGTTGTCACGGCAACGGCACAAATTTTCCCAGAGGCTTAGAGGGACATGGATGGGCTCATTTTAAAGCCCCAACCCTGTTCTTCCCAACACAATAAAGAATAAGTCTGTACAACATTTACTCCCAGAGTTATTCGCTAAAGTCTGCGAGGTGAGCGACCATGTTGGCCCTGACATGGTAGACCTGGATGGGTTTTAACCTCTCTGTTATCTCAGCATATTAGCAATTAGCATATTTACATTATAGTGAAATGATTGCAATTAAAAAGTGATTACAAATCTCTTATTTATTTTTGAAAATAATCTCTTTGATCTGCCCTGGATTTACAAATAGTCATTGTCACACTCGTCCTCCCATAAAGGTTGATTATGTGGATTGTCACAATTTTCCACTTGACATGATCCACAAGCAGGTGTGCATGGAGGTCCATATCCTCTGCAACTACACTGTGGTGTTCGGCAGTTGTGCAATTACAGTGGAACATCTGCAGGAGACTTATAAGGGCAGCAGTTTCCATCCCCAATCCACCGCATTCATGTCACTCCCCTTTCCAATCCACATTATCAATACGCTCTGAGCAAATGATATTAAGTTGAGAACTCGGTATGAGGGATACGTTGTGTGGTAACAAATGATTTGGCGGAAATGATTTTCTTGCTAAAAAGGCCTCACAGAGAGGCTAGTTAATCGGTACTCTTGCCACCAAACACAGATTGAGAACCATATGTTTACATACACTTCTTAGGTCAAAATTATTTATCATTTCTATTCATCAAACTCCAGAGGAATGAGAGATAGAGTTTTCTCAATTTTTCAGACGTTTATATACACTAAGATTATTAAACCTTTAAACAGTTTAAACCCAGAGGACGATGTTATGACCTTGGAAGCACAAGTCTGGTTCATCCTTGGGTGTAATTTACAGACACTTGAAGGTTCAGGTTCATTGGTTAAAACAATGATAGAAATGACCAATCATCAAACAGATCAGAAAGAAGGCGGGTTCTGTGTCCCAGAGATGAACGTGCTGTGCCTGAAATGTAAATATCAACCTAAGAACAAATGCAAAAGACCTGGTGAAGATGCTGAACCTGGTAAGAGTTTGTCATCATCCAGGCTGAGAGGCAACTCTGCCAGGAAGAAGCTCTGACTCCAAAAGAAACATCAAAAAGCCAGTTTGGAGTTTGCAAATAAAAAAAGGATAAAGATATACATTTTTGGAGACATATCCTGTGATCTGACGGAAAAAATTAAGTAAATATTGGGCATAATGACCATGGTCACGTTTGGAGGAAAAAGGGGGAATCTTGCAGCCTGACAACACCATCACAACTGTGAAATACGGGGGTGTCAGTATCAGGCTTGTTTTGCTGCGGGAGGAACTGGTACACTTCACAAAATAGACGACATCATGAAGAAAGGAATCACATTAATGTTGCGTGTTTAGAAAGATTTTTAAACAAAATGTATTGCTACGTTATGCTTAAAAATCCATATGACTGATGAGTCACATTGGTCACATGTTGGCCTGGCCCCTGAATGCATGGAATGTCAGGAATATTATGATGTGTAGAGACTGGATAGGTACATTTAACAGGCAATTTTTGTAATTATGTATTTTGTTTGCTTCTGCACTTTGATTGTAAGTTGTATATTTTAATTGTGGGTCCCTGTCCTTAAGCTTTGCGCTTCTTGGGATTCCCTTTTGCAAAACACACCTCAATATCAACAAAACTGAACGATATAAATTGTCACGTTTTGTAAATAATATAAAAACTATGTGGAAAAATTGTACGAACATCTCAAGAGCCAGGAAGTTAAAGCTTGGGCGCAGATGGGTCTTTCAAATAGACAATGACCCAAAGCCAAGCTGCCAAACTGGTTACAAAGTGGCTTAAGGAAAACAAAGTCAATGTTTTCAAGTGGTCATCACAAAGTCCTGATCTCAGTCCAGTTGAAAATGTATGGGCAGAGCTGAAAAGGCATAGGCACGCAAGGCGGCCTACAAATGTTTCTCAGTTACACCACTTCTGTTTGGAGGAATGGACCAAAACTCATCTAACTATTGTGAGAAGCTTGTGGAGGGAAAACCAAAACGTTTGACCCAAGTCAAAGTCACAGTTTAAAGGCAATTCTACCAAATATGAATGAAATCTATGTAAACCTTTGGTTTTGTAATAAGTAATAAAAAAAAATGTAGAAAATTCTATCGCTCATTCTTCTGGAACACTATGAATCTGGGAAGTTGTGTCACAACCTGTGAAAGCAACAGCAACTGAGAACACAAGTCACTCCCCAGGACTTGTTTCATCTCATTGATATCTCAGGAACTGTGGATTTGTCTGAACGAAAATAGAGGCCCTAATTGTTCATCTCAGCACAGTAGAGAAGAAGAATGAGCAAGTCTGTATCTTCGCATATCAAGGTTATGGGCTAATGTTGTGACACCTTGATTGCAGCCTTCACAAGGTCCACGTCTGCATCTCCTGATGCACTGATAACATTGCAGTCTTTCTTCTGCAGTTCCTCAGTCACAAGACCGATAAGTCCTTGTTTGTTAGAAAGTTTGGAAAGGAAATCTTCTTTTTCCACAAACTCTGTTTTTGCATTGAAAACCTTCACTGTAGCCATCACAAACTACAGTTGCTTTACCATAATGACGTATCAAGCAAAGAATATCATAAATGCCATTTGCTCAGAGTGTATTAGCAGATCATGGTGTGGACATGAATGTGGTGAATTGGGTATGGAAATTTGAGGACAAGTGGTTCGTGTCTAGCCTGGTCTCACCAGACCCTCGTACCCATTTCATACAAAGGGTCTTCTTCTTGTGGATCTTCACAATTGAGCTCCGTTTTCAGATGGGAGGGGTGAACTCCTTTTAAACTTTTAAACGATTGGATCTGATTTTACCCAATCGCTAGCATTTTTACCCACTGACTAAATGGCAGGTTGAAATTCAACCGATGTAACGCGGTCACTGAGATCAGACCCTGACGGACATGTCTGGAAATGATAATTGACCGGACTTTACGCATGGCTAAGGCCAGGCTAGTTCGTGCCAGTTCTTACCGATAAAACTGCTGCCCTGATAAGTCTCCTGCAGATGTTCCACTGTAATTGCACAACTGCCGAACACCACAGTGTAGTTGCAAAGGATATGGACCTCCATGCACACCTGCTTGTGGATCATGTCAAGTGGAAAATTGTGACAATCCACATAATCAACCTTTATGGGAGGACGAGTGTGACAATGACTATTTGTAAATCTAGTGCAAATTCAAAGGCATTCTTTTCAAAAATAAATAAGAGATTTGTAATCACTTTCTAATTGCAATCATTTCACTATAATGTAAATATGCTAATTGCTAATATGCCGAGATAACAGAGAGGTTAAAACCCATCCAGGTCTACCATGTCAGGGCCGACATGGTCGCTCACCTCGCAGACTTTAGCAAATATCTCTCAGAGTAAATGTCGCACAGACTTATTATTTATTGTGTTGGGAAGAACAGGGTTAGGGCTTTAAAATGAGCCCATCCATGTCCCTCTAAGCCTCTGGGAAAATTTGTGCCGTTGCCGTGACAACCTCGCTAATATTAATGCATAGAGTATTTGTCCACCATTTCTATTTAACAATTATGCAATCATGTCACTACAATTTGAACAAGCTTATTGGATTCCTAGATACCTAAAACATGGGGTTAGAAACAAACATGACTGGTCTAGGACGAATAATAAAGGAGTAATGGGCATTTTAAGGATTTGGCGACCATCTTGGACGCCATCTTGGAAATTACACCTTTCCGGTGGTCAGATTTTGGTAGACTTTTAGTATGTTAATAAGCACACCTGATACTACAGAAAACCATTGAAAAACCTTTTGTAGCAATTTTTTTGGGGTTAGGTGTTTTTTTTTCATATATGCAGCCACCTATTCTCTGGATCACAAGCTGCAAGACACTCCTTGTTTTATGAAAATCTGCCGCATATTTACGCCACAAACCTGCTGTAAAGACCCGACCAATGATCAAAAGAGAATTTCATGACCTGACCCAATCCGCAGGCTGCCCGAGGGGGAACCTGTAACCTGCCTATCACTACTGCCCAGTCCACTGCCTGCAATGGGCCCACGATGTAGCCTGGAAAAATCCAGACTCACCGCTGTACCAGCCGGTGAGTCTGGTCACCCCTGCGTCGAATCCATTTCCCACAGCGGTAGATACGCAAGCAAACAGGAAGCGGAGTAAACCAATCAGCGAAGGGCGGGCGTCTGCTGTTGATGTGGTGTTATTAGCGGTTTTGCGTTAATATTTGCGCAGGATTATGAATAACGAAACTCACCTAAGTTTTTTGGTCCTTTACCGCCGACTGGAGACACACTTTCTCTCTTTCGTGCATCGTTCGTAGATTGTTATTGAGGGACTTCCGCGTCCCGTGAGTGACGTTGCTCGCTAACAACACGTCACGGCAAATAAACGAATCTGATTGCACGTGAACGGATTGATTTTGCGGAACCCGCGAACGAGGACGGGGTGACCAGACTGATC
This sequence comes from Proterorhinus semilunaris, assembly GCA_021464625.1. Lineage (NCBI taxonomy): Eukaryota > Metazoa > Chordata > Actinopteri > Gobiiformes > Gobiidae > Proterorhinus > Proterorhinus semilunaris. Next base: position 3,317,556 of record CM038352.1, read on the forward strand.
CCCCGCTGTATACAAAAATACAGAGGGGAATCATTCTGGTCCCACCAGGCTACCCACGATGGGCCATAAAAGTGCCGCGGGCCCCCCGGGTGCATCCCACTGTCTGCACCGCCGGACGCTTCGCCTCTGCCTTTGGCCCTCAGGATGATTTTGAGGAATATTATTACACAAATTAAAGATGCCTGTTAAAGTAGTGTAGAAATGTAAACAATTCTGTCAATTCCTTTAAAATGTCTGTCCAATTTAGGCCATATATGATGAACATCACTGGCATTTGTAGAAAGTGACGCTTTACTTCGGCCCTTGGTCTTTTGACTTAGAAAATTTGCCCTCATCCAGCAGACTTGCCTACCCCTGTTTTACACCAAGTTTACTTTATATTGCATTATGTTGTAAGTAGGTAAGTACTATATTTGTTATTGTACCGGCGTACAACGAAATAGTGTTCAGGTGTTAGTTCTGAGCCGCTGTGACTGAGCCGTGCCGTCGCTGTTTTTGGAGGTAGAGGAAACCGTAGCACCTGGAGGAAACCTGGCTGCTTCAGCTTTAAACCTCCACTAAATGGATTAAACTGAGCACCAATCTATAGCCCTCCACGCGGTATACCCTTCAAATAGTTGTTTTTCCAAATCCTACAACAAACACTTTTGTCTAAATAGTAAAATGACATTAAAACGTGTTGATATACAATGGGAACCACAGACATTTTAAATTACCTTTACTTGTAATATTGCAACATCACATTTAAACCGCCTCTTTCACCCCAGGCCACAATCATGGTGTACCAGGCTGTGTCTGAGTACTGGGCTGTGGTTATAAAGCCAGACTATAACCTGGATGTGGAGGTGATGATCTCACCCCGCCTTCCTCCGTACAACTTCAAATTCACCCGAGACAACAGCAACACCACGAGCGCATCAAAGGTGACGCGCTCCCAACTCAGTTTCCTTTGATAATCTCTGCTTGTGTCAAATATTCTATGTTAATATGTTTACCTTCTTTCACAGACGTTTGAGATCAATAAAAATGTGCACGTTACAGCCAGGGGCACAGGAGAAGCTACTCTGACCGTAAAGCCCTTTTTGATTTCTCATTTTTAATATTCATGCATGTTCAATATTAAGGTTCATTTATTTTACAGCTGGTGACACAGTATTATGCAGTGCCCAAAGAAACTGTGAGGGACTGTACGAGGTTTCATCTCTCCGTGGAATTCTCTCTGGGTAATGTTTTTGGTCTTTGATTCATTCTTGACACTTTTTAGGGCTTCATAAAGATATTTCTATTTTGAATAATCAGATAAGGCTGATAAGGGTGGGGATATTTACAACCTGAGAATGGAGTTTTTGTAAGTACAAGGATGTAAAAACTATTTTAACAATGCCTTGTTTTAATAAACAACTTGATCTTCACAGCTTCAAGGACGAGGAAGCAGATTCAACTATGTCAATCTTGGATATTGCCTTGCCCACTGGCTTCATTCCTTTGGATGAAGACTTGAATGCTGTAAGAGCATTCACTGTTGCTTTAGCTTTCTCTGTTCTCTTATGTAACCAATTGAATGCCTGGTGTGATTGTAGTTGTCTCAGAGTCGAGCTGCGGTCATCGCCCAGTGGGAATACAACAAGGAATCGTCAGAGAAAGGCTCCATCATTATCTATCTGAGAACGGTCTGGGATTATCTAGTTTATTTGTAACTTTTTCCTCAAACTTTTGCTGACGGAACGCTTGGTCTTTCATCAGGTGCCTCACAATCGCATTGAGGTGGTGGCTTTTAGATTGAGACAGATGCATAAAGTGGGCGTTTTACAACCTGCCTCTGTGTCTCTATATGAATACAATGATGGTAAATCGTGACCGTAGTATTTTCAATTGATACAGTTTTTCTTTAACTTACAGGCAATAAAGCAAGTCAGATAATATTTAAAACATTTTCTTCCAGCAAAAAAGTGTGTGAAGTATTATCACCCTCAAAGGAAAAATGGCCACTTTCTCTTGTGGCACGGCACAGGGAATGAATATGTGTGTGCTGAAGGTAATTTAACTGTATTCTCTGGAAGTTAGAATCCTACAATATTACAATGACAGTATTACATTACCTGATGTTGAATGAGTCTAATGTTAGTATACTATGTTATAGAGGATTGTACAATGCAGAGGAAGGGCAACATCAGCTCTCAGGAACGCATAGTCAAAGCCTGTGAATCTACACCAACCAGCAAGATCGATTATGGTAAGCAAATGTGGTTCTGCTGTTAAACAAAGGCAGGGAAAAATACAGTTCAAAATGTGTCTCTTCAGTGTACCAAGCGGTTCTGGAGGACGTTGTGTACTACTTGACTTTTGACATCTACACCATGAGAATTGAGCATGTCATCAAACAGGGTTGGTCGTTATTGAGTTTGAAATGGACAATAATAATTTCATGAACGTTTTGTTTTTTTCTGTCTCTGTAGGATCCTATGATGAGAGCGCTTATGGTCAACTCCGTAAATTCCACAGTTCTTCACGCTGCAGAGAGAGTTTAAATCTACTCAACAGGAAAGGATATCTTATTATGGGCACAGCCGACGACACAATTTTAGATTTAGCCTCTCAGTCGTAAGTGTATTCTGATGTGGATTTGCATCAAATTACACACAAATCATTGTGTAAGTGTAGGTTAAACTACCTTGGACTGGAACATTTATTTTTTTTCTTTTAACTATTAGATTTGAATACTTCTTTGGGAAAAGAACCTGGATTGAGTTCTGGCCCAGAGGAGAAGAGTGCCAAATGGAGGAACACAGACCAACTTGTTTAGGAATGGAAGCAATGATCGACAAGTATGAATCACTTCTCATCAACTCTCATTGTGACACTTAAGCAATAAAATATTTTGTGAAAGTCCTCCAGCTTTTTCTATTCACGCTTGTATTGCACTTTAAGGGGAACTTTTATTAAGGCAGGAGCTAAAGAGCAGGTGCAAGCTGAAAAATAAATTATGCTTTCTGGTTGGCATGTTGCACTTCATTTAGCCTACCATTTAATGTTGCCTGTACTACAGTGTTAAAGCCCAAATCTAATATACAAATAAGACAATGCTGTGTGAATAAAAAAAAGCATAAATGACTGCTGATCCACTCTTTTGCTCCTGCTGTACATGAGCAAACACTTTGTTTCTTACAGGGCTACACTGTCCACTCCATGCTAGGGGCGCATTGCAATTTCGTTTTAAAATGTCAGTGTATCCTTATATTGATTTTCTCCATTTGCACCCTATTGAAACTCTGAAGCTATGGGCGGGTCCTGGGTACTTTGACTTAATAAATAATGGTAAACAGGAGATACGAGAAAATAATTACTCCTAGAGCTATTAGTTATAAATGATTGTGCCTCCACTTAGTGGAAGTATTTTACCTGAATTTCTTTTGCTAAGAATAATAAGTTTAACCTTTAAGTTGATCTACGTAAACCTCTTAAAATACCAAAAAAATAAACGCCACATACTCAGTGTCTCCACATCACGTACAAGTCGCGTTGGAGTGTCAAGCCGGTGGCTGGAGGCGTAAAGCCAGCAACTGGGTCGTAGTCAACTTCCATGGTGCATCGCAGCTAGCTAGCGCTGGTCCGGTCTGTGTAGCTGGGCAAGGTCGGATGCTCGTGGTCCCGGAATGGCTCGTCTGGAGAGCGCAACGCAAGCATTCACCTGGGTCCTGAGTGTACCGTTTTATAGCTGCTGTGATAACTTCACTGAATACCAACTTACATACCTGGATTCTACAAACTGTCATATAGACCGACGTTATGGACTGTCGAAATGATTTTGAACCTATATGAACTGAACTTGTCAAAAGAGATTTTACTAAACTACCTAATGTTATGGTCACAACCGGTCATACGGGCAAGAAAACGCTCGGAGCGTGTGACATGTTTATTTTGGGGCTGCAGAGGTTCTTTGACTTGTCAAACAAACTCTACGGGCGCTTAAGTTTTTTCAGGTTGCAAGAACGCCGTAGGTCTGCGTGCGTTCGTCTTTCGTACGCCGCACTTGTGGACTTCGTATATGTGTCGTGTGCCACACGCAAACCGTTAGTGCGGCCGACGCACGCGCAGATATCTCGTGCGTCCGCTATACATTTTGCGTAAGTCGTTCGTGAATTGCCCGTTCAGCGAGAATCTGAACGGGCGAACGCACGCTCAGATATCTACCGCACGAAAACGCCGATGTATAAAGTTTCAGAGCTGCCTCTGACCAGGTACAAAGTACAAAGTGTTTGCAATATGCCGAGGGGAAGAGGGAAGGCGAGGAGAGAACAGGTGTCAGAGAGGGAGGAGAGAAAAAGGCGTTCTGCAGGTGTGACGAACAGCAGCTTCACCAAAGGTTTTTTTGGATCTATGTGAATATAAGACGCATCATCGTGGCTTTCGCTCTCCAGCTCCAGGAAAAGTGAGTAATTCTGCCCAAACATGCGCCTTCTCTGTATCCAAGGGCAAAATATAAAGGCTATTCCCTCCAAATTGCCCGGTAACCTCTGGTGCTCACGACGTACAGATCCGTGTGCAGTTCTTGCAAATTTCATACGAAGCAGCAACTGTTAACAGTTCAATCAATATTGTAAAGTATAAGGACTATACTGCTGTCTTGGCAACTGTTTATGGGTGAACTGCACCCAAGTAGTATACAGAAATGTTTTTGAAGCATAAATTAGGTGTTGACGTTCTTGTGTAAAAGTAAAAAAAAAATAGATATGGAAAGATAACAACATTATAAAATAAATTGTTGGAGACCCCTGTGCTAGACCAGTGCTTTGCATCAATTGAGAATTCTATTTAGAAATACAGCCCTTCTATACAATCTTCATTTTTCTAATTTGTATATGCTAACTTCACATCAACATGTGGTTCATTTACTTGCTCCACAAAACGTTTTGTTTTTATCTTTATTCCAATCATGCGTTCAAGTGTTTTTGTGGTAACTGTGCAACTATGCCAACTGAAGTTGAAAATCGATGCCGTCGAGAAACTCCTAAAGTCAGTGTGCTTTGTTAGTACATATTGAGTATACATAATGCTCCAAATGTACGCATAATAATGAAAGGATTAGTACATACCTGGAGAATCAGCCCTCATGTCACCACCAAGTATGGCATTTTGTGTTTTAAGTTTCTCCATTATACCATCCTGTGTTGACTTCCACTTGTGTATAATAGCTGGCTCTATGTAAAGTCTGGCATGCCGTCTATAGGTGTTGTACTGGAACATTTGCAGCCTCATTGCTCGGAATATCTAAGCAAACACAAACATGTTCTAATATACAAATATTTACAAATACACATTGCAACTTTGAAGCATTGAGTGTAAAGTTAGTACCTTTTCCACTTTGAAAAATGAGCCACCACTGGAACACACAGCAACTGAAAGCTGTAGATTCCCTGCTGGGATGCCTCCATGTAGTGGTTGACTATTCCAATTTCTTACAAAATCAGTGCAGACATCGCTGCTCTACACACAGAAAAGTCCCAACTGTTCTGGTCTGCACCCTTGTCCCTCGTTGACACACCTCAAAAAGTTCTAAGAGGGATTTTTCATATACAATACAAGTAAGCATTGTGTAGAAGGGTCCATGCTATAGAAAAAAAAACATGCAAACATAAATATACCGTACAACTAGTTCATGAAATATTTAATGGTATTGTTATGCTTACATGTGTCCAGTAACCTCTGTCAAAGCACTTATGGAGTCTTCAGGGTTGTAGGTTGGATCATGTGGGCTCTGTATCATTGTTGAGCTGCCTTTAGCTTAGTTTAGTTTATTTGAGCAGTTAGTCTGCTCAAAAGGAGTGGGCCGAAGCAAAAGGCAATATCAAAATATTCGTTAAGAAAATTCAGGCCTGCTGAGAGGGAACAAAATGCCCAAACCGAAAATAGAGGCGAAGCAACAGGCAGATTCAGCGGTGGAAGATGAATACGTAAGCCTCAGTCGAGTCACGGAGCTCATGGAGCAGCAGAGGGTCATGTTCAGGGAATTAATTCAACAACAACAGGAGAACTTCAAAGGATTTATAAAACTCATCATGGAATCAACAAACACCCGCATGGATTTACAGACTAAGGACATTCAAGAACTAAAAACAAGCCTGCAGTTCACGCAAGGTGAGGTAGACACTTTGAAAGAACAAAATCTGAAACTCACAGAGCGCACAAACACCTTACAAACGGATTTTTACAAAGTATGTGACAATCTACACATCATCACGGACAAACTGGAGTATCTGGAGGGACAGAGCCGCAGAAATAACCTGGTATTTGAGGGAGTGTTGGAGTCGCCTGGGGAGACCTGGGCCGACGCCGAGGAAAAGGTGAAAGAAATACTGAAGGAGAAGCTCCAGCTAAATCACGCGGTGGAGGTGGAGAGGGCTCACCGCGTAGGGAAACCGGGCGGCGGGAGAGACTGGCCGAGACCCATCATCGCCAGACTACTGAGGTGGAAGGATCGTGAAGAAATCTTACAGCGCGCCAAACGACTCAAAGGCACAAAAATCTTCATTAACGAGGACTACACCGAATCAATAAAAAGAAAACGTAAAGAACTGATGCCGGAGCTGAGAGCTGCACGAGAAAGGGGGGAGATCGCCTTCTTACGATATGACAAACTCATTATACGTCCACGCAGCAGTACACCACATCCAGTATAAACACCGAGAAAAACGTATGGATTTTGGTATGTAAAAGCACATAATTTCACATGTCTAGTAATACATACAGTTCTATAGGAAGCACCGACTTTGACTTTTCAATAAGGAGAATTGCTGAAGCAAACTCCCAGGATTTTACATTCTCTCAATACGACCTACAGAACACTGAGATCGACATTGACCCGGAAAATAACTTCTTTTCTAGAGCTACCAATGACTGTCAATACTACACAGAGGATCTGTACAATAGTAAACTTAAGAACATTAAGGCATTCACTGTAATCCACTTCAATAGTCGAAGCCTCTATGCAAACTTTGACCACATCAAAAGCTTCTTAAAACAGTTTTCCACACCATTCAGTGTCATTCTAATCACAGAAACATGGATTAATAATGACAGAGAATTTGAGTTTTCTATTGAGGGTTATGAATTTATAAGTATGAACAGAAGGAACAAGCATGGAGGGGGCGTAGCTATGTTTTTAGACTCCAACTATAGTTACAAAGTAATGGAAAATAAGACAATGGTGGTGGATGATACACTTGAATGCCTTACTGTTGAAATTACAAGGCAAAAAAAGAAAAATATTATTGTGAGTTGTATTTATAGAACACCTGGCTCTGATATAGATGTTTTTTCTAAGTGGATGGAGGAGCACTTTTCAGGATTAAATCATAAAGTCATGTTTGTGGGGGGAGACCTCAACATCGATCTGTTAAACCCATATAAACATAAAAAGACGGACGAATTTATAAATACTTTATTCAGTATAGGTCTGTTTCCTCTAATAACCAAACCAAGTAGAATAACAACCCATAGTGCCACCTTGATTGATAACATTTTCTCAAATGAAATTGAAAGTGATACAGTCAGCGGGTTAATTATAAATGACATTAGTGATCACCTTCCAGTTTTCATTATGTATAAAAATGGATATGTAAAAGATGAAGAGGAAAACAAGTATTGGTTTAGAAGGGTAAAAACAGAGAAAACTATTGATGCATTTAAAAAGGAGCTTTTAGCTCAAGACTGGAGTATTGTGTACAGAGAGAATGACACGAATATGGCTTATGATGAGTTTACGCGAGTATTTCAAAAGGTATACGACAAAAACTGCCCAATGAAGAAATACAGTAAAAACAGAAAGTGTAAAGAAACACCATGGATGTCTAAAGGTTTACTAAATGCTTGCAAGAAAAAAAATAATCTTTACAAAAACTTTATAAATAACAAAACAAAAGAAGCGGAGGATAAATATAAGAAATATAAAAATAAACTGACAGGTATCATTAGAAAATGTAAACAGGATTATTATAATACATTGTTAGATACTAATAAGAATAATATTAAAGGTTTATGGAACATCTTAAATAGTATAATTAGAAATAAACCAAGAACGATTAATTATCCAAAACATTTCAAAGAAGAGGATAACACGTTAAAAAATATGAATGAAGTTGTCGAAACATTTAATAAATTCTTTGTAGATGTTGGACCAAACCTTGCTGCAAAAATTGCAAACGTTGAGAATTATAATTGTGATCTGATAGAAGCAAATCCTATGTCCCTGTTCCTCAAACCTGTGGAGGAGAAGGAGATACTGGACATTGTTAAAGGGTGTAAAAATAAAACTTCGACCGATTACCATGACATGGACATGAAAACTTTAAAAACTGTTATTGAAAGTATCTCTAAGCCGTTAACTTACATCTGTAACTTATCGTTACAAACTGGACAATTTCCTGATAGTATGAAAGTAGCAAAAGTGATTCCTCTGTTCAAAGCAGGAGATAAACATCTCTTTACAAACTACAGGCCTGTTTCCCTTTTACCGCAATTCTCTAAAATCTTAGAAAAGGGTTTTAACTCTAGACTTGACGGCTTTATCGAAAAGTGTAATTTACTCTCGGACAATCAGTTTGGGTTTAGGAACAATCACTCAACCTCACACGCGCTCTTCGATATAACTGAAGAAATAACTAATGCTGTAGATAACAAGAAATGTGCAATAGGGTTATTTATTGACCTGAGTAAAGCGTTTGATACAATAAACTATGATATATTAATTAATAAACTAGAACATTATGGAATTAGGGGGGTAGCTCTACAGTGGGTTACCAGTTACTTAAAAAATAGAAAACAATGTGTGAAAATCGGTGATTATCAGTCGAGTTGTCGACAAATTGTCTGTGGTTTACCTCAAGGTTCTATTCTGGGCCCAAAATTGTTTAATATGTATATTAATGATATTTGTAAAACATCTGAAGTACTTAAATTTATCTTGTTTGCTGACGATACAAATATTTTTGCATCAGGAGACGACTTGCAACAGCTGTGTCGGATTGTTAACTTGGACTCAAAAGTGTCAACAAGTGGTTCAAACAAAATAAATTATCTCTAAATCTGAGTAAAAGCAAAATGATGATATTTGGCAACTGTAACTCCAATGCTCAGGAAGCAATTCAGATAGAAGGTGTTGTTATCGAGCGAGTGCATGAAATCAAATTCCTTGGTGTGATTATTGATGACAGAATTACTTGGAAATCTCACATTAAATATATATCTACGAAAATTTCTAGAAGCATTTCAGTAATAGCAAAAGCAAAGCACATTTTAAACATCAAAGCTCTACATACCTTATACTGTTCTCTGATTTTGCCCTACTTATATTATTGTACTGTGGTTTGGGGTAGTACTTATAAAAACACAGTTAAACCAATAATATTGTTGCAAAAAAGAGCTCTCCGAGTAATTCATAAAGTTGGGTTTTTGGACCACACAAACTCATTATTTTTAAAATCAAAGATCATGAAGTTTTGTGACATTGTTGAGTTCCAAACTGTTCAAATGTTATTCAAAGCAAGGTATAAATTGTTACCAAACCAAATACAAAGAAGGTTCCAAGAACGTACTGGTCGTTATGAATTACGTGATGAATTAAACTTTAGGATTCAGAAACATAGCACAACTTTGAAAAGTTTTAGCCCAACAGTTAATGGTGAACAATTGTGGAATAAACTGGAGATGGAATTGAAACGATGTCCAAACATCAACCTGTTCAAATATAAATACAAACAAAAGACTCTTGAAATATACAGACAAGAAGAAATGTGTTGCCACTAGGGGGAGCAGTAGGATGGATTATGTGTATTGTTCCTCTATAATCTGGAAGAGTGTTGCTGCTTGGAACGGTTGTCATTCTATTGCTCAAACTCACAAACGGAGAATTAGGGTTGGCAGGTTATGGATCTGTTGAGAGGAATCCTCCCAACGGGCTCAAAACCTTGTCTTTTAATGCACCACTCAGCATAGGAACATCATCTACAAATCAGCTGTTAGGGGGTTTGTTGAAGGGGAGTTACTGCCCTCTTCAACTGGCTCACTCTCTGGCTTTTTAATGCACCACACTGTGCAGGGCTTTCATCATACTTCACATATAACTCAATTAAATAAATATATAATAATGATGATGATAATTAAACCCAAATTAAAATTATACTGAGAATGGTAATGACAACTGGAAAGTATCAAGATCTCAGATTATAATATCTATTAATGTACCTTTATACCATAAAAGTAACTCTGTAATCACGGGTAAAAATATGCAAGCAATATATTAAGTAACACATTTTTTGACTTGCTTTGTTCTAGACATCGTATATGAAACTAGATTGTTGTTGTAGCTGTGCGTTGTTTCAATTAATTATATAAAGAGTTAATATATTTTTGTTGTTTGTTGTAAGTTGGTCTGTATGAATGTAGCTGCTTGAAATGTTTTGAAATGTTCTTTTTTTTATTTTATTGCACTTGGGGGTGGGGGCTCATAAGCTTTTTGCTTCAGCCCACTCCTTTTGAGCACAATGTGTATTGCTCAAATAAACAAATAAACTAAACTAAACTAAACTAAACTATAAGCGCCCAACCCCAAAATAAAATTAACATTTCCATTCATCAATCAAAGCAAGGAACGTAGTGCAAGGTAACTAATCATAAACAAGGGAACATGGGGCAAAGTAACAACAAATAAGAAAAAAAAAAAACTCAAAAGTCAACAGCCACTTCGGTCTGCTCCAGATAGGGTCTCTTTATAAGCGAAGTCGTAATCTCAGTTCGCGCAATGAATTGTGGGATCGCTCAGAGGTCAATCGGGACAAATTTGACCCGGAAATAGGTTTTGACAGCGCAGAAGCATACACGAAGACGAGAGAGTGCAGATAAATGTAGTTTAAATGATATCCAAGACTTACTAAACTGTGTGAGAGGCTCAGGTGGAGGACACAGAGATGCGTCATGATGTTTATAGACAATGGACAATTGCTAATTTGAAGTTATTTGTGTGGAAACGGGGGCTATCGCTAAGCGGCTACAGAGAGGACTTGTTGGTGTCAGACACAAGACGGAGAAACTCTGGCAGATCCTTGAAAATTCCTTCAGTGAAACAGGTCGTCGAGATAGATGGAGTTTGCTGCTGATCTACGATGTGCTTGTGCCGTGACATCGGTGAAAATAGCATCATGTCCGCGACAGACTTTACCGTGGGTCTGGAAGTGTCGGGCCACTTTACTGCAGTCTGCGACTTGAGGAGACGGCTCGTTGTTTTTTATCACATTTTATTTTGATCTCCTTTATGTATGCCCTTTTAAGTTTTAAGGTTTAGTATTTATCCAAGTTTTATGTTTCATGTTGCACAATTGCTCTGAAGAAAATTCCTACTTTGTGAGCCTGCTCAATGTCAATAAAACCATTTATGATTCTGTCGGATTATTAACAAGGAAAAGCTTTCAGTTTCTATACATTTGGATGGTGTGGGACGAAGTACGAAGTACAGTTTCTTGAAGGCCGAGAAAAGAGCCAACAAATTACATATAAAGCATGTGATCATTGAACAGGACGCATAAGGTGCTATTGCACATGTTTTCCAGGGTATGTTTATTGTTTTTCCTTTGCTGAATGACTTTATTCAACTTCTAGGCATTTGCCATTTAGCCTTTCCTTCAAACACAACCTTCGTAATCCCTCCTCCCCCAGTACAATGCTGAGAGAAAACATGTTCATGTAGGCCAGAGCATTGTGTAGTATAAAAGTAAAGATGGCTTACGTTGTGCTTTTCTATTGTACAATTTATATATAGTGGGTAATTTTCAGGAAAGAATGATCCCCCCCACACAAAAAGTCGACATTTAATTTAGCTTGTGCTCCTGCAATTGGAAATTAAAACCATTTGACCAAAATGTTAGTGGAAGCACAGATACTCACCCTCGATATATTTGTGATGATCTGTTAATGTACCACATTTTTTATGCCTGTAAAACAATCTTTATTCATGCATATTTTACATTGGGATTACTGGGAGATAGCGCTTTTATCCCGATTGACCTTTGACCAGAAGCGCTGCGCATGCGCACTACGAGATTACGACTTCGCTTATTGGCGTGATTTCTTCCTCAATATCAAGCAACGGGCGTCGCTTAACTGGTGTAGAGGACAGGAAAGCATGTGTTCGCACAAAGGTAGCAGTTGAAGTGCAGACTCCAACATCTGAGCACTTTGGGGTTACCTGTGTGCCTTTTGAGTAAAAAAAAATAAAAACATTAAAAATAGTATTAGCAACACTGTTATATTAGCTTAATCTTGTTTTTGTACTAACATTTACAGCATGGCAGTTACACCATTTTGCTAACTTGTACTTTTGACATGGGGTAGGAGAGTTTTCATAAGAAAGCTGTGTCCCAACTGAGCACATCTGGGGTTTTGTTTGACAGCCTTTATCAGCAAATGTTGGTTTGTGCCTTGCTGGTTTAGCCATCTAAATAAAGTGAAAGTTGATTATTTCTCTTGTTAAAACAAGAACACAAACAAGACAAACGACTATTGTCTAATCTTACCACTAACAATTGGAATTGAGAATATGATATTTTAGAAAAGCATCAGCAACCACAGCAACAAAATGACCATTGTCATGACACTCAACAACAGTAATACTGCTACAGACGTGTACTGCTAAACCATGACCGTGTCTTTAAAGTAAAGTAAATGCAAAATATAAAATTCATATAATTAGTACCGAACATCTTAGTTTACAGTGACAAATGCTGTGGTTAATCCGTTTACCATTAATGACAATACTTAAAACACAATCTGCATGTCAGATACCATTCATACTACAATAATAATGACTAATAATAATTGTAAACAAGGCTTTCGACCTCGTTAACAAGTGAGCTAACACAAGCGCTGAGCTAACGCTAGCGCCAAGCTAACATCACGAAATTCATTTTAATACAGTTTTTTCGGAGACAAAAACGGCAAAATTAAATGACTAATGAAAACTTTAGACTTAAATGAAATCACGTAGGCCATATCATCAAGGATCTAAAACGAGCACACAGCGCTGACATATGAAGACGGTGCAACTGCCAATGCTAACAAAACAATGACAGGGATGTCTGATCACACTTTTAAGCGTTATTTACAGCTTACCGAAGTGCTCTGTTGGTCGTCTCCAAAGATAGAAGGAATTGACCCCTCACTCAGACGAAGTCTTTCGGCAAATCCTTCTTTATACTGGCGGAGGTTGCTGAAGCACTCATCCTTGAAGTGCTTCACGCACACAAAAATGACCTTACCCACAGATGTGGGTACATTTCCGTGAAAAATGAAACTCAACCAGGCACTTCGAAAAGGTTCTGATGCTGGGAGACGGTGTAACGAAGCGTGTGGGTTACTACATCCAACAACCGAACATTTTGACTTGACTTCTCGTAACTTCGGCATCCTTGAGCTTGGACGACAAAATCGCAGCGAGAAATAAAAATGGCGGATTGCTCGAAGTGTTGGGCCTGGAGTCGATGTCCTAATTTGGCTGTTCCGCTGCAAATACTGTGACATCATTGTTCAAAAAACGTAATAGAGAATAGAAAATCCAAACAGATTGCAAAATATGACCAAAACAGAATATAAAGATATCAACGGAGCACCTGAAGAGACTAATTTGAACTTTTCTGTACTTCTAAACACTCTAAATATACAACAAAATGCATTTTAAGGGCTAAAAAAGTGGATTTAGCATGATATGTCCCCTTTAAAAGAGAATAAATCCATGTTTTTGTAACTTGCCTTAGTCCTGTCAATTTTAATGAACCTTTTTTGCCTGGGTTACTTTTATTTTGGGGCGAAATGCCCCTGGCGTTGTCTCAGGATGTTTATAAGTTGGAAATAATTGGAGCAGAGAAAAAAGTGGCACGTGCACCTGGTGTTTTCGGAGTACTCACGAGACGGTAGATGGTAGTGACCGGGCTAGGCGGCAGAAGAAACGAGACTTGGATCTCGAGCTTCGTGGCGGTGATTGGCTCATGTAGTCCTCACCAGAGCAGCAGGAGAGATCCAACGATGAACAGCAAGACTTAAAAGTCCACAGTCAGGTCCAAAGAGGGCAAATCTGGTCCGCTGCGTATCAAGAAACCTATACTTAGTCTTAAACAAATGTGCCACGTCCGCACTCTTCACGCAGATGGAGGAAAAAACTAGCATTAGCGTTAGCAGCGCTTAGCATGCTATCCCGCGCGCGGTCAGCAACAGTTATACACACACGTTATCAATCAATGGTTTTGTATAGCCCAATATCACAACAGGAGTTGCCTCATAGGGCTGTAACAAACATTAAGGCAATAAAACAGAACAGTAAATAAGACAATGTAAAGTTCCGGTGAATCAAATATCCAGGCAAACATAATGTCCAAATAAGCGTCAGCAGTGGGTGGAGACGAGCAGTGGGTGGCGACGAGCAGTGGGTGGCGACGAGCAGCTCGGGTGTCCCCTGTCCTTAGACTCTCCAGCCCGGCAAGGAAAAACTCAAAAACCCAGTGGGAGAAACGAGAAACCTTGAGGAGAACCACAGAAGGAGAGATCCACTCCCATGGACGGACAGGCTATAGAGACCCAGGGCCGAAGGAGTCCCTCAGTAGACGGGCCAAGATCACAGACCGTCCAGTCCTTGTTGTCAGTAGGCAGGGTTCCTCCGTTCAGCCAACATGTACTCACATCCTTTACAGGTAACATCAAATCCACCCAGAGCTTGTAGACTCTGCATCCACCGGGATAGACCGTTTTTACGGGACTGGTTTAATCACGTCTGTTCATTTCGCGGCTAACTGCCGAGAGACTCGAGCGCCAGACTTTCCTCGCACGTGCGGTGTAGGCCACGCCCACCCATCTCCGATTGGATGTTTCAGGTACATCGAGAAGTAAAATCATTAAAAAAAAAAAAAACATTGCTGATGCAAATGAACTTTTATCAACATTAGTGTTATTCCGTTTTTAACTAGCCTATTTATACATTCATAAAATTGATTATTTATTTAGGTAGATTTGAATTACATTGAATATTTATTTTTATTTTTATTCAAATTAACGTGTGCACAGTGTCAGTTTAGTCTAAAGTGGCATTTTTAGACTTGGCGCCCAGTCTAAAAATGCCACAATACTGGTATTTTAACAAGTGTAGCGCTACACTTGTTAAAATACCAGTACTGTTTAATACTTACTCTGGCCTATAGGCTGTAAGCTCCAGTCAATAAGCTTTTAGATTTGGGAAAAGTCGAACAGGAGAAACTGCGCTCAGGTAAGGTATAACACCAGCCTAACGATATAAATGTCTGTGTTAATAGAATCATTTCATTGAAATATAACTGACCTTGTATCACATGAATTACCGCATTTTGAGGGACTATTTTCTCGCAGATCATTCCTCCGCTGCGTAAGCTTACAGCCACGAAGCTGATGCTGGGTCAAACTGTTTTCAAGGCAGGGTTGCTGTTACCAGGGGCGCAACTACCCACTTTCTGGGGGGTATGCAGACACACAGCCCCCCCCCCCCAAATTGGGTTGGCTTCGGGCCAATATTTTTTTTAAAAATACCCCCTCTTACTGCGCACAGATGAAACAACGGCAGGAAGGTTTCTAGGACTGTCTCTTAACAATTACAGCCCATTTGTGTGTATTTATTTATGTAAGACTGACTAACCATAGCTCATCTAACCAGAAGAGATCGTTTTTTTAAACGTCTTTAAAAGCCAGGGATATTTTTTGGCTGAGCGTGTGATATGAGGAGTGTGGCGTGAGAGCGTGTGAAGGCAATCAAATACGTGTGTCAGAGGTAAAGTATGAGGATCGGAACAAACCACAATTTAACCTAGAAGTTAGACCGTGGAATGGTGTTGTGCTAAACACAAGCAAATATCAGGGGCAAAACATTTGCGGATAAAGAACAATTAAGTCTCTGTTAGGCTTTTTTTTTTGGCTCTGGCGGGCCAAAAAATATTGGCAACGGGCAAAAATTGTCCCCCGGGCCGGACGTTGCCGACCACTGGTCTATGGAGTATATCACAAAAAAAAAAAAACTTTTCACGGGCCGATTAAGCTTCTGTTGCTCTCATTCACGTAACTTCTGCTCTGCCCCTCTCTCTCTCTCTCTCTCTCTCTCTCTCTCTCTCTCTCTCTCTCTCTCTCTCAAAACGCGTGTTTTTGTTAAAGAGGCGTTTTGCTTGCACTTTGAGCTCCTCGTGGAGCAGCAGCAGCGGCGGAGATGACCGGGGCGGGCTGAGGAGGAGACTGTGTGCGGTGATGTCGCTGCCGTTCGGAGGCGGCCCAGAGCGGAGCTGAGCGACCAGGTGGAAGACGTGAGTGACGGGGCTCCTGTAGCCGCCTCGTCACTCACGGACCCCGCGCGCCTTTTACTCTCCTATGGCCCGGGACAGCGCTGGCGCTGGGAGCGTTTTCCCAGAGCCGCGCTCTGAAACCGTTTACCCGCAGGCCGCGCTCACGTCCCGCGGTCGTGCATTCACAAACTGTCCCTCTGTCAATCCTACACTCCTCCCTCCGCCCCCTCCAGCAGTGACTTGTGTGACGCAAAATAAGCACGTTGACGCTATGGGGCGCCAATGTCAAATGCTATGAGGAAATGGCCTATGGGGCGCCGCTGTTCCTTTCGCGCCGAGTCCGACTATATTTAAATATTTTTTTCTCTCTCGCCCCGTCCTTTCGGCGCCCCCCCGTCCTTTCGGCGCCCCCCCTTCCTTTCGGCGCCCATATGCAAGGCATACATTGCATATGCCCTTTTTGCGCCACTGGCTGTTACCATAGACATGCACTGGCGTAAGACTAGCCTAGCGCCACTAATCTCTTCAAATATAAGAACTGCATGAATTTAAGAAAAAAATATCTCCAGACATCAACAACACTCTGGTTAACTAGGAAATGAGGCCCAATGTCAAAAATCCTGAAATATCCCTTTAAAGCTACACCACGTCGGATTTTACACAATAAATAACATTGAAATACAAGCATTTATTTCATGACAGATATTTTCGTAATTAAAAAAATACCATAAATGTATAAACATGAGCCTTTGCTGTGAGCGGCTCAGCTCTCCTAAGACACGACTGTAACTTTACCGGGAGTGGGAGCGTCTCCAGCTCGTCTCCATGCAGATGTGACTAAAGTCAGCAGAATGAGAGATATAAATACGTTAGGTCCTCATCCAAATCCATTCTTTGATTAACCCACTGCAGTGAGAGCATTTTCTGTGTCGAGCTGCTCATTATCAGCATGTTTTGCACTGATGACAGTATTGTCCAAAATGTTACGCAGTGTTCCTTTGAACAAGGAAAACAGGTGCTCATCGAGATCTGATACAGGTGCTCGTCATATAATTAGAATATCATGAAAAAGTGAAGTTCACTTCTGTTATTCAACTTAAACTGTGAAACTAATATATGACAGACTCGTTACATGCAAAATGAGATATGTACAGCCTTTATTTGTTATAATTTGGATTATTATGGCTCATACAATTAAAATATTTAGAAAATCGTATAAGGGCGGGATCTTCACTGTAGACTCGGCCCTTGCGTGACGTGTAGCTCGTGCAGCTCCAATGCTAACAGTCCAGCCCTCATTAAGTACGAGATTTTAAAAAATGGTTTCTTTCATTGTGACTAACCCAGCGTTATCTCAGGAGGAACATGTAGCCGTAGAAAGTGTTTAAAAATTAGAAACCAGACGTTAAAGTTGTTTTTAACGTGTCTAAAGTCCAATGCTTTTCAATGGGAGACTAGCGGCTAAACGGAGGTACTACAGCAATGGTGGCCTCTAGTATCGTGGTCATAGAGCAGAGCAGCCAGCGGGCATTGGTCAAACCTCGACAACACTGAGCAACCACAACGTAAACACAGAGAAACTCACTTTATTTACTGTTTATTATTATTATGTAGCAATAGAAGACCTTTAAACCGACAGAGAAAGCTATAACCCCGGGCAGTGTCACGGAGGATGTCCACGGTGTCCCTCAGTGTCACTCGGACGCGTCCTTCCGGGGCGTTTGAAACAGCGCCGTGCGGGTGCGTCCCTCGGGGCAGTACATCACGGCCTCGATCTCGCCGCCGCCGCTCGCTCGCTTCTGGAAGTGGATCTCCAGCAGGTCCTGCATCGTCTCCGCGTCCGCGACGTCCGGGATCCCCATCAGGCGCACGGTCCGCTGGCACAGCGTCGTACGAGTCTGAGGGAGGACAGTGGGGGAATAATCAGCCGTGGACAAAATACTCGATTTCATCACCGGGAACTACAGGTTAAAGTTGCTCGGGGAAATTGTCACTGAAGTGAAAGGCCGGGGAGGGCCATTAGCATTAGAGCTAATGCTGCGGTTACGAATTAACTACACGCCCCCCGAGGGCCGGGTCTACAGTGAAGATCCCGCCCTTTTGCCCTTTTCAGAATCAGAATCAGAATGGGTTTTATTGCCATGGTTCACAAACTAGGAATTTTTCCTCAGTGCAAACGTGCGACATAAAACATATAACACAGAGTTAAGATAAAAATAAGTTTAAAACTTTAAACTATAAGGCTACAGGGGCATAAATATTAAATAAGATAAAATAAAAATATGGTAAGACAACAACAGTTTGACACTGAACAACAGCGGGATGGCATTTACAGATGTGTAGGCGTATAAACCCTTAGGCATCTGAGGGCTATATTTTGGGATTCTCACCTGTATTTTGTCCCACTTAATTGCAGATTTTGTCCATTATTTCAATATTATACATCACTTGTTATACCTTGTTTTTTTCAGGACACCCTGGGCTTTTTAGATCTGTAGGACTTGTTAGGTTCAGATGCATCGAATTGAAACTATTTTAACCATTATATAAGGGAATAATTCAGGCGAAAATCATTTTAGACATTTTGTTCATCAAATAAACCCAAAAAAGTGACTGAACATGGGTATAAACATGTTGTATGTGGTCCAATTGGTCAAAACAAAAGAGCCCAAAGTTGTAACTATTTTATAAGTGTCTTTTTGTTCACAAAACCAAAGTCCTATTTCTATGATTTAGAAGAAACACAATTGTTCCAAAAAAGAAAACACCGAGAGCTACAATATCACATTTAGGGCATATGTTTCTTTTCAATCACCGGCTGTAGACCGAGGACCTCACAGAGGACCTCACACGTGACTGTAAACCGTCGTCCAGGGTGAGTGCGCCTGTACCTGTAGCCTATCCTTCGTGCGTCTGGCTCAAAATAGCATTTTGCGCGGGTGTTAGCGCAGATTTCCTACTTACCTTCTGATGTGTGATCCTTTCCGGGCCTACGACGCATTATTACAGTCAAATAAACGTTGAAAACATCTTCGAATGCACGTAATCCATATAGTAAAGTTTTTCATTCAGATTCCACGCGTAAAATTTACAAAGACCGCATTTGTTTTGGCGATCGGGATAATACCTTTCCACTTCTCTCTGTGTCTGGTCATTTCCGGGTCAGAGAGCGCTGCACACGGAGGACTTAATCATCCAGCTCACACTCTTTGGTAGAAGTTTCCTTGCGTTACAATTGGAGAACCGCGGCCATGTGCCAAAAGGAGATGCTACCATTGGACAGTTTGTCGCGACGCCATTCTGTAGTTTCTTAGTGCATTTCAAGATGGCGGACCGTCGACTCGCGATCGTCAGAATCTTACGGTTTTGGTGCAAAAAAAAAAGTAAGATCAAAATGGACACACAATAATGTAAAACAATGTCTCAGATGGCGCCGACGACATGGCCGCGGGGTAAGAGTTAAGTGAGGAGTGAGCAGCGGGTCTGAGTGATCACGATCATCTCCACTGTCTTCTGGGCGTTCAGCTCCAGGACGCCAGCCGTTCCACCTCTCTCCTGTAGGCGGACTCATCACCGTCCGAGATGAGCCCAACGAGGGTGGTGTCGTCCGCAAACTTGATCAGTTTAACGGACTGGTGATTTTTAGGAACATGGTAGGAGGAGTCTGTAAATCCAGCATGGATTCCCTTTCGAACGTAGTTATTAACGTAAACAAGGAGGAGAGAGCAGACACCAGTCTTTGGCTCGGGCAACGCGTGACTGCCACCTACTGTTCTCTGTCATGTTTGCGTCTGTTTGAGTGCACCATGGTCAGGTGCATACATCTTTTACCAAAAAAAATAGCCCACCAGCTGCCCCTGCAAAGCTTAGCTGCTGAGGGAGAAAACTTGCTAAAAATCTGAACATTGCTGGAAAAAATTATGTTTTCACCTGCAGCGTCTCGCTTTATTTAACGCTTTTTAAACTTTTAATTCCCACCTGAACCAAACGCATTCTCTCCAGTTTTGGTTTACCCAAATCTAAAAGCTTACCCAAAAAAAAAGCAATAAAAATAGCAACAAAAACGTGGATGAAAATGCAACAAAAAACGACGACAGCGAGACAAAAAAAGTTACCATCAGTTTTGTAGGTCTTAGCTTTCAAATGAGGCATTAAACTGTTGCTCTCCAGTCGAGGAGCTTTTAGATTTGGGTAAAGCCGAACTAGAGAAAATGCGTTTGGTACTCATTTATAGTCATATTAATTCCCCCAAAGGCCAAGGAAGAGGTTGGTTGAGTTTGGGGCAGAACATGCGCCCACAGCAGAGCCACATCTGAAAACATATACATGTAATAAATAATGTTCCTCTCACCTCCAGCTCGGTGATCTTCCCGTTGACGAAGGGCGTGACTCGGACCCGGTGAGTTCCCTCAGTCAGCCTCACGTCGTGGTACTCCGCGTCCGTCAGGCGTTTGGCGACTGCACGCAAAGAAAAAACAGCTTCAGTCGGTTACGCTCGTCCCATTAGACATTTAGAAAGCGTCGGTGGAAACCCTCCCCCTGGTGGTAAAGGTGAGATGCTGCAGGTGAACGCGACGGTTTCACGCAGAGGTCAATGTTGGGATCTTTAGCTTGACATCTTAGTTTGAACGTCAGAGTAAACAACAGACCAAACTCTCCCATTACGTCCCCTGACATGTTTGGTATCCAAGTGTAGCAGGAAAGGTTGTGACCGAGATGACGCTGTAATCCAAATATGGTCATTTCCTTTGTGGGAGACGGCAGCGGCTAAAGACGGGACAAAATCCCTCTGAGCAAATTGATGCGAATATGTCACAAAATAAAACCATAACTTAAACCATTATTTAGATTTTGTCGCTGAAAATATTATAAATGTTAGGAATTTTTAATATGAAATGTAAAATGACAGACATTCATCTACAGTGACAGTTTCAAATGGATGCCTCGAAGTATTTATTTCCTCTGTCCCGTCTAAACTCCTCCTTCTCACCGTTGTCCAGGACGAAGCTGATGACGGCGTGCCCGCTCTCCGGCAGCACGCGGCACGACTCCACCTCTCCGCCTCCGTGGCGGCTCTTGGAAAAGTGAATGTCCAGTTTGTCCTCCAGAGTTTGACGGTCCAGCTGCGGCAGGTCGGACACCAGGATCCTCTGCGGGCAAACCTCTGCCGCCACCTACGGCACAGAGAGGGAGGGGACAGTGATAAAGACGTGTTGAATATCGTTACCAAACACCTTCAAAAAGCAAAATACTCCTGTTCAATGCTTTTTACTGAAATGTAAGGCCTTCATTTTGACACAGTTGATTCGTTTACTTTTACTGAAGCCCTGGGGGGGGGGCAGGTGTAGTTACCTGGACAGACTTGGGCAGTGTGAGGGGCACAGCTCTGGCCTCCACCGTCATGTGGAACTCTTCAGACAGACTCACCGTGTGACGGCGCTTCCTCAGCACCTGCTGAGCCACTGAGCCACAGGAATAAAGCCATGATTAACATCATAACATCTGCTCCTCCCACAGACTCCAGCCCCAGCACTGACCGGCCACGTCCTCGAAGGTGATGAAGGCACTCCCTCCCTCCAGCGGGTACTCGATCAGGGGCTCCATGCGGAAGAGAGGCCGGTCCGGATCCTTGTCTGTCTGCCCACGAAACACCAGGGGGCGCTCCGGAGCTCCAGAGAAAACCTGTCACACAAACCAACACAGATCTGTTTAAAGCAGACCACCATCCAGTGGAGGGGGAGCCAAACTGCGCTTTATTTTTGAACCCGAAGGAGATCCCCGACCGTCACAGACAATCACACATGACTTTGAACAGAAAGTGATGGCGTCTCTGGGACTCCTGTGCCTTCGGGAGTTGCGTTTGTAATTAAAACTGTAAATATTCACATTAAAGGTGGAGGCTCCGCTCTCTGATAAAACTGCTGTGTGCACGTTTCACGATTGCAGGGGAGGGGTGGGAGTAAGTGGTGCCAAAGCCTCAGGCACCAAAGTGGCAAAGGCCCCGGTGTAAAAGGTCAGATTTTCAAATTGTTCGCTGCCGGCAAATACGCTAATCAGAGCGAGGAAGAAAGTTTGTCCTCAGAGCAAATGATGATGTCAAAGTATCTCACACAGAGGAGCGTCATGGAAATCACTGTGTGACGAGTGTGGGCCAGGCCCGGCTCTAAAGGGTGCATCGTTTGAGCTCTGTTTTTACACAAAGTGAGGCCACGGAGGAGGCCGTCTTCTCTGACCGGATTGTCACAGCTCGGTTTGCGATGGATGTCGTTTGCCTCGCGGTCCTGTCGGTCGGAGACATCAAAGATATTTACTCATTTGGACTCTTGATAACAGGGCACCTGCTTATTGGATGGACTGCCCTGGATTATCGGAAATTTTAAAAGACAGCAGCTTTCAATCGGACCACACTGCTGTCTGTTACACCGGAAAGTAACGCACAACAACAATGGACTGTTATGTAGGACCTGGTACTCGCTGTGGAGACGGACAATAGTTGGACTATATTTCTGGGATGAAAAGGGATGAACTGTGAAGGAAACTACCTGCTCTGGAGAACTGAACTAAAGCTGAGACCAAAAAAAGCAAATTCGTTATAAATGTATGAACTGTTACCGGTATAATTCTCGTCCTCCTGAGAGGAGGTTTGAAGCAGCTGGACCTTATCTCTCCTACGCCGTCAGCACTTCCCTTCAAGGCCAAGCCACGGAGCTAAACCTGATATGGACTGAGCTCTCTGGGTCATATTTGCAAAACACTGACTGTCAGACTGTAAATACCCCCTCCCTAACCACGCCCCCGTCGTTCTGCGTCTGCCTCAGCACGTTTCTTCAGCCCCAATGGCCGGTCATTGTGTATTTCCCATGTCTTGATGTGTCTATAATGTGCTTTGCCTTAACTTAACCTGATTGTAATTTTGCATCATCTTCTTTTGTGAGGCGCATTGAGTTGCCTTGCCTTGTTTTACGGGCTTAATAATGAGAATTTCTATTTGCACCCTGTTGAAACCCCTCAGTCAGATTGTCCTGGCCTGTGCAGGTGTGTGCTGCTGTTTTAACTCAGAAAGCTGATGAACTGACGTCGGCCTGTTGTCGGAGTCGCTCTGCGGTCGTCTCTTCTTCTCCGATCTCCGTCCGGACTCGCTCCAGCTCCTGCTCCAGCTCCACCTCCTCCTGCTGCAGCAACGCCAGCTGCTCCTGCACAAAACGAGGACAAGAACATCATTAGTGTAAATGACTAGAATATTCATCTACATTTAAGCTGTAGTTGAAATGTTTTGTGAGAGCCGTAGCACGTTTCACACTAAGAACATATTTGACCTTCTAAGTCCCACCAAGATCAAAACCATGGCTGAAATAAACCTGATTGAACTGTATATGTCGTAACTACAACACTGCACCACAGGCTTTTTGCTGAGTAAGTTTCATCTTTTTTTATACTCGACATTAAAACTAAGATGTTAAGGGAGAAATGTTTTCATTTGCAGTGCATCGACTTATTGACTTTAAAAGCCTCGTGGAAAGAATATTATTTAAATTAGTCAATATAAAAGAAGGGAATATTCAGATTTCCAAGTCGGTTAAACTCATGCCCGATGTTTATACTCCTCAGTGTGTGCCCATCTGACAGAGCCGCGGTGAGTCCTGACCTGGTCCTGCACGGCCTGGGCTCTGACCCGCTCCTCCTCCTCCTCGAGGTCCTGCTGCAGACCCACAGTCCGCTCTCTGAACTGCTGAGTCAGGTCCTTGGCCTCCATGATCGAAGTCTGCAGCTCATTCTGGTCCTGCTCCAGCTGGGCAAACTTGTCCTTCAACACACGGACACAGAGTCACTTCGATCAGCACCTTATGGCTCCACGTCCTGAGGCAGGGGTGTCGAGCTCATTTGGAGCAGGGGCCAAACATGTAAATATAGTATTGGTCAGGGCCGACACTGAAAGTCAGGTTTTATAGAATAAATATTAATTTAACACATTTTTATTATTTGACATAATATGCTTTAAACCATTTCTTTCTTCAATTCTTAACCATAGGCCCCGGCTACTCGGGGCCGCGAGGAGGAAACAGTGTTGCACCTTTGGGCCGTAGAGCTGCGGATGGATCACTTTGAATGAATGTTCCTGGGGATATTAACTTGCAGTACACTCTCCAAACACTAGAGGCAGTCATTCGCTAGTCAGTATATTCAGGGGAGATATGACCATGCCAAGAAGAAAAGAAAATCCCAGAGAAAAGAAAGTAATGAAAAAATGAAGACAGCTTCCAGGGCTTCATAGGTCGACTATTTGTTGTACTTTGTTAGAAATAATTTGCCACAAACTGTAATAAACTCATGTCAACAAATTATAATTCATGCCTTACTAACTAATGACAGTAACCTGCATCAGACTGGGTATTTCATCAGCTGACGGGAAATGCGTTCCAATTCATTGGTGGGCCAGTTGGTATAAGTTCGTAATCATTCTGGGGACCAACACAACTCCTCTTCGGCCCCGGCCAGAGTTTGACAAACAATGAATGTAAATCAAACTTATAAAGCGCTTTTTCGGACAGGCAGATGCAGCTTCACATGAGCAATGCAAAAAAAGCAGGTTTGAACAGGTGGGCTTTGAGGTAGAGTTGCCAACCTAGATGCAACTTTAGAGCTTGTGATTTATGATTACAGGGTTTGTTTGTTTGCACTTTCCTTCTATATGGTTATTCGACTCGTTCTTGTTTATTTTTTCTCTTACAAAAAAAAAGTAAAACATCAAATCTGTTGGAGAATTATGATCATACACAGACAGTTAAAAAGTGTGAGTGTTTAGTTCTATGTGGCTCGGGAGATGCTTGTGGCGAAGAACTGATCAGCTCTCGGTTCTTTCCTGACGCTGTCGCACGTCTGAGCGACACAGAAACGGAACGAAGTCCCCGGTGTCAGAGCGGGGGTCCAGTCGCTGTGAGTGTTTTCACCTTTTCATTCTGTATCAGCGCCTTGAGTCCGTCCAGAGTCGTCTCCGACGGCTCCAACACCAGAGAGAAGTCCTGCAGCAACAAGAGACGTTTACGCTCTTTAAGACATTCGCGTCGTCATTGGCTTTGATCTGTCTCCAGGTTTTTCACAGACACAGCCTAAAAACAGCTCCAAATGTGCAAAAGGTTTATTTTCCCTCATCTTGTTCCATTTTAGTCTCGGTTTGGTCCTGATGTTCTCCGTCTTGTTTTGGCACAATTTGATGGAGAAACAACTTCCTAACAAACGTATACAATCGAGATCGAAGGTGCATCAGTGCGTCCAGAACATGGACTGAGAAGAAGAAAGTGTCCGAGGCCTCTGAGAGGTGAGATGAAAGTCCTTTTATTGAGCTGCTCAATAAAGGACTTTTATCTTACTAACAAATGTATTTGAATTACTAGGCTGAAATATCTCCAAATATCATAGGCGGATAGTACTCAGTTACATTTATTCCTACTCCACAAGACGCAAGAAATGTGTTCTTGCACCCTGAGCTGCAAGAACAAAATGAAGTCACTTTTGCCTTGTAGCCATGGAAACGTTTTGTCACTGAGGACAGTTCCATGGCGACAAGGCAAAAGTGACTTCATTTTGTTCTTGCATCTCGTGTGTTCTGGGAGGAAAAGGGATGAACTGTGAAGGAACTACCTGCTCTGGAGAACTGAACTAAAGCTGAGACCAAGACAAAAGCAAATTCATTATAAATGTATGAACTGTTACTGGAATAATTCTCGTCCTCCTGAGAGGAGGTTTGAAGCAGCTGGAGCTCTTATCTCTCCTACGCCGTCAACACTTCCCTTCAAGGCCGAGCCACGGAGCTGAAGGACTGAGCTCTCTGGGTCATATTTTGCAAAACACTGACTTTCAGACTGTAAACAACCGCACACACATACCCCCTCCCTAACCACGCCCCCGTCGTTCTGCGTCTGCCTCAGCACGTTTCTTAAGCCCCGCCCCCGGTCAATGGCCGGTCGTCCTTCCCCTCCCCAAGAAAAAATTCTGCATGTGACCTCGTGTGCTGTGCATTTCCCCTGTCTTGATGTTTCTATAATGTGCTTTGCCTTAACTTAGTATAAATAAAGTGACTCAAGTACATGCACTTAACCTCTTAACCCCCGCCTTAACCAAGTGTGTTTTATCCAGTTCGGATTTACCCAAATCTAAAGGTTAACGCCTCATTTGAAACCGAATACCTACAAAACTCGTCTAAACGGATCTTTTCCCTCGTGTTTTTTGTCAATTTTTTTACATTTTTTTTCCATTGCTTTTCTGCTGCGTTTTCATCAAAAATGTTTTCCACATTTTTTTTTTTTAAAGCTTTTAGATTTGGGTAAAGCCGAACTGGAGGAAATGTTAAAGTGATGTATTTGTATTTTTTTTTAATCAAAGCAGCCGTAGTTCAGCGGTTTGTACACGACTTTCTCATCCGTTTATTGTGCATTGTGCGTATTTGTCTTTTTATGTTTCACTTTGCGACGACACTAAAGCACTTGAACGCAACGCACTCGTAATTTCACACCTGGAAGCGTCATCTTTACCAGAGCTCATGAAGGCAGCACCGCCACGTAAAAGCTACACCAGTTTAACCTCTTAACCCCCGACTGAACCGAGCACCTTTTCTCCAGTTTGGCTTCACCTAAATCTAAAAGCGTCTTGAAAAACGGAAACAACACAAAAAGCGATGTGAAAAATTACAAAAACACAACAAAAAAGCATCACAAAAACGTGCCGGAAATGCAACAATGAAGTGTTTTTTTTCTTTCTACAAAAGAAGTTTGTCCGTAAAGCTGCTCTTTCCAAACCTGACGCTTCAAGTGCACCGTCGTTTCTTGAATATTTTGGATATAAATACTCTCACTGTATTCAGATCACTGTACGACGTTGATTGGCCTTCGTATATAAAACATTATTTTATGCATAACCATCAGGTTCATCGTTATTCTACAACACAGGCTGAAAAACAGCACCGTCGTCCCCATCGTATAAAACATCTCGTGATCATGGAGTTAAAGTGGATTCATCTTCTGGATTCATCCACGTATAAAAACAAACTAAAACATGAATTAATGGAGTCTTTGCGCTGAGTACAGAGCAAAGACTCAAAGGAAATGATTGTATGAGCGTTGTATATTTGACACGTTGTATTTGACTTGGTATTTTGACTATGTAGTGACCTGGCACAGCTTGTAGTTCCTGATTGTTCTTTCATTGTTTACTTGGGAGTTGTCGTTAAAAGCCTTGGCCGATACCGCTCCCACACACACGCCATTGTTGTACTTTCTCTTGTATGTTCAAACATCCAAATGGATGTTTTTTTAAAATTATTCCTTTAAATGGCTACTTGAAAGTGCTAAATGAAAACATGTATAAAATTAAAATAAAGTGACAAAAACTAGGCGCAAACACCACACAAAAAAGCGCCAAAAATGCAACAAAATGTGACAAAAACTAGGCGAAAAACAAGAGCAACAACAAAACAAAGAAAAATGTCAAAATATGACCAAAAAAGTGAAAAAAAGAAAAAAGCGTCACAAAAAACATGCCGGAAACGCAACAAAAAAAGCCACAAAAAGTGACAAAAGCGTGAAGAAAACACAACAATAAAGTGACAAAAACTAGGCGAAAAACACAACACAAAAAGCAACAAAACCATGACAAAAGAGCAACAACAAAACAAAGAAAAATGTCAAAATATGACCAAAAAAGTGAAAAAAAAGAAAAAAGCGTCACAAAAAAGTGCCGGAAATGCAACAAAAAAAGACACAAAAATTGACAAAAGAATAATAAAAATGATAATACTGTCTTACACTTGTATTGCACTTTACAAGCCTGTATTACCAAGTTTCTCAAAGCGCTGCACTGTCGTCATTATTCATTCACTCCAGACTAAAAACTTTTTTTTTTAATGCGACAACAATGTGACAAAGTTACGATCGCTTTTGTAGGTCTTAGCTTTCAAATGAAGACTAGCACTGTTACTCCAGTCGAGAAGCTTTTAGATTTGGGTCAAGCTGAACTGGAGAAAAGCGCTCGGTTCAGGCGGGGGTTAAGAGGTTAAGACGAACGCATTATTTATATATATTTATATTTTATCACTTGCACTGAGTCACAGACGGTGCGTAACGACCGACGTAGCCTCTGCCCTGATGTGACGTTTGGAAATCACCTGTTCGTTTCTTCAGCTAAAAATAAAATAAAAACAAACAAAGATAATCTCACCTCGTCTGAAGACATGACGAAAATCTCCTGCAAACATTAAACACACGGATATATTTAGACCTAAAGTCACAAAAACACCGAGAAACCGAGTTCATCTGGACATGACTTTCGAAAACAACGCGAAACATAAATATTAAGCGTTACGTTCACGTTTAAAGTTCACAAACCACACCCCGGGCTCGTGCGGGATTCTCACACGTGTATGTTTTAAAAGACACGCGATATTTCGAATAAATGATGAGTAAAATCATAGTTTCTACCGGAGAACGCAGCGAGTCTTACCGTCGACGGTCCCCGGCTCGTTTCACTTTCATTTCTTTGATTTTGAGGAAGAGAAACAGGAGGCAGTGGCGACGCGCGGACACGTGGGGGCGCTGTGAGCCCGCGTATGATACTTTATTTTTATTATTATAAAAGCAAACCAACAAAATAGGTACAGTGTTACAAACTGCAGTGCACAACTTGGAAAAAAAAGAGTAAATAAAAAGAACAAAAGAACATGGGGCATGTTATATTAATGGCAGTTACATATAAAAAAAATAAATAAAGGCGTATGATACTGGAGGAAAGCGTTTCTTTATGAGCTGAAGTTTGAATAAAAGGTGAGTCCAAGTTCGTGATTTTTTTTTACCAGCGGAGCAGGAGATGCAGCAAGTAGTCCTCACGTGCTACTTTGCTGTTCGCCTGCAAACTTGGAAATAAACCTTTTGAAACTTTAACGTTTGTTTCGCCATTGGACCATTTTCTCAATACTGCGTAAACCAAAGCCCCCGGTGTGAATGAGTGTCTATTTAAGTCCTTGGTTTGGTTCAAGTCTACAGTTTGAGTTCTTTTTGTAGACAAGTCTCTTTACGTTTTCTATTTCCTACAGTCAAGAAGCTCATTTCAGACTCGAGCTCACGGTTGGAGTAAAGCTGCCTCCGTGTCATGTGTGAAGTCACTCAGCATTTTCTACAAACTTTGACCAGGAAATACAATAATGCATTGTTTTTTTTTATAGCGCTTTTCTGGACTCAGACGCTTTATACCGCATCATTCATTCACTCCATACTGGTGATGGTAAGCTGCTACTACTGTAGCCACAGCTGCCCTGGGGTAGATTGACGGAAGCGAGGCAATCAGTCTGTGCCATCGGCCCCTGCGACCACCACCAACAACTCCACTCATTCAGGCTTCCCGGTGTTTCCAAACGGTCTCCCATCCAAGAACAGACCGGGCCCGTCCTGAGCTGAGGCAGAATTTCACCAGGTCATATCCAGAGGGGGCAGAAATCATACAGTACTTTATACTGTAAAATTATAAGTACCTGTACTTGAGTAACAGTTACTTTTCCACTGAGTATTTAAGCTGCAAATCTTCATGTTGATCTATAAAGTAGACGTAGTTCGTCTCCAGAATCTTTTCCCAATTCTCTTGCATCAGTTTTAGGAATAGGATTTTTCCTCATGTGCTCCGTTATTCAGCACTCAAGAAACTTTACTTGGTTTGGGTCATTACTTTTGACTTGTACTTGAGTAAATGTATTTCAAAGTATTGTTACTTTAGTATCTCGGCGACTCTACCGCCTCTGGAGCCCGAGCCCCAAAGTGACCCCATTGCACATGTTTTTAGTGTTGGGACGAGAGGCTTACACTTGCATTGCACTTTTTAAACTCTTACCCCCGCCTTCTCCAGTCCGGCTTTACCCAAATCTAAAAGCTTGTTGCAAGAAGCGCCAAAAACAAAAGCCTTGAAAAAGTGACAAGGCTGTTAATCTGCGACCACTACCACTCACTGCATTAATCCGTGGCCTGTTGTACATGTTTTTAGTGATGGGGAACCCGGAGGAACCAAAGCCGATCACGTAAATGGACTTCGGGACGTTGAAACTGAGGATTCTGATCTGGATTTAGAACATTCCCCAAATGTCTCAGTTTCAGTTAATCAGGACGTTTGATTTAAACTGCACTTATACAGTTCTTTGGTCTTTAAAATAATTATAATAAATAGGGCCGGGACTTTAACGCGTTAATTTAGATTAATTAATTACACAAAAATAACGCGTAAAATTTTTTTGACGCATTTTAATCGCACATGTTTTTACAACGCGGAACGTTTCTCACTGGATGAGTTTAGGCGGACCGATTATACTGGAGCACCAACTTGTAGCACAGTCAACATAAACGCAATCCGGTGTGTACTTTTTGTTGTTATTTACGTGCCCAGCTGACGGCCCTCCAGCTGAGGCAGGCGCGCTCATTGTATTTCTTCACGCATGTGTGCGCGCGCCCTCGCTCCCAGTCACACGCAACACGGAGTATTGAGGGGATCAGGCCTCCTCACATGTACTAAAGCCCGGGTTTGAAGCGGGTACACGACTCTGAAAGACTTGGAGTTTCTGGATACTGCTCAACAGGACCGGTGAGAGTTTTCCATTACGTTTGTTTTCGGGGTGCGTAGTGTGCCTGCACGGGCGCGCGCTCCAGCTGCGACCTCGCGCTAATAGTTTACGTGCCTTTAAACCAGCTGTTGCTAAATCAACAAAGTCTGTTATGGCCTCTGAAGCAACAATACACAATATTTTGTTGCTTAAGCTCATGTATTCAGTCATTATTCAATGGTATACTAAAAATCCATATGAAAAAACTTACTTCTCACTGTTCTCAGGTCAAATATTTATATGCGATTAATTTCGATTAATTAATTACAAAGCCTGTAATTAATTTGATTAATTTTTTTTAATCGAGTCCCGGCCCTAATAATAAATGATCAAATACAGCATCACTGTTTTTTAAACACATTTATTGAGAAACGGAGGATATTTAGAATCTGAGCTTCTGGAAGAACCACTTGTTTTTTCCAGTCTTGTATCTGAAAAATAATAAAAAACACATTTAACTTTGACGTCAACATCGTTTACGGGCATTTTGTGAAAACTGGTATAAATCCACGTTTAATTAATATGGAACTTGCACAATACTGAACAAAGATTACAAAATGAGACAAATGTACTGCAAGTTTTATGTTTTCATATAAGAGTTAACATTTTCCGTGACGAAATCTAAACGGATAAACCCAGGTTTACATTAATGGTTTTATTTTCTTAATACATTAGTTACATAATTTCCAGAGAGATTTTGGATCTAGTAAATATTTTCTTCTTTTACAAGTAAAAATCAAAGCTCAATAAATCAGGCTGTGATTAAATCCCTCAAAAATCTGAAATATTGTTTTCAGCTCGACAAAGATCATAAACCTTTAAAGGCCGAGCTCAAACTCGCCTCAGTCGCAGACGTCTAAAACTCACCTCTCCTCGAACTTCACTTTGGCCTCTCGTCGGGCTTTACGTTTGAGCGCCGGGTCCCTGAACACGTCTTTGTTCACCACCGTTTTGTCCAGAGGGATGTCCACGGAGTATCTGCGAAGGAAAAGGGCAGAGTTATGTCATCTGAGGAAGAGGAGGGAGTTCATCCTTCTTCCACACGTTAGGATGACTGTAGAAAAGTACTTTGACCATGTCTCGTCTCCCTTCTGTTGCTATAAAACCAGTCACATGGATTTATCAGTTTTATACTTTCATCGGGACATTTGAACCACCATTCCGTTTGTGGGTGAAGGCTTCAATGCAAACTCGCGGCTTGTAACCTCCAGAGCACGACTCAGCATTAAAGCAAAGGTTTGCGCAGATTCATCAACTGCAAGTGAAAGCTCAGATTGACTAGAGTGCCTGAGTCTTTCTTCATTAAAAAGAAATGTTTCTGTTTAAAGCACAACTACTAAGGAAAGATCACAGCCTCCAGTGTTTTTACCCCCCTCCTTAAACGAGCACATTTTCTCCAGTTTGACTTTAAAGCAGCACTAAGTAACTTGTTGACCTTAATAAATCCTTTCCGAGGTCCCTCTGAGGGCAATACAAGTGTTAATGGGATGATTGGGGGTCTTTCATCAATTGCAACTTTGCCTGCACCGGGTCAGAGTCACCAATACACACTAATGGGATCATGAAGAAGCTAACAGGCTAACGGGCAAAGCTAACTGCGGGCTAGCGCCACTTAAACAGTATTTACAGCCAAGTTGAGTGAAAGAAGTGATCTCCATTGTGTAATTAGATGAACAATATCCCTTTGTCTTTTCTGTCAGCGTAGTATTTACTCTCACCGACGATTGAGTAAAAACACAACTTGCTACAACACCTGCAGTGGCACTTACGGCCTCTAGGGGCACGAGTTACTTAGTACTGCTTGGTTACACAAATGACACGAGGATGAGAACGCAGCAAATAACTTAAGACAAAACGCAACAGGTGATGAAAAAGTGATAAGTTACAAAGCAATAAAACGCAAACACAAAGCCACAATGCAACAAAACAAATGTCAAAAACAGACCAACCAAATTACTCTGGCCTATTGCTGGGTTTAGGTCACAGCACAGCGTTCTAAAGGCCTATAGTATTAGAGGTGAATGTTTGGTCTTGTACAGAGAGATCATGGACCCAGTGACTGATATTAATGATCATGTTTGAAATTCGTACATTTTTAGATACGACTTGTGAACGTGTAATGCTGTTAATAGGAAAAACTGGCTCCGCCCCCACACGGTCCTGTGACATCACATTCTAGAACCTGCAACAGGCTGTAAGCTCCGTTCAAGAAGCTTTTAGCTTTGGGTAAAACTGAACAGGATGTGCTTGGTTAAGGTTCGGGGGGAAGATGTTAAATAATGTGTCTTACAATTTGGCCAAGACAGGGAATTCAAACTAAACCTTAACGACTCAAAGCCTCCTGGTCCCAAACCGAGCAGAGACGCAAACACAGAAAGCTTAAAGCTGCAACATTTGAGCCTGAGCTCAAGTTGACATCATTTACAACAAACAATCTGGAATCTCAAAACCTAAAGCTCCTGAACAACCTGATCGGGAACATTAACCACAGCCAGAGCCCAAGAACTGAAAGTCAAAATAATATCGCCATCAGGGCTTTAACCTCTTAACCCCCGCCTGAACCGAGAGCACTTTCTCCAATTTCCCCAAATCTAACAGCTCCTCGACTGGAACTTTACAGCCTATAGATCATAGTCCCGCCTCATTTGAAAGCCCAGACCTACAAACTAATCTAAAAAACAAATCCAAAACCAGGATGAAGCCTATGACGGCTCGCGTTCTGAACTCCAGAGGCTCAGACTGACCTGGTGGGCATGAGGTGGTTGTAGTTGAAGACTTTGACGAAGGCCTTGATCTTGGACCTCTTGGCGATCTTCTTCTTGCCCATGGTGGTGGTCACTTTGCGGGGGTAGCGGTCGATGCCGGCGACCAGAGCGTGGCTGTACGGCCGGTCCGTCGTCCCGTCGTCAATGTTCTACAGGAAGAAGACAGGGGCTGGTTAATTAGGGCTGTGCCATATATCAGGATTATCACATGTTGAACAACCAAACCCAAAACACACCGGAATGGGAAGAAATGTTCATTATATTCTTCCTTTTTGCTTATTGTGATTAGACACTGACAAATCTAAAGCGTTCATTATTACAAAGTGTCTACGATGCCGTGAGACGGTTCCAGGGGAATTTACCGTCGCCTGATATGGACAATTTTGAATTGGTTGAGGCCAGGAGTTGGAAAACGCTTGCGTTTTGAAACAGGAAAACAACCTCTTAACCCCCACCTGGACAGAGCACATTTTCTCCAGTTTGGCTTTACCCAAATCTGAACGCCTCATCAAAACCGCAAAAAAGCAGCGGTCTTAGCTTCCAAATGAGGCGTTACTCTGGCATAGAGGATGGGAGCTCCAGTCGAAAAGCTTTTAGTAAAACTGAACTGGAGAAAATGCGCTCAATTAAAAGGAATAGGCCACCGTTTTCAATAAGGAGATATGTTCTTACCTGAGATAATACCATAGGAGCACTTTGACTTTACTGTGCAGACGTCGAAGTGCTCCTAAAGTGTTATTACGCCTTACAATATAGCTCCACTTTTTTATCAGCTAAGAAATCAACGTTTAATTTTGCACAACTGGACTTGGATCATTCAACTACTCACGTATCCGTATTTAAATAGGGAAAAACGTGGAAGAGCTTGGTCGCTTCTATGCGCTTCTTCACCCCCATAGAGGAGAAGAGAGGCTAAATGCTTACATCATCTTTGGTCTTTGCGTGACTGAGCGCACGCGTAAAGCCCAGACAGGTACGCATCAACTCGTCTAAGCCCAGGTAACACACACCAACAAGGTTTCATCGCTTTCCTTTCAATCTAGCATTCAACTTTACATGGCACCTTTTCAGCGAGTCCCTTCATACTTTGGGGGTGAAGGTCTGGTTTTCATACGGCACAGGTTTCACAGCACACCCCTCACTGTCAGGGATTTAGAGGAACTGTGAAAAAGTGTTTATACCTTGACGATGACAGCTTTGCGTCCGGCGTAGCGTCCAGCGAGGACCATCACCACCTTGCCAGGCTTCATAAACTTGCCCATTTTCTACGACAGAAAAGAAATGTTAAAACACAAGCGCTGGAAATGTGTCTTTTAATGACAAACGGGCAGACAGCGTGCAGACGTTAGTGACAGACCGGGCAACCTAGCGCCCGGCTAATTAGCGTTAGCATCAACAATTTCACTTTAAAGACTTAAAAACGACCGACATAGACCAAGTTTGGCTTCTTAAACAAGTGGAATTGAATAACAGCATGTACACGATGCATTTGAACACGTTAGAAAAGCATAGCGACAGTTTTTATGAGGGAAACTCCGAATCTATCGCTACTGATCAGCCATGTTGGATCGCAATGCTACACCGACGAAGCATCGCCAATATCGGTGCTTTTCTGCCTCATCGTTCATGAATGTGACTAAATATGAGCTCCATCCTGTAGCGTCCGCTGTTTGACATTAACCCAGCGCGATAAACGGGCGTGAAAAGTGTGATTTAAGCGCGATGGAGGCAGATTTTGTTGAAGAAAACGCCACTCACTGCTGTTGCTCCTGGACGCCGCTAACAGAAAGGAAGTGAGGGCGGGCTTTACTCAACTTTGACCCGAAACGACACTACGTCACTTCCGCCCACAAGTTTATTTATTTTTTAAATTTTTTTATTATTATTATAAAAGTAAGTACAAACAAAATAGGTACAGTTTTATACAGCTTAAGAGTAAATGAAAAGAACAAAAGAACATAGGGGAATATTAATAATAATTTAAAGGGCAGTTATCCTATAAGAATGTCTATAAAGGAAGCCAGTTTCTCTGCATTTTGGGTGTTGATCAAAAATAAAGATTTACAAAATAGTTTCAGCTCATTCCTCCAATGAGTAATGTTGGGTTTTGTCTTGAAAAAACGACATTTATGTATACAATGTTTGCAAAATTACGTTATTAATTTCAAAATTATTATGATTATTGCAAAAAATACCATATTTTATATCATTAATTGTTACATTGATCATCTGAATTCCTTTGGAGACAAACAATTGTTTAAAGTCCAACCAAAACCTTTGTACAACTTCACAAAGGTGATCTAAATCTTCGGGTTCTTTTTCACAGGAGCTACAGTTTCCTACCTCCATTTTAAATCTCTGTTTTAGGAAATCACTAGTTGGATAAATCCTATTAATAATTTTAAACTTCCGCCCACAAGTAATTTTGTTTATATTGTTATTTTTACTATCTGTAAATCCTTATTATCTGTTATTATATTGTTATTTTAAAATATCGCTTTATTATAATGTTAATTTCCTCACATGGCAGTTATACTTGTGTTGTGAAATGTATATTTGGTGATTGAGAAATTGCGCGGTCACTGTCAGTGTTTTTACCTCTTACAGCTCCACCGTAACAAAGAACATTCTCTCCAGTTCGGCTTTACCCAAATCTAAAAGCTTCTTGAAAACAACGTTAATTTAGAGACGAAAACGTGCCGGGAAAAGTGACAATAACGAAGAAAAACACAACTAAAAAGTGATGAGAAAGACACAAAAAAGAGCGACACAAAAGAGACTAAAACAGGACAATAAAGCTACAAAGAAGCGACAAAATAGTGACATAAAGACAATGTAGTTTCTCAGTCATCCAGGTCTTTTTAAAAGTAAGTCCAGTTGTGTTGATTTATCCCTTTTTGAGTGACATAAAGAGTGTCAGAAAATCAACAATAACACAATAAGTGGAAGAAAGAAAGACGACACTGGAGGCAAGGAGGGCGAAGTGTCTTGCCCAAGGACACAACGACAACGTGCACCCTCAGGAGGCGAGATTCGAACCCCCGACCGTTCCATCATGAGACGACCCGCTCTACCATCTGCGCCACCGTCGCCCCATGTCAGTCATACACACATATACTATTGAACTGCCCATTTATAAACTTAAAACTTAAATAAATTGCACAGTTAATCAATCAATCAAGCTTTATTTCTAAAGCGCCTTACAACAACCAAAGTTGACCAAAGCGCTGCACACAATAAAAATAAAAATACAATATAAAAAGGAGTACAATTTCATTAAAAACAGACCATTCACAACAGTTGCCACAGAACTATGTGTCAATAAATAAATAGAATTACTTGAAGATGAAAAACTCTTTAAAAAAAATAAAATTACTCTTTGTGTAAATTAGTTGAAGAAACGGAAACTCATATTGGCTGAGATCTTAACAGTTTTTTCCCCTTTTGAAATGAATGTAAAACATAAACCTTTGTGGGACATTTAGTGCCTCATTATTTGAAGCTGTTAAAAGACATCGATGTTATAAACAACACACTCTTTTTTTTTTTTACTTTTGTCTCCTGCTCAGCTGCCAAGTTCTGGATCAAGATCAAGAGCCACTCGAAAGATTCAGTCCTGAATATCACACCAGGGAAAAGGCGACTGTTGTTGCAGCTCGATGAAGTGTCGTGTATACAAAGGATAAATTGCTTCAGCTTCAATTTATTCATTATTGGTTTAATGAAACGGTTCTTATCTTTTGTCTAATTTAAATGATGGCAATAATACAAAGAATCTGAAATGAAAAAAGAAAAAAAGTCTGAAAAAAAAATGAAAAAAAGAGAAGAAAACATGACAAAAAAATGCGACAAAAGAGTTGCAGCAGTTCTTAGCTTTCAAATGAGGCGTTACTCTGGCCCATAGGGTGTAAGGTCCAGTCGAGAAGCTTTTAGATTTGGGTAAAACTAGAGAAAATGCACTCAGTTAGAGGTTTATAAAAATAACCAACATTGGTTTGGGCCAATTACTCGTTTTATCACATGGTACTTTTTACTTCTACTTGAGTAAAATTATAATAAAGTATCCGTCTCTCACTTGAGTCAAAGTTTGTTTTTCTTTCTGCCATTTTCTTGGATTTTTCTTTGGAAGTTTCACGATTTCCACGCGATTTTATGTTTAGTTTCACACAATGGCGTCATTGAAAATATTCCCTCAAGAAACATTTCCTTTTCGAGTACTTTTTTGCATTTACTTGAGTATTTAATTTGGTCACTTTACTTAAGATAACATAAGGTAATGGAGAAATGTACTTGTTACATTCGGCTCTTGGAAACACTCAGGCAGGAAATGTGAAATAAACAACAATTAAAAAGTAAATAGTGGAATCTTATATACAAGGACTTTGTGGGGACAAAAAGTGTAGGCAGTAAATAATAATAAGTAAACAGACAACAACAACAACAACACTTTTTTTTTATATAGTCTGTATACTTGTGATTCAAGTCGGCGCTGATTGATATCAGTCAATCTAGCTCAGCGGGGCCCAAAGTGCGGCCCGGGGCACAAACGTGGCCCTCTGGTCCATTTTTGGTGGCCCTCAGGCTTCTTGAGTTGACACGTACGTGGAAGAGCTCGGTCGCTTCTAACTTCACCCAGTTTGGAGCTATAGGAATATACTGGGAGAGGCTAAATGCTAACAACATCTTTGGTCTTTTTGCCTGTTGTAAACTCCACTATCCTTCAGGTTAGGGCTACGCTAAGGCTAGGGTCAGTTTGTAAAGCTTCACTAGAATAATAAAGGGGAATAAAATTGGAAAGTGTTTTTTCTGCCTCTTCGTTGTCATTTAGGACAATTATCTTTTTGAGCGACACATCGATGTAAATGACGTTTGCATATTTCTCACGGGTGGCAGAAAACAACGCTGCTGCTCGAGTCCCGACAAGGACCAGGAAATACCACCATATTAGTCCAGTGCTCCGGTCTCTGCACTGGGTTCCTGTCGCTCAGAGAATAGAATTTAAAACAGCTCTGCTTGTGTACAAGTCGTTTCATGGTTTAGCACCAAAGTCCATCTCTGACATGTTAGAGCCGTATGAACCATCTCGGGCCCTGAGAACTTCAGGGAGGGGTCTCCTGGTGGTTCCCAGAGTCAGGACTAAACACGCTGAGGCTAAAGCTAAAATCTGGAACAATCTTCATGAGGATGTGAGACAGGCCTCAACTCTGACAATGTTCAAATCCAGGCTGAAAACAGCTCTTTTTACCCGAGCAGATGAAAACTGAAAGTATTTTATCTGCACTCTTGCCTTTTACTGTCATTGATTAATTTTTATGTTGATGTTTTAATGATTGATTTGATCTGTTTTCTTGTAATTTTATGCAACTGTGAAGCAACTTTGAATTGCCTGTGTATGAATTGTGCTCTACAAATAAACTTGCCTTGCTTCATCATCGTTATTGATAAAGTCCCCAAAAAGAGGTATTCATTTTGGTCAACATCTCCCAGCCTTAACCCGTGCTTCATTTGTACATTTGTATTTTCAGGAACACTCTTGGTCTGATGTGATGGATTCGGGGGAACTGGCCAAAACATTTGCCGGATCACTCTCATTAAACGCCATTATATCAGATCAGATCTTTGCCGGATCCTTTACCCTGAAAAACTGAGGGGGGATCAAATGAAGCACTGGCCTTAACGATAACCTGCACTACCCCCTCCACCTCCACCCCCCCCCCCACCTCCACCCACCCCCCCCTCCTCTGGCCGTGTCTCGTTGCTTCTCCGTTTGTCCAAATATAAGCAAGTGTTGGCTCAGGTACAGGAGCCTCGGCGGGAGGAGCCTGGAGTTCAGCCCAGGACACCCTGAAGGACAAAATACAACACACGCCACAAACAGGTCCAACAAAATCGACATTACACCAAACTTTACACCAACTTTATCCCTGGGAGTCGAGGCTCTGGACGTCCCGCTGCAGTAAAGGTACGCACTTTTAAATGATTCACGTTTTATTATAGTTTATGGACCGTAAACAGTAAACAGCTCGAGGCCTGCACTTGTGGATTCAGGCCCAGACAAATTAAAACTACAGTATGTGGGTGTAAAGTTGCCTATTTATAAATACTTTTTGAATGTATTAATCCCTTGAAAAAATAAAGGCTTTGTAGAGAAAATGTAAATAGTTTTGATGCTGGTTTGAATTTTCTTTTTCACACATTTTTGCTCCAACAAACAAAGAGCAGCTTCGTTACTGAGCAGGACAGACACAGAACTGACTGTGTTGCACATTCCTGTTATAAACTAAGACAAATCACAGTGTGTGGTCAGTGAAGCAGCTCCCCAGACCGTCACGGGTTCAATTCCTAAACCACCTGTTGTTCTGACGGGGTTTTAGAGACTGTAGATCTTGTTGAAAACGTATTCTTTACTATAAGGACAAAGGACGGAGACTCCGTCTATTAAAATAAAGAATCATTGTTTTATTCCATATATTACAACCGAAGCACACAAGTAATGAGCTACATCCTGAGCGATCGAGGAGGCAAGAGAGAGGAAGCCCCTCCCCTTGAGCAACCATAGACTGTATAAAGAATAGACCGCTCCTCCTCACTCCTCCCCGTTTAAACGTTCCCCTTCTTTAAAATGCTGTCCCAGTAATTTTGGACATAGACTGGAGCATTTCAAATATATATAGTTTACATTTTGTAGCAATTTGAATATTAATTAGACTTTAAATCCAAATCCATTAGATTTTAGCCTAAAGCACGCTATATTTTCAAGTAGATTAAACACATTTTAAAAAGAGGAATTAGGCGTTTGCGACTTGAGGCGACTTGCCGGCTAAAGAAAGACTTGACCCCTTTGACCGATTGACCTGGACTTGCCTCGAGAGTCATTTCGTGACTTCCTCCCACCTCTGGTGAAGTGTTTTGCCCAAGGACACAACCAGCGATCCCCTGGTGACAGGACGAGCCGCTCTCGCGTTGTTCTGATGGAACTCTGTTCTGTTGCAGATGTCGGCGTCTGCAATGGCGGCTCAGCGGCTGCTGTCGGCAGCTTCAGCCTCGGCTGGAGAGGGCGCAGGTAATACTGCGGGGGATACTGCGGGAATACTGCGGGGATACTGCGGGGAATACTGTGGGGAATACTGCTGGAAATACTGCGGGAATACTGCGGGGATACTGCGGGAATACTGCGGGGATACTGCGGGGAATACTGTGGGGAATACTGCTGGAAATACTGCGGGAATACTGCGGGGATACTGCTGGAATACTGCGGGAATACTGCGGGGATACTGCGGGGATACTGCTGGAATACTGCGGGGAATACTGCGGGAATACTGCGGGGAATACTGCTGGAATACTGCGGGGGATACTGCGGGGAATACTGCGGGGAATACTGCTGGAATACTGCTGGAATACTGCGGGGAATACTGCTGGAATACTGCGGGAATACTGCGGGGATACTGCTGGAATACTGCGGGGGATACTGCGGGGAATACTGCTGGAATACTGCGGGGATACTGCGGGAATACTGCGGGAATACCGAGGGGAATACTGCGGGAATACCGAGGGGAATACTGCGGGAATACCGCGGGGAATACTGCGGGGATACTGCTGGAATACTGCGGGGAATACTGCGGGAATACTGCGGGGATACTGCGGGGATACTGCGGGGATACTGCTGGGATACTGCTGGAATACTGCTGGAATACTGCGGGAATACTGCGGGGATACTGCGGGGAATACTGCGGGGAATACTGCGGGGATACTGCGGGGAATACTGCGGGGAATACTGCGGGGAATACTGCGGGAATACTGCGGGGATACTGCGGGGATACTGCTGGAATACTGCGGGGGATACTGCGGGAATACTGCGGGGATACTGCGGGGAATACTGCTGGAATACTGCGGGGATACAGCTGGAATACTGCGGGGATACTGCGGGAATACTGCGGGGGATACTGCGGGAATACTGCGGGGAATACTGCGGGAATACTGCGGGGAATACTGCGGGGAATACTGCGGGAAATACTGCGGGGATACTGCGGGGAATACTGCTGGAATACTGCGGGGAATACTGCTGGAATACTGCGGGAATACTGCGGGGAATACTGCGGGGAATACTGCTGGAATACTGCTAAGATACAGCGGGGAATACTGCGGGGATACTGCGGGGATACTGCGGGAATACTGCGGGGATACTGCGGGAATACTGCGGGGAATACTGCGGGGATACTGCGGGGAATACTGCGGGGAATACTGCGGGAATACTGCGGGGAATACTGCGGGAATACTGCGGGGAATACTGCGGGAATACTGCGGGGATACTGCGGGAATACTGCTGGAATACTGCGGGGAATACTGCGGGGATACTGCGGGGAATACTGCTGGAATACTGCGGGGATACTGCGGGAATACTGCGGGGAATACTGCGGGAATACTGCGGGGAATACTGCGGGGATACTGCGGGAATACTGCGGGGATACTGCGGGAATACTGCGGGGAATACTGCGGGGAATACTCCGGGAATACTGCGGGAATACTGCGGGGAATACTGCGGGGAATACTGCTGGAAATACTGCGGGGAATACTGCTAAGATACTGCGGGGAATACTGCTAAGCTACTGCGGGGAATACTGCTAACATACTGCGGGGATACTGCGGGGAATACTGTGGGAATACTGCGGGGAATACTGCGGGAATAAATGGTACGACATGTATGAACATAGGAACTGCTCACGGGGCCAAAGTAAAGGGTTTTATATTTGCTCATGACTGTGACAATATCTGTACATTTGCAGATTGTTACTTTAAGTCTTTTGATTTAAATTGTTAATTAAAGCTGCAAGCGGCTATGACAGGCCTTTAGTCATTTCCTGTGCAGCTCATACTCAAAGGTACCTGTCTGAGCAGCTCGTACATTTAGAGTTCATGTTTTATATTCATTTCCGCAGCTCGTACGTGGAAGATCCTGTCCTTCGTGGTGGCGCTGCCCGGTGTCGCCGTGTGCATCACCAACGCCTACTTGAAGAGCCAACACGAAGAGCACGACAACAACTTTGTGGCGTACAGCCACCTGCGCATACGCACCAAGGTACAGGAGCAGATTCAAGTCTTAGTTTGTGTATACTGCCCCCTCATGGCTAAGAAGTGGTGGAGGTTAATGTAAAAGTACAACGGTCATGAGCTCAGGGCAATCTGAGGGGGAACCGCCTGCTTTATTTAATTGGGGAAAAACGCTGTCCTGAGAAAGGATACCGTCCCAGTTTGATCGCTGTCAGTCGCTCAGACCATGTGTCAGCGTCTCCCCTAAAAAGCGCGACACGATTTTTCTCACATTTAGCTGTTTTCCCGTTTTTTGCAGAAGTTTCCTTGGGGCGACGGGAACCACAGCCTTTTCCATAACCCTCACACCAACGCTCTGCCCGACGGCTTCGAGGAACAGGACCACTGAGCCGCACGAGAACCGGAACTCAGCCGGAACTCAGCCGGAACTCGGACCGTACACTGCCTTAAAACTGAACAAACAGGAATAAACCGACAAACAGTAAAAAAAAAACTCGGCTGTGTCTTTCTTTGCAAAAGGGAAGAAGAGAAGCTTAAAACGTATAGATTGAATTTCTTTATATCGTGTTCCATCAATGCATTCGACACTTTGCTCATAACAATCTGTCTGTACAAAATTAAACAATTGACGGATAATTTCTTTACATCCAGCGGCAAAACCAAAATGGGAAAACGGGTTTATGACACGAAAACAATTAATCCACTGAGCCGGAAAACCTTTTTTTGTGTGTAATTTTTTTTTTTTTACAATTCATCTGCTGCTAAACTCAGTCAGGAATTAAAATAAACAAAAACAAAAAGTAAATGTTCGAAAACCCGCATTTTTTCGAGATGTAAAGTGAGAAAAGAATTGTTGAAAAGATCTCAACAGCGGTTCAGCCTCAGAGGTTTCAGGTCAAACTCACCGCAACAAAAAAATCATATCTGCATAAGTTAAAACAGCTACATTTAGATTAAAAAATGGGTTGTTTGAACTAGTTTAGGATTTATTTTCGATGAGGCCTATATGTGTGGACTAAGGTGTTTAGTTGAGGCTTGGAGGTCAGGAGTTTCGATAGGACGTGGAGCGCCCTCTGTAGGCAGCAGGGGGAACGACTTCCTAAAAAATTGTGAAGGTGAAGGTTTCTGTGAAGAAAGGTAGAAACAAGTCATATTTAATGCTTTTAACCGCCTAACCAATCGCATTTTCTCCAGTTCGGCTTTACCCAAATCTAGACACTTCTCGACTGGAGCTTACAGCTAGTCCAGTGCAACGCCTCATTTGAAAGCTAAGACTTACAACAACTGATCTAAACTGATCTTTTTCCTTGTGTTGTTGCCGTTTTGTTTTAACTTTTGGGTCTTTCTTGTTGCACTTTTGTCGCTTTTGTTGTGTTTTCTTCTCGTTTTTGTCGCTTTTTTGATGCTTTTCTCCAGGTTAAAGTATGTGTCATTTCCCCGTAGTAAAAGGAGACGCCGCAGGTGAATGTGACGATGAATTTAGAGA
This sequence comes from Proterorhinus semilunaris, assembly GCA_021464625.1. Lineage (NCBI taxonomy): Eukaryota > Metazoa > Chordata > Actinopteri > Gobiiformes > Gobiidae > Proterorhinus > Proterorhinus semilunaris. The sequence continues at coordinate 3,361,818 of CM038352.1, forward strand.
GATCGGGCTTAATGATTGTTCCATAATCTTTGGCAGTTAGAAATTCAGATGAGCTGCACCCTTGTTCTAAGAATGCAGCCAGAAGAAGAAAGCTGGAGTACGGAGCGAGCAAAACCGTAAAACTAAAATAATCCAGCCAAAAAACCCAAATCATCGCTCAAATCATGACTAGGGCCGGGTACCGTTACGTTTTATCGATACCAGTACTTTAACGATACTTGGTTTTCCGATATCAGAACTTTTTTCAATACTGATACTAAATTTACCATCACAGATTAATAATGTTATATTATTCCTATTCCTTCCATTTATTTTGCCTTTGTATCATTTATTTGAGGTGAAACAACCAAGAAACTTCCTTTTACGACAAAAAGGACTTTTTTTTTTTCCCCCCCAAATTTTTCTAAATTTTCCCCTTTTTTTGCACTTGTGGTTCACTTTTTTCTTTAACATTTTTATGAACAACAGCATCAACACTTATACATTTTTTATTTTCCGATACCAGTAGAACCTAAACCTTTTTGACTGGTATTGTTTAAAGGTCCCCAGCCTTAATCATGACTGATATTAAAGCAACGCTCCCCGACCGTGTAGCTGCTCTCATGACCATCCTCCGCAGTGTGGCTTTAACTCATGCACATATTCATCTTTACGCAGCGTCTTTAAACAGTTTCAGTCTCAGCTCAAAGCGTTGGCGGCTAAAGCCACCAGGTCCTTCCTCAGGGCGCCGACGCTGTCCGCTTCCCTCGCCAGCCGACTCAGACACTCCCCCGCCTTCGCCTGGGAGAATCTCCGCCTCGTGAGGAGCGAGAGGCAGCTCACGCCCAGCCTCCTGTAGCTGTATCTCTGAGAAAACCAGTAGATTTCCGGGAGAAGGTCCAAAACTGACGAGAAACTTCCATTCCCTGGCGTTAGCTCGTCTTTAGCTACGGGAGATCGAGGCGCCGCACCGTCCCGTGCAGAACACGATCGCTGAGCCGCGGTTTCTTTCTCGAAAATGTCCCCGGAGTCGAGCAGAGACTCGCAAACCTCCTCCAGCTCTTTCTGCAAATCTCCGACTAAAAACCGGCACGCTCCGATCATCGCTTCGCCCAGAGCGGTTTTCTCGAAGTCGTCGCTTCTGCTCGGCCTCGCGCTAACCACGGCCTCTAAGGCGCGACACCGCCCTCTGGTGGCGTCGCCGTTGGCGAAGCGGCAGCCGTGGAGGTAGTGCAGGACGGGGGTTAGCATCGCGGCGCTGACGTCTCCGATCAGAATGGCGCCTTCGCCGTCCGCCTCCCCGAACCCGCCTCTCAGCAGAGCCCTGAAATACTCCGACCCGCTCGACGCCTCTTCCCCGGACACGGCGACGCGATTGGCTGGGATTTCCGCCCCGTCGTCCAATAGGAAGGTGAGGTCGAACGTGGCGGCGTCGTACGGGCAAGGCAGCCGGTCCAGACGCGGCTTTTTCCCCGGCGGAGGCTGGACTCGCTCGTTTATCGCAGCCGCTGGCCCGAAACGGGTTTTATTCGACGGTTTAGCGAGAGCGGTGAGAGCGGAGAGGCAGCCGACCAGCAGGGGGCAGTAGAGCGAGCGCAGGGGCAGGTCCTGGGCGGGGTCCGTTTGGTCAGAGTCGCCCCCTAAAGGCTGCAGAACAAACTGCAGGCCGCCGCCGTCCAACAGGAGCTTCCTCAACAGAGTCTTGTTACTGGAAATGAAAAAACAACTCATTATTAAAGTGATAGTCTGGAAGTTTGAAAAGTGAGGAGAGATCAAATCCCTCCCTCTTTAACCAGAAAGCCCTTCTTAGTTTCCAAAATGAGGAGAGCAGGAACAGAATATTCAAAAGTAAACAATCAAGCTCCTCCCCCTCCTCCTGATTGGACCTTACAAGCTGGTTCACAGGAAATGCTCGTCTCAATGGTCGACGTGGGAGGAGACTAGACTGATTGGTTGCTGAGATCCGAGAAGGAGGGATTTAACGAATAATAATATATATATTATTACTTACTTTACATCTCACTGGGTTCAATAAATCAGACAGGCTTTAGAGATTTAAAAACCTTCCAAAAGTGGTTTAGTCCAAGTAGTGTTTGGCTTCTGTAAGACCGACTAAAGTGCAGATGTTGTTAAAGAGTCGCTTCGTCCCACAGAGGCTGATCTTCTGATTACTTAGGATAATGTTATACGGTACCTGGTGAGTAAAGGCAGGGACAGGGCGCAGTGCAGCCGGTCCGACTCTGTTCCCGAGAGCATGATGTGGGACAGGACCCCGGCCCCGAACCCGGACTCACACTGGAGCTGCAGGTTAGTGAGCAGAGACAGGCCTGAGGAGAGAGAACACGTGACCCTTCATGACTGGAGGCTCAGCTCAGAGACATAGTCCCAGCAGCCTTCCACGAGGCCTCCTCCCAATAGGACGAGCCTGGAGCACCTCCCGAGGGAGGCGGCCAGGAGGCATCCGGAACAGATGCCCTAGCCACCTCAGCTACCTCAGTTTCAAACAAAAAAACTAAACATAAATCTAATACATTTGATTTTCTGAATCGATTTGACTTACCAACTCGATTGAACTAGATTTTTTGCCCAGCCCTGATAAATGCTTGTATTTTATTACATCTTGTGGCTGTGAGCTCCATCTCTCCAGGACCTGTTCACCTCCAGGACCCGGAGGCGTGTGGGTCGGATCACAGCTGACCCTTCTCACCCTGGACACGGACTATTCACCCCTCTCCCCTCTAGGAGTGTGACAATATATCGATTTTCCGATATATCGCGATATTTTGCGGGACGATACGATACCGATACTTTTTATTCCGATAGATACTTTTGATGATGTCGTGCAAATTAATGAGCAACGTCATGCATATTAATGAGGCAGCAGTGCTCCACTGTTTTCACAGTCAATAGAGGCCGACAATGATGAAGAATTCAGTCAGGACAGCAGGGGGCAGCACTAGTTATAAGCACTTGAACCCAACACTGTCACACAAATAAATTACTTTTAATGATGTTTTATATAATTATAAAGAAGATTAATTTGGGGTCGGTTTATCACTTTTTAAATAGGATTGTGGTTTCTTGTTTATTTTTTTTTATAAATGAAGTCGCTGACAGATCTATAGGCCGTGAGTAAGTCAGGGATCATTTATAAAAGTGGTACAAAGCACATGAACAGAAATGTAAATGAATATTATGTAGTATGTTAAAATAAAAGTTAAAAGTAGCATTTTATTTTTTTTAATCGTGATGTATCGTAGATTATTTTTGTGCAATAAATCGATTATCGCAGTATCGGTGTATCGTGAGATAATAGTTATCGTGAGCCACGTATCGCGTATCGTATCGAATCGTGAGCTACCCAGAGGTTCCCCCCCCCTCCCCTCAGGCAGGAGGCTACGGTCCGTCTTATCATATTCTATTTTTTACTTTTGTATTATTTATTTTAATATTCTTGCCGTTAGAGCCTGATCGTTTCTCGACAGTAACAGCAGCAAACTGAGAGTTCTTACCGAGCTGCCGGACTTTGGCCTTCACGCGTGCGCTCTGCGGGCCGTGCTCCTCCCCCTCGCCCTCGCCGCGGTCGCAGAGCCGGTAGCGGATGAGCGCGCCGGCGCCCGATCGCACCAGCGCCTGCAGACAGTTGGGGTTGTTGCTGAGGCGCAGCAGCGTCCTGAAGCAGCGCCCGCTCGGGTCGCCGCGGCGGGTCAGGTAGAGCAGCAGCCCCGACACGGCGGCGCCGCTGGCCAGCGCCGCGCTCGGGTCGGACACGTGGGAGAAGCGGGACAGCAGCAGCAGCACGGGCGACTCGGGCGTCCACGGCTCGGGGTGGTACGGGTGGTAGGACGTGGGGCGGGTCAAGGAGGGAGGCGTCTCCAGGGGCAACCGCAGGACGCACGGTTTGTCCCGGGGCCGGCGACGCAGCGGAGAGCTCAGCCGGAACTTGGTCGGGGATGAGGGAGTTTTGACCGGGCTGGAGGACGGGGGGGCAGGGGGAGGGTTTATGGGGCTGGAGGAGGTTGAGGGAGCAGAGGGAGGGTTTATGGAGCTGGAGGAGGGTGAGGGAGCAGAGGGAGGGTTTATGGGGCTGGAGGACGGTGGGGGAGCAGAGGGAGGGTTTATGGGGGTGGAGGAGGGTGAGGGAGCAGAGGGAGGGTTGATGGAGCTGGAGGAGGGTGAGGGAGCAGAGGGAGGGTTTATGGGGCTGGAGGAGGGTGAGGGAGCAGAGGGAGGGTTGATGGGGGTGGAGGAGGGTGAGGGATCAGAGGGAGGGTTGATGGGGGTGGAGGAGGGTGAGGGAGCAGAGGGAGGGTTGATGGGGGTGGAGGAGGGTGAGGGATCAGAGGGAGGGTTGATGGGGGTGGAGGAGGGTGAGGGAGCAGAGGGAGGGTTGATGGGGGTGGAGGAGGTGACTGGGGAGAGGGAAGGCCTGGGGAGGGAGGTGGTGGGGGGAGTATGAGGGGAGGAGAGGGGCAGCCCGTTCAGGTCTGACTCCAACAGGTCGCCCTCAGACGAGATCAGGCCTTCAGACAACAGCCACGACCTGGAACAGAGCAGACGATGAGGTCATCAACCATCACTGATTTGTTATCTTCTATGAGCGAGCGCACGCCGAGGTCAGATCTGCTGAATCCAGGAGGAAACTCAGGCTTTTAACGTCCAGCAGAGGTTCTCTTCTCATAAAACAGCAGTTTCCTTCCTCTTTTAATCCGTTCGCTCTGAAACGGCCTCATTCGTCTAAACTTTGCACCGAAACCATGGTTTGTCTAACGTTGCCGTGACAACGGGGCTGAACTTCTGGTTCACGTTTGTGTAACGTCGTTTTTCTCTTTTGTACTTTTTAGATGAAAACCGCATTTGTGTCGGAGTAAAGCTTTGATACATGATATTATCACCGTCGCCTAAATGTGGACATGAATAAACTGCCCTTTATATTTATACTTTATTACGCTGGTTAAAAACTTTCCAAACTCCGACATGTCGATTCGCACGGGACTAGAAACTTTACTTTTTACCCGAGGTCCCGAGGTTATTCTAATCCCGTACAAACAGGGCTCAACCCTGTAAAGGATCAAAGCGTCATGAAATAAACATCGTAAAGGGAAAGTTTGGTGTATTTTTTACTCCGACATTAAAACTAAGATGTTATGAGAAAATGAGTAAAAAGTTTCACCTGCAGCGTCTCCACTTCGACCCTCGAAATAAAGACTTTTTTCTTCTCACCTGAGGCTGAGGAAGCTGGAGGAGCACAGCGCCTGCTCCCTCTTCTCCTCGGGCGCGGGGAAGTCGTAGGAGTCGAGTCCGCCCTGGGGCAGGAGGTCGGGGAGTGGCGGGTTCGAGCCGGCGGCACCGACAGGCTCCTCCCCTTTACTGAGCTGCACCAGGCGCTCCACGAGCAGCGGCGCCAAACCCAGCTCCAGGAACTGCTCCACCGCCGCCTCGTCGAACACGAAGTCCACGCAGGCCTGGATCACGAACCTGTGACACGACAGGAACGCCAAATATGTCAAAGGTCTCGATTTACTTTGATGCTCCAAAAGATCATGGTCCTGAGCGGATCACAAACGAGCAGCACATTTTACTCTATATTAAAGACAACGCAGTGCTGTTTACGGCCCGCGTCATATTGAAAAGTTAAACTAGCTTTAGCCATGCGCGATGACGGCTTCTCGTGAACTAATGTTTGGGAGCGCTCTGGCGGTCTCTGGTGGTGCAACAATGTATTACAAGTATTTAATGGCACTGCAAATTATACACGCCAGTTAAGCGAGCAAAATGCTTTTACTCGGTTACGCAACCGGTTAACCATGGACACACTTATACAGTAGTGAATCTATGTGGGTACATTTCCAAAAAACCTCGTAATTTTGACAACATATTTTAATTTAGTTTTAATCTTTTGACGAAAATGTAATTCAATTTTAGTCGAGATTTAGTCGACTAAATTTAAGACACATTTAGTCGACTTTGTATTAATAATCTTCATTATAATCATATTTAATGGAGGTCCTGCTTCATGGAGCTGCTCCCTCATGAACAAAGCTCAGAGCTGTTCCTTTGGCAGTGGATTTACATGATATGAGGCTCTTTCAGACGGTCAATAGAAGTTTGGATGATTTTAGTCTCTCCTTTCCATTTTTATTTAGTCTCATTTTAGTCGGAGTTTTAGTCGCATGAAAAAGTTTAATTTAGTTTTAGTCCAATTTTAGTCGTCAGAAAAATCACTTTGACTAAAATGAAAACTAAATATTTTAGTCGACGAAATTAACACTGGTTCCGTGAATGATTCCGCTCTATATTTTTTTATACACAGGGGAATCTTTCTGGACCCCCCGCCCCCGTTATCCGCAAAATCAAAACGGTCCCGTGCAATCGGATGTGTTTATCAGCGCCACGTGTTGTTCATGAGCAGCGTCGCTCACGGGACGTTCCTCAATAACGATCCACGCTCAGAGAAACAGCGTGGATCCACTGGCGCCGTTACCTGGACAGGGGGTGACTCTGATGCGCCGCCAGGAACCCGATGAGCAGCTCCAGGCCGCCGCACTCCTTCACCTTGGCCCGGTTCACCGCCTCCTTACAGCACAGGCACAGCGCCTTGAGGAACAGCCCGGACTTCAGCGCGTCCTTCTTCACCTCCTCCGCGAACCTCCGCACGGCGCCCAGCGAGCCCACGAGCGGGCGCAGGCAGCCCTGAGCGCACAGGTTCGCCAGCGTCTTCAGGGCCAGCTCCCCCAGCGCCCCCTCCCCGGGCCCCAGCGCCAGCCCGAGCTGCGCCAGCGCCCCGCAGCGGACCACCTGGCGGGCGCAGTCCACGCCGCAGCCCCGCGTGAGCTCGTGGAGGGCGCGGAGCGAGGCCCGGCGCAGCGCCACGGGCCGCTCGGGCGCCACGAGCGGGCCCAGGGCGGCCACGGCGCCCTGGGACACCAGCGACACGCGGTGGCAGGGCGTGTCCGACAGGTAGAAGAGGGCGCGGGCCGCGGACTGGGCACATTCCAGCGCCGGGCTGGACTCCACGGGCGGGGCGGGAGAGGGGGGGGTGGAAGTATTTGTTGAAGTATTTGAAGTGGTAGAACACGGAGTACAGGGCGGCGATGGAGAGGAGGAGGAAGGAGAGGTGCTGCTGGAGGAGGGAGATGAAGCGGAGGTCACACAGAGGAGCAGCAGAGGAGCGCCACCTGCAGGAGACAGAAAGGTGCGTGTCAGATGCCCTACCAGGGCTCACAGCAGTGGTTTCGCTCGTGACAGGGTTATAAAAAAAACCATCATGAGCTAATTTGATCAGTTATTATTATTTTTTCTTTATTAAAGCAGTACTAAGTAACTCATGCCCCTAGAGGCCATAAGCGCCACTGCAGGTGTCGTAGCATGTTGTGTTTTTTTTACTCATTAATCGTCCGTGAGAGTAAATCCTACGCTGACAGAAAAGACAAAGGGACAGAGGGATGTTGTTCATCCAGTTACACAATGGAGATCATTTTTTTCACTCAAACTTGGCTGTAAATACTGTTTAAGTGGCGCTAGCTCGCAGTTAGCTTTGCCTGTTAGCCTGTTAGCTTCTTCTTCGTGTTCATCCAAACACACAATGGAGACTTACATTTTTTTCTACTACTACGAACTGTATTTAAACAGGGGGAACGTGGAAGAGCTCGGTCGCTTCATCCCTGTTGGCCCCCATAGAGGAGAGGAGGAGAGGCTAAATGCTAACAACATCTCTGGTCTTTTTTGCGTGACTGAGCGCACGCGTAAAGACCACACAGGTGCGCGTCAACTCGTCTGAGCTCAGGTAAGAACAGATCTCAGTGTGGAGAAACGGTGGCCTGTCCCTTTAAGTGAACAGCTGAGCCCAGTGGGCGTCTCACCGGCCGCGTGGACGAGCGCAGAGTTCTCCGGGTACATGGCCAGGTTCCCCAGGACTCGCGCCGCTCGGTTCTGGATCGACAGCAGCGCCACGTGTTTCCTCATCGCCTCCACTGGGACCACAGGCAGAAGAACGTGTCAAAACAAAAATATAAAACACACGTGGACTTTCAAACACCTGCGAGCCATGTGACTTACCGACAACGTTGATCCCATCGAGTTTGCGAACCTGGAAAAACAAACAGGCCGAGTTACAGGAACAGTCAGGTGGAAGATTTGAGATGATCTGTGATAGGACGGCCCCTCACCTCGCTGCACGTCTCCCTCTCCGTGCAGCAGTTCCCCAGGATGCTGAGGGCCAGGTCCAGGGTCTTACGGCTGCAGTCCGTTTGCCGGATCAGGCCCAGAAGCGGCTCGAGTCCGCCCTGACGCCGGAACCGCGAGATGGACGACCTGGAGGAGACGGGTTAACAAGGTTCATATCAGGGCGAGACGCTGCAAGTGAACTGGAAACATTAATACATTTAGGAGATATTACTTTGTGACTTTTGCAGTAGAGTTCTGATATAAATACGAGGAAAACATTTATTACAAGTTCTTTGTCATTTTATGTTTTCATACAAATAAATAAGGGAAATTGTTGATATTTTCAGTAGCAAAATCTAAGAAACGGACAGAGCCAGAGTTAGAATCATGGCTTTATTTTGTGACATCATAGTCCGGTTCACTATGTTTAGATTTCCACTGTTTTCTGATTTTGTGGAGACTATATATTATTGTTTTTACTTTTACTTATGGTAAAAGCAATAAGAAAAACAATGTTTCCATTTGCCCTGGATATTTAGTCAAATTGTGCAATTATACCATTTGTCCATTAGAGTAAATGGGGAGTTCTGATCATCGCTACGGCAACTCCATGAAACATAGGATTGGACCAAATGTAATTTTTCTGCCACTTTTTTTGTTATTTCCGCCAAACTACGTTTTTTACTCCCCACATAAATGTTATTATCTCACCTTTTTTATTTTTTACATATCAGAGCAAATGGAAACATAGTTTTTCTGATTGTAACGTTTTCAAAAATGTTTTGATACGATCCACAAACATCCGGCGAAATTACAGAGTGACCTGGACTATTAGTTACAAAGATTTGTTCAGAGGGATTTTGGATCTCGTTTAGTTTTTGAATAAAAATAAGTACACATTAAAGTAGTACTAATTAACTCATGCCCCTAGAGGCCATAAGCGCCACTGCAGGTGCAGGTTTACTCATTAATCGTCCGTGAGAGTAAATACTACGCTGACAGAAAAGACAAAGGGACAGAGGGATGTTGTTCATCCAGTTACACAATGGAGATCATTTTTTAAATACTGTTTAAGTGGTGCTAGCCCGCAGTTAGCTTCTTCTTCGTGATTCCATTAGTGTGTATTGGTGACTCCGACCCGGTGGCAGGAAAGTTGCAATTGTGGTTTTCTGGCCAGAGACACCAGGGGGAGATGAAAGACCCCCCAATCATCCCATTAACACTTGTATTACCCCCAGAGGGACGACGGAGAGGATTTATTACGGTAAACACGTTACTTAGTTCTGCTTTAAATTATTACTTGTTTTAGGGGTTCAAAACTCAATACATCAGGCAAGAATATATACAAAGATATAAAAAGAAATCCCTCGTAAAAAAAAAAAAATATTAATTGTGTGAGTGTGAGCCTGTAAGAGCGACTAAAGTGGAGATGTTTTTAAGTAAATATAGTAAAGAGTGGAATGAACGTCCCTAAAGTTTAGTCTCTTTGTCTGTGTATATCTGTCCCGTCTTTAGCCGCTGTTTCTCCCACAAAGGAAATAAGGAAATCCCAAAACCACTCACACCACATTCGCACATAGGAAAGGTTTGGCGCTGACCTGTGCCCCTTGATGTGATGAGTCCGTATGGCCACCAGGGCGCGCCACTGGGCCACGGGCGGGCGCTTGGCACTGCCGCCGTCGGATTTCTGGTGTTTGGGTTTGGAGAGGTGAGCGAGGCACCAGGAGAGAGAAAGCTCCGGGTGACTGTCTTTACACGACGCCGGTTTGAGTTTACGCTCGCCGACCGACACCGCCGCCATGTTGGCCTTTGGATTCACACCGGATCAGCTCCGTCAAATGTCTGAAACGAAAAGGCGAGCATTACCGACAGAAGCACGTGGGTGGAAAAACAAATCAAAGCAGTTTCCGCATGAAAAAAAAAACATGGTTAGAGTAAAACACCTCTATAAACAAGACCAAAAAAATTAAAACATGTCAGACTTTCCAGGATTTTAGGGATATGTAGCTTAACCTCTTAACCCCCGCCTTAACCGAGCACGTTTTCTCCAGTTTGGCTTTACCCAAATCTAAAAGCTACTTGGAAAAAAGCGTCAAATGGCGACAAAAATGAGCCGAGAGAGAGGATGAAAATGCAACAAAACAAGACCAAACGTGACGACAAAGAGACAAAAATGTCTGACAAAAAAGCGATGACAAGAAATGTCAGAAAAGGATGCGACAACATGGCAACAACGTAGGTTTTGTAGGTGTTAGCTTTCAAATGAGGTGTTACACTGGTCTATAGGCTGTGACCTTTTAGATTTGGGTAAAGCTGAACCAGGAAAAAAATGCACTTGGCTTGGTTAAGGCGTTAAATTGGAAATGGAAGACAGCCTCAGAACTTTAACCTAGAATATAACCTATGGCCACTTACATTTTTTGTTTATTGTTGACTACAAATATTTACGGTCCACAAACCACTTTCTGATCATTCTAAGTTTTGCTTCATAAACAGCCATTTACAAAAACATATATAGACATAGAAATATACATATAGTGCAAAAAAAAAAAACTAATTATGTACACGTACCTGCGTGCGAGATCACGTGATGCCGCGGTGACTCTTGGGAAATGGAGTTCCCTTCACGACCGTCCGCTCCCGAATTGGGCCTACATCCTCAAAAAGCACGAATACTCCGTCTTTCTTATATATCGCTTTCATAAACCTTCAATATAACTTAATATTCATTCTAAATGTCGCCCTAAGTCACTGTTTTGTCAGTGTTTTGAAGCCACAGACCGTAAGCTTTGGTGAAACACACTGAAATCGCGGAAGCTAGCAGTTAACGCCATCTTTAGCCAAACAACACACGGGGGCGACCGGGGGCGGGAGCAGGGGCAGAGGGAGCGTGGCGGGCTGATCACGGCCGGGATTTGTAGTTCGAAACGCCCCGGCTTTCATGTAATTGGTGTGCTTAAGAACTACAAACACCGTATCGCTAGGAAGTCGGTTAACGTAGGCTACCAGGCTAGTTTTTTTTTATTTATTTTTTTATAAAAGTAGAGCAACTGAGCGCCACCGATTTTTTTTCCGCTCGTTTCGCTCTAATTATATTAATATCCCATATCCAAGTCGGACATTTAGGATTAAACTTGGGACAGATCCTGTGTGAAACTGGGACAAATGAATGATTTTGGAGGACATGGGACAGAGGACTCAAAACTGGGACGGTCCCGGGGAAACTGGGACATCTGGTCACCCTACTTTTGTCACTGGCCTTTATTGCCAACTCTTTTACAATACAAAATACAATGTCAGACTGTAGCTACATTTAAAATAAAATAAAAATATTCAGTGTTTCTGAGCAGTGGCCCAGGGTTTAAACCAGCAAAAGCTAATACTATATTTTAACACCAAACTCAGCAAAAAGATCAGCACATATTTCATTTCTTAACCGCCTAAACCTTGGCCTTACCCAAATCTAAAAGCGTCTCGACTGGAGCTTAGTATAGGCCAGTGTAACGCCTCATTTGAAAGCTAAGACCTACACGACTGATCTAAACTGATCTTTCTCCTTGCATTTTTCTTCTCTTTTTCCATCTAATTTTTGCAATTTTTTTGTTGAGTTTTTGTCACTTTTTTGCTCACGCTTTGATTTTTTTTTGTGTGGCTTTTTTTTTTCATTTTATTTTTGTTGAGTTTTTGTTACAATTTCGTGGCTTTTTTGTTGCGTTTTCATTCTGTGGGAAAGCATCATTTTGGTATTTTTTGATGACCTTACAGGTGAAACTCAGAAAATTTGAATATCATGAAAAAGTTCATTTGTTTCTGTAATTCAGTTTAAAACGTGAGCACAGTCTGGAGAGGACTGTCAGGAAAAGGCCATTCAACAGTGTGATGGACCTTCACAAGGAGTGGCCTGAGGCTGCAGTCAGAGCATCAAGAGCCTCCACACACAGACGGATCCTGGACATGGGCTTCAGATGTTCCTCTGAAGCATCCTGGTCTTCCATAACACCTCAGCAGAGCATCCAGGCCACGCAACCGCATTAAGGCAGACATTCAAGTTAAAGGACTAAGGACATTATGCAGGATTAGAGTTTTCAGAGGACCCACATTTCTTTGTTTAAACATCTTTTTTTCATTGATTTCAAGTAATATTCTAATTTGAGCCAAAATGTTCTAAATTAAAACTTGCCATGAGTCTACATCATATATTAGTTTCCCATTTTAAACTGAATTCCAGAAATAAATCAACTTTTTCACGATATTCAAATTGTCTGGGTTTCACCTGTACAGTCAAAATTGTTGAGCAATGTCATAATTTTTTTTTTATAAAAGTAGATTTAATGCCAGGTTGATTCCAATTGAATGATTTTTAATGACATTTAAGGCCTTGATTTTGTCACACTTCACACCCAGACACCTCAAAGTGAATTCGGGAACGCAAAAAGTGAAAAAAAGTACATAAAAAAAGACAGGACACAGACGTAAAAACAGTTTGCTTTAATGATAAATCTGTAACAAGTGCAACTTCCGTCACGTCTCACCGGTTTACAGCAATTTCGCCATTTTGTTTCTTTCTTGTTTTTCCTTTGCGTCGAGTCTTTCTCAGTTAAATAACAAATGATACTTAATATACTAATAACGACCCAGTGTCACATACATTGTCGTTTTGCGTTGCAACGGTTCCTATCGCAGCCGTCTTAACGTCGGGGAAAGCAATGCTGGATTAAGATAATAAACGGTGGGATAATAAACACAAGGACATGTTTTTTTTCTTCCAAAAACATTTCCAAACGCAAGATTAAAAATAGCTTTGTTTTCCACTAAAATGAAGATACACAAATGATTAACCCAAAATATTCAGCTCTTCAGACCTTGTATTGAAATCAGTGAAGCGTTAGTGTTTAAGCTTATGGGGAACAGTTGTACTTGTATTAACTGGGGGCAACAATAGGAAATCTGAACCTTGTGCTGTAGATCAGTGGTTCCCAAACGTTCTCCTCTCGTGAACCTCTTTCAGTCCTGCTCGAAGAACCCCTGAAGGCGCTGCTAATTATTTAGAAAAACATCAACTTAGGTTTATTAGTGTTGTGTTCAAAATAACGCTGGAATGTAAGCGTTTTACTGCAAACAACAAAGGCCAAAACTGCTAATACATTTTTCAGCAGGGATTTAGTGAAGTTCTCTGTAATTTACATTGTTTGGAGGGGTCAAAGGTCACTAAAATCAGGCTAGAATCGAGCGGAGTACCGTTGAATTTTTTTCGATAACAACTGTAAACTAAATATGTCATATAGAACCATGAAACATCTGGTTTATTTATTCCTTTTCCCTCCATTTCAGTTCTTTTTCATTTGTATAATTTGTTTGAGCGGAAACAACCAAGAAACACTTTCCAAGTTTTTCTTATTTTCCAATTTTTTTCATGTTTTTCCCAAAATGTTTCCAATTGTTTTTCAATTTTGCTCCAAATTTTTCAAAATGTTTCCCAGTATTTTTAATTTTTTTTCATTTTCTTTTCAACTTACATTCCGATGACCATGATCAAAACTTGAATATAAAGATTGTATATTTCTTTTGAGTTCCTGCTTTCGATACTGGAATTTTTGCGATACCGGCGGAACCTAAACCTTTTTCCTCTCGATTACTGGAATCGTTTTTCGGTTCTTAGCCCCGGGCGAGGATGAAGAATCCTTCAGAGAAAATCTCCACGTTGCGTTCAGAAAACTGAAGAAAAAAGTCTTTATGCGTCGCTAAAGTGGAGAAGTTATCTGAGGAAACGGGCGTTCAAGTTTTGTAATGACACCTGTCGAAGATTTAATGTCTTCAAAAGAAAAGAAAAAGTGGGATATTTAATTTTGGGAGAATTCAAGTTGAAGTAAAAGGAGAAACTGGGCATGATTTTGATCTGCATTTGCAGTAGAACACAACACCGTGTTTTCAGTGATTTCTTTCTAAATAAACCTTTGGGGTCGAGGTTACACGGCGGGGTCCGCGAGGCAAAAAAGGGTTGGGAACCACCATAGTTTTTGTGTTTTGGACAAAACAGTAAAAATAGTTGAGCGATGTCATTGTTGTGGGTTCTGTCTCTAAAGAAATATTAAAGAAACTTAGATTTGAATCCGATTGAATGCTTTTTTTTTTAATGGCCTTCATTTTGGCATTACTCGTTTGACGACTTAAAGTGATCGTCTGTAAGTTTGCAAAGGGGGGAGAGTGAAAGCTGAAAGTAAACGATCAAACCCCCTCCCCTGTCTTTAACCAGAAAGCCCTTCTTAGTTTTGGCAAAATAAGGAGAGCAGGAAACAGAATGATCAAGCTCCTCCCCCCACCTCCTGATTGGCCCAGACAGGCCGGCTCACAGGAAACGCTCGTCTCATTGGTCGACGTGGGAGGAGACTAGCCTCCGATAAGTCGCTCAGGACTTTACAAAAAAATAAAAAATAAAAAATTAATAACATTATCACTTAACACGGAGGCGCAGCACCGGGCGGTTCATTCTGCACGTTTTATAAAATGTGTGAAAGACTTCCAGACGATCACTTTAACGCCTAATCCGTGAAACTAACCCTGATGACGACACAGAGTCTGAAGGGGAGCCGCGACTCGACGGGCCATGATTCACTCCTGTAACATTTCCGACCAACGTCCAACCCCGAAAATTGGGATACGTACCGAGAAAAAGCTCCGGCGAATTTAATCCTAAACATCGTCGAAAAAGAGAGAAAAGCTACAACGCCCCGCTCGCCCCCCGCCCCCCCCCCCCCCCCCCCGCGCGCCGAGGCCATAACGAACACATATTTATCGACACAAAATAAACCTAAAAAAAAAAAAAACGTCACACGTCGTCCTCACATTTGAACCAGCGAAATAAAATAATAATAAAAAAAACAAAACAAAAACACAGACGGTAAAGGTCGGGTTTTACATGACGAGGCTAGAGTCAAAAAAAAATAAAGAAAAAAAAAAAAATACGGGAAACCTCGCCCTCACTGTCGGGACTCGAAAACGTCACATTCGCAGAAAAGGGGAATCAGTGTTTTATGCGTCGAGCGGATCAAACGCTAAATTTAGGCGTCACTTTATCAACAAACTAAACACGCGCTGCAGGAGACGGAAGCCATTCAGAATTCGACTCTCGTTTTCACCCGCGTAGACGCATTTCTGGATTATGTCGGGAGTATTTGTAGCAGGAGTCTCTTAAGTGGAGGAAGAAATGAACTCGAGGACAGGGTTATTGAGATTTCAAGTCACGTTAACGGTGAAACTTTTTTTTTTCTTTTTTTCCTGTGTGTGAGTGTGTGTTTTTGTTGCCGTGTGAATTTGAATCCAGCGGGGAAAAAAAAGTCCAAGTCCAGTCCGTCGCGTGTCTGTGTCTGTGGCGGGAGTCCGGGTCCGGGTCTTCACTGCACCGCCTGCTCGTTGGCCGTGCTGCCGGAGTCCTGGGGCTTCATGACGTCGGGCAGCTCCGGGGGGGTGGAGAAGGATTCCATTCTGAGCGGCTCGAACGAATCGTCTGGGAAACACAGGGAGAGGTTCGGTCAGACGAGAGGGTTCCCAATGCCTTTGGTCCCCCCCGGGTCCAAAAAGAGCTGCTAATGGAACTCACTTCAGAGGTAAAGGAAGTGACGAAATATCATGTATGATTCATGCAGAGGAGGGGGGGGGGGGGGGGTATCTGAAGGGCTGGGGGTGAAACTATGACTGATATTTATTTATTTGTTGTCAGTAAAAAGATAAGAGTTGATGAAACTTGAAACTTGAAAGAGGGACTAAAGAAAGTGCCTTATATAAAGTTCTTTGCTCCGTGAAGCAGTGAATGTTTAATCAAATTATTTACATTTCAAGTTAACAAAACAAATCATAGATTGTTTTTTTTTACCAAATCTTGACAGAACTTTGAATTTTACTATTTTAACTACTACTACTAAAATGCACTGAGGCTACAGAGCCATTAAACAAGTCAACATATGCATTTTCTTCTTAAAAAGTGGAATTTAACTGCTTTCTTTTAAGAGCTGTGGTGCATTATGGGTGATTTTGGCTTGTATCCTTGGCACCGAGGCGGAGGGAAACCGGTGGTTCATTTCCCCCGATACAGGGACTTTAACGATACTTGGATACTTTTTTATATATATATATATATATATATATATATATATATATATATATTATTCTTATGTCCTAAAGTCCTTTCTACTGACCAACATCACACACACGTTTTTGAATATCGTCTCCACTTCTGGACGCCTTTATGAGCTGGAATAGATGACTGGACTTTGCCAGTTGCCATAGTTACCGCCTCCATTTTAAACTACAGGCTCTTTACAAAGTTGTGACGTCACGTTAACGCAAACTATTGGCAAAGTTATCTTCAGTTTCAGCCATTTATCTGAAAATGAAAAGATTAACTGATTTGTTTTTTTAGATCCTTATGCCAGTGTAATCTACAGTGATGTTTTTCTCCTGCAGCTTCACGTTTAAGTTAAATATTCAGCTCTACATTAACTACGCCACCACAGCGTCCCAAAGCACTTCCCCTCCTGTACAGGTTAGAGTCATGGGCCTCCTCTGCTCAGTCTGGCCCGTCTGTAAAGCAGCACCACTGACCTCCGACCCGGAAGGCCAGCCCCACTGTGGCAGGCGCCTGCGGTCGCGCCGTTTGGTTCGTGAAGCCGCAGTTTCCCAAAGTCTGAGAGTCGTTCAGCAAAACATCGTCCTGCAACGAGGAGAACCAGCTCAAAACATCGCCTCTACTCGGTGGATGTGTTTATGTCGCTGGCGTTACCTTGTAGAGCCTCTGGTCCTCCGGCGCCCTCTTCAGGATGCCCTCCACGATGCGTTTCAGCTCATAGACCGTCGTGGACTCTTTGGCGTCGGTGAAAATGGTGGTTTTGTGGCGTCTGATCATAAGAAACACGTCCTGGAAATACAACATCACAACAGAGCAGATTCTTCAAGGGGATTTCATTTAACTCTGTGATCATTGAGCCGCTGGAGCCGACGCCACTAAAGGCATTTCTGGTAAAACAACTTTCAGGAAATGACCCCAAAACATCTTCTGCTTCTAAAGTTCCTCTAGTTTCATGGCTTTTGCTGTGAAACGTGTTTTTCCCACAGTTATGATCAAATATAACGAATAAATCATGAACCAAAGTTTCTCTCTTGCGAGGGGTAAATTAACACCCAGCACGCAATGTTTTTAAAGGTTTTACATAAACGAACCTATTCAAATTAAGACTTACACATCTATGTATATAAATGTAAAAGGAGAAGTTTGTTACAGGAAGAGTGCATTGGTTTTAATTTTATTAGTCATACGCTCTTCCCTAAACACCAAAGAGCAGCGTCACTACAGATATTCTCATAACTTCTAATTGTCTCAACTCACAATCAGATCTTGGTGAAAAACTCTTTTCATCGTAGCCTCTCTCCTCTTATCTGCAGAGTTTTATTTTTTTGTGGCTACACTCTGACTTCTCACTACTGTAAACACGTTCGAAGTAACTCCACGGACATTCTGCAGCATTAAAATAGTATTTCATTGTTGGGAAAAAAAGATCTTCAGATTTAAGAACTTGGCAGAGTAACACTCTCACCTCGCAGCTAGAAGGTCCCAGGTTTGATTCCTGGACTAAGTTGGCCCCTACTGTGGGGAGATAATGTTTACAAAGACAAACAACTTAAACACAGCTCTTGTCTGAAATGTAATCACTGACACTGCAGCAAAACGTAGCACAGTTTAATGTGAGCTCTGAAAAGGATCATCAATATTTATTTATATATATATAAAAACTATATATATATATTGATACAAAGCTCGTTTCCGGTCCCTCTGCTCGACACTCTCCAGTTCCTTTTCTGTGTCTGTCTTTACCGCAGCAGTGGGTTCTTTAAACATGTTGCGACAGCTGTTGCTAACTATCACAGACAGGTTTAGCCCGAGTTAGCATTAGCAGCTTACCCTAGTGTACACATAATTTAGACCCAAACTGACTTCCTGAACACCTCATGCGCTTCAATGGGCGTCTTGCCTTTCCATCAACCCAATTATTCACATCATGAGAGAATGCTGACCGCTGTTTTTATCTGGCAATTCGAGCCGCTGCTGCAAAACAACTTTAGCTTAGCTCGTTAGCTCGCAGATGCTAACATAATAAAATCCACATATTTTACCCATTGATTCCGCTTATTCACAACCCTCTTAACCTCCTCACACGTTAAACTGCTAAAATGCCATAGTTCTTTTGTTATTGACATCGGAGTCGTATCATTAAATCACAATCTCGGCCGGTATCTTAGCGTGCTAGCCACCTTAGCAAGCGTTAGCCAAACAAAGACTACCTGCCTAAATGGTCGTTTTGATGTAAAATGATTTATTTTTCGCACTAATTAGAGGAATCGGGGTCTGCTCGTGAGCAGCGGGTGAAGAGGAAGGTTGACTTTTGTGTAAAAGTAGCCGAAATGGCGTGTTTTGCTGGACCTACTCACCATGTTGTTCTGGTTTAGTGGAAAAGCGACCGAAGTTCTAGTGCTCCGAGCAAACAGAGGAGGGCGCTGTTTACACACTTTCAGACTGCGATAAAAATTATTATTTTTATTTTTATTATTATTATTATTATTATTTATTATTATTATTATTATTATTATTATTATTATTATTATTATTATTATTATTATTATTATTATTATTATTAGGCCCGAGCGGACCTGGCAGGTCTCGGGCCTCTTGTAATTGTACAAGCAGTGCGCGGAGCGCACTAAAGAAAGACGTGCGCGTAGCGCACGTCCCACGGGAAAAGAGCGCGGAGCGCTCAAAACCCATGTAAGAGACAGTAATCAGGGGGCTCCCGGCACCAACACCTGTCCGATGATATAGGCGTGTGCCGCGAAAGCGGCACATTTGTTGCTGCTTTTAAAAAAAAAAAGGTGAAAACCACAGTGAAGGCGCAACATGGACAAGAAAGTGGTCGATGACGAGCGAAGCTCGTCATCGACCATGGCCACTCACCAAAGCCCAAAACACTGATACAGTGACTCAGGGCATCGAGCCCTATCCGGTGATATAAGTATTTGCCGCGAAAGCGGCAAATTTGTTCTTGTACTCACAAAAATACGAAAAAAAAAACGGATAGAGAAACATTGAGAAAGAGGAGGTAAAAGACGAGCGCAACGCGCTCGTATTGGATAATAAACCTTACGGTTGGATTACTGGACGTGAGACCTTTCCGAATATATAAGGTTTGCCGCCGGAGGCGGCCCCATATTGTTATTGTATGAGTTTTTCTTTTTATTATTATTATTAGGCCCGAGCGGACCTGGCAGGTCTCGGGCCTCTTGTAATTGTACAAGCAGTGCGCGGAGCGCACTAAAGAAAGACGTGCGCGTAGCGCACGTCCCACGGGAAAAGAGCGCGGAGCGCTCAAAACCCATGTATGAGACAGTAATCAGGGGACTCCCGGCACCAACACCTGTCCGATGATATAGGCGTGTGCCGCGAAAGCGGCACATTTGTTGCTGCTCGTAAAAAAAAAAGGTGAAAACCACAGTGAAGGCGCAACATGGACAAGAAAGTGGTCGATGACGAGCGAAGCTCGTCATCGACCATGGCCACTCACCAAAGCCCAAAACACTGATACAGTGACTCAGGGCATCGAGCCCTATCCGGTGATATAAGTGTTTGCCGCGAAAGCGGCACATTTGTTCTTGTACTCACAAAAATACGGAAAAAAAAACGGGTAGAGAAACATTGAGAAAGAAGAGGTAAAAGACGAGCGCAACGCGCTCGTATTGGATAATAAACCTTACGGGTGGATTACTGGACGTGAGACCTTTCCGAAAATATAAGGTTGGCCGCCGGAGGCGGCGCTATATTGTTATTGTATGGGTTTTTCTTATTCTTATTATTATTTTTCTTCTATCCGTGTTTTTTTGGAATAAATCGCCCAAACTTTGACGAAAACTCCCCATTTTTTGCCCAAAATTAGAAATCACGGCGATACACAGTGTCAAAAAGTTTCGTTAAAAAAATCACAAAAATGGCGCGTCAGCGCCCCCTGGAAAATCAAGATTACATTGCGCCTATGGAGAGACACCGAAAAATCTGAAAATTTTAGTTCGTCGTAGACGAAAAAAATTCGGCACAGTGATTGGTCACGTGAAGCCCAACAAAAAAACACATTACGCGGTTGCTAGGCAACCAACAGTATGGCGGCCATATTGGCCCGAAGAGGGACTTGGCGCCGAAGGCGCCATTTCATGCCCACGCATTTGAACGAACTCGTCCTAGGGCTTTTAACGCAGCGACTCCCCGTTCGCTCCAGATCATCTCCACATGTGGGAGATTAAAAGTTATTAAAAACTTTTTAATAGCATTTTTGGTTTTGCCGTGGCAACGCCATGAATTTGGCGTCCGTTTTCGCCGCTCGCCGCCGTGTTCAAACAGCCGTAACTCACACATACTTTGGCCGATTTGAACAAAACTTGAATCGTTGGTCGAGTCGTCGACCCCGGATGTTCTGATATAGGAATTTTGAAAATTGCTGCAATAGCGCCCCCTGCAGAGCACAAAATAAAAATGAATGGAGCCAAAAATTAAACTTTGTCGTACATGCATGAAATTTGGTACAGACATCCGTCACGTGATCCCGAACAAAAAATATATTGATGCCCCGCCCCTTTTCCCACCGTGTTGCCATGGCAACGACCCAATGTCAACTTTGTCGTAGCCAAACCAAAATTGGTACACTCGTGCGTCATGACTGTCCCAACAAAAAAGTACATTACACGGTTGCTAGGCAACCAACAGGAGGTCGGCCATTTTGGGAAAAAAGGCGCCGAAGGCGCCATTTCTTTTGCCAGCTCTTTTATAAACTCCACCGAGGGTGGCGGCGACATTATAAATAGGTAGGGCGCGGCAGCGCCCCCCGGCTATTGTACATTACATGGTTGCTAGGTGACCAACAGGAGGTCGGCCATTTTGGGACTATCGGCGCCGAAGGCGCCAATCCTTGCCTTTGCTCTTTTATAAACTCCACCGAGGGTGGCAGCGACATTATAAGCAGGTAGGGCGCGGCAGCGCCTCCCGGTTATTGCGGCGGCGTGCGGGAACCGGCGTCAATCGGCCACCGCGGCCCGCGAGGGCCTCCCAATGCCGCTTGCGGCTTTAATTTTTCTTATTATTATTATTATTATTTTTCTTCTCCCCCCCTAAATCCACTTTCCCACCGACGAAAAGTCCTGAATTTTTGCACAAAATTCAAGCACGTAAATCTAAGATCTTTCACATTTAGAAAATGTTAAAATTCAAAAAAATGGCGCGTCAGCGCCCCCTGGAAAAACCACGTTAACATTGCGCCCCATGTTAAACACCCCCAAAATGCCGCAAAACCCGAAAAACTTACTTCGTCGTAGACGAAAAAAATTCGGCACAGTGATTGGTCACGTGAAGCCGAACAAAAAAACACATTACGCGGTTGCTAGGCAACCAACAGTATGGCGGCCATATTGGCCCGAAGAGGGACTTGGCGCCGAAGGCGCCATTTCATGCCCACGCATTTGAACGAACTCGTCCTAGGCCGTTGAACGCAGCGACTCCCCGTTCGCTCCAGATCATCTCCACATGTGGGAGATTAAAAGTTGTTAAAAACTTTTTAATAGGATTTTTGGTTTTGCCGTGGCAACGCCATGAATTTGGCGTCCGTTTTCGCCGCTCGCCGCCGTGTTCAAACAGTCATAACTCACACATACTTTGGCCGATTTGAACAAAATTTTAACCGTTGGTCGAGTCGTCGACCCCGGATGTTTTGATATAGGAATTTTGAAAATTGCCGCAATAGCGCCCCCTGCAGAGCACAAAATAAAAATGAATGGAGCCAAAAATTAAACTTTGTCGTAGATGCATGAAATTTGGTACAGACATCCGTCACGTGATCCCGAACAAAAAATATATTGATGCCCCGCCCCTTTTCCCACCGTGTTGCCATGGCAACGACCCAATGTCAACTTTGCCGCAGACACACCAAAATCGGTACAGGCGTGCGTCATGACTGTCCGAACAAAAAAGTACATTACATGGTTGCTAGGTGACCAACAGGAGGTCGGCCATTTTGGGAAAATCAGCGCCGAAGGCACCATTTCTTTTGCCAGCTCTTTTATAAACTTCACCGAGGGTGGCAGCGACATTATGAGCTGGTAGGGCGCGGCAGCGCCCCCCGGTTATTGTAAATTACATGGTTGCTAGGTTACCAACAGGAGGTCGGCCATTTTGGGACAATCGGCGCCGAAGGCGCCATTTCTTGCCTGTGCTCTTTTATAAACTCCACCAAGGGTGGCAGCGACATTATAAGCAGGTAGGGCGCGGCAGCGCCTCCCGGTTATTGCGGCGGCGTGCGGGAACCGGCGTCAATCGGCCACCGCGGCCCGCGAGGGCCTCCCAATGCCGCTTGCGGCTTTAATTATTATTATTTTTTTTCCTCTCCCCCAAAACGCCAGTTTCGGCACTTTCCCACCGACGAAAACTCCTGAATTTTTGCCCAAAATTCAATTAGGTGAAAAAAAAAAACTTCACATCTCCAAATTGTAAAAATTCAAAAAAATGGCGCGTCAGCGCCCCCTGGAAAAACGACGTTAACATTGCGCCCTATGGCAGGACGCCCCAAAATACCGCAAAACCCGAAAAACGTACTTCGTCGTAGACGAAAAAAATTCGGCACAGTTATTGGTCACGTGAAGCCAAACAAAAAAACACATTACGCGGTTGCTAGGCAACCAACAGTATGGCGGCCATATTGGCCCGAAGAGGGACTTGGCGCCGAAGGCGCCATTTCATGCCCACGCATTTGAACGAACTCGTCCTAGGCCGTTAAACGCAGCGACTCCCCGTTCGCTCCAGATCATCTCCACATGTGGGACATCAAAAGTTATTAAAAACTTTTTAATAGGATTTTTGGTTTTGCCGTGGCAAATCCATGAATTTGGCGTCCGTTTTCGGCGCTCGCCGCCGTGTTCAAACAGCCGTAACTCACACATACTTTGGCCGATTTGAACAAAACTTGAATCGTTGGTCGAGTCGTCGACCCCGGATGTTTTGATATAGGAAATTTGAAAATTGCCGCAATAGCGCCCCCTGCAGAGCAGAAAATAAAAATGAATGGAGCCAAAAATTAAACTTTGTCGTAGATGCTTGAAATTTGGTACAGACATCCGTCACGTGATCCCGAACAAAAAATATATTGATGCCCCGCCCCTTTTCCCACCGTGTTGCCATGGCAACGACCCAATGTCAACTTTGTCGTAGCCAAACCAAAATTGGTACACTCGTGCGTCATGACTGTCCCAACAAAAAAGTACATTACACGGTTGCTAGGCAACCAACAGGAGGTCGGCCATTTTGGGAAAAAAGGCGCCGAAGGCGCCATTTCTTTTGCCAGCTCTTTTATAAACTCCACCGAGGGTGGCGGCGACATTATAAATAGGTAGGGCGCGGCAGCGCCCCCCGGCTATTGTACATTACATGGTTGCTAGGTGACCAACAGGAGGTCGGCCATTTTGGGACTATCGGCGCCGAAGGCGCCAATCCTTGCCTTTGCTCTTTTATAAACTCCACCGAGGGTGGCAGCGACATTATAAGCAGGTAGGGCGCGGCAGCGCCTCCCGGTTATTGCGGCGGCGTGCGGGAACCGGCGTCAATCGGCCACCGCGGCCCGCGAGGGCCTCCCAATGCCGCTTGCGGCTTTAATTATTATTATTTTTCCTCTCCCCACCTTAACTCCTTTATCTTGTGATGAAAAGTCCTGAATTTTGGCACATCATTCTAAAATGTTCACCGCTCGAATCGTGCAATTTCGAAATTTTACATTTCAAAAAAATTGCGCGTCAGCGCCCCCTGGAAAACTAGATTACATTGCACGTATGGCGAGACCCGAAAAACGTACTTCGTCGTAGACGAAAAAAATTCGGCACAGTTATTGGTCACGTGAAGCCCAACAAAAAAATACATTACGCGGTTGCTAGGCAACCAACAGTATGGCGGCCATATTGGCCCGAAGAGGGACTTGGCGCCGAAGGCGCCATTTCATGCCAACGCATTTGAACGAACTCGTCCTAGGCCGTTGAACGCAGCGACTCCCCGTTCGCTCCAGATCATCTCCACATGTGGGAGATTAAAAGTTATTAAAAACTTTTTAATAGGATTTTTGGTTTTGCCGTGGCAACGCCATGAATTTGGCGTCCGTTTTCGCCGCTCGCCGCCGTTTTCAAACAGCCGTAACTCGCACATACTTTGGCCGATTTGAGCGAAACTTGAATCGTTGGTCGAGTCGTCGACCCCGGATGTTTTGATATAGGAAATTTGAAAATTGCCGCAATAGCGCCCCCTGCAGAGCACAAAATAAAAATGAATGGAGCCAAAAATTAAACTTTTTCGTAGATTCATGAAATTTGGTACAGACATCCGTCACGTGATCCCGAACAAAAAATACATTGAAGCCCCGCCCCTTTTCCCACCGTGTTGCCATGGCAACGACCCAATATCAACTTTGTCGTAGCCAAACCAAAATTGGTACACTCGTGCGTCATGACTGTCCGAACAAAAAAGTACATTACATGGTTGCTAGGCGACCAACAGGAGGTCGGCCATTTTGGGAAAATCAGCGCCGAAGGCGCCATTTCTTTTGCCAGCTCTTTTATAAACTCCACCGAGGGTGGCAGCGACATTATAAGCAGGTAGGGCGCGGCAGCGCCTCCCGGTTATTGCGGCGGCGTGCGCGAACCGGCGTCAATCGGCCACCGCGGCCCGCGAGGGCCTCCCAATGCCGCTTGCGGCTTTAATTATTAGGCCCGAGCGGACCTGGCAGGTCTCGGGCCTCTTGTAATTGTACAAGCAGTGCGCGGAGCGCACTAAAGAAAGACGTGCGCGTAGCGCACGTCCCACGGGAAAAGAGCGCGGAGCGCTCAAAACCCATGTATGAGACAGTAATCAGGGGGCTCCCGGCACCAACACCTGTCCGATGATATAGGCGTGTGCCGCGAAAGCGGCACATTTGTTGCTGCTTTTAAAAAAAAAGAGGTGAAAACCACAGTCAAGGCGCAACATGGACAAGAAAGTGGTCGATGACGAGCGAAGCTCGTCATCGACCATGGCCACTCACCAAAGCCCAAAACACTGATACAGTGAATCAGGGCATCGAGCCCTATCCGGTGATATAAGTATTTGCCGCGAAAGCGGCAAATTTGTTCTTGTACTCACAAAAATACAAAAAAAAAAACGGATAGAGAAACATTGAGAAAGAGGAGGTAAAAGACGAGCGCAACGCGCTCGTATTGGATAATAAACCTTACGGTTGGATTACTGGACGTGAGACCTTTCCGAATATATAAGGTTTGCCGCCGGAGGCGGCCCCATATTGTTATTGTATGGGTTTTTCTTATTATTATTATTATTTTTCTTCTCCCCCCCTAAATCCACTTTCCCACTGACGAAAAGTCCTGAATTTTTGCTCAAAATTCAAGCACGTGATTCTAAGAACTTTCACATTTAGAAAATTGTAAAAATTCAAAAAAATGGCGCGTCAGCGCCCCCTGGAAAAACCACGTTAACATTGCGCCCTATGTAAAACACCCCCAAAATACCGCAAAACCTGAAAAACGTACTTTGTCGTAGACGAAAAAAATTCGGCACAGTGATTGGTCACGTGAAGCCAAACAAAAAAACACATTACGCGGTTGCTAGGCAACCAACAGTATGGCGGCCATATTGGCCCGAAGAGGGACTTGGCGCCGAAGGCGCCATTTCATGCCCACGCATTTGAACGAACTCGTCCTAGGGCTTTTAACGCAGCGACTCCCCGTTCGCTCCAGATCATCTCCACATGTGGGAGATTAAAAGTTATTAAAAACTTTTTAATAGCATTTTTGGTTTTGCCGTGGCAACGCCATGAATTTGGCGTCCGTTTTCGCCGCTCGCCGCCGTGTTCAAACAGCCGTAACTCACACATACTTTGGCCGATTTGAACAAAACTTGAATCGTTGGTCGAGTCGTTGACCCCGGATGTTTTGATATAGGAATTTTGAAAATTGCCGCAATAGCGCCCCCTGCAGAGCACAAAATAAAAATGAATGGAGCCAAAAATTAAACTTTGTCGTAGATGCATGAAATTTGGTACAGACATCCGTCACGTGATCCCGAATAAAAAATATATTGATGCCCCGCCCCTTTTCCCACCGTGTTGCCATGGCAACGACCCAATGTCAACTTTGCCGCAGCCAAACCAAAATTGGTACACGCGTGCGTCATGACTGTCCGAACAAAAAAGTACATTACATGGTTGCTAGGTGACCAACAGGAGGTCGGCCATTTTGGGAAAAATCAGCGCCGAAGGCGCCATTTCTTTTGCCAGCTCTTTTATAAACTCCACCGAGGGTGGCAGCGACATTATAAGCAGGTAGGGCGCGGCAGCGCCTCCCGGTTATTGCGGCGGCGTGCGGGAACCGGCGTCAATCGGCCACCGCGGCCCGCGAGGGCCTCCCAATGCCGCTTGCGGCTTTAATTATTATTATTATTTTTTTTCCTCTCCCCCAAAACGCCAGTTTCGGCACTTTCCCACCGACGAAAAGTCCTGAATTTTTGCCCAAAATTCAATTAGGTGAAAAAAAAAAACTTCACATCTCCAAATTGTAAAAATTCAAAAAAATGGCGCGTCAGCGCCCCCTGGAAAAACGACGTTAACATTGCGCCCAATGGCAGGACGCCCCAAAAATAGGATATTAGCGAAAAACGTACTTCGTCGTAGACGAAAAAAATTCGGCACAGTGATTGGTCACGTGAAGCCCAACAAAAAAACACATTACGCGGTTGCTAGGCAACCAACAGTATGGCGGCCATATTGGCCAGAAGAGGGACTTGGCGCCGAAGGCGCCATTTCATGCCCACACATTTGAACGAACTCGTCCTAGGCCGTTAAACGCAGCGACTCCCCGTTCGCTCCAGATCATCTCCACATGTGGGACATCAAAAGTTATTAAAAACTTTTTAATAGGATTTTTGGTTTTGCCGTGGCAACGCCATGAATTTGGCGTCCGTTTTCGCCGCTCGCCGCCGTGTTCAAACAGTCATAACTCGCACATACTTTGGCCGATTTGAACAAAACTTGAATCGTTGGTCGAGTCGTCGACCCCGGATGTTCTGATATAGGAAATTTGAAAATTGCCGCAATAGCGCCCCCTGCAGAGCACAAAATAAAAATGAATGGAGCCAAAAATTAAACTTTGTCGTAGATGCATGAAATTTGGTAGAGATATCCGTCACGTGATCCCGAACAAAAAATATATTGATGCCCCGCCCCTTTTCCCACCGTGTTGCCATGGCAACCACCCAATGTCAACTTTGCCGCAGCCAAACCAAAATTGGTACACATGTGCGTCATGACTGTCCGAACAAAAAAGTACATTACATGGTTGCTAGGCGACCAACAGGAGGTCGGCCATTTTGGGACAATCGGCGCCGAAGGCGCCATTTCTTGTCTATGCTCTTTTATAAACTCCACCGAGGGTGGCAGCGACTTTATAAGCAGGTAGGGCGCGGCAGCGCCTCCCGGTTATTGCGGCGGCGTGCGAGAACCGGCGTCAATCGGCCACCGCGGCCCGCGAGGGCCTCCCAATGCCGCTTGCGGCTTTAATTCTTATTATTATTATTTTTCTTCTCCCCCCCCGGAGCCAGTTTCAGCACTTTCCCACCGACGAAAAGTCCTGAATTTTTGCCCAAAATTCAATTAGGTGAAAAAAAAAAACTTCACATCTCCAAATTGTAAAAATTCAAAAAAATGGCGCGTCAGCGCCCCCTGGAAAAACGACGTTAACATTGCGCCCTATGGCAGGACGCCCCAAAATACCGCAAAACCCGAAAAACGTACTTTGTCGTAGACGAAAAAAATTCGGCACAGTTATTGGTCACGTGAAGCCAAACAAAAAAACACATTACGCGGTTGCTAGGCAACCAACAGTATGGCGGCCATATTGGCCCGAAGAGGGACTTGGCGCCGAAGGCGCCATTTCATGCCCACGCATTTGAACGAACTCGTCCTAGGCCGTTAAACGCAGCGACTCCCCGTTCGCTCCAGATCATCTCCACATGTGGGACATCAAAAGTTATTAAAAACTTTTTAATAGGATTTTTGGTTTTGCCGTGGCAACGCCATGAATTTGGCGTCCGTTTTCGCCGCTCGCCGCCGCGTTCAAACAGTCATAACTCGCACATACTTTGGCCGATTTGAGCGAAACTTGAATCGTTGGTCGAGTCGACGACCCCGGATGTTCTGATATAGGAATTTTGAAAATTGCTGCAATAGCGCCCCCTGCAGAGCACAAAATAAAAATGAATGGAGCCAAAAATTAAACTTTGTCGTAGATGCATGAAATTTGGCACAGACATCCGTCACGTGATCCCGAACAAAAAATATATTGATGCCCCGCCCCTTTTCCCACCGTGTTGCCATGGCAACGACCCAATGTCAACTTTGTCGTAGCCAAACCAAAATTGGTACACTCGTGCGTCATGACTGTCCCAACAAAAAAGTACATTACACGGTTGCTAGGCAACCAACAGGAGGTCAGCCATTTTGGGAAAAAAGGCGCCGAAGGCGCCATTTCTTTTGCCAGCTCTTTTATAAACTCCACCGAGGGTGGCGGCGACATTATAAATAGGTAGGGCGCGGCAGCGCCCCCCGGCTATTGTACATTACATGGTTGCTAGGTGACCAACAGGAGGTCGGCCATTTTGGGACTATCGGCGCCGAAGGCGCCAATCCTTGCCTTTGCTCTTTTATAAACTCCACCGAGGGTGGCAGCGACATTATAAGCAGGTAGGGCGCGGCAGCGCCTCCCGGTTATTGCGGCGGCGTGCGGGAACCGGCGTCAATCGGCCACCGCGGCCCGCGAGGGCCTCCCAATGCCGCTTGCGGCTTTAATTAGGCCCGAGCGGACCTGGCAGGTCTCGGGCCTCTTGTAATTGTACAAGCAGTGCGCGGAGCGCACTAAAGAAAGACGTGCGCGTAGCGCACGTCCCACGGGAAAAGAGCGCGGAGCGCTCAAAACCCATGTATGAGACAGTAATCAGGGGGCTCCCGGCACCAACACCTGTCCGATGATATAGGCGTGTGCCGCGAAAGCGGCACATTTGTTGCTGCTCGTAAAAAAAAAAGGTGAAAACCACAGTGAAGGCGCAACATGGAAAAGAAAGTGGTCGATGACGAGCGAAGCTCGTCATCGACCATGGCCACTCACCAAAGCCCAAAACACTGATACAGTGACTCAGGGCATCGAGCCCTATCCGGTGATATAAGTATTTGCCGCGAAAGCGGCAAATTTGTTCTTGTACTCACAAAAATACGAAAAAAAAAACGGATAGAGAAACATTGAGAAAGAGGAGGTAAAAGTCGAGCGCAACGCGCTCGTATTGGATAATAAACCTTACGGTTGGATTACTGGACGTGAGACCTTTCCGAATATATAAGGTTTGCCGCCGGAGGCGGCCCCATATTGTTATTGTATGAGTTTTTCTTTTTATTATTATTATTAGGCCCGAGCGGACCTGGCAGGTCTCGGGCCTCTTGTAATTGTACAAGCAGTGCGCGGAGCGCACTAAAGAAAGACGTGCGCGTAGCGCACGTCCCACGGGAAAAGAGCGCGGAGCGCTCAAAACCCATGTATGAGACAGTAATCAGGGGACTCCCGGCACCAACACCTGTCCGATGATATAGGCGTGTGCCGCGAAAGCGGCACATTTGTTGCTGCTCGTAAAAAAAAAAGGTGAAAACCACAGTGAAGGCGCAACATGGACAAGAAAGTGGTCGATGACGAGCGAAGCTCGTCATCGACCATGGCCACTCACCAAAGCCCAAAACACTGATACAGTGACTCAGGGCATCGAGCCCTATCCGGTGATATAAGTGTTTGCCGCGAAAGCGGCACATTTGTTCTTGTACTCACAAAAATACGGAAAAAAAAACGGGTAGAGAAACATTGAGAAAGAAGAGGTAAAAGACGAGCGCAACGCGCTCGTATTGGATAATAAACCTTACGGGTGGATTACTGGACGTGAGACCTTTCCGAAAATATAAGGTTGGCCGCCGGAGGCGGCGCTATATTGTTATTGTATGGGTTTTTCTTATTCTTATTATTATTTTTCTTCTATCCGTGTTTTTTTGGAATAAATCGCCCAAACTTTGACGAAAACTCCCCATTTTTTGCCCAAAATTAGAAATCACGGCGATACACAGTGTCAAAAAGTTTCGTTAAAAAAATCACAAAAATGGCGCGTCAGCGCCCCCTGGAAAATCAAGATTACATTGCGCCTATGGAGAGACACCGAAAAATCTGAAAATTTTAGTTCGTCGTAGACGAAAAAAATTCGGCACAGTGATTGGTCACGTGAAGCCCAACAAAAAAACACATTACGCGGTTGCTAGGCAACCAACAGTATGGCGGCCATATTGGCCCGAAGAGGGACTTGGCGCCGAAGGCGCCATTTCATGCCCACGCATTTGAACGAACTCGTCCTAGGGCTTTTAACGCAGCGACTCCCCGTTCGCTCCAGATCATCTCCACATGTGGGAGATTAAAAGTTATTAAAAACTTTTTAATAGCATTTTTGGTTTTGCCGTGGCAACGCCATGAATTTGGCGTCCGTTTTCGCCGCTCGCCGCCGTGTTCAAACAGCCGTAACTCACACATACTTTGGCCGATTTGAACAAAACTTGAATCGTTGGTCGAGTCGTCGACCCCGGATGTTTTGATATAGGAATTTTGAAAATTGCTGCAATAGCGCCCCCTGCAGAGCACAAAATAAAAATGAATGGAGCCAAAAATTAAACTTTGTCGTACATGCATGAAATTTGGTACAGACATCCGTCACGTGATCCCGAACAAAAAATATATTGATGCCCCGCCCCTTTTCCCACCGTGTTGCCATGGCAACGACCCAATGTCAACTTTGTCGTAGCCAAACCAAAATTGGTACACTCGTGCGTCATGACTGTCCCAACAAAAAAGTACATTACACGGTTGCTAGGCAACCAACAGGAGGTCGGCCATTTTGGGAAAAAAGGCGCCGAAGGCGCCATTTCTTTTGCCAGCTCTTTTATAAACTCCACCGAGGGTGGCGGCGACATTATAAATAGGTAGGGCGCGGCAGCGCCCCCCGGCTATTGTACATTACATGGTTGCTAGGTGACCAACAGGAGGTCGGCCATTTTGGGACTATCGGCGCCGAAGGCGCCAATCCTTGCCTTTGCTCTTTTATAAACTCCACCGAGGGTGGCAGCGACATTATAAGCAGGTAGGGCGCGGCAGCGCCTCCCGGTTATTGCGGCGGCGTGCGGGAACCGGCGTCAATCGGCCACCGCGGCCCGCGAGGGCCTCCCAATGCCGCTTGCGGCTTTAATTTTTCTTATTATTATTATTATTATTTTTCTTCTCCCCCCCTAAATCCACTTTCCCACCGACGAAAAGTCCTGAATTTTTGCACAAAATTCAAGCACGTAAATCTAAGATCTTTCACATTTAGAAAATGTTAAAATTCAAAAAAATGGCGCGTCAGCGCCCCCTGGAAAAACCACGTTAACATTGCGCCCCATGTTAAACACCCCCAAAATGCCGCAAAACCCGAAAAACTTACTTCGTCGTAGACGAAAAAAATTCGGCACAGTGATTGGTCACGTGAAGCCGAACAAAAAAACACATTACGCGGTTGCTAGGCAACCAACAGTATGGCGGCCATATTGGCCCGAAGAGGGACTTGGCGCCGAAGGCGCCATTTCATGCCCACGCATTTGAACGAACTCGTCCTAGGCCGTTGAACGCAGCGACTCCCCGTTCGCTCCAGATCATCTCCACATGTGGGAGATTAAAAGTTGTTAAAAACTTTTTAATAGGATTTTTGGTTTTGCCGTGGCAACGCCATGAATTTGGCGTCCGTTTTCGCCGCTCGCCGCCGTGTTCAAACAGTCATAACTCACACATACTTTGGCCGATTTGAACAAAATTTTAACCGTTGGTCGAGTCGTCGACCCCGGATGTTTTGATATAGGAATTTTGAAAATTGCCGCAATAGCGCCCCCTGCAGAGCACAAAATAAAAATGAATGGAGCCAAAAATTAAACTTTGTCGTAGATGCATGAAATTTGGTACAGACATCCGTCACGTGATCCCGAACAAAAAATATATTGATGCCCCGCCCCTTTTCCCACCGTGTTGCCATGGCAACGACCCAATGTCAACTTTGCCGCAGACACACCAAAATCGGTACAGGCGTGCGTCATGACTGTCCGAACAAAAAAGTACATTACATGGTTGCTAGGTGACCAACAGGAGGTCGGCCATTTTGGGAAAATCAGCGCCGAAGGCACCATTTCTTTTGCCAGCTCTTTTATAAACTTCACCGAGGGTGGCAGCGACATTATGAGCTGGTAGGGCGCGGCAGCGCCCCCCGGTTATTGTAAATTACATGGTTGCTAGGTTACCAACAGGAGGTCGGCCATTTTGGGACAATCGGCGCCGAAGGCGCCATTTCTTGCCTGTGCTCTTTTATAAACTCCACCAAGGGTGGCAGCGACATTATAAGCAGGTAGGGCGCGGCAGCGCCTCCCGGTTATTGCGGCGGCGTGCGGGAACCGGCGTCAATCGGCCACCGCGGCCCGCGAGGGCCTCCCAATGCCGCTTGCGGCTTTAATTATTATTTTTCTTCTCCGAAAAAAGTCCACTTTCCCACTGACGAAAAGTCCTGAATTTTTGCACAAAATTCAAGCACATGAAAAAAACATTTTTCACATTTAGAAAAAAAAAAAAATCTCAAAGATGGCGCGTCAGCGCCCCCTGGAAAATCAAGTTTACATTGCGCCCTATGACAAGACCCGAAAACCCCGAAAATTTTAGTTTGTCGTAGACGAAAAAAATTCGGCACAGTTATTGGTCACGTGAAGCCAAACAAAAAAACACATTACGCGGTTGCTAGGCAACCAACAGTATGGCGGCCATATTGGCCCGAAGAGGGACTTGGCGCCGAAGGCGCCATTTCATGCCCACGCATTTGAACGAACTCGTCCTAGGCTGTTAAACGCAGAGACTCCCCGTTCGCTCCAGATCATCTCCACATGTGGGACATCAAAAGTTATTAAAAACTTTTTAATAGGATTTTTGGTTTTGCCGTGGCAACGCCATGAATTTGGCGTCCGTTTTCGCCGCTCGCCGCCGCGTTCAAACAGTCATAACTCGCACATACTTTGGCCGATTTGAGCGAAACTTGAATCGTTGGTCGAGTCGTTGACCCCGGATGTTCTGATATAGGAAATTTGAAAATTGCCGCAATAGCGCCCCCTGCAGAGCACAAAATATAAATGAATGGAGCCAAAAATTAAACTTTGCCGTAGATGCATGAAATTTGGTACAGACATCCGTCACGTGATCCCGAACAAAAAATATATTGATGCCCCGCCCCTTTTTCCATCGTGTTGCCATGGCAACGGCCCAATGTCAACTTTGCCGCAGCCAAACCAAAATTGGTACACGCGTGCGTCATGACTGTCCGAACAAAAAAGTACATTATGTGGTTGCTAGGCGACCAACAGGAGGTCGGCCATTTTGGGAAAATCAGCGCCGAAGGCGCCATTTCTTTTGCCAGCTCTTTTATAAACTCCACCGAGGGTGGCAGCGACATTATAAGCAGGTAGGGCGCGGCAGCGCCTCCCGGTTATTGCGGCGGCGTGCGCGAACCGGCGTCAATCGGCCACCGCGGCCCGCGAGGGCCTCCCAATGCCGCTTGCGGCTTTAATTGTTGTTGTTATTGTTATTATTATATGTTTAAAAATAATAATAATTTCAGTCTTTAATGCATTTTTATTTGTAACATAAAATTAGAACTTTTTAAACATATCAATGTTAAAAGCTAAAATAAAATAGACTTGACTAAATTACAAATACAACATGCATAGCAATACTGTGGGATAAAGTTGTACATTGTGGCAATAAATACATGATTCGTTAAGCTTTAGGCGGCCCCCTACAGTACTTCTGAAGTCCACCAGGGGGCCTCAGAGCCCTCTTGGAGAACCATGCTGCATCAAAATAATGTGCATTATTAGGGCAGTGTTAAGTCAGGCCCTATAATCGCCACTAGATGGCAGACACACCGTGCGATGAAAAGATGATGTAGAAAAGCAAGCCAGGAAAAAGCTTCAGACTAAACTGTGAATTATATTTTTCTCATGAAAAGTCCATTCTTAAAGGGACTACACCTGATTTTTTTTTAAAGTTTACTAAAGGAAGTTGACTTTTAATGTGAAAATTGTCTTTTTGTGTCACTATTCTTTTGTACCTATTCAGTATAATGTTATTCTCATTTGCATATTATAGGTATTTTAATTGATGATAGTGTGAAATGTTCCGCAGTGTGGCTTTGTCTGATGGAACTCTTGATTGATTCATGTTTTGGTTTTCGTAAGAGCCACTCACTCCTTCGTGTTCCTCTGACCCGACGCAGAGTCAGTGTCTTTCCAAAAATGTGTCTCTGCTCCAACTCAAATGATCACCTGACATTGTAGAACTTTTTATTTTTATTTTTTTAATATACCAGTACTTTAACAATACTTGGTTTCCAATCCCTGAACAATACTTTTTTTGTTTACCTGATGCAAAAATATTTGTCGTCTAGAACCAGAAAACAGAACAATAATGTTTATTATTGGGTAACACTTTATAATAACTACACCGTATTTAGCCTTAATAAATGATGAGTTAAAGGGAGTAGATGCAAGTTGATCATTTTTATACTCGCTACTGCCCCCTCAGGTCTTACACGTAACTGCAGTCTCTATATTAAGCTCGTGCGTGACGGCAATTCGACCCGAATTAACAACTTTTTGAGTGACAGTGCAGGTCTGGACATGTGCTTTTGTTTTGGTCGCGTTTACGCAACTGTTGGAGCTGCACCGGCCCCTATAGCGCCCCCTGCAGGTGGTGGGTCCACAGAAGGACGGCCTCATGGTTCTAACCGGGCCTGTCGGTCTCTCATACGGGGCTTCTGAACTGACACTTACAGTAGAGTTAAAACATTGTTGTGGCTGGTCTTCCCTTCGAGGGTATTTCATTACAATACAGTTACTCTCCTGAAATCAAAGGGATACATTGGACTTAGTCTTTATATGACTTTATATGGTCATCTGCGTTCCTGTTCAGTGTTAAATACATTCATAACAGACGTTCTAAAGCGATATTTTTAATTATACTCTGCATTTACACGCAGTGCAAACCAATGTAAAAGTATTCTAAGTATTCAGAATACACAGTACTCTGACGGGACAAAGTACCGGAAGCGGCGTCTCCGTTGGTGAAGACCTAAAACATGCACAGTATCCTCCGATGGCACTGATGCTGAGTGTGTCTGGGAGCGTTTCTTCAAAGCTGGAGCCGAAGGGCGGGGGCTCGGCTGTGAAGGGGACGGGTCACGTGGCAATTGTCCCGGGCCCCTGTCACTTTGCGAGGGACATACTTCACACTCAGAGCCCGAACAGCTGCACCTTCACTCAGCGCCGACCACGTAAACGTAACGCCGCGCGGCAAACACGTTATTTGTCACTTGGTCGATGTCCGCAGCGGGTTTAGGCTGACGGGGGTTCTTCAGAGGCTGTGCCTGATGGAAACCACATAAACGCATCAGAGTAGATCCAGTCACAGGGATCTGAGTCAGGGCATTTTTGTGACCGTGACGGGGCAGGATCTAAAGCAGCACTGACACATTAAATGAAATGTTTTGGTGGATTAAAGCTTCAAAACTGGACCCAGTCATAGAGCTATGGTTCTTCTGTTCCAGAGCTCATCTTAATTTTATTGCCTTCATGTTTTTAAAGCTGCAGTTATTTTCCATTTATTTATGTGAGGATTAAACACCTCGGTTCCTCCTGAAACTGTTCATTGGGGCCTGTTTTAGAAAAACATTTTTTATGTACTTATTTCCCTTTTTGATCCGCTTTACCTGAAGCTAGTTCCAGCTCAATTGTTTGTCGTTACTATGGAAACGGCTACAGTGGAGTGATATACT
Source organism: Proterorhinus semilunaris (assembly GCA_021464625.1). Classification (NCBI taxonomy): domain Eukaryota; kingdom Metazoa; phylum Chordata; class Actinopteri; order Gobiiformes; family Gobiidae; genus Proterorhinus; species Proterorhinus semilunaris. The sequence continues at coordinate 3,398,038 of CM038352.1, forward strand.
GTAGAACGTGATTTAACTGCTGCCGGACTAACTGTGCGTTATACAGTTTTAATGCCACTTAGCCTCTGAGGACTAGAGTATTTTCTAAACCAAATACTTTAGTACTTTCACTTAAGTAACAATTTGACTCTACTCTTTATGGAGTAATAGTAGAAGTAGTTGGGGCCGATATTTGCTTTTTCTTTTACAATATCGGCTATCGGACGATAAAGTTTGTTCATCAGTGTTGTATTGTTTATGAACAGACTATAGTTTCTGAAACATTAAGACAGAGACTAACCTTTTTAGTTTTGGAATCTACACATTTTGTGTCTTTCGAACAAGCTCCCTCTGAAGTACCTAACCTGAAGGTCCTGAATAAATCAGCCCGATGCCCTTCATACAGCGCCCCCTGCTGTCACAGCTCAACACAGGATTATAGACCGGACATTTTTTTAAATTCGGCCTCAGAAAAATGGACCTCTGTTAGATATATTTCTTCGTATTTGTATGATTGAAACCTTTACAAATGTTTAACTAGAGGCCGATTCGCCATCGGAGCAGAATCTGTACGTTTCGTTTCCTGAAACCCGTTTGTGAAACCGTTCGGTGACTGCTCTGGTTCCGGACGATGTGAAACCCGGCCCCTGCTCCGCCAGGGAGCGACCGCGGAGCCGACTGTAGTTAATATGTCGTCATGTTTACAAACTGTGGAACAGCTGAGACCTGGACACGCTCCAGAACACGCCTGACACGCCACACGCTACAGACATGTTAACACGGACGCTGACGGGCGCTCACGTGAGACCTGGACACGCTCCAGAACACGCCTGACACGCCACACGCTACAGACATGTTAACACGGACGCTGACAGCGAACAGAGTAACACACGCTCAGCTCGGACAGACGCTCACGTGAGATCAATAACGTCTGATCACAGTGGGATGAAGATGTCTCTGAAAGCTTTGGAATTTCTCACATTTCTGCCTAAATTGTTCATAAATGTGTGTCTGATCTTCATCCCACTGTAGATCTAAATAAACTGATGGTAAAACACGAGGATCACTGGGCTTTTCTGCACTGTGACCTTTATGTTGCATTAATATAAACCGCTCAAAGTGATCATTGTAATTAGGAATAATATGTTTGCTCAGTTATTTTTTAAATAAATGCTTTTTTTTGTTCTGATCCTCTGAAACGGTGAAGCGCCTCCTGGGTTTGTCCCTGTTTCAGAGCGTGGTGTCCTGCACTGGTCAGCTCCACCTCATTCCTCTTCCTCCTGCGCAGCTCCCTTCATCAGAAGATGGTCTTTCACCATCTTCTGGGAAGAGCTTAGCAGACGAATATAATCCTTCTTATTCTCCACTACTACTATTGTAGCCACAGCTGCCCTGGGGCAGACTGACGGAAGCGAGGCAACCAGTCTGCGCCATCGGCCCCTCCGACCACCACCAACCACTCACTCCATTCCCCAGGCTTCCTGGTGTTACCAAACGGTCTCCCATCCAAGTACTGACCAGGCCCGTCCTGCTTAGCTTCCCAGGTCTGACGGGATCGGGCAGAGCGAAGGCGGGACGGGAATTTTCTATATTATTTCTATTTGCTAAATAGCAGAAGAATGAGAGATAGATTTTTTTTATAAATGATTTTGTTACTTTTGACACAGTCAGACGTTTACATACACTAAGATCATTAAACCTTTAAACAGTTTAAAGCCCAGATGATGATGTCATGACCTTTGAAGCTCAAGTCTGGTTCATCCTTGGGTGTAATTTACAGACACTTGAAGGTTCAGGTTCATTGGTTAAAACAATGATGGAAATGTCCAGTCATCAGAAGATCAGAAAGAAGGTTCTGTGTCCCAGAGTCTGAAATGTGAAGATCAACCCAAGAACAAATGCAAAAGACCTGGTGAAGATGCTGAACCTGTAAGCGTTTGTCATTATCCAGAGTGAAACAAGTCCTGCACCGACATGGGCTGAGAGGGAACTCTACCAGGAAGAAGCTCTGACTCCAAAACAAACATCAACAAGACAAACTGGGGTTTGCAAATAAAAAAAGGATAAAAACTTAAATGTTTTGAGACATTTCCTCGTTTGGCCATAATGACCACGGTCACGTTTGGAGGAAAAGGCCTGAGAACACCATCCCAACTGTGAGAAGCTCGTGGAAGGAAATCCAAAAAAACAGTTTAAAGGCAATTCTACCAAATATTAATGAAATGTAAACGTTTGGTTTTGTGTAAAGTAATGGGAAAAAAAATGTGTAGAAAATGATATCTCTCGTTCTTCTGGTTCCCACAGTACCTGAATGAACCCTGAGAAACCAGAATACTGCATTTAATATCCCAGTGAGGAGATCCAGGAAACTGAATCAGGAGGCTGCGTTTACGAGACAAAACCAAGAAGCTGAAAAAACCCAGAATACTGAAGTAAACACACTCCGTTTGAAAGAGCCTCGTATCATTTACTTCCACACATGATCTGAGTGGAGAGTGTTGCTCCGCTCCGCCCTGACCCCCGGCTCCTCACTCGGCCTCCCGCTGAGTTCCTAAAACCTTGGCTGTGATGGATGAGGCGGAGACAGGACCAGCCGCCGCCATCTTGGTTCTGGACAGCTCTTTATTCTGCGTTTTTATTTATATCCCTGACGACGCTGTTGACTCTTTAACACCGAGACCCCCGCTCCACGTCCACACGATGTCCGTCCACATGAAGACCCTTGAACGCCTCGCTGTGTTTGTCCAAACCTCCATCTACAGCGCGAGGAACGAGGTGACGTTTTTGATGTCGAGCCTCAGTTGTTGAAACAATGGAGAGAGACTTGGATGTAAAAGAGAAACGTTGTCCTTTGGGTGCTCTTCAGTGCAGGGATCAAATACAAAACAAAAATAAATCTAATGAACTGAGGCACTCCAAAAGTAGAGATAATAAAAAGATGATTAGAAACATGTTGTGACCTGAGGTACTTAAAAACAACCAATAACCAAAAAATAACTAAAGTATTAATACAACCAAAGGACACACAGGTAAGTTTGTAAAAATAGAGACAGTGCTTGTAAAATATGTAATTACAAGTTTATTTAAGAAACCAGGAGAACGGTTAAAGAGGAGGATATTTATTTATAGGATTAGTTATTTATTTATTTAAAAGGACAACAGACAGGTACATTAAAAAGATGGCTGCCCCAGATTTAGCACAATGCTAATTTCCATCTGCAGTCCTTATACGATCAAAAAATACAATTAAAATACATAACAGAGTTAATTAAAATAAAAAATATAGACAATATATTTAACAATATATAGAACGTTTATTGTCGAAGGTAAAACACAATATAGTGGCTTATTTCCATTTCCAGGGTTTTAACTGAATTCTTAGGCAATGCTCAGCGTTACCGGCGCCTCCGGATCCACGTCCTCTCTCCTCTGTCTGTCGGGACCTCCTCCTGGCCTCCTCTGTTCTCCTCTTTAATGTTAGGATGAGCCGCATTAGTGGAGCACTAAAAGTCAACGCTAACCGGCTAACTAGCGGCTAGCTGCTGTTAGCTTAACACGGTTTATTGTCTCTTTTTCTCGGGACACGGCCAATGTTTAACTCACAGTGGAATGAAGTCTGTCCTGTAGGAGCTAACCCCTGGCTCACACTGAATCCGGTTAACGCCAGGTACGGCGTCCGCCAACTTAGAAAGTCATTAAAACCAATGTAGCACACTCACACCGCTCCGCGAAGTCCGGCTCCGGCTACCGAGGCCATCCGGCGGCCTTCCGGCGGCAACGGAAAGAATCCGCAAGAAGTCTATCTTTGCCGGATACCGGAGCCCTCACCGGATCAAGCTGACGAAAAACACGCGCCAAACAGGAAGTCAGGTCTCGTGGGAGAGGAAGATCCGGTGTATTTCAAAATAAAATCTGTCCGCTTACTACTTATTTGGTCTCGTTTTCCGCCTGTAAACGCGTGTAACGTCGTAAATGTAAACATTTCTCCATTACCAGTGACACGGGGGCATTAGTGTGTTTAAAGCATCCACTTCACTGGGGAGAGTCGTTGTTCTGGCAAATATGGCTTTTGTTACAAAAACTACCTATATATGGGGCTATTTATGACGTGAAGTCGCACCAAGAGGGAAACCCACGTGCGCTTCTGTTCTCGCGAGGGCCGTTTCTGTGCCTGGCGCAGCATCTGGCGCCGGAGCTGGCGGAGCTGGCGACAGTGTCAGCCGGACTCAATGTGAGTGGTAGTTTGGGGCAAACCCGGACCGGATCAGGACCGAAACCGGACCGGACCCGGACCGGATTCAGTGTGAGCCGGGCGCTAATGATGTAACGTAAAGATGAGGAGGGAAAAGTGCCCCCCCCCCCTTCCCCCGTCTGCACTAACAGTGAAAATGTGTTTTTTTGGGGGTCAGGCAGTAAATATATTCCCCGTGTGGTGGAGCCGCTCTTTTCCCTGATGGTGAGGCTGCACGTTGCTCCTCACGTGCACATGTCGGGCCCACGCAGGCCCACGTGACACTGCCCCCTCCCGCCCGCCCGCCCCACAGCAGCCCACCCCAAAACCCCCACCTGCACAAGCTGATAAAAGGACACCCGGACCGAACCCCCCCCACCCCAAAACACCCAGAGCTCTGCCGCAGAATCCGCTCCGACGGCCGGACGACGACTCCCCGAGGAAACATGCCGGTGCCCAACAAAGGCGGTAAGGATCGTCCCGTCACCACCGGGGCTTTGGTTCAGGCGTCTGTGGACGGAGGGGGGGGGAATACTCCCGGGGGGTCCCGTTTGGAATAGCTTATGATACAAGCTGCAGGGAGGTGCAAATGTTAAAAATAAAACCTCATCCCGACTGGATTTACAGCCCAATGATGCTTTGTGCTCCAGCCGGTTTGCAAACGTTACTGTGGAAAATAATGAATTTGGAAACAAGTGGCTGCTTCGAAAACGACTTTATTATGACACTGCGATCTAGAAATCAGCACGTTTTCTTGAAATCAGGAAATTTGCCAAAATATTCTGTATCTTTTCAGAAAAATACAGAATATTTTGCACAGACACGTTTTGCTCTGATCGTCTTTGTGTAAAAGCTGTGACAGTTTTACTATTTACACACATTCTGGGACGTTTTCCATTTGCTTGTGTCTGGTCGGTCCGACCCCAGGAGTGGGGGGAGTTAAACCAGGTCTTGGTGTAAGTTGAACCACCAGATTTAAAGTGAGTCATGTTGGTTTGTCGAGTGAAAAATACGCCACAGGCTCCGGAGCAAACGGACCGAGGAGGAAATGAAGATCCTCCTCATGAAACTGCAGCATCTTCACACCTAAACACGAACTAAGCTTCTAATGTGAAGCAGGAGAGAGTGGGTAGATTGATCCACTATGTTGTGAAAATAAAACATTTTATTTTTATGTAAGATTATAGATTTGATCTATAATCTATAGCCCCCTCCCCTCAGGCAGGAGGCTACGGTCTATCCAGACCCAGACCTCCCGCCACTTGAACAGTTTTTCCCTCCGCCATCAGACTCATGAACAAAAACAAGTCTCTGTAGCTCAGTCACAGACTCATGGATGTTTCTGCTCGTTTGCTCTGTGTGGTGTTTCCACACTCAGACCGGCTTCTGTCACTCATCACTTTACTTTTTACTCATCTGTAAATATAATCCCACTGTTGTTCAAAGTCTATTGTTGTCATCTTACCATATTTTACTTTTTATTGTGTATCTTATTTATTAATATTCCTTATGCATGCCCCCTAAAGCCTTATAGTTTAAAGTTGTATAGCTTAATTTGATCTAAATTCTGTGTTATATGTTTTATGTTGCACGTCCGCATCAAGAAAAAATCCTAGCTTGTGAACTTAAACACAATGGCAATAAAATCTATTCTGATTCTGATTCTTTAAAAAAATAGCCGTTTTTGTTGCTGCTTAGTTGTCCCCCTCGCTCCTCTTTTCTCCTCGTTTCACGTTTTTGTCACTTTTTCTATGTTTTTTTTTTTCTTTTCAAGACACTTTAAGACTCGGGTGAAGCCAGACTGTAGAACATGTGCTCGGTTCATTAGGGTCAAATACCCATCGGGACGTCCCGTCATCCTTGGCGTTTGCTTAATTGGTGCTTCAGCAGTCCTGGGTGATCCTGCTGGAGTCGCCCGGTGTCAAAGACCTTGTTCTTTTCTCGATTCCACATAACACACGCCGCCCCGGCTCCTGCGCCGTCGGGGAAAAGGGAAAGGTGTGATTTTATTGCCCATTTCTCGGGGTATCGTTGGTTACGGGGCGTGTTAGTGCCCATTTAATCAGCTGTTTATCGGCTGTGGTCGAGTTTCTCTAAGCCCCTCGTTTCGCTCGTGCCAGGGCCCGTCTCCCTTCATCTGCCCCATTAATCATGTCCACGGCCCGCTCGGGGAATATTAGGTGTCGCCGCACTTGTGCCCGACTCCTCTGCGCCGCTCGGGCTGTCAACGCCCGGGCCTCGCTGCCCTCACCCCTCATGGTCAGCTGCAGCTCGCGGGTGCCCCCGTCTCCGCGGGCACTGTCCCATAACGTCCTGCCCGGGCTGATGTCACCCCTCTCTAATGCGTGTCTCTGTAATCCCCCTCTCCTCTGGGACGTCTTTCCCAGTAACGAGGCGCAGACTGCTCCTCTGCCCCGCCATTCAGCGCACGATGGGTTCATTTGGGACTGAATGAGAGGAAACTTCAGCGGGACAAGTGGGGGCTGGGGCTGGGCCAGCTGGAGCTTGGCATGGGACGGTTAGCATTAGTCCAGCGTGGGCAGCTGCTGCAGTAGCTCCGGCTCTGAGAGGAGTTTAAGGTCTGCTGTGGGGGCCGTGCTAATTAGGAGTCTGACAATATATCGATTTCCCGATATATCACGATATTTTGCGGGACGATACGATACTGATGCTTTTAATTCCGATGTCGATACTTTTGATGACGTCATGCATATTAATGAGCAACGTCATGCATATTAATGAGGCAGCAGTGCTCCACTGTTTTCACAACAATGATCAAGAACTCAGTCGGACCAGCAGGGGGCAGCACTACAGTTAAGCACTTGGACCAAACACTGTCACACAAATAAATTACTTTTAATGATAGTTTTTATAATTATAAATAAGATTAATTTGGGGTTGATTTATTACTTTTTAAATAGGACTGTGTTTTTTGTTTATTTAAATGTAAATACGTCGCTGACAGATCTATAGGCCCATTTTCAGTGAGTAAGTCAGGGATCATTTATAAAAGTGGTACAAAGCACATGGAAAGAAATGTAAATGATGAATAATATGTAATATGTAGTATGTTAAAATAAAGGTTAAAGGTAGCACGTTCTTTTTTTAAATCGTGATGTATCGTAGCTTATTTTTGTGCAATATATCGATTATCGCAGTATCGGCGTATCGTGAGATAATCGTTATCGTGAGCCATGTATCGCGTATCGTATCGAATCGTGAGGTACCCAGAGGTCCCCACCCCTAGTGCTAATGGTCAGAATCACCTGCTGGAGCTATTGTACATGTTTTTAGTGGTGGGGGATAGGGCTGCATGATATCAAAGTAACTTATGATATGCGATACGCCGGTGCAATATCGCGATATTTCACTAAACCATTTCAACATGACATGATCAACTCAGAACCAGGGTAAATGTAAACTAAATTAGGAAATGTTTAAGTAAAGCAGAAGTTTGTTTTTGGCTTATTTTGCAAAAAGAACGTGTCGATCTCAGTCAGATGAAGACTTTAGTGACGTTGCAATATATTGTGGCTTCTTGCGATACACGTATTGCATCACCTACTATCGCGATACAATATTATTTGCAAAATATTGTGCAGCCTTAATGGGGGGGGGGGGGGGGGGGGAAGTAACCACAGTCTCCCATCCAAGTACCAACCAGGCCCTTCCTGCTTAACTTCCAGATCTGACGGGATCAGGCAGAGCAAAGGCTGTGTGCGTAAAGTCCCCATTAAACTGGCTTTTCTGGATTTGCTCCTGGCCACTAGGGGGTGGTATTGCAGCAATGTCAGCCTCCTGAAATGACGGCCACAAAACAGTGCTATCCTTTCCCAGTGGCTTTGTTGACATGGTATTTGTGTTGCTCGGGCGCAGACCAGGGGCATCGCAGGAAACCAGGAAACCGACGCTGACACGGGGAGGAAGTCCTCGACGGCCTCAGCGAGTCAGAGTGAGCTGTACATCTCCCCTAGGCTAATGAAGTGTCCGTTACCGAGCGCTAAGACCTGCTCATTACCGCGAGGATCTGCTGAACAAACTCAGGCCAAAGCTAATAATAATGAAAGCTCTCTGGCTCTCCGTGCGCCATCTAAAAGAGGAACGTACAGACGGCAGCCAAGGTTTTGCCAACATTTCTACTGATGTGAACAATGAACCGAGGGATGGAATGATCTCCTAATGAAAGTGAGCAATGGTCTGTTTGGAGAAAGTCTCGTGAGCTGAGTTAGGACAGTGTTGATGAACTGAATCCAAAAGTCACGTTGGTTTTGCTCAATCAGGAGTCTTTCTAACGGTCTGTCCACAGTTGAGCGATATACAGGCACTTTTATTATTTCATACGCAAGTTCACAAAATACGACAGAAACATTGAAAGCCGAAGCACTAGGAAGGTCTTCCAGGTTGAATTTGCACAGAAGCTTAATTTGTAATAAAAATGCCTCGGTCCTTGTTCAAAGTCCTTCGCCTTTTTATTTCTGTTTAAAGGAACAGGCCAGCGTTTGTCCACACTGAGATCTGTTCTTACCTGAGCTTAGACCTGTCTGGTCAACGATGTTGTTAGCACATGTTGGCCTCTCCCAGTATATTCCTATGGCTCCAAACGGGGTGAAGTTAGAAGCGACCACGCTCTTCCACAAAGACCGGACAGGTACGTATCAACTCGTCTAAGCTCAGGTAAGAACAGACCTCAGTGTGGAAGAACCGTGGCCTGTTCCTTTAAAGTTACCAAGCGTTTGTATATTTTTCCGTCCAAAACCTGCCCGACCACTCTCGAATGGAGATTATCGCGTTGGTGTGAAAGGGCCTTTAGGGTTGGTTTTAACGACAGAAAGTCAAAATCATGAGCCATATATGGAATACAGCGAAAAAATATATCCACTTAGCACAAAAAAAATGCAATTTTCAGTTTCTGCATTGCAAACATGTTTAGTCAGTTAAAAACATGTTTTAAACATCTCACAAAAAGTTATTTTTGGTATTGCAGCCAGTGGCGTAGCGAACGTTTCAGCAAAACAAACACTATGGTTTAAAAGCAAACGGCTTCTACCAACGGGAAATGGCCCAAAACGCTTCAAAATCCACGATGGACGACGTCAACAGGCGGAGTCTGAGGTCTCCTGACTGAAACATCACTGAAGATCTGCGGATGGACCTCGACAGAGCAGTGCATGACAGACAGCCCAGAAATCTCTTAGTTATGGAAGACTTTTGTTCTGAAAAATGGGGCAAAAATCCCTCGAACTAGAATTGAAAGACTCTTGGCTGCCTGGGAAATGTCATGTTGTGTAAAGTATCATCTAACAGTGAGATGTTTTTATCTTAATTTAAGCGTAAAAAAAATACTTCCACTGGCTTTGGTTTTTTTTTACTCAAAGTTAAAGAGAGTCTGATGTCACCATTTTGTGTAGACCCTTTCATAAACAAGAGGCTACATTTGATTGGGTGCAATTGGACAGTGGCAGTGGTTAGTCCTGGTCCAACACGACGGTAATTGGTTCCAAACATAACTTTGACACGATGGGACTTTGGGGAAACATCAAACTTAAATACTGAACCACGTGTTGTTCGTCCAAACTCTTGTCCTGGAATGTGTTGAGCTCGTCTTGTCGATCGCGGCCCGTCGTCACCTCGGGGCAGCGGCTGCAGCTTTTGGCCGGAGTATCGTCCACGACCAGAAAAAGGTTCAAACCCGATCAGCCCGATACGACCGTCCCGCTGTGAGGCCGTCCCGCTGTGAGGCCGTTCCCGCTGTGAGTCACGGCGTTGAGTTTCCACCTTTGATAGAGATGAAGAGCTCCACGGTCAGATTCATTTTCTCCTCTCGTTTCTAGATTCTTATTCCAAGTCGGGGTCAGAACCACAGGGAAATGCTGTTCTAGATCCATCGACACATCAACATCAGACGACGATATATATATATATTGTATGGAAAAATATATCAGCAAGTTTATCAATTGCTGCTAATAACGTCTGTGACCGTCACGTGTTCAGCCTGAGGAACTCACGGCACAAACGTAAACAACAATGGAGGAGGAGAGAGACGGAGATACATCAGTATTCTGAGTTTGTGTCAGCATTGTGCAACATTGCTGAAAGTATCTTGAAATCTAACTTAGATACTTTTAAAATCAAGTAACTAAAATACTTTTTAAAGGAGAAATCAGGAATCTGTAATCTTCAAGTAATCTGTGGCAACACTGTTTGTACATTGGTAATTGACCTTTCGCCGAGCCCCGCCCCCCTTAGTTACTGTTGCTACGCCCGACAAACAAATTAAATGGTCAAACATGACCAGCCCAACAGGTTGGAGTAGGTGCATGTCAGTGACCTTTTTTGGAGCAATACCTCCGCGATATCCTGCAGATCGAGGCAAAAGGGGTCAGAGTCTGCAGCGGAGGGAAATATTCAAGATATGAAACTATCCAACGAAGGATAAAGGACGATTAGCACTAAAGCTACAGACAGGTCTCCAGCAAAATCAAAGAAATCTCTTTTCTCTCTTCCTTAAATGCAACAGCGCAGCCTTGTGGACCAGTCGTGCCCTTGCACTGCGCGGTTAGCACGCTCTTACAGCTACAGCCAGTTAGCGTTAGCACCGAGACAAAATACACAGTTCTTTTATCATAAAGGGAGACAACAACACGTGAGCCTGTAGGCTTGTAAACGTTCACCTCTGCAGTTAAAGTTACAGCTCCAGAGCCAGTTTGTGTAACGCTGTGTGACTGTCAGTAGCTAGATGTTAGCATACTAGCGGAAGCTCAATTGCACAGGGCCTTATTCCTGGCCTCCATGGTTTAGTTGCTCTGGTGCATCATGTGACCTGGAATGTTCCGCAGTGTGGCTTTAAGTCTTCTGCCGTTGTTGACCTCGTGTTTGGTTGATCAGATGAGGGGAAACACGCGCTCAGATTAGACTCTGTGGTTTGCAGTAAACACATGTGTTATACAGAGTCATCACTGTTGTAATGTTGTCTCAAGAGTCTCCTCACACGGCGGTCCCTTTCAAAAACAGCTGCAGCTTTTATTACGCCCCTCTCTCCGCTTCCATTAACATTCAGGACGTTGCACAACGTTTATCTAAACCCATTATGCGTCGGAGCGATCTCTCCTCGGCTTATCGTCCCGGTTTAATTAGACTTTCATGAGGGCCTCCGACATGTGTTTGTGGGGACCGGGGTCGTGTTTCACTCCGGGTAAGGTTTTATCCCTGACCCAGAGCACAGGCCGGACTCTCATCCATCAAGGTCGCAGCGGACAGGTCAGGGCCTTGAAGCGTTTCCCGGAGCTGTCGTCGCTCCCTCCGCTCAAACGATCACATCCAAATCATTAAAATACCGCCACTATTTTTTGCTGCCCCTCTGTATCCGGCCAAACTGCGGAACCTCCGGATAAAAACACTAAAATAAACCGTACTGGGTTTGGCAGGAGGGGTATGGTCACGGACAGCAGATTGGATCAACTGTCAGTGATGAGGGGCAGGAGCCAGTTGTTCCTATTAACTACATTACACTTTCACAGTCATATCTAAAAAGAAAATGTATGAATTACACAAATGATCATTAAAGGCCTTATACCTGATTTATTTTTATTGCAAACAATGAAAGGGGAAGCCACTAAATTAAAATGTTAGCTGTGGTCCAAACTCATTCGTAACTTTCCTAATATATTTGTAGCATCTAAATTCGTTACAGGAACAAGTTTATAGGCACATTTTACGACTTGCTGGGTCACTTTCACAAAAATGCTAGAAAAATAGCCTGAAAGTTTTATAATTTGATGCACACTGTTTTCCCCACAAACATTTGAGTCTACAATATACCAAAATAAATCCCATTCCATTTCTAGAAGTAAAATCAGGTATAGCTCCTTTAATATCATTGACTGGGTCCATGATCTCTCTGTAAATCACCAAAAATCTCCTCAAAAACACGTTAGATTTACTCGTTTCGTTTGTCAATATTTTTTTCAGATTCGGAACGCTTCATTTCACAAACTGGGCTTCCAAAAAAAAAAAAAAAAAACTAGCCCGATATCAGTAGTGGGAACACAGGGTGCTGAGGGTGCACTGGCCTATAGTCGACTCATAAACGCTTAGCTTCGTTCGCTTTATTGGCCCCGTCAGAAACTGTACCAGTTTTTTGACAACAACAAAAACATCTGTAACTGAGCTCTTACGCTTCACAAAGTGCATTGAATATGTAATAATAAACACACAACACACTCAACTTGATTTAGATTCATTGTACAGCGTTCCTCAACTACATAAAGCTGTGAGTTTGTTGATGACATTGGAAGGACCAACTCTGTCAGAAGTGGAAGCGTGTTGTTTGTGAGGGCTGTAGCTCCATCGTGACTTTCCTCTTTAGCTTCGCCTCCAGCGCTGGATTGTCCTTTGCACTTTTCTTTCCAAATCCGTGTCTTCCATTGAGTTGTATCGGCGCCTGCTCCACCTCACCTGACGATTGAAAATGTTGTCACACACTCTACGTCATCACCGTGTGAAGGAACCTTTAATATTGAGAACATTGCTGTCAGACCCATGCCTTGGCGTCTCAATGAGCTTCTGCAACGTCCAACGATCCAGTGTTGCGTTCTTTTTCCACCAAGAGCTTGTATTGATGATGGGCGAGTGTGACCACTGCGCAAAGCCTTCTCCCGCACATCCCAAAGACTCAATGGAAACGGTTTGGACTTCCCAGATGTTTGACCTTTTCAGAGACGACCTCAGGAAGCTCACTGAGAGAATGCCATGTTTCCAATGAGTTCATTCATAGTTTAATGTCTCCAATGAAAACAAAAGTTAACAGCCAAAAAATGGTCAGGGGTTTCTCAACTGATTTAGACTAATGTTGGTGTTCTGAGTCCGAATATCACCTGCACTTTGCTCTATCAGGTCAACCTTTTGAGATACAGCCATAGTGTTACGGATTACGTACGACTACGTTATTATGAATTCTGCTTATCAAATAAAAGTAAATAAAAACTGAATGACTTTGGATACGTTGACTTTTATTTCTTGAGGAAAGCGGAAAAAACGTCAAGGGTTTCTCAGCTGATGATCCGCAGAAATTTGTTTTTGACGCAAAATCGATTTTTAAAGCATTTCTGTAGCAAAAAATCCTGACCTGATTGAGCAAAACCAAGGTCATTTTCGGACTCGGAGCATCAAAATTAGTCTAATTCAGCTGGAAAACCCTGGACTATTTTCAAAAAATATTTTTTTGTTACCCAGTGAAATCAAACAATGTAAATATTGTTGAAAATAAAGAAAAAGCCGATAAAACGTGTTTCCAAACTTGAGACTGGTCCTGCCTGTATTAACTTGTTATAAACTACGGCGACTTTATTTATGCCGCACACTTCGTACACAAGGCGAAACAGAGGAAGGGGTTTCCGACAACAGGAGGGGATTCGTAGAAACGCCCGTCCCGTATCCCGCACGGCGCTCGCTCCTCGGGCCGTGAGGGAACGCGGTGAGGCTATTCTTAACCGCGAACCGCACGCTCACTGAACGGGTCGACTTTCTGATGAGGAAACCGGACGCAGCGGGAAAAGGAGCCGCATCTGCCGACAGACGCATAGCCCGGATGCCCTGCCGCGCCGATGGAGCGGGTGAGGAGAGCCGCTCTGATTTATGGGTGTTAGGTGGAAGCCGGTCTGCGAGGCCGGGGAACCCGAGCTCCAGCGGCGCTAAGACGTCCGCATTGTTTCAGCTGAACAGGTCGTTAAGTCGCTTCACTCCGAGAGGGGAATAACCGCAGCATCGGGGTGTTTCTCGGCGCCTTTATACGACACAGATCGGATTCCCCCCCGCCAGCGCCTCAGCACATACTTATATCAACCTATATTTGACACAGAGGCGGTTCTGGGAAGTGTCCTCATCTGCACCACGTCAGGTCGCGGGTCAATGGGCTGGATAATCGGGAGGAAAATAATATGTTTTTCATCTACATAACTTGACCAGGGCTGGGCTGGCAATAAATCATCCCTCAACTTTTGGGCCCTCAAAAAAATCTGTCATATTCAATACAATAGTTGAGGCCATTAGCAAAAGAATAAGTCCTTGAGCTAAAACAGAATAAGCTACAATAAGCTTGACCAGGACTGGGCTGTGTAGGGTCTCCACTGCCGAGGCCAAACCGGTCTGACCAGGCGTACGTTTTGGGACCGACCTCTGGCTGTGGCCAAAGCGCTGAACTGAGACTAACGTGAGGTGAACAGACATGCAGGTCATACGGATTTAATATTTCACATCATACGCTGTTGAAAAAGGTGATTTAGCCGCTGTTGGTGCAACTTTAGCTGGTGTTAGCATAACATTTTGCCTGGCTCTGCCGTACTGTCCATTCCACGCAGGGAAGTTAGTCCGGTCATGGAGCAGTCGGAGCAGTTTGAACGGAGGAGTCCAGGTATCTCCCTTCCCAAAGCGAAAACACAACCTGTAGGTTTAGCTAGCGTTAGCTAACTTTAGCGCACCGGAGAAAAGTTCCTATTTTTAGAAATACTAAACAAGTAAGAGGGTGCTTACCGCGCAGTGCAAGAGCACGACTGGTCCACAAGGCTGTGCTGTTGCATTTAAGGAAGAGAACATGAGGTTTCTTTGATTTTGCTGGAGACTTGTCTGTAGCTTTAGTGTCAATCGTCCTTTATCCTTCGTTGGATAGTTTAATATCTTGAATATCTCCCTCCACTGCCGACTGTGACCCCTTTGGCCTCGATCTGGAGGATATCACGGAGGTATTGCTCCCAAAAAGGTCACTGACACGCATGGCAATCTGTTGCGCTGGTCAGGTTTGACCATTTGTTGTTGTTGGGCATAGCAACAGTAACTAAGGGGGCGGGGCTCGGTGATTGGTTCGGCCTCAGCCGCCAATCAGTCACTTATTTACCGTGTATGTCCAGACCCACCTTCTTCAAAGAAGTGGGTGTGGTTTATCGGGCTACATAACATTGTCATGTTGCTAACCTTCATAGCTCATCTTTTAGCGGCTTCTTTCCTCTAGTATTTGCCTTGGCACCTCTGAATGATTCCATAACCTCACCTAAAGGCAGCATTTGTCCACATTGTTCTCATTGCGGCTTACGAAACTTTTCCGGCCGTCCTGTTGTTGTTTCAGTACAGCGTGTGCATCTGTGGGAGCTCCGTGAAAACCCTCGTCTGTACTGGGTAGATACGTGACAAGGCGAGTACTTAGACCGAGGCGTATGGGATACAAGTGTGCTATGTGGAACCGTGTCTTTTGTAAAAAAACATCTCAAGAATGATCAGTGGAAAAATGCTCCATGAGCTCAGTTTTGAGTGTCATAGCAAATGGTGTGAACACTTATTTACATACATTTACATATTTTTAATACATTTACAAAACATTCGAAAAACTCTTTTTCACTTTGTCATTATGGGGTATTGTGTGTAATCCATGAGTGTAATCCATCTTGTAACAAGGCTGTAACATAAGTGAATACTTTCCGGATGCCCTGTAAACTCGTGCTGATGTCTCACGTGGTTATTTCAGGGAGGAAGAACAGCACGGTGCCAGACTTCCAGCCTCCGCCGTACGACGCCTCGCTGCCCGAGCCCACGACCAGAGAGGACTTCATCAAACGTACGGACCATCAGCTTCATCTGCTTCACCAGGGCCTTCAGACAGCAGTGGACTTTTGTCTCCATTCTATTATAGTCTCTTTGTTATAGAGCTCAACAGTTCCGCAGCAACATGCTAACTCATGGACACAAAACACAGAAGGTTAAATTGATTAAGACTCGTCTAAAACGTTAGGCTCCTATTAACTGAAACGTTATAAAATTAAGTTTTAATAAAGTATTGAAAGTATCCGCTCAATGGTCGGTTGTTAGCACAGAGCTCAAAAGCTCATAAATACTTAAAAATATACAATGCTAAACAGGAAGCTAATGTTAGCTTCATGCCACATACGCTAACGATATCTGCAAGTGCCGCTTTCTGCTTCTACTGAACAAACATCCACATGGACCCAATTTAGACGTGACTTTATTGGTGTGTGATGAACATGTTTATAGTCCGCCAGAAAACGGCTAAAAAGAGTGAAACATTGTGATTCCCACGAGAGGTTTTCTTCCCCCTCGGCGAGGCCACGCCCGCTTGTATGACACGTGGCCGTCTGTATCTATGATAGCATAATGCTACATGGAAAACAGCACCGCCAAAACACCCACATATTCTTACAATGTTATATGTTCACTGTTACCATGGAGATTTGCCATGTTTGTGGGTGCTAGCAAACATTTTACTTGACAAACATTAGCTAAAAACAGAATAAAAGTGAAAAAAAAAGCCGTGGAAGAGCTCCCGTTAGCTGCTGAGTCGCTGCTGGTAAATACATAGAACACAGAGTCGTGTCCAGGTGCTTTGATGTGAGCAATAACTCCAGTATTTTAACTTTTAAAGTTCATCATTGCTGCTTAAACCTTCTCCCCTGCTCCGTCTCCTTCAGACTGGCTTCCTCTGACGCTGGACGATAAAACGGCCCAGAAGCTGCTGTGGATCTCGGAGGGAGGCACTAAAGTGGCGCGGAGTTCGGAGGCCGTGTGCCCCTACCCCACCAGACCGGAGCGCTACGACCACTCGCCCCAGGCAAGAGCCGAAACACACACTTCAGCCATTCAACGCCTCATATCCATATGGAACTGTACAGAAAACTCACAGTACTTTTACTACAGCTGCACAACTTATCACCAAATGATCATTATGGCAATTAATATGAAACAAGATGCAACAATATCGCGAAATGAAAAGTTTAAATTTCACTCCTTTACTTCCATTTTGGCCACATTTAGGTTCATCTTTTTAAGTCTTAAAAACAGCTCACTATGTGCTGTAATGGCTTAATAAAATATCACAATGAGTTATTGTATTTCAAATGTAATGGAGATGTTAAATTATTGCTGTAACAGATTTGAACATGTTCATTGTTCCCTCTTTTTAACGTCACAAACGGAAAATCTGTGCATATGAAATGTATTAAGATTTGTTAACATTCCATTAAACAGAGGAATGAGAGAAATGTCGATATTCAAAATCAAATTGGACAAAACGGGAAACTTTGTGCAACTTCAGCTGGGTTTAGTTTCCAAATATTAGTATTTTTGATGAACTTATTTAGTAAAAATATTTGAGAAACTTCATAATTTACTAGCAGGTTTTCTGTATTCAGTGATAATGTCAAACACGTCTTTATCACTATGTCACACTTTGATGGTTAGAAAATGCACTATTGATCTAAAACAGCTGAAAGTACATTTCCAGTAGCTTCACTTCCTGGTTTTCACAAAATCTCAGTCACATGATCAGTGGAGCTCCACTTCTCCACAGGAAATGATGTCACCTCCACTTCCCCCTCCGAACTAGGGTTAGGTTGGATTAGTTTAAGCGCGTTCCTGTGGAGAAGTGGAGCTCCGCTGATCACGTGCTCCTCCATCGGCTCCATCCAGACCCTTCTTCATGATCTCCCTGTCAGCCCCTCCCACCCTCCCGCTCCCCTTTGCTGCTCAGCTGTTTCAAGAGAGAGAGAGAGAGAGAGAGAAAAATAGGCCGTCTAGCTGTAGTGAAGCTATGGCGAGTGTTTTTACGCCACAATGACAGGATGAAGCTTAGCCAGCGACAGGCAGGATCTCAGGAGGAGCTTTATCCCTGAGCGGCACCAGAACGGCCAGGGGGAAGATTCAGAGATCACTCAAAGCTGCGCGAGTGGCTCCAAACGCAGCTCCAGGTCCGTTTATGATGAGTTGTAACATAAGTGCAGTGCCTCACTTTCTCTGTTGCTGGTGTTTGTCCAGGCTGTTGGCGCAGAACGGCAGCCACCTCTGTGTCAGTCCGCCCCGGGGCAACTGTGACCTCACTCCTCGTCTCTCCTGTCCTGCAGGTGCTGTGTAAGGAGGGCGTGCTGGGCTTCAGGGCGTACTGGGAGGTGGACTTCAACGGCTGGGTGGTGCTGGGCGTGCTCGCAGAGAGCTCCCCGAGGAAGGCCCAGGACGGGACCTGCGGTCTGGGGGAGAACGCCCTCTCCTGGGGCGTCGGCTCGTCCGGCTCCGGCTACCAGGTCAAAGCAATCCAGCTCAAACAGCAGATTACGAGCTGAACTACAGAGTGCTGCAAAAACCATCACCACACACTTTCTCACTAGTTCACCTCCTCCTTCCTCCTGCGCAGCTCCATCCGCTCCACAGCAGTCGTTCACCATCTTCTCGTCGCTTGTTCCTTTCTTGTTTCCTATAGCGCCTCCCGGGCCGGACGTTGCCTCCCTCTGACCTACAGACCCCAAACTTTACAGTCTTAAAACAATAAGAAAGTCGATTTTTACAGATTATTGCCACAAACAGTTTATTGAAACGCTAGATTATATCGAGACCATTCTGTATGAATATGTTTCAAAACAAAACCACACATTTAAACCTGGCCCTGTCCATTATTTAGATTTTGTTGCTGAAAATATCAGAGCCATTTTTGAGTAATCTACATCAAAAGTTTCACATTGATATCTGTAAATTATTATTTCTTTCCCTGTTCACCTGCGGCGTCTCGCCTTAAAGGTGCACTATGCAACTTTTTAAGTGAAAAAAAATAATCTTGATATTTGTGCATATTTGACCTTTTAGTGACTCCGTTTATGAGTGCAGCATGGCACCTTTGGTTTCCCTCACAGTGGCCTCTATGTTGCTCCAGAATCAGTAGTTTTTTTAGCAGTTCATGCCAGAAACTGGTCAGAAACTTCAAAACTATTGATTCTGGAGCATCATCGAGGCCGCTGTGAGGAAAAGCAAAGATGCCACGCTGCCCTCATGAAGCCACTGAGTCACTAAAAGGTCAAATATTGTTATAAATACAATATATTGTTTCACTTAAAGCTGCATAGTGCACCTTTAAGGTCCAAATAGATCAATATTCTCTGTTTCCTCTCAGGTTTGGCACAACTCGGAGAACACGGACATCGCGATGCCCCTGACGCCGAGGATGGGCGTCTACGTGGACCAGCCCGCGGGCATCATCAAGTTCCTGTGCGTGGAGAGTCCAGAGGGGGGCGCCGCCGAGGTGCGGCTCATCAGCAAATTCAAGGTGTCGCTGCAGGAGAAGCTGCTGCCCGGGTTCTGGGTGGGCAGCGACTCGTGGTGCGTCCTGCGGCAGAAGGAGCAATGAAGGAGGACTTCCTCAAAGACCTGGCTCAGTCTGGAGTAGATACAGAGTTAGTCCAGAGTGAAGATGTTTTCTACATCCAGGCCACAACAGGACTTCGCCATAAAGAAACGTCCGGTTTGTTAGAGATGGTCCTTGGTTTCATTACTCCATTAGCTGGTTGTCACAAACATAGAAATCATAGAAATGCCTTTAGCTCTGAACTTGATCACACAAATGTTCGTTTTGTTTGCCATCGAATCCCAGACCTGATTTTGATTTAACGTTTCATCCCCCATACAAGTGAATGGTGAAGCCAGGCGCAATATTAAACCACGGCGAGCTATGTTTTAAGTTAAATGATACTTTATTAATCCCTGTAGGGAAATTCGTTCTCTGCATTTGACCCATCCTCGACGCAGGCAGGCGCTCGGGGACCCATCTCCAGATGTGGAGGATTTACCTATTATACATGTTTTTAGTGGTAGGGGAAACTGCAGGAAACCTACGCAGGCACGGGGAGAACATGCAAACTCCACAGGACCCGTCCAGGTGGGAATCGAACCTGGGACCAGCGCTAACAGCTGTCCCTTTCATCGCATTTATATCATTTCTGTGGGTTCTTCATGAACTCGTATAAGGTGAGGCTTCGTGGCCACTGGACCCACAAAAACCCTTAACGCCGGGTGTAGATAATCAGTGCCACCTCTTCCTGCAAGACTGTGGCTAAAATAACGCATGTTTTCCCTTGATGCCTGTTTGCCCACATCCAGGCCGTACCTAGGAACCTTTTGCAAGCACTAGTTTCTCGTAGGACCGGTTAGAGAAGGAACCACTTCCGGGTCATGGTAGCTACTTAGCGGAAATAGCATTTCTGCAAATTCGATGAAATCTTCAAATGTAAGTTGAGTTGTTCTAAAATAAAATGATGCAGCTGCTCATCGTTTCCATCTTTAGATCTTTTATTGGAATGAACTTCATGTGATGGATTTTTGTGGTTGTTATTTGACGATTTAGGTACCGGGCGAATTGTTGACATCAGGCCATAATGGAAAACTGCAATAGCCATCTATTTAGATCTATTAGTGCTAAAACGTTTTTTAGAACGTGCCATTCTAGTGAATTTCTATAATCATTGTAACAATAACATACAAGGATATATTTAAAAAATGTAACCCTTAAGCCTGGTTCACACGGGACGATTTTAAAATTGTCGGCTGATTTTCCAAACCTGAGAGACCCCACACACGGCGATACAAAATCAACACGAACCGATTTGACTCCCGAGCATTGCCAGATCAGACGGGAAATCTTGTGAAACCCCTCGAGATCACGCGTGACTTCAGCGTAAACCATCATGGCGGACGAAGAGGACGCAGTGGCGATAGTTCGTTTTTAACAGAAAAAAACGCGTTATCAAAAGAAAAGGCAATGGTCAAAGACGTGCTTTTTGGATTTTCTTTCCGTTCTTTCTCGTCGAGAGCCGTCTTAACTCACCACACACGGCAGGAATATCTGATCAGATTACTTTGCGATAATCGGAGCGTTTCTAAAATTGCCGTGTGAACCCGGCTTTATTTTACACAGAACAAAATGAAACCGTCTGAAAATAAAGTGCAATTATAATGTAATTTGCAAATAAGTAATGGTCAATGGAGGTATCTTATGTACAATGAATAATAAAACCTCAGCAAAGGGAGTAAAATATGATAATTAGTAATAAAAATGGTGACATGTCTATGTTCTAAAGTGATGAAAGCAGCAGCAACAATGAGCTGCTGTGTTTATGCCCGCTGTAGCTAATTTACAACATACCTAAAACTATCTGTACCGTGTGCTACAGATAAACTAACAATCTCCACTTAATTTAGCATCAGCTTGAAAGCAAAAACACTGACAATATATGTTTTTTATAATTGGAAATAAATTCAGGCGTTATTTGTATCTAAAGTAAAAGTCTGTACATTCGTAAATGATTTCTAACGAGGCTTTGACCTAAATACGGACAGCAGCTGAAAACATCTGGATGGTTCACAATGTTCGGTGGCTAATGCTAACGGACATTGATAACGGTTTGCTTACGTTAGGATCAAACGTTGCTTCTCCTTTTTATTTCTATGGGCACACTGGGGGCGCTGTGATTTCATGTTGTTATTGAACGTCCATATTCTCCTGCTGTGCTTCCATTCACTCAAACATTGAAATGAGGAGAGGATTTGTCTTTTTTTGAGGGAATTCGATTCTAAAAATTCTGCTTCGACTTGAGCCATAATCGATCTTTTGAGCTAAAGTCATGTCGTATCCAAAGTAGAGATTACAAACGGTTTAATTAAGTGTTTGGGAAAATAACATCGCAGGGGACAAACCTTCGTCCTCGTTGTGAGTCGGTGGCATGGACATCTGCACAGCGCCACCTACTGTTCATAGACTGCATTGTTAGGCTTTTAACATGAACTAAACACGCGGACAAATGGACTTTTGACTTTGGAGCAGAAAAGCCCAGATCCTGATTCAATCCCCTTCACTGCCGCACTGTGTCCAGCAGAGGGCGCAGGAGCAGTCTGACTCTGAGCCCGTGGCGTATGCTTTGTCCGTCTGGTTTAACAAATCAAACAAACTTGTTCAGAAAAGTTCAACCCTGAGCTGCAGACGGTGAGAAGCTCGAGTGTAAATGTAGTTTTGGGAACAAGTCTCAGACCTTGTTTCGTGCATGACCCCGTTTAGATTTCTGCCTGTATTTATTGAGCCCGTATTTATATGAAGGTCTAATGCTCGTGTATTTGCAGTGGTTGTTATATAGAGCCTGTATTTTTCTATGAGAATAAAAGTAAAGTGGAAAATATTTTAAAATGTGTGTTTTGGTCCTTTAATATCAGAACGCTGCGTTTAAAGGAACATTTATTTATTTATTTTGAACAGGGACAGTGTACAATCTACATTAGCCGCAGAAAGGAGAGATGCATTGTACCAGGTTATAGCACTTGTGCTCATTTCCACCTGAAGTCCCTGGGCCTGTTGTACATGTTTTTAGTGGTAGGGGAAACCGGAGTACCCGGAGGAAACCTACGCAGACACGGGGAGAACATGCAAACTCCACACAGAAAGGCCCCGTCCAGGTGGGAATCGAACCCGGGACCTTCTAGCTGTGAAGCACGAGCGCTAACCGCTGCGCTACCGTGCCGCCAACAGGCCACCGTTATTTCATACTGAGATGTTCTTACCTAAGCTTAGACCTAAGCTTGTTTTTAACGTGTCTAAAGTCCAATGCATTCCAATGGGGGAATAGCGGCCATATGGAGGAACTACAGCAAAGGTGGAGCAATGGCGGCCTCCAGCGTCGTAGTCACAAAGCAGAGCAGTCAGCGGCCATTGGCTTAGACCAGTTGATACCCGTCTGGTCTTCGTGTCCGTGGAAGGGCGTGGTCGCTTCCAACGTCACCCCCGTTTGGAGCTATAGGAATATACTGGGAGAGGCTAAATGCTAACAACATCTCAGGTAAGAACAGATCTCAGTCTGGAGGAACGGAGGCCTGTTCCTTTGGCACATACGATTAATATTTCGTATTTGGCTAAATTAAATACAAAATAAACGTGTTAAGAAATACGACTTATTTTCTTTCAAACCGGTTGAGACGCTCGGTTCCGCTGAATCGCCGCCCATTGCATTTCGGTGCTTCATAAAACAGGCGGAAAAAAGAAGCACAAAGATACCAAAAGTGGAAACTCCAGACCAGGGCCGTGCAGAGAGCGGCAGAGTGACGGGGGCTCGACTGATAAACGTAAAGAGCGATCTGAAGATCATTGTTCTGCTCTCACGTCCTGCTCTGAGCTCCTCTCTGCTGGTGGGATAGTTGGAAACACCATAAACTAAGGAGGGGCATGTTCATTTCAGATTAAATGTATTAAAGGGGGGGGGGGGGGTATTATGTAAAATCGACTTTTTCAAGCTTTATATCGTGTTATTATGTCGTTCCCTCATTAAACACGTGCCTGGAGTGTTGCCTCGGCTCATTCACATATTTTTGAGTAATTAGTAAAAACTTAGACGGCGGCCATTTTAGGTGTAGCTATGCCTCAGTCCTCCTAGGAACGCCCCCACCTCCTGGAGACGCCTCTGGACCTTTCGTCACCAGCCGAGCCCCCAACCACTGCTCCTCAGCTCAGCAGAGCCCCCTCCCCGCACAGTGTTGTTGTTTAAATGCCACAGCAGTGTGTTGAAGGGGGCGTGTCGGAAAGCTTCTTAAAGAGACAGAGGCCTATTTCAAGACGTTCAGTGCAGCCATTTTGAGAGAGCAGTTTTATTCAAGGCAGTTATTTTAATTTACTGCATGTACAGACCAACAGAAGGTTACGCCGTGTAAAGTTAGGAATGAGTTTGGATCATTTAACAACTTTCCTTTTAGAACGATCATCGAGTCTGAACTCCTCTTTTAATCTGAAAGGATTCACACGCCGCTCTCTTGGTGAAGCTCCTTTATTTGAAACCTTTTGAACAGAGCATGAAGTCGACGATTCTCTCGCTCGCACAAACATCTCAACATTTACACGGAAAACATTCTCAACCGGATTCACGGAGCAGGAAAAAGAAAAAATACAATCTGTTCCTTAAAGTCAGTCATTCGTTGGCAAAAAAAAAAACGGCACAGGCTCTCGGCGCCTCCTCCGCCCGTTCCTACGATTTGGCAGGTTCACGTTTGCGCTGGATGCCCTTCCCCTGAGCCGTACCGGGGGTAATGCGAGTTAAGGTTAAGAGAACAGGCCCGAGTCGCCGTGATTCTGCGGCTCATCGGGCTGTTTTTGACATCGAGAGAGCTGGTCCGACCGA
The DNA here is from genome assembly GCA_021464625.1 of Proterorhinus semilunaris. Lineage (NCBI taxonomy): Eukaryota > Metazoa > Chordata > Actinopteri > Gobiiformes > Gobiidae > Proterorhinus > Proterorhinus semilunaris. Next base: position 3,422,218 of record CM038352.1, read on the forward strand.
GGAGGGGAAGCGGTCGTAGAGTGTTGTGTTTTTAAGAGCCAGAAAACCCTGTAAAAAAAAGCCTCGACTAATACAGATACAACAGTCTTCAAACAGACGAGTCAGAAGAGCATTCTCATCACTTTACACCAGAGGTTATTCTCAAAGTGCAGCTGGAGGACAATTTAGCTGTGCACAAACACCACCCTCTAGTGGACAGAAAGTGTAACACAGGGGGAAATGAAGCTGAAGCAATGATTTACTGCACTTTTCAGGCCGGGGCCCAATAGACTAGAGATGCACCGATCCAGCTTATTTGCTACCGATACCGATACTGGGATTTGAGTATCTGCCGGTATCCGATATTTACCGACTCTTAAAAATGGCTTTCTCCGAGTGTAAAATTGAATTGACTCTTTTCTCCATTTTGAGATCAATAGTCATACGTTATTGTCATGATGTCACTGATAAATTAATAATATCTATTGATAAACTCTTAAATAAAATTTAACAAGGCACTGGACTTTTCTAAACTAAATATCTTTGGGTATATGACAGGCTTCAGAGTTGCCAGGTCCGCGGTTTTCCCGCACAATTGGGCCACTTTCAATTCGCTGTTGCGGGAAAAAAATCTTGTGCGTTTTTCTTGGGCTGATTTTAAACCTTCCGCGGCCGCAACTTTATCGTCCTTGATGATTTATAAGACGAATCCAAGACAGATGAGAGTCTAACCTTTCTCTGAGTTTTGATTTGGCTCAAATCGGCCTGTGGACGGCTGAGAAACATCCTGTTAAAGTCTCCAATCTGGAATAGGCCGTTACAATATGCACACAATAAATAAGGATCAGTTCCACGGCATCACACGCGGTGGTTCAGAATTGTCAACAATATTTTCTTGCAACTTGAAAAGGAGGTATTTAGTCATTCAGCCCATTCACAAAATGTTTGTCCCTGTATTGAGAGACAGAGAGAGCCGGGGCAGGAGCTACAGGCAGGAGTTAGACAGGAGGAGCAGGCAGGGGCATGGAGGAGAGGATAACACTGGTCCTTCTGCTTTGCACTTTTCTGCATATTCTGCAACATACTGATAATTATAATATTGACTTCAAGCTGAGTATGTTTATTTATGTTTACTAATAGTCAAAATAGTACAATGTGGGCCATCGTTGCTTCCTCACCAGCCTGGGCTAAAGTAGCCAAAAAATGAGCCAAACAGAACAGAATCTGGCCCGTGGCCTGTGTTAAGCTGCTAATATGGATTCTTAAATAACGAGGACTTTTTTCACACGCGCACCCACCTATTGTGTAATAAACTTTAATATAACTTCAATTAATTATTGGGCTAGTTTTTGTACTTTTTGAGGGATTTTTGAGAGGTCATTGGGCTAGAAATGTGTTTTGGACCTGGCAACCCTGTTTAGGTTACATTAATATAAACAACTCAGATGAAGTGATCTGATCATTAGAAATATGTCAGAACAGTTAGTTCTTTATTCGTCTACTTTTAGTATTTCTTTCATAGTTTCTGACCCAGCCTTGATACGTTTTCGTTGAGTTAGCATTAGCTCCCGCTAGCTTTAGCATTACTGATGCTAACCACGGACTTTTGCGCCGCAATCAAAAATACATTTTCAGGGGTTAAAACTAACTCAGCGGTTCTCCCCTTTAAAATGACATAAAGCATGCCCATATTCACTTAGATTTAGGTAGTAAAAGTTGTTTCAAAGGCGTTGAGCCAAAACTGTTATCGGTCCAGTATCGGATATTTGTGGCCGATACCAGATATCGTATTTTTTCCAGTATCGGCTCCGATATCAGTATCGGATCGGTGCAACCCTACAATAAATGACCATGTTTGGATTGATCATCTCCGGAGCCAATTATTTAGAAAACAAACTTTAAATTTAGCATTATTTAGTCACTCATAAGAGACGCTCGTAAATACACTTTTCAAAAATCATATTGAAATGCCGTTCAGTTTCATCTTTTCATCATCGTTGGGAAACGGCTAAAACATAAAAGACCAGCTCCTCAAGCAGCTCTGTAAAATAAAACATTTTCCCCACACGAGTTAAAATGACTTGAATTCACCGTTTCACCTTCTTTTCTGTCGAGCCAAGTTATCTGCCAGGAGACCCATTTTTAGACTTAAAGGGATTTTTGAGTCACTCGCTCACTCATTTCCTAGTTATCCAGAGTGTTGTTGATTTCTGGAGATTTTATTTATTTATATATATATATTTTAATTTTTTAAATTTGTATCCATGCAGTCCTTATATTTGAAGAGTTTAGTGGCGCTAGGCTAATGCTAGGCTAGTGCATGTCTATGGTAACTAGTGGCCTGCATTAAAAACAGTCTGACCCAAGCGCAGTGCCACCTGGAGGCAAATCACTTATAACACCAGACTACCCATATAAATGTCTGTCGACTGAATAATGTTTTAAATATAATCATTTAGCATTTAAAAATAACTTATATTTGAGCAGCATCAGCTTCCTGGTTGTAGCTACGCAGCGGCGGCGTGATCTGCTCGGTTACCGGATCTACAGTAGTTTGTTTACCTGCGGCCGCCATTACTACAAGTGGAATTCACAAAGGAGCTTTCTACAAATCAGATATGGCGGACTATGATTCATGATTAAAGAGGTTTTTAATGTTACCGGTATTTTCATGTCTAATTACCATAGACATGCACTAGCCTAGCATTAGCCTAGCACTACTAAAACTCTTCAAATATAAGGACTGCATGAATTAAAAAATATCTCTCCAGAAATCATCAACACTCTGAATAACTAGGAAATGAGGCCATATGTCAAAATCCTGAAATATCCCTTTAAGACGAGATGCTGCAGGTGCGTAGGGAAAACAACTGAATGTAGAGATATCAATTTGAAACTTCTGCACTAAGATTACGGACGTAAATATGAGAAAATGTATTGCAAGTTTTCATATAAACATAAGGAAATTTTAGACGAGACGAAATCTAAATAATGGAGAGTAACTAATATAAAAACATAATACAGTTAAGCCTTTAAATGTATTGTACGATGTTTGTATATATTTTGAGATGGGGATTTTGGATCTGGTTTAGATTTTGAATAAGCTAGAAGTAAAAAAACAAAATCGGTCTGTTTGTTTCACTCTGCCGTTAAAACTAAGATGGAGAAACTCTGACAAATCGATGTTTTCCCCTGCAGCGCCTCGCCTAAAAAGTACAAATATTTCAGACGCAAGTCACCCGGAGCTCCTGTGGGTTTTACTGTAGCAGCGGAGTGTGACCGAGTTTGGAGTTTTCCCCAAAGTCCGAAACTGCAGCAGCGACTCTCGCGTTAAACACCTTCGATCAGATCGGTCGGCGAGTCTTTGTGTTCAGAGTCGGACGTCCCGGTCCCGCACGAGTAAAAGCGGCTTCAGTTCAGGACGATGAGGCCGAGAGATCCGATGTGCCGAGTGTTGATGCTACAGAAGCGGCTCATGTGAACCCAGATATCGCTATGTGCAAATCTACCCGAGTCCCACCTGCTCCAGGCACTCCCGCTAAAGCAGGTACGACTCCATCACGAGAAATGTGCTGTCGCTTTTGTTTCCACCGTGTTTCAGGACGAGACGGGGGAAGAAATACACACAGCCATCAATGTGAAACCTTTGCAGTCCATTCCTGACATAAATATGTATAATATATCGGGGTGGGTTCTACTGGTATCGAAAGCAGGTACCGAACAAAAAATATATCTTTAGTAGAGTCGACATATGGGTTTTTTCTAAGGCCGATGTCGATATGCGCGGCCGATATTTCCCCCCGATTTTTCCAAAACGTCTGGTCTATAATCCTGTAAAAACAAATACGTGGCAGATTTTACTTTAGTACTTTACTACTTCCCCAACTGCCAGACCTGGGTCCAGATCCGGCCCTCCAGAGGCTTTAGACCCCAAAGCCTTTCCATCCGTCCTATATACTCAATAGCCTGAATTAACAATGACTTAAACATTAATAACATTGAAATAAAATGGCAAAATGATTGATTGATCAGCTCTGCTTTGTAAATAAACAAACTGTGCTCATGTTTTACATTTTTAGGAGCCATGACTGCACGTGTGTCGAAGGTTTGCGGACCTCGGAGTTGTGGAGCACCGGTTTAGGCGATTCAATCAGTTTCTGTCCCAGCTTTGATTAGCCGCCGTTAGCATTAGCCTGCTGCCGTTAGCATTAGCGTGCTGCAGCTATTCGTGGCATTTTCCGTGTCAATCAAAAATACAACTGTGGAGGTTAAAACTTACTCGCCGATGGAATCCTGAGCTTCAAACCGACACGTCTGAGGTTTAGTGAAACTCTACATCACGGCTTTTATCGGCGCTAGATCGGCCGATAGCAGATATGGTAAAATCCCCAAATATCGGTCGGCATCCGATAACTTTAGATCCAAGTTTTGATGCTGTTGCTCCAGGGACAGCGAGAAATGACAAATTGATTTTCTTTCTCCCATTTCATTTCCCATAAAAAAAAAAAAAAAAAAGTGTTTGCCCAATTTTTCCATTTTTGCTTATTTTGCCCCGATCAAAGTGCAGATGTTAAAGAGTGGAATGAAAACGGCCCTAAAGTTTAGTCTTTGTCTGCACATGCGCCCTGTGTATATTTCTCCCGTCTCCCACAAAGGAAATGACCATAATTTGGATTCGGTCACAGCCTTTCCTGCTACACGTGGATACCAAACATGTCAGTATTTGTGAATGAATGAGTGCGGGAAAGACCAGGGAGCGACACAGACACGTTGGAGTCACTTCAGACAAAAATCGACAAACCGTAAAAGGGAGAGTTTGGTCTGTTTTTTTACTGACATTAAAACTAGACAAATCTCAGCTTCTCGGCGGATCTCCTCTGATCTCCTCTGATCTCCTCTGATCTTCTCGTGATATCCTCTGATCCAGATGAAAGTGCTAAAGCCGTTTTGACTCGTGTAGATCCGTTATTTCTGGTGAATGTAGTGACGTCTCTGTGGTTCGCAGCGTTTCCCCGGTGGTTTTTCCGTGGGGTTAGTGTTTTAAGGAGAAGTCGCCGGTGTTGAGTCTCGGTCGGGGCAGAGCTCCGAACATCTCCGTGCCGTCCGTGGCCCCCGTGGCCCCCGGCACCAGCAGGGCCTTCATGCTGGCAGCGATGTGCTCCAGGTCTGCACAGCCCACCTGCAACGAGAGGAGACCAGCTCAGACGGGCCAGAGCACAGGGAACCATGAGTTAACGGAACACAGCTGTCGCCCCCTCTTACCCGCTCTCCCGCTCTTGCCCCCTCTTACCCGCTCACCCCCCCTCTTACCCGCTCTCCCGCTCTTGCCCCCTCTTACCCGCTCTCCCGCTCTTGCCCCCTCTTACCCGCTCACCCCCCCTCTTACCCGCTCTTGCCCCCTCTTACCCGCTCTCCCCCCCCTCTTACCCGCTCCCCTCTGCTGTCGCCCCCTCTTACCCGCTCTCCCCCCCTCTTACCCGCTCCCCTCTGCTGTCGCCCCCTCTTACCCGCTCTCCCCCCCCTCTTACCCGCTCCCCTCTGCTGTCGCCCCCTCTTACCCGCTCTCCCCCCTCTTACCCGCTCACTCCCCCTCTTACCCGCTCTCCCGCTCTTGCCCCCTCTTACCCGCTCCCCTCTGCTGTCGCCCCCTCTTACCCGCCTACCTCTGCTGTCGCCCCCTCTTACCCGCTCCCCAGCTGTCGCCCGCTCTTACCCGCTCTCCCCCCCCCTTACCCGCTCCCCAGCTGTCGCCCCCTCTTACCCGCTCCCCCCTCTCTTACCCGCTCCCCAGCTGTCGCCCCCTCTTACCCGCTCTCCCCCCCTCTTACCCGCTCCCCAGCTGTCGCCCCCTCTTACCCGCTCCCCCCTCTCTTACCCGCTCCCCAGCTGTCGCCCCCTCTTACCCGCTCTCCGCTGTTGCCCTCGCCCTGCCCGCCTCTGTTGCCTCTGCAGCTCCACACGGGCACAGACACGGGCAGAGACCGGGCCAGGGCCAGGGCGTTCTGCTGTCGGGCCGAGGCCGGCTGTCCCACTGCCATGTAGCGAACAGGAGGGGGCGCCTCTTCACTCAGGGAGCCTGTGGAGAGAGGACGTGTGAAGAACATCTGTCTCGGTCTGTGCTCTCACTCCCAGTGCATTGTGGGGCTGAGCGATGATAATAAAAATTAAATCTCAATATTTTCAGGCGATACTTTTGTTTCCCCCCCCCCCCCCCCATTACCAACTCCCCCCCCCCCCCCCCCCAGTGTTTTCCCACTCCCTGGTGATTTACCGTCTGTGCTCTCCTCTTCTCCGTCCGACTCAAAGAACGGCTCACAGTCTCGGGAGATGGAGTCCTCGTCCATCGAGAAAACTCCTGAGGAAAAACAAAGCCGTTTAGGTCACGGAACAGGACGAGACCCCCCCAGCCGGATTTTGCTTGGATTGAAAAGCTAATATTTGGTAAATATTAGTGGTGTTGAAAAATATCGAGCCGCCGATATATTGCGATATTACGTCAGGCGATTCTCGTATCGATACAAAAGCGCCCGTATCGATATTTAAACATCTATTTTTGGGGACGTATTAATTGCAGCATCTCTTTTTGATCCTGCACTTTTACTCCCGGCCGCTAGATGGCAGCGCCGCCCGCTTGAGTAACACTAGAATCTAGTGAGAGTTAGAAACACAGGAAGAGCTATGAGACGCTCCAGGACTCTACATTTGGCCTCACTTTGGCTTTTACAGCAAAGACAGAGACCTGGATCATTACGAGAGCCACCAGCTGTGTGCAGATGTTCGGAGAGGATTTATCTTCGTAGCATTTTATTACGGAATTAAACGAAGCCAAGGGGAAACTAAACGAAGTCGCGGGGAAACTAAACGAAGCCGAGGGGAAACTAAACGAAGCCGAGGGGAAACTAAACGAAGCCGAGGGGAAACTAAACACAGCAGGCTCATGTCAAACCCGTGTCTCGCCACTGCAGTTACGACACAGGTTTAAAAAGAGCCTGCTGCATTTAGTTTCCCCTCGGCTTCGTTTATGCGCTACTGCTAACACATGAGCGCTGTCGTCACGGTGATGCCCGTGTTGTCATTCCCTGATCTACGCGTGACTCCCGTTGTGGAGCAGATGAGATTTTAAATGCCCCGTCTGAGTTATTGTATATTTTAATGGATGAAACCCATAGTAGTTATTACTGATCGCTAAGGGCTCCCCACTATAGAAATACTAGAAAACGTGCATCTACAGTAATTGGTTTCACTTCCAGGCGTGTCCGGTGTTTTACCCGCACTCTCGCTCCCGAACGGCCTCCTCTCGTCCATTTCCTCCTCCTCCTCCTCTTCCTCCTCCAGGTCCGCGATGTCGGAGGATCGGAGTCGTCCGCGCTCCGGCGTCTCCGGCGCGCCGTGGTCCGTCTGCCCCACACCCTGCCCCGGCGCCTGGGGGCCGGAGGGGCTGTAGATGGAGGGGTAACTCTGGGAGTACAGTCTGCTGCTGGGGCTAACGCCGCCCTCACTCACGGCCACGGACTGGAGGAGGGAGAGAGGACGGTTACCACGGCGATCAGATAAACATGTCATGTGTGATGATTATTAGGGCACCGTTAAGATACTAGTCTGGAATCAGGAGAAAAACTTCAGGTTCTACCAGTATCGGAAAAATAATCAATTAGTATCAAAAGCAGGAGCTGAAAAATAAAATAAAATAAAAGCCTTATATCTTTAGATCCAATGTCACCCCCCAATTGTTGTGGTTTACTATTTTTTCACACTTTTTTGCCCCAATGAACACATTTTTCATTACTAATATTTTCCCTATTTCCTCACACTTTTCACCCAATTTATTCCCATTTTTGTATTTTTTTCCTTCGTATTGTTCACACATTTCTTGACATTGGAGATGAACCAGATCTTCCACACACTATTGTCCTGTTTTCTGGTTCTAGGCGACACATATTTTAGTGTAGGTTTAGTACAAGTAACGTTCAGGTGTCCGTATCAAAAACCAAGTATCGTTAATGTACTGGTATCGAAAATTAGTAACGTTCCGCAGCCCGACGAAGAAGTGATGTTTAAACATTGTTAAAAGCCAAAACAAATAGTATATTTTGCATGATAAATATCGTGCAAAATGAATCAAGATCCAGTTCCCGGTCCACATTTTAGACTGGTCCAGGAGATAAAACGATCACCCGTGTTTGTGGAGGTGTAAACCATTCAGCCCTGAAGTTTTGTCCAGAGGAGGACGTGGTTTGCTCGGCGTTTCCTTGAGAAAAGCAGCGCTGATCTGCTGACCTACATTAGAAAACCATGATCCCGCAGTGACCTCCTCCGCCCATAAAGAAACATCTGTTTACGCCTCAAACCTGCGCTTTGGGAGAAGACACCCGGAGTTAATACAGACATGATTGTTTAAAAAGGGAGGACAGACTGTGGCACAACGCAGATGTTTGTGGCTCATCTCTGCAGTTACTGAGACTCTCCACAGAAAACAGAATCTGGCCGATGGAGTGAGGTCCGGGGTCACATTGTTTTACTACCGTTGTGAAAAATGGTGATTACATTCCGTACATATGGATGATGATTGTAGACCGAGCCCCTGAGTCACCGTCAGGACTAGGGCTTCATTTTCTTTTCAAAGTTTGGCGGAGGCTGTGTCTTATACTCCGGAGCAACTAATGTGGGATTTCTGTTTCTTTTTTTAATTCAAATATATACTTTCTGCGTACACTGGTGTATGAATGAGAGTGTGAATGGGTGAAGCCCCTTATGAGAGACCAACAGGCCCGGTTGGAACCATGAGGCCGTCCTTCTGTGGACCCACCACCTGCAGGGGGCGCTATAGGGGACTGGTGCAGCTCCAAGGGCTGCCCCCACGACCCGGCAACAGACAAGTGGGAGAAAATGGATGGATGGATGGAATATATACTATCACACGCCACTAGAGGGCACTGCAGGCTAATCGAGCAGCAGAAACAACGTTTGGAGAGCGCGGAGGTTAATCAAACTTTATAAAACGCTTTTCATACCAAAACATATCCCAAAGTGCTTTACAGATTACAACATTTAAAACAATACGCCCTGCAGTGCGTGTGTGTATATATATATATATATATATTATATCATTAGGACTAAATAAATAGATGCGAGTTGACTTTAGGAGTAACTAGGAGACCCCTGCCAGAGGAGCGAAGGTTCATATTAATATCTTGAATGTTTATATCACGATATATCTTTCAGCCCTAGTCGGGACAACGCAGAATTCTTCTTTTTAAACATAAATTACTGATGAATAGTTACATTTGTGGTCTGGATGAATACTCTATTCTGATTGGCTGAAGAGTATTTTAAATAAGTGTTAGCCGTTTCCATAGTAAAAAATAAGGCGAACAGACCCAAATGAACAGTTTCAAGTTTGTGGGACCACGGTATAAGCGGGATCATTTGGGCACAACTAACAGTCTAAACTTTTGCTCCATCTTTCATCATGAAAACAATCAGATACAGGACCTTTAACCTCTTAGCCCCGCCTTAACCGAGCGCAATTTCTCCAGTTTGGCATTACTCAAATCTAAAAGCTTCTTGACTGGGGAGCAACAGTCATGTCTCATTTAAAAGCTACGGCCTATAAAACGTTTTTGCCACATATTTTAAGCATTTTTTGTTTTCATTTTTACCGATTTTTTGTCGCTCTTTTGTGGCCTTTTTATTTTGCGATTGTTGCTTTTCCTTCACTTTTTTTGGTCACATGTTCCTTGTTATTTTGACACGTTTAGATTTGGGTAAAGCTGGAGAACAGGCGCTCGGTTCGGGTGGGGGTTAAGAGGTTAACAAAGCAGAATCCACTCACCCCGCGCTGTCCCGGGTCGGCGCCGCGCCCCTCCGCGTCCCCGCTCTGCCGCGTCTGCCGGTGCGCCGTCAGCACGGTGGTGGAGTGCAGCACGCCGATGTCCTCCACGTACCGCCGCGCCGACTCCGCCAGGAACCCCGGGCCCCACACGGCGTACGAAAAGTCACAGTCCCTCAGGGGCCGCCGCTCGCCCTGCTCCGCCCCCGAGCGGAACTTCTTGCACGCCGTGAGGATGGCCACGTCGCAGCCCGCCTTCTGACTGTACGCCTCCGCCGCGGAAAGCAGGGCCAGCCAGCTCTCCCGGTGGTTGTCCGGGATGTCGAGCTCGGACGGGGCGACGGTGGAGGCCATGTTTGGTGCAAAGTAACGCTTTAAACTGTTTCGAGCTTATTCTCTGACGACTCTGCGTCCTTCGCTCGAACTGCCCGGCGTCGGACGAGTCTTCTGCTGGTGAAGGTGCTTTAAATAAAATGATTAATATTGCTTGAAATAGGCACGAGGTGAGTTGCAGATATGAACTGTTTGGAGCCGGGGAGAGAAGAGACGACGCTGGTTTGTTGCTGGTGACGCCTGCGAGAAAAACAGACACAGAATCAGTGTTAATTTTGACAAGATATTTTAATTTAGTTTTAGTCTTTTGACGAAAATTTAATTTTAGTCGAGATTTAGTCAAAAAAATCTCTTTAATTTTAGTCGACTAAAATTAGGACAAATTTAGTCGACTATGTATTTATAATATTCATTATAATCATATTTAATGGAGGTCCTGCTTCATGGAGCTGCTCCTCATGAACAAAGCTCAGAGCTGCTCCTTTGGCAGTGAATTTACATGATATGAGGCTCTTTCAGACGGTCCATAGAAGTTTGGATGATTTTAGTCTCTCCTTTTCATTTTTATTTAGTCTCATTTTAGTCGACTAAAATATCTGGACATTTTAGTCATAGTTATAGTCGCATGAAAAACTTTTCATTTAGTTTTAGTCCAATTTTAGTCGTCAGAAAAATCACTTTGACTAAAATTAAGACTAAATATTTTAGTCGACGAAATTAACACTGTTCTATATGACAAATAATTTAGTATAGGTATAGAAAGCAAGTACCGAAACGAAATATAACATCTTTATATTCAAATGTTTATGCTGTTGATCATCAAAATAAAAAAAATAAAAAAGTGAAACACAAGTTGAATACAAATAAAAATAAAGTGGAAAAATTGGGGGAAATGGCAGGAATTGTTGAAAAATTTGAGGGAAAATTGGGAAAGAAATTGGGAGAAAAAAAGCAAAACATTGGGGGAAATTTAGGGGAAAGGATTTGGTCAAAATGGGGGAAAAAAAGAAAAACTTGGAAAGTGTGTTTTCTGTCCTTTTGTCGTTAAAGGAAGTTTCTTGGTTGTTTCACCTCAAACAAATGATAGAAAATGCAAAATAAATCCAATGGAAAGAAAATGAATACATGTTTTATGGTTCTATATGACAAATAATGTAGTATAGGTATGAAAAAAAGTGTTAAAACAATTTCAATACTGGTACTTTAACGGTGCTCAGCCTTATCTTGAATAATATTGCTCTTTGACCTTATAATTGTGCACCGTGAGCTGGATCCGCATTTAAAGGGAAACAACTGCCAAGCCAAGAGAAAAGTCAATCGGGTATTTTTCCACAGTCCTGCAGCCTCCACTCGCACCTTTGCGTTTCCTCAGAAAAACAGGAGCGCCCCAAAGACACTGCACCAAATTAACCTCCGACTGCATCTCCCTAAACGTGTTTGCAACCGTTCCTTTCCCCAAACATGACGCCAAAACATCATCCAACATTAATCTGGCATTTCCGACCCACAGATGAGGCCACTCGCACTGCTCCCCTGTCAAAGCCTGCAAACTGCCAGTTCATTCAAAGCGCATAACAAAAGAAACCCCTACTTTGGGTTGTTTACGTGACGCAAAAGACGCACAGTTCAACGCGCCTCCGCCGGATTAGCACCACCCCGCTGTCCGAAATGAAAAACAGCGTCGTTTTCCGTGCATTCCGTCACATTTTAACCCAGTGCATTGTGTTACCTTTTGCAGGGGGAGAGCGTGGTAAACAACCTCAGTGTCGCAGCGCTGAGGAGCAGCAGCTTGACACATGCTACCGTTAGCTTTAGCGTTAGCTTTAGCATTAGCTTCGCCGTCGCTGCGGACTGGCCGCTCGTTGTCACGCCAACATCGCCGTGTATCTGGTCTCGCGCTTACACCTCCGCCCCGAATCACGTCGGATAGAAATCTACGTTGTTTATAACTAGTTTTTTTCGGAGCTCGCGTGTGTCGCTCCAACTCCCAGCGCTGCGACCTGCGCGTTCCCCTCCGTTCCCAGGCCTTAGCGCGGGTCTAAACGCAAGGATATGCGCGTGCAACGCAGTCGGAGTGCGCACCCACCTTTAAGCTTTCTTTGGGGCTCGTAGCGCGGCGGTGATCGCTCTTAAATTTGACTTTTTGGGGGTAAAACGCAGACTTTTCTCCCTCGGGTTCTCTCCCCAAAGGCTCGTCTTTTCCAGCGCGTTTCCGGTTCGACCCTTCACAATAAAAGCCCGATTTGTAAACGGGTAAGAGCTAAAATAAAATAAAACATTCTTTCTTTTGTTGTGGTTTTGATCTAATTAAAGACTCTCTGACTATGTTATATCCCTCTAATGGCATAAAAATGGTTCGTCCTGAAGTATAGGCGTTTGTGAAAATTCATTTTTTTGCTAATGGCCCAAAACCCGTGCTCTACATTCAACACGAGTCACAGATCACTGGACAGGAATACCATTACACGCACAAGTCAGCGTTACAAAAGGACAAAAGCACAAACATCAACCCAGAAACTAATTCATACGTATTTTACTTTTAATAAAACCATGTTTCCGGTTGAGCTCTGACGTCAGGTGTTTACAGTACAACCGAACGCGCACGGTGCACGTGACTGGGTTGAGGTTGTGCACAGCAGCTGCAGAATAAATCACAGTTACTCAAAATGAGTATATGCGTATACTGAAGTACTACCCAACACTGCGTATATATGATGACAATCATGTCTTCATTTGCATTATATTTATGTATAAATTATTTTATTTATTTATTTATTTGAACAGGGACAGTGTACGATATACATTAGCCTCAGAAAGGAGAGATGCATTGTACCAGGTTATAGCACTTGTGCTAATTTCCACCTGCAGTCCCTGGGCCTATTGTACATGTTTTTAGTGGTAGGGGAAACCGGAGTACCCGGAGGAAACCTACGCAGACACGGGGAGAACATGCAAACTCCACACAGAAAGGCCCCGTCCCAGGTGGGAATCGAACCCGGGACCTTCTAGCTGTGAAGCACGAGCGCTAACCACTGTGCTACCGTTTTAACATGTTCTAGAATAGCGGTTCTCAACTGGTGGGTCGGGACCCAAAAGTTAACCTGCATTAATATGACTGTGCCAATAACATTTGCACTGTCATCAATCTGGGGCCGCGCCGGCGTGAATCGTTCATTCAATGTTTAGTTTTGAAAAAGGTTTTATGTGTTTGCGTTAAGTGGCCCTTGTGTTTTGTGTGATCGCCGCGTTGTTAATTAACGTCTTTTTTGCCAGAACACATTTTGGTTCAGTTCCGAACGGTGAAGGTGGGAGCGGTTCAAGATGGATTCTCATGTGAGAATTCAGCTCGACGGAAGGAAACCCAAAAAAACACCAGAGTGTGTTTTTATCATATTTTCAGCTTTAAAGGCTTATCTAATAGTTATGAAATAGTTATGTATTGCTACATTGGTATTTGGGTCACAGCTCGCCATAAGGTACTGGTGGGTCTCGAACCACTGATCTAGTATGCCATGATGTCATAGGTGGAGGACAGGCGCCAATACAACTCTATGGGAGAAAGACATTTCCGAACAGAAAATATATAAATGGTAAATCTGATGATCGTTTGTGAAAGATTAGGTCTGATCCTTCCAGTTTCACCTTTTGGCTGAAAGTCTTTAAATTACACCATATGAGAAAATGACTTACATTTGTGACCGTTTTTGTTTCCATGTGGATAGAGCCAGGAATTACAGAAATATTAACCTTTAACACAATTGTTTTCGCAGTTACCATAGTTACCAGAATAGAATAGTAGCTGCCCTTCAGTTTTGAACTTTTCAGAGTTGACTCTGTGCATAACTTCAAATCATAACAACGCCGCCCCAAAAAGTGACTTCCTGTTTCAATCCAGCACGCCAAAATAAAAGCACACAGCTCGTCTCATTCATTAGTTCAGCAGGTACTTTCAACATTACAAGAATATAATTAAATACACACATTTTAAGTGTTCTGTCTGTTAATAGTTTGGCAGAAAGAAAGTTTAACTAATGAATAAGACGGTGCTTTTATTTTGGTGTACTGGATTGAAACAGGAAGTCACTTCTTATGATTTGAAGTTATGCACAGAGTCAGTTACGTGAAGCAAACTGCACACATGTGAAAGGAAATGCACAGAAAACGTGTTTAAAAAAAATCTACTTGACACAGCAGATGAACATATAGGTAACATGTAAATTTAGAGATATTCATTTGAAACCTGTTGATTAACTTGGATCGAATGGGCTCAGATCTCTGCCATTACCGAGACAATAAAATAAAAACGGTCACAAACTTCAGTGTCTTCTGTATAAACGAAGGTCTGGTTATTTAAAGGCATCCAAAAGTGGAGACAATATTCAAAAACATTTGGGTAGAATGGACTTGAGAGGAATGGGGCAGGTTTGTGAATCCAATACTAATAAAGTTTATTTTTGGAGATTTCTATATATAAAAAAAAAGTGTCAACAAATAATTTCCCATAAAAATGTCCCATAAAAGTCTATGGAAGAAAATTTATTCAGAGAAATTATGAACCATAGAATAATAAGGATCAGGCAATTTCTTTGTTTCCAGATGAAAGTGCTTATGTTAAAAAAATAAAAATAATAAATACATAATAAAAAAAGAAAAGAGATTTGCTGCACTGTCTCCACTTTTCTTTCCATAAAATCTAAATAAAAACACAGAAACTTACACATAACGGACAATCAATGAACCTCTTACCCCAATCCCAAGCACATTTTCTCAGTCCAGAAGATTTTAGATTTGGGTAAAGCCGAACTGGAGAAAATGCGCTCGGTTCAGGTGGAGGTTAAGGTTAATAAATAATTGCTAATAATAATAATAATAATATTAATAGATGAACAAACCGCACGTGATTGGCCGTTTCGGGTCGTGACGTCGTGTGGGCGGGTCTCGTGGAGCAGGAAGTATGACGTAACATTTGTTTTGGAAAAGCTGGAGCGGACGCGACGGAAAATGGCCCAAAAACCAGAAGATTTCAAGGTATTTACGCTTTTTTCCCCCTGAAGAGACATTTCAGGCCAGCGACTTAGCGAATCATGATCGCTTTCCTTCATCATTCCGCTCGCAAAGTTAAACAATTGGGAGAAAAGGGAAGATGTTAACGCGATAAGCTAGTAGCTCCGCCGTAAAAAACAGCTGGAGTGTAAAGTTACGTGTTACGGATAAACCGGCGCGTGCATTCGCTACGGGCGTTCGTCGTATCGCCTTTCCAGCAGCACAGAGTTGGGTTTATTCTATTCTTTTGTTGGCTGGACAAAGCGCAGTTTAGTCATGGCTCAGGATCATGTGACTGTGGTCGTTATGTGGCGCTGATGATTAAAGCTGCAATAATGCACTTTCGACACGGCCTAAATATAGCTCTGACCACATAAACAAACCACCACAGTCACTTACCCTTAACAAACATTTGCATAAACGATCTATTGCCCAGCTCTTCTCCATCCACATGTCTTTCATTATATTCTGCGTGATGGAGAAACTCTCTGTAAATAACTGTACACGTGCACGAGTCTAAAGCCTGTCCTGTTTCCTCCTCAGCTGATATTCGAAAAGGAGGGCGTGTACCTTCACACAAACGCCAAGAAGACGAACCTGGACACGAGTATCCCGGGGTTCATCCGGGTGGTGGAGCGGGTGAGTCCCCCAGACCCGGCCCAGACCGACGCCGATCCGACTGGGATGAGTTTGAGGCGAGACGCTGCAGGATGTGTCTCCCTTACCACTGAAAACATGTGCAATAGGTTCCCCCTCTGGGGCCAAGACTCAGTGGGACTTTCCTGTTTAAATAAAGGTCGAAAAAAAATAAACAGAAAAGGCCGGAATTACCTTTAGAAGCAGATCGAGCTGAAACTGTGATATCTGCTGCTCGTCCTGTAATTAGAATATCATAAAAAGTTCATTTATTTCTGTAATTCAACTTAAAATGTGAAACTAATATATGATACAGACTCAGTACAGGCAACGTGTAACGGTTTGGCTTACAGTCCATTTTCAAAATATTTTTAATTTGGGGTTTTTACAAGCTGAGCCATAATAATCAAAGCTATAACAAATAAAGGCTCTACATTTCTCACTTTGCATGTGTTGAGTCATATCGAGGGCTTGGAGCCAGAGGGGCGTAAGTGGCATTTGACAGGATAAGTTTTGCCTTTTTTTATACTCTGACATTAAAACTAAGATGTTAAAGGGATATTTCAGGATTTTTGACATAGGGCCTCATTTCCTAGTTATCCAGAGTGTTGTTGATGTCTGGAGATATTTTTTCTTAAATTCATGCAGTTCTTATATTTGAAGAGCTTAGTGGCGCTAGGCTAATGCTAGGCTAGTGCATGTCTATGGTATCCGTTAGCCTGCATTAAAAACAGTCTGACCCGCTCCACAGTGCACCTGAGGCAAATCACTTATAACACCAGACTAACCATATAAATGTCTGTGTCAATAGAATAATTTTACCCATTTTGCATTTAAAATAATTTATATTTGAGCAGCATCAGCTTCGTGGCTGTAAGCTAACGCAGCGGCGGAGTGATCTGCGAGGAAATAGTCCCTCAAAATGCGGTAATTCATGTGACGCAAGGTCAGTTATATTTCAAAAATTATTCTATCGACACAGACATTTATATGGTTAGTCTGGCGTTATAAGTGATTTACCTCAGGTGCTCTGTGGAGCGGGTCAGACTGTTTTTAATGCAGGCTAGCTGATACCATAGACATGCGTTAGCCTAGCGCCACTAAGCTCTTCAAATATAAGAACTGCATGAATTTAAGAGAAAAATATCTCCAGACATCAACAACACTCTGGATAACTAGGAAATGAGGCCCGATGTCATGCCTTTCCTGCTACACGTGGATACCAAACATAACAGTATTTGTGACTGAAGACTCGACAAAGCGGGTGTAATTTACTCTGAGATTTAAACTCGTTGCGGCAGAAAATAGCTCCAAATGGCCGTGTCCACCTGCAGCGTCTCTCCCTCCGTGTCGGTTTATCCGGTGGTGGTTGTGGAGCGACAGTAGCTCTGATCTGTAACGTGTTTCACCGTGACCTCAGGCCGGCGTTCCCGCTTTAGAGTGGACTCCGGTGGAAGACGAGGCCCGCATCGCTCCGGCCGTCCTCTACAGCAAAAAGGTCGGGGTGGGAGAGCGGTTCATTACAGTGGTTTTAACGTCCCCCTGCTGTGTTAAACCTGCTTTAATGCTCTGTTATGTTGTTTCTCTCATGGTCAGGATGAGGAGGGCGGCGTGGAGGACTCGCACTTTGACCCCGGGTATGAACCGGACTGGGCCGTGATCAGCACCGTGAAGAAGGACAGACCTCCAGCTCCAGTGAAGGTCTCAGGTGAGGACGCTTCATCATGTCACACAGCCAACACATTCGCTCTGTTTCTTCTTCCGCGCAGTAAAGACGTGTCACTCGCTCTACAGACTTAGGTCTACAGACTAATTGCTTTATCTTCCTCTAAATGACTGTTGATGAATAGTTTTCAGAGTATTGGGCTTTTTGTAATAATATCACGATCTTTCATTTTGTTGGTTGATCTAAAACAGCTGAAACTAAATGTCCAGCAGTTTCACTTCCTTATTATTATTATTCTATCACTCCCCTCTTGCTCTCCTTCGCTGTGCAGCTATTTCAATAAAGAGAAAATAAATAGACCCCTCAGTAGGCGTCCCTCTTTAATAAAGGGCTTTTGTTTATCTTCGGAGTGCCTCGGATTTTTGCCCATTTTTACACAACTCTAGTAAGGGCTCCTTTTCGTTATTTAATCACTATCGTCATCCCGTTGTTGTTAATACTTTTACTGCACTCACTTTCGCAATTTTTAACCTAAAGACGTCTCAGCAGGTTTGCAAATGGTCGAAAAAATTCCCCAACTTTCAATGGAAACTTTTAGCTCGAAAATGTAGCGAATGTTTTAAAATGAAAAACTGTCAAAACTGTCAAAATAAAGATTCTATGTTTTCCATTGAATATATAATTAGCAAACTATTATTTAGCCCCTAATTGTGTTTTTGAATCATAAATGTTACTCTCAGACTCATAGACGTGTGAGGCCGCTTGATCCACAGGCCGGTGTGTATCAGCACAAGGCCTGGGCCACCTGGTTTGGCGAGCCTCACCCTAGCGGAGGTCAGTCCGGTCTGACCAGGTGTCCCCAGGTGGGACCGGCCTCTGGCTGTGGCCAAAGCGCTGACTCGTACTGTTGTGACGTGAACAGAGAACCGCCCTCATTAGTGACACGCAGGTCATAGGATTTAATATTTCACATCATACCGCTGTGCTAAAAGGGGATGTTAGCATTTAGCCGCTGTTAGCGTAACTTTAGCTGGTGTTAGCTTAATATTCGCGGTTTACAAAAGTGCGTGTTTGTGTGCGTGTGTTTTTGTACATCAGCAATAAAAAGCGGAAGCTTAAGTCACTGATTGACAGGATCTGTAGCTCTGTGGAGGCTCTAAGCCGGTCCGCCCGCCCTTTTAAGGAACAGGCTTTGTAGGAGGAGATTGAGGAGCCATGTTAATTTCACCGACCACTCGAGAATCGGGATCCTTACTACGAAATAGCGATGCACCGATCTGCTTTTTTGAGCATCCGATATTTTAACACTTCATCTGGCCGATACCGATCCGATACAGTCTTTTTGTATAATATATATCATTATATATTATAGCCTATGGATATTAGTCGTTTTACCAGTTTTTTAGTGTGCAAGACACAATAATAAGAATAAAGAAAGAAAATCAGTATTCTAACTTAGCGATGGCATGAAGGCCGTGAATCTGTTGTCCTGGATCTGCAGGTTTACCACTGTGCTGCGGTAAACTGACAGGCTGGAGCCGCTGCAGAAACATGACCGCAGATTCACGGCCGTCTTGTATCGGACCCGTCCAGTCATCAAATCCGATCCAATATTCTTAAAATGCCCGGATCGGCTACCGATACTGAATATCGGATCGGTATATCCCTACTATGAAAGGCGCTCAATGGCTAATCATCGATCTCTTCTTTATTCTATATCTATGGACCATAATTTAAACGTTATAATAGTTTAAAGACTCCTTCTGGATGGTGTCGCTCATGGTTTAGACGGTGATCTGTGTGTCCTCAGGAGAGTGGGCCTTCTCTCTGCCTCTGTCCGAGCTCTACTCTCTGCGTCGCGCTCGCTTCTCGCTGGGCAGGAACTTCATGGTGCTGACGAGCCGCGGGGGTCACCCTCTGCCGCCGCTGCACTTCCACCGGGGCGGCACCAGAGAGCTGCTGCGAGCCCTGCACCGCTACATCATCCTCGACCCGTGAGTGACACAGCTCTGTAACTATCTCACACTTCACTGTGATTAGTCTGCGTTACAACCCGGCTCTGCTAAAGGAAAACGGAAGCAACAAAAACCAGGGTCTAAAATGGATGTTTAAAGTTGTGATTTAATAAAAGGGATGAAAAAGAACCAAACAAAGGCTATTTACAAAGGTTAACAAAAATGTAACCTAAACTAAAACAGAAGGGAATCTACAAAATTAGGCCTAAACTACTAAATAGAGTCATGACTCAAATGTTTGTCTCCTGATCCCACGTCACATAACAGTGACCATTCCAAAAGGAGACAAACATTCCTCGAGTGGTCCCTAGACCCACAACATCATCACAGAAGGGACACAGACACAACACAGAATGGCGTTCTGGCCATAACGACCAGCAGCCCTGAATGGTCCAAGGTGTGGGCTTCTATAGCTGTGGCTGCAGCAGGAGGTTGATTGGGGCCAGGTGTTCAGACGCCGCACCAATCAGGACCAGAGACGAAAAGCGAATCAGCACCCAGCATGAACGAGTCCTCCAATCCCAGGCCAGGGCTCACACAGCCAGGTTTCCATGGACAGCAAAGGGGAATTAGCCACACACACAAACTACAACAACAAGGAGGGAGACTGGAGGCCTGACACATGAGCCTTTTCTAAACAAGTCCAGCGGTTAAACTGTGAATGAACTCATGAATAACTCACAGATATGTTTTAAATTCCCTTACTCATTGAGCTTCAGGTCCGTGTCTCTGAAACGGTTTAATGTGAAGCTCATCGAGAAAATGTGCAAAGCAGAAATCAAGTATTTAAACAATTTTTTTGTTTAAAACATAATTCCATACGAGTACCCCGTTTTGCCGGTCCGGCATCGTTGCATTCCCACATTGCATCACTAGATGTGCCACACTCTCAAACAGCAGCGGACTTTGTGCCGCAGAAGGAGACCGGCGCCACACCTCCCTCACCTCACACCTCACAGCTCATGCCTCACCCCCACATGCTCCATGTAAACACAAACACGTGAACTAGAGATTGCAAATGTATGAACAGTTAGCGGCTAACTGTTTAGCATTATGATAGAGCTATCCATCCATCCATTTTCTTCCACTTCCACCGTTGCCAGGTCGTGGGGGCAGCTGTTGGAGCTGCACCAGCCCCTATAGCGCCCCCTGCAGGTGGTGGGTCCACAGAAGGACGGCCTCATGGTTCTAACCGGGCCTGTTGGTCTCTCGTAAGGGGCTTCGGAACCGCTCTTTGTCTGACCCGTCACCTAGGACCTGTTTATAGCCACTTTCTTCCTGAAGCCTAATAGGAAGTGGTCATTATTGCTCACAGGCTTATCATTCTGACCTCCGCAGCTACAGCGTCCTGTTTTTGTCCTTTTGCTATTTTTATTTTCGCTCTATTCCAAATAATGGAGCCAAACTGCAGCATGAACAAGCTCCAGGCCTGAGGGAAGCCACGCCCCCTCAGTTCATTCTGATAGGATCATTTTTAGTTCGTCAGTCATAATTAAAGTTACGCAGGCTAACATTCGACAACAGACAGATCTCCATTTGAGTTTAATATCACACAATACAGACACAACCAAGTTCTGCCTACACTGAGTCACAATGGTTTCGGCAGCTCTTCTCCCCCAGGGATAAATAACAGGTCACAGGAAGATGCTCTCGGATTGGACAGAGTGGCTCAATGATGTCATCATCGTCTTGTCAAACTGGTCTAAACTGGGACTTTTCCATTGCAACACAAACACAGCACTTATTAACGGAATCTAATCCTGTTACCACAAAACAAAGAACAAAGGTACAGCCAGAACATTTGCATACAGCGCCTCACTCAAATCAGGCCATAAACATAAAGCAATAGTACCTTCCTGAAATGTTAATAATAAATGTAATCATGTGTTCACGTCGTAATATTAAATGTAATCATGTGTCGGCGTTGTCGTCCGCAGGTCCCCGGTCGACGCGCGGCTCTTTCTGGCTTTTCCAAACGACTCCGGCGACATGTCTCCCTCGTTCGACCGACTGCAGCTCCTCGACGACGGCTCTGACCTCGTCTCGGTGAGGACTGCCCCCCCCACGTCACCTTTAACGAGACGTTCTCCAGAACAAATGGTCTGACGTCGTTACCGTGCTGTTTCCGCAGAGGTTCATCCACGACCCGTACGCCACGACGTTCGGCGGATTTTCCAAAGTCACGAACTTCTTCCGCGCGGCGATCAAACCCCCGCACGCCCCTCACTCCAGAGCGAACCGGGACCCGTCCAACCCCGGGGCGCACGAGGACGAGCCCGAGTTCGAACTCATCACATGTGTAAGAAACGTCAACATCTGCTGTTCAAAGAGGAGCTTTTCTCTTCTCAAACCCTGGACTCGAGGTGAGAAGAGCCATGATCTTCCTTCACAGAGTCTCTGTTTGTGTCCAGGCCGTGGAGCTGGGCCCGCGGCCGGAGGTGACCAGGGGCCGCCCTCTGGATCAGTGGGACGAGCTGCTGGACCCCGAGGGCCGTATCCTGGACCCGCAGAAGGTCAAAGAGCTGGTGTTCAGAGGGGTACGTCACTCCAACAGGCGCTCAACCCACTGTAGCATAGCATCGATGCTATCAGTGTAGGTTATCCACAGGGCTGGATCCCTCTGTTGCTAAGGGATTTAATAATAATAATAATCATCTCACTGCATTATTACTCCTCACCATGTCCACTACCTGTAGATATTACTCGCCTGGCACAGTCATCCCTCCTACTATATCCACAAGTAGGGGTGGGAACCTCTCGGTACCTCACGATTCGATACAATACACGATACATGTCTTACGATAACGATTTTCTCACGATTCGCCGATACTGCAATAATCGATATATTGCACAAAAATAACCTACAATGCATCATGATTTAAAAAAATAAATACTACTTTTAACCTTCATTTTAACGTACTACATATTATTCATCATTTACATTTCTTTTCATGTGCTTTGTACCACTTTTATAAATGATCCCTGACTTACTCACTGGGTCTATAGATCTGTCAGACTTCATTTACATTTAAATAAACAAAAAACACAGTCCTATTTATAAAGTAATAAATAAACCCCACATTAATCTTCTTTATAATTATAAAAACTATCAAGTAATGTATTTGTGTGTCAGTGTTTGGTCCAAGTGCTTATAACTAGTGCTGCCCCCTGCTGTCCTGACTGAATTCTTGATCATTGTTGGCCTCAGTGGAGCACTGCTGCCTCATTAATATGCATGACGTTGCTCATTAATATGCATGAAGTCATCAAAAGTATCGATATCGGAATAGAAAGTATCGGTATCGCAAAATATCGCGTTATATTGGAAATTTGATATATTGTCACACTCCTACCCACAAGATCAACACTTCCAGGCACATATTTGTTTAGCTGTAATGGTTTGCAAAAACAGTAATCAAGTCTTCACACTTTGTTTTAATTTGAAATACCACAGGTATTCCATTTATTTTTATTTTCAAATAAAACATCATTGCTTAATGTGACCCAAGTAATAACTGCTTACACTTGTATTGTGCTTTACAAGCCTGTGTCACAAGTTTCTCAAACACTGTAGTCATTATTCATTCACTCCACACGCTGTGGAGCTTCATTTACCACGTGGCTATAAAGTGTTGTTTATGTCCTGATCTCTTATGTCAGTGGTCCTACTGGACACGTGTGGAGTTATTTTTTATCTATTTAAGTTGCCCCCTAGTGTATACTGGTTATTTAGTAAAACATTTAATAAAATCATAACTCCGCACAGGAATGGGCTAGAGACTTTTTAGACATACTCAGGGATTTGTGCTCTACAAGTCAGGGCCGGGTTAAATCATCTCACGGGCTGGGTTTGGCCCATGGGCCGTAGTTTGAGGACCTCTGCTTTAGGCCATGAATTGATTAAAAATACAAAATACATTCGACTGCATGTTTTGCTGAAATTTTTATTGATTTTATTATTATTTGCCTGTTTTCACTCCAAAGTGGCCCAATCTGTCAATTTTACTTGAAAGTTTCCCAAGTATTTACTCTGCTTCATTGAAAGTTTGTAATTCTTTAGAAATTGTCAATTTGATAGAGTATTGAACATTAAAAGTATTAAAAGGGTTAGGGTCCGGTCTCCTGTTGCTAACACGTGGGTGGTGGGTGTGGCCTGTTGCTAACGCGTGGGTGTGGCCTGTTGCAGGGCGTGTCTCCCGCGCTGAGGAAGGAGGTGTGGAAGTTCATGTTGGGCTTCTATCCGTGGAGCAGCACTCGCCAACAGAGGGACGACATTCTCAGGGTCAAAACGTGAGGCTCGTCATGTCAAGCCTCCACATAACACGGGTTCACACGTCCCATTGTCTGTTTAGAGACGAGTATTTCCGGATGAAGGTGCAGTGGAAGTCTGTGAGCGAGGAGCAGGAGATGAGGAACTCCCTGCTGCGCGGATACAGGAACCTGATTGGTCAGTGCAGTTTCTAGTTCTAGTTCTTTGGGACATGTTTGAAGATACGGAAGTGACATCGTCTTATTTTAAGGACCATCTTTTTGGTCTATAAGATGATGCCAAAATGGCTGTTTGGGAAATATGCATATGTACAATATCGTGTTTATCTCCAATGTCAGGAAATGTGGAAAAATAAATACATTAATAATTAATTAATAATAATAATAATGATCATAATAATGATAAATAATGGGGGAAATTGGGTAAAAAAATACACTTTTTTTTTTAAAGAATTGTGAAAATGTGAGAAGTTGGGAAATAACTGGGAAAAACTGGGAAAAAGTTTTAAAAATAGGGGGGAAATGGGGAAAATGTACATTTTTTTTTTTTTTTTTTACAGTTTAAAGGGGGAATGTTCGGGATTATTTTTTTTAAAGAACTGTGAAAAATGGGAGGGAACACGTTTTTAAAAAATGTGGGAAGTTGGGGATAAAGCTGGGGAAACATTATTGAAAATAGGGGGGGAAATGGGAAAACAACGGTGGAAAAAGTAGGAAAAAAAATTTGGGGAAAATGTTGAAGCAAAAACACAATGGGAAACATTTTGAGAAACATTTTAAAGCCGTACTAAGTAACTTGTTGATAAATAAATCCTTTCCGTCGTCCCTCTGGGGGTGATACAAGTGTTAATGGGATGATTGGGGGGTCTTTCATCTCCCCCTGGTGTCTCTGGCCAGTAAACCACAATTGCAACTTTCCTGCCTCCAGGTCGGAGTCACCAATACACACTAATGCAATCACGAAGAAGAAGCTAACAGGCTAACGGGCAAAGCTAACTGTGGGCTAGCGCCACTTAAACAGTATTTACAGCCAAGTTTGAGTGAAAAAAATGATCTCCATTGTGTAACTGGATGAACAACATCCCTCTGTCACTTTGTCTTTTCTGTCAGCGTAGTATTTACTTTCACGGACGACTAATGAGTAAAAAACCACAACATGCTACGACACCTGCAGTGGCGCTTATGGCCTCTAGGGGCATGAGAAAAATACTGAGATGTCAATTCCCGTCACTGGATACAAGTGAAGTGATGAGTTGTGTTTTCAGAGCGCGACGTGAGCAGAACAGACAGAAACAACACATTCTTCTCCGGGAGCGACAACCCGGGCCTCACGCTGCTGCACGACGGCCTCATGACCTACTGCATGTACAACTTCGATCTGGGTACGTCCAACATGGCCGCCGCGCTCCGCAGTGTTTCCTCATCCATTCCCAAGCGCTCGCGTGTGTGTGGTCAGTCGGTTCACGCTCGTGTCCATGTGCAGGTTACGTCCAGGGCATGAGCGACCTGCTGGCTCCTCTGCTGTTCGTGACTCAGAACGAGGTGGAGTCTTTCTGGTGTCTGACCGGCTTCATGGAGCTCGTGGTGAGTTGGCTTTGGATCCGTCCTCAGCGGTAAGGCAAGTTTATTTGTAGAGCACAATTCATACACCAGGCAATTCAAAGTGCTTCACAGTTGCATAAAATTACAAGAAAACAGATCAAATCAATTAAAACATCAACATAAAAATTAATCAATTACAGTAAAAGGCAAGAGTGCAGATAAAATACTTTCAGTTTTCATATGCTCGGGTAAAAAGAGCCGTTTTCAGCCTGGATTTGAACATTGTCAGAGTTGAGGCCTGTCTCACATCCTCATGAAGACTGTTCCAGATTTTAGCTGCATGAAACTGAAACGCAGCCTCACCGTGTTTAGTCCTGACTCTGGGAACCACCAGGAGACCCCTCCCTGAAGTTCTCAGGGCCCGAGATGGTTCATACGGCTCTAACATGTCAGAGATGGACTTTGGTGCTAAACCATGAAACGACTTGTACACAAGCAGAGCTGTTTTAAATTCTATTCTCTGAGTGACAGGAAGCCAGTGCAGGGACCGGAGCACTGGACTAATATGGTCATATTTCCTGGTTCTTGTCAGGACTCGAGCAGCAGCGTTCTGGATGTTCTGCAGCTCTAACAGCTCGTTTAGAAAGGCCAGTGAGCAGCCGTTACAGTCGTCTAACCTGCTGGAGACAAATGCATGGATGAGTGTCTCCAAGTCTGGTTTTGACACTATTCCTCTGATCTTAATGTTTTTCAGATGGTAAAAAGCTGATGATGTTATTGCTTTGATGTGGCTGTTTAAAACCTGCAACATGTCACTTTTATCATTGGTTTTTCGAGCTTCACATTTGTGCATATTTACACAATGTTAACAATAGAGGCCTTTGTATATATATCAACAAATAATAAGAACAAGTGGAGAAGATAGATCTGCAAATCTAAATAAATGAACATGAGTGAAGTTGCCCAGACTAATGTGTTGGCGGATCATTAAAACCTGTTGTGGGGTTGGGTTTTTTTTAGCACCAGAACTTCGAGGAGTCCCAGGAGGCCATGAAGAAGCAGCTGCTGCAGCTCAGTTTGCTGCTGCGGGCGCTCGACCCCGAGCTCTGCGACTTCCTCGGTCAGTCTGCCGTTTTATTCAAGATGATTAGACGGACATTAGTTGATGTGCGACTTCTCTGCGCAGACTCCCAGGACAGCGGCTCGCTCTGCTTCTGTTTCCGCTGGCTCCTGATCTGGTTCAAGAGAGAGTTCTCCTTCGAAGACATCCTCACGCTGTGGGAGGTCAGTGCTGATCCCTCAGGAGGGTTTATAACAATATACACACAAATCAGATGTTAAATAATGCTGAGAGAAGAGCCATTTCTGTTCAAACCCCTGTTAGAACATGGCGTTTGTAGGAGGTGCCTCACACACACGCAGGCCTCATGTATATTTGTGTGGCTGCAGGTCACGTGGACGCGTCTGCCGTGTGAGAACTTCCATCTGCTGGTGGCCTGCTCCATCCTGGAGTCTCAGAGGGGAGAGCTCATCGGGTCGGACCACGACTTCAACACCATCCTTAAAGTCAGTCCTGGTTCAGCCAATCACAGCCGAGTCACATGGTCGCGAGGGCGGGTCGTCCGGGGCATCCAGAGCTTTTCTCAAGTTTAGATGTCAGGTGTGAGTGCACGTTTAGGGGTTCATTCATCAGGAAAAATAAACTGTTGAGGACATGCTGCACCTAATTCATCACTTGAAACATCTTGTATTATAGAATTGTGGCCTTAGATCAGACCTGTAAATGAGAGGCTGCAGAATGACTCTGCAGCTCAGTCTCTGTGGTTTAATTATAACCAGGTTCACTTTAAGCTTTTTGTTCACCTCTTAACAAGCACATTTTCTCAAGTTTGGCTTTACCCAAATCTAAAAGTTTCTTGGAAGAGACCTCAAAATGGCGATAAAAATGTGCCCAACAAAACTGAGGTTGCCGCATTTATGTCACAGTTTTTATCGTATTTTTGCATCACTTTTTAGTCTCTTTTTGTTGCTATTTTGACGCTTTGTTCAAGAAGCTTTTAGATTTGGGTAAAGCCAAACTGGAGAAAACGTGCTTGGTTCAGGTGGGGGTTAAGAGGTTAAGAATGACGCACCTGTAATTATTTGTTTTTTAGAAAATGTTAACGTTTTTCTTCGAATATTTCTGTTTTTTTTTAATTGGAATATCGTGACGTGTCGAACCACCGGCCATGTGGATTCAAACGATTCATTTGTTTGTGAACTCTAGAATTCAGCAGCAGGCGAGGTTTAGTTCTGGTTTAGTTCTGGAGTTTTGTTTTATCAGCTGAACGTTTTCCCTGTTGTGTAACGTGAATGTGTGGTTCTAACATTGATGTGTGTGGTTCTAGGGCTGGGCGATATGGCCTAAAATCTATATCATGATATGAAAAAATAAATATCACGATAACGATATATTTGACGATATAATTGACAATGGACGAATTACTTCAAAATCCCAGCCTTACGCCTATTGGGAAGATTCATTCAGTGATATTTTATTCTTTTTTTTTTTACGGCATAATTGTCTTACATCCTTCATTTCATTTTTACTTTTTCAGCACGTGTCCCCGTGTTCTACAGTCACCGTTTATTATATCGTGTCCACAACGATATAAAAAATTACAACGATATCAAAACATTATATCGCGATAAAATATGGCCCAACCCTATGTGGTTCTAACGTTGATGTGTGTGGTTCTTATGTTGATGTGTGTGGTTCTAATGTTGATGTGTGTGGTTCTAACGTTGATGTGTGTGGTTCTTATGTTGATGTGTGTGGTTCTAACGTTGATGTGTGTGGTTCTTATGTTGATGTGTGTGGTTCTAACGTTGATGTGTGTGGTTCTTATGTTGATGCGTGTGGTTCTAACGTTGATGTGTGTGGTTCTAATGTTGATGTGTGGTTCTAACGTTGATGTGTGTGGTTCTTATGTTGATGTGTGTGGTTCTTATGTTGATGTGTGGTTCTAACGTTGATGTGTGTGGTTCTAATGTTGATGTGTGTGGTTCTAATGTTGATGTGTGTGGTTCTAACGTTGATGTGTGTGGTTCTTATGTTGATGTGTGGTTCTAACGTTGATGTGTGTGGTTCTAATGTTGATGTGTGGTTCTAACGTTGATGTGTGTGGTTCTTATGTTGATGTGTGGTTCTAACGTTGATGCCTGTGGTTCTAACGTTGATGCGTGTGGTTCTAACGTTGATGTGTGTGGTTCTAACGTTGATGTGTGTGGTTCTAACGTTGATGCCTGTGGTTCTAACGTTGATGTGTGTGGTTCTAACGTTGATGCCTGTGGTTCTAACGTTGATGCCTGTGGTTCTAACGTTGATGCCTGTGGTTCTAACGTTGATGCCTGTGGTTCTAACGTTGATGTGTGTGGTTCTAACGTTGGTGTGTGGTTCTAACGTTGATGCCTGTGGTTCTAACGTTGATGCCTGTGGTTCTAACGTTGATGTGTGTGGTTCTAACGTTGATGCCTGTGGTTCTAACGTTGATGTGTGTGGTTCTAACGTTGATGCCTGTGGTTCTAACGTTGATGCCTGTGGTTCTAACGTTGATGCCTGTGGTTCTAACGTTGATGCCTGTGGTTCTAACGTTGATGCCTGTGGTTCTAACGCTGCTGCCTGTGGTTCTAACGCTGGTGCCTGTGGTTCTAACGTTGGTGTGTGGTTCTAGCGTTGGTGTGTGGTTCTAGCGTTGGTGTGTGGTTCTAACGTTGATGCCTGTGGTTCTAACGTTGATGCCTGTGGTTCTAACGCTGGTGCCTGTGGTTCTAACGTTGGTGTGTGGTTCTAACGTTGATGCCTGTGGTTCTAACGCTGGTGCCTGTGGTTCTAACGCTGGTGCCTGTGGTTCTAACGTTGGTGTGTGGTTCTAGCGTTGGTGTGTGGTTCTAACGTTGATGCCTGTGGTTCTAACGTTGATGCCTGTGGTTCTAACGCTGGTGCCTGTGGTTCTAACGTTGGTGTGTGGTTCTAACGTTGATGTGTGTGGTTCTAACGTTGGTGTGTGGTTCTAACGTTGATGCCTGTGGTTCTAACGTTGATGCCTGTGGTTCTAACGTTGATGTGTGTGGTTCTAACGTTGATGCCTGTGGTTCTAACGTTGATGTGTGTGGTTCTAACGTTGATGCCTGTGGTTCTAACGTTGATGCCTGTGGTTCTAACGTTGATGCCTGTGGTTCTAACGTTGATGCCTGTGGTTCTAACGCTGCTGCCTGTGGTTCTAACGCTGGTGCCTGTGGTTCTAACGTTGGTGTGTGGTTCTAGCGTTGGTGTGTGGTTCTAGCGTTGGTGTGTGGTTCTAACGTTGATGCCTGTGGTTCTAACGTTGATGCCTGTGGTTCTAACGCTGGTGCCTGTGGTTCTAACGTTGGTGTGTGGTTCTAGCGTTGGTGTGTGGTTCTAACGTTGATGCCTGTGGTTCTAACGTTGATGCCTGTGGTTCTAACGCTGGTGCCTGTGGTTCTAACGTTGATGCCTGTGGTTCTAACGTTGATGCCTGTGGTTCTAACGTTGATGCCTGTGGTTCTAACGTTGGTGTGTGGTTCTAACGTTGATGCCTGTGGTTCTAACGTTGGTGCGTTTGGTTCTAACGTTGATGCCTGTGGTTCTAACGTTGATGCCTGTGGTTCTAACGTTGATGCGTGTGGTTCTAACGTTGGTGCGTTTGGTTCTAACGTTGGTGCGTGTGGTTCTAACGTTGGTGCGTGTGGTTCTAACGTTGGTGCGTGTGGTTCTAACTAAGGCTGAAACGACGCGTCGACGTAGTCGACGTCATCGATTACGTAAATACGTCGACGCAGTTTTTGTGCGTCGACGCGTCGCTTGTTTACATCATGGCGGCGCGCGATGCTGGCGATGCGAGCGAGGGGAAAAAGGCACGCCAAAAGTCATCAAAAGTGTGGGAGTATTTCCAGAAACGGCCAAATAATGTTGTTTTATGCACACTGTGTCGAGCGGAAATGGCCTACCACAGCAGCACAACGGCTATGAACGAACATTTAAAACGAAAACACCCGACAGCGTTCATGCCATCGCCATCAACCAGTCAATCGGCCGCGTGAGTAATTTTCATTACACAAAAACATTAATGTATTATTTGTATCTGCGTTGTAAATTCATAAACTAAAGCACTGTTCCGCTCTGAGAGGCGTCAAAAACGCGCGTGTCTAACGCTACATAACGTTACGTTAGTTGTGTAACTAACTAAACTACCTTTGTACAACATTAACAGTTATGTACAAACGAACAATTAACTTTAATCATACAATCATTGTTGTGTGCTGGTTATTTATTTTTTATTTTGCGCATTTTAAAGCAAATAAGCAATAATTTTACATTTATTCAAATGTTTACAGTGAGTGTTCCAGAAATTGCACATTTTATAGGCTACTGAGTTGCACATTGAGCCATAATTTTATTTGGTTAAATAAAAGCCATGCCATTTGAAAATACTGGCCTACGTCAATTTTTTCCCCTTCATTTTAAATGAAAAAATAATCGGTAAAAGGAAAAATAATCTATAGATTAATCGAAAAAATAATCTATAGATTAATCGATTAATCGAAAAAATAATCTATAGATTAATCGATAGAAAAATAATCGTTAGCTGCAGCCTTAGTTCTAACGTTGGTGTGTGTGGTTCTTACGTTGATGTGTGTGGTTCTAACGTTGATGCCTGTGGTTCTAACGCTGATGCCTGTGGTTCTAACGCTGATGCCTGTGGTTCTAACGCTGCTGCCTGTGGTTCTAACGTTGGTGCGTGTGGTTCTAACGTTGGTGTGTGTGGTTCTTACGTTGATGTGTGTGGTTCTAACGTTGATGCCTGTGGTTCTAACGCTGCTGCCTGTGGTTCTAGCGTTGGTGTGTGGTTCTAACGTTGATGCCTGTGGTTCTAACGTTGATGCCTGTGGTTCTAACGCTGCTGCCTGTGGTTCTAACGTTGATGCCTGTGGTTCTAACGTTGATGCCTGTGGTTCTAACGTTGATGCCTGTGGTTCTAACGTTGATGCCTGTGGTTCTAACGTTGATGCCTGTGGTTCTAACGTTGATGCCTGTGGTTCTAACGTTGATGCCTGTGGTTCTAACGTTGATGCCTGTGGTTCTAACGTTGATGCCTGTGGTTCTAACGTTGATGCCTGTGGTTCTAACGTTGGTGTGTGTGGTTCTAACGTTGATGTTCTGGTTCTAACGTTGATGCCTGTGGTTCTAACGTTGATGCCTGTGGTTCTAACGTTGATGCCTGTGGTTCTAACGTTGGTGTGTGGTTCTAACGTTGATGCCTGTGGTTCTAACGTTGATGTGTGTGGTTCTAACGTTGGTGCGTGTGGTTCTAACGTTGATGCCTGTGGTTCTAACGTTGGTGCGTGTGGTTCTAACGTTGGTGCGTGTGGTTCTAACGTTGGTGTGTGTGGTTCTTACGTTGATGTGTGTGGTTCTAACGTTGATGCCTGTGGTTCTAACGCTGATGCCTGTGGTTCTAACGCTGCTGCCTGTGGTTCTAACGTTGGTGCGTGTGGTTCTAACGTTGGTGCGTGTGGTTCTTACGTTGATGTGTGTGGTTCTAACGTTGATGCCTGTGGTTCTAACGCTGATGCCTGTGGTTCTAACGCTGATGCCTGTGGTTCTAACGCTGCTGCCTGTGGTTCTAACGTTGATGCCTGTGGTTCTAACGCTGCTGCCTGTGGTTCTAACGTTGGTGTGTGTGGTTCCAGCACATAAACGAGCTGACCATGAAGCTGGACCTGCACAGCGTCCTCTGTGGAGCAGAAGCCATTTACCTCCAGCTCGCCGCATGCAAGGTACTTCCACTGCCCATAGGGGGCGCCACAGTCACCCCAATACACCGTCCGTCTGCAGATACACTTCCTGACCCGTTAGTGACGATCATCCCAAAGGACTTCAGAATACTCTCCCTAAGGCACTTGTTTGAGTGGTTTTAATGCGTTTTATACTTTTATTTCAGTGAAGCAAATTCTCTCCAGTTTGGCTTTACCCAAATCCATTAATTTGAAAGCTAAGACGTACAAAATACTACGCTGACAGAAAAGACAGAGGGATATTGTTCATCCAATTACACACTCAAACGTGGCTGTAAATACTGTTTACAGTGGCGCTAGCTCGTTAGCCTGTTAGCTTCTTCTTCGTGATTCCATTGGTGACTCCGACCCGGAGGCAGGAAAGTTGCAATTGTGGTTTTCTGGCCAGAGACACTAAGGGGAGATGAAAGACCCCCCAATCATTCCATTAACACTTGTATTACCCCCAGAGGGACCACGGAAAGGTATTATTAAGTGCTGCTTTAAGCTTTTAGATTTGGGTAAAGCCAAACTGGCTCATGTGGGGGTTAAGAGGTTAAACTGCTGTAGAGCCGACTACAAGACACTTTCTGAACATCACACAGCAATATTACATTTACTCTGAAGTTTCTTTAGTAAGACTTTTCTGACATTAATTATCAACTTATTTTTTTTCCATCCACAATGAAGCCTTATTATAAATATTTAATGATTTTAATTTTTCATGGAGAAGTGATGACATTAATTATTCTAATTCAGTGTAAAACCTTTTATCTGGTGTTTGTTTCAGCAGGAGATCCAGATAAAGTTTTGTTTTTGTCCCCATTTGGATTCATCATTGTATAAATCATCCACATGAAAACGCCTGCTCTGAATTGCTGGGTTTCAGGTCACGTCACAGCGTTCCAAAGGCCAATACTGTTATATGGAGGAAAAGTTATTTAGTTTTTGGGGAAATGTTTGGTCTTGTACAGAGAGAACATGGACCCAGTGACTGATACTAATGATCATGTTTGTAATTCATACATTTTCTTTTGAGCTACGACTTGTGAAAGTGTAATGTTGTTAATAGGAAAAACTGGCTCCTCCCCCCTGCTGGGTCCGGTGACATCATCACATTCTAGATATGTATTCCAAGTACATGAACGCCATTACTCCCCAACAGTTGAAGTTCTTCCTCTTAGTTTTACACGTTCCTCGGTTTAGAGATGGACATGATGGAGCATTCGTTGTGTTCCTGCTCTAACGCCTGTTCTGTGTTTCCTGAAGGATCTGCCGGTGAAGGTGCAGGAGGTGCTGGGTTTGTGCGTCGCGGCCCCGAGCTCCGACAGCAGCCCCGACTCGGAGGCCGGCGAGGGCGAGCGCCTCCTGCAGGACGCCCCCCCCACGCCCCAGAGCAACCACTCATAACCCCCCAGATACATGTACAGAAGAACCTCCAGGACCAGCCCTGGCCCACAGAGAAACACTCACTGAAAACACTCAGGCGAGACGCTGCAGGTGAAAACGCGGTGGTCCGTGTGGAGATGATGGTTTTCTCCTTCACGTGATCCCTGCCTCTACACGTTGTTTCACATTTAAATAGTTCGAAAATCCCTCTGAGCAAATCTTTGTATCTGAATAAAACTCTAAACCGGCTCAATCCCATTATTCAGATTGTCGCTGGAAATACACTGCAAAAGGTAATCTTGAGGTAAGTATTTGTGTCCTTCATTTGAGTCTAATTTCAAGAAATGAGATATTTACACTTTAGATAAAAGACTAATTAAAGTGTCCTGCAGATGGAGACTCAAAATAGACTTAAAAACCTCATTTTGGAGCTTTGATATTTTATAATGCAAGAATGATATGGTAACAATGAAAGGCAGAGAAAGAGCTGGTGAACATCTCGACTGTGGCTCCTCCTGGGATCATGTTGGATTATGGGTTTTATAAATGTGGTTCTGGGTTTGAATAATGGGTGTGATCAGGAAGTACAGAACGAGGCGCTGACGCCGTAGAACACATCAAGAAAAAGTACTCGATATACTTAAGTAAAAGTGCAGATACAGGACCAAAAAGTTTAGTTTAGTTTATTGATGGAATGCCCTTGAGATGTGCCATCTCGTTTTCGAGGGGGTCCAAAAGTACAAAAGTATGCATTGCAAAATGAAATACTTTTACTTTTAACCCAAATTAAAAATGTAGCGGAGTTGAAAGTACAGATACAGGCTTTAAAATGTTGTGAAGTAAAAGTACAAAATCTTCATCATAAAATGTACATAAAGCTGACCTGACTTAAAGTACATTTGTTTTTACCTCCTCAGAGCGAGTTGTAAACACAGCAAAAAAACAGATCTTGTTAAATTGTCTTCACCTAATTATTTATGGAGCGATAGAAGATGGAAATACCATTCTCAATGAGTGGTATTTTTTTGGGGGGGGTCACCCCCCTTTTCCACTTGTCCACCGCTCAGAGCTGGACACGGGCGTGAAATGTGCATATAAACAATTTGCTTGAACAATTCAGACATGCAGGAGGGATTGTGAGGGCTAGAAACGAGTTTGGGCCAAATAAAAAAAATGTTAAAGTTTGTGTGGGAAACATCACATACCCCAGCTTTAAGTAAAGTAAAAGTACCTATAATTTGTACTTTTTACTTGTACTTTTTACTTTGTTACTTTCCACCACTGGAACGCATGTGAGATGATTTAATGTGGCCCTTTTGTAGAGCATGAATTTCTGAGTATGTAAAAAAAAAAAAAGTAAGTCTCATTCCTGTGAGGAGTTTTTAAAGAAATGGCCAAAATGCTCACTCCAGCCACTAGGGGGCAGCGTAAATTTGAAAAAAGGAAAGAATTCCACACATGTCCAGCGGAGGGCACGGACATAAGAGATCAGGATATAAACGACATATTAAAGCCATGTGGTCAGTCTGCCCCAGGGTGGCTGTGGCTACAATAGTAACTTACTGCCATCAAGTGTGGAGTGAGTGAATAATGACTTTATGAAAAAACTAGCTGAAAACTACTTGGAATAAAACTGTCTTTTATCTTAAGTGTAAATATGTTGCACCATGAAAGAGTTCTTGAAATTAATCTCAAAGACAAACTTCAAGATATCTTTTTTCAGTGTATCAGCATTTTTACTTATAAAACGCCTTATTTTTTACACGAAAACATAAAATCACAGAAACCCTGCAGTACATTTTTTTCCTCCTATCTATGTCAGTAATCCACAGCAGAAGTTTCACATTGATATCTCTACGTTTATTTTTTTTATCCCCATTGACCTGCAGCGTCTCGCCTTAAAGAAACTCGCAATACGTTTCTATCTATTTATTGATTTTAACTCGATATGTCTGAAGTGAGAGTTCTTTCCCGTGAATGAGTTTCACTGTGATGTAAAATAACGACCGTTGCTTTTGGCATTTGAGAATTAAAACTAAGTATTATTTAAAAAAAGTTTTTAAAAATGGCGTCCGGAGAAAGTGACACTAACTTCCTGTGTGCTCGTAACGGTTTCCTGTCCTTGTTGAAATAAAAAAGAAGCGGGATCCGAACGTCTGCATACAGTTATACATTTGTTAGCAAGAAAAGTTGGTTGCTTTGCATAATTCTGAAGCCTGTTCAATGTATTTCTCCTATAGCCGTTAGCATTAGCCTCAGACCTTTGGAGATTTTTACTTAAAGGGATATTTCAGGATTTTTGACATAGGGCCTCATTTACTAGTTACCCAGAGTGTTGTTAATTTCTGGAGATATTTTTTTCTTAAATTCATGCAGTTCTTATACTTGAAGAGCTTAGTGATGCTAGGCTAATGCTAGGCTAACGCATTTCTATGGTATTAGCAACCCTGCATTAAAACAGTCTGACCCGCTCCACAGTGCACCTGAGGCAAATCCCTTATAACACCAGACTAACGATATAAATGTCTGTGTTGATAGAATATTTTTTGAAATATAACTGACCTTGTATCACATGCATTACCGCATTTTGAGGGACTATTTTCTCGCAGATCACTCCGCCGCTGTGTTAGCTTACAGCCACGGAGCTGATGCTGCTCAAATATAAAGTTATTTTAAATGGAAAATGGTTAAAATTATTCTATTAACACAGACATTTCTATGGTGAGTCTGGTGTTATAAGTGATTTCCCTCAGGTGCACTGTGGAGCGGGTCAGACAGTTTTTAATGCAGGCTAACTGATACCATAGAAATGCGTTAGCCTAGCATTAGCCTAGTGCCACTAAGCTCTTCAAATATAAGAACTGCATGAATTTAAGAAAAAAATATCTCCAGAAATCAACACTCTGGATAACTAGGAAATGAGGCCCTATGTCAAAAATCCTGAAATATCCCTTTATCATCTTAGTTTTAATGTCAA
The DNA here is from genome assembly GCA_021464625.1 of Proterorhinus semilunaris. Lineage (NCBI taxonomy): Eukaryota > Metazoa > Chordata > Actinopteri > Gobiiformes > Gobiidae > Proterorhinus > Proterorhinus semilunaris. The sequence goes on from CM038352.1 coordinate 3,458,733, forward strand.
AAAAGGCAAAACTTATCCTGAGCGATGCCTTTTTTATGACGTTTTGTCAGAGATTTATCCAGGAAGTGACTCCCACATGTCTGTGTCTCTCCCTGGTCTTTCCAACGCTCATTCATCCACAAACACTGACATGTTTGGTGTCCACGTGTAGCAGGAAAGGCTGTGACCGAGATGACGCTGTAATCCAAATATGGTCATTTCCTTTGTGGGAGACAGCAGCGGCTAAAGACGGGACAAATATACACAGGGCGCATGTGCAGACAAAGGGACTAAACTTTAGGGACGTTTTCTCTGATTTAATTGAGCCCAAAAACAATGAGAAATGTGACTTTTTGCGGATATTTTCACGTATAAATGGCTAATTCAAAAAATAAACAAGCTCCAAAATGTCTGACTTGTCACATTTAAACCTGGGTCGATCCATTCATCTGATTTTTATCACTGGAAATATCAATGTTTCTGCCTAAAATGTCTTATTTTTATATGAAAACATGAAATGGCAGAAACCGTGCAATACATTTTGTCCACGTATCGATGTCCTTGATCTGCAGCGAAAGTTTCAAACCGATATCTCTGCATTTAATTATTTTCCGTATTCACCTGTAGCGTCTCGCCTTACGTTGAAGAAACCGTTACGAGAACACGGAAAGTCAAAAAAATGAAATAAGACGTTTTTGAAATGTCCAGATGGTCGTCGTTGCTTCTGTTCGTTTTAACTGGTGTGGATTTATTCATAGGTTTCGGTGTAAACCCACGAGATTCCTCCTGACCCTGAACCTAAGTGCAATCGCTAATATCGAATACTGTACATGCGGAGACTTAACACGGGACTGTATGACTGTTGTTCCCTTCAGACGCAGCCGGGGGGCGCTGTGGACACTTTTCCCTCATGTTACCTAGGGCTGGGTACCAGAAAAAAGGAACGAAACGAAAACTTTAGATCCAAGTGTTGATGCTGTCGGTCCAGGAAGTGACTTGGTTGTTTCAGTTCAAATTAATGAATTTTTTTTTTGCAGAAATTTTTTTTATTTTAATTTTTGCCCAATGTTTGCCTCAATTCCCCGTTCTATTTTTTTTTAACACAGGTTTTTGCTAATTTTCCCAATTTCCAACTCTTTTTCCTTATTTTTATTAATATTATTTCTCATAAAAAAATAATAAAAAAAATTTTTTTTTACATATTTTGTTTTCTTATTTTGGCCAATTACCAATTTTTCCTGTCATTTTTGTATTACTAATATTTTCTCTTTCCCCCAATTTTTTTCCCTTTTTTTCCCAATTTTTCCACAAATTTATAAAAAAAAAATTTGCCCCATTTTTAGGCCCGAGCGGCCTGCCGTAGCAAGGGCCTATTGTAATCGCAACGCAGTGCGCGCAGCGCACTGAACCGAGGTGCGCGGAGCGCACGAAAACAGCGCGAAGCGCTGTCCCCATGTCAAACGTAAACTCACCGTGTAAAATAGTGACTACCCACACCTCTGGTGTGGGCCCTTATACTTATAATTGCAGCAAAATGAATGGGGGTATATGGCCAACTGTCATACGGAGGTGGATGACGAGCGCGAAGCGCTCGTCATCCACCTCCGAGCCCCACGGGTGCATAGGGGAAGTCGAAAGCTTTAAAAAAATGCATAATATGTTGTAGTCGCGAAAGCGACTATATTGTTTTTGCAAGAAATATTATTATTTTTCTTTATTCTTTCTTTCTTTCTTCTGCTCTTTGAGCAGGAATTTGACCCCCTGAACATAGTTGAAAACTCACCAAACTTTGCCCAAAATTCAGGTCCGGTGAAAAATTAATTAAAATGTGTGTTTCGTTTTGGGGAAATAAAAAATGGCGCGACAGCGCCACCTACAAAAGTGAAAATACATTGCGCCTATGGGGAGGGGGCCAACGTCAACTTTGTCATAGAGCAACGAGATTCGGTACAGACATTTGTCATGTGACGACAAGCAAAAAATATTATTGTGGCCACGCCCCCAGACAAACCGGAAGTCCGCCATTTTGACAGGAAGTCGGGAAAATGGTGAGTCAGCGTTTTCGCTGATGTCGCATTTTAACGAACTCCTCCTACGGCGTTTCACCAAATGAGCCCAAAATCGCTCCACTTCATCTCCAGATGTGGGGCATCAAAAGTTATCCAAATTTTTTGGCTAAGTTTTACGGTTTGTTTGCGGCGAAGCCGCAATCTTTACGAAGAATTTTGTGACTTACCGAAAACAACAAAATGCTCCCATTTGCACAAACGAACTCCGATTAAAAATCGGAAATATACATTTTATTGACCTTTCACCCCCGGACACAACCAATGTGAAAAAGTGACATTTGGCGCGATAGCGCCCCCTCTAGGCTGAGAAGAAAAAATGCATTATGGGAAAAAAATTAGTTTCTCGGAAATGGATTAAATTCGGCACAAAAATAGCTGATGGCATCCCGATCCAAAAAGCCAATGAGACCCATACCGTATTTTGTACTGTGTTGCCATGGTGACGCCCGGAGCCCACCATGTTATTCCAATGGGACTGACCCGCATATCACACATTATACACTATTACAGCGCGTTAGCGCCCTCTGTCAGGAGCTTGTGGACAGTAGTCATTGAAGTACGGCCCGTCAGGGCCGTACGATGCTGCTTGTGAATTAAAAAAGATTTGGGGCGCGCTTGCGCCCTCTGCAGGTTGGAGCCATCATTTACATGGAGACACGAAAAATCTCGTTTTGATGTTTACTCACAAAGATTAATGTCACATCAGGGCAATAAAATGTAGTGTGGCCACGTTGGCGCCCTCGGTAGGGTTATGGCGCGGCAATGGAGGCACTAAGGGAGGCATCCATTACATGGTTGCTAGGCGACCAACAGGTGGTCGGCCATTTTGGGAAAAATCGAGTAATCAGCGCCGAAGGCGCCATTTCTCGCCTTTGCTCTTTTATAATCTCGACCTAGGGTGACAGCGACATTATAACCACGTAGGGCGCGGCAGCGCCTCCCGGTTATTGCGGCGGCGTGCGGGAACCGGCGTCAACCGGCCCACGAGACCCGCGAGGGCCTCTCGATGCCGCTTGCGGCTTTAATAATTCTTATTTTTGCTCCAATTTTTTCTCGTTTTCCCTATTTTTCCCCTAATTTTTTCAAATTTTTTCTTACTAATTTGTTCCCCTTTTCTCCATTTCCCCCAACAATTTCGTCCCCACTTCTTCCCTATTTTCCCCATTATATATATTTTTTTGCCTCATTTTTCATTTTTTTTCGCCCCATTTTTTTTCTTTTAAAAAAAAATTACTAATACTTTCCCAATTTTCCTCAAATTTTTTCCCATAATTTCTTCTCATTTTTTCTAACTAGTATTTTATTTTTCTCCCTATTTTCACCCCAATTTACCCCAGATCTTCCACACGTTATTTTTTTTGGTAAAATCTGAAAAAGGATCGTCCTGGTATCGATATCGAAGTATCGTTAAAGTACTGGTGTTGTGACGGTGCTCAGCCCTGGTCATTTCCCTGAATGTAAACTCCTGTTTCTGTGTCTTTCCTGAGGATATACTTTCTGTCTGAGCGTTTTGAGGCTGCTGTGGCTCCTGACGCCGTTATTTAAAGTGTTTTATCGTTGTTTGGAAAAAGGGAAATTGAATTGGACGTTGGGTTACGCTGCCATTCCTCCTATGCAAGACTCCGTGCATGCTTTTCATTCCTGTGACGTTTTAAACTTTGTATGACGAGGCATTTCATCCACGCGCCCGAATAAACGCCTAAAGATCAAGCACACGGTGTTTTGAAGTCTTTTGTTTTTCTGCTGGGATGAAACGTGTTTGTCCTTCAGTGAGTTGTAAAAGACAGAAGTGAGAAAACGACTAAGCATCTTTTTATGTGACTCTAATAACGAAAAAACTTTTTTATTTAGTCGCATTTGAGTTATTCCTAAATGAGTCCGTTTATATGTGAAAAAGTACTAGTAAAAATAAAAAATTAAAAAAAGATATTTAGGTCGATACTTTTTGGAAATTAATATTGTAAATTGGGATGAAGGTTGACGCTTATGAAGCTTTGAACAGATTCTTCCTAAAGGCAGAAGACGCTGATGCGTTCAAGTGTCGTTGGTTTTTCCTAAAAGCGGCCGCTCTCCTCGTCCTCTGAGCTTCTGGGTCGTTTATTTACGTCTGCACATTCGCTCATCAACATTTCTGTGTCCATGTTCTGAGGCAGAACGCAGGGCCACATATAATATAAGTAACACACTGTATTACAGCGTGCTCTGCCGTTACTGCAGTGGAACATTCACACAGACACATTTAAGTTTGGGTTTGGAACTATAACGCCCGCTCTGTCTCACAATAAAATGTTAGTTTTTGAGGTTTTAATTGCGTTTGGGATCATGAAACAAGAAACCTGAGAGGCCACCAAAAATTGGTCAGTGTGCTGCATTTGGCCCCCGGGCCACTAAGGGAAAAACACTGTCCTGAGAAAAAGTAAAGCCCCAGTGACATCACTGCCAGTCCCTGCTGACCCTGGAGAGAGAGGACGAGTCATGTGACTTTCAGACCCTGTGTCTCTGACGCTCCACTTTAACATCTTCATCTGGTCGACACCAAATCTTCAGATTTTATACAGAGTTTAAAAATGTTTAAACTAAGTATGTTCCTCCCCCCACATGTTCCAGCCATGTCCTGATGTGTAGAACGAGCCCAGACCTGTTCACCACAACTGCCTCTACATCCTGCACTGTCACAACGGTGTTCATTCGGATCCAAAACTCCGTCATGCACGAGTTTAATATAGAAACTGCAGTTGCGCTTAAGACCTGAGGTGGCAGTAGTGAGCATAAAATGACCAATTTGCATCTAATCCAGACCTGGGCAAATTACGGCCCGCGAGATGATTCTCTAGCCCATTCCTTTGCGGAGTTATGATTTTTTAAAGAAATGACCAGAATGCTCACTCCAGCCACTAGGGGGCTGCTTAAATAAAAATAGAAGTAAAGAATTCCACACGTGTCCAGCAGAGGGCACTGACATGATAGATCAGGATATAAACAACACATTGACTACAGTCCTGCCAGGCTCATTATTCATTTATTGAAAAAGTTTCCTCAATAGTATTTTCCCAATAAAATCATTATTATTTTGCTTTTGTTTATGGACTCGGGCGATTCCCTCCCCGTTTGGCCCCCAGAGAAATGTAGTTGGAGACTAAATTTGCAGAATACGTTCGACTTATTATTGGTGCGGCTCTTCGACTCAATTCAGGCTTCTTATGTGGCCCCCCCCCCTGATCTAGCCCCTTTAACCCCCGCCTTAACCGAGCAGATTTCCTTCCTTTAGCTTCACCCAGATATAAAAGCGTCAAAACAGCAACAAAAACAAACATGAAAACCAAGACCAAAACATGACGACAAAAGCAATGAAAAAGCCCCAAAATGTGATTAACTGGTCTTAGCTTTCAAATGAGGCACTGGCAGAATGAGCAGAAAATGTGCTCGGTTTAAGGCGGGGGTTAAGAAAGTAAATAATGTTTTTTTTTTTTTTTACCAAATGAATGAAAACAGCCCGATCTCGCCTGTGAGGGGGCGGGGCCGGTGTTTTTCCTACAACATCATCTCGAACCCAAAACGTTCAGCTGGTCTTGGGACGTTTTCTTTTAGATCAGACCGGTGTGTTTCTATCACTCTTCTTCTCTCTCTTTGACCCACACAAATGAAGGGGAGTTCAAGCAGGTCCTTGTGGATGTTTTGTCTCTTTTTTTGTATTTTTCTTCAAATTTTTTATCACTTATATTTTCCCTCTTTCCCCCAATTTTTTTAATTTTTTCCCAATTTTTCCACAAATGTATTTAATTTTTTTCCCTTATTTTTCCCCTCATTTTTTCACATTTTTTTCTCACTAATATGTTTCCCTTTTCTCCATTTCCCCAACAATTTCTTTCCCATTATATCAATTTAATTCGCCTAATTCTTCATTTTTTTTTGCCCCATTTTCTATATTTTTTTCATTTGAATTTTTTTCATTACTAATACTTTCCCCATTTTCCCCTAATTTTTGGGGGGAGGTCCGGGGGCCGTGATGCGCCGCACTCTGGGATGAGCCTTTAAACCTAAACGTCTGCTACAGTGCAAAGTTCCTGGACGACTGAGACGAGTTAACCTGTTGAACCCTGACCTCCCTCTCTGTGCAGCAGGTGTCCGTGTGTCTCTTCTGTCCCGTGGGTGAAATGAAGCAGAAAACGAGCCCCGCCCCCCGGCCCCGCCCCCTGACTGCAGCTGGTGTCATATGAATGTAACGACTCCTTAAACGGGCCGTTCCCACACGAGCCTCATTCAGGCCCGATCTGCCGCCGGGCGCCTTTCCCACCGGGCGCCGTGGCAGAGTGGTTAGCCTCTGCACGCGCCGCAGATCTGGGATTATCCAGATCGTCTCCTGAAGGCGCTTTGTGCAGAAGAAAAGCCACCTCAGATTAGAGTTCATTAACAGGCGGGTCTTATTACTTTACCTCAATCAAAAAGCGAAGCTGAAGGGATTTGTGTTTAATATTTAACAGAGCAGACTATAAACAAAGATGGCGTCCAATATGGCTGCACAAACGTTCATGTGTTTCAGGATTCAGTCGCTCCGTTTATCGAATGTGATCGTTTTTAAAAGTTTATGTGTTGACATCCTGTGGTGAACCCGCGGCTGTGTGAGTGGTCCGCATGGCGCCGTTACTTTCCATCACAGTCGCCTCTCGGGCGCTCCAGGACCAACTGTTTGGAAAGAGCATGAATCACAAACATGATCATTAGTGTCAGTCACTGGGTCCAAGATCTCTCTGAACAAGACCAAACATGTCCTCCATATAAAAGTATTGGCCTTTGGAACGCTGTGACGTCACCTGCAACCCAGCAAAAGAGTACGTGAAATTCCACAGTTACCATGGAGATCCGCCATCTTTGCAGCTGTTAGCATACATTTCCATTGACTAACATTAGCTAACAACAGTATAAAAAAATTAGAAACGCAGTTTTTGTCAGAAATCACCAAAACCAAACTGAACAGATGTTTTTCCTCATGAGTTTCTGACCGTGACTGGATTCACAAACTTTTGTTCGTCTTTGCCGAGTTTTTGTGGAGGTTTGGTGGATTTGTTTACTTTGAGTCTAAAATGGTCCTGAAGAAAGCAGCTTTAAAGGTAAACAAAATGCTAGCGTTTCAGCTAAACCCATTTGAGACCGACACATTTCTTCTTCTGAGACACTGGAGAGGCACCAAGAATCAGAATCAGAATCAGAATCAGAATTCGTTTATTGCCAAGGTTTGTGAACAAGGTTTACAAACTAGGAATTTGTTTTGGTGCAAACGTGCGACATAAAACATATAACACAGAATTAAGATAAAAAATAAGCTAAGAACGTTAAACTATAAGGCTATAAGGGCATAAAATAAAAAATATTAAATAAATAAGATAAAATAAAGTGACGTATGGTAAGACAACAACAATTTGACAATGAACAACAGCGGGATTATATATACAGATGTGTAGCGTATAAAGTGATATTAAGTGTTATAAAATGATGAGTGATAGCAGCGGGTCTCAGTGTGGACACACCGCACACTGCAAGAGCAGAAACATCCATGAGTCTGTGACTGAGCTACAGAGACTTGTATTTGTTCATGAGTCTGATGGCGGAGGGAAAAAACTGTTCAAGTGTGCTGCAGCACAGAGGAGGCGTCACAAGAGGAGCTACAGGAAACAAAAAAGGACAAACAAGGAGATGGAGAAAGACTGTTGTGAAGCGGAGGGAGGAAGGAGGAGGTGGAGCTAACCAGTGCAGGACACCACGCACTGAAACCGGGACAAACCCAGAGGAGACAGTGAGGGCCAGCCAGGTTTCTTCCGAGTGCTACAGTTTCCCCGACCTCCAAGGTCATGCGGGTCAGGTCGACACAGTGGCAGCGCGGCTCAGCCGCAGCGGCTCAGGACTAACACCTGAACACTATTTCATTGTGCACTTGTACAATGATAATAAATCACTTACTTAAACCTGACACATTATTTTTATGTCTGAAAGTTGTTTCTACTGAACATCACGCTCATGTTTTCAAATATTGTCACCACTTTTTGACGCCTTTCAGACCAGTAATGACTGAGATATAAACCAAAAACAAAAACATCTGCAGTTCACCAGTTACCACAGTTACCATAGTTACGGTCATAGAATTTTCAGTTGCCCCGCCTCAATTTTCAACTATGGGCTCTGTATAATGTGGTGATGTCGCGTTGCCTATGGCTGGGTTTCAGGTCACATCACAGCGTTCCAAAGGCCAATACTGTTATATGGAGGAAAAGTTATTTTGTTTTTGAGGAACTGTTTGGTCTTGCACAGAGAGATCATGGACCCAGTGACTGACACTAATGATCATGTTTGTAATTCATACATGTTCTTTTGAGCTACGACTTGTGAAAGTGTAATGTTGTTAATGGGAAACACTGGCTCCTCCCCCCGCTGGGTCCGGTGACATCATCACAAGGCGCCGCGCTGAGCACTCGTACAGCCGCTGGGCCACTACTAAATGTTCAAAACTGTCACAAACTGTCATCTCGGTCACAGCCTTTCCTGCTACACGTGGATACCGAACATGTCAGTGTTTGTGAATGGAGCAGCGTGTGGGAAAGAGCAGGGACATGATGGAGGGATGTTATGGAAAGTTTGTTCTGTGTCTTTTTTACTTCTGACTCTGCGTGCTTTAAAGCAAACAAACGGACTCCTGCCGGGCGTGGCCTTTACCCGGTGTCCCCCGTCCCGCACCTGTCCCCGTCCCGGCCCCCCCTGTGGTAAATCACTGAGCAGCTGCGCCTCTGATTCACCAGCTCTCTGAATTATTAAAGCGTCCGCGGCTCCAAACGTGTCGCGTCCATTTAACGCCTTTAAAAACCCTGACACCGGAGCCGCTCACCTGAGCCGCGGCGTGTGCTGTCCACCTGTGTCCGCCTGTGTCTCTGAATCACTGTGGGGGGGCGTGTCCTCCCCCCACGGGACGTCCCGAGTGTGTGAAGTGTGAGCAACAGGCGCGAGGCCAGGAGCTGCAGGGGATTGTTCCAGAACGTCATGTGATCGTTTGAGCTGGAGCCGAGGCCGAGACACAAAGGATCATTATTTCAGATTCAGGAAAACTTTATTGATTGTTGTGACACTTTGACTTTCCTGCGCGGACGTCGAAGCGCTCCTGATGTTCTTACGCCTCACAATATAGTTCCCCTTTTTATCCGCTCAGAAACTCCACATGTTTAGTTTTAAATAGGAGGAACGTGGAAGAGCTCGGTCGCTTCTAGCTTCAGCCCCGTTTGGCCCCACAGAGGAGCGGAGGAGAGGCTAAACGCTAACAACATCTGTGCTCTGTTTGCGTGACTGAGCACACGCTTGAAGACCAGACAGCTAAGCGTCAACTCGTCTAATCTCAAGTAAGAACAAACTGTATCTCAGTATTTAATAAACTGTTCCTTTAATAAACACACTCCCTTCAGAATTCAACAGTTCAGTGACAGAGGGAACGGAAGAGTTGGAGAAATGATTTGTTTTCCAAAAATGGACTGAAAAACGATGTGAGCCTGGAGACTCTGACCCATGACACCTGTGTCCTCCTTCAGCGCCTCCATCCATCCATTTTCTTCCACGTGTCCGTTGCCGGGTCGTGGGGGCAGCTGTTGGAGCTGCACCAGCCCCTATAGCGCCCCCTGCAGGTGGTGGGTCCACAGAAGGACGGCCTCATGGTTCTAACCGGGCCTGTTGGTCTCTCATAAGGGGCTTCTGAACCGCTCTTTGTCCGACCCGTCACCTAGGACCTGTTTGCCCTGGGAGACCCTACCAGGGGCACGAAGCCCCCGACCACAGAGCTCCAGGACCATTCAGGTCAAACCCTCCACCACGTTAAGGTGGCGGTTCCAGGAGGAGAAACTATTTTGCATTTAAATAACTTATATTTGAGCAGCATCAGTTTCGTGGCTTAAGCTGCGCAGCGGCGGAGTGATCTACTAGAAAATAGTCCCTCAAAACGTGGTCACTCATTCAAGGTCAGTTATATTTCCACAATTATTCTATCGACAGAGACATTTATATCGCATTAGCATTAGCATTAGCATTAGCCTAGCACCACTAAATCTTTCAAGAACTGCAGGAATAAAAAATAAAAAAATCTCCAGAAATCGATGACACTCTGGATAACGAGGAAATGAGGCCCTACGTGAAAAATCCTGAAATATTCCTTTAAACCAGTATTTGGACTTAAACATTAAATTAATAGAAAAAAAAGACTTACTTCTGTACTAACCCTGTTATTATTCCCACCTAATAATCTCGATATATGATTCGTTATTTCTTCTCATCACTTACAGGAAGTACATAAAGGACCCGGTGGACCCTGTATCTGCGTAGAACCGAGACGCAGTATTTGTACTTCTCCACCGCTTCAACCGCTTCAGCGTGAATGACGCTGCCGCCCAGAGGGGGCGCTGTGGAGCGTCCAAAGTCTTCTTTCGGACGCCGCAGCGAGTCCGTCATGTGACCTCAGAGAGAGAAGATCCTGGACTTTAGGACAGTTTTTGTTTTGTGTTTTGTTTTTGTACAGAGCGATTAACCAGAAACCACAGTCCCGTTACCGTGGTTACCACAACAGGATTCTCAGCTGCTCATTTTAAACTATAGGCCTGCACCTGAAATAAGGTTAAACATCCAATTGCACCGTCGAAATAGAGTCAGGTAATATACGAAATAAAAATCTATGTTTTGGGACTGGGCCGTGTCAGAATCTTACCAATGATCATTTTAGTCAAAGTCATATTTTTGGACTAAAACTAAATGAAAAGTGGTTAATGAGACTAACACTGCTTGAAAAAGTAAAACATGTGAACTACAGTTTGAAAGAGCCTCATATTATTTAAAATCAGCGCTAAAGGAGCCGTGTGGATTTGGTCTCATTTTAGTCAAAACATGACAAAATGATTATGAAATATGTAAACGATACAAACATCACTGACAAATATTGACTTTTGTCTGAAAATCTTCCTGTGTTTTTGGCGCCCGGTCACAGAAAGAGCAATAATCTTTCTCCTTTAAAGTGAAAACTGATCTGTGTCTTTATCCTCACGGTGCGGCCCTGCCCCGGGACAGTGACAGAGCTGTGGGGGGAGTTCTCCTGTGGGACGTCCCGAGTGTGAAGTGCAACAGGCGCCATGAAGATCAGAGTGTGGGCTGGCGAGAAACAGAAACAGGACTTTCTGTCCCGTTGTTTTGCAGCCAGTGGCACAGGCAACATTTCATTGGCAACACGAAGAATGGATTGAATTGAATTCCAACAAATTGTGAAGGAAAACGTAACACCGACTGTGAAATAGCTGAAGTTGTCTGTGTAAGCTCTCAGTCGTACAGGAGTTGTCCATCTTCAATGAAGGTACTTGATTCATCTTCTTTTCAACTACTGAGTACAGAAGACGAATCAAGTACCTTCATTGAAGATTAAAAAGCAAATGGCTTCTACAAACGGGCAACGCTCCTGAACGCAGCTCATAATCCGGCTGCTCCCTTTTATAACTTTTTTATGCTTTTAGTTTCAGTCAAGTTTTAGTCAGTTTCATTAGGAAAAGTAATAATAGCCTTTTGCAAATGGCAGAAGTCTCATTATGAACGTGACTTTCTCCTCATTTCCAGAAGCGTCGGCACATACGTCGTCCACATACCCTCACGTTTAGACCAAGGAAAAGATGAAGTCCCTGTGACATCACTGCCAGACGCTCCATGGAGGACGTATCGGCGCGGACTGTAGCGCGGGGAGAGAGGTTTTACTTTAGTTTATTTGTTTATTTGTTTATGTGAGCAGTAAACATTCTGCTCAAAGGGAGTGGGCTAAAACAAGAAGCTCACGAGAACTCGTCCAAAGAGAATCTGAAACATTTCAGCTACATTAGAACAGACCAACTTACAAACTTACAAATATATATGAACTGTTTATATAATTAATTGAAACAAAGCACAACTACAACTACGATCTGGTTTCATGTACGATGTCTCGAACAAAGCAAGTACAAAAAAGTGATCATTAATATATTTCTTTCAGATTTTTACCCTTGATAACCGAGAGTTACTTTATGTTATAAAGGAACATTAATAGATATTATACTCCCAGATCTTGATACTTCCCAGTTGTCATTACCATCCTCAGTATCATTTTAATTTGGGTTTAATTATCATCATCATTATTATTATTATTTTAATAATTATATTTATTTATTTAATTGAGTTCTATGTGAAGTATGATGTAAGCCCTGCATAGTGTGGTAAATTAAAGAGGGGGGGAGAGAGGGTTTGTGGAACTCCCACAAACCCTCGAGCACCCGATGAAGGGTATAGAGCTGGTCCAGTGTTCCACGACCAGGACGAAAACCGCATTGTTCCTCCTGGATCCGAGGTTCGACTATTGGCCGGATCCTCCTCTCCAGCACCCTGGAATAGACCTTACCAGGGAGGCTGAGAAGTGTGATCCCTCTGTAATTGGAGCACACCCTCCGATCCCCCTTCTTGAAGAGGGGGACCACCACCCCGGTCTGCCAATCCAGAGGCAGCCCTACAACATCCAGAGACTTAAGGTACTCGGGACGAATCTCATCCACCCCCGGGGCTTTGCCACCGAGGAGCTTTCTAACCACCTCGGTGACTTCAGCCTGGGTGATGGACGAGCCCCCCTCCGAGTCCCCAGCCTCTGCCTCCTCATCGGAAGACGTGACAGTGGGATTGAGGAGATCCTCGAAGTACTCCTTCCACCGCCCGACCACATCCCCAGTCGAGGTCAGCAACCCCCCACCCGCACTGTAAACAGTGTGGGTGGGGGGTTGCTTCCCCCTCCTGAGGCGCCGGATGGTTTGCCAGAATCTCTTCGAGGCCGACCGATAGTCCTCCTCCATGGCTTCTCCGAACTTTTTTTGAAATAAAAACAGATTTTTGTTTTATGTTATGGGATCGTCCCGTGCTCTTTGGAGACCGTTGCCCCGCACTTCACGCCTCACAGTTCCTGCCGGAGTGCGGGCTGGCGTTGGGGAAGTGCTTATTTACTCGTCTGATCCCAATCAGACGAGGCTAATGCGGCTAATCCCACTTACACCTCGCAAAAACATTTATCCGTTCCCCCGCCCCATTGGGGGGGGGGGGCGTCTCCCGCGGGACGTCCCGAGGGTGAAGTGTGTGACAGGCCAGAGCTGGTGTCTGTAAAGAGAGAGACAATGCTCCTGTCACTGCAGAGAGGGGGCCCCCACACAGACACGGGAGGGGGGCCCCAGACAGAGGAGCAGCAGATTGGAGCGGCCGCGGGACAATGGCGGCTCCGCTGGGACCGAGGGGATAAATATGACAAACATGCGGCGGGACAGGGGGGGGGAAGTAGCCGCGTCAGTCCCGTCGCTGAGTTAAAGTCTGAGGTTTATTGATCGACAGAAAAGAACAAACCGGCCATTTTGGATCCGCAGGAACGGTTCGTAAAGAGAAAGTGTTTTTTTAAATGTAGAGGCGTCAGTTTGAAACGTTGGCCGTGGATCAACGTGAGAAAATAATGTTTTTTCTGTCCCGTTATGTTTTTATATGTAAATAAAACATTTAGCCTGAATGGTGGATGGAACCCGGTTTAAACGTGTGGTTTTATTTTATTCATTTGCAAAAACGTTTTAAAATAAGCTGTTTATAAATGGTCACATTTATGTAGCGCCTCCCTACCTGCTTTAGGCCCAAAGCGCTTCACATCCATTCATTCACACGCCAGTGTACGCAGGCACTGGAGACATGGAGGCCAAAAGTCTTGCCCAAGGACACAACGACAGTGAGCACCTGCGGGATTCGAACCACCGACCCCCCGGTCACAAGACGGCCCGCTCTCTATCAGTGGAAAGGTCTGTAAAAATTCAAAACTCTATAAATCAGGCGAGGAGTTAGAGATGGAAGAGGGCAATTTTTGAGCAAAAGGGTGTGTACAATTTCAGCCAAAACTGCAGGTGAATAAGTTTTAGACCATAGTTGTTGACAAATGTAACTATGCAGTAACAATAGTTGAGTAATGTCATTGAGTGGGTTCTGTCTCAATATTATACTTTCAAAGAAATGCCAGTTTAAATCTAATTTAATATGTTTTAGTGACTTTTAAGGCCTTAAGTTTGACATAATTGATTGAATGACTTTTAATGCCCCGCGGAAACCCATAACCAAGTCATTCAGGATGTTCAGATCGTCAGCGAATCTCATTCTTTGGGCTCATACTGTTGCTGAACATAGACCAATGGTGGCAACCCCAGATCATATAATTAGTTAAATCCAAGAGGAAACTTTTTTTGGTCAGGCAGTGGATCAAATTTATAGAAATACGTTGACAGAGTTGCAGTTTTATTGCACAGTGAAAATGTATATATCTTTTATAACATTTTGTACGGTTATTACATAATGTGGTGTTACTACTTGAGCCCTTTTTGCCTTTGGAAAAAAACTTCAACCTGTTGGAGTCTGCAGGAGCTTCTGAAGTGGAGATGTTGTTGATACAATGTGAGAAAATGGATCTGTGGAGAATCATTGAATCAGTTTAACGTGTTTTTGTAAAGATTTGGTATTTCTTTGAGATGGAATTGTTCCAAAACCTGAAAAGAAAGAGTTTTGCCTGCAGTGTCTCGCGTCACAAACGAAAAGCCCTGGAATCACATGGATGAGTTCCTCTATGACTGGTTTAGACTCAGTGGTTTTAAATATCATTTCAAACGGACTCTTCTCCAGGTGTTCGTCCCCTCGTCACAGAGTTGTTCTTCTGACCAGTGTGGGCTGCGGTAAAGGGGAGATGTTGTTCTCCTGTAGAGGTCAGGGGAGGTCAGGACGGGGTCAGAGAGCGGCCGTGGAGGGTCAAGGGGGTCCCGTAGATCCGTCCCCAGAGACTCATCAGGGCCAGCGTGTTTTCTGGGTCACTTCAGCAGATTCATGTTTAATCCTCACGGCGACAATGAGAAGGTTGTGCAACGTTTGGTCCAACCTCAGACCATATGTCGGATACAGATGCTGAGAAGAGTGAAGGACAAACATACTTCAGGTCCAGAGTGTTAAAAACATTTAGACAATTCAAACTTCCGTCTTTGGTTTGGGATGAAGAAAGGATTCGAGTTTAGTGAATTTAATGGAACTGGTTTAAAACAAACCTCCGGAAGTGTCTGAGTGACGCGAGTCTGTGGGAGCAAAGGGAAACGTGGAGCCCCAGGATGAGTGTTTACGACTCGTTTGGTTTCACTTTAACCCGGAGAGAAACGTCCCACGACAAACTCGGCTCCGTCACACGTTCAGGACGGACGTTCAGGACGGACTCCGCCTCCACTGGGCCGGTCCCTCCACACGGAGCCGGCTGTAAACGGACCCCTCCTTTGTGCTTCAGTCCCATTGTCACAGACTGAGCTGGAGATGACCTCTGCTGTCCCCCCAGGACCCACCCTCCTCACCCCAGGACCCACCCTCCTCACCCCCAGGACCAACACTCCTCACCCTCCTCACCCCAGGACACACCCTCCTCACCCCCAGGACCAACACTCCTCACCCTCCTCACCCCAGGACACACCCTCCTCACCCCCAGGACCCACCCTCCTCACCCTCCTCACCCCAGGACCCACCCTCCTCACCCCAGGACCCACCCTCCTCACCCCAGGACCAACCCTCCTCACCCCAGGACACACCCTCCTCACCCTCGTCACCCCAGGACCCACCCTCCTCACCCCCAGGACTCACCCTCCTCACCCCAGGACCAACCCTCCTCACCCTCCTCACCCCAGGACCCACCCTCCTCACTCCCAGGACTAACCTTCCTCACCCTCCTCACCCCAGGACCCACCCTCCTCACCCTCCTCTGTTTGTTTGTTTTTAACTTCTTACCTCTACACTAAATATCCTTGTGTATCAAAGATCAAAACAATTCATTGATATGAATCGAAATTCGAGTTTCTCTCAAACCCTTGGTGTGGGGCGGAGGGCACAGGGAGGGAAGGGAGGAAGTTCAGCTTCCTGAGCCTGGTGGATAAAACAGTTCTTCAGTCGACTATGACACAGGCTGTTAAGAACTCGGATAACGTGATCTGATCACTACAAACATGTTAGATCAGTTATTCTTAGCTTTTCATAAACTAAAATACAAACACCAGTAGTATTTTATTAGTTTAGACACTTTAGATCAGGGGTGGGCAAACTTTTTGACTCGCGGGCCACAATGGGTTCTAAAATTTGACAGAGGGGCCGGGCCAGGAGCATTTGGAGGGAGTGTTTGGGCCGGATATACTAAAGCATTAAATGTAGTGTGTGCAAACCTCATAGCACAGTAAGAACACTACAACCCAATTTATTAACTGTCTTTCAAATGTGAAAAATAGCCCTTATCAGTTAATAAATTTGTCTCAAGGAATATGCAAGATATGGCATTTACATACTATTTTGCAGATACTGGGAGGAGGAAATGTAAATAGATTAAAATAACATACGCACTGTGATTTATCAAGATTGCGTCTGTTTTTAATACGTTTCAATCGAAGGTGCAAAGTTAAAGAATCAACATTTATTGAAAAATTGAATCACTTTCAACATTCAAAACGTATTATTACACAAAGAAATACTCAAGCTCAATAATACCTACTTGTGGTAAACTCCGCAAAATCATGGATGGATTGTCCTGACCGCGCGTTCTACAAACTCGCCACGGACGCCCTCGCCTTCACGCGCAAACAGTACACGTGTATCGTTGCCAAGCACACAGACATAGGCTGTATTAAATATCCTACCTGCAGCTGAAAATTTAAATTTAAATTAAGAGCGATGTGCGGCGTGTTAATTAAGCTACTGTACCGCTGCTGTGCGTAAATGCGCAGAAGGGCTTAATGGTGACGTGAAACGAAGTGAAAATTAAAGTGAAATAAAGAGAAATACGTGCCACTCCAACAACGGTCAATGTGTTGAGTGCGCCATCTATTGGGGAAACGTGGGCATTGCAGGGAAAGGGGGAAAAAAGGAGGTTTTTACTATAATTTGGACAAGTTCGGCGGGCCGGATTAAAAAGCCCAATGGGCCGTATGTGGCCCGCGGGCCTTAGTTTGCCCATGTCTGCTTTAGATGATCCAATAGTTTCTGTCCCAGCTTTGATAAGTCCATTAGCATTTGTGATCAAAAGTGCATTTGCTGAGGTTAAAACTAACTTGAACTTGTGTCACTGAGCTTTAGTGAACGTTGTTGTTTTTAAAACGGTGAGAGACAAACAGCAAATGAGCTAAAGACATTTCTAAAGACACCTACAAATGTCTTCTTCTGAAACACCAAGAGCCCCCACAGCTGGAGCAGAGCGGAGGGAGCTGCGCAGGAGGAAGAGGAGGAGCTGACCAGTGCAGGACACCACGCTCTGAAACAGGAACAAACCCAGGAGGCTCTGCACTGTTTCAAAGGAGCCTGAAGGCAACCGGGTTTCCTCCGGTTTCTCCGACCTCCAGAAACATGCGGCTCAGGACCAACACCTTCCGGTATCGACTCCGATGTCCGATCCCAGTATCGGTTCGGATCAGGGCCGTGCTGGGACCGCGGCCCGGGAGTTTGATCATTTAGGACGGCCCACTTTCCCCTGGAGCTTCAGCTCGTTCAGTTTGTGGGACACTTTCTCTTTTCACATCTGGACCTAATATCTCACAGTCAGGACCGAGTTAAGAATATATGTGTACACACCGGTCACTAACGATTCTCTCTTTCAGTCCCGCCTTTTTTCTGTCACTTCTTTTAGATTTCAGTTTCGTGGTGTAAGTTTCCCCAACACACGTTTCCATCGGGACGACAGGTGTAAATCCGCGCCCGCTTTAAACGATTGTGATTCATATAAATAAATAATGAATCTTAAGGTCATTATCGTCTCTCCTTATTCTATTCTACATTTGGTTATTTTGGACAGTCCCACCGTCGCCCCTTCATTCTCCTCCTCGGGCACAATCTGTCGGGACGCCCCCCTGCCCCGCCCCCTGCACCCCCCCCTCCCGCTCTCCTCCACCTGTCGGACAATAGCTCCACATTGTTTCTGTCGTCTTTTATGGTTTTTTACCAAAGATCCACCCAGAGCATTGTGCTTTTTGTAACTTCTTCCTTTTCAAAACCTCGGCCACTCCCCCCGCCCCCCCCCGTTGCCCCCCCCCCCCCCCCCTCCTCAGCTCCGCTTATAAAAGTCCTGGGCAAAAAAACCTCCGCGATGAGACGCCTGCGAGTCGCACGGAGCGAGCGCTGACTTTACTCAAACTTTATGAGTTCATTTTAATTGGT
Organism: Proterorhinus semilunaris; assembly: GCA_021464625.1. NCBI lineage: Eukaryota > Metazoa > Chordata > Actinopteri > Gobiiformes > Gobiidae > Proterorhinus > Proterorhinus semilunaris. The sequence goes on from CM038352.1 coordinate 3,477,035, forward strand.
TTCAGAAGTAGAGCTAACTCAACTTTGCAGAATTGATTGGAAAACGGAATTCAAGTCAGCGCGAAGAGGCGGCTTTCTACTTCACGACTTAGAGTATTTGCAGTAGTTCAAAGTATTAGTAGCATCATCAGCAGTAGAAGTAGAAGTAAAGGTAAAAGTAGTAGTAGAAGCTGAAGTATCTTGAAATAAGGTTGGAGAGTGGTATTTGCAGTAGTCACAGTGGTAGAAGTGGTCAGGATGTCCCGGGACGTCCCCGTGTCGCTGTGGTGCGAGGAGGCGGCAGACGCTCAGACTCTTTCGGAGGCGGATGATGGAGAGGAGCTCAGGACCCCGGCCCGCGCTGAGACCCCCGCCCCGGGCCCCTGGGAGGTGCCGGCCGCCTGGGACCCCGCGGTGCTGGGGCACAGGGCGGTGCAGAGGCTGCTGCAGCTGGAGCAGAGGTACGCCCCGTCCCTGCTGTACGTGGGGCTGATGCAGAGCGAGCCGCAGCGCAGGGAGCAGCTCGTCAAGTTCGCCATGGAGGTCAGCGCTTTACAAAAACTTTATCACATTTACAGTACACACTGAGGCCATGGAGGTCAGCGCTTTACAAAAACTTTATTTATCACATTAACAGTACACACTGAGGCCATGGAGTCAGCACTTTACAAAAACTTTATTTATCACATTTACAGTACACACTGAGGCCATGGAGGTCAGCGCTTTACAAAAACTTTATTTATCACATTTACAGTACACACTGAGGCCATGGAGGTCAGCGCTTTACAAAAACTTTATTTATCACATTTACAGTACACACTGAGGCCATGGAGGTCAGCGCTTTACAAAAACTTTATTTATCACATTAACAGTACACACTGAGGCCATGGAGTCAGCACTTTACAAAAACTTTATTTATCACATTTACAGTACACACTGAGGCCATGGAGGTCAGCGCTTTACAAAAACTTTATTTATCACATTTACAGTACACACTGAGGCCATGGAGGTCAGCGCTTTACAAAAACTTTATTTATCACATTTACAGTACACACTGAGGCCATGGAGGTCAGCGCTTTACAAAAACTTTATTTATCACATTAACAGTACACACTGAGGCCATGGAGTCAGCACTTTACAAAAACTTTATTTATCACATTTACAGTACACACTGAGGCCATGGAGGTCAGCGCTTTACAAAAACTTTATTTATCACATTAACAGTACACACTGAGGCCATGGAGGTCAGCGCTTTAGAAAAACTTTATTTATCACATTTACAGTACACACTGAGGCCATGGAGGTCAGCGCTTTACAAAAACTTTATTTATCACATTTACAGTACACACTGAGGCCATGGAGGTCAGCGCTTTAGAAAAACTTTATTTATCACATTTACAGTACACACTGAGGCCATGGGGAGGTCAGGACTAACTTAAAGGTGCATTATGCAACTTTTTATGCAAGAAAAGTTTGTGTGTATTTGGCGTTGTTTGTTGTAGATTTTACAGTTATTGGCAACAGGGTGTCAGTTTAATACAATCGTCATGTGGACCAGTCATACAGCCGCTGGGTCACTACAAGGTCAAAGACACACACATGATGCTTTTAGATTTGGGTAAAGCCAAACTGGAGAATATGTGGTCGGTTCAGAGATTAAGACTGAGGGACATCTGTGTTACTTTCTAAATCTCTCTCTCTGTCCCGTCAGGTTTGCTCAGACCGTGGCTGTGAGGAGCAGGTCTTCCCCCTCTCCGTGTCTCTGCTGGACAGGTTCCTGAGCGCGTCGCTGTCCGTCCCCGCGGCGCCGCTCGGCCTCATGGCGGCCTGCGTCCTCGTGGCGTCCAAACTGTCGGAGTGCGACACGCTGGCCGTGGACACGCTCTGCGCCGCCGCCGAGTACGGCTTCAGCTCCAGGAGCCTCAGGGTGAGTTCAGTTCAGCACAGACTGCAGTCACACTGGCCCCGGGGCAGGCTGAGGGGAGCACGGCTGCTCATCTGTGTCAAAGGCGGACTCTCTGGCGGACTATAAACATATTTATCACACAATGAAGTCAAGTCTAATATGGATTGTTCAGTAGAAATGGAAAAACAGCACTCGTTGCTAACGTTAGCATACATAGCATGACGCTAACGTAGCTTCCTGGTTAACATTGCCCATTTTTTAAGTACTGTATCATCTGCATTTAACCCAAGCGTCTGTGCTCCTGGGGCGACCCGTCAGGAGCCCATCTCCAGATCTAGAGCTGGTGTAAAGGTTTTAAACTACCCCCCATTTCAGGCTACCCCCTGGTCATTTGAAATCGATTTCAAGTTACCCCCGGGGGTAGGATGAACGCGATTTCTTACCTTAGCCCTAACCTTATATATTGGAGTTTACAAGCTAACCCTAAGGCAAGGCAAGGCAAGTTTATTTGTAGAGCACAATTCATACACAAGGCAATTCAAAGTGCTTCACAGTTGCATAAAATTACAAGAAAACAGATCAAATCAATCATTAAAACATAAAAATGAATCAATGACAGTAAAAGGCAAGAGTGCAGATAAAATACTTTCAGTTTCTATATGCTCGGGTAAAAAGAGCTGTTTTCAGCCTGGATTTGAACATTGTCAGAGTTGAGGCCTGTCTCACATCCTCATGAAGACTGTTCCAGATTTTAGCTTTAGCCTCACCGTGTTTAGTCCTGACTCTGGGAACCACCAGGAGACCCCTCCCTGAAGTTCTCAGGGCCCGAGATGGTTCATACGGCTCTAACATGTCAGAGATGTACTTTGGTGCTAAACCATGAAACGACTTGTACACAAGCAGAGCTGTTTTAAATTCTATTCTCTGAGTGACAGGAAGCCAGTGCAGAGACCGGAGCACTGGACTAATATGGTGGTATTTCCTGGTTCTTGTCAGGACTCGAGCAGCAGCGTTCTGGATGTTCTGCAGCTGTCTAACAGCTCGTTTAGAAAGGCCAGTGAGCAGCCGTTACAGTCGTCTAACCTGCTGGAGACAAACGCATGGATGAGTGTCTCCAAGTCTGGTTTTGACACTATTCCTCTGATCTTAATGTTTTTCAGATGGTAAAAAGCTGATGATGTTATTGCTTTAATGTGGCTGTTTAAGTTCAGGTCTGAGTCCATGATTACTCCGAGATTTCTAACCTGATTTTTTGGTTTTAGAGAGAGAGACTCAAGGTGACTGATAACACTTTGTCTTTGTGTCTGTGGGCCAAAAACAATGATCTCAGTTTTGTCTGAGTTTAGTTGGAGAAAGTTGTTTTGCATCCACAAACTGATCTGTTCGATGCAGTGACAGAGAGTATCTACAGGCCCCTGTTCACCTGCCGTCAGTGACACGTAGATCTGAGTGTCATCTGCGTAGTTATGGTACGACACATTGTTGCTGTTTATTAGCTGACCCAATGGAAGCATGTACAAGTTGAATAAGAGGGGTCCCAAGATTGACCCCTGGGGGACTCCACAGGTCATGGAAATTTTGTCTGAGACACAGTTGCCAATTTCGACAAAGTACGTCCTATCCTCCAGATAGGACTTGAACCAGTTTAGCGCAGTACCAGAGATTCCCACCCAGTTTTCTAACCTGTGAAGTAAGATCCCATGGTCCACTGTGTCAAAGGCAGCGCTCAGGTCCAGCAGAACTAAAACTGAGACCTTACCTGCGTTGGTGTTCATACGGATATCATTTGTCACCTTGATCAGAGCTGTCTCAGTGCTGTGGTGGGGCCTAAAACCTGATTGGAAAGTATCAAACACATTTTTAGATAGGAGAAAGTAAGTGAGCTGTTGATATATTACTTTCTCCAGGACTTTTCCTAAGAATGGTAGGTTTGATATGGGCCGGTAGTTGTTCAGTATCTTGGGATCAAGGCTGCTCTTCTTTAGAAGAGGCTTAATGACCGCGGTTTTCAGAGCCTTTGGAAATGCTCCAGTCTCAAATGAAATGTTGACTAACTGAACAAGTTGTGGTAACAAGCCGGTCAGCACAGACTTCAGAAATCTAGTGGGTAATTCATCAAGGCAGCATGTGCATGAACTCAGACCGGAGATAACCTCTTCCATTGTTTTGTCAGTAACAGGTGTGAAATGTGTCAGCTCAAGGTGTTTATCTGGTGGCAGGGTTGCTATTTGTGTTGCTGAAATTATGGCATTTTTAATGCCTTGGACTTTGTCATAAAAAAATATTGCAAACTCATTGCACTTAGATGTAGAGATTAGTTCTAAGGGCAGTGAAACTGGAGGGTTAGTTAATCTGTTTACTGTGGAAAACAGAACGCGAGAATTGTTTCTGCAGTTTGCGATGATTTTAGAGAAGTACATCTCCCTTTCTCCACGCAAAATCTGGTTGAACTCACAAAGCACTTCTTTGTATATCTCAAAATGAACCTGGAGCTTTGACTTGCGCCATTTCCGTTCGGCTTTTCGGCACTCCCTTTTCTGTGCCCTGACCGAATCTTCACTTCTCCAAGGTGCCCTTTGTCTATTGTTAACCATTTTAACCTTGACAGGAGCAATAGTATCCAAAACATTTAAGACGCTTGATGTGTAAGAGTCCAACAGATTATCAACATTAGAACATGGAGGATTTTCAAATCTGATCATTTCCATAAACTGTGTCCTTGTTGTATCATTTATGTGTCTTCTCTGAATAACTACAGGCCCGACCTCTGGTTTGGATGTAACAGACAGGTCAAAGAAGACACAAAAATGATCAGACAAAGCAACATCAACAACACTCACATTTGATATATTAACACCTTTTGTAATAACTAGATCTAGAGTGTGGCCTTTGTTGTGAGTCGCTTCACTCACGTGCTGAGTTAAACCAAACATTTCAAGAACAGCTCTAAGTTCTCTTGCATGCCTGTCATTGGTCACATCCACATGCACATTAAAATCACCTGAAATAACTAAACAATCAAAATCAGTCAGTATAAATGAAAGTAATTCAATAAAATCTTCAATAAAACAATTCTGTGGTGGTTTGTAAATAGTCATATAAAGTATGGAAGATTGTTTTATCTCCATTTTGAAAGACACATACTCAAATGATTGAAAAACCCCAAATGACAATTTGTGGGTGACTATATTGTCCCTGAATATGGCACAGACACCCCCGCCCCTTTGGTTTTGGCGTGTTTCAGACACAAAATTGAAATTTGATGGACTACACTCAATCAAAACTGCGTTTCCAGTGTTTTTGTCAAGCCATGTTTCAGTTAAAAACATAAAGTCTAGATTATAAGAGGAAATAAAACTATTTATTAACAAGGACTTGTTTTTTAATGATCTGACATTGAGTACAGCATGTTTGAGATTTATCTGTGTTTGAGTGGATGGAATCTTTTTGCAAGGGATATGGATTAGAGTTCTTTGATTGGACGGTCTGACTGTCCCTCTCTTATCTAATCTAAGTTGTTTGACAGTACTAATTGTTTCAGAAGAACACACTTCCTTTGTGGACCTCTGGTTGGTTTTGAGTTTGCTGTGCATGGTAGCAACGCAGAGGCCCCTAATGTCCTAGACAGCAGCAGTGACGCTGCTAGAGCTTACCTTAGCCCTAACCTTATATAGTGGAGTTTACAAGCTAACCCTAAGCTTACCTTAGCCCTAACCTTATATATTGGAGTTTACAAGCTAACCCTAAGCTTACCTTAGCCCTAACCTTATATATTGGAGTTTACAAGCTAACCTTACCTTAGCCCTAACCTTATATAGGGGAGTTTACAAGCTAACCCTAACCTTACCTTAGCCCTAACCTTATATAGTGGAGTTTACAAGCTAACCTTACCTTAGCCCTAACCTTATATAGTGGAGTTTACAAGCTAACCCTAACCTTACCTTAGCCCTAACCTTATATAGTGGAGTTTACAAGCTAACCTTACCTTAGCCCTAACCTTATATAGTGGAGTTTACAAGCTAACCTTACCTTAGCCCTAACCTTATATATTGGAGTTTACAAGCTAACCCTAAGCTTACCTTAGCCCTAACCTTATATATTGGAGTTTACAAGCTAACCTTACCTTAGCCCTAACCTTATATAGGGGAGTTTACAAGCTAACCCTAACCTTACCTTAGCCCTAACCTTATATAGTGGAGTTTACAAGCTAACCTTACCTTAGCTCTAACCTTATATAGGGGAGTTTACAAGCTAACCCTAACCTTACCTTAGCCCTAACCTTATACAGTGGAGTTTACAAGCTAACCTTACCTTAGCCCTAACTTTATATAGTGTAGTTACAAGCTAACCCTAACCTTACCTTAGCCCTAACCTTATACAGTGGAGTTTACAAGCTAACCTTACCTTAGCCCTAACTTTATATAGTGTAGTTACAAGCTAACCCTAACCTTACCTTACGGAGTCTGTAAAGGTTTAGGTCGTTTGGTGAAATAATAGTTTGTTGGATACGTGGCGGTGGTTTTGCGGCGGTGAAGTCTGTAAATGTTTTGTCGTTGTGTTTTCCAGGAGATGGAGCGCGTGGTGGTGGCGACGCTCCACTGGGACGTGGCCTCCGTCACGCCTCAGGACTTCCTGCCGCACTTCCTGTCGGCGGCGCTGAGCTCGCCGTCGGCCACGCTGCGCCGACACGCCGACACGCTGGCGGCGCTGTGCGTGTGCGACGCGCGCTTCCTGGGGGCCCCGCCCTCGCTGCTCGCCGCCGGGGCCCTGTGCTGCGCCCTGAAGGGACTGGGCACCCACGGGCCCCTGGAGCTGGGCCTGGTCACGGAGAGGCTCGCCCACCTCTGCCAGAGCGACCCGGTGAGAGCGGCACACGCCACAAATCAAATATGAGCTGATGTTTGTGTAGTGTTTTGGCATTAACCCACACCTGACCTGAGCAGTTTCTCTAGTTTGGCTTTACCCAAACCCTAAAAGTGTAAAAAAAAGATGTAAAGGAGGATGAAAACGCCACAGAAAAGTTCCAAAAAAGGCTCCAAAGTGAAAAAAAAAAAAAAGGACACTCTAAACAATAGAGAACACTGTGCAGATGTGCTGTCAATGCCAATGGCTCACAACAGGGGAGAGTGTTTGTCCCTGCTTTGTTTCCATACTGTGATTAACTTGGGCACGATTTTCCTGTTTTTTATTTGTACTTTCTATTTCAATTCTTAAAGCTGGGCAGATACAACCCGATTTTTTGCCCGATTTTGCTGAATAATTAAAAATGTTAAGTCACAGTGAGTCTTCTCGAGTCGTGGCAAGTTGAAGACGGCGGCACAGAGTCGTAGTGTGGAGGGTCATGACTGGACTCGTAAAAAATGTAAATTCATTAAATGTGACTCGCTGCTGCCCCCTGTGGTGTCCCCAGGCCGTGCTGCAGTGCTGCGCTGAGATGATCGAGCTGGTTCTCCGCGAGCGTTTGAGCGGCGGGCTGCAGAGCGCTCCGTCGGAGAAGGAGGAGGAGCTGACGGAGCCGCCGCGGCCCGGGACGCCGGCGGACATGACGGAAATCGACTTTTAACAGACTTTATTTACAGAAAAAAGATATTTCCCCCGATCATTCAGAGCAACGTTCGAACTTCGCCTCTGGTCACGAGCGTTTAGTTTTTCGCTGAAGTTTCCAAATGCGACTCTCGTCCGGTCTCAGAACAGGACAATAGTTAGTGAAGGACAGAGGTCAATTTACTTGAGTAGAGTTTATGAGGATCTGTACTTTACTCAAGAACCTACTTTTACTCCACTACATTTGAAAGATAGATACAATACTTTCCACTGCACTAGATTTCTATAAAGGCTCCAAAGTAAAAAAAAAATAAGCAAAGTTGGCCACATATTTTGGCCTATTTTAAGCCTTATAATGAACAGTAGAGGGCGCTGTGCAGATGTACTGTCAATGCCAGTGTCTCACAACAGGGGAGAGTGTTTGTCCCTGCCTTGTTTCCGTACTGTGATTAACGTGGGCACGATCTCCACATACTTTCTCTTTCAATACTTAAAGCTCAGCACACACTTACGATTCGTTTCGAGTTAGAGCAGTCGACGTTGCAATATGTGTATTCTCGAGTAGCTTTTACTAGTTTAGATTTATTTATTGGACCTCTGTGATTTGACATGTTTGAATTTAAGATGAGGAGACGTATGCAAACGACTTTTTTTGCGTGGCTTTTTACCTTTTTATAATGTTGTTCCTTTTGTCGACTGCACTTCATTCACGCAGTTTCGAGATATCCTGTTGCACTTGGTCATTTCTTCAGATGGATTTCCTGGATTATGCAGCGAAAAGCTAAACATGGAACTGTCGTCTGCATTTTAAAGCCCTTCATCGACCTGCTCTGAGACGTTCTAACCTGTGTTTATCACGACGGTTTATCATCATGCCGTTAGCACAAAAAAAAACGGAGGCTTGAATATTGTTTTTAGCATTTTATTTCCAACCAAACACTGACAGCAGCTCCTCTTTCCACACACAAAAATGACACGTTGTAATATTATATTTATTTACTGTTTTATGTATTTGTGACGTTCAGCCGAGTGTAGCTGAAAAAAAAAAACACCTCATTGTGATTTATTTATTTGAACTTTATTTATTCGTTTGAACTGGTTTGAAACGTGCCATATCGTTGTTATTTGCGTATCTGTTTGTGGATTATTTTATAAACTTTACGGTGATGCTTATTTATGACTTTAATTTATTGTGACGTGCAATTGCTGTGGCGTTTGTTTGGTGTTATTTATTATTTTGCCGGGAAAACGGCTTCACGTCTGTGCCTTTTTAAACATGTATTTTAAAAGGCAACGACATTTTTCAAAATAAAATTAATCTGTAAATAATTATCGTCCAGAGACTGTGTTTTAGTTTATTTTCCAATAAATGAGAAATAACAAACTAACAAACAAATCAACTAACTAACTAACTAGCTAAACAACTAACTAGCTAACTAACTAACCCACTAGCTGACTAAATGACTGGCTAACTAACGAGCTAACTATCTAGCATGTTAATGTGCTGACTAACTAACTAGCAAATTAACTGTAAAATGTAACTAGCCCACAATCATTTATATATTATATATGTATATATATATACACACACACACACACACTAATCTCCAAGTGGAAATATAAAACAATACATTTTTGTTTTAAGTTTATGATTTTCAGCTCAATGAATAAAAATAAAACATGCAAAATAAAGACAGACCGTCCATAACGTCAAGTGCCGCTCTCTGTGGTTTTGTTTTGCCCGTGTTTTTATATTTTTGTCATTCAATGTTTATTTTTTCACTTGTGTTTTTATGTAGCGCTGATGCAAAGTATACTCTAAAAATAAACTTTGATCGATTGAAGATATTTATGTATTTATTTTAGGGCTGTCAAAGTTAGGGTTTGGACACACGATTAATTTTTATTAATAGAGATTAATGGTACGGTACTAGAAGCTGTTGGGCTTCTCTCATAGAATTATGAAACTGTGAATATTTGGTAAATGAAATGTGAGCAAATGCTTTTAGTGTTATCGGCCAAGTTTTAATAATGAGTTACGAGTGTAATTATATATATATATTTTTAAAAGAACTGCGATAAAATAATAATAATAATAAAACACACTGACAGCACAATTTTTTTGTTTTTGTTTTGCTGGTGGTATTCTTCATGTATTACTATGAGTATTATTTATTTACTTTTATTTTGTCGTACGCATTTTCCTCCCGCGCCTGCTACTGACGTCATCTTTAGCCGACGCGGACAGTCGCCGCAGAACGCAGCGGATCAGGCAGCGACGCAAACAGGTACGACACCAGCGCGCGGTCAGCTTTAAAACACGCTTTTACGGAGACACGTGAATTTGCAGCCGTGTTTTTTTCTAACGGTGTCCGTAGAGGGACGCGTAAACCTGCGAACAAGAATGTTTTGAACCGGTGCGCATTAGTATTATTGCTGGTTAATGGCTGAGAGAGTGTAGCGTCATGCCTGCACGAAGCGGATATCCGTGTTTTATTAAACAAATGCCATGCAAATGTTGTTATTCAGCTGGTGTTTTGTTTCAGAGAGCGGGTTTTATAAAGATGCCCTCACTGTAATTGGGTTAAATCGGGGACATGGACGTATGTGGCTGTCGAAGATGCTGCAGTGGTCTCTTATTTAAAACGCTGTCTTTGTTTTCCCCAATGTCTAAACAGACTTGTAATGTGGAAACTCCTCTGCTCCACCTGACATTCTCCTTCACCCTCTTCCTTTTGGGCCTCCTGCTTCCTGCTGCTCTTCACCTCAGCATCCTGACGTACTCTGCGTCAGCTCCGTCACGTTTTCCTACTGTTGTCCCCCTCTATGTTGTTGTCCCCTCTATGCTGTTGTCCCCCCTCTATGACCCTCTTCTCGCTCCCTCTTGTTAGTGCTCAGGTAGTTGATCCTTTGCCCGTGCTTTGTCTCGCAGAGGCAGGATGGAGCTCGCGAGGCGTTGGCTGCTGCTGATGCTGTCCGTGTGCGCCACAGTTCACTCTGTTCCTCTGGACCGCAACCAAGTCAAGCAGGAGCCCAAAGAGGAGCCGCCGGAGGAGAACATGGTACACACAACATTCACCGGGTTTTCACGCAGGACAACGTAGTTCTTTGTCAGAATAATATAGTAGAAAAAGGTCGAAGTAATTGAAAGATTGCCCAGACAAACTCGAGCAAAACAAAAGACACTTCGTCGTCCAAACTAAAGCTAGAACTGAACTGAACCCAATTCCAAAGAAGAGCTGGTCTCACCTGGGCAGAACAAAAGGCTAAATACCTGATGTATTTTGTTTTTGTGTTTGTGTTTTTATTCTGGCGACTTGTTCCAGGACACGGGGCTTTACTACGACCGGTACCTGCGCGAAGTCATCGAGGTTTTGGAGACCGACCCGCACTTCAGGGAGAAACTGCAGACGGCGAATACAGAGGACATCAAGGTCAGTGCAGTTCACTCTCCAATATATCGATTTCCCGATATATCGCGATATTTTGCGGGACGATACGATACTTTTAATTCCGATATAGATACTTTTGATGACGTCATGCATATTAATGAGCAACGTCATGCATACTAATGAGGCGGAAGTGCTCCATTGTTTTCAGTCACTAGAGGCCGATTATGATCAAGAATTCAGCCAGACCAGCAGGGGGCAGCACTACAGTTTTAAGCACTTGGACCAAACACTGTCACACAAATGCATTACTTTTAATGATAGTTTGTATAATAAGCGAATTCGGCATCGCGCTGCGCGCAAAGTATGCTGTTCCGGGTCAAAGGTAAGCGCTACCCAAAAATGTAAACATGGCCGAGTCTGACAAAGATATTTAATATTTTGAGCGTTGTAAAGTGGATGTTTTAAAAGAATATTGTAAAAGACGCGGACACAGTGTTACTGGGAAGAGGAAGAAAGAACTGGTGGCCCTCGCTTGGGCATTGTCATTTCAAAAAGCGCCTATAGTTTTAACAAAACAGCAGGAACGAGAGGCTGTCAACCTTGATTATATATCTCTGCTCGAGATCGATGTTGACAGTTGTCAGATGACAATTCCAGATCCCTTGCAGCTGAGAGAAGGTTGGGAGAACGAGTCGACAGCAGTAAATAAATGGCCCCCCTGCATGTACATAGATATAAATAACTATCTGACTCGCAAGGACGAGCAAAACTTGCTAACAAGACTTGCTAACGACTATAAAGAAGGTAACTTAATGTTAGCACTTTGTTCTACCACTCCACATTTATACTAACTTCCCCAATCCCTTTATATATTAACTGATTTAAATTATACATTTGAAATGGACGCAAACAAACCCCGAAACCTGCTGGGTTAGAGACACCTCTCTAACATATACACCACAATATAACATTTATATACTAGTTTACTAGTTAGCTTTAATGTACAGTATATGTCAAACTTACTAATTTAATCCATGCGGCACGACGTTCTGGATCTTTTCTTTCAGTAGGAAATGGAATGAGTACGTATGGCGGGTCGCATATACAACGTGAGGTTCCTTTATTGCACTCGTGAACAGGGCAACACTCTTTCATCCACTTATTAAGCTTACGTGTACCGTTGGAACAGCCAGACACTGAACAATGGGACCCTGGCATATTGCCTTAAAACGACCTTAAGCAAAGTAAATGCCTAAAAGTCCGTATAAGTTGCCGGTTGTTCCGCTAGACAGTGGCTTTGTTGACACGCTGGGTATTGGTGAACTCTGACCCGGATATATTGACCCGGGAATCGCGCATGCGTACTGATAATGCTGATTTGGCTTATTATATAGAAGATTAATTTGTGGTTGATTTATTACTTTTTAAACAGGACTGTGGTTTCTTTATTTAAATGTAAATGAAGTCGCTGACAGATCTATAGACCCAGTGAGTAAGTCGGGGATCATTTATAAAAGTGGTACAAAGCACATGAAAAGAAATGTAAATGATGATTATCGTGATGTATCGTAGCTTATTTTTGTGCAATATATCGATTATCGCAGTATCGGCGTATCGTGAGATAATCGTTATCGTGAGCCATGTATCGCGTGTCGTATCGAATCGTGAGGGACCCAGAGGTTCCCGCCCCTGCTCTCCAAGGTCCGAAGTTCAGTTCCCTCTGGTTTCCCCCATCACACTGAAACACTCCCAGCAGTATGACGCAGGATTGTGGACAGAGGTCCTGCTCGACTTTAAGAACATGTTGGTGGAGGCCTAGCAGCTCCTATGCTGTGTTCATGTGACCCTCCAGAACTGGGGAAAACATATTTTTTTTCCCTCCAAAATGCACATATAAATAAATAAATAAATTTTTTATTGTATTTTTTCTTCGTTGACCGTCTTTGCTACAGTTGTGTTGACCGTGATTTCTGCTTTGTGGGATTATTAAAATCCGCATGAATCAGTATTCCCTGATAAAGAACAGGTTTCATGAGCCTTTGTGTTTGGGCAGAACGGGCGCCTGAGTAAAGAGCTGGACCTGGTCGGGCATCACGTCCGGACCCGCCTGGACGAGCTGAAGAGGCAGGAGGTGTCCCGGCTACGGATGCTGCTCAGGGCCAAAATGGACAGCGCCAACACTCAGAGTAAGAGCCGCACTTTTTCAAATCGTCCTGAGACGAATCTGGTGCAAACGTGATGAATGTGTAATTTATAGAGCGGTACCTTTTTTAAATGACTCATTTGAATAGTCGTAGAAACAAAGTTGTATTTGTCAAATAGTATTTGTACGAGAAAAGATCCCGTTATTATACACGTGTTCAAATCTCTTTTTCAGTCGTAGTATCGGATCAAATGATCACATGACGATCTAAGATTCTTTTGAAATGGCCACAGCAGCAGATGCAGAAATGTGAGGCGTTTAGGCCAGATGGAGGAGAGCGAGAGTCTGTCAATCACTGCATCAATCGATCAATAAGACACAGAGACATGTTTGGTATCCACGTGTAGCAGGAAAGGCTGTGACCGAGATGACGCTGTGATCCAAATATGGTCGTTTCCTGTGTGGGAGACAGAGCGGCTAAAGACGGGAGGAATATCCACAGGGCGCATATGCAGACAGAGGGACTAAACTGTGTTTAAAATGTGTTTGTTTCCCTGTGTCTCGTCTGCTGCAGATCTACAGATGGACCACACGTCGCTGCTCAAACAGTTCGAACATCTGGACCCACACAACACGAACACCTTCGAGGCCAAGGACCTGGAGCTGCTCATCTCCACGGTAACGCCCCGTCTCCGCGGTAACGCTGTGGGGCGCCTTTAGCGACGTCCTCTCTCTGTGATCGCAGGCGACCAAGGACCTGGAGAACTACGACGCCGAGCGGCACGAGGAGTTCAAACGCTACGAGATGCTGAAGGAGCACGAGCGCAGGGAGTACCTGAGGGGCCTGGACCAGGAGAAGAGGGAGGAGGAGGAGAAGAGGCTGCAGGAGCTGAAGGACAAGCACCGGCAGCATCCCAAAGTCAACGCTCCGGTAAGAGAGGGAGGAGGGGAGGAGCAGGAGGAGGAGGAGGAGGGGAGGAGGAGGAGCAGGAAAAGGAGGAGAAGAGGCTGCAGGAGCTGAAGGACAAGCACCGGCAGCATCCCAAAGTCAACGCTCCGGTGAGGAGGAGGAGGGAGGAGGAGAAGAGGGGAGGAGGGGGAGGAGAGGGGAGGAGGAGGAGGAGGGGGGAGAGAGAGGGGAGGAGGAGGAGGAGAGAGAGGAGGGGGAGGAGGAGAGAGGGGAGGAGGAGGAGAGAGGGGAGGAGGAGGAGAGAGAGAGGGGAGGAGGAGAGAAAGGAGGAGGAGAGAGAGAGGAGGGGAGGAGGAGAGGGGGACAGAGAACCGTCACTTTATTCTGCTGTAGCCAATGAGAGGTCTACATGGGCTTATGCTTTGGATCGTTGTCCTGTTGGAGCGTCCCATGCGCAGCTTCTAGGCTAAGTGACAGGAAGCCAGTGCAGAGACCGGAGCACTGGACTAATATGGTCGTATTTCCTGGTTCTTGTCAGGACTCGAGCAGCAGCGTTAAATGTTATGGTTATGGCCAGAAAGTCCCATTTTGGTTTCATCATTCCAAACGACATTGTTTCAGAAATGTTGAGGTTTGTCTCTGTGCTGTTGGGCATATTGTAAGTGGGTACTTCCTCCTGGAGACTTCACCGTGCAGCACATGTATCATATCTCTAACCGCGCTGCTCGTCGTGTCCAGGGCAGTGTGGACCAGCTCAGGGAGGTCTGGGAGGAGACGGACGGACTCGACCCCAAAGAGTTCAACCCAAAAACCTTCTTCAAACTCCACGGTGAGTTGAACCAGAGTCCATCCCCCCGGTGACCTTCACTGCTCCCCTGAGTCTGATGTTCTTTTCCTCACAGACACCAACGAGGACGGGGTTCTGGATGAGCAGGAACTGGAGGCGCTCTTCACTAAAGAGGTACCGCACCGTTGGCCGAGTGGTCTCAGGTCGTATTGTGAATCTGAATGTGTTTATCGAAGCTGGAGAAGGTGTACGACCCGAAGAACGAAGAGGACGACATGCTGGAGATGGAGGAGGAGCGTCTGAGGATGAGGGAGCACGTCCTGAACAACGTACGGGCGCCAAACGTCCCCGAGCCACGCCACCCGAACCCCCGTAACCCTGCGCTCTCCCCCCGCAGGTGGACCTGAACCGGGACCGCGTGGTGAGTCTGGACGAGTTCCTCAAATCCACCGAGAAGAAGGAGTTCAGTCAGTCCAAAGAGTGGGAGGTGAGGCCACAGCGACCTGTGATGAACCTATGGACTCCATAACCCAGACTCCAGACTGAAGTCCAAACCTTCGCTCCTGAACCTCTGCTTTTGAAACGAGCTCTTACACACGAGTGATTTAAATGAAAAAAAGATCCCAGCTTTGATTAGCCGCTGTTAGCATTAGCATACGACCATTAGCATTAGCATACTGCTGTTGATTTGATTTTAATATTTTATTTCGAGCTACACAACACAGGCACAAAAGCGAGAGAAAAAATAAAATTTTAGCTCAAAAAGGAGTGGGAAGAAGACGAGCTTATTGACTCCCACCCCCCATTCCTATACGTGTCACGGGTTCGTTTCCCGATGCTTCCAAAATGATGGAAAGGTCGAAGGTTTCGCACCACAGGCTTTTATTTTCCAGTGATAAGTGGAATGAAAAGAAAGTATTTACAGACTCTCAGGACTTGCACCAGCCACACGGTGCACCCTCGTGCGCTACAACGGGGGGAACCAGTCTTTAGCAGAGGGACATGAGCGCGGCCCGTGAGGGGGGGGGGACAGTCAGGGGAAAGAGTGAGCTCACTCCCGGGCCATGGGGGAGAAAAAGGCACACGGGGTCTGAGTGACGAGGGAGTTACTGGCGTCCCGTCACAAAACTTAAATAATAATGTAGTTTCAACAATAACAATGATTAGTCCTTATTGTCTGAACTAATCAATTAAGTTGGTTACACATTAAGTCAACATCCACAGTATGTTACACTTTATAACAAGTGTATCATTTTGATTTATTTATTGGTTTATTTGGTCGAAACAGTGCATGTTAATGGGTCTCATGCATGTAAACAAGCCACTCCGGATTGTAGCCTTGGGCTAATTTGCGTCCGTTGTCCCCCATGCGCACTCTCTCAAACACTCTCATTCATCCTGGCCTATTGTACATGTTTTTAGTGGTAGGGGAAACCGGAGTACCCGGAGGAAACCTACGCAGACACGGGGAGAACATGCAAACTCCACAGAAAGACCTCGTCCCTGGTGGGAATCGAACCTGGGACCTTCTAGCTGTGAAGCACGAGCTCTAACCACTGTACTACCGTGCCGCCCCCACCGTAACCATTGGCATACTGCCGTTAGCATTAGCATACTGCCGTTAGCATTAGCATACTGCCGTAACCATTAGCATACTGCCGTTAGCATTAGCATACTGCCGTAACCATTAGCATACTGCCGTTAGCATTAGCATACTGCCGTTAGCATTAGCATACTGCCGTAACCATTAGCATACTGCCGTTAGCATTAGCATACTGCCGTTAGCATTAGCATACTGCCGTTAGTGCAGAACACAGTATGCTAATGCTATCTAATTCTCCAGGCTCTGATCATTGCGTGTTTCTCAATCCTCCAGAGGGCGAGGAAGTTGTGGGAGGTCTCGTTTCAAAGCCACGACTTCGCTCTTTTACAATGCAAAGAAAAAACGGGAAGTCTTGCTCACTTTCGGTCCCGGAGACATCGGCTTTTTTCAGCACTAGATCTAAAATCCCCAAATATCGGCCTCGTGTATCAGTCGACCTCTAATGAAAACAAACAAAAAAGCGACAATAATGAGACAAAAGGCAAGAGCGACGACAACATCATTTTGGGAAAATATCAATGATATTATTCCACTGATCTTCTTCTCAAACTGTGGCTTCAGGACCTGCTCCCCGGATGTTCTCTGACCTTTGTTTTGTGATTCTGTGGCCGCAGACGCTGGACACGAAGCAGGTTTACACGGACGAGGAGCTGCTGCGCTTTGAGGCGGAGCTCCGGGACAAAGAGGAGGAGCTAAAGCGCCGCGCCGCCGCTTTACAGCAGGAGCAGGACATTCTGAAGGAGCGGGGCAAAGCGCTGGAGGCTCAGAGGAAGGAATACCAGCAGGTGAAGACAACGTCACTAACCCTGGTCTGAATAAATGTCGACGGCTTTTAGAAACCGTACAAAAGGAATCGAGTCTTTTCTGTCACAAACCTCTCACTGATTATTACTTTGATTCTGACTTTCTGATCCAGTAACGTGTGAAACGCTCTCCCGCAGGCCGTGTTGGAGATGTCCCAGAGGCAGAAGGGGCAGCAGCCTGAGGATGGGGCGCCCCCCGCAGGCCCCAACGGAGAACTGCAATTTCAGCCAGTGGCACAAAAGGACAAAGGTAAAAAGAGGAGATTTATATGAAGCGCTCCGGCTTTTACTGTGGACGTTAGATCCAAAATGTCCCTTTACAAAGTGGTCAATGAAACTCACCTTTTTTCAGTCTTTAATGGAGTTATTACAATTCAAAACCTTGTCTCGAGAAACATCATGGAAAAGAACTTTCCTTTGACAGTAAAGGAAATACTACTTTTATCTATAATCATTCAAAATGTTGTAAACAGGTTTTTTTCACTGGCACTTGTCAATCTCTAATTCCTGCCTGTTTATCGAGGTTCTAACCCTAAAAATAAGACTTATTCAAAACCTGAACAAGATCCAAAATCCCTCTGAGCAAATCTTTGTAATAAGTCACAAAATTAGAAATGCACCGATCCAGCTTTTTTGCTTCTGATACCGATACTGGAGGTTTGAGGATCTGCCGATATTAACCGATACCAAGAGACTTCCTTAAAAGTGAAAACGTGAATGTTCCTCTTCTCTCTTTTAAGATCAATGAAGGCTCAATCAATTATGGATTATATCTAGTAGACAAATAAAGCAGCTTTATTAATAAACTAATTTAACGAGGATCGCTGGGTTTTCGACACCAACCTTGGGACGGACTGTTTCACATTCGTATAAACGACTCCCATAAAGTGATCTGATCATTACGTTTCATTTCATAAACTGAAATACAATCACCACTTGTATTTTATTATGCTACTTTAAGTATTTCTATCATAGTTTCTGACCCAGCCTTGATTAGTTGTCGTTAGAGATTAGATTTTAGGCCTTTTCGGGCTTTGATCCCAGCGCTACAGAGAGAGCATCGCTATTCACGCTTTCTCTCAGGACAGCGTTTAATTTACAGCAGGTAAATAAAAAGTTTAGTTCCTCTTTGTGCGTGAGGAGGAGGAGGAGGAGAGAGACAGACGCTCACAGCCTGTGCTTTGCTTCTGCTGCTCGAGCGCTAGTTGCCGCTAGCTTTAGCATGCTGTTGCTAGCCGCAGAATTTCGAGCGGTGAATCAAAAATACTTTTGCGGATTCTAAAAATAACTCTGTGATTGACTTCCTGGGTTCTAAGCTTCAAAACGACATGCGTGTCCATGTTCACTGAGATGTAGTCGTTGAAAGTTGTGTTTTCAAGTATCGGATATTTGTAGCCATCATTTATTTATTTTCTCCGTATCGGCTCCGATATCGAGATACCAGTATCGGATCGGTGCATCTCGACACAAAATAAAACCATAGATTCAAACCTGACTATTCATTCTTGATAAATGTTTTTTAACTTTAACATGAAAACCTTACGTTGCTGAGTCATCGACTGGACTGGGTCTTATTTAGACTTGTCCAGTTTGGGGTAATGGCGTCTTTCCTCGCCTAAAACATCCTCAACTTTACCAAAACCCAGTCCAGTCCATGATTTAGCTTTCCTGAGGTGGATACTCCCTGGATGAACGAGAGCCTTCACAAACATGAAAGGTCCTGATCTTTAGGTGATAATCCTGTTCTTCTCTGGCTCAGTGGGAAACGACACCGACACTGGGAACAGCCTTTCGATGGAGCCGCCTCAGAACCTGCCCCTCCACACCTGAACTCTCACCTCCCGCACGTTCCACTCAGCGCCGCCGTGTGGTAGCGACGGGAACTGCTTTCACCGAGAGGACTCTGACGTGTTTTTATTGCTGTTGTGCTGTTCATTTCTGTGGTCGACCTTAAATTAAAGATGTGTAAATGTGTGAATGATCAGCGTTTTCCTTTTGGTAGATCGAGCTCCGAGTCGAGGCAGGTTAAGATTTCAGCTCGTTTTCTCCCGTAACATTTTGTTGCCTTGAGCCAGAGATTTATCCAAGACGTGACTCCGACATGGCCTTTCCCACGCTCATTCATTCTCAAATACTCACATGTTTGAGTGAAGCCTAACACTTAAGGGCTTTCCTGGCAAAAAAGTCTCCCGGTTCGAAGTCTCAGAGCGACTTCATTCCATTTGGACACTGACCTCTTGTGGACAAACGACTGAAGCACCAACACATTCATGTGACGAAGTGTGGCCGTTTTATTATTTGCAGCCTGATATTGATGTTTAAATCGATCATTTGCTGTAGGTGGCGCTCCTGGTCCCGGCCTGTTTTAGTGTCTGTTCAAAAGCAGGACTTGGTAAAGAAAAGGAACAGTGTTTATTCTGCCCCACAGCGGCGCGGACACTTCAGCACGTGACCACGGTGAAACGGGAAATGCAGCACATTTATCAACATCGCGATACGGACCAGAAATCCTCTGAGACGCAACTCACAGAATGAAGAACCCGCTGTTATGAAACAGTGATTTAAATGAATCTGCTTCAGGAAGAGCCACACCAGCTCCGGGCGCCCGCTGTTTACCCGTGACCAGTGTCCGGCTTTATATGGGGGGGGGGGGGGAGTTTGTTTTGGGGAGTTTGGCTTTTTTAATCTGTGCATCAACACAAACCATTTAACTGCACGTGGAACTCGAGTTACTCCAACTGTAAAGGTATAATACTGTATTTTGTTTAAGTAATATGTTATAATTCTTAAATGACAGTGTTGGGGGTAATGTATTACAAACGTAACATATTAAACAAAATACGTAATAAGTAACTCAAGTTACAAGTTCAGTTAAATGGTTTGTGTTTGTGTACGAACTACAGACGCCAAACTCCCCCAAACAAAAGCAACACCAGATCAAGTTAAAGTAGCAAACGTCAACATAAACACGAGCGAACGGGGAACGGGATGGAAAAATAATTCTTTGACTGCACTTTTGCTCTGTGGTATTATTTCTATTTTCAGTTTATATTTTGCCAAAAGTTACTCAAAAGTTACTCAAAGTAGTGTAACTCGGTTACATTTTTGAAAGTCATATATAATCCAAACACATTACATTTTTAACTAATAATATATTATAATTTCAAAGTAACTTTCCCAACACTGGTCCATACGCCACACACGGCACCAAAATATACATTTGTATTAGTTGTAACTCGTTACTTTTGTAAAAGGACGTCCTGTAATAAGTACAAAAGGCAGTGCTTAATTTGACCCCCGTTCTCAGTTTTTCAGGGTAAAGGATCTGATCTGATATAATGGTGTTTAATGAGAGAGTTCTGGCAAATGTTTTGGCCTGTTCCCGAATCCACCACATCAGACCAAAAGTGTTCCTGAAAATACAAATGTACAAATTAAGCACTGACGAAAGGTAAAAACTCTACATACGTTTACAGCATTAGCATTTACAGCATTAGCATTTACAGCAATAGCATTTACAGCATTGGCATGGACAGCATTAGCATTTACAGCATTAGCATTTACAGCATTGGCATGGACAGCATTAGCATGTACAGCATTAGCATTTACAGCATTGGCATTTACAGCAATAGCATGTACAGCATTAGCATTTACAGCATTAGCAATTACAGCATTAGCATTTACAGCATTAGCATGTACAGCATTAGCATTTACAGCATTAGCAATTACAGCATTAGCATTTACAGCATTAGCATTTACAGAATTAGCATGTATAACCTTACAATAGGGCTAAGGAGCTAAACTGTACACATGTACAGCAACAATGTGGAATTATAAATACCAATTTCCTCAAATAAAACTAATAAGCTACTTGTAAAGTTTTAACTAATACAAACGTAAAATCCCAAATGGCAATAATAACAATAAGGGGAAATAACTCAACTATGGATCAGGATAATCGGCTCTTTGTGGCTCGAGCCTGAAACAGAGTCAAGTGTCGGAGGATGGAAAGGAAAAGCAGGTTGTTCCTTAAAGACTCATCGATCCAGCGGCGTCTCGTGAAGCTGCGCGTAAAGCACGCGGAGCCGGAAGTAGAACAGAAGTGCACGAGCCCTTTCACTTTAAAAGAAGAGTTTAGACAGAAAGAGAAACAAGGAAAAGTAAAAATGACGCAAATAACTCCTCTTACCCCATGAGTTTCTCCCGTTGGGGATGAAGGAAGAATAAACCGGGTACGGTTGTAACACGGGGAGAGTTGTAATTATCTGGTAACTATCCCGCTCAGGGGTAAGATGGAAGTCACATGATCATATCAGTGTTTACCCACTTCCTCCCTGACCCCACATGGTGATGGTCAAGGTTCATGCAGATTCTATAGAGAAACAAATGATTTTGAGGTCAAGTAAACCAAGACTCTATTTTGTTTAGTGCTTATACCATTGCACATAAAACCACATGACTTACATTAGATTAAATTGTAGTTTCTCAGGCCAAACGTTTCCCCTGCTAATGTCAGACCATTATGCTGATAGAGCTGAACAATGGCCGACGGGTGGGGAGGGTTGTAACACAATCATCCTCTATATACAGTTAATAACACGTACTTGATTGTAATACTTTTACAGAAGGCCTGAACAGAAAGACAAAAATCATCTGATGAGGTCAGAGAGACGGGCAGGTCAGTTGCAAAGGCACATGTGATCTGCCATTAACACTGAGACCACAGTCCAGTATCAGTGCAGGTCCCACTGAAGCATCTACAGAGTTTCCTCTGAGGAGCAGGAGGAAGTGTTGGCTGAGTGTTTGATTCAGACTCTACGTGAGGTTAGAGAGAGATTGTTCTTTTATAAACCTCTGTTTGAATCATATCACACGTCGTGGCCTCTGTTTTTGCTTCTTTTGTCCAACTGTACTGGGGTTGGTTGTAACACAGGACCACCGTGTATCTGACGTCAGCTCACGAGGTCTGTGATTTTCTTGCAGAGGTTTGAATTGGTGCCATTTGTAGTTCACACATGTGGGGACTTTGTATAAAGGTTTGAGAACTCGAGCTCAAAGATTCAGTGAGTTACAGATGCTGAAGCAAAACGTGTTACAACCCCCGTCTGTCCGTCTGTCCTCGTTTTTATAAATCTTGTTTTAATATGTATTAAAGAAAAATTCCACTGTGATGATGGAAATCACCCAATATCTGTTCAACAAACGCTAAACCTGAGATATGATCATAAAACAAAAGTTCTCCAATATTTCCTCGTATGACGACCAGCCCCATAACAGACATTTTGTTTCATTTGTTAAACAAACTTAAAGCCAAACGAGAACAAATTTGAGCCGCATTCGAGAGTCGAGACTCTCAAAAAGAGAGAAAACATTTTTTAAATTGAATGAACTAAATTAAAACACAGAATAAGAACGACAGACACAGTTACACACATTACTTTACAGTTGATCAAATATTTCGTAAAATCCTCTTATTGTGAAAGTCTCCCGCCGGACGTGAGCCGGTGCACCGTGCGTGCGTCTTTACGCCGCCGTCTCCGTGGAGCGCAGAGGGAGGGGAGGCTGTACCGGGCTGTACCGGGAGAACCTGCCGCTCCTTCGCGGACGATGGACTGACCCCGGTCCCCCGCCGTTATCCATGTCCTAACGCGCCATGGCCACGGTAAGCGCCGCACGAGCCTCCGGGGTGTCTCCAGAACCGCTGGACGTGAAGCTGCACAGCTGTGTTCAGGGAGGAGGGGGGCCGCGCGGGGAGCCGCGCGAGGAGCCGTAGGGGGCCTGGGCGTGAGGAGCGGCGCGGTGATAACGAGCCGAACCTTTTATCTCTCCGCGCGGACGCAGATCTCGAGGTCTGTCCCGGGACTGGGCCCGGATCGCGCGCAGTCCGCGGGATACGGGCGTTAATTGGGCCTCCATCACTGAGCGGTGATTGGCACCTCCCTCCCTTCCGTGATGCGCGCGCCTGGAGCCGCTGTTTTTCTACCGTTTTCTCCTCCGCTGCTTCGCGACAGCCCCCGGTTTCCGCTCGTTCCGCTTTGTCCGCGACATCCCTCTCGATTACGCACGGAAACCCTCTGCCCCGTCGCGTTCGCCGCGGCGGAAAAGCCTCGAATCGCGCTTGTAATTGCAATCCGCGATGACACCCTTCCTCCCCTCGCTCCTCTCCCCCCCCCCCCCCCCTCCGTGAGTGCGCGGCTCAGGGGCACGGTGTGAGCGCGGGGAGTCGCACCGCGGCCCTGTGACGGACGGCTGTGGCGGCGGCGCAGGTGCGGCGCGGCGCGGCGCGGCGCGTGAGGGTTTGTTTCATGATTGTGACACATGCGATATGACTGATGGATGATTTGTCTGAGCCGCCCCCAAGTCTCGCGATGGCAGAGCAAGCACGGGAGTGTAGGGGAGCAGCGGGGTGTGAGAGTGATGTTCCGCCGGTCTGTGTGATGCGCGCACGTGCCTTTATAACGGCGTAAAGAGACTATAGTTACATATTGAGGCGGCACGAGACAAACGTGATGAACGTGCACGTGCGGCGAGAGTGGGGAAAGATGAGACTGTTTGGTGCTTGTTGTGTAAAAACAGTATAATATAAATATATATAGTTTATGATTTTAAAGATGTCAGTCTTTCATTTACCCCAGGAGCTCGAGACACTGACCCAGGGCCAGGGGTAAATGGAACCAACATCAGAAAATCTTATTTTTTTTTACATTTTAATGTTGCCCGTTAGCAATTGTATGCGAAAAAGGATCATAATACAGGCTTTTCTTGCGCACCATCTGCAGATTCTCTCATTTTGTCTCACTCTCCCCTATTGTGTAAAAACTGCTTAATACAAACACAATATTTAACCATTTATATTCACCCGTCTCTAAAACTGTAACGGATGGTTTAGGGAAATTGGCTAAAGAAAAGAGTTGCGGCCGACTTTACCCCGGGCGGAGTCAGAACCACTAAATTTTAGGGATGGGACGATAATGAGATTTTGGGTCACGATTATCTCGGCCAAAATAATTGCGATTGACGATATTAACATGATATATTTAAAGGGATATTTCAGGATTTTTTAACATAGGGCCTCATTTCCTAGTTATCCAGAGTGTTGTTGATTTCTGGAGATATTTTGTTCTTAAATTCATGCAGTTCTTATATTTGAAGAGCTTAGTGGCGCTAGGCTAATGCTAGGCTAACGCATGTTTATGGTATCAGCTAGCCTGCATTAAAAACAGTCTGACCCGCTCCACAGTCCACCTGAGGTAAATCACTTATAACACCAGACTAACCATATAAATGTCTGTGTCGATAGAATAATATATAAATCACTTATATTTGAGCAGCATCAGCTTCGTGGCTGTGAGCTAACGCAGCGGCGGAGTGATCTTCGAGAAAATAGTCCCTCGAAATGCGGTAATTCATGTGATACAAGGTCAGTTATATTTCAAAAATGATTCTATCGACACAGACATTTATGTGGTTAGTCTGGCGTTATAAGTGATTTACCTCAGGTGCACTGTGGAGCGGGTCGGACTGTTTTTAATGCAGGCTAACTGATACCATAGACATGCATTAGCCTAGCATTAGCCTAGCGCCACCAAGCTCTTCAAATATAAGAACTACATGAATTTAAGAAAAACATATCTTCCAGACTTCAACAACACTCTGGATAACTAGGAAATGAGGCCCGATGTCAGAAATCCTGAAATATCCCTTTAAACGTGTCACTGAAACAGCAGAATGGACAGAAATGAAGGGAATTGGGTAATGAAACCTTCCTCTTCCTCGTCTGCTGTGACTGTCATATTGATTTTCTGCAGTGGATTTTAAGTATGGAACAAAAAAAACAGCTGATCCTTTCTTGAAGCTACACTGGAGAACGTCGTTGCTGTAAAGCGTCACAAACGTCTCTCAGAGGGTGGACCTCGGACTCTTTTCTTCGACAGGTTTCTCATGAGGGAAAAAGAAAAGAAAAATCCCACACCTCAGACGTTACTTCCTTGTGTGGGTTTATGCTGCCTTCATGTGCTCTGGTAAAGATGATCCTGTCCAGTTGTGAAGTGGAAATGCCAGACAGACTCACAATATCTGAGACGCGATGGACAAAAGCCATACGGCGATGGTCGGAAAGTCTGAATGTTTTAATAATCTTAGAAAATGTGCAAAATCAACCGCCTGGTCTGGCATTTTGATCCTCCTCGGATCTCAGCAGCTAATCAGAGTCTAGTATCCTCCCGCGTCGACCAATGAGACGAGCCTTTCCTGTGAACCATCCTGTCAGGTCCAATCAGGAGGAGGGGGAGGAGCTTGATCATTTACTTAAAAAATTAGTCCCTACTCTCTTCATTCTGGGTGAAATTGGCGGAAACATTTGAGATCCCGTTCACCTTAAAGGGATATTTCAGCATTTCTGACATCGGGCCTCATTTCCTAGTTATCCAGAGTGTTGTTGATGTCTGGAGATATGTTTTTCTTAAATTCATGCAGTTCTTATATTTGAAGAGTCTAGTGGCGCTAGGCTTATGCTACGCTAACACATTTCTATGGTATCAGCTAGCCTGCATTAAAAACAGTCTGACCCGCTCCACAGTGCACCTGAGGTAAATCACTTATAACACCAGACTAACCATATAAATGTCTGTGTTAATAGAATATTTTTTTAAATATAACTGACCTCCTATCATTTTGAGGGACTATTTTCTCGCAGATCACTCCGCCGCTGCGTTAGCTTACAGCCACGAAGCTGATGCTGCTCAAATATAAGTTATTTTAAATGCAAAATGGTTAAAAACACAGAGATTTAACGCACTCAGTGATCTGTGGTTGGTCAGTACTAGGGGCCGGTCTCACGGGAGAGAGTTGCGGAGACTGCTGTGACAGGCGGTGTCCGCAATACAAAGAGCCTATCTCACCGGCCTGGAGACTAGTTGGAGACGAGAGACGCTGCTGGTCACAGAGATGTCTCCGAGATGTCCCCGAGATGTCCCTTGGCAATACCCCAGGTAGTCTCTGTGAAAACTAACATGTTCAATTTCAGTTTAGTCTCCAGGTGGTCTCTAAGAGGTCTCCGCGGTATCAAACAGGTCTCAGAGACATTGCAGGGATGTCACAGAAACGTCTCACGGGCTGAGGCCAACATAGAGTGTTCACAGAGTTGCCACAGCTGCTGGAGACCACAGAGACCATGCGGAGACTCCTCTGAAAGTGAATCTGTTGGTTTTCACAGAGTCTGGAAACTCACCTTATCTCCAGGGGACGTCTCGGAGACATCTCCAAGGAGATAAGTCTCCAGGCCGGTGAGATAAGCCCGTTAGAGAGGGACCTTCTACTGCCTCCCTCCTCCTGAACCTGTTCTTCTCTTTCTCCTGCAGGTTCTTTCTGTGTGAAAAACTCACATCGGAGACGAGCATCGACGGGCGACGCCCCTCTCTCCGGTCCCTCTGTCCCTCCTCCCACTCCACCCCTTCACCGCACTCCCCCCTCACAGACCTCACCCCCCACCCCCACATCCCCGCCCCGGGACAAACCTCCTTATCCACTCGGGGAACACCTGCTGCTCCACCTGGGACAAAGCCACTGCTCCACCTGGGACAAAGCCACTGCTCCACCTGGGACAAAGCCACTGCTCCACCTGGGACAAAGCCACTGCTCCACCTGGGACAAAGCCACTGCTCCACCTGGGACAAACCCGCTGCTCCACCTGGGACAAACCCGCTGCTCCACCTGGGACAAACCTGCTGCTCCACCTGGGACAAACCCACTGCTCCACCTGGGACAAACCCGCTGCTCCACCCGGGACAAACCCACTGCCCCACCTGGGACAAACCCACTGCTCCACCCGTCTGAAAGCTGCTGCCGCTGTGGAGCTCCACACACATGCTCTGAGATGGTCTGAAAGGACTGAAGGCTAAAGTCCAAACATCTGGAACCGCAGCCTGACCTTCAGCTCATATTTGTCGGTGAAAAAGACTCGAAAGCGTCGCCAAGATGATGTGCGAGGTGATGCCCACCATCTCAGAGGGCAGCCAGTCGTCGCCGGCGGGAGGAGGCGGGACCGGCGGGCTGGGCGGGGCCGGGATAGGCGGCCTGGGCGGCGGCGGAGGAGCAGGGTACGGGGGAGGCAGGGACCCCCGCGGCGCCGCAGCAGAGGAGGGCAGCACCGGGAACCTGGAGTCCCTGATGGTGAACATGCTGACGGAGCGCGAGCGTCTGCTGGAGAGTCTGAGGGACACGCAGGACAGTCTGTCCACGGCCCACCTGCGCATGAGGGAGCTGGGCCACGAGAAGGAGTCCCTGCAGAGACAACTGTCCATCGCCCTGCCACAGGTGACCTCACACAGGCACACACACAGGCACACACACACACACACACACACACACACACACACATCCACTACTAATTCATTCACGCAGAGCATTGTCTGTGTCGAGCGGCTCATGTTTTTGTGTGTTTTTGTGACGTCTCCCCCTTGTGGCCGTGCAGGAGTTTGCGGTGCTGACCAAAGAGTTGAACCTGTGTCGGGAGCAGCTGCTGGAGCGAGAGGAGGAGATCGCGGAGCTGAAGGCCGAGCGCAACAACACACGGGTGAGACCTTCCTTCACACCAGTCTCTTTAGGACAGTTTTGGTCGTGATCAGACTGTTTTGATCCCGTCTCTCCCCCCAGCTGCTCCTGGAGCACCTGGAGTGCCTGGTGGCCCGTCACGAGCGCAGTCTGAGGATGACGGTGGTGAAGCGGCAGAACCCGGCCGGCGTGTCCAGCGAGGTGGAGGTTCTCAAAGCGCTGAAGTCCCTGTTCGAGCACCACAAGGCCCTGGACGAGAAGGTCCGCGAGAGACTGCGGGTGGCGCTGGAGAGAGTGACCGCGCTGGAGGAGGAGCTGCAGTCGTCCTCACAGGAGGTCAGAGGTCGCCAAACTGAGGCCAGTTTTAGTTTGGAATTCAGGCCGTCGTTTAGTTTCCAGGGGTTTGTGGTTCGTTTTTTTTTACTGTCAAAGTAAAACACAGAGAAACTCCTTCACGATGACCATGAACTAGGGATGTAACGATTCATCGAAAATCGATTTAAAATCAATTAAATATGCAGAAAATGTGAATCGATGTAAAAAATAAAAGAATCGATTTTAAAGCCGCCCTCAGCTACTCCATTTTGCGCGACCGAAACAAACTGGAACAAACTAGCTCGTTGTTTCTAACAACGTTAACTTTTTCTCAAGACAAGCTCCACCCCTCCCCCCGCCCCCCTCGGCCTCACCCCCGACACACACCACACCATGTAAACACATACACGTGCAGGTATCGAAGCAACAGACGCAGCTAAAGTTAGCGGCTAAGAGATTAGCGTTAGCGGCTAACGCAGAGTTTAGCATTTTGACAGAAGTTTACCAAAGATCGTAAACTAACAAACATCTGACCTGCTCTGATTCTGCTGAAATCCTCAAATAATCCAACACCTACAGGAGCCGTCATGTCTTTATCCTCCTTATGTTTACAAAGGCTGCACCGGAGGCAGTGAGGCTTCAAGGGTGAACAAAACTGCACTGTAACATTAGTTCTAACTGATAGTATTATGTTTAAACTGCAAAAAATAAAAAATAAAGGTTGGGTAAAATAAATATAATCTCAAAATGTTTGCTTAGCTACAAAGTTTATTTATGCTGAAAACATGTACATTTACAAGCACTCTGTCAAAATGATTATAGTTCATTTTCATGTCTTGTAATTGTTTGTAAAGTTCTCTCACTGAGACAGTTGCAGTTTGTTACAAGGACAAAAATACAGATGTTAAAACAAAAGAAACATTGGTATGAAGGAGTCATTCTTTTCTAAAAAAAAAAAAAAGGTTTAAAAAAATCGGGAAAAATTGAAATCGGGAACTTCAAATCGGAAATCGAATCGAATCGGGGCTTGAGTGAATCGTTACATCCCTACCATGATTGTTTGTGTCTGTGCTTCAGGTGGTGAGTCTCCGGGAGCAGGTCAAACGGAGGCAGCAGGGTCTGGACAACGGCAAAGAGGTAAAGCGATTCATCCACCTGTAACTGTGGCAGATTTACGAAACCGACCCGGTGTCGTTCCAGCGCCTTCCCAACGGCCCGTCCTCGCTCCTGGACGATGGAGAGGTGGACCGACAGCGAGAGGGCGAGATCGAGAGGCAGCGCTCTGAGCTCGGCCAGCTGAAGGAGAGGCTGGCCCTGATGTGCAGACAGGTAAACCATGAAGCAAAAAGTCTCAGGCGGGGGTTCGGTCGTTAGGACTTAGAACTACAAAGATGTTTACCGACAGGTGAGAGAAGCCGGTCATAAAGGGGAGGGACTGAGCCAAGCTAAACTCCTCCCTGTGGTCTATATCTAGTCTGCGGGCTGAGCTAAAACTTTAATGTTGCTGATGAAGCCTTTTGGATGAGAGGGGAAACGTTCAACACTTCAACTGCAGAGTACAGAAGAAGACTCAAGAACCTTCATTGAAGATGGACAACTCCTGTACGACTGAGAGCCTACACAGACATTTGTTAACAATCTCTAGCACAACTGAAATACAACACTTGTACTGTTATGTGAACACGAAATACGTCTTGAACAAGTGCAGGAAAAGTCGCTTTAATTTATCAAATCCATAGGGTGAAGTGTCTTGCCCAAGGACACAACGACAGTTGCCCTTCAGGAGGCGGGATTCGAACCCCCCGACCTTCCGATCAGAAGACAACCCGCTCTACCATCCGCTCCACTTACCCGCTAATCCAACTCCGTGGTTTTACCGCTCAGGGTTCACTAAACCGACTCAGAACTCAGCAGCCCTGATCCAGAAGCTCCATGTCTGGGTTTGTCGACCCGGGTCAGAGGTTAAGTTCAGCCAGCTTCGTAGTACCGCCCTCTGATGTGCAGGCCAACAATAAACAACACAATACAGAGTTTTTCACAATCATTTATTTTAACTACTTTTTTTCTATTATTCTGCTTTCTTTGTTTATTTTTGCATAATTCTTCAGTGATTTTTATTTTTTTCATTTTTGGAATTTTCTCTATTTTTTCTTTTTTTTGTGTGTGTACATTTTCTGTGATTTTATTAATTTTTGTGTGCAATTTTTCAGTTTTTCCTCTCCGAAATTTCTCTGTGATATTTCTTTTCTTTTTTTGTGCAATTTTTTCTGTGATTTTTCTTCTTTCTTTTTTCTCCTCGCTCTGGGAAACACCGTCTTCCTCGTCATGTTATTTCTCTATAAACCCCCTTTTATGCACATCATGTTACTTAAAACACAAAGTTTTGAGCCATCCTAGCTATTACTTTGCTGTCTGATAGGTTCTTACAGCTTCTATTTGGTTCTCTGTAATACTTTTAGTCAGACCTAGCCTACTTTTTATACCTGCCAAAGCTGTTTCTTCAGCCAGCACCGCCTGTAAATTACTAGCAACGATCTATTTTACTTGTGTATATTTAGTCCTAGTTGCCATGAGTTGTTTTGCGACGTTTTAGATAAGTAATGTCCCCAAAATATGTGTTTAATAAGACGTTAGCATAGACGCTAATTAGCCGTTAGCTCGCAGCTAACGTTAGCCAGCTACTTATTCAGTTGTGTTTTTTCTGTGTAGCTATATTAAAGAAAAAGGCCACCGTCTCACATATGATTTTACTTCCCTTTTTTGTGAATTTTTCCAGTGATTTTTCTTTTTTTTTGCGTAATTCTTCAGTGATATATTTATATATTTGTTTAGATTTTTTTGGGTAATTTCCCCCCATGGTATTTCAAGTGAATCCGCTCTAACTTTCGCGACGGTCCTCCAGGTGGGGGAGATCGAGGAGCAGCTGACCACGGCGCGCAGGGAACTGTCCCGATCGGAGGAGGCCAACCAGAAACTGCAGCGCGACGTCAAAGAGGTCAGTCACGCACTTTCAATAATCCCCCAAACACCACGGCGGTTCCCCGTCCCGGTGCGTCCGCGGGCCAGGGAGGCCGCTGACGCCGTCGCTCTACAAACACGTCCCATTATGGTTTGTGCGGTCGCTCTTCAACACAAAGCACTCCGTTCAAACACTCAGAGTGACGCATCTTCTCGCTCCGGCCTCCGTTTACTCCGTCTGAACGTTAGCGATAAAACACGCAGCAGGATTACAGTTGCTTTTATGGTTTTCCAGCGTTTAAATACGAACAACGGCTCCAAATGTGGCCGATTAGAGGCTCATCATCTGTGTGAACGTTGCAGGCGCTGTGTCAGAGGGAGGACATGGAGGAGCGGATCACCACGCTGGAGCGCAGGTCTGAAACTGAAATATTTTTTCTCCCTTAACATCTCAGTTTAAACGTCAGAGTAAAAAAAAAAAAAAAAACTCTCCATTTACGATGTTTATTTTTTTGTCGTTTGCTCGACTCTGGCGCCGTACGTTTTGTAGGAAATCGCTCCAACTCCCTGGTCTTTCCCACGCTCGGTCATTCACAAATACTGAGAGGTTTGGTATCCACGTGTAGCAGGAAAGGCTGTGATCGAGATGACGCTGTAATCCAAATATGGTCACTTCCTGTGTGGGAGACGGCAGCGGCTAAAGACGGGAGGAACATACACAGGGACTAAACTTTAACAACATCCGCACTTTAGTCGCTCCATAAGACTCCGCACTTTACAGCAGGGGTGTCCAAAGTGCGGCCCAGGGGCCAAATGCGGCCCTCGGACCAATAGGCTCTATGCAAATGACACGTGACTTCCAAGTGGATCCTGAGTCGGTGCTTCCGTTTCCTGTCTCCGTTATTTCCCTGTGAGGTCGTGTCTAAAACGATGTATAGTTAAAGGAAACATCAGTGACAGTGAGATCCTGATCCGAAGTGACTCGCTACGTGTTCAAAACATCACGTTGGGGGTAAATTCTTGACTGCAGGAAACGTCTGTGTTTTTTGAGGTAGGACTTTTTATCAGAATCAGAATCAGAATAGATTTTATTTGCCATTGTTTGAGAACAAGTTCACAAACTAGGAATTTTTCTTGATGCGGACGTGCAACATAAAACATATAACACGGAATTTAGATAAAATTAAGCTATAAAACTTTAAACTATAAGGCTTTAAACTATAAGGCTTTAGGGGGCATGCATAAGGAATATTGAGAAATAAGATACAAAATAAAAAGTAAAATATAGTAAGATGACAACAATAGACTTCGAACAACAGTGGGATTATATTTACAGATGAGTAGGAGTAAAAAGTAAAGTGATAAGTGACAGCAGTGGGTCTAAGTGTGGACACACCGCACAGAGCAAACGAGCAGAAACATCCATGACTCTGTGACTGAGCTACAGAGACTTGTTATTGTTCATGAGTCTGATGGCGGCGGGGAAAAACTGTTCAAGTGGCGGGAGGTGTGGGTCTGGATAGACCGTAGCCTCCTGCCTGAGGGGAGAGGGGTGAATAGTCCGTGTCCGGGGTGAGAAGGGTCAGCTGTGATCCGACCCACACGCCTCCGGGTCCTGGAGGTGAACAGGTCCTGGAGAGATGGGAGCTCACAGCCAATCACCTTCTCTGCAGCAGCACAATGCGCTGCAGTCGGTGCTTGTCCCGTTCTGTAGCACCGGGGAACCACACGGTGATGGAGGAGGTGAGGATGGACCACACGGTGATGGAGGAGGTGAGGATGGACCACACGGTGATGGAGGAGGTGAGGATGGACCACACGGTGATGGAGGAGGTTATCTCAGCGCTAACGGCTAGCATCAAAAAACACCACCGCAAAAATTAAACGTCTAAAAAGTATTTATACTAAAGACAGGCAGATTATATTTTGAGCAGCTCGTTTAAAATTGTGTAGCTATTTTCATTTTTAATTCGTGTTAGCCGTTAGCCGTTAGCTTCAAGACAAAAACACTTACTGTGATGAGCGCGGAAGTTTCCTCTGGTGAATTTTTTGCCCCTGACGTGATGTTTTTAACCTGATGCTGTGACTCCACCAGTAACTCACCGTCTACCATGTAATCTTCAGATATTTATGTTTTTAGACAAGACCTCATAGGGAAATAACGGAGACAGGATACGCAAACGACTACTTAGAATCCACTCGGAAGTCACGTGTGGCCCTCAACCTTCTTGCTGAATCGGTGCACATCATCAGAGGTGGTCCCTTTTTATTTGAAATGTGATAATTCTACACAATTTAAACCTAACAACTAACATGAAGGTTTTAAGCATAAATAAAGCCTCTGCTAGTCAAAGGTTTTGCGGCGTTGACCCCCGATCTATGGCCCTTCACCCCGTGTACGCTTCAACATGCGGGCCCCCCCCCCCATAAAGAAAGTTTGGACACCCCATGCTTTACAGACTTGGACGTAAAAACATTTTGAACATCACAGAAGGACTTTCACAGATCACCGATAAATAGCTCATTCGAAAACTAAACAAGATCCAAAATCCCTCTGAGCAAATGTGGAGCTGATTTGTCACGAAATATAAATTTAAATCTGGGTCAATCCATTATTTAGATTTCGTCGCCAAATAGATAAAATGTCAAAACATAAAATGACTGAAAACTTGCTATATGTTTTTTCCCCCTCACATCAACGTCATTAATCTACAGCAAAAGATTGAAATTGATATCTCTACATTTACTCTGTAACATTACGCAAGAAGGCAATAATCCAAAGCGTTTTGTTCATTCATGTCAAATCCACGTTAGATCAAACTTATGCCTCTTTAATTTGGCCGTTCTTTATTAGATTTGATGAGGAACATTTTAAATCGAGCACCACACTGGACAGATCCTCCTCTCCCTGATGCTCTTGCTCATTTCTCGGCTGCAGGTACCTGGCTGCCCAGCGGGAGGCGACGTCGCTCCACGACATCAAAGACAAACTGGAGAACGAGCTGGCGAGCAAGGACTCCCTCTACAGACAGGTACCAGAACTGCACCGCCTTAACTCGGCAGCGCTCTCTGAAAATCATCCTTTACACCATAGATAAATTACAAATGCAAGAAATATGGTCCCAAATACAACCAGCCGCTTGTTTTGACAAAAATCTGTCATTTCTTTGAGTTAATTTGACACAAAAAAATGGCTCAAAAGTTAGGATAACATTAGTTGCATCATTATCATTTTTATTTTATTGAAGCTGCAGTTTTAATGAAGAAATGTTGGAAGTGACATAGAGGTAAAGTTCCAGCAGTTTGACTCATTTCCCATTGACTTAATATGGTCGGCACGGCAACAGTTTAAAATAGTTTGCCTCTATCTATGTCACTTCCTGTCAGTGTCCAATAAGGAAGTGAAACTATAAACATCACAAAAATTGTCAAACTAAAGAAGCTGGGTACAATCGTTGGCAAAATCTTAAATATAATTGTATATATTGTTTAGCAAAAATGGTGTCATATGCACTTTAATATCAGAGGTGGGTAAAGTAGCCAATATATTTAAGTAAGAGTAACGTTACTTTGAAATTAGTTTACTCAAGTAAAAGTAAAATAGTACTTGGAGAGAATTGCTTACCACAGTGAATAGCTGAGTAACTGTTTGAGTGAAAAAGTCTGATTTATTTTCAATGGTATGAAACAAAACATAAATCCTGTGGAAAACGTGATATTTACAAAGAAAATTCCAAGAAAATGGCAGAAAAAAAAAAAATGATTATAAAGAACAAGGAAACAAACCACATCTACTTTACAGATAGACGTAAATATTTACTCACAGTGGAAAAAGTAACAATTTTACTCAAGTAAGAGTATAGACTTCATTACAATTTTACTCAAGTAGAAGTAAAAAGTACCGTATGGTAAAAATTACTCCAAGAAGTATGTACTTGAGTAAATCTAACTACCCGCCTCTGCTTAAAGGAACAGGCCACCGTTTTCCCATACTGACATATGTTCTTACCTGGGCTTAGATGAGTTGATGCGCACCTGTCTGGTCTTTACGCGTGCGCTCAGTCATGCAAAAAGACCAAAGATGTCGTTAGCATTTAGCCTCTCCTCCTCTATGGGGCCAAACGGGGGTGAAGTTAGAAGCGATCGAGCTCTTCCACGTTTCCCCTATTTAAATACGGTTACGTGAGCAGTTACACGATCCAAGTCTAGTCACACAAAATTAAACATGTGGATTTTCTAAGCGGATAAAAAGAGGCGCTATATTGTAAGGCGTAATAACACCTTAGGAGCACTTCGAGGTGTTATGACGCCAGGTGGGTCCATAGAGGAGAGGCTAAATGCTAACAACATGTTCGGTGATTTTGCGTGACTGAGCGCACGCGTAAAGAACAGACAGGTACACATCAACTCGTCTAAGCTCAGGTAAGAACAGATCTCAGTGTGTAAAACAGTGGCCTATTTCTTTAATATAGCTACACAGAAAAAACACAACTGAATAAGTAGCTGGCTAACGTTAGCGAGCTAACGGCTAATTAGCGTCTATGCTAACGTCTTATTAAACACATATTTTGGGGACATTACTTATCTAAAACGTCACAAAACAACTCATGGCAACTAGGACTAAATGTACACAAGTGAAATAGATCGTTGCTAGTAATTTACAGGCTGTGCTGGCTGAAGAAACAGCTTTGGCAGGTGTAAAAAGTAGGCTAGGTCTGACTAAAAGTATTACAGAGAACAAATAGAAGCTGTAGAACCTATCAGACAGCAAAGTAATAGCTAGTATGGCTCTAAACCTTGTGTTTTAAGTAACATGATGTGCATCTGGCGAAAAAAGGAGTTTAAAGAGAAATAACATGACGAGGAAGTTGTCTGTAATGTTTTGACGGTGTTTCCCAGAGCGAGGAGAAGAACCGCGGGCTGCAGGAGCGACTGGACGACGCTAAGCAGAAGCTCCAGCAGACGCTCCAGCGGGCGGAGACTCTGCCCGAGGTGGAGGCGCAGCTGGCACAGAGGGTGGCAGCGCTCAACAAGGTACAGCAGCCACACTGTGATGGGCCACATTCAACATCGTAAACAGCCTGTAACTTAACACTGTCGGTGCAGCGAAGAATCCTATGGTGGTAGCTACAGCAACGGTCAAAACGCTGAATTTCGGACGTGGTTTATGGTTAATATCTCTGTAACACATGACTGTCTCATAAAGGCGTCTAAAAGTGGCAAGGATATTCAAAATGATGACAGGACTTTGTGCATAAGATGAATGAATGAATCCTGTCACTTCCAAATGATGATCAGGGAAAAACATTTGGACATTTCTTTCCAAAACTGTGTCTCTCAGAGTTGAAATGACACAAAGTTCAACATCGATAAAAAGATTTTTGAATTAGATGCACCAGACAGAACAAATCTTATTATGATACAAACACAATTAATAGATAGATAGATAGTATGACTGGGCACCCACTGGGAAGAGCATAAAGTGGCGCCTATGGCTACAAGATCAGCGGTGTTTCTGATCTGATTTTAGTCGTGGTCCTTGTTGAAAAGATGGACATTTATCCCGACGTTTCCACAGCGGACTCTCTGGAAATCAACAGGTGAAACTAAGTGAAGAGAGAAAGTGCTGAGTTACTATATCCTCCACTTTTCTGTCCATCTTTCCTCCTCTGTCCTCTCTGTCTCTGTCCTCTCTGTGACTCTTCAGGCCGAGGAGAGACACGGGAACTTTGAGGAGCGCCTGCGGCAGATGGAGGGCCAGCTGGAGGAGAAGAACCAGGAGCTGCAGAGGGTGAGTGACTTGAGTTTGAGCTCATCGTCAGCCTCTGTAAGCTTCTCTCCGATGAATACTTCCATGACGAATGAGAGCCTTCACAAACTGATGGATCTCAGGCTGCTGCAGATTCGGGACCGTTCCTCATCACTGCGAGCCAATAACTATCCACGTCAGCGAAAGACACGGCAGCAGAACTACATTTGCTCACTTTTCAGATTTTGGGCCAATTTGCTTTTGCAACACATTATTTATTGCTCTTGTCCCATTGGCAGTTTTACTTTATTTCAAGCGAGATTAAACTTAGAATCAGTGAGAAATGTCCTCAAGCAAGCAGATCAGATCAGGATAAAAGTCTAAATGAGTGAAAACAAGATAAATATTCTCAATTTAAGTCATTTAAATCCAGCGTCTCTGGAATTGCCCATATATGGTCATGTTTGAAGCAGTTGAGGGGAAAACAAAGAGGAGAAAAATCTTAACTTAATTACTCCAAAACGACTTTACAAAGACATGGACAGGAGCAACGTGGTTCAACAGCCCATAAATACATAAATAACGGAGAATTCGAACATGATGCTTCATGTTAGCGTCACGCTACATGCTAACGCTAGCTATAACTGCCAGTTTTTCGCTTCTACTGAACAATCTGCTGTGTAAAAACAATCATACTATTTCCGCCAGAAACGACTAAAAGAGTGAGAAATGGTGTTTCCAAAAAAACAAAACGTCCTTCCCCCTCTGCGAGGCCACGCCCACTTGTATGACGCAATGCCATCCGTATCCATGCTTAATATTTACTTTTTCTAGTATTAACCTTAACAATAAGACAACCATTTTAAGAGTATGTAATATCAACACTATGTCCTTGTCCGACAACCCCACCTAAAGTTTTCATTCTTCAAACTCAAAGGTTTGTTCCTTTGTCCCGTCTCAGGCGCGGCAGAGGGAGCGCATGAACGACGAGCACAACAAGCGTCTGAGCGACACCGTGGACAAACTCCTGTCCGAGTCCAACGAGCGGCTGCAGCTGCACCTGAAGGAGCGGATGGCGGCGCTGGAGGAGAAGGTGCCACTAACCTTTATAGCAAACCGTGTCTGGTTGAAGTTTTCATTCCACTCTTGCAACAATATCTCATAGACGCCGAACTTGACAGACACTGAACACATCAAATAACGGAAAACTTGCAATACATTTTATCCTCATCCTTCTAACTCTGACTCCCTGTCCTTCAGAACGCTCTGTCTGAGGAACTGTCCAACATGAAGAAGATCCAGGATGACCTTCTGGCCAACAAGGTACGAGCTGCCCCTCTGCTGTGGTTCAGGTCCTCCGCCTCCATCTTCCATCTTCCACCTGTGCTTTTCTGGATTTTCTCACATGTTTTTTTCTTGTGATGTTCAGGACCAGCTGATCGCGGAGCTGGAGCGTCTGCAGCTGGAGTTGGATCAGCTCCGAGCGCGGCCTGGAGGCTCCTACTCCAGGTACATCAGCTAAACGTGAACGTAACATCAGCTAAACACTAGCTAAACACCAGCTAAGCACCAGCTAAACACCAGCTAAGCACCAGCTAAACATCAGCTAAACACCAGCTAAACACCAGCTAAGCACCAGCTAAACACCAGCTAAATATCAGCTAAACACCAGCTAAATATCAGCTAAACACCAGCTAAGCACCAGCTAAGCACCAGCTAAACACCAGCTAAACACCAGCTAAACACCAGCTAAGCACCAGCTAAGCACCAGCTAAACATCAGCTAAACACCAGCTAAACACCAGCTAAACATCAGCTAAACACCAGCTAAGCACCAGCTAAACATCAGCTAAACACCAGCTAAACACCAGCTAAACATCAGCTAAACACCAGCTAAACACCAGCTAAACACCAGCTAAGCACCAGCTAAACACCAGCTAAACACCAGCTAAACACCAGCTAAGCACCAGCTAAACACCAGCTAAACACCAGCTAAGCACCAGCTAAACACCAGCTAAATATCAGCTAAACACCAGCTAAATATCAGCTAAACACCAGCTAAACACCAGCTAAGCACCAGCTAAGCACCAGCTAAACACCAGCTAAACACCAGCTAAACACCAGCTAAACATCAGCTAAACACCAGCTAAGCACCAGCTAAGCACCAGCTAAACATCAGCTAAACACCAGCTAAACACCAGCTAAGCACCAGCTAAACATCAGCTAAACACCAGCTAAACACCAGCTAAGCACCAGCTAAACACCAGCTAAATATCAGCTAAACACCAGCTAAATATCAGCTAAACACCAGCTAAGCACCAGCTAAGCACCAGCTAAACACCAGCTAAACACCAGCTAAACATCAGCTAAACACCAGCTAAGCACCAGCTAAGCACCAGCTAAACATCAGCTAAACACCAGCTAAACACCAGCTAAACATCAGCTAAACACCAGCTAAGCACCAGCTAAACATCAGCTAAACACCAGCTAAACACCAGCTAAACATCAGCTAAACACCAGCTAAACACCAGCTAAACACCAGCTAAGCACCAGCTAAACACCAGCTAAACACCAGCTAAGCACCAGCTAAACACCAGCTAAACACCAGCTAAGCACCAGCTAAACACCAGCTAAACATCAGCTAAACACCAGCTAAATATCAGCTAAACACCAGCTAAGCACCAGCTAAGCACCAGCTAAACACCAGCTAAACACCAGCTAAACACCAGCTAAACATCAGCTAAACACCAGCTAAGCACCAGCTAAGCACCAGCTAAACATCAGCTAAACACCAGCTAAACACCAGCTAAACATCAGCTAAACACCAGCTAAACACCAGCTAAGCACCAGCTAAGCACCAGCTAAACATCAGCTAAACATCAGCTAAGCACCAGCTAAGCACCAGCTAAACACCAGCTAAACATCAGCTAAACACCAGCTAAACACCAGCTAAACACCAGCTAAACACCAACTAAACATCAGCTAAACACCAGCTAAACACCAGCTAAACACCAGCTAAACATCAGCTAAACACCAGCTAAACACCAGCTAAACACCAGCTAAGCACCAGCTAAACACCAGCTAAACACTAGCTAAATATCAGCTAAACACCAGCTAAACACCAGCTAAACATCAGCTAAACACCAGCTAAACACCAGCTAAGCACCAGCTAAGCACCAGCTAAACACCAGCTAAACACCAGCTAAACATCAGCTAAGCACCAGCTAAGCACCAGCTAAACACCAGCTAAGCACCAGCTAAGCACCAGCTAAGCACCAGCTAAACATCAGCTAAGCACCAGCTAAACACCAGCTAAACACCAGCTAAACACCAGCTAAGCACCAGCTAAACACCAGCTAAACATCAGCTAAGCACCAGCTAAGCACCAGCTAAACACCAGCTAAACACCAGCTAAACACCAGCTAAGCACCAGCTAAACACCAGCTAAACATCAGCTAAGCACCAGCTAAGCACCAGCTAAACACCAGCTAAACACCAGCTAAACACCAGCTAAGCACCAGCTAAACATCAGCTAAACACCAGCTAAGCACCAGCTAAGCACCAGCTAAACACCAGCTAAGCACCAGCTAAACACCAGCTAAACATCAGCTAAACATCAGCTAAACACCAGCTAAACACCAGCTAAACACCAGCTAAACACCAGCTAAGCACCAGCTAAGCACCAGCTAAACACCAGCTAAACATCAGCTAAACATCAGCTAAACACCAGCTAAACACCAGCTAAACACCAGCAATAGTAGTAGTTGTAGTCGTAGTTGTAGTAACCGCTCCTTTCTCTCCACAGCCGCTCCCTCCCCGGCTGTAGTTGTAGTTGTAGTAGCAGCAGTAGTAGAAGTAGTTGTAGTGTAGTTGTAGTAGCAGCAGTAGTAGAAGTAGTTGTAGTGTAGTTGTAGTAGCAGCAGTAGTAGAAGTAGTTGTAGTGTAGTTGTAGTTGTAGCAGTAGTAGTTGTAGTAGTTGTAGTAACCGCTCCTTTCTCTCCACAGCCACTCCCTCCCCGGCTGTAGTTGTAGTAGTAGTAGTTGTAGTAGTTGTAGTAGTTGTAGTAGTAGTAGTTGTAGCAGTAGTAGTTGTAGTAGTTGTAGTAGTTGTAGTAACCGCTCCTTTCTCTCCACAGCCACTCCCTCCCCGGCTGTAGTTGTAGTAGTAGTAGTTGTAGTAGTTGTAGTAGTTGTAGTAGTAGTAGTTGTAGCAGTAGTAGTTGTAGTTGTAGTAGTTGTAGTAGTTGTAGATGTAGTAGCAGCAGTAGTAGAAGTAGCTGCAGTAACCTCTCCTCTCTCCACAGCCGCTCCCTCCCCGGCTGTAGTTGTAGTGTAGTTGTAGTAGTAGTTGTAGTAGTTGTAGTAGCTGTAGTTGTAGTAGCTGTAGTTGTAGTTGTAGTAGTAGTAGCTGTAGTTGTAGTAGCTGTAGTTGTAGTAACCTCTCCTCTCTCCACAGCCGCTCCCTCCCCGGCTCAGTCCTGGAGCTGAGGTACTCTCACGGCGGCGCTGTGGCGTCCGGTTCCACCATGGACATGTTCGGTCACGCCACGGTGGGGCCGGTGGTGCGGCGCGGGCACCGGGCGCGCTGGAGCTCAGCGAGAGACGACGCCACGAAGGTACCGGAAACACACGGAGCTTCTGGTCTCAGACACGGGCAAGGCCTTTTCCCATGTGTGGCGTCCCGCTGGTTTCCTCGCTGTCTTTTAGCGACCATTAAAGTTTCCACCGTTTGGACACACTTACAAAGAATAAAAAGTCTAGTTTTATTATATCATTATTTAAAGAGGGGGTGTTATGCTTGTTTCAATCACATAGCACCAGTCTATAGCACAACAATGATGACGTAACCTTCTGTTGGTCTGTATATGCAGTCAATTAAAATAACTGCCTTGAATAAAACTGCTCTCTCAAAATGGCCGTACTGAACGTCTTGAAATAGGCCTCTGTCTCTTTAAGAGGCTTTCCGACACGCCCCCTTCAGCACACTACTGTGGCATTGAAACAACAACACTGTGCGGGGAGGGGGCTCTGCTGAGCTGAGGAGCAGTGGTCGGGGGCTCGGCTGGTGATGAAAGGTCCAGAGGCGTCTCCAGGAGGTGGGGGCGTTCCTAGGAGGACTGAGACATAGCTACACCTAAAATGGCCGCCGTCTAAGTTTTTACTGATTACTCAAAAATATGTGAATGAGCCGAGGCAACACTCCAGGCACGTGTTTAATGAGGGAACGACATAATAACACGATATAAAGCTTGAAAAAGTCGATTGTACATAATACCCCCCCTTTATATCAGATTGCACGTCAGTTTTATTGAAGGGAGGAGCTTCCACTTCTGATGGGAGTGTTTACTGCGTTGTGACACAGCTCCACAGAGGCGTCCTAGGACCAGCGAGGGCTCGTTTGACCTCGGTAGTTTCCACAAGTCTCTATCCCTTTCTGTTCCAAAGTGACCTCTGACTTCATGTTTACACATTGTCCCAATCGATTTGCAACTATTCCTCACAAAATGATTTCAAAAGGGGGAAGGAGACCCACTGAAGTCGAGGCTTTAAGCTTTGAAATACCTGTGACTCTTGCGGGACGTTCTGATGGTGACGATGCCGCCTCTAAATGTTTCAGAAATGACGAATGAAGTATTTGCCAATGTTGTGCCTCACAGTGCGTCATTATTAAACTCTGTTCAGCCGTACAGTCGGCCTCACGTGCGAAGGAAGACGCTGAGCTCCAAACAGACCTCAGGCCAAATGAGTCACATCAGTTACATCAGAACTTACTGTAAAAGCGTCTGACCTTTACGAACCTTCCAAACATCTCCAAAAGATGCCAAACAATGTGAAATATGGATAAACACAGGGTTGCAAAATGATGGGCATTTTTAAAGTCGGGAATAAACTGAACCGCGTCTCCACCAATAAAGCTTATTTTAAAACTAAACAAGATCCCAAATCTCTGAACTAATATTGAAAATAACTGAGCTGTGCTACCGTGCCGCCATAAACCCATCCTGTGTGTGTGTGCAGTACTCGGACTGGGACAGCGCCGCCCTGCTGGCCTCGGGGCTGGAGCGCGGCGTGGAGGTGGGCTGCTCCGACGACGAGGAGGACGCGGAGATGTTCAGGTCCGAGCTGCTGTCTCCGAGCGGACAGACGGACGTGCATACGCTCGCCATGATGCTGCAGGAGCAGCTGGAGGCCATCAACAAGGAGATCAAGTGAGTCACGAGAAGCACCGTGTACCAAAACCAAACGCCTTCAGTGGTCACTTCAGAGAGTCGAAAATAGAACAACGTTTGTCTTAATGTTTATTTCCTTTGGTCGACTTTTCTGATTTTGTCTGGAAACACTAAAAGTTCACGACGTTCACATTCACAAAATGTACCTCCATCTTCAATGAAGGTACTTGAGTCATCTTCTGTACTCAGTACTCAACTACTGAGTACAGAAGATGACTCAAGTACCTTCATTGAAGATATTTCATAGTTTCTGACCCAACTTTGATTAGTTTCCGTTAGCATTAGCATGCTCCCGCTAGCTTTAGCAGGCTATTGCTAACGGCAGAATTTTGCGCGGCGATCAAAAATACATTTGCGGAGGTTAAAACTAACTCAGCGGGTCTTAGCTTTACAATGATATACAGCCCACAGATTTAGGTGGTAAAAGTTGTGTTTTTAAGACAATGAGCCAAAACTAGTATCGGTTCAGTATTGGATATTTGTAGCCGATACCCGATATCGCATGTTTTCCAGGATTGGCTCC
Source organism: Proterorhinus semilunaris (assembly GCA_021464625.1). Classification (NCBI taxonomy): domain Eukaryota; kingdom Metazoa; phylum Chordata; class Actinopteri; order Gobiiformes; family Gobiidae; genus Proterorhinus; species Proterorhinus semilunaris. Next base: position 3,520,427 of record CM038352.1, read on the forward strand.
GATATCCGATACCAGTATTGGTTCGGTGCATCCCTAAGATTTTTTTGCCGAAAGCATAGAATTTTTTTTTAACCATATTTCTGTATAAAATGCCTAAGTTTCAAATCATAAGTTTCATCTCTACATTTATTGTTTTCCTTAAAGCCACTCAGCGGAACCCTTTCGTCCCATAACTTGGATAAGGAACGAGCCTTAACTGGACGTTTCTTTTCTGACCCTCAGGCTGATCCAGGAGGAGAAGGAGAACACGGAGCTGCGTGCGGAGGAGCTGCAGACCCGGGTGAGCGTGGCGCTGGACTCGCCCCCTCTGCCGCCCTCGTCGCTGGGCAGAGACGCGGCCGGACGCTCCTACATGACCTCCTCCATCACCTCCTCCACGCTGGCCTCGCCGTCCCCGCCCAGCTCGGGCCACTCCACGCCCAGGCTGCCCCACTCGCCGGCGCGGGACTCGGACAGACAGGTACGAGCGGTTCATGGAGAACAGGACGGGCAGACGCTGTGTGACTCTGACAGAGACCGTCCTCCGCCATGTCCAGTGTTTGGAATAACGCCGTTTAAAAGAACGGCGTTACGTAACGGCGTTATTTTTTTTTTAAACAGTAACGCAAATAGTTACTTTCCCTGGTAATGAGTTACTTTCATTATAGAGTAATTCAGTTACTAACTCAGTTACTTTTTTGGAACAAGTAGTGAGTAACTATAACTAATTACTTTTTTAAAGTAACGTTCCCAACACTGGCCATGTCAGAGCGGCTTTTAGGAAATACACCTCTATGGAAACAAAGCCGCTAACAGTCCGTTAGCCTGCGCAATGTATTTCTCGTTAGCATTAGCCACCAAACATAGCAGATAATGAACGATCCAGATGTTTTCAGCAGTTCAAAGCCTCGTTAGAAATCATGAATGAATGCTCAGACCTTTTGAGATATCACTTTAGATACATGTTAGCGTCTAAAAGTGTCCTCGCCAAATGCTAACTCAAAGGAAAGCCACGGAGAGCGGGAACTTCCAGAGCCAGCAGCGATTTCCTTACGGTTACAGGGAGGAGTCGGTCACAATATGTCCATTCTTAATGCGACAGTCTCTGATTGCATGATGAGTTGTTAGAATGTGGCAGAGAGGTGAACTTAATGGAAATGATGAACGTTGGATTTGGTTTATGGTTAATGTCTCTGTAACGGCTGGACTTTTATCCATCCATCCATTTTCTTCCGCTTTATCCGGGGCCGGGTCGCGGGGGCAGCAGTCTCAGCAGAGATGCCCAGACTTCCCGATCCACGCACACCTCCTCCAGCTGTTCTGGGGGGACCCCGAGGCGACACCAGGCCAGCTCGGAGACATAGTCCCACCAGCGTGTCCTGGGCCTTCCACGAGGCCTCCTCCCAATAGGACATGCCTGGAGCACCTCCCGAGGGAGGCGACCAGGAGGCATCCGGAACAGATGCCCTAGCCACCTCAGCTGGCTCCTTTCGACGTGGAGGAGCAGCGGCTCGAGTCCGAGCTCCTCCCGGGTAACTGAGCTCCTCACCCCCAGCCACCCTGCGAAGGAAACTCATTTCGGCCGCTTGTATTCGCGATCTTGTCCTTTCGGTCGTTACCCAGATCTCGCGACCATAGGTGAGGGTGGGATGACCATAGGTGAGGGTGGGAACGTAGATCGATCGGTAAATCGAGAGCTTTGCCCCCTGACTCAGCTCCCTCTTCACCACAACAGTCCGATACAGCGACCGCATCACTGCTGACGCCGCACCGATCCGTCTATCGATCTCACGCTCCATCCGTCCCGCACTCGTGAACACGACCCCGAGATACTTGAACTTCTCCACTTGGGGCAAGGACACCGACCTGTATTTTATCCACATGAAACAAAAACTGTCCCAAAGTCCAGTGTCTTCTCTCTCAGCACATATGAACTAAAGTCACATGACGGTCTCGTAAAGACAATAGGTCTTTCAGCATAGGACGAATGTGGCGTTTGTGAATCCAGTCTCTTCAGAATAAAGATCAGGGGAAACATTTGGACATCACTTTCCAAATCTCTGTTTCTCTTGTGTTTATGATCCGCTGTTCCGACTCAAATGAATGTATTCTAAACCTCTCGTCCTCAGAACAATAAGGAGGACGACCGCTCGCTGGCGCTGCTGGACTCCACTCCCCCTCCGACGCCGCGAGCTCTGCGCCTGGACCGCATGACGCTCACGCACCCCGGGGCGCTGATGGACGACCCGCGGGACTTCCGCAGGTAACGCTCAGTGTGTGTGACGTTTGAAGGGTCTGTATCTGTGCCCCGTCTGACGTCCCGTCGTCCCGCAGCCTCTCGGCCGACGGCGTCACCAACAGCAGCCAGGACTCGCTGCACAAGTCCAGCAAAAAGAAGAGCATCAAGTCGTCCATCCGCGGCCTGTTCGGGAAGAAGGAGAAGGGCCGACTGGGGCAGCCGGGCCGGGACGGGCCCGCGTCACTGGGTACACTCAAACATCCGTCTCTTTCATCTCCTTCCAGATTAAACAAACTTCCTTTACTCGAGACGATACAAATTCTCAGTACTTTTCTCGTCATAAAGTGTTCAGTCTTGTCAGTCGCACTCACGCAGTTGTTAGTTCATGCCAGTGGACGATTATATATTTTATCCAGACGGGACATTACTGGGTGAACGGCAATTTATTTCTCACAACGTTATTACAGCTACGTGTTTACACATGTTCCCGTTGCCATGCCAACGCTTTGGGGAGTCAGTCGTGGTGCGTTCCAGGCAACTGGTACATTTCCGACTTCCTATGTGGAAAAATTCCTTGGAGCCGCTCCAGTGATAATTACAACTTGTAAAATCTGAAACTTCCAGACGAGTTCATATATATACGAGATGAAGACAGTAATGGCGCTCCGCTGGGGGGCGCCATTACTGTAACATTACCTCTGCATCAGTGACGTGAGCGTTACTTTTGGCGTTACTTTCAACACACCGTTATGTCGCATGTTTTTAATTATATCTGGTTTGGAGAAACTTTCATAAAACGTTAGCGTCGTATGAGCTAACTGTTGTAGCATTAGCCGTTCTGTTTACATACGAGTTTGATCACCTGGAACGCGCCGAGGTCGGAGGTCGTCATTTTCAAGTGAGAAAGATGCCTGTTACCAGACGCCTGGAACGCACCATAACGTCATACTACTCTTTCTGGTTATACAAATAGACACAAATAAATGATATATAGTGTAAACATGATGAGACTACTATATAGTAGACTATATAGTCACTGATTCTGTTGGCTATTCGGACAGAAGCCACTACTTTCTCCGAGCTGCGTGACGTCAATAGATTTTTGTATCCGAATTTATTTATTGTTACAAACGTTTATTTTATGAATCAGAACGACAGTTTTGCCACTTTTACAGGCGTTTTATTTGACATTTAAATTAAAATTAAAACTATCATAAAAAAAAGAATTAAAAAAAAATCACTCCAGCGTTAGCTCAAAGACGTGCAGAAAGTAGGTCAGGTCCGAAGTGCCAGCAGAATGAGTGGCTACATCTGCTAAAGGTTTGCTTAAGTTTTGCATTAAGAAACACGTTGTCCTGTCTGCTCCTCCTCAGCCTCCACTCCGTCTGAAGAGCTCGGCCCCGGAGACTCCATGACTCTGAGTAAAACGGGCACTTTGGGACCGGCCGACAAAGACCGCCGCAGCAAGAAGAAGTCAGCGCCCTCTTCTTCCTCTCTGCTGTTTTACCGTGTGTGTTCATTTAAAGCAAACTCCTGACTGTTCCCGTCTCTGCCTCAGACACGAGCTGCTGGAGGAGGCCTGTCGTCAGGGGCTGCCCTTCGCCTCCTGGGACGGTCCCACGGTGGTGTCCTGGCTCGAGGTGAGAGAACAAAGAACCCACAAATCTGACTTTTCCTCCCGAGCCAGCGCTGAGAGAGAGTGGTCCAAATAGCAGTTAAGAGCTCCACAAATGGCTAAATGTTTATCAGGTCGTCTGTCCCGGGGTGTTTGTAGGAGCTGGGGGGTTGCACAGGCCACCGCAGTTTTTTATTTGCGCAATGTCATCAAAAATGTTAACTTTTTTTGAGAACTTTAAATAACCATGAGCTCTCTGGGCCTCTCCTCTCCCCTCCCCCTCCCCCGCCCTCAGCTGTGGGTGGGGATGCCCGCCTGGTACGTGGCGGCCTGTCGGTCGAACGTGAAGAGCGGCGCCATCATGGCGAACCTCTCGGACACGGAGATCCAGCGGGAGATCGGCATCAGTAACCCGCTGCACCGCCTCAAACTGCGGCTCGCCATCCAGGAGATGGTGTCGCTGACCAGCCCCTCGGCCCCGGCCAGCACGCGCTCCGTAAGTACCACAAGTACCACATAAGTACCACATAAGTACCACAAGTACCACATAAGTACCACGCGCTCCGTAAGTACCACGTTGGAGTTGGGATTGTGGAACTTTTGGAGAAATTCGCGAGCGTCGACCACCAGAGACAAAGCAGCGGCGCCACAGACGTAACAGTCGTGGAGGATCAGCTTCATGGAGCTGGAGCTGCAGCCGCTCTGAGACTTTTACAAAGACACATCAGTGTTTTTACCTAAACACCAGGATTAAAAGCGGCGACAGGAAAACGTATTTCAGTGGCTGGATCTGCGCTGGGAAAGTGTTTAGGCCTTGATGAGGCACAGAGCGTTCCCAAAGCTAATGCTACGAGCTATAAAGTTCCGATCGATCGCGTGAAAACGAGAAATATGTCAATAAAATCTACACAAAGTAACCGTCTAACAATGATCTTGTTGATTTTGAAGTTTATTGCTCACGTTTCATCTACAATTGGTCGCAGCCGAACAGTCAGCTCCTGAACCTAGCAGCTAGCTCCTGAACCTAGCAGCTAGCTCCTGAACGTAGCAGCTAGCTCCTGAACGTAGCAGCTAGCTCCTGAACGTAGCAGCTAGCTCCTGAACGTAGCAGCTAGCTCAGATCGATCCTGTGAAAACAAGTAGCTCTTTTGAACGACAGAGCCATGTCCAATCAGGATTTTGCATATTTCTGATGTTGAGGTTTCAAAGTCGGGCATTTTCCTTCAGAATTATTTATTTATATGTTTATTTTATAGACACAGAACCAGAAGCATTGCTACAAAATAACCGATGTTCATAGGCCTTATAGCTAACGGCTAATTCGCTGACCTGGTCCCTAAGACACAAATCAATACAAAACACAATCAAATATTACACACTTCTGTTGTGTCCACAAGTTTGATTCAGTTTGAGCCATTGTTTAACTTTACTTTTAAACTCGTGACTTTCCTGATACGAGCTTCTAACTCGGATGACCGTCCGTGAGAGCTAGAAACGAGTTTAGGCAACAGCTGAGAGATTTTACTCAACTGATAACGGAGTAATTCAGCTTTAAACGTAATGTCAGTCCTGCAGTCTTTACAAAACCAACAAATGTCTGAGCCAAAGTTCCCAGGGAAAGTTTCCAGCAGTTTTGACAGATGGAGCCTCTAAACCTCCTCATGTTCTCTTGGATGAAGACGATTCCCACATTGAAGCACTTTGGTCTGTCGTGTAAAAAAAAAAAGAAGCACATCTGCTTATCTTTAACGTAACGTCGCTTCTATTGAAAATGGAGAATCCTGAGAAGCCTATCGTGGTAACTATGGTAACGCCCGCAATGCTGAGTCTCGGACCTGGTTTCTGGTTGATGTCTCTGTGACAAAAACGGTCCCAAAGTGCAGCGTCTTCTCTCTCAGGACGAAGGTCACATGACCGTCTCAGAAAGGCGTCCAAAAGTGGAGACGATGGATGACGAAAGAGAATGAGAAAATAATGGAAAAAAACTGGAAAAGATGGGGAAGAAATGTGATCAAATTAGATGGAAATTTGAGGGGGAAAAAAGTGAGAAAAAATTAGGATGATAAGAAACATTTTTGATAGTTTGGGAAAAAATGTGGTTAAATTAAGGATGTCACAGTATGAAAATTTTACCTCACGGTTATTGTGACCAAAATTATCACGGTTTTCGGTATTATCGCGGTATTTTTTTTTAATGTGTGTTAATAAGTTCAGAAAGCATTGACAGACCCACACAAACTGAAATAGTTTCAAAAAAGTGTAACAGTGTTTGTTATATTTAAAAAATACAGACAAAGCCATATCAACTTTTCACATCAAAGTAAAGGAACTATAACTATGAATTGTTGATCGTTTGGAGGTTATTACATGCACTATTTATAAACCCCAGAACCGTGTTAGAATATTTGTAACTAGATAAACCCTCTATATCAGGAATATTGTTCTCAGTTTGTTTCCTTCCAGTCTGCTTTCGCTCTGCTGATTTGGGGAAATGCCGTCAGACAGTAATCTTTGTTAAATTCATAATAATGCGGCGAGAGTGAATCTATTGCATTGGCGACAAACTTTAATCTGCCCTCCAGCAGCCCTGTAGCGCACTGTGCCATTTCAATGCGGAGGTATCCGGACACGGCCTATATGCTGGCGGTGGCGCTGCGGCTGCACTGTGGGGCGACTCGTTACCTTCTGCCTCAACTCAAGTCCCCACATCAGCATTTCAGCTAAAACGTTAATTTTTACCGCTACACTGTTTACCGTGACATCCCTGGGTTAAATTGGGAAGATATCGGGACAAAAAATGGGGAAACACAACATTGTAAACATCCTGTAATTTAGAATGGAGATACAGACGGCGTCGCGTCATAGAAGGGGGCGTGGTCTCGCAGAGGGGGGAGGAAGTGTTGGGATGGGAAACGCAATTTTTTCACTCTTTGTAGCCGTTTTCTGGCAGAATATAAACTTATTTATCACACACACAAATAAAGTCAAGTCTTAATCGGGCCCATATGGATGTTTATTCACAGCAGATCGTTCCGTAGAAGTGAAAAAAAACCCTGCAGTCATAGTTAGCGTTAGCATGTAGCGTGATCCCCGTTATTTATATATTCATGGGCTGTTGAACCACTTTTGCTCCTCCCCACGTCTGTGTATCTTTATTTAGTAAAAGCCTATATTCATAATTCAGCATTTGTTAAAGTAGTTTTTGAATAATTAGAGAAAGTTTAGATTTCTCACCCCTTTGTTTTCCCCCTCCACTGCTTTCAAACGTGACCGTATATGGGCCGTCTGTATCTGTATGATGGTAACTATGGTAACAGTCCAAATGCAGAATTGTGGACTTGGTTTAGACAATATTCAGAATGACAAAAGATGAACGTGGCAGGTTTGTGAATCCAGTCACTTCCAAATAATAATCAGTGAACTGCTCCACATGCAACGCAGACGGGAGTTTTCCAATTCCACACACGTCATGTTTAATGTCATGATCCTGAAATACTAACGCGCTGGAGTCCTGACACGGACTTATATTGATGCAGGAAAATATTGTAATAAGAAATACTTGTGTTTGAAACGTCCCAGTTCTCCTCAGAGATGAGTTTATGAACACCTTGTCTCTCAGTCACTCTCCCTAATTAATCCGTATTACTATGAACCTGTGAAATACCACATCATCGCTGATATGATCAATTGTCACCAACTGTATCAGCCAAGTCTATTTGATCTGTATTAAAGGAACTTAAGATAAATTAAAAGCATTAAAAATTGAGTTCTGGCCTCTTTCCGCTGGTCATTACAAATAAAAGAGAATTAGGGCAGGCGAGATGTGGACCTGGTGTAGGGTCCCCCTCTCAACGGGCTCATAAAGCTTGTCTTTTTAAAGCACCACTCAGTATAGGATTATAAAGCGGTTCACGACGTCAACTAGTTAGGGCAGCGGGGTGGGGGCTCGCTGGTGGGGGGGCTACTGCCCTCTACCACATAATACCCTGGCTTTTTAACGCACCTCACAAACAGGGAAAACAATCAAAAGCCACTGACAGAACAATCAACATTATTACAGTTGAAGCTGGTTTGATAGAAATGAGAAACATGATCAATTTGAAGATGACACTTTTGAGAATGATATTGTCACTGTTGTTATGGTGATGATACTATATGTATAGTAAATATGTGCGCTAGTAATGTATGTGTATGTAGATATATGTATACATATGACTACATAAACAATAAGTAAATCAATAGAATGGTGACCAGTATGGTAATATAAGCAATGAAAACAATAAAAAATATAAAAAATTATTATAAGAAAATTATAAAACTAAGTAAACACACTCAAAACTCACAAACATTTCTATTTTGTATTGTACTGTATTGTATTGTATTGTACTTTGAAATTGGGGTAGCCACTTATAAGCTTTCTTGCTTCGGCCCTTTTTGTGTGTTTTTTTTTGGTGAATGTAAATGTAATGAGGTAAATAATGTAAATAATAGCTCAAATAAATCAAATCAAATTACTCGAACCACTGCATTTTCGACGACCTGAATGAGGACAAAACAAATTGAATTCCACTAATAGGAAGAATCGAGTAGTTCAGTGAGATGTTTTGTCACCGGCTGATTTCTTTTCACCTGTCGACTGGAATCCAGGACGAACAGACGTGTGGACGACTTTTCGAGGTGAATCTGTGTGTGTGACCTTTAATGTCTCTGTCTCTGCAGTCGACCAGTAACGTGTGGATGACCCACGCTGAGATGGAGTCCCTGAACGCAGCGATCAAACCCCCGGTAAGTCCAGCTCTGACTCTGCAGAAAGGCCTCCTGAGCGGAAATGACCTGAATCCAACGGTTCAGAGCGGGAATATCCAGGTACATCCTTTACTGGGACAGACTTTTCGAGGCCTCCGCCGCCAAACCGTTCATACTTTTGTGATAAATACATTAGAAATTCATTACTGGCTTTGCTTAAACCTTTTGATTAGATTCCAGCATCTTTAGTCCTTTTTAAACATCGCAGCAGATCCAGTTTTATAATTCTCACTGTTACTTCAGTCCCGTTGGTTTAATCAGAATCAGAATCAGAATAGTTTTTATTGCCATGGTTTGAAAACAGGTTCACAAACTAGGAATTTAAAAATATAAAACATATAACACAGAGTTAAGATAAAAGATAAAAATAAGCTAAAGAACTTTAAACTATAAGGCTATAGCATAACAAATATTAAATAAATAAGATAAAATAAAAGTGTGGTAAGACAACAACAATTTGACATTGAACAACAGCGGGCCTTTCCTCTATTGTAAAACTTCAAAGGCCTGACTCGCGCCCGGAGCACATGGCTACTTAATATGCATAAACAAAAGGCCAAACTTAATTGTTGGACTGATTCTGCCAGAGTCTGATTCTGCTCTGGAGGCTAACTGGAAGTCTTTAAGAAATATTACAGGAACTCTCTGCAATAACTAGGTTTTGGCAGAGCCTCATCAGTACGAGCAGACGCTGCTGTAAACGTTAGCGTTAGCGTTAGCCACCGTAGCAGACTTAAGACACTTGCTTGACCTCACGCCACGATTCGGATCTGCTGAATCCAGATGTGACACCGCGGAGGAAAACACATGTTTTTTGCACTGGTGACACAGTCGGGACACCTGACACACAAGAGGCCGCAGTAAACTTTGTTTGACGAGAGGAGCAGCTGACAAAGAGAAACGTGCCGCGGCGAGCTGCGTTCTGGTGTGAGCTGGCCTTTACTTATTATGGGAAATTGGCAGTGGGCCAGACCAGACTGTTTGGCGGGCCGGAACAGGCCCCCGGGCCACAAATTGAATACCGACACGGTAGCACAGCGGTTAGCGCTCGTGCTTCACAGCTAGAAGGTCCGGGTTCGATTCCCACCTGGACGGGGCCTTTCTGTGTGGAGTTTGCATGTTCTCCCCGTGTCTGCGTAGGTTTCCTCCGGGTACTCCGGTTTCCCCTACCACTAAAAACATGTACAATAGGCCCAGGGACTACAGGTGGAAATTAGCACAAGTGCTATAACCTGGTACAATGCAGCTCTCCTTTCTGAGGCTAATGTAGATCGTACACTGTCCCTGTTCAAATAAATAAATAAATAGTTCCCAATTGTTTAAAACTTTGATCCAACATTTTTCTAATTTTTCCTAAATGTTTAAAAATTGTTCCAAACTGTCTCCCACAAAGGAAATGACCATATTTGGATTACAGCATCAGAGCCTATCGTGCTACACGTGGATACCAAACCTGTCAGTATTTGTGAATGAAGAAGCGTGGGAAAGACCAGGGATGTTGTAGTGTTTACCTGGAAGTGATATTCAATAAACGTTGTTAAAATGAGCATCGTAAAGGGAGAGTTCGGTCCATTTTTTTACCCTGATGTTAAAACTTAGACGTTACTGGAGAAAACTAGACGGATGTTTTTACCTGCAGCGTCTCGTCTTAAACAGGAAGTCACTTTTTTTTTTTGATTCTCCGCTAATGTAGAGGAACCTTTGACAGTCGGCTCTGATTCAGGTCATTTCCTCTCATGCGGGGATTATATTTCCAGTGTATTCCGTTGAAAGTGAATCATTTATGATTTTGCATTGCGTTTCGTCCGGTCTCATTTCTGTTGTCTCTTTTTTTCTCCCTCCTTCCCCGTTTTTACTTTCTTTCCCCTGGTTTTAAACCCCCCCCCGACCCGCCCGCCCCCGTGTAACGTGCTTCTGTGTAGAACTGTCGTCTTCTGTGTTTTCTGCCTCTTCTGTCCCTGCAAAGACACTCAGACCTACAGGAGTTTAAAGGAGTTTACCATTTCAGATATGAGTCTGGACTTTTAGCGTGGTCTTGACGAGGTGAGATTCCTTACTTTATGCTCTCGTCCCGAATCACTACGTGCTCCTTTTCTTACAAATCTGGGGACTATGATTCGACGTGCTGTGGATAGGAGCAACATTCGGGCACTTTTGCTGAGGTCCCGCCCCCTCGATGGCGGTACATACAAAATCTATGACCTTTTCTTTTTCTTAGATGTCAGTGTCAGAACCAAAGGAAAATGTCCAGTCTCACTCACTCATGAATGAATGAAGAATTTCGGTAATTTTTCTCTCCAGATGTCAATATATGACCCGCAGAGAGTCTAAAAAAAGCTAAATGGACGTGTGCGCTGATAATGAGCCGCTTCAGCGCAAATGGAGCAAAACTATAACTTACTAGACTTTTGTAATAGAGACGGCACAGCCTCGGTCTGAGCCAGGACTAAACCAGGACTAAACCAGGACTAAACCAGGACTAAACCAGGACTAAACCAGGACTAAACCAGGACTAAACCAGGACTAAACCAGGATTAAACCAGGACTAAACCAGGACTTACACTGGTTGTAAAACCCAGAGCTAAACTAAACCAGGACTGAATAAGAAACTTGAGTTTTTAGGCAAATGAAAAAACAAAACCGAGCAGTGACAAGAAAGACGTGTTTCCCTTTAGCGACCGACCCGGAGGCGGAGTTTACAACTGTACAGCAGCTGCAGCGCGAGGGGGAGATCAAAGATTGTTTGTGGAACAGTGAGCGCTCACTCTGTGTAAAGCGCAGTGTGTTTAGAAAAGTTTATCTGAAAGAACCCGTGTCCTGATGTGGATCTGCAGCTCAGGAGGTAATAACGTCCTTTCCAGTGTTAATTTCGTCGACTAAAATATTTAGTCTTAATTTTAGTCAAAGTGATATTTCTGACGACTAATACTGGACTAAAACTAAATTTAAAGTTTTTCATGCGACTAAAACTATGACTAAAATGAGACTAAATAAAAATGGAAAGGAGAGACTAAAATCATCCAAACTTCTATTGACCGTCTGAAAGAGCCTCATATCATGTAAATTCTCTGCCAAAGGAACAGCTCTGAGCTTTGTTCATGAGGAGCAGCTCCATGAAGCAGGACCTCCATTAAATATGATTATAATGAATATTATTAATACAAAGTTGATTAAATTTGTCTTAATTGTAGTCGACTAAAACTTGACTAAAATTTAAGGTATTTTTTTGACTAAATCTCGACTAAAATTGAATTACATTTTCGTCAAAAGACTAAAACTAAATTAAAATATTTTGTCAAAATTAACACTGGTACAAGTTATTTTAATTGAATTAAAATAACATAGGAATCGAAAAAGGTACAGTTAAGGCACCGGCACCGAAAAGCAGGAATCGTTAAAGTAGTGGTATAAAAAAAAAACATCGGTACCCATCCCTACTCCTCTCTTTCAAGGCTCATTGTTGGGAAACAGCTCCCCCTGGTGGTCATGTGTCAGTCCCTTTGTGACTTCTTTAAAGGTGCATTAAGGAATATTTTTTTGTGTGAAAAAACAACTTTTTATTAGTGAGTATTTGACCTTTCAGTGACCCAGTGGTCGGCATGTTGCCTTTGCTTTCCATCAGTGGCCTCTATGATGCTCCAGGATCAACTGTTTTTAGAGTTTCTGGTAGGTTTTCACGGATGACGGATCCTCACACCTGAAAAACGACACAACAATTGATCCTGGAGCGTTGTAGAGGCCACTGTGATGGAAAGTAAAGCCGGCATGTTAACCACTCATACAGCCCTTGAGTCAATTATGCACAAATATCAAGTTTGTTTTTTTCAAATTAGTATTGTTCAGGATACTCCTTATCGATCCTTAATGGTCTCTGGATACTTTAAAAGCATAATTATATTTGGACCTGATTTATTTCTACATTAAGGTCAGCACATATAATTACTATGCGTAATAAATATTAGAGTTCACTTTAAGACGAAGGATAATGTATCTGTAATGACGTTTAAAAGCAAAGAAGTGAAAAAGTGAATCACAGTGAGTTCAGTTCAGTTTAAAAGTGTTAACGTCCTCTGAAGTTCTCAGTCAATCTAGCCCATTCACTTGAGCTTCTGTTGCACCCACAGGGGGCGCTAACCTTCTGTGTCGTAGTCGTTGCCCCCCTCTGTTAAACTCCTGTAGAGATATCTGTCTGTGTTCTGGATGTGATGTTTCTGAACTAAAGTCCCTCTCACTAACTCCTGTGTCCCACACCGCTCTGCTCCTGCCCTGGACTCCGCCTTCTTTATCTCCTCCTCCTCTTCCTCCTCTTCCTCTTCCTCCTCATCTTCTCTCTCTGTAGGAGCTCAAGGAGTTCAGCTGGGACCAGGTAAGGAAACCTCCAAACGTTCGTCTCTTTCCTAAATATTTGTCCAGAGCTTTTATACTTGACCCTACTTTAGAGATCCTCAAAACCTCTACTAAAGCACTGTCCTGTATTACATTTAAATGTTTCACTGACCTCCTCATAGCTGTCCAGTTTTCAGTCAAAAATAAGTTTGGTTACATTATTCCCCTCGTGCAGTCTTTAAAAGGGATTTAGAGAAGATAATATAAGCCTTTATTGATCTCACAATGGAGATATAGTCCTTTACCTTTTCTGTAGAAGATAGACACCACCTCGTGACATCATCAGGTGGATCAGAGCGTTCGGACTGAATATGAGGCTTTGCTCGAACTAAGGTGACCGCCTCAAGTGGGACGCACTGGATAAATGATGTAATATCTGCTCTTTTTAAGTTTGTTTATGGTGGTTTATTCTAATTTTTTTTAAGATTTAGGATGACGCAAACTAAAAAGATATAGAATAGAATAGAAAGGTCAAAAGTTCTTTATTTTAACCTGTTACCTGCCATCTTAGGCCATCCAAATCTCAAAGCGTATTGACCTGAGAACCTATGCCCTATATGCCAGTGTGTTACCTCATTTGAAAGCCAAGACCTTCTAGTTTCTGAAACTATGTGTAAATGTCTGTGTGAGTAAAACCCTAACCCCTAATCAGGGCGGAGGGCACAGGCCTATTTAATTCCCTTGGTTTGCCTGAGTTTCCCTCTGACCCTCTGCTCCGGCCCAGATCCTGGCGTACGGCGACATGAACCACGAGTGGGTGGGGAACGAGTGGCTCCCCAGTCTGGGCCTGCCCCAGTACAGGTCCTACTTCATGGAGAGTCTGGTGGACGCCCGAATGTTAGACCATCTCACCAAGAAGGAGCTGAGAGGACAGCTCAAGATGGTGGACAGCTTCCACAGGTACGACCCAGACCAGGCCCGGGCCAGGCTCAGACCTGCGGCGGTCCGAGCTAGGGTTAGTCCTGGTTTAGTCCTGGGTTAGTCCTAGTTTAGTCTTGGTTTAGTCCTGGTTTAGTCCTGGTTTAGTCCTGGTTTAGTCCTGGTTTAGTCTCACCCTAGAGAATTGCAGGGACGTTGTGGAGACTGCCGTGACTGGCAGCTCCACAACGTCTTTGCAACTCGGACTGACTGTGCGCATTCAAAGGGCCTGTCTCACCGGCCTGGAGACTAGTTGGAGACTAGAGTTGACGCTGGTCATGGAGATGTCTCTGAGACGTCTCCTGGAGATAAGACAATTCTCCAGGTTGTCTTGGTGAAAACGAACTCGTTAGATTTCAGCAGAGTCCACACTATTACTATTTGTTATGTGCTGTGAGACGTTTCTGTGACGTGCCTACAAAGTCTCCAAGACCTGTCGGATACCAAGGAGATCCCAAAGAGACTCTCCTTGGTATCTGACAGGTCTCGGAGACATTGTAGGGACGTCACAGAACCGTCTCACAGGTTGAGGACAACAAATGGTGATCGCAACATTGCCACGACTGCTTGAGACCACATGGACCTCTCAGAGACCATCTATTCGTTTTCACCGAGACTACTTGGAGACTCGACTTATCTCTAGGGGACGTCTCAGAGACATCTCCATGACCAGCGGCAACTCTAGTCTCCAACTAGTCTCCAAGCCCTTAAGTTTAGTGCACGTTGAATCCATGTTTAGTCGATTGGTGCTAGAAATCGGTTTATGGTTGATATCTCTGTAACGACTGGATCGATCCCCGTGAAACACGAACTGTCACTCTGTCCAGCGTCTCGTCTCTCAGCGCGTATGAACTAAGGTCACATGACTGCGTCGTAAAGGCGTCCAAAAGTGTGACCTAAACACTTCAGACTTTCTCACTGGGATTAGCCGACACTCGAGAAGGTCCAGGTCAGACGCTTGATCTGAGGAGCGCTGTGTTTGAAATGTGAGCGATGTGAGCCGCTGAGGCGTGTGTCTCCGGGCCACACTCACAGCTTGACCCCGTTAACCCCTTGTGCGACCTCTGACCTCTCCCAGGGTCAGCCTCCACTACGGCATCATGTGCCTGAAGCGCCTCAACTACGACCGCAAAGAGCTGGAGCGGAGACGAGAGGAGAGCGCCGCGCAGAACATCGGTGAGTCAAAATAACAGTTTATGAACTAATGAAGAAACACTTTAGCTTCCAGGTGTAGGAACAGGGAACAAGAAAGTAAAGTATTTAGTAATTAGGTGAACAATGTGTAACAAGGGTGTACGTGTGGTTGCAGGTGTTTGGGCCGTCGTATAGTTTCATAAATTTGGTGAAATTATGGCATAGCTAATGTATGCAAGGTTTACACAGGCTTTTGACGCCCAAATAGTGCATTTTAATTTGAAAACATTTCTTAATCTCTTAACCCCTGCATAAACGGAGCACTTTTTTTTTTGGCATTACCCAAATCTTAAAGCTTCTGGGAAAGAGCGTCAGAACAGCAACGGAAACAAGGATGAAAATGCAACAAAGAGCAACAAAAACGTGATTGACAACGCGACAAAAAGGTCACAATCAGTTAGCTTTCAAATGAGGCTTAGAGGTGTGAG
Organism: Proterorhinus semilunaris; assembly: GCA_021464625.1. Taxonomy (NCBI): domain Eukaryota; kingdom Metazoa; phylum Chordata; class Actinopteri; order Gobiiformes; family Gobiidae; genus Proterorhinus; species Proterorhinus semilunaris. The sequence continues at coordinate 3,535,992 of CM038352.1, forward strand.
CGCCAGTTGAGGAGCTTTTAGATTCGGGTAAAGCTGAGCTGGAGAAAATGCGCTCCTTTAAAGTGGGGGTACAGTGGTTTGTTAACACGACATGACCAATATCTATTGAACCCGGGAATGAACGGAGTTAAAGTCACAAAATGTCTCAAGTCACTGTTTTAAACTTAAATTGCCGAAGTATCTACCACATAAACAACTCCACGTTCTTAGTAAAAGCTCATGTTGGTCTGAGGTAAAGAACTGCTTTTTTTATTTTTTTTATTTACATAATAAAATAAGACAAACTTTAAACCCCCAACCACAATCACAACCACAATCATCCACACATTCATAGTATTTTGACAGGAACACAAACTGTAAACAGAAAGGAAGCCCAAAGCAAACACAAATAAAATCATTTAAAAAAAAAGAAAAAATAAGATGAAATCACTAATACCCATAAACAAAATGCCATATAATTGGCAAAACATTTATAACATAACAAATGGCAGAGCAAGTACAACCAATATTTATATCTCTAATTCAAGTAAGCAGACGTTCCATTTCATTTCATGCTCAATTATTCTGTTGCTATAATTGTTTCCAACATATACTGATGATAAACTCTATTCTTAAAGTGTTTTATACATTTGATAACGTTTTAGCTTTAAAAATAAACATTTTACCCATCAGAATAATCATATTCAAAAAGTATGTGCATTTTCCCTCAAAAACACATAACATGATATTCTGAGGTGTGATTTGCAAAACAATCTCCACAGACCTTAACCATAACTGTACACTGACCCAAAACTATAGCCACATATGGACAAAAATAAAACATATGCATCAGGTCCTCCTCCTCCCCACAGAACCTACAACCGGGATCCTTCTCTATCTTCCATTTGAACAGAGATGTTTTTGTTGCAATCATTTTATAAAAGGTCTTAAGTTGAAATATCCTGGAAGAGCTGCTTCAGTAACTGCACGGACCACCTCGAGTCCCATCGAGCCGTTAAAGGGGTTGCGTAACGTCTTGTGCAATCGGACGCAGAGACTTGAGTTGATTGATTGTCTGACGAGGAGCTCATCTCCGGGAGCGCGGCCAGAGCAGCTGCCGGTGCACAACATAGCGACGGCAGCTAACGGCGAACAGCTAAATCTCAGGAAGTGACGGCTTGTTATTACTGCACTTCTGGCGTCGAACCCGCTGTGGGAATCTCGCTTCAACCGAGGTGGAAGGAAGTGTGAGGGTTCGTTGGTCATTGGCACAGACTGGTAGCTGCGTTTCTGGCAGGGGCCTTTTGCAGACACGTGACCAGCGACTGCCACCGGAGGCGCCATATCCGGGGTCTGTCTATTTATTTATTTATTTGATCAGGACGACGCACGTTAATGAACAACCATGCAAGTTGTACACAGATTGTCAATGTGTCAGATTATAGCAAAACAAAAACTAATTATATTTTAGTTATGGATGGATGGATTAGTGCAGGACATCATTGATGTACATGTAACCCCCTTGAAGTTTGACCCAGGCTGCAATGACGAGACCACTCGAGAAGGTTTTGTGGCTTTTTTATGAAGCTCTGGAATCACACATAGACAGGACGGGGGATTACAGGAGGTCTGACAGGGTCTTCTGCCCCTAAACGCATCAGAGACAAGAGTATTATTACAAAGTATGAACTGTACATTGTATCTATGGAGCTACGGCAGTTACTCCCCTGACAAGCTAACTGACATGCTAACTGACAAAGCTAACTGACAAAGCTAACGGACAAAGCTAACTGACAAAGCTAACTGACAAAGATTGACAACATCTAAACTTGACCAAATGTCAATATAATTCCCCCAAAATTCTAATAATCACTTCAGACATAGATTTAACAGTGTTATGTTACAGATAAAACAAATTAAACTGATATAAAGTTGAGTAAAATTACCCAAATGATCATAAAATCACAGAGCCAAACCAGTTACGTACCGTTGTCAAATCACACAGCAGTCAAAGGGGCGGTGCAAAGTGCGTAGCCGTGGAAACCACCTCTGCCAGGTGAAATACACTCCAAATAAAAGGGGGCGTTAAAGCTGATTATGATTATTATGATTTTAATAATCAGATACATTTTGATGAATTTCAATAAATACCCTTGTTACATACACAGAAAAAAGCATAGGTCCTAATACGGAACCTTGTGGGACCCACAAGAGATGGAAAGCAAAGAGTAAAAAAAAAGTTGATTATAATGATGTGATGGTGTTTTGATAATGACTGTAGTTTTGTTTGTACAGATGTGATGGTGTTTTGATAATGACTGTAGTTTTGTTTGTACAGATGTGATGGTGTTTTGATAATGACTGTAGTTTTGTTTGTACAGATGTGATGGTGTTTTGATAATGACTGTAGTTTTGTTCGTACAGATGTGATGGTGTTTTGATAATGACTGTAGTTTTGTATTTACAGATGTGATGGTGTTTTGATAATGACTGTAGTTTTGTTTGTACAGATGTGATGGTGTTTTGATAATGACTGTAGTTTTGTTTGTACAGATGTGATGGTGTTTTGATAATGACTGTAGTTTTGTTTGTACAGATGTGATGGTGTTTTGATAATGACTGTAGTTTTGTTTGTACAGATGTGATGGTGTTTTGATAATGACTGTAGTTTTGTTTGTACAGATGTGATGGTGTTTTGATAATGACTGTAGTTTTGTTTGTACAGATGTGATGGTGTTTTGATAATGACTGTAGTTTTGTTTGTACAGATGTGATGGTGTTTTGATAATGACTGTAGTTTTGTTTGTACAGATGTGATGGTGTGGTCGAACGAGCGCGTCATGCTGTGGGTTCAGTCCCTGGGGCTGAAAGAGTACGTGGATAACCTCCGGGAGAGCGGGGTTCACGGGTCACTCCTGGCTCTGGACGACACCTTCGACTACACGGACCTGGCTCTGCTGCTGCAGATCCCCAACCAGAACACACAGGTGAGACTCATCCCCAACCAGAACACACAGGTGAGACTCATCCCCAACCAGAACACACAGGTGAGACTCATCCTTAACCAGAACACACAGGTGAGTCTCATCCTTAACCAGAACACACAGGTGAGACTCATCCCCAACCAGAACACACAGGTGAGACTCATCCTTAACCAGAACACACAGGTGAGTCTCATCCTTAACCAGAACACACAGGTGAGACTCATCCTTAACCAGAACACACAGGTGAGTCTCATCCTTAACCAGAACACACAGGTGAGACTCATCCTTAACCAGAACACACAGGTGAGACTCATCCCCAACCAGAACACACAGGTGAGACTCATCCTTAACCAGAACACACAGGTGAGACTCATGCTTAACCAGAACACACAGGTGAGACTCATCCCCAACCAGAACACACAGGTGAGACTCATCCCCAACCAGAACACACAGGTGAGACTCATCCCCAACCAGAACACACAGGTGAGACTCATCCTTAACCAGAACACACAGGTGAGTCTCATCCTTAACCAGAACACACAGGTGAGACTCATCCCCAACCAGAACACACAGGTGAGACTCATCCTTAACCAGAACACACAGGTGAGTCTCATCCTTAACCAGAACACACAGGTGAGACTCATCCCCAACCAGAACACACAGGTGAGACTCATCCTTAACCAGAACACACAGGTGAGACTCATGCTTAACCAGAACACACAGGTGAGACTCATCCCCAACCAGAACACACAGGTGAGACTCATCCCCAACCAGAACACACAGGTGAGACTCATCCTTAACCAGAACACACAGGTGAGACTCATCCCCAACCAGAACACACAGGTGAGACTCATCCTTAACCAGAACACACAGGTGAGACTCATCCTTAACCAGAACACACAGGTGAGACTCATCCCCAACCAGAACACACAGGTGAGTCTCATCCTTAACCAGAACACACAGGTGAGACTCATCCTTAACCAGAACACACAGGTGAGACTCATCCCCAACCAGAACACACAGGTGAGACTCATCCCCAACCAGAACACACAGGTGAGACTCATCCTTAACCAGAACACACAGGTGAGACTCATCCTTAACCAGAACACACAGGTGAGACTCATCCTTAACCAGAACACACAGGTGAGACTCATCCTTAACCAGAACACACAGGTGAGGATCATCCTTAACTAGAACACACAGGTGAGACTCATCCCCAACCAGAACACACAGGTGAGACTCATCCTTAACCAGAACACACAGGTGAGACTCATCCTTAACCAGAACACACAGGTGAGGATCATCCTTAACCAGAACACACAGGTGAGACTCATCCCCAACCAGAACACACAGGTGAGACTCATCCTTAACCAGAACACACAGGTGAGACTCATCCTTAACCAGAACACACAGGTGAGACTCATCCTTAACCAGAACACACAGGTGAGACTCATCCCCAACCAGAACACACAGGTGAGACTCATCCTTAACCAGAACACACAGGTGAGACTCATCCTTAACCAGAACACACAGGTGAGACTCATCCCCAACCAGAACACACAGGTGAGACTCATCCTTAACCAGAACACACAGGTGAGACTCATCCTTAACCAGAACACACAGGTGAGACTCATCCCCAACCAGAACACACAGGTGAGTCTCATCCTTAACCAGAACACACAGGTGAGACTCATCCCCAACCAGAACACACAGGTGAGACTCATCCCCAACCAGAACACACAGGTGAGACTCATCCCCAACCAGAACACACAGGTGAGGATCATCCCCAACCAGAACACACAGGTGAGGATCATCCTTAACCAGAACACACAGGTGAGGCTCATCCCCAACCAGAACACACAGGTGAGGATCATCCTTAACTAGAACACACAGGTGAGACTCATCCCCAACCAGAACACACAGGTGAGGATCATCCTTAACCAGAACACACAGGTGAGGCTCATCCCCAACCAGAACACACAGGTGAGACTCATCCCCAACCAGAACACACAGGTGAGGATCATCCCCAACCAGAACACACAGGTGAGGATCATCCTTAACTAGAACACACAGGTGAGGATCATCCTTAACCAGAACACACAGGTGAGGATCATCCTTAACCAGAACACACAGGTGAGTCTCATCCTTAACCAGAACACACAGGTGAGACTCATCCCCAACCAGAACACACAGGTGAGGTTCATCCTTAACCAGAACACACAGGTGAGACTCATCCTTAACCAGAACACACAGGTGAGACTCATCCCCAACCAGAACACACAGGTGAGACTCATCCCCAACCAGAACACACAGGTGAGACTCATCCTTAACCAGAACACACAGGTGAGACTCATCACCAACCAGAACACACAGGTGAGACTCATCCTTAACCAGAACACACAGGTGAGACTCATCCTTAACCAGAACACACAGGTGAGACTCATCCTTAACCAGAACACACAGGTGAGACTCATCCTTGACCAGAACACACAGGTGAGACTCATCCTTAACCAGAACACACAGGTGAGACTCATCCTTAACCAGAACACACAGGTGAGACTCATCCTTAACCAGAACACACAGGTGAGACTCATCCTTAACCAGAACACACAGGTGAGACTCATCCTTAACCAGAACACACAGGTGAGACTCATCCCCAACCAGAACACACAGGTGAGGCTCATCCTTAACCAGACCTAGGCTGACTAGTGGGACAATAGAGTGAGACATGGGACCTAAGTGTTTCATTTGCTATGTGCCAAACACAAACGCCGTGATACCGATACACTGGAAACATATTTTGAGAGGTGTTTGAGTTAAGGTAATTTATGGTGAGTATTATTAAATCTTAAATGGAAAAACTGAATTTTTGTGTGTCTTGTGTTGTTTTTCTTCCTTTTAAGTGTACGTTTTTGTTCCAAAATCAGCATGAATGTTTATCTAAATGAAGAAATAATTGTGTCCAGTTGTGTCAGTGTTTCCAAATGATTTAAGATCCAATATTTCAAAGCGAACTTCATTTGAACGATGTTTTCCATTAAAAGGTTTCAGTTTGACAGGATTGTAGCTGAATGATCTAAGCCTAGTGGATCATTTTGTAAAAATATTGGCAGGATTCTCGAGGTAGTGGGCACTCGGAGTATAATTTCTTCTTCTTCTTCTTCTCCCTCAGGCTCGGCAGGTTTTGGAGCAGGAGTACAACGCTCTCATATCGATGGGCACCGAGAGACGCCCCGACGAGGTTTGTGTGAGACGATCTCTCTGGACAAAGCAGATAATATAGCAGCGCTGGTCAAAAGGCTTTATTTAATTAAACATACAGATACTACTGGTTTAACCTCTTAACCCCCACATGAACCGTGCACATTTACTACAGTTTGGCTTTTTTTTCCCTTGTGTTTTTGCCGTGTTGTAGTCACGTTTTTGTGATAATTTTGACATTTTTTGTTGCTTTTTTGTCACGGTTTTGCTGCGTTTCAGTTTAAAAATAAATAGTCGCTTTTTAATTATATTTTTTTAAATATTAAAAAATAAAATATAATTTTTTATCTGTTCTAGATTAAATTAAATGTATTTTTTGTAATGTTTTGTCACTTGTCACTTGCTTTTTTGTAATTTTTTTACATGCTTTTGTTTAGTCCATGATTAATTAGTTCATTATCTATTGATTTATCAAGCGTTAACTTTGATTGCCTTAAATATCAATTAACAAACTTAAAAAAATAAAAAAAAATAAAAAAAAAATATATATATATATGCAAAAGGTTGCCACAAAAAAGCTCCCACACTTTAATATTGGGTTGTTGCGCTGTTACCTAGGGAGGAGGAAACAAAAAAACACAATGTAAAATGTGAAAACTGAAGCATTTTCACCAGTTCAGCTCTACCCAAATCTAAAGGTTTACAGCCTATACTGTAACGCCTCAGTTGAAAGCTAAGACCTACAAAACTCATCTAAACTCTAATCACATATTTTTCTCAATTTTTTTTCTCAAAAAGATTTTTTAGATTTGGGTGAAACTGGAGAAAATGTGCTCGGTTCATGTGGGACAGTAAATGATTAACCCCCTTCTGACCATGTGCCCCCCTCTGTGCCCCCCCCTCTGTACCCCCCTCTGTGCCCCCCCCTCTGTGCCCCCTCTGTGCCCCTCTCTGTGCCCCTCTCTGTACCGCTCTCTGTGCCCCCTCTGTGCCCCTCTCTGTGCCCCCCTCTGTGCCCCCTCTGTGCCCCCCTCTGTGCCCCCTCTGTGCCCCACTCTGTGCCCCTCTCTGTACCCCTCTCTGTGCCCCCCCTCTGTGCCCACCTCTGTACCCCCCTCTGTGCCCCTCTCTGTGCCCCCCTTCTGTGCCCCTCTGTGCCCCTCTCTGTGCCCCCCCTCTGTGCCCCCTCTGTGCCCCCCTCTGTGCCCCTCTGTGCCCCTCTGTGCCCCCCTCTGTGTCCCCCTCTGTGCCCCTCTCTGTGCCCCTCTCTGTGCCCCTCTCTGTGCCCCTCTCTGTGCCCCTCTCTGTGCACCTCTCTGTGCCCCTCTGTGCCCCTCTCTGTGCCCCCCCTCTGTGCCCCCTCTGTGCCCCTCTGTGCCCCCCTCTGTGTCCCCCTCTGTGTCCCCCTCTGTGCCCCCCTCTGTGCCCCCCTCTGTGTCCCCCTCTGTGCCCCCCTCTGTGCCCCTCTGTGCCCCTCTCTGTGCCCCCCTCTGTGCCCCTCTGTGCCCCTCTCTGTGCCCCCCTCTGTGTCCCCCTTTTTGCCCCCCTCTGTGCCCCTCTGTGCCCCTCTCTGTGCCCCCCTCTGTGCCCCTCTGTGCCCCCCTCTGTGCCCCTCTCTGTGCCCCCCTCTGTGCCCCCCTCTGTGCCCCCCTCTGTGCACCTCTGTGCCCCCCTCTGTGCCCCTCTCTGTGCCCCTTTCTGTGCACCTCTGTGCCCCCCTCTGTGCCCCTCTCTGTGCCCCCCTCTGTGCCCCCCTCTGTGCCCCCCTCTGTGCCCCTCTCTGTGCCCCCCTCTGTGCCCCCCTCTGTGCCCCCCTCTGTGCACCTCTGTGCCCCCCTCTGTGCCCCTCTCTGTGCCCCTTTCTGTGCCCCTCTGTGCCCCTCTCTGTGCCCCCCTCTGTGCCCCCCTCTGTGCCCCTCTGTGCCCCTCTCTGTGCCCCCCTCTGTGCCCCCCTCTGTGCCCCTCTGTGCCCCCCTCTGTGCCCCCCTCTGTGCACCTCTGTGCCCCCCTCTGTGCCCCTCTCTGTGCCCCCCTCTGTGCCCCTCTCTGTGCCCCCCTCTGTGCCCCTCTCTGTGCCCGCTCTCAGGACGGGGGGAAACCCTTCACGCGCTCGCCGTCCTGGAGGAAGATGTTCCGGGAGAAGGACCTCCGCGGCGTCACCTCAGACTCCGCCGAGACGCTGCCGGCGAACTTCCGCGCCTCGGCTCTGGCCACGCCCTCCGTCACCCTGAGGAAAGTCAGCGATGGTGAGTCTGACCGGTTGAGAAGGTTGAGGAGGAGAGAGAAGGATGAGGAGGAGAGAGAAGGTTGGGGAGGAGAGAGAAGGATGAGGAGGAGAGAGAAGGATGAGGAGGAGAGAGAAGGATGAGGAGGAGAGAGAAGGGTGAGGAGGAGAGAGAAGGTTGAGGAGGAGAGAGAAGGGTGAGGAGGAGAGAGAAGGTTGAGGAGGAGAGAGAAGGATGAGGAGGTGAGAGAAGGGTGAGGAGGAGAGAGAAGGGTGAGAAGGAGAGAGAAGGTTGGGGAGGAGAGAGAAGGGTGAGGAGGAGAGAGAAGGGTGAGGAGGAGAGAGAAGGTTGGGGAGGAGAGAGAAGGGTGAGGAGGAGAGAGAAGGGTGAGAGAAGGGTGAGGAGGAGAGAGAAGGGTGAGGAGGAGAGAGAAGGTTGGGGAGGAGAGAGAAGGGTGAGGGCTCACTGCACTGGATGACCACACTACATTACACATCTCCTTAAACCCTCTCCTGGTGGTGATGTTTTATTCCTCTCGTCTCCAGCCTCTGGATCTCGCGTGGAGGCGGCGTCTGTGAGGACCTACTCCTGCTGAGGTGAGGGCAAAGTGTTAAGAACCTGTTTTTCCTCTGTTCACGTGTTGTTCACGTGTTGTTCACGTGTTGTTCACGTTCGTGCTTCTCTCCTGCAGCGCGTCGGACCGAACCCCAGGCGGGAGGCGCTCTCACTCGTCCACGGAACAAGACGAAAGCAATGGATCTTCTCATTTCAATATCTGACCATAATCTGCAATAAAGCGAGTCGGCCAGGAGGGGGCGCCGCCATGGCAACGAGCAGCGGCTGGTTCGGCCCGATGAGCGGTCGGAGAAATAGTGTTCAGATTACACAGATACGGTTAGTTAAAACGGCAGAGATTACCTCAGGAAGGGCATCCGGGATGAGGCTTTTAAACGTGATCACAGCCAAACTTTCTACGGCTCTAAAAACAACTTGTTCCAACTTTAGTCTAACGTCAAACAGACAGAGTTGTATTTTGCTTCACTCTTGCAGTTTTCCGTTGCTTTATCCTGAGCTAACCACAGGGGGCGCTACTGCTCACAGCTCCACAGGCCGAACAAAACGATGATAGAGCTGCAGGCGAAGATCTTCAATAACACTCTAGATAGAACACGTCGGAACGGGATCAGGTCATTTTAGTGGTATTAGTTTGTTTTCTCCCTTCACTCCCAGGGTTCAGTACAAATACTGTTTTAAAGCAGGAAAAAAGGATTTGAAGTGGAAAATCCATGAACAAATGGAGCTGAAGTCTGAGCCTCCAATAAAACTGGACTAACATAAAAAAAATATAACGCAAATTCTTGCCAGATCTGACATAAGATCAAGATGGCCGCCAGAATCGCCATTCGTTCCAACGCACTGCAAAAAGTAAATATCAGGCATTTGGCTTAAATGTCTTGAATTGAGGAAATGTATCTTTGTTCCTGGTCTGACCAAGTTTACTTTGCTAGTTTGAGGACATTTCAGACTGAAGTTAAATCTCGCTCTAAATGAGAAAGTAAAATTGCCAATGAGATAAGACCGAAGAAAATGACTTGAAATGGAGACAAAATGTATTGAGACGAGTCAGAAACATCTCAAAACAAGTGAAATAATCCGGGTCCAAGCTACCGAGTCAAAACAACTCACATGTTGATTATTATGCTCAAATTGAAACATTTATACTAATCTAGTTCATTACTTTTTGCAGTGTACTATGGTCCTATCTAGAGTCTTATAAATAAAATGTTTCGGCTAAACGTCCGATTTGCAAACGAGCCGTCACTGCTTTACTACGTGTGGTCACTCGGGCCGGTCTGTGGGAACGTGGGGAAGCACAAAAGTTTACGTTCGATATAGACCGACCCGAGACCAGTCAGTCCGGAGCGGGTTTGCGATTCCAGTGCCTTTTAGACGAGAGCGTCCTGGAGCGGTTTAGTATCGGTCAACAGGAGGCGCTGTGGGGCCACAGTCACGCCGGTTAATGCAGAGGAAGAACTACTCAATGCTTTTTGAAGTTTCCCGCCGCTCTGGAAGCTCCGAGTCTGCAGGATAAAGTCTCTGGAATGTTCCGCAGTGTGGCTTTGATTTAGTCTGAGCGTTAAGACCCGGACGTCGCTTTATCGATGGTTTTACTGACGGAGTGAAGAACGAGAGCTGTCGGCTGTAACTGAACCCACTGCGGCTCTTAAACAAAAGCGTTTGTGTCGGCCCGGGATCCTCCTGTCCCGCCCGGGATCCTCCTGTCCCGCCATTGTCTGCGGTCGGTCGGAGCGCGGCCGTAAAGTCGGGCTCTTAAACCACATCAGAGGAGCGCCGGCTTTTGTGCCGGTTTTAGTGCCGAAAGTCGATCCCGCGCGTCCGCTTTAAGGGAGAGCGAGAGGGCCCGTTTCCGGAGCAGATGAAAGGCGGCGAGGGGGCGGGGCTTCCAGGGGGCGAGGCTTTTTCCCGAAAACCGCACGTACGAGTTACAACCCGAGAGCGAGAAGCGTCGGGAAAGTCCGAATGAAAGGATTAGAGATGTAGAGTCCGGTAATACTTCAATACGTACTTCAGTATGTATAACGCGACGGTGGCGCAGATGGTAGAGCGGGTCGTCTCATGATCGGAAGGTCAGGGGTTCGAATCCCGCCTCCTGAAGGTGCACACTGTCGTTGTGTCCTTGGGCAAGACACTTCACCCCCCTTTGCCTCCTGTGTCTGCGTACACTGGTGTATGAATGAGAGAGTGAATGGGTGAAGCCCCTTATGAGAGACCAACAGGCCCGTTTGGAATCAAGAGGCCGTCCTTCTGTGGACCCACCACCTGCAGGGGGCGCTATAGGGGCTGGTGCAGCGCTAACATCTGCCCCCACGACCCGGCAACGGACAAGTGGGAGAAAATGGATGGATGGATGGTTTGCAATTTTATGACGAAAAGTACATTTTAGAAAATCCCTTAGCACTCCAGTGATTGTCCTCTAAAACTGTGGCTCTCAGTCGTACAGAAGTTGTCCATCTTCAATGAAGGTTCTCGAGTGTTCTTCTGTACTCTGTAGCTGAAGTACAGAATGTTTCGCTTCCACCCAAAAGGCTGAGTCAAAGAAGCAGTTTTTGTGAAGAATCAAAATCCGTCCATGAACAGGAATGGAGGTCTGAGATTTCACCTGTACCCGCTTTACAGCAGCCTCCTGCGCCCCAGACCCGGAGAGCTCTGTCATGCTAATGCTAACGCTAATGAGGCTGAAACTCAGCCCGGGACAGAGGCCGGTCATTAGCAGTGATCCGATGAGTAGGGCCGTTCAGACTGAACCTCAGGTGGGAGTTCGGTTGTTTACTCACAGGTGAGAGTCGCTCCTTAATAGAGGGGAGGGACTTAGCCAAGCTGAACTCCTCCCAGTGGTCTATATATAGTCTGCGGGCTGAGCTTTAACTTTGGTGTCGCTGACGAAGCCTTCTGGATGAAGAGGCGAGACGTTCTACACTTCAACCACAGAGGACAGAAGAAGACTCAAGAACCTTCATTGAATGTGGATCTCAAACTTTTATCATGTACCCACTCCACCGGATCAAGATCAGATCAGGACGTTTCTCAGAGCCTCGACTGCTGAGCTCTATAGTGTGTGGTTATTATTCAAAGATCTCAGGTTCGATTGCCGGGGCCGAGTGGGGCCTTTCTTCCATCTGCTCCTCAAGCATGAACTCGTCCCGACCAGTCGCTCGGGCCGAACCAGCTCGTCCTCCGGCGGCGACTCGCGCTCTGACAAACGCCGGTCACGTCAGTCACACACAAGCCATAACGAACGCCGGACTCTGTGGGGGTTTCGTGGCAAAAAAAATAAAAATAACAAAAAATAACGAGATATAAATATGTAAAAAAACAAAAACACAAAAAAACAAAGCCGTGTTGGGTTTTTGGACCAGGCGCCTAAACGAACTCCGTGTTTCCGCTGCATGTCCGACTGCATTGGGCGATCTCCGGTGGGGGCCGTGTTTCGGGGGGGGGGGGAGGGGGGAAAGCGGGAGGGAGCCTTGGGGGGAAAAAACGGGGGTGACTTTGTAAAATGTGTGTAATTTTTTCAGTTTTCTTCTTGGTTTTTTACGATAACTATTTATTTTTACGTTGGGTATGTCATGGATACTTGTATGTACGCGTTGAGTTTTTCCCTCTTGCTCATTTGAAACCGTTTAAAACGTGGAGAAGAAGATATTTAAAGGGAACAGCGGGGGGCGCCCGACGCTCCCGCGCTGCCCGTGTACATTTGAGAAGAGACGGTTTGACTGTAAACGACATTATCATTAACTGAGGTCAGTGTCCGAGAAAAAATAAAGTCTCCAAGGATGTGCTCAATGTAAACGGACTCCGCCCTTTTATTTCAAACACGAGATTCAAAGGATCCGGTACTTATACCCAACGTCGCATTTCTTCACAGGAAAGATGTTCCCAGCCCTGAACTAAATTAACCACAGTGTACTTACCTGAGCTGTCTGGCAAAAAGACCGAACATGTTGTTAGCATTTAGCTCCTCCTCTCCTCTATGGACCCACACGGGGGTGGAGTTAGTAATAATACAGTTACGTGAGTAGTTACACAATCCAAGTCTAGTTACACAAAATTAAACGTGGATTTTCTAAGCGGATAAAAAGGGGTACTACATTGTGAGGCGTAATAACACCTGGAGTACTTCGTCAGAGCACTCCAGGTGTTATTACGCCTCACAATATACATGCGTTTCCGATGACATCACGCATAGTTCCGGTGGCCATTTTTAATACCGCAGTAGAATGAGGTAACAATATCTCTACTCAGGAGGAAAATGAAAGACAACTGATTGACGGTGGCATTTGTAAGAACTCGTAATCATTGCTCAAGAAGAAAACTGTTGGAACTCGGCCTCAGAGACGCAGCTTTATGTGACATAACCAACAGCTCTCAGTCTGTGGAGCTACAGCAGGATTTACTAAAGATCTGCTTCACTCCTCAGACTAAATGAACTCATCAAAGAGGAGACAGAAAACCTTTCCTCTTTTACAGTTTGTCATGTCAGCAGAGTCTCAGTCCGAGTCAGTGTTTCAGCTGCTCAAGACGTTAGTATGCTACCGGTTAGCAACTGTCAATCAACTGTCTCAATGGCTTCAACACGATAAACACATGTGTGGCTCAGATCTATGAGCACTGAGGAAATACTACAGTACCAGCTCAGCTCTGACCTCTGTCACATGAGGTCAGAGCTGAGCTGTTGAAGCTAAATGCTAACCGGTAGCATGCTAACGTCTTAAACACTGACTCACTGGTTTCATAAATGTCTGGGGCCGTGTTTTTACTGTTATCTTCTTGAGCAATGATTACGAGTACAAACAAATGCCACTGTCCATCAGTTGTCTTTCATTTATATCCTGAGTAGAGATACATGTTGTAGTACTGCTTAATTCTACTTGGGTATTCAAAATGGCCGTCAGAACAACATGAGTCACATGACTGAAAGGCATGTATAGTGTTTATCCGCTTAGAAAATAGACATGTTTAATTTTGTGTAACTAGACTTGGATCGTGTAATGTTTCACAAAACTGTATTTAAACAGGGACAACATGGAACAGCTTGGTCACTTCTACCTTCTCCCCAGTTTGGAGCTATACCTATGGTGGGAGAGGCTAAATGCTAACAACATTAGCGTGACTGAGCGCACGCACACAGGCCAGACAGGTGCACATCACCTCGTCTCCTGTCCTTCACAAACGTGGCATGTTCCTTTAAGGGTGGATGGACGTTTTTATCCTCGCTGTGCCTCCTCAGGTCTTCCGCGCAGCTGCAGTTTCTACATGAAGCTCGTGCATGATGGAGCTTCGGGCCCAAAGTAACAACTTTTTGAGCAGCAGTTGTGGTGAACAGGTCTGGGCTCATTCCACACATCAGGACATGGCTGAAGCAAGTAGAAAATACATCATTTTAACATTTTTAAACTCCGTCTAGTCCCTTTAAATGCAACAGGATCGTTTTGTGGACGACCAGGTAAGTTCTCTTCTTTTGTTGATCTAGTATTATATGAGCATTATCGTTAAGTTAGCTGCTTGACACACAAGCCTGACCTTGGCTCACGAGTTAGCAGGCGCCATCTTACAGATTGTCTTTTTGGCTAAGAAACTGGAGAGACCGGTTCAATGTGAGGAGATCTGAATAACGTCTGCTCTGAAGCCGTGCCGTTTGTAATGATTGCGGAGAATGTCTGTGATGTTCATCCCATTCCCGTGTCAGTCATTTGTAAAGTAAAACTTCCCCCGCAAACCACCTCCTATATTTTGCCGAACTGTGGGTCCTGTGAGAATACAGATCCAATGTGTGATTTGGAAAGGTCTGACAGGTGATTGGTAGTTTTTGTTTCCTGTGTGCATTTTTTTAAGTTAGGAAAAATGTAAGATTGCAGAATAACTGGAGCTTAACTAAACAGAATTCCTGAACAGAATCACGGAACACGAATTTTGCAACAGAAATATGTTAAAACTAATGCGTAACAGTCTCAGTATTATGTTCTGTTCTTTTAGTAAGACAGAAAAGTGTGTTTACCTGCTTTACTAGTTTCGATCGGAAGAAAACACTATGACCCTTTTACCATAAAGGGGCATTTCAGGATTTTGGACATAGGGTCTCATACGTTCTCCAGAGTGTTGTTGATTTCTGGAGATTTTATTTTATTTTTTTATTCATGCAGTCCTTATATTCGACCGCCATTGTTTTCACCTCTACATCTGTGGTGCTCTGAAAGTACCCGGATAGTTTAAGAGCCCTATTCGGCTGTCCTTACCCAGGGGAAGGGGAAGTGACATCACCAACAGCTGTTCTTCTTCTTCTTTAAGGTTATTGGCAGGCAAACAAAAGCGCATGCCGCCCCCTACTGACATAGTGTCCAAATAAAGACATTTAAGCAAAAATCCAAATGATCCTTCACATTTCCCTTTAGCCTTATTTTATTTCAGCAGCAGTTTCATAAACCTACATATGCAAATTAGCCACGTGCCTTAAGTTTCTACTAAATAAAAGCAAAAGCACAAACTGCTTCATTTAGGCCGTTTACTGAGGAAGTCTTTAAAACCATGTGACTGAGCTGTGGTGACTCTAACATGTATTTCGTCACTTTTATAAAGTTTGGCTTGTGCTGAATCTTTTATATATATGTTTTAATTAATTGTGCGCATGAATCCCTCGAGGGTGGGGGCGAGGGGGGCGGACAGTGCAGTGGCTTATGGGATGGCACATGGCTCCTAATCGCCAGTGAGGTAGCATTAGTAAATCCCTATGCTAAAGTGGCTATCGTTAGCACGGAGGCTCCTTTCCCCAACTCCTTCCTCACTGACAGCCCAATTCGGACGCTCCTTGTCATGGCGGACGCTGACGCACATCCGGTTTGGCGTAAGACCTCTCACCAATTTAACGGTTTCGGAATCAACCAGAGTGTATTTTTGGATCTTTACGCTTGTAAAGGCTCTTTCATAGTCGAGCGGCCGGTCCCGCCCACCGCAACCCCGTCCGCTTCATTTGAAGTTCCGCAATGTATATTTTAAACCTTTTTTTTTTTTATAATATAAAAAATGAAACCACTAAAGCACTAAATCATAGGAACAATATATTACTGGAAAATGACTTGGAAGACGGAGACTGAAGGAGTTTGTTGTGTTTCCTTGTTTTGCGAAAGGATCAACCAATCACAGCACTTGCTTTCTGCAGCACTTGCGCGGACTCACCTTGTGCGTCAGGTGCGCGGCAGCATTGGCCTCCACGTGCATCCAGCACGTGCACGCGGAGCTGTTGCTGAACCTTCAGTGGACACAATGACGGGCAAATGAAGATGGCTGATCATGGCAATGTTTGGAATATTTATCTGCGTTTGGCTTCCTGCAACTTTTCATGGCGTTCTGCACACGGGACGTCCTTCATTCAACGCAGCGGCCGACCCGACCCCCACACCGCGGAAGTGTTTCTGTCCTCCTGCCGCTCTGAGTCTGAAGTTTACGGTAAGACACGCTCGTGTACACGCACGCACATGACGCGCACAAGAGATTAAACTGATATGAGCGTAAACTCCGATGCATCTTGTGTTTATCCTCTGAGCTGCATCTGTGGCTTCTCTGCCCATGCGCTCTCGTGCGCAAATCCGTGTATCGATACAAATCGGTTATTCGTCCCGTCTCTGTACCGGAGAAATGCACTAGCCTAGCGCCACTAAACTCTTCAAATATAAGGACTGCATGAATACAAAAAAAATATCTCCATAAATCAACAACACTCTGGAGAACTAGGAAATGAGGCCCTATGTGGAAAATCCCTTTAAGGCTCATATGTCACTGTTACAAATGTAAACGAGCTTATTATTTTCATTTCCTCAAATTCAACTGAATGTTTAAGAAACACAGTCGTGCGTCTTTGCTCCTCGGCTTACCTTCATCAGCACCCGCGCTCTCCTCCCTCTGTCCTTCTTTATCCAGGTCCAGGCGCTCTCGGCTTTTAGAGAGAGCCCAGAGCTAATAACAGCACACATACTTCTACATGTCCCATCAACAACGGTTAAATGGACAGTTCGATGTAAAAGACTCAAACAGGCGTCACTCCTGTGAAAGTACGTTTTACAAAAGAAGAAGGTTTGCCGTTGACGATGTCGAGTACAAAGATCCTTTATTGACATATAGACACAAACAGCAGCCGATGGTAGTTTCCCAAAAATACCTCATTAGTTTTGTGGATCCACATCTTTTTAATCTGCGAGTAAACCACAGGGCGGCGCCGTCGCCAAAGCGCAGTCCTTCGTATAAATATGAGCCGATATACACAGAGTCGTACATACAAAGGTAAATGTATAAAGAATATATTAATATCAACACATGCAGGAACTAGGCTCGCAATAACTTAAAACAGAAACTTTACAAAAATATCTATGTACCACAGTCTTCTCCTTTTGTAGGGTTGAGGTCGTCGTGTGTTTGTAAAAAGCCGTCGGTGTCGAAGGCGTGTTCAAAATGGAGACTGATCGTTGGGGACCTGGACTTTACTCTGGTAGTTTTGTTGAGAACTTCACTATATTTCTATAAAATCACTGTCCGTGTCATGAATGAGTTTTATTTTTGTTAAACCGACTCTCCGACCGTGTCCCTGTGAAGAGTTGGGATGCGACAAATCTGTTCACCGGCCTGGAGACTAGTTGGAGATTATATCAATTAATAAACTAATGTAAAAACATCCCTCCTGGAGCCGCCACCTTAACGTGGTGGAGGGTTTGAGCCTGAATGGTCCTGGAGCTCTGTGGTCGGGGGCTTGGTGCCCCTGGTAGGGTCTCCCATGGCAAACAGGTCCTGGGTGACGGGTCAGACAAAGAGCGGTTCAGGAGCCCCTTATGAGAGACCAACAGGCCCGGTTAGAACCATGAGGCCGTCCTTCTGTGGACCCACCACCTGCAGGGGGCGCCATAGGGGCTGGTGCAGCTCCAGCAGCTGCCCCCACGACCCGGCAACGGACAAGTGGAAGAAGATGGATGGATGTAAAAACATTAAACTAGGATCACACTGAGTATCCTCGGCTAGATGACGGGCTTTTAGAGATCACATGAAGTGAAGGCTGAACGAGCCTCAGTTGGTGCTTTACAAACTAACACATTTTCATTGTGATGTTTCTCGGTTCCCCCTGAGGCCGAGGAAGTTGTGGGAGAACTCATTTTAAAGCCCTGGCTCTTTCCAAAGCAAAAGAAGGAAAGTCTCCATCACTTTCGGTCCTGGAGATATCGGCTTTTATCGGCGTTAGATCGGCCGATACTGTAAAATACTCGAACATCGGCCCGATATATCGGGTATCTAGTAGTGACTTCCTGTTGTCTCTAATAAAGATGAAATCAGGTGCTTTGGAACATCTGAGGTGGACGTGTTCAAAGCAGAATGAGGGTGGACGGGACAGACCCTGTGGCTGAGGTTCTGAAGGTCCAGGTCGGTGCCTCCGTCACAAACCCGTCCACGGCTTCGATAACCGATGATTTAAACATTGACCTCTGAGGCCGAAGTTTCCAGTGACTGAGCGGAGTTGAGTTTCTCGCAGAGACATCAATAGTTAAATAGTTAAAGGTCGAGGCAGCGCCTGTGGACTCGACTGTCTGATGTTCTGCAGACTCGACTGTCTGATGTTCTGCAGACTCGACTGTCTGATGTTCTGCAGACTGAGGCGCGTTTGGACAAGGCCTC
This sequence comes from Proterorhinus semilunaris, assembly GCA_021464625.1. NCBI lineage: Eukaryota > Metazoa > Chordata > Actinopteri > Gobiiformes > Gobiidae > Proterorhinus > Proterorhinus semilunaris. The sequence goes on from CM038352.1 coordinate 3,554,611, forward strand.
CATGGGAAGGGGAAGTCGTTTTTGTTGTTTTGTTGTCGCGTTCTCATTGCTTTTTCACATTTCATTTTTCAGTGTAATGTAACTGATGAAGCAACAAACAACAGGACAAACATAACAAAAATGTGCAGATTTTTCTCATGTAATACTTTACATTTTGCCCAGAGTAAGTTGTGTTTCAGGTTCATTGTGGGATATTTTAAGTACAGCGCTTAACTGTTATATTTAAGATTTAGAGTTGGTTTCTGTGGGCTGGGCGATTTACGTTTTTTTACTCAGAATTACGAATTACGATTATGAAGAAAACTGCTCAGAGTCCAGCTCATTTATCTTTAGATTCATAATATACCTTTATTTAAATCTGCCTGGTCTGCGCTCTAAAATAAAACTTCATAATGAGCCACGTTTCCAAAAGCGTTTGACTTTAATCGTCCTCATGCCTCGAGCTCGGCTGTGACGGGCGGCCGTCGCTATGGAGACTCCCAGGATGGGCGGAGTTAAACTGGATCTCAGCGTGAGGGAAGAGCAGAGGATCAGACCGGAGGAAACTCTGATTTAGAAGAAGAAAACTCCAGCGCTCACTCTTAAAACTCAACACACGGCCTTTGTGAAGCAGCAGAGATCGTCAGAGCTAAACCTGCAGCACATGGAGAGACATATTTAGCCACTCTCCACATCGTCTGTTTTGATAAACTCATAGAATTCATTAGATTTATTGCCGAGGCCGATCTGTGGCATTATGAGATCTTCAATAATATGGTTTATTGCAACAGTTTCCAAACTCTATATGTCAAACTTTAGGTTTCGGTACTGTGACGGACCTAAAACTAATAAAACAGCCATTTCCAAAGATCCCACCGTTAAAGATAATTTACTCTATTCATAATAATTTGTGATGTTTTACAGCTTAAAAATTTTATAAAATCATAAATAGCCAAGACTGTAAATTACATGTTGATTTAAAGCAAACATTTGAGCTTTGGGAACCACGGCAACAAAGTGGGTTCGAGATGAAATGACGATGAATCCGACGTTGCTCCCGTTGAACTGGCGCCCCCTGCTGGTGATCCGGAGCTAAACGACTTTCTAGACCGTGTTTTTAAAACCATCCTTTCACCGTTCTCCATTTTGAACACACCTCCCTCCCTCGCCCCGCCCTCAGCTCCGCCCCGGCCCGGGCGCCACCCGCACCCTGCTGTTGGTCCGTGACATGAGCACGCACACGCAGGACGAGTCGATGCGTATCCAGCGCCAGCCCACGCGGTTGTCGGCGCCCTTGGTGAGCGCGCGCACGTACGACTGCTTGGCGATGCACCGGCTGTTCCACTGCTTCTTGTCGACGCCCAGGCAGCTGGCGCCCTCCGCGCCCGTCTCCTCGCGGCGGGCGCCCTGCGTCCTCTGCACGCAGCGCGTCTCGTAGAAGTACTGCTTGACGGGCCCGCGCTGCGTCTGGATCTCCTGGACGACGGTCACCGCGTTGCCCTTGTTGTCCACGGCCGCCGTCTTGTTCATGACCCAGTAGTTCCGCGACTCGCACACCGACCTCTGCACCCAGCGCCCGTCGAAGGCGTGGGACCGCCTCTCGCGCCGCGGCCCGTCCCCGTGGCCCTCGGCCAGCGCGTCCCAGTCCGGGTCGTCCTCGCCGAGCAGCTCTGGCGGGCGCTCGGGCGGCGACGCGGCGGTGGAGAACAAAACCCGCGGCTGAGCGTCTACGAAGAAGTCGCCTCCTTCGAAGAGGCTGTCCAGCGCCAGGCGGCCCGCGTCCGACTCCGCCGCGAGCCCTCGTCCTGTCCGTGAGCGCGGCACGCCGTCCGTGTTAAAATCCACGTCGGCGTAAAGCCCGGCGCCCGTTTGCCCGTCTGTGGGCGGCGCGTCCAACGTACTCGCCGAACCCGGTTGGTAAACTCCACTGTCGTCGCGTGAGGGGGATAAAAATACATCCTTTGGATTCTGCCGCCGCCCGTCGGCCATGTTGTCGTCCGCGGGCTGATGGGAGTCATGGCGAGGAGGCGACGCGGAGGAGGCGGCCGCTGGTTGGTCCCGGCTGCCGAGGTCGGGGGTCGCTGAGGTCGTCGTCGTCGCGGCTACGATCCTGAAGGCGGGGTCGTGAGGGAGGGGCAGGGCCGAGGCGATCACCATGGCAACCAGGGGAAGCCAGTGCATCACTCCCGAAACAGATCAGCTGCAGAAGAGAGAGAGAGAGAGAGGGGGTTAGTGTGATGATTCTGGAAGGAAACGTCTACGGTTTTCCTGATCACGCCCATCTCATCATTTTCAATATCGTCCCCCATTTGGGACGCCTTTACGGGACAGTCACGTGACCTCAGTTCATGTGCGCTGAGAGAGAAGACGCTGCACTCTGGGACGGTTTGTTCCACGTGGATGAAGGTCCAGCCGTTATTAACCATAAATTCAAGTCCAGTATTCAGCATTGTGAGCGTTACCGTAGTTACCACAATAGCTTAAAGTATAGGCTGTTTACGCTGTTGTGACGTCACGTGACCTCATTCAATAAAACGACGACACAAACGAGGTACTTGGTCCTAATGAGGAGGGTCCATGTCTGTGATAACGTTAGAACCTTTTTCAAATGACTTTTTGATTTTCATTTTGCATCAATGACATCAATTCAAACATGGAAGGGAATCGAATAGTTTTCTCTACACGTCACAACTTGCAGAGGTAGAATATTTTCGACCTCATTTGTGGAAAATATTCTCACAGAAGGAACATAGTTTTCGACATAGTTCCACATCCTCCATTTCTCTATGACCCGGTCGTCTGGGCTTCTTTCCACTGGGAGTTTAACTTCAGGTAACATGAGTTCTTTAGCCAAACAGATCTATGTACAAGTCTCTGAGACCGAGAGACTTTCGAAGCACCGGTTTGGCCGAGCCGCGTCAGGGCAACACTGCAAAAAGTAATTAACTAGATTAGTGTAAATGTTTCAATTTGAGCATAATAATCAACATTTGAGTTGTTTTGACTCGGTAGGTTTGACCTGGATTATTTCACTTGTTTTGAGATGTTTCTGACTCGTTTCAATACATCTTGTCTCTATTTCAAGTAATTTTCTTTGCCAATGGGGCGAGAAAATCGGTCTTATCGCATTGGCAATTTTACTTTCTTATTTAGAGCGAGATTTAACTTCAGTCTGAAATGTCCTCAAACTAGCAAAGTAAACTTGGTCAGACCAGGAGCAAAGTCTAAATGAGTGAAAACCGCTCAGAACTAGATACATTTCCTCAATTCAAGACATTGAAGCCAAATGCTTGATATTTACTTTTTGCAGTGAACTCTTCCGGACCGATGGGGAGACCCCGGGGCCGTTATGATCCCGGGTTTCAGTATCCAGCCCTGGTCACGTCCAACACCGACGTTATGGAGCGATGTGAGCCGCCTCTGACAGCAGCAGGTCTCGCACTCGCCCCGGGACGACAAGCCACAACCCAAACTCGACTTAGACTTGTAAAAAAGTCTCACATATATTGTCTTCTCCACAAAAATTGTTGTTGAATAAGCATCAAATAAGCCATAAAAGCTACATTATGATAAGAACAACGGACAACAGTTGTGTTAACAGACTCAAAAACGTGATTCTATACTTTTTCTGTACATAAATAATAGGAATGTTTGGTCCCACCTCACCAGCTTGAGATGTGCTTGAAGAGGACGAGTAATGAATGCCCAGACTTACAAATATGATTGTTTTTGGTTCACTGGAGATGTTGAAGGTTGTTACTTATCCACATATTCCACAAGTCCATAGATGTCCACAGGTTTCCCAGATATTCAGACAGAACTTCCTCTGATCTGCAGAACTGGAGCTCCCTCACCTGGCTGCACATCACCCATAACACCGCTTAACCAGCTTCATCTAAAGAAGGGCAGTCTCAATAATAACTTTCATATTCACTAGGGGTGTTGAAAAATATCGATCTGCCGATATATCGCGATATTACGTCACGCAATTCTCGTGTCGATGCAAAAGCGCCCGTATCGATATTTAAATTCTATTTTTGTTGAATTGCAGCATCTCTCTTTGGTCCTGCACTTTTACTCCCGCCCGCTAGATGGCAGCGCAGCCCGCTTTACGGAATTAAACGAAGCCGAGGGGAAACTAAACGAAGCCGAGGGGAAACTAAACGAAGCCGAGGGGAAACTAAACGAAGCCGAGGGGAAACTAAACGAAGCCGAGGGGAAACTAAACGAAGCCGAGGGGAAACTAAACGAAGCCGAGGGGAAACTAAACACAGCATGCTCATGTTAAACCCGTGTCTCGCCACTGCAGTTACGACACAGGTTTAAAAAGAGCCTGCTGTATTTAGTTTCCCCTCGGCTTCGTTTGTGCTACTGCTAACAGATGAGCGCTGTCGTCACGGTGATGCCCGTGTTGTCATTCCCTGATCTACGCGTGACTCCCGTTGTGGAGCAGATGAGATTTTAAATGTCCCGTCTGAGTTATTGTATATTTTAATGGATGAAACCCATAGTAGTTATTACTGATCGCTAAGGACGACCAGCTATAGAAATACTAGAAAACCAATGTCATTGGTTTCATTAGTAATGAAACCAATGACATTGGTTCGATACACACCCCTAATATACATGTTCTTCAGGGAGTCTGTGTTAACGCCGGCCTCATGTTGGAGTCGTCTGAACCTCGTCTGAACCTCGTCCCTGCTCTCTGCCCGAGCGCTGTTATTTTGAACGACCTGACACGGATTACACCGTAAACCTAAGGACCTCCATTTGAACGTGAACGCTGGGGTTTTACGGGCGCCACCCGCGGCTTTACGACGCGGCGCTGTCGGTCGTTACGGTCTCTGGCATCGACGCTGGAAATAAAAATCCTCCGTTTTCACCAGGCAACTTAGGGTTTCAATTAACATACTTTCAGAACTGGGAATAATGTATGCGAAACACAACCGTTTAAACATCAGGACACTTCTTATTGATAGTGTTGCCCTAGGGGGACATGGAAGAAAACATCTGGATAAGGGACAAGGCTAATGGCTACAGGAAAAATACACTGAGCAGGTTAACTTTCCCCTGTCTGCATACGATCGAACACTGTGAGGGAGCACAGGGGGAGTAACAGGGGGAGTAACAGGGGGAGTAACAGAGGGAGCAACAGAGGGAGTAACAGGGGGAGTGACAGAGGGAGTGACAGAGGGAGTGACAGAGGGAGGCACAGAGGGAGGCACAGAGGGAGGCACAGAGGGAGGCACAGAGGGAGGCACAGAGGGAGGCAACAGGGGGAGCAACAGAGGGAGCGACAGAGGGAGTAACAGGGGGAGTGACAGAGGGAGTGACAGAGGGAGTGACAGAGGGAGGCACAGAGGGAGGCACAGAGGGAGGCACAGAGGGAGGCACAGAGGGAGGCACAGAGGGAGGCACAGAGGGAGGCAACAGGGGGAGCAACAGAGGGAGCGACAGGGGGAGTAACAGAGGGAGCAACAGAGGGAGTAACAGGGGGAGTGACAGAGGGAGTGACAGAGGGAGGCACAGAGGGAGGCACAGAGGGAGGCACAGAGGGAGGCACAGAGGGAGGCACAGAGGGAGGCACAGAGGGAGGCAACAGGGGGAGCGACAGAGGGAGCGACAGGGGGAGCGACAGGGGGAGCGACAGAGGGAGCGACAGAGGGAGCGACAGAGGGAGCGACAGAGGGAGCGACAGAGGGAGGCACAGAGGGAGGCACAGAGGGAGGCACAGAGGGAGGCAACAGGGGGAGCAACAGAGGGAGTAACAGAGGGAGTGACAGGGGGAGTGACAGAGGGAGCGACAGAGGGAGCAACAGGGGGAGCGACAGGGGGAGTGACAGAGGGAGCGACAGAGGGAGAGCACAGAGGGAGAGCACAGAGGGAGCGACAGAGGGAGCGACAGGGGGAGCGCACAGGGGGAGCGCACAGGGGGAGCGCACAGGGGGAGCGCACAGGGGGAGCGCACAGGGGGAGCGCACAGGGGGAGCAACAGGGGGAGTACAGTACTATATATTCTATGTTGCAGAGTTTTGCTTTATAATGTTGGCTCCATAAGACAGGGGTGGCCCTCAGGCTTCTTGCTGAGTTGGCGGACTTGCCACACACCACTGGAGTTTGAACATTTTGCTGCAATTTTAGGAATTCTAGATAATTATAACCTCAGTCTCTAACAATTGAATGTGAGAAAGAGCTGCATTAAGCTTCCGAGCCAAGCTGTGGTTTCAGCGTTCAAAGCTCTATATGCTCTTAGTTGAATCTGTGACCCTCCAGGGCGTATATCCCTCAGTATGTGGCTAGCACACGGTTAGGAGCGTGAGGGAAAGTTTCAACAGGAAATGGACAAAAAAAATACAGTATAAAAACTCGCCAGAGATCGTCCTCAAAGCGGGTCACGGCGTTTACGACAAACAGGAAGTAACCGGATCATGTAATAACAAGGAGCCGGCTAAACGCTAACACGAGCTAATAAAGCTAATGACGGGCTGCGGGCCACAGGAAGTGCAGGTGTGAAACACATCAGCGCTTCCTGCTTTGTTTACCAGACATTCAGAGACGGGAAAGGTCTCGTTTAAGGCAAAGCTCTGGGATCAACGCAGAGACCACGGCAGGGTTTAGCGACGACTGTTCCACTGAAGGAAATAAAAATAAATGACACATTTACAAGAATCGCGAACATTCCAGAGCTGGTTTTAACAGCGTTCGCTCATGAAAAACATCCTCATTCTCTTCCTCCAGAGAGACGCTCTGTTCCACCTGATGATGTCACAAGGTGATGCTCCACTGTGTTCACGCACCTTCACCGACAGATGATTTTAACGATGACACAAAAAAAGCACTGAAACAATGAGGGATTCACAGATCGATTCTCAATATCCGATACTGAACAAATAGTTTGACCCTCGACGTTTTAAAAACACAACTTTCACCAAGTAAATACCAATGAACATGAACCTGCTGTACCTCGTTTAGAACCTCAGGACCTGGAGAATGTCGGCCCTGTCCACACGAAGTCAAGCTCAGGACTAATCGCAAACAAATATTTTATCAATCCAGCGCATTATCCACTCCATATCAGCGTTTCAGGGGTCTGTAAACGCTTCAGCAAATGCTCCAAACGAGACGCTTAAATCTTCCCCCCCCCACCTGAAGACCATAAACGCCATGACGGTTATTCTCGTCATTAAGACTTTTTAATATGAAAGAAAAGTCTGCTTTACTTTTACACTCAGGCCAATACCGCCGACAAAAACACCCCACCCGGACTGATGGAAACTATATCTGAAGAAACAGAGATGTTCCATGTTTAACTGCACCTATATGTTTAAAGCTACACTACGCGATCCCGTCCAGCACCGGGGCCTCCCCATCGAGCAGCACTAGACGCCAAACTCGCAAACGGCAGCGACTTTGTGCCACAGAAGGAGACCACCTCGCAGCACAGCCCCCAACTCACCCCCACACCCCCCCTCACCGCACCTGTGAGGGGGCCACTACTTTAACGATTGCCTTAACTGTACTTTTTCGGTACCTATGTTATTTTAATTCAATTAAAATAACATAGGTATAAACAAGTGTCGTTCAGGAAAAAGTCCTAAAACAGCCAAACAGAAGCTCCACAGGTGCAGCAGCGTCACCTGGAACTTTGTGTTTTGAGCAGAATTTCCACTTAAGCAGCGATAAAGAGCTGCAGATCCACATCAGGACACGGGTTCTTTCAGATAAACTTTTCTAAACACACTTTGACGAAGTGAAAGCACTTTCCCGTCACAGATCCTTTATTAGAGTGAGCGCTCACTCTGCTACGAACAATCTTTGATCTTCACCTCACTGCAGCTGCAGTACAGTTGTAAACTCCGCCTCCGGGTCTGTGGCTAAAGGGAAACACGTCGTTCTTGTCACTGCTCGGTTTTGTTTTTCAATTTGCCTAAAAACTCAAGTTTCTTATTCAGTCCTGGTTTATAACGGGTTTAGTTTAGCTCTGTTTTTTTTTTTGTGGGTAGGTTTAACGGTGCCATTCCCTACCCCCAACACCCCCCCTCAACCCAACATTTCTACACTTTGTTACAACATTTATAATTTTTGCTAAATTGGTAAAACTTCATTAATGGGAATAACAAGTAAACCGGGAAGTTTTGGCAACAGGAATATTCCAGTAACCACTGCTAAGAATAATAGTGCAGGTCTAGACAATATTTAAGTAACAAAAGTAATCAGTACTAGGAGTTCCTGTACTAACATGTCCAGTAATCAGAACTGGTATCATAAGTAATGAATACTGAATCATACTAACATTACTAGTTGCTTAACATCGGGTTTACAGTTTATTCCAAGTGCAATGAGTTGGAATTTGCAGTGCACATGTGGGCCTCGCCCCCCCCAACGAAGTCCAGGAAGAACCAAAACACAACAGCTGAAGAGCCCAAACCAAGACTCAATGAGACGAGAACATTTTCCAAACTAGGTCCCAGCGTTCCCAATACGATGACATCACCGCCCCAGTTCATGATCTACTGACCTTATAATAACACATTATATTAGTGTCACAATGACTTTAATGCCCTCACAAACTCTCTCATTCACTCTGCCCCCAGAGGGAACCCCGTTGTGCATGTTTTTAGTGGTGGAGCAAACCTGCTGCTGATTTGAACAGTGCTATATTTAACGCCCGCCGTTTCGTGCTGCAGATGCCAAAATAAATGATCCAATTAGAGCTCGACATGAGACCAGTTGGACTCGTTTTAGTCATAACAATAATCACGTCAGAATATTTCCCTCGCCTCCAGCTCAAAACAAGTCGGTTCAACACGAGTGTAAAAGGAAACGACAAAAGTGAAGACTTGCTGGACAAACACGGCTCTTTACCGGGAGTCGTTCAAGAGACCGGTTCTTTTAATATAAGCACCTGTGGAGGCGCTACAGAGAGAGGAGTCTGCACAAGCTAACGGTGGCATATCATGATGCCATGCGGAGGCTACTGAGGGACGCCATGGAGCAGGGCAAGCCAGATGTTTGTAAATGTGCCAAACTGCGCTGCCATATCTCAGGTGGAGGTGCAGGTGGAGGTGGAGGTGCAGGTGCAGGTGGAGGTGCAGGTGCAGGTGGAGGTGCAGGTGCAGGTGGAGGTGCAGGTGGAGGTGGAGGTGCAGGTGGAGGTGGAGGTGCAGGTGCAGGATCATCACGGCATGGACCAACCCTGGACTAAGCTCAGTGTGATTTTCTTCTGGTATATGGACTCACTGGCTGCTGAGCCTATACTTTTAATATGGACCATCATTCTAGTGTCCGGAATAAAGTCTTAATAACATTTTAATAACCCCAGCCAGATGACTCCATATCCAAGACGCGATGGACAGAGGTGGGAGTAAGTCTCTAAATGCAAGTTTTGAATCCAGTCCAAGTCAATTGGTCACGGGGTCAAGTCGAGTGAAACGTCAGCGTTAAGCCCAATTGTTTGCTTTCTCACGTTTACGGTGTTCCACTTGTGTCAGAAGTTGGAAAATCCGACCAGGACAAAGCGTTTTCTCCGAGTGGTAGCGTTCCAGTCGTCCAGGTCGGAAATATCGGAGTTTGACGCATCCGTAAAAGTTGCTCATGGGCGTCATAATCGGTTTACAGAGAAACTTAATTGTAATATTATACAATAGTATATCATACTAACGTTATTTACAAAGCACTTTAAGAACTGTACAGTTGTGCCGCACACAGAAACAGATACAAAGATTTACAGTAAAAATATAAGGAACAAGTACGACAACAACAACAACAACAACAGGCAACACAACAGTGAAACACAATCTGTGTTAAACGCCAGAGATTTAGAAACGGGTAGAGACTGGGCCGGTCTAATCTCTAATGGCAGCAGAGAAGTTTGCGCTTTAGTTTTTGGAACGACCAGCTGCAGCTGATCTGCTGACCAGGGAGCGTACAGGATGTTAGCAACAGGGCAGTAACGCTTATCCGTTTGACGTTGATATTTAACACGTGTATTTGAGAAACATCTGACAAATAACGGGGTTCGTTGAAGCTTTACATGTGTTACATGTCACGTCAGGCGCAGCCATCTTTAAATGTTCCTACTCGGGTGACCTGTTCTGTCCCGAGTTTCCGAGTCGGAATTACAGAGTTGTTGTCGTGTGTTCCAGTTGAAATGTCCAAGTCGGAGCTCGGAAATTCCAACTTCTGAGATCAAGTGGAACCATTAGCAACTTTGAAAATTTAGCAACTTTGAAAAATCTAATGGATTTGGATTTAAAGTCTAATCAATATTAAATAGCAACAAAACAAAAATATATATATTTTGAACAGCATTTCAAGACAGGGGCCCCTTTCTGACAGTGGTTCCCCTCTAATTCCTCAACCCCCGTCTGCTCGGCGTCGCCCCTGCTCAAGGAGATGTGTGTCATTTGATCCAGGCGTCTCTTACAGTGTGGTACTTCTGAAGGCCGTATGTACAGGCCATTGTTTCAAACGTTTTCCTGTCCTTAATAAACGTCTATGAATCTCTTCATTCACTGAAGAAACCTTTCAATACGTCCAAAGAAACACACATTTCCTCCTGTGTTTTTGCGCTGTATTGATTAGACGCCTGTGTCGGGATACCGAAAAAGCATGTGGCTAATTACCAAACGTAAACATGGATGCGCTGAAGTCTGAGTCTTTTTGGAGCATTGGTCGAGTAAGTCTCAAGTCCCGAAAATTGCAATTTAAGTCTGACTCAAGTCAAGTCATGTGACTCACTTGACCAAACTAGACTCTTAACTTAATTCTCGTCATTTAGATTTTAAAATATGAAGGTACAGAGCGGGATCAGCCACACGTTGAATACGCCAACAAAAGCACTCCACACTGAGGCCTCGGGACTTCGCTCCACACTGCGCCACTCCCCGAAACCCATGTCGCCTTTATTCTCCATAATCCTCCACCTGTAGACCATAATCCTCCACCTGTAGACCTGTCCTGGGTCGACTTGTTCCTGATCCAGCAGACCTGTAGAGGGGCGACCCGTGCAGACGACTACAGTCTGTCCAAACTCCACTGAACTCGGCACAATGACAAAACAAAACATGCTAATGACACCAATTTACCCGTAACTCTGGACAACCGCCTCTGAGTGGCATTTACGGGGAAGAATGCACTTTATTTTGTAAGCCAACAATGTAAGGAAAAGAATTACAAAAAAATTATCAAGCCCAGGCAATAAATTCTAAACAATCTACTACATTTGTAAATGTCTCTGCCATTTGCACTTCTCTAAACGCTTCACTCAATATCAGACTGATTAATATCTCTAGAACTTTCTTATTCTGTTCATTCAGGATAAAGTTTGCTTTTATTGGCAGGATGGCTGCTCCTCTGGCCCCTGCAGACGATGAAAGTCTGTCCTGCCTCTGGCCCTAACAGAGTCATCAGTTAAAGTGTAGCCAAACAGACTGACAGTGCATTAGAGCGAGTGTAAACTGTGGAGGCTCTTCAGTCTCTCAGAGACCATCGCTCTCTGTCCAGACAACAGCAGCTGAGCCCCATTAGTGCCGTGACCCACAGCCCTCACTCACACACCCGACTGTGGACACTTTACTGAGCAGTAGGGCTGGGTACCAGTCGGTCCTGGTGCCGCTACATTACGTTCGGTGATACCTGTTTCATTTGGATTTAACTAAAAAAACATGGTATAAAAAAGTATTGTTCAGCAAGTCCCAGAACAGCACAGCAGCCCCCTCCGACCAGAGAGAAACTCCTCCCCGTGAGCACCCCCTCCCCCCTGTGTGTCTGCCTGGGAGGCGGAGCCACACGTGTGTTAGCCAGCTGGTGTTTGTAGCATTATTAGCTTCGCGCACCGAGACACGGCGAGAAACAACAAGAAAACGCAGCACAGATCAGAGGCGGACATGTTGTTGGCAAAAGCAGCTGAGTTACTGTCAAACACACGAGTCGAGTATGAGGCTGTTAAAGATGGAGTCACATTGGCTTTCTTTGCCTTAGCCGTGTCCTTTTGAAATGCTGATGATGTCAATTCTTAAAGAAAATAAGAATGTACGCAGCTCAAACATACTAAACAAAAACACTAAACTTGAATACAGTATTTTTAAAGGTCTAAAGAGCGTTTGAATATTTTGCACTAGAACCTATTTTGATAAAACACAGCACATTGTGTAATTCGGTTTTGAGGAATTTTTACTTGTCAGCATAATTTTTTGAAAAAAAAAAAAAGGCACTTGCATTTCTTTTTCAGCGCAATAAATGTATCGAATCGAAATCGTGACCGTCATATCAAAATACGTATTGAATCGTGACAAAATTGTCGCATCCCTAGTAAGGAACCAGTCACCCACCAATGTACCCATCACCCCGTCCTTCAGAACCTCCACTCAACGCATCCAGTTCAAGGTCCTGATGACACCTTCAAAGTCCTCCATAATTTGGGGATTGTACAATATCGGCTATCGGCCGATCTAGCGCCGAAAAGGCGATATTTACGGGATAGAGATTTCCCATCTTTTGTCTTTGACATATTACTGCGCGGACGTCGAAGTGCTCCAGGTGTTATTACGCCTCACAATGTAGTTCCCCTTTTTATCCGCTTAGAAAAACAAATAAAAAAGAACAGTAATAAAGAAACAACAGCAAAAGAATGTACTACAACACAATATCTATATCCAGTCAATTACAATTAGACCAAACTTATAAAGCACTATTTTAACTTAAGCAGTAATGAACAGAAACGAGTAGATACAAAACACAACTGTTTCATTTCTTGTACAATGTCTAGAACAGAGCGAGTAACACATGATGATCACTTGCTCTGTTCAGTCCTGGCTCAGACCGGGAAAGACCAGGGGCCGCCATGTGAGAGGACATTACTCCAAACTCTTTCTTTTCTTTTCTTTATTCATCCATGTTGTTCTTTGCAGGGTCATACATTAATATGAACAGTACATGGTGAAAAGGAGCATGATGAAGACATTGTCTTATTGTCCATGCCCCTTTGTAATAGTTACAGGAAAATCGACCAAAACGGCGGGTGATCCATTCAACAGATTTGTGACACGTTTTTTGGTTTTACAAAAATCAGTAATTTGAACAATTAAAAAAAAAAAATATTTTATAATTATTAGCATTTTTTTTATTTATTTATTATTTTTTTCATTTCAACATACAAGTTATGTTTTTTGTATATATTTCTCCATCAACATTTTAATGTGTCTTTAATGAATTCCATAATCTCTTCCAATTTGTATGTATTTCATTTATTCTCCCACAAAGGTGTTGAGGGGTTAAACATTTCAACATGGACCGTGCCAAAGTCGTTTTAGTCAAATGCAAATGTTTATTATGACGAGGTGCGTAGTGAAGGTTCTGCTGTGTGTCTGAGCTCGTCAACAGCCCGAGGTCTGGAGTTAATTACTAATGGGTTCATCCTGACATTCTTCGTTCCCTTTTACGAGTCGGTGAACCAGGCCGAGCGGCTCCGGGCTCAGATCTGAATAATCGTCTCTAACGGGACGGTGTGAAGGCACGGGCGGCGTGTTGGGAAGCGCCCGCGAGCTCAAACAGACGGGACTGATCCTGGAGCTGGAGCGGGGGGGGGGGGTCGAGCCCTGAGACACGTCCACTGAGGCCGAGGTCAGAGGTCGGCGCTTCAAACACGGATCATGTGGACGTGTTCTTGCAGTGCGGCTGATGAAGAGCTCAGTCCAGGGTCTGAATGAGAGAAGTCGAAATACAGAGACAAGGGATCGATACGATTTCTGTCAGTATCGATTCCACTGATCATTTAAAATAGTTGATATGATGCACATGAAAACCAGGAAGCGTTCACGAACAGGAGAAAAGCCCGTGTTGAAAATGCTATCAGTGGTGTCCGTGCTGAGCTCTCCCCCTCCCTCTTTTCTTATGAGCGAGGGGGTTTCCTCGGTGTCGTCGTTTCAGCACGTGCTCATTGTTTTGGTTCTTCAGCTGATTCAGTATCGACTCCGCTCTCACGGTTCAGTGAAACATCAAAGTACAAAATGAAAAAGTCAGACGTTGGTTTTGAACTAAAATGGCTTAAATGTTCATCACTGGACAATATTTATAATCCCAGAATGAAAGTGGCAAAGCAGATTTATAATGTGCCTCTGGGCTCACAACACAAACCACAATAGTAGCACTATAAACTTAAAGAAAAGAAAAGAGTGCAGGCCACGCGCGCGGTAAGTTTCACTTTCGACACACAGTGCGTTTTGTTCCTTCGTTGACTCCCTCGAAAACGAGAGGATTCATTATTAAGTATTTATTTCAAGGGGCTGATCCTCTTGAAATAAATACGTGTCAAATCATTTGTTCTGGCTGTTCTTGGACAACATTCTGCTTGGATGTTTTTGGAAACAAAGCTTTTGAGGCGGACGAGGACCAGGCTTGGCTCTTACGCCTCTGATGATGCCGGAGCTCTGGATCCACCACAGCCTGGTCAGCAGGAGAAACCTTTACAGAGACACACGGGTGTGGAGGCTTTTTTTATTTTAATATTTTGAATGTTCATATCTCGATATTGATACGATATAGCTTTCAGGTATTCCATTACAAATCACCCGTTTGCAGCTGGAAGAGGCATTCACAACATTCACAATGTCTCATTGAAAAGAGCAGTGCTTTTCTTTCTAAAATAAACATTTTAAGTGACCCAAACCTTTGAACGGGAGTGTATAATATATTTGGGCCTGAGGTTCCCCACTCCTACAGTTTCACCTTTCACACACACAAGTCACAAAGTGCTTCACAAAATGACAATAAAACGATAAATGAGAAGAAAGAAAACATGACGGTCGTAGAACCGTTTTAAAGATTATCTCCTCCTCCCGTGTTTCGTGTTCCCGTCGCGCTCACGCCGCCTGTGACCTGAACCTTCCCCGACTGGGCCCGAGCGCTTCCTCCGAGCTTTGGAATCACAATGTGAAGCCTCGTCTTTATGGGCCGATAAAAGGCAGATGAAAGACTCGGGCCGCTCCTCCTGTTCTTATGAAAACACTCGAGGAAATGAGCCGCACGAGCGCCGTGACTCAGGCCTCACCTGGTCCGACCGCTGCCAAAGCAAACACACGCCCACGAGCGCCGGGACGTCCCGAAGCTTTGGGTCAACACGCTCCACAAACAGCCCTGACAGAGGGATCCACGCGGGACAGGCACGCGAGAGAAGCACTGAGGCCTAAAGCACTGAGGCCTACAGCACTGAGGCCTACAGCACTGAGGCCTACAGCACTGAGGCCTACAGCACTGAGGCCTAAAGCACAGAGGCCTAAAGCACTGAGGCCTAAAGCACTGAGGCCTACAGCACTGAGGCCTACAGCACTGAGGCCTAAAGCACTGAGGCCTACAGCACTGAGGCCTAAAGCACTGAGGCCTAAAGCCCTGAGGCCTAAAGCCCTGAGGCCTAAAGCCCTGAGGCCTAAAGCACTGAGGCCTAAAGCACCGAGGCCTAAAGCACCGAGGCCTAAAGCACCGAGGCCTAAAGCACTGAGGCCTACATCACTGAGGCCTACATCACTGAGGCCTAAAGCACTGAGGCCTAAAGTACCGAGGCCTACATCACCGAGGCCTACATCACCGAGGCCTAGATCACCGAGGCCTAGATCACCGAGACCTAGATCACCGAGGCCTGAATCACTGAGGCCTAAATCACTGAGGCCTACATCACTGAGGCCGTCCACCTGACTGAGATTTACGCATGTTTTAGTGAACAGACGCTGCAGGTGAACAGGAAAAACAATAATGAACTTAAAGATATAAATTGGAAACCTAATCTGAAAGACTTCACTTGAGCCGTTTCAGACTCGGGTCCGACACTGTGGAACTCACACAGAACCGTTTCAAAACAAAACAAAGCTGCATCCATTTGTAAAGCTGAGTATGTGTGTGTTGTGTGTGATCTCCAGAGTTGTGTATATATATATATAGTCTGTGTTGTACTATTGTGAATTGTGCAGAAAGGCTCAACCAGGGGCCTGAGAAGCTCTTTATGTTAACTTGAATTGTAACCGTGGTGATCACATCATCCCTGATAAATGAATGAACAGATAAATAAACTTCTGCTGTAGATGAGGAGGGAAAATGTACGGCAAGGTTTAGTTTTATATTTTTCATGTATCAACGAGTAGAGGTTGACCGACACGGCGCCGGCTCCAGAACAAACTGACGCCATTAAAATATATTGTGATGCCATTAAAACTGAAACCCGTTGATCCGGGCCTGGACCGACATGGGTTTTCAAAGGCCGATGTCGATGTGCACGGCCGACATCTGGTCTATGTCAGAAGGAGGATCTTTTATTGTCGTTCTACAATAGTACAATGAAATGGCGTAGATCAGATTTTGGGTTCGTCCGCCATTGTGGGCCAACCGGATCAGCATGTTTGTACGGGACGGGAGGAGAGGAACCACAGCAGACACGGGGAGAGCAAACGCGCTAAATGCCGCGGCTAGCAACAATATGCTAATGCTAACAACAACTAATCAAATCTGGAACAGAAACTATGATTGGATCTCCTTAAAGTAATACAAAAAAATCGGCCTCTGCTGGAGCGGCCAAGTATTTGTTTTTAAAGGATTATAGACCAGACATTTGGAAACATATTGCTCAAATATATCGGCATCGGCCTTTAGAAAAGCCCATGACGGTCGGGCTCTGGTCTAAACACTTGAGAATCTGCTTTATGGAAACTCAGACAAACTTTGATCTGCTGCAGCTGAACCTGAGGTCAGAGGCTCCACAATCTGCTCGGTGACTTCCATCACTCAAATGCAACAGAGAAGAAGAAGAAGAAGAAGACCTTCTGGAGGTTTTTGCAGTTGCCAAAACCTTGATTGCGATTTGAAATCAATAAACCTCGCAGCCCTACTCGTGTCAGTGTTGACCTGACCTGCTTTTAGAGGATCGTCTGTTCTTCAGAGGCAGATTGTTTTACAGACAGAACCTGCAGATTCCAGAACAAAAGAAACGGTAAGTCTCTGCGTATAAGCGTGGGAAACCAGGCCATGTTGGAGCGATTTCCTGGAAAACTCGTCATGACATAAGCGTCGGGCAGATGTTAAGGAGAAAACTGTAGCTACACCTCCATGTTTTCACCTGCAGAGTCTCACCTTCAGACCCTAAACCCTTTGGTTCTGGCGCTCACTCTCCAGACTCTCCGACTGGTCACTGTCGCTCTGATGTTTCAAAGGTTTTCACTTCAAACCCAGCTCTGGTCCGAGTTAAACCAGCCGGCTTTAATAAGAGCCTAATGACCTACAGACCGAAGGAGGTTTTAATCAGAGCTCCTGGAGCCGAAGCTTTTAATAATAGATTCCCTTTGTGTCGCATTCAAGTGAAACAACCACAACTATTACAGTTTAAATACATGTACTGAAGTAAAGTCGAGTTTTAGAGGATCTGAACTTTACCCGAGAACTTATTACTTTGATACTATTTGAGAGATTGATATAATACTTTCTACTGCACTACATGTCTATAAAGGCTCAACAGTAAAAGTTTGTCCATGTGTGGAAAGCCTAATAATGCTACACACTCTGTCACGATGTCAAATTTTAAGTTCGATATATTGAGGGAGGAAAATATCGCGATCAACGATATTATTGATTCTAAAGATACAAGATACTGCCAACTCTAAAACATAAGTATGACGGTAAACCTTTTTGCAATCATATCGTAGAAACCACACAAGCTGCAATAAACGTGACACGATTTGCTTCGGTTAAAAATCAAGTTTTACAAAGAATAAAAGGTACAGATGATAAATATTGAGCCCAACAATCCATTCATCCATCTTCTTCCACTTGTGGGGGCAGCTGTTGGAGCTGCACCAGCCCCTATGGCGCCCCCTGCAGGTGGTGGGTCCACAGAAGGCCTGTTGGTCTCTCATACAATGTATGGTTTATCTGTTATTTATTTTTAACGTAGTAATGATGGTGACAGCTCTAGGTGGTAGAATCAATCATTAGATTTTAGCTTCATATTACACATAATTAAGAAACAACTTTAAAATAGTAAATGGACTCAACTCATAAACCTTTATCAGGCCCAAAGCGCTTTACAGGGAGGAAGTTCTACTGCTGCAACGAACGATTATTTTTACAATGAATCGATTATAGCCAAGAGGCTAATCGATTAAAGGTGAATGAAAATGTTACTTTTTCCAACGTTTTACTAGGGCTGGGCGATATATCGATATTTAAGATATATCGATATATTTTAAAAAGAGATATGGAATTAGACCATATCGTATATATCGATATGGTCCACATTTGCGCTGTAATACTTGCTTCAGGCAACCCGCTGAGCGGAGCTCTGCACTGCTCCCAGCGCCCCGGCCCCGCCCCTCGTCGAGGGGAGAGGGGGGAGGGCCGGCACTCTTCAACAAACATGAAGAAAGCAACAATGTCTGTGAAGCGTGCGGAGGAGAGCCCCTTGGTTGGTAAAACAAAAACCAGTGGCTCAATCATTTGGAGATGGTTTGGACAGAAGTGAATGTAGCTGCGAGATATGGCGGCGACGTGCGCTGCGCCATGTGCTTTTGTTTACGTGCGCTGCGCCATGTGCTTTTGTTTACGTGCGCTGCGCCATGTGCTTTTGTTTACTTCTCAGTCTAGTTAAGGTTTGCGGTAGATCGTGGATGTACTGTGAACATATCAGCGTTTATAATGCTGCCACCGCGAAGGACTATCGCTTTTTCCCCGTTAGCATTGCGTTAGCCGTGACGCTAATCACTCCAGTCCCTCGCTGAGCTCTGATGATGAGCAGAGATGGTGAGCCTGTGCTGCTAAAGAGTCGTTTGTGGCTCAGTTTAGGAGCTTATGTTTGGGAATGCTTTGGATAAAGATAAAAACTTATCTCAAAACCACTGACTAAAACACAGTGAAATCAAGAGCAAATATCAAGAAATTATTTGGGCTATTTATTTATTATATTTCATGATTATTAAGGACTAAAAAGTAAGTAATACTTTAATAAGTCATATTTCATTGTCTCAGTTTAGGCTTTAGTTTAGTCATATGCAACATAAAGTTATTAACAGCAAATGGGGTAGAAGAAAAATAAATAAATAAAATAAAAATTGCAATATTAAATATTAAAACACTCCTATTTGGCAGTGACTTTGACTTAACATTTCATTTCACAGCTCTCACTTTGTGGAAAAAATATCGGGATATATATCGTATATCGATATTCAACCTAAATATATCGGGATATGACTTTTGGTCCATATCGCCCAGCCCTACGTTTTACCACAAAAAGCAAAAGTGACGCCAGTTTTTTTTCTGACATTTTTCTAACCATTTCTCTTTCCACCCGGGCCACTGCACACACGGTCTGAGCCCGACACAAACCCCCAATCAGCACAAGTTATGTAGATACACATTTATTTATCCACTTTTCTACCTTTCACTGCCTTTTTCTCCCGCTGGATTGGACTGCACCAACTTGAACCAAAGCGGAGGGGTGTTCCACTTAAACACCCCTCTGACTTAGTTCAATATCAAATGGTATCTCCCTGCCACAAGAATGAAAAAATCGAATATTTTTCAGATTTTGATTCATCAGTCTTTGTTTTGATAGATTTCCAGGACACTTACGCTTGTGTTACTTCATTAACATCTGGAACAGCAGCTCCTGCTCCGGCTGCAGTGGCCCGGCCCACTGGGAAACGTCCCGACTCTCCCTATGGCCAGCGCGCCTCTGGAAAACAGGATATCGAGTATTGGCTACAATGACCCGATACTGAGCCCTCGCTCCGCTCTAAAAGCTGAGCGTGACCGGCCTGTAGTCGTGGCTCAGTCCATTCCCGACATATCTGGATCTGAGGCCTCGCGTTCTTCACACGGACCAGTTCAGGGTCAGCCTCGCAGAAACGCTACAAAACCTGCTGCCAGTTCAAGATCGGATACAAATGTTGTAACCAGATACACAATGTTTTTCCCACAAATGTCAGAGTTTACCACAGACTAAAGGGACAATCAGGTTTTGTGCTTTGAAGTATTTCCCACAGTAACGTCACAGAATCCCAGAGGTCTGACACGTGAAGAAAAAACAACTGGAATTCAGAAATGATCAAAAGTTCAGTTTTAAGCACGATTTTCCTCATGTGTTTCGTTCGGTCGCGTGACCCGACTGATTGTTCCTGAAGCCGGCGGTAACTCACATATTTTGTGTTCTGTGTGTTCTTTCTTTACTTTTGAGTCAAGTCCGACCTAGTATTTAGACACTGCAGGTGAATGGGGGAAATACGTTGAGGCTTTTGCTGCCTTGTTTTTTGGTAGGGTCTCAGATCAATAAATCAGGCTGGAAATGAAAAATAAATAAATAAAAAACTTCAATTTTCATCCTCGCCAAATCACCGATCCATTATATTTTGAAAATTAAGGCGAGACACTGCAGGTCAATAGAGATTTTTCTTTATTATTTAAAGATATCAATTTGAAACTTCTGCTGTAGATTACTGGCATAAATATGAAGAAAAAAATGTATTGCAAGTTTTCTGTAATTTTACATTTTCATATAAAAATAACCTGTTTTATGCCAAAAATGCCCCAAATTTTGCATTTTTACGGCGACGAAATCTGAATAATGGATTGAGCCAGATTCAAATGTATGGGTTTATTTTGTTGACATATTAGTTACAAAGACTTTTTCAGAGGGGATTTTGGACAAAATAAACTCGCCTTGTTTTTTAACATTCAAAACTCAATAAATTGGGCTAGGAATTGGATATTAAAATCTTAAAAATATTGTTCAATCCAAGGCTGGACAAATTGACGCTCTGTCGTAGCTCCTGACGTGGAGATGCTGTTGCCTTTTACATTTATATGGTTATTCTGGCGTTATAAGTGATTTGCCACAGGTGCACTGTGGAGCGGGTCAGACTGTTTTTAACGCAGACTAACTGATACCATAGACATGCACTAGCCTAGCGCCACTAAAGTCTTCAAATATAAGGACTGCATGAATAAAAAAAATACAGAAATCAACAACACTCTGGATAACTAGGAAATGAGGCCCAATGTCAAAAATCCTGAAATATCCCTTTAACATTTCATTTCACAGCTCTCACTTTGTAGAAAAAATATCGGGCTGTATATCGTATATCGATATTCAACCTAAATATATCGGAATATGACTTTTGGTCCATATCTCCCAGCCCTAATCTACCTTAGTTACTTTGAAAGAAATCACTAATGACTTTTTCCAAGTATTCTGTGGCAACACTTGTAACAGGAAACGTTTGGACTTCTGTGATTCGCGTTGCACAGTTTTCCTTTAGTGGAGTTTGTGTAAAGGTCTGAGAGTCGCAGCTTAAAGGCTCAGGGAATGCAGGCGCTCCAGACCTCCCAGTGTCTCCCACTGCAGTACAGGTCTCCTCAGGTGTGCTCAGGTCTCCTCAGGTCTCCTCGGGTGTGCTCGGGTCTCCTCAGGTGTGCTCAGGTCTCCTCAGGTGTGCTCGGGTCTCCTCAGGTGTGCTCGGGTCTCCTCAGGTGTGCTCAGGTGAGAGCAGAGAGAGACATAATGACCCGGGTTATCTCACGCCTCCTCTGAGTAACACGCGTGACGTCGGCGTGACTCACATGTGGAGTGCGCTCGGAGTAAAACTGCATTCCTTTATGTCAGCGCAGCCAGGAGCTTCTGTCCGCTTTCTTCTCCAGCCAGGGACTAATCGCTTTGCACGGAAGCATTTAAGATTCATGAAATAAGTTCCTTTTGAAAGGAATCCTACATTTATCTGGACAAATGCACCAGTTTAAACACGGTCACAGCTAGATGTTACTTTTAATGTCATTTCAGCTGTACAATTATAACACATTCCTTTGAATGGAGTAAATGATTATGATTTGGGGGCCCAAGAGATTTTCTGATGAATAAGGGGACCGCGATGTCCCGGACTTTGGGAATGGCTGTTCTAAGTCATTGACATAGACAAACAAAAACACGGACGGTTGGGAACCACTGGCCTCAACATCATTTCATTGAATTTCAACAAGATTTGCAAATTCACGTTATTAAAAAACTCCAGAGAATCAGAGACGTCCGATATATCGCGATAAACAATAATGACCTTTCAGCGCCACAGAAACAAACGGCTCGTGTCCTTAACCTCTGAACCCCCACCTGGACCGCTTTGCCCAAATCTAAAAGCTTTTTTTTTTAAAAAGCGCAACGCAAATGAGACGAAAAGGATGAATAATAATAACAACAAATCATTAGTGACAAAAAAGACACAAACAACACGGCGATGAAAAAGCCACAAAAGTGCTACACAAATGTGACAAATGGAAACGAACGCATTCAAAAAGCAAATGAAAACAAAACTGTCAAAAGCGTCAAAACAGAAAACAATCTACAAAAGCAACAAAAATACCTCCAACAACATCGAGATCAGTTTTGTAGGGCTTAGCTTTCAAATGAGGCATTGCTCTGTCGGAACAGTTCTTCATCTTCAATACACATGAACATAACTGCCTTTTGGGTGGGAAATATTGATGCACCGATTCGATACGGGTATCGGATATCGGAGCCGATACTGGAAAAATACAATGTCAGATATCGGCGACAAATACTGAACCCTCACCGCTTTTTAAAACACAACTTTCAACAAACAACTCGAATGGCTCGTTTCCACCAGCCCTACCCTACTCTGCTCCACTTGGTTTGGTCCACTCTGTATACTCTGGTTTACTCTGTATGTCTGATACCGTAGCCATGGTTACCAGGGCTAACTTCACACAGGTCAGGGTGCACGTGGCTTTGCTTTTGGCTGTATCCATGGAAACAGTACCTGCTGGGCCTGGTTAGTACCAGGGCCAGCAGGTACTAAAAAAGTACCAGTTGACTGTAAAGTGGTGCCGGTGGAAACATCTCAGATGCAGTAACGTGGAGTAGGAGGAACCGAGCCATACGTGAACATGATGTACGTCCTTTCGAAGCTCAGAACCTGGAGAGTTTGGTCGTTGAGTTGGTCTTAACCAAACGTATTTCTGATGCTAATGCTAATGCTGCTAACGGGGGATCCCATGGTGAAAGAATAAACATATCAGACATGACACGGAGCATACAGGAGCTCGTCCAATAATCAGAACATCATGAAAAGGTGAATCACTGTGAAACTCGTATGACCGACTCATCACAGGCAAAGTGAGATGAACAGCCTTTATTCGTTATCGTTTTGAATATTATGGCTCAGCTTGTACAAACCCCAAATAAAAAAACTCATGAAATTAGAATATTTTGAAAATGGACTGTAAGCCATAATCAACATTATAACAAACAACGGCTTGGCATTTGTCACTTTGCATGAGTCTATATCACAGATTAGTTTCACATTTTAAGTTGAATAACAGAAATAATTGATGATATTCTAATGATATGACGAGCACCTGTTTGCGATATCGTTTAGTTCATATCAGCTGGTTGTAAATGACCGGCTCGATGGCTTGTGTCTTACATACACACAATTCTAGATGACAAAAGTAGACTATAGCATAAATAAATAGATTTTATTTTACAAAACACAATAAGGCAATTAGGCTCAGTGTTCGTAGGGTCTGAGCCCGTTGTTTAGCACATGTGGAACGGCTTCTGTCTGCACGACCTGTTGGAACTGATCGAAGTTCCAAAAGACTAGGCCGAGACCCCTCAGTAGAAGTGGGGAACAGTCTCTTGGTATCGGTTAATATCAGACATCAGCCGATACTCAAACCCCCAGTATCGGTATCGGAAGCAAAAGAGCCGCATCGGTGCATCTCTAGTAAACAAAAATAAACGTACTACGTCAGAAAAATGGGAATAAATACAAGCAAATGTGAAGACGATGAACACTGAGCTGATCTCGGTTTACCTACAAAACCACAGGGCACATTTAAATGAGCTGCTCCCATGTATTCCTGAACACGTTTGTAGAGCCCTAAACTACAGGGTGAGCAGCTTTATTTCATTATTATTATTTTTGAACAGGGACAGTGTACAATCTACATTAGCCTCAGAAAGGAGAGATGCATTGTACCAGGTTATAGCACTTGTGCTAATTTCCACCTGCAGTCCCTGGGCCTATTGTACATGTTTTTAGTGGTAGGGGAAACCGGAGTACCCGGAGGAAACCTACGCAGACACGGGGAGAACATGCAAACTCCACACAGAAAGGCCCCGTCCAGGTGGGAATCGAACCCGGACCTTCTAGCTGTGAAGCACAAGCGCTAACCGCTGTGCTACCGTGCTAACCGCTGTGCTACCGTGCCGCCCAAGTGTATTTATGTGCACTCATACATAACACAGTGCACATAAATACACTAAAGACTAACATTTCTAAACTTATCGCCATACTGTGTAAAATAAAAACCTCTGTGAATCAAAATGCATTATATATATATATATATATATATATATATAATATACTGTACAATCCCCTCATCCTTCCATACCTGAGCTATTGTGTGGAAACATGGGGGAATACCTATAAAACTAATACACAACCCATGTTCTTGCAATTACAGTGATCAGCCATGAAGAACACCTCGCTCCAACAAATCCTCTTTTTATTAGACTAAATATCTTAACATTGCATGATCTTGTTGATGTTTGCACAGCAGTTGTGATGTACAAGGCTCACAGTCTCAGGCTTCCTCACGGTTTACAAGAGATGTTTCAAACTAGAGAATCCAGATACAACCTCAGAGGAACTGATCTGCTACAAAACCCCACGGCGAAGAGTAATACTAAGAGGAGGTGTTTATCAAAGGAGTTGATCTATGGAACGGTTTATCTATTCAACTTAAGGGCTCCAAAACGTATAAAGCATAACATTATGGAGAAGTATAGAACACTTGAATGAAGATCACTAGAAAAGAAGTTGATCGAGGATGCGTAACATAATTCTGATTGTTGAAGTTGAAGTTTTGTGCTTACGTTTCCATCGTTGGGATTAGAGGAACTGTATAATGTGTCTCTTTGGACTCAGTGTCTCAGTTGTAAAAAGGGCTTAGGCAGAATAAGTCCTGACTTCAGCCTAAACCCCTTTCGGTCACGTATCATTTATCAAATACATAAAGTATATGTTTTTCTTTTTGTATTGTATAATGTATAAGATCTTTGGAAAACATGTGACCTGGGATCTAGATGTTCATAATGACCGAAGAAAACTACTACTACTACTACTACTACTACTACTACTACTACTACTACTACTACTACACTACCTATACACCAGCGCTTTGTGATTTGCTCAGTTCAAGGCCGTGGGAACCCAGGGTGCTGAGGGGGCGCTGCAGCACCCCCTGGTGGATAGTTTGCAAATCGCAGGCAATATTATTAAATAGGAAATATGCACAGAAAAAGAGAACTTTATCCCTCAGCGCCCCCTAATTAAAAGTTCTTCCCACGGCTCGGGCTAAGTTGCAATTTCAGCTTCATTGCAACTCGTTTTTTTAGGCTCGATCTCACTTTGGGGGGAAATGTGGAAGTGACCCCAGGACACGCTGCACATAAGAGTAGGACATGTTTCATATGGAGCTTTTCTGGGATTTTTCTATTAAAACCACGCCATGGTGGCTCCTGTCCACAACTACAGAGCTGTGTGATGGCCCGAGCAAAGAACATCCACACCGCCACGCATCTGCTCCTGCTGTTACGGTAAACAAATGTGCACAAACGTTATGGACTATTTAGCTTTGGTTACTTTGGTTATGTTTGGTTTTGTCTTGTTTGGTCACATGTTGAAGACATTACACCAGATGTTTGAGTCTGTTTAGCCCTGGCAGTGGCGCGTTTGCAAAGCCACACGCGCGAGGAAGCCGTGTGCGTGAAGTCAAGTAAGTTCCAAGAAGTCCACTGCGGAGCTATAAACGGTCTCCCGCCTTTAATACAAGCGCGAGGGCAGGAGAGGGTTCGCGTTCGAGCGGACACCGTCCCGGGACGCCGGACGGTGCCGTGCCCGTGCGCAATGGAGCTGTGTCTTACCGTTTAGGAGAGATTCGGACCCCGCTTCCTTCCAGCTGACGCATTGAGCATACCGTCCCGGCGCCGAACTGCCTCTAAAACCCCCACAAATATTCACATGCGAGCGCGTGAGCGAGAGCTGCCCGTGTCTTGCTCCTCCTGGGGGTCCGTGGCATCGCATGTGCGCCCTGATATCCGCCGAGGCGAGTTACAGAAACGAGTCCGCCGCGTGCGCGCAAAAGCCTCTCCAAAGTGGGCCAGAGGGCGACATGAAAACTCCACGAAAACTCCCGAGAAAACTCCTGGAAAAGTGGAACTCCGCGTGGGGGGGGGGGGGGGGGGGGTATTCCGTACGGTAAATCCCTGCTCGGCGTCTGGGGGAGAGTGGTGCGCGAGCGGCAGGAGCGAACTGGGAAAGTAAAAGCGGCTGCGCTGTGAGATCCGCCTGCGACGCGTAAAAAGTCGAGCAGGCGTCAAGTGGGCGTGAGCGAACAGCGTGCGCCGCCGGAAGTCGCTTTCAAAATAAGACGGTCCGCGCTGAAGGGCAGACCGCGGGGTTTTAACGTGAAGGGTTCGTCGATCTGAGTTCCGGGGAAAATAACCCGACTCCGAAGCGCGAGCTAACACCTGCCGTTTATGCTAATTCAGAGACCGCCACGCAGAAAGGTAGATTATTTAAGTGAACCTTTTAATGATTCGTCGTGTGATTAGTCAACAGTACATTTTCTCCAGTTCAGCTTTACACAAATCTAAAAGCTTCTCGACTGAACAAGCAACTAACGGCTCGAGCTAAAGTGGCTAACTTTTTCGTCACGCTGTCGCCGCATTTTTATCACATTTTAAGCGTTTTTGTCTCTTTTTTTTTTCTGCTGCTGCTTGACCGGCGAATACGACAGCGTGGACCAGTTCCCACTAATATCCAGCAGCTTCAGCCATTGAAGAGGAGTGGACCAACATTCCACAGGCCACCATTGACAATCTGATAAACTCTATGAAGAAGATGTGTTGCACTGCATGAGGCGAATGGTGGTCACACCAGATACTGACTGGTTCTGAGTCCCCAGACCCCCAATAAAGCAAAACACTGCACATTTCAGGGTGGCCTTTTATTGTGGGCAGTATAAGGTACACCTGTGCACTAATCATGATGTCAGATCAGCATCTTGATGTGGCACACCTGTGAGGTGGGATGGATTATCTCAGCAGAGCAGAAGTGCTCACTATCACACATTTGGACTGATTTGTGAACAATGAGAGAAATGGTAATATTGTGAATCTGGAATGAATTTTAGATCTTTAAGTCCATCTCATGAAAAATGGAGCAGAAACAAAGGTGTTGCGTTTATATTTTTGTTGAGTATATTTTATCCAAATGAATAATGCTTAAATATTTACTCACATGCTGCGTCCACACCAAGCGCCGCCGACGCCTCCAAAGCATCAGGTTTACCTTTAACCCCTTAACGCCAGGAGCCGCTAAATAGTGCCCTACCTCTTCTTACAAGACTGTGGCTAAAATAATGCATGTTTTCCCTTGATGGCTGTTTGCCCACATCCAGGCTGTAGTCGACTACAATTTTCATTGATCGATTCATGGTTAAATTAGATGGTTTCTAGAGGCTCATGGCAGTTTTTTAACTTAGAACTTATATTTCATGTTAAAAATAGTTCTATCAGAGTTTTCCAGACAGTGATAATGATGGATTTGATTTCTGTGAACTGCTTTAGTTAAAGTAAACATCAAGGAGAGAACTGAGGACTCCTCCTGGGTGCACATGAGCAGCTGAGGTCTGCGGCTCTGTACCTCGGCACGGTCTTCTACAGGATATGAGTTGTTTAATCCACAAATAACAATATCCTTCACTGAAATAGCCGATGAGCCCTGTCCACTCACTGTCAGTGGCTCTGGTGAAACGCACTGCGGATCGAAACTGAAAGTATAATAGCATCGGGCGCAGCGGCAGCGCGTGGACCCGCTCCTAGTTTCTGAACCTGTTCTCAAACCATGGCAGTAAAACGTACGGTGCCTTGCGAAAGTATTCGGCCCCTTGGAACTTTTCGACCTTTTGCCACATTTCAGGCTTCAAACATAAAGATATAAAACTGTCATTTTTATATCTTTATGATGGCGGAGGGGAAGGTCGTGCATGACTAGGCTCTGCACTATAGGCTCGTCTAAATAGTTGGATCAAACGAACTTTTTTGTATCAGCTTACAAGTGAAATATGGGACACTGAATAGAGCATTAAAAGTTTGATTTTTTGCATTTAAAAGTGAGGATTGTCTGAAATAAATCGATCGCCGATTGTATTGGCGTCTGACACACGTGGACAATGGCAGGTGAACGCACAATGGAGTCTCTATTCCAAGCAATAGAGGACAGCAAACAACAGGTGCTTGTTCGATTGGAAACTATTGAGAAGACTGTGAATCATTTGGATGTCTCATTGAGCACTTTGGCCGAGCAAAACATTGAGATACAACAGCGAGTGAGCAAAACCGAGGATGACATCTACGACGCGCAGGGACGCATAAAAACCCTGGAGAAGAATATGGCGTTAATGCAATCAAAGGTGGACTATTTGGAGAATAAGAGCAGACAGTCTAACCTTTTGATAGTGGGGGTCCCCGAGGATTCAGAGGGAACGGATTGCACCACTTTCATTCAAGGTTTCATTCCGGAGTTACTCGGGGCGGACCACTTCACGGAACCGCTGCGCGTGGAGAGAAGCCACCGGCTCGGTGTACGCGACAAAACTGAAACGGAGCGACGACCACGACCGCTGATAATGAAGCTTCTGAATTATCAGGATAAAATGAAGATTCTACGCCTGGCACGCGAGAAGAAGGATTTATTCTTTCGACGTAAGAAGATCTACATCTTCCCGGATTTCAGCCAGGCGGTTCAAGCCAAGCGCAAAGCCTTCCTCCCGGTGAAAAAGAAACTTCAAAGTCTGGGAATGAGATATGCTATGCATTACCCAGCAATACTGTCCTTTACACATTTGGGCAAATATCAAAGGTTCTACTCACCTGACGAGGCGGAGCAGTATATCATCTCACAAGTTACGCAGGTCAGTGAACCATCGTCACCTATGGACTAAGCCGCGTTGCCTTTCGTTGTTTAAAACTCTTTAAGATCCTCATAATTACTAACCATAAGCCATCCCCTTTTGTTTGTTTTTTTTCGTTTTGGACAAATTATGGAGACATTACGGGACGGTTTTTGTTTAAAATTTGGAAAGTTATCTGCAAAACTTATGTACTGGGATAAATAATAAATAAAGAAGGGAAAAAAAAAAAAAAAAAAAAAAAAAAAAAGATCAAAGGACGTGCAGCTATTAATTAGTTATGTCTCATAGGATTTATATTAGTTCGTGTAAATAAAATCTAAGTTTAATAATTTTAGACACGGGCCTCTTCTAATTGTAAGGGGAAAATCGGGCACCGCAGCATGAGTCTTTCCGCTTGTGTTGTAATAGGCGCCTGGGGTGGGGTGAGGGATATAAGTGTGGGATTGTTAGAATTCCTTTTTTGTTATATGCTTTGTGTGTGTTTTGTCTTGTGTGTTGTCTTATGTGTTTGTTTGTTTCTCTTTTATTTTAAACGTGTTAACAATAAAGCAGCAACCAATGAATTAAGATTTATGTGGTGGATAGTTCCTGACAATTTTGTATTTTTATATAAACCCTAATCAATGGTAAACAGTAAGGCTGTATTAACATGTTCGTGGAATATTAAAGGGTGTAAGCATCCCATAAAAAGAAAAAAAGTATTAACCTTTTTGAAAAAAGAAAAGGTATTAATTGGACTTTTACAGGAGACCCATTTAACACCATCAGAACACTTAAAATTAAAAACAGATTGGGTGGGCCAAATTTATTCTTCCTCCTTTAACAGTAAAAGTCGTGGGGTCGCGATTTTAATTCATAAAAATCTCCCTTTAAATGTTGAACATGTTGAAACGGATCCAAATGGCTGCTATGTATTAGTATATGGTTCCTTATATGGTGAAGCTGTCTGTATTGTAAATATCTATGCTGTGCCTAAAATAGAACTAAGTTTCTTTTCTAAATTAACATCATTGATTGTTGAATTTGAAACACCAAATATGATTGTTGGCGGTGATTGGAATAGTTTTTTTGATGGAAAACTAGATAAACAACCTTGTACTACAGGAAATTCTTTTACATCTAGACAGAAAGCGATAAATCAATTACTTCGGGAAACTGGAATGGTTGATATATGGCGCAGATTAAACCCAGTCGACAAAAACTTCACATTTTATTCAAATCCACATAAGTCATACTCGAGAATTGATTTTTTTCTTGTTCCGCAAAATTCTGTTGAAAAGATTGAACAATGTGCAATTGGCTCCATTCATATTTCAGATCATGCTCCAATCTTTTTGCATATGGTTATATCTAGAAACGATCCTTATAGGTGTACATGGAATTGTAACCGGTCTATATTATCAGATCCAGATTTTTGTTTGTTGACTCGTAAAGAACTACATTTTTTTATAAAAGAAAATGATAACGAATATACAGACCCTTCAATTTTATGGGAAACAACTAAGGCCTATTTAAGAGGATTAATTATTGCTTATTGCTCAGCTAAAAAGAAAAAAAAAATGATTGAACAGAAACGTCTTGAAACAGAGTTGAAAGAAGCTGAACAGGAACATAAACGAAATGGTAATGAAGCTAATTGGGCAAAAGTATTGAGAACGAGAATGGCACTTAAGGTCCTCTTGACTCAAAATGCAGAAAAAACCCTATTTAAACAAAAACATAAAGTGTATGAACAGGCCAATAGAACAGGGAAATATCTTGCAAATCTTATTAACAAAGTTTCTAAAAAAGGAATAATACAAATTAAAGACAAAAATGGGAAACTATGTTGCACAAATAATGAAATTACAAGAGTCTTTAATGAATATTACTCATCTTTATATACTACGACGAGTTCATCAATTGTAGACAGAAATATGAACTGTTTTTTTGAAAAGTTAAACCTGCCTACATTATCTGAGGTGGATAAATTGAGTTGTGAACAAGATATAAGCTGTGAAGAAGTAGAGCGGGTGATTGGCACGTTGCCCTCAGGGAAGGCATGTGGGCCCGATGGCCTTCCATCTGAAATATATACAACTTTTAAAGATATTTTTGTACCATTGCTAACTAAAATGTATAAACATGCCTTCGCTGTCAAAAAACTCCCTACTTCACTTCAACAGGCTACAATTAAAGTAATATTAAAGGAAAACAAGGATTCAAATGACCCTGCTTCTTATAGGCCCATAAGCATCCAAAATACAGATTGTAAAATTTTGGCTAAACTGCTTGCAAATCGGATAAAAAATATTGTTCCAAAAATCGTGAATTATGACCAAACGGGTTTTGTGGCTAATAGAAACTCATACTCAAATATTAGAAGGTTATTAAATATACTACAGTATGTTAGATTAAAACAATCAAATGCTTTGATTGTGACACTTGATGCTGAGAAAGCATTTGACTACATTGAATGGCCTTATTTGTTTCAAACTTTAAAGGAATTTTCCTTTGGTGATGTTTTTGTTGACTGGGTGAAATTGTTGTATTCTACTCCAGAAGCCTCTGTCTGTATAAATGGAGTGACATCTGATCTATTCCCAATAGGCAGAGGCAGTAAGCAAGGATGTCCCCTGTCGCCTTTACTTTTCACTTTAGTGATGGAGCCCTTGGCCGAAATGATTAGAAGTTCTCCTTTAGTTAAAGGGATCCAAACTAAAGAGAGGACACATAAAATTTCTCTTTATGCAGATGACGTCCTTTTATTTTTGAGTGATCCATTATGTTCTGTTCCACCGCTTTTGAATATAATTAATGACTTTGGAGACTTTTCAGGCTATAAGGTTAATTATGAGAAATCTTTAGCTTTACCACTGGGGAACATGGAACATTCAGATTTAACAAAATCAATGCCTTTTAGGTTATCAACCCAGGGTTTTAAATATCTTGGTTTTTACATCTCATCAAGAATTGAGGATTTAGTAGAAACTAATTTAAACACAGCTATGAAAAAAATTACAAAGGATTTACAAAGATGGACCCCTTTGCCATTATCATTGATTGGAAGAGTGACTGTTATTAAAATGAATATATTACCTCGTTTATTATATCCAATGCAGTTGTTACCAAATCACGTTCCAGATATTTTTTTTAAGTCAATACACCATTTGATAAGAAAATTTCTTTGGAAAGGTCGACGCCCACGAATGAAATTAGAAAAATTGCAGCTACCAATCGATAAAGGGGGCTTAGCATTGCCAAACTTTAAATACTATTTCTGGGCGGCCCAAATAAAATATGTTTTAGAATGGATTAGAAATGACAGTGCATCTTCCTATTTGGATCTTGAATCTGTGGCAATAGGTACAGTACTCTCAGCTCTCCCATTTGTAAAGAAGTTTTCTTCCATAAATGGGCTTAATGATAATGTCATTGCTAAAAACACTCTTAAAACATGGCAACAAGTCCGAAAACATTTTGGAATCACTGAACAAGATTCATTTCTGGCACCCATCTATGGAAATCCTGACTTCATAACTTCATGTACCGACATAGGCTTTACAGTGTGGCATGATATAGGCATAACGAAGATTCGTGATCTTTTTTTAGGTGGGAATCTAAAATCCTTCTCACAACTTCAAATTCAATATGGGCTTCCACAGACACATTTTTTTCGTTATTTACAAATTAGAAGTTATATTCAGTCTATTCCAGCATACAAAAATGCTCCTAGGTTTAACTTATTGGAAACCATATTACTTAAAGCCCTTCAACTGAAAAAGAAATGCTTGAGTTTCTTATATAAAAACATGTTTGTTAAACCTATTTTGATAAAAAATAAGACAATTTGGAATGAAGATTTTGGGACCCACCTGGATGAAACAAAATGGAAAAGTATACATTTAAACGCAAAGAAAATTACTTGTTCAAATAGATCATATGAAACTCAATACAAAATAATCCACAGATTTCAGGTGACACCAGTGATACACAGTAAATACGACTCAGAGAGCTCCCCCATGTGCCCAAAATGCAAAGACAGTTTGGGAACATACAGTCATTTAATATGGTTTTGCCCACAAATTCAACATTTTTGGCAATCGGTTCGAACAGAGATCAATCATGTATTGGATACTGACATTACTTTTGATCCCTGTCACCTAGTTTTAGGATTGGAAACAAATATTATACATAAACATAAATACATTCTGAGAATCCTACTCTTTGCCGCCCGCTCTTCTATTTTACAAAGATGGTTAGATGAAGAACCACCACATCTTGGGATGTGGCGGGAAAAGATAATGTCAGTAATACCTTTAGAAAGGTTGTCATCTGTTCTTAAAGGGTCTTTAAATTCTTTCAAAAAAAATTGGTCACCTTTAGCCCTCTACTTTAAAGAAGAATGGAAAAAAGTTATTTGTATTGGGTTATCAGATGAAAATGATTAAAATACTTCAGGAATTCATAATGAGAATTTATTGTTGTTGAATTGAATTAAAATTAAATGCACAGCAGTAATTATGGTAAATGTGTAAAAACTGAAAATAGGCATGTATAGCATACGTATGGGTTTATATTTGTGTATACGTGTATGTGTGTGTATGCATATGTGTATATGTATTTAAATGTGTAGACATGTATGTGTACAGGTATATGTAGATATGTTTTAGTATGTATTTCTGCATGTACATGGTGTGTGTATATGCATGTATGTGTGTGTACACGTGTATTTGTGTATGTATATGTATATATATGTATATCATGTGTATGTGGAGATAATGTATGTATATGTATATACAACTGGTGCTGCTGTAGTCATTTTATCATTATTGCTGCTGTTTTTTTGTTGTTGTTTTTTTTTTTTTTTTTTTTTGTTGTTGCTTTTTTTATTTTTTATTTTTTTATTTTTTTATTTATTTTATTTTTTTTTTTGTTCTGTTTTTTTACTGTTTTTGCTCCATATTGTTTTTGTTTTGTGTTTGTCTGCCATTATGTCTTGTTTTGTTTGCTCACTTGGGGTGTTCTAAGAAATAATAATAATAATAAAAAAAAACAATGAGATAAAAAAAAAAAAAAACTGTCATTTTTTGTGAAGAACCAACAACAAGTGGGACACGATCATGAAGTGAAACGAAATTTATTGGATATTTCAAACATTTTTAACAAATAAACAACTGAAAAATTGGGCGTGCAAAATGATTCAGCCCCTTAAGTTAATACTCTGTAGCGCCACCTTGTGCTGCGATTACTGCTGTAAGTCCTTGGGGTTTGTCTCTATCAGTTTTCACATTGAGAGACTGAAATATTTGCAAAACAGCTGGAGCTCAGTGAAGTTGGATGGACAGCGTTTGTGAACAGCAGTTTTCAGTTCTTTCCACAGATTCTCCATTGGATTCAGGTCTGGACTTTGACTTGGCCATTCTAACACCTGGAGATGTTTATTTGTGAACCACTCTATTGTAGATGTTGCTTTATGTTTTGGATCATTGTCTTGTTGGAAGACAAGTCTCCGTCCCAGTCTCAGGTCTTTTGCAGACTCCATCAGGCTTTCTTCCAGAATGGTCCTGTATTTGGCTCCATCCATCTTCCCATCAATTTGAACCATCTTCCCTGTCCCTGCTGAAGAAAAGCCCAAACCATGAAGCTGCCACCATGTTTGACAGTGGGGATGGTGTGTTCAGGGTGATGAGCTGTGTTGCTTTTACGCCAAACATAACGTTTTGCATTGTTGCCAAAAAAGTTGGATTTTGGTTTCATCTGACCGGAGCACCTTCTTCCACATGTTTGGTGTGTCTCCCAGGTGGCTTGTGGCAAACTTTAAACAACACTTTTTATGGATATCTTTAAGAAAAGGCTTTCTTCTTGCCACTCTTCCATAAAGGCCAGAGTTGTGCAGTATACGACTGATTGTTGTCCTATGGACAGAGTCTCCACCTCAGCTGTACATTTCTGCAGTTCATCCAGAGTGATCATGGGCCTCTTGGCAGCTTCTCTGATCAGTTTTCTCCTTGTATGAGCTGAAAGTTTAGAGGGACGGCCGGGTCTTTGTAGATTTGCAGTGGTCTGATACTCCTTCCATTTCAATATTATCGCTTGCACAGTGCTCCGTGGGATGTTTAAAGCTTGGGAAATCTTTTTGTATCCAAATCCGGCTTTAAACTTCTCCACAACAGTATCTCGGACCTGCCTGGTGTGTTCCTTGTTCTTCATGATGCTCTCTGCGCTTTAAACTGACCTCTGAGACTATCACAGAGCAGGTGCATTTATACGGAGACTTGTTCACACACAGGTGGATTCTATTTATCATCATTAGCCATTTAGGTCAACATTGGATCATTCAGAGATCCTCACTGAACTTCTGGAGAGAGTTTGCTGCACTGAAAGTAAAGGGGCTGAATCATTTTGTTGTTTATTTGTTAAAAATGTTTGTAATATCCAATAAATTTCGTTTCACTTCATGATTGTGTCCCACTTGTTGTTGGTTCTTCACAAAAAATTACAGTTTTATATCTTTATGTTTGAAGCCTGAAATTTAGCAAAAGGTCAAAGTTCAAGGGGGCCAAATACTTTCTCAAGGCACTGTATTTTGATTCTGATGAGTTAATATTAGGGCGAAACGGAGACGAGTGGCACACGGAGATGTCGTGGGACCGAAGGACATTTGAGATCATGGACAATGATGGAAGAGGACAACTAGCTCTTTATGTGGGGTTTATATGGACAGGACATGTAGCAGCAGATGCAGGAGTGAGGAGCTGTGCCCCTGTGATTTTATGTATTTTGAGTGCAGTCTCAAAAGTTGTAGTTTGTGTCAGCACCACGACCCCCTTGGCGTGGTTTTGGTTGACTGAGGATTATTTGGCCAGTTTCAGTGGGTCACAGGCCAAAGACTACTGACAACAGACTGTGGAGAAACCGGCTCCTGCGTTCTCAGTCATGTGACTTTTGGTTGGCAATCAGCTGTTTGGAACCGTGCCCATTTAAATATAACTTAAAATGGAACCTCAAATGAATGGACAAATCAAGCAAATGACTGTTGTTGGCGGTGTTCCAAACAGCTGAACCAACCAGACCAACCCAAATGACAGAGACAGATCTATAGTCTCTGTCACAGTTTGGCATGGTTACACGACAGTTTGGCGTGGAACCGTGCCAGACTGTCAAATATAAAATTTATAGTTGTATATTGGCTGCCGCTTGTCAGCACCACAAAACAGATGCGGAAAACACAGCAACGTCTTCTGATTTGGCTGAAATATACGTTTGTTAATGCCACGTTCCGACTGCTTGCCGGGGTCGCGTTCTCAGTGAGGGGCGGATGGAGCGTGAGATCGATAGACGGATAGATGGATCGATCTACGTTTCCACCCTCACCTATGGTCATGAGATCTGGGTAATGACCGAAAGGACAAGGTCGCGGTCACAGGCGGATCAAATGAGTTTCCATCGCAGGGTGGCTGGGAGCACCTTTAGAGACGGGGTGAGGAGCTCAGTTACCCGGGAGGAGCTCGGAGTAGAGTCGCTGCTCCTTCACGTCGAAAGGAGCCAGCTGAGGTGGCTAGGGCATCTGTTCCGGATGTGGAAGACCCAGGACACGCTGGAGACGGTGTGTGTGGATCAGGAGTTCTGGGCTTCTCCGCTTAGACTGTCAGACTGCTGCCTCCACGAGCCAGTCCCGGAAGAAAATTGATGGATGGATGGAAACGTTTCTTAACCCTTTGTACTCCAGGTGTCTGGGGGGGGGGGGGGGGGGAGCCACTGGTCAAAGCTATGGGTTAGCAGGTTTTATACGTTGACATTATATTGTAATCCCCAAAGCCTTTCTGCTCATTGTGCTGTGAATGAAGATCGTGTTTACTCCTTCTAATCCCCGATCGGCCGCCGTGCGACCCCTCATCCAGCCGTTCTCCGCCGGATGACTGCGTTGCTCGAAGGCAACAGGGCGATCCACGTCTCAAACTCATGACCTCATGGCTTCTCGCGGGTGTCTGTTTTCAGCGGCGCACTCGATACTCGGCTGGATCCGTTTCAACCACGACAGGCATGTTCGATGAGGCGTCGGGACTGCTGCAGCGGGACGTTCCTGCAGAAGGGGAATTACAGATACAGGGAGGCAGATATGTTTGAGCGCGTGCTGTTGACCATGGGTCCTTTCACACTGAGCCGTCGAGTTAGCTTCGTCCCATTTCCATCTCGTCATGTTTTAGTCACTAAAGAGCTGTTTCTAGCTCGTCCTCGTTGCGTCATTGTCCTGCGAAAAAGATGCGTCAACAATGAGTCACCTCTTATCCCACGCTTCAACCGAGCACATTCTCTCCTGTCGGCTTTACTCCAATCTAAAAGCTTCTTGACTGCTGCTTTATTGTCGTCTGTTTTGTTGTGTTTTCGTCACTCTTTTGATTCTTTTTTGCGGTGTTTTAATCTTCATACTGTATATAGTAAGTAACGTCATGGTGACCTCCCTTTCTCTTGGTACAGCTGTGTTTGTTTGTATTTGTAGTTTCTGTGTTCCGCGTTGTTTTACTGGATACTTTTGTACATCTTTGCCGTATTTTTGTGCAGAGAGTCCATAATGGTCCTGAAGAAAGCACCTTTTAAAAGTAAAC
Source organism: Proterorhinus semilunaris (assembly GCA_021464625.1). Taxonomy (NCBI): domain Eukaryota; kingdom Metazoa; phylum Chordata; class Actinopteri; order Gobiiformes; family Gobiidae; genus Proterorhinus; species Proterorhinus semilunaris. Next base: position 3,592,203 of record CM038352.1, read on the forward strand.
AAAAAGATAACTCACGAGCTGAAGACATTTGAGACCTACACATGTCTTCTCCTGAGACACTGAAGAGGCACCAGGAGCCCCCACAGCTGCAGCACAGAGGAGGCGTCACAAGAGGAGCTACAGGAAACAAGGAAGGGACAAACGAGGAGAAATCCGGGCAAGACTCACAGCTAAGCCACAAGTGCCTTCCATTGTTCTGGCTAATGGACGTTCACTGGAGAATTAAACAGATGAACCTCTGAGCTCTTCGCAGAAGATGGTGAGGGACTGTGGAGCGGAGGGAGCTGCGCAGGAGGAAGAGGAAGGAGGAGGTGGAGTTGACCAGTGCAGGGGGCAGGGCGATATATTTGACGATATAATTGACAATGGACAAATTATTTCAAAATCCTAGCCTTATGCCTATTGGGAAGATTCATTCACTGATATTTAATTCTTTTTTTTTCTACTGCATACTAAGTTCCTCGCAAATAATGATCTACTCAAGCAGTTCACGCCCTTCATTTGATTGGACTTTTTAAGCACCTGCCCCTGTGTTCTACAGTCAGTGTTTGTGCTGCTCTGATGGAGCTGAGCGTGACATAAATTATATCATGTCCACGATATAAAAAATCACAATATATAAAAATTATATCACCATGCTCTGAAACAGGGACAAACCCAGGGCGCGCTGCACCGTTTCAGAGGATCAGAGAAGACTGAACCACCTGACATGCTGGTCAGGTCGTTCCACAGCGGCTCAGGACTAACACCTAAACACAATTTCTTTGTACGGTAGTTTTTTTTCCGATGGTTTGATGCTTTTGAGGATTTTAGATTTTAGAAGTCGAACTGGGGATGTGACTAAAAGGAAAGCACAGGTTTATAATCTGCCCTGTAGTTAACCGCTCTACAAACATGCATGGGATTCCTGTGTAGGTTCAGCAGTTCATATTTCCATCCTCTCTCTGATATGAACAATAATCCACATGAAAGAATGCCTCGTGACAGTTTGGATGGTGAGTTATGGAGCCGCTTGCGTGCCACTGGCTGCTCTTTGATTGCGGCGATGACTTCTTTAATTGTCTCTGTAGCACTTAAGTCGGTATGTTTCTGTCGATGCTTGTCTCGCATCTGCGCCGACTGCCAAAACAAACTCCCTCCTCTCCAGGAAAATCTGCAACTCTGGGAAGTGACGGGTGATTCTGCTCAACCTGATAAAAGCACGGCGTGATGTACAGCGCCTCTGGAAAGTTCTAAAACACCTGGAACCTTTGCACATTTTGTCCTGTTTACCGTAAACATAAAGATTTGATTTTTAATTTTTTACTGAAAGTTCACACACAAGTAACAGACAACTGTGAAGTGAAAGCAAAATGATACATGATTCTGTTATTTTTCAAAAAATGGAAAAGTGGGGCGTGCATAAGTATTCATACAGCGCAGTGCATTAAATTGCCTTTATAACATTCCTAATGACTGCAGAATGTTCACATCTTTGCCCTAACCATTAAATAGAGGCCACCTGTGTGTAATCTACTCTCAGTATAATTCCAGCTGTTCTGTGAGGGCCTCAGAGCTGTGGTCAGAGTGTATTGGTCACTAAACAACATCATGAAGGCCAAGGAGCTCACCAGAGAGGTCAGGGATAAAGCTGTGGAGAAGTTTAAAGCAGCGTTAAGTTATACAAAGATTTCCCAAGATTTGAACATCTCACGGAGCACTGTTCAATCCATCATTCAGAAATGGAAAGAGTATAGCACCACTGCGAACTTACCAAGACACGGCCGTCCACCTAAACTAACAGACCGAACAAGGAGAGCACTGGTCAGAAATGCAACCAAGTGCCCCAAGATAACTCTGGAGGAGCTGGGACGTCCTGCCGCTGAGCTGGGGGAATCTGCACATGGGACAACTATAAGTCGTACTCTACACAACTCTGGCCTTCATGGACGAGTGGCAAGAAGAAAGCCATTATTGAAAGGAGGCCATAAGAAATCCCGTTTGAAGTTTGCTAGAAGTCATATGGAGGACACAGCTACCATGTGGAAGAAGGTGCTTTGGTCAGATGAGACAAACCTTATGAATGGAGCAAACCTGACACTGCTCATCGTCCTGAGTGCACCATCCCCAGTGTCAAATATGGTGGGGGAGCATCAGGCTATGGGGCTGCTTTTCCTCAGCGGGGACTGGGAAGATTGTAAGAATAGTTGGGAAGATGGATGGAGCCAAATACAGAGACATTTTGGAGGAAAACCTGCTGGAGTCAGCAAGAGAGTTGAGGCTGGGGCGGAGCTTCACCTTCCAGCAGGACAATGACCCTAAACACAAACATCTACAATGGAATGCTTTAAAAACAAACATATTAATGTGTTAGAATGGCCCAGTCAAAGTCCTGACCTAAATCCTATTGAACATCTGTGGAAAGACCTGAAAACTGCTGTTCACAAACGCTCTCCTTCTAATGTGACAGAGCTTGAGTTGTTTTGTAAAGAGGAATGGGCTAAAATGTCAGTCTCTACATGTGCAAACCTTGTAGAGTCAAACCCCAGAAGACTTGCTGCTGTTATTGCAGCAAAAGGAGGTTCCACAAAGTATTAAGTCATGCTGTATGAATACTTATGCACGTCCCACTTTTCGGTTTTCTATTTTTTGAAAATCTGAACGTTTAGGGTTGTAAACATGACAAAAAGTTCAAGGTGTACTTTCGAGAGGCACTGTATGTCTTTTTGTTGTTGGTGTTTTGCCAAGTGACCGCCCTGTGGAGCAACGCTGAAGGGAGGCACGCTCTCTGTACCGCTGAGATCCAATAACAGGATGATTCCTACTTCGGACACGGGTCCAAGAGAAATGCCATAAATCGTGCCTAGCGATAGAAGAGCACAGTCATATTTGACTGGAGTTTTCTCTGGATTCCACAGTAAACATTGATTAGATTAAGTGCACAGGTGGATATGAGGAGGAATCAGAATCCTGTGACGGTTTTCTTTCACCTCAAAAATGATTATAATCTCCCAAAGCCTCTGAGCTGCAGCAGGGGAGGAAAAGCATCTGCGTTTCCATCACTGGATTTTAAATCACATTTTGAAGTTTCACATGAGTAACGAAGAATGGATTTAAACCCATCATTCGCATAAAACGTTTATCCATCCATCCATCCATTTTCTTCCACTTGTCCGTTGCCGGGTCGTGGGGGCAGCTGTTGGAGCTGCACCAGCCCCTATAGCGCCCCCTGCAGGTGGTGGGTCCACAGAAGGACGGCCTCATGGTTCTACCCGGGCCTGTTGGTCTCTCATAAGGGGCTTCTGAACCGCTCTTTGTCTGACCCGTCACCCAGGACCTGTTTGCCCTGGGAGACCAATTCAAACTATATTGTTTTAAGAGTCTGTGCCAAATGTCCGTCTGTAAAGATCTTCGAACCTTTATTTCATCCGCTGAGACCAATGGGCGAGGAAAGCCCTTCGCTTTGGTCCTCATGGCAGAAGCTGACATTGCTGTAATACCACCCCCTGATGGCCGGGGCGACTCCAAAAGACCTCATTTGCGCTGCTTAAAAGCCTGTCTCCAAAGATATGAACTTTTTCAAAAAAAATTGCTATGACCCATGTGACAACACTGGGGTAGGTGTCAAATGTTTACCTACGCTGCTTTTGTACATCAGCAATAAAACGTGAATGCCTGAATCTATTATGGACAGACAGAGCACTGTGGAGGCTCGGAGCAGGTCCACCCGCCCCGCCGCCTTTTTAATGAAGAGGAGGAGCCACAGGCCGTTCGGGATCATTATATGAATGGGGCTGAATGGGACCTGTTGGTATGTAGATCTTTGCTCAGGCGAATACTTTTCCCTTTTGCTCCTCGGGCAGTTTTTATGGCCGTCTGTCATGATCACGAGGTGAATTCAACGCACACAAAAAACATTTGATAAAACTTTGAGTCCGCCCACACTGTGTTTGAACAAAAGGACCAACGTCTGCTAGTACTTGTTTATTACATACAGTAGACCTACAAGGGGATCTGGAGGAACTCACGATATTTCTGGATGAACTTTGCCAAGTGTTTAGCTCTTCAGAGTGTGGAGCTAGAGGGCAGGTGCTTGATGACTGGGCTCACTCGTGTCTCGACCCTGAACACCCCGTGGAACCCGCCCGGCGTCCATACGTGGCTCGTGTAGGAGTGGAGGAATGTACGGAGTGCAGCCTGTGTGTTCCCCGTGTTGTAAATGCTTCCTGCGTGCCTCGACTCGCCTGTACGCTTTGGGGATTTCTATAGAAAACATTTAGTGCTTGGAGCCCGAGGTTCTCGAGTGCAAAACAAACACTCCTCAGAATTCAGCGTGTGCATGTCATTACCGGTCGCTTTAGCAGTCGGCTTGTTGTTGAGTTTCAGACGACAGAAAGTACGGTTTATCTAATGTTTGGGTAAATATAGTGGGTGCTTTTCAACATAAAGGAAAGTGCTTCAGTAGAATAGCCAAATAGTTGCGTGTTTTAATTTTCGTACATTGTGCTGCTTAATGAATACAGGTCAGGATTCTGTCTCCTGCTCCATCTCAGCCACATCGACACAGTGGCTGATGAACGGATGAAGAAATGTAGAGTAAAGTACCCGGAGGAAAACCCTTCGCAGACATTAGGAGATCATGAAAACTCCAAGTTCTAGACAATCAGGTCTCGCAGCTTGACATCCTTCATGGTGTTACGTGGTTAAAATGAAGACCGCGGTCCTTCCTGCACCTTACCTGTGTGGTTTAGCTGTGAGTCTTGCCCGTATGCCTCCAGGTGCTGCGGGTGTGGGCAGCTCTTGGTGCCTTTCCAGTGTTTCAGAAGAAGACATCGGTGGATTTGTGGGTCTCAAATGCATCGTATCTGTATAGTTTGTGGCAAAAACGACACAGATGGTTCACGTTTGTCTCCGCTCTTTTGGCCAATGCCTCATGAGACCTCTAACGTCCTTGTGCGGCCACTCCCTCAGGTCACCAGATGTCCTGAGCTCCCGCTGTTTGTTTCTCACAATAAACGTACTGAAAATGGCTCCGTCGAAGAGTTTTCTGACCCGTGGGCGTGTTGGCCAAGTCGTCTCCACTTAACCTCTGTGGATCTTCTAATTCTGCGATCTTTCACAATGACTTCACTCAGATGTGGTACTTTAGGCTTGGAGAGCGGATTGTTTCATGTTGATTGATCAAATATCTGCGGAGATCTTCTCATTTTCAGATTGAACTGAGCTGCAATCTGTTCAGGAGCCTCATTACATGCGCCGCATTTACGCAGAAACACGCCTGTAGTTTAATCAGGTCAAAGGTTTGGCTCAAAAATCATCAGAACACAGTTGGAATGCTCTAAGAAATGTAAAATGCACTGTTTTCAGACCCAACTCAGCTTGTGTCGCCACACGGGGCTCGGGTCGTGTCATTTATTTATTTTTTATTCATTCATTTATTTCAGACAATGGCACAGAAAGTACAAGAGACGAAATAGCCATTTGTGCAAAAAAGGAATATACATTATGACGATCCAATTCTACCAGAATGTCCTGAATGACCTGATGTCACTCGTTCAGCAAGCCAAGGCAAGTTTATTTGTAGAGCACAATTCATACACAAGGCAATTCAAAGTGCTTCACAGTTGCATAAAATTACAAGAAAACAGATCAAATCAATCATTAAAACATCATCATAAAGTTAATCAATGACAGTAAAAGGCAAGAGTGCAGATAAAATACTTTCAGTTTTCATCTGCTCGGGTAAAAAGAGCTGTTTTCAGCCTGGATTTGAACATTGTCAGAGTTGAGGCCTGTCTCACATCCTCATGAAGACTGTTCCACATTTTAGCTGCATGAAACTGAAACGCAGCCTCACCGTGTTTAGTCCTGACTCTGGGAACCACCAGGAGACCCCTCCCTGAAGTTCTCAGGGCCCGAGATGGTTCATACGGCTCTAACATGTCAGAGATGGACTTTGGTGCTGAACCATGAAAAGACTTGTACACAAGCAGAGCTGTTTTAAATTCTATTCTCTGAGCGACAGGAAGCCAGTGCAGAGACCGGAGCACTGGACTAATATGGTGGTATTTCCTGGTTCTTGTCAGGACTCGAGCAGCAGCGTTCTGGATGTTCTGCAGCTCTAACAGCTGGTTTAGAAAGGCCAGTGAGCAGCCGTTACAGTCGTCTAACCTGCTGGAGACAAACGCATGGATGAGTGTCTCCAAGTCTGGTTTTGACACTATTCCTCTGATCTGAATGTTTTTCAGACGGTAAAAAGCTGATGATGTCATTGCTTTGATGTGGCTGTTTAAGTTCAGGTCTGAGTCCATGATTACTCCTAGATTTCTAACCTGATTTTTTGGTTTTAGAGAGAGAGACTCAAGGTGACAGAGAACACTCTGTCTTTGTGTCTGTGTGAGCAGGTCAGTCGTGTTTAAACACCTCGTGAGGCTCGGGCTCTCCTCGTATGAGAGTCAGTCAGGGTTGGCGTGTTCAATATCGCCCCAGGACATGTCACAGGAGCATGTTCCAAACACTGCAGGTTCCGGAGCCACAAATGGCACTTGCTCTGTTGTTTAATTCAACCTCATGTTCCTGAGCTGCACAAGGACATGTTTTCAAGCGTTATGGAGGCCGATCGTTTAGAAACCAGTGGAAACCAATGGCTCACAGGACATCTCACAGGAAATTACTCAATCAATCATTGGTTTTAGCCCAATATCACCGAACATTAAGGCAATACAACAGAGCAGTAAATAAGACAATGTAAAGTTCAGGCAAACATAAAGTCCAAATAAGCGTCAGCAGTGGAGACGAGCAGCTCGGGCGTCCCCTGTCCTTAGACTCTCCAGCACGGTGAGGAAAAACTCAAAAACCCGGTGGGAGAAACGAGAAACCTTGAGGAGAACCCCAGAAGGAGAGATCCACTCCCATGGACGGACAGGCTATAGAGACCCAGGGCCGAAGGAGTCCCATGTAGACTGTGCGTGTACCCCAGTTTGGGAAACGGGGGTCTGCATTGGGCCTCCTACAGTTCAGCGGGTTTTTTTCCAGCCGCCGATAACAGACCACAGCCGCCTCACTGTCGTCTCTGACCCGACAGGGCAGCGCGGCGGCGGAGGCTCCACCTTGAATGGCCCCGTTGAAAAGGCGCCCGGTAGATTGTGGGACGAGCCAGACGTTTTTCTCCTCTCCGCTCGCCGTTTTGAAAGGATGAAAGGACGGGCCCAGAGAAAGGCAGGACAAAGGCGGAGGAGCTTGAGTTACCGGGCAGCCCCGCGGAGACCCGCTCATGAAAGAGGCCGGGACGTGGGGCTGATAGACGCCGAAAGAGGAGCTAAAGCGGGTCAGAGAGGGGGACCTGGATACGGCGGGCCGGGGCGCAGATGGAAGGAGCGCTGATACACTTGTCCTCCGTGACGGACAAACCTGCACTGTCTGCTCCGACCCACAAAAGGCTACTGTCCGAATCACCGCGTCAGTCACGGAGGCGCGGCAGCGAACGTTGGTCCTGTGTTTGTCTCCAGCAGGTTAGACTCACTGGCCTTTCTAAACCACCTCTTAGAGCTGCAGAACATCCAGAACGCTGCTGCTCCAGTCCTGACAAGAACCAGGAAATACGACCATATTATTCCAGTGCTCCAGTCCCTGCACTGGCTTCCTGTCACTCAGAGAATAGAATTTAAAACGCTAAATGCAGCTAAAATCTGGAACAGTCTTCATGAGGATGTGAGACAGGCCTCAACTCTGACAATGTTCAAATCCAGGCTGAAAACAGCTCTTTTTACCCGAGCAGATGAAAACTGAAAGTATTTTATCTGCACCTTTCACTGTAATTGATTAATTTTCATGTTGATGTTTTAATGATTGATTTGATCTGTTTTCTTGTAACTTTATGCAACTGTGAAGCACTTTGAATTGCCTTGTGTATGAATTGTGCTCTACAAATAAACTTGCCTTGCCTTTTGAACACGAGCTCATTCTGACTTCCACATGTTTGTCTTTACATGCACAACATTGTTCTATCCATTCCCAATTTTTACTTTCACCTTAATCTAAATAATGGGCCTGGCTCCAAAAACCCAGTCAAATTGCAGCATGAACGAGCAAAAGCGAGTGCTACGGGGAAGCTATGGGGAAGCTGCGTGGAAGCTACGGGGATGTCTGCGTGGAAGCTACGGGGAAGCTACGGGGAAGCTACGGGGATGTCTGCGGGGATGTCTGCGGGGAAGCTACGGGGAAGCTACGGGGATGTCTGCGGGGATGTCTGCGGGGAAGCTACGGGGAAGCTACGGGGATGTCTGCGGGGATGTCTGCGGGGAAGCTACGGGGAAGCTATGGGGATGGCTGCGGCCCACAGAGGTGAATGTAGCTACGAGAGACGGCGACCTCCGCTCCACCACATGTTTGGTTTGTTTCTCAGCCTGGTTAGGGTGCGTCGCAGATCGTGGATCTTCAGTGGAAATATCAGCGTTCACGATGCAGCCTCCGCAAAGGACTATTGCTTTTTTCCTCATTAGCATAGCGTTAGCCGCGGCGCTGGTCCCTCGCCGCTACACGCCCGGATGACCTGATGATCATCATGTCTCTGCCTCCACAGAGATGAAGGTGAGCCGCGAGTGAAGACGGAGGCTCATGTTTGGGATGAAGAACTCCTCTCATACGCACCGTCTACAACACGATTAAGATGCAAAGAGCAAGAAATGATTTGGGCTATTTATAAAAATAATACAGTTGCAGAATTCAATTAAATAAATGTGTCATGGTTCGTCTTTTGCTCCCCTGGTTTTGTATCTAGTCCTGTGTTTTATTTTGACATGTTTGTTCTGTCCTTGTGTTGATCGCCTGTCCCGCCCTGACGTGTCTCACCTGTGCCCCGTGTCCTCCTGTATTTACACCCCCGTGTTTCCCTCGTCCTTTGTCGTGTCATCGTCCGGTTTGTTTGAGTTTCGTTTTCTCTGGAGTTTGTTGTTTTGGTTTCCGTCATTTATTAAACATCACCAGTTTTGTTGCAGTCCTGCACTTTGGGTTTATTTTCCCGGTTCCACCATCACACCCGTGACACAATGTGGGCCATTTTTAACTATATTAAAAATTATTATTAAGGACTAAAGAGTAAGTGGTACCTACTATATTTTATTCATATGCAACAAAAAGCCGTCAACGGTCAATATAATGCACCTTTAAGCCATTGTTGGTTAACTTTACACACAAGTTTACCTTTTTTTTTTACGCAAACAAAAATGTATAGAGAATTTTCAATGTATTATTATTATTCCAATAAACTGAAACAAACTTGCCGAACGTTACTTTTTTGGGCGGGAGAAACGTCAGCTGCTCAGTCAGAAGAGTTTGACTTGGTTTGATCTATTGTGTTCATCATCATCACCCGGAGGTTTACGTCTATTGTCCTGTAGTATTAGGTTATAATTCGACGGTTATAAAAACAGAAAAGGCGACACCGAAGACGATCCTCCGGCGTGAACGGGAGGCGCCGGCGGAGTGGCGTTGGATTTCACGGTGACTTCAGAACAATACGATACCGTGTTACACCACAATCCAGTGATAAGCCATAATTTGTAATTCATCCCGAACCTGTCCGGCCCTAAACGGCTTTTGTCACCGGCGACAATGAGGCCGCCCTCGCCACATCACACGGGTCTGAACGGAAACGCGGTGCATTCGATCCGCGTTCACCTCGTGTCAGCGCCAGAAACGGCATCAAACTGACTCGAGTTACAGCGTTTGTTCAGAGCGAGCTGCGGTCAGCGCTCGGAGCACGGCGGCGGATTCGCGTTTTCAGCATCAAACTGTTTTTTTTTGTACATTGAATTCACACAATGACGAGGGCTGGGTATCGATTCGGATTTACCAAAATCGATAAGATTCGGTTCCGTGCCTTTTCCAGCTGCGCTACTGAGCCACGGAAAATTCCATGGCGGTAACTATGGCAACTGCCGTCAAAATGCAGATATCTATGGCTCATCTCTCAGTCATTACTGGAGGAGTCCACATGAAAGTCACACAGTTCCTCCTCCTCTTCCAGCACATGTGAACAAACTGATGAGGAAAAATATTTGTCAACTTTTGTTTTGGAGATTTCTGACGACAACTGCGTTTCTCCCGTAGGCTTGTATCGAGTTCAGGTCTTACCGCTGAGCATTATGGGATTCGCAGCAATTGAAAAACGAATGGAGGATTTTTAAAGTTAAATACTGGAGTTCACATGAAAACACTCGGACACTTCAGTGAGATGTTTTTACCAGCAGTGACTCAGCAGCTCACGGAGTTCTTCCACGGCTTTTGTCTCCACTTTTAAACGCTGATGTTAGTTAATGGAAATGTACGCTAACAGCTGCAAAGATGGCGGATCTCCATGGTAACTGTGGAATTTCCCGAACTCTATAGGCAAGGCAAGGCAAGGCAAGTTTATTTGTAGAGCACAATTCATACACAAGGCAATTCAAAGTGCTTCACAGTTGCATAAAGTTACAAGAAAACAGATAAAATCAATCAATAAAACATCAACATAAAAGTTAATCAATGACAGTAAAAGGCCAGAGTGCAGATAAAACACTTTCAGTTTTCATCTGCTCGGGTAAAAAGAGCTGTTTTCCGCCTGGATTTGAACATTGTCAGAGTTGAGGCCTGTCTCACATCCTCATGAAGACTGTTCCAGATTTTAGCTTTAGCCTCAGCGTGTTTAGTCCTGACTCTGGGAACCACCAGGGGACCCCTCCCTGAAGTTCTCAGGGCCCGAGATGGTTCATACGGCTCTAACATGTCAGAGATGGACTTTGGTGCTAAACCATGAAACGACTAGAGGTTGCGTTACATTATAGAATTCTATTTCAGTTTGGAGGGCAGGCGCCGATACAACTGTACGGGAGAGAAACCGTTTGCAGGGGGGCCCAGAAAGCTTGTTTACGAAACGAGTACATTGAAAACCCTCAGATTCTGAAAGGAAATGTACATTTACTTTCTAAAATGTACCTCTTTACATCAGTAGCTATTGGAGGTGATTTTCACGTAATTTTAGCTGTAAAATAATAACAAATTCTTTCAGATAGAGCTAATTATTATGGGGGCCTTGATTTTTGGAACAATAAGAGCGCCATGATGTCCTTGACTTTGGGAATGGCTGCATTAACCGCCTGCATGACTGAGATTATACATTGTTTTAGCGTTTCATTCTTTTTTAAATTTTATTTTATTTTTTTATTTATTTGAGCAGAAACGTATTTAAAACATTTTTACAGAAGAAAACAAAACAAGACTATTGTGCTCAAAAGGAGTAGGAAGAAGTTCAAAGAACTTATAATAAACCTTATCTCTCATTCAAGTAACACAAAGTATCACAAAGGATTTATCATTTACAGTCGTACAAAAATAAAGGATTTATCATTTACAGTCGTACAAAAATAAATACACCATATGGTATTTAATATGTATAGCAATTATATTGCAACATCACTTCATCTGACTGAAATCGACACATTTTTTTGCAAACTCAATGCATTGAACTAATGCATGTGTAAACGTTCGGTTTTAGTGAAACTTTTTTTTTTTCATCCCTCTACAATACCTCAATCCTCATATACGGGCAAACCCCATAACAACAACAAAAAAGCACGAGTGTGTGCCTGTCTGTGAAAATAATAGTAATTATGATACTTCACTAGCATAATTTTTAAAGATAATGTCTTTACATGTTTTTTTGTACTAGTGTTTTGCTCTGTTTTGTCTCTTTATTTAGGTCATTCCACAAAGTTATTCCTGCTTGGGAGATACACAGACTTTTGAGGGTGGTGTGAACACAATGTTTTCTCATCACAAATTCTCCTCTTAAATTATAAGTTCCTTCTCTACTTCTGAACAGTTTCTGAGTGTTCCTAGGGAGAAGGTCACGACTTGCTTTGTATATTACAACAAGAGTTTTCATTTTAATTAAGTATTCAATTTTCATTATACGAGATGCTAAGAACAGCTCATTTGTATGGTCCCTAAAACCAACGTTATGAACGATTCTTATGGCTTTTTTCTGAAGTTTATAAAGTGGATCTAAATGAGTTTTATAAGTGTTACCCCAAACCTCCGCACAGTAGCTGATATATGGGAGAATTAAAGAACTATATATAATATGTAAGGCTCTATATTTTAGCAGATGTCTAGCTCTGTACATTACCGATATACTCTTTGCCATTTTTGATTGTATGCTTGTTATATGGGGTTTCCAGCTGACATTATGACTTAAAATCACACCCAGATTTTAAGTCTGGGTGTGATTGATAAAAGCTTTGTGCTTCTGGGGATTCCCTTTTTACAAAAACTGACTCTACTATCAACAAAAATCAATGATATAAAATGATCACGTTTTGTAAATAAATAAATAAAATGCCCTCTGCAGGCGAGGAGTGGTACTGCGCCTACGCTCTCCAAGTCCCGCAGGTCTGTGGTTCAGAGTCTCGCCCTCACACGAGTTTAATATCTGCCTCCAAACGTAAAATCATTGCTGACTTTTACGACTTTAATTGGACGGTGATTTCAGTAATGACTTAATCGGAGCTCGAGGCCTGACGTCGGAGCGAGGACACCACGCCCCGGGCCTGTGCTCTCTCTCTCCCCCTTCCTCTCGTCAGTCTCCCCCTCGCCCCTGCCGGCCCGGGCCTGCCCTCCGTGAGCCCAGGACAGCCCGAGGGAGCAGAGGAAGTCACGATGACGGAGGCTCTCGGCGGCAAAGCGACGAATCCTCATTCTCTTATTTTCTAGTCGTTTCCTGGATGTTTAGACTCTGCTGTTACTGAAGGATTACAGGAGAAACAAAGGGAAATGATACAAGAAACACAACAGTCCGATATATGGTTATTTTATTATACTGACTCTCGGCCGATATAAAGCAAATAAATAAAAAAGAATTTCACATTTTAATTTCAGAATTTTAAAGCGCATGTCGATAAACTGTGTAAAAAAAGTTAAATTGAATCTTTCAAATTTCCGAATAATAAGGAATGATATGTCTACAGATTTTTAGCCATTTTAATTATGTATAACGAGCTGGTCGTACGCTAATTTAAGCACATTAAAACCCCTGGAGCGTCTGTACAAACAGTCCATTAAAGATCTAGATAAAAAAACAAGGCAATATCACCATTGTGGACTTTTAAGAAATGTGTTCATTTGTGCCTCATTTACAAAGCCCTACGTGATTTGGCCCCCGCTCCTCTGGCCGCTCTCATCACCCACAGAAACATCTTGGGTCGTGTCACCCGAGGCTCAGTGAGGGGTGACTGTGTAATCCCTCTGAGAAGGAGCAGCTTCAGTCAGGCGGGCCTGGTCTGTGAGAGCTCCCAGAGAGTGGAACTGTGTACCCGCCACCATCAAACACTTATCCTCCTACAAACCATTTAAGAAACATTTGAGTGGCCGGTGAACACATTTACATGCACACACTAAACCCTGTCCCTTTGGCCGCTCACTGTACACTTTTGTAAATATTGTATTATATATGTTGTGTTTTATTAACCATGTCTGTTTTTGTCCGTTTTATTGTCATTTTGACATCGTGGCCGTGGGACTACAGATGGAAAATCGCCTCTTAATTCTTAATTCTGGCTGTTTTACTCATGTTTTATTCATGTGTTTTATGAAATTGCGCTGTCCCCTTTTGAAAAAATAAACTAATCTAATCTAAAACATTCACACATTCCTCGGACAAAGCTGTTAAATGTATCTGTTTCTTCTTCTACGGCGTCAGCGCCTCGCTCTGCACTTCCTGATTACACTCGTCCTCCACATTTTGAAAACCCATAATCCAACATTATCCAAGTGTTTGTCACGGGCCGGAGCTGCTCACACGTTGTGTCCAACCTGGAGGGAAATGTTTTATAGAAATGATTCCTCCAGCTGCCAGCAGGAGGAGCCCCAGTCAAGATCCTTCGCCTGCATTTCATTGTCGCCATTTCATTCTAACAGAAACATATTTTCAAATTATGAAACGTAAAATATCAAAGCTGAGGTAATGTTTTTAAGTCTGTTTTCCAGTTCCATATGCAGGACATGTCGACTGAACCGGCCTCACTCCTGTAATACTCCTCAGTCCAGTTGACGATTTAACCAGTGGCGGCTGGTCCATTATGGGCGGTGGGGCGCCCTCGCAATCTAACCGATGGCGCTCTAATAGGGTATAAAAATGTCCCATGGGAGATTTAACATTGCGCGTCTCTGACATGTGAAAACCGAGGACGCGTCTACTGTAAACAAACGCCAGTAGCAGCTCTAAACTCACGGACGATCAGAGGAAAAACTTCTCATTTGAGAGACCGGAGAATCTTCGTGTTTCCTGAGAGGAGGTGAAAGGATTTTTTCCAACTTATGGACTTTGACAACTTTCTTCAGTCAGAAGTGACGTCTAAACGGACTTTACTGGAGGTAGCATTACGATGCTAACTAGCCCGTCTGCTTTAGCTATGGCTTGTTTATTTCACACTTTGGGACAACCCTCGCTGACTTGGACTGTTATGTCCCAGGACGTGGACATTTGATGGAGAGAAGATTCAGGACCGTGAGGAGCTACGACAGAAGAGGGAACGTCATTCATTCAGTCATTGAGTGAAACAGGTGGAGCTCCAGGAGCTACAGGAGGACTCTCATCTAAACACGTAAGTCACACAGTTATTTCTGACAAGGGCGTAGTTTTGGTGTCAATGTAGGTGGAGACACTCCACAAAAAGCTTGTTCTCCACGTCCCAATTTACTTTAATATATACATATATATATATATATATATATATATATATATATATATTTTTTAATACACCTCCTGCCTTTGTTCTGTTGGTACAAAACACAAATCAGTGGTGCAAAACAAAAATATGTATAGTGACTTTTTACACAAAAATGTCATTTCATCAGAAAAAAGATTTTCCAAAAGCATTCATTCCATGCTTCTTTATTTTTTAGTTTAATAAAACTAAATAAGTTTAGTTTTGATTATATTCTGCATAAAATAATAATAATAATAATATTAAATGCCCCAAAGATACCTTTCTTTTTGAAGTTAAAAACAATGTTTATAAATATCTTTTAAAATATAATTGAAGGTAGGAATAGGCAACAGCGCCCCCTGGTTTTCACATCACCAGCCCCCCCTGGGTTTAAGTCTGACGATGATGTATACTTCCCGGACAAATGAGAGACCTCAGAACCATCAGAAATCCATCTTATTATTGTAGTTTAGATGTTTAGAAAGTGCACTTTGAACATGAATCTGGTCTGCGTGACACATGTCCCTGTAATCATCTGGAATAATGACCTGTCAGTCAGAGCCGCCCCCGCAGGCGCCGCCGGTTCTTCCCTGGTCATGACGTAAAAACGTTTTACGCACATAAAACCTAAACGCTTTTATTACCGCGGCCCCGTGGCCACAGCCCTGACATCGTCCCTCTCGTTACAAAAACACACGCCGCTGATTTCAGCCAATTTACAATTCATCCTGATTAGAAGCGCCTCAGTGGGACGGGGGGGACGGGGGGGGGGACGGTGGGGCGGCCGTTTCTCATCCAAAAATAACAAACTCACGCTTCAAACGGTGTGAGGGACGAGCACACGGGTTTATTTCAGAATGATCATCTTCCATTAGATTTATGTGGTCAATAATAGATAATGCTCTAAATGCTTCATGCTGCTTTTTATTCAGCGAAATAGTCAAAAAGTCTTTGCAATCTACATCTTGCCCGGGGACTACAGTGGAAAATTAGCTTTGGAGCTAACACTGGCACAGTTACAGTGATGTTAATTAATGTGCATTGTCCCTGTTTAAATAAACTAAGAAAAAAAAAAGAAAAACACCTTACACCTTATCCCGCACCTGGGACCGTCCTGGAGAAGGAGTCTGTCAGTAGAGGGCGAAGGCTCCCCCTAAGCAGCCCACGACACGTCACGTTCACCACCAGGGGGCGCTGCTGAGGAAGATCACAGGAAGTGAAACTAGTAAAGAACCGTCGTAACAGTGTTGAGGGACCAGGGGTTTCTGCTGAAACGGGGCTGAAAGAGCCGGTACTTTTTGGCCAAAACTAAATAAAGTTATGTTGATTGTACAAAATAGTTACACAAATAAACGATTATAGTATAAAATCTGATTTCTCTTATTGGTTTCAAAGCTCAATCAGACAATAAATTCTACTGAAAAATCCCTATGATAAAACCTTCTAGATCTAGTTAAGCCCGAGTCTGTGAAGAGAAGAGTCTAATGGAGCGACTGCAGGTGTTGGAGCGACTGCAGGTGTCGGAGCGACTGCAGATGCTGGAGCGACTGCAGATGCTGGAGCGACTGCAGGTGTTGGAGCGACTGCAGATGCTGGAGCGACTGCAGGTGTTGGAGCGACTGCAGATGCTGGAGCGACTGCAGGTGTTGGAGCGACTGCAGGTGTTGGAGCGACTGCAGGTGCTGGAGCGACTGCAGGTGTTGGAGCGACTGCAGGTGTTGGAGCGACTGCAGGTGTTGGAGCGACTGCAGATGTTGGAGCGACTGCAGGTGTTGGAGCGACTGCAGGTGTTGGAGCGACTGCAGGTGTTGGAGCGACTGCAGGTGCTGGAGCGACTGCAGGTGTTGGAGCGACTGCAGGTGCTGGAGCGACTGCAGGTGCTGGAGCGACTGCAGGTGTTGGAGCGACTGCAGGTGTTGGAGCGACTGCAGGTGTTGGAGCGACTGCAGGTGCTGGAGCGACTGCAGATGTTGGAGCGACTGCAGGTGTTGGAGCGACTGCAGGTGTTGGAGCGACTGCAGGTGTTGGAGCGACTGCAGGTGTTGGAGCGACTGCAGGTGTTGGAGCGACTGCAGGTGCTGGAGCGACTGCAGGTGCTGGAGCGACTGCAGGTGTTGGAGCGACTGCAGATGCTGGAGCGACTGCAGGTGTTGGAGCGACTGCAGGTGTTGGAGCGACTGCAGGTGTTGGAGCGACTGCAGGTGCTGGAGCGACTGCAGGTGCTGGAGCGACTGCAGGTGTTGGAGCGACTGCAGATGCTGGAGCGACTGCAGGTGTTGGAGCGACTGCAGATGCTGGAGCGACTGCAGGTGTTGGAGCGACTGCAGATGTTGGAGCGACTGCAGGTGTTGGAGCGACTGCAGGTGTTGGAGCGACTGCAGGTGTTGGAGCGACTGCAGGTGTTGGAGCGACTGCAGGTGTTGGAGCGACTGCAGATGTTGGAGCGACTGCAGGTGTTGGAGCGACTGCAGGTGTTGGAGCGACTGCAGGTGTTGGAGCGACTGCAGGTGCTGGAGCGACTGCAGGTGTTGGAGCGACTGCAGGTGCTGGAGCGACTGCAGGTGCTGGAGCGACTGCAGGTGCTGGAGCGACTGCAGGTGTTGGAGCGACTGCAGGTGTTGGAGCGACTGCAGGTGCTGGAGCGACTGCAGATGTTGGAGCGACTGCAGGTGTTGGAGCGACTGCAGGTGTTGGAGCGACTGCAGGTGTTGGAGCGACTGCAGGTGTTGGAGCGACTGCAGGTGTTGGAGCGACTGCAGGTGCTGGAGCGACTGCAGGTGCTGGAGCGACTGCAGGTGTTGGAGCGACTGCAGATGCTGGAGCGACTGCAGGTGCTGGAGCGACTGCAGGTGCTGGAGCGACTGCAGGTGTTGGAGCGACTGCAGATGCTGGAGCGACTGCAGGTGTTGGAGCGACTGCAGGTGTTGGAGCGACTGCAGGTGTTGGAGCGACTGCAGGTGCTGGAGCGACTGCAGGTGCTGGAGCGACTGCAGGTGTTGGAGCGACCGCAGGTGCTGGAGCGACTGCAGGTGCTGGAGCGACTGCAGGTGTTGGAGCGACTGCAGGTGTTGGAGCGACTGCAGGTGCTGGAGCGACTGCAGATGTTGGAGCGACTGCAGATGTTGGAGCGACTGCAGATGTTGGAGCGACTGCAGGTGTTGGAGCGACTGCAGATGTTGGAGCGACTGCAGGTGCTGGAGCGACTGCAGGTGCTGGAGCGACTGCAGGTGTTGGGAGCAAGGAGGCAGCGGGAGCTGGGATCGAGGAAACACGATTGAGGAGCAGCTACCAGGGCCTTCCGAGGCTGCAGCAGCTCAGATTGAGGTTGGCCTGCTGGAGGATAATGTGGAGAGGGAGCTAGAAGTGGCAGTCCAAACACGGGGACAAACGGTAAACGGTGCCCCGCCCCCGTTACTGAGCGCGGTGCTGAAGCAGAGCCGGGAAGCAGCGGTGTAGAGGGGCGTGTGCAGGGCGCTGGGGAGGAGAGCAGGAGGCAGTGTGAGGAGGATGAGGAGGACATGGATGACACACTGTCCCAATCGTCAGACCTCTCTCAGGAGGCGGGGTTAGACGAACCCCCCACCTACTCACTTAACGACAACAATGGTTTTCTGGATGACACGTATGGGAAAAAGGTGGAGAATGTGCAGGATTTTTTCCCAGATCTGGAGGCTTTTATTAAGTCTGTAAAGAAAATAGAGAAGCAGGTCGGCTTTGACCAGTTGAGCCAAAAGAAAAGGTACAGACTGTCCAAATTAGTGGGTCGGATTAAAAAGGACAGAGTGGGGAAGGGGAGCTCTGAACCGGTATAACGGCTGGTGCACAGTGGTGGTTCGTTCTTTGCCTGTGTCTTTTTACTGTATTCTGTCCTCCTCTTTGTTATTCCATGGAGAGCCTTAAAGTAGGGACGCTTAACATTATTGGGGGTAGAGATCGAGAGAGGCAAGCCGCTGTGGCTCAACTCATGAAACTTAAACACATTGATGTGTTACTCCTACAGGAGACACACAGTACTGCAGATAATGAGACAGACTGGACAGGGGTGTGGTCAGGGCCCCCTGTTCATGAGTCACAGCTCTAATGTGAGTGCGGGAGTGGCAGTCATGTTTTCAGAGCGGGTGGGTTTAGGGGGTGTCACCCACCTGTGGGGGAGGGAGGTAGACTGCAGGTGGTGCAGGCCACAATCAGAGAGACACATTTTGTATTTATAAACATATATGCACATAATTCATCAGTTCATAGAGCACAGCGACTGCGGACACTGAACGGGCAGCTTAAAAACTACACCCGTAACTCTGTGGTGAGTGTGGGCGGGATTGGAACTGTACAATCCATCCTTTAGACAGGAATAGTGTTGAGCCTCACCAAGAGTAGCTTCTCTATTGGATTGTGTACTGAGGGAGAACGACCTCATTAACACATGGAGGCAGTGCCACCGTGGGGCCCGCCAGTCCTCATGGGTGCGCGCTGGGGGGGGCAGTGTAAGTGGCCCGCCCGGATAGACTCTACACTAATCAAACACACTGTAACAAAGTAAAGAGAGCTCAAATGATCCCCATTGGTTTTTCAGATCACCATTTGGTGGTAACAGAATATTGTGTGCCAGGTCGCGCTCGTCGCTGCCCCTACTGGCGCCTGAATGTAAAACTATTGCAGGACAGGGATTTTGTCAGGGCCTTCCGGGACTTCTGGGAGCAGTGGCGACTCAGGAAAATGGAGTTTGAAAACATCTTGAAGTGGTGGGAGGTGGGGAAGAGTCAAATTAGAACAATTAGAACTGATTGGTCTGGCAACTCGACTTGACAATCGGCTCAGAGAGAGACTCAGAGAGAGATCCACCCGTCAAGTAGTCCCTCGTAGCCACCTGTATGCTCAAACTCCCATGTCTCTTGTTTCAACCAGTTCTCCAGTCACTTCTAGTTCTCCAGATCCACTACCTGAAGAACCGACGCAATTGGGTCGAGCCCACCTAAGTCCGGATGAAAGACTCCGTCGCCAAAGGTCGGGCTTATGCCTCTAGTGTGGTCAGTCGGGCCATTATATCAACACCTGCCCTCAGCGGCCAAAAGAGCGGGCTCGCCAGTGAACGGAGAGGTCATGGTGAGCCGAACTTCCCCTCCCTAGTCCGACACTCCAGACCGGCTCCAGATCCAGTCCTCCCTACTATGGAGAAGTGAGTCCATTCCAGTCTTTTCATTTATTGATTCAGGTGCAGATGATAATTTCATTGATTCAGCTCTGGTCCTGCAAGCCAAGATACCCACAGAATTAATAGAAGTACCCTGTAATGTCAAAGCTTTAAATGGAGACCCACTAGCCAAGATAACTCACCGCACTTTGCCCATAACTCTTACTTTCTGGTAACCACATGGAGACAATTCAACTGTTGGTAATCTCTTCGCCTCATGCACCTGTTGTCCTTGGCCTTCCCTGGCTCAAGGTCCACAACCCCCATATCGACTGGGCAGCTAACAGAGTAGCCAGTTGGAGCGTTTATTGTCATTCGCAATGTCTTCATTCTGCAGTAACCTCAGATGACAGCCCTCCCAATCCACCTCCGGTTCCTTCAGAGCTGTCCCTGGTTCCTTTGGAGTATCATGATTTGGCAGAGGTCTTCAGCAAGCACCAAGCTCTGTCTCTGCCCCCGCACAGGCCGTATGACTGTCCTATAGACTTGTTACCTGGTGCCCCCTTGCCCTCAAGCTGTCTCTACAAGGTATCTCACCCAGAAAGAGTGGCAATGGAGACTTATATCAGGGAGTCTTTGGCTGCAGGGTTTTTTCTTTGTTGATAAAAAGGACAAGACATTGCGCCCCTGTATAGACTATAGAGGCCTTAAGGACATTACTATCAAGAATAAATACCCGTTGCCTCTTATTGATTCAGCTTTCCAACCACTCCACCAGGCTACTATATTCACTAAATTAGACCTGAGAAATGCTTATCATCTCGTTCGTATTAGACAAGGAGATGAATGGAAAACTGCATTTAACACGCCCCTCGGACATTTTGAATACCAAGTAATGCCCTTCGGCTTAACTAATGCCCCCGCTGTTCTCCAAGCTTTGGTAAATGATGTTCTCAGGGACATGATCAACACGTTTGTTTTGGTCTATATAGACGACATCCTCATTTTTTCCAAGGACCAGCCGCAACATATTCAACATGTCCGCACGGTTCTTCAGCGTCTCCTTGAGAACAAACCTTTTGTCAAAGCTGAGAGATGTCAGTTCGACGCCCCTTCTGTTTCTTTCTTGGGTTTTGTGATTGAGGAGGGCCAAATGAAAGCTGACCCAGACAGGGTTAAAGCGGTTGCAAAGTGGCCTGAGCCTGAGACCCGCAAACAGCTTCAACGGTTTCTTGGTTTCGCAAACTTTTATCGTAGGTTCATAAAGGACTACAGCAGAAATTAAATTAGACAAAAAAGCAAAGAAAACACAACAAAATGTAATGAAAACACTAGAAATTAGCAAAAAAAATGATGATGAAAACATGACAAAAACAGAATAAACTATCAACACAATTCACAACTAAAAAGCCACAAAAAAAACGATGATAAAGCGTCAAAAAAGCACAAAACACTACAAAAATAAATTAAAATAGGACAAAAAAGCAAAGAAAACACAACATAAAATGTGACAAAAACACAGCAAAAAAAGCAATGAAATCGTGCCAGAAAAGCAACAATAACACAAGAAACAAACGGCAAAGTTCACAACTGAAAAGCCACTAAATAAACAACAAAAATTGCGACAAAAAAACTGGAAAAAAAATTATAGAAACAAAAAAGTGTCCAAAATGTGTCAAAAACACACTGAAAAAAGCGACAAAAACATGTAAAAAAAAACGTGACAAAAACTACATATAAGAATTTAAAATAGGACAAAAAAGCAAAGAAAACACGTTCAAAAAAGCGATTAAAAACAACAAGAAACAAACAACTAAATAAACAACTAAAAAGGTTATATCCGTTTTAGTTGGTCTTAGCTTTCAAATGAGGCGTCACACTGGCCTAGAGGAGAAAGGTGGGGGTTAAGAGCTTAAAGACAAATACAACTCTCTGAAGTCTAATCGTCTGACGGAGCAGCTTTTACGTTTATCAGAGTATCTGTACTTTTACTCACAACCCGTCGGTTCCTGGAGGACATTTTGTTTTGTTTTTCCTCGTCTGCCCCGCACACGTCGACCCGCATGTGCTTCCACTTTGAGGCGGGACGCTCCGGTGCAATCGGACCCAATTAGCCTCCTGGAAGCGGCCCGGTCGTCTGCGGGGGTCAGAGGTCAGAGGTCACGTGCGCTGATGAGTCCATTCACTTTCTCACGCTATCGAGACCACTCAGGTTTAACCTCTTAACCCCCGCCTTCACTGAGCTCCTTTTATACAGTTTTACTTCTCGACTGGAGCTCACAGCCTACAGGCCCGTGTAACGCCTTATTTGAAAGCTAAGAACTACAACACTCACCTGAGCGTCTTCCTCGATTTTGTTATCACGTTTTCGTTACTTTTTTGTAACATTTCGGCTACATTTTGAAAAAAAATTTAGTAAAACAAACAAGAAAGAAAAACCTGATAAACAATCATAATGAGAAAGAAGCTAAGTTCGTTCTGTAGGTCTTAGCTTTCAAATGGCCTAGAGGCTGTGACCTTTTAGATTTGGGTTTAAAAGGTTAAAGTTTTATTAAGCAACTTGTTATGCGAAAAAATATATATATTTGTGTGTATTTGACCTGTAGTGACCCCGCGGCTCTGTGAGTGGTTAACATGACGCGGTTGCATTCAGGTGTCCTGCCTTCAGTCTCCTCTGTTTGTCCCTGTTCCAGAGCATGGTGTCCTGCACTGGTCAGCTCCTCCTCTGCTCCACAACAGTCTGTCACCATCTTCTCCTCGTGTGTCGGAGAGCTGCTTCAATACACGTGTGTGAAATGTGACTGAGGAGAATAAGAGGATATTACACAGAAAATGATTCTTGTAGTTTATTACATTGACCTAAATGTTTGCAGATCGTCATTGACTCATGTAGGAATGTAGAGAGTCTTTGGCGAACGACGAGCTCTCGGTTAATTACATGAATGTCTGGATGTGAACTCCGACTGTTGACGTCTTTATTTTCTTTCCGTCAATTGATTCGTATTTTCAGTTCACGTCAATCCCACGGCTTAAATTTGATTCACACGGCTCATTTAATGTCAGTATTATATATTATTAACACCGGAGCTTCAGAGGCTTTAAACACGTGGTTTATTCATTTGTCATGAATAAAAGACACGTGTGTGCGTGTTGTAACAGAGAGTTTCACATGTGTCCCCTGTCTGTCATGGCCAGACTCTGTGCCTCTGCTGGACGTTAAAAGCCTGAGTTTCCTCCGCGGGTCCAGCGCCGCCTCGGTCTGCGCTCGCTCATAAAGAGAAAGGAGGCGGGGCTTTCGCCGCAGGTCAAGGCGTTTCGCGCGTTCGCTCAAAATATGATTTTTTACTGCGATGAATCCAAACTTAGTTCATTACGTTTTGATTCATCACGAGTTAAAGCTTTTGAGAAAAACTTTACCCAACTTTCTTTGGTTTATCAAACATTTCCCTGATGTCTATGGTTTCACTTCCTTATTGGACACTGACAGGAAGTGACATAGATAGAGCCGAACTATTTTAAACTGTTGCCGTGCCGACCATGTTTTGTCATTGGAAATGACCAATGGGTGAGGAAAGCTCTTCTCTTCGGTCCTCATGACAGGAGCTGACATTGCTGTAATACCACCCCCTGGTGGCCAGGGGTGACTCACAGGATTCTGATGTAGCCTTGGACCTTGTTTAAAAGCCTGGCTCCAAGAGTTTTTTATTTATTTTATTTTTATTGCTATGACCCATTGACAGTGCTGAGGTGTGGGTCACACTGGTTTATGTATATTAGAAATAAAAAGCCGAAGCCTAAATCTATGATTGACAGGTGGGGCTCTGCACACCCGTGAGGGCGGGACTTTGACAGCCCGAGTGAAGCAGATAGCTCAAGACGCCCCCTACTGGACTCATTTCATCTTCACATGTTTAACAGAAAAGGTCAATAGATGAATCTGAAAAATCCTCGTCGTGTTTTTGCCTTGTTTATGGATTTCTTTGTACATCTGTGGCATTAAGAATCCTAGCCTGTTAGCATTTAGCATCAGCCCGGGAGATGCTAAGCGCTAACAACGTTCGCGTGACTGAGCTCAGGTCAGAACATCTTAATCTGGAAACACGGAAAACCTGTGGCCTGTTCCTCTAACGGAGAACGCCGATTGTCCTGAGGCTGGTTTTGGTTTTGGTACGTTGGCGATCGTCTGATGGACGGACCTTCACGGTGCTGGATGGGCCACATAATGAATCATCTTGAATAGTGACTTTAGATTGGCTGACTTTACCATCACTCTCAAAGCCTTCGGGGTGGATCCCTGGTCCCGGCGTAGGGACTGAGGGGGAAAGGCGTCCGTGCTCCTCCTGATCGGAATCAGCTGCAAAATGTGCTGAAACTCTTTTAAATGGAAGTCGACACAACTGGGTCGGGGCAGTGGTGGCTGCAGATGTTTTTGTCTTATCTTTGATGTGAATTGTTGTAAATCTCCATGAGTTTTTACGTGATTAAATATAGGTTCAAATAAAACCAGCCGCCTTTAAACGGTCGGCCACAGTTTTGCATAAATCTGAATTACGACGCTTCTTTTCATCTGAAATGTTCACTGCTCTCAGTTAATTAGTTCCTCCTTTCATTGTTCAGGACAAAAGAATCTCAGTCGTCCATGTTTGTTTACGATGAATGGCAGTGGGACATGATTTCAGCCCTGGTTATTTAATCATTTAGACCGGCTCATGGGTCTATGGAATTATATACAAATAAACTTACCTTGCTTTGCCTATCAGCTAAACCCATTTGAGACCCACACATTTCTTCTTCTGAAACACTGAGGCGGCACCAAGAGCCCCCACACCTGCAGCACAGAGGAGGCGTCACAAGAGGAGCTACAGGAAACAAAAAGGGACAAACGAGGAGGTATCCGGGCGAGAGTCACAGCTAAGCCATACATGCCTTCTATTGTTCTGGCTAATGGACGTTCGCTGGAGAATAAAACAGATGAACCTCTAAGCTCGCAGAAGATGGTGAAAGACTGTTGTGGAGCGGAGTGAGCTGCGCCGGAGGAGGAGCTGACCAGTGCAGGACACCACGCTCTGAAACAGGGACAAACTCAGGAGGCGCTGCACCGTTTCAGAGGACCAGAGGAGACTGAAGGCAGCCAAGTTCCCTCTACCTCCAAACACATGCAGGTCAGGTTGACCCACAGTGATGGCGCGGCTCAGTCACAGCGGCTCAGGACTAACACCCGAACACTAGGTTGTTGCGCGGTTGTACAATGACAAAGTTTGTGGATGCAAAACAACTTTCTCCAACTAAACTCAGACAAAACTGAGATCATTGTTTTTGTCCCACAGACACAAAGTGTTATCAGTCACCTCGAGTCTCTCTCTCTAAAACCAAAACATCAGGTTAGAAATCTAGTAGTAATCATGGACTCAGACCTGAACTCAAACAGCCACATCAAAGCAATAACATCATCAGCTTTTTACCATCTGAAAAACATTAAGATCAGAGGAATAGTGTCAAAACCAGACTTGGAGACACTCATCCATGCGTTTGTCTCCAGCAGGTTACACGACTGTAACGGCTGCTCACTGGCCTTTCTAAACGAGCTGTTAGAGCTGCAGAACATCCAGAACGCTGCTGCTCCAGTCCTGACAAGAACCAGGAAATACCACCATATTAGTCCAGTGCTCCGGTCTCTGCACTGGCTTCCTGTCGCTCAGAGAATAGAATTTAAAACAGCTCTGCTTGTGTACAAGTCTTTTCATGGTTTAGCACCAAAGTCCATCTCTGACATGTTAGAGCCGTATGAACCATCTCGGGCCCTGAGAACTTCAGGGAGGGGTCTCCTGGTGGTTCCCAGAGTCAGGACTAAACACGCTGAGGCTAAAGCTAAAATCTGGAACAGTCTTCATGAGGATGTGAGACAGGCCTCAACTCTGACAATGTTCAAATCCAGGCTGAAAACGGCTCTTTTTACCCGAGCAGATGAAAACTGAAAGTATTTTATCTGCACTCTGGCCTTTTACTGTCATTGATTAATTTTTATGTCGATGTTTTAATTGATTTGATCTGTTTTCTTGTAATTTTATGCAACTGTGAAGCACTTTGAGTTGCCTTGTGTACGAATTGTGCTCTACAAATAAACTTTCCTTACAAATAAAGCACGTACTTACTTAATGGCACTTAATGCGAAGGAAAACAGTGCCGTTATATCCCGGTGTCGGGGGATCCAGGTTTGTCATTACTGGGAAACAGCAAAACCTGGAATATTAAAAACTCCTGGTAGTAACCGGGAAACTAGAGTGCACGTAAACACACTCCGTGAGGTCCTACAAGCCTTGGAGCTCTACAAACCGGACGAGAGTGAGATCCTTGCAGCTCATGTTCCCGTCTCCTCTCAAACGTTTCACTCCTGGACGTGTTCAAAATGTGCCCCACTCGAGCTAAAATCCAAATACGTTTCCGAAGCCGTAAATCACGGTCCGGGTCGCACAGACGTCACAGGCATTCGAGGCATCCGCGGCTGCTCCCCTTTCGCCGCCGTCCCGCGTCCCAGAGCGAGCGGCGGACGAGTCTGGCACAGGTGCACGGCTCCACGCGCGAAAACAGCCTGAAGGCGAGCGCAGCCCGGACTGAAGACGGGCTGTTGGGAAACTGGCCTTGAGTTCAGGGAGAGGGTCTACGTTGCTCTACAGAAATGAAAACACGCCTTTCTACAAACATCAACATCTTTATTTCAGCTGACGGGGCAGATTGTAAACCCGTCCAGGAGCGTCAACATTTGAGACTGAAATATGAGCCGCTAGAGTCACGTGCAAGGTCGCTCGAATGAGTTCCTTCGTATCCAGGAAGTGCTGTCCTCACATCTCCATCTCTGGCTAAGCTTCATCCTCTGATCGCAAAGTAAAAATACTCAGAGCGTCACAACCTCCCTCTCTCTGCTCACTGCATTTGTAGTTTCTGCGCTCCACATTGTTTTGCTGGATACTTTTGTACGTCTTCGCAGTAGCGTCTTCTGAGATAAAGACATTTCAGACCAACAGATTTCTTCTTCTGAGAGACTGAAGAGGCACAAAGAGCCCCCACAGCTGCAGCACAGTGGAGGCGTCACAAGAGGAGCTACAGGAAACAAGGAAGAGACAAACGAGAAGACGATGGAGAAAGACTGTGGCGGACGGAGCTGTGCAGGAGGAAGAAAGAGCTGACCAGTGCAGGACACCACGCTCTGAAACAGGGACAAACGCAGGACGCGCTGCACCGTTTCACAGGAGACTGAAGGCAGTAAATGGTATTTGGTCTCAGCGCTTTGACCTTCATCAGGTCCAAAGCGCTTAACAGTGTACGCAGACACTGGAGGAGGAAGTGACTTGCCCAAGGACACAACGACAGTGTGCACCTGCGGGATTCGAACACCCGACCTTCCGATCACGAGACGACCCGCTCTACCAACTGTGCCACTTAGAATGAGGTAATCTAAAGTCCCTATTATAAAAACTTTATTGTGAAGATCAGGGATTTTCTTTGGTTTCCAAGTGAATGTTTATAAGTTAATATAAGTTTATACCAATTTAAATCAAAACCTGAACATGTTTTATTTATTTTGCCTGCAACGTCTCCCCTTAAGATTAAATACTGTTTGACCTTAGCCGAACTGTCATTTTTAAGCTTCAGAGTTAGTTTCTGTGTCTTCAATAATATTGTTTATCACGATAGTTTCGTTCCTCTATAGAGTTCGGGAAATTCCACAGTTACCATGGAGATCCGCCATCTTTGCAGCTGTTAGCATACATTTCCATTGACTAACATTAGATAAAAACAGTATAAAAAGCTATGGAACAACTCCGTTAGCTGCTGAGTTACTGCTGGTAAATACATCCAACACACTCTGGTGTCCAAGTGTTTTAATGTGAACAATAACTCCAGTACTTTAACTTTTACAATTGCTGCTAATCCCATAATGCTCAGCGATATGACATTCCCGAACTCTATAGACCCTTTAATTGTTTGTAAACATTCCGGGCTTAGCTGGAGGCGAGAAGCTAGATTCCTATCTATTTCCATTGTAGCTGTTGTCATAGTAACGATAAACAAATGGCTAACTGTTTTTGGAAATATGAGATAAATCTTATTTTATCGTCTCAAATGTCATTCCTCTTGTTCTTGCACCTTAAGCCACAATAGGACCACATTTTTTAGTCGTAGTTTTAGTTTAATCCTATTTCTCTTGATCACTTCCTGCCTCCAGCTGATGTCACTGATGATGTCACTGATGATGTCACTGATGATGTCAGCAGTTAAAGGGTCTAAATGGTAAATGGACTCAACTTATACAGCACTTTTCTCCCTTCATTTGGCCCAACGCGCTTTACAGTGAGGAACCAGTCACCCATTCACTCTCTCATTCATACACCAATGTACGAAGACACTGGAGGCAAGGAGGGTGAAGTGTCTTGCCCAAGTACACAACGGCAGTGTGCATTAGCTGGAGCTGGGATTCGAACCCACAACCCTCCAATCACGAGAAAACCGTTGCATATTGAACTTGTAACGCGTGATAGCTCTCTGATGACTCTGATGACTCTCTGATGACTCTGATGACTCTCTGATGACTCTCTGATGACTCTCTGATGACTCTGATAAGTCTCTGACTCTCTGATGACTCTGATAAGTCTCTGACTCTCTGATGACTCTGATAAGTCTCTGACTCTCTGATGACTCTGATAACTCTCTGACTCTCTGATGTTTCTCTGATAAGTCTCTGACTCTCTGATGACTCTGATGACTCTCTGATGACTCTCTGATGACTCTCTGATGACTCTCTGATGTTTCTCTGATAAGTCTCTGACTCTCTGATGACTCTCTGATGACTCTCTGATAAGTCTCTGACTCTCTGATGACTCTCTGATAAGTCTCTGACTCTCTGATGACTCTCTGATGACTCTCTGATGACTCTCTGATGACTCTCTGATGACTCTGATGTTTCTCTGATGTTTCTCTGATAACTCTCTGATAACTCTCTGATGACTCTGATGACTCTGATGTTTCTCTGATGACTCTGATGTTTCTCTGATGACTCTCTGATGTTTCTCTGATGACTCTGATGTTTCTCTGATGACTCTCTGATGTTTCTCTGATGACTCTGATGTTTCTCTGATGACTCTCTGATGTTTCTCTGATGACTCTCTGATGTTTCTCTGATGTTTCTCTGATGACTCTCTGATGTTTCTCTGATGACTCTCTGATGTTTCTCTGATGACTCTGATGACTGATGTTTCTCTGATGATTCTCTGATGATTCTCTGACTCTGATGATACTCTGACTCTGATGATACTCTGATGACTCTGATGACTCTGATGACTCTGATGACTCTCTGATGACTCTCTGATGACTCTCTGATGACTCTGATGTTTCTCTGATGACTCTGATGTTTCTCTGATGACTCTCTGATGACTCTCTGATGACTCTGATGTTTCTCTGGTGACTCTCTCTCTCTTTGTGCGGCGCTCGCTCTGGCCACACAAACAAACACACACATGCACCGACACGTCTTCGCCGTGAAACTGAAATTAGCCAAAGGAATGTGGGGGCGGGACGGGAGCCTCGTTACAGCCGGGGGTTTACTCTGGGACAGGAGCAAACTGGAGCTGGAGCCAACACGGAGAAGAGCGACAAAAGGAACGTCAAATACCTTTACCCAAATCAGAGCTCAAAGGCCTGTTAACCTCGTAGCCCCCACCTGAACCAAGCACCCCCACCTGAACCAAGCACTTTCCCCAAGTTTGGCTTTACTCACATCTAAAAGCTCCTTAAAAAAAGCGTCAAAAATAGCAACGAAAGCGATGATGAAAATACACGGAAAAAACAAGATAAAAACAACAACAACAAGAACACCACAAATAAGAACGACAAAAACGTGACAAAAAACGCTTCAAAAATGTAACAAAAATGCGGCGACAACGCAACAGAAAGGTTCCGTTGAGGTTCCGTTGAGTTGTGACGCTCCAGTTCGGACGACCATCGGGCAGTCGGGCCCTCGGTCTTTTGACAATGAAGAAAATCGTCCAGAGAAACCTGGCGACCCCTGCTGGTCAGCGAGAGTCATGCAGTTGTAACTCTCATTAGAGCCAAACGTAATCGCTTTTCATTACACGAGCAGCTCCACGTCTTACAAACCTTTAATTGTCTTTCAAGTCTCATCAGATTTCCATCTTGCAAAATGTAAAAGCTTCTACTTATCAATGCTGTCAATCTTACGGTTAACGCTGAAACTTGCACGGTTGAATTTTGCAACATTACTGTAACGTAGCCGGAATGTAAATACATTTTGAATATGGGGGAAGGCACTTACGCTTTCTTGCTTCGGCCTACTCCTTTTGAGTTTTTGTTAATGTCACGGCTCAACAAAAAATAAGGACCCAAAATGCAAACACAATGGCCGGAAAAACAATAAGTATTTATTTCCTTTGGTATTACAAAAATGTGCAGGAGGGGTTTGGAGGTTGTGCAGATCCAGGGTTCTCCTTCTTAGTGTTGGCTGGGCTGGGAGTGGCAGGACAGAGGCTGGAGTTGAGTGAGACGCAGGAGCTGGAGCAAAAACAGAATAAAGTAAGTAAAGCAAAAAAATCCACAAAACAAAACCAAGGCTGAGTCTGTGAAATGATCACCGCGTTGGAAGACTGACGATCTGGCAGAGGTGCAGAGGGGAAGCCAGTCCTTCATACTCAGCAGATTGGAAGATTGAGGACAGGTGTGTGAGCCAGCCCAGGAACAGGAGGAGGAGCCACGACCACAACCACCCAGAATCCAAATAAGGCAAGGAGGAGGGGAAGGAAATTTGAGACAGCCTGAAGTGTACTCTGACAGTACCCCCCCCCCTAATGGCCGCCTCCAGGCGAGCCACCAGGCCGGTCCAAATGGGCTACATGAAAAGCCCTGATCAAATCCGGGTCCAAAATAAGCGATCGGGAGACCCAGGAGCGCTCCTCAGGACCATACCCTTCCCAGTCCACCAGGTATTGCAGGCCCCGCCCCCGGCGACGAACATCCAGAATCCGCCGAACAGTAAAAGCAGGATGACCATCGATAAGCCGGGCGGGTGGAGGGGGTACGGTCGGAGGGGAGAGACTACTAGAAGAAACCGGCTTGACTTGGGACACATGGAAAGAAGGATGGATACGAAGGGAACGGGGTAGTTCCAGTTGAACCACAACAGGATTGATAACCCTTGAGATCTTGAAAGGGCCAATAAATCTGGGAGACAGTTTCTTGGATTCAGTCTTCAAAGAAATATTCTTCGTAGAAAGCCAAACGGACTGACCTGGAACATAGGACGGAGCGGAAGATCGATGGCGGTCAGCATAGAACTTATTCTGGACAGCAGTGCGGCGAAGGGCTTTCCGTGTGTCCAACCAGACCTTGCGACACTTCCTGAGGTGGGACTGAACTGATGGCACAGAAACCTCCAATGCCTCTGTGGGAAATAGTGGGGGCTGGTAGCCCAGAGCACACTCAAATGGAGAACGGCCAGTGGCCGAGGAGATTAGTGAATTATGGGAATACTCAACCCACACAAGATGATCACTCCAGGAGGTAGGATTATCACCAACGATACAACGTAGAGCAGCTTCAAGGTCTTGGTTGGTTCTCTCCGTCTGACCATTGGTTTGGGGATGATATCCTGACGATAAACTCACTGAAGCTCCCAGGGCACCACAAAAGCTTTTCCAGACATGTGAAACAAATTGAGGTCCGCGATCAGAAACAATGTCCTGAGGAATACCATGGATTCTAAAAACATGCTGGACCAAAAGATTGGCAGTTTCAAGGGCAGAGGGCAACTTGGGAACTGGAACAAAATGAGCGGACTTCGAAAAACGGTCAACTATGGTCAAAATGACAATGTTACCCTTGGAAGGTGGTAGACCTGTAACAAAGTCAACTGCAATGTGGGACCAAGGCCGAGACGGGATGGGCAGAGGGCGCAGTTGACCAGCTGGGGGTTGACTTGAGGACTTATTTCGGGAACATATGGTACAAGCAGCCACATATTGACGGACATCAGCTTCCATAGTAGACCACCAAAAGCGACGTCTTAACTGGCCAAGGGTCCGTCCTATACCGGGATGACAAGCGAGTTTAGAGTCATGCGCCCACTGTAATACCTGCGTACGAACAGTTTGGGGCACAAACAACTTGTCGGGAGGTCCCAAGCCAGGATCAGGTTCAACTGTCTGAGCAGTACGAACAGCAGACTCCACCTCCCAAACCAAGGACCCTAGAACACAAGAGGTGGGCAGAATAGTTTCAACAGGGCCGTTGGACTCCTCACAGGCGAACTGGCGAGAAAGAGAATCAGGTTTAGTATTCTTGGACCCTGGACGGTACGTCAAAGTGAATTTAAAGCGACCAAAAAACAAAGCCCAGCGGGCTTGGCGAGAATTAAGTCTTTTATCAGACTGAATATAGGACAAGTTCTTATGGTCAGTCCATACAACAAAGGGTTTCTCAGATCCTTCTAACCAATGTCTCCATTCATCCAAGGCCAACTTGACAGCCAATAACTCCCTGTTTCCAACGTCGTAGTTCTGTTCAGCAGGAGACAGACGTCTGGAGAAAAAAGCACATGGGTGAAATTTACCATCCGAGTCAGAACGTTGCGAGAGGACTGCTCCCACCCCAATATCGGAAGCATCAACCTCAACAACAAATTGTTTATCAAGATCTGGATGAACAAGAACAGGAGCTGAAGTAAAACGACGCTTGAGGTCAGCAAAAGCGTCAGATGTCCAAGAAAACGCTATACGAGACGACGTGAGTCTTGTAAGGGGAGCAGCAATGCTGCTATAACCCTTGATAAATCTGCGATAAAAATTGGCAAAACCCAAAAATCTTTGCAGCTGTTTACGAGTGGTAGGTTCTGGCCAATCTGAAACCGCTTGAATCTTGCTTGGATCTGCTTTAACCTGGCCCGCTTGGATGATATAACCCAGAAAGGGAACAGAAGGAGAGTGAAACTCACACTTTTCCGCCTTGACAAACAACTTGTTTTCTAGGAGGCGCTGAAGAACCTGGCGCACATGGTCCTGATGCTCCTCCTGGTTTTGAGAAAACACAAGAATATCATCGAGATAGACAAAAACAAAGCGGTTAAGAAAATCTCTAAGGACATCATTGATCAGAGCCTGAAAAACAGCTGGAGCGTTTGTTAATCCAAAAGGCATAACCAGATATTCAAAGTGGCCCAAAGGAGTGTTAAAGGCGGTCTTCCATTCATCTCCTTCTCTTATTCTCACCAAATGATAAGCATTCCGCAAGTCAAGTTTGGTAAAGATGGTCGCACCCTGGAGAGGTTCAAAAGCTGAAGAAATCAGAGGAAGTGGATACTTATTCTTTATCGTAATGTTGTTCAAACCACGATAATCAATACAAGGTCTTAGAGTTTTATCCTTTTTATCCACAAAAAAGAATCCAGCACCAACAGGAGAGGACGACGGACGTATAATACCTGCAGTCAGCGAATCTTTAATATAAGTCTCCATAGATTCTCTTTCAGGACGGGAGAGATTGTACAGACGTCCAGTGGGAAGCGGAGAACCAGGTAAGAGGTCGATGGGACAATCATAAGGACGATGTGGAGGCAGACTGAGCGCCAGCTCCTTACTGAAAACTTCAGCCAAGCCGTGGTACTCTGTGGGAACATTAGACAAATCAGGAGGTTTAGACTTCAACGCTCTGGCTCCCTCTGCAGGTGGCATGGCAGAACGAAGACAAGCAGCATGGCAAAACGTACTCCAATTTACTAGTTTGTTAGAGGACCAATCGATAACAGGGTTATGCTTCTTAAGCCACGGAAAACCCAAAACTAGTGGACATTGAGGAGAATCAAACACAAAAAAACGTATAGATTCATGATGATTGCCAGAGAGAACAAGATCTATGGGTTCAGTTTGATGACTAACATAGGCCAAAAATTTACCATTAAGGGCACTCACCCGGGTCACTTGCGGAAGTAGTTCAGTGGCAATTCCAGCTTGATGGATCAGACTGGAGTCGAGAAAGCTCTGCTCAGCTCCTGAATCTATCAATGCTTGTAGTGGAAGGGACTGTTGCTGGTAGTTGAGAAATGCCGGAACCAAGAGTCGTGGGATTTCCTTTTCAGATTCAGGAACCTTGCTCACCAGTACTCCCACTCCTACTGATGAGCTGGACCTTTTGGGCGAACAGGGCAATTTCGCAGGAAATGTCCCAACTCCCCACAATAAATGCATTCTCCTGCAGCAATTCTCCTCTGACGTTCAGCTGCATTCAAACGGGTACGGCCCAATTGCATGGGTTCCTCCTGCATGGACGTTACAGTAGAATGCAAAGGTGGAGAGACACCGTCAAAAAGTGAGACATGTGACTGCCCAAACCCTGGGGGCCGGCGTTGGGTCCTGGAGTCTCTCTCCCGTCTCCTCTCTCTTACTCGATTGTCCAAGCGAATACACAAAGAGATTAAAGTGTCCAGGGTAGTGCATTCATCCCGCACAGCCAACTCATCCTTCATAGAATCAGAAAGGCCATTCAAAAACACCCCCATTAAGGCTTTGTCATCCCAGCCTGATTCAGCAGCCAAAATCCTGAATTCAACAGAGTAATCTGCAACACTTCGTTGGCCCTGACGGAGATTAAGTAGTCTCTTAGCAGCATCTGCAGAAACATTTGGGTGGGAGAATACCTTCTTGAATTCATTCACAAAATTAGCAAAGGTTGGTGAACTTCCCTCTTCCCTGGTTAGGAAGGCCTCGGCCCAATCAAGAGCTCTCCCTCTTAATAGCCCAGTCATGTACGATACTTTTGCACAGTCAGAAGAAAAAACCCTGCGTTGACGATCAAACACCAGACGGCACTGAAGCAAAAACCCTTTACATTTTCCCAAATCTCCATTATAGGACTCAGGAGTCGGAACTGGAGACTCATCAGCCGCAAAAGCAGTATGGTTGGCATCAGAGGCTAGCTCAGCAGATGTGGCAACTGGGGGCGAGGATAAATGCTTAGCAATATCTTCAACAAGCTGCCCAATCTGGGTTACCTGGGTGGCTAATGCCTGTTGACCTCCTACTAACTGATTGAGAGAATGATGGTGCTGTCCAAGGAGGTTCCCGTGGCTGGAAATGGCATGGAGAACAGAATCCGGGTTTGCTGGGTCCATGTTGGCCAGATCGTACTGTCACGGCTCAACAAAAAATAAGGACCCAAAATGCAAACACAATGGCCGGAAAAACAATAAGTATTTATTTCCTTTGGTATTACAAAAATGTGCAGGAGGGGTTTGGAGGTTGTGCAGATCCAGGGTTCTCCTTCTTAGTGTTGGCTGGGCTGGGAGTGGCAGGACAGAGGCTGGAGTTGAGTGAGACGCAGGAGCTGGAGCAAAAACAGAATAAAGTAAGTAAAGCAAAAAAATCCACAAAACAAAACCAAGGCTGAGTCTGTGAAATGATCACCGCGTTGGAAGACTGACGATCTGGCAGAGGTGCAGAGGGGAAGCCAGTCCTTCATACTCAGCAGATTGGAAGATTGAGGACAGGTGTGTGAGCCAGCCCAGGAACAGGAGGAGGAGCCACGACCACAACCACCCAGAATCCAAATAAGGCAAGGAGGAGGGGAAGGAAATTTGAGACAGCCTGAAGTGTACTCTGACAGTTAATTTATTTATTTTCTACTCTGCAACTATGTTAATGTAAATAGTGTAAATAATCACAATGTAAATAGTGTAAATAATCACAATGTAAATAGTGTAAATAATCACAATGTAAATAATCACAATGTAAATAGTGTAAATAATCACAATGTAAATAGTGTAAATAATCACAATGTAAATAGTGTAAATAATCACAATGTAAATAGTGTAAATAATCACAATGTAAATAATCACTCAAATAAACGTACAGAGAAAATCACAGTGAATCAAACAGATGAGACTTTATTGATCTCACAAGAGGGAAACTCAGGTCTCATGTGTGCAATCAAACAACATCAATGAAGGTACTTGATTCATCTTCTGTACTCAGTAGTTGAAGTCATCGTTCTTCGAAGACTTCAACCTTCATTGAAGATGGACAACTCCTGTACGACTGAGAGCTTACACAGACAGTAAAAACAACACTTTGTCGTTATTCCAAAATGAGGCTGAGGTCTCAGGATCAGAACATTCTCATGGTCTCCAGGTCTTCGTGGTCTCCAGGTCTCCATGGTCTCCATGGTCTCCAGGTCTCCGTGGTCTCCAGGTCGCTGTGGTCTCCAGGTCTCTATGGTCTCCGTGGTCTCCGTGGTCTCCAGGTCTCTATGGTCTCCAGGTCTCCGTGGTCTCCAGGTCTCCGTGGTCTCCAGGTCTCCGTGGTCTCCAGGTCTCCGTGGTCTCCAGGTCTCTATGGTCTCCAGGCGGACGCTCTGGAACGACCTTCTGCTTTCCTTGCACTTACTTGATTCTGCAAACTGAAAACCCACTTGTTTCACAAAGCGTTTTAATTGCAGTGGATTAAGTTTCATGACCATCGTGTTTTGTAACTCTACTTTGTAATTCTACTGTAATGGTAATTTTGCGACTGCCCCGTCTGTGAAAGGTGTTATATACAGGGGAAACTCAGAAAATTAGAATATCGTGAAAACATGTATTTCTGTAATTCAGTTTAAAATGTGAAACTAATATATGATATAGAACCATGACAGGCAAAGTTAGATATCTCAAGCCTTTGTTTGTTTTAATTTTGAAAATGTGTAAACAGTCTGGAGAGGACTGTCAGGAAAAGGCCATTCAAAAGTGTGGGGGACCTTCACAAGGAGTGGACTGAAGCTGGAGTCATGATTTGTCTTTTGTTCCCCTGTTTCTGTACGTTGTCTTTGGTCTAGTCCTGACATGTGTGGTCTTTGTGATTTTGCTTCCCTTGTGTTAATCGCCTGCCCCGCCCTGATGTGTCTCACCTGTGCCCCAGTTCCTCATGTATTTACACCCCTGTGTTTCCCTCGTCCTTTGCCGTGTCACTACCCCGGTTTGTTTGAATTTTATCATCTCTGGATTTTGTTATTTTGGTTTTCATTTATTCAAAAGCACCAGTTCATTGATTTCATGTAATTTTCAAATTTTCTGAATTTCATTTTGGGGTTTTTACAAGCTGTGAGCCAAAATTTTCTGAATTAAAATTAACAAAGGCTTATGTCACTTTGCCATGAGCCTATATCATACATTAGTTTCACATTTTAAACTGAATTACAAGAACTTTTCATGATATTATTTTTCATGATTATTTTTGTTGCATTTTTGAGACATTTCTGTTGCGTATCTTTTTTTATTATTATTATTATTAAAAAAAAAAAAAAAACTTTTAGATTTGGGTAAAGCCAAACTAGAGAAAATGTGCTCGGTTCAGGTGGGGGGTTAAGAGGTCCATATTTCAATGTTCCATTTTGGCCGCTGTCCTCCCGTATTCGTGTTATCCCGTAAATCAAGAATGAAAACGAAACGAAAAAATCCAACAAAAGCGTGACCACCGCGGGGAAAAAGAAATGAGCCGTTACTCCAGTTAGCTCCAGAAGCTTTTAGATTTGGGTTGTACTTTTATCTTAGCCTTAATTTTAGTCCTGGTTTATCTTCATTTAGTGTTTTAATCCTGCTTCGACGCGATGTAATTGCTGCAGTCTGTTTGCGGCGCGGCTGAGTTTCATCGCGGCTGTATTTAGTCCCGGCGCAGACCTTTTAAATCCAAATGAAGATGTGGTCTCGCGCTCTGTTTTTAGTCCCGGTAAACGGCGGCTGCTTTTACAGGTTTGGTCACCGCAGCCGAAACGGGCCGGTAAAAACAGCTAATAAAAGCTTTTCCGAGCGGCTGGTTAGACCAACGGGGAACCGAGAGGCTGCTCCGGCTTAATATCTGAAGTCATGCACACTGTAAACCCGGATAAGTTCAATACACTTAGATCGTTTGAGGAAACCCATTCCCTTCAAATGGTTTGAGTAATTGACCCAAAACTACAAAATAATTGATTTAGTAGAGTAAACTCAAAAGTAAAAATGTCACAAATTACTATATGGACTCATGGCCAGCTAATGTGTTTAAGTATTCAATTTTCAAAACTAATTTGTTTATGTATAATTAACGTATTAAGGGAAGTACTAATATAAAACTCAATTGTTTAAGTAGTGCCAATATTAGAAAACTCACTTGTTTGCATAGTGGTACTCTAAAGCTCATATGTTTAATTAAAGTTAACTTAACATGTCAAGTCAAACACACTCAATACTTCTAGTAATATCAATAATAAAAGTAACATTTTTAATTTTATTACTACAAAAGGTGTTTTATTTATAACAAGAATTTAGTTTTCCTAGAACAGTACTCCAGCGATTCTAAGAACACATTCCTTTCAGAACGAAACACTACATAAAGTTCCAAGCTACTTTTCAACAAAAGCTTTTCTGACAAACAAGTCCGAACGTCTCCTCGGTTCGTGCCGGTTATTACCATAAGTGATTATAGCTAAACCTTTTGAATGCAATTAACTTTTTGGTTTACAGTCTAGACAAATGGAAGGTGTAAGTTTAGATAGAAACTGAACTACCCTGGAAATACAAAGTCTGAGTGAAGTATCAATCTAAATCGAAAACATCATGAAACATCTAAAGTCTGGCCGTCCCACCCATGGGCGTCGGACTGGGGGGGTAAAGGGTACTAAGTACCCAGGGCCCAGAGGAGGGTAGGGGCCCTCAAAAGTGCTGCAAAAAGCGTTCTGTATTGGACTTTCTAAATTTCCTCATAATTGATGCTATAAGAATTGAACACAACCGGGCGGAAATACAATGGTTGCTGGACAGAATTTTGCACAAACAATAATGATGGATGAATCTCAGGGCCCTGACACCCCTTTAATAATGTGCCAAATGGTTCAGCCCACACACACCGGTGGTCAGGACCGTGCGCTTCAACTCAACAGTGACTTTGATGAGGTGGG
Organism: Proterorhinus semilunaris; assembly: GCA_021464625.1. Lineage (NCBI taxonomy): Eukaryota > Metazoa > Chordata > Actinopteri > Gobiiformes > Gobiidae > Proterorhinus > Proterorhinus semilunaris. The sequence continues at coordinate 3,631,017 of CM038352.1, forward strand.
CTCACAGAGCTAGAAAAGAGAGATATTAGTCTGGCCTCGCTCTTATGTGCTTTTATTTAACACTGGCCTATTCTAGCCTTAGATGCAACTTTCTGTCCTAAATGACCGTTAAACATGAGGTGAGTGGATGGTGCAGAGTCAGAGAAAGAGGCAGAGACAGAGCTCCTTCTGTCCTCGTTTTAACCTCTAAAGTTTCTCTTTCCTTATATTTATTGTAACTGACTGCAATCAGGCCAATAGAGTGACCAAAGCCACAGGTCGCTCACACTATTTAATTATGCTAATTAGCTGCGCGCATTTGGAGACTCGCATTATAAATGCGCAGCTTTGAGTCAACGTGGTTCTATTGAAAAGGTGGAGGGCTCGTGCCATTTAGCTTATTCCAGCGTAACTTTTTTAGAACAAGAATTTACTGACAATACACTTAAAGGTCGGCTTCAAACTTCTCTTGTGTATCGAGGTCGGGGACAAAATACTATTTTTTTCCTGTTTTCCTTTTATTTTTTGCCAAGATCCTAAAAATCCATATTTCGACCGACAGACTTGATTCCAGGGCCCTCAGAGCCGCTCGTCCTGCTCTGATCATCGGAGGAGACGTTCAGCAGAACATCCATCCCGTGTTGCTCATTTGTCTCTTAAAGTGGTGGAAATGTTTTTACGAGTCCGGAGCGCTGCCTTGGTGGAGGTCCCGCCTGGAATCAAAGCCCGTCAGTAAACACTCCAGTTCGTATTGCAGTGTTTAACATTCTCCCCGCGGCGTCCTGGCCCGGGCCCAGCGCGGCCTGTCCCGTCTGTTCCTGCCAAGCGCAGAAATGTTGCACTCTGTAAACTCTGCGCACTGTACAACACGCCCGGGCTTCGGGTTTCAGAGGCAGAGCTTTGTGTTGGGACGGCCCGGGCAATTAGCCGCGGATAGACTTACAGTTCGGCCGCCGCACAAAGGCCCGGGCCCTCCATCTGCCGCTCCGCCGGGACCGGGGGGGGTTAGACCTGTTTAAAACACACACACACACACACACACCTCCGACAGCGCTGCAGGACGGGCGTAATCACCACTTTCAGACTCATATTGGCAGCGGGATTAGGTTTTATTGTTTGAAATGAATATTTACAGGAAACCTTTAAAATACGTCCAGGAGCTAAACGTCTGAGATGTGAACGGCAACAATCACGTGCATTTCATCCTGGATAGACTCAGACAGACACAAGCGGCTACTATAGATGAACAGCTTGGAGTTACCCCCGGCTCACATTAACTACGGTCCGGGTTCGGTCCTTATCCGGTCCGGGTTTGCCCACAAACTACCAGTCACAGTGAGTCCGGCTGAAACTGTGGCTCCGTAAACGAGACCAAATAAGTAGTGAGCGGACAGATTTTATTTTGAAATACACCGGATCTTCCTCTCTCGCGAGACCTGACTTCCTGTTTGGCTCGTGTTTTTCTGTCAGCTTGATCCGTTGGGGCTCTGGTCTCCCGCAAAAATAGACTTCTTGCGGATTCTTCCCGTTGCCGCCGGACGGCCTCGGACCTGGACCTCGCGGAGCAGTGTGAGTGTGGTGAGTGTGGCTACATTGGTTTTAATGACTTTCTAAGATTGCGGACGCCGTACCGGACCGTAACCGGATTTAATGTGAGCCGGGGGTTAGGGATGTCTTCCCCGAGAGCCTGGACACTGGTGGTGGTGTAGGAGACCCGTGAAGGAGGCAGCAGGGAGAAGCCGTGGCTGCACGAGGCGGAGACGGGGCGGAGGTGGGTCGCAGCGCAGCTGGGAAGCGACTGATTGGCTGCTGCAGAGGCACTTACGCTGATGGGCTGGGGTGGAGGTGTGGCCCTCACGGAAACGATCATTGGCTGGAGGTGATGCTGATATTGGTCTCCCAGGTTGAATAATGTCTAGGCCTCAACAACAATATAAAAGACTTTATTGTATTGGGTAAAATGTTACACATGTGGCTTTAAAGTTAAGTACTCACATTTTTACACCTCTTTTTAGTTTATTGCAATATTTTCGTTCCTCAGTTTATCAAACTTCAAATTGATTGTGCCATTTCAGATCACGTTTCTAGAAGAATAAGATTACTATCTCACCTGAAGGCCTTATTTGAGTTTTACTCTTTTTTTTAAATGCTATTTTATGTTTAGCTTCTTCTTCATCATACATTAGTTTTTCCAGCACATTGTCCAGCCGTCTTCTTTCTCATTCCTGTGAGTTTAGTTTTTAAAGCAGAATAAAGAGGTTTTTTGCCAGTGCCTTCCTCATCCCAGTCCCTGCTCACCAGAGTGTGCCCAGCGATCGAACCAGGGCTTGAGTTCTCCACCACGTCCTCGTCTTCAGGGTCATGCCGACACGTTCCAGGGCGGTATCTGGGACAGCCCTCATGGTGACCGTACCGCCCCATGGGTTTGTAGCTCATACCCAATAGGTGAGGAAAGCCCTTCTCTTTGGTCCTCATGGCGGGAGCTGACATTGCTGTAATACCGCCCCCTGGTGGCCAGGGGCGACTCCCAAAGACACGTGGTAAACAGGATTCCAATGGTGACTTCACACCTCCCTAGCACGGCTTCAAAGCCTGGCTCCAAAAAGATGTATTTTCCACCATGTGACAACGCTGGTCAGGTGTTATATTTTTAACCGCGCTGGTTTTTGTATATTAGAAATGAGAAGTGGAAGCCTAAATGACTACCCACCCACCCCGTGAGGGGAACAGGCTCTTTGTTGGAGGAGATTGGGCAGCCATGTTGATTTCACAGGACACTCAGGACCTTTACTATGAATGGGGCTGAATGGATCTGCTGATTATGCTCGTACCATACTGTCCCAGCGTAGCCCTACACTTTGTCCTGTTTCCACCTCCCACGACGAGGACGTTCACTTTTAGTTTTGACAAAGCCCCACCTAAACCGAGCACATTTTCTCCGGTTCAGCATTACCCAAATCTAAAAGCTTCTGAACTGGATGATCGACCAATATTTTTGACCAATATTTTTCCAAACGTCTGGTCTATAATCCTGTAAAACATCAGCACTAGCTACTTCAGGTGAAACAATCATAGTTTCTGCCGCAGCTTTGATCAGTTGCCATTAGCGTTAGCATGCTGTCGGTAGCATTAGCACACCGTTGCTAGCTGAGGCATTTTATGGTTCTAAGCTTTCAGAAGCGTGAGAAATGCGGCGTGTGATTCCAGGTCACATTCCTCGGATGTTGTCATGTTTGAGGACAGAACAGGTTTCTTGTATCATATCGCAGAGAAGGCGTTGTACAATTATACGTCGTTAAAACAGCCTCTGGTGTCACCTCCACGGGCACAACAACGCCAAAGGGGTTCATACCTCTGGGATTAGTTTGTGCTGATAGACGGGTCAGCCAACAAGAACAACAACAAGACGTTTGAGGCCTTCAGATGTGTTCTTCTGAAACACTGAAGAGGCACCAAGAGCCCCAACACCTGCAGCACAGAGGAGGCGTCTCAAGAAGCGCTACAGGAAACAAGGGTGGAACAAATGAGGAGGTATCCGAGCAAGACTCACAGCTAAGCCACACAAGCCTCTCTATCCTGGTAGTGTTCTGGCTAACGTTCGTTCACTGGAGAGTAAGAAGGATTATATTCGTCTGCTAAGCTCGTTCCAGAAGATGGTGAAAGACTGTTATGGAGCGGAGGGAGCTGTGCAGGAGGAAGACGAAGGAGGAGGAGCTGATCAGTGCGGGACACCACGCTCTGAAACGGGGACAAACCCAGGAGGCGCTTCAGAGGAGACTGAAGGCAGGGCTCCGGGTTCCCTCGATCTCCAAAAACCGGACTGATGACACATAAAGCACTTACTTACGGACTACAGTAAGTAAGGAACTTTGAGGAACTTGGGAACACAGGCTTGAAAAGTGCAATACAAGTGTAGGCCTTTATTACGGGAGCTGCTCGTGCGCCTCTCATCTGACACGTCGGACTTAAAGCAGTGCTAAGTAACTTGTTTACCTTAATAAATCCTTTCCGTAGTCCCTCTGGGGGTAATACTTTCCTGCCCCCGACCCGGAGGCGCAATACACACTAATGGAATCCCGAAGAAGAAGCTAACAGGCTAACGGGCTAAGCTAACTGCGGGCTAGCGCCACTTAAATAGTATTTAAAGCCAAGTTTGAGTGAAAAAAATGATCTCCATTGTGTAACTGGATGAACAATATCCCTCCTTTGTCTTTACTGTCAGCGAAGTATTTACTCTCACGGACAATTATAGAGTAAAAAATAATAGTAAAAAAACGCAAAATGCTACGAAGTACTGCTTTAAATCGGAAAGTTAGTTTAGTTTAGTTTACGACTTGCTCATTCTTACGACCTGTGACCAAATAAAAAAAAATGTCTGTCCCCTTCACCCAAGTGTAACTTTAACTTTAAGTGCCAATTAGCACCGAAAATGGAACAAAAGAGTAACAGAAAAATGACAAAAAAAATATGATGAAAAAGTAACAAAAATTGCAATGAAAAAAAGACGTCAATAAGGTGACAACGATGCGAGGAAAAAGATCCTTCTAGATCAGTTATGTAGGTCCTAGGTTTCAAATGAGGCGTTACTCTGGTCTATAGGCTGTAACCTTTTAGATTTGGGTAAAGCTGACCTTGGTTATGAGGTTAAATGTAATGCTCCGTGGCTCCTCCCTGAGCAGCTCAGGCCTCTCTCTGACTCTGACGCACCGGTGAGTCCTGCAGGGCCACAGCGCCCCCGAGAGGAACCGGGGGGAAGCGCGTCGAGCCTGGGTTTACCTGAGACGGAGCCAGAGTTAAACTTAGACTTCATTTTGACTCCTTTCATACAGTGGAAGGAGGAGGCAGTGGGGGGAGTTTTGCTGTAGCTACAGCCCCGACTCGTTTCTAGCTCTCTCCACATATTTATGAAAGTGATATACAGGCACTTTTATCACTTGATATGTGAGTTCACTTCCTTGAAATGCCACGAAATATGACAGAAACATGTGGTGTAAAGCGGCCCTGAGGTTCGAACCGGATCTCCATTGTTAAACGAGCCAGAGATTATTTTTTTTACAGTCAGTTTAATCCAGAACCAGAGGCATGCTGGGTAATCGGAAGAGTCGGGACGTTTCCCAGTGGGCCGCCGGGTTGCGGTGCTTTTATTCATTAATAACAGACTCATTGTTAGTTGTGCTATTCCAGGCCTAAAGGCTTTAACTGGGCGGCTGTTCCAGATATACATTTAGTATAAAACAATTGTCATGTAAATGTATCTGTCATGATGTGGGTTTTTAGTTATTAGTTTTGTCCTGGTTTTGGTTAGTTTCTCCCCTGTCCTAGTCTGTGTCTCTGTCTTGTGTTTATTTTGATAGTCTTGGTCTGTGTCTGTGTCATCCTGCTTTCCCTTCCTCCTGTTAATCGCCTGCCCCGCCCTGATGTGTTTCACCTGTGCCCCGTTTCCTCATGTATTTACACCCCTGTGTTTTCCCTTGTCTTTGTTGGTTCGTTGTTCATGTTACGGTTTGTACTCGGTGTGTGTCTTGTCCTGCGTGCCCGTTTTTGGCCTGTAAGCTTGTTCTGCCTTGTCTGCTCTTGGAGTCGTCCATTAAATTTGATTTTTCCCCTGATTTTGGCTGCCTGCGTCTGGGTCTCTTCATCACTCCACCTAAACCACAACAGTTGTATTTGACTGTGTTACAGAAAACCACACTTTCACCAATTATACATCCAATCAAAGCTACGGACGATGGCTCAGAGAGAACAATGCTCCTGCCTGAAGCTACTCAGAAACTCCAACTTCATGGTATCTCAGAAAATCTTCCCCTACGGACAATTCGGCAAGATATCCGGACCCTAAAAGGCTCCCGTGTCTCCTTCACCATCTCCCCGAGAGCTAAACCAAAGGTGAAGTATAACAAATGCATTCACTGCTGATCGCATCGACCTTGCAGAGCATAGTTATCCCGCGGAAAAGCTGCAAAGGAGATATAAGCACTTGCAAGGGCTCGCTCTCAAGCCTTTCAAGGAAGCCAAACCTCTTCTGCTCATAGGCAGCGATCGTCCTCATCTCATAACACCCACAGAGCCTGTCCGCCTTGGTCCTCCAGGTGGCCCTGCTGCTATCCACACCAGGTTAGGATGGACTCTACAAGGGCCCTTCCAGCATCATCTGTCGGCTGCCCGGACCCTAGCAGTGTTTGTTCATATCGTCATGTGAGCGAGCTCATGAGTAATGTAAAAAAACTGTGGCAAGCAGATGTTATTTCAACTAGGCCAGAACACGCTCCAGAGAAGATAATCAAGCCATAGCTCTTTTAGAGGCAAAGCCAGTCAGAGTAGAGATTGATGGCATTCAAAGATGTGCCACCCCCTCCTACGACGCAAGGATATGCCAAGGCTTCATGCCACCCCTGAGTCTGTTATGTCAGATCTACGTAGTGTAGAGAGAAGACTTCAGAAAGATCCAGAGAGAGTGAAGATTTACTACACTGACATTAAAAAACTAGTGGAGGCAGATTCTGTAGTAAAGCTGTCTCCCAATGAGATCAATTCTGAGGATGAGGCCTGGTACATCCCTCACCACCTAGTAAGCAACAATAACAAACTAGTGTTCAACTGTTCCTCTCAGTTTAGGAGTAACAATTTAAATGACTACCTACTGCCAGGTCCAAACCTTAGCTCGTCCCTGCTTGGTGTCCTTCTCAGATTCCGGCAACACGCTATTGCTGTTAGTGGAGATATAAAGAGCATGTTCCACCAGGTCCAGCTTCTCCCCGAAGACCGCTCGCTCATGCGCTTTGTTTGGCGTGACTTGCATCCGGACCAGCCAGCAATGGTTTATGAATGGCCGGTCCTACCATTTGGGACAACACGTAGCCCATGCTGTGCTACATTTGCCCTGCAACGCCATGCCAGAGATGACAGTCAGTCTGACGAGCAGCTGAAGTTCTCCATTCAGAGATGCTTCTACGTCGACAACGGTCTCCAAAGCCTGCCTACAGTTGCTGAAGCACGTGACCTTGTGGATAAGCTGAGAGGCCTCCTGTCCTCCGCCCGTGGGCCAGTAACGAGCCAGCTGTAATTAGCCACCTTCCCGAAGATCTCTGTTCAACCAGTGCTGAACTTTGGTTAGACCACAGCGATATAGACAGCCCTGAATCCACACTGGGTCTAAGCTGGCACTTCTCCACTGACACTTTAGGCTATAAGCACAGGCCAGTCCACTACGGCGACCATGCGCAACATCTACAAGGTACTAGCTAGCCAGTATGACCCTTTGGGCTTTATATTACCTTACACCACTAGGGCCAAAAGGCTAATTCGCAAACTCTGGGATAAGAACCGAGGTTGGGACGACACCCAGTTACCTCCTGAACTACTCCAGCCGTGGAAAAACTGGGAAGAAGAGCTGCAGTTCCTTCCCAATGTACATCTACCTCACCCCTACACAAGCAAGGACTCTAGTTTCCCTGTAGTCAGAGAGGTCCATATATTCTGCGATGCATCTGAACAAGCTTATGGTGCAGTAGCTCACATGAGAACAGTTGCCAGTGATGCTAAGACTCACCTTGCTTTGGTTATGGCCCGGTCCCGAGTTGCCCCGAAACGCCTGCTCTCCGTGCCTCGAGTGGAAACCAAGACCAGTTCAGCAAAAAACATTGACCACTGCGTGAAAAATCTGAAAGAGTTACTAACCCCCCTTTTACAGACCCTCAGCCTCAAAGCCTCAGATTTGAACATCTCAACAGAAAAGGGGCGTTGCCTGGAGGACTGAGGGGCGGGAGGACTGAGGGGTGGGAGGGGTCTGGGTCTGTGATTGACAGGCCTGGGTCATCTGACTTTTACTTCAACTCGTAAACAAAGTCCGAGCCTGGAGTTCCAGCGACTACACATTAATACAATAAACAATATACACTAAAATTACACACGATATTGAACTCTAAAAACAAATGTCCTAAACTAAATTCAGCTAATCTAGCAATAAAGGCAACTAATGACTAAAACTACAATATTCAACAACAACGCTACAACACTACACGATTATTGATAATACATAAAGCTATGCTAAAAATCTACCTAAATGTTATAACTAATCGCAAACCTGACAATCGATGAAAATACTCTCTCGCTCCTTCTCCAGCTCACTACGGGGGCAGGGGGGGGGGGGGGGACTCATTGATACAGTTTATCAGGAAAAACAAGTGGATTTGATTTGGAGAGTTTGCCTTTAATGTTCAGTTTGTGCCGATCGTCGCCATAGAAACGGCACTTTTCCCTCCATGAATCTGTCAGAGTCGTGCAGCCCACGCCTTGTGCTTTATTACAGTTGCTGTTGACGTTCCTCGGTGACGCTGAGTGACAGGGTGGCCCGGAGCCCAGGCCTGTTCCCCGCGGCAGTAAAACGCTCTCCTCCTCCACGGGGTTATGCCTCTGTCCTCTTCACCTGTTTGTCTACAGGTGTGACGTGTCATTACCTCCACATGACTGACGGTCCAGAAACATAAATGTCACGAACGCCGCTCTTTGATCTGAGAAAACAGCAGCTCCATCAGAGAGGTTTCATTACTCTGTGTCAACTATTTAACGGTCGATTAAGCACATCCTTCCTCCAACACTAAACATGCACAATAGGTTACGTAATCATTTGATGTTTTTAATGACTCTGGAACTGTCTCTCCCAAAACTGGAAACTTTAGCTTCCAATACCAATACTGGGGGTTTGAGTTAGAGGCCGACCGATATGAGACATGGGCCGATGCCGATATGCTCAGCCGATATTTTTGACCGATATTTTTGGCCGATTTTTCAAAATGTCTATAATCCTGTAAAGTTAGCATTAGCATATTGTTGCTAGCCGCGCTAAATCAAAATCAAAAATACAATAGTGGAAGTTAAAACTTAACCCAGAGATTGGATTCTCCAGATGCTTCAGAATGACCGGCAGCAGGTCCTACTGACGGAGGTTTAGTCAAACTTCTGTTTAACAAACTTGAAGCAAAGTTTCTCACCTCCCCTGAGGACGAGCGAGCTGTGTGATTAACCCGAAGGCTCAAAGTCTTTCAGACGCCTTCATGAGACTGTTGGAGCCATTTATGCCTTGATCCATGTTTTAGCCTCCTGCCACTGCGTGGCGCTGTGTGTATCCGGTTACCTGATTACCGGCCCTATAAAAGGCAGAGTCAAATGCACACAGGTGTTGCAGTGTGGAGGTAAACAGTCTTTCGACCGTGTCTATGGGGTCTGAAACGTGTGTATTGTGTTGATGGCTGAAGCTAATGCCAATAAACACCTTTCTGGAACACACTAGTTCTCTGGACTTCGTTTGGTGGAAGACACGCGTCCGAGACGCCTTAAAACACTGCAATCAGAGCGGACACTGCACTGGGCATTTGGCCGCTACAGAGACGGTCATGTGACCTTAGATCATCTGTGCTGAGAGAAGACCCTGCACTTTGGACCGTTCTTGTTCCAGCCGTTACAGAGAGATCGATCATAAACCAGGGCCAACACTCAGCGTTAAAGACGGTTACCATAGTTACCACAATAGAATTCTGAGCTGTGTGTGTGTGTGTGTGTGTGTGTGTGTGCATGTGTGTGTGTGTGTGTGTGCATGTGTGTGTGTGTGTGTGCATGTGTGTGTGTGCGCGTCAGGGGCCGGAGGTGGCGGATGAGACGACCAGCTTTAATCTTCATGACGTAAAGCCTGGCGGCGGCTGAGGCTGATGCTCGTCCCGCTCTGAGGCTCGTCCCGCTCTGAGGCTCGTCCCGCTCTGAGGCTCGTCCCGCTCTGAGGCTCGTCCCGCGCCGTGATCTGAGCGAGGCAGCAGCCCGACCGCAGCACACGCAGGTAAGGCTCTCTCCTCCTCACTACGCCACACAAACAAGTCCACGTTTAACAACAACTATCAGTCCTGGGTTTATTTAAAGGTACATTTACTCCCAGGACGACTCGACTCCAAATGTCTCCGGGACGACTTTCCTGTCGAGTCTTTTTGCTCCAACACATTTTCCATCCACTTTTGAGACGTTTCCTCAAAAGTCGCCCAATTTGTTGAATTTACATAAAAATACAAACATTTCATGTCATTCAGCTGCATTCTTTAGAAATGATAAATACGTCAATCTTTTCTTGCATTGATAAAATAACCTTTAAAGTGTTATTTTATCACTTTAAAGGTTTTTTAGCTCCTGAAGTGAATTGTGAAAATAGACATTTTTACGCTTTATTTCTATGCATGAAGTGTTAGATTTCCAATAATCTAATCTGATGGTTTATGAAAGGCCAGATAAATGTACTTGCATATGATCTTCAATGAAGGTTCTTGAGTCATCTTCTGTACTACTGAAGATGGACAACTCCTGTACGACTGAGAGCCTACACAGACATCTTGCATGTGATCTTTATAGAAGAAATCAAAGTATCAAAAGCAGGAAACAAATCCTCTATCTTTAGATCTAAGCTTTAATGCCTGTCGTTTATTCTTTCGAGGTTGCTTGAACGCACCACACTCAAACCACTCTCATTCACCCTGGCCTATTGTACATGTTTTTTACTGGTAGGGGGAAACTGGAGGAGAACAAAGAACCTGACTTACCTCAATTACTGAATTGAATGTGGATCTATAAATGACACTTTGACTTTGTTATGTCTTTATAATGAGAATGGACCCCAGGAAGAGGAGTCTTTGCTTTGGTGACGACTAATGGGGATCCTTAATTAAAGCAGTACCAAGTAACTAATATCCCCTAGAGGCCATAAGTGCCACTGCAGGTGTCGTAGCATGTTGTGTTTTTTTACTCATTAATCGTCCGTGAGAGTAAATACTACGCTGACAGAAAAGACAAAGGGACAGAGGGATATTGTTCATCCATTTACACAAAAGAGATCAGTTTTTTCACTGAAACTTGGCTGTAAATACTGTTTAAGTAGCGCTAGCCCGCAGTTAGCTTTGCCCGTTAGCCTGTTAGCTTCTTCTTCCTGATTCCATTAGTGTGTATTGGTGACTACGACCCGGTGGCAGGTAAATTGCAAGCATGGTTTTCTGATGAAAGACCCCCCCCAATCATCCCATTAACACTTGTGTTACCCCCCAGAGGGACCATGAGAGGATTTATTAAGGTAAACAAGTTACTTAGCGCTGCTTTAAAGAGATAAAGAAAGAACATGCAAACTCCACAGAAAGGCCCCGCCCAGGTGGGAATCGAACCCGGGACCTTCTCGCTGTGAAACACGAGCGCTAACACAAATAATTCAAAATGTAAACAAACAAAACCTTTAACATGGCTGCCTGTTTCCTAAAAAAAAAGACTTTTCCCAATCTATAAAAATGTAAAAGTGGATTCCCGTTCCCGCCGTTACGCAACTGACTTTTTTTATTTTTTATCTTGGTGTAATTTTCGTTTGTGTCGAGTCAAAAAGTTCAGGAGATTTAGAGGTTTGGACGAGATGAGTTCCACAGCTGTTGCTAAGACGACGGCCGCGAGGTTTAAGGAACAAAACGGTTCCTGATTCCTTAATCTGGGAGACACTCGTGTGGAGGAAAGTGTAGCGTTGCCTGAACGTGTGGGGCCTTGACTCGCTCTGCAGAAGAACGCGGCCCCCGATGGGTCTCCTGTACATGGGTGTGGTGTTTGTTGTTGGGGAGTACGGCTTTGTGCAGGGGGGGGGGGAGAGGCGGCAGATGTGAGCCACGCACGGTGCTTAAGACGTTCAAACAACAGATTAATACAGTGGGATTACAGCCGAGGAGGAGGGCGGAGGGGGGGGGGGGGGAGGGGGGGAAGAAGAAAAGAGGGGGGGGGGGGGGGGGGGAGAGGGTACTTTCTCTCAAGTACCTTTGAAATCTCTGTCAAAAACTCTATGGAGGTGCAGGATTTAAAGGTGCAGTACGCGACTTTTTATGCGAGGGGAAAAACCAGTTGATGTTTGTGCGTATTTGACCTTTGCCCCCGCGGCTGTGCCAGCGCTGACCAGTCGTGTTACCGCATGGTTTGGTAATCTCGCTCTGAAAGAGAGGAAGGCTGTGAGCAGAGTGGTTCGCTCCAGCCTGGAGGGCCATCGGCCGCTCCTGGAGGCCACATGTAAGGTAAGGCACGTTTATTTGTAGAGCACAACTCAAAGTGCTTCACAGTTGCATGAAGTTACAAAAAACAGATCAAATCATTAAAACATCAACATAAAGTTAATCAATTACAGTAAAAGGCAAGAGTGCAGATAAAATACTTTCAGTTTTCATCTGCTCGGGTAAAAAGAGCTGTTTTCAGCCTGGATTTGAACATTGTCAGAGTTGAGGCCTGTCTCACATCCTCATGAAGACTGTTCCAGATTTTAGCTTTAGCCTCAGCGTGTTTAGTCCTGACTCTGGGAACCACCAGGAGACCCCTCCCTGAAGTTCTCAGGGCCCGAGATGGTTCATACGGCTCTAACATGTCAGAGATGGACTTTGGTGCTAAACTATGAAACGCTGTATAGCTCGACTCTTGAATCCAGATCTCCAGCTCGCCTCAGGCCATCCTGCTCAGGCCTTTTTAGAGACGTTCCCCTCAGGGAGAACGTCTCGCTCTGTCATGTGTTCCACTGATCGCCATCTTAACAGTTCCTTTCCTAAAGCTGTGATCACTTTAAACACTTTATTTGTATGGACTTCTATGGTACAGTATTTTACCCGTAAGCTTTTAATGTGACATGGTTTGTTTGTTTTTATATTGTGTCTTTTTGTGTTCTTTTATGTGTTTAGCATATCGCACTTTGAGCTCTTTGCACATTTTTTTTTTCCCAACGTGGTTGTTTAAACTGCAAATAGCCAACACAGTGAATCTGAATCGGTGGCGCAGATGGTAGAGCGGGTCGTCTCATGATCGGAAGGTCAGGGGTTCGAATCCCGCCTCCTGAAGGTGCACATTGTTGTTGTGTCCTTGGGCAAGACACTTCACCCTCCTTGCCTCCAGTGTCTGCGTACACTGGCGTATGAATGAGAGAGTGAATGGGCCCCTATGAGAGACCAACAGGCCCGTTTGGAACCATGAGACCGTCCTTCCGTGGACCCACCACCTGCAGGAGGAGCCATAGGGGCTGGTGCGATGGGACTTGGGCAGCTCCAACAGCTGCCCCCACGACCCGGCAACGGACAAGTGGGAGAAAATGGATGGATGGATGATCTCACAATGGAGACATTCACTTGTAAACCTTCGAGCTAAACTATTTAGAACACGGTCTAAAGCTTGATGGAAAGATGGCGTCGTGTTGGATCCATAAACAAACTACAAGCTTCCGATCCCAGGCTAGAGGCTCCGTCAGCAGAGGAACCTTCCAAACAACTGATCCTGGAGCGTTTCAGAGACCACTGGGATGGAGAGTAAAGGCGCCATGCGGACCACACAGCCGCTGGCTCACTACAAGGTCGAATACGCACAGATATCAACCTTTCTTTTCCACATAAAAGTTGCAAACTGCGCCTTTAAGTAAATTCCTCTGGTCTTTGCATCTCCACAGACCGTGTTTAGATGGTGTCCACAGTAGAAATGAATTTATGTTTGAAGCCTGTTTGTTATTTCAGTCTGATCTGATATTTTCAGTGAGTGAAAACGTGGATTTTACTGTTGATTGCGATGAAGTTGCTGTCGGATAATTGGGTCGTCTGAGGGGAGAGCTTCGGGGCATTTGCGTTCCACATTTAGCATTTTAAGAAGAAAGTGGTTGGATTTTACGAGACGCGCGCCGCTTAAAGAATGCTCAGAGTGGGTTTTGGTCTCGAGGAGTGCAGTTTTATGGATCTGATTCAACAGAAAAGGCCGGAGCGAGCTGAGTCAGTTTGTTGCCAAACCTGGAAGTAATAGTTCTGCATTTCAGCCACAGATCTCTGAAACTGGATGAAGACAGAGAGTCCAGCTCAAGGGTCTCGGGGTCTTGTTCTCAGTGATGCCGTATCGGACTGTTGTGGTGAAGGAGTTGAGCTGAGAGACAAAGCTCTTCCATTTATCGGTCGATCTACGTTCCCGCCCTCACCTGTGGTCATGAGACTCAGATACAGCCGGAGGAAAGGGTTGGAGATACATCGTGAAAGCCCCGATGAACGTTCCTGCTCTCACCTCGCTGGTAATCCCCAGATCCATCCAGATCCCACATGCCGGGGCCATGGACTCTGGCCTGTGTGAATGTGTGGTATTAGAGACGGGCTATGGAGACCCAGGGCCGATGGGAGTCCCTCAGCAGACGGGCCAAGATCGCAGAACGTCCAGTCCTCGTTGGAGCTTCGGTTCTTCTTGTCCAGTCCCTGTAGGCGTAGGTTCCTCTGCTCCTCCGTGGACAGGGCTGAGAGCGCAACACCCACGACTCACCGTCTGAAACGGGGGCGGGACAGGGGACGGGAGGTGGTTCATGGAGGGTGTGTGATGAGGAGCTGCTGGAGGACAGGTGTGAGGTGGTTCATGAAGGGTGTGTGGGATGAGGAGCCAGTGGAGCTGCTGGAGGACGGGTGTGAGGTGGTTCATGGAGGGTGTGTGTGATGAGGAGCTGCTGGAGGACGGGTGTGAGGTGGTTCATGGAGGGTGTGTGTGATGAGGAGCCAGTGGAGGACGGGTGTGAGGTGGTTCATGGAGGGTGTGTGTGATGAGGAGCCAGTGGAGGACAGGTGTGAGGTGGTTCATGGAGGGTGTGTGTGATGAGGAGCCAGTGGAGGACAGGTGTGAGGTGGTTCATGGAGGGTGTGTGTGATGAGGAGCCAGTGGAGGACAGGTGTGAGGTGGTTCACGGAGGGTGTGTGTGATGAGGAGCCAGTGGAGGACAGGTGTGAGGTGGTTCACGGAGGGTGTGTGTGATGAGGAGCTAGTGGAGGACAGGTGTGAGGTGGTTCATGGAGGGTGTGTGTGATGAGGAGCCAGTGGAGGACAGGTGTGAGGTGGTTCACGGAGGGTGTGTGTGATGAGGAGCTAGTGGAGGACAGGTGTGAGGTGGTTCACGGAGGGTGTGTGTGATGAGGAGCTAGTGGAGGACAGGTGTGAGGTGGTTCACGGAGGGTGTGTGTGATGAGGAGCCAGTGGAGGACGGGTGTGAGGTGGTTCATGGAGGGTGTGTGTGATGAGGAGCCAGTGGAGGACAGGTGTGAGGTGGTTCACGGAGGGTGTGTGTGATGAGGAGCTAGTGGAGGACAGGTGTGAGGTGGTTCACGGAGGGTGTGTGTGATGAGGAGCCAGTGGAGCTGCTGGAGGACGGGTGTGAGGCGGTTCATGGAGGGTGTGTGATGTGGAGCTGCTGGAGGACGGGTGTGAGGCGGTTCATGGAGGGTGTGTGTGTGATGAGGAGCTGCTGGAGGACGGGTGTGAGGTTGTTCAAGGAGGGTGTGTGTGATGAGGAGCCAGTGAAGGACGGGTGTGAGGTGGTTCATGGAGGGTGTGTGTGATGAGCTGCTGGAGGACGGGTGTGAGGTGGTTCATGGAGGGTGTGTGTGATGAGGAGCTGCTGGAGGACGGGTGTGAGGTGGTTCATGGAGGGTGTGTGTGATGTGGAGCTGCTGGAGGACGGGTGTGATGGGTTCATGGAGGGTGTGTGTGATGAGGAGCTGCTGGAGGACGGGAGTGATGGGTTCATGGAGGGTGTGTGTGATGAGGAGCTGCTGGAGGACGGGTGTGATGGGTTCATGGAGGGTGTGTGTGTGATGATGCGGGGCGAGTTTTGAACCAGACGTTTTAAACCCCGCTGCTCTCCCTGTGACCCTCTCTGCTCGCGCTCGGATGAAGTTTCCCGAGGCGAGGCTTCTCTCTCACATGTGGCTCGGTGCTTTGGGTCTGTGCCGCTGTGAGGATTACACAGGGCTCCTCCTCAAAGCCGCACCGAAACAATCAGTCTGTGACATAATCCCCTCACATACACTACTCCCACACGTGTGCGTTACTACGACAGGGCGCACAAACACACACACACACACACACACACACACACACACAGACACACAGGCTTAGCACGTCAGACGACCATTCATATTCATAAGCTGTGAATACATTCAGACTGTGGCTGTACGTGAGAGAAAATAATCCTTAAGATCCTGTTTGAGATTCATGTTTGAGAACTGGTTTTATCTCACGGTAAACTCTTGTGTCTGTGTGTCTTAAGTTGTATCTGTGTGTTAGGTTTGCGAATCGTGTTGGAGCAGGGCCTAATTCGGCCCCTGGACTTGCATTTGTATAGTGTAATGTGGATCACTATTTTGGACGCACGGGAGAAGCGTGAGTGCTTCTACCATCCCAAAAGTAACACCCAGAAAACAGCGGATAAAGACAACGTGAAATACTCTGCACCAAGAACTAATCTCATGGCCAAACAGCACAACTTTATATCACCAAAACTTCGCGAGAACCGCCTTTTCCAGCTTCTTTTTCTTCTTCAGACAGATTTGAGCGGCTCTTACTGTCAGTCTACTCAGCTGCTTCTCTCCGCCGTCCATCTCCTTTTCTTATGAAGTCCACTGAAATACTTTTACTTCCATTTGACAGAACTATGGACAAGTTCGGGACTGGAACCTGCTGCACTGAACTGTGCCGTGCCGACAGTGGTCACATGACTTTGTCGTCAGGCTCACAGACATGATACTGTGCTGATCTGGGGTCAGTTTTTCTCCTCCAGAGAGAGCGATGAGAGACAGACACACTGGGGTCTTACTCGTGTAGTGCGGTCGCTCTGATGATTCCCGCTCGGTTTGTTTGAGCCCCCAGTCGTTCTATAATCGCACTAAATCCAGTCCATTCTTTATCAAATCGGACTGAAACACACGGCGGAGTCTGTGCTGAGCTTTAGGAGAGCGAGTCTGCGCCCGAGAGTCGAATGTAGAAAAACAAAAGAGCTGGCCTGGTGTCGTCTCGGGGTCCCCCCAGAACAGCTGGAGGAGGTGTGCGTGGATCGGGAAGCCTGGGCATCTCTGCTGAGACTGCTGCCCCCGCGACCCGGCCCCGGATAAAGAGGAAGAAAATGGATGGAAGAACATAGTTGTTTTGCTCTTTCCATGACTTAGTTTTATTGAGAAGTCAAGTGCGAGAGGAGAACAACTTGTGCTCCTTTGTTATTACGCCTCACAATATAGTTCCTGTGGATCTTTTTTGTCCTGGTCCGGAACTTCAAGAAAGCCGAGGAGAAAGAAGTTAGTTCGAAGAAGTCTTTATTCAATCAATGACACAAAATACAAGTTGCACTTCAACAAGCATTCGTTTGGAAGTCTCTCGTGCAAGTCTCGTTCTTGTGATTTTATACTGTGGGTTCAACGCGACCTTGACTTAGATAGTACGTGTACGTTAAAAAGCAAAAACAAGTGTGCTTAACCATTAATCATTCACCTTATGCACTGACCAGTGTGGCATTAGCTTGGTCAAACCAGTTTGACAGCGGTTCCCCCGATGTAGGACATTTACTTAATTCTGACACAAACACAATCTATACCGAAGTTCACGTAGTTCTTTTTCGAAAGTTTTACAAGTTTTCAAGCAGACATAAATTTTTCACATTCCCCTTTTTATCCGCTTAGAAAATTGATTTTGTGTAACGAGACTTGGTGTAAAAGGCTCACGCAACTGTATTTAAATTGGTAGAACCGTGGAACAGCTTCGTAGCTTCTAACTTCACTGGAGCTTTACCTTTGCCGACTGAGCTCGTCTAAGCTCAGGTAAGAACAGATCTCAGTCTGGAATAACAGTTCCTTTAACAGCATGCTCACAAATCCATGACGTCGGCGATGGATTATTATGATTATTATTATGTGACGGTCTTGTGTTCCTGTAACCGTGAAGTGAACCGGATTAACTCAGTGAAACACTAAAGCCCAGGTCTGTGACGTCATCACGTGGGTAAAGTCTCATGATTATTGTCCGCGGTCCCTCTCCTGAACTGGTCCGTGTTGATTGTGGGCCGGTCACGTGACGTCGGGCGTGTAGTAAATCCGCTCCGACAGATGTTCCTCATGTCGCCGTGAACCGCTCTTCCCACGACAGGGACGCGGCTCGTTGAACCCGGCGGGGATTCTGCCCGAGCGAGCCGCTGCACAGCGCCGCCGATTCCTGGAGACGTGAAGTCATCGCAGACACGAGGAGAGAGGTCAGAGGAGCGAGGACGGGGCCAGAAGACATGGATCCAATCAAATCCAGCTTTATTCATAAAGCCCTTTGAAAACGAAAGTCGACAAAGTGCTGCACATAATCCAAAATACATAAAGTGTCACATGCTTTAATACAGCCCTGTTTAAAGGGTGAAGACCATTTTGCCTGGTTGGATCTTATCAAGGTTCCAAGTAGAACTTTAATGTGCAACACGAAGAAATGGGAGTGAGATTGGATGGATAGATAGATAGATGGATAGATGGATATAGAGATAGATGGATGGATGGTTGGTTGGATGGACGGACGGACTGACAGACTCCAGGGCATGAATGGGGTGGGAGGAGTTACTCATGATGGCCCTGAGTCTTGAGAGGATCCTTCCCTCGGACACTTGTTGGACTGTTGGGAGAACCGATCCCACCACCGAGCCTGCCTTCTTGATGGGCAGGGCACTGGCCGCTGATGTGCGGTACATAGCAGCGGTTACCCACGGTTACCCGCGGTTCATCCCAAAAATATTTGTAAGGATATTCGAGTCGCGGTCAGTCGGTTGAAATAAAGATGCCAATTAAACCTTTGTAATGTATATAGTACTAGAGACAGTACTATATAAGTTGCGGGCGGGTTAGTTGAAATCGTCGGTCGGGTGCAGGTTGTTTACACATTACGGATCACACAGTCAGAAGCAAAGGTGGGCTGAAGTTCACCGCCCGTAGCCGTCTTCAAAAATAAAGTCGGCTTTGCCCCTTGTGGTCCTCAGACTCTGAGCTCTTCCAGTCCAGCCTCTCGTCTGACTGTTTGGGCATCACTTCCACTTTGCCTGTTGATGAACAAATGTGCCCAATGTTTTGGGGAGGAGGAGGAGGAGGAGGAGGAGGAGGAGGAGGAGGAGGAGATTATTCACTCCATGCTCGGTGATGGTAAACTACGTTAGTAGCTTCAGTTTCCCCTGGGGGAGACTGACAGAAGCGTTGTCGCGACTGCACACATCTGCGCCAACGGTCCCTCTGACCAACACCATACATCATTCATCCTGGCCTATTGTACATGTTTTTGGTGGTAAGGGAAACCGGAGTACCCGGAGGAAACCTACGCAGACACGGGGAGAACATGCAAACTCCACACAGAAAGGCCCCGTCCAGGTGGGAATCGAACCCGGACCTTCTAGCTGTGAAGCGAGAGCGCTAACCGCTGTGCTACCGCTAACCGCTGTGCTACCGTGCCGCCAAAATCCTGAGGCGTCCATTTTGTCCCAAAAGACTAAGACTAAAAGGGCTGCCAAAACCAACACTGCCTTTGCTCCACAAAAATCCATAGTCATATTGTCTCTCTCCATTGTTAAAATGATTATTGATGTATCGGCTCCGTTAGCTCTAACAGCTTTAACACGGCCAGATCCACATTGAGCTCATTCCAAAGCTCAGGAGCCGTCCCTCAAAAGGCACGAGCAACCACCGGGGGCCAAAACATCCAGATGTTTAAATTCAAGACAGAAGACCGGCAGATGCAGAGGAAGAGAAGGGAAAGAGACAGAGGAAGGACAGAGCCGGGCTGCAGATGATACAGATTGTTATCTTTCCCTTTTAGTGAGTTTGCTTTAGGACTCACTCATGGAGCAAAGACGACGTGCACCTTGAGTCCAGCTGTGGCAGGACGGAGAGACCGAGACCGAAAGAGAACTCTGTGGTCAGGCTTTGAGTCTCTCTCAGACAGAGCAGCAGGTTTCTGTATGCAGTTATGCAACAGTTTCATGAAAGAATCTCCCAAACCAAAACTGACAGATGTGAGTTATCCAACCAGAGAAAAATCTGCTGAAAGATCTTACGTCTAAAACCCGCTGACCCTGTCGTTTTAGAGAGCTCCAACGCTTTCTGAAACGTGGGAGGGTGGAGTGGAAGGACATCTGGCTTTAAAGCGAGACGCTTCAGGTGAAACACAACGGTCAGTGTCGAGGGTTCACGTCTTAGTTTTAATTTGAGCGTAAAAAATAAACCCCTCCCTTCACGAAGCTTCCAGGAAGTGTCTGTGTCGCTCCCTGGTCTTTCCCACGCTCATTCATTCACAAATACTGACATGTTTGGTGTCCACCAGGGATGTAACGATTCACTCAAGCCCCGATTCGATTCGAATTCCGATTTGAAGTTCCCGATTTCGATTTTTCCCGATTTTTTTTAACCCCTTTTTTTTTTTTTTTTTTAGAAAAGAATGACTCCTTCATACCAATGTTTCTTTTGTTTTAACATCTGTATTTTTGTCCTTGTAACAAACTGCAACTGTCTCAGTGAGAGAACTTTACATTACAAACAATTACAAGACATGAAAATGAACTATAATCACTTTGACAGAGTGCTTGTAATTTACATGTTTTCAGCATAAATAAACTATGTAGCAAAGCAAACATTTTGAGATTATATTTATTTTACCAAACCTTTATTTATTGTATTTTTTTGCAGTTTGAACATAATACTACCATTTAGAACTAATTTTACAGTGCAGTTGTGTCCACCCTTGCAGCCTCACTGCCTCCGGTGCAGCCTTTGTAAACATGAGGAGGACATGAAGCTCCTGTAGGTGTTGGATTATTTGAGGATTTCAGCAGAATCAGAGCAGGTCAGATGTTTGACAGTTTACGATCTTTGGTAAACCTCTGTCAAAATGCTAAACTCTGCGTTAGCCGCTAACGCTAATCTCGTAGCCGCTAACTTTAGCTGTTTTAACCCGTTACCTGCCGGCTTACTCCAATCTTCTGGAGGCGTTCGTGCTGCAGGTGGGTTAGTGAGAAGGTCAGAGGTCAATCTGCTGTGTCTGTAATGAACCCGAAGAGTCATGATAGAAATGTGTCTTTTTATTATTATTCACGGTGCACGTTTCTGCTCCGTTCTTCACGTCCATTTGGAATCAGCCAAACGTTGCTGTTTCCGGTTCCTCGCCGGTTCCTCCTGAGCTCCAGAGTCCACGCCGCGGCTGATTGGAGCGCTGACCCCGGGCGACCTTTCACCCTGTGGAGACATGAGGTCAGAGCGGCGTTTGACCTCAGCCTCTCGGAGGACAGAGGGTTCTGGACAGTTCAACGTGAAACCGAGCGCAGCTTTTCCAGTTCGGCTTTACCCAAATCTGAACACTTCTTGACTGGAGCTCACAGGCTTTAGTGTAACGCCTCATTTGAAAGCTAAGACCCTGTCACTTTTTCGTTGCTTTTCTGTGAGGAGGAATAGGAGGATATACATGTATTCTGTATATTGTATACATGTATTCTGTATATTGTATACATGTATTCTGTATATTGTATACATTTATTCTGTATATTGTATACATGTATTCTAATACATGTATACTGAGCGATTTATACAGCGGGGTTCATATGTTTACATACACGGCAGAAAAAGACACATTTATTTTTTCTCACTGTCCGACATGAAACCAGAATTAACTTTTATTTTTTTTAGGTAAAGTAGAATTTTAAAAATTATTTCTATTTGTCAAATTCCAGAAAAATTACCGATTTAAAAAATTAAATAAAGTTTACATACATTTCATTATTTGGTAGCATTGCCTTTAAACTGTATATTTCGGGTCAAAATGCACTGGTAGTTCCTTGATGTAAAAGTGCTTTGAGTGCCTAAAGGGAGAAAGGTGCTTTATGAATGGGACCATTTCACCCTTCGCCTTAACCAGTTCAGCTTTACCCAAATCTACAAGTTTCCCGACTGGAGCCTATGGTCCTTCCTTTGAGCAAAGTCTAACTTACATTGTCTCAGTTCATTTGAGTGGATTTTGGTTGAAAGTGTGATGATTGACCCTCTCCCCCGTCTCCCCCCTCTGCCCCCCCCTCCCCCCCCCCGCAGGCAGGATGACGAACCAGACGCCAGTGAACCAGCTGAGCTCCAAGAAGGAGAAGGAGGAGCCTCTGCGGGACGATAACACCGAGCTGGCCTTTAAGGACGCGGGACACTGCAGCCGCAACACACACAACCTGCTGCTGGGCCTCACCGTGGGAGGTACCGGCCCACACACACCTCCTACAGGGGGGGGGGGGGTATCAGACCTGCTGCTGGGCCTCACCGTGGGAGGTACCGGCCCACACACACCTCCTACAGGGGGGGGGGGGGTATCAGACCTGCTGCTGGGCCTCACCGTGGGAGGTACCGGCCCACACACACCTCCTACAGGGGGGGGGGGGGGGGTATCAGACCTGCTGCTGGGCCTCACCGTGGGAGGTACCAGCCCACACACACCTCCTAAAGGGGGGGGGGACTCTATTTTGATACTGAAAAAAAAAAAATACTCAATACCAATTTCGATATCACTGCAAAAAAAAAGAAGGTTTTAATGCTTTTGAAAACATGACTTATTTAGAAGGATAACATCAGTTGCAAGTTCATAATGAATTTCTCCATTGTGAGATAAAAAAAAGAGCGGGTCTCACGATCGGAAGGTCGGGGGTTCGAATCCCGCCTCCTGAAGGTGCACGCTGTCGTTGTGTCCTTGGGCAAGACACTTCACCCACCTTGCCTTGAATGGGTGAGTGGATCTTTGCTGTAAAGCGCTTTGAGTGCCTAATGTAGGTGGAAAAGCGCTTTATAAGTTGAGACCATTTACCATTATCAAAAAACTGTTGTCCTCTATCTGTCACTTCCTGTGTCCCATAAGGAAGTGAAACTATAAAAAACACGAAAAATGGCCAAACTAAAGAAAACTGGGTACAACAAAATCTTAAAGAGGGGGTATTATGCTTTTTTCCATCACATAGCACCAGTCTATAGCACTACAATGATGACGTAACCTTCTGTTGGTCTGTATATGCAGTAAATTAAAATAACCTTGAATAAAGTTGCTCTCTCAAAATGGCTGCACTGACCGTCTTGAAATAGGCCTCTGTCTCTTTAAGAAGCTTTCCGACACGCCCCCTTCAGCACACTACTGTGGCATTGAAACAACAACACTGTGCGGGGAGGGGGCTCTGCTGAGCTGAGGAGCAGTGGTTGGGGGCTTGGCTGGTGACGAAAGGTCCAGAGGCGTCTCCAGGAGGTGGGGGCGTTCCTAGGAGGACTGAGGCATAGCTACACCTAAAATGGCCGCCGTCTACGTTTTTACTGATTACTCAAAAATATGTGAATGAGCCGAGGCAACACTCCAGGCACGTGTTTAATGAGGGAACGACATAATAACAAGTCGATTTTACATAATACCCCCCCTTTAAATATAATGTGCACTTTGAGGTGGAGGTTAAGAGGTTAAATTGTAATGACTATTATATTGCCGTATTCTGTGGAGGAAATATGTTATGTTCCTTCGTTACCTTTGTAATACTTTACCCTCAAAACTGAGTGAAAACACTGGCCAGAGCTTTGCACGGCTGTTTGAAGCATATTTCTCAGTTACATAAACACCATGTTCAATAACACAATAACACAACAACACAATAACACAATAACACAACAACACAACATGTCCGCCTGAGAGACGTCCCCAGATTGTTCGACCGTCATACGTTTGCCGTGAGTAAAGGGAAAGTTATTTCTGAAATCTCAGGAGGAGGTTTGGGAGTAAACAGCTCGGCCTCCGTGGTATGTGCCTGTGTGTGTAATTCATCTCCCGATTTAAACCTCACGTTAACATGTTTACACTCGGAGGACGTCCCATCCGTCAGGAGCCGCCTCTGCGGGCCCGGCAGGCCAGGATCTAGAGCAGGGGTGTCAAACGCATTTTGGGTCGTGGGCCGAAATTCAGCTGCCACGGCGTGAATAATAATAACAACAGCTTACACTTTACAAGTTTCTCAAAGTGCTGCATAGTATTCATTTATTCATCAGAGTGGATGGTCCTCTTTTCAACAGAGATGTCAACATTTATCAACTATATCAATCGATAAAATAATGTAAAAACATTCAACAAGGATCACTGTATACATATAGGAAGAGGTCCATTTTTCTCTTTTTTGACAAAGACATTTCCCTGAAGAGGGCGCCAGAGTCAACAGAAAAAGCAGGTAAAGCGATAGAACTGACTCAAACACAGCGCCCCTAGCGGACAATATAAGAACTGCACATTTTAAAGAAAATGAAGTTTTTTATTCTTTAATAATGCATATTTATCCCGTGGGCCGGACTGAACCCACTGGCGGGCCGGTTCTGGCCCGCGGGCCGTACGTTTGACACCCCTGGTCTAGAGCGTCCCGCCCTCCTCAATCTCTGAGCCCTTTCAAATGTCCCATCAGTGATACCAGGAAGCGGCGAGACTTAATGCACGTGAACAAGGATTTACTCTCCACACCAGCTCCGGAAGTAGAAGTGGGACCTTCACATATCACAGAATTCATACACGGTCATTCAAAGAGCTTCACAGTTGCATAAAAACACAAGAAAGCCGATCAGATCAATCCATAAGGTGTAAAAAGTAAGAGCAGATAAAATGCTTTCAGTCTTATATTCACGGGTAACAAGAGCTGTTTTCATCCTGGATTTGAACATTGTCAGAGTGAGTCCGGTCTCACATCCTCATGAAGACTGTTCCAGAGTTTAGCTCCAGCCTCGGCGTGTTTAGTCCTGACTCTGGGGCCACATTTTAATCACTCACCGGAGTCAGACACTCCGCTCCACTGAGGTCCATCTCCGTCTCTTATTAAACCTCTTAACCCCCGCCTTAACCGAGCACATCTTCTCCAGTTCAGTTTGACCCAAACAGCGTCTCGACCGGGGCTCACAGACTATAACGCCTCATTTGAAAGCTAAGACCTACAAGTTCAGGACTCGAACCTGAAGCAAAATCGATCAAACCCTTCAAGCTTAACGATGTTTCCTTTTCCCAAATACTGTAAGAAACAAACGGAGCCAAACAGAAGTCGATTGTTTGTGAAAAAGTGGGCGGCCATTAGCACAAAGTAATGCCAGGTTAAATATGAAGGAATCTGCTGTAAATTAGCGGGAACATATTAAAGCGACGTTCATGAGAGTTTTACAGTCTCCCAGCTGTAAAATAAATAACACACAGACGACAACGGAGCGGAGACGCCAGGGCAGCCGCGTTTACAGGAAACCGCCGTAAATGCCGTTTAAATTAAAAACGGACTCCGCCGAGCTCATGCTTTCAGTTAGTTCATTTTGTGGTTGAGGTCTTAAAGGGAGCTGGAAACCCGCGGGTTTAATCGGCGCCTGGTTAATATTCTCACACAACGTCTTTACGACACGCAAACGCTGAATCTGCGGCGGTGACTTCATTGTTCTGAACGCCCCACAGCAGAAACCCGTTATCGAGGGAGTTTATGTTCTGTTTGTGCTTAAAGTATTTATTTAAATTCTGTAATGACACTTCAATCAATCTTTATTTATAAGGCGATTTTCATTAAAAAAAAAAAAGCAACACATTGGGCCCGATCTCCCACCTGGCGCAAGGACAGTCTTGGTCGAAGCGAGTTTTCGATCTTGCGCGAACACAACTTTGCACTAGGAACAGCTTTATTTCATTCTCTCTCTTGGGTTGATGGGTATAAAGTCTCTCTCCTCTAGGCGTAGTGATGGGTATAAACTCTCTCTCACTCTCCTCTAGGCGTGGTGATGGGTATAAACTCTCTCTCCTCTAGGCGTAGTGATGGGTATAAACTCTCTCTCCTCTAGGCGTAGTGATGGGTATAAACTCTCTCTCCTCTAGGCGTAGTGATGGGTATAAACTCTCTCTCCTCTAGGCGTAGTGATGGGTATAAACTCTCTCTCTCCTCTAGGCGTGGTGATGGGTATAAACTCTCTCTCTCTCTCCTCTAGGCGTGGTGATGGGTATAAACTCTCTCTCTCTCCTCTAGGCGTGGTAATGGGTATAAACTCTCTCTCTCCTCTAGGCGTGGTGATGGGTATAAACTCTGTCTCTCTCCTCTAGGCGTGGTGATGGGTATAAACTCTCTCTCTCCTCTAGGCGTGGTGATGGGTATAAACTCTCTCTCTCCTCTAGGCGTGGTGATGGGTATAAACTCTCTCTCTCTCCTCTAGGCGTGGTGATGGGTATAAACTCTCTCTCCTCTAGGCGTGGTGATGGGTATAAACTCTCTCTCTCTCCTCTAGGCGTGGTGATGGGTATAAACTCTCTCTCTCTCCTCTAGGCGTGGTGATGGGTATAAACTCTCTCTCTCTCCTCTAGGCGTGGTGATGGGTATAAACTCTCTCTCTCTCCTCTAGGCGTGGTGATGGGTATAAACTCTGTCTCTCTCCTCTAGGCGTGGTGATGGGTATAAACTCTCTCTCCTCTAGGCGTGGTGATGGGTATAAACTCTCTCTCTCCTCTAGGCGTGGTGATGGGTATAAACTCTCTCTCTCCTCTAGGCGTGGTGATGGGTATAAACTCTCTCTCCTCTAGGTGTGGTGATGGGTATAAACTCTCTCTCTCCTCTAGGCGTGGTGATGGGTATAAACTCTCTCTCTCTCCTCTAGGCGTGGTGATGGGTATAAACTCTCTCTCCTCTAGGCCTGGTGATGGGTATAAACTCTCTCTCCTCTAGGCGTGGTGATGGGTATAAACTCTCTCTCTCCTCTAGGCGTGGTGATGGGTATAAACTCTCTCTCTCTCCTCTAGGAGTGGTGATGGGTATAAACTCTCTCTCTCTCCTCTAGGCGTGGTGATGGGTATAAACTCTCTCTCTCCTCTAGGCGTGGTGATGGGTATAAACTCTCTCTCTCCTCTAGGCGTGGTGATGGGTATAAACTCTCTCTCTCTCCTCTAGGCGTGGTGATGGGTATAAACTCTCTCTCCTCTAGGCGTGGTGATGGGTATAAACTCTCTCTCCTCTAGGCGTGGTGATGGGTATAAACTCTCTCTCTCTCCTCTAGGCGTGGTGATGGGTATAAACTCTCTCTCTCCTCTAGGCGTGGTGATGGGTATAAACTCTCTCTCTCTCCTCTAGGTGTGGTGATGGGTATAAACTCTCTCTCTCTCCTCTAGGCGTGGTGATGGGTATAAACTCTCTCGCTCTCCTCTAGGCGTGGTGATGGGTATAAACTCTCTCTCTCTCCTCTAGGCTCCTCTAGGCGTGGTGATGGGTATAAACTCTCTCTCTCTCCTCTAGGCGTGGTGATGGGTATAAACTCTCTCTCTGCTCTAGGCGTGGTGATGGGTATAAACTCTCTCTCTCTCCTCTAGGCTCCTCTAGGCGTGGTGATGGGTATAAACTCTCTCTCTCTCCTCTAGACGTGGTGATGGGTATAAACTCTCTCTCTGCTCTAGGCGTGGTAATGGGTATAAACTCTCTCTCTCTCCTCTAGGCGTGGTGATGGGTATAAACTCTCTCTGCTCTAGGTGTGGTGATGGGTATAAACTCTCTCTCTGCTCTAGGCCTGGTGATGGGTATAAACTCTCTCTCTCTCCTCTAGGCCTGGTGATGGGTATAAACTCTCTCTCTCCTCTAGGCGTGGTAATAGGTATAAACTCTCTCTCTCTCCTCTAGGCGTGGTGATGGGTATAAACTCTCTCCTCTAGGCCTGGTGATGGGTATAAACTCTCTCCTCTAGGCCTGGTGATGGGTATAAACTCTCTCCTCTAGGCGTGGTGATGGGTATAAACTCTCTCTCTGCTCTAGGCGTGGTGATGGGTATAAACTCTCTCCTCTAGGCGTGGTGATGGGTATAAACTCTCTCTCTGCTCTAGGCGTGGTGATGGGTATAAACTCTCTCTCTCTTCTCTAGACGTGGTAATGGGTATAAACTCTCTCTCCTCTAGGCGTGGTGATGGGTATAAACTCTCTCCTCTAGGTGTGGTAATGGGTATAAACTCTCTCCTCTAGGTGTGGTAATGGGTATAAACTCTCTCTCTCTTCTCTAGACGTGGTAATGGGTATAAACTCTCTCCTCTAGGCGTGGTGATGGGTATAAACTCTCTCTCTCTCCTCTAGGCGTGGTGATGGGTATAAACTCTCTCCTCTAGGTGTGGTAATGGGTATAAACTCTCTCTCTCTCCTCTAGGCGTGGTGATGGGTATAAACTCTCTCTCTCTTCTCTAGACGTGGTAATGGGTATAAACTCTCTCTCCTCTAGGCGTGGTGATGGGTATAAACTCTCTCTCTCTTCTCTAGACGTGGTAATGGGTATAAACTCTCTCTCCTCTAGGTGTGGTAATGGGTATAAACTCTCTCTCTCCTCTAGGCGTGGTGATGGGTATAAACTCTCTCTCTCTTCTCTAGACGTGGTAATGGGTATAAACTCTCTCTCTCTCCTCTAGGCGTGGTGATGGGTATAAACTCTCTCTCTCCTCTAGGCGTGGTGATGGGTATAAACTCTCTCTCTCCTCTAGGCGTGGTGATGGGTATAAACTCTCTCTCTCTTCTCTAGACGTGGTAATGGGTATAAACTCTCTCTCTCTCCTCTAGGCGTGGTGATGGGTATAAACTCTCTCTCTCCTCTAGGCGTGGTGATGGGTATAAACTCTCTCTCTCTTCTCTAGACGTGGTAATGGGTATAAACTCTCTCTCCTCTAGGCGTGGTAATGGGTATAAACTCTCTCTCTCTCCTCTAGGCCTGGTGATGGGTATAAACTCTCTCTCTCTCTCCTCTAGGCGTGGTAATGGGTATAAACTCTCTCTCTCTCCTCTAGGCGTGGTGATGGGTATAAACTCTCTCTCTCTCCTCTAGGTGTGGTGATGGGTATAAACACTCTCTCTCCTCTAGGCGTGGTGATGGGTATAAACTCTCTCTCTCTCTCCTCTAGGCCTGGTGATGGGTATAAACACTCTCTCTCCTCTAGGCGTGGTGATGGGTATAAACTCTCTCTCTCTCTCCTCTAGGCCTGGTGATGGGTATAAACTCTCTCTCTCTCTGCTCTAGGCGTGGTGATGGGTATAAACTCTCTCTCTCTCCTCTAGGCCTGGTGATGGGTATAAACTCTCTCTCTCTGCTCTAGGCGTGGTGATGGGTATAAACTCTCTCTCTCTCCTCTAGGCGTGGTGATGGGCGCGGTGTTCGGGGCGCTGCTGCGGTACATGAAGGTGAAGGACCACTCGGCGCTGACCATGGTGTCGTTTCCCGGGGAGA
Source organism: Proterorhinus semilunaris (assembly GCA_021464625.1). Taxonomy (NCBI): domain Eukaryota; kingdom Metazoa; phylum Chordata; class Actinopteri; order Gobiiformes; family Gobiidae; genus Proterorhinus; species Proterorhinus semilunaris. Next base: position 3,660,062 of record CM038352.1, read on the forward strand.
TCCTGATGCGGATGTTGAAGATGCTCATCCTGCCGCTCATCATCTCCAGCCTCATCACAGGTGAGACACATCAGAAGATCATTGACCAGCTTCTTCCATCGCGTTTTTCTAAAGAGAAATATCCAATTGTGTCCAGGCCTGGCGGGTCTGGACGCTCGCTCCAGTGGGCGGATGGGCTCCAGAGCCATGGTCTACTACATGACCACCACCGTCATCGCCGCGGTGCTCGGGGTCATCCTGGTGATCGGGATCCACCCGGGAAACCCCAAGCTCAGGGGGGGCCCCTCCGGCCCGCCCCCGACCAAGAACCAGGATGTCAGCAGCCTGGACGCCTTCCTCGACCTCATCAGGAACCTGTTCCCCGAGAACCTTGTCCAGGCCTGCATCCAACAGGTACCACACCTGCTCCACACGTGCTCCACACCTGCCCCACACCTGCTCCACACCTGCCCCACACCTGCTTCACACGTGCTCCACACCTGCTCCACACCTGCTCCACATCTGCCTCACACCTGCTCCTCACCTGCTCCACATCTGCTCCACACCTGCTCCACACCTGCTCCTCACTTGCTCCACACCTTTTCCGCACCTGCTCCACACCTTTTCCGCACCTGCTCCACACTTGTCACAACTGCTCCACACCTGCTCCACACTTGTCACACCTCTCCACACCTGCTCCACACTTGTCACACCTGCTCCACACCTGCTCCACATCTGCCTCACACCTGCTCCACACCTGCCCCACACTTGTCACACCTGCTCCACATCTGCACCTCATGATCATGTTTGTGATTGAAACATTGATGCTTCAGGTGCAGACGGTGTTGAAATACACCCCTGTGACCCTGTCGAACCAAACGGAGCCCCTGTTAGTGGGAAAGAAGAAGCTGGAATACAAATGGGGCATGAATGTCCTGGGTGAGTCTGGTGGTTCTGATGGTTCATCCTGACATGACCCTGTCTCTGACCCTGACATGACCCTGACATGACCCTGCCTCTGACCCTGACATGACCCTGTCTCTGACCCTGACATGACCCTGACATGACCCTGTCTCTGACCCTGTCTCTGACATGACATGACCCTGACATGACCCTGTCTCTGACCCTGTCTCTGCCCTGACATGACCCTGTCTTTGACCCTGTCTCTGACCCTGACATGACCCTGTCTCTGACCCTGTCTCTGACATGACATGACCCTGTCTCTGACCCTGACATGACCCTGTCTCTGACCCTGTCTCTGACCCTGACATGACCCTGTCTCTGACCCTGTCTCTGCCCTGTCTCTGACCCTGTCTCTGACCCTGACATGACCCTGTCTCTGACCCTGTCTCTGACCTGACATGACCCTGTCTCTGACCTGACATGACCCTGTCTCTGACCCTGTCTCTGACCCTGACATGACCCTGTCTCTGACCCTGTCTCTGCCCTGACATGACCCTGACATGACCCTGTCTCTGACCCTGACATGACCCTGTCTCTGACCCTGTCTCTGCCCTGACATGACCCTGACATGACCCTGTCTCTGACCCTGTCTCTGACCTGACATGACCCTGTCTCTGACCCTGTCTCTGCCCTGACATGACCCTGACATGACCCTGTCTCTGACCCTGACATGACCCTGTCTCTGACCCTGTCTCTGACCTGACATGACCCTGTCTCTGCCCTGTCTCTGACCCTGTCTCTGACCCTGACATGACCCTGTCTCTGACCCTGTCTATGCCCTGTCTCTGACCCTGTCTCTGCCCTGACATGACCCTGACATGACCCTGTCTCTGCCCTGACATGACCCTGACATGACCCTGTCTCTGACCCTGACATGACCCTGTCTCTGACCCTGACTCTGACCCTGTCTCTGACCCTGTCTCTGACCCTGACATGACCCTGTCTCTGCCCTGTCTCTGACCTTGTCTCTGACCCTGACATGACCCTGTCTCTGACCCTGTCTCTGACCCTGACTCTGACCCTGTCTCTGACCCTGACTCTGACCCTGTCTCTGACCTGACATGACCCTGTCTCTGACCCTGTCTCTGACCCTGTCTCTGACTCTGACCCTGTCTCTGACCCTGTCTCTGACCCTGACATGACCCTGTCTCTGACCCTGTCTCTGACCCTGACTCTGACCCTGTCTCTGACCCTGTCTCTGACCCTTTCTCTGACCCTGTCTCTGACCCTGTCTCTGACCTGACATGACCCTGTCTCTGACCCTGTCTCTGACCTGACATGACCCTGTCTCTGACCCTGTCTCTGACCCTGACATGACCCTGTCTCTGACCCTGTCTCTGCCCTGACATGACCCTGACATGACCCTGTCTCTGACCCTGACATGACCCTGTCTCTGACCCTGTCTCTGCCCTGACATGACCCTGACATGACCCTGTCTCTGACCCTGTCTCTGACCTGACATGACCCTGTCTCTGACCCTGTCTCTGCCCTGACATGACCCTGACATGACCCTGTCTCTGACCCTGACATGACCCTGTCTCTGACCTGACATGACCCTGTCTCTGCCCTGTCTCTGACCCTGTCTCTGACCCTGACATGACCCTGTCTCTGACCCTGTCTATGCCCTGTCTCTGACCCTGTCTCTGCCCTGACATGACCCTGACATGACCCTGTCTCTGCCCTGACATGACCCTGACATGACCCTGTCTCTGACCCTGACATGACCCTGTCTCTGACCCTGACTCTGACCCTGTCTCTGACCCTGTCTCTGACCCTGACATGACCCTGTCTCTGCCCTGTCTCTGACCTTGTCTCTGACCCTGACATGACCCTGTCTCTGACCCTGTCTCTGACCCTGACTCTGACCCTGTCTCTGACCCTGTCTCTGACCCTTTCTCTGACCCTGACTCTGACCCTGTCTCTGACCTGACATGACCCTGTCTCTGACCCTGTCTCTGACCCTGTCTCTGACTCTGACCCTGTCTCTGACCCTGTCTCTGACCCTGTCTCTGACCCTGACATGACCCTGTCTCTGACCCTGTCTCTGACCCTGTCTCTGACCCTCAGGCCTGATCGGGTTCTTCATCACCTTCGGGATCTGCATGAGTCGGATGGGAGAGCGAGGACGCGTCATGTGCGACTTCTTCAACATCCTGAACGAGATCATCATGACCATGGTCTCCATGATCATGTGGTGAGTCTGACGCTGCCGGCTTTGGAAAACACTAAAACATTTATAAAACACTTATAAAACACTTATAAAACATTTATAAAACACTTATAAAACACTTATAAAACATTTATAAAACACTTATAAAACACTTATAAAACATTTATAAAACATTCATGTGTTTACGGCGCCGTAAACAGCCTAAAGTTTAAGATGGAGTCAGTGCAACTAAGAGTCCTATTATGGTAACTATGGTAACGAGACTTGGTTTATGGTTAATATCTCTGTAGCTGGACCTTTCCACATGAAACAAAAACTGTGTCTTCTCTCAGCACAAATGAAGAAGAAGAAGAAACTTTATTTATATAGCACCTCTCAGGTAAAATCACAAGGTGCTTTACAAAGGATCAAAAAAACAATACAGAAAAAATAACATAGAAACAATGAAGTTCTCAGGGCCCGAGATGGTTCATACGGCTCTAACATGTCAGAGATGGACTTTGGTGCTAAACCATGAAGAGCCTTGTACACGAGCAGAGCTGTTTTAAATTCTATTCTCTGAGTGACAGGAAGCCAGTGCAGGGACCGGAGCACTGGACTAATGTGATCGTATTTCCTGGTTTTGGTCAGGACTCGAGCAGACAAGACAATGATCTCAGTTGTATCTGTATTTAGCTGAAGGCCCATGTCCCCCCCCCTGTCAGTGACCCAGAGATCTGAGTCTGCGTCGTTATGATGGGACACGGACTAAGGTCACACGACTGTCTCCTAAAGGCGTCTGAAAGTGGACACGATGTTCAGAACAATGAAAGGACTCTGAGCACCAGATGAATGTGGCAGGTTTGTGAACTTCCAAATAATGATCAGGGGGAAAAAGAATTCTGTTGGGACGTTTCTTTCCAAAACTCCACACATCACATTTGTTGCAGGAGGATATGGAGCATATGAGAACCTGGTTGTTCCCTCCACGGGGTTAGGGAAGTTCAGATTGTCCCGGCGCAGAAGGAGCAGCTCAAGCTTCTGTTCCTCAAGGTTGACCTCATGACGTCGCCTCAAAGGGAGAAGGAGCTGCTGTGTCTTGCCAATATTGAGACGCAGCCCTAGTCTTTAAAGGCGATGTTTGGAGGATGTGAAAAGGCACTTCTGCTGAACTTTGGAGGGGGAGCAAGACGGGAGCTCATGGCGTGAAAATGAAGACGTGGAACTTCTTGACATTTAGATCAATATTGCATTTTCTAACAAAGTGATGGCGATAAAGATGCGTTTGACATTAGCCTACAGAATACCTTTAAACATAAGTCCACATCGAAATGCTTAAACAGCCTCTTTACTCACTTTCCAAACCTTTCCATCTGTCCTTCTGCGATTCAAACCGGAGGAACGTCTGCAGATCCCACACAGAGCGATGGCCCTGACCCGGGGCAGTCGTGAGGTTTACAGCCTCGCAGTAACTCGAGCCCGGAGTTTACTCACCGTGATGCCGAAACAGAGACGGTCTCCGGCTGCTGACCCACATTATTCTGGATCTGAGTGTGGGACAGGACTGGGACCATATTTAGATCTGATGCTTGATGACTGGTTTTCGTTTGGTAAAGAGTCGTTGGTGGACAGGGAGTTCCTGTAGATGATACTTCCTGTGGGATGTTTTGGTGGAGTCTTGACGACACAGACTGGACCTCAGAGCTGTGAGAGTGTTTCGTTCTCTCGTGATGAAGCACAAGCTGCTCGTGCATTTATCAGAGTCTGACAATATCACATTTTACAATCGAGGGACAAGTTGTTATAATTATAATTAACGATTGGCTCATTCTGGTGTCCTCAATAAGCAGGAGGTTCAGTCTCTCTGTGTGCTGAATGTTCCTCTGATAAACCTCCACACTGTCAGAATGTGATGGTTCATCTGGCACGGTCAGTGTGGTCTGCACAGGGCTCGAGATCCTCAGGACTACCAGGAAAATAAATGTTGTCCAGTCTTTGTAAAGTAATTAGACTGAAAACATAATTTTTTCTTTTTTTTTAAACATGGTTAATTTACAGATATCTTGTGTTCAGAATGCCACACATGTGACATTTATTTATGTATTTATTCATTTATTCATGTATTTTTATTTATTTTATTTTTTTTTAATGTATGTATTTATTTATTTTATTTATTTTTATATATATTTTTATTTTTATTTTTTTATTTTTTTGTATTTGTATTTATTTATTTATATGTTTATTTGATAGGGACAGAACAAGAAGCCTTGTTACAAATAGCCGATGTTCATAGGCCTTATGGCTAACAGCTAATTTGCAGACCTGGTCCCCAAGACATAAAAACACATAATACATTTACATCAATCATTACAATTAATACAAAATACAAAAGGCAATAAAATATTATTCACATTGAACCTTAATAACAGTTTAGTCCCAAAGAAAATCCCAAACGTCTAACGTCCACAGAACTGTCCATCACTTTTGTTTCGGCAAAAAAAATGAAATCCGAGGCACAAAATATCGACAAAATGTGCTCAATAAGATTTTATTGAGCCATTTTTCTTAGAGATGTCCTCTGCAGAGACATATGGACGTCAGTCAGGCTTAGAGATGTCCTCTGCAGAGACATATGGACTTCAGTCAGGCTTAGAGATGTCCTCTGTAGAGACATATGGACGGCAGTCAGGCTTAGAGATGTCCTCTGCAGAGACATATGGACTTCAGTCAGGCTTAGAGATGTCCTCTGCAGAGACATATGGACGGCAGTCAGACTTAGAGATGTCCTCTGCAGAGACATATGGACGTCAGTCAGGCTTAGAGATGTCCTCTGCAGAGACATATGGACGTCAGTCAGGCTTAGTGATGTCCTCTGCAGAGACATATGGACGTCAGTCAGGCTTAGAGATGTCCTCTGCAGAGACATATGGACGGCAGTCAGGCTCAGAGATGTCCTCTGCAGAGACATATGGACTTCAGTCAGGCTTAGAGATGTCCTCTGCAGAGACATATGGACGTCAGTCAGGCTTAGAGATGTCCTCTGCAGAGACATATGGACTTCAGTCAGGCTCAGAGATGTCCTCTGCAGAGACATATGGACTTCAGTCAGGCTCAGAGATGTCCTCTCACAGGTCGTTCCACAGTTGAAGAGAGACGGTTTAACTCGGTTTGACAGGAAATCGTTGCAGAATTGGGCAAAAGAAGTCCTCTGTGTCTGTCTTTCTCTGTTTGTGTGTGTGTTTGTGTGTTTGTTTGTGTGTTTGTTTGTCACATTTTGGTTTCACTTTAGAGATTTCAGTGTTTATTACAGTTTGAGCCTCGTGCTCGGTCACAGTCAGTCCTTCACTCCTTAACCGAGCGCATTTACTCCAGTTCAGCTTCGCCCAAGTCTAAAAGCTTCTTGACTGGAGAACTCATAACCTCCAGGCCTCATTTGAAAGCTAAGACCTACAAAACTAATCTAAACCTTTTTGTCGCTGTGTCTACGACATATTTTTGTCGCTTTGTTTTGATTGCGTTATTGTTGCGTAACCTCTTAACCCCCGCCTTAACCAAGTTCATTTTCTCCAGTTCCAAGTCTAAAAGGTCACAGCCTATAGGCCAGTGTAGCGCCTCATTTGAAAGCTAAGACCTACAAAACTCATCTAAACCTACTCTTTTGTGGCATGAAAGTTGCAGTTTAGCAAATAAATATAAGGATCTCAATGTTTACTTTGATACATATCGTATTTATTCTACTGACACGTGTGTGTTGAGTCCATCTTCAGTGCAGCGAGTGCAGGAGGAGTGAGGGGTGAAGGGTGAGGGAGGGGGGCAGGGTTCACTAGTGACACCTACTGGCGAAAGAAAATCCAAAAGAATAGCCGAGGGCAGCTTTAAGTAAATATAGAAGTATGTAAAATGTGAGTCATTGTAAATCTGCTGCTTTTCTTCATCATGACGCTAAAGAGCCCTGTGCTAACCTCCCCCCGTGCAGGTACTCCCCGGTGGGCATCGCCTCGCTGATCGCGGGGAAGATCGCCTCCATCGGGGACCTGGAGGTCGTGGCGCGGCAGCTGGGCATGTACATGGTCACGGTGATCGTGGGGCTGGTGATCCACGGGGGGATCATCCTCCCCGCCATCTACTTCGCCATCACCAGGAAGAGCCCCTTCACCTTCTTCTCGGGCATCTTCCAGGCCTGGCTCACCGCGCTGGGCACCGCCAGCAGGTACTCGCAGCTCCCGGGCGGCGGCACGGCGGGCAGAGCTCACTGTTTGGTTTATGTCCTCGAGCCTCAACCACACAGCCGTAATAATGCACAAAATTAAACTACACTATTGTATACTATTCACTTTCATACTTTACTATGCATTGTATGTGTAAACTCTGAAATAGGAAGCGCAGTCTCCTCCAGATCGAGGCTAAACGGGTTGAAATGTGCAGTGGATGAATATTATATGTTTAAACTCTACAACTATCGAGGCCAAAGCACCGGACTCATGAGAAATCGGAAAAACACTGGAGCTGCCTTAAAGCAGTACTAAGTAACAGATGCCCCTAGAGGCCATAAGCGCCACTGCAGGTGTCGTAGCATGTTTTCTTTTAATTGTAATTAATTGTCCGTGAGAGTAAATCCTACGCTGATAGAAAAGACAAAGGGGCAGAGGGATGTTGTTCATCCAGTTACACAATGGAGATCATTTTTTTCACTCAAACTTGGCTGTAAATACTGTTTAAGTGGCGCTAGCCCGCAGTTAGCTTTGCCCGTTAGCCTGTTAGCTTCTTCTTCATGATTCCATTAGTGTGCCCAGTGCAGGCAAAGTTGCAATTGTGGTTTTCTGGCCAGAGACACCAGATGAAAGACCCTCCAATCATTCCATTAACACTTGTATTACCCCCAGAGGGACTAGGAGAGGATTTATTAAGGCAAACGCGTTACTTAGCACTGCTTTAAAAGTTACTGGCACTGTTGTGAGGACTAGTCATTCTCTTTTATTACCGGGTAGTTCTCGTATGTAAGTCCAGAATTGATTCCGAATGTCCAGTCTGGGGTCTATCCCTGCTCCTGCTGTGGAGGAGAGAGAGAGGCTGCAGTAGCTTTGTCTTCCCCACAGCTGTGTGCTATCAGCGCTGAAACAACTACTAAACATTCCTGTAGCACTTGGAAAGTTAATGCCCAGATATTCCAGCTGCACACGAAGCTTTTTGTGACAATGTCCAGCAGCGAATGCTCAGGAAAGACGGACGGTAAACGAGTCTTACCTTGGCTTGCAAGTTTGCAGGTGCTGTTTTCGCCTTTTTCTTCAGCTATAGGGGAAAAACATGCTTTGCTCCACCGGTTTCTCTGGCAGGAGATCTGGAGAATGTCTGGGAGCAGAGTTACTGTATGATTGGACAATAACCGTGTAGGGCCGGGATTTTTTTTGTCTGGTTCCTTTTAAAACTGATTACAAGTCCGGGATATAGCAATTGGAAAACATCCATCCATCCATTTTCTTCCACTTGTCCGTTGCCGGGTCGTGGGGGCAACTGTTGAAGCTGCACCAGTCCCTATAGCGCCCCCTGCAGGTGGTGGGTCCACAGAAGGACGGGCTCATGGTTCTAACCAAGCCTGTTGGTCTCTCATAAGGGGCTCTTTGTCTGACCCGTCACCTAGGACCTGTTTGCCCTGGGAGACCCTACCAGGGGCACCAAGCCCCCGACAACAGAGCTCCAGGACCATTCAGGCTCAAACCCTCCCCCACGTTAAGGCAGCGGCTCCAGGAGGGGAAATTGGAAAACAATCTGAATAAATGTATTAATTATAGTGACATTCTACAACCACGCCTGCCACAATAATGACTTTATTAAATTCAATAGATGACAGATACACATTATAGTTTTGGACTATTTGTTTTTTTTTTTTTTAATAATGGAGCCTCCCTCCTGGAACAACACAAAAGTGAACTGACAAAGCCCTGATATAAATACAACCCAGGACAGATGACACAGATGCCCTGGGACGTTAAGTTTGTGGGGTTTTATGGCTCTTTGATTGAAGAGGAAGAAATTCAGTCCAAACTGTTGCATCTGCGTCTTCAATCGTGTTTCTCTTTGTTATTTAGCTTCCCTTCCATTTTCCCCCCAGTTAAATATCCATTAAAAAACTCCGGTGACCTACATTAGCGGACCGGTCGGGGCCGCAGTGGGAGGCGTAGTGCGAACACTTGTGCGGCACATGTTCCTGTCCTGAAGCAGCTGCTGACTGAGAGGCCTCTGCTGCAAAACTCCCTCCAGATAAAGTCAAAGCCTGAAGCAGCGTTTACGAGCGAAAGGCAACTGTGAAGCAACACGGGCCGCGTCCAGAGAGTAAATCAGTGTCACTCCTGGTTCTGTGTGCAGCGCTATTACAACGTCTCAGCTCCGCATCCTCCACATCCGGCTCGGATCTGAAGACCAGAGCTCCAACAACTGTCGACTTGGCACATCACAGTGGACTTAGAAATGACAGGGAATCATGTCAGCACTTACTATATTACATTCTTCACCCAACTTCACTTCATATCGCTTTACTGCCAATTCCACCAAAGTCGGAAGCGATACTGCGTTCCTCTCAAACCCTTGGTGCAATGGAATGATATAAATATATAAAGGGGCAGCAGAGGAAGGGAAGCGCTACATGTTATTATTTTTTAACAAAAATTGTGAGAAATTCGTATCCATGACTTTAACAAATCAAAATCAGGGCCAAAATAGTCTAAAATGGAGCTGAGTGAAGAAATGAATGAGTTAAACAGTTTCCTGGGTTTTTGTGATGTATTGTGGCTTTTTACAAAATGTATATTATGTCTCCTAATATTGATGAAACAATAGTTTGGCGATATATTATGCAATGCCAACAGCGCAGGGATGTTGTTTAACGTCTTTCCCAGGTGTGTGATAGTGCTGTTTGTTACCTGTGTGAAGTCAGCCCCTCATAGTGTATCCGATTCCAAAGTGGTATTTGTGAGTGCTTTGTCGTTGCTTTGTTAGTGTTAGTTCGCCAATGATCTGATTTTGTTTATTGACGGGCCGGCACGGTGGCGCAGGGGTTAGTGCTCTTGCTTCACAGCAAGTTCCGGGTTCAATGGCCACACGAGGCCTTTCTGTGTGTAGTTTCCATGTACTCTATAGGTGTGCTCTGGGTGCTCCGGTTTCTCACTAAAAACATGTACAATGGGTTGATCCTCCAGCGAGGTGATTCTGACAATCATTCTCGGACAGTAAGAGGGGTATGACTAACAGTGCGGGAACGCTGTATAACCTCTTTCCTGTATGTCTAACAGTGCGGGAACGCTGTATAACTTCTTTCCTGTATGTCTAACAGTGTGGGAACGTTGTTTAACCTCTTTCCTGTGTGTCTAACAGTGCGGGAACGTTGTATAACTTCTTTCCTGTATGTCTAACAGTGTGGGAACGTTGTTTAACCTCTTTCCTGTATGTCTAACAGTGTGGGAACGTTGTATAACCTCTTTCCTGTATGTCTAACAGTGTGGGAACGTTGTATTACCTCTTTCCTGTATGTCTAACAGTGTGGGAACGTTGTTTAACCTCTTTCCTGTATGTCTAACAGTGCGGGAACGTTGTATAACCTCTTTCCTGTATGTCTAACAGTGCGGGAACGTTGTATAACCTCTTTCCTGTGTGTCTAACAGTGTGGGAACGTTGTATAACCTCTTTCCTGTATGTCTAACAGTGCGGGAACGTTGTATAACCTCTTTCCTGTGTGTCTAACAGTGTGGGAACGTTGTCTAACCTCTTTCCTGTATGTCTAACAGTGCAGGAACGTTGTTTAACCTCTTTCCTGTATGTCTAACAGTGCGGGAACGTTGTATAACCTCTTTCTTGTATGTCTAACAGCGCGGGAACGTTGTATAACCTCTTTCCTGTATGTCTAACAGTGCGGGAACGTTGTTTAACCTCTTTCCTGTATGTCTAACAGTGCGGGAACGTTGTATAACCTCTTTCCTGTATGTCTAACAGTGCGGGAACGTTGTTTAACCTCTTTCCTGTATGTCTAACAGTGTGGGAACGTTGTTTAACCTCTTTCCTGTATGTCTAACAGTGCGGGAACGTTGTCTAACCTCTTTCCTGTGTGTCTAACAGTGTGGGAACGTTGTCTAACCTCTTTCCTGTATGTCTAACAGTGCGGGAACGTTGTTTAACCTCTTTCCTGTATGTCTAACAGTGCGGGAACGTTGTATAACCTCTTTCTTGTATGTCTAACAGCGCGGGAACGTTGTATAACCTCTTTCCTGTATGTCTAACAGTGCGGGAACGTTGTTTAACCTCTTTCCTGTATGTCTAACAGTGCGGGAACGTTGTATAACCTCTTTCCTGTATGTCTAACAGTGCGGGAACGTTGTCTAACCTCTTTCCTGTATGTCTAACAGTGCGGGAACGTTGTTTAACCTCTTTCCTGTATGTCTAACAGTGCGGGAACGTTGTATAACCTCTTTCCTGTGTGTCTAACAGTGCGGGAACGTTGTTTAACCTCTTTCCTGTATGTCTAACAGTGCGGGAACGTTGTATAACCTCTTTCCTGTATGTCTAACAGTGCGGGAACGTTGTCTAACCTCTTTCCTGTATGTCTAACAGTGTGGGAACGTTGTATAACCTCTTTCCTGTATGTCTAACAGTGTGGGAACGTTGTTTAACCTCTTTCCTGTATGTCTAACAGTGTGGGAACGTTGTTTAACCTCTTTCCTGTATGTCTAACAGTGCGGGAACGTTGTTTAACCTCTTTCCTGTATGTCTAACAGTGCGGGAACGTTGTATAACCTCTTTCCTGTGTGTCTAACAGTGCGGGAACGTTGTATAACCTCTTTCCTGTGTGTCTAACAGTGTGGGAACGTTGTATAACCTCTTTCCTGTATGTCTAACAGTGCGGGAACGTTGTATAACCTCTTTCCTGTGTGTCTAACAGTGTGGGAACGTTGTCTAACCTCTTTCCTGTATGTCTAACAGTGCGGGAACGTTGTTTAACCTCTTTCCTGTATGTCTAACAGTGCGGGAACGTTGTATAACCTCTTTCCTGTATGTCTAACAGCGCGGGAACGTTGTTTAACCTCTTTCCTGTATGTCTAACAGTGCGGGAACGTTGTTTAACCTCTTTCCTGTATGTCTAACAGTGCGGGAACGTTGTTTAACCTCTTTCCTGTATGTCTAACAGTGTGGGAACGTTGTCTAACCTCTTTCCTGTATGTCTAACAGTGTGGGAACGTTGTCTAACCTCTTTCCTGTATGTCTAACAGTGTGGGAACGTTGTCTAACCTCTTTCCTGTATGTCTAACAGTGTGGGAACGTTGTTTAACCTCTTTCCTGTATGTCTAACAGTGTGGGAACGTTGTTTAACCTCTTTCCTGTATGTCTAACAGTGCGGGAACGTTGTATAACCTCTTTCCTGTGTGTCTAACAGCGCGGGAACGTTACCGGTGACCTTCCGCTGCCTGGAGGAGGACCTGAAGATCGATAAGAGGGTGACGCGGTTCGTGCTTCCAATCGGTGCTACCATCAACATGGACGGCACAGCGCTGTACGAGGCCGTGGCCGCCATCTTCATCGCCCAAATGAACGACATCACTCTAGACTCAGGGCAGATCGTCACAGTCAGGTGACCGTTCTGCCACGCCGTTGTTATGAGGCACAAATACAGCTCGACCGCTGAACTGCTCTGAAAGTCCAGTGATGCTAAACTGAGTGTAAAAGTTCAGAGGACTCTTCCGTGTTTTATTAGGCAACAAAATCCAAGAAATGCAGATGGAGCGCTTCAGCAGCAGAAGGAGAAACATCCAGATAGTATTACTCTGAAGTGTGGGTCCCAATGTCCACCCTCGCCCCATCGCCGCATTCACTACATAGGCCGCACTATAGACCCTTTAATTGTTTGTAAACATTCCGGGCTTAGCTGGAGGCGGGAAGCTCGATTCCTATCTATTTCCCTTGTAGCTGTTGTCATAGTAACGATAAACAAATGCCTAACTGTTTTTGGAAATATCTGATAAACCTTATTTTATCGTCTCAAATGTCACTCCTCTTGTTCTTGCACCTTAAGCCACAACAAGACCACATTTTTCAGTTGAAGTTTTACACTTAAAATCGCTAGTTTTAGTTTAATCTTATTTCTCTCGATCACTTCCTGCCTCCAGCTGATGTCACTGATGATGTCACTGATGATGTCACTGATGATGTCAGCAGTTAAAGGCTCTATACATTTGTTAAGTGGTGACATCACAGCTCTACTTCCGGGTCCGGCAGATGTGCAAGAAACTACAAAAAACTCTTTAATACCCCAATCAATATTCATAGAGTTACTGAACATACTTATTTATCTGGCCCATTAGCCAAAAATGCTAACGGCGCAGCAGCTACGCTAACCCCGGAAGTACCGACTTTAGTAAATAAGACTTTTTTAGCAGTAGGTGCGGCATTTTTGGCTAATGAGTCTGAGAAATAAATAGGATCAGTAACTCTCCGTTGAGTTTCAGAAATATTTTTTATGTTTTTTTCTCTCATATTTGCCCGTCTGCCAGGACCCGGAAGCGGAAGTCGTGACGTCACACTTAACAAACGTATATAGCCGACTATAAACCCTTTAAACATTCCGGGCTTAGCTGGAGGCAGGAAGTTAGATTCCTATCTATTTACATTGTAGCTGTTGTCATAGTAACGATAAACAAATGTCTAACTGTTGATGGAAATATCAGATAAATCTTATTTTATCGTCTCAAATGTCATTCCTCTTGTTCTTGCACCTTAAGCCACAACAAGACCATGTTTTTTGTTGTAGTTTTACATTTAAAATCGCTAGTTTTAGTTTAATCTTATGTCTCTCGATCACTTCCTGCCTCCGGCTGATGTCACTGATGATGTCAGCAGTTAAAGGGTCTGTATGCGCTGATTCTGTTGGGAATTTGGACATGTAGCTCACTACTTTCTCCTCGCCGCGCGTTGTCACGTTTGGCGTGTAGAAAGATGATCCCGTGTCCGAAGTGCCGGCAGAGGGAGTGGCTACAGCTACTATTAGTCGCTAAACTCAGAGAATTATGTATTTCTATCATGGGTTTAACACAAATGAGAAATTGGCTCGGATTATTGCATTGTTGCCTGAGGGGGGCGCTGTCGATCATTTAACAAACTACGCAACACGTGAAAAAGCTTTTTTCACTGATTCGTGTCGTGTTTAGTTCTAAGATCTGACTCTGTTCTCCGACGACTCTCGCGATGCATCGTTGTCTATATGGACCCGCTCACTTTTCAGATTTTTTAGTGCACGACTTCTGTCTCATTGGGACAAAGCCTCGGTTAAAATCTCAGACAAGTACATTTGACATGATTTCTTCTGAATTCAGTCACGTTCTGCAGTGGAAAGTTCCCCCGCTGCCTTTGCCCAACGCTCACACGTCACTGAGCTGCCGCTTCCTCCAATAAGAGCCATGTGTCGCGTGTCAGTCTCAGCCTTGTCCCACTTAGGCCTCCGTAGAGTCCTGTTTTCATTTGCGTTTTATGATTTTTGAGTCTCCGGCATCTGGGGCCAACAACTGTGTTTAATTCCTTTAATGTGAAACAAACAGCATTCCTCAGTGAGCGGCCAATTAGGTCAGAGCACACGAAACCAAACAGATACATCATGATTATGTGCAGTGTGTCAGGACTCTGAACGGATCCATGAGAGGAAACGACTTTCAAACACGAACGATAGACCTGAGCCTCAGCAGGACTCCTGCGGTGAAAGGTCCAATAATGTCACATGTATCTTGTCTTCATGCTTCCGTGGCGTTCTGAGTGTTTCTGCGTCTCTCTACCTCAGTATGACGGCGACTCTGGCGAGTGTGGGCGCGGCCAGCATCCCCAGTGCAGGCCTGGTGACCATGCTGCTGATCCTGACTGCGGTGGGGCTGCCCACGCAGGACATCAGCCTCCTCATCGCCGTCGACTGGCTGCTGTGAGTTTGCACAGACAGACTCACAGACCTGCGACCACACATCAGGACAAACGTCTGGATGTGTTTTAATGTCAACAATAGTTTATTACGGTAAAACCCTGCTGCAAATCCCAGGATGCTTAGCGATATGACATCACGATCCAAAACTGTACTTACGAGAGAGTGTGTGTGTGTGTTTGTGGGAAATTATCCACTAGCAATGTTACATGCATTACTTTGTGAACATGTTCTCATCAAATAAATATGTCCCCAAATACAAGAATACCAGTTTGTTAGGGCTGCGTAACGAAGGTGCAGCATTTGAAAATCTTCTAACGACATAATATTTAATATCTTTATGCGTAGTGGTCAGATTTCAAAGATAAGCAGGAAGGGCCTGGTCAGTTCTTGGATGGGAGACCGTTTGGGTGAATGTAGTGAGTGGGTGAGTGGGTGAGTGGGTGGTGGCTGGAGGGGACAATGGCACAGACCTTGCTTCCGCCAGTCCACCCTAGGGCAGCTGTGGCTACACACAGTACGTAGCTTAGCACCACTGAGTTTGGTGTGAATGAACAATGTGTGAAAATTGTAAAGCAACTTTGAGCATCTGAACAAGCGCTATAAAAGACTAATGCAGTATTATTATTCATTCAGTTCAAGTCAGATTTATCACATGCAGATAATGAAATATATACGAGTGATATCAAACACAAACGTACACAATGGGGCACTCGCGCTAAAATGGCCTTTTTCGCCACACTGACCCGGACGTCCGTCTAACTCTGACGGTTTTGGGCGCCTTTCTGCTCGTCCATCACCTTTAGAAAAGTCCGCCCCTCTGTCCCCGCCCCCTGACGGCGCCTGTTTGTGCCCCAGTGACCGGATGCGCACCTCCATAAACGTGGTGGGCGACTCGTTCGGGGCGGGCATCGTGGACCACCTGTCCAAGGTGGAGCTGGCAGAGCTGGACGCGGCGGACATGCAGCTGATGGTTCCCGCGAAGGGGGAGGAGCTGGACTTCGTGCCTCCTCCTCCGGTCCTGACCGAGCTGGAACTGGTGGACGCGATGCGCCCGCCGGAGATGGCCCCTCCCGAGCTGCCCCCGCGCTCCCCTCGCCCGGCCAAACTCAACCACCACACTCTGTCCCAGCACTCCTTCACCTACTCCCCCGTCCAGTCCGTGCGCTCGCCCTCCCCTCGCTCCGTACGCTCCCCCTCGCCCCGATCCATGTGCTCCCACTCCCCCCGGCCCATCCGCGCCCACTCCCCTCACCTCATACGCCGCGCCGAACAAGGCTACTGCCCCCTGCCCAGCTGCGACCAGGTACGTCCCGCCATCAGCTCGGCTTCTTACATCATTACCTATACAGTCTAATGCAGGGGTAGGCAACGTCAGGCCCGCGGGCCAAAACCGGCCCTCCAGTATAGAACCTCTGGCTCTTCAGATGGTTTTGAGGAATATTCTTACACTAATCAGAGATCGCATGCCTGTTATAGTTACACTAGAAATGTGAAAAATACTCTCAGTTCCTTTAAACTATTGGTCTTTTGACAATGAAGAAAATCGGCCTCAACTGAACAAACTTGCCAACCCCGGTCCAGTCCCGTCCAGTCCCGTCCAGTCCAGTCCCGGGACTAATGAGAGTGAACTGAAAATCTCAGCTGAGATTAAGGCCGTTCATACTAAAACTCAGGTGTGAGTTCGGTTGTGTGAGAGTAGCCGTTTATAGAGGGGAGGGGCTTAGCCAAGCTGAACTCCTCCCAGTGGTCTATATCTAGTCTGCGGGCTGAGCTGGAACTTTAGTGTCGCTGACGAAGCCTTTTGGATGAAGAGGCGAAACGTTCAACACTTCAACTCAAAAACCTTAATTGAATAACCAGTAAAGTAACTAAGTTACTTTGTAAAGGAGTAATCAGGAATCTGTAATCAGATTACTTTTTCAGGTAATGGTCATGACATTCGCGATATTGATAAAAGCATTGTCTGTGTTTACGTGAACCTGAAACATAAAGAGTCGGAAACAGCGAGAAAACGATTTCACTGAAAATCGAAATATCATTTCATTCTACAGATATATATAGTGTCGTTTGTTTAATGTTCGTGACTCAAACTTTCACCCACAAAGGTTTCCTTAGGGGGTGAGAGATGATTTATCACTTTAGAGAAGTGTCTCTTTAACCGTGTGTCTCTCTAACCGTGTGTCTCTTTAACCGTGTGTCTCTTTAACCGTGTGTCTCTTTAACCGTGTGTCTCTTTAACCGTGTGTCTCTCTAACCGTGTGTCTCTCTAACCGTGTGTCTCTGTGTCTCTGTGTCTCTTTAACCGTGTGTCTCTCTAACCGTGTGTCTCTGTGTCTCTGTGTCTCTCTAACCGTGTGTCTCTTTAACCGTGTGTCTCTCTAACCGTGTGTCTCTGTGTCTCTCTAACCGTGTGTCTCTCTAACCGTGTGTCTCTTTAACCGTGTGTCTCTGTGTCTCTCTAACCGTGTGTCTCTCTAACCGTGTGTCTCTCTAACCGTGTGTCTCTGTGTCTCTCTAACCGTGTGTCTCTCTAACCGTGTGTCTCTTTAACCGTGTGTCTCTCTAACCGTGTGTCTCTTTGTCTCTCTAACCGTGTGTCTCTTTGTCTCTCTAACCGTGTGTCTCTCTAACCGTGTGTCTCTTTAACCGTGTGTCTCTCTAACCGTGTGTCTCTCTAACCGTGTGTCTCTTTAACCGTGTGTCTCTTTAACCGTGTGTCTCTGTGTCTCTCTAACCGTGTGTCTCTCTAACCGTGTGTCTCTCTAACCGTGTGTCTCTGTGTCTCTCTAACCGTGTGTCTCTCTAACCGTGTGTCTCTTTAACCGTGTGTCTCTCTAACCGTGTGTCTCTCTAACCGTGTGTCTCTCTAACCGTGTGTCTCTGTGTCTCTCTAACCGTGTGTCTCTCTAACCGTGTGTCTCTCTAACCGTGTGTCTCTCTAACCGTGTCTCTCTAACCGTGTGTCTCTGTGTCTCTTTAACCGTGTGTCTCTGTGTCTCTTTAACCGTGTGTCTCTGTGTCTCTCTAACCGTGTGTCTCTCTAACCGTGTGTCTCTGTGTCTCTTTAACCGTGTGTCTCTGTGTCTCTTTAACCGTGTGTCTCTCTAACCGTGTGTCTCTGTGTCTCTCTAACCGTGTGTCTCTGTGTCTCTCTAACCGTGTGTCTCTCTGTCTCTTTAACCGTGTGTCTCTGTGTCTCTCTAACCGTGTGTCTCTTTAACCGTGTGTCTCTGTGTCTCTCTAACCGTGTGTCTCTTTAACCGTGTGTCTCTTTAACCGTGTGTCTCTGTGTCTCTCTAACCGTGTGTCTCTAACCGTGTGTCTCTCTGTCTCTTTAACCGTGTGTCTCTGTGTCTCTCTAACCGTGTGTCTCTTTAACCGTGTGTCTCTGTGTCTCTCTAACCGTGTGTCTCTCTAACCGTGTGTCTCTCTAACCGTGTGTCTCTCTAACCGTGTCTCTCTAACCGTGTGTCTCTTTGTCTCTCTAACCGTGTGTCTCTGTGTCTCTGTGTCTCTCTAACCGTGTGTCTCTCTAACCGTGTGTCTCTCTAACCGTGTGTCTCTGTGTCTCTTTAACCGTGTGTCTCTTTAACCGTGTGTCTCTGTGTCTCTTTAACCGTGTGTCTCTCTAACCGTGTGTCTCTGTGTCTCTCTAACCGTGTGTCTCTGTGTCTCTCTAACCGTGTGTCTCTCTGTCTCTTTAACCGTGTGTCTCTGTGTCTCTCTAACCGTGTGTCTCTTTAACCGTGTGTCTCTGTGTCTCTCTAACCGTGTGTCTCTTTAACCGTGTGTCTCTTTAACCGTGTGTCTCTGTGTCTCTCTAACCGTGTGTCTCTAACCGTGTGTCTCTCTGTCTCTTTAACCGTGTGTCTCTGTGTCTCTCTAACCGTGTGTCTCTTTAACCGTGTGTCTCTGTGTCTCTCTAACCGTGTGTCTCTTTAACCGTGTGTCTCTGTGTCTCTCTAACCGTGTGTCTCTTTAACCGTGTGTCTCTGTGTCTCTCTAACCGTGTGTCTCTTTAACCGTGTGTCTCTGTGTCTCTCTAACCGTGTGTCTCTCTAACCGTGTGTCTCTTTAACCGTGTGTCTCTGTGTCTCTCTAACCGTGTGTCTCTGTGTCTCTTTAACCGTGTGTCTCTCTAACCGTGTGTCTCTGTGTCTCTCTAACCGTGTGTCTCTCTGTCTCTTTAACCGTGTGTCTCTGTGTCTCTCTAACCGTGTGTCTCTTTAACCGTGTGTCTCTGTGTCTCTCTAACCGTGTGTCTCTCTGTCTCTCTAACCGTGTGTCTCTGTGTCTCTCTAACCGTGTGTCTCTGTGTCTCTTTAACCGTGTGTCTCTGTGTCTCTCTAACCGTGTGTCTCTTTAACCGTGTGTCTCTGTGTCTCTTTAACCGTGTGTCTCTGTGTCTCTCTAACCGTGTGTCTCTTTAACCGTGTGTCTCTGTGTCTCTCTAACCGTGTGTCTCTCTAACCGTGTGTCTCTTTAACCGTGTGTCTCTGTGTCTCTCTAACCGTGTGTCTCTCTGTCTCTGTCCCCCAGATCCTGGTGCGGCCGCGCTCCTTCAGAGGCGAGCGGGACCAGGAGCGCGAGCGTCTGAGGATAGAGAGCGAGACGGAGGACGAGGAGCGAGTGATGGACACTAGCGACGGAGACGAGAGCGACGACACGGCGTACGACCGCAGACACGACCTGCCCTGACCTCTGACCTCCGACCTCTGAACCCAGGGCTGCCAGGCATCATCAGTGCGACACGGCCATAACCCCCATAGGTTTCACACCGTCGTCCCTTAGAGCCGTAGAGCAGCTCTGGCGGCTCTGACATGGACACTTTTATGAGAACTTTAGAGTGTTAAAGGTGTAGCTTTATAGGTGAACATAAAGTCAGTGACCTTTCAGTGACCTTTCAGTGACCTCTCAGTGACCCCGTACTGTATGAGTGGTGAGCTTGGTTCCTTTTGCTTACAGTGGCCTCTATGGCGCTCCAGGACCAATTTGATTTGAGATTTACATGGACACAGATCCATCAGCAGTGAAAACCGACCAGAAACCCTCAAAACCCTAAAAACCATTGGTCCCACTGTCTCCCATTTTTGTCCCGTCAACGTAAACTCATAAACGTCTCATGTTTTAGTCAAAAATGTTTTTTTTAGTTCGTCATCGTTTTGTTATTGTCAATAAAAAAGGCAGCTGCCGGGTCACTGAAAGGTCAAATATGAACATACTTTTTACCCATTAAAAGTTGCATAATGTACCTTTAATGTGAACATCTCTTACATGGAAAAGACCGATCATCCGCTTAATAGGTTGCGTTCACGACCTTCTACCACGTCATGTGACTTGAGTTGGACCAGGAGCCGATACGACAAAGAAATCTGTAAAGGTTTTTCCTGATCATTGTCTCCACTCTCCGACGCCTCTTTGAGACAGTCATGTGACTTCAGTTCGTATTCGCTGAGAGAGAAGACGCTGCACTTGCTGCTGTTAAAGAGATATTAATCAGAAACCAAGTCCAAACTTCAGCATGTTGACGGTTACCGTAGTTACTAACTCCATGTAAACGACTCTGTGCATAACGCTGGAATCAGGCTAATGGACCAACAAGAGATTTCAGGCGTTTGTCTCGACACTTGTTACGTGAAGAATAAGATTAAACACATTAATGTGTCAGTGACGCTAACGAGACGCATGAGCCTTTCTTCAGTGGCAACAATAACACGGAAACGCTCTCGGCATTTTTACGATTTTACGATAAGGAGTCTTTTCAGAGCCACGTGTTATTTGTTTGTGTGGAGTTTGAAAGATAAATCGCCCGATAAGCACTTTAATAATCAGAAAGAAGAATAAACCAGTAGGTTAAAGAGTCATTCATAATTTAACACACACTGTTCTTACACCGAGATCCGCAAGAACAAAATCTCTTCAGTTACAAGACGTTTCCATGGTTACAAGGCAAAAATAACTTCATTTAGTTCTTGCAGCTCTCGGTGTAAGAACAAAGTTCTTGTTAATTTAGCAACAGCTTTAGGCATTAGCGCTAGCAGCAGAGCTAAAGTTAGCATTTGATCTGTTGTACAAAAACAAAAGAGAAGATGTTTACCTTTGCGTAGACTCCACCCGGGCTCTGCTTTAGAGATGAGGAGCGCCTCAGGAGCGCCTCAGGAGCACCTCAGGAGCGCCTCAGGAGCGCCTCAGGAGCGCCTCAGGAGCGCCTCAGGAGTTTTGTTTTGTGTTTGACGGTGAGAAGGTTGAACCAGGAAGAGATGTTGTATGTGAGGATGGATTCAATGAGTGAAGTGTACACCAAAGATTATTCATGCGCGCTGGGCCGGAACTGGAAATCCCTTCTCTGCTTGTGGCGCTACCGTTAGCTCGACTCTAACTCTGCTTGTGGCGCTACCGTTAGCTCGACTCTAACTCTGCTTGTAGCGCTACCGTTAGCTCGACTCTAACTCTGCTTGTGGCGCTACCGTTAGCTCGACTCTAACTCTGCTTGTGGCGCTACCGTTAGCTCGACTCTAACTCTGCTTGTGGCGCTACCGTTAGCTCGACTCTAACTCTGCTTGTGGCGCTACCGTTAGCTCGACTCTAACTCTGCTTGTGGCGCTACCGTTAGCTCGACTCTAACTCTGCTTGTGGCGCTACCGTTAGCTCGACTCTAACTCTGCTTGTGGCGCTACCGTTAGCTCGACTCTAACTCTGCTTGTGGCGCTACCGTTAGCTCGACTCTAACTCTACTTGTGGCGCTACCGTTAGCTCGACTCTAACTCTGCTTGTGGCGCTACCGTTAGCTCGACTCTAACTCTGCTTGTGGCGCTACCGTTAGGTCGAATCTAACTCTGCTTGTGGCGCTACCGTTAGCTCGACTCTAAACTCCGCTTGTGGCGCTACCGTTAGCTCGACTCTAAACTCTGCTTGTGGCGCTACCGTTAGCTCGACTCTAACGTTATGCACAGAGTCAGGTGGACATTTACAATGTTGTTACGTCAACGCAACCTATTCCATGGGGAAACCATGAGCCTGGCAGCCCTGACACTGCCCCCTGCAGCAGCGGAGGGGAAGAACAGGTGTTGCGTTCTGTGAGCGTGATCTGCATGTCCCGTTGTCAAGTTGCCCTAAAGCGTTTCTGCCCTCAGTCCACTGTCGCTTTAACTCGACTGTTCCTCCAGTCTTAAAGGGAAGAGCAGAAGTTCTTCCAAGTTTAGTGAATCAAAACTCAGGCTTTTGGGGAATGAAACCAGAGGCGTGCTGGGACCTCATTTATTCAAATGTAATCATTTAATGAATTTAAAGATTGAAACTGATCCATATGTCGACAGAGTTAGAGCTTAATTATTGTGCGTTGGCTTCATAAGCCAAAGTTTGTCGGATCAAACACAGTCAGTCTGAGCCGGACTCAAGTCCTCAGTTATGGAGCTGGAACTTATTATTTATCCACTTTTTCTACATTGAACGCTAATGCTTTCCCCGTCTGTAACACTTTATAATAACGACACCTTAATAAATGGTAAGTTAACACCTATAATCATGAACAGTTCATTAGTTAAGTGTGAATAAGACTTCAAATAAGGAAGAAATGTTGGGCAGAAAAGTTATTGTTATTTGAAATTTACTGACAAGAAGTTACTACGATAAATGTATTTTCAATACGTTTGTTAAGTGATGATGTCATCGCTCCACTTCCGGGTCCAATGGAGCTTTAGCTTTAAACGTTTTAAACATCTGATCACACACTCTGGATTTTCTTTAGTAAGGCTTTCCTCACATTAATTATCGTATTACACAACTTCACAGTGTAGGCTTATTTTAAATGGTGAGATATATTATTCTAAATAGGTATAAAAGCGTTTGGCCTTTTATCTGTTATTTGAGCAGGAGATTCAGATAAAATTGTGTTTTTTGCTGTTTGTCGATGGAACTCTCAACAGTTTGGACCTGGAAGGAGCTCATTAATGTAACAGACGTATTGACATGGTTGGCACGGCAACAGCTTAAAATTGTTTGCCTCTATCTATGCCATTTCCTGTCAGTGTCCAATAAGGAAGTGACACTATAAACGTCACAAAAATGGTCAAACGAGAGAAAACCGGGAACAATCTCTAGCAAAAAGAAAATAGTTGAATGCGTCGTACGCACTTTAAGGAATAGCACAACTGTGGGGTCTGTTATTATTACAGGGGGCGCTCTCCCGATGACCCAGCACGCCCCTGAAGAGTTCATCACTGTCCTGTCTGTCCTGTGAATGACCTTCAACACTTCCCCTCGTCTCCTCGTGAACCTTCTGTGACTTTTGGACTTCTCGAGATGTTTGTTAAATGTTGATGTCATTGGTTTATGCTGTAATGACGATGTATTAAAGTCTATATCGAAACGTCTCTGTCCCAAACGAACCTGTGGAAGTCGTAAATCAGGCGCTTGTCCCGAGTCGGCTCTGGAGGCCGTGCGTACATTGTAATAGAAGTCAAGAGATTTATTTGCCATAACGGCCGGAGCCTCGTGCGTTTCCTTCCGCGGCTTAACAACTGGCCATGCGCACATCTGGGGGGGGGGGGGGGATTTACCACCGATGAAACACGTCAGTCTCTGTGGAATAAAGACGAGATCAGTGAAAATCCCTCCAGACAACGATATTACTGGAGGGAAGAGACGCCCGGCCGCCGTGATGAGGCGAAGACGCGGCGCTTAATCCTCTCATCGCGCAGATGGAGCCGACACGTCAGCGCTTTCATGGCTCCAGACACTCTCAAACACACACTCTCAAACACACTCGCAAACACACTCTCAAACTCACACTCTCAAACACACTCGCAAACACACTCTCAAACTCACACTCTCAAACACACTCTCAAAGACACTCTCAAAAACACTCTCAAACACACTCTCAAACACACTCTCAAACACACTCTCAAACACACTCTCACACTCTCAAACACACTCTCAAAGACACTCTCAAACACACTCTCAAAGACACTCTCAAACACACTCTCAAAGACACTCAAACACACTCTCAAACACACTCTCAAAGACACTCTCAAACACACTCTCAAAGACACTCAAACACACTCTCAAAGACACTCTCAAACACACTCTCAAACTCACACTCTCAAACACACTCTCAAACACACTCTCAAACACACTCTCAAACACACTCTCAAACACACTCTCAAAGACACTCTCAAACACACTCTCAAAGACACTCTCAAACTCACACTCTCAAACACACTCGCAAACACACTCTCAAACTCACACTCTCAAACACACTCGCAAACACACTCTCAAACTCACACTCTCAAAGACACTCTCAAACACACTCGCAAACACACTCTCAAAGACACTCTCAAACACACTCTCAAACACACTCTCAAAGACACTCTCAAACACACTCTCAAAGACACTCTCAAACACACTCTCAAACTCACACTCTCAAACACACTCGCAAACACACTCTCAAACTCACACTCTCAAACACACTCTCAAACACACTCTCAAACACACTCTCAAACACACTCTCAAAGACACTCTCAAAGACACTCTCAAACACACTCTCAAACACACTCTCACACTCTCTAAGACACTCTCAAACACACTCTCAAACACACTCTCACAGACACTCTCAAACACACTCTCAAACACACTCTCACAGACACTCTCAAAGACACTCTCAAACACACTCTCAAACACACTCTCAAAGACACTCTCAAAGACACTCTCAAACACACTCTCAAACACACTCTCACACTCTCTAAGACACTCTCAAACACACTCTCAAACACACTCTCACAGACACTCTCAAACACACTCTCAAACACACTCTCACAGACACTCTCAAAGACACTCTCAAACACACTCTCAAACACACTCTCACAGACACTCTCAAACACACTCTCAAACACACTCTCAAACACACTCTCAAACACACTCTCACAGACACTCTCAAACACACTCTCAAACACACTCTCAAACACACTCTCAAACACACTCTCAAACACACTCTCAAACACACTCTCACAGACACTCTCAAACACACTCTCAAACACACTCTCAAACACACTCTCACAGACACTCTCAAAGACACTCTCAAACACACTCTCAAACACACTCTCACAGACACTCTCAAAGACACTCTCAAACACACTATCAAAGACACTCTCAAACACACTCTCAAACACACTCTCACACTCTCAAACACACTCTCAAACACACTCTCAAACACACTCTCAAACACACTCTCAAACACACTCTCACAGACACTCTCAAAGACACTCTCAAACACACTCTCACACTCTCAAACACACTCTCAAACACACTCTCAAACACACTCTCAAACACACTCTCAAACACAATCTCAAACACACTCTCACACTCTCAAACACACTCTCAAACACACTCTCACACTCTCTAAGACACTCTCAAACACACTCTCAAACACACTCTCACACTCTCAAACACACTCTCAAACACACTCTCAAACACACTCTCACACTCTCTAAGACACTCTCAAACACACTCTCACACTCTCAAACACACTCTCAAAGACACTCTCTAAGACACTCTCAAACACACTCTCAAACACACTCAAACACACTCTCAAACACACTCTCAAACACACTCTCACACTCTCAAAGACACTCTCAAAGACACTCTCAAACACACTCTCTAAGACACTCTCAAACACACTCTCAAACACACTCTCAAACACACTCTCAAACACACTCTCTAAGACACTCTCAAACACACTCTCAAACACACTCTCAAACACACTCTCACACTCTCAAACACACTCTCAAACACACTCTCAAACACACTCTCACACTCTCAAACACACTCTCAAACACACTCTCAAACACACTCTCACACTCTCAAACACACTCTCAGAGACACTCTCAAAGACACTCTCAAACACACTCTCAAACACACTCTCAAACACACTCTAAAACACACTCTCACACTCTCAAACACACTCTCAAAGACACTCTCAAACACACTCTCAAATACACTCTCAAACACACTCTCACACTCTCAAACACACTCTCAAAGACACTCTCACACTCTCAAACACACTCTCACACTCTCAAACACACTCTCAAACACACTCTCACACTCTCAAACACACTCTCAAACACACTCTCAAACACACTCTCAAACACACTCAAACACACTCTCAAACACACTCTCAAACACACTCTCACACTCTCAAACACACTCTCAAAGACACTCTCTAAGACACTCTCAAACACACTCTCAAACACACTCTCTAAGACACTCTCAAACACACTCTCTAAGACACTCTCTAAGACACTCTCACACTCTCTAAGACACTCTCAAACACACTCTCACACTCTCAAAGACACTCTCAAACACACTCTCAAAGACACTCTCAAACACACTCTCAAACACACTCTCACACTCTCTAAGACACTCTCAAATACACTCTCAAACACACTCTCAAACACACTCTCAAACACACTCTCAAACACACTCTCAAAGACACTCTCAAACACACTCTCAAACACACTCTCAAAGACACTCTCAAACACACTCTCACACTCTCAAACACACTCTCAAACACACTCTCACACTCTCTAAGACACTCTCAAACACACTCTCACACTCTCAAACACACTCTCAAACACACTCTCACACTCTCTAAGACACTCTCAAACACACTCTCAAACACACTCTCACACTCTCAAACACACTCTCACACTCTCAAACACACTCTCACACTCTCAAACACACTCTCACACTCTCAAACACACTCTCAAACACACTCTCAAACACACTCTCAAAGACACTCTCAAACACACTCAAACACACTCTCAAATACACTCTCAAACACACTCTCAAACACACTCTCAAACACACTCTCTAAGACACTCTCAAATACACTCTCAAACACACTCTCAAACACACTCTCAAACACACTCTCACACTCTCAAATACACTCTCAAACACACTCTCAAACACACTCTCACACTCTCAAACACACTCTCAAACACACTCTCAAACACACTCTCTAAGACACTCTCAAATACACTCTCAAACACACTCTCAAACACACTCTCAAACACACTCTCACACTCTCAAATACACTCTCAAATACACTCTCAAACACACTCTCAAACACACTCTCAAACACACTCTCACACTCTCAAACACACTCTCAAACACACTCTCAAACACACTCTCAAAGACACTCTCAAACACACTCAAACACACTCTCAAACACACTCTCAAACACACTCTCAAACACACTCTCAAACACACTCTCAAACACACTCTCAAACACACTCTCACACTCTCTAAGACACTCTCAAATACACTCTCAAACACACTCTCAAACACACTCTCACACTCTCAAAGACACTCTCAAACACACTCTCAAACACACACTCACACTCTCTAAGACACTCTCAAACACACTCTCAAACACACTCTCAAACACACTCTCAAAGACACACTCAAACACACTCTCAAACACACTCTCAAACACACTCTCAAACACACTCTCACACTCTCAAACACACTCTCAAAAACACACTCACACTCTCAAACACACTCTCAAATACACTCTCAAACACACTCTCAAAGACACTCTCAAATACACTCTCACACTCTCACACTCTCAAACACACTCTCACACTCTCAAACACACTCTCACACTCTCAAACACACTCTCAAAGACACTCTCAAATACACTCTCAAACACACTCTCAAAGACACTCTCAAATACACTCTCACACTCTCACACTCTCAAACACACTCTCACACTCTCAAACACACTCTCAAACACACTCTCAAACACACTCTCAAAGACACTCTCAAACACACTCTCAAAGACACTCTCAAACACACTCAAACACACTCTCAAATACACTCTCAAACACACTCTCAAACACACTCTCAAACACACTCTCACACTCTCAAACACACTCTCACACTCTCTAAGACACTCTCAAATACACTCTCAAACACACTCTCAAACACACTCTCAAACACACACTCACACTCTCAAACACACTCTCAAACACACTCTCAAACACACACTCACACTCTCAAAGACACTCTCAAACACACTCTCACACTCTCAAACACACTCTCACACTCTCTAAGACACTCTCAAAGACACTCTCAAACACACTCTCACACTCTCAAACACACTCTCACACTCTCTAAGACACTCTCAAAGACACTCTCAAACACACTCTTAAACACACTCTCACACTCTCAAACACACTCTCAAACACACACTCACACTCTCAAAGACACTCTCAAACACACTCTCAAACACACACTCACACTCTCAAAGACACTCTCAAACACACTCTCACACTCTCAAACACACTCTCACACTCTCTAAGACACTCTCAAAGACACTCTCAAACACACTCTCAAACACACACTCACACTCTCAAAGACACTCTCAAACACACTCTCACACTCTCAAACACACTCTCACACTCTCTAAGACACTCTCAAAGACACTCTCAAACACACTCTCACACTCTCAAACACACTCTCACACTCTCTAAGACACTCTCAAAGACACTCTCAAACACACTCTAAAATACACTCTCAAATACACTCTCAAACACACTCTAAAATACACTCTCAAACACACTCTCAAACACACTCTCAAACACACTCTCTAAGACACTCTCAAATACACTCTCACACTCTCACACTCTCAAACACACTCTCACACTCTCAAACACACTCTCAAACACACTCTCTAAGACACTCTCAAATACACTCTCAAACACACTCTCAAACACACTCTCACACTCTCAAACACACTCTCACACTCTCAAACACACTCTCAAACACACTCTCTAAGACACTCTCAAATACACTCTCACACTCTCACACTCTCAAACACACTCTCACACTCTCTAAGACACTCTCAAACACACTCTCACACTCTCACACTCTCAAACACACTCTCACACTCTCTAAGACACTCTCAAATACACTCTCACACTCTCACACTCTCAAACACACTCTCACACTCTCTAAGACACTCTCAAATACACTCTCACACTCTCACACTCTCAAACACACTCTCACACTCTCTAAGACACTCTCAAATACACTCTCACACTCTCACACTCTCAAACACACTCTCACACTCTCTAAGACACTCTCAAATACACTCTCAAACACACTCTCAAACACACTCTCACACTCTCAAACACACTCTCACACTCTCAAACACACTCTCAAACACACTCTCTAAGACACTCTCAAATACACTCTCACACTCTCACACTCTCAAACACACTCTCACACTCTCAAACACACTCTCACACTCTCTAAGACACTCTCAAATACACTCTCTAAGACACTCTCAAATACACTCTCTAAGACACTCTCAAAGACACTCTCAAAGACACTCTCAAACACACTCTCAAACACACTCTCAAACACACTCTCAAACACACTCTCAAAGACACTCTCAAACACACTCTCAAACACACTCTCAAACACACACTCAAACACACTCTCAAATACACTCTCTAAGACACTCTCAAATACACTCTCTAAGACACTCTCAAACACACTCTCACACTCTCTAAGACACTCTCAAATACACTCTCAAACACACTCTCAAACACACTCTCACACTCTCAAACACACTCTCACACTCTCTAAGACACTCTCAAACACACTCTCAAACACACTCTCAAACACACTCTCACACTCTCAAACACACTCTCACACTCTCAAACACACTCTCAAACACACTCTCTAAGACACTCTCAAATACACTCTCACACTCTCACACTCTCAAACACACTCTCAAACACACTCTCACACTCTCTAAGACACTCTCAAACACACTCTCAAACACACTCTCAAACACACTCTCAAACACACTCTCAAACACACTCTCAAAGACACTCTCAAAGACACTCTCAAACACACTCTCAAACACACACTCAAACACACTCTCAAAGACACTCTCAAACACACTCTCAAACACACTCTCAAACACACTCTCAAACACACACTCAAACACACTCTCAAAGACACTCTCAAATACACTCTCAAATACACTCTCTAAGACACTCTCAAAGACACTCTCAAAGACACTCTCAAACACACTCTCAAACACACACTCAAACACACTCTCAAAGACACTCTCAAACACACTCTCAAACACACTCTCAAACACACTCTCAAACACACACTCAAACACACACTCAAACACACTCTCAAATACACTCTCAAACACACTCTCAAACACACTCTCAAACACACTCTCAAAGACACTCTCAAAGACACTCTCAAACACACTCTCAAACACACACTCAAACACACTCTCAAAGACACTCTCAAACACACTCTCAAACACACTCTCAAACACACTCTCAAACACACTCTCAAACACACTCTCAAACACACTCTCAAACACACTCTCAAACACACACTCAAAGACACTCTCAAACACACACTCAAACACACTCTCTAAGACACTCTCAAAGACACTCTCAAAGACACTCTCAAACACACTCTCAAAGACACTCTCAAACACACTCTCAAACACACTCTCAAACACACTCTCTAAGACACTCTCAAAGACACTCTCAAAGACACTCTCAAACACACTCTCAAACACACTCTCAAACACACTCTCAAACACACTCTCAAACACACTCTCTAAGACACTCTCAAAGACACTCTCAAACACACTCTCATTCATCCAGGTCTATACCATGGTCTGGGTGAATACTCGATTCTGATTGGCTGGAGGGTGTCCATTAAAAACTGGGTCTTCACAAGGCAAGTAGACGCTCCATTGACTTGAATGGGATTTTCCAACGTTCTACCGGTCATTATTTTCTGATCGAGGACCTCTGAAAAAAATAATGATCGCTGCCAATGGCGACGGAGTTTGTGCTTGTCAGGTCCTTCATATCGCTCCAGTAGGAGAGACACTGTCTCTGTCCCCGTCCATTAGAGAGACGTTTGGGGAATCACTCGTGAAGTTAACGGGAGTTTGACTTTCAAATTACCCAGAGATTTACTACCATTCCTCCTCTCCAACCGCACCTTCAACTAAGTAGCTAGCAATAAATAGCTAGCCTAGCAGCTACTAGCCTAGCCACACTGCCTGGAATCAACAAACGTTGCCAAGCAACACGCAAACTTTTGTGAACTATTTGCCGGGGAAATCATTAAATAAACCTCAAGTCATTCAAGTGTGTCACAGTTGGCAAAAAAAAATAATCAAACCGGCCCCAATGAACAGTTTCAGTTTGTGGGTGCAGGCGGGATAATGCACGACGAGGTGTCCATTATCAGAAACACCTGGACAGGGCCGTTTCAAGATAGTTAGGGGCCCTAGGCAAAACCGCTAAGTGAGGCCCCAAGCCCTCCCTCGGGAAATTGTTTTCAATTCAGATATGATTCCTTGTATTCTGGTGCATTTTAAGAGTCATGAATTACTCTGTAGTGCTACACAAAGTGGCCACTAGAGTGTAGTAAAGGACTCTGTGTCTTCAATGGCATCGTTATTGTTGTCAACAAGGCAGAAATAAGGTAAAAACTTATAATTATTCATATTATTATCATTCTTAAGAACTCTTATTTGCAGAGTAGTGTTTTTTTCTTTAACTATACAATTTATGTAGAATTAAAAGAAAGGTATTAAAATGGTGTACAACACAAACTATTTTAAAAACATTGTACAACAAGGATTTTTGTTGTCAAGGAATAACCATCCAAAATTGAGAGGTTTAGCAACGCTTGCGGACTTTAGCACAAAAGCAGTGACCAACTCTTCCATGTTCTATAACCTCCTAATGTTTTGCTCTGTTGATATAAGGGCCAGTCCTGTCAGTCTTTCTGGGCTCATGGATAAGGAGGTCAGACTTTATCAGTTTCAAAGCTTCTCTCTGCAGAAGCTACAGTGACAGGAGGAAATAACTTCACGTCCCATAATGCCACAGACATCGGGGGCCCCTTTCAGCTGGGGGCCCCAGGCAGCTGCCTACCTCGCCTACCCTATTGCGACAGCTCTGCACCTGGACGACGTGGAGGCGTGAACCGTCCGACGCAAAGCAGAGTAATGGACACCTCGTCGTGCATTATCCCTTACCTATTGTACATGTTTTTAGTGGAAACCTACGCAGGCACGGGGAGAACATGCAAACTCCACACAGAAAGGCCCCGTCCAGGTGGGAATCGAAACCGGGACCTTCTAGCTGTAAAGCATGAGCTCTAACTGCTGTGCCACCGTACACAGAGCCTGTGATGACTGAGGATGTTCGTCAGAAATACAGAGTTACGGAGTAAACAGCGTTCTGAAGGAACTTTGTTTAAACGCTGTGACCCAGGTGACAGCGTACCTGGTGTCAGGGGCGGACTGGCCATGTGGCTAACCCAGTGGCCGCTGACTGCTCTGCTTTGTGACTACGACACTGGAGGCCGCCATTGCTCCACCTTTGCTGTAGTTCCTCCATATGGCCGCTATCCCCCCATTGGAATGCATTGGACTTTAGACACGTTAAAGACAACTTTAATGCCGGTGCCTAATGGTTTAGAAGTGGCTAGAGCTAGATATTCCTCCTGTGATTACGCTGGGTTAAAAACAATCTGGGGCACCGGGCTGGTTATCGTAGATACAAATTTTAGAAATCTTGCATAATTAATGAGGGCCTGACTTTGATTGACAGGCCGTTTACGTCGCTGCCTGGCCATGGGCGTGATTACAACAGAAATACACGCCCATTACACGCCCCGCGAGGGCCAAGCAGGGCGGGGTCTACAGTCAAGATCCCGCCCTTATGCCCTTTTTAGGAACATGAGAGGAGGAGCCTGTAAATCCGCCATGATTTCCCCCGCGAACGTGGTCATTTTGGTAAACGGGGAGGAGTGAGGAGGAGGAGTCTATTCTTTTTACAGTCTATGGGCTAACCTTACCCCCCGCCTTAACCGAGCTTTACTCAAATCTAAAAGCTTAAAAGAAAAACAGCAAAATAGTGATGAAAACGGTGCAGAAATGTGCCGGAAAAGCAACAAAACTGTGACAAAAAACATGGCGAAAACACGACAAAAAGCAGCGAAAGACCAACAAAAAACGACAAAAAAGAGATGAAAACACAACAACGTGACAAAAAGTTACATTCCCTTTTCAAGGTCTTAGCTTTCAAATACGTACACTGTTACGGGTGGTAAGAGGTTACGCTCATTTGGGCCAGTTCCGTTTTCAAGCCGTTTCCCGGTTTTGCACATCAGCGATAAAAACGTCAAGCCTGAAGCTTTATTGATTTCGTCGCAATTCTTAGGCTTTTTCCAAGAAGCTTTTACATTCGGGTAAAGCCGAACCGGAGAAAATGGCCTCGGTCCATGCGAGGGTTAAGAGCTTTATAAAGTCGTGCTGGTCTCCCTCGTGAGTGAGCGCGTGCACGGCTGTTCTGCTGTGTTTAGATTCTCCGCGGTCTCTCTGTCACTGAGCCGTAAATCTCCGAGCTCGAGCTCCCGCAGCTGTCTCTGACCCCGACGGAAAACAGAGCGCGGGAGGCCTCTGCTGGACACGGTGCGCACTGCAGCGGCCTGAGTCGAGCCGGTGTTCACTCACAAATATACCTTCGAGTGATAAAATGAGCACTTTATTAACAACATTAGATTCATAAGCAATAATATAATGTCTCTTTATACACCTATTAAAAACTTCCTACGTTCACTCTTCAAATATATAAATACTAACAAAAAAAAAAAGAAAAGCAGGAAGGTCTTGTATCTTTTATACACACAGACCTATGACTAGATTAGCTTTATTTAAATAATCTACAAATAGAAATACCAATGTTTCCCTGATACAGATGAGTACCACGTTAAGTCTGCTGCAGTGAACATTTTAAGACATTGATTTGTATAAATGTAAAACTCCACCCGTGTGAAGTTGGCCCCCCAGAGTGTCCGACTCAGTATTTTTTTTTTCTCATATTGATCGACTTCAATTTATTGGTTCGATTTCAGAATAGAATAAAATAAATTGACGCTTCAGAGACTTGGGTTGTTTTCGTTCAGGCTCCACTTAGATTGACCTGAAGTTTGGTTCCTTTGGGTCAAGTTAAGTTGGTCTAAACATTTTTATAATATAAAGTTGATCGGTCTGTCTCTCTTCTATTCACTTCCTGTCACGAGGTGAAGCCTTCCATTAAAGGAACAGGCCCCCCTTTTTTTTTTCACACACAGATCTGTTCCTACCTGAGCTTAGACGAGTCGCCGCGTACCCGTCTGGTCTCAACGCGTGCGCTCAGTCACGCAAAACGACCAAAGGTGTCGTTAGCATGTAGCCTCTCCCAGTATATTCCTATGGGGCCAAACGGGGGTGAAGTTAGAAGCGACCACGCCCTTCCACGTGTCCCCCTACTTAAATACAGTTACGTCGAACTGCTCCTATGGTGTTACTACGCCTCACAATATAGTTCCCCTTTTTATCCACTTAGAAAGCATTTAAATAGGAGAAACGTGGAAGAGCCTGGTCGCTTCTTCACCCCCGTTTGGCTCCATAGCGGAGAGGAGGCTAAATGCTAACGACATCTTTGGTGTTTTTTTCTCCAGTTCGACTTTACCCAAACTCCAAAACCTGACGATCACAGAGACCCGGGACCTTCACTGAGATTGAGGAGATATTTGCGTGAGTCGGACACTGCGAGGGGGTTAACTTCACACACTCCGTCCAGTCGTCGCCCGTCCACAGAAAACACAAAGATCTGCTCGGGTCTGAAGCGACGCTAAAAGCCGTTTATGGAATCACAGACTAGTTCAGCATATTCACGTTCACGACGATTCAGTTCCAGTTATAAAAGTTCGGTTCCGCGTCGTCAGTGTCGTCTTATTTCGAGGTGACATAGGCCGCCTACAAAATGGCCGCTCCATTTTCTAATGATTGCAAAGTTTCACACTAATCGTCCAGGAGCAAAAACATTAATGCAAATTCAGAGCAAGAAAAGCACGAAAACACATTAATAATAATAATAATAATAATAATAATAATACATCAAACTTATATAGCGCTTTTTTAAACACTCAAAGACGCTTTACGTGGGGAATAAACAAAACAAAAACGGGGTTTAAAGAAAAGCTAGTTTGAACAGGGGGGTTTTGAGTCCTGATTTACACACTACGCAAAACTATGACTATAAAATCCCGGGATATTGTGACCCCTTTATTAAAATGGAACCCCCCAATAATAATATTTTGCTCTTTTCAAAGGAATCTGTTACTGTAAATAAATAGCATTAAAAGCAACATCTGGCAATGACTGGACATTATAGCAAATAAATGCATTTTTCCTTTCAATATATCATTTTTTTCAAAGTTTTTTTTTTGGTGTGAAACCCCCAGTGGTGCCTTCGAGGGTCAAGGGGATGAATATGTTGTTTTAGACGAGCCTCCACTCGCTCTAACACACGGCATTATTATAAAAACAATACATTTAAAAAGTAACAAGTAGAAAATGTGCAATGTGTTGGCATGGCAACTTCACTGCCAGACGGATTAGGGCTGCGATTGTATATAGCTGCAGATAAACTTCTAGAACTGCTGTTAAACATCACGATGCTCATTTATTACAACTCAGCTTCATCAGCAACAAGATACAAGTCTGCGAGAGGCAAAGACACATTTGATGGCGTCGTCAGAAAGACATGGTTTTAATCTTCTCTCATAAACGTAACAAGCTGCAAAACTGCAATAATATGTGTGTCTGTGTAAGCTCTCAGTCGTACAGGAGTCGTCCATCTTCAATGAAGGTACTTGATTCATCTTCTGTACTCAGTAGTTGAAGTCTTCGAACGTTTCGCCTCTCATCCAGAAGGCTTCGTCAGCGACAAAGGTCCCGCTCTGGACGCAGCTGAATATATAGACCAACGGGGAGGAGTTAGGGTTGGTCTGGCTCCTCCCCTCTAATCACAGCTACTCTCACCTGTGGATAAACACCTTTGAAGTAGAGCGTCTCTAACGATCTGCTCACCTCAGTATCGTCCAGTCCTGTCCTATTCATAGATGATCACTACCCAGTATCTGTCCTAAATCTGAAAATATGTGTCTTTTTAACATAAAACTAGTGACTTTAAGTAATGCTAACCATGTGTGCTAACCGTCTGAAAGAAATGTAATGATCGCCTTTTGTCACTTTGTGCTTGAAACTAGACCGTTGTTGTAATTGTGCTTCTTTTCTGTTGCTGTACGAACACGTGAGTTACAGTTCTTTGTAAATAGTTTGTAGGTATGTAGCTTTATCAGAGTTGTTACGTAATCAGTATTGCTCCGTTCTGGGGTACGGTCGATGCTGCGGGTGTGAAGGGTCTATTTTGTTCCTTGTTGTTCCCAGAGCCGTGGGAAGACATTGTAGTTAGGGGGCGCTGAGGGACAACATTTTCCCCCAAAAACGCTTTTTCTGTGCATTTTTCCTATTTATTAATATTGCCTGCAGTTCGCAAATTATCCACCAGCGGGTGCTGCAGCGCCCTCAGCACCCTGGGTTCCCACGGCCTTGGTTGTTCCACTATGTTCTTGTGAAATGATGATTTTAATTGTATTGGTTTTGGGGGGCGGGGCTTATAAGCTTCGGCTCACTCCTTTTGAGCGTTTGCTGCTCAAATAAACAAAATAAACAAAACGCTGCTTCTTTTATGAAAACCCGCCTCATGTTTACATCAAAAACCCTGCGGTGAAGTCGTTACATTTAGAGGCAATCGGCTTTTTTTGACCCCGACCAGCTCCGTAAACAACCCGTCCCGCCCGTCGCAAAACCCTGTTACAAGTGTGAGGGTAGTTTGCAGTTTGCACAGGACACACGTGGACTTTGTTTTCAGACACAGGGAACAGAAGAACCTCAGCGCCGTGAGGTTAAGCACTCGCAGCAGCCCTAGGGAGGAAGGCGCCGCCCACAGGTGCCTCCAGAGCGGGTCACCTCGAAATAAGACACTTAGACACTGTAAATACCACGGCTCCCCGAGCTCGGGGCCGTCCCGCCTGCCCAAATGAGTTCCAAAGCAGTTCCGTGTGCCCCCTTCTGTCTGAAAGTGGTACATGCTAACTATCCGCTCGCTGTAGAGTCCCGGTGCAGGCCGTCCCGCCGGCGTCCCCTCACACCTGCGTCACCATGGGTTCGCTGCGGAGGAACTCGACTCCCACCTGCTCCGGCCCCTTCAGCCCGGACAGGATGGTCCCGTTCAGAGGGTGGCCGTTGTTGGGCTCGTACAGCGGCGCCAGGTCCTCCATGAACTCCCCCGGCCAGTCGTCCCCGCCGTCCTCCCCGTCCCCGTCCTCCGAGTCGCCGTCCTTCTCCCACAGCGACGAGGCCACGTGGTTGTACTGCGTGGTGTCGATGCACTCGTTGCCGCGGTGATAGAAGTAGCTGAAGTTGGACACGATGACGGGCACGGGCAGCGAGATGGTCAGCACCCCGGCGATGGCGCACATGGACCCCACCAGCTTCCCGCCCACCGTCTCCGGGTACATGTCCCCGTAGCCCACCGTCGTCATGGACACCACCGCCCACCAGAAGGCCTCGGGGATGCTGGTGAAGAGCGTGTCGGGCCGGTCCACCTCGGCGAAGTACACGGCGCTGGAGAAGAGGATGACGCCGATGAAGAGGAAGAAGATGAGCAGGGCCAGCTCCCGCAGGCTGGCCTTGAGCGTCTGCCCGAGGATCTGCAGGCCCTTGGAGTGGCGCGACAGCTTGAAGATGCGGAAGACCCTGACCAGGCGGATCACGCGGATGAGGGCGAGCGACACCGACGGCTGCGTGTCCTTGTCCTTGCCCAGCTCCGTGCCCAGCGTGACGAAGTAGGGGATGATGGCGAACAGGTCGATGATGTTCATGACGTCCTTGCAGAAGAGCACCTTGCTGGGCGCGCAGAAGAAGCGCACCAGCAGCTCGCAGGAGAACCAGCAGATGCAGATGGTCTCCACGATGAAGAAGGGGTCCTGGAACGGCGTGTAGCGCGGCGGGAGGGTCAGTGTCTCGTTGGCGATGGACGGGTGGGCGATCACCGTGGCCCGCTGTGGAAGGAGAGCGAGAGAAGGGAGTGAGTTTAATCTTAGGGCGGATCCACTCGGATGGGCAACGGTTTGGACACACTTTATTTCAAGACCATTTCCATTGTAGGTTCTCACTGAAGGTATTACTTTATGAACGAACACTTGGAATTATGTTTAACCTCTTACCACCCGCCTTCACCAACATCTACTCAGGATATAAATGAAAGACAACAGATGGACAGTGGCATTGTTATGTCCTCGTAATCATTGTTCAAGAAGAAAACAGTAAAAACACGGCCCCAGAGACGCACCTTTATGTGAAGAAACCAGTGAGTCAGTGTTTAAGACGGGGTGCGTACCTATGTTCCCCGGGTACTATGTTCCCCGGGTACTATGTTCCACGGGTCCTATGTTCCACGGGTCATATGTTCCCCGGGTACTATGTTCCCCGGGTCCTATGTTCCCCGGGTACTATGTTCCCCGGGTCCTATGTTCCCCGGGTCCTATGTTCCCCGGGTACTATGTTCCCCGGGTCCTATGTTCCCCGGGTCCTATGTTCCCCGGGTACTATGTTCCCCGGATACTATGTTCCCCGGATACTATGTTCCCCGGGTCCTATGTTCCCCGGGTCCTATGTTCCCCGGGTCCTATGTTCCCCGGGTCCTATGTTCCCCGGGTCCTATGTTCCCCGGGTCCTATGTTCCCCGGGTCCTATGTTCCCCGGGTCCTATGTTCCCCGGGTACTATGTTCGCCGGGTGCGATGTTTTTTTTCCGTAGGTGAGCTGGTACTTCACCCAATCACAAGTCATGAGAGTGAAATGTCATACATAAATCAATCAGCTTAACCCTGACCCTGCCCGAGCCACTAACCTTAAGGATAGTGGGCTGGTGCCTAATCTTAATCAATAGAAGTGGGGGAACATAGGTACTGGGGAACATAGGTACCGGGGAACATAGGGCTGACCCCTTTAAGACGTTAGCATTCTACTGGTTAGCATTTAGCTTCAACAGCGCAGCTCTGACCTCTCCAAGAGAAAGCCCTGAACCACAAACATCTAGCCTGGGACAGAGGTCAGAGCTGAGCTGTTACTGTAGTATTTCCTCAGTGCTCATAGATCTGAGCCACACGTGTGTTTATCGTGTTGAAGCCAATGACAGTCGATGGACAGTTGCTAACCGGTAGCATGCTAACGTCTTGAGCAGCTGAAACACTGACTCGGACTGAGACTCTGCTGACATGACAAACTGTAAAAGGGGAAAGGTTTTCTGTTTCCTCTTTGATGAGTTCATTTAGTCTGAGGAGTGAAGCAGATCTTTAGTAAATCCTGCTGTAGCTCCACAGACTGAGAGCTGTTGGTTATGTCTCATAAAGCTGCGTCTCTGGGGCCGAGTTCCAACAGTTTTCTTCTTGAGCAATGATTACGAGTTCTTACAAATGCCACCGTCAATCATCCCGAGTAGAGATATTGTTACATGTTGTAGTACTGCATAGTTCTACTTCGGGATTCAAAATGGCGGCCGGAACTATGCATGATGTCATTGGAAACGCATGTGGCCAGTGTCACACCTCATTTGAAAGCTAAGACCTATAAAACCGATATAAATGGATCTTTTTCCTCACTTTGTTGCCGTGTTGTCGTCGTCACTTTTCGATCTCAATTGTGTCACTTTTTTGTTACATTTTGGCTGCTTTTTTGTTGAGTTGTTGAGTCTTTTTTTCCCCGTTGCTCTTTGATCCATGTCTTTCCTCCTAAGCGATTCCAAGCACCCCCTGCCAACTGCTCAAGCACCCCCAGGGGTAATGATGCAACTTAAATGCTGAAGGAAGTTCATGAGGGCATTGGATGTTAACCCCTTAACTGCCGTCTCCCCTGATCAGGGGGTTAGCGTTAGTTAAACCTAATCAAGATATAATTAGGGTTAAGAACGTCAAATGTAACGTAAGCTGTGTTTCACTCACACAGATCTCACACATATTTTTAGAAACTAGAAGGTCTTGGCTTTCAAATGAGGTATCACACTGGCATATAGACTGCAAGCTCTCCAGTCAATACGCTTTGAGACTTGGATGTAAATAACCCTTAACCCTAACCCTGGGGTGGCAGTTAAGTGGTTAATGAAAGATGAGCAGGGAAGAGGGTTAGAGGCACCAGGCGCTTGTTGCAGTGACACCGGGGGTCACTCTCTTCTGCACTCACACCGTCGGTGCCTCTATCTCTTATGGTCCTGAAATTAGAATCAAAAGTCTGCGACATAAAATACGTGTCCACATTGTCTGCGATGTTCCTCAGCTCCACCGAGGCCGAGGAAGTTCTGGAGGTTCTGCCTGAGCTCTTTCTAGTGCAGAAAACAGGAAGTCTCTATCCCTTTCTGTTCTAGGGATATTGGCCTTTTTATCACTGGTTTGTAAAACACCCAAATATCAATTGACCTCTAGTTGAAATAGATTCTTCAAAACAGTCTCTCCGGTGACATAGGGCAGTTGTTTTAGTCCCCCGGGGTGAAGGGTGTGTGTGCTCCTCTTTCTAAACTTTCATCACATAAACTCAATATCGTCCTAAACGCGACTTATTTGATGTGACCTGGTATGAATGTGAACCACAGTGTGTGAACTGGAGTGACTCTGGGGGGCGGGGGGGAGGAGTGTTGAAACCCACGAATGTGCCGTCATCCACAGCCCCGCCGGTCCCGGTCGGAAACGCTAGCCCCCGGGTATTTGGCTCTATGGCGACAGCGTAAACACGGGGGTGTAGAGTACGCCGTGACGGGGAAACCGATGCCCGGAGTGAGAAGTTTGTCCTCTGCACATTCGGCCCGCGTGTCCAGCGCTTGCAGAGTGAGAGAGCCCTGATACGGTGGTAATGCCCCCTGTGTGCTGACCCCGCACATGTATCCACGTGCGTTTATACCGTCTATATCAGAGCTGATCCACTTCATGAGGCGTTGAGTTACCAACGTTTGGGACTCAGTTTTAGTCCAGTTTTAGTTTCAGGACTAACCCAACACCTGAACGCAGTTGTACAACGGCAAATAAAGCACTTGCTCACTAACCCGTCCATCCAAACGTCTGCCACGTGTCGGGATTTGGACGATTACTATTGCGATTTCCCGGTGGGCGTGATTGACCGGCAGCTCTTCTTCAATCATCCAATCACAGTCCCAGCTCAAGCCGCACCTTCATAACAGCCAATCACCACATGGTCTCTTTCTTAAGCTCTGTGGTCAAGCACTCGCCGTCTCCCAGCTGTGCTACAACCCACCTCCACCCCTTCCGCCGCCTGGCCTCTCCCCGGCTCTGCTCGTCGACTTCTACCACCAACAATGTCTCCGGGGGAAGACTCTGGCAGTCATTCAGCATCGCCGCGTTTCTCATATCGTTAATTCAATCTCCCGCCGGAGTCTGAGCCCAAATCATGATTCACGTCCAATAAAACTCTCTTAAAGGAACAGGCCACCGTTTCTCCGCACTGAGACATGTTCTTACCTGAGCTTAGACGAGTTGATGTGTACATGTCTGGTCTTTGTGCGTGCGCTCAGTCACGCAAAAAGACCAAAGATGTTGTTGTCATTTGGCCTCTCTCAGCATCTTCCAATAGCTCCAAACGGGGGTGAAGTTAGAAGCGATCAAGCTCTTCCACGGGCACAAAGACCAGACAGGTGAGCATCAACTCGTCTACGCTCAGGTAAGAACATGTCTCAGTATCTCGCCTGTTCCTTTAACGCCACTCTGTTGAGTTATAGAAACACTGAATATGACACAGGAACAAGCGGCAAGAAGCTTTTTCAAAAACGTCCTTTTTCACGAGGAACGCTTCCAAAGCTGTTCCTTGCTCCAGTTTTAGGGATTTTATATTTTCCAAATGATTTAAAACAGACGAAAGAGCAGGTGAAAACTGTGGTTGCCATCTTTAATATTTCTGGAAGAGTGCAGTGACAGCTTCCCTCTCTTGGCCCGTGATTGGACCGATATCGGTAAAATCGGAAATTGTTTTTAATTGTTTTTAATTGTTTTTATCATCAACTTATTGTCTTTGATACTGTCTGTCCTGTCCATTGTGACTGTGATGGTGAACCAAAGACAGACGGGTCCGGTGTCTGGCTGACCTGGCAACCCCGACACTATACAAATGTACAAATCAAGCACTGCTTTTGACTTAAAGTGCATACGACAGGTTTTAATGCTTTTGAAAATATGACTTATTTAGATGAATAACGTCTGTTGCATATTTATCATTTTATTTCAGTGAAGCAGTAATTTTAATGAAGAAATGTTGGGCAGAAAAGTTATTTTTATTAGACTTTTTAACCTGCTGACAGGAAGTGACAAAGATTCAGATAAAGTTCCAGCACAAATTTTCCATTGACTTAACATGGTTGGCACGGCAACAGTTTAAAATGCTTGTCCTCTATCTATGTCACTTCCTGTCAGTGTAAAACTATAAACGTCACAAAACGCCAAACCAAAGAAGCTGGGGACAATCTTTAACAGAATCTTGAATATAAGTGTCTAATGTGTCATATGCACTTTAACATATTTCATAAAAGGGTTGAACGCATGGATACATTGATGAAGTATCGAAGGCGAACTGCGATGTCTTTTTGTCCCAGCGCTGGTGTTTAATGCATGAGTCCTGCGTGTTCATTAACCTGCACTGTCCTGACCCGATACATGAATAAATATGTGAGATTTCCTTCGCCCCGGTCACGTCTGGTGTGTGAGTCCCGCTCCGGTGATGGTTCAACCGGCCGCCGTAACTGAAGCTTCAGAGACGACTCCGATGGAAATGTTTATGACATGTGTTTTCCAGCCGCGGCGAGTGAGAGGGACGGCTCTACGCTCAGGCCTGGGGCGAGGAGGCAGCGTGGACTAAACCCGGACTAAAGCAGGCCTTAAACTGGGTCCAAACCCGGGCGGACTTGAACCTGTGTCTGTGTGTGACGCCTCTCGTTCCATTTCCGCCGCGCTCATCAGAAAGAGGCTGTTTTTTCCGCTGCGTGACTCGGAGTTTATTAATACGCCGCTGGTTTATGTGGCAATGGCTCCCGGGTCTGTCCGGGGGCTATTCTTAGTCCTTCAGATCTGTATGCAGTAAAACTAGACCGGCCCATCACCCTACGGTGCCTCTGAGCTTTCCCTGCACCCTTCACCTACTGTCCCTCGCTCTGAGACATGTCCCTCACTCTGAGACACGTCCCACAAACATAAACAGACAGGTTCTGTCTGTGTTGCTAAATAAAATGAGACTGAATTAAACCTGGAGGACTATATTTCCTCCTGTAGTCAACAATCTCTCGAGACATTTATATAAATACCCTTCCCCTCAGGCTGCAGTTATTTCAGACGTCCCAGGACTTGTCCTTCCACGAGGTTCTGGGGAACAGTCCAGAGTCAAAGAGGTGCCGCTGTCTGACGGACAAACACCCATCACCCATGTTCCCCAACATGTATGAACCAATCCCCCATGTTCCCCAACATGTATGAACCAATCCCCCATGTTCCCCAACATGTATGAACCAATCCCCCATGTTCTTCAACATGTATGAACCAATCCCCCATGTTCCCCAACATGTATGAACCAATCCCCCATGTTCCCCAACATGTATGAACCAATCCCCCATGTTCTTCAACATGTATGAACCAATCCCCCATGTTCCTCAACATGTATGAACCAATCCCCCATGTTCCTCAACATGTATGAACCAATCCCCCATGTTCCTCAACATGTATGAACCAATCCCCCATGTTCCTCATAATGTATGAACCAATTCCCCATGTTCCTCAACATGTATGAACCAATCCCCCATGTTCCCCAACATGTATGAACCAATCCCCCATGTTCCCCAACATGTATGAACCAATCCCCCATGTTCCCCAACATGTATGAACCAATCCCCCATGTTCCTCAACATGTATGAACCAATTCCCCATGTTCCTCATAATGTATGAACCAATTCCCCATGTTCCTCAACATGTATGAACCAATCCCCCATGTTCCCCAACATGTATGAACCAATCCCCCATGTTCCCCAACATGTATGAACCAATCCCCCATGTTCCCCAACATGTATGAACCAATCCCCCATGTTCCTCAACATGTATGAACCAATCCCCCATGTTCCTCAACATGTATGAACCAATCCTCCATGTTCCCCAACATGTATGAACCAATCCCCCATGTTCCTCAACATGTATGAACCAATCCCCCATGTTCCCCAACATGTATGAATCAATCCTCCATGTTCCCCAACATGTATGAACTAATCCCCCATGTTCCTCAACATGTATGAACCAATCCCCCATGTTCCCCAACATGTATGAACCAATCCCCCATGTTCCTCAACATGTATGAACCAATCCCCCATGTTCCCCAACATGTATGAACCAATCCCCCATGTTCCCCAACATGTATGAACCAATCCCCCATGTTCCTCAACATGTATGAACCAATCCCCCATGTTCCTCAACATGTATGAACCAATCCCCCATGTTCCTCAACATGTATGAACCAATCCCCCATGTTCCCCAACATGTATGAACCAATCCCCCATGTTCCTCAACATGTATGAACCAATCCGCCATGTTCTTCAACATGTATGAACCAATCCCCCATGTTCCTCAACATGTATGAACCAATCCCCCATGTTCCTCAACATGTATGAACCAATCCCCCATGTTCCTCAACATGTATGAACCAATCCCCCATGTTCCTCAACATGTATGAACCAATCCCCCATGTTCCCCAACATGTATGAACCAATCCCCCATGTTCCTCAACATCTATGAACAAGTCCCCCATGTTCCTCAACATG
Source organism: Proterorhinus semilunaris (assembly GCA_021464625.1). Lineage (NCBI taxonomy): Eukaryota > Metazoa > Chordata > Actinopteri > Gobiiformes > Gobiidae > Proterorhinus > Proterorhinus semilunaris. Next base: position 3,704,906 of record CM038352.1, read on the forward strand.
TATGAACCAATCCCCCATGTTCCCCAACATGTATGAACCAATCCCCCATGTTCCCCAACATGTATGAACCAATCCCCCATGTTCCCCAACATGTATGAACCAATCCCCCATGTTCCTCAACATCTATGAACAAGTCCCCCATGTTCCTCAACATGTATGAACCAATCCCCCATGTTCCCCAACATGTATGAACCAATCCCCCATGTTCCTACAACAAACAGGAAGTGGAGTTAACCAATCGGTGAAGCTGTTGCAGGTTATTAGCGGTTCCACACCGTTGCTGTGTTTTGGATCATTTAAAACTCTCCCGTCTGTGGATTTTTATTTTCATGGACCATGGAAGCCGTCACCGCAGCGCACTCGACCAAAACATTCAAGATGGCGGCCAAGATGGCGGCTCTTTTGTCTGTTTTACATCATTTGAAAACATAAAATCCCTAAAACTGGAGCAAGAAGCAGCGTTTGAAGCGTTTGAAGCGTCTGAAGCGTCTGAAGCGTCTGAAGCGTTTGAAGCGTTTGAAGCGTTTGAAGCGTCTGAAGCGTTTGAAGCGTCTGAAGCGTTTGAAGCGTTTGAAGCGTTTGAAGCGTTTGAAGCGTCTGAAGCGTCTGAAGCGTCTGAAGCGTCTGAAGCGTTTGAAGCTTTTGACGCGTTTGACGCGTTTGAAGCGTCTGAAGCTTTTGACGCGTTTGACGCGTCTGAAGCGTTTGAAGCGTCTGAAGCTTCTGAAGCGTTTGAAGCGTCTGAAGCGTCTGAAGCGTCTGAAGCGTTTGAAGCGTTTGAAGCGTTTGAAGCGTTTGAAGCGTTTGAAGCGTCTGAAGCGTTTGAAGCGTTTGAAGCGTTTGAAGCGTCTGAAGCTTCTGAAGCGTTTGAAGCGTTTGAAGCGTTTGACGCGTTTGACGCGTTTGAAGCGTCTGAAGCGTTTGAAGCGTCTGAAACGTCTGAAGCGTCTGAAGCGTCTGAAGCGTCTGAAGCGTCTGAAGCGTTTGAAGCGTCTGAAGCGTCTGAAGCTTTTGAAGCTTTTGAAGCGTTTGAAGCATCTGAAGCTTCTGAAGCTTTTGAAGCTTTTGAAGCTTTTGAAGCTTCTGAAGCGTTTGAAGCGTTTGAAGCGTCTGAAGCGTCTGAAGCTTTTGAAACGTCTGAAGCGTCTGAAGCGTTTGAAGCGTCTGAAGCGTCTGAAGCTTTTGAAGCGTCTGAAGCGTCTGAAGCTTTTGAAGCTTTTGAAGCGTCTGAAGCGTTTGAAGCGTTTGAAGCGTCTGAAGCGTCTGAAGCTTTTGAAACGTCTGAAGCGTCTGAAGCGTTTGAAGCGTTTGAAGCGTCTGAAGCGTCTGAAGCGTCTGAAGCGTCTGAAGCTTTTGAAGCGTTTGAAGCGTCTGAAGCGTCTGAAGCTTTTGAAGCTTTTGAAGCTTTTGAAGCGTTTGAAGCGTCTGAAGCTTCTGAAGTGTCTGAAGTGTCTGAAACGTCTGAAGCGTCTGAAGTGTCTGAAGCGTCTGAAGCTTTTGAAGCTTTTGAAGCGTTTGAAGCGTCTGAAGCTTCTGAAGCGTCTGAAGCTTTTGAAGCTTTTGAAGCGTCTGAAGCTTTTGACGCGTTTGAAGCGTTTGAAGCGTTTGAAGCGTCTGAAGCGTCTGAAGCTTTTGAAGCGTCTGAAGCTTTTGAAGCGTTTGAAGCGTCTGAAGCGTTTGAAGCGTTTGAAGCGTTTGAAGCGTCTGAAGCTTTTGAAGCGTTTGAAGCGTCTGAAGCGTCTGAAGCTTTTGAAGCGTCTGAAGCGTCTGAAGCTTTTGAAGCGTCTGAAGCTTTTGAAGCGTTTGAAGCGTCTGAAGCGTCTGAAGCTTTTGAAGCGTCTGAAGCGTCTGAAGCTTTTGAAGCGTCTGAAGCGTCTGAAGCTTTTGAAGCGTCTGAAGCGTCTGAAGCGTTTGAAGCGTCTGAAGCGTCTGAAGCGTCTGAAGCGTTTGAAGCGTCTGAAGCGTCTGAAGCGTCTGAAGCGTCTGAAGCGTTTGAAGCGTTTGACGCGTCTGAAGCGTCTGAAGCGTCTGAAGCGTCTGAAGCGTCTGAAGCGTTTGAAGCTTTTGAAGCTTTTGAAGCGTTTGAAGCGTCTGAAGCGTTTGAAGCGTTTGAAGCGTCTGAAGCTTTTGAAGCTTTTGAAGCGTTTGAAGCGTCTGAAGCGTCTGAAGCGTCTGAAGCGTCTGAAGCTTTTGAAGCGTTTGAAGCGTCTGAAGCGTCTGAAGCGTCTGAAGCGTCTGAAGCGTCTGAAGCTTTTGAAGCGTTTGAAGCTTTTGAAGCGTCTGAAGCGTCTGAAGCTTTTGAAGCTTTTGAAGCGTCTGAAGCGTCTGAAGCTTTTGAAGCGTCTGAAGCGTTTGAAGCGTCTGAAGCGTCTGAAGCGTTTGAAGCGTTTGAAGCGTCTGAAGCGTCTGAAGCGTCTGAAGCGTCTGAAGCGTCTGAAGCGTTTGAAGCGTCTGAAGCGTTTGAAGCGTCTGAAGCGTTTGAATCTAAAATCCAAAAGCTTCTTGAAGAGTGAGAAGAAAACGCAACAAAAACACAAGACAAAAGTGACAAAAACGTGACAAAAAAGCAACAGAAAAAGCATTGGAAAAAACCCACAAAAACACGACTATGAAGAGACGAAAACGCTTCAAAAGTGTGACATAAGGCTGTAAACTCTGCAGTCGAAAAGCTCTTAGATTTGGGTAAAGCTGAACAGGAGCAAATGCGCTCGGTTAAGGCGGGGGTTAAGAGGTGTGTACTGTCCCTGTCCAATAAAGTACAAAATAATGAAATCCCCGTGTGTAAAAAGTGCAGAGCAGTAACACTCTGGACTTGCTAGGCGAGCAGATTACACTTTACACGACGACCCGGTAACTACTAAGTAATTACCTAGTAATAACGGTAGTAATTACAGTGGTAATAACTAGTAACAAATATCAATAAAAGTGGTAGTTCTTGGGTAATTATAGTAGTAGTTAATCGTAACTCTGCTCAATAACACTGACAATGTAAGACTTACTGATGAGCATGTGTAGCTATGGATACCAAACATATACCACATTAATAACCCAATAGTTATTAGTACTGTTATTATTAAGCAATTACTTAGCAGTTATTGGGCAGAGCTATTTCAACTACCATAGAACTACAACCTTGAATTTATATTTATTACTAGTAATTACTAGATTATTACTTAGTGTTATTGGGCTGAGTTACTATTAACAACTACTTTAATTACACAAGAACTACCACTTTTATTGATATTTGTTACTAGTTATTACCACTGTAACTACTATGTAATTACCTAGTAGTTACCGGGTTGTCATGTAAAGTGTTACTGATTTTGTGTAATGTTTTTGAAATATCCTCGACTCAAACAACCCAGACCAGTCGCTGACTTTGAAACCTCCTCCCTTTGTGTCTTTAAGTTCCGGAGGCAGAACGTGACTTGAGGAGTTTGGTGATTAGAGTCTTCATCAGCTCTTCTCTCTTTCTAAGAATGGACTTATGGAACCAAAGTGCCTTGCCCAGGGGCACACTGCCAGCCCGTGTTTGCCTGGGGCCTGTTGCTGGGTAAGCACGTCGTAATGTTTTGGGAACGATACAAGCCCGTCCCGTCGGGTTTATGTGTCCCGTAAACAGCCGTCTTCAGTTCTACCGTTTCCTCGCGCCTCGTGCACTTTCCCACCGGGTTTAACTGTTCCTGGATCAGATTTAACGAGTCCTGTCCAAAATACTCCCCATAAACCGGGACGGTCTCTCATGGGACCGTCCCAGGAGAGAAGGTCCCGAGAAGAACTACCCGCGAGAATCACCTCAATCAAACTGAGAATCACAATCTTGTTCGGACACTTTCCTCCCACTTTATTTGGGGAAATCTCTGACAGTTTAACCTCTTAACCCCCGCCTGACCCGAGCGCATTGTCTCCAGTTTGGCTTTACTCAAAACTCAAGTGTCTTGAAAAAAAACGCAAAAAAGACGGAAAGAGTGACACAAACTCCACAAAAAAGAAGCAAAAATGTGACAACAAAAGTGAGGAAAAAGAGTTTTCTAGGTCTAGATCTTAGCTTTCAAATTTGCTGTTTCTCTGGCCTATAGCCTGTAAACTGGGCTCAGTTAAACCTCTTAACCTCCACCTTAACCAAGTGCATTTTCAGATTTACCTAAACGTAACGCCTCATGTGCAAGCTAAGACCTACAAAACTGATCTTAACTTTTTTGTTTTTTTCTTGCTTTTTAGTCAATTTTTTGTTGAATTTTTTGCACTTTTTTGTCGTGTTTTTGTTGCTATTTCGTCACATCGACTCCCCGACTCCCCCTGCAGGTGGATCACTGACTTCCTGACGGACCGGAGACAGCACGTGCGGCTGGGGAAGATCGTCTCGGACACTCGGACTACAAACACTGGCTCTCCTCAGGGCTGTGTACTTTCCCCCTGGCTCTTCTCCCTGTACACAAACTGCTGCACCTCCAGTCACCAGTCCGTTAAACTGATCAAGTTTGCGGACGACACCACCCTCACCGGGCTCATCTCGGACGGTGATGAGTCCGCCTACAGGAGAGAGGTGGAACGGCGGGCGTCCTGGAGCTGAACGCCCAGAGGACAGTGGAGATGACGATTGGACCGAGAAAAAATCCTACTTTGTGAACCTGTTCTCAAACAATGGCAATAAAAAGTATTCTGATTCTGATGGCTATGCTTAGAGCAGGGGTAGGCAACGTCAGGCCCAGGGGCCAAATCTGGCCCTCTAGCACAAAACATCTAGCCGCCAAGATGATTTTGAGAAATATCATTATTATTCAAAATAGAGATCAAATACCTAGTAGTTGTTTTGGCGAGTTAGGATGTAGTCGGGCTTTTGACTGAAATCATTGAGATATTGATTATTGTCTATTCACTTGTTCTGGTATGTTTGTGACTCGTTTCAATGCATTTAGTCTTTATGTCAAGTAATTTGATCTGTCAATGGGGAAAGAACATTGGTCTTGTCCCATTGGCAGTTCTACTTTCTTATTTCAAGGGAGATTTACCATAGAACTTGTCAGAAATGTCAGAAAATGTTTTGTTGTGTATTTTTTTAATCTGTCATATTTAATGTAATGTATTGGCGTTTGCAGAAAATGTTTTTTTATTTACTTTGGGCGGCAATGGTGAGGTTCAGCCCTTGGTGTTTTGCCGATAAGAATCGGCCCTCCACAACGCAAACAGGCCTATCCCTGGCTTAGAGCCTATAGGCCTCGTTTGAAAGCTAAGCCTTGTAGTTTCTGAAAATATGTCTCTTAACAACAAACGTGATAACAACAAAACATAGACAAAAAAAAAAACCATGACAAAAAGGGACAAAAATACAATAAAAACATTATTATGGGTTTTTCTAAGGCTGATGCCGATATGTACGGTCGATATTTTTGGCCGATTTTTGGAAATGTCTGGTCTATAATCAGCCGATATTATTAAATACCCAAATATTGGCCGGTCAAAAACGTGACATTTGTAGGTCTTAGCTTTCAAATGAGGTGTTACATTTGGGTAAAGCTGAACTGGAGCTCGGTTAAGGTGGAGGTTAAGTAGAGTTTTTGTGGATCTGTCCTTAATTTGAGTCGTGTTAATATCGAGAACTTTTTACTTTTCTATAGCTCAGGGGCGTCAAACTCATTTTGGGTCGTGGGACGTATTCAGTTTCCACGGCGGGTCGCGGGCCACATGTAACGTAACATTTACAAGCAATTAATAATAATAATAAGGAGCTGTGATTTTAGAATTGTGCTGGTTTGGTCAAAAGCCCGACTGGACTGAACCCTCATAAATAATAAATACAGCTATTGTAGTAAGCTGCTATTGAAGTCCTCGGGCAGACTGACCATTTACCACGTGGCTGTAATGTGTTGTTTATACCCTGAACTCTTATTGTGTCAATGCCCTCTGCTGGACACGTGTGGTATGGGATGTCATATCGCTAAGCATTATGGGATTAGCAGCAATTGTAAACTAATGGAGATTTTAAAAGTTAAAATCCATTCGTTTTAAATCCATTCGTTTTAAATCATGGATTTTATTTAAAACTAATGTTTTAATGTGTTGTTCACATTAAAACACTTGGACACCAGTGTGTCAGATGCTTTTACCAGCAGTAACTCAGCAGCTAACGGAGTTCTTCCATGGCTTTTTTCTCCACTTTTTATACTGTTGTTAGCTAATGTTAGTCAATGTTAGTATGCTAACAGCTGCAAAGATGGCGGATCACCATGGTAACTGTGGAATTTCCCGAACTCTATTATAGCCTCCATTCACCCTCCCCGTGCTTTGTTTGTGACTCTTGGAGGAACAGTCCCGGTGTGGACGGGCCTCACCTCTCGCATCTCCTTGTCGTGCCTGAACACGGGCAGCGTCTCCAGGCAGAAGATGAGGATGGACACCACGATGACCATGACGCTGATGATGGCGATGATGCGGGCGGCGCTGGACGACTCCGGGTACTCAAACAGCATCCACAGGCGGCGCTGCAGCTCGGTTGTCGGCATCGCCCGCTCCTCCTCCTTCGGGAAGCCCTCGTCCTCCTTGAACCGGTCCACGATGTCCTCGGCGAGCTCGTAGAAGCGCAGCTCCTCCATGAAGACGTCGAGCGGCACGTTGGCGGGCCGCCGCAGCCTCCCGCCCGACTGGTAGAAGTACAGGATGGCGTCGAAGCAGGCGCGGCTGCGGTCCAGGAACAGCTCGTTGCGCAGCGGGTCGAAGTAGCGCAGGCGCCGCTTGGGGTCGCCCAGCAGGGAGTCGGGGAACTGCGCCAGCGTGCGCAGCTGCGTCTCGTAGCGCATGCCCGACACGTTGATGGCGAGGCGCTCGGTGAGGGCCCAGCCGCTCTTCCATTGACAGCGGCGTTTGCGAGGCTCCCGCTCGCTGATGTCCTTTTCCAGTTTGTTGTTTTTGTCTTTGGTTTGCTTGCACTCGTCTCCGTCCTCTTTCTCCATCGTCCCCGGCGACGCGCTCAGCATCGGTGCCTAGACGTTTCCCGCGGCGCTGAAAGGAACGAAGCAATTTCACTTCAGAGATATCGGGAAACTTTGCACAAGTGAGGAACAATGTAGAGAACGCCGGTCATTATCGGGAAAATAAGGTACTTTCCCGATAATGACCGGCGTTCTCTACATTATCTAATATTATACGGCTGTTCACACACAAATAAACTTCATACACCTTTATGGGCCGGAAGGTTTATTTCATGATTTCCGCAGAAAATAGTTCCCAAATTTAACGTTTATTGTGATTCCAGGCAGTGTGGCTAGGCTAGGGTGACCAGACGTCCCAGTTTACCCGGGACGGTCCCGGTGTTGAGTCCTCTGTCCCATGTCCCCACACATTCCTCCAAAACCATTCATTTGTCCCAGTTCTACACCGGATCTGTCCCAAGTGTCCCAGTTTTTGGCCAATATGACCCACAAAGTAACAAACTTTGCTTGAAAATTCTTTGGGCCGTGCAAATGTCCATGACCAGGTAGAAACCAATCAAAACATATATAGTCTATCATGGTAACGCTGACTGGTGCCCGGTGTGAGATAGTAACATGCAGATTTACCATTTAGCTTAGGGAAAACAGTCAATAAATGGCTTCCTGGTTGACCGTGCAACTAAATCCCAAATAGTGTCCCAGTTTTTTAGTCAGAAAATCTGGTCACCCAAGGCTAGGCTAGCAGCAGCACGGCTAGCTACTTATTGCTAGCCGTGCTACTTAGTTGAAGGTGCAGTTGGAGAGGAGGAATGGTGGGGAATCTCTGGGTGAGCTTAAAGTCGAACTCCCGTTAACTTCACGAGCGATTCCCCAAACTTCCCTCCCAGGGAGAAGAGCTCGTGTCCGCTTAGGGTGACCAGATTTTCCAGCAAAAAAACTGGGACAATATTCGGGAAAAAGCCGCAGAGGTTCCAAATCTTTACCCACGATCAGAGCCGTTGCAATAGGGTAGGCAAGGTAGGCAGCTGCCTAGGGCCCCCAATGTCTGTGGCATTATGGGACGTGAAGTTCTTTCCTTCTGTCACTGTAGCTTCTGCAGAGAGAAGCTTTGAAACTGATAAAGTCTTACCTCCTTATCCATGAGCCCAGAAAGACTGACAGGACTGGCCCTTATATCAACAGAGCAAAACATTAGGAGGTTTTAGAACATGGAAGAGTTGGTGACTGCTTTTGTGCTAAAGTCCGCAAGCGTTGCTAAATCTCTGAATTTTGGATGGTTATTCCTTGACAACAAAAATCCTTGTTGTACAATGTTCTTAAAATAGTTTGTGTTGTTCACCATTTTAATAGCTTTCTTTTAATTCTACATAAATTGTATAGTTAAAAAAAAAACACTACTCTGCAAATAAGAGAAGACGGTTCTAAAGAATGATAATAATATGAATAATTATAAGTTTTTACCTTATTTCTGCCCTGTTGACAAAAATAACGATGCCATTGAAGACACAGAGTCCTTTACTACACTCTAGTGGCCACTTTGTGTAGCACTACAGAGTAATTCATGACTCTTAAAATGCACCAAAATACAAGGAATCCCATCTGAATTTAAAACTATTTCCTAAGGGAGGACTTGGGGCCTCACTTCGCTGTTTTGCCCAGGGCCCCCAATTATCTTGAAACGGCCCTGCCCACGATGAATGGTAAACCTGTCAAAGACTTATGACACGCACCAATCCGCATCCTGAATTGAGATTTTGAATTGGTTTACACTGGGTAAGTGGCCCACGGTGTCCCGTAGTCCCATGGGCCAAACACAAACATTATCAAGTGTAGCCTCTGCTATTTCGGGGACTGCATTGGTACATTGGCCAGAACCGGGACAACTGGGACAGATTACAAGTACAACTGGGACAAATCAATGGGTTTGGAGAAATGTATTGGGACGTGGGACAAAGGACTAAAAACTGGGACTGTCCCGGGTAAACTGGGACATCTGGTCACCCTATGTCCACTACTACTACTACTGGAGTGATATGAAAGACCTGTATTACAAGCACGAACCTGTTGCCATCTGATAGATACAAAATAATGACCGGTAGAACGTTGGTAAATTCCATTCAAGTCAACGGAGCGTTCGACTTGTATGATATAATCGGCTTCGATAACCGTGGCGATGTGCGCTTATTTAACGATAGCAACGGTCACCAGAGCGTCCGTCCATCGTAACTGTAGGACTCCACACTGCACGACTTTAAAGCTGTGGAATTCATTACTCACTGCGCTGAAGACTAAATTATATCTGAGCTGCAAATGTTCACATCTCGGGTTAAGTCTTGGCCGGGGACGAACCAGTGCTGTCCCCATTTGTAAATAGCACTGGGTCCGTGTGAACCGGAGAGCGTGTCGTGGACTGTGTTCAGTCACGGGTGATCTAACGCGTTACTCTTTCAGATTAAAGTCACTTCTCCGCGTCCGCGCGAGTTCGTATTCTGTCATGAGACCGAGCGACTCCGGGACCAGGCGACTCTTGACTTAAACTTAAGACGACGGTAGAGGAGAGGGATGGAAATACGTCACTTTCTGAATCTAAAATGCACTTCGATAACGCGAGAACCATTCGCATAAAGAGGCCACACGGGGATGAAGGGAACTTATAAAGTAGCTTGTAATCTAACTAAAGTTACTTTTCAAAGGAGTACTGAGGCTGGTTGTATGCGTGTGAATGTTTGTGTTTTAATATTGTTGTCGGGAGGCGGCAAACCTGAACGTGCAGAGGAGGTCAGTAATAAAGTACATTTACTACAGTACTGCACTTAAAGGGACAGGCCACCGTTCTTCCACACTGAGATCTGTTTTTACCTGAGCTAAGACGAGTTGATGCTAACCCGTCCGGTCTTTGTGTTGTTAGCATTAGCCTCTCCCAGCGTATTCCTACGGCTCCTCTTCCACGAGCACAAAGACCAGACAGGTCAACTCGTCTAAGCTCAGGTGAGAACATTTTCTCAGTGTGGAAGAACGGTGGCCTGTCCCTTTAAGTAGCTTCTGAGGATCTGTACTTTTGGAGTATTTGTGTTGAGAACACGTTACTTCTACTTCGCTACATTTCAATAAAGGTTTAAATCCAATCACTTCCAAACCAATACAACAGTTTTGGAAAAAAATCAAAAAATCTAAAATCTCAAAATTTGTGGATCGTCCCGGTCCTGACAGAGATGAACCTGCCCCCCCTCACCTTTATGGGCTGTGCAGAACGTTGTGATTTGCCTCCGGGGCCAGATTAAAACTCCTGTAGCGCCTCAGCTTAAAACCCTCTTAACCTTCACCGAAACCCCCCCCCCTTTTACTCACGTTCAGACGGAGACACCGGGACGTCTCTCACCTCACGTGTCCTCGCCCGTCCCTTCACTCCGGCGCTGTCCCGTCCGCGTCCATGTCCTCGCCACAGTCCTCTCTCTCTCTCTCTCTCTTTGGGACAGACCTTCCCTCCTCGGGCCGAGCTCACACTGTCCCCCTCTCCCCGGGTCGCAGTGTCACCCGACTCACCCACCTCCGCGCTCCTCCTCCTCCTCCTCCCCCCGCCAGGGCCGAGCGCGGGCCCGTCCCAAGCGGAGGCGCGCGGACTCCCCCGACGGGACATCTGGGAAGCGTCCAGACCAAAACCTCCGACCAGACCTCTGCCACCGGAGCAGTAACCGTGGAGACGCTTTACCCCAATCGAAAAGTTTCTTGAAAAAAAAAAAAAAAAAGAGTCAAAACAGCGGCGACGAAAACGTGACAGGAAAGATACAAACACAAGAAATCGGAAGGGAAAAAAATCGGAAATCGAAATCGACTAAATCTCGACCAAAATTAAAGTGCATTTTCGACAAAAGACTAAAACTAAATAAAAATATGTTGTCAAAATTAACACGGGTAAAAAGTAACAAAAACGTTTCTAAAAAATTATACCTCTCATTCTTCTGGCTTTTAGCAAATAGAAATAGTTTCTTTAAAATTCTAATTGTCCTAAAAGTTGTTTACCCTGCAGAGACTCTTAAAGGGACAGGCCTCTTAAAGGGACAGGCCTCTTAAAGGGACAGGCCTCCGTTCTTCCACACTGAGATCTGTTCTTACCTGAGCTTAGACGAGATGACGCGTACCTGTCTGGTCTTTGTGCGTGCGCTCAGTCACACAAAAAGACCAAAGATGTTGTTAGCATGTAGCCTCTCCCAGTGTATTCCTATGGCTCCAAACGGGGGTGAAGTCGGAAGCTCTTCCACGGACACGAAGACCAGACGGGTGCGAATCACCTCGTCTGAGCTCCGGCCTGTCCCTTTAATCTCTGTTGAAATGTTGTGTTGTTAAACTGACAGCAGTTTCTCTCAAGGGAAAACGGAACTCTCTGAGACAAAACAATAACAGATGGGAGAAAACAGCAGGTGTGGGAGACGCAGATTATTTTTTCAGGCTGCATAACTTTATAGTACAGCGTCGTCGATCAATATAAAAATGTGCCTAATAATGAGAAGATTATAATGAAGAATAAGCCGTGAGTAATTCCTGATGGAGAACTGTAATTCTGTGCGGCTCCTGTGAGAGGTGTGGGGTCCGCAGGTTGTGAAACCCTCTCCTCGGCGCTAATGCTGGGAGGTCAGCCGCTGCCTCCGCCGCTCCACCTCGCTCTCACGCTCCGCAGTCCGGCCGAGGGTGGGGGGGGGGGGAATGCTGGCAGGCGGAAATTCAATCTTCAAAGCCACACTGCCTTTAACCCCCACCCTCGCCACGTCCCCCACCCTCGCCACGTCCCGCCCCCTGGGCCTTGAGCGACCTCCTGGCACGGCGCCCTCACTGTCAGCTTTATTTGTTTACAGGGTTTACTATTTTGACGTGGTTTTCAAGAAGCTTTTAGATTTGGGTAAAGCCGAACTGGAGTGAAGGCAGACAGAATGACAAAACAACACAAAATACAGTAGACAGACAGCGTAGCACTTCAGCACAAGGCATTCCAAAAAGAAAAAAAAGAAATAAATAGCTCTTTAACTTATTATAGAAAAAACAATTATTAAGGATGCCCTCCCGCTTGTCCATCCGAAGCGATCTCACGAAGCAAAGCAAACTTTTATTATTTCAGGCCGGATTATTTTCACGTGTCATGGCTCAGGCAGAAGACAGAAAAACAAACAGTGCTGTTTTATAGTATTTATGTTATATATATATATTTTTATTTTTTTTATTTTTTGTTTTTGTTACTTTGTTTTATTTTTTAACCCCTGGCATTTGTAACGCTATTATTACTGTTCAATAAAAAAAAAAAAAAAAAAAGAGAAAGGTTTCCTTGCGCAGGTGTGAGGGCTGGCCAGCAGGGGGCAGGTGTGAAACAGAGACCTCTCCTCAATCGAGCCGTACTTGGAATCATTTGTATTTTTTAAGACTGTTCAGGAAACGGGAAATATTCAGCATCGTTTTTTGATGAATAAATAAATAAAATAAACATAGACATTTTTTTAAAGGCAACACATAATCGTTTGAACAACCGTGATTTAAATTATGACTGAAATAAACGTGATTATTATTTTCCCAATAATCGAGCGGCACTATTTCCTACCACTAAAAATATGTACAATAGGTTCTCCTCTGGGGCCAGGACTCCCCTGCAAAAGAGATGCTTGATCTCAGTGGGATTTTCCTGGTCAAATAAACAAAGACAAAAACACAACTAAAGAGTGATGAAAGAGGCAACAAGAAAATGACGAAACACGACAAAAATGTGACAAAAAAGCTGCGACACAAAAGGTCTTAGCTTTCAAATGAGGCGTTATGGCCTTTAGGCTGTGAGCTCCAGTCGAGTGGCTTTTAGATTTGGGTGAAGTTGAACTGGAGAAAATGCGCTCTTAACCTCTTGTTGACCCAGCACATATTCTCCAGTTCAGCTTTACCCAAACCTAAAAGCTTCTTTACCGGAGCTCACCGCCTAAAGGCCATAGCGCCTCATTTGAAAGCTTTGAAAGCGTTTTTGGCGTGTTTTTCATCGTATCGTTGTTGCTTTTTCGTCACTCTTTAGTCTTGTGTTTTTTTAATTGTGTCACTGTTGCTTTTCCCCAGCACGTTTTTGCTTTTAGATTTGGGTAAAGCCAATCTGGCGAAAATGTGCTCGGTTCATGTGGGGGGTAAGAGGTTAAAGCTATGTAAAAAAAAAAAAAATCTAAATAAAAGACAAGTCAGGTTTAAAAAAAACAAAAAAAAACACGAGCTGCTCCACTGGGGGTCGCTGTTGTCCCAGAGCTGCTCCACTGGGGGTCGCTGTTGTCCCAGAGCTGCTCCACTGGGGGTCGCTGTTGTCCCAGAGCTTCTCCACTGGGGGTCGCTGTTGTCCCAGAGCTGCTCCACTGGGGGTCGCTGTTGTCCCAGAGCTTCTCCACTGGGGGTCGCTGTTGTCCCGGAGCTGCTCCACTGGGGGTCGCTGTTGTCCCATCTGTGGATAAGCCTTTGCTCTAATGTTTTTTTATTCCTGGCTCTGGCGGTTTCAGCTCCGTTTGAACTTTATTCCACTTGTGAGAGTGGCATGAACATAAATCTGCGCGCGGGAGAGTTTCCGCGGTGAGATCTGGCAACCCGCGGGTCTATAGAGCGCTTCCGCGGTGCTTCTTCCCGGTCTGACAGCCGCTGCTCGGTGCGCCTGTGCCGGCCGTGTGTCTCCGCTGCGATGGCCCCTCGGTACCGGGACAAGGTGGTGGTCGTGACCGGAGGGTCGAAGGGCATCGGCCGCGGGATCGTCTCCGTGTTCGGTACGAAACTCACCGCTTTATCCGCTCGAACGGTCATCCCGGAGAGTGGGGTAAAGACACAAAAAACAATAATGTTACTACACTGTGCTATTTACAGACACTGTGGGATGTTATGTCATTGTTTGCATCTTCACAAATCGTCTTTATGCATTTATGTTTTTACTCACGCAGCGTTTTCTTTAGGGCCGTTTTTCCTGATGGGAAACATTAAAGTGCGTGAGATTTGAGGATTTTATTAAGTGTCAGTCTCAGCTTTAACTCGGGCGGTTCTGAGCTCGCTCCTGGGGTAAAGTGAGCCACGCGTTTAACCCCTTAACCCCCACCTGAGCCGAACATTTTCTCCCCTTCGGCAAAAAACTAACTAAAAAAACAGCATCAAATTAGCAATAAAAAAGATCTGTTCTTACCTGGGCTTAGACGAGTTGATGCATACCTGTCTGGTCTTTACGCGTGCGCTCAGTCACGCTAAAAGACCAAAGATGTCGTTAGCATTTAGCCTCTCCTCCTCTCCTCTATGGGGCCAAACGGGGGTGAAGTTAGAGGAGACCGAGCTCTTCCACGTTCCCCTGTTTAAATACGGTTACGTGATCCAAGTCTAGTCACGCAAAATTAAACATGTGGATTTTCTAAGCGGGATAAAAGGGGAACTATATTGTGAGGCGTAATAACACCTTAGGAGCAGTTCGACTTTAAGTGCATATTTCAGTAAAACGGTGGCCTATTCTGCCTCGACTGTTGAGCTCTGTAAGAAATATAAGACAAATTAGACCCAAAATACAATTTCTTTTTAGTTCAAAATAAACCCCCAAAATAAAAACAATAACATTTTAATTTAACAATCAAAACAAACAAAACACAACAGCCGTTTCATTTCTTGTACAATGTCTAGTACAGAGCGAGTAACAAATGATGATCAATAATATATTTCTTACAAATTGTTACCAATGCCAAACATTAAAAAACTAGAATCACTAGTGTAACATTAAGTCACTATTGTAATGTTATAAAGGCTCGTTACTATGCAGCAGTTTATATTATAATTTTTTTGTTCATGTATAATGTATTATGAAAGCCCTACATAGGGTAATGCATTAAAAAGCATTAATACTTATTATACTCTGAGATCTTGCTACTTCCCAGCCGTCATCACCATCCTCAATATAATTTTAATTTGAGTTTAATTAATTATTATTTTTATTTATTTAGTTATTTATTTATTTGAGTTATGTGTGAAGTATGATGTAGCCCTGCACAGTGCGGTGCATTTAAAAGCCAGAGTGTAGAGCAGGACAGTTGAAGAGGGCAGTAGCTCCCCACCAACAAACCCCCACACAGCTGCCCTCACAGCTGATTTTATAGATGATGTTCCTATGCTGAGTGGTGCATTAACAGGCAAGGTTTAGAGCCCGTTGGGAGGATTCCTCTCAACAGATCCACAACCTGCCAACCCTAATTCTCCATTTGTAAATTTGAGCGATAGAATGACAACCGTTCCAAGCAGCAACACTCTTCCTTGATTATAGAGGAAACAATACACATAATCGATCCCACTGCTCCCCCTAGTGGCCGGTAGTTGTTCAGTATCTTGGGATCTTCTTTAGAAGAGGCTTAATGACCGCGGTTTTCAAAGCCTTTGGAAATGCTCAACGTCTCAAATGAGATGTTGACTAACTGAACAAGCTGGTCGGCACAGACTTCAGAAATCTAGTGTGCATGAACTCAGACCGGAGACGACCTCTTCCATTGTTTTGTCAGTAACGGGTGTGAAATGTGTCGGCTCGAGGTGAAATACTAAAGATCTGTTTGTAAACTCTGTTTAGTGGAGAACGGGGCCAAAGTGGTTTTCTGCGCCCGAGGAGGTGAGTAACAGGTTCATTGTGTTTGGTTCACGGCTTTGGTCACACCTTTGGTCACACCTTTGTCACAGCTGCGGCGGGCGAGGCTCTGGAGGCGGAGCTTAATCCGAAAGGACCAGGATGTTGTCGGTTCATCTCCTGCGACATGAGCAAAGAGGAGGATATTCAGGTGAATCCATAAACACGTCCACTGTCGGGCTGAGCGCTTAACCTTCATCACGTCGATGTCCATGTTCGAGCTGCAAAATGTCTCATCACTTTCTCGCCGTTTTTTTGTCGTCTTTTGTCACGTTTTAGTTGTTTTTTTTTAGGTTTTTGTCACGTTTTTGTTGCTTTTTTTTGTTTGTCACATTTTTGTTTATTTTTTTTATTTTTTTGTCGTCTTTTGTCACGTTTTCGTTGCTTTTTTTTGTTTTTGTTGCTTTTTTGTAGTCTTTTGTCACGTTTTTGTTGTTTTTTTTTAGTTTTTTGTCACGTTTTTGTTGGTTTTTTTTGTTTTTGTCATGTTTTTGTAGTTTTTTGTCATGTTTTTGTTGCTTTTTTGTAGTTTTTTGTCACGTTTTTGTTGCTTTTTTTAGTTTTTTGTCGTCTTTTGTCACGTTTTTTTTTAGTTTTTTGACATCTTTTGTCACATTTTTGTTGCTTTTTTTAGTTTTTTGACATCTTTTGTCAAGTTTTTTTGCTTTTTTGTAGTTTTTTGTCGTCTTTTGTCACATTTTTTTTAGTTTTTTGTCGTCTTTTGTCACATTTTTGTTGCTTTTTTTAGTTTTTTGTCGTCTTTTGTCACATTTTTGTTGCTTTTTTGTAGTTTTTTGTCGTCTTTTGTCACGTTTTTGTTGCTTTTTTGTAGTTTTTTGTCGTCTTTTGTCACGTTTTTGTTGCTTTTTTGTAGTTTTTTTCCGTCTTTTGTCACGTTTTTGTTGCTTTTTTGTAGTTTTTTGTCGTCTTTTGTCACATTTTTGTTGCTTTTTGTAGTTTTTTGTCACGTTTTTGTTGCTTTATTTTAGTTTTTTGTCACGTTTTTGTTGCTTTATTTTAGTTTTTTGTCACGTTTTTGTTGCTTTTTTGTAGTTTTTTGTCGTCTTTTGTCACGTTTTTGTTGCTTTTTGTAGTTTTTTGTCACGTTTTTGTTGCTTTATTTTAGTTTTTTGTCACGTTTTTGTTGCTTTATTTTAGTTTTTTGTCACGTTTTTGTTGCTTTTTTGTAGTTTTTTGTCGTCTTTTGTCACGTTTTTGTTGTTTTTTCGTCATCGTTTACATCATTTCTGTTGCTATTCTAGATTTGGGTAATGTGCGACGCGGCTGTTAGCGCTCGTGCGTCACAGCTAGCGTGTTCTGTGTCTGTGTAGGTTTCCTCCGGTATCCCTTACCACCAAAAACATGTACAACAGGTGAATCCTCTAGCTCCACATCTGGAGAGGACACGTTAACCTTCATAAACTTAACCTTCAATGCAGAACGGGAGGAAATGTGCTTGGTTCCGGTCGGGGGTTAAGACGTACTTCCTGTTTATAATATTGCATCGTTTTATTTTGAAAGAACCAATTCCGGGTCCGAAATGACTTAACAGCAGCACAAAAAAAGGACAATGAAAAGGAAAAGTTACAACAGAGCTCAATAAAAACTGGCGTCTGCGGTTAATCAGTCTGGGCTTGGTTGTTTTCGGGGATTAAAGTCCGGTGTTTTTGCAGAGGCTGATCACGTTCACTGTGGAGCAGTTTGGACACGTCGACTGCCTGGTCAACAACGCGGGCCGGCGTGAGTAACGGGATGCCACGGTCTGCATCTGCACAGCACATGACTCTGATCATAAAGGTTAAACATTAAAGGGCAGTAGAGCGGGTCGCCTTGTGACCGGGGGCTCGGTTCCTTGCTACAAAGCGCTTTGAATCAGAATCAGAATAGGTTTTATTGCCATGGTTTGAGAACAGGTTCACAAACTAGGAATTTTTATTGATGCGGACGTGCGACATAAAACATATAACACAGAATTTAGATTAAAAAAATTGCTGTAAAACTTTAAACGAGGCTTTAGGGGGCATGCATAAGGAATATTAATAAATAAGATACAAAATAAAAGTAAAATAACAATTGACTTAGAACAACAGTGGGATTATATTTACAGATGTGTATGAGTATAAAGTAAAGTGATAAAGTGACTGCAGTGGGTCTAAGTGTGGAAACACACAGAGCAGATACATCCATGAGTTTGTGACTGAGCTACAGAGACTTGTTTTTGTTCATGAGTCTGATGGCGGCGGGGAAAAACTGTTCAAGTGGCGGGAGGTCTGGGTCTGGATAGACCGTAGCCTCCTGCCTGAGGGGAGAGGGGTGAATAGTCCATGTCCGGGGTGAGAAGGGTCAGCTGTGATCCGACCCACACGCCTCCGGGTCCTGGAGGTGAACAGGTCCTGGAGAGATGGGAGCTCACAGCCAATCACCTTCTCTGCAGCAGCACAATGCGCTGCAGTCGGTGCTTGTCCCGTTCTGTAGCGCCGGGGAACCACACGGTGATGGAGGAGGTGAGGATGGACCACACGGTGATGGAGGAGGTGAGGATGGACCACACGGTGATGGAGGAGGTGAGGATGGACCACACGGTGATGGAGGAGGTGAGGATGGACCACACGGTGATGTGGTTCCCCTGCTGGTGCAGTGTAGAACTGCACCAGCATCCTGGTCGGCAGCTTAAGTTTCCTCAGCTGCCGCAGGAAGAACATCCTCTGCTGGGCCTTCTTGATGAGGGAGCAGATGGTCGGCTCCCATCTGAGGTCCTGGGTGATGGTGGTGCCCAGGAAACGGAAGGAGTCCACGATGGAGATGGGGGTGGGAGAGTCTGTCAGGGTGAGGGGGGACGGTGGGGCTGTGTCTTTCCCAAAGTCCACGATCATCTCCACTGTCTTGAGTGCCTAAAGCAGGTACGATGATCTCACAATGGAGTAATTCACTTGTTACATTCAGGGTGTGCAGGATAGACAGGAAATGTGCAAACAATTAAATGGTAAATAAATGGTAAAAAGGTCAAAACTTATATAGCGCTTTTCTACCTTTTATCAGGCCCAAAGCGCTATGTATAAAATGCAGATAATACTGTAGATTAATGCAAAATCAGAGTAGCCTATTTACAGTATGTTTTTTTGTTTACCGTTTTTTCCCCCCCAAACTAAACTGCACACATTGCTAAAGACGGCATCATGTCAGAGAAGGGGGTGTGGCCTCGCCGAGGGGGAAGGACGTCTTTTTAACCATTTTCTGGCGGAATATAAACTTATTTGTCACACACAAATAAAGTCAAGTCTAAATCGGGTCCATGAGGTTTATTCACAGCACATTGTTCAGTAGAAGCGAGAAAAAAAACGGCAGTCGTAGCTAGAGCTAGCATGATGCTAACAAGAAGCATTCTCTGTTATTTATGTTTTTATGGGCTGTTGAACCACGTAGCTCCTCCCCATGTCTTTGTATCTTTATTCAGTAGAAAACTAAATCAATAATTCAGCTTTTGTTAAAGTAATTATAGAAAGTGTAGCTTTTTCTCTTCTTTGTTTTCCCCCTCAACTGCTTCCAACATGGAAGTCGTACACGGAGTCGTTCCACCAGCCCAACCAAGCTCCAAGACGGGATGAAATACTGTAGTTTCGTTGTAGTGCAATGCTGGACTTTCTTCCTGGAAATCTCCGGCTCGCTGGCAACAAAAAAAGGAGAGTTTAGTCCTAGACATTAAATCTATGGTGTTGAGATGTTTTCACCAGCAGCATCTCGCCTTAAAGCCATTATTGAGCACAGGGTTATCATTCTGACCTCCACGAGTTTGTCTCAACACGTTTCTATAATCTTTTGCTGGAGAAAAGTTGTTCCATCAGGTTTTGGCCTCATGTTTAAACGTATGTGAGCTTTATAAATGAGCCTCTTCTTGTCTCCTCAGACCCTCCTCACAAACCCACCGCCGACACCAGCGCTCAGGAGTTCAGGGACCTGCTCGACCTGAACCTCGTCAGCTACTTCCTCGCCTCCAAAGTACGGCTCCAGGGCATCGGTGTTGTCGAATAGGCCTGTAATGAGTAGATCATGAATCCTGCAGCATTATTACATCCTCTAATTGTCCTCACGTCCCGTTTTGCAGTTGGCGTTGCCGTTCCTCCGTCAGCGCGAGGGGAACATCATCAACGTGTCCAGTTTGGTGGGTTCCATCGGACAGAAGGACGCGGCGCCGTATGTGGCCACGAAGGTCCGTTTACTCGAGTGCTCGAAGACGCACTCAAATACTTCGCTTAAAGGCCCGGATCTGATGCTTTGATGCAGGGCTGGACTGGCAGGAAAAATCAGTCATACCATAGAGGCTGATTTATGTGGGTGGGGGTCATGACCCCCACCCACACACCACGAGTGTGTGAGATCGAACCTGCAGGTTCGATCTCACACACTCGTGGTTATGAGCCCAGCACTCTACCTATGGAGCTAAACGAACGGGTGTTCCTATGTCGCCGCACGTAGATTCATGTTTTTGTTGTTTTTTTGTTACTTTATTGTGCCATATGTTTCATATTATAATTACACAATTAGCATTTCAGAATTAACACAATTATGTAATTTCTTTTTTTTTTTCTACACCCAGTGAAATGAAAAATAGTAAGTAAGAAAAACATAAAATAAATAGACAAATATATATATATAATAAAAAAAAATTATATAAATATTAGGGGTGGGCATAGATTAATTTTTTAAATCTAGATTAATCTAGATTTTTTTTTTTTATCTAGATTAATCTAGATTAATTTTGAAATTAATCTATATTAATCTATAGATTAAAATTGTTTATTTTATTTCTGCCGGAATATGTGCTACCCAAAAATAATAACTAAAATTGAGACCAGTTGTTTACAAAAAGCATCAAAAGCTGCTTAAGAAAGCTGTTAAACTATGATAATAAAGGACGGGGCGAGAGAGAAGAAAATATTTAAATATAGTCGGACTCGGCGCGCAAGGGACAGCGGCGTCCCATAGCGTTAACATGCTTATAACAGAGGGACAGTTTGTGAATGCATGACCGCGTGCAAACGGTTTCAGAGCGCGGCTCTGGGGAAACACTCCCAGCGCCAGCGCTGTCCCGGGCCATAGGAGAGGAAAAGGCGCGCGGGGTCCGTGAGTGACGAGGCGGCTACAGGAGCCCCGTCACTCACATCTTCCACCTCCAAACGGCAGCGACATCACCGCACACAGTCTCCTCCTCAGCCCGCCCCGGTCATCTCCGCCGCTGCTCCACGAGGAGCTCAAAGTGAGTCATCATAGTCGTATAGATCCCACTCCCAACTCAACTTTGAGAATAGATTAATGCCCATATTTTTTTTATCGCCCGACAAGACTATCGCATTAACGCAGCACGTTAACGCTGATAACGGCCCACCACCAATATATATATACATACGTAGATTATTGTTATGAACCGCCCTGCACTTTACAGGCTGGGCCCACAGTATTCAATGCAAGAGAGGTCATTAGCAGTACAATAAGCCCTTACGGTAAAACTGACCACAGAGTTACGGAGGTGTGGAGTGAAAATAGAAGTCACAAAAAGGCCAAAACATTGTAAATCTTTTCAGTGGAAACCAGAAGTTATTTCCATTTGTCTAAAATGTATAAAAATCGAGGCCTGAGGTTCTGTGGGTCCTGGAGGGTGTTACAATAAACTCTTCACGTATAATGGCAAATATGATGTGAGGGGCAGTAGTAATGTTGTATACCAAGTGCCCATTGCTCATTATATACGAGATTATCTGGGGACCATAACTCAAGAAAGCGCCAATGGAGGGGGATAAAAAGCGTCAGATACACCTAATGGACAAGTTGTGTAATTGCACCCAAATAATTAGGAGCACGTCAAAAGAACACACAGCAGCTCTTGTTGGCCGGTATGGTGCAATACGGGCCTGATCTCTGTATTTGGGCCTTGAAATTGTGTTAAAAATCCTTAAATGTAACTTTGTGCTGCTTGTTTGAACACTGAGTGCAGCAGAAAGTACAGACACGGACATGCAGTGAAGTAAAAGTAAAAAGTATCCATCGTAAAAGTGACTAGGTTTCAGTGAAAGTACCTAAAATACTTGGTTTGTGTCCAGGAGTTCTTCACCTCTTGTTCAAAAGCAGCCAGGTATGGACGAGTGCTGTATGCAAACCTTCTCTCTCACAGTAATGCTGTCTGTTTCCCACAAGGGGGCGATAATCTCCATGACCAAAGCCATGGCTGTGGACGAGAGCCGCCACAGAGTCAGAGTCAACTGGTGAGACACAGATTCCCTTCTTCCTGCCGTGGGAAAAAGCGAAACCTCTTAACCTCCGCCTGAACCGAGCTCAGTATCTCCAGTTTGGCTTTACCCAAATCTAAACGTTTCATGAAAAAAAGTCCTAACCCTCGCTCCTGATCCTTAGCCTTTCATGGGCTCAGCTGTTAGACCTCTATGCAGTCAGTGAACTAGAGCTTCAGCAGCATTTGTCCTTACCCAGGGGAGGAGGAAGTGACATCACCAACAGCTGTTCTTCTTCTTTACGGCGCGCTCACACTTAGAGCGGAGGAAGCATATATTTTACCGGGCAAAGTAGCTTTGTTAGTTAGCATTACGGCTCCTTTCCCATAACTCCTGCCTAATTGACAGCCCAATTCGGACGCTTCTTATCACGGCGGACGCTTTTGTTTGGCGTAAGACCTCTTACCAATCTGCTCGTTTCGGATGGGGCCTTGCTTTACATCGGAATCCAAGACCAGGTGGTGATTTTGCACATTTTATAGAATTGGTAAAACATTTATACTTCCAGACTTTAACCATAGACCCACATTATTCCATCACAGAGCAAAAGGCGCTGTAACATACTGTAGTAGGACCGCAGTTACGTATCTGCGCACTTTAGAACGCCGTGTAAAAAGATAAAGGAAAGCGAGAAGATGAGACTAAATTTCTCTATTGTGAGATGAATAAAATCCAGAGTGTGACCCCTGAGAGGCGGCGGAGCGTCCTGTTGATTGGTCTGTCGTGTCTTTGCTGCAGTGTCTCCCCTGGAAACGTGTGGACTCCACTGTGGGAGGAACTGGCCGCTCAGACGTCAGACCCTGACGCCGCAGTCGCACAGGGCCAGGGGTCACAGGTCAGTCTCACACTCACTGTCTTCATACGCGTAGTATTAGGTGTTAGTGCGCGGACGTAGTGCTCCTCATATTATTACGGCTCAAACCAAGTATGTAATGACTATGCTATTATTTGATTATATATTAAGTTATTTTGGACATTTTGCATTATCTTTCTAAACCAAATAACATTTATTTTGATCATTTTTTGTGTAGGCACCGCAGCATGTGAAAGACTCTCAGCCATTTTATTGGCTCCACGATTTCTAAATGACGTGGAGAAAATCAGCCCACTGTACCACACGTCCTACATTGAGGCATTTCACAGCCTGATCATCAGGTTCTCTCCCAAAAGTGTGGGCTTTTCCTTTAAAGGAATGCTGGCCAGGTAATGAATACCAAAACCGTCTCAAAGTATTTTTTTTATTGCCTCATTATATATTTCTTTGAAACTGAAATAATGTCAATGTTGTCTTCTGTTTGTTTTGATTGCTCTAGGTTACAAATCTCAGCGATGCACTACAAT
The DNA here is from genome assembly GCA_021464625.1 of Proterorhinus semilunaris. Taxonomy (NCBI): domain Eukaryota; kingdom Metazoa; phylum Chordata; class Actinopteri; order Gobiiformes; family Gobiidae; genus Proterorhinus; species Proterorhinus semilunaris. The sequence continues at coordinate 3,728,095 of CM038352.1, forward strand.
GAGAACGCGAGACGCACACATGCCAGAACTGCTACCGGTGAGCTGAGGTACTCCATAGAGTACCCAAAGTACAAACATGGCGACTATACAGTGAGAGCTCTGAAGACCAAATCCACCACATGTATGTCATAAAACAAGCTTGACGGTTATGGATGAGTATTGTAATAATAACTACGTTGTATTTTTTCCCCCAGTCTACATTAACAAGCTGATGGCTCTGCTGTTTGAGTGCGTGGTGCCTGGACCACTCTGTGCCCAGTACGAAAGGCCAGTCAAACAGGAGGCAGTGAGCAGGCACAGGTCACCATTTTTCAAGAGCACATAAGGTGAACCACACACACCAGAAGATAATATACAACAAGACTTTCCAGAAGATAATTATGTGGTCACTAATTTGTTTTGCATGACTAATAGTGTTATAATATAGCACATTCTATGGCTCGTATGTTTATTCACTGAACACTATGCAAGATAATCATAGTTATATTATAGCTTTGTTTCTGACATGAGTCAGCCAACAGACGTGGCTAACAATGAACCAGAGATGTGGGCAAGATGGGATGGACCTCAGTCTCAGGTACCTCCATGAGAGCCCACCAGAATATTGATGATGATGTAGTGTTGATGAATTTGCATAATACATTTCATTGATGTATTATTGTTGGACACTAAAGTAATATTGAATGTAAAATGGTCACATTTATATAGCATCTTTCTACCTGCTTTATGCACTCAAAGCACTTTACATCAAGGAACCAGTCACCCATTCACTCTCATTCATACATCAGTGTACGCAGACACTGGCGGCAAGGAGGGTGAAGTGTCTTGCCCAAGGACACAATGACAGTGGGCACTTGCGGGATTCAAGCCGCCAATTCTCCGATCAAAAGGCGACCCGCTCTACTCTGCACCACCATCGCCACAGAATGTATTAAGTGTAGATTGTGAATATAAATTTGTAAGTAATGTCGGGGTAAAGCGATTTGTCTGGAATTGGTGGTTTTTGGTGGCAAAGATTTCCTCAAAATAATTTTACCTCTATATAATATTATAGGCCTTTAGCTGTGATGTCACCTGACACCCAGCAATAGCGCTGTATAAGAATATAATTTTAGCAAGTGTAGTTTTCATGTTACAGCAGCAGGTGGGAGAATTGTGGCCAATGTTGAGCAATTAAAATTCCAATTTTTTGGGCAGAATTAATATAAAGGCCAGTTATTTCTAGACAATGCTCCTAACTCACAAAGTATCCATCAGGTAGAATGCTGCTTATGCATCCCTCCCACATAAACTTTTCATTTTAATCCACAGTATGTACTTGACGATTCATGTGGCTAGCATATTAATGATGGGACTAATGCCACAGATAAAGTACAGCTTTATAAAATCAACCAATTCATCGTCCAACTGAGTCCATTAACACCCAATGCTGTATTTGTCATTGGTTTTGTTTTCAACTGGTATGTTGTGGGATGAATCTCAGTGCATTTGCACAGTAAACCTCAACAAAAAACAAAAAAACTGTTCAATTATGTATTTTTGCATTTATATACTCTACAATCATGGTTAAAACGCTAAATATATGTATTGTGTATATTTTTTTGAAGTTGTGGCTTTCCATGAAATGTAGAACTTCTACTGAGATAATAGAACCCATTCTGTGGCTTAGCTTCAGCTATAGCTATACAATTATCTAAGTGTGTATATAAGGGTGGAATGAGGATTTGTGGTGCGTAAACTATTTCTTTCAGCCAGCAATGACAGGTGTCTGAATTCTTATGACAAGACGAGCAATAACAATGTTCAGAATGGCAATTGTGTTTATATTGATATTTTTATTGGCCATGAAAATCCAGGGCAGGAAGGAACCCTGTGTAGGCCACATGCCTGATGCGGGTCACAGCACAGGACGGGATCACCACGCGGATGTGCTGGCCCAGGTAGCCCCAACACCACCTGACCAGATTCCGATACACAAGGTGCCGGTAATTACTGCAATAGGGGATTTATGAGTTGTCAATCACGTAATTGTCAATCAATTATCCTGCAAAAACTAACCTGTGCACCAATGTCTCTGCACTTTTTAATGATATTCTAATTTTCCAAGTTCCACCTGCAGGAGCTCTTGGGAAGGAATCCAAGTTTCGAGACAGAACCCACAACAATGACATCACTCAACACAAAAACTAAAACAAAGCTGCAATTCTGACTCAAATCTCATAAACTCATTTGGTTTCGAATATCAAGATTTTACCTCATTCTCCCGTTGGATTGTTTGAAAATCTTATGAATGAAACGTGCCAAGATGTTTTGTTCATGAGTGGCATTAAAAATGTACTATTTATTAAAATGTGATTTAAAAAGCTCTAAATGTGACTTCCTTCCACCTGTAGAAACCCTGAGGTAACAGTTGACTCGGTTGTCAGATTATTGAACACATGTTCCTTCCTTTAAAGCCTCTCAGACTCAGAACAGCTCACACTCTCACACAGACACTTTGTAAATAAAACATATATTTAATAAAGAAACATGAACACATTGCGTCTGTGAGTTAAAGCTGCAGCTGAGCTTACAGTGATCAGGCTGAAGGATAAGGAGCTTCTGTTTCTCTGAACTGATACAATCGTTCTGACCTTTGGCTCATTTCTCTGATCAGAACTGATATTTACAAAACCACATGTACAACCTTCAAATACTTTACTTTATCACTATTATATTTTAACATTAGAACTTAAATCAACATAAAAACACAGGATTTCACACAATTATAATATCACAACATTAAAGCAATTTAGGATCTGATTTTGTGTTTGAGCTGAACCATCAGTGTTGCAATAATATGTTTATTACAGTTTTGTGTTTTCAATATCCTGCTAATATTGAGCTGCTCTAATGTATCAGAGCCTCTGCAGAGAACCACGCCCTCTGCAGTGGGTTTGTGTCGCTGCTGGACCACTGAGAGCACTCACATTTAACAATTCATTTCACTTTGATCACCTTCACATTTCTACTCATCTCTTTTATTTGTTTTGTTTTTTTAACCAAAAATAAAGAACTCGATCTTCACCAAGTTGTAAAACAGATTATCTTAAAGGAACATTACGCAACTTTTTATGTGGAAGAAAAAGGTTGATATGAGTGTGTGTTTGACCTTGTAGGGACCCAGCGGCTGTATGAGTGTGTGTTTGACCTTGTAGAGACCCAGCGGCTGTATGAGTGTGTGTTTGACCTTGTAGGGACCCAGCGGCTGTATGAGTGTGTGTTTGACCTTGTAGAGACCCAGCGGCTGTATGAGTGTGTGTTTGACCTTGTAGGGACCCAGCGGCTGTATGAGTGTGTGTTTGACCTTGTAGGGACTTTAATCGGACACTCGGATGTGTTCACCTCAGGCAGAGCCACTGCTGCGCGATTAGAAAAAAAACCTCTGCGCTGTTGCTGCTAAGCCCTAACATACGAAGGAAAACGGTTTGTTTGTGCTTTGGTGACAGTGGAATAGCTTTACACACTCTCGCCTCTTTCCTCTCTCCCTCTCTCAGATATTATTTCAATATGTGTGGGTCTGGGTGTGTAGTACGTGTCTGTCCATCATGTCACGATAAAATCCCAGTGCCTTGTTTAACGCGCCCACGTTCCTGTTTATTGCAGCGTATGATTCCTCTGATCCGAATGCCTGGGCTCGGGAAAGGCATTTCAAACCACAGCTGCCGATCGTCATGAATACTTCCTCTTTTCAGATGGAGTCTGGTTGTGTTTCTCCAAATTCAGATAATCAATAAATTATTCCTGAATGTGTGTTTTTACTCCTCCTGTCTCCTTGCCGCTGTGAACAGCTGGCGTGCGTTGCTGTGGAATGACATCACTGACATCGGTGATGAGTGTGTGTGGGCACACTCATCACCGGCACGGGTGATGAGTGTGCCCACACACACTCACTTACACATCGCGCACTTACACTGACAATACCCAGGAATCAACCGTGTGTCGGCACCCACACAAACCCCACAGAAAGGCCCCGTCCAGGTGGGAATCGAACCTGGGACCTTCTAGCTGTGAAGTGAAAGTGATTGAGGGAAAGTGTGACTCAGCGTTTTGAGCAGGTGATTCATTATGACGTCGTGTTTTTCTCTTTGAATAGTTTTAAAAATATCAGCTCTGAGAAATGCACCGAAGCATCAGAGAAAGATCAAATATTTGGATTCATTTAATATTTCTTTCTTTCTTTGGTCGGGACAGTGCACGTTAATGAACACACACAGGACACATGCATGTAAACGTGCCACGTCAACCTTTACTCTCTAGCGACAACAGCTACACTTTAGTTCCTATAAACTTTTCATATCAACTAATCATAAGGAAATGTAAACTTTAGGCATCAGGCTCATATTTTCACAAACTACTGCTTTTACAACACACTTTAATGGGAAAAAGGTTAATAAAAGAAACAAACTGTCAGGTGTAGGCCTTTAAATGTAAACCTGGCTCAATCTACTGTTTTTGTCATTTTATGGTATTTTTATTTTAATATGAAAAGATAAAATGAGAGAAAACTTTAAAACATTTAACATACATTTACAAAACGTTGTCCCTCATTTTCATGTATATACAGTGCCTTGTGAAAGTATTCGGCCCCCTTAAACTTTTTTTGTGAAGAACCAACAAGTGGAACACAATCATGAAGTGAAACGAAATTTATTGGATATTTCAAAAATTTTTAACAAATAAAAAACTGAAAAATTGGACGTGCAAAATTATTCATCCCCCTTAAGTGAATACTCTGTAGCGCCACCTTGTGCTGCGATTACTGCTGTAAGTCCTTGGGGTTTGTCTCTACCAGTTTTGCACATTGAGAGACTGAAATATTTGCAAAACAGCTCGAGCTCAGTGAAGTTGGATGGACAGCGTTTGTGAACAGCAGTTTTCAGTTCTTTCCACAGATTCTCGATTGGATTCAGGTCTGGACTTTGACGTGGCCATTCTAACACCTGGATATGTTTATTTGTGAACCACTCTATTGTAGATTTTGCTTTATGTTTTGGATCATTGTCTTGTTGGAAGACAAATCTCCGTCCCAGTCTCAGGTCTTTTGCAGACTCCATCAGGCTTTCTTCCAGAATGGTCCTGTATTTGGCTCCATCCATCTTCCCATCAATTTGAACCATCTTCCCTGTCCCTGCTGAAGAAAAGCCCAAACCATGATGCTGCCACCACCATGTTTGACAGTGGGGATGGTGTGTTCAGGGTGATGAGCTGTGTTGCTTTTACACCAAACATAACGTTTTGCATTGTTGCCAAAAAAGTTTGATGTTGGTTTCATCTGACCAGAGCACCTTCTTCCACATGTTTGGTGTGTCTCCCAGGTGGCTTGTGGCAAACTTTAAACAACACTTTTTATGGATATCTTTAAGAAATGGCTTTCTTCTTGCCACTCTTCCATAAAGGCCAGAGTTGTGCAGTATACGACTGATTGTTGTCCTATGGACAGAGTCTCCCACCTCAGCTGTACATTTCTGCAGTTCATCCAGAGTGATCATGGGCCTCTTGGCAGCATCTCTGATCAGTTTTCTGCTTGTATGAGCTGAAGGTTTAGAGGGACGGCCGGGTCTTTGTAGATTTGCAGTGGTCTGATACTCCTTCCATTTCAATATTATCGCTTGCACAGCTCCTTGGGATGTTTAAAGCTTGGGAAATCTTTTTGTATCCAAATCCGGCTTTAAACTTCTCCACAACAGTATCTCGGACCTGCCTGGTCTGTTCCTTGTTCTTCATGATGCTCTCTGCGCTTTAAACTGACCTCTGAAAATTACAGTTTTATATCTTTATGTTTGAAGCTTGAAATGTGGCAAAAGGTCGAAAAGTTCAAGGGGGCCTCCACTTTGAGCAAAAGGAAATGCAGCTCGAAAAGCCACAGAGATGAGCTGATAAAGTGTTAAAAACAGGATGTTCTGAGCAGTCCTGCTTCAGTGGCTCTTCAAACGTCTTGGAACATGTCTCTTCTCGTGCTCACCATAGTCTGGTCTCTCTGCACATACGGTAAGTGCTTGTAGAGTTTGTAATAACAGTTTAAAGTGTGATAAAATGATGTGTTGTTTGTTTGAACTCACTATAATGTGATAAATGTGCACACGATCAAAGCCTTTGGAAAAACGTATTTCATCATTTCAAACATTCAAAGCTCCAGTGTTTGTGTCTAAGTAGAAATGACCTTTATGAATATGTGTGAACGTCTAAAACAGCAAAGCCTTTTCCTGATCCTAACTCTGACTCACTGATCTTAGGCACTCACAGCCATGGGAAACCGGCTGCTGTGAGTCTGTTTGGTGCTTTTAATGGGAAACAATCAGGGGCAAAAACGAGTGTTTCACAAACTAAACCATTGGTGCAGAGTTTGGGGATTTCTCAAACTGCAGATGACACTTTAATCTAGTTCTTTACTTCATTCAAAGTATCTGATTATTGATACTTCAGAGTCTGTTTAGTTCTGCCTGAACATCTTGTTTTCCACTGAACCACAATAACCACAATATTCTCTGCTTTAGACGAGATCAGCTCTAAATAACGTCTGTGTTCAGATGTTTTTATAAATATGTGACGTTTTCAGCTCAAATATGACAAAGTAATCAGTCGTTACTCGAGGTGGTGGAAAGAGGAGCAGAGTTTGTAAAAGTCCACCCTCGTCACGATCGCAGACAGACAGAACTTCCTCTTCTTTCAAACTCATAAAGTCGGACATTTTAAAACTGCTCTGTGTCATGTGACCAACAGCAGCCATTTTGTGACACGACTTTTCCGTTTCAGGAGTCCAGGACTGCTGGTCACTGACAGGTAACTCCACCACAACCTCTCACTGACACACAGCTAACCACTCTGCCACTGACCGTAACCTTTTCACTTAACTCCTAAGTATAGTAATATTATAATTAGGTATTTGTACTTTTACTTAAGTAGAATAATGAGTGTTTTTGGGATTACTCCTAACATAAAATGTCTGTGTCGCTGCCTCTTGGCCCAGGACACTCTTAGTCTCGCCAACCAGACCCCGCTTCTTTACAGAAGAGGGTCTGGCAACGCTCCGTTGGGCGCTTCAAAGGAAGTGACGTTGCGATATGGAACCTACCGACCAATCAGAGCAGCTCCCCGACCGAGCGTCACGTTCTTGCGCTTTTGTTTTGTAGTTTTTCTACACAAGCAACCATTGATGCCATCCTCCGTAGTACACTGAGAAGCTAAGCTACCAACCATGCAAGCGACCACAGCAGAAGAACGTTTTACAGCACCTCTCTCGTATGTGGTAAATAACTGAAACATATCTTTGAACAACATGGACGTGTGCGGAGATAATGAGCTGCTTCAGCGCAAATGGAGCGAAGCAAAACTATAACTTAAAGCTATAACTTAAAGCCAAGCAAAACTATAACGTACTAAACATTTGTAATAGAGACGGCTCAGCCGCGGTCTGCGGCTAGACTGAGCCAGGACTAAACCAGGTCCAGGACTTACACCGTTGTAAAACCCAGAGCTAAACTAAACCAGTTATTATAAACCACGACTAAACCAGTTATAAACCAGGACTGAATCAGAAACTTGTGTTTTTAGGCAAATTGAAAAACAAAACAGAGCAGTGACAACAAGGAAGACGTGTTTACCTTCAGCGACAGACCCGGAGGCTGAGTTTACGACTTTACAAGCAGCTGCAGTGAGGGGAATATCAAAGATTGTTTGTGGAAAAGTGAGCGCTCACTCTGTATTAGACATTTTTGGTACAGTTGTTGTACATTATTAGTGGCAGAGTGAGCGCTCACACCATTTAAGGATCTTTGACGGGAAAGTTTTTCGCTTCGTCAAAGCGCAGTGTGTTTAGAAAAGTTTATCCGAAAGAAACCGTGTCCTGATGTGGATCTGTCTCTGCAGCTCAGGAGGTAATAACGTCCTTTATTTCTTTTTATCACTGCTTAAGGGGAAATTGTGCTCAGAACACGAAGTTACAGGTGACGCTGCTGCGACCTGTGGAGCTTCTGTTTTGCTGTTTTAGGACTTTTTCTCGAACGACACTTTTTTATACACGTTATTTTAATTGAATTAAAATGAAATAGGCAGGTATCGTTAAAGTAGTGGTATCGAAAGAAAGCGAACGGTGCCCATCCCTAATGTGACTACCGTAGGCATAAAGTGACTACAACTTGTCTTATTTTCTGTCGTCACATCCGCTATGTTCTCATTGGCTGCTATGCGGGTCTTTTGGCCCACATTAGTCCCGCCTCAAGCAGTGGCTTTGTTACGGCAGGGTCGCCAGACTAGTCTCCTGTTTATTAATTAATAAACATCGGAGATTAGTCTGGATGCCAGGCTAGGACACTCTGGTAAAAGACCTTTTTGATCACAATGAGATTTTTTCCTGGTTATATAAAGATTGGAATGAAGAAAGTATTTTAACAACTGATTACTCCCTTCTAAAAGTAATGTAGTTACTTCTTTGATCACTTCATTTCAAAGTATCTGATTATTGATACTTCAGGGTCTGTTTAGTTCTGCCTGAACATCTTGTTTTCCACTGAACCACAATAACCACAATATTCTCTGCTTTAGACGAGATCAGCTCTAAATAACGTCTGTGTTCAGATGTTTTTATAAATATGTGACGTTTTCAGCTCAAATATGACAAAGTAATCAGTCGTTACTCGAGGTGGTGGAAAGAGGAGCAGAGTTTGTAAAAGTCCACCCTCGTCACGATCGCAGACAGACAGAACTTCCTCTTCTTTCAAACTCATAAAGTCGGACATTTTAAAACTGCTCTGTGTCATGTGACCAACAGCAGCCATTTTGTGACACGAGCCCGGGTACACGGCATGCGCACACACACACACACACACACACACACACATACACACAGCGTACCCCACCGTGACCCAACTTTAGCCATTATCATAATCAATCCTACGTTCAATCAATCAATCAATCAATGGTTTTGTATAGCCCAATATCACAACAGGAGTTGCCTCATAGGGCTGTAACAAACATTAAGGCAATAAAACAGAACAGTAAATAAGACAATGTAAAGTTCCGGTGAATCAAATATCTAGGCAAACATAAAGTCCAAATAATCGTCAGCAGTGGGTGGGACGAGCAGCTCGGGCGTCCCCTGTCCTTAGACTCTCCAGCCCGGCAAGGAAAAACTCAAAAACCCAGTAGGAGAAACGAGAAACCTTGAGGAGAACCACAGAAGGAGAGATCCACTCCCATGGACGGACAGGCTATAGAGACCCAGGGCCGAAGGAGTCCCTCAGCAGACGGGCCAAGTTAAGCAAAATCATACATTGATTTTTTAATTTTGCCTCACCGGCAAAAGAGAACCTACAACACACCAGAGCGGCCGTTTCAAAACGGACCATACCCCCAAAGCACCTCTACAAATGTACAGAAATTTAACGGAACGGAAAGAAAAAAATAAATAAATAAATAAAATAAAATAATCAATCAAAACTTTATTTATAGAGCGCTTTTCATACAAGATGTAACACAAAGTGCTTTACAGTGCTTAAAAATCATTAAAAATAATAAAAATCGTCCCCACCAGTAAATATACATAAATAACTACAACCCCACCACCCGCACACACAGACACACAGACACATATACGTACAGACAGCCAGCAGTTAAAAGTCTTAAATAAAAATGGACATAGAGTTGAGTATGTAAGGCTGGGTACAGATGGACCGAAAGAGGAAACATCATCCAAGGAGCGTCTGCACCAGGAGCAGCCCAACGGCCACAGAGCGCCAACCCAGGGGGCCCGGAGGAGGTGTAGGAGAGACGTCCTGCTTCCATCCAGGCACCCCCAGGAGAGCGCCCGCACGGCCACAGCCAACCAGCACTCCCGGGGCAGAGGGCTCCCTCAGAGGAACCACTAGGAGAACATAAAAATTAAATGAATAAAATAAATAAAAAATAAATATTTAATAAGAGATACATTAAAAACAGCTAAAACTGTGCGTGAAATAGCACAGGATAAAAAGAGGGAAACTAAAGAAATAATAGAACTAAAACCGGTAAATAAGGTTAATATAAGTAAATATTAGTTAAAAGCTAAGCGAAAAAGGTGGGTCTTGAGCCTGCTCTTAAAAACATGAACGTTCTCTGCGGTCCTGAGCTCCTCCTCAGGTCGTTCCAGAGGCGAGGGCCATAGTATTGGAAAGACGCCTCGCCGTGAGTCTTTCTGTTGACTTTAGGAATAACTAGGAGACCCCTGCCAGAGGAGCGAAGGGGCCGTGAAGGTTCATAAGGTAAAAGCAGTTCAGAAAGATAAGAAGGACCAAGACCATTAAGACATTTAAAAACCATTAATCCATCCATCCATTTTCTTCCGCTTTATCCGGGGCCGGGTCGCGGGGGCAGCAGTCTCAGCAGAGATGCCCAGACTTCCCGATCCACGCACACCTCTTCCAGCTGTTCTGGGGGGACCCCGAAACGACACCAGGCCAGCTCGGAGACATAGTCCCACCAGCGTGTCCTGGGCCTTCCACGAGGCCTCCTCCCAGTGGGACATGCCTGGAACACCTCCCGAGGGAGGCGACCAGGAGGCATCCGGTACAGATGCCCTAGCCACCTCAGCTGGCTCCTTTCGACGTGGAGGAGTAGCGGCTCGAGTCCGAGCTCCTCCCGGGTAACTGAGCTCCTCACCCGATCTCGGAGGGTGCGCCCAGCCACCCTGCGGAGGAAACTCATTTCGGCCGCTTGTATTCGCGATCTTGTCCTTTCGGTCATTACCCAAATCTCATGACCATAGGTGAGGGTGGGAACGTAGATCGATCGGTAAATCGAGAGCTTTGCCGCTTGGCTCAGCTCCCTCTTCACCACAACGGTCCGATACAGCGACCGCATCACTGCTGACGCCGCACCGATCCGTCTATCGATCTCACGCTCCATCCGTCCCTCACTCGTGAACATGACCCCGAGATACTTGAACTCCTCCACTTGGGGCAAGGACTCCCCACCGACCTGAAGCGGGAGAACCACCTTTTTCCGGTGGAGAACCATGGCCTCAGATTTGGAGGTGCTGATCCTCATCCCGCCCGCTTCACACTCGGCTGCAAACCGCCCCAAAAACCATTAAAAGAACTTTAAAATGGATCCTGAAACACACGGGGAGCCAATGCAGTGACTCTAAAACCGGTGTAATGTGGTCCCGCCTCCTGGTCTTCGTCAGGACACGAGCTGCTGAATTTTGTAAAAGTTGTAAACCTGAGATCCTCTTTTTGGGAAGACCAGAAAGCAGGGCATTACAGTAGTCGATACGACTGGTGATAAAAGCATGCATTAGCGTCTCCGTGTTGGCCCGAGAGAGAATGGGGCGGACTCTGGCTATGTTCTTTAGATGGTAAAAACCTATCTTTGTGATATTCTTAATGTGTGGAATTAAAGTCAGCTCAGAGTCAAAAATCACACCCAGGTTCTTCACCTGTGAGGAAGGATTAAAAGACAATGACTGTAGTTTGGGTAAAAGTTTCTCTCTCTGGGCCTCAGGACCAATGACTAAAACTTCAGTCTTGTCCTGGTTAAGCTGGAGAAAGTTTTCTGCCATCCAGGATTTGATCTAAAATGCAGTTAAAAAGTGCATCCATTGGCCTGGTGTCCTCAGGAGACATGGAGATGTACAACTGTGTATCATCAGCGTAACTATGAAAGTTGACTCCATGTCTCCTGATGACATCACCAAGAGGGAGCATATACAGGTTAAAAAGCACTGGGCCTAAAATCGAACCCTGGGGCACACCACATGTAATTCTATGGACCTTGGAGGAGCAGGTATCCACACTTACCATGAATGTCCTGTCTGTGAGGTAGGACGTAAACCATTGGTGGACAGCACCAGAGAGGCCGATGTGTTTTAAACGAGTTAAAAGAATAGTATGGTCGACTGTATCAAAGGCAGCGCTCAGATCCAGTAGAACCAACACTGTCAGCGTTTTGGAATCATAATTTAATCCAAAATCGTTTAAAATCTTTAAAAGGGCTGTCTCGGTGCTGTGGTTTACCCTAAAGCCAGACTGGAATTTCTCAAGGACGTTATGTGCATTTATAAAGTCGCTAAGTTGGGTAAAAACAAGTTTTTCTAAGATTTTGCTTAAAAATGGTAAGTTGGATACCGGTCTAAAATTGTTAAAATCATTACGGTCCAAGTTGCTCTTCTTCAGCAGAGGCCTCACCACCGCCCCCTTAAAGGCAGCAGGGAAGACCCCCGTCTGAAGAGAGCAATTCATCATGTTTAAAAGCTCATCTCTAAGAGATCCATAGAAAGTTTTAAAAAACGGGGTTGGGACCGGGTCTAAAGGACATGTGGTGGGCCTCACTGAGGAGAAAACTTTATCAAGCATCTCAGCATTAACCTGGACAAAACTGTGCAGTGTTTCCTCTGGAACAAGTAGACAACCAGATGCAATTAAAACCGTGTTATTTTGAGTAGATAAAATATTACATCTGATGGTGTCTATCTTTCCCCTGGTCTGCAAACGCCTCGCAAAGGGAGTCACTTGGAGTAAAATTGGTCTTGTTAAAATCAGGATTGATTAGATGTTCTATTGTAGAGAAGAGTACCTTGGGATTGTTTGTTAAAATTTTCAAAGATAAAATCACAGGGGGCAGGTAGAACAATAGGAGAATATTTTTCTAAAACATCAATAAAATTTGCAGCCACTTCAGGGGTGAGATGACGTTTCCTCACAGCTCTTACCGAGGTCTCCCGCTGGGTAAAACTGGTGATATTAAAAAACACACAGTAATGGTCAGAGACGGCCAAGTCAGTGACAGAGGACACAGCTGTGGACAGGCCATACGTGATGACCAGGTCCAGACTGTGTCCTCTGTCGTGAGTTGGCTGCGTGACGTGTTGGGTAAAATCAATATAATTACGAACATTTAAATAATCCCTAGCAACAGGGTCTAAAAGATTATCTATGTGTAGATTAAAATCACCAGTTAAAAGAATCATATTAAAAGAGCTATGTAAAAGTGATAAAAACTCAGAAAATTCCTTAACAAAAAGGGGGCATTTTTTGGGGGGTCTGTAAATAGTGACACATAAAATGGGGGGATTACTAAAAACAACTGCATGGTGCTCAAAAGTGGGGAATGGATCAAATAAAATAGGTTTGGTGGCAATAGTGTTTGTACATATGGAAGCAGTGCCACCTCCCCTTTTTCCATTCCTTATTGAAAAGGTGCTGCTAAAATTAGGTGGGGGGGCCTCAGCAAGAACCGCGGTCGCATCTGTACCCAGCCAGGTTTCAGTTAAAAACAAACAATCAAGATTATTATCTAAAATCAGGTCATTCACAATAAAAGACTTGTTCTGCAGAGAGCGGACATTTAAAAGAGCCATGTTTATTGTGGTTTGAGATGGATTAGCTGTGGACTGTGGGGGGGCTTTGGGGATGGGTTTTAAAAAGTTAATATGGACAGGATAATTGCATGGAGGGTTGTGTTGTGTCCGCTCTCTGCTAGTGATGACAGGAATGGTTTGTGAGGGGGGCGTGGAAACGGTAGGAGGGGGAGTGTGGGCGGAAGCCGCACCTGCGCGTGATTGACGGGAGGCAAACCGTCAATCACGGTTTGCCTCCAATGTTTTGTTTATTATCAATCATAATAAACAAAACAAAATAAATAAAAATAAATAAATAACAAAAACACAAACGAAAGGAAACACAACCACAACAACTGTCTCATTTCATGTACGATCGCCAATACAAAGCAAGTGACAATTATTATAATTTTTTGTTTTTTTGTGTGTTATTTTTATCCATTTATTTATTAATTTCTATCTATTTTCTTCTTTTTCTTTCCTTACAGATGGCTACCACTGCCAAACATAGTTAACAATTTCAATAAGGCACTAATTCTGTGTTCAAAAGGCACATTAATATACATATTATCCGTGATCTTGCAACTTCCCAGTTGTCATTTCCATCATTCCTTTTTCTTTATTTCCTTTTTTATTTTATTTTTATTTTTTTATCATTATTATTATTATTATTTTTGTTTTGTTTTTGTTCAAAGGATTATGTAAAATGTAAATATGTAAGCCCTGCATACTGTAGTGCGTTAAAAAGCCAGGTTGTAGAGCAGGTCCATTGAAGAGGGCAGTAGCTCCCCATCAACAAACCCCCACCCAGCTGCCCTAACTGGCTGAATTTGTAGATGATGTTCCTCTGCTTAGTGGTGCGCTAAAAATATGTGACGTTTTAAGAGAAATCAGACGTTTTCAGCTCAAATATGACAAAGTAATCAGTCGTTACTCGAGGTGGTGGAAAGAGGAGCAGAGTTTGTAAAAGTCCACCCTCGTCACGATCGCAGACAGACAGAACTTCCTCTTCTTTCAAACTCATAAAGTCGGACATTTTAAACTGCTCTGTGTCATGTGACCAACAGCAGCCATTTTGTAACACAGCTTTTCCGTTTCAGGAGTCCCGGACGGCTGGAGAGGTAAATCCACCACAACCTCTCACTGACACACAGCTAACCACTCTGCCACTGACTGTAACCTTTTTAACTTAACTCCTAAGTATAGTAATATTATATTTAGGTATTTGTACTTTTACTTAAGTAGAATAATGAGTGTTTTTGGGATTACTCCTAACGTAAAATGTCTGTGTCGCTGCCTCTTGGCCCAGGACACTCTGGTAAAAGACCTTTTTGATCACAATGAGATTTTTTCCTGGTTAAATAAAGATTTGAATGAAAAAAGTATTTTAACAACTGATTACTCTTTCTAAAAGTAATGTAGTTACTTTTTTGATTACTTCATTCAAAGTATCTGATTATTGATACTTCAGGGTCTGTTTAGTTCTGCCTGAACGTCTTGTTTTCCACTGAACCACAATAACCACAATATTCTCTGCTTTAGACGAGATCAGCTCTAAATAACGTCTGTGTTCAGATGTTTTTATAAATATGTGACGTTTTCAGCTCAAATATGACAAAGTAATCAGTCGTTACTCGAGGTGGTGGAAAGAGGAGCAGAGTTTGTAAAAGTCCACCCTCGTCACGATCGCAGACAGACAGAACTTCCTCTTCTTTCAAACTCATAAAGTCGGACATTTTAAAACTGCTCTGTGTCATGTGACCAACAGCAGCCATTTTGTAATACGACTTTTCTGTTTCAGATGCGGCTAAAGTCGGGGCCCTAACAGGTAAATACACAACGACCTCCCACTGACACACAGCTAAAGCTCCGCACAGACTCAATAGTTTCAGTCTTAAAGGTTTGATAAAGAATGGGGGTCCACACGTGTCGACTGGATTCAGTGTGAACATAGAATGACTGGGGTTCACAAATACCAGAGGACCGTCTCTCTTTAGAGGAGAACAGAACAACTGACCCCAGATCAGCAAAGATCAGCCTCTGTTTGTGTGTCCCGATTGGTCAACCGTGTCATGTGATCACTGTCGGCCCAAACCCAGTTCAGTGCAGCAGGTTCCAGTCCTGGAGATAAAAGTGACACGAAGAAGCGGGACACACACACACACAGACAAGCACAAACACACGCACACAAACACACACACCGCACGTACACACACACAGACACACACACAAACACACACACAGTGAAGAAATGTAGCTGGAAAAGGTGGCTCAGACACAGGGAGAACATACAAACTCCAAACTGATGTTCCGAGTTATATATATATATTAATAATACAATTAAATATGAATATAATCCCCTATATATTTAACAGTAAAATGGGTAATGCCACATCAAGGCCGTGTTAGGAAGATGTTTGACCTTCACAAAACTTGTTTTTAGCTGAAAACGTTCCTCTGTAAGAACAAACCCAGAACAGTCTGGAGGACTCGTACAGTTCTGTTCATGATCTGCTCCTGAGGGAACCCGACATTCTGAGTCATATATATTTGTACACATTAAGTCATGTATTCATTCCAGAATGTAAATATACTTATAATGCTAGATGCCTTTATACAGAAATAACTTTACTTTTATTAATGTACAATGTATTACTGCTACAACTTTTAACAAATAATACAACATTAAATGCGCCGCATAAACTGTATTTGATAAAGACGAACGTGGGCGGAGCCTCAGGAGCAATCCAAAACTTATTATTAGTTGTTGACTCGTATTTGGTCCTTCATTTCCTCTTTTCCTCATATCCTGATTCAGTTCTGAGTATTGTCCTGGTTTGGTCCTGTGTTTATTGGAAGTAGTTTTGACAGGGCAGTGCTGTAGTTGCTGTCAGAAGCCGGTAGTATGGGTGATGTGTACTTTAAATACTGTCTGTCTTGTCCTCAGGCCAAGTCCTTGTAAAGAATCTGTCCCTCTGTAAAAATGATTGAAGACCCCGGGGCCTTTTTGGTCTTTCTTTACTGAATATTGGTCTTTTGACAGAAATAAACAAAACTTACTTTATTTATCCCAAAAGCATAAATACTCTGGTGGGAGACTCACCGGCTCAGGGGCCAATGAGCTCAGAGAAATCTGGCCCAGTAAAAATGTAACTGAATAGTTTTTATTTTCATGATTTTCTTAATAATGAACTGGCTCAAAGTGCAGCATGAAGGAGCTTCAGCCTGTGCTGAACATTACTGACCTTTCCTACATAAAGGAGAGACTTACTGCAGAGCAGCTCAGACTGTGATCTCATCTTCATACACAGACTCGGTGCGGCTGGTCGGGGGGCGGAGCTCGTGTTCAGGATCTCTGCAGATCAAGGACCAGTCCTTGGACCAGTCCTGGGCCGGGGTCTGTGAGGGGGCCTTGGACCGTCGCGGGGCAGAGGTGCTGTGCAGGGAGCTGGGCTGTGGGGCTCCTCTCCTCCAGGGGGCGCTCTCTCCTCTGGGGCAGACGTTCCACTGTGACGGCAACGAGTCTAAGCTGATGGACTGTAACCGGACCAGGACCGGCCCAGAGACCTGCCCCACTCTCAACCTCACCTGCACAGGTAAAGGGGCGGGGCCAGTAAAGGGGCGTGGCCTGTAACGGGGCGGGGCTCACCTGTGTCTTTTATCCAGAGCCGCTGAGGCTGATGGGAGGGGCCAGTCGCTGTGAGGGGACGGTGGAGCTGGAGCTCAGAGGAGAGTGGAGACGAGTGATGACCTCTAACCGCTGGGACGGCTGGAACCCCTGGGACCTGAAGGTGGCGGCCGTCGTGTGTCAGAGCCTGGATTGTGGATCCGCTGTTTATACAGCAAAGAGACGAGGGTCTGACTCGAGGAACGTGTGGGACGTCGATACTGACTGTGTGAAGAAGAACGCTGCTGTGAGAGACTGTGTCCATCGTGGTTCCTCATATGGTTCCCTCCTCCTGGTTTGTTCAGGTACATTTAAATCTGAAACTCTTCTCCAGAGCTGCTCAGAACCTCTGCTCAGTGTCAGGTCATTGAATGTTTTGGTGCCCCCTAGAGGAGGAGACAGAGTGTGCAGAACACAGATAATCCTCTGCTCCCATTGGCCGAGGCGGGGAGTACTCTACTCAGCGGGGAGAGTACTTTTACTCAAGTATTTTTTCTCAAGTACTTTTATTTAACTGTTTCAACTAACTGCATGTAGTGTATCAAACAGTACTTCTACTTCTTATGGAGTGATTAATTGTGAAGTTAAAGTACACATAAAAAAACTTAGTAATATGTGTGTAATATTTTTGAAAATAACATCTTTCTCATTGTGTGTTTTGTTTTGTCTTTTTTACACGAAACATAAATCAGACTTACCTCCAACAGCTGCTCAGTATTTCACTAAGTACTGATTTACTTTTACTTTTGTACTTCTTTGAGTCACTGCTTTTTAATTCTACTTTTATTTTAATAATTTTAAAGCGACTCTTATTTCAGTGAATACTGTGGCTCCGCCTCTGCCCATTGGTCGGTTTAGTCACATGACCATGAGGTCTGAACATTTCCACATCACCCTTTGTCTCCACAGACCTGCTGAACGTCCCGGAGGTGTCTGTGTCTGAGGGGGTGTGGGCGCCGCGGGCAGAGGGCGAGCTCTTTGGGCCGCGGGCACAGGAGGGTGACTGGGCGTCGCCGGGAGAGGGCGGGGTCTGGGTGCAGAAGGGGGCAGATTTCCGGGTCAAATGCTCCGTGGAGCCTCAGTACCCGGGAGGCTCCTTCCAGCTGCTCTCTCCCACTCTCAACCTCACCCGGCCAGCTGTCAATCACTCCGCCCACTTCCTGTTTACCGATGTAGGCCGCGCCCACAGAGGGAACTACACCTGTGTTTACCTCCTGCAGATGTTCAACCACAACTTCACCTCCAACAGCTCCCTCCACATCCACCCAGGAGGTAAGGCCATGGGTACGGGGCGCCGTATGGGACACAATTAAGATCCCATTAAACAATACCAGTACAGTGTCGAAAATACTGCCTGTCGGGTCAAGCAGAAAGTATTATATTTATATTTCAAATGTAGTGGAGTGAAAGTAATACGTTCTCAACAAAAACACTATAGTACTGTAGTAAATGTACTCTGTTACTGACTCGGGTTAGTACACGTAGGCCTGCATGAGCGACCGGCCTGTGTGTGAAGAGGAGAAAGAAAACACTCGTGTGAAGCACTGGCAGCAGCAGGATAGATGTGGTCCCGGTTTGTCCCGGTTCGTCCCGGTTTGTCCTGGTTTGTCCCGGTTTGTCCCGGTTTGTCCCGGTTCGTCCCGCTTCAGTGACGTCGGTTCGATCTGTTCCAGTGTCTGACTCCCAGTTCTTCGTCCGGGTCCTGGTCCTTCTCCTGCTGATGATGCTGAACTTCATCCCGTACTTCTACTACCGCCAGGTACGAGGACACTTCCTCACTCCACTCCCCCCTAAACGTGTCCTTGTTTCCTTGTTACCATGGCACCGCGGGTCTGATTCTCTTGTGCGGTGTCGTTCCAGGCCACCAGGGGGCGTCCGGACACACAAAGAGCCAGGAGACACAGAGCCCGCCCTGATGAAGAAGAAGAAGGCACTGCCGTGGTTTGGGACCAGATGTGATCTACAGTTCTATTGCTGACACAGGAACCCCTCCACACTTTACAAAGGCACATTTAAGACTTTTTAAAACCCGGAATGACACAATTTAAGTCCATGAACCCAAAGATGAGGCACGTTTTATGCAAATTTAAATCTTACTATATATTAAAAACTAAAAGCAGAGACAAGAAACCTACAGCATATCAATTAACAAATAGGTTTAAAATAATGGAAGGGAGGATGAAGCATTTTATGTATTGCCTCAGTTAGAAATTTGATCTAAATGTTTGTCTCGGTATTAATAATAATAATAATAATAATAATAATCTTAGCCGTTGTGCGCTGACCAGACGTGCTTTCAGATGTTTCTGATCTTCTGACTGAGTGACAGTAGCCCCTCCCCTCAGCGTTACCATGGAGGCATGTTACTCACACCACACCATGTGACTGAATAATGTTTTAAAAAAGAAGCTTATAGGGCCACAGATCATGACATGTAAATTCTTATTCAGGCCTATAATATTTTCTGCAATAGTATTTTAATTTAATCCTAGATTGTTTTACATATAGCCCATTTTCCATCGTTTTTTACCCGTGGTCCTCACCTTTGAGCTCAAGTCTCTCTTCTTCTGGTCCTCAACGGAAAACAGAATCATTTATGGAATATCAAAGAAACGATATTTTCAGAACAGGTTTCCTTCATCAGGTACAAGGCGAGGAACGTTGTATTACACACCAGGCAAAGGAAGGTTGTTCGTTGGGCCGAGACACCGATGGAAAAGTATGAGATACAGATGAAGTAAAATTCAAGAGCTGAATGAATAAACGAACAACAGATGGATCGATATTGTAAATCATTGCTGAGCTTTATGGTGTCGTTTGTTTTCGGCGACTGCTCCATCTGTTTAGAGACAGATTCAAGGCGTCGTCATGGTGATCCTGATTCAGTTTAATGGCTTTAATAGTTTTGCTTTTGTGTTACTGATGTTTGAGATGACGCTTTAGTGGCGGATTAGGGGAGACCCGGGGCTGGTCGTCACACTGTTGTTCCTCGAGTCCACTCCTCGTCCACAGAACGTCCCACAAGAGTCGCACAGAACTTCCATCCAGTTTGTTGCAGCTGAGAATCCTATTGCGGTAACCACGGTAACGTCTCTGTAACGGCGGGACCTTCATCCAAAGTGCAGCGTCTTCTCTCTCAGCGCGTGCGAACTGAGGTCACATGACTGTCCCGTAACGGCGTCTGAAACGATGGAAGGACTCTGTGAATCCAGTCCCAGTAATGAAGGAATGTTTTTGTCCCGTTGACTCGAACGATCACATGACCTGAACGATCACATGACCTGAACGATCACATGACCTGAACGATTCAAAACTAGGGCTGGTGCCTTTACTTTTATGTCGATACCGATACTTTAACGATACTTGGTTTTCGATACTTATACTAAAATACTTGTCATATAGAACCATAAAAATGTATTATGTTCATGTGTTCCTTTTCCTTCCATTTAATCATTTTGCATTTGTAACATTTATTTGAGGTGAAACAACCGAGAAACTTTTAACGACAAAACTACAGAAAAAACACTTTCCAAGTTTTTTTTTTATTTTTCCCCCAGTTAACAATGAAATATTTTTTTACATGTTTTTCAAAAAAAATTCTCAACATTTTCAAATGTGTCCGCAATTGTGTTAATTGAACCAAAAAACTTCCTTAAACTACAAAAGGACGGGAAATGCTTATTTTTATATTTTTGTTTTTTCCCAAAAAATTTCCCCAACTTTTTTCATTTTTTTGCCTAAATTTCCCCAATTGTTTTTTTATTTTATTTTTTGTACATGTTTTCCCCCAATTATTATTTTTTTTTTTATTTGCCAGATTTCCCTCCCAATCTCTTTTTATTTTGACAATTTTTTTACACATTTTTTTTTTATTTTTCGCCCATTTAACAAATTTTGTTTTAAGTTTTTCCTCAAATGTTCTAATTGTTCCCCCAATTTTTTGTTCACGTTTTACCCAATTTTTTAATGTTTTAAAAAAAAAAATCTCAACATTTTCAAATGTTCCTGCAATTTTGTTAATTCAACCAAAAAACGTCCTTAAACTACAAAAGGATGAAAAAAAATCACTTTACCACTTTTCCCCAAAATTTTTTCATTTTTTTTGCCTACTTTTTTTTGCCCCAATTGTTTTGTTTTTTACATGTTTTTCCCCAATTTCACCAAGAAACCAGATCCCCCCTCAATCCCTTCATTTTATTTCTTCCCAATTTTTTCACAAAAAAAAAAATGTTTTCAACCTCGTCTTTCACTTTTTTTCTTTCTTTCAAACGTTGATGACCAGCAGCATCACAACTTGAATCTAAAGCTGGTTTATTTCTTTTCGGTTCCTGTTTTTGATCCTTTTATTTTTTCCATCCCAGACTGGTATCGTTTATCGGCACGTGTTAAACGTAATGTTCCAGGTCAACATCCAGTCACAGCGCCCCCTAGTGTGGCTGTGAAAAACACTGTGACAACCAGCCCCGGTAAATAAGGTTTGAGTTTATTATAACGGCGTCATTTATTTAGAGACGTCAGAGTCAAACAGTCATTATGTTTTAATCCTGATGTTTATACTTTTAATAATAGTGTTTTTCTTTTACTGATGATGTATTTTCTGCTGTAACAGGAGACGGATAAACCACAGAAACATCGATGGTTTGGCTCATTCTGCTCCTTTTATAATATGACTTTTATGTTTTTGATTCATGTGAAAGACAAAAAAAAAACAATAAAACCAAATAAAAGCCAAAGCACAGAGTGAAGAGTCGTCTTTTTCAGTTTTCCTAAGTCGCTTTGGCTTTAAATAATGTCAGAACCATACGAGATAAAACGTTTTTGTTTTAATCAGATTTTTGTCTTTCAAACAAGCTACCTGCTAAACATGAAGGTTCAGTGCCCCCTGCTGTCACAGTTCAACACTGATCGGCCTGAGAAAAACCCACATCGCTCCATCTCTATTTGATATATTTCTATGAGTGAAACCTTTACTATAATAAATAAAAAAGAGAGATTAAAAAAATTACATCAAATTAAATTACTTAAAATAATCGGCCTGAATATCGACTATCGGCCGACCCCTTCATATCGGTATCGGACAAAAAAAAATCCATCCTGATCAGAACTAATATTTTCCAAAGTGCATTCCCCAAAATAATTCATACAAACTGCAAAACACGATATAACAATTGCAGAATCTCCTCCTCCAAAAGCTTCGTAAGTGAATCACAAATGAAAAAAATGCTACAATTCAAAGTTTGTGTGTGTGTTCTTGTACTTACAACATTGTGAGGACCAGTTTGAGTTTTTAACCAACAGAGTGAGGACATTTTGGGTGGTCCTCACTTATTTAAAGGACGGTTTGAGGGTCAAGATGTGGTTTTAGGGTCTGGGTAATACATTATGTCTATGAGTGTCCTAAGATAGAATTACAAGGACGTGTGTGTGCGCATAGAGAACATGACATTAACATATGGTGCTCGTTCTATAATTAGAATATCATGAAAAACTTTATTTGTTTCTGTTATTCAACTTAAAATGTAAAACTAATATGTGATATAGACTCATTACATGCACAGTGACATATGCCAACCCTTTGTTATAATTTTAATGATTACGGTTTACAGTCCATTTTAAAATATTATAATTTTGAGAGATTTTTAATTTGGGGTTTTTACAAGCTGAGCCATAATAATCAAAATAACAAATAAAGGCTATACACATCTCACTTTGCATGTAATGAGTCATGTATTAGTTTCACAGTTTAAGTTGAACGCACTTTTTCATGATATTCTAATTATATGACGAGCTCCTGCAGGACGACCATATCCCGTACTGGAGAACGCAAGCTCCCGTGTGAACCTTGATTTGTGTTTGACCATAATGCGTTATCTACCGCCGTAACACACTCAGAAAAACACACAGCGCAAACTCCCACTTATTTAAAAAATATTTTAATGCACCATTAATAAAGGGTCCAACGCATTAATACAAGAGAGATATTGCAAATAATATTAAAATAAACATTGAAGGAAAAAAAAAAACGATACAAAATAAAAGTGAAGGTATGTACACAGGAAAACCACGTATTTACAACTGCATTTCTACAATATTTACAAGTTCCACGTCTGGATTTTTATTCACGTATTCTCCGTCTTCGTGAAATACTTTACACTTTTGTCGGAGCGGCGGAAACACAAAGTTAAAATGTGGACGGGGGGGGGGAGGATCCACAAACCCATCGGCTCGAGCTCATCACGTTTTAGAAAAGGGCAAAACAACAGAACAGTTAAAATCCTACACAGAAACTCAACGTAAAAACCCACAAAGAAACGCTGAAGAAAAGAAACGGTGACAGACGGCGGCTTTCCCCATAAATTAAATACAAGGGCCTTTCTCGCTAAAAACCTCCACATTTATTGTAGTTAGTGTGTGCCCGACCGAACCAGGAAGCAGGTCAAATCACTGCAAAAGTCCAAAAAACTAGTACTTTTAATTTTATTGCGCTTGAAATTATATTACAAATCTCAGTTTAGTTGAAAAGAAAAGGGTCTTCTAAATTTAAGTGCAAAAACACCGACTCCGCTGACATTTTATTTTAACGCGGCAAGTCAAAATTACTCGAGTTGGGGTCACTTACTCCATTTGAGTAATGCCAACTTATCAAGATTCGTCCAGGCCTGATGAAGTAAACGGAGTCAAAACCACTAAAATTTTTTAATAAAAACTCTTAAACACATTAAACTATTTCTTGCATTTTGTGAAAGTTCAAACATCTGATCTGGGAAAACCTTTTCTTAGGATTAAAAAAATGTTGAATTCGGCCGCCATTTTGGAAAAGTTTGAAGATTTCCCTGACTTCCGAGGCCCCCTTTGTTATTCTAACGGGACGGATACATAAACCTCCCATCGGGAACAGGAAAAAAAAAAACGTTTCCTTCTCGTGTTCCTTCTCGTTAGATTATTATCAAAAAACGAGATAGAAACATTTATAAACTTAGCATAAAAAAAGTTAATATATATCAGCCTGAAACTGGACGGTTGAATTCCAGCGGTCAATGAGGGATCGTGTTGCAGGTGAAAAAATAAAGGTTAGAGAAAATACTTAAAACATGTACAAGAGGAAAACAAAAGACAACACTGACGAGACCGAATTGAAAAAAGGTGAACTGTGAGTTTTCAAACGTGGGACAAAAAAAACAAAAAATGTCCAGACGACTTAAATTTATGAGTAGTTTTGACTCATATAAACGGATTCACCGTTTGGGCCCGAATTTGTTCAGACGAATTTCTAACTTTTTTTTTGTTTTTATTATTACTCGCAGAATGATCCGTCCAGTGGAATAGGAATGTCGATCAAATTTCAAGTGCATTTTTATTTATTTATTTTTTTAATCCACTGGCAGACAGTGAAAAGAATTAAACCTTAAAAGGCTTCTCAGTCGGGCAGACGAGGAGGAGGAGGTGGAGGGAAAGTGCTTTTGTGTGCATGTGGAGTTTCCTGGGTTCGGGACAGGAGCTGGTGAAAGAAAAGCCAAAACTTTTCCGTGAGTTTAAACGACTAGAAATGAGAATATTAAAGTTTTTGCTCAGTTTGACTCATTTTTGAGACGATTTTGGGCCAGACAGCGCTGCACTTTGACCTGGTACAGTTCATTTCTGACTAGCTCGTGTACGACTTTCTCTTATTCCAAGGCTTTTTAAACGTCTTTAGCTCGTTAGGCTAAAGGTTGGGCTAACACATTATTTCTATTGTTGTTCGAAAAAGTTGCCGGCGGAGCACGATTTATTACTTATTTAAAATCGCACTTGAAATAAAGCTCGACGCTGCAGGTGAAAGAGTGAAAGTACATTTGGAGAAATCAATTTGACACTTTTGCTGTGGATTGCCGACATAAACGAGGGGAAAAAGGTAGTTCAAGAGTTCCATCGTTTTATGTTTAAACCGTATAATTGTATTTTGTTTAGGGACGCACCGATACCTGAAAAGATACGATATCGGCTACAAATATCCGATACTGAACCGAAACCGACTTAATCCAAGTGAATATGGACGTGCTGTGTGTCATTTTGAAGCTGAGAACCTGGAGAATTGACTGTGTGCTTAAAATCATAACACCGCCCAAGAAGTGACTTCCTGTTTTGATCCAGCACACCAAAATAAAAGCACCATCTTATTCATTAGTTAAACTTTCTTTCTGCCAAACTATTAACAGACAAAACACTTAAAATGTGTGTATTTAATTATATTCTTGTAATGTTGAAAGTACCTGCTGAACTAATCAATGAGACGAGCTGTGTGCTTTTATTTTGGCGTGCTGGATCGAAACAGGAAGTCACTTCTTGGGCGGCGTTGTTATGATTTGAAGTTATGCACAGAGTGAATTCAATCGCTGAGTTAGTTTTAACCTTCGCCAACGTCTTTTTGATCGCCGCGCAAAATGTCGCAGCTAGCAATAGCATGCTAAAGCTAGCGGCAGCTAATCAAGGCTGGGAAAGTAACCTAATTCCATTAGGTTATTCAGTTTATGAAATGCTGTTAAGGAATGACTGATCGGACATATTGGTTACGCACAAGTTGTAATGATCAGATCGTTTCATGGGAGTCGTTTATAATAATCTCTTAACCCCCGCCTTGACACAGCGCAGTTCAGTTTTACCCAAATCTAAAAGTTTGTTGACCGGAGTTCACAGCCTATAGGCCAGTGTGAGGACTCATTTGAAAGCTAAGACCCACAAAACTGCGTTGATGCAACGTTTGTGTCACATTTTTGAAGTGTTTTTGTCTCTTTTTACGTTGCTTTTTTATTGTGTTATTGATGCATTTTCGTCGTTATTTTGACTCTTTTCAGAAGCTTTTAGATTCGGGTAAAGCCAAACTGAAGAAAATGTGCTCGGCCCAGAAGGAGGTTAAGAGGTTAATGTAATGTTCTTGTTTAATGTTTTTCCATTACAGTTTATTAGTAAATAGAAATATTTCCTATAAATAATTTAAAAAAATAGACTTTGTTGATCTGACACTGGAGAAAAGACGACCAGATTTTTCACTCACAGCAACTACTTTTAAAGTCTCTTATCAGTTAATATCGGATATCGGCAGATACTCAAACTAGAGGCCGACCGATATGGGATTTTCTAAGGCCGATATATTTTTGGCCGATTTTTCGAAATGTCTGGTCTATAATCCTGTAGAAACAAATACTTGGCCGCTCCAGCAGAGGCTGATTTGATTTTATTACTTTAGGTGATCCAATCATAGTTTCTGTTCCAGCTTTGATTAGTTGTCGTTAGCATTAGCATATTGTTGCTAGCCACGGCATTTTGCGCGGCTAGCAACAATACAATAGTGGAGGTTAAACTCAGAGATTGAATTCTCCAGATGCTTCAGAATGACCGGCAGCAGGTCCGTACTGACGGAGGTTTAGTCAAACTTGAAGCGATGTTTCTCACCTCCCCTGAGGCCGAGCGAGCTGTGGTGGGACTCGTTTTAAAGCTCTGACTTTCCAACGCAATAAACAGGAAGTCTCCATCACTTTCAGTCTCGGGAATATCGGCGCTAGATCGGCCGATAGCTGATACTGTAAAAGCTGGATCGGTGCATCTATAATTTTGTTGATATATTAGTTAAAAAAATGTGGATCTTGTTTGGTTTTTGAATAAACTTGTTGATGGAAAAAGATCTGTAAAAATAGTTTTTGGGGTTCAAGGCTCAATAAATCAGGCGGGAATTAGGTTTATTAAAAGACTCGTCTGAGAAGAATCTGAGAAGAACGTAAAAGTCAAGTCCGAGCCTGTAAAGTGCGGCGTCTGTAGGAGCGACTAAAGCGGAGATTAAAGGATTAATGGAAACCTCATTTGGAGAAAACATGGCGTCTTCCACAAACGTCATGACCATATTGGGATTACATAGCGTTGTCGGGGGAAACCAAACACGTCAGTATGAATGGATAAGCGCGGGAAAGTCGAGGGAGCGCCGCCATGTTGGAGTGATTACAAACGAAACCTCGTGAAGGGAAAGCTCGGCCTGTTTCACCTGCCGGGCCTCGCCTCGAGAAGACGCCGCTCGCCGAGTCAGAAACGTAACAGACGCCGCGGCGCCGTAGTGAAGAATGTGTGTGAACTGGGCCAAACTACAGAGGGGAAGTTTAATATTCCGATTTCCGGCTTTCGCGGCGAGGGGGAGGGGCCTAGTTGAGCGTCCCGCGGCAGTTCTCCGTCCCGCACAGACAGGGGATCTTGTTCTCCTCCAGGGGGAACTTGTAGTCGTAGGTGATCTCCTCGTTGACGGCGATCGGCTGCTTCGAGTAGATGACGATCTTCTTCTGCGACTCGATGGTGATGACTTTGGCGTAGCAGTTCGGCTGTGGGGGAACAGGAGAGATCGGAGTGACTTTAAAGGGACCAGTGAGGTGTTTTAAAGAGGCGTTTTAAAGTGGCGTTTAAAGAGGCGTTTAAAGAGGCGTTCTGCGGGATGTTCTCCATGCACCAAAATACATCTCTGACACATTAAAGGAACAGGCCACCGTTTCTCCAGACTGAGATATGTTCTTACCTGAGCTCAGACGAGTTGATGCGTACCTGTCTGGTCTCTGTGCGTGCGCTCAGTCACGAAAAAAGACCAAAGATGTTGTTAGCATTTAGCTCCAAACGGGGTGAAGTTAGAAGCGACCACGCCCTTCCACGGGCCAGACAGGTGCGAATCACCTCGTCTAAGCTCAGGTAAGACCTCAGTGTGGAGGAACGCGGGCCTGTCCCTTTAACCGCTTAACTCCCGCCTGAACTTTACCCAAATCTAAAAGCTTCTGGAAAAAAAGTGCGATGAAAAGGAGGGTGAAAACATGAAAATATGACAAAAAGTAAGGATCCGTTGTGTAGGCCTTAGCTTTCAAATGTGGCATTATACTGTTGCTCTCCAGTCGAGAAGCTTTTAGATTTGGGTAAAGCGGGATTGGAGAAAATGTGCTCGGTTAAGGCGGGCGGTAAGAGGTTAAAGCAACATAAAGTAGGTGAATGGGGGAAAAGATGAATTTGGATGAAAATATTTTAAACTTTTGCTGTAGATTACTAGTATAAAAATAGGAGAGAAAAATGTATTGCAAATGTTCTGTCCTGTTATGTTTTCATACATACTGCCCTCTAGTGGAGGTTATGGATCATTAAGAGGTGCCAAGGCAAATGCTTAATAAACCCTGACTCACCTGCAGCAGTGGCTCATTAAAGCCTGACTCACCTGCAGCAGTGGCTCATTAAACCCTGACTCACCTGCAGCAGTGGCTCATTAAACCCTGACTCACCTGCAGCAGTGGCTCATTAAACCCTGACTCACCTGCAGCAGTGGCTCATTAAAGCCTGACTCACCTGCAGCAGTGGCTCATTAAACCCTGACTCACCTGCAGCAGTGGCTCATTAAAGCCTGACTCACCTGCAGCAGTGGCTCATTAAACCCTGACTCACCTGCAGCAGTGGCTCATTAAACCCTGACTCACCTGCAGCAGTGGCTCATTAAACCCTGACTCACCTGCAGCAGTGGCTCATTAAAGCCTGACTCACCTGCAGCAGTGGCTCATTAAACCCTGACTCACCTGCAGCAGTGGCTCATTAAACCCTGACTCACCTGCAGCAGTGGCTCATTAAACCCTGACTCACCTGCAGCAGTGGCTCATTAAAGCCTGACTCACCTGTAGCTCATTAGAGCCTGACTCACCTGTGGTTTATTAGAGCCTGACTCACCTGTGGCTCATTAGAGCCTGACTCACCTGTGGTTTATTAGAGCCTGACTCACCTGTGGCTCAGTACAGCCTGACTCACCGTGCAGCAGTGGTTGATGAACCGCGCCAGGTTCCCGCACTTGGTGGCGTCGATGATGGTGTCGTGGTCGACCCTGAACAAGTAGCTGCTGCCGATGCCCTGCTGAGCGTAGCGCTTCTCGCGGTTATCGGCCACCATCTGCAAACACAGGCACAGACCGTCAGCCTCTCGGCGCCGGACGCCATCTTCCCCCCGAGACCCCGGACGGCGCTGACCTGTCGGATGTTCTGCCCCACGTACTCGATGACCATCTCGTCGGCGGCGATGGGCTCCATGGCGAACAGGCCCCACTCGTGGATCCGCGAGCGCCCGAAACGAAGCTTCTTCTTACGGAACTGAAACACAAGAGTCAAAATCACAAAACTGTTACAAAAAACGGAAAACTGAGACGTGAAAAAGAAAATGCAGTGTAGATGTTGCTCTGAGCAGGAGACACAGGGGCAGACGAGTGGAAACCTGAGCACCCGGCTTCTCCGATCTCCAAACAGCCACAATGCGTTTCACAGCTGTGAATCCACCTCACGAGCGGAATCCCAGCTGTGAATCCACCTCACGAACTGAATCACAGCTGTGAATCCACCTCACGAGCTGAATCACAGCTGTGAATCCACCTCACGAACTGAATCACAGCTGTAAATCCACCTCACGAACGGAATCACTGCTGTGAATTACGCCTCACGAACGGAATCACAGCTGTGAATCCGCCTCACGAGCTGAATCAAGACACTTTAAGGGACACATTTGTCGTGCGGCTCCACTTTGACGCGTATGCAAAGTTTTATGCATGGGGGAAATGTGCACGGCGTGGAACGTATTTTCTAATCACAATAAGGAGAAAAGTTTGTACCTTGAGCTGGTTGAGTTTGAGCAGGTCCGAGTCCAGTGTGGCTGCAGTTCCGATGACGGTCAGCAGGCGGCGCTGTTCGGACCGTCTCTCTGATAACAGGCGGTTCGTTGCCTGCAGACAGAGACACAAACATGCAGTTTTTGACACAGTTGGTTTTCCATCTCCCTGATGACCTGCTCGGGCGTGTGTGTGTGTGTGTGTGTGTGTGCGCTCGTGCGCGTGCACGCCGTTACCATAGAGTCCGTGTTCTCCATCTTCCTGATGACCTGCTCGTGTGCATGTGTGTGCATGTGTGTGTGTGTATGTGTGTGTGCTCGTGCACGCCGTTACCATAGAGTCCGTGTTCTCCATCTCCCTGATGACCTGCTCGGGCGTGTGTGTGTGTGTGTGTGTGTGCGTGCACGCCGTTACCATAGAGTCCGTGTTCTCCATCTCCCTGATGACCTGCTCGGGCAGGTCCAGGTCCAGGTACACGTCCTTCTCTTTGCGGCTGATGGCGTAGTAGCCTTCGCTGCGAGCGCAGCCCGTCACGTGCTCCCGCAGCGTGTTGTCGGGCGTCTTCTTCTTCCGCCGCGGGTTGGGCAGGTTCGTCAGTGCAGCCACAGGTCAAGGACAAAATGGCGGACAGTTTGTGCAGAACACGCACTTACACACATCACGTTACTGACCTAAAGGAGGACCTGGGCTTTCAACTTCAGATCAGAGGAAGCTTTGAGCGGTCCCATAGAAACAGGTCACATGATCTCACGACAGAGATCGGGACAGCTAAGAAGCATATTGTGGTAACTATGGTAACCGCCTAAATGGTGAATTTTGGTCTTGGTATCAGGTTCTGATCTCATGAAGCGAAACAGACTGAACGTCTGAAGCATCGAGTGAAACACGACAGTCGGGCTTCAACATCGTAATTTAGTTTAATCATTATTATTCATTAATATCTTTATTATCTACAGGTGAAAGTCGGGAAATTTGAATATCGTTAAAAAGTGGATTCATTTCTGTTATTCAGCTTAAACTGTGAACTAATATATCAATACATGCAAAGTGAGATGTAGAGCCTTTATTTGTTATAATGTCGATTATTATGGCTCAGTTTGTAAAAACCTCAGATTAAAAATCTCATAAAATTAGAATATTTTGAAATGGACTGTAAACCATAATCATCAAAATTATAACAAAGGTGCATGTATCGATCATATATTAGTTTCACATTCTAAGTTGAATTACAGAAATAAATGAACTTTTGAACGATATTCAAATTTTCTGAGTCTCACCTGTAAGTGAGGTCAGAGGTCACGGCGGACCTCGGTCTGCGCACCAACCCGTCCAGATCAGCACTTTGGACCCGACGCTGGTTTGAGAGGATTCACCCTCAGAACTACAGCCCCGATAATAACAGGGTTCAAAGCACAGTCATTATTATTGGATTTAAAGCGACAGTCTGGAAGTCTAAATGTTTAACAACTTTTATAAAATGTGCAAAATCGACCTCCTGGTTTTGCATTTTGATGTAAAGGAAGTAATAATATTTTACACTAGGCCCCGCGGAGTCGGTCGGATCGGGCACCTCAAAATACGGCAAACTCCGGGTGTGTCGGGTTATTACATACAGTGCATTCTGATCCGTAAACGCCACAGTCGGCTGTGTTTTGTTGAATGTTTAGTTTTACGGGATAAACGTATCATCAGCATGTTTTGTTTAGATGTCACCCTAACGCTTCTGTATCACTTCACTGATGGAAGTAATAAAATAAAACTAAAATAAGACACAGCGTCTCACTAACCTGAGGACTGAGGAGAGCAACTTCTCGTAGCGTCAGGTTAAAGCGGCTCCACTTTAGTCCAAACTCCGTTTAGTTTCACAGAGTCGTCCATGACGAGGTGGAAGTAAAGCCTGGTGACGGTTTCTGCTCCTCGTTTCCTCATGAGTCCATAAGCGATTTCAAAGGTTCCTCAGCGGCGCAGTAGCAAAACAATGCTAATGCTAACAGCGCTAATTCTCCTGTAAACTCGCGCTCACGTTTGAGTGACGGCAGCTGCAGCCGGACTCATGACGCTGCTTATTAGGCTTTATCCACACGAAGACAAAACGCTTATATTTTCTTTGTGAGCACGAGCTCAGTAAACGTGTGCGTCCACATGGGTCGACTCAGGTCTGTGAAAACGGCGTGATTCATCTGCCAGGCCTGTGTGTGGCGCTGTGACGCTCACACAGGTAATAGAACAAGATGTAGAGGCGCATGCGCAGTAAACTTCTGTGGAATGTAAACAGTGAAAATGAAACGGATTCAAGGATTATGATTTACAGAAGAGACGAGGAGGCGAGTTTATTCTTCAGACGTGACGGGACTAAAGCAGAAAAACCTGTGAGAGACCGGACTTTGACTCAGTCCAAAAACACAGACTGTTTTTCTATTCGTCACCTGTGGCTCGTGGACTCCAGTGGAGCAAAGAGGAGCAAAACCATCATAGATCCATGAGTAAACCTCATTCTAAGGTCAGTAGATTATGGATAACCGACTCCACTCTGGGGCTGTGATGTCACCGTTTTAGTCAAAGAGGCGTAAACGGCGTTTTGAGATCTTTCCGCTCTGGGACCTAGTTTGGAAAATGTTCGTTTACAGATCCCAAAAACGCCGGACTCGTATGGACGATGCACTGGACTGATCAAATATCTTTGCGTTTGGTCGTCAGCTTGACTTCGTGTGGACACGGCCTAAACGTGTGCGGGTTCGAAACGGCAAACTGAGACCCTTTTGTTCGGATCGGGTGGTTCGGGTTTGATTTCCAGCGGGTCGAGTTGGTGCATCTCTAATATTCCCACCCTTTGAACCTCCCGGCTTAGAAACGGCCCAGGTTATAGATCGTTTTAGTCCGCTGTAGCTTTGGGTGCAAACAGCACAGCAGCAGATGCAGGATTATAGCCCTCACTGTGACGAGTTCTTTGCGTCCAATATTCAATATTTTAAAAAACGACGGAGCGATGTTTTGTCAGAAATATGTACAAATCTGCACATATGCATTTACATCGCGAGTCTGTTCAGGACAATGATCTTTTTGAGCGACGGAGCAAAGTTATTATCTTATATGATCTGGTAGACTATATATTCATCAGGTGTCATGGCCGACAGAAGCGCCCGCCCACACACACACACACACACACACACACACACTCTCTGAAGGATATCCGTGTGGCTGACCCAGTGCGTGTCGTTGAGCCAGTCCGAGCCGTGGTCGTCCTGGAGCAGCTTCTCGTACGTGGTCCTGAGCAGAGCCAGGTCCTCCGTGTCCAGCCCGGAGTTCCAGATGTCGTAGAGGATGGTCATCTGCTCGAACTCGCTGCGGTTGTCGTACTTGACGGGCGCGTGGGCGGGCGGCGGGTGCGGCGCGTGCTCGGACGGGGGCGCGGCCTTCACGGTCACCCCGGCCTCCTGGAGGAAGAGTCGCTCGCTCTTCCGGACCTCGTCGGAGACGCCGCGGCGCCGCAGCTCCTCGTCCGAGTCCGAGCTGCTGCTGAGCTCGCCGGACTCCAGCTCCTCCACGTCCACCTCCTCCTCGGACTCCTGCGGCGCAGACGGAAACACACGAGTCACGGCGGCGTCGACCACAGAGCGAGGACAAAATACAACGTGGAAAATTCACAAAAGCTCAAAGCAGCTCCAAATAAATGAATAGAAAAATCGAAATGATGAGGGTAAAGGATGAAGCTGCAAGTTAGTATCAGCAATAGCACATAGTTGGACAGACAGACACATTTATCTTATGCATATTTAGACCACATTTCAAAGAGTGGACATTACCAGGTCGGGCTGGGACTTCAGGTCTAACCCTGGCCTGGACAGAACCCGGGCTAAACCTGGACTTAACATTCTGCGCTCAGTCCCCGAGAGCAGCAGTGAGCATTCGGACTCGGGACATGTTCCTGGCGCAGGTCTCGTCTCAGACACTCGCGCACCAACGAGGCGGGGGAGCGTGGCAGGTGAACTCCGAGCAACGGAGGTGTAGGTTTGTGCGCCCGTTAAAATAAACTGCCGTTAACTTGAATCGCAAAACAAACTATTTAAAGACATTTGGAGTTTGCCGTGCTGCATTTTTCCATCATCTCTCATTAACGTTCCCACGCTGCAGATCAAACTTACCTGAGTCTATTATTGACTCCATTTCCAATGAGGTCTGGATTTACAGGCTCTTAGCGAGGACTTTCTGCAGAGCTTTAGGTTCAGGAGCTGAGGTCAAAGCGACACATGGTGGCGTTGAAGTTGTATTTTCAAAAAGCTCTGTCAGCTACACTTAAGCCTCTATTTATTATAAATCCAATCAGCCCTGAGAACTGACCAGAGGATTTATGCTTGAGGGCCAGATTTTGCCCCCGGGCCTGATGTTGCCTGCCCCGACATAAACTAGAACTAGGGCCGGGCACCGTTAATTAGGGCTGAACGATTTTGGAAAATGATCTAATTGCGATTTTTTTCTTCAATATTGCGATTGCGATTAAATATGCGATTATTGGCGTTCTCTTCTCATGTATTTTTCACCGAACACAAGCGATAAATCAGTCTGTTTCATAATAAACAATATTAGATTAACTTGCACTGCACTTCTTAAAAACTGTCTGAACTTAACAGCACAGTCTATAAGTAAAAGATAAAACTCACTGATCCAGTCAGTGACATCAGCCACTAAAGTGCAGGAAAATTAAGAACAAACGTCTGCTTTAACAAGTTGGAAAAGTTTTAGGAAATCAAACTCCCAATTAATACAAAATAAACTATTTATTATTAATTATTTCGTCCAATCAAATCCCGGTCTGAGCTGCGACCCGTAGTTGCTTCAGATGCGTGTTATTGATGGACACGGAGAGGCCAGATGGAGCACACGCCAAAACACAGCGGAATCAGGAGCAGCATTTTGGGGGGATGTAACTTTGGACCATATGAAGAAAGAGAAGAACATGAGGCCAAACACAGACACGTTTTACTTTCACTTTGACTCGCAGCCATTTAGTGACATTTCAGCTTAAACAGCAAAATAAGACACGGACTCCTGCCTCGGATCGGAGTTTCCAACCCTTTTCATTCAGCAGTTTAGTGTTTATATCTAGCGTCTGGGAGCGCATATGCGGCAGATGCAAAGGTAAATAAAGGCACATGGCCTCCGCGGATACTTTATGGTCATGAACCGTCATTATGCTTTTGAGATCATAAGAGAACATAAGCCTGAACTGAGCCACAAACGACTCTTTACTCTTTACAAGCAGCACAGGCTCACCTCTGTGGAAGCAGAGACGTGTGAATCCGGAGGTGAGGGAGTTTCTGTGATCATCAGAGCGTGTAGTAGCGGCGAGAGAATGGCGTGATTAGCGCTGTGGCTAACGCAATGCTAACGGAGAAGAAATAGTCCTTCACTTATGGCTGCTCGATAAACGCTGATATTTTCACTGTACATCCACTGCACACATTAACTAGACGGAGACGTAAACAAAAGCTCGCGGCGGAGCGGACTTTGCCGCCATATCTCGCTGCTCCATTCACTTCTAAAATCGCGTGCCCTGCGATTACGAAATCGCGTTGTGTAATATCGCGATAAAATTGCAAATGCAATTAATCGTTCAGCCCAACCGTTAATACCAACGTTTTGACCCATGTTTAAATCTTTGAGCTGAGTTTCTTCACAGAACCGGCGCCGTGTAACCGACACTGACCTGGTGTTTCCGGCGCCGCGGCTTCGTGCTCGGAGCGTCTTTGCGTTTCTTGCTGTGGTCCACGTTCTCCTTGTCCCGGCGCCTCTTGCGGCTCCTCTCCTCCTTCTGCTCGATCTTCCCCGGCCTCTTCTTGGACGGCCCGCGACTCGCCTCGTCTCCCGGCGCCGCCGCCGCGTACTCCGCCGCGTCCCGGGCCGCCGCGTCCTCGATCACCTCCTCGGGCGCCTCCAGCACCCCCGAGATGGCGTTCAGGTCGGCCGGCAGCAGCACGGACTCCGCCTGTTTGCCGGCGCGCCGCGGGACGGGCCCGGCGTGCGGAGGCCGGCAGTAGCTGTGCTCGATGAACACCAGGACGCCCTCGGGGGACATGGTCACCGCCAGCGCCTCTGGGCAGTACGGGTCTTCGAACTTATGCTCCTCCGCCTCGTCCGACGTCTCCGTTTCCTCCGAATCGCCCGCCTCCGGGTCCATCTTCAGCGCCACGTCGGCCAGGACGGACAGGTCGGCGGCGGTGGGCGTGGCGGCGAGCTGCAGCAGGCCCGAGGCGCCGCGCAGTCGGTTCTCGTCCTCGTCCTCCTCACGGAACGAGTGGCTGCTCGTTCGCTGCCGGCCTTTCCCGCGCTTCACCGGGAGCGGCGCCGGCACCTCCTCGTACGCCATCTTGCACATGGAGGCGTGGTCGAGCGGCAGGTTCTGCACCGTGCGGCAGACCATGATGGGAGGGGGCAGCGGCGGGAGGGCGGCGGGCGACTTCGGGGAGTCCTTCCCGCGCTTGTTCGGCGACTTCGGGGAGGTGGTCGGGAGGGGCTTTTTGGAGTCGTCGGCGTCGTGGGGGGGAGGGAGGATCAGCGCGGTGCCGGCGCCCGGTTTGGACGCGAAGGGGAGGAGCTGAATGCCATGTGCGGGCCGCGCCGAGGGGGAGACGAGCGCGGGCGGGGAGTCCAGCGGGCGGGGCGGGGAGGGCGGGCACGGCACGGGCACAGACGGGGAGAGCGGCACGGCGGGCGAGGGCAGGACGGGAGGTTTGGAGTCGATTTCGTCCGTGGAGAAGGAGACGTTTTTCCTGCGCTTTTTGAGCGGAGGCACCAGGACGACGGGCGGAGACGGCGGGCGCTTGGAGAGGGCGTCGATGGCGGCGAGGGGCTCTGGTTTGATCGGTTTGGCTTCACCTGAGAGGAAACAGAGAGACCGTTAGCATCCCGTCTCTCCAGGACTCCAGGATCACAGCTGACCCTTCTCACCCTGGACACGGACTATTCACCCCCCTCCCCTCAGGCAGGAGGCTACGGTCCATACAGACCCACACCTCCCGCCACAAGAACAGTTTTCCCCTCTGCCATCAGACTCATGAATGAAATAAACCCGTTCAGCCATTTGCACTATGTGATATATCCACAGTTCAAATCCGTGTATTTAAAAAACCTTTTATAAAAATTAATGTGAGTTGTTTGCATAAAAACTACAGTAAATGTATGAAGGTAAATTCATAGTATACGGAGTTTAAAATTTTTAAAACTAAATATTTTCCTCCCCCTACGTGTTCCAGCCATGTCCTGTAGAATGAGCCCAGACCTGTCACTCAAAACGTTGTTTATTCGAGTCCAAAGTGCCGTCATGCACGAGCTTATTATAGAAACTGCAGTTACGCGTAAGACCTGAGGTGGCAGCAGTGAGTATAAAAATGAACAACTTGCATCTGATCCCTTTAATATAAAACTTGGGTAAAATTTACTCAATGGTAAAGTAGAGCAGGGCGATATGAAGATATTAGAGCGATCTCCAGAGCTGACGATCTGTCATTTTTGTGGGATCGTTTTATCTCGGTTCTATGCACTTCTGCACAGTTGACTCTTTTCACCATCAGTGACATGAACCCAAGCCGCTAACGTTCTGCTACGCTAATGTCGGACGCTAATGTCGGACGCTAATGCGAGCGTTTGGCAGCGAGCCGCTCGTCTACAGTCACATACAGGACCAGGCTCCTCAATCTGGAGCTTTTAAACCCAGCGTTCTGTCTCCATGTCAGAGGTGTTTATGTGTCTTTCCCCGTAACGCCGCTGCTCTGCGTGTGTTTATTTATTTACCTGACTAAATCCTGGGCTGTTTATCCAGGTCTTTGAAAATATAAGGCTTGTCCAACTTTGGTGAATTACTTGGTCAAGTAACTTATGGTAACGAACTGCTTCTGGTTTGCCTTTTACACAATAAAAGACACAGTATGTTATCGTTTTAGTAAGACTCTTATTGTGAAAGGGACAAACAGCAACAGAGCGCTGTATCACAGCAACAGACACGCCTTTACCAAACT
This sequence comes from Proterorhinus semilunaris, assembly GCA_021464625.1. NCBI lineage: Eukaryota > Metazoa > Chordata > Actinopteri > Gobiiformes > Gobiidae > Proterorhinus > Proterorhinus semilunaris. Next base: position 3,765,756 of record CM038352.1, read on the forward strand.
TAGTGTTACTGTTTTACTTTTATTGTCTGTGTCTGAGTTTTATTGTGTTTTTTAATGTATAGTTACTTTGCTCTAGTTCTAAGTCTAGTCTAAGTTCTAAGTCAATTTTTGCTTTGTTGATTATCACAAAGTTGAATAAATTACTATATTAATTCAATCTTTTTCTTCTTCAGTGGGTAATTTAAGTTGTTTAAAAAAACACATTGTGTTAAAATCAAAATCGGGAGATTATAATTGAAAAATCGTGATATTCAATTTTCGCCCGCCCCTCTGGTAAACGCCATTGTGTGCGGTTTCCGTGTGTGGAACGGTCTCACCTTCATGAGGCTTCACAGCAGGAACCGGCCGCCCTCCAGTGTACGCAGACACCAGAGGGCCAAGCCGTTCTAACTTTAACATTTCCTCACAGGCGGGGGTCGTGCCCCGAGACCCCCCATCCCTCGCCCCGGACGCGATCAGTCCGACACACTCACCCATGTGAAGGTCAGCGCTGGCCCGGGCCGTCTTGCTCCTGCAGAAGAAAAGAACCGTGTCAGAGCAAAGCCTCCGAGCGCGGGGCGTGTCCCGGGCGGCGCTCACCTGTCTCTGTCCGCCGTGCTGTCCATGGTGGAGTCGTCCATGGTGTCCAGGCCTTCGCTCAGACGCTCCTCGTCCTCGCTGTCGGACGAGGACGACGAAGAGGAGCCGGAGGACGAGGACAGGCTCTCGTCGTCGCTGTCGGCACTCAGCGCCTCGTCTGCTGAAACCGACAGGTCAGGACTGAGCTTCACGAAACCACACCGGCACAACGGTACCCAGCCCTGAACCGTCCGGTTCAGGGCTGGGTACCGTTAAACCCATAGAGCTACTTTGTGTTTACTTTAGCCAATTCTTCATAGCATAATCCCTTCTATAAATCCTATGGTATTTTTCTTTCCCATTGTTGAAAAGGCCCTGCATTAGCCAACTGCTGCCTAGCGACTAGGGCTGTCACGGAAATGTTACCTCACGGTTATTGTGACCAAAATTATCACGGTTTTCGGTATTATCGCGGTATTTTTTTTAATGTGTGTTAATAAGTTCGGAAAGCATCGATAGTCCCACACAAACTGAAATAGTTTAAAAAAAGTGTAACAGTGTTTGTTATATTTAAAAAATACAGACATCAAAGTAAAGGAACTACAACTATGACTTGTTGATCGTTTGGAGGTTATTACATGCACTATTTGCAGAGCCAGAACCGTGTTAGAATATCTTTAACTAGATAAACCCTCTATTTCAGGAATATTGTTCTCAGTTTGTGTCCTTCCAGTTTGCTTTCGCTCTGCAGATTTGGGAAAATGCCATCAGACAGTAATCATTCTTAAATTCATAATAATGCGGCGAGAGTGAATCTATTGCATTGGCGACAACTTTAATCTGCCCTCCAGGAGCCCTGGAACGCACTGTGCCATTTCAATACGGAGGTATCCGGACACGGCTTATATGCAGGCGGTGGCGCTGTAGCTGCACTATAGGGCGACTCGTTACCTTCTCCCTCAACTCAAAGTCCCCACATCAGCATTTCAGCTAAAACGCTAACGCTAGCTTACTTGCATTGGCTAAAGTTGTGGTGACGGTCACGCAGGTGAGTCGTGAGGTTCGAAGTATCGTTGCCGTTAGAGACACTTTCCCTGCACGTTCCGCAAACAGGAAAACTGTCTTCTATCAACTGTCCTTCAGCTTTCTTAAAATACCCAAAATATACCCAGACTTCAGACTTTTGAAGCTGATGGACACCCTGAGCTTCTGTCGTCTCGGACATGATTCCAGCTCAGAGAAAGTTTTGTTTTGGTTGTGCTACGGAGAGCGCCTTCAGCAGATGAGACGGTGGCCCGTGAGGCTCAATCAATGTATCCTGTTCTGGACCCGATCCTGTGCCTTTTCTTGTTGTGCATATATAACACGAGTACCTATACCCGAGTATTAACAGGTCACTGTGTGCATATTAATCGTGTCTCTGCCTCGTGTCCTGCGATAGACCAGAATAGAGTCGGCCTACGGGGGTCGTTTCCTGCAAGTGACCATTAATGAGTCGCACGCTGTATATACGTGTTTAGAGTTCATTGGGAGAAGTTTACAGATCCCTAGGGTGCCATTATGAGGTGACGTCACCACCCTGGCTCTCTTAAAGGGCCACCCCACAGTTCTTACAGTGTTATATGCAAGGGCAATACAGTTATTCCAGTGTCTTTTCCTATTCATTTAAACAGTCCTTTATTTACCTCGAGTTTAGTAGAAGAAGTTCATTAGAGTGTTTAGTAATTGACATTATTATATCTTTATATTCATGTGTATTTTCCGTTGTGTTTCCCATTATAGAACCACACACACACACACACACACCCTGTGTCATTAAACCCTCTCTAAAGACATCTCGTTCTTGGGAAGACACCCCGCTGCGGGTCAACACAGACAGCGCCCCCTAGTGTTTTACACCCATTTTGAACAGAATATCAAATGTAACTCACCGTCCGAGTCTTTCTCGCTTTCCTCCTCGTCCTAAACAGAAACACATTCGGAAAATTAGGAATGTAAAGAGACACACACAGGTCGAGAGTGTTTAAGGCGAGACGCTGCAGGGTTTAAATGTAGAGATATATCGATTTGAAACTTTCTGTGGTCGTTCCTGAAACAGAATCACGATTTAGACGTTTTCCACATGGGTCGTTTTCAAAAGCATTAACTCCATTTATCGCTCGACTCAAAAGGACTTTTACTCACATTGGACAATATTTCCACCGACAGACTTCAAACGTTCCAGCCTTGGACTGAACAATATGTTTAAGTTTTTTTTTTTCATATCTAATTTCGAGCCTGATTGATTTAATTTTCAATTTTAAAAAAACAAGGCACAATTTTTCCAGATTTTCCCACTAATGAACAGCTTGGTTTAAAACAAAAAAAACATCTAAAATCCCTTTTTGTAACGATTATATCACAAAATAAATCCATACATTTAATCCTTTATTCAGCTTTGTCGCCAAAATTAAGTGGATTGTGGTCATTTTAATATCAAAACATTTCTTCTCATTTATGTCATTAATCAACAGTAAAAGTTTAAATGTATATCTCTACATTTAAAGTTTCCCTCATTCGGCTGCAGCGCTTCAGCAGAGACGCCACGCTGCCCTCTGGTGGACAGCAGCTGAACTCACCTTCTCCGACGACGACTCGTCCGACGTCTCCTCTCCCTCAGAGTCCAGCTCCCACGGCTTCCTGTTCCGCGGCTTCTTCTTCCGCCGCTTATTGTCCCTCTCGGCGGCGAGTCGCTCGTCCGGCCGCCTCCGCTCGGCTGAAACAGATCAAAACTTCCTTCATCACATTTACCGTTCAGGTTTGTCATGAGGAGGCTCTACGGCAGACTGGATGTAATGTTGGTGGAATTTTATAGTAAAAGGTTTATATTTTTTAAAGCCATTTTAATGTTTCAAAACTACACAAACACCAAAGATGTGCATATATTCTATTTCATAACATTTGCAAACGCTCCATCCAGGGCCCTTAAGCAGATCTCGCTCAGCTCAGTAACGGCTCAGCTCGTCTCCATGGAGATTCAGACAGGTTGGGTCAGGGGTGTGTGAAGTGCAGCCCGAGGCGTCTCAGGCTCCTTGTTTTATTGCCACACATCACCAGAGATGGTAATTTTCCTGCAATTTTGATAATTCTACACAATTAAACATTTATTTATGCGAGACTGAGCTGGCGTTATGGTTCCAAGCCTAAATACAAGTGTGGGGAACTTGCCTGATACCATGCCTCCATGCCTGATACATGTCAAGATACGGCCCTCAGTAAAAAAAAAAAAAAGTTTGGACCCCCCTGGCTTCGGTCCTCATCCAAATCCATTCTTTGATTACCCACTGCGGTAATAGCAAGTCAATAGGAGCATGTTTTGTACTGATGGCAATTGTATAGTCCAAAATGTTACGCAGTGTGCCTTTAAGGTTAGGGTTAGTTTGGATTAGTTCAAGCGTTGTTTTTTATTATTTAGAAAAAATATTCTTTTATTTTGTCGCTGGGATTATTTTCCCTTCTCATGTCACGCGCCGCGGCTCAGGCTTTTGTCAAAACAAACGGCGCCGTGTGATGATGTCATCAGGCCACACTGCTCAGTTTGCTTGCGCAGGTGTGACGGCCGGCCAGCAGGGGGCAGGTGTGAAACAGAGACCTCTCCTCAATCGAGCCGTGCTTGAAATCATTTGTATTTTTATGACTGTTCAGGAAACGGAAAATATTCAGCATCGTTTTTTGATGAATAAATAAATAAAGATGCACTTTTTTTGAAGGCGACATACAAGCGTGATTTCAAATATGACTAAAATAAACATGATTATTATTTTTTCAATAATCGAGCAGCTCTATCTAGACCCTTCTCGAATTTGATTGAACTTTCCCGCGTTAAATTGCTACATCACTGAAGTAAAACTATGATTATTACAGATGTTATCCGTCAAATTAGTCACAATTACAAAAGGATCAAAGCACTTTAAGGCCTTCATGTTGGCGCATTCCCCGGACTGTCATGGCCGCCGCAGGTCTCATCTATAAACAGGACCTTATCTCCTTCGCCCAGGACCGGCCCCGCCTTCAGACAGCTGAAACCACTACGAGATAAAGTGTCTTTCAAGAAGTCGAACATTGTTGACTCATTGTTTTCACTTTTCTCACGTATCTGTGGATTTCTCTTAGGAATGTTACTATTATTGAATCACTCCTCACTATTTTAGGTTCAAACGTTTTCTAAAGAGAGTCTAAAAGTCCGCGTCTCCAAACCTTGGTCTTCCGGCGGCGTCTGGGGTCGCGGGCGCTTCATGTCTCCCTCCTCCAGCTCCAGCGGCTCTTTCCTCTTCACCTGCAACACCATCACAGAGTATCGAGTAACGATATACTACAAGTTTCTTTTTCAAATCAGTCACGCGTTTGGTCCTAATCTCTTCCTATAGATGTTTATTATTGGTAACGCGTGACCTTCATATTAAAGTAACAAGCCACTCATCCAGAGGAGAAACTTAACCAGTCACTTTTAGAAGCAACGTTACCCAACACTGGTTAGGGCGATATGGTCACGATATGAAAGATATATATCACGATATATTTGGAGATATAACTGACATTGGACAAAATATTGGGCAAATCAGTGTAAAGCCATTTTATTTCTAATGGCTTTGAAAGTAATCTTAAATGACCTAAAAGCGCCTGTGCTGCATAATATGAATCAATGTAAACACGATACCCCATAATAACAAACATTTTTAGAAAGTTTTGCATGTACACAAGTATTCACACTCGTTGCCGTGACACTCAAAACAGATCTCAGGAGCATCCGGTTTCCACTGATCGTCCTGTGGTAAATCAAAGGCGTTGGACTTCATTTGGAAAGAGCCCAGTGGCTCCGTCCTTCGTAAGTGGAAGGTTAAGGTTAAACCTGATCTTTCCTGCTCAAAAAGTGACATTTTTAGTTTTGGCCCAAACTTATTTCTAGCTCTCAGTCTCTCCTGTGTGTTCAAATTGTTCCAAGAATGTAATTATATCCACATTTCACACCCACATACAGACTAGATTTCTATCATCCATTGTTCAATAAAACTTTAGGTGAAGACGATACAACAAGGCCTGTGTTTGCAACAGACTCTGAGGTGGCAAAAAACACCCATAAAATCAGCTTTAAGCCCGGGTGAACTTTATCTAGAGGGTATTGTGTGTTGATTGATGAGAAAAAACAAATTAACAAGTGTATGAAATGTTGGAAAGAGGCTGTACCGTAACAAAACGTGGTAAAGGTGTAGGGGTGTGAAACCTTTCCAGATAAACTCTATGTATTTCCATTGTTATCTGAACTCAATACACAAATCTATGCCGTTCTAAATGAACCATTATATTTAAAAAAAACACCATGAACCCCTCAGTGTTCACGACCCGCTCTTGGCCAGTGTTCATTTAGTCTTAATTTTAGTCAAAGTGATATTTCTGACTAAAATGAGACTAAATAAAAATGAAAAGGAGAGACTAAAATCATCCAAACTTCTATTGACCGTCTGAAAGAGCCTCATATCATGTAAATCCACTGCCAAAGGAACAGCTCTGAGCTTTGTTCATGAGGAGCAGCTCCATGAAGCAGAGGACCTCCATTAAATATGATTATAATGAATATTATTAATACAAAGTCGACTAAATGTGTCTTAAATTTTAGTCGACTAAAACTCGACTAAAATTGAAGATTTTTTTTTGACTAAATCTCGATTAAAATTGAATTACATTTTCGTCAAAAGACTAAAACTAAATAAAAATATGTTGTCAAAATTCCCCCCGCTCTCGTGCCGGACAGCGGTTACCTTGAAGGACGGCAGCCGCAGCGCCCCCCGCAGGGAGAAGGCCTCCACGCCGCCGCTCTTGGCCCAGTCGACCAGAGACGTGAGCGGCTCCCGGGGCTTGGTCAGTTTCTCCTCCTTCTTCTCCTCGTCCCGCAGGGCGGAGACGCCGCGCACCATCGTCTGGAACGGCTGCGGCGGGACACGGGACACAGAGGGTTAACTCGGACACGGGACACAGAGGGTTAACTCCAACACGGGACACACGGGACAGAGGGTTAACTTCAACACGGGACACAGGGGGTTAACTCCAACACGGGACAGAGAGGGTTAACTCGAGCACGTTAACTTTTTCTGCTGTATATTCTCTGTTGCCCTCTGCCTGAAATAAATAAATAAATAAAAGAAAAATAAATAAATAAATGAATGCTCTTACACGCAAAAAAATAAATTTAAAAAAAAGTATTTTATGGAACACATTAATATTATTGTTCCGTTTTCTGGCTCTAGATGAAGAATATTTTAGTAAAGGTATCGGAAAAGGTTTCGTTCAGGCACTTTTAGTTTGACAGTACTCAGTCAAATATCTTACATGTACTCTGAGCAGAAAGGCAAAGGGAGGAGAAATATGTTTACGTATATATACTAATATAGTCTGTGCGTTTCCCTCCGTGTTATTTTCGTGTTTCCCTAAATGACGTGTCCTGCGTCTGCCTGACCTTGGCCATGGTCTCCTTGCGCTCCCACCACTCGTCGAAGGTGTTGAAGGCCACGTTCTCCACCATCTTGCGGTTCAGGTCGCGCTGCATGATGTTCTTCATCTCCTGGATGAGCGACGCCAGCACCAGCTGCACCGTGGCCTCGTGGGGGTTCTCGGCCGCGGGCGGCTGCTCGTCGGCCGCGGGCGGGTACTCCGCCCCCTGCCCGGGGTCCTGGGCCGCGGGCAGCACCGTGCCGTAGCCCGGCGGGGGCATGTAGGGGAAGTGCGGGGGCAGCGGGGGCCAGGCGGGCGGGGGCAGCGGCGGGGGCGGGACCTGCGAGCCGTGGGGGTCCGGGTGGTACGGGTACGGCATGTGCGGCGGGAGGTACCTGCGAGAGGAGGACATGTTTATGGAGAAGAGGAGCTCCACCGGGACGTCCCAATATAAACACAACAAACGAATACAGGAGAACGTACTCTGGACATTATACTGCACTTATATATATATATTAGGGCCGGGACTCGATTCAAAACATTAATCTAATTAATTAGAGGCTTTGTAATTAATCGCACATAAATATTTGACCTGAGAACAGTGAGAAGTTTTTTCATAAGGATTTTTAGTATACCATTGAATAATGACTGAATACATGAGCTTAAGCAACAAAATATTGGAAAAGGAAACTGAAGTGTGGAAAGCAAAGTGTGATTAATTTCGATTAATATTTTTAATCGCACTAAACCTCATGTAATTAATTAATCTAAATTAACGCGTTAAAGTCCCGGCCCCAATATATATATATTAGGGCCGGGACTTTAACGCGTTAATTTAGATTAATTAATTACACAAAAATAACGCGTTAAATTTTTTTGACGCATTTTAATCGCACATGTTTTTACGACGCGGAACGTTTCTCACTGGATGAGTTTAGGCGGACCGATTATACTGGAGCACCAACTTGTAGCACAGTCAACATATAATTTATGTTTAACATTATTTTTATTGTAAACGCAATCCGGTGTGTACTTTGTGTTGTTATTTACGTGCCCAGCTGAGGCAGGCGCGCTCATTGTATTTCTTCACGTATGTGTGCGCGCGCCCTCGCTCCCAGTCACACGCAACACGGACTAAAGCCCGGGTTTGAAGCGGGTACACGACTCTGAAAGACTTGGAGTTTCTGGATACTGCTCAACAGGACCGGTGAGAGTTTGCCATTACGTTTGTTTTCGGGTTGCGTAGTGTGCCTGGACCATTGGCCTGGACGGGCGCGCGCTTCAGCTGCGACCTCGCGCTAATAGTTTACGTGCCTTTAAACCAGCTGTTGCTAAATCAACAAAGTCTGTTATGGCCTCTGAAGCAACAATAAACAATATTTTGTTGCTTAAGCTCATGTATTCAGTCATTATTCAATGGTATACTAAAAATCCATATGAAAAAACGTACTTCTCACTGTTCTCAGGTCAAATATTTATATGCGATTAATTTCGATTAATTAATTACAAAGCCTGTAATTAATTAGATTAATTTTTTTAATCGAGTCCCGGCCCTAATATATATATATATATATATATATATATATATATATTCCCATCCCTCACCTATTGTGTTGAAGAGTGCGGGAAACACCTGAACACAATCCTTTAATCGTCATTACAGAAACGAGGCGGGTTTCACGAGGATAATCAGAACCTCAGTCGACGTGGCTCAAATATAAGGATCGTGTAAAATATAATACATCGATCATCTTTTATAAAACATTCAACAAATCATTACCGACTAACCTAGTATGTTTTTTTTATAACGCGAGAGGAAGCCCGTCATCTGAGAGGATATGGAGATTATCCACAGTAAAACTTTGGAACAGACAGGATATACAACAAAAGCAATGTGGAACTATTCATGAATTCAAACTGTTATAAAAACACAGAGTCTGTTCAAAATAAAGGAGGGCCTTTAAAGGTGACTTTACTGCTGTCTCAGTGTTAACACTTTCTAAATGAGAACGGGGGTGGGATTTATTAGGTTATCTTTTTCCCACTCCCTTTGGGGAAGAGTTGGTCGTTATATTTACATGTGTGTTGTCGTTTGTGTGACCGGCCTGAAATAAATGAATAAAGGAAAAAAAAATAAAAAATGAAAAGAATTGAAGAGCGAGGACAAAGGCGGCTTCAATCCAGCAGATGAGAACATTCTTGAGGTCTTTTCCGCTCCTAAACTCAAAAATGGAACTAACGGCATTTTTCACTTTAAGCTCGGGCGAATTTCAGCCAAAACATATAGAAAAATATGAATTTATTGAGGCATAAGGACATGTTTCTTTGTGCGTGTTTTAAACATTAGAAGGAACTCCGGCAGGTTTTGAGGAGGTTTAGAGACTTTCATCTTTATTTTTGGCATCAGACTTTCGTTTGAACAAATCGGCGAAACCAGAGGGGAAGACAAACCGACTCTGTGTCTCTTCAGATCAGGTCTGTGGGGAAATGCTCCCGTCCCGAAGCGAAACGGCTTCACCACAGAGAAACACTGAGGCCTCTCCCGCTCTGCCAGTGTGAATGAACAGCCCGATGCACATTAAGGAGGCCTCGGGTCAGTCACGATTTCAGATCTCATACATTTCCTGTTCCATGTTACTGTACTATGAGTGTGATGAAGACTCGTACCTGTGGTCCTGGTCGTAGTGCGCGGTGCTGCCCTCGCCCTCCATGAACGGATGGGGCGGCGGCAGCGAGTGCAGGTGGTACGAGTTGTAGTCCGCTGTAGCGCCCTCTCCTGGCCCCGGCGTCAGACCTGTCGGGAAGAGAAGTCGATAACGCTGAAGTCCATTTAACACAATTGCATCTTTAGAAAACCGTATTTACATCTTTACTTATGTTTTTTGGAAGATTTTTCAACATTACATGGCAATTACTAATTACCTATAGATGAATGAACAACATCTGTGGGACAGTGAAGAATGTTGAGCAGCTAATTGTAAACTTGAGCCTGAAACTAGTCACTTTGTGTCCAGTGACTGAGCAACAAAACCAATCTAAATAAAGAGCGCTGTCCAAGGTCCTGAAACACCATTATGGGCTTTGAGTTCACAAACATAAAATAACTAGAGGCGAGACATATATCGTCTACCAGATCATATTGAAATAAAGGATCTGTATCCTGTTATTTTAGCCAAAGTAAACTATAGGCATTTATATGATATATTGTACCTCTACCACTAGAGCCAGTAGTGGAACTGACAACTCTGGAACTGTTCCAGTGTCAGTGACCAACAGACAGCCCACCCACAAAATAGGGAACAAATTTGTGTTGAAATTTGAGAAAAATTTGCATTTTCTTTTTTTTGATTAAACAAAAATGGGAGAAACTGCAGAAAATAATGTGGGAAACATTTAGGGGAAAATTGAGATTAAATTTTTTTTTTTTTTTTAGAAAAAGGTACCTGAGGCTGTACCAGAGGCTGTACCAGAGGCGGTACCAGAGGCGGTACCTGAGGCGGTACCTGAGGCGGTACCAGAGGCGGTACCAGAGGCTGTACCTGAGGCGGTACCTGAGGCGGTACCTGAGGCTGTACCTGAGGCGGTACCTGAGGCGGTACCTGAGGCGGTACCTGAGGCGGTACCCGAGGCGGTACCTGAGGCTGTACCTGAGGTGGTACCAGAGGCTGTACCTGTGGCGGTACCTGAGGCGGTACCAGAGGCGGTACCTGAGGTGGTGCATGAGGCGGTACCTGAGGCGGTACCTGAGGTGGTGCTGGAGGCGGCGAGTCTCATCTGGTGCAGGCGGCTGAGCATGTGCGTCTGCATCTGGAAGGACATGGGGGCTCCGCCCGTGTACTGGTTCATCAGCTCCACCGACGAGGCGTAGTCGAACATGTGCGGGGGCATGGGCGGCGGGTACTCGGGGTGCAGCTCCATGTGCTGCAGAGACGGGATGCCCGGGGGAGGGGGCGGCTGCAGGGAGTACCCGGGAGGCGGGGGCAGGTGTGGCGGGTACGAGGGCATGTGGGGGTGCATGCCTCCGCTGAAGTCCTGGGGGGGCGGGGACGACGAGGGGTCTGCGGGGTTCTGTGAGGAGGCGCCGGGCGGAGCCGAGGAGGGGGAGGAGCCTGAGGGCTGAGCGGCGTGAGGCGTGGAGATGGTGGGCGTCTCTCCCTCCTCTTCGTCAGAGATCTCCATGTCTTCACCTGATGAGTGCGGAGACGCCTGCAACACACAGAGAGGGTCAAAGAAACGACAGAGGGTCAAAGAAACGACAGAGAGGGTCAAAGAAACGACAGAGAGGGTCAAGAAACGACAGAGAGGGTCAAGAAACGACAGAGGGTCAAGAAACGACAGAGGGTCAAGAAACGACAGAGAGGGTCAAGAAACGACAGAGGGTCAAGAAACGACAGAGAGGGTTAAAGAAACGACAGAGAGGGTCAAGAAACGACAGAGGGTCAAGAAACGACAGAGAGGGTTAAAGAAACGACAGAGAGGGTCAAGAAACGACAGAGAGGGTCAAGAAACGACAGAGGGTCAAGAAACGACAGAGGGTCAAAGAAACGACAGAGAGGGTCAAGAAACGACAGAGGGTCAAAGAAACGACAGAGAGGGTCAAAGAAACGACAGAGAGGGTCAAGAAACGACAGAGGGTCAAGAAACGACAGAGAGGGTCAAGAAACGACAGAGAGGGTCAAGAAACGACAGAGAGGGTCAAGAAACGACAGAGAGGGTCAAGAAACGACAGAGAAGGTCAAGAAACGACAGAGAGGGTCAAGAAACGACAGAGAGGGTCAAGAAACGACAGAGTTAAGAAACGACAGAGAGTTAAGAAACGACAGAGAGGGTCAAGAAACGACAGAGAGTTAAGAAACGACAGAGAAGGTCAAGAAACGACAGAGAGGGTCAAGAAACGACAGAGAGGGTCAAAGAAACGACAGAGAGGGTCAAAGAAACGACAGAGAGGGTCAAGAAACGACAGAGAAGGTCAAGAAACGACAGAGAGGGTCAAAGAAACGACAGAGAGGGTCAAGAAACAACAGAGAGGGTCAAGAAACGACAGAGAGGGTCAAGAAACGACAGAGAAGGTCAAGAAACGACAGAGAGGGTCAAGAAACGACAGAGAGGGTCAAGAAACGACAGAGTTAAGAAACGACAGAGAGTTAAGAAACGACAGAGAGGGTCAAAGAAACGACAGAGAGGGTCAAGAAACAACAGAGAGGGTCAAGAAACGACAGAGAGGGTCAAGAAACGACAGAGAAGGTCAAGAAACGACAGAGAGGGTCAAGAAACGACAGAGAGGGTCAAGAAACGACAGAGAGGGTCAAGAAACGACAGAGAAGGTCAAGAAACGACAGAGAGGGTCAAGAAACGACAGAGAGGGTCAAGAAACGACAGAGTTAAGAAACGACAGAGTTAAGAAACGACAGAGAGGGTCAAGAAACGACAGAGAGGGTCAAGAAACGACAGAGAGCTGTTGTTAAGACGATACGAGGTTTCTGAAACATTGATGTAGAAATGACTCTTTTTAAACAGTGTTTTTCTCTCTCTAAATAGCCGTGAATCCCGTCACATTTCCGTTGAAAAGCTCGTACCTGAGTCTGTCCGTTGTAGGGCGGGGTGCGAGCTCCGCCGCGCCGCTCTGACTCCCCCGCCGCCGCCTGAGCGCCGCCGTCGCCCGGGGCAGCGGCCTGGGCGTCCTCTGGCGTCGGGGCGGCCTCCGGGGCTCCGGGCGCTGCTGTCGGGACGCTCGGACTCGTCCTCTCCTCGCCTCCTCCACCCTTCCCTCGCTTCCTGCCTCGGTCTCCTTTCCGCCGCTCCCTCTCCGCCCCGCCCTCACACCCCGCCCCCTTCCTCTCCCCGTCCTCCTCCTCGTCGGACGCCAGGAACGAGAACTTGGCCTTCTGTTCCTTGAGGAGCATTTCGATGCGCGAGTCCAGGCTGCTGCTGTGGTAGACGAAGGGCAGGCTCTCGTTGGTGGAGTCGGGCTCGGGGGAGGCGGCGTCGCGCTGGGGCGGGGGGCTGGCCGGCGGCGCGGGGACGACGCTCAAGGGGAGGGAGTTGGTTCCCGCGGGAGACGCCGAGGAAGAGGGCGGCTGCGGGGGCGTCTTGTTCGGCTGCTGCGGCGGGCTCTTGGGCGGCGCGGGGGGAGTGCTCGGTCTGCGCTTCGGTTTGGTCCACTGCTCTTTGGGACTGTCCTGACTGAAGTCCAGGGACTCGGCCACCGCGGCCGCTATGACGGAGGCGGGGGGCAGCGGGGGAGGAGGCGGCGGCGGGGCGGCCGGGGTTTGCGGCGACGGCTTGTCTGAGTTGGAGGCGGCAGGAGGCGGCGTGGGAGGAACCCTCTCTGCTGCGGAAGTTTAAGAAGAACGTAAACGTTGGTTGAACAATACTCGTTTAGTTATAACAATATTCATCATCTAGAACCAGAACCAGAACAATAAAGTTTATTTAATCCATTAAAGACCAATTCATTTATTTAAAACATCTGAAACAAACAAATAACTTCCTTTAGTTGCTGCCCTTGGACCAAAGGGCATGAAAAAAAAATATTTTTTACTACTTGTATTCATTCATTAGTAGGGATGTCTAAATCAGTTCTAACGAGTGGTATCGATCTGCAGCTGTGCCCAGAACCTAAACTAGAGTTAAAGGTGCGCTCTTAAACACAGACTAAAATTCTAAAACTAAATGCATCCAAGTGTAGGAACTTATTACTGCTGTTGAACCAAGCAGCCGTTTGGATGAAAAAGTAGAAATTGTAATTGTGGCTAACGTTAGCTTAGCCAAGCGGCGTCCATTTGTTTACATGTATCAGTTAGCCGTTGATATATTAGCATTTGAATATTCTAGGTGAAGAGGCAAAGCATTTCATTAGAGCGAACAAATTAGGCAAATTAAATCACTATTCAATACCAGTACACCATCGCCCATGAAACGAGACCGTTGTTGTAGTTGTGCTTCGGTTTCTGTTAATTATATGAACATTTCAAACAGCCGCTTTGAAGTGGAACAGGTTCTCTTTTGCCAATGAGGCGAATCTAAATCTAAATATGATGTGCTAAATGTATGTTTGGTAATGTGTAAAGTGAAATCGGGGATGTTGTGTGTACATGCTCTTGTACTTTGTTCCTTGTAATACGTTATTTTCTATTGCGATATAATTGCAATGATTTCGAAATTCAACTGCTCAAATAAATGTGATCCTGTTAAATACTTGTGACATTGGCACAATTACTTTTATGCCTTTTAACCTCTTATCCCTGAACTTAAGTGTCTTTTCTCCAGTTCGGCAAAGACGTAGCTTAGACCGACAAAACCGATATAAACTTTGCTGCCGCATTTAGGTCACACTTTCTCTGTAGGTTTTTTATTTGTATTTATTTTTTGCTTTATTGTCGTGTTATTGTGGCTTTTCTGTCATATTTTGTTTGCGTTTTTGACACTTTTTCTGTGCCCTTTCGCCTCTAGGCCAGTGCAATGCTTCATTTGAAAGCTAAGACCTCTTCTGAAAACGTGTGTAAGCCGTGCGTGAGTAAAAGGCGGGCGACTGACCCGAGCGCGAGTCCTGCGCGGCGGCCGGCTCCTTGTAGGCCGAGGGCGGCGGGGACATGCTGTTGGACGAGGAGCGGTACGAGGAGTTGTAGCGCGGGTCGCTGTTGGAGTAGTCGCCGCCGTCCCGCTCGCGCTCCCTGTCCCGCTCCCGGTCGCGGTCGTGGCTGCTCCGCCTCCGGCTGTGGTGGTTGTGCGAGTGGTGGTGGTTGCGGTGGTGCCGGCCGTGCTCGCCCGACCGCGAGCCCGTGCTGTCCCGCCGGCTGTAGGCCCGCTCCTCCCGGTGGTGGTGCGAGTGGTGCGAGTACTTCGAGGACGACGAGGAGGAGGAGGAGGAGTTGGAGTCCTGTTGCTGGTGGTGATAGGACGAGCGCCGGGAGTTGACGCCGCCGTAGCGCCCGTCCCGGTCGCGCTCCCGCTCCCTGTCCGGCGGCTGCTCGTACTGGTGCGGCGGCGGGGGCATGCCCATGTGAGGCCCGCCCATTCCGGGGTAGGAGGGCGGGTAGGGCGGCGGCTCGCTGGGGCGGTACGAGGAGGTCGGGGGGTAGAGGGGGCGGCCGCGGTAGTGCACGGCGGAGTCCTGGAGGTCCTCGGGGGGGAAGCGGGACACTTTGTAGCCGCCGGCCGTGGAGGAGACGGCGGACGACGAGGAAGAGGAGGGGAGCATGTCCTGGGGCGGGTACCCGCTGCCCGAACTGAAGCCGCCGTGTCTGAGGAACCGGAGGAAACAGCTGTGGTCAATTTAAGTTACAACGGCTAAAAGAAACAACAGCCTCTCGGAAAACATCTCATCACCCGCCGAATGCATTTTCTCCAGTTTGGCTTTACCCGAATCTAAAAGCTTAAAAAAAATGCATCAAAATAGCAACAAAAACGAGGATGAAAACGCAGCAAAAGAAATTGACAAAAAAGTAGGGCTGGGCAATCGATAGAATTTGTATCTAATCGCAATTTTAATAAAAGGCCGATCTCGATAAAGGCGTGGAGCGTTTTTATCAATAAAACATAAAAAATATCGAATCGAAAATCAAGATCGATCAATACAGTGAAAATAATCGTGATTTTTTTTTTTTTTGCAAAATCGCCCAGCCCAACAAAAATGCAACAAAAAAGTCACAAAAAAAACATCAAACATTTCATCCTCGTTTTTGTCGCTTTGTTCAAAGAGCTAGATTCGATTTGGGTAAAGCCAAACTGGAGAAAACGAGCTCGGTTCAGGCGGCGGGGGGGGGGGGCCAAAGAAGGGAACAAACGCGACCACGGCAGCGACTGACCTGTTTCCCGCGTAGCCCGAGTCCTGAGAGAACGGCGTCCCGGAGCGCGAGCTGTGGGGGGTCCCGGCCCCGCCCTGGGACGACGTGGAGGAGCCGGGCGTGTAGGGCGTGTCGAGGCGGGGCGTGTCCAGCCGGGCCTCGCTGAACCCGGGGTCGGCGGGCGCAGACGCCGGGGGCAGGGCTCCGGCCGTGAGCACCCCCGCCGCCAGCACCGCCAGCTCACTGGACAGTCTCCGCCGGATCTCTGACGACTGCACGGAAGAAGAAGAAGCGTTTGAACTTCAGGAGCCACTAGGACTGCACATTAGATCACAAATATCACTGAGTGTGACAATATATTGATTTTCCAATATATCGCGATATTTTGTGGGACGATACGATACCGAATTATTCCGATATTGATACTTTTGATGACGTCATGCATATTAATGAGCAACGTCATGCATATTAATGAGGCCGCAGTGCTCCACTGTTTTTCACAGTCAATAGAGGCCAATAATGATCAAGAATTCAGTCAGACCAGCAGGGGGCAGCACTACAGTTTTAAGCACTTGGACCAAACACTGTCACACAAATAAATGACTTTTAATGATAGTTTTTAAAATTATAAAGAAGATACATTGGGGTTGATTTATATTTTTTTTTCTTTTTTCTTTAAATGTAAATTAAGTCAGTGACGAAGCTGAAGACCCATTTTCAGTGAGTAAGTCGGGGATCATTTATAAAAGTGGTACAATGATCAATAACATGTAGTATGTTAAAATAAATGTTAAAAGTAAAAAAAAGTGTTTTTTGTGTGTGCAATATATCGATTATCGCAGTATCGGCGTATCGTGAGATAATCGTTATCGTGAGCCATGTATCGCGTATCGTATCGAATCGTGAGGGACCCAGAGGTTCCCGCCCCTAATCCCAATATAAGGTCATGCAATATCTCTAAGGCTAAACGACTAAAGTCTTCCATCTGACTGTTGAACATTAAACCAATGATATTTATGTATATATATATTTGCACCTTATATTGTGACAAGAAATCAATGTAACAGTTACACTTGTATATTTTTTGGTAGAGTTTATCCAGTAAATATAGATCGAATGATGAGATTTTACTTTGGTCTCCACCTAAAAGTCACTGCTCATCCGTGTCACACATCTTAAAAAAATAAATAAAAAGATAGTAAATACTTTTTTTTTTTGTTGACGTCATACTAATGGATTCTGGTGGAACATAGACAGAATATTTCATGGGAGAAGCAGAGGTGTTTTTTCCTCCCCCTGCAGTTTAGTGCTGCTGTAACCTGGCACCGACATGAGAGAAGTCAAATCTGTGGCTGTGACAGATTCACGGTTTCATTGCGGACGTGGCGGCGGCTGTGAGTCCTGAATATGAACTCAGGATGTAAACTGCTTGAGTAGATCATATTTGGAAGACAATTATGCCGTAAAAAAAGAATCAAATATCACTGAATGAATCTTCCCAATAGGCGTAAGGCTGGGATTTTGAAGTAATTCGTCCATTGTCAAGTATATCGTTATCGTGATATTTATTTTTTCATATCATGATATAGATTTTAGGCCATATCGCCCTGCCCTACCTCATAGACATTTAAAGACATATAGTCTGGGAGCATGATCTCAACAATATCCCGGAGGGCGTGATTGACAGACGGCATCAACCAATTACAAGCGGCAGAAAGTCTTTCCAAAAATGTCCTTTTTTTACGAGGAACGCTTCGAACGCCGTTTCTTGTTCCGGTTTTAGGGATTTCATATTTTCCAAATGATTTAAAACAGACGAAAGAGCAGAAGAAGACAGTGGATCGGCCGCCATCTTTAATGGTGGTGGTGACGTGATTGGACCGATGTGGGTGAAATCGTGAAATGATTGGCTCAGAAGGTTCTTCTTTTGAACAGAAAGGACGAGTGTCTGGCAGGACAGGCAAATCTGCTGCTGTCATAAATGTTCAGCAGGAGGGGCAGGAGGGGTGAGCGGGGCGGGAGCAAAAAATTAATTATCGGGGATGGCGTATAAAAGGCCGATAGTGATCAGCGGAACTAACTGCAGGAAGAGCTCGTATCGTAGGCTCTGACTCATAAAGAGAAGCGCAGGCGGGAGTTACCGTGTCGGGCTGAGGCTGAGGCTGGGGCTGGGGCTGGGGCTGAGGCTGAGCGGGCGCCTGGGCCTGGGCCTGGGCCTGCGCCTGGGCCTGGGCCTGGGCCTGGGCCTGGAGCGCTTTCCCTCCGAGAGGCACCGTCTGCGGAGTGTACGAGCCGTTCACTATGAGGTCGTAGTACTTCTGCCTCTGCTGGCCTGAGAACACACACAAACAATTGAAAGACTTCTTTTGGGATGTTTTTTACATTTCATTCCAAAAAAACAAAACAAAAAAGAAAAAGGCATTAAAATAAAACGGCCCAGTCAGCGCAGTTTGAATGAAAAGGAGCAGAAAAGAAGATCTGCGCCCTGTTTCTCCACAATCGCTTTACAGAGTTCAGTTATTTAGACTTTTTTTTTACAATATTTACCATTTCCATCAAGCGAGTTCCAGACAGTTTCTCATCGTTTATGCCGTTGTGAGTTAAACGTTTTAGTGTTTACAATATTCAAATACAAAACCATCATGTTTGTTCAAATCAAATCATATTTTCTTACGTCTTTAACACTGTAGCGTGTGTGTGTTTCTTGAATGCCAGTTCCTGACTCCTTCACTGGCTACGTTTACATGTTTTTTTTATCACGTTTTCATTGGGGTTTTTTTTACAGCCCAGTGGATCAGGCTTCGAGAAGTGCATCATTAAAATGTTTGTGTGTAGAAGCTTCCTCCTGCCGTACCTTTGATGTCCAGCTGTGCTTGGATGATGTTGCCCATGACCGACGTGTTGTGCAGGTGTTTGACGGTGTCCTTGGCTCCTCTCGTGCTCGTGAACAGGACCCGGGCCAGGCCCAGGTGCTTGCGGGTCTTTGGGTGGAACAGGATCTCCATCTCCTCCACTTCCCCGAACTTCGCGCACATCTCGGCCAAAAACGGCTCCTTGATGTTGTCGTTGAGGCGGGCGAACGTCACTTCCTTGAGCGGGATGGGCCCCACGTAAAACTCGTCCAGCTGCAGCGGGAAAAAAACAGCGTTGAGAGCCAGGCACAGTTCCTTTTCAATTACAACTCAATAACAAATGGATTCATTTTTATGTTGATGTTTTATTAAATCATTTGTTTTCTTGTAATTTTATGCAACTGGGAAGCCCTTGTGCTCTACAAATAAACTCGCCTTTATCAGATGTTTCAAGATCAACAAAACAATATGCATAAAACAGAAGAGCAAAAAAAGGGGATCTGAGGCGCTCCGACTGCAATATAAAAGTCCTGTATTTAAATGGAATGCCAACGCGTTTCGACCTAACAGTGGTCTTCTTCAGGGCATATAGTTAAAAACTGCAGCAGGTCGCCTTACATACTATTTATTTTATTTATTTATTTATTTGAACAGGGACAGTGTACAATCTACATTAGCCTCAGAAAGGAGAGATGCATTGTACCAGGTTATAGCACTTGTGCTAATTTCCACCTGCAGTCCCTGGGCCTATTGTACATGTTTTTAGTGGTAGGGGAAACCGGAGTACCCGGAGGAAACCTACGCAGACACGGGGAGAACATGCAAACTCCACACAGAAAGGCCCCGTCCAGGTGGGAATCGAACCCGGGACCTTCTAGCTGTGAAGCACGAGCGCTAACCGCTTAGTGCAAACATCACATGACCATCCAAAAAGAAAAAGAAAAGACTGAAAGGAAGAAAAATGCGGAAAAAAATACACAACCATATTTAGTGATAATACACATATACATTGATAAAGAAACCATGACAGAAATCTAAATGACAAAATGAAAAAATGTGAGAAAAAATATGGGGGGAAAAATATAAGGCTACAAATACTACCATGTGTGGAAAAAAATTTTGTATATAAATTCAAGGATAGTAATATTTATAAAGACATAAAGGCTGACTAACATCACATGGGACAGCAGATAGGCATTTAGAGGAATAGAGAAAAATGGATGTCTTCATTCAGGCCAGGGAAGTTCGTGGCTTTGAGAGTCTCAGTCCAAAAGGTCTCCCTTTGAGTGAGAATCTTGACTCTGTTACCCCCTCTTGAGGATACAGGAATCGTATCAAACGCCATGACTTTCAAAAGGATGGGTTTGCATAGAGTGGAGGTTTTGAAGTGAACAATGTGCATAATTGAAAAGGATGTTGCAAAACACACCCTGCAGATCGGCCGTTTCACTTATATTTGCTTTATGTTTTAAAGTCGAGCTTCAGTTCACAAAGCACATGCTCATAAATCCATCCTTCAGTCACGCCCTGGAGCTCGAACAAACAAACGGTTTGGAAAGTTTACCTTAAACTTTGGCACAGGCAGCGACATCTCCGTGTACCGGGACCACAGCCGCCGAGGCCTGGGGTCACGCAGATCCCCCACAGGAGGAAACCCAGAGTCCTGCAGAGGGACAGGAAGTGATCAGTTTAAACAGATAGGATGTTCTCTCTGATATGGGGGAGCGGGGCTCAGCGGGGACACGGTTGGACATGGAGAGAGTTTCCCACTCACCGGGACACTGAAATGCACCCCATCGTATCTGTAGACCTTCTGAGTGACGCGGCGGATCGCGGGGTCCTGGACCAGTTTGTAGCTTTTCCACTGCAAACTGACCGCTTTTTGGGGTTCTGCCCCGGTGTCGGGATCCATACTAAAACTACACAGAGATCAAATATTACTGACAATGCGGACACGGACACATCAGGGAGAACCATGTTGAGAAATTAAAGGCGCGCTATGCCACTTTTTACACTGCCGTTCCAAAGTGCCAGTTCTATAGCTTCTCTAATCAGCACAGCAGTTTTCAGCAGTGCTAGCGTAACGACACACACAAGGGTTTCCTGATCATTAATGACCCTCTAACACGACACTGGAGCGATGCTACAGTAGGGATTCACAACGTTAATGTCTAGACTGCGTTTCTGATTCATTTAATGTTATCCTTATTTTAAATCAAATCAGTGCTTTTCAAAAATAAGGACATCTTAATTGACCCCAAACTTTTGAGCAGTAGTGCATGTAAAAAAAAAAAAAGTTTATATTAGAGAGTATTTGACCTTTCAGTGACCCAGTGGCTGTATGGGTGATGCTTAGCGCCTTTACTTTCCATCCCAATGGCTCTTATGACGCTTCAGGATCAATTTCAATTAAGATTTTTTAGGGTTTCTGGTTTTCGGGATGGAATGTATATGTAACCGTGGATACGCTTCAAACAGCAGTGAAGACCAAAAAACAACTGATCCTGGAGGACATGGGAATGGTAAGTAAACATTCGCCGGGTCACTGAAAGGACGTATCAATATCAACTGGTCTTTTTTTCCCCACATAAAAAGTTGCATAGAGCCCCTTTAAAAAATGATGAAGTAGAGCTCATGCGTGTGATGTCATAAACAAACCGAGTGGCTCTCTCTGTTATTCTTGTGTTATTGACGTTCGATCTAATGTTATCGTTTGATTTGTTCATTCATTCAAGGTTCTGTATAACCTTTATAATATCAGACAAAGTGGTTTAAAGGTATTGCATTTCACACAACAGAATCTCTGAAAAGTCTCCCCTGTGAGACCCGAGCCTGGCCAGCCAGAGTACACGCTAGTTCTATTCTAACAGATACAAAAAGCAGGAGTGAGGGACTTGGCCAGTGGGGCTAAACGATATATCGTATCATTATCGAAATATAAACATTCAAAATATTAAAATCGAAAAAGCAAGATATAAACGACATAGATTTTCATCAATAAAACTGCACTCTTTTGTATTATGATTTATTTTTTATTGAAAATGCGTAGTTTTCACCTAACCCATAGTTATATCGTATCGAGATATCGGGCATGAATATCGAGATATGAAATGTTGTCCACATCGTTCAGCCCCACCGGCCAGGCAAGTGAGACCCTTCAATATCTTCTTTCTTTTACATGTTACTCCACATTTCTAGACCCCGGGGAGAGGAAATGTAGCAACACGAAACATGAATCAAACATCCAGAAGCAGCTGAACGATCCTCAGCGATGCATGTGGGCCACAGGCAGTAACAGTGAAACGCAACAGGTCTGAGATCGATGCAGCAGGGGGGGTCCAAACGAAACTGCTGAGTTTACGGTCCACCGCGCTCTCACTTCAGTTCAGGGTTCATTTTCACAACATCATTTTAATTTCTTTTTAGTTTCGACTAACACTGCAAGTAAATTTAGTCGACTAAATTTGAGACTAGGGCCTAAAATCTATATCATGACATGAAAATATAAATATCACGATGACGATATATTTGACGATATAATTGACAATGGACGAATTACTTCAAAATCCCAGCCTTACGCCTATTGGGAAGATTCATTCAGTGATATTTTATTCTTTTTTTTTTTTACGGCATAATTGTCTCACAAATATGATCTACTCGAGCAGTTTACATCCTTCATTTCATTTTACTTTTTCAGCACGTGTCCCCGTGTTCTACAGTCACCGTTTATGCTGCTCTGATGGAGCGTAACGTAAATTATATCGTGTCCACAACGATATAAAAAATTACAACGATATCAAAACATTATATCACGATAACGATATGCGATACGATATGGCCCAACCCTACTTGAGACAAATGTATATTTATAATATTTATCATAATCATAATAATCAAGGTCCTCTGCTTCATGGAGCTTCTTCCACATGAACAAAGCTCAGACATATTCCTTTGGCAGAGGATTTAACGGTTCTGAGGCTCTTTCAGACCGTCATCAGAGGTTTGGATGATTTTAGTCTCTTCTGTACATTTTTATTTAGTCATATTTTAGTCATAGTTTTAGTCTCGTAAAAAACGTTGAATTTAGTTTTCGTCAGCAAGAATATTGCTTTGACTAAAATGGTCGAGTGTGAGACCCATCAATATCGTCTTTCTTTTACAAGTCATGAAAAATATCAACACATTTTTGGGCCCCAGGAAGAGAAAATGCAGCGACACCAAACATTATTCAAACCTCCAGAAGCAGCTGAGCAGTGTTAATTTCGTCGACTAAAATATTTAGTCTTAATTTTAGTCAAAGTGATTTTTCTGACGACTAAAATTGGACTAAAACTAAATTAAAAGTTTTTCATGCGACTAAAACTATGACTAAAATGTCCAGATATTTTAGTCGACTAAAATGAGACTAAATAAAAATGAAAAGGAGAGACTAAAATCATCCAAACTTCTATGGACCGTCTGAAAGAGCCTCATATCATGTAAATCCACTGCCAAAGGAACAGCTCTGAGCTTTGTTCATGAGGAGCAGCTCCATGAAGCAGGACCTCCATTAAATATGATTATAATGAATATTATTAATACAAAGTCGACTAAATGTGTCTTAAATTTAGTCGACTAAATCTCGACTAAAATTGAATTACATTTTCATCAAAAGACTAAAACTAAATTAAAATATGTTGTCAAAATTAACACTGCAGCTGAGCGATCATAAGCGGAGCATGGGACAAACCGTGTGCGCTACGGGCAGTAACAGCAACATCTGTGTGAGATGATGGGGATGGGGGGGGGGGGGGGGGGGGGGGGGGGGGGGGGGGGGGGGAACTGCTGTGTTTACAGTCCACCGCGCTCTCGCTTCAGCTTTAGCCCGAATGCACCGGAGACCGCAGCCCCGTCAAACACGAGCCTCCCGGATCACGGCCGCCTCCGGAAGATTTATTACATAATAACAAAACATGAATTACACGAGCGCAGCATAAACGCGGGGCGAACTGCGCCACATCCCCCGGGTCTGAAGGCGCCTCCGGGGAGTTTTGTTCTGACAGAGTTTTGGGGGAAAACGCGGTCGGAGCGGCGGCGGCTTCTCCTTCAGCCGCTGTCAAAACAATAAGCGCTGTTACGTCACAGCGCTAGCGTGTTAGCGAGCCGCTGCTAGCATCGGCTAATGTGCAACAAATGCAAATAAAACCACGACACGCGCGCCTAAAACACGCACCTACCGATCCGGACACTTACTAAGGCAAACCCGGTAAACTTACGCGCCAGCAGAGTCCCGTGCATACATGCGATCGTGCGTTTTCTTCTTTGCTAGGACAAGTTGTGGTCCGGCTAACGCTAGCTACCGACACCACAAGATGAAGTCAAATAATTCCGTGCGGCTCCGGCGCGCACTTTTAGGACGTTAGCGGCACCGCAGCCTCCACGCGGGCCGCGAAGAGTCCGCCGAGGGGCCGGCGCGACTCCCCGGAGACCCCCACTTTGCAGCGACCTGCCGCCCGCTCTCCGGAGCACAACCCGCGGCTGCAGCGCAGGCCCGGGACACGGGTCTGAGCGGCCACAAAAACACTGAGACCCAAACGCCAAACAAACCGCCACGGAGAGGTGCACGCGCCGAACCGGAGAGCTACGGCGATGCGTGTGCCATTCCGATGCACGGCGCGGACAGAAACGAGCAGCTCACGCCGTGTTTTCGCTGTTATGGGTTAAAACTGTTAAAGTGTTGAGAGCGCCGCCATCGCGCTACGAACCTGAAAGCCTCGCCTGTTCTCCATCAGTGTACGGAATGTCGTCTTCCAGCTCCGAGCAGCACTTTCACCACCGACTTACCGACTTTGTTATCGCCAAAACAAACTACGTCACTGAAATAAAATCCACACATTATTATTAGCGATATTATAAACTGCCACGTGTGCGTTAACCGTGGGAATTACAGTGAATTGTTTTTATAGTGCGAATCTGCGAGTCGCATTCGTGCGCTGAAGTGTCACGCTGGCTAAGGTAAGCGCCCCCGTGAGGTTGTCAATGAAACCGCAAACAAAAATAAAAATAACAATGTCACAATAGTAAACGGGTCAACTTTTTAACCTCTTACCTTTAGCCGAGAGCATGGTCTCCAGTTCAGCTTTACCCAAATCTACAAGCCTACCGACTGGAGAGTTTACAGCCTACAGGCCAGAGTAACGCCTCATTTGAAAGCTAAGACCAAACTGATCATAACTTTTTTTTTTTTTTCTCGCGTTGTCGCCGATTTTTTTACCGCATTTTTTGTCGTGTTTTCGTGGCTTTCTTGTTTTTTTCATCACTCTTTAGTCGTGTTTCTGTCGCTTTGTTATTGTTGCTTTTCTGGCACGTTTTTGTCGCACTTATGACGCATTTTTGTCACATTTTTTAAAAATGTTTTTATCTATTTATTTATTTATTTGACGTGTAAATATTGCTTTTTCCTTCTCATTTTAGTCACTTTTTTGTCCTTTTTAGTCACTTTTTATTTGCTTTTTCAGCGGTTTTTTGTCGTACTTTTTTGCTTTGGGCTTTGGGTAAAGCCAAACTGGAGAAAATGCGCTCGGTTCATGTGGGGGTTAAGAGGTTAATGTACCCTCCTCGCCTTTAACCGAGTGCTTTACCCAAATCTAAAAGCCTACAGGCCCTCATTTTAAAGACAAGACCTATAAAAATCAATGTCACATTTTTTAAGCATTTTTGTCGCTCTTAGGTTGCTTTTTCATCACTTTTCAGCTTTTCTGTTGCGTGTTCATCCTAGTTTCCGTTGCTATTTTGACGCTTTTTTCAGAAAGCTTTTAGATTTGGGTAAAGCCAAAGCGGAGAAAATATTCAGGTGGGGGTTAACAGGTTAAATACGACATAACTTGTACTAGTAATTACTTGTATTAATCGTCTTTCAAATATGAACTTATTTAGATTATGCCACCTCTTCGCTTCTGTAATTCAACTTAAACTGTGAAACTAATATATGACTGACTCGCGAAGTGAGATGTGTACAGCCTTAATTAGTTTTAATTTGGATTATTATGGCTCGGCTTGTAAAAACCCCAAATTAAAAATCTCAGAAAATCTGAATATTTTGAAAATGGACTGTAAGCCATCCATCTTCTTCCACTTGTCCGTTGCCGGGTCGTATAGCGCCCCCTGCAGGTGGTGGGTCCACAGAAGGACGGCCTCATGGTTCTAACCGGGCCTGTTGGTCTTTCATAAGGGGTTTCTGAACCGCTCTTTGTCTGACCCGTCACCTAGGACCTGTTTGCCCTGGGAGACCCTACCAGGGGCACGAAGCCCCCGACCACAGAGCTCCAGGATCATTCAGGCTCAAACCCTCCACCATGTTAAGGTGGCGGCTCCAGGAGGGGAGACTGTCAGCCATAATCATCACAATTATAACAAATAAAGTCTTGACCGGTCACTTTGCATGTCATGAGTCTATATCATATATTAGTTTAACATTTTAAGTTAAATTACAGAAATCAATTTTGAACGATGTTGCAGCTCCTCAGAGGAAAATAAAGTGTGTTGGGGGGAAATCGGCTCATTGAATGCAAAGTGTTGCAGACTCATCTCAAGGACGATCAGTGGGGTGGGGGGGTGTTGCGAGTAGGTTGATGAGAAATAAACAAAAACTTAATCAATTTTGCAACGAGGCTGTGACATAAAATGTGTGAAGAGACTCAATACTTTACGGATACTTGAACATACGGCGGTTGGATTTGGATGGGAGACCGTTTGGGGAAACGCCACGAAAACTGGGTTAATGTAGTGAGTGAGTGGCTGGTGGGGGTCGGATGGCGCATATGGGCAGCCTCGCTTCCGTCTGTCTCACCCTGGGGCGGCTGTGGCTCCATACGTAGCTTACCACCACCAAGTATGGAGTGAATAAATAACGCACCAAATTATAAGACGACTTTGAGCATCTGGAAAAGCGTTATAATAATAATAATAATGCATTAGTCTATACAAGTGTTATTTTAGTTTTATAATTATTTTTGTTTGTCTTAAATTGAAACAAATGCAATCATTAAACAGCCCTAGTACAAAAAAAAAATACAAAAATCACACATGAACCACATTGGTACAGATTCCAGTGCATTTATTTGCTCAGGTAGAAACAGCTGCATGAAACGTCTTCAGGCAGATAAATAAAAATGATATCCTCAAACTTAATCATGACGTAAATTAATTTAGCATCGTAAAACACAATGTACAGCGTGTATAAAAAGCTCACGGAGCGAAAGAGACGCGATTGAAACCATGATAGCGGTGAGTGAGAGAATTCCCGGACTCGGAGGGCGACGTGTGCAGTGGCGTGCGCGGGGCAGCAGGGGGCAGCGGTCTGAGCGGAGCACTGTGCTTCCCGTTGTTACATGGCTTTCACTTTGATCTGCTTCATCTTCATCTGCTTCTTCTCCATCTTCTTCTGCTCGCGTCGCTGAGCCGCCTCCTGCAATACAAGGGAGCCACCAGCAGGGGTCAGGAGCGGGACATTATGATTCATTCGGGTCGTGGAAACAATCAAGCTCCATTTAAACAGCAGAAGCAATTAGGGCGAGACGCTGCTTGTGAAGAGGAGCAAATGAAGAGATAACAAATATGCAATACAGTATACAAAATAATTTTCTGTTTTAGAATTGCCACATTTTTGGAGACAAAATCTGAATAATGGATTGAGCCTGGTTTAAATGTATGTTTTTTTCCCCTCCACTTACAAATGTGCAAAGGTTCCATTTTAATAATTTACTTCCATTTTAGCCTTTTTGTTTTGATCCAAAGAAAAGACGATCCTTTGATTTAAGTAGAACGTAGTGTGTGGAAATGGTTTGGTAAATATTAAAATAATATCACACTAATTGAATCGTATCGTGTGGAGTTGTTTTTTTGGCGTGTCCGCTCACCTCCAGGCGGCGCTGCCTCTCCGGATCCTCCTCGTTCATGATGCGCTCCTTCTCCGCCCTCTTCTTCTCCTCGCGGCGCGTCTGCGCGGCCTCCTGCCTCTGAGCGTGGGTTTGCTTCAGGAAGTTCTCCTCCACGCGAGCGCGGTTCCGGTCGGCCTTCTGCTTCCCCTGAAACGACAACGAACGAGTCAGAATCCAACAGCACGAGAAGTCTAGTCTGACTAGGCCCAAGATTAGACTCCGAAACCAGTCTGTCCAATCCACCACCATTCAATCACGCATTATAAATACACCTTTAAATCGCTCTGAAAAAAAGTGCTTGAACGTTTCCTAAAACGAGCAATTACACGACGAAGCAGCAATGGGAGAATTGTAAGAAAAAAAATAATTCACAGATGAACGGGGCTTGACCGCTCGCTCTCCTGCTCAGAGCGCTGCAGCAGAGCAGAGGTAACACTAACTCACACAGACACAGATCAGGCAAACGGGAGATTAACCCATAAAATAGTTCCCTTGAAGCTGCGAACGCTGGCTGGAAAGTCCGCCTCACATTTATATAAACCGGTTTGAGCCGACGCGGCACAGCGGCGATGAGCGGAGGCGACCGCCATTATTGGACACAGCCAGACCAGACACACGGACACCCCCACGGACATCACCAGCCTTCAATATAGCGTTCATGACGGCATATTAAAGGCTGTAGTACAGGGGTTCCCAAACTGTGGTCTGAGTACGCAAAGAAATGTAAAAAATTTTTTTAAAAGTACAGGCGAAAGAGTCTTATAGTCAGACGTGGATGAGCTTGTCCTGGACCTAAATGTGTGACTCCAGAAACGGACCTCAAGAGCCGCTTTGGACCTGAGTGCGTAAAACTCCGCGGAGGCCGAGAGCGCGGCTGTCACTTCGATTTGCAACAGGAGGTTTCCTCTCATTCTGATCCGAGGAGCGAGGGGAGAAGCGTCTGTGGCCCCTCCTCTGCCGCTAAACCCCCGGCTTTGTATCTGACACATTTAAATGTAAGAGCTGATGTGCGGCGGCTCGTGCAAAGATTGTAATGTCCTGCGTAAACATTATCTTCGCTTTAACAAAAACAACCAGCGCATGTGAGTCTGTGCCGGGGGTTTGACAGTACGACGACTGAGGGGGCGGGGCCAGAGCGCAGAGTCTGATGTTCAGGATGAGCTGGTCACACGAACAGCCTTGTTTTCCAAAAATATAAAAACAATTATTTTCTTTTTTGTATTTACATATTCTTAATGGCCTTAATCACCCAGACGAGGCAAAAAAATACTGAATGTGGAAAACCTGCTTGAGTTTGCTGTAATAATGGAGGAAATAAACATAATATATGTGTTTTCAATTGCGTCAAACTATAGGGGGTACGCGACTCATCGCCCGAAGCTTCAGGGGTTCGGCTCCACTGCTGTAGTAGATATAACGTTATGTCGTCTCAAAGTCTCAAAGTCCAGCGTCTTCTCGATCCGCACATATAAACTAAGCTCACATTAACGTCTCATTAAAGTGTCCAAAAGTGGAGACTTTATTCAAAATGAGCTCGATGTTGGTCAGATCAAAGGACGTTCAGCCCTAACAGGAGTAGCAGGTTTGTGAATCTCATCACATGGTCAAATTAGCCCCGCCTCCACCTGAGATTATGAAATTCACAAATTCTACTAATTAAAAAAGCCCCAAGAGAGACATTTCTAACACCTGTGCACCGTCACCCAGTCTTTGAAGAAGATGACTGTTTTCTGATTCGATTGCTCGCTAGGAAAGTTGGGAATAAGTTTGAGTAAAACTTGACTCGTTCCCTCGGTCACGGTTTTGAAAACATGTACAACGGGGAACATGGGTCTGACCTCTCTGTTGAGCCGCAGCTTCTTGACCTTATCGACGCTGTAGATGACCATGTTCATCAGGGGCAGCAGAGCGTCCATGTCTTTGGGAGACGTGTTGCCCATCCCAGGCACTGAGGGAAAACCACAGGACACCGTCAGCGCGGGAGGGGTTAACATCACACACGGACGAGAAAGTCACCGTTAAACGTGAACAGCAGAGTCTTCTTGGTCTCGGGAAGCTTCAGGGGCTGACCCTCCCTGGAAGACACGCCCACAGTCAGAGAACGCTCAGCCAAACACCCAAATCTGCAAACACTTACTCTTGCATAATTTTTGGACCAGAAAATTGGTCCGAGAAATGGATGGACTCGATCTTATCAGCGTGGTTCGTGATAAAATGCACCATCTACAAAAACAGGAGATGAAATTATGACGGAACTCTTTAAAGAGGAGACGCTGCAGGGGGCGCCGTCACGGTAATTACTACATCGACTGATCGTTCAAACAATGACAGATTAACGATATATTGTGGGCTCAATATTTATCGTCTGTACATTTATTAGTTTCCACTTTATTTTTTTTGTAACACATTATACTTTTTGTGCCATAAACGAAACAAATCTACACGTTCACAGTTTCTAAAGACTTGAAATTGAAATGTTGATATTTCAAAGTAATTTTGACAGACGTGCAGTTGAATTGTTTTGACCATAAATGTAGTATTTTCACTTCATTTATGGCCTAAAGGTTCAACAGCAAGAAATGTAGACAGAGAAAAGGGTTTGCCGTCATATCTCTGAAGTTAATCGATAATACAGTTTATCGCTATATTTTTCTGCCTCAATATGTCGAACTTTAAATTAGCTCCAGACCAACTTATTTCATGACCGTCCCGAAACGGATGTGAACCGTCCCAAAAATGTTGTATACATTATTTTTATTATCATTTTAAACAATACAGTGCGTTTATTCTCATTTAGGAATAATGCAATTTATTTGTAAAACATTTCTTCTGAAACACAAAAGTGAATAAAATGGCTTAATTTATAAGTGGATTAATTGTAACGTGACAATTTAAGTAACGCTTTACTATAGTTTTAAATATTCTCTCAAAAGTAAAACTTCTTAATAAGCCTTTAGTTTTATCATCCTGGAGCTCAGCTGTGATTGACAACCGTCTCCATGGAGACTCAAGGGAAAGGGGCGGAGCTAAATGCTTGCAGCGGCTCAGCGTGAGAGACCAGGGGGGAACTTTGTTTTAGCGAAAGAAAACGCCATCGCACACAAACAAAAACACAACACACGGCCTTTGTAAAGCAGCAGAGATTATTAGAAAGTCTCTGGTTCCGCTGGTGTCATTTATGAAAACAGTCCCTACAGGTGTCTGTGTAGGTTCTCAGTCGTACAGGAGTTGTCCATCTTCAATGAAGGTACTTGATTCATCTTCTGTACTCAGTAGTTGAAGTCTTCGAACGTTTCGCCTCTCATCCAAAAGGCTCAACATTTTAGCTAAAGAAGAACGTTGGTTTGAAAGAGGATTTAAAGAAGCTATTTTTGTCAGGAAAGAAAATCCCGCCATGAATCGAAATGGCGGCCTCAGATTTAATCTTCCTTCACTTTACCCTAATCTCCTTCGGGAGAAACCGAAAAGGCTTGGCCAGCCAAGGGAGATGGCACCTCAGCCAACAAAAGAACAATAGGCAGGTAATTAGCAGTGATCATCTATGAATAGGACAGGACTGACCGATACTGAGGTGAGCAGATCGTTAGAGACACTCTACTTCAAAGGGGTTTACCCACAGGTGAGAGTAGCTGTGATTAGAGGGGAGGAGCCGGGCCAGCCCTAACTCCTCCCCGTTGGTCTATATATTCAGCTGCGGGCTAAGTGTGACCTTTGTCACTGACGAAGCCTTTTGGATGAGAGGTGAAACGTTCGAAGACTTCAACTACTGGAGTACAGAAGATGAATCAAGTCCCTTCATTGAAGTCCCTACAGAGCGTCTGAAACGCTGCTATCGGCAGCACGGCGCTCGTCAGGCGGACATGGCGCGGAGGACACGATTTTACGATTTCGCCATTTTCCACATCGTCTGTTTTTAAAAGCATCAATTAATTAGATTTATCGCCCGGCTCTACATAAATATATATATAATATACACCGTAAAAAAAATGGTTAAAGGCCTTCTGTCCCTTCTGTATGGGACTACGTTAGTCTCGAGCCCTGCAGCGTCATCTCGGTCACAGCCTTTCGTGCTACACGTGGATACCAAACGGCATTTGTGAATGAATAAGCCTGTGGGAAAGACCAGGGAGCGACGCCGCCATGTTGGAGCCTCCGTTTTGATGGGCGTACCTTGTTGTCCATGACCCCGTCGGTGACCTCTCCCATCTCGCTGAGGATGGTCAGGGACTCGGGGAGGCCGAACTTCGCCCCGGACTTGGGCTTGTCCCCGCAGAACTCGCTCTGAGGAGAGTCAGGGCAGCGTTTGAGCGTCAGTGAGGACAGAACGGAGGAAATAAGTGTCCAAACGTGAGTCTGACCAGGTCCTGCATGTCCTTCTGCAGCCGAGCCATGGCCTTCTTCGTCCCCACGGCGAAAACAAACGTGTCCATGTCCTCGTCGTTCAGCGTCACTTTAATTTGCTGAAAAAAAAACAGAAGAGGCAACATTTTACGACACACAACAGGGGCTTGATCGAAAAAACAGGAAGTAAAACACACGTTTCTCTTTCAAATAAAACATACAGTGGCATTTAGGCGTTTAGATGAGACTCCTGCATCTGGGAAACAGAAACGGGTAAACAAAATAATAATAACTTTTAGGCCGAAATGGGTCAGTTTGTCCAAAAATCAAGGCCTTAAATGTCATTAAAAATGCAAAGCAAGTTTATTTGTAGAGCGCAATCCCTACACAAGGCAACTCAAAGTGCTTCACAGGAAAACAGATCAAATCAAATAAAACAACATAAAAATTAATCAATGACAGTAAAAGGCAAGAGTGCAGATAAAATACTTTCAGTTTTCATCTGCTCGGGTAAAAAGAGCTGTTTTCAGCCTGGATTTGAACATTGTCAGAGTCGAGGCCTGTCTCACATCCTCATGAAGACTGTTCCAGATTTTAGCTTTAGCCTCAGCGTGTTTAGTCCTGACTCTGGGAACCACCAGGAGACCCCTCCCTGAAGTTCTCAGGGCCCGAGATGGTTCATACGGCTCTAACATGTCAGAGATGGACTTTGGTGCTAAACCATGAAAAGACTTGTACACGAGCAGAGCTGTTTTAAATTCTATTCTCTGAGTGACAGGAAGCCAGTGCAGAGACCGGAGCACTGGACTAATGTGGTGGTATTTCCTGGTTCTTGTCAGGACTCGAGCAGCAGCGTTCTGGATGTACTGCAGCTCTAACAGCTCGTTTAGAAAGGCCAGTGAGCAGCCGTTACAGTCGTCTAACCTGCTGGAGACAAATGCATGGATGAGTGTCTCTAAGTCTGGTTTTGACACTATTCCTCTGATCTTCATGTTTTTCAGACGGTAAAAAGCTGATGATGTTATTGCTTTGATGTGGCTGTTTAAGTTCAGGTCTGAGTCCATGATTACTCCTAGATTTCTAACCTGATTTTTTGGTTTTAGAGAGAGAGACTCAAGGTGACTGATAACACTTTGTCTTTGTGTCTGTGGGACAAAAACAATGATCTCAGTTTTGTTTGGGTTTAGTTGGAGAAATAAGTGTTGATCTGTTCGATGCAGTGACAGAGAGTATCTACAGGCCCATGTTCACCTGCCGTCAGTGACACGTAGATCTGAGCGTCATCTGCGTAGTTGTGGTAAGACACATTATTGCTGTTTATTAGCTGATCCAATGGAAGCATGTACAGGTTGAATAAGAGGGATCCCAAGATTGACCCCTGGGGGACTCCACGGGTGTCCTTAAAGCATTACACTGGATTCTAAAGAGTTTCAGAGATGGTGCAGCACTCACCACTTGGTCACAGGCCGGCCTCATCATCCTCGCCAACACGTTCAGCAGGTCCTGCCTCTTCAGGAACTGCAACACAGCCACAGGTCAGTTTCTCCTTCACGTTGAAGCCCACACCGCCCTGCTCTCCCGCCTGTACCTTGAGCTGGATGAGCATTCCCTCACAGCACACGCGCCCGGAGCACCACAGGTTGTAGATGTGCTCGTTCTCCTGGTTCAGCGTCCCAGTGCTCACCGCCTCTTTACTGATGCCGTCGTCTCCTGCGGGAAACACACAAACATGTCCATGGAGAATGTCGCGTAATCGGTGAAGCCCAAAGCACCAGCGATTACACGGGTCCGGTGGCATATTTACATACCGGCGCAGGAAAGGCCACGTTTATAGTTTTCATAAGTAAAACGAAAAATCTGAATTGAAAATTGAGATCGATCAATGTGGGGAAAATAAGCTTCTTCTTTTTTTCGGGGTTAATTCACAGCTCTATGGGGATTTTTAAGATTTTATTCAAATTGAATACTTACTGTGAAAATAATGCAAATTCATTGAATCCTGTCTTTCACTAAAAATACTTTTTGGCTCCTAAATCAGAGCACATACACAATGTTTACCTCCAGGTTGCTGCAGGAAACAGCCGCGCAATTTGCACATTACAATCGTGCGTGCATATTTTTTTATTTTTTTTTATTTTATTAAATCAACATAAAAACACCAGATACACTTACAATTAGTGCTCCAACCCAAAACCCTCCCACCCTCACCCCCATTCACACTCATTCACACAAACGGGTTGTTTCCTTACCATATTAACATTCTGGTTCCTACAATATATATCAATGCCGTCTGCACGGGATGAAGTCCGTGAGGCACTGCCCTAAACCAGTGCCTTTCGGAAACAACATCCACCGCAATAGGGTTGTGTGTGCTGCTGGTCCACTGTTAGTAGTAACATTTACCAGTTACATTTTACTTAAATTCATAAATTAGTGTATTTAAAAAACAAAACAAAAATTATAATTTCAAAATAAAATTATTAATAAATTAAAAAAAATAAAACACTATCTTCACCAGACCAGGTTTCAGCGAGATTAGATGGTTTAAAGGGCTCTTAAAATCGGGTCCAGTCCAGATTATGTCGAGATCGGGCTCAGCAACACACACCTTCATTTGCATACACCCAGATTAAGATAACACAAAAATAGATTTGCATATAATCTATAATCAAAAACACATTTTCAAAAAAGGCCTTTGAGAACTTCCCATCTACGTTTATGTTTTTTGGCATCATTATCGGTTTCAACCATAGAACTGCATATTTAATTAGGGTGTCCTCAGTTTTGCTCATGCAGTCGCTCGTCTGAGGGGGTTCACGGTTGGGTCCAAAGTTTTTTCGGATCCAGACCCACGTGCCAACACGTCCGGATCCGAAAATATATATTACTACTTACTTTGCATCAAAATGCAAGACCAACATTTAGACTTCCAGACCATCACTTTAGAGAACAATTAGAAAACGTTCATCCCTAATAGTTGATCTTTTAGTTATATAAAGTTTCCTGCCATCTGCACTTTGTCGTAATAAGAACCATGTCAGGACCCACCCACGAGGGCGAAGTTGCTCTCCAGCAGCTCTCGGTGGGAGTTGAACCAGGCGTGGGCGAGCCGGCTGTTCTTGTTCTTGCCGATGATGTAGTTCATGATGTAGGCCAGCAGCCCCGTGACCATGAGGATCTCCATGTAGTAGCTCTCCCAGCTGTTCTGCAGGTGGGTCGGCACCTGCAGCCAAACGGGGACAACGTTAGCGTCTCACACAGAGAGGGGGGGGGGGGGGGGGTTAGGAAAAAGGCTGACTGACTTCGTGAAAGGTGATGTCATTCTTGATGTTGTGGCTGGTCTTCTCCATGTCCCCGATATTCTCAAACTCCTCCTGGTCGTATTTGCTGTACAGGTCCTGGTCCTGGAGGAAAACACCGGCAAAAGGTTCAACTTCACCGAGGGCCAGAAGTTACACTAATTTACCGAATATTTTTAGCTTTGATGGAAAATGTTCCCGGTGGTGGGGATAATGTGAATCTGTGTTTGATGCTCCTCAGACCTGAGTGTCCGGGTCGTCGAAGCCGTCCTGTCCCTCCTCCAGCTCCACGGTGGCCTCGTCGTCCTCCTCGTCTTCAGCCGCCGACGGAGCGGTGAACCGCGGCGAGGGAGGCGCCTCCTCAGCCTCCGGCGCCGGGTCCTCGCTCAGCTCCTCAAACTCGGCGAAGTCGTTGTCGTCGAAGTCCGCCAGGTCCTCCCCGTCGTCGAAGTCGTCGTTATAGCGCCCCCTGGACACGGGCAGCGCCAGGAGGAAGAGCAGCAGGAGGGGCAGGCTGTGCATCGTGCCGCTCAGGCCTGGGACAAAACACGAGGATGAGCATTTCAATCGCAGCTTCTCAAAACTTATGATCACTTTACAGACATCAAAGATACAAGTCACACTTTTACACAAGAGGGAGAAGTAAACATGAATACTGCAGCAACTCTCTGAGAGGATAGACCGGTGGTTTACATGAAGCTTGAGGAGCAGCTGGTAAGAAGCACTGGAGATGTGGAGGACAGGCTGAACTAAGCTTGTGACAGATTCCACCACAGGGTGTGAATGTGAACACGACTTTTCCCAAAAGCAGCCGCTCTCTTCACACATGAATCATTGCGCTGAGACTTTTTATTAACATGCTTTCTGAGAAACGATCCCAGTTTGATACGTGATAAGACCAACTGGAAACATCATTATCAAAATAACTTCACCCTTTGTGATTTATTACTTAAATTCCCTTTTCTTTTTGACTTATTTTTATCCCACAATAGTCGTCTTTAATTACGAAACCTTTGAGTATTTACTACTTTTTGGTTTCCATATAAAATAAAAAGTTTCATGTCATTTTGTTTTCAATTTAAATCGGTGTTTACTATAAAATAATAGGTTGCGTTCACGTTATAGAACTCTATTTCAGTGTGAGGGCAGGTGTCGATACAACTCTATGGGAGAGAAACAGTTTTTGAAAGAAATTTCCAAAAAGAAAATGTCCGTATGTTTTCTCTGATCATGTGACAGTGATTGGATTCACAAACCTGGAAGTCCTTTCTACTGGCCAACATCAAGCACATGTTTTTGAATATTGTCTCCACTTCTGGACGCCTTTGTGAGGAAATAATGAGACATATGTTCATATGAGCTGAAAGATATGACTTTGAACTTAGTGGCAGCTTTTGTTTCATGTGAATTGGCCTCAGGAATTACAGAGAAATTAACAACGACTTAAGACTAGAAATCTGCATTTTGAGCGTTACTATGGTTACAGCCATTGAATTTTCAGTTGCTCCGCCTCAATGTTTAACTATAGGCTCTTTAGAAAGTTGTGATGTCACGCAACCTATTACTGAAATAGTTGACAACTACTTCAATAATCAATTAGTTGTTTCAGCCCCATCACCACGTTTTTCTTACAATTCTCTATTGTGACACTTTAGTGAAAAGATCACGTGTGGTTCAACCTGCCTCTCACAACGCTGGCTGTGTTTACTAGTCAACAAACTGTATTTACAAATGCAACAATGGCTGACACAAAACCCCCCAGAGGAGATTAGCGTCTCTGAAAACTTAAAATCAGCAACTAAAGAATAGCCTCCAAGTTCATTCACTTACGGTCTAATGAAAATAAATAGAATAAAAGGAATACAGCGACGTTTCAGCCTTAAATCAACCTCTTCGCTTCAGTCTTTCTAAGTGACTCGTCTCTGCCATGTTAATCAACTGATCGAACTTCATCAACTACTGTTGATCGTATTATTAATCATTTAACTCCGTGTTGATTCAAATTAAATACTTCTAGACTTACTAAATTGAAATCAGAATACTGTATCGGCTATAAAACTAACTTAAGGTGAACTTAATCCGATTTTTGAACGATTAGTTATTAACTTTATTAGCCACTTCACAAGCAAGGTACTCTTCAGTTAATGGTTAGCATTCTAGCTAAATCCACACGCCAATGTTGATCTGTACAACCTTTTATGCCCGATAAATGCACACATGAGTAAAAACAAATCTGCCACTCGATGACATAAAGAGATTTAAATCCCCGAGTAGCATAATCCCCTTCCCCCCCAGCGCTGATTAGCACTTAGCACATCTCATTTCTAGCCCCGATGCTAACCTAGCGCTACGGATCTGGAAGCGTTCGTTGAGGAAACACGCTGTCATTTTATCACCAAAATAAGAGACGTCGGGGTTTGGAGTTCACGGTGGGGGAAAGTGGCGGTCCTCACCTGTTCGTACGCGGTGACAGAGAAGGGACGGAGCGCTCAGTGACACACGGGGATGACCTCGGGAAAGTCTGGGGAGGCGAGAGCAGCGACAGGATCAGCGACACAAGGGGGAGTCACGTGACCGGCCAGGGCGGCGGTGATTCGTAGAGAGCTGACGCGGCGCATCAGCTCCCCCTGCTGGTGTGGGGTGGCGAGAAGCGGTAATAATTTATAAACAAATGTACCGGTAGTTATTAAACCTCTTAACACCCACATGAACCGAGCACATTTTCTCCAGGTTGGCTTTACCCAAATCTAAAAAGCTTATTGGGGTCTAAATAGCAACATACATGAGAAAAAAAACAAGGATGAAAATGCAACAGAAGAGCAACATAAATGCAATTTAAGAGTGACAGAAAAGTGATGAAAAAGTGACTAAAATATGAGAAAAATGTGGTGAAAAAGTGACAAAAACGCTGGCCCTTTAGATTTGGGTAAATCTGAACTGGAGAAAATGCACTTGGTTATGGTGGGAGTTAAGAGGTTAAATTAAATGTCATTAAATCAAATTGACCACCACGACCTGTATGGAGTAATTGAATAATGCACATTCTGGAAAACAGCATAAGACTATAATTATTTCATTATTTGTCTTCTCTGTAAGCAGCAGGATTGATCTAATGCAGTGGTTCCCAAAGTGGGGTCCGGGGGCCCCCTGGGGGGCCTTGGAGACACTATAGGGGGGCCCCAAAAAAATTGTCTAGAAAACAAGTACATTGAAAAAATAATTTATTCGCTAAAATGTATTACTTGAAACCAGTGTTAAACTCCACTCATTGCTAGATGTTGCTTTTTGTGTAAGTTTAGCTGTAAAACAATAAGAAAATTCCAATAAATAGGATAAATCATTTTCTATTGGGGGGCCCCGAGAGAATTTCGGATCGACAAGGGGGCCGCGATGTTCCGAACTTTGGGAATGGCTGATCTAATGTAATGAAATCTGTGTGTGTTTTTTCCTCTCATATGGCGTCATATTACAGTATATCACATGTGGATTTGTTGTCCATAGGATTAACATGACTTAGTTTTGTTAAGGTTTATTTACAGATTTGCACAAGTGCCGATTCCACTATTTCATTGATTGCTTTTAATGCTTTTGATTATTTTAGTAATATTACTATAATTGAGATACTGTCACAATGCAATTTCTCTTGTGGATCAATAAAGTCGGCTTAAGTCTAAAGTTTGTGGACAATGCCTAATCATAAAACTGAACTATGCAACTAAAAGTAAAAACTTGTCATAATAAGAACAGGGGTTTTGAAAACTAATAAACATTACTCTGTGGTATAATCTCGATGGTGCTGGTGGTGCTGGTGCTGGTGGCATGTCAGCACTTTCCTACTTTCACTCTGGGTCTGTCACAGCTGCCGTCTTAATTTAGCGTGTTCATATTTAGGCCTAGTTTAGTCATGGTCTACTGTGGTCCTGCATGGAGGCAAGGGGATCTTTTCTCAGTTGGGAAACATGGGTGTGTTTACATGCACTTGAGTATCCAGGTTACTAGCAGGGATTTTAAGTTTTATGGTTTTGTCTGTGGCCATGTGAACGCAGTCTCCTGATGTGAGTTTCCTTGATAAGCAAATATCCAGGTTATGAGAAACCAGGATCCTCTTATCCCCACACTTCCCAGGCTATACTGTGCTGTGTAAGCAGTCTCCTGGTCTCTCACTGCTACTGACGTCCTGAGCATTCGGGAACTTTTAAAACAGATACAGCAGAAGCAGAATC
Organism: Proterorhinus semilunaris; assembly: GCA_021464625.1. Classification (NCBI taxonomy): domain Eukaryota; kingdom Metazoa; phylum Chordata; class Actinopteri; order Gobiiformes; family Gobiidae; genus Proterorhinus; species Proterorhinus semilunaris. Next base: position 3,805,198 of record CM038352.1, read on the forward strand.
TTTCTATCAGCGATTGTAGCTGGTGCTTTTAAAAACTTTGTATCTTGTAAAAACAAACAAAACAACTTTACAAAACAAACACTTGTTTGCTCTTAAGTAGCAGTAGTAGTGACAAGCGAGGAGATGGTGAAAGACTGTTGTGGAGGGGAGGGAGCCGAACTGGAGAAAATGTGCTCGGTTAAGGTGGTCAAATATATGTATTAGGTGGTACTTAGTGTGAAACACGTTAGATCCACTGGACAATGCTACTAATCAAGATTTGATTCTGTTTTGTATTTATATTTGTATTTATATCACTTATCACTTTATATCACTTTATCACTTTACTTTATACTCATACACATCTGTTGTTCTAAGTCAATTGTTGTCGTCTTACCATATTTAACTTTTAACTTTTTATTTTGTATCTTATTTATTAATATTCCTTATGCATGCCCCATAAAGCCTTATAGTTTAAAGTTGTATAGCTTAATTTGATCTAAATTCGGTGTTATATGTTTTATGTTGCACGTCCGCATCCAGAAAAAATCCTAGTTTGTGAACATGTTCTCAAACAATGGCAATAAAACCTTTTCTGATTCTGATATGTTGGCCACACTTGATAATAAGGCACCTCTATAAAACATTCTTCAAAATACGGTGATCATGAATTAAAAACATAACATTGAACTAATTATTAAGAAATATTATTGATATATATTTTAAGTTGATTCCACTTGTAAATCTTAGGTGTATCCTCCTAAATACGTTTATTGTGAAAGCTGTAGCCGGAAGTGTCTTGGTCTGAGCTTCCGGTCCAGTCGTGGCGAGCAATGGCAGTCTTTGTTAGCTAATTTGGCCCATTTTCTTTTCTTATCCCGTATCTATTCCGTCCGAAAGTGCCATTCGCTTCGGCTGCAGACCTGAACCACTCACGGGTAAAGAAAACCCCGACGGGATCTCTACGGAGGCGGTTATTTCTGGCAGTTAGCCTTGGTTAGCCTGTTAGCCGTCAGTCTGTTAGCCGCGGCAGGTTTCACGGAGGGGAAAAAGATGTCGATGCACGGGAAACGAAAAGAAATCTATAAATACGAGGCGCCATGGACCGTGTACGCCATGAACTGGAGCGTGAGGCCGGACAAACGCTTCCGCCTGGCCCTGGGGAGCTTCGTGGAGGAGTACAACAACAAGGTAAACAATAACAGCAAGATCGCGGAGCCTCGCAATGCTAATGCTAATGCTACAGCGGAGCCTGTGGGTGTCATTAACGCGATCTGGGACTGAAGCGCAAGTCTCATTTTACTTTCGTTTATATCAGCGTTTGATTCTTGTGCGTGCAAGGCCAAGAGAAATATTAATATTGTTTTTGTTTTGCAGTCAGGGGGACTAGAGATACAGAGTTAAAGATTAGGAGCTTATGTGAGTCGTGTGTGTGTGTGTCTTGACCTCCGCCGAACCCCTGCGACTGACTGAACCCCTGGGGTTCAATCGAACCCATGTTAAGAACCACTGTTTTAGAATCTCCATTAGTGTATTATTGCTGCAAATCCCACGATGCTTAGCAATAGGGGTGCGCCGTATCGTATCGCATATTGTTATCGTGATATAATTTTTTTTATATCGTTGTAATTTTTTACATCGCGGTGGACGATATATATTTTATGTCAGGCTCAGCTCCATCAGAGCATTAACACTGACTGTAGAACGCGGGGACAGGTGCTTAAGTAAAATGAAATGAAGGATGTAAACTGCTTGAGTAGATCATATTTGCGAGGAAATTAGTATGCAGTAAAAAAAAAATATATATATATATATATATTTGCATTAATCTTCCAAATAGGCATAAGGCTGGAATTTTGAAGTAATTTGTCTGTTTTCAATTATATCTTCAAATATATCGTTATCTTTTTTATATCGTAATAGTGCAAATAGTGAGTCTATTTCATGACTGATGCCGAGTTGTATTGATCTTGATTTGAGATGTAGGATTTCAAAATGCTTAAATTTATGATTGTTTATTAATGTGTATTGTCACGATAAAATAAATACATGAATAAAGGAGCACTATGCAACTTTTTATGCAATATTGGTGCGTATTTGACCTTTCAGTGACCCGGCGGCGTGTGTTGTTAGCGTAGCACCGTTGTTTCCCATCCCGATGACCTGCATGACACTCCCGGATCATTTTTATTTCAGATTTTTGAGGGTCACTGGTAGGTTTTCTGGATGGACTGTAGCTACGGAGACGGTTCCATCAGCCGTGAAAAACCATAGAATGCACATTTTGTTCGCTGTCGAATCCCGGGTGTACAGGGAAGTCAGACACAATACAAACGTATGGGGAGGTATGTTTTGTCCATTTCACAGCGTTTATGTATATCATTTCTGCGGTTTCTTTATCATTAACATATTATAAAGGATTATCTTATAAGATTAATGTTTAATGGTCATTTGCTGTATATCCGACCCACAAAAAGCAGAAACATGACTGAATTGTATTTTGCATTTAGCTCAGCGGACACTTTGACACTTTTTAACACTAATTTGTATTTTAAGTAAAATCTCCAAAGGTCTGTTGTCTGGTTGACAGCAGCTGAAAACATCTGTATCGTTCATAATTTGCGATGTTTGAGGCTAATGCTAATAGCTATAAGAAAAATACATTGCACGAGCTAAGGGACTCTGAAACGTTTCCCGGACTAGCCGACTTGCTAACTAGGATCAAACGCCACTTCTTCTTTTTATTCCTTTGTGAACCAGAACCCCCCAAAAAACATGAAATTAAATGGATCTTGGAGCATCTTAAATGCCGCCGTGATGGAAAGTAAAGGTGCTATGCTGACCCCTCGTACAGCCGAAGGGTCACTGAAAGGTCAAATACACACACGTATCAATTTATTTATTTTCTGTATGAAAAGTTGCATAATGCGCCTTTAAAATCAATGTATCATCTGTGATCTTTGCTGGCTTTTTCCTAAAGAGTTTCCAGTCCTGCCCGACCAAACGATCCATGTTCACGTGGTTCTTGTGTGACGTGCGTTTCCAGGTGCAGCTGGTCGGGCTGGAGGAGGAGAGCTCGGAGTTCGTTTGCAGAAACACCTTCGACCATCCGTACCCCACCACCAAGATCATGTGGATCCCCGACACTAAAGGCGTGTACCCCGACCTGTTGGCCACCAGCGGAGACTACCTGCGCATCTGGAGGGTACGGGGCAGACCGCGGCGTTGTTCCTGGACTCGCTGATATTGCTCAACAAAAAACTCTAAAACTTCAGAAATCATCATAATCTAACACGGGGATTTGTTGCGGAAATTACAATAGCTCTCAAGAACAAATCGTGAGGGGAAATGTGCAACCAAAGAAGAACGAGGTGCAAACCAAGTAGCAAATAAAGAAAGTCCTGCCAAAATAATGTCATTGTAAACCATTAGTTTCTAGCAGGTGTTAAATCAAAATATAAAAAAAAAAGGAAAACATTGCTTGATCTTTTACACCGTACATTCATTGGAAATTTGAAAGTCATGGCGCAAAGTACATTTAATCTTTTGTTTTGTGGGAAAAAAAAGGGGATTTTTGTCCTTTTCACATTGATGCTTTTTCAAAAGTTTGTTGAATTTACTTTATAATGCATACATTTTACTTAAAGCAGCACTATGTTACTTGTTTACCTTAATAAATCCTTCCCGTAGTCCCTCTGGGGGTAATACAAGTATTAATGGGATGATTGGGGGGGTCTTTCATCTCCCCCTGGTGTCTCTGGCCAGAAAACCACAATTGCAACTTCACTGCCTCCGGGTCGGAGTCACCAATACACACTAATATAATCACAAAGAAGAAGCTAACAGGCTAACGGTCAAAGCTAACCGCGGACTAGCGCCACTTAAACAGTATTTACAGCCAAGTTTGAGTGAAAAAAATAGTTTCAATTGTGTAACTGGATGAACAACTTCCCTCTGTCCCTTTGTCTTTTCTGTCAGCGTAGTATTTACTCTCACGGACAATTAATGAGTAAAAAAACGCAACATGCTACCAGTGTTAATTTCGTCGACTAAAATATTTAGTCTTAATTTTAGTCAAAGTGATTTTTCTGACGACTAAAATTGGACTAAAACTAAATGTAAAGTTTTTCATGCGACTAAAACTATGACTAAAATGTCCAGATATTTTAGTCGACTAAAATGAGACTAAATAAAAATGGAAAGGAGAGACTAAAATCATCCAAACTTCTATTGACCGTCTGAAAGAGCCTCATATCATGTAAATCCACTGCCAAAGGAGCAGCTCTGAGCTTTGTTCATGAGGAGCAGCTCCATGAAGCAGGACCTCCATTAAATATGATTATAATGAAGATTATTAATAAAAAGTCGATTTAAATTTGTCCTAATTTTAGTCGACTAAATCTCGACTAAAATTGAATTACATTTTCGTCGAAAGACTAAAACTAAATTAAAATCTTGTCAAAATTAACACTGCATGCTACGACACCTGCAGTGGCAATTCCAAAGCTTTGCCTAATATGATGTGGACAATAAAAAGGGATTGAACATCTTAAAGAGGGGGTATTCTGCTTTTTTCAGTCACATAGCACCAGTCTATAGCACTACAATGATGACGTAACCTTCTGTTGGTCTGTATATGCAGTAAATTAAAATAACTGCCTTGAATAAAATTGCTCTCTCAAAATGGCCGTACTGAACGTCTTGAAATAGGCCTCTGTCTCTTTAAGAAGCTTTCCGACACGCCCCCTTCAGCACACTACTGTGGCATTGAAACAACAACACTGTGCGGGGAGGGGGCTCTGCTGAGCTGAGGAGCAGTGGTTGGGGGCTTGGCTGGTTGTCGAAAGGTCCAGAGGCGTCTCCAGGAGGTGGGGGCGTTCCTAGGAGGACTGAGGCATAGCTACACCTAAAATGGCCGCCGTCTCAGTTTTTACTGATTACTCAAAAATATGTGAATGAGCCGAGGCAACACTCCAGGCACGTGTTTAATGAGGGAATGACATAATAACAGGATATAAAGCTGGAAAAAGTTGAGTTTACATAATACCCCCCCTTTAAAGTGACTCCTGCTGCTTTGTATAAATGCTAAATTGTATTGAGACATTGATGTTACTGAAGCATCATTCTGCCAGACCCAGGAATGTGAGCTTCTGATGGATCTGTTTCCCGTCACAGGTCAGTGACACAGAGACGCGGCTCGAGTGTTTGCTCAACAACAACAAAAACTCCGACTTCTGCGCCCCGCTCACCTCCTTCGACTGGAACGAGGTGGACCCCAACCTGCTCGGTCAGACCTCGCGGCCGTCGCATCATTACCGAGGCCTGTGGGGCGTCCCGTGAACCCTCTGCTCTGTTTCAGGCACGTCCAGCATCGACACCACCTGCACCATCTGGGGCCTGGAGACGGGGCAGGTCCTGGGACGCGTCAACCTGGTCTCGGGACACGTGAAGACGCAGCTCATCGCCCACGACAAGGAGGTACGGAGGACGACCTCGTTTAGGGCAGGACACGCCACATTAACACGTTTAGAGCCGTGTTATAACAGGTGTATGACCTTAACGCTGTCCTCCTGCAGGTGTATGACCTTAACGTTCTCCTCCTGCAGGTGTATGACCTCCTTAACGCTGTCCTCCTGCAGGTGTATGACCTTAACGTTCTCCTCCTGCAGGTGTATGACCTTAACGCTGTCCTCCTGCAGGTGTATGACCTCCTTAACGCTGTCCTCCTGCAGGTGTATGACCTTAACGTTCTCCTCCTGCAGGTGTATGACCTCCTTAACGCTGTCCTCCTGCAGGTGTATGACCTCCTTAACGCTGTCCTCCTGCAGCTGTATGACCTTAACGCTGTCCTCCTGCAGGTGTATGACCTTAACGCTGTCCTCCTGCAGGTGTATGACCTCCTTAACGCTGTCCTCCTGCAGCTGTATGACCTCCTTAACGCTGTCCTCCTGCAGGTGTATGACCTCCTTAACGCTGTCCTCCTGCAGGTGTATGACCTCCTTAACGCTGTCCTCCTGCAGCTGTATGACCTTAACGCTGTCCTCCTGCAGGTGTATGACCTTAACGCTGTCCTCCTGCAGGTGTATGACCTCCTTAACGCTGTCCTCCTGCAGCTGTATGACCTTAACGCTGTCCTCCTGCAGGTGTATGACCTTAACGCTGTCCTCCTGCAGGTGTATGACCTCCTTAACGCTGTCCTCCTGCAGGTGTATGACCTCCTTAACGCTGTCCTCCTGCAGGTGTATGACCTTAACGCTGTCCTCCTGCAGGTGTATGACCTTAACGCTGTCCTCCTGCAGGTGTATGACCTCCTTAACGCTGTCCTCCTGCAGGTGTTTGACCTCCTTAACGCTGTCCTCCTGCAGGTGTATGACCTCCTTAACGCTGTCCTCCTGCAGGTGTATGACCTCCTTAACGCTGTCCTCCTGCAGGTGTATGACCTCCTTAACGCTGTCCTCCTGCAGGTGTATGACCTTAACGTTGTCCTCCTGCCGGTGTATGACCTTAACGCTGTCCTCCTGCAGGTGTATGACCTCCTTAACGCTGTCCTCCTGCAGGTGTATGACCTCCTTAACGCTGTCCTCCTGCAGGTGTATGACCTCCTTAACGCTGTCCTCCTGCAGGTGTATGACCTCCTTAACGCTGTCCTCCTGCAGCTGTATGACCTCCTTAACGCTGTCCTCCTGCAGGTGTATGACCTCCTTAACGCTGTCCTCCTGCAGGTGTATGACCTCCTTAACGCTGTCCTCCTGCAGGTGTATGACCTCCTTAACGCTGTCCTCCTGCAGGTGTATGACCTTAACGCTGTCCTCCTGCAGGTGTATCACCTTAACGCTGTCCTCCTGCAGGTGTATGACCTTAACGCTGTCCTCCTGCAGGTGTTTGACCTTAACGTTGTCCTCCTGCAGGTGTATGACCTCCTTAACGCTGACCTCCTGCAGGTGTATGACCTCCTTAACGTTGTCCTCCTGCAGGTGTATGACCTCCTTAACGCTGTCCTCCTGCAGGTGTATGACCTTAACGCTGACCTCCTGCAGGTGTATGACCTCCTTAACGCTGTCCTCCTGCAGGTGTATGACCTCCTTAACGCTGTCCTCCTGCAGCTGTATGACCTTAACGCTGTCCTCCTGCAGGTGTATGACCTCCTTAACGCTGTCCTCCTGCAGCTGTATGACCTCCTTAACGCTGTCCTCCTGCAGGTGTATGACCTTAACGCTGTCCTCCTGCAGCTGTATGACCTCCTTAACGCTGTCCTCCTGCAGGTGTATGACCTTAACGCTGTCCTCCTGCAGCTGTATGACCTCCTTAACGCTGTCCTCCTGCAGGTGTATGACCTCCTTAACGCTGTCCTCCTGCAGGTGTATGACATCGCGTTCAGCCGGGCCGGCGGGGGCAGGGACATGTTTGCGTCGGTGGGGGCGGACGGGTCGGTTCGGATGTTCGACCTGCGGCACCTGGAGCACAGCACCATCATCTACGAGGACCCTCAGCACCACCCGCTGCTGCGCCTCTGCTGGAACAAGCAGGACCCCAACTACCTCGCCACGATGGCCATGGACGGCATGGAGGTCCGAGACCACGGCCCGCACGGCGTTAATGACACACAGGCCTCCACTGACCATGAACCTCTGACCCGCAGGTGGTGATCCTGGACGTGCGTGTGCCCTGCACTCCTGTGGCTCGGCTGAACAACCACCGCGCCTGCGTGAACGGCATCGCCTGGGCGCCGCACTCCTCCTGCCACATCTGCACGGCCGGTGAGGCGTCCCGTAGAGCGAGATACGGTTGTGTTTCAGAGATTATAGAATGAGATTACGTGATGTCATCGCTTCACTTCGGCCTCTTCTTAAACATCTGAAATATCACATTTACTCTGGATTTTCTTTAGTGATGCTTCGCTGACGTTAATGTCTGAGCTATTGTTCGAATTGGGTGTAAAACTGTTTTGGGGCTTTTATCTGTTCTTATTTCAGCAGGAGGTTCAGATTAAGAGTCTCAACAGTTTGGAGCCAGAAAGAGCTCATTATTGTGACACCCTTTGTTCTAACACTGTTCCCTCTGTGCGAGTGCAAAAACAAGAGGGTCTGAACGCAGCCGAGTCACGTGACCAGTGGGAATTACGTCGCCTCCACTTTTTCTCCTTCATATTTATTTTAATAAACCTCAAGAAGCTAAGCAGGAAGGGCCTGGTCGGTACTTGGATGGGAGACCGTTTGGGAACATCAGGAAGTCTGGGTGAATGTAGTGATGGTCGGAGGGGCCGATGGCACAGATTGACAGCCTCGCTTTCATCAGTCTACCCCAGGGCAGCTGTGGCTACAACAGTTACAATAGTTGAGTGTCCAGAAAAGCGCTATATAAAACCTAGGCATTAAGTATGATGCATTATTTATTTTCTCTATGGGCCTGTTGTATTTGCCCGACTGCAGACGTGGCCCGAGCTTGGACCTTTGGACTGGTTTAGTTTAGGCTGTGGGAAAGCTCTTAAACCGTCCTGCTCCTGTGGAAGGGGCGCCTCATGGCTGTGGTTTTTACAGGAAAACTCTCCCTCAAATCTTTACTTTCCTGATTAACTGTATAAATGAGTCCAATAGTGTCGTCCACATGTCCTGGTCATAATGTTGGCACTTTAGTGGGAATTAGTTGAAAGATCAACTTTATGCCTAAATCCGTCAGTGAGGCGCCCTCTACAGGCGATCGGTCTTTACTGCATTTGATTTGGCGCCGGCGTGAAGCCTGACGTCAGATGCCGCTCTGGGCTATAAAAGCCCCCAGTCTCGCTCAGCACCCCATCTCTTCCCTCTCTGTCCTCTCTTCCATCTCTTCCCTCTCTGTCCTCTCTGTCCTCTCTTCCATCTCTTCCCTCTCTGTCCTCTCTGTCCTCTCTTCCATCTCTTCCATCTCTGTCCTCTCTTCCATCTCTTCCCTCTCTGTCCTCTCTGTCCTCTCTTCCATCTCTTCCATCTCTTCCATCTCTGTCCTCTCTTCCATCTCTTCCATCTCTGTCATCTCTGTCCTCTCTTCCCTCTCTTCCCTCTCTGTCCTCTCTGTCCTCTCTTCCATCTCTTCCATCTCTGTCATCTCTTCCATCTCTGTCCTCTCTGTCCTCTCTTCCATCTCTTCCCTCTCTTCCATCTCTGTCCTCTCTTCCCTCTCTTCCCTCTCTGTCCTCTCTTCCATCTCTTCCATCTCTGTCATCTCTTCCATCTCTGTCCTCTCTGTCCTCTCTGTCATCTCTTCCATCTCTGTCCTCTCTGTCCTCTCTGTCCTCTCTTCCCTCTCTTCCCTCTCTGTCCTCTCTTCCATCTCTTCCATCTCTGTCATCTCTTCCATCTCTGTCCTCTCTGTCCTCTCTGTCATCTCTTCCATCTCTGTCCTCTCTGTCCTCTCTTCCATCTCTTCCCTCTCTTCCATCTCGGTCCTCTCTGTCCTCTCTTCCATCTCTTCCCTCTCTTCCATCTCTGTCCTCTCTGTCCTCTCTGTCATCTCTTCCATCTCTTCCATCTCTGTCCTCTCTTCCATCTCTGTCCTCTCTTCCATCTCTTCCCTCTCTGTCCATCTCTTCCATCTCTTCCATCTCGGTCCTCTCTTCCCTCTCTTCCCTCTCTGTCCTCTCTTCCCTCTCTGTCCTCTCTGTCCTCTCTTCCATCTCTGTCATCTCTGTCCTCTCTTCCATCTCTTCCATCTCTGTCCTCTCTGTCATCTCTGTTCTCTCTTCCATCTCTGCCCTCTCTTCCATCTCTTCCATCTCTTCCATCTCTGTCCTCTCTTCCATCTCTTCCCTCTCTGTCCTCTCTGTCCTCTCTGTCCTCTCTTCCATCTCTTCCATCTCGGTCCTCTCTGTCCATCTCTTCCCTCTCTGTCATCTCTTCCATCTCTTCCCTCTCTTCCATCTCTGTCCTCTCTTCCCTCTCTTCCCTCTCTGTCCTTTTTGTCCTCTCTTCCATCTCTTCCATCTCTGTCCTCTCTTCCATCTCGGTCCTCTCTGTCCTCTCTTCCATCTCTTCCCTCTCTGTCCTCTCTGTCCATCTCTTCCATCTCTTCCATCTCGGTCCTCTCTTCCCTCTCTGTCCTCTCTGTCCTCTCTTCCCTCTCTTCCCTCTCTGTCCTCTCTTCCATCTCTTCCATCTCTGTCATCTCTGTCATCTCTGTCATCTCTGTCATCTCTGTCCTCTCTTCCATCTCTTCCCTCTCTTCCCTCTCTGTCCTCTCTTCCATCTCTTCCATCTCTGTCCTCTCTTCCATCTCTGTCCTCTCTTCCATCTCTGTCCTCTCTTCCATCTCTGTCATCTCTTCCATCTCTGTCATCTCTGTCCTCTCTTCCATCTCTGTCCTCTCTTCCATCTCTTCCATCTCTGTCCTCTCTTCCATCTCTGTCCTCTCTGTCCTCTATTCCATCTCTTCCATCTCTTCCATCTCTTCCCTCTCTTCCATCTCTTCCATCTCTGTCATCTCTTCCATCTCTATCATCTCTTCCATCTCTGTCATCTCTGTCCTCTCTGTCCTCTCTTCCATCTCTGTCCTCTCTTCCATCTCTTCCATCTCTGTCATCTCTTCCATCTCTTCCATCTCTGTCATCTCTGTCCTCTCTGTCCTCTCTTCCATCTCTGTCCTCTCTTCCATCTCTTCCATCTCTTCCCTCTCTTCCATCTCTTCCATCTCTGTCATCTCTTCCATCTCTATCATCTCTTCCATCTCTGTCATCTCTGTCCTCTCTGTCCTCTCTTCCATCTCTGTCCTCTCTTCCATCTCTGTCCTCTCTTCCATCTCTGTCCTCTCTTCCATCTCTGTCATCTCTTCCATCTCTTCCATCTCTTCCCTCTCTTCCATCTCTGTCCTCTCTTCCATCTCTGTCCTCTCTTCCATCTCTGTCATCTCTTCCATCTCTGTCCTCTCTGTCCTCTCTTCCATCTCTGTCCTCTCTGTCATCTCTTCCATCTCTGTCATCTCTGTTCTCTCTTCCATCTCTGCCCTCTCTTCCATCTCTGCCCTCTCTTCCATCTCTGTCCTCTCTTCCATCTCGGTCCTCTCTGTCCTCTCTGTCCTCTCTGTCCATCTCTTCCCTCTCTGTCCTCTCTTCCCTCTCTTCCATCTCTGTCCTCTCTTCCATCTCTGTCCTCTCTGTCATCTCTTCCATCTCTGTCCTCCTCTTCCATCTCTGTCCTCTCTAACCCTCTCTGTCCTCTCTGCCCGTCAGCCGACGACCACCAGGCGCTGATCTGGGACATCCAGCAGATGCCGCGGGCGATCGAGGACCCCATCCTGGCCTACACCGCGGAGGGGGAGATCAACAACGTGCAGTGGGCGTCGACGCAGCCCGACTGGATCGCCATCTGCTACAACAACTGCCTGGAGATCCTGCGGGTGTGAGGTCCTGCCCGCGGGAGGTCCTGCCCGCGGGAGGTCCACCACGGGGGCGACCAGGATGTGGGACTCATGGACCGGACACTCTTTCAAAACCATGTTACGAAGACTTTACAAGCGACTGAACTGTAGGAATATTCATGTTAATCTGAGGAGTTCGGATCAACTCGGCCACTACACCCAAAACACTCAAAAGGTTATCAGGCCGTCGTCTGTACCGGGAACGTTGGGCCTCATTCATGAAACGCATCCGTTTTTTGAGCTCTTCTCACGCAAATATTTGGCATTCACAAACTTCACGCAGTTAAGCCAACACGTAAACGTACTTAAAGATCATTCTTTTCATTCCCTGTTACTGTGACCTCTGGTCTCGAGTTTACTAAAGGAGGACCTGCTGTTCTCCAGAAACCTCTTAAAATGGCCCTCACCAACCTTTCCTTAAAGGCACACTGAGTAACATTTGGGATAATCCTATTCCCAACAATCCAAAGCACGCTCTCAGTGGATTTGGATGTGGACCTTTTAGTCGACATCTCCATGGAGACGAGCTGGATATCGATTTACGATTTTTTTACAAAAACATACATGAATGAGGCCCATTGTTTTAGTCTTTAGGTGTAAAAACAGAAATACGGCCTGATCCAGTCGCAGCTTCTCAAATTAAGGTGAATGTTTGGAACGATATTGTCTGCGGCCTGGTTTACTTACGGCGAGGGGAGCGTCCTCTCCTCCGCAGTGACGCCGTTCACTCGTCCACTTTCAATTCCCGCATTTATTTATTCTCGAGGCGCTGGAGGAGAAAAAAAGTCTTTCTGTTGTTTTTTTTTGCATTTCGTTTGAAGATTGTTGTTGAAGCCCCGTTTTGGACAAAGCTGTGCTGATCTGTCCGGGACTTTTGCCATTTTACACCGTGAGATTTGGGTAAAGAATAACTCGTTACTGTTGGGAAACTTACCCTCGTTATTTGACACTACTCAAGATTCTCAGTTCCAAACCGTAGTAGCTCGTGCTCAACTTATCACAGTGCACACTCGACAGCGATTCTCTGTAAAATACCTTTGTGTTTGTATTGTTTTCGAGTGAGGGAGAGTTGAACTTGTTCATGTCGTTAGATCTTCTGGAAGCGTGGCCTTGTAGCATGCTTTACAAGGCCTGTACATACATAAACCGATGAACCGTGTAGAAACGAGAAACCCAAGTGTTCATGTCGTAGCGTTTTTTTCATAAAAGTTTTATTATTGAAAGTTGCTCCAATAAAAAAGTATTTGTCTGTGTTTAGATTCTGAAGTTTGGCATTTTTTTATACAGGAGACGAGTGCGTTCCATTTAACTGGTGTTTGTCTCACTCGATTAAACACGACTTATGGTAAATCTCCGACCTGCCACTTGGAAAAATGCCTTGGAGCCGCTCGACGTGTTATTACAACTTGGAAACTCGGAGATGTCCAGACTGCTCCGAATTCAGATACGAGATGAAGACGGTAATGGCGGCTCCCAGTAGAAGAGAGTAGCCGGACGCTCTGAGGTCGTAAATCTCTATTTCCAAGTGGGAAAAATACCAGTTACCACTAGTACGTTCGTTGCATCACTTGTTTTTATGTCGAGTGTGACAGATGGTTCTTCGAAAAGTCTAAGGAGTTTATTGGGACTTTTTCTTCTGGAGTGGAAGTCGAGGTGGGCTTTGTGTTTTCACCATTCAGCCCCAATCATGGTAACGAGCCCATTTTATCTGTGAAAATAACATGGCTGCCCTGTCTCCTCCTACAATGTACACCACACACAAACAGGCCGGTTCCATCAAAGAATCTTGAAATCCCATTTTATTTATTGCCTGTTTATACCAACCTCGGTTTATTCTATTATATATTAAGTTGAGACCATTTAATTCATTTGTGCAGTAATTTAGTCATTTTCAGTTGTAAAATATTCACATTGTATCATCAGGGGGCACTCGGAGTTGAACCGGGGACCTCTTGATCTGCAGTCAAATGCTCTACCACTGAGCTATACCCCCTTCCACCTCTAAAGGCTGGAGGCGTTCACATAGTGAGCGATTAAAGGCTTTTGTTTGCATGGAAGTACAAGGTCAGTCTGCACCGTGTCCACCAGAGGGAGCCACATGAAACCTCCTGACTGAGTGCAGGACCATTGGACACGGGATAACCGCTATTCCACTCGTGACGTCAGCAGGTGGATCAGGGACAGAAAATGTAGCGTTACTCGAAAACATCTGAATGAAACAAGAGAACTCCAGAATTGTTTTTATTTTTAAACATTCAAATGTGGCATAAACTTAAAAAAATAAGTCAGTTTAGCAGAACAGTGACGACTATAACTATAAAATACCGTAATTATAACTTCCAAAAAGAAAATGTCTTTTTGAAACAACAGTAGAACAAGTGAGGAACCAATAACAGTGTAGATTAAAGAAGGAAATCCGACTAAACCAATTATTTACAAATAAACAAATACAAATGTTTTAGTTGCTGGCAGAACAGTGTTGTGAACTTGACAAACTCGCAAATACAAACTTATCAAAATAAAAAGATTTACAAAATAAAGGTTTTTTCACATAAAAAAACTAATCAACAACTGAGGAGGAACTTCCTGCCAATGCTTAGGAGCAGTGGCCTCTGCAGAAGTGAAAACGCTTTCTCATCTTTCATTTAGAGACAATCTTGTTCATATCCTCGTCCTCCTTTGAGTCGGTGTCGGATTAATGCTGTAGTTTTAGCCCTAGTTCAGTCTGTTTAGTCCTAGTTCAGTCTGTTTAGTCCTAGTTCAGTCTGTTTAGTCCTAGTTCAGTCCTAGTTTAGTCTGTTTAGTCTGTTTAGTCCTAGTTCAGTCTGTTTAGTCCTAGTTTAGTCTGTTTAGTCCTAGTTTAGTCCTAGTTTAGTCTCTGTTTAGTCCTAGTTTAGTCTGTTTAGTCCTAGTTTAGTCTGTTTAGTCCTAGTTCAGTGTCTGGTTAGTCCTAGTTTAGTCCTAGTTCAGTCTGTTTAGTCCTAGTTTAGTCTGTTTAGTCCTAGTTTAGTCCTAGTTTAGTCTGTTTAGTCCTAGTTTAGTCTGTTTAGTCCTAGTTTAGTCCTAGTTTAGTCTGTTTAGTCCTAGTTCAGTCTGTTTAGTCCTAGTTTAGTCTGTTTAGTCCTAGTTTAGTCTGTTTAGTCCTAGTTTAGTCTGTTTAGTCCTAGTTTAGTCTGTTTAGTCCTAGTTTAGTCTGTTTAGTCCTAGTTCAGTCTGTTTAGTCCTAGTTCAGTCGTGGTGTCGATCTGTCGCATGTTCACAAGAGGAACATTTACTGTTACGTTCAATGAGCTACAAGAAATATTCACAAACACAGAGGATGCGTCATATTTAGTCCTAGTTTAGTCCTAGTTTAGTCCTGGTTTAGTCTGTTTAGTCCTAGTTTAGTCTGCTTAGTCCTAGTTTAGTCTGGTTAGTCCTAGTTTAGTCTGCTTAGTCCTAGTTTAGTCTGTCTAGTCCTAGTTCAGTGTCTGGTTAGTCCTAGTTTAGTCCTAGTTCAGTCTGTTTAGTCCTAGTTTAGTCCTAGTTTAGTCTGTTTAGTCCTAGTTTAGTCTGTTTAGTCCTAGTTTAGTCCTAGTTTAGTCTGTTTAGTCCTAGTTCAGTCTGTTTAGTCCTAGTTTAGTCTGTTTAGTCCTAGTTTAGTCTGTTTAGTCCTAGTTTAGTCTGTTTAGTCCTAGTTTAGTCTGTTTAGTCCTAGTTTAGTCCTAGTTTAGTCTGTTTAGTCCTAGTTTAGTCTGTTTAGTCCTAGTTTAGTCTGTTTAGTCCTAGTTTAGTCTGTTTAGTCCTAGTTTAGTCCTAGTTTAGTCTGTTTAGTCCTAGTTTAGTCTGTTTAGTCCTAGTTTAGTCCTAGTTTAGTCCTAGTTCAGTCTGTTTAGTCCTAGTTTAGTCTGTTTAGTCCTAGTTTAGTCTGCTTAGTCCTAGTTTAGTCTGTCTAGTCCTAGTTTAGTCTCTGTTTAGTCCTAGTTTAGTCTGTTTAGTCCTAGTTTAGTCTGTTTAGTCCTAGTTTAGTCCTAGTTTAGTCCTAGTTTAGTCTGTTTAGTCCTAGTTTAGTCTCTGTTTAGTCCTAGTTTAGTCTGTTTAGTCCTAGTTTAGTCTGTTTAGTCCTAGTTTAGTCTGGTTAGTCCTAGTTTAGTTTGTTTAGTCCTAGTTCAGTCTGGTTAGTCCTAGTTTAGTCTAGTTAGTCCTAGTTTAGTCTGCTTAGTCCTGGTCTGAGGCCGTGTTCCTCTAAAGCTCTCGCTGGTCCTTGGTGTGAGGTCTGTTGGTTCTCTACAGTTGGTCAGATGTTTGTAGGAGGATCTTCTCCAGTGAAAGTCTGTTGTTGGAGCCTCACATCTGGACTGGGTGGAGGTGGATCTCCAGGCGTCTCAGGTGGACCTGGTGTGAGGAGGGTTTGGCCGTTTGCTTCTGAACGCTCTGGTGTGTCGCCTCTCGCTGCTTCTCTTCATCGTGGGAAAGCAGGTGGGACTTAAAGGCGTTTCTAACGTAGTAGACTTTGTCACACTGGTCACATGGGTAGATCTCGTCCTTGGTGTGAATGTGGTAGTGCTGCGTGTAATTACTTTGACATCTGAATCTCCTCCCACACTGGTCGCACACGATGGGCTTGGGAACGTTTTTCTGTGGTTCAGAGTGAGTCTGAAGGTGAGTTTTTAGCTCCTCAGGACGAGCGAAGGCTCTTCTGCACTGACCACATCCATGAGGCTTCTCCACATGAGTTTGTTTGTGTCGTTTTAAATGGCTCAACAGACCAAAGCCTTTCCCACACTCGGCACAGACGTGTTTCTTCTCTCGAGTGTGAACCTGTTGGTGGGTTTTTAAATTTCCTGCCTGAGAGAAAGATGTTCCACAGAGGTCACATGTGAAGGGCTTCTCTCCAGTGTGGATGCGCTGGTGAACCTTCAGTTTCTTCTTACTAAAAAACTCTTTCCCACACTTGTCACAGGAGAACACTGTCCCTGTATGAAGGTTCTGATGATCTTTCAGAGAACTCTTAGCGGTAAAATACCTGTCACACTGCTCACACTGGAACCTTATATTATCATGGGCGACTCGCTCGTGTTGTAGGAGAGCACATTTCACTTTGAACCTTTTCCCACACTGGCCACAGATGTGACGTTGATCTGTCGAGTGGGAGGTTTCATGTGCAGCTAAATTACCCAGTGAGACACATGCTTTGCCACATGTTTCACAAACCCACACGTCCTGCCCGGTGTGCATCCGTTTATGACGTTCTAAGCCTGATTTACTGGTGAGGTGTTTCCCACACTCATCACAAGGGAAGCTCCTTTCACTGTGAGTGAGTTTGTGCTGTTTTAAAGTATCTTTATGAAGAAAGACTTTTTCACACTGATCACACTGATGCTTCTTTTCTCCGTTGTGAATGAGTTGGTGAGTTTGTAAACTTGATGAACGTCCAAAACTTCTTCCGCACTCGTCGCAGCTGAAGTCTCGTTTTCTCGTGTGAACGACTGAGTGAGCGTTTAGTGTATTCTTATCTTTAAACGATGACCCACAGAGATCACATGTAAACGGCCTCTCTTCGCTGTGAGCTCTCATGTGAGCAGTGAGGTGCTGATTTGTAGTAAACTTCTTTGCACACTGGGGGCAGCAGAGGAGATTTTTCCCACTGTGGCGTCTCTGGTGCAGAGTCAGTGTTTGTTTGAAGCTAAATGACTTCCCACACTGCTCACAGCGGTGCCGTTTCTTTCCAGAAGTGTCTTTGGCTTTGGAGAGAGCAGCATCACCTTCCTGTCAAAACAAGAGCTGTTCATTAGAACCAATGGTTCTGTCTCTATCTCATTACTTACTTGATCGGCTCTTCATACATTTGTACAATTTTGTTTTTGCATCTTACCATTTTTTTATCGTCCTCTTCGTCTCCAACAAACTGCAGCAGAACAAAGTCATAAATATTACACTTTATTAAATGACTGGTTTACGGAGCAGCCAAGAAATGTGGTTTGTCTTTGAAATATATTTCTACGGAGCAAAGTGTGACGTACCGAGTTCTCTCCGCTGCAGAGCTGTGTGTTACACCAGGCTGGACACAGGGGGCGCTCTCCTCGCACTCTGCAGCTCTGTCCCTTTATACATTAGACAAACATTAGAGGCTGGTGTTCATAAAGTCATTAGATCTAAGCAGCGGTTATTGTTGGTTCACTTTAGAAAAGATTAGTAATTCAAACTAAAAACAAAAACACAAACTGTTGTAAATTAGTTTGTCAGTCTCTTGATAATTATTTGAAAGATTAATCGACTGAATGAAACTGTTTTTTTTTATCAGTCGATTCATCGTTTTCTAGTAAACACAGACACAAATAAAGCAAAAATGACATGAACATTTAGTATTTTTGATGAAAAAGACCCAGAATTAAACTTTAAAGGTCCTATATCATGCAAAATCGACTTTTTGGAGCTTTTAACCATGTTGTTATGCTATTTCCTTATCAAAAACACCCGCAGAGTGGTTTTTAGCTTCATTCACGCAGTTCTCAGTAATCCTCCTGAACCCTGCTCTCTGAGCAGCTGCTCCGCCCTCTCCTGGTAAACGACTGGCATGTTCAGTTGTGTCGTCACAGCGGAACGGAAGTGCTTGACGTCTGTAATCTAATGCCTTACGGCATGATTTGTATTTGTAAAACAGTTTTTTTCATTATTTCTGTCGTAATAAAAAAATAAAAAAAAAAAATAAAAAAAAAAGAGGAAGTGCCTGACGCTGCGCTGCCCCTGTACCGAAAACAAACGCTCCCCCTGAGCGTCCGAACGGTCTGAACAGATGGTCATGTCATGTTGCACCGAAAGTTGTGAAGAGGGAGCTTTTTCTAACCTACTCTGGAGTCTGGACACCTGTTCTTTTTTCGTACCTCACGATAATGTCACGGAGAAAAACGCGTTTGGCTGCGAGGACTGGACTTTATTCAACCTTCCTAAAGAAGAGGCCATAGAAGTTGGAATTTCCCTCCGGGATTCAGCGACTATCAGCCAGAATAGTGTTTGTCTGAGCCTGTACTGATGGATGCTGATGAACCTCGGCCAGAATCAAAGTGGATTAACTTTTATCACCAACGCAAGTCCCATAATGGAAACATCAGAGTGGTGAGTCGATCAAAATGCATGTTAGCGCGTGTGTTAGCGTGTGTGTTAGCGTGTGTGTTAGCGTGTGTGTGTTAGTGTGTGTGTGTTAGCGTGTGTGTTAGCCATTTAGCCATGAAGCTGTGTTGCACATGTTAACTCCTTATAACAGCATCATGAAGTAACTTCACTTTTTGCTGTGATATATATATTTCTACTACTGCTGAAGTTGTATGAGCGGCGAGAGGGGGCGGAGTTAACTGAATCCAAGCGTTTTGTCTTCCGGGTTGGAAAAATACCTCCAGAAAATACTTATATTTATCACAAAAATTAGTGCTCCGTAGTGGTAGAGGTACAATATATCATATAAATGCCTATACTTTACTTTGGAATGGCTAAAATGGCATGAT
The DNA here is from genome assembly GCA_021464625.1 of Proterorhinus semilunaris. NCBI lineage: Eukaryota > Metazoa > Chordata > Actinopteri > Gobiiformes > Gobiidae > Proterorhinus > Proterorhinus semilunaris. The sequence goes on from CM038352.1 coordinate 3,824,043, forward strand.
ACAGGTCCTTTAAACCTCACATCGATTCTATTATAAGACGAACCTATTCCACTATGAACCCTAGTTTTCAATCTGTCAACTGCTTTACCCAAGCAGTCAGAAAAATAATCATTATTTAATTTGACCTATCATTGATTATGCAGATATAATTTACCAAGATACATTTGAGCAATACCTAAAACCTTTAAACACGCTTTTCAACTCTCGTTGTAGATTTATACTTAAATGTCCATATCGAACACATCATTGTCAATTATTTGGAAAACTTATTTGGTTGAAATCCTGCAATAGACGTCAATACCATTGGGTTTTACTTATATTTAAATGCATTTATTTTGATTTCCCCCGATATTTAAAACAACTGCTAACTCCTGCGACAGCTTCATACATCTATGATACCTATGATGACCTATGATACAGCTTCATACATCTATGATACCTATGATGACCTATGATACATCTTCATACATCTATGATACCTATGATGACCTATGATACATTTTCATACATCTATGATACCTATGATGACCTATGATACATCTTCATACATCTATGATAACCTATGATACATCTTCATACATCTATGATACCTATGATAACCTATGATACATCTTCATACATCTATGATACCTATGATGACCTATGATACATCTTCATACATCTATGATAACCTATGATACATCTTCATACATCTATGATACCTATGATACATCTTCATACATCTATGATACCTATGATACATCTTCATACATCTATGATAACCTATGATACATCTTCATACATCTATGATACCTATGATGACCTATGATACATCTTCATACATCTATGATACCTATGATGACCTATGATACATCTTCATACATCTATGATACCTATGATAACCTATGATACATCTTCATACATCTATGATGACCTATGATACATCTTCATACATCTATGATACCTATGATACATCTTCATACATCTATGATACCTATGATGACCTATGATACATCTTCATACATCTATGATACCTATGATACAGCTTCATACATCTATCATACCTATGATACCTATGATACATCTTCATACATCTATGATACCTATGATATCTATGATACATCTTCATACATCTATGATACCTATGATGACCTATGATACATCTTCATACATCTATGATGACCTATGATACATCTTCATACATCTATGATACCTATGATAACCTATGATACATCTTCATACATCTATGATACCTATGATAACCTATGATACATCTTCATACATCTATGATACCTATGATAACCTATGATACATCTTCATACATCTATGATATCTATGATACATCTTCATACATCTATGATACCTATGATAACCTATGATACATCTTCATACATCTATGATACCTATGATGACCTATGATACATCTTCATACATCTATGATGACCTATGATACATCTTCATACATCTATGATACCTATGATAACCTATGATACATCTTCATACATCTATGATACCTATGATAACCTATGATACATCTTCATACATCTATGATACCTATGATGACCTATGATACATCTTCATACATCTATGATGACCTATGATACATCTTCATACATCTATGATACCTATGATGACCTATGATACATCTTCATACATCTATGATACCTATGATAACCTATGATACATCTTCATACATCTATGATATCTATGATACATCTTCATACATCTATGATACCTATGATGACCTATGATACATCTTCATACATCTATGATATCTATGATACATCTTCATACATCTATGATACCTATGATAACCTATGATACATCTTCATACAACTATGATACCTATGATATCCTATGATACATCTTCATACATCTATGATACCTATGATGACCTATGATACATCTTCATACATCTATGATATCTATGATACATCTTCATACATCTATGATACCTATGATGACCTATGATACATCTTCATACATCTATGATACCTATGATGACCTATGATACATCTTCATACAACTATGATACCTATGATGACCTATGATACATCTTCATACATCTATGATACCTATGATAACCTATGATACATCTTCATACATCTATGATACCTATGATAACCTATGATACATCTTCATACATCTATGATACCTATGATGACCTATGATACATCTTCATACATCTATGATACCTATGATAACCTATGATACATCTTCATACATCTATGATACCTATGATGACCTATGATACATCTTCATACATCTATGATACCTATGATGACCTATGATACATCTTCATACAACTATGATACCTATGATGACCTATGATACATCTTCATACATCTATGATACCTATGATAACCTATGATACATCTTCATACATCTATGATACCTATGATGACCTATGATACATCTTCATACATCTATGATACCTATGATGACCTATGATACATCTTCATACATCTATGATACCTATGATGACCTATGATACATCTTCATAGGTTGGACGAAGAGCCTTTTGCTATGAGGCTCCATTAGAGTGGAATAGGCTACGTGTCTCAATAAGATCCTTCACATCTTTTTCTAGGTTTAGAGCATCTTTATTTGTTTATCTAAAGACTCCTTGTCTCTGTTTCATTCTCTGTTATTCTTGTAATTGTTATTTTCATTCTTATTTTGTAATATTTATATACCTTATGCTGATCCCTAGCAAATGATCTTTTTTTAAGGACTATTATTTAGTGGTTCTCACCTGGCGAGAATATTTGTATTGTATATCTTTCTGTCTGTTAATGTTGGTACACCAGATGAGAACTACTGCTTTAAATGTTATTATCTGGAATTGAGAGAGGAGGGTGGTTGATGGTTCGGACGGGTTGGCGCGCGGGTCCGGAACCAGACTGAGCTCCGCCATTTCGTGACCTCTGTTTAATTCATTATAGTGACGCTGCATTAGCAGCGCAGTAAAGAGGTTAATATGCAAATTAGCCATGTGGTCTTTTAGTTTATAAGCGAAAACAAAACTACGCGAAGCTGCCCTCATTTTTTGTAATAATAATAATAATAATAATAATAGGCGACTTAAACAGTGAGACATTGTTCACTGCTCCTTATTTGTCCTGTTGAACCTGCGCCTCTGCTGCAGATGTTGGTGTTGGGTGAGAGACAGAGAAAGAGACGGAGATCGAGACTGTGGCCGATAAAAATAGACTATGGCGCCGCCACAGACTAATGTATTAGTGGGAAACTAGGTCAAATATAGCAGATTTAATTAATATTAACTTATGAACATGTACCTTTTTAAAATCCTATGATGCTGAGCGATATGACATCACAGTCCTGAACTTTTTCTTCCCTCATTCTTATGACTCTATTTATCATTGCAATTAATATTTTAAAACAATATGTGACAAATATCTGACGTTATATCAAACACATGTGACGCAAATTAGCCCTGAGAGTTTGGAACCGTCCGAAGAAAACGTGAACTCTTCGTTATAATTCAGGGAAATGCAAATTAACACAAAAACCAACAAATGAATGAAAATCGAGCTTAAAACGCTTCAAAAATGTGGAATAACAGCCAAAGCAACAAGTTCGTTCTTAATAAATCTTAGCGAGGTACAAGCTAACCACAGTGTCGTTGGTTTTCATGTTAATATTTCATCTATAAAAACGCTTAGTTCTTGGTAAACCTGTAAAGATCCATTCAAGGCCAATATTTGACAATCAATCCAAATAAATGACTTACCAGTAAAACAGAACAGTGCAGTCACGGTGGCAGTTCTGGGTTTAATCTGAAAGTAGATTAAAAATGAGTTACGAAAAAATAACCGCCATTTTACTTTAGCTAACGTTAACGTTAGCTAATTTCACTCGGAAAATGAACAACTTTAAACGAGATTAAACCTTCAAAAGAACGGCAACAAACCGTGTTAAATATCTCTTTCTCAAACCGAACAGTATTATATGTTATATTGTAATATCACTTTGTCATAATTTTAAAACAAATGAGGTTAAATAAAGCACTGACCGATGGTTTTTCAGAGTCGTCCTTTGAGCAGACGTTGAGTCACGCGCCGCAGTTTAACAAGAGGAAAAACTAAAAAATATGGTCTTCATAAAAGTCTGCTTTTTGGAAAAATAAAAGCTTTAAAACTTGTGTCACTGAAGAGGTTATTCTCGTGTCACGGAGTCAGCGCTGAAGGCCTTTAACCTTAGACTTTAGCGACATCTAGTGGCCACAAGAGGAACGGGATGCACCTTACGCCGTAACCGCACGAACAACTCTTTCCACATGATTGAATAAAAAATATATTAATAATAATAAAAGAATGAATATAATAATAATAATAATAATAATAATAATGAAATTAAACAGTTCACTGAATAATAACAAAAATCGATTATTAATATTTTTTTATCTCTCAATTACTGCAGGGTTTGGCTACTACATGTAAATTTAAGAAAATATGAGAAAATGGTCATATTTATATAGCGTTTTTCAACCTTCATGAGGCACTCAAGTTCACTGTTGGGCAAGTTACTTTAAGATTGATATTCTACTTTTTTACAGTCTGTTCTAATTTCCATTTTCTAATTTTCTTATTGTTTATATTGTTGCCCCTTTAAGCTCGTTGTTATTACTCATTGTACATAAGATACCTCTGTTTACTATTCAACTGTTTGCACATTTCCTGCACACCCTGAGTGTTTCTTGAGAGCCAAATGTAACACGTGAGTTTCTCCATTGTGAGATCAATAAAGGATGATCGTATCTTCTAAATAAGATCAGTTCTTAAGCTTCTTACGCAAATATTTGACATTCACAAACTTTCGTCTTAGCCGAAAGAGTTCTTCTGGAAGAAATAATCCTAAGAAAAGTCAGGCCGACTCTTACACACAAAAAATACTGCACTTTCAGAATATTATATAATTCATATGGAGCTTAAAAATAGATTTAAAAACCCTATTTTGGAGCCTGTTTTATAATAATAACCTCAAGAAAGTCGATTTTACACATGTTCACTTTAATGTGTGTTTGGAGCCTGCTCTACACGCGCCCGAGTCTTACCTTCGTGCATCACTCCTCCCTCTGTCTCTCCTCGCTCTGTCCTTCACAGATTTATCCAAGTCACTGCGCTCACGTTGCCTCATGTTGGAGCCATCGCGGCAGTAAAAGGCTGTTTTATGTTTTGAGCGAAATGCAAAGTGAAACCGCGCGGCGTTCCACTGTAGCCGGGAGAGTCCAGAGTCTGCGCTCAGAGATGAAGCAGAGCTGCGTCTGGACTTTAGTTACGGCTTCATTTTCAATCCGTCTAAGCTAGAAATATTCCGTTAATGATGGAACATTTCCTGTTACTGTGACCTCTGGTCTCGAGTTTACTAAAGGAGGACCAGCTGTTCTCCAGAAACTTCTTAAAATGGCACTCACCAACTTTTCCTTAAAGGCACACTGAGTAACATTTTGGATAATCCTATTTCCAACAATCCAAAGCACGCTCTCAATGGATAGAATGGATTTGGATGTGGACCTAACCTTTAATTTCAGTATTTATTTATTCACGAGGCGCTGGAGATGAAAAAAAAAAAGTATTTCTGTTGATTTTACATTTCGTTTGAAGATTGTTGTGGAAGTCGCGTCAAACAAGCCCCGTTTTGGACAAAGCTGTGCTGATCTGTCCGGGACTTTTGCCATTTTACACCGTGAGATTTGGGTAAAGAATAACTCGTTACTGTTGGGAAACTTACCCTCGTTATTTGACACTACTCAAGATTGTCAGTTCCAAACCGTAGTAGCTCGTGCTCAACTTATCACAGGGCACACTCGACAGCGATTCTCTGTAAAATACCTTTGTGTTTGTATTGTTTTCGAGTGAGGGAGAGTTGAACTTGTTCATGTCGTTAGATCTTCTGGAAGCGTGGCCTTGTAGCATGCTTTACAAGGCCTGTACATACATAAACCGATGAACCGTGTAGAAACGAGAAACCCGAGTGTTCATGTCGTAGCGTTTTTTTCATAAAGGTTTTATTATTGAAAGTTGCTCCAATAAAAAAGTATTTGTCTGTGTTTAGATTCTGAAGTTTGGCATTTTTTTATACAGGAGACGAGTGCGTTCCATTTAACTGGTGTTTGTCTCACTTGATTAAACACGACTTATGGTAAATCTCCAACCTGCCACTTGGAAAAATGCCTTGGAGCCGCTCGACGTGTTATTACAACTTGGAAACTCGGAGACGTCCACACTGCTCCGAGTTCAGATACGAGATGAAGACGGTAATGGCGGCTCCCAGTAGAAGAGAGTAGCCGGACGCTCTGAGGTCGTAAATCTCTATTTCCAAGTGGGAAAAATACCAGTTACCACTAGTACGTTCGTTGCATCACTTGTTTTTATGTCGAGTGTGACAGATAGTTCTTCGAAAAGTCTAAAGAGTTTATTGGGACTTTTTCTTCTGGAGTGGAAGTCGAGGTGGGCTTTGTGTTTTCACCATTCAGCCCCAATCATGGTAACGAGCCCATTTTATCTGTGAAAATAACATGGCTGCCCTGTCTCCTCCTACAATGGACACCACACACAAACAGGCCGGTTCCATCAAAGAATCTTGAAATCCCATTTTATTTATTGCCCGTTTATACCAACCTCGGTTTATTCTATTATATATTAAGTTGAGACCATTTAATTCATTTGTGCAGTAATTTAGTTTCAGTTGTAAAATATTCACATTGTATCATCAGGGGGCACTCGGAGTTGAACCGGGGACCTCTTGATCTGCAGTCAAATGCTCTACCACTGAGCTATACCCCCTTCCACCTCTAAAGGCTGGAGGCGTTCACATAGTGAGCGATTAAAGGCTTTTGTTTGCATGGAAGTACAAGGTCAGTCTGCACCGTGTCCACCAGAGGGAGCCACATGAAACCTCCTGACTGAGTGCAGGACCATTGGACACGGGATAACCGCTATTCCACTCGTGACGTCAGCAGGTGGATCAGGGACAGAAAATGTAACGTTACTCGAAAACATCTGAATGAAACCAGAGAACTCCAGAATTGTTTTTATTTTTAAACATTCAAATGTGGCATAAACTTAAGATAAATAAGTCAGTTTAGCAGAACAGTGACGACTATAACTATAAAATACCGTAATTATAACATCCAAAAAGAAAATGTATTTTTGAAACAACAGTAGAACAAGTGAGGAACCAATAACAGTGTAGATTAAAGAAGGAAATCCGACTAAACCAATTATTTACAAATAAACAAATACAAATGTTTTAGTTGCTGGCAGAACAGTGTTGTGAACTTGACAAACTCGCAAATACAAACTTATCAAAATAAAAAGATTTACAAAATAAAGGTTTTTTCACATAAAAAAACTAATCAACAACTGAGGAGGAACTTCCTGCCAATGCTGAGGAGCAGTGGCCTCTGCAGAAGTGAAAACGCTTTCTCATCTTCTTTCATTTAGAGACGATCTTGTTCATATCCTCGTCCTCCTTTGAGTCGGTGTCGGATTAATGCTGTAGTTTTAGTCCTAGTTCAGTCTGTTTAGTCCTAGTTTAGTCTGTTTAGTCCTAGTTCAGTCTGTTTAGTCCTAGTTCAGTCTGTTTAGTCCTAGTTCAGTCCTAGTTTAGTCTGTTTAGTCCTAGTTTAGTCTGTTTAGTCCTAGTTTAGTCTGTTTAGTCCTAGTTTAGTCTGTTTAGTCCTAGTTCAGTGTCTGGTTAGTCCTAGTTTAGTCCTAGTTCAGTCTGTTTAGTCCTAGTTTAGTCTGTTTAGTCCTAGTTTAGTCTGTTTAGTCCTAGTTTAGTCTGTTTAGTCCTAGTTCAGTCTGTTTAGTCCTAGTTTAGTCTGTTTAGTCCTAGTTTAGTCCTAGTTTAGTCTGTTTAGTCCTAGTTTAGTCTGTTTAGTCCTAGTTTAGTCTCTGTTTAGTCCTAGTTTAGTCCTAGTTTAGTCCTAGTTTAGTCTGTTTAGTCCCAGTTTAGTCTGTTTAGTCCTAGTTTAGTCCTTGTTTAGTCCTAGTTTAGTCTGGTTAGTCCTAGTTTAGTCCTAGTTTAGTCTGTTTAGTCCTAGTTTAGTCTGTATAATCCTAGTTTAGTCTCTGTTTAGTCCTAGTTTAGTCTGGTTAGTCCTAGTTTAGTCTCTGTTTAGTCCTAGTTTAGTCTCTGTTTAGTCCTAGTTTAGTCTGTTTAGTCCTAGTTTAGTCTGGTTAGTCCTAGTTTAGTCTGCTTAGTCCTAGTTTAGTCCTAGTTTAGTCTGTTTAGTCCTAGTTTAGTCTGGCTAGTCCTAGTTTAGTCTGTTTAGTCCTAGTTTAGTCTGTTTAGTCCTAGTTTAGTCTGGTTAGTCCTAGTTTAGTCTGCTTAGTCCTAGTTTAGTCCTAGTTTAGTCAGTTTAGTCCTAGTTTAGTCTGGTTAGTCCTAGTTTAGTCTGCTTAGTCCTAGTTTAGTCCTAGTTTAGTCTGGCTAGTCCTAGTTTAGTCTGTTTAGTCCTAGTTTAGTCTGTCTAGTCCTAGTTTAGTCTGTTTAGTCCTAGTTTAGTCCTTGTTTAGTGCTAGTTTAGTCTGGTTAGTCCTAGTTTAGTCCTAGTTTAGTCTGTTTAGTCCTAGTTTAGTCTGTATAATCCTAGTTTAGTCTCTGTTTAGTCCTAGTTTAGTCTCTGTTTAGTCTCTGTTTAGTCCTAGTTTAGTCTCTGTTTAGTCCTAGTTTAGTCTGGTTAGTCCTAGTTTAGTCTGTTTAGTCCTAGTTTAGTCTGGCTAGTCCTAGTTTAGTCTGTTTAGTCCTAGTTTAGTCTGGTTAGTCCTAGTTTAGTCTGTTTAGTCCTAGTTTAGTCTGTATAATCCTAGTTTAGTCTCTGTTTAGTCCTAGTTTAGTCTGGTTAGTCCTAGTTTAGTCTCTGTTTAGTCCTAGTTTAGTCCTAGTTTAGTCTGGTTAGTCCTAGTTTAGTCTGTTTAGTCCTAGTTTAGTCTGGCTAGTCCTAGTTTAGTCTGGCTAGTCCTAGTTTAGTCTGGCTAGTCCTAGTTTAGTCTGGCTAGTCCTAGTTTAGTCTGCTTAGTCCTAGTTTAGTCCTAGTTTAGTCTGGCTAGTCCTAGTTTAGTCTGGCTAGTCCTAGTTTAGTCTGCTTAGTCCTAGTTTAGTCCTAGTTTAGTCTGGCTAGTCCTAGTTTAGTCTGTTTAGTCCTAGTTTAGTCTGGTTAGTCCTAGTTTAGTCTGTCTAGTCCTAGTTTAGTCTGTTTAGTCATAGTTTAGTCTGTTTAGTCCTAGTTTAGTCCTAGTTTAGTCTGGTTAGTCCTAGTTTAGTCTGTTTAGTCCTAGTTTAGTCTGGTTAGTCCTAGTTCAGTGTCTGTTTAGTCCTAGTTCAGTGTCTGTTTAGTCCTAGTTTAGTCTGTTTAGTCCTAGTTTAGTCTGGTTAGTCCTAGTTTAGTCTGTTTAGTCCTAGTTTAGTCCTAGTTTAGTCTGTTTAGTCCTAGTTTAGTCTGTCTAGTCCTAGTTTAGTCTGTTTAGTCATAGTTTAGTCTGTTTAGTCCTAGTTTAGTCCTAGTTTAGTCTGGTTAGTCCTAGTTTAGTCTGTTTAGTCCTAGTTTAGTCTGGTTAGTCCTAGTTCAGTGTCTGTTTAGTCCTAGTTTAGTCTGTTTAGTCCTAGTTTAGTCTGGTTAGTCCTAGTTTAGTCTGTTTAGTCCTAGTTTAGTCCTAGTTTAGTCTCTGTTTAGTCCTAGTTTAGTCTGGTTAGTCCTAGTTCAGTGTCTGTTTAGTCCTAGTTCAGTGTCTGTTTAGTCCTAGTTTAGTCTGTTTAGTCCTAGTTTAGTCTGGTTAGTCCTAGTTTAGTCTGTTTAGTCCTAGTTTAGTCTGGTTAGTCCTAGTTTAGTCTGGTTAGTCCTAGTTTAGTCTGTTTAGTCCTAGTTTAGTCCTAGTTTAGTCTCTGTTTAGTCCTTGTTTAGTCTGGTTAGTCCTAGTTCAGTGTCTGTTTAGTCCTAGTTCAGTGTCTGTTTAGTCCTAGTTCAGTGTCTGTTTAGTCCTAGTTTAGTCTGCTTAGTCCTAGTTTAGTCTGGTTAGTCCTAGTTTAGTCTGGTTAGTCCTAGTTTAGTCTGCTTAGTCCTGGTCTGAGGCCGTGTTCCTCTAAAGCTCTCGCTGGTCCGTGGTGTGAGGTCTGTTGGTTCTCTACAGTTGGTCAGATGTTTGCAGGAGGATCTTCTCCAGTGAAAGTCTGTTGTTGGAGCCTCACATCTGGACTGGGTGGAGGTGGATCTCCAGGCGTCTCAGGTGGACCTGGTGTGAGGAGGGTTTGGCCGTTTGCTTCTGAACGCTCTGGTGCGTCGCCTCTCGCTGCTTCTCTTCATCGTGGGAAAGCAGGTGGGACTTAAAGGCGTTTCTAACGTAGTAGACTTTGTCACACTGGTCACATGGGTAGATCCCGTCCTTGGTGTGAATGTGGTAGTGCTGCGTGTAATTACTTTGACATCTGAATCTCCTCCCACACTGGTCGCACACGATGGGCTTGGGAACGTTTTTCTGTGGTTCAGAGTGAGTCTGAAGGTGGGTTTTTAGCTCCTCAGGACGAGCGAAGGCTCTTCTGCACTGACCACATCCATGAGGCTTCTCCACATGAGTTTGTTTGTGTCGTTTTAAATCGCCCAACTGACCAAAGCCTTTCCCACACTCGGCACAGACGTGTTTCTTCTCTCGCGTGTGAACCAGCTGGTGGGTTTTTAAACTTCCTGCCCGAGAGAAAGATGTTCCACAGAGGTCACATGTGAAGGGCTTCTCTCCAGTGTGGATGCGCTGGTGAAGCTTCAGGTTCTTCTTACTAAAAAACTCTTTCCCACACTGGTCACAGGAGAACACTGTCCCTGTATGAAGGTTCTGATGATCTTTCAGATAACTCTTAGTGGTAAAATACCTGTCACACTGCTCACACTGGAACCTTATATTATCATGGGCGACTCGCTCGTGTTGTAGGAGAGCAGATTTCAGTTTGAACCTTTTCCCACACTGGCCACAGGTGTGACGTTGATCTGTCGAGTGGGAGGTTTCATGTGCAACTAAATTACTCAGTGAAGCACATGCTTTGCCACATGTTTCACAAACCCACACGTCCTGCCCGATGTGCATCCGTTTATGACGTTCTAAGCCTGATTTACTGGTGAGGTGTTTCCCACACTCATCACAAGGGAAGCTCCTTTCACTGTGAGTGAGTTTGTGCCGTTTTAAATGACCTTTATGAAGAAAGACCTTTTCACACTGATCACACTGATGCTTCTTTTCTCCGTTGTGAATGAGTTGGTGAGTTTGTAAACTTGATGAACGTCCAAAACTTCTTCCGCACTCGTCGCAGCTGAAGTCTCGTTTTCTCGTGTGAACGACTGAGTGAGCGTTTAGTGTTCTCTTATCTTTAAACGATGACCCACAGAGGTCACATGTAAACGGCCTCTCTTCGCTGTGAGCTCTCATGTGAGCAGTGAGGTGCTGATTTGTAGTAAACTTCTTTGCACACTGGGGGCAGCAGAGGAGATTTTTCCCGCTGTGGCGTCTCTGGTGCAGAGTTAGTGATTGTTTGAAGCTGAATGACTTCCCACACTGCTCACAGCGGTGCCGTTTCTTTCCAGAAGTGTCTTTGGCTTTGGAGAGAGCAGCATCACCTTCCTGTCAAAACAAGAGCTGTTCATTAGAACCAATGGTTCTGTCTCTATCTCATTACTTACTTGATCGGCTCTTCATACATTTGTACAATTTTGTTTTTGCATCTTACCATTTTTTTTATCGTCCTCTTCGTCTCCAACAAACTGCAGCAGAACAAAGTCATAAATATTACACTTTATTAAATGACTGGTTTACGGAGCAGCCAAGAAATGTGGTTTGGCTTTGGAAAAATATATTTCTACGGAGCAAAGTGTGACGTACCGAGTTCTCTCCGCTGCAGAGCTGTGTGTTACACCAGGCTGGACACAGGGGGCGCTCTCCTCGCACTCTGCTGCTCTGTCCCTTTATAAATGAGACAAACATTAGAGGCTGGTGTTAATAAAGTCATTAGATCTAAGCAGCGGTTATTGTTGGTTCACTTTAGAAAATATTGGTAATTCAAACTTAAAACAAAAACACAAACTGTTGTAAATTAGTTTGTCAGTCTCTTGATAATTATTTATAAGATTAATCGACTGAATGAAACTGTTTTTTTTTAATCAGTCGATTCATCGTTTTCTAGTAAACACAGACACAAATAAAGCAAAAATGACATGAACATTTAGTATTTTTGATGAAAAAGACCCCGAATTAAACTTTAAACCTCACATCGATTCTATTATTAGACGAACCTATTCCACTATGAACCCTAGTTTTCAATCTGTCAACTGCTTTACCCAAGCAGTCAGAAAAATAATCATGATTTAATTTGACCTATCATTGATTATGCAGATATAATTTACCAAGATACATTTGAGCAATACCTAAAACCTTTAAACACGCTTTTCAACTCTCGTTGTAGATTTATACTTAAATGTCCATATCGAACACATCATTGTCAATTATTTGGAAAACTTATTTGGTTGAAATCCTGCAATAGACGTCAATACCATTGGGTTTTACTTATATTTAAATGCATTTATTTTGATTTCCCCCGATATTTAAAACAACTGCTAACTCCTGCGACAGCTTCATACATCTATGATACCTATGATGACCTATGATACATCTTCATACATCTATGATACCTATGATGACCTATGATACATCTTCATACATCTATGATACCTATGATGACCTATGATACATCTTCATACATCTATGATACCTATGATGACCTATGATACATCTTCATACATCTATGATACCTATGATGACCTATGATACATCTTCATACATCTATGATACCTATGATACATCTTCATACATCTATGATACCTATGATAACCTATGATACATCTTCATACATCTATGATACCTATGATGACCTATGATACATCTTCATAGGTTGGACGAAGAGCCTTTTGCTATGAGGCTCCATTAGAGTGGAATAGGCTACGTGTCTCAATAAGATCCATCACATCTTTTTCTAGGTTTAGAGCATCTTTATTTGTTCATCTTAAGACTCCTTGTCTCTGTTTCAAATAGCTTATTTATTTATTTCATTTTTTAAATTATTATTATTCTTGTAATTGTTATTTTCATTCTTATTTTGTAATATTTATATACCTTATGCTGATCCCTAGCAAATGATCTTTTTTTTAAGGACTATTTAGTGGTTCTCACCTGGCGAGAATATTTGTATTGTATATCTTTCTGTCTGTTAATGTTGGTACACCAGATGAGAACTACTGCTTTAAATGTTATTATCTGGAATTGAGAGGAGGGTGGTCGATGGAGCATTTCTGTTTGTCTTGTCTTCTATGTGTCATGTTAGTTTGTACTGTGTTGAGTAATTGTCCTGTTGTTGTTGTTGTTGTTTTGTTTGTTTTGCTGTCTGTAAACTGTGCATGCTGCTGCTTGTGCCATTTCTGTGTTTTGTCTAATTGCTTTGTGGACCTCCTCGAGAATGAGATGCTGCATCTCAAGGGGCTTTCCATTAATAAAAAATAAAATAAACAGTTCACTTAATGACTTGTAATGCCCTGCGGATTCTGATTCTGAGTAATCTAGAAATATGTTTGACATCAGTCTGTTTCCCTTGATTTAAGTAACTGATTTCTTCTTGTCCTGTCAAAAAAACTCAAAGATTTCAGATTTCAAGGACACTGTGGTGGGAGAGAGCGCCACCTTGGGATGTGGTCCGGGAGATTTTAGTTTTATTTAGATGCATTTTCCTGCATTCTGGTGCATTTTAAGCAACACATAATAACTATTTTTGGCTATTATGCTGCTGTGAAAAGAATAATCTCTGGTTAATTTATGTAGGGTACAGCTTTTTTTTAAATAATGTAGTGGATGAGTTTTCTTTCCAGAGCTCAGGCCCTTGATTCTTCTGTCAGCTCCGCCCCTGCAGCTCTCAGATACAGACTGAACCTCAGCCTGATGATAATAATATGTCTATGGCCTGATGCTGCAGAGAGAAAACACTGACTAACACGAGCAGCTCTCACCTCGTGTAGGGCAAGAGCGAGAGAGACGGAGAGAACTAACGTTTAGAATTTAATTCCACTGCGATCCAAAAAAATAAAGTACAATAATTATCAAGCAAAAGGTCTGGAACATAATTTACTGTAATAATAATTTGTGTGCTTTAAAACAAAGCAACAATTCATTATAGTTTTGTTTTTACTCTAAAATTACATTTTGGGTTTATAAATAACAGAATGAACACAATGTGCCAATGCAGTGCTGTGTTTCTCCTCTTTGCTCCGCTCAGCAATGAGCCCTGTTTAGTCCAGGTTTAGTCCTGGTTTAGTCCTGGTTTGGTCCTGGTTTAGTCCAGGTTTGGTCCAGGTTTAGTCCTGGTTTGGTCATGGTTTAGTCCTGGTTTAGTCCAGGTTTGGTCCAGGTTTAGTCCTGGTTTAGTCCAGGTTTGGTCCAGGTTTAGTCCTGGTTTAGTCCAGGTTTGGTCCAGGTTTAGTCCTGGTTGAGTCCAGGTTTGGTCCAGGTTTAGTCCTGGTTTAGTCCAGGTTTGGTCCAGGTTTAGTCCAGGTTTGGTCCAGGTTTAGTCCTGGTTTAGTCCAGGTTCAGTCCTGGTTTAGTCCTGGTTCAGTCCTGGTTTAGTCCTGGTTTAGTCCAGGTTTAGTCCTGGTTTAGTCCAGGTTTGGTCCAGGTTCAGTCCTGGTTCAGTCCTGGTTTAGTCCTGGTTTAGTCCAGGTTTAGTCCTGGTTTAGTCCAGGTTTAGTCCTGGTTTAGTCCAGGTTTGGTCCAGGTTTAGTCCTGGTTTAGTTCAGGTTTGGTCCAGGTTTAGTCCAGGTTTAGTCCAGGTTTGGTCCATGACTAGCATCTTCTCGGTTTTAAATCTTTAGCCGTATTTCAATCGTTCTGCAGCCGTTTCTAAAAGTTTAAAACGAGCTCAGAGGCTGCAGTTTCCTGTTCAGCTGGGTTAGCGTAGAGTGAGACAGAGGGTGAGACAGAGGGTGAGACAGAGAGTGAGACAGAGGGTGAGACAGAGGGTGAGACAGAGGGTGAGACAGAGGGTGAGACAGAGAGTGAGACAGAGCGTGAGACAGAGGGTGAGACAGAGGGTGAGACAGAGGGTGAGACAGAGGGTGAGACAGAGAGTGAGACAGAGAGTGAGACAGAGCGTGAGACAGAGGGTGAGACAGAGGGTGAGACAGAGACAGAGGGTGAGACAGAGGGTGAGACAGAGACAGAGGGTGAGACAGAGACAGAGGGTGAGACAGAGGGTGAGACAGCGCAGACGCAGACGCAGGACTGTCACATCGGGTCTAAAGTTTGGATCCAAGTTCCGGGTTCGGACGGGTTGGCGCGGGTCCGGAACCAGACTGAGGTCCGCCATTTCGTGACCTCTGTTTAATTCATTATAGTGACGCTGCATTAGCAGCGCAGTAAAGAGGTTAATATGCAAATGAGCCATGTGGTCTTTTAGTTTATAAGCGAAAACAAAACTACGAGAAGCTGCCTTCATTTTTTTGTAATAATAATAATAATAATAATAATAATAATAATAGGCCACTTAAACAGTGAGACATTGTACACTGCTCCTTATTTGTCCTGTGACGGCCCCGTCGCTGGTGTTGTGGCAGCTAACTGTTGTGGCTGTCTTTTGAGGTGTGGACAGTAGGAGGCGGCCGGGGATCCTTGGAGCTGTGGACCGGATGGCTATAAAAGCGGCATCCGCTGCGCTCACTGGCTCTCTCTCTCATCTGCGGCTCCTGGGCTTACGCCGGCAGGTCCGGGCTGCTGCCTTCGACAGTATCATCTACCGTCCGGGGTCCAGCCAACGCCATCGCCACGCTAACCTTCATTATTGTTTGTTCCGTTTTTCGCACTCACGCACCTCAGCGCTACACATGCATTACACCTGTTGTCAAACTGACACTCATTCGCATTACACCCGCTTGCACCAACAGCACATGATCCATGTACACTGATGACATGCAGACGTGTTAATTTTGGAGAAATAAACGCCCAGCACGGGCTTAAACTCCGCGTGTGTCCTGCCCATCTTCTTTGTTGCGGCCTCACGAGCCGGGGTCGTAACAGTCCTGTTGAACCTGCGCCTCTGCTGCAGATGTTGGTGTTGGGTGAGAGACAGAGAAAGAGACGGGAGATCGAGACTGTGGCCGATAAAAATAGACTATGGCGCCGCCACAGACTAATGTATTAGTGGGAAACTAGGTCAAATATAGCAGATTTAATTAATATTAACTTATGAACATGTACCTTTTTAAAATCTTAGTTGATTACTGCTGCAAATCCTATGATGCTGAGCGATATGACATCACAGTCCTGAACTTGTTCTTCCCTCATTCTTATGACTCTATTTATCATTGCAATTAATATTTTAAAACAATATGTGACAAATATCTGACGTTATATCAAACACATGTGACGCAAAATAGCCCTGAGAGTTTGGAACCGTCCGAAGAAAACGTGAACTCTTCGTTATAATTCAGGGAAATGCAAATTAACACAAAAACCAACAAATGAATGAAAATCGATCTTAAAACGCTTCAAAAATGTGGAATAACGGCCAAAGCAACAAGTTGGTTCTTAATAAATCTTAGCGAGGTACAAGCTAACCACAGTGTCGTTGGTTTTCATGTTAATATTTCATCTATAAAAACGCTTAGCTCTTGGTAAACCTGTAAAGATCCATTCAAGGCCAATATTTGACAATTAATCCAAATAAATGACTTACCAGTAAAACAGAACAGTGCAGTCACGGTGGCAGTTCTGGGTTTAATCTGAAAGTAGATTAAAAATGAGTTACGAAAAAATAACCGCCATTTTACTTTAGCTAATTTCACTCGGAAAATGAACAACTTTAAACGAGATTAAACCTTCAAAAGAACGGCAACAAACCGTGTTAAATATCTCTTTCTCAAACCGAACAGTATTATATGTTATATTGTAATATCACTTTGTCATAATTTGAAAACAAATGAGGTTAAATAAAGCACTGACCGATGGTTTTTCAGAGTCGTCCTTTGAGCAGACGTTGAGTCACGCGCCGCAGTTTAACAAGAGGAAAAACTAAAACATATGGTCTTCATAAAAGTCTGCTTTTTGGAAAAATAAAAGCTTTAAAACTTGTGTCACTGAAGAGGTTATTCTCGTGTCACGGAGTCAGCGCTGAAGGCTTTAAACCTTAGACTTTAGCGACATCTAGTGGCCACACGAGGAACGGGATGCACCTTACGCCGTAACCGCACGAACAACTCTTTCCAGATGATTGAATAAAAAATAATACTGATAATAATAAAATAATAATAATAATGAAATTTAACAGTTCACTGAATAATGACAAAAATCGAGTATTAATATTTTTTAATCATTCAATTACTGCAGGGTTTGGCTACTACATGTTAAATTTAAGAAAATAAATGGTCACATTTAAATAGCGTTTTTTAACCTTCATGAGGCACTCAAGCTCAGTGTTGGGCAAGTTACTTTAAGTATGATGTTCTACTTTTTTACAGTCTGTTCTAATTTCCATTTTCTAATTTTCTTATTGTTTATATTGTTGCCCCTTTAAGCTCGTTGTTATTACTCATTGTACATAAGATACCTCTGTTTACTATTCAACTGTTTGCACATTTCCTGCACACCCTGAGTGCTTCTTCAGAGCCAAATGTAACAAGTGAATTTCTCCATTGTGAGATCAATAAAGGATGATCGTATCTTCTAAATAAGATCAGTTCTTAAGCTTCTTATTCTCAAATATTTGACATTCACAAACTTTCATCTTAGCGGAAAGAGTTCTTCTGGAAGAAATTATTCTAAGAAAAGTCAGGCCGACTCTTACACACAAAAAATACTGCACTTTCAGAATGTTATATAATTCATATGGAGCTTAAAAATAGATTTAAAAACCCTAATTTGGAGCCTCAGCTGTTTTATAATTGTAGTGATCATTTGTCAACAAAAAGAAAACTCAAAACTGCGACATAAGAAAACTTAGGATTTAACTCAAATAAACACTTAGACGCACCATGGGTTTTTGGTTTACGCAGCAGCATTCAAAGGAGTGCAATGTCCAAAAAAACTTAAAGTTTCAAAAAGGGTTTATTTCCAAATACGAAGGCAAACAGCAAGGTATCACATGCCCGGCCTACTCGCTGCCTCTCCTGCTCTACTGGTAACAAACCATTAGCCCACCCAGGTGCTGGACTGTGTGCGTTACTCCCCTATATAGGTGCGCAATGATAGAATAACCAAACAAAATAAACAAAAAAGTAAACGAATTAGAATTCACTTAGCATATTAAAGAATATATTATAAGAAACCAAAAATAATGGACTAGAAACTACACAACTCAAAATGTTTAACTAATAACTTAATTTTAACTTTAAACCAAAAAACTGACAAAGAGCTCCGACAATGATAATAACCTCAAGAAAGTCGATTTCACACATGTCCACTTTAATGTGTGTTTGAAGCCTGCTCTAGTAACATTTTGGATAATCCTATTTCCAAAAATCCAAAGCACGCTCTCAGTGGATAGAATGGATTTGGATGTGGACCTAACCTTTAATTTCAGTATTTATTTATTCACGAGGCGCTGGAGATAAAAAAAAAAAAAAAAAGTCTTTCTGTTGTTTTTTTGCATTTCGTTTGAAGATTGTTGTGGAAGTCGCGTTTTGGACAAAGCTGTGCTGATCTGTCCGGGACTTTTGCCATTTTACACCGTGAGATTTGGGTAAAGAATAACTCGTTACTGTTGGGAAACTTACCCTCGTTATTTGACACTACTCAAGATTCTCAGTTCAAAACCGCAGTAGCTCGTGCTCAACTTATCACAGTGCACACTCGACAGCGATTCTCTGTAAAATACCTTTGTGTTTGTATTGTTTTCGAGTGAGGGAGAGTTGAACTTGTTCATGTCGTTAGATCTTCTGGAAGCGTGGCCTTGTAGCATGCTTTACAAGGCCTGTACATACATAAACCGATGAACCGTGTAGAAACGAGAAACCCAAGTGTTCATGTCGTAGCGTTTTTTTCATAAAAGTTTTATTATTGAAAGTTGCTCCAATAAAAAAGTATTTGTCTGTGTTTAGATTCTGAAGTTTGGCATTTTTTTATACAGGAGACGAGTGCGTTCCATTTGACTGGTGTTTGTCTCACTTGATTAAACTCGACTTATGGTAAATCTCCAACCTGCCACTTGGAAAAATGCCTTGGAGCCGCTCGACGTGTTATTACAACTTGGAAACTCGGAGACGTCCAGACTGCTCCGAGTTCAGATACGAGATGAAGACGGTAATGGCGGCTCCCAGTAGAAGAGAGTAGCCGGACGCTCTGAGGTCGTAAATCTCTATTTCCAAGTGGGAAAAATACCAGTTACCACCAGTACGTTCGTTGCATCACTTGTTTTTATGTCGAGTGTGACAGATAGTTCTTCGAAAAGTCTAAGGAGTTTATTGGGACTTTTTCTTCTGGAGTGGAAGTCGAGGTGGGCTTTGTGTTTTCACCATTCAGCCCCAATCATGGTAACGAGCCCATTTTATCTGTGAAAATAACATGGCTGCCCTGTCTCCTCCTACAATGTACACCACACACAAACAGGCCGGTTCCATCAAAGAATCTTGAAATCCCATTTTATTTATTGCCTGTTTATACCAACCTGGGTTTATTCTATTATATATTAAGTTGAGACCATTTAATTCATTTGTGCAGTAATTTAGTTATTTTCAGTTGTAAAATATTCACATTGTATCATCAGGGGGCACTCGGAGTTGAACCTGGGACCTCTTGATCTGCAGTCAAATGCTCTACCACTGAGCTATACCCCCTTCCACCTCTAAAGGCTGGAGGCGTTCACATAGTGAGCGATTAAAGGCTTTTGTTTGCATGGAAGTACAAGGTCAGTCTGCACCGTGTCCACCAGAGGGAGCCACATGAAACCTCCTGACTGAGTGCAGGACCATTGGACACGGGATAACCGCTATTCCACTCGTGACGTCAGCAGGTGGATCAGGGACAGAAAATGTAGCGTTACTCGAAAACATCTGAATGAAACAAGAGAACTCCAGAATTGTTTTTATTTTTAAACATTCAAATGTGGCATAAACTTAAGATAAATAAGTCAGTTTAGCAGAACAGTGACGACTATAACTATAAAATACCGTAATTATAACATCCAAAAAGAAAATTTATTTTTGAAACAACAGTAGAACAAGTGAGGAACCAATAACAGTGTAGATTAAAGAAGGAAATCCGACTAAACCAATTATTTACAAATAAACAAATACAAATGTTTTAGTTGCTGGCAGAACAGTGTTGTGAACTTGACAAACTCGCAAATACAAACTTAAACTTAATTAAAATAAAAAGATTTACAAAATAAAAGTTTTTTCCCATAAAATAACTAATCAACAACTGAGGAGGAACTTCCTGCCAATGCTTAGGAGCAGTGGCCTCTGCAGAAGTGAAAACGCTTTCTCATCTTTCATTTAGAGACAATCTTGTTCATATCCTCGTCCTCCTTTGAGTCGGTGTCGGATTAATGCTGTAGTTTTAGCCCTAGTTCAGTCTGTTTAGTCCTAGTTTAGTCTGTTTAGTCCTAGTTCAGTCTGTTTAGTCCTAGTTTAGTCTGTTTAGTCCTAGTTTAGTCTGTTTAGTCCTAGTTTAGTCTGTTTAGTCTGTTTAGTCCTAGTTTAGTCTCTGTTTAGTCCTAGTTTAGTCTGATTAGTCTGTTTAGTCCTAGTTTAGTCTGTTTAGTCCTAGTTTAGTCTGTTTAGTCCTAGTTCAGTCTGTTTAGTCCTAGTTTAGTCTGCTTAGTCCTAGTTTAGTCTGGTTAGTCCTAGTTTAGTCTGGTTAGTCCTAGTTTAGTCTGGTTAGTCCTAGTTTAGTCTGGTTAGTCCTAGTTTAGTCTGGTTAGTCCTAGTTTAGTCTGTTTAGTCCTAGTTTAGTCTCTGTTTAGTCTGTTTAGTCCTAGTTTAGTCCCTGTTTAGTCCTAGTTTAGTCTGTTTAGTCCTAGTTTAGTCTGTTTAGTCCTAGTTTAGTCTGTTTAGTCCTAGTTTAGTCCTAGTTTAGTCTGATTAGTCCTAGTTTAGTCCTAGTTTAGTCTGTTTAGTCCTAGTTTAGTCTGCTTAGTCCTAGTTTAGTCTGGTTAGTCCTAGTTTAGTCTGCTTAGTCCTAGTTTAGTCTGGTTAGTCCTAGTTTAGTCTGGTTAGTCCTAGTTTAGTCTGGTTAGTCCTAGTTTAGTCTGGTTAGTCCTAGTTTAGTCTGTTTAGTCCTAGTTTAGTCTCTGTTTAGTCTGTTTAGTCCTAGTTTAGTCCCTGTTTAGTCCTAGTTTAGTCTGTTTAGTCCTAGTTTAGTCTGTTTAGTCCTAGTTTAGTCTGTTTAGTCCTAGTTTAGTCCTAGTTTAGTCTGATTAGTCCTAGTTTAGTCCTAGTTTAGTCTGTTTAGTCCTAGTTTAGTCTCTGTTTAGTCCTAGTTTAGTCTCTGTTTAGTCCTAGTTTAGTCTGTTTAGTCCTAGTTTAGTCTCTGTTTAGTCCTAGTTTAGTCTGTTTAGTCCTAGTTTAGTCTGTTTAGTCCTAGTTTAGTCTCTGTTTAGTCCTAGTTTAGTCTCTGTTTAGTCCTAGTTTAGTCCTAGTTTAGTCTGTTTAGTCCTAGTTTAGTCTCTGTTTAGTCCTAGTTTAGTCTCTGTTTAGTCCTAGTTCAGTCTGTTTAGTCCTAGTTTAGTCCTAGTTTAGTCTGATTAGTCTCTGTTTAGTCTGTTTAGTCCTAGTTTAGTCTGATTAGTCCTGGTTTAGTCTCTGTTTAGTCCTAGTTTAGTCTGATTAGTCCTAGTTTAGTCTCTGTTTAGTCTGTTTAGTCCTAGTTTAGTCTCTGTTTAGTCCTAGTTTAGTCTGTTTAGTCCTAGTTTAGTCTGTTTAGTCCTAGTTTAGTCTCTGTTTAGTCCTAGTTTAGTCTCTGTTTAGTCCTAGTTTAGTCTGTTTAGTCCTAGTTCAGTCTGTTTAGTCCTAGTTCAGTCTGTTTAGTCCTAGTTTAGTCCTAGTTTAGTCTGATTAGTCTCTGTTTAGTCTGTTTAGTCCTAGTTTAGTCTGATTAGTCCTGGTTTAGTCTCTGTTTAGTCCTAGTTTAGTCTGATTAGTCCTAGTTTAGTCTGATTAGTCCTGGTTTAGTCTCTGTTTAGTCCTAGTTTAGTCTGTTTAGTCCTAGTTTAGTCTGATTAGTCCTAGTTTAGTCTGATTGGTCCTAGTTTAGTCTGTTTAGTCCTGGTTTAGTCTCTGTTTAGTCCTAGTTTAGTGTCTGTTTAGTCTGATTAGTCCTAGTTCAGTCATAGTTTAGTCCTAGTTCAGTCTCTGTTTAGTCTGTTTAGTCCTAGTTTAGTCCTAGTTCAGTCTCTGTTTAGTCTGTTTAGTCCTAGTTTAGTCTGTTTAGTCCTAGTTTAGTCTGGTTAGTCCTAGTTTAGTCTGTTTAGTCCTAGTTTAGTCTGTTTAGTCCTAGTTTAGTCTGGTTAGTCCTAGTTTAGTCTCTGGTTAGTCCTAGTTTAGTCTGTTTAGTCCTAGTTTAGTCTCTGGTTAGTCCTAGTTTAGTCTGTTTAGTCCTAGTTTAGTCTGTTTAGTCCTAGTTTAGTCTGATTAGTCCTGGTTTAGTCTCTGTTTAGTCCTAGTTTAGTCTGATTAGTCCTAGTTTAGTCTGATTAGTCCTAGTTTAGTCTGCTTAGTCCTAGTTTAGTCTGCTTAGTCCTAGTTTAGTCTGCTTAGTCCTAGTTTAGTCTGTTTAGTCCTAGTTTAGTCTGTTTAGTCCTAGTTTAGTCTGATTAGTCCTGGTTTAGTCTCTGTTTAGTCCTAGTTTAGTCTGATTAGTCCTAGTTTAGTATGTTTAGTCTGCTTAGTCCTAGTTTTGTCTGCTTAGTCCTAGTTTAGTCTGTTTAGTCCTAGTTTAGTCTCTGTTTAGTCTGTTTAGTCCTAGTTTAGTCTGTTTAGTCCTAGTTTAGTCTGTTTAGTCCTAGTTTAGTCTGTTTAGTCCTAGTTTAGTCTGTTTAGTCCTAGTTTAGTCTCTGTTTAGTCCTAGTTTAGTCTGTTTAGTCCTAGTTTAGTCTGTTTAGTCCTAGTTTAGTCTGGTTAGTCCTAGTTTAGTCTGCTTAGTCCTAGTTTAGTCTGGTTAGTCCTAGTTTAGTCCTAGTTTAGTCTGGTTAGTCCTAGTTTAGTCTGTTTAGTCCTAGTTTAGTCTGGTTAGTCCTAGTTTAGTCTGCTTAGTCCTAGTTTAGTCTGGTTAGTCCTAGTTTAGTCTGGTTAGTCCTAGTTTAGTCTCTGTTTAGTCCTAGTTTAGTCTGTTTAGTCCTAGTTTAGTCTGGTTAGTCCTAGTTTAGTCTGCTTAGTCCTAGTTTAGTCTGGTTAGTCCTAGTTTAGTCCTAGTTTAGTCCTAGTTTAGTCTGCTTAGTCCTAGTTTAGTCCTAGTTTAGTCCTAGTTTAGTCTGGTTAGTCCTAGTTTAGTCTGCTTAGTCCTAGTTTAGTCTGTTTAGTCCTAGTTTAGTCTGTTTAGTCCTAGTTTAGTCTGTTTAGTCCTAGTTTAGTCTGGTTAGTCCTAGTTTAGTCCTAGTTTAGTCTGTTTAGTCCTAGTTTAGTCTGGTTAGTCCTAGTTTAGTCTGTTTAGTCCTAGTTTAGTCTGTTTAGTCCTAGTTTAGTCTGTTTAGTCCTAGTTTAGTCTGGTTAGTCCTAGTTTAGTCTCTGGTTAGTCCTAGTTTAGTCTGTTTAGTCCTAGTTTAGTCTCTGGTTAGTCCTAGTTTAGTCTGTTTAGTCCTAGTTTAGTCTGATTAGTCCTGGTTTAGTCTCTGTTTAGTCCTAGTTTAGTCTGATTAGTCCTAGTTTAGTATGTTTAGTCTGCTTAGTCCTAGTTTAGTCTGGTTAGTCCTAGTTTAGTCTCTGTTTAGTCCTAGTTTAGTCTGTTTAGTCCTAGTTTAGTCTGGTTAGTCCTAGTTTAGTCTGCTTAGTCCTAGTTTAGTCTGGTTAGTCCTAGTTTAGTCTGCTTAGTCCTAGTTTAGTCTGTTTAGTCCTAGTTTAGTCTGGTTAGTCCTAGTTTAGTCTCTGTTTAGTCCTAGTTTAGTCTGCTTAGTCCTAGTTTAGTCTGGTTAGTCCTAGTTTAGTCCTAGTTTAGTCCTAGTTTAGTCTGCTTAGTCCTAGTTTAGTCTGGTTAGTCCTAGTTTAGTCTGCTTAGTCCTAGTTTAGTCTGTTTAGTCCTAGTTTAGTCTGTTTAGTCCTAGTTTAGTCTGTTTAGTCCTAGTTTAGTCTGGTTAGTCCTAGTTTAGTCCTAGTTTAGTCTGTTTAGTCCTAGTTTAGTCTGGTTAGTCCTAGTTTAGTCTGTTTAGTCCTAGTTTAGTCTGTTTAGTCCTAGTTTAGTCTGTTTAGTCCTAGTTTAGTCGGGTTAGTCCTAGTTTAGTCTCTGGTTAGTCCTAGTTTAGTCTGTTTAGTCCTAGTTTAGTCTCTGGTTAGTCCTAGTTTAGTCTGTTTAGTCCTAGTTTAGTCTGTTTAGTCCTAGTTTAGTCTGATTAGTCCTAGTTTAGTATGTTTAGTCTGCTTAGTCCTAGTTTAGTCTGGTTAGTCCTAGTTTAGTCTCTGTTTAGTCCTAGTTTAGTCTGTTTAGTCCTAGTTTAGTCTGGTTAGTCCTAGTTTAGTCTGCTTAGTCCTAGTTTAGTCTGGTTAGTCCTAGTTTAGTCTGCTTAGTCCTAGTTTAGTCTGTTTAGTCCTAGTTTAGTCTGGTTAGTCCTAGTTTAGTCTCTGTTTAGTCCTAGTTTAGTCTGTTTAGTCCTAGTTTAGTCTGGTTAGTCCTAGTTTAGTCTGCTTAGTCCTAGTTTAGTCTGGTTAGTCCTAGTTTAGTCCTAGTTTAGTCCTAGTTTAGTCTGCTTAGTCCTAGTTTAGTCTGGTTAGTCCTAGTTTAGTCTGCTTAGTCCTAGTTTAGTCTGGTTAGTCCTAGTTTAGTCCTAGTTTAGTCCTAGTTTAGTCTGGTTAGTCCTAGTTTAGTCCTAGTTTAGTCTGTTTAGTCCTAGTTTAGTCTGGTTAGTCCTAGTTTAGTCTGTTTAGTCCTAGTTTAGTCTGTTTAGTCCTAGTTTAGTCTGTTTAGTCCTAGTTTAGTCTGGTTAGTCCTAGTTTAGTCTCTGGTTAGTCCTAGTTTAGTCTGTTTAGTCCTAGTTTAGTCTCTGGTTAGTCCTAGTTTAGTCTGTTTAGTCCTAGTTTAGTCTGTTTAGTCCTAGTTTAGTCTGATTAGTCCTGGTTTAGTCTCTGTTTAGTCCTAGTTTAGTCTGATTAGTCCTAGTTTAGTATGTTTAGTCTGCTTAGTCCTAGTTTAGTCTGCTTAGTCCTAGTTTAGTCTGTTTAGTCCTAGTTTAGTCTGTTTAGTCCTAGTTTAGTCTGATTAGTCCTGGTTTAGTCTCTGTTTAGTCCTAGTTTAGTCTGATTAGTCCTAGTTTAGTATGTTTAGTCTGCTTAGTCCTAGTTTAGTCTGTTTAGTCCTAGTTTAGTCTCTGGTTAGTCCTTGTTTAGAGTAGTAGATGTTTGGCCTTTCACCACAAAGGCTTTGTCAAACACTGAAGTTACGGGCAGCAGCTCTAACATCTACTCTCACTACTTGTAACTTCAGTGTTTGACAAAGTAAAAGGCGAAACGTCCGCTCCTCTAAACAACCCAGTCCAGATGACGGCGTGAACAACCCTTCTATATGATGGAAACTCCCGTACGCCAGAGCCCACACAAACACAAGCTTTTGTTCCCTGTTCAAACTACATTTAGCATTTAACAACTTCACAAAGATAAACTCAACCAAACATATTTGTAACAAAAAACAAAATTAGATTTAAGAACGTTTACAACTCGAGTGCACAAGATGAACCTGTGTCTGCGGATTCAAGAACAAGAACAGACGTAAGAAATGTGTTTAATCGAGAGGAAATCTCTCTGATGTTCTGGTCCATCTTTGAGTTTAGTCTCTGTTTAGTCTGGTTAGTCCTAGTTTAGTCTGTTTAGTCCTAGTTTAGTCTGTTTAGTCCTAGTTTAGTCTCTGTTTAGTCCTAGTTTAGTCTGTTTAGTCCTAGTTTAGTCTGTTTAGTCTCTGTTTAGTCCTGGTTTAGTCTGTTTAGTCCTAGTTTAGTCTCTGTTTAGTCCTGGTTTAGTCTGTTTAGTCCTAGTTTAGTCTGTTTAGTCCTAGTGTAGTCCTAGCTTAGTCTGTTTAGTCCTAGTTCAGTCTGTTTAGTCCTAGTTTAGTCCTAGTTTAGTCCTAGCTTAGTCTCTGTTTAGTCCTGGTTTAGTCTGTTTAGTCCTAGTTTAGTCTCTGTTTAGTCCTGGTTTAGTCTGTTTAGTCCTAGTTTAGTCTGTTTAGTCCTGGTTTAGTCTGTTTAGTCCTAGTTTAGTCTGTTTAGTCCTAGTTTAGTCCTAGCTTAGTCTGTTTAGTCCTAGTTCAGTCTGTTTAGTCCTAGTTTAGTCCTAGCTTAGTCTCTGTTTAGTCCTGGTTTAGTCTGTTTAGTCCTAGTTTAGTCTCTGTTTAGTCCTGGTTTAGTCTGTTTAGTCCTAGTTTAGTCTGTTTAGTCCTAGTTTAGTCCTAGCTTAGTCTGTTTAGTCCTAGTTCAGTCTGTTTAGTCCTAGTTTAGTCCTAGTTTAGTCTGTTTAGTCCTAGTTTAGTCCTAGTTTAGTCTGTTTAGTCCTAGTTTAGTCCTAGTTTAGTCTCTGTTTAATCCTAGTTTAGTCTGTTTAGTCCTAGTTTAGTCCTAGCTTAGTCTGTTTAGTCCTAGTTCAGTCTGTTTAGTCCTAGTTTAGTCTGTTTAGTCCTAGTTTAGTCCTAGCTTAGTCTGTTTAGTCCTAGTTCAGTCTGTTTAGTCCTAGTTTAGTCCTAGCTTAGTCTGTTTAGTCCTAGTTTAGTCTGTTTAGTCTCTGTTTAGCCCTAGTTTAGTCTGTTTAGTCCTAGTTTAGTCTGTTTAGTCTCTGTTTAGTCCTAGTTCAGTCTGTTTAGCCCTAGTTTAGTCTGTTTAGTCTCTGTTTAGCCCTAGTTTAGTCTGTTTAGTCCTAGTTTAGTCTGTTTAGTCTGTTTAGTCCTAGTTTAGTCTGTTTAGTACTAGTTTAGTCTCTGTTTAGTCCTAGTTTAGTCTCTGTTTAGTCCTGGTTTAGTCTGTTTAGTCCTAGTTTAGTCTCTGTTTAGTCCTGGTTTAGTCTGTTTAGTCCTAGTTTAGTCTGTTTAGTCCTAGTTCAGTCTGTTTAGTCCTAGTTTAGTCCTAGTTTAGTCTGTTTAGTCCTAGTTTAGTCCTAGCTTAGTCTGTTTAGTCCTAGTTCAGTCTGTTTAGTCCTAGTTTAGTCCTAGTTTAGTCTGTTTAGTCCTAGTTTAGTCCTAGTTTAGTCTGTTTAGTCCTAGTTTAGTCTGTTTAGTCCTAGTTTAGTCCTAGTTTAGTCTGTTTAGTCCTAGTTCAGTCTGTTTAGTCCTAGTTTAGTCTGTTTAGTCCTAGTTTAGTCCTAGCTTAGTCTGTTTAGTCCTAGTTCAGTCTGTTTAGTCCTAGTTTAGTCTGTTTAGTCCTAGTTTAGTCCTAGCTTAGTCTGTTTAGTCCTAGTTTAGTCTGTTTAGTCCTAGTTTAGTCTGGTTAGTCCTAGTTTAGTCTCTGTTTAGTCCTAGTTTAGTCTGCTTAGTCCTAGTTTAGTCTGTTTAGTCCTAGTTTAGTCTGGTTAGTCCTAGTTTAGTCTCTGTTTAGTCCTAGTTTAGTCTGTTTAGTCCTAGTTTAGTCTGGTTAGTCCTAGTTTAGTCTGCTTAGTCCTAGTTTAGTCTGGTTAGTCCTAGTTTAGTCCTAGTTTAGTCCTAGTTTAGTCTGCTTAGTCCTAGTTTAGTCTGGTTAGTCCTAGTTTAGTCTGCTTAGTCCTAGTTTAGTCTGTTTAGTCCTAGTTTAGTCTGTTTAGTCCTAGTTTAGTCTGTTTAGTCCTAGTTTAGTCCTAGTTTAGTCTGTTTAGTCCTAGTTTAGTCTGTTTAGTCCTAGTTTAGTCTGTTTAGTCCTAGTTTAGTCTGTTTAGTCCTAGTTTAGTCTGGTTAGTCCTAGTTTAGTCTCTGGTTAGTCCTAGTTTAGTCTGTTTAGTCCTAGTTTAGTCTCTGGTTAGTCCTAGTTTAGTCTGTTTAGTCCTAGTTTAGTCTGTTTAGTCCTAGTTTAGTCTGATTAGTCCTGGTTTAGTCTCTGTTTAGTCCTAGTTTAGTCTGATTAGTCCTAGTTTAGTATGTTTAGTCTGCTTAGTCCTAGTTTTGTCTGCTTAGTCCTAGTTTAGTCTGTTTAGTCCTAGTTTAGTCTCTGGTTAGTCCTTGTTTAGAGTAGTAGATGTTTGGCCTTTCACCACAAAGGCTTTGTCAAACACTGAAGTTACGGGCAGCAGCTCTAACATCTACTCTCACTACTTGTAACTTCAGTGTTTGACAAAGTAAAAGGCGAAACGTCCGCTCCTCTAAACAACCCAGTCCAGATGACGGCGTGAACAACCCTTCTATATGATGGAAACTCCCGTACGCCAGAGCCCACACAAACACAAGCTTTTGTTCCCTGTTCAAACTACATTTAGCATTTAACAACTTCACAAAGATAAACTCAACCAAACATATTTGTAACAAAAAACAAAATTAGATTTAAGAACGTTTACAACTCGAGTGCACAAGATGAACCTGTGTCTGCGGATTCAAGAACAAGAACAGACGTAAGAAATGTGTTTAATCGAGAGGAAATCTCTCTGATGTTCTGGTCCATCTTTGAGTTTAGTCTCTGTTTAGTCTGGTTAGTCCTAGTTTAGTCTGTTTAGTCCTAGTTTAGTCTGTTTAGTCCTAGTTTAGTCTCTGTTTAGTCCTAGTTTAGTCTGTTTAGTCCTAGTTTAGTCTGTTTAGTCTCTGTTTAGTCCTGGTTTAGTCTGTTTAGTCCTAGTTTAGTCTCTGTTTAGTCCTGGTTTAGTCTGTTTAGTCCTAGTTTAGTCTGTTTAGTCCTAGTGTAGTCCTAGCTTAGTCTGTTTAGTCCTAGTTCAGTCTGTTTAGTCCTAGTTTAGTCCTAGTTTAGTCCTAGCTTAGTCTCTGTTTAGTCCTGGTTTAGTCTGTTTAGTCCTAGTTTAGTCTCTGTTTAGTCCTGGTTTAGTCTGTTTAGTCCTAGTTTAGTCTGTTTAGTCCTGGTTTAGTCTGTTTAGTCCTAGTTTAGTCTGTTTAGTCCTAGTTTAGTCCTAGCTTAGTCTGTTTAGTCCTAGTTCAGTCTGTTTAGTCCTAGTTTAGTCCTAGCTTAGTCTCTGTTTAGTCCTGGTTTAGTCTGTTTAGTCCTAGTTTAGTCTCTGTTTAGTCCTGGTTTAGTCTGTTTAGTCCTAGTTTAGTCTGTTTAGTCCTAGTTTAGTCCTAGCTTAGTCTGTTTAGTCCTAGTTCAGTCTGTTTAGTCCTAGTTTAGTCCTAGTTTAGTCTGTTTAGTCCTAGTTTAGTCCTAGTTTAGTCTGTTTAGTCCTAGTTTAGTCCTAGTTTAGTCTCTGTTTAATCCTAGTTTAGTCTGTTTAGTCCTAGTTTAGTCCTAGCTTAGTCTGTTTAGTCCTAGTTCAGTCTGTTTAGTCCTAGTTTAGTCTGTTTAGTCCTAGTTTAGTCCTAGCTTAGTCTGTTTAGTCCTAGTTCAGTCTGTTTAGTCCTAGTTTAGTCCTAGCTTAGTCTGTTTAGTCCTAGTTTAGTCTGTTTAGTCTCTGTTTAGCCCTAGTTTAGTCTGTTTAGTCCTAGTTTAGTCTGTTTAGTCTCTGTTTAGTCCTAGTTCAGTCTGTTTAGCCCTAGTTTAGTCTGTTTAGTCTCTGTTTAGCCCTAGTTTAGTCTGTTTAGTCCTAGTTTAGTCTGTTTAGTCTGTTTAGTCCTAGTTTAGTCTGTTTAGTACTAGTTTAGTCTCTGTTTAGTCCTAGTTTAGTCTCTGTTTAGTCCTGGTTTAGTCTGTTTAGTCCTAGTTTAGTCTCTGTTTAGTCCTGGTTTAGTCTGTTTAGTCCTAGTTTAGTCTGTTTAGTCCTAGTTCAGTCTGTTTAGTCCTAGTTTAGTCCTAGTTTAGTCTGTTTAGTCCTAGTTTAGTCCTAGCTTAGTCTGTTTAGTCCTAGTTCAGTCTGTTTAGTCCTAGTTTAGTCCTAGTTTAGTCTGTTTAGTCCTAGTTTAGTCCTAGTTTAGTCTGTTTAGTCCTAGTTTAGTCTGTTTAGTCCTAGTTTAGTCCTAGTTTAGTCTGTTTAGTCCTAGTTCAGTCTGTTTAGTCCTAGTTTAGTCTGTTTAGTCCTAGTTTAGTCCTAGCTTAGTCTGTTTAGTCCTAGTTCAGTCTGTTTAGTCCTAGTTTAGTCTGTTTAGTCCTAGTTTAGTCCTAGCTTAGTCTGTTTAGTCCTAGTTTAGTCTGTTTAGTCCTAGTTTAGTCTGGTTAGTCCTAGTTTAGTCTCTGTTTAGTCCTAGTTTAGTCTGCTTAGTCCTAGTTTAGTCTGTTTAGTCCTAGTTTAGTCTGGTTAGTCCTAGTTTAGTCTCTGTTTAGTCCTAGTTTAGTCTGTTTAGTCCTAGTTTAGTCTGGTTAGTCCTAGTTTAGTCTGCTTAGTCCTAGTTTAGTCTGGTTAGTCCTAGTTTAGTCCTAGTTTAGTCCTAGTTTAGTCTGCTTAGTCCTAGTTTAGTCTGGTTAGTCCTAGTTTAGTCTGCTTAGTCCTAGTTTAGTCTGTTTAGTCCTAGTTTAGTCTGTTTAGTCCTAGTTTAGTCTGTTTAGTCCTAGTTTAGTCCTAGTTTAGTCTGTTTAGTCCTAGTTTAGTCTGTTTAGTCCTAGTTTAGTCTGTTTAGTCCTAGTTTAGTCTGTTTAGTCCTAGTTTAGTCTGGTTAGTCCTAGTTTAGTCTCTGGTTAGTCCTAGTTTAGTCTGTTTAGTCCTAGTTTAGTCTCTGGTTAGTCCTAGTTTAGTCTGTTTAGTCCTAGTTTAGTCTGTTTAGTCCTAGTTTAGTCTGATTAGTCCTGGTTTAGTCTCTGTTTAGTCCTAGTTTAGTCTGATTAGTCCTAGTTTAGTATGTTTAGTCTGCTTAGTCCTAGTTTTGTCTGCTTAGTCCTAGTTTAGTCTGTTTAGTCCTAGTTTAGTCTCTGGTTAGTCCTTGTTTAGAGTAGTAGATGTTTGGCCTTTCACCACAAAGGCTTTGTCAAACACTGAAGTTACAGGCAGCAGCTCTAACATCTACTCTCACTACTTGTAACTTCAGTGTTTGACAAAGTAAAAGGCGAAACGTCCGCTCCTCTAAACAACCCAGTCCAGATGACGGCGTGAACAACCCTTCTATATGATGGAAACTCCCGTACGCCAGAGCCCACACAAACACAAGCTTTTGTTCCCTGTTCAAACTACATTTAGCATTTAACAACTTCACAAAGATAAACTCAACCAAACATATTTGTAACAAAAAACAAAATTAGATTTAAGAACGTTTACAACTCGAGTGCACAAGATGAACCTGTGTCTGCGGATTCAAGAACAAGAACAGACGTAAGAAATGTGTTTAATCGAGAGGAAATCTCTCTGATGTTCTGGTCCATCTTTGAGTTTAGTCTCTGTTTAGTCTGGTTAGTCCTAGTTTAGTCTGTTTAGTCCTAGTTTAGTCTGTTTAGTCCTAGTTTAGTCTGGTTAGTCCTAGTTTAGTCTCTGTTTAGTCTGGTTAGTCTCTGTTTAGTCCTAGTTTAGTCTCTGTTTAGTCCTAGTTTAGTCTGTTTAGTCCTAGTTTAGTCCTAGTTTAGTCTCTGTTTAGTCCTAGTTTAGTCTGTTTAGTCCTAGTTTAGTCTCTGTTTAGTCCTAGTTTAGTCTCTGTTTAGTCCTAGTTTAGTCTCTGTTTAGTCCTAGTTTAGTCTGTTTAGTCCTAGTTTAGTCCTAGTTTAGTCTGCTTAGTCCTAGTTTAGTCTGTTTAGTCCTAGTTTAGTCTGTTTAGTCCTAGTTTAGTCTGGTTAGTCCTAGTTTAGTCTCTGTTTAGTCCTAGTTTAGTCTGGTTAGTCCTAGTTTAGTCTCTGTTTAGTCTGGTTAGTCTCTGTTTAGTCCTAGTTTAGTCTCTGTTTAGTCCTAGTTTAGTCTGTTTAGTCCTAGTTTAGTCCTAGTTTAGTCTCTGTTTAGTCCTAGTTTAGTCTGTTTAGTCCTAGTTTAGTCTGGTTAGTCCTAGTTTAGTCTGATTAGTCCTAGTTTAGTCTGTTTAGTCCTAGTTTAGTCTCTGTTTAGTCCTAGTTTAGTCTCTGTTTAGTCCTAGTTTAGTCTGTTTAGTCCTAGTTTAGTCCTAGTTTAGTCTCTGTTTAGTCCTAGTTTAGTCTGTTTAGTCCTAGTTTAGTCTCTGTTTAGTCCTAGTTTAGTCTCTGTTTAGTCCTAGTTTAGTCTGTTTAGTCCTAGTTTAGTCCTAGTTTAGTCTGCTTAGTCCTAGTTTAGTCTGTTTAGTCCTAGTTTAGTCTGTTTAGTCCTAGTTTAGTCTGGTTAGTCCTAGTTTAGTCTCTGTTTAGTCCTAGTTTAGTCTTTTTAGTCCTAGTTTAGTCTCTGTTTAGTCCTAGTTTAGTCTGTTTAGTCCTAGTTTAGTCTCTGTTTAGTCCTAGTTTAGTCTCTGTTTAGTCCTAGTTTAGTCTGTTTAGTCCTAGTTTA
This sequence comes from Proterorhinus semilunaris, assembly GCA_021464625.1. Taxonomy (NCBI): domain Eukaryota; kingdom Metazoa; phylum Chordata; class Actinopteri; order Gobiiformes; family Gobiidae; genus Proterorhinus; species Proterorhinus semilunaris. Next base: position 3,856,669 of record CM038352.1, read on the forward strand.
GTCCTAGTTTAGTCTCTGTTTAGTCCTAGTTTAGTCTGTTTAGTCCTAGTTTAGTCTCTGTTTAGTCCTAGTTTAGTCTCTGTTTAGTCCTAGTTTAGTCTGTTTAGTCCTAGTTTAGTCCTAGTTTAGTCTGCTTAGTCCTAGTTTAGTCTGTTTAGTCCTAGTTTAGTCTGTTTAGTCCTAGTTTAGTCTGGTTAGTCCTAGTTTAGTCTCTGTTTAGTCCTAGTTTAGTCTGTTTAGTCCTAGTTTAGTCTCTGTTTAGTCCTAGTTTAGTCTGTTTAGTCCTAGTTTAGTCCTAGTTTAGTCTGCTTAGTCCTAGTTTAGTCTGTTTAGTCCTAGTTTAGTCTGTTTAGTCCTAGTTTAGTCTGGTTAGTCCTAGTTTAGTCCTAGTTTAGTCTGCTTAGTCCTAGTTTAGTCTGTTTAGTCCTAGTTTAGTCTGGTTAGTCCTAGTTTAGTCTGGTTAGTCATAGTTTAGTCCTAGTTTAGTCTGGTTAGTCCTAGTTTAGTCTGGTTAGTCCTAGTTTAGTGAGGAAATTGCAACTTGGGGTTCCTACAGACTTTCTTAACATTAATTAAATCATTTTCTCCAAATAAATCAATTTCTAAGTCATACAAATCCATTCAGCAAGGCAAAGAGCCTAACACAGAGTAAGAGGAGATGGGAAATAGAAGGTAATATGCACATTTCAGATGAAAGTTGGGTGAATATATGTAAATTACAATGGAGCACTAGTTCGAAAACCTGGCAAGAGTTTTGTTTGGAGAATATAGTCAGGTGTTTTATCACACCTATTCAAAAGAGACACCAGGGCGGTGGGGACTTATGCTGGAGGCTCTGTGGATCCTCAGGAGATATGTGAACATAGTTTAGTTTAGTTTAGTTTATTTGTTTATTTGAGCAGTACACATAGTGCTCAAAAGGAGTGGGCTGAAGCAAAAGCTTATGAGTGCCCACCCCCAAGTGCAATACAATAAATAAAATAATAATAATAAAAATTAAAAAAGAACATTTCAAAATATTTCAAGCAGCTACATTCGTACAGACCAACTTACAACTGACAAAAAAAATATATGAACTGTTTATATAATTAACTGAAACAACTACAACAACAATCTTGTTTCATGTACGATGTCTAGAACAAAGCAGTAAAAAAAAAATGTGATCATTAATATATTTCTTTCAGATTTTTACCCGTGATAACCGAGAGTTACTTTTATGTTATGAAGGTACATTAATAGGTATTATACTCCGAGATCTTGATACTTCCCAGTTGTCATTACCATTCTCAGTATAATTTTAATTTGGGTGTAACTTTCATAATCATTATTATTATATATTTATTTAACATATTAATCATATATTTGGTAGTAAAGTACCTTGCAATTTCGAAAATGTATATTTGGGCAATGCAGATGTTACCAACTGGAGAAATAAGGACAAGAGGCTGTCCTTGTTTCGGCCCACACGGCTCCAGACGTTTAGCTCACCTCGTAGAGCGTCAGCTTTGAAACCCTGAGACTGTTGGTTTGGTTCCTTCTCTTTTAGCCGCTCCATAATCTGGGCACTTTTTCTACATTGGTCTCCACTGCAGTTCAGCGTCCAGCGGCGGCTCCTGCTTCAGCACTGAATGCAAAGCTCAAAGTTCTTTCTGATTTCAACAACCCAGTCGATATTTGATAGATTACATGACAAAATAACTGACGAATATGCTACAAAAAGCAGGAAAAGGAAAAGATTGAAGGAAAACTGATAAACTGTATAAACGAGTGTCCAATAGTGTTGTCTGCATGTCCTGGTCCTAATTTGAGAGAAGTGGCAAAAAGTGATGAGAATGTGGGGAAAAAGTTACAGATCTGTTTAGATGAGTTCTGGAGGTCTTAGCTTTCAAATGAGGTGTTCGGCTGTAAACCTTTAGATTTGGGTAAAGCTGAACTGGAGAAAACACACTTGGTTGACAATGTTAGCGGCTGCTGTGACATTTTATGTTTTAGCCTATGTGAGGTTTGACTTCCCAGAGCGTTGCCATGGCAATGGGGGCGTGTCTCGACTATGCTCGCTCTCATGTTGGCGGGAAAGTCTCCAGGAGGTGTATTCTGCTGGTCCAGGGCTGGAGGAGACGTCCCAGTCCTAAACCAGGCTCATCTCTGATCGCCGCCTTGTTACTGATGTGCAGTTTTCTTTTCCAGGTTTGGTCCTCGTGACGGACGCCATCACGGCCATGGGGCTCCCCCCCGGACGCCACACTCTGGGTCAGCAGGTCCTCGAGATCCAGGGCCTCCACGCCTACGTCGCAGGTTCTGTCACTCGAACTCTACCATCTGCAGAAGAGCCTTGACTCTGCGCTGAAGTGAACGACTCTCATGTTTCAGGCACGAAGACGCTGAGCGGGAGCATCGCCACCATGGACATGTGCGTGCGGCACTTCAGACAGGCCTCAGGTCAGTGAGCGACGGGCCGGGGGGGTCGTTCTTCAGTGAATGTAGATCCGGCAGCAGGGACGTTCTGTCATCTACCTTTCTCTGGTCGTGTCACAAAAGCCCTAAAAAAGAAATCACTAAATCCAATTCAAATGTACATTTCTTGGGTGATAATGACATTGATCGACTATTTTTACAGCAGAAGTTTGTTAAAAATACAAAAATATGATGCAAAACAAATTCAGTTTCATCCATCCATTTTCTTCCACTTTTCCGTTTGGATGAGTGCTGGAAATTGTGATAAATAATAATAATCTCTTGGCCAGTGTTAATTTTGACAACATATTTTAATTTAGTTTTAGTCTTTTGACGAACATGTAATTAAATTTTAGTCGAGTTTTAGTCAAAAAAATATCTTCAATTTTAGTCGAGATTTAGTCGACTAAAATTAAGACACATTTAGTCGACTTTGTATTAATAATATTCATTATAATCATATTTAATGGAGGTCCTGCTTCATGGAGCTGCTCCTCATGAACAAAGCTCAGAGCTGTTCCTTTGGCAGTGGAGTTACATGATATGAGGCTCTTTCAGACGGTCAATAGAAGTTTGGATGATTTTAGTCTCTCCTTTTCATTTTTATTTAGTCTCATTTTAGTCGACTAAAATATCTGGACATTTTAGTCACAGTTTTAGTCTCATGAAAAACTTTTAATTTAGTTTTAGTCCAATTTTAGTCGTCAAAAAAATCACTTTGACTCAAATTAAGACTAAATATTTTAGTCGACGAAATTAACACTGTTCTTGGCTTCATATTTCTTTTGACAGATTACACCACAATAGGCACAGGCAGAAGAGTCATTGTGAACATTGTGTCTCTGATCAGCGCTTCCAATTCGTTCATCAACAGCTTTCTGCGTTCATACACTACGGTGTTTAAAACTGTCCTAAGAAAACATAACGTCCCCGTGACATCGCTGTGGGACGCTCCATGGGGGACGTACGCTGATGGCAGCAGAGAGAGTGTGTTCTCCCGCTCCACACACAAGCTCTGTTTGAGAACCGTCTGACGAACCACTTTCTCCAACGTTCGCCTCATCGATGTGAACCCCAAAGAGCAGTTTTCAACCCCCCGCCGTTACGTTTTCCTCATTTACAAAAAGAAAAAGTGCATCAATGAAATTATATCACTATTGACGAAAACCAGACTGCGCTGTACCAAGGTAGAGGGAAGCTGCTTCTTGTTTACACTTTTACTCCAGTTTGAAGTTTCCCCTCATTCCTCTGGTTCATGGAGTCTTTACAAATCTTCATGAAATATGCTCATGTTTTTTGCGTGGAGAGAAAAGCATCAGTGCATTAAAACCGCACTGAAAACCAACGACACATCTGACTCGCCTGTGTTTCAAACGGGATTTCTGATTAAAGCAAAAAGGCGCTGATTTGAATGATCGTTTCCAGGGACTCGCTGCTTTGGTGATGATATTCCCGTGTGTCCGCTCTGTGCAGGCTGCAGCGTGGAGGAGGCTCTGGAGGCGGCCTCTCTTCACCCGGCGCAGCTCCTCGGCCTCAGCCACAGGAAGGGCAGCCTGGAGTACGGCTGCGACGCCGGTACCTGCAGCTTTATCATTGTTTTAATCCTGTCCATTTCCTTGATAGAATGATATTTTCACTTCGGGATTATTAGCCTCAGCTCAGAGGAACATGTAGCCGATATATAGGCCAGTATTTTAAGTAATTTGACTCTTATTTTATCTTTCTAGCAAATAGCCTATAGTTAAACATGTATTATTATAGTAAAGGTTTTAGTCAGAAATGTATCTAACAGAGGTCGACCGATGTGGGTTTTTCTCAGGCTGACGCTGACATGGACAACTATATTTCTCTGTTGCTTCTAAACGTGTCAGTGTTGATCCGTGACAGCAGGGGGCGCTGTGTGAGGAGCTGATTTATTCGGGACATTCATGTTTAGTAGATTCTTCAGAGGGAGCTTGTAAGTCTCTTGTGCTTCTAAACGCAGACTATAGCGTAACATTTATATCGGGAAGATGCTTTCACTTTCAGTTCCGAATAACGGGCTTTTTATCCGTAAGAATCCCCTAATATCGGGCCGATCTATCGGCCCGATCTATCGGCCCGTCCCCGCTTCACGTGTCCAATACGTTTTACTCAACAATTGTACAATATTAGGAGGTGCAGGTGAAAGCCTGTACGTTTTCCTGCAATGATTAATGTTGAGATGTTTTGTCTAGTTTCCTCCCTTAGTTTTGACACAGACCAAACTCTCCCTTTACGATCTTTATTATATTTTTCTTGTATAAATAGATTTGCTGATAAAAAGTTCTCCGTCGATACTTATTTCACCCGCTGTGAGTTGTTTTAGTGATGTTCTCGTTGCTCCTCAGACCTGGTGATGCTGGACGACGATCTGAACGTCCGAGCCACGTACGTCTCTGGAGCGGAGGTTTGGACACGGACGACATGACAGAAAAGTGCCTTGGTGAAAAATATCCCTGCGTTTGCCACACGGGGGCAGTGCTGGACTGTTTACTCTCACTGTGAAAACAAGCTCTGCTCTTCCAAAACATTTCATATGAATGTTTGATTAAATCCATAGAATGTTTGAATAATTAAGGCGTTATTTTGAACAACGTCTTTTAGATGATTTAGTTTCTCATATGACCGTGTGTTTTGATAATAAAGATGTTTATTGGTTCCACAGCGTTTGTAAGACTTGTGTGAATACTTCATTGATCATTTACCAATGCTTTATGAATCCTTAATTGACCTTTGGCAAAGCCCCGCCCCAAACCGCCATTGTCCAATCAGTAAGGATTTCCTTTGATGACTGTAGAAGCCACTAGGATGCACCGCTTTGGTAGAAGTTCCAGACGTGTTTCCTTGATGAGTGAACACAATACTCTGAACATGTGCTCCAAAAATGTCCTTTATTTCCTCTGTGCAGCGCGGCCAAAACACTGTTTCTCCTCACAGGTGCTTGAACACCCTCTTAAATAGGCAGAGGTCACGCCCTTAAAGGGACAGGCCACCGTTTTTACACACTGAGCTCTGCGTACCTGTCTGGTCTTTGTGCTCAGTCACGCAAAAAGACCAAAGATGTTGTTAGCATTTGGCCTCTCCCAGTATATTCCTATAGCTCCAGACGGGGTGAAGTTAGAAGTTAGAACCCAGACAGGTTCGCATCAACTCGTCTAAGCTCAGGTAAGAACAGATCTCAGTGGAAAAGCGGTGGCCTGTCCCTTTAAGTACAGCAGCGACACCTAGAGGCCAGGAGGTACAGTTTGGCCACTATTACTTTTATCAGTAACAAGTAATCTAAAGGGTTACTACATCGAAACCAGTAATCAGACTGAAGTTACTTTTGCAAATCACTATTACTACTTGGACATATTCCTTTGTAAAATAAATACATTTCTTTCTCTTTGCGTCTCGTAACTAATTTTCCGCCCGAAGTCGCGAACGTGGGTTGAGGAGAGATGGAAACCCGTCATTATTCTGTGTCAGCTTTGTTGCTGTAACTGTTGAAATGCACTTCCAGTAAAGTGAGTGTTGGTGAAAGGTTGCCAGACTCACCGCTGTATGAGCGAGTGTGTCTGAGTCGCATCAAATACATTTCCACAGCAAAACAAACGCGAGCAAACAGGAAGTGGAGTAAACCAATCAGTGAAGACCAATCATGGGCGTCGTTAGCGGTTCTGTGTTAATATTCAAACTCGCCTCATGTTGACGTGTTTTTCTGGTTTACCACCGATTCATAAAACTAAATAAGTTCTTGTCGTTTGTGTGTTGTCGGCAGCTGCTGAATGTAACTGAATGAACGTGTAATCTAACTTAGTTACTTTTAAGTAACTAAGTAATCAGGGTCACCTACCATAGAAAGTAATGGGGCACTGCTTGTTTTCTCTTCTTTCACAGCCGGAACCTCAAACGTACAAACAATATTTACAAAGAAAAACACAAACATTTTATTTTGGTCAATTTATTTAATAAATCATTTCCTGCTTATATTCAGAAACAAACTGCAGCTTCCTCTTTGGAACATTGAATACTTCTCTTTTATAAACAAATATTACTCTCTTCTCAAACAGCATTTAAAAACTTCACATAAAATGATGAAAGTTATTTGCAATAAAAACACATGTTCAAACTTTGACCTTCTCTCTGTGTAAAACATTGAACTGGTGTGATTCCAAACAGTGCTGCTTCCTTCTCGGGAGCAGGGAACAGTAGTTTGTTTGTAGAGAAGGGCTCGTTTCAGTCGTCATCTGTACTGGCTTGTTTAGAGTAGTAGATGTTTGGCCTTTCACCACAAAGGCTTTGTCAAACACTGAAGTTACAGGCAGCAGCTCTAACATCTACTCTCACTACTTGTAACTTCAGTGTTTGACAAAGTAAAAGGCGAAACGTCCGCTCCTCTAAACAACCCAGTCCAGATGACGGCGTGAACAACCCTTCTATATGATGGAAACTCCCGTACGCCAGAGCCCACACAAACACAAGCTTTTGTTCCCTGTTCAAACTACATTTAGCATTTAACAACTTCACAAAGATAAACTCAACCAAACATATTTGTAACAAAAAACAAAATTAGATTTAAGAACGTTTACAACTCGAGTGCACAAGATGAACCTGTGTCTGCGATTCAAGAACAAGAACAGACGTAAGAAATGTGTTTAATCGAGAGGAAATCTCTCTGATGTTCTGGTCCATCTTTGAGTTTTGTCTCTGTTTAGTCTGGTTAGTCCTAGTTTAGTCTGTTTAGTCCTAGTTTAGTCTGTTTAGTCCTAGTTTAGTCCTAGTTTAGTCTGTTTAGTCCTAGTTTAGTCTCTGTTTAGTCCTAGTTTAGTCTGGTTAGTCCTAGTTTAGTCTGTTTAGTCCTAGTTTAGTCTCTGTTTAGTCTCTGTTTAGTCCTAGTTTAGACTGTTTAGTCCTAGTTTAGTCTGTTTAGTCCTAGTTTAGTCTGTTTAGTCCTAGTTTAGTCTGTGTAGTCCTAGTTTAGTCTCTGTTTAGTCTGTTTAGTCCTAGTTTAGTCTGTTTAGTCTCTGTTTAGTCCTAGTTTAGTCTGTTTAGTCCTAGTTTAGTCTCTGTTTAGTCCTAGTTTAGTCTCTGTTTAGTCCTAGTTTAGTCTGTTTAGTCCTAGTTTAGTCTGTTTAGTCCTAGTTTAGTCTGTTTAGTCCTAGTTTAGTCTGTTTAGTCCTAGTTTAGTCCTAGTTTAGTCTGTTTAGTCCTAGTTTAGTCCTAGTTTAGTCTGTTTAGTCCTAGTTTAGTCCTAGTTTAGTCTGTTTAGTCCTAGTTTAGTCCTAGTTTAGTCTGTTTAGTCCTAGTTTAGTCTGTTTAGTCTCTGTTTAGTCTGTTTAGTCCTAGTTTAGTCTCTGTTTAGTCCTAGTTTAGTCTCTGTTTAGTCCTAGTTTAGTCTGTTTAGTCCTAGTTTAGTCTGTTTAGTCCTAGTTTAGTCTGTTTAGTCCTAGTTTAGTCCTAGTTTAGTCTGTTTAGTCCTAGTTTAGTCCTAGTTTAGTCTGTTTAGTCCTAGTTTAGTCTGTTTAGTCCTAGTTTAGTCTGGTTAGTCCTAGTTTAGTCTGTTTAGTCCTAGTTTAGTCTCTGTTTAGTCCTAGTTTAGTCCTAGTTTAGTCTGTGTAGTCCTAGTTTAGTCTGTTTAGTCCTAGTTTAGTCTCTGTTTAGTCCTAGTTTAGTCTGTTTAGTCCTAGTTTAGTCTCTGTTTAGTCCTAGTTTAGTCTGGTTAGTCCTAGTTTAGTCTCTGTTTAGTCCTAGTTTAGTCCTAGTTTAGTCTGTTTAGTCCTAGTTTAGTCTCTGTTTAGTCCTAGTTTAGTCTGGTTAGTCCTAGTTTAGTCTGGTTAGTCCTAGTTTAGTCTGTTTAGTCCTAGTTTAGTCTGTTTAGTCCTAGTTTAGTCTCTGTTTAGTCCTAGTTTAGTCCTAGTTTAGTCTGGTTAGTCCTAGTTTAGTCCTAGTTTAGTCCTAGTTTAGTCTGTGTAGTCCTAGTTTAGTCTGATTAGTCCTAGTTTAGTCTCTGTTTAGTCCTAGTTTAGTCTGTTTAGTCCTAGTTTAGTCTGGTTAGTCCTAGTTTAGTCTGCTTAGTCCTAGTTTAGTCTGTTTAGTCCTAGTTTAGTCTGTTTAGTCCTAGTTTAGTCTCTGTTTAGTCCTAGTTTAGTCTGGTTAGTCCTAGTTTAGTCTGTTTAGTCCTAGTTTAGTCTGGTTAGTCCTAGTTTAGTCCTAGTTTAGTCTGCTTAGTCCTAGTTTAGTCTGCTTAGTCCTGGTCTGAGGCCGTGTTCCTCTAAAGCTCTCGCTGGTCCTTGGTGTGAGGTCTGTTGGTTCTCTACAGTTGGTCAGATGTTTGTAGGAGGATCTTCTCCAGTGAAAGTCTGTTGTTGGAGCCTCACATCTGGACTGGGTGGAGGTGGATCTCCAGGCGTCTCAGGTGGACCTGGTGTGAGGAGGGTTTGGCCGTTTGCTTCTGAACGCTCTGGTGTGTCGCCTCTCGCTGCTTCTCTTCATCGTGGGAAAGCAGGTGGGACTTAAAGGCGTTTCTAACGTAGTAGACTTTGTCACACTGGTCACATGGGTAGATCCCGTCCTTGGTGTGAATGTGGTAGTGCTGCGTGTAATTACTTTGACATCTGAATCTCCTCCCACACTGGTCGCACACGATGGGCTTGGGAACGTTTTTCTGTGGTTCAGAGTGAGTCTGAAGGTGAGTTTTTAGCTCCTCAGGACGAGCGACGGCTCTTCTGCACTGACCACATCCATGAGGCTTCTCCACATGAGTTTGTTTGTGTCGTTTTAAACTGTCCAACTGACCAAAGCCTTTCCCACACTCGGCACAGACGTGTTTCTTCTCTCGCGTGTGAACCAGCTGGTGCCTTTTCAAAACTCCTGAGTGAGAGAAAGATGTTCCACAGAGGTCACATGTGAAGGGCTTCTCTCCAGTGTGGATGCGCTGGTGACGCTTCAGGTTCCTCTTACTAAAAAACTCTTTCCCACACTGGTCACAGGAGAACACTGTCCCTGTATGAAGGTTCTGATGATCTTTCAGAGAACTCTTAGTGGTAAAATACCTGTCACACTGCTCACACTGGAACCTTATATTATCATGGGCGACTCGCTCGTGTCGTAGGAGAGCAGATTTCACTTTGAACCTTTTCCCACACTGGCCACAGATGTGACGTCGATCTGTCGAGTGGGAGGTTTCATGTGCAGCTAAATTACTCAGTGAGGGAAAAGCTTTGCCACATGTTTCACAAACCCACACGTCCTGCCCGGTGTGCATCCGTTTATGACGTTCTAAGCCTGATTTACTGGTGAGGTGTTTCCCACACTCATCACAAGGGAAGCTCCTTTCACTGTGAGTGAGTTTGTGCCGTTTTAAAGTATCTTTATGAAGAAAGACCTTTTCACACTGATCACACTGATGCTTCTTTTCTCCGTTGTGAATGAGTTGGTGAGTTTGTAAATTTGATGAACGTCCAAAACTTCTTCCGCACTCGTCGCAGCTGAAGTCTCGTTTTCTCGTGTGAACGACTGAGTGAGCGTTTAGTGTATTCTTATCTTTAAACGATGACCCACAGAGGTCACATGTAAACGGCCTCTCTTCGCTGTGAGCTCTCATGTGAGCAGTGAGGTGCTGATTTGTAGTAAACTTCTTTGCACACTGGGGGCAGCAGAGGAGATTTTTCCCGCTGTGGCGTCTCTGGTGCAGAGTTAGTGTTTGTTTGAAGCTAAATGACTTCCCACACTGCTCACAGCGGTGCCGTTTCTTTCCAGAAGTGTCTTTGGCTTTGGAGAGAGCAGCATCACCTTCCTGTCAAAACAAGAGCTGTTCATTAGAACCAATGGTTCTGTCTCTATCTCATTACTTACTTGATCGGCTCTTCATACATTTGTACAATTTTGTTTTTGCATCTTACCATTTTTTTTATCGTCCTCTTCGTCTCCAACAAACTGCAGCAGAACAAAGTCATAAATATTACACTTTATTAAATGACTGGTTTACGGAGCAGCCAAGAAATGTGGTTTGGCTTTGGAAAAATATATTTCTACGGAGCAAAGTGTGACGTACCGAGTTCTCTCCGCTGCAGAGCTGTGTGTTACACCAGGCTGGACACAGGGGGCGCTCTCCTCGCACTCTGCAGCTCTGTCCCTTTATACATGAGACAAACATTAGAGGCTGGTGTTAATAAAGTCATTAGATCTAAGCAGCGGTTATTGTTGGTTTCATCACTTTAATTCAAACTAAAAACAAAACAAAAAAACTGTTGTGAATTCGTTTGTCAGTCTTTTGATAATTATTTGAAAGATTAAACGACATTGATTTTGCTACTACTAAATCATCACGCTAAATAAACCTCTAACCTAAGCATTTACCAAACCTCAACCTTTATAATCATATTCTCCAGGGTTTATACAGCAGCTGGTCAAATGTAATGCTTTGTAATGCACAATAGTATAATTTTAATGCCACAAATGAAAAAAATCTGTAAATTTAATTTCTTAAGATTTGCAACATTTCATCAAACAGACGAATGAGGGAAAATGTCAATATTCAAAAGCAAATGTGCCCAATTTCAGCCAAAACTGCAGCTGAATGCGTTTTAAAAAATATATATTTTTGATTAACTAAAGTAAAATACATGAAACAACATCATTATTTGCCAAGAAAATTAAATTTAATGCTTTTTAATGAAATGTAAGGCCTTCATTTTGGCTCAGTTCACTTAATGACTTTTAATATAAAAGAAACCCCTGATTCTTCTTCATAAAACGACACAAAAGAGGAATCTAGAAATAAGTGAAATGTTTTTGACATCAGTCTGTTTCACTTGATTTAAGTATTTGCCGAAAAAACATCTAATTGTGCTAAAAATTACATTTACTACAGATGTTTTTCTTGACGGGTCAAAATAACTCAACTGTGGGTCAAATATGGCAGATTTAATTAATATGAACTTATAAACATGTCCTTTTAGTGCAGCATAACCATTTCCCAGCTCGTGGCCCAGTGGCCTTACAGCCTGAAGGTTTGTTCTCCCTCTGTCTGCCTGGGTTTCTCCTGTCACTACAAACATGTACAATAGGGTCTCCTCTGAGGCCAGGATGAATGAGCGTGTGATTGTTAGTGCTGTTCAATTTGATTTTCACAAACCGTGTGGAATAGAGTTTGGGAGAATTCACTGTTGCCGTGGAGATCCGCCATTATGTTTTTGGGTGTTCGAAATAGAAAAACTTTATTGTCTACCGTGAACAACGATGGCAGAAATGTGCGTTTGGCCTGCTCACACATCCGACACATTTGCCCCGCAATGCAATAAAAATACATAATACAATAAAATCCATTATAAAATCAGCAGCAGATTCATTTCATTGAAAGAAAAGGAACAGACGGACCGAACGACATTAGCGGTTACAACTTATTCAGCTCCTCGATGGCAAAGGGAACAAAACCATTCCTGTACACATTGTTCTTGGCACAAGGGAGTCTGTATCTCTGCCGTGATGGAGCTCAAAGTATGGATGGCTATCGTCATCTAGGATCTTATGGCAGACCCGATGCTTTAATGCAGAGACTAATAGTTTTGTTGTTGTGTTATTTCACTGCCCTGTTTAACAACTCTGCCCAGTGTAGCCTTGTTTGTGACCGTTAAATGACCAGACCCAGAGACTATGTTAAATATCAGTACGCTCTCGATGCTTCGCTTTGTTTCAACCCGAATGAGCCCCGAAAAGCGGACGGGTGTGTTGAGTCTGAGTGAGAGTCTGACCGGAGGGCAGGATACGGCGACCGGTGCTGGTAGCGAGTTAAATGCCCTGTGTATGAGCGCAGCCAACGAAAATAAAGCACAAAACTCTTCGGCGAGACGGCCTCCCTGTTTTGTTTGCCACCACCACACGTAACAGCGCGGACGTTGAGGGAGTTCACCCCGGGAGGAGAAGAACCGGCCCTGGAGAAGACGGATCTCCCCTGTGTCTCCCAACCACGGTTCGGGGACAAAAGCAGGAATGATGCTGAACGATATGACATCACAGTCCTGAACTTTTTCTTCCCTCATTCTTCTGACTCTAATTATCATTGCAATTAATATTTCAAAACAATATGTGATATTGCTTGACGAAGGCCACTGGCCAAAACGTTGCATTGATTAAAGGAACACTGGTGTTGCAAGTATACAGTGTGCGAGAGTTTTTTCTCTTTTTTTTTTCTCTTTCTACGTTTGGCTTTTATGCATTCTCCTACGCACCTGTTTTATACAAGAGATGTGCGAAGTATATCGTCTTTAAAACAATATGTGACAAATATCTGACGTTATATCAAGCACATGTGACGCAAAATAGCCCTGAGAGTTTGGAACCGTCCGAAGAAAACGTGAACTCTTCGTTATAATTCAGGGAAATGCAAATTAATTCTTAAAACGCTTCAAAAATGTGGAATAACAGCCAAAGCAACAAGTTGGTTCTTAATAAATCTTAGCGAGGTACAAGCTAACCACAGTTCCGTTGGTTTTCATGTTAATATTTCATCTATAAAAACGCTGAGCTCTTGGTAAACCTGTAAAGATCCATTCAAGGCCAATATTTAACAATTAATCCAAATAAATGACTTACCAGTAAAACAGAACAGTGCAGTCACGGTGGCAGTTCTGGGTTTAATCTGAAAGTAGATTAAAAATGAGTTACGAAAAAATAACCGCCATTTTACTTTAGCTAACGTTAACGTTAGCTAATTTCACTCGGAAAATGAACAACTTTATTTTTATTTTTTTATAATTTATATTTTTATTGAGATTTTCTTTTATAATAATATTGACCATAAGGTCAATCAAGGCGTCACAAAAGTGAATACACAATACACAATAAAGTGCAAAACACAAAATTCCCTCCCCCCACCCTTCCCTCCCTTCCCTCCCCCCCAATCATACACTCAGTAATTGATGCTGCAAAAAAAACAAAAAAAAACAAATGGATAACATAAAATAATACAAAAACACAACACACACAAACAAAGGAAAATTAAATAAATAATAATCCAAAAATCAGATACAATACAAATACATCAGAACATCACATTTGCAGATAAGATTGTATCGGTGTCCATATTTGCCAAAACATATCTTGTTTCCCGTTCATCTCAAAAGTTAGTTTTTCTAAAGGGATAATAGAAGATATCTGAGCTAACCACATGTCCATTGTAGGTACTAGAGAAGATGACCATTTTAAAAGAACACACTTTCTTGCCAATGACAAGAGAACGATTAACAGAGACTCGGTAGCCCTATCAAAAAGATGATCGGGGCACAGATTTAACAAATATAATGATGGTAACATTGCAAATTTGATTTTTGTGATCTCCTGGATTACATGATGTACGTCTTTCCAGAATCGATTGATATATTCACATTCCCAGAACAGATGCATCAAAGTGCCTTTTTGTTTTTTACATTTGTAGCAAAATGAACAACTTTAAACGAGATTAAACCTTCAAAAGAACGGCAACAAACCGTGTTAAATATCTCTTTCTCAAACCGAACAACATTATATGTTATATTGTAATATCACTTTGTCATAATTTTAAAACAAATGAGGTTAAATAAAGCACTGACCGATGGCTATTTTCGTGTCACGGAGTCAGCGCTGAAGGCTTTAAACCTTAGACTTTAGCGACATCTAGTGGCCACAAGAGGAACGGGATGCACCGGACAGCTACACGAAATAAATATAGGCTCTACATGTTTTCCTGTTGCAGCAGGTTGATCAGTTCGAGATTGAATATTGTTGATTGAAAGTTATGGACCATATCCACCATTTTATTTGTAAGAAACCAAATGACATGACAGCCAAACAATATATATTTTTAAGAATTAACAAAACAACAGTGGAACACTTAGGCCGTTTTCACACATGTTGGAGCTGAAATGTTTTGAAATGTTCTTTTTTTATTTATTGCACTGGGGGGTGGGGGCTCATAAGCTTTTTGCTTCAGCCCACTCCTTTTGAGCACAATGTGTACTGCTCAAATAAACAAATAAACTAATATGGTCCTGGTTTGGTCCAGGTTTGGTGCATATGTAATTAAATGACTAGCGTCTTCTCGGTTTTAAATCTTTAGCCGTATTTCAATCATTCTGCAGCCGTTTCTCTTCCTGTTCAGCTGGGTTAGCGTAGTGTGAGACAGAGGGTGAGACAGAGGGTGAGACAGAGGGTGAGACAGCGCAGACGCAGCTGCAGGACTGTCACGTCGGGTCTAAAGTTTGGATCCAACAAGTTCCGGGTTCGGACGGGTTAGCGCGCGGGTCCGGAACCAGACTGAGCTCCGCCATTTCGTGACATCTGTTTAATTCATTATAGTGACGCAGCATTAGCAGCGCAGTAAAGAGGTTAATATGCAAATGAGCCATGTAGTCTTTTAGTTTATAAGCGAAAACAAAACTACGCGAAGCTGCCTTCATTTTTTGTAATAATAATAATAATAATAATAATAATAATAGGCGACTTAAACAGTGAGACATTGTTCACTGCTCCTTATTTGTCCTGTTAAACCTGCGCCTCTGCTGCAGATGTTGGTGTTGGGTGAGAGACAGAGAAAGAGACGGAGATCGAGACTGTGGCCGATAAAAATAGACTATGGCGCCGCCACAGACTAATGTATTAGTGGGAAACTAGGTCAAATATAGCAGATTTAATTCATATTAACTTATGAACATGTACCTTTTTAAAATCTTAGTTTATTACTGCTGCAAATCCTATGATGCTGAGCGATATGACATCACAGTCCTGAATTAATATTTTAAAACAATATGTGACAAATATCTGACGTTATATCAAACACATGTGACGCAAATTAGCCCTGAGAGTTTGGAACCGTCCGAAGAAAACGTGAACTCTTCGTTATAATTCAGGGAAATGCAAATTAACACAAAAACGCTTCAAAAATGTGGAATAACAGCCAAAGCAACAAGTTGGTTCTTAATAAATCTTAGCGAGGTACAAGCTAACCACAGTGTCGTTGGTTTTCATGTTAATATTTCATCTATAAAAACGCTTAGCTCTTGGTAAACCTGTAAAGATCCATTCAAGGCCAATATTTGACAATTAATCCAAATAAATGACTTACCAGTAAAACAGAACAGTGCAGTCACGGTGGCAGTTCTGGGTTTAATCTGAAAGTAGATTAAAAATGAGTTACGAAAAAATAACCGCCATTTTACTTTAGCTAACGTTAACGTTAGCTAATTTCACTCGGAAAATGAACAACTTTAAACGAGATTAAACCTTCAAAAGAACGGCAACAAACCGTGTTAAATATCTCTTTCTCAAACCGAACAGTATTATATGTTATATTGTAATATCACTTTGTCATAATTTTAAAACAAATGAGGTTAAATAAAGCACTGACCGATGGTTTTTCAGAGTCGTCCTTTGAGCAGACGTTGAGTCACGCGCCGCAGTTTAACAAGAGGAAAAACTAAAACATATGGTCTTCATAAAAGTCTGCTTTTTGGAAAAATAAAAGCTTTAAAACTTCTGTTGGTGAAGAGGCTATTCTCGTGTCACGGAGTCAGCGCTGAAGGCCTTAAACCTTAGACTTTAGCGACATCTAGTGGCCACACGAGGAACGGGACGGGATTACACCGTAACCGCACGAACAACCAAGTGATCGAATAATAAAAATAAACAAATACATTTTTATCATTCAATTGATGCAGGGTTTGGCTAACACATGTATTTAAAATAATACATGGTCATATTTAGGCTATAAAGCGTTTTTCATCCTTCATTAGGCACTCAACGTCAGTGTTGGGCAAGTTACCTTAAAATTCTCAAATATTCTAAATTAGTTCGTTTTTAAAATGTAATGTTTGTATTACATATTACATTAAGTATAAAATGTAGCTGAGTTTGTAACTCAGCTCGAGTTACTTCTGAGTTATTCTCAGAGTAAACCAATCGTACACACCAGTATTCAACTGGATTTAGTGCTGCACTTTATTTGGCAGTTTGGCATTTTTTCGTTCATACGTTTAAATGCACTTGAATTGTAATGACTAATACAGTACCGTATTTTGTTATATTCCTTAGTTACCTAAAACAGTAATATATTTCTCATATATACACCAGTGTGCGTAGGCACTGGAGGCAAGGTGGGTGAAGTGTCTTGCCCATTGACACAACAGTGTGCACCAGTGGGATTCTAACCGTCCGACCGTCAAATCACAAGACGACCCGCTCTACTATCGATGCCACTGTCGCCCGACCTCCCCTCCAGCCATTGCAGAGATATTAACCATAAACAAAGTAGAAAATTCAACCTTTTGATGGTCACCGCAGTAGAATTCTTACCTGCACCAACTTCATTTTAAATAAAATGCTGTTTAGATTTTTGTCATGTCATCGCAACTTATCGAAAAATAACTCTTAATCATCCAGGCAAACAGAGTAGGTGAAAAAATCGTCTGGAAAACCATTATTAGGAGACAGGATAACCACTCTGCCACAGAGACACAGAAACCATTGAAGAGTGAGGTGTTTATTCTATAAAATATAAATAACAGTAGTTTGTGCTTCATAAACAGTTTACATTCACTTCAGCTGTGAACGGCGTCCGGACAGGCTCAACATCAACATCCAGCGGAATCTTGGCTTAGACCTGACCATTTTTTAAAAGTTATTTTAGATGTTTTAGACCTGCTTTGGTCCAGGTGTAATTCTTATCCATCCCTTGTATAGTTTTGGTTTAGTCCTTCATCAAATCAATGAAGTTTTCTCTATGTTAGCGGTGTTTACACACTTTTTAATACCTAAATATTATTTACATATTTAATGCACACAAAACATCAAATCTCTGCATGTTTAATTTTTGAAAAGTTCATTCCATCAGAGAAAATGTTGATATTCAAAAGCAAATTGGACACGACAAGCAACCTTTGAGCCCAAACATTGATACATTTCTGCTAAAACCTGTGTACCTGTGTGAAGTGAGCCCCCCATAGTGTCTGATTGTTTCCAAAATGATGTCCTTTGTTAGTGTTTCGTTGGCGCGCTCAAAAAAAGAGCGTTCAAAAGTATTCTGTTTTCCTGTATTGGCAGCATGAGGCTGTTCTCACTTTACAGAAAGTGTTTCATGGCCAGATGAGGCTTTTCTGTGCGGAGTTTGCATGTTCTCCTTGTTTCTGTGCAGGTTCCATTTATACTCAGAGTGTTGAGTCGGTCAGAGTTCGAAACCCTTCGGGAGGCAGCAGTGGCTTGTGGGATTGTTCTTAGCTCCTTATGGCTGATGAGGAACAGCTCCTTTCCTCCCCCTAACTGCTCTGACACATGTGGATGCTCCTCGTCACGGCGGACTTTTTAGATGCATCCGTACTTTGTGTGAAAGCGCATTAACAAAGCACTAACTTAAGACACCATTTTGGAGTGAATCAGACACTCTGGGGGACCTTCTTCACACAGGTCGTCAAATTAGTGGAGAAACATCATTATTTTCCAGCTTGTTGATGTTTTGAACCCGTCCTTCCACGTGTCAGTGCGGATCACAGCCGGCGACACATCCAGTCATCTCCAGATGCACTCAACATTTACTGCATAAAAAATAAAACTCTACATAAAACGGTGAAAGAGCTACAACACTCTACTGAAATACTGCAATTCCAACACACGGTGGCGCTACATCTCAGCGTGGGCTCCTGAAGTTTGTGATTGAATCCGTAAAAAAGACCCCGTCGTCTTCATCACACTCTGCTGGTTTCTTACACTGTAACATGGTGGAAAGTCCGTCAGCAGGGGGCGCTGTGAGGCCTGAAAAGGTGCAGGATTGACATGAGCGCGGAACAAAACTCCAGAACATTCCAACCGTTTCCATTTTGTGTTTGTCCAAGAATAAAAGTAAAAAAAAAAAAAAACATTCTGAGGTGAATTTGTCAGGACATAAAATGGACTAAATGCAGGCGAGCGTCACGTGACTCTGCGTGGCTCCTCAGGTGGCGCTTACTCTTCCTGTCCCGTCATTTCCCTATGAGTTTCGTGGCGGTCTTGTCCAAATAAATAAATGCCTCAAGATTAAACGGCGGACAGAGTTACCGATGGACAGTCACAGCATCAGGTCAAACACATCGTCAGGAGCAGAGACTTCACTGGAGGAAACTGTTTTTGTCTGGAAGCTAAAGGCTAACGCTAAAGACAAAATGGCGCCAAGATTTTGAACGAGCCGCTCAAAAGATAAATACTTTAAAGTTGTTTTTTTGATATTCGCCTTGTTCTCATGTAGCGGGGTATCTCACAAGACAAAGATATTTTCCGATGATTTGGCCTCATCCTCTCCAAACCGCACATGTCTGTCCCTAAACACGAAAGTGAAGAATAAGGAACACTCCGATCGTGCGTTTAAGCGGAGTTTTAGGAGCTGAACGTCACGGCAACTAAACGGTCCTCGCTGCTGCTGGTGTCGGAGTTATTACGGACAGTCGTGTGATCAGGTCAGTCTGGTCGAGGAAAGTCGCACACGGTTCTATTTATCTGATGGGAGATTACGAAACGCGGCAAAACGCATTTGGTTTGTCACGTTGTTAGTGTTTTTCATTAACCGTTAACCGAGGCCCCATCGGGCGCCCCCTCCGTTACGTTACACTGACAGACGCGAAAGGGGTTTTTCATTGTTAACACCTTTATTAAATGGGTGGAACACATTTAAAACTAAATTAATTTATAGAAATAAAACGCAGTCAAAGTAGGTCACTGACTTGCGTTCACGTAGCCCTACAGTATTTTTATTTATTTTACCTGCAGTCATTTAGCTTATTTTGAAACATTGTGCAAAGAAACAGTCATTCGTACAACAACAACACGTATCTCTCCACCACGTTTTAACAATAACGAGAAAGGCGAGTTTTGTGCCTTTAGCTTACCTAGCTACCTCCTAAGTGAAGCCCGGGTGTCGGCTGAGATGGTACAACAACAAAGTTGAAGTATATCCAAGCACTGCAATGCAATACTTGCATTTTGATCCGTCATTCTCGGTTGTAAAGCTCCCACGCTGTGCGGTTTATGGCCCGCTTCATATTGAAAAGTTAAACTAGCTTTAGCCATGCGCGATGACGGCTTCTTGTGAACAAATGTTTGGGAGCGCTCTGGGGGTCTCTGGTGGTGCAAAAATGTATTAAAAATATTTTCAATGGAACGGCAAATTATATACGCAGTTAACCCGAGCAAAATGCTTTTACTCGGTTACGCAATTTTTAACGGTTAATCGGTTAACCATGGACGCCCCTAGTTGTTAGGCAGGTCTGTAAAGCTTTAACGGTGAACACAGATGTTTCCTGCAGTCAAGTATTTACATCCAACGTAATGGTTTTAACTCGTCCCAGTGACTTCATCAGTATCTAAACCTTATTGGAGGAAAGACCTTGACCTCAGGACATCGCACTCGAAAGTCAAGCGTCACTCTCGTGCATAAAGACGATTTCATTCAGTCGACTAAATCTTAATTCATTTAGTCGACTTAATTATATTGAACGATATTGTGCACATGAAAGCACAAACCTGAAATGAACACTAGGGGGCGCATCTTTCAGTGCACAAACAGGGGACTTCAGGGGAAAACGGTTGTGAAAAACCTCTTTAGACGATATAATGCCCACTGACACTATTCCGCACTCATGTCAACCATGTTTGGCTTGGAGCCGTTTTAAGGCAGTTCGTTTTCCTCAGTCTCGTCATAAACTCTGTGGCGCGAGTCCGTCCATTGCACTTTGTAGTAAAGTCCTGATTGCACGTAACGCCTTGGCTCCGCCGCCGCCCGCACTAGCTCCCGGGCAGGACGGGGTCGGACAGGTGCTTGTGGATCTCCCCGGGGTCAGCGGCGTTCGGGGCGGAGGGGAGCGAGGGGCGGCGCGTCGGGGGGGAGGAGCCATCGCTGAGGCCGCCGCCGCTCGACAGAGAATCCCCGGATCTGCGCGGGACACTCGAGTCTGCGCTCTGGAGGAAAGAAGATTATTGATCATAACGTGCGGCGCTGCGGGAGAATAGGGAAAATACACCGAGAGCATTAACTTAAGCTCCTTCCTGGTTTCGCCCGTCTGTCTCACCTGTTGGGTTGCGGCTGTTTTCCCGGGCTGCAGTGTAGGCACGGAGAGCACAGGGGGCGCTGCGGAGCCGTACAGCCCCGGGGCGAGGGGGCTGGGCGGGGACAGGGACACTGCGCTGTAGGCCGGAGGAACCATCTGTCTCTGGAGCAGCTGCAGGATCACTGTGATGTCTGCGGTCATTCGACTCTCCAACCTGCAACAGGACAAAGAAATAAACCCAAAAGTGTTATAACATCCTGAGATGCCCGGACACCTCCTCCAGATGTTCTGGGGGAATCCGAGGCGACACCAGGCCAAAGAGACATAGTCCCAGGGAGGCGGCCAGGAGGCTCCGGAACTGATGCCCAAGCCACCCAATGTGAAGGAGCAGCGGCTCTATTCCGAGCTCCTCCTGGGAGACCCTCATCCCCAGCCACCCTGCGAAGGAAGCTCATTTCGGCCGCCTGTATTCGTGATCTTGTCCTTTCGGTCATTACCCAGATCTCATGACCATAGGTGAGGGTGGGGTGACCATAGGTGAGGGTGGGAACGTAGATCGATCGGTAAATCGAGAGCTTTGCCTCAGACTCAGCTCCCTCTTCACCACAACAGTCCGATACAGCGACCGCATCACTGCTGACGCCGCACCGATCCGTCTATCGATCTCACGCTCCATCCGTCCCTCACTGAGAACACGACACCTGCAGTGGCGCTTATGGCCATGAGTGACATGAGTTACTTAGTTCTGCTTTAATAAGATAAACGTAACGTAAATGTGAATGTATTTATTATTATTGTTGCTACTAAAATAGAGGAAGCTGTTTGTGGAAAGTGGAAACTCTGGAGAGGCTTAATTTGAACCTCCAGTGCAGGAATAGCACTGAGCTGAGCATTAGGAGCACACGTGGGTTCAGAGACACGTCTGTATATGTGTTTATGATCTTGTGACTGGCTTTAGCGCCCGTGAGTCTGTCTGCGCCCGCCGCCCGTGGTCCGTGTCTTCTCAAACCTGTTGAGCTGAGACTGCAGCAGCTCCAGGCGGGTGTGGAGCTCCGTGGGAGGGCGGTCCAGGTGGTACAGTCCGCCCCGCGCCGTGGACAGCCGTCTGGGGAGGCAATCTGAGAACTGAGAGGGTCTACGCTCCGGCAGGTAACCGCAGCAGCCGGCCGCGCTCATGGTAGGGGCCGCTGCACAGACAGAGAACAGAGAAAACCTTTATACTGAAAAGCTTAAAGAGGAACAAGCCACGACAAACGACATCCTCTTCTGATACGGGCGCAGATGTCCGACAGGTGACTACATCCACGGAGTCGGAGAGGCAGAGGAGTTTGTTTAGTTGGAGAGCAGCATGATCCAAAATCCCTCTGAGCACATGTTTGTAACTTTCGAAATAAAACCATACATTCAAACCAGACTCTATCTTTATTTCGATTTTGTTGCTCATGAATGAATAAAATGCCGCATTTATATATAAAAACTGTGTGGGACTTTGTAATTAATTAATCGCAATTAATTGCATTTCAGCAAAATGTATTTAGGGGTTGTTTTTATCTTTAGAGGTGTATTTTAGATGCTTCTTTGTATTTTCAAACACTTGATAAAGTGATAGTCTGTAAGTTTAAATGTTTTACAAATGTTATAAAATGTGCAAAATTGACCACCTGCTCTTGCATTCTGATGTAAAGTAAGTAATGATATATATTATTTTTAGTAAAGTCCCTCCTTCAAGGATCTCAGCGGCTAATCAGAGTCTAGTCTCCTCCCGCGTCGACCAATGAGACGAGATTTTCCAGTGGACTGTCAGGGCCAATCAGGGGGAGGGGGAGGAGCTTGATCGTTTACTTTTGAAAATTCTGTTCCTGCTCTCCTCATTTTGCAAACTTACAGACAATCCCTTTAACTACATGAATAAAACGAGTTTGACAGTAAAATAGTTCTTGGCTTCATGCCGTGTTCGTCTCTAAGCAACGTCCGCAAGAAAGAAGAAACTGAAAAAGTGTCTGTGTAAAGTAAAGTGTGATTCATTTCGATTATTCATTATTATTCATTTCGAACCGTATGTAATTAATTAATCGTAATTAATCGACAAAAGTCCCGGCACCAACGAAAACCAGTCCCTCCAGGATTCCGCGATGTTGTGATCGCAACTAATAATACAACAATCAACTTTCCCGCAACTATTCCAATAATCCGCGATTTCCTTTGCAACTGTTGTTTTGCTGCCGGATTTTTATTTGGCGATAAAGATCTGACGGATAAACGATGCGCGTGCGTTCAGATCGATGGCGCGTGTGTGAGGGGCTGGTGCTTTCACCGCGTGAGCTTTAAGAACCGGAGCCCAAGCTCAACGTCGATGTGTGAAAATAAACAGACATTCGTCCTTTGGTCCGGTCTCCTCGGATTCTCACTCATGCCCCGGCTCTATCGGATTAGATTTGTGTGGTTCAGCTCCAGACAACTATTTAAAATAACGTCCATTTTAAGTCTTTTCTCATTCCCCAGAATCTCCTTGGTTAAAACTGTTGTGAAATGAAAAGAAAATGTATCTGAAAATATATTTTTTTGAGCAACAACAAAAAAATCGCTTTTCATCGCAACTTTTGGAAAAATGGCCGGTTTACCCCGCGGCAATCACAAAAAAATACCCGCGAAATCCTGGAGGGGCTGGAAAACATAAAATGACAGGAGACTTGCAATAGGCCGGATGCGGCGAGGGACACGTGACTCCGAGGGTGACCTCCGGAGGTCGCGGTCCTGCCTCTCTCATTACTTTCCAATAAGGCTCAGCGAAGTCTTGCACAAATCAACGAATTGTTCAAGAAAACATCAGACAGTGGAAAAAGAGACAACGGTTTCCTACAGCAGATATAGTGTATATATTTAAAAGGGGAAAGTGGTATCGAAATCGGTATCGGGTTTCATTTTCAGTATCGAAATCGAGTTTGGAATGTTAGTATCGTGACAACACTCTGAAGTCTCGTGTGCTTAGAGTCAGTATCTACAGCGAACGCTTCAAATTAACATCTGTAGATAAACAATGTTTCCCTATTTACCTGTGCACTGAGGCCCCTGGATCTCCACGGGACGTCCCATCGAGGGCCCGCTGTGCTGCCGCGGAGCCACCACCGGGGGGCAGTCTCTCCCCGGGGGGCACAGCTCTGTTTTGCTGCGACGCCCCGGCCTGTCGTCGTCGCTGGAGTGAGAGTACAGGCTGCCGCTGCTGCACAGGTCGTCCCACTGAGAGGGCGGGTACGAGGGGGGCACAGCGGGGTGAGCAGGCCGGGCACAGAGGGTGAAGCCCAGGCACGGCTGGTCCGGGTCTTCACGGTCCATTCCGTCTGAGGAGGGACGGGTCAACCACAGGACAGGAACAAGAGAGTTTAGAGCAGAGTCACTAACTGGTGGACCTTGGTCTGGATCCGGACCCGAACCTCGGATCTGATCTTTGGACCTGACCGTGAATCCCCTCAGACGAGCGGCTGCGTGTGCTCTCCCTCACCCTCTCCATCTCCCTCACCCTCTCCATCTCCATCTCCCTCTCCCTCTCCCTCTCCATCTCCCTCTCCATCTCCCTCTCCCCTCTCCATCTCCCTCTCCATCTCCCTCTCCCTCTCCCCTCTCCCTCTCCCCTCTCCATCTCCCTCTCCCCTCTCCATCTCCATCTCCCTCTCCCTCTCCCCTCTCCCCTCTCCATCTCCCCTCTCCCTCTCCATCTCCATCTCCCTCTCCATCTCCCTCTCCATCTCCCTCTCCATCTCCATCTCCCTCTCCATCTCCCTCTCCCTCTCCCTCTCCCTCTCCCCTCTCCCTCTCCCCTCTCCCCTCTCCATCTCCCTCTCCATCTCCCTCTCCATCTCCCTCTCCCTCTCCATCTCCCTCTCCCTCTCCCTCTCCATCTCCCTCTCCATCTCCCTCTCCATCTCCCTCTCCCTCTCCATCTCCCTCTCCCTCTCCATCTCCATCTCCCTCTCCCTCTCCATCTCCCTCTCCCTCTCCATCTCCCTCTCCCTCTCCCTCTCCATCTCCATCTCCCTCTCCCTCTCCATCTCCATCTCCCTCTCCATCTCCATCTCCCTCTCCCTCTCCATCTCCCTCTCCCTCTCCCTCTCCATCTCCATCTCCCTCTCCATCTCCATCTCCCTCTCCATCTCCATCTCCATCTCCCTCTCCCTCTCCCTCTCCATCTCCATCTCCCTCTCCCTCTCCATCTCCCTCTCCCTCTCCCTCTCCATCTCCATCTCCCTCTCCATCTCCCTCTCCCTCTCCATCTCCCTCTCCATCTCCCTCTCCATCTCCATCTCCCTCTCCCTCTCCATCTCCCTCTCCCTCTCCATCTTCCTCTCCATCTCCCTCTCCATCTCCCTCTCCATCTCCATCTCCCTCTCCCTCTCCATCTCCCTCTCCATCTCCCTCTCCCTCTCCATCTCCCTCTCCCTCTCCATCTCCCTCTCCCTCTCCATCTCCATCTCCCTCTCCCTCTCCATCTCCCTCTCCCTCTCCCTCTCCCTCTCCATCTCCATCTCCCTCTCCCTCTCCATCTCCATCTCCCTCTCCATCTCCATCTCCCTCTCCATCTCCATCTCCCTCTCCATCTCCCTCTCCATCTCCCTCTCCCTCTCCATCTCCATCTCCCTCTCCCTCTCCATCTCCCTCTCCATCTCCATCTCCATCTCCATCTCCCTCTCCCTCTCCATCTCCATCTCCCTCTCCCTCTCCCTCTCCATCTCCATCTCCCTCTCCCTCTCCATCTCCATCTCCCTCTCCATCTCCATCTCCATCTCCCTCTCCCTCTCCCTCTCCATCTCCATCTCCCTCTCCCTCTCCATCTCCCTCTCCCTCTCCCTCTCCATCTCCATCTCCCTCTCCATCTCCCTCTCCCTCTCCATCTCCCTCTCCATCTCCCTCTCCATCTCCCTCTCCATCTCCATCTCCATCTCCCTCTCCCTCTCCATCTCCATCTCCCTCTCCCTCTCCATCTTCCTCTCCATCTCCCTCTCCATCTCCATCTCCTGTGTTGAATCGAGCAGAGGAGAAACACTGCACATTGGCGCATTGTGTAGATAATATAAACTATGCTAGGGTTGTCACGGTTACCGGTGTAGCGGTAAACCTCGGTAAATTAGTCCAGTTTCGGAAAAACTATATTATCTCGGTGGATTACGGCGCCCGCGGTGTCGGCAAAGTGAGCCTCACCGGCCGCCGTCTCCTCTGCTGAAGTTGCCGCGCAGGCGCATCTGTAGCTTTACAACCAAAACAAAACGTTCTCGAAGCTGGAATCATGTCCGAGACGACAGAAGCTCAGGACGTCCATCAGCTTCAAACGGGACCAAGTCTGAAGTCTGGGCATATTTTGGGTATTTTAATAAAGCTGAAGGACAGTTGATAGAAGAGTTTTCCTGTTTGCAGGACGTGCAGGGAAAGTGTCTCTAACGGCAACGATACTTCGAACCTCATGACTCGCCTGCGTAACCGTCACCACAACTATAGCCAATGCTAGTAAGCTAACGTTAGCGTTTTAGCTGAAATGCTGATGTGGGGACTTTGAGTTGAGGCAGAAGGTAACGAGTCGCCCCATAGCACAGCCGCAGCGCCACCGCCAGCATATAAGCCGTGTCCGGATACCTCCGTATTGAAATGGCACAAATGCGTTCCAGGGCTGCTGGAGGGCAGATTAAAGTTGACGCCAATGCAGTAGATTCACTCTCGCCGCATTATTATGAATTTAACAATGATTACTGTCTGACGGCATTTTCCCAAATCTGCAGAGCGAAAGCAAACTGGAAGGACAAAAACTGAGAACAATATTCCTGATATAGAGGGTTTATCTCGTTAAAGATATTCTAACACGGTTCTGACGCTGCAAATAGTGCTTTGATGGGAAAAGTTGCTCTTTTGATATGGCTTTGTCTGTGTTTTTTAAATATAACAAACACGGTTTCAAAACTATTTCGGTTTGTGTAGGACTATCGATGCTTTCTGAACGTATTAAAACACATTAAAAAAAAATACCGCGATAATACCGAAAACCGTGATAATTTTCCCAGACAAAATTTATTTTAGAGTAAAAAACAATAATACCGTATTTCCGGACTATAAGTCGCACTTTGTTTCATAGTTTGGTGCGACTTATCAAAATATATAATTTCACATGTTTGTTATTTTCCCACTGACAGCCGCTAGAGGGCGCTCTAGGCTTGTGTACCAGTATCTGCTACTCCTGTATTTAAAAAATGGTCATCGATATTGGATTTAATAAAGGCTTAAACATCGTCATATAACTGAATTAACCCGTATGTTCCGGACCTTTGCTTAACTTTTTTTTTTTTTTCAATTTGGACCTTAGTGATATTTAATTCAGGGCCCCTGGTTTAGAGTCTGTGTTTGAAACCATCCCCCCCCCCCCCCCCCCCCCCCCCTCGGAGCCCTGGGTAATCTCTTTTTGAGCATACATCACCCAGACTGACCTGGTCGGTTGCGGCGGCGCAGAGAGTCCCTCCTCTTTCTGGGCCTCTCTTCGTGGCGGGGCGGGCCGCACTCGGAGGCGGCGGGAGTCGACAGGTCCACCCCGTCTGCCTGCGACACGCAAACTCCAGTCAGATGTGGGCAATATATCAGCATTTGTCTTTTTTTATGAAAACAGAACAAAATTGTGGGAACAAGGGAGGACAATGGGGGGGGGAGAAGGAGTAAAAATGTGAGACAAAAATTGAGGAAAATACAGAGGAAAAAGGGAAAAAATAAGGAAGAAAAAAGGGAGAAAAATCAAGGAAGGATGGGGAAAAAAGGCAAAAATTAAGGTAAAATAAAAAATAAAAAAATTAGGAACCAATAGGCAAAACATTTAGGGGGAAATGCGAAAAATTTGGGCAAAATTTGTGACGTCTGTTTAGGGTACTTTTCTTTTATGAAACAAAGCGATGTAAATTTAGATGTTTGCAGCACATTTTTTGCATATTTCTGAGAAAATCCCGTAAACGACATCATATCAACATTAAAAATTGTGGGAACAAGGGAGGAAAATGGGTGAAAAAGTAGAAATGTGAGACAAAAATTGAGGAAAATATGGGGAAAAAATAAGCATGAAAAAAGGGGGGAAAATCTAGGAAGGATGGGGGAAACACTGAAAAAAAAAAGGGAAAAAATTGGTAAAAAATTAGGAACAAAATAGGCAAAAAATTTGGGAAAAGGGAGATTAATGGAGGGGGGGAAAATAGAGAAGAAAAATCGGTAAAAAATCTGAAAATGGAGGAAAAAATAGGGGGGGGGGGGGAATGGGGGAAAAGGGAGAGAAATTGACGGGGAAAAGCGGAAAAATTTTTTAGGAAATTGGAGCAAAATTAGTGAAGAAAAAAATTGAGATAAAAATGTGGACAGTTTTTTTCTGCCCTTGTGACGTCTGTTTAGGGTACTTATCTTTTATGAAACAAAGCGATGTAAATTTAGATGTTTGCAGCACATTTTTTGCATATTTCTGATGTTTTGCAAAAATACCGCTTCATTATCTGGGAGTGCTGCGGATCCGTCTGGTTCAGCGCCCCAGTTTTTCCCGGTAAAGCGCTCAGTCCGGTGTGTCGGACTCACGTCTCTCAGGTTGAACGTGACCTCCAGGTTGATCCAGAAGCTCTCGGCGAAGTCCGGGTACATGTCCAGCACCTCCAGCAGGTCTTCTCTGTGGATCTTGTGGAGGTCGCAGTAGGTCAGCGCTCGCACGTCGGCGCTGGATTTACCCGGGCGCCCGAACACGCTGATGGCCTCGCCGAAGATGTCGTTCTTACCTGCCACCGCCGCACGCAGGGTAAAGAGTCAATTATCACAAAATACACACAACAAGCATTTAAACCGAATGAAAACAGCCGTTATTATCCTTTTTCTTGTTTTCTTGTTATCAGTGTTGCACAAGGTGTTTGTGTTTTTTTATTTTACTATCTGATCTACACATTTACAGCCACTTGTCAGAGTAAAAAGAAGCATGTGACCACATATCAGCAAACATGGGGGGACCTGCGTCACTGCCATCTATCGATCACTGTCATATTCATGTATCAGAACTAGCACTTTTTTTGGTTTTGTGATAAATATCGTGATCAGATGTATAAAACTACAATGATCATACACAGTATTGACATTAGGCAATTACTGTCATTTCCGGCCTATACCCCGGCACTTTTTTCCCAGGCTTTGACCCCTGCGGCCGATATGACGGTGCGGCTGAGGAACGGTAGATGAGTCACTTTTAAAATGACGAAGGCCTGAATGTGGAAGGGCTTTGCTCGCCTGGGGAGCGGTCTGAGCTCGAGATGTGGCTGGGTTACACGTCACAGCCCTACACTTCCACACTGAGGTCGGCAACACTGGCCATTTCTGCCTTTTTTACATGTTTATCTCTTCTCTGCCGCCCCTGCCCCCCTCCCTCACTGCCCCCCTCCCTCTGCAACTGCACCTTTCTCCGGGATGAGGTTCTTCCTCCTCATCGGCGCCATGCGCCACTCTGAGCGGATGCGGCGCTATGAAAACCAGCAGCTTGTATTCGAGTGCGGCCTGTCTGTGCACAAGGCTGCACATTTAGCTGCCGCGGCTTATAGTCAGGTGCGCTTAATTGGCTGAAATATAAGGTAGTTATGATATAAAATTAACTATAATAAATGAAAAATACAACTTATTCCACCGAGCCCATTGATACCAGCCGTCCCTGCTTGTTATACTGAAACCAAACTGCTCAAATAGTTTCTGTGCATGGAATGTTTTTGGCTAACTTCCTGTTAGCCAGCGCTCGGGTAACATCTACTTCCTGTCCACATTTTAATGTAAATTAAAAACAAAATAATATTTTATATACGAAAGATAACTTAAAGAGTGCATTATAAAACTCTTTAGGTCTTTGAGTGGCATCTGAGGCCTACAGATTTCTTCTTCTTCTGAAACACAAGAGCCCCCACACCTGCAGCACAGTGGAGGCGTCACACGAGGCGCTACAGGGAACAAGATAGGGGCAAACGAGGAGGTATCCGGGCAAGACCTGCAGCTAAGGGAAGGCAAGGCAGCTTTATTTATACTGCGCATTTCGTACACAAGGCAACTCAATGCGCCACAAAAAAGCCACACAAATCTTCTATCCCTACTATTGTTCTGACTAATAGAATAACACGGGTTATATTCGTCTGCTACGCTCTAGATGGTGAAAGCCTGTTGTGTTTTTATTTTCAACTATAAGGCGGAGTTTCACAGGTGACCCTCAGGTGAAGAATGTGATCAGAGCCAGGGGAGAAGGAGGACAAAGATGAAGATAAGAAGGAGCGGAGGGAGCTGCGCAGGAGGAGGTGGTGGAGCTGACCAGTGCGGGACACCACGCTCTGAACCAGGGCCAAACCCAGGAGGCGCTGCACAGGACTAACCCAACACCTGATCGTATAATGACAAATAAAAGCACTTCCTTAAAGGTGCATTATTCAACTTTTTCTCTTAGCTGCTGCCGTCTCCCACACGCGACCAATGATTTGGATTACAGCGTCATCTCGGTCACAGCCTTTCGTGCTACACGTGGATACCAAACAGTATTTACATGTGGGAAAGGGTGAAGTTCACACGGAGACTGACCCAGGATGGCGACCACAGTGTCCTCCCTCAGGATCTCGATGGAGCCGCGGGAGATGAAGTAGAGCGCGGTGAGGATGTCCCCGCAGTGCACCAGCGTGTCTCCAGGGGGCGCGTGCGTGGTCCTGAAGCGCATGGCCAGGGCGCGCAGACAGCCTTTGTTGGCCCCTCTGAAGGCCTTACAGTTCTGCAGGAGGGTTCTGTTCAGGTGGAGGCAGATGTCGGCCTGGAGACACTCGGGGAACCCTTTCAGCACCTGCACAATCACAAAACAGAATTGTGTTATAATCTGCAGAAGTTCTCCCCCGACGACTCCGCCATTGTGGGCTGTGTGTCTGAGGGGAACGCACTGGAGCACCATGGACTTTGTGGACTGGTGTGAGCGCACCCGGGACCTTCTAGCTGTAAAGTGTGGAGTCTGTAGGAGCGACTGAAGTGGAGATGTCGTAAAAGAGTGGAATGAAAACCTTATTTTTAGAAAACAGGCCTAAAGTATTTGAATGTTTGCGTGTACAGTATATATTCCTTCAGACTTCGGCGTCTTCCACAAAGGAAATGACCATATTTGGATTACAGAGTGTTGTCGGGGAGATTCCGACGCCAAACATGTCAGTATTAGTGAATGGATACACACTGTCCCACCTGCTGATGTCATGAGGTGGAGCCTGTGATTCTCCCGGTAGTGCAAACGGCGGTTGTTTTTGAAAGGCCGATGAGAGCGTGAGGCCGGACCTTCGTGTGAGAGCGAGTGAAGCGCGGCGAGAGCTGTCGGGGTCGATGGGCCGGGGCCGGAGTTCGGCTCGTACTGATTTTTGTGATTGACTTTGGGACGATGTGCGGAGTCCGTGACGCACGGCCCGCTCTCCCAGGGCTACAGCTCGAGCGCGGACTACATTTAGACTCCTGTGCTCCATCTGACCCCGTCCTGTGCTCCATCTGACCCATCTGACCCCCCTCCTTTGCTCGATCTGACCCCCCTCCTGTGCTCCATCTGACCCCCTCCTGTGCTCCATCTGACCCCCTCCAGTGCTCCATCTGACCCCCCTCCTGTGCTCCATCTGACCCCCTCCTGTGCTCCATCTGACCCCCTCCTGTGCTCCATCTGACCCCCTCCTGTGCTCCATCTGACCCCCCTCCTCTGCTCCATCTGAAACGGAGGAGGCGGAGGAGAGCAGAGAGAAGCTAACGGAGAAAAGCAGGAAAGTTCGTCACCAAACTCGGTAAGTTAAACTCTGTTCGCGGTTGCTGGAATATAAAGTTGTGCTGTGGCCATGACATGAGTTTTTTGTGCCGCTGTTTTGACAGAGAAATGAAAAAGGAGGCACGGCTGTGTTTTTCTGTCTTTATTTCACTCTGTCATCTGAGAATTAGAGCAAAATCAGGGATAAAAGTCGTGTAGTGTGTGCGGACCATTACCCTGATGAAGACTCAATAGAGTCGGAGGAGCTCAGGACCGCGGGGAACGTTCATGTTTTTAAGAGCAGGCTCAAGACCCACCTTTTTAGTTTAGCTTTTAACTGATATCTATTCTTGCTAGGCCTATTTATTTAAGTGTTATTAATATATATGTGTGTATGTGTATATATATATATATATATATATATATATATATATATTATTTTATTTTATTTATTTTATATTCTATTTTATTTTATAAATGTATTCTCTGTCTTATTTTAGTGGTCTTAATATTCTTACTTTTACTTTTTATTTATTTTAACAATTTTTAGGCTCTCCCAGTTTCCTCTGGAGGAGCCCTCTGCCTCGGGAGCGGTCATTGGCTGTGGCTGCTGGGGTGCTGTCCTGTGGGTGTCTGGATGGAGGTGTTTCTCCCGCGCCTCCTCCGGGCGCCCTGTGTCGGTGCCCTGTGGCTACGGCCGAGGTGCTGCTTCCGATGCAGACGGCTCCTTGGATGGCGTTTCCTTACCTGGTTTATCTGTACCCAGCCTGATCTCAGCCTTATGTCCATTGCGTCCATTGTTTTACCTTGAGTGTGTGTGGCGTGTCTCTAGGAAGGTGGAGGAGAATGTTTTAAATCTGTAAAGCACGTTGTGTTACATGAAATGTATGAAAAGCGCTATATAAATAAAGATTGATTGATTGACTGAGTAAAAACACGTCGGTCACGCTGTGAATAAAAGAACTCTTTGTTCAGATTGCCTCAGCCCCTTCTCATTCACTTCAAAGTATGCTTGGCCCCACCATCCCGAAGAGAACCTGATTGTATGTTTTTAGCACTCTGCCGCTCTTCTTCAGTGTTATAACATATTTAAAGCTGAAAAAGTGGATTATGCATGACGTGTCCACTTTCCTCTTGGGAGTTTTTTCTCACGGTGATTGGCGAGGCCTCCCCTATCTCTCCTCTGCACCCTCACATATTCCCTGTCCCTCCGCTGCACCCGTCCAGACCCCCCCCCCGCTCTGGACCCACTGACCGCGTTCATGTCGATGCCGTTGGTGTAGGACCAGGCGTGTTGGAAGTACTCCTCCAGCCGCTGCCTCAGGGCTCCGGGGATCTGGTGGAAGCGGATGAACTCCTTGACGCGCAGCATCTGGGTGTGGTAGCGCGCCGTGCCGGAGTACAGTCGCTGGATGATCGCCGAGACGTTCCCGAAGATGCTGGCGTACATCAGCGCTGAGGACAGACCAGACGAGGGTCAGGAACGTTGGCTTTAGAGTCTACCAATACGAGAGATGTACAAGGCCAAAAACATAATGTACACAAACGGTCAATCGGATCATTATTTGTGAGGGATTATGTCTCTAATCTTGCCATATTCTTCTTTTGGTGGAAAGTCCTTTTAAGTAATAAAATATCTAATATTATGTTAATGATATGATACCGTTTTGGACACCTGTGTGAGAAAATAATTCCACCTTAGTTGGACTGGGCGATACTGACAAAAAGGAATAACTCAATATTTGTGGAGACTTTCTCCATAACGATCTTTTAAACCCCCCTTTTTTTTTACAATGTTTTCCCCATTTTCCTCGAATTCTCCCCAATTTATTTTCAAAATGTTTGCTCATGTGTCTCCTAATTGTTCCCCCCTTTTCCTCCACTTTATCCTCCCCTATATTTTCTCAATATCAATATTACCTTGTTGAAATGATATATTGCTCAGCTCTACGCCTCATTCATGCAGACAGAGAAGATGTTGAACTTTTTGCCAGTTTTTGTTTCATTTGGAAAGGCCCAAGAATTAACCATAAACCAAGTCCAAAAAGTCCAGCATTTTCACGGTTACCACAGTTGCCCACCACTTTAATTTTAAACTCTAGGTTGTTTAGAATGTTGTGATGCCATGTGAATGCAACCTATTGATTTGCTTTAGAAAAATTAACTATTTCAACTGGACTTTTAGTTTTGATGTTGTATCACTTAAGACGTATGATGTGTCTGTGTTGCCAGATTGCTTCAAAGGGAGGTATACCATCTTATCTGGCAACACAGACTGACACAGGTGTGGCCTAATGGGTCATGACCTACAGCTGTGTATACAAGACCAGTGCTCATGCTCCATCCGAAACCAGTAAGTCGGTAAGAGGTCTAACGCCAAACCGGGTCAGCGTCCGCCATGATAAGAAGCGTCCGAATTGGGTCGTCGGTGAGGAAGGAGTTAGGGACCTGTATGCTAACTATCATAGCCACTTTAGCATAGGAACCTCTGATGCCAACTCACTGGCGATTAGGAGCTATGTGCTATCCCATAAGCCACTGCACCAATCTCCCCACCCCCCTCGCCGCCACCCTCGAGTGATTCATGCGCAACCACTGTTGATTGACACATTTAATAATAAAAAAAATAAGATTCTGCACAAGCCAAACTTTATAAAAGTGACAAAATACATGTTGTCGTCACCACAGCAGAGTCACATGGTTTTAAAGTAAATGGCCTAAATGAAGGCAGTTTGTGCTTTTGTGCTTTTGCTTTCATTTAGTAGAAACTTAAGCCACATGGCTAATTTGCATAATGTAGCTTTATGAAACCGCTGTTGAGATAAAATACAGGGAAATGTGAAGGATCATTTGGATGTTTCTTTTTTTTTCGCCTTAAATGTCTTTATTTGGACACTATGTTGTTGTTGGACAGTAGGTGGCGGTATAGGTGTTTGGCCTGCACTGAACTCTAAAGAAGAAGAACAGCTGTTGGTGATGTCACTTCCCCTTCCCCTGGGTAAGGACGGTCGAATTGGGCAAATGCTGCTGAAGCTCTGGTTCACTAACTGCATAGAGATCTAACAGTTGACCCCATGAAAGGTTAAGGATTAGTTCTAGTGTTAGTATTAGAGGCTACAGTTTAATAGTTTCGGACGCAGCCTCAGTCTCAAAGACCAAACTGATGATGACAGGAACGTCTTACTTGATACAACAGCAAATCAAAAACTAAAAGTCCAGTCCAAAAAACGACAACACTGAACATCAAGACCTTTGTTCACTAACGGTCCTTGGCAGAGTGTGACTCACAGCCGATGAGCATGACGCAGATGGAAAACACCTTCTCGGGGTTGGTGTTCGGGGACACGTTTCCGAAGCCCACACTGGTCAGACTGCTGAAGGTGAAGTACAGCGCCGTCACGTACTTGTCTTTGATGGAGGGGCCCGAGCTCATGTCGCTGTCGTTGTACTGTTTCCCGATCTGCTCCGCCAGGTTGTCCAGCCAGCCGATCCTCATGGTGCCCACGCGCGCCGACGAGGTGCGCTCCACGTTTCCGATGGCGTACCTGCGAGCCGAGGGGAAGAGTGAGTCTGGTCCTTCACAAGCTAACCCAATGGGAACCGTGTGGTGGCGCTGTACACACCAGATGCAGGCGAGCCAGTGCGCGATCAGAGCGAAGGTGCACATGAGCAGGAACAGCACCGCGGCGCCGTACTCCGAGTACCGGTCCAGTTTACGGGCCACGCGCACCAGACGCAGCAGCCGCGCCGTCTTCAGCAGCCCGATTAGCGTGGTCGTCTGAGGCTGAAAAGAGCTCCATCAGTGTGGTCTGAGCCTTAACCTCCTCAGCCCCAGAGCCGTGGGAAGACATTTTAGTTAGGGGGTGCTGAGGGACAAAATTTACCCCCAAAACACTTTTTCTGTGCATATTTCCGATGTATTAATATTGCCTGCAGTTCGCTAATTATCCACCAGGGGGTGCTGCAGCGCCCTCAACACCCTGGGTTCCCACGGCCTTGCTTAGCCCTAACGGCACCCGATCGGGGGCCAGTAATGCTCCGGGCAGTTGGACGCCACTGGGCACAAGGGGGCGCCCTTCCAACCTTCTCAGTGAAAATGTGAATTGAATTTCTTCAGAGTTAGACTTTAGGTCAGACACCATGAGTGACAGTAACATGACGCTAAATAGTGAGATCTTTATTGTCTGTAAAAAAGCTGATGTCTCGTTGCTCTTCAGTCAGACTGAGAAGTGAAGAAGGAAGTCATGGAGATTCTGCTGTAGACAGAACTTCAGCGTTCTGCTGGATATAAGAGTCATATTGTATTCTGAAACTCAAAAAAAAAGGTAAAAATAAAAAATATATCAAAACATATTTTTCCAATCAAAAAACGGAGAAATACAAATGTGAACGTCCTGAAATTATATCATTGAAAATATTAGTTAATTATTAATTACTGTCTTTTTGCACACAAAAAAACGTGGCAATTATATCTGATGGAGTGTCATGTGTGTCCCAGTTCTTCTGAGTCATGGTGGACCATGACAGATGTGGACAGGACTGTGATTGATCTCCTTTTACTTTGGTGAAAATAGTTACTATAGTAACTGTGTTGAACCTCATGAACTTCTTCTGTAACATCTGTCCACATCAGTCCTGCTGCACCATCGCTCAGAGGAACTGGGACAAACATTACTCTACATCAGATACAAATGACAAGGGTTTATTTTATAGAACGAGAGTAATAATTAACTGCCATTTTAATCACATCAATTCAGGATTTTCACAACTATTACTAAGGAATACTTGAATTTCAAAGTTTTATATTTAAAGCAGAATATCCATGACTTCCTTCTTCACGTCTCAGTCTGTAAGTGCAGAGCAATGAGGCTTCAGCCTTTTTACTGAAAATAAAGGGTCACTATTTAGCGTCATGTTACTGTCACTCACGGTGTCTGACCTACAGTGTAACTCTGCAGCCGATCAAATCACAATGTCTCAGAGTGGGTTGGGCTCAAATGTGACCAAACGCCAAGATCCAAGCTCTGAGACTAAAATAATAAAACCCTGGGCTTAAGAGGTTAAAAACAAAACCCCGTGTAAAGCTTGAGGACACGCTCACCTCCTCGGAGCCCGACTGGAAGATGAGCAGGTCGAAGGGGATGGCGGCCACGATGTCGATGAGGAACCAGCCTTTGAAGTAATGCTGCGCGATGCGTCCCGGCTCGCTCACCACCTCGTCGTTCTCGTTCACGTACGTCGTCCGGAAGTTTATCACGATGTCCACGATGAACATGACGTCCACCACCAGGTCCACCACGTTCAGCGGGTTACAGGTGTAACCGCAGACCTGCGCGAAACAACGACAACAACAACAGGAAACAAAGTCAAAGCCAGCGTCAGGAAGGTTTCATGTAATCTAAGGGGAAATATACAATGTAGAGATATTGAAACGTTTGCTGTAGATTCCTGACATGAACTGGTATTATTAGTTTATATGAAGTACATGTGAAAATTAGGCACATTCTTTACAATGGCCAACATAGTTTTAAATGTATGGTTTTATTTTGTGACACATCAAAGATTTGCTCAGAGGGATTATGTATTTTGTTTAGCTTTTGAATAAACTAGTTATTAGTGGGAATTATTCGTTTTTTTGCAATTCAAAGTTTAATAAATCAGACAGGAATGACATAATTGTTTTGAATTTAAAAGTCTTTGTGAAAAATCCTTCAAAATCTTGTTAAGTAAAGGAGTAACTAAAGTGCAGATGTTGTTAAAAAGGTTTAGTCCCTTTGTCGGCACATGCGCCCTGTGTATATTCCTCCCGTCTTTAGCCGCTGTTGTCTCCCACAAAGGAAATGACCATATTTGGATTACAGCGTCATCTCGGTCACAGCCTTTCCTGCTACACGTGGATACCGAACCTGTCAGTATTTGTGAATGAATAAGCGTGGGAAAGAGCAGGGAGCAGATTTCCTGTAAAACTATGACTCACGAGTCATAAAATAAACAGCATAAAGGAAGAGTTTGGTCTTTTTTTTTTTTTTACTCTGGAATTAAAACTGACTAACAGTGTCGGGGGAAACGTGGTAGTGGGTTAAAGTACTCATATTACATTTTCAGAGTAACGAGTTGGTTTTGCATTTGCAGGTTAATCTAGTACCAGCTTCTCTCCCTGGTCTCATTCCTTCTGTTCTCCAAAACGCTACATCAGGTCAGCGACATGGCAGAGCTTTCACCGAGCGCGTTCACATTACTTTGAACTTACTGGTGAAAAGGACAATACGGACGAAGCTGGAGGCGGAGCTAGAGGAAAACCACGATGAAGCTCGCCCTCACAAACACGCTCAGCTTTCTGCAGTAAATGTCATCAACAAACTCGTAGCTTTATGTGTGTGTGTTTATTATTATCAATTCAATGCCCTTTTTAAAGCGTAAGAGTTCCTTAACAGACGTTCTTTTTGTTGAAAACCTGGCGCAGTTTCTGACAAAGCCAAACAGAAAGCAAACACAGCTAAGTTTCTATAAGTTGTCAGCACAAAATGAAGCTCAGAAGCGAATACATATTGTGCTATTATTGAAAACAATTACTTTTTTCTGTGGCTCTGTGGTGGATGCCTCTACCACCACAATTTTGTGTTAGTATTATTTGACTTAAGTTACAATGACACTGCACATTATGTTATCATTTCTTTATTTGGACACTTTAGTTAGTTTGGTTTGAATGGTTACTTACACTTGTCTTGGTTTGAGGTGCTGCAAAGACTGGCTGGAGGGGTTGGAGGCCATCTTAAAACCTTGGAGTGGACCAAGTCACAGTGAACTGAGGGGAACACTAAAAGTTTATTTTGTTCTCTTTTTGTTGAACTTTTTATGCATTTGATCATTTTGAGCCAAGTTGTAGTTTTGTTATGATAATTTTGCTTGTTATAATGATTTTGCTTGTTACGATGATTTTGCTTGTTATGATGATTTTGCTTGTTATAATGATTTTGCTTGTTATGATGATTTTGCTTGTTATGATGATTTTGCTTGTTATGATGATTTTGCTTGTTATGATGATTTTTGCATGTTATGATGATTTTTGCTTGTTATGATGATTTTTGCTTGTTATGATGATTTTGCTTGTTATGATGATTTTGCTTGTTATGATGATTTTTGCATGTTATGATGATTTTTGCTTGTTACGATGATTTTGCTTGTTATGATGATTTTGCTTGTTATGATGATTTTGCTTGTTATGATGATTTTTGCATGTTATGATGATTTTTGCTTGTTATGATGATTTTTGCTTGTTATGATGATTTTGCTTGTTATGATGATTTTGCTTGTTATGATGATTTTTGCATGTTATGATGATTTTTGCTTGTTATAATGATTTTTTGCCAAGTTTAGTATTTTGGTTTTGTGTTATACCTCCCTCTGATTACGTTATGGTTTACTCCACCCCTATTTAAGCAGCCTTGTTTCTTTGTTGCAGTTCAGTTTGGTTTGAGTTCAGTTACTGCTCTTTAAGTTGGGCCCAGATTTTTGTTAGTTATAGTTTGCCTTATTTTTGTGAGCATTTGTTAATTAATTTGGACATTAAATTATGTAACTTTCTCCATTTTTAACACCTTTGTCCCTGCCTTTTTATTTGGTCCATTACAGGCTCAGTTTGTGAAATAGAGCATTCAGCATCGTAAAACACGACTGACAAATGAAGGCAATATGTTTATTATTGGTAACGTGCTAATAATAAAGTAGCGCAGTAACGTAACAAGCTAGAAACGGGCTAACTACTTTACTTTTAAAAGTAACGACCCCCGACACTGATAACTAAGTAGCTAAAAATCTCATCGCTGATCACTGCGGACATTAACTAACTTAAAACTGCCCACGAGTTTCCGGCACATTTTGTGATACTCCGCGGCGTCTACAGTATTAAAAGCATAAATGTGAGTAGCCTCCGCGACAGACCCTGCGCCGCTGCTCCTCCACCTCGTTGAGCAGGAAGGCGGCGGAGTACGGCGTGAAGATGGCGGTGTAGATGACCAGCAGCAGGATGAGCCAGTCCCACATGGCTTTGAAGGGGCTGTAGTGCAGGACGGTCCAGCGGTGGATACGAGGCGCCTGCAGTTTGTACTCGGGCAGGACGTCCGCGCCCAGGGACAGCACCTGGAGAGAGGGGGGGTTTACAAACCAGAGCATCTCCAGAGAAGGGCAATATATCGGCAACAAGATCATAACGAAGTTAGATTTGCAAATATCGAGTTTATCTCCAATGACAAGAAATGTTGAGGGAAAATGTAGTAGGCTATTCCTACATCAGCAACTAAACCAAGTCCAAAACTGGGACTAAACAAAGAAATCAGGTCCACATTAGGACTAACTCTGAGCTGCTGAGCTAGCTTATGTGGCTAATAGTAGCTAAAGCAGGAGGAGCTAACGGCAGAAAACACAAAAGTACATTCTTTTGAACGCTTCCGCGACAACAACAAAAAAAGTCATGGTTGGTCTCAGCAGCTTCAGTTTCCTCGCGTAGCGTCGCAGAGACAGCAGCTAATGCTAAAGCTAATGCTAATACTGCTCTCAGACACAGAGCAGGAGCATCAGGAGGAGGAGCTGTTTTTGGAGGGAGCCAATCAGCATTCAGATGGTGCTTTCCAAAGGGAGACGACACTGAAACACCCGATTAACAACGGACAAGTGAAGTGACGATCATGACCGAGCGGCTCTTTTGAACGGTTCTTTAAGGCAAGGCAACTTTATTTATACCGCGCATTTCGTACACAAGGCAACTCTATGCGCCTCACAAAAGAAGATATCAGGTTAAGTTAAGGCACATATATAGAAACGCCAAGACATGGGAAATACACAGTACACCAGGACAGGTGCTGGAATGTTTTCTTGGGTAGGGGAGGGGCGCCCGCCTGTCGACAGGGGGGCGGGGGAGTTGATACAAAGTTTGTGAACGCAGAGGGATTGGAGCGTGGTTAGGGAGGGGATGTGTGTGCAGCCATTTGTCTAGTCCTTGAAATGAATGTTTGTAAACATAGTCGCAAAAGCCTCAGTCCGTATCTGGTTCAGCTCCGTGACTTGACCTTGAGTGGGGGAAAGGTGGAAAGAGCCGGATCTTTTTTACCCAGAACTCATGAACTCCCTTTAACGAACACAAGAATCCGCCCAACAACTGAGCAGGCGTGTGAAAGCTAACTGCACTAAAAACTAAAAACTGAACAAAGTTTACAGCGGTGTCCCTGTCTGTCACAGGCCAGAGAACGGACTGTGTCACTGCAGAAGGGGAAAACCCAGTGTGCGACCCCCCTGATTAACCCATCAGACCCCCGTGGCCTGATCTCGAGGGCGAAGGCGAACGTGGTAGACGAGAGCGAGACACCAGCGCACTCTGCACTCAGGCCGGCGGTGTATGTGAGCGGGGCCAGCGGCACCTGAAGGGCTCGTCCCGGGCAGGGATTAGTCCTACTACACCATCACAATTGAAGTGGAGTAATTTGCTGACGGTCCCTTAATCTGACCGGCCATTAGTCTACGAGCGTTAGCCACTTCCCCGTGTGTGTGTCGGCCTCACAGGCGCTGCAGCTCCCGCTCTGGAAATCTGCCGAATATCCAACTAACGTAGGCCGGACATTATCATCAATCAGCTACTGCAGAGGTTCGTTTTTCTGCGTGAAACCAGTGAACTTTTCCAGGATATCCACGAGGTCTGAACAATGCGACTGATGATGCCCCGACTGTCACGTGTCCCATTTTGGCCGGAAAACTACCGTATTTCGCCCGTCTCCTCAGTGACTGTAGCCACGACATAGCGGTCATTTCAACAACGTCAGGAACCACTGAGTGGATTGGACCAACTCTACAGTCCCCCCCCCCCCCCGCTTATTACCGCAACTGATCGGCTTTCCAAGTTGTGTTGCCGCTGTGCCATGCAGGCTATGTGTCTGTTTGCTTTTTGACGAGGCCATTGTTGTGCTGTAACTTACTGTAAGCTAACGTGGTGTGTTCAGTTGAATTGATTTGTTTGCGTTCTGGTTTTTGATCATTGTCCACGGCACTAATGATCGTGTGTGCGTGTGTTGAGAGACGTAGGGATGATAATTGTCATTGTTCATGTGTCACTTGTTTTTGGGCCTTGGGCTGTAGACTCAGGCTCTGTGGGAAGCGGATTCATGCTTGTTGTCGCACGGACGGGTCGGGATGGCGTGGGCTGGAGGGAGGAGGGCGCGGGGCAGCAATTCGGAGACGGGGACCCCGAATATGGACGGGTATTTCGCACACTGTAAAAACCATGTGTTTTCTTTGACCAATGCTGTGATGGAATCTTTTCGTTGACAACATTTCCACTGAACAGCGACGAAACCAAGAGCAAAATTAGGACAATAATTGAGCGCCCAGTCCTGGCACGTGAAGCGGCCGATATTGACGTTGTTTCGTAACGTTGACCGCGACACGGTGGAGCTCATTTACTGTGACATAACACAAACCGGCTGCTGCAACAGATTCTAAAGCAACTATTTTCACGATCATTTATGGGACAAATCCAGATCATCGATTTTTCACAAATATCCTGCAAAAAACCAACTAACAATTTCAGCCCAAACTGCAGCTGGATGTGTTTTAGACCATTATGTTTGTACTTTCCATGAACTTATGAAGGCACTTTTAATGCCAGTATGAGCCAGTTTAAAGCTTGTTAAGGTCATGCAGTGTAAAACAGAAACAACGGTGACACGCAGCAGGTCTAAATATACGCGAATAATGACTCAAATAAGGATAAAGAGTAAAGTTTCAGAGCTACTCACGGGTCGGAGGCTGGTTTTACGGCTCATGTTGACGGGGATGAACAGACACAGAGGAGAGAGAGGAGAGAGGGGGAAGTGCGTCCTCTGTGGCCCTGCCCCGAGCCAGGACTCAACTCTACTCTGTGTCCGTCGCCCGTTTGCCTTTGAGCCAGTGGTTCTCAACGGCAGGGGCGGGACCCAAACTACGCCACTTCCTGTCAGTGGCTTAATCATTCAAATGAAAATAACATGCCCAACATTTCCTCATCAAATTACTGCTTCCATGAAATAAAATGACAATTGTTGCTTACAACTGAGGTTATCCGTCTCAATAAGTTATATTTCCAAAAGCATTAAAACCTGTCATATGCACTTTAAAGCAGTACTAAGTAACTCATGCCCCTAGAGGCCATTAGCGCCACTGCAGGTGTCGTAGCATGTTGCGTTTTTTTACTCATTAATCGTCCGTGAGAGTAAATCCTACGCTGACAGAAAAGCCAAAGGGACAGAGGGATATTGTTCATCCAATTACACAATGGAGATCATTTTTTTCACTCAAACATGGCTGTAAATACGGTTTAAGTGGCGCTAGCTCGCAGTTAGCTTTGCCTGTTAGCCTGTTAGCTTCTTCTTCGTGATTCCATTAGTGTGTATTGCGCCTCCAGACACCAGGGGGAGATGAAAGACCCTCCAATCATCCCATTAACACTTTATTAAGGTAAACAAGTTACTTAGTTCTGCTTTAAGGCAAGAGGCTGCAGATGAAAATGCAAATCAAATTTTACTGTAGACATCAATTTGAAACTTTTACTGATATAAATATGACAAATGTGTTGCAAGTTTTCTGTCAGTATATGTTTTTAGATAAAAAAATAAATAATGCACTTTATTTGTTAAACTTAATTGTTATTGTTGCAACCACATTATAATTTAAGTATATGAATAGGGGAAGGGACAATAAGCTTGTCTTCTTCCCACTCCTTTTCGAGCTAGAATGTTATTTATTTATTTATTTTTCTCTCGCTTTTGTGCCAGTGTTGTGTAGCTCAGAATAAAATAAAATCAAAAACTGTATGCATGAAAATTACCAAAATTGCAAACAAAATCTATCCACATATGGCAACTCAATGCGCCTATGAGTCATAAAGATTCTCGCCTTAAAAGTCTTAAAAGTTACGGGTGATCCGGCCCAAGGACACAACAACAGCCTAAAAGAATAAGCACAGATTAACAGGAGGCTTCCACGCCGAGTTCATGGACAGAGGGACATGTTGACGCTCTCTGACCTTCAGGTCCATTAGCTCCAAAAGGCCAAGGTCAGACAGACACACGAGCGAAAAGCACCAAGCACCACCAATGCACCATGAACACACCATGAACACACCATGAACACACCACCAATGCACCATGAACACACCATGAACACACCACGACCGCTGCTCTGAAAAACTGCAGAGTCAGCAACGTTTAGACACAATAAGACTCAGATCCATCAGATGGATGGCAGACTCAGAGGAGACTCAGGGACGAGTATTTCACACAGAGGACATTATTGTTCCCACCGAACAGCCGCCTTCGTGACCTGAGTCTTACTCACGTCCTGACTCATTGGGGATGTGTTTCTGAGCGAGACGTGAGGGGGAGACACAGGTGGTGAGAGTCACACCTCCTGATCACACTTCACTGACAGCTCCTGCTCCTCAACCGGGAAAATTAATCTGTGACCCAATTAGGGCTGAAAGATATATCGTTATCGTATCGATATCGAGATGAACTTTCAAGATGTTAAAATAAAAAAAGCAAGATATAAACTATATCGATTCTCGTCAATAAAAGTGCAGTCTGACGATGCTTTGAAAAAAAGCAGTTTTCACCAAACTCATAGTTGCAAAGCCCTAGACCCAATAAGACACTGGTTTAAGTTGGTCTTGCCGTGTAATAAGATCATTCATTCATAGACTATTTTATTTTCTAACTAACAACGTGTGAGGTAGTGATAAAAATATATTTGACATTATGACCAAATACTTGCAGAAAGCAGAATACATAATGTCATGTTAGGTGGGTTTATACAATGTGAAGCAGCACCTCGTGTTGTTCTGTCTGTTTATTAGTTTCCATTTAGTCCAAACCACTTTTGGTTCCGTTTTTTTTTTAAACACGTGTTTTATACATTTATCATGAATAAAATAAGACACGTATGTCCATGTTGAAAGAGAGAGAGAGGGAAAATGTGGCTC
Source organism: Proterorhinus semilunaris (assembly GCA_021464625.1). Lineage (NCBI taxonomy): Eukaryota > Metazoa > Chordata > Actinopteri > Gobiiformes > Gobiidae > Proterorhinus > Proterorhinus semilunaris. The sequence goes on from CM038352.1 coordinate 3,900,941, forward strand.
TGTTTTGCAGGTTAATAGTGAGTTGGCGACAGACACGAGTTTACCTGACGATATGTTTTCTGTCCTTTTGTCCGTGCGTCGAAGCGTCTCGGTGCGCTGGCCTTAGCATGAGACGGATTCTCGCGTGTTTGTATTTATGCTTCCACTTTGTACATAAACAGCGTAGTTACTGTTACTGCATTTATGCTTCCACACGTTTATTCTGTCCAGCATCAGCGCCTCAGACGTAGGTTTTGGCTGTGGGGGGTAAATCTGTCTCCCTCAGTAGCCACAGCTTAAATGTATCCAAATCCTTTTTGAGTGTAGTTCCCTTAAAGACGCTGTTTGAAAGCTACAACTCTACAACTCCGATGAGCACTGCCAGGAGAGCGCGTTTTCTGATTGGTCTTTCAGAGATCGCTCGACTGTAAACAGTTTCTTCCAGGAACATTTTAACAAAGATGCAGCGACATATAGAAGGAGTTAAAACGCCAGAAGACAAGATGAAGAGAACAGTTTTTAAGGTTATGTTTCGCTCTGGCTTAGACCTGGTATTCTCTATGAGTTTTGGACTTCTGTTGCTGTTCTGTTGAGTAAATACATTATCAGTGGCCCTGGGACTTATTAATGAACTCGCTACAGTACATAACAGCAATACATTTCAAATAAGCAGTCGTTTATTGTTGGTTTCTTTCAATGTGAATCTATTCCTCTGCTCTGTTTCCATGACTCTGGATAAACCAAGCGACTGACGGACCGAAGGATCCATAAATGAGGCTTTACCTGCGTGACGTGGGTGACCTTCTCGGTGACGTTCTGGGCGCGGTCCTTGACTTTGCTCGGGGCGATGATCTCGATCTCTGTGGGCGAGGGGGGTCTGAGCCGGTCCGAGCCGAACGACAGCTTCACCTGCGGGATCCTGCCGACGGCGCGGTTCCTCACCAGGTCCGAGTCCGAGGTGGAGTTCACCGCGCTGGGCTTCAGGTCTGAAAGGACGACGACAGCTGAGACCGAGCCAGGGCCCAAAACATGCACAATAGACTCACGCTTAGGACTCAGCCAGGCACAAGGAGAGGATCGATTACCAGGAAATACACAGTGAGGCAATTCAGAAGTAGCAGAAACAACTACATTCATCAGGATTACTCAAAACTGCGTGAATAAAGCAACGTACTTCTGTTTTGGACGAGGGAACAGAGCTTTAACATCGATTTCCTGCGTGTGCGTTAGCGCTGAAATGAACTGCTTTATTATCTGTCATTAAAGACCGTTGTTCGTGTTCGCAGGCTTCACTTTCTTTGTTCCTATTTCCGAGCCTTTGTCAGAAAAGACAAAGTCTGTGACACCGAGTCTGTGACAAGCGCGTGTGTTTATTTCTTTGTGTTGATAGATTCAGCGTTTGCCCCGTGTCACACAGGAGCATGTGACTTAGTTTGGGGTTGAACTGTTGTGACAGTCCCATAGGCCGGTATTCCACAGTATATGGACGGGCCCGACGCTCAGCTGGACTTTGCTTTTTGGGTAAAGAGGCAAGAGTCAGGTGAGAGCACGGCGGGGCAAGATGGGCGAGGTCGGTGTGGAGCTCGTGGCTGTTTCGAAAGTGGCGCATCGATGCAAAAAGGGAATGCAAGCCCTGATACTGACCCATACCAAAACTTTAGCCTACTTCATTACTTCATTACTTTATTACTTCATTACTTCATAACTTCATTACTCCATTACTTCATTACTTCATTACTTCAGTAATGAAGTAATGAAGTTCACAGTTACAAAACAAACAAATCCACACGCCTCTTGTAATGTTAAATGTGCACAAAGAGCTCGAAGGGTGAAGCTGTGTTTCCGGCTGTGACTCACTGCTGTCGTTGGCCTCTGTGCTCCACTCCACCCTCATCCCGTCGATGTCGTCCAGGGAGGAGGCGCGTCGCAGGGAGCGCACGCTGTCCCGTGAGCCGGTGCGGGGGATGGAGCCGCGAGCGAAGCCCAGCGACGGGTCCAGGCGGTCGGGCAGCAGCGAGCGGCGCTTGGCGGAGCTCTGGGACAGGGGCTCGTCCTGCTCGATCAGCGCCTCGGTCTCTGACTGCACACAGCTCTCCTTCGACGGGATCCGGAACTCCTTCAGCGGGACGTCCTCACTGCTCGGCTGCAGAGACGGGGCAACAGTTAGTTTCAGTTTCAGTCTTTGGGTTTTAGTTGAAGTCAAGATCTACTAAAACAGTTCTTTTTAGTTTTAAAGTGGACATATCCTGCATATGGGGCTTTAAAACCTTCAGAAAGAGCGGGTTTTATACTTTTCGGAGATATTTGGTGATGTCAAACTCATCTTCATCTCTATCTTACACTTTGTTGCTTAGAACATATTGATCTAAAACAGCTGAAACTAATTATCCAGTAGTTTCACTTTCTGATTTTCATGCGATCTCACTCTAAGCTCCTTCCACCCCCTTCCTCTTGCTCCCCTTCGCTGCGCAGCAGTTTCAACAAAGACAAAAAGTGACAAAAATGGAGATGGAGGTGCACAGGGGGAGTCCCTCTGTAGGCAGCAGTGGGGAAGACTTAGTAAAAACAAACTTTCACTTTGATAAACAGCGTGGTTAGCAACTCCAAGTACCGTTAAAGTACTGGTTCTCAGTCGTAACTGGAGTAATACGGCAGTGGTGAAGTAAAGCTCTCACCGTGAGGTAATCCACCACGACTCCCTCGAACTGCTCCTTGGACAGACTGGGCCTCCTCATGGACCTCAGCAAAGGCAGTCGCATCTTCAGACGCCGGCTCCGACCTGAGGCTCAAACACAGGCAGCGAGTGAGTGAGTGCTCTCTGCCGCTGGATCTCCTCAAGGCTGCGTGTTATCCTCTTCACTCTTCATCTTATACACTAATGACGGCAAGTTTCCTGTCATTTTATATTTTCAAATAAAACATTTGGCAAAATGATGGATTGAGCCAGATTTTGTTTAAGTTAATTTGAATGAAACCTGCTAATGTTCAAAATGTAAAATTCCTTGCAAATCTTTCATGTTACTTTTGTTTCAGGCACCCGACCAAAACCAGTTTATAAACAGCTTTCTTGACTCTTTTATTCATAAAACTTTATTTTGTAAGATTGATACTTGATCATATACAGTTGTGCCAATAGGTTTACACACCCATTTTAACCAATTCTCAAATGGGCCGGGGGAGAGACACAGACTGTTCAGATCGGCCCAGTGCGAGTGACTGAGATGACAGTGAGTGAGTGGCAGGTGGTGGTCGGAGGGGCCGATGGCGCAGACTGGTTGCCTCGCTTCCGTCAGTCTACCCCAGGGCAGCTGTGGCTACAACAGTAGCTTACCACCACCGAGTATGGAGTGAATGAATAATGACGACAGCGTAGCGCTTTGAGAAACTTGGTAATAGAGGCTTGTAAAGCGCAATACAAGTGTAAGGCATTATTATTATGACAGCAGCGCAGAGCCGAGAGCGGAGAGACACTAGTTCAGGATATGTGCTCAAACTATTTGTAGTGGGTTCAACGGAATTATTTTTTTTGGGGGGTGTGCCAGCTCCCAGTTGGGTCGACACTGGCACCTTGCACACCCGTGGCGTTGCCAGTGCTCTGGAGGCTGTTCCAAATGCCTCAGATGCGGCGCTGGCAGGAGCCCAGTCCTGAGGAAGTCAATGAAGTGGATCCTGGCAATTGAGAAACACCCAACGAGACCAGAGACGTGTTGATAGATTTTCACAAGTCGCCCCCTCGTGGCACTCACACTGTAATCCTGTGAAAAGTGGTTGAAACTATCTCTGAGGGAAAGGCTCTTCCTTTTGAGAGAAAATAAACTTGTTTCGTGTTTGTGATGTTCTTCAGTCAGACATTTTGCTTTGTGTCTTGGTTTGCAGCGCTTTCTGTGACCGACACTAATCGTCTGATGAAGTTTGTCAAAGGAATTGGAAGCCAAAAGGTCATACGTTAAGCCTGACAGATAATGTAGAGTCTGACCCATCTGCTCTTTAAGGAGTTTAACTTTGGAGAAACCCCCAGCTCCATGGCGAGGGTAAATGCTCTTAGCTCTCGCAGCAGTGGAGCTGGAGCACTGTAGATTATGCTTTTGTTTTAAGCTGCGTCTACCTCAGCCTTCAGAGCCGACTCGTCCTTTTATGACTTAATGCTTCTGAAAACAGGTTGGTAATTGTGTAAAAGCCTCACAGTAGATCCAGCCCTGGGCCACTCTCTGCCTCAGCCCGGACTTCTTCACGTTTGGGTCGAGCAGCTCCTGAAAGTCCAGGATGAACATGATCACTGCCCCCTCCTCGTTCTTCACCGGGACGATGTCCACCAGACACGGCCGGCACGTCCCTGAGGGAGAGAGGACAGTATCACACTTTACTCTGTATGCTGACACTGATCATACATTCAAGACATATTTCTGCAGGGTTTACTGTATACATACTTTTATTGCTACAAAGGTTAAAAATCTGCGCGTATTTATTTCTTAAGATTTAAACATCCCATCAAACAGCGGAATGAGGCGAAAATCTGATATTCAGAAACAATTTGGAGACAGTGGGAAACTTTGGAGCAAAACATTTTGTACAATTCTATCCAAACCTGCAGCTGAATGTTTTTTTTTTCGATCATAGTTTCATTTGACACACTTTAGCAGTAAGAATAGTTGAGCAATGTTTCATTTAATGCCAGTTCAAATCCAATTGAAAGTGGACAACCTTTTTGAGCGTTAAACCATGTTTTAATGTTCCTTTGTCAAAGACAGACCTGGAGCTGTATTTCACTACATCCACAACGTTTTTAGTTAATCCTCAAGTTAATCCTGTTTGATTTGGCTGTTTCTTCTTCTACAGTGTCAGGGCTTTGTTCTGCACTTCCTGGATACAATTGTGTCATAGTTAAAGCTCAAAACTGTCCTCCACATTTTCAAAGCCCATAATCCAACTTTATACCAGTTCAAAGTGTGTTTATCAGGCCGAGCTGAAGCTGTAAACCACAGCGTATATCGAAACTGAAAGTTATTTTTAAATAAGTTATTCCTACATCTGCCAGAGGGAGGAGCTCCAGGCAAAGTCTCCAGCTCTAGTCTCTATTTCATTGTCACTATTTAATTCTTACAGAGACATAATCTTAAATTATAAAACTATCATCAAAGTTGAGGCACTAGATTGATGTTTTTAAGTCTATTCTTAAGCCCCGCATGCAGGAGATGTTTACTTTAAGGCTTTTGAATGTCATTGCCAAAAGTATACAGGAGTAGAAAGTATCATGGTGACGCATAAACAAGCGGCAACCTCCCTCGCTCTTGGTGCAGGTGTGTTTTTTGCCTTTTTCTGCAAACTGCATTTGTAGTTTCTGTGTTCTACACTGTTTTATTGGACGCCTTTGTGAGTCTTTGTCATGTTTTTGACGTTTAGCTGATTTCTTTTTACTGGAGGTGTTCGCCCCCGACCTCCACGGCAAATATGTTGCTATTAATTATTGAGCAACATTCCACATCCTCCTCTCCGCATCCAGAGGAGGATGTGGAATGTTTCTCAATAATTAAAATAGCATCCAGCCCCACGGCTGCTCCGTCCCGCCCGGACAAAAATTCTGATCAACTCAGGCAGTCGCATCTTCAGACGCCGACCTGTGACACAGACTGTTGTTTTTTTTGACAAAAATTCTGATCAACTCCATAAGTACCAGTGATGCGCGGGTCAATGTATAAATTACCTGCACCCGACCGACGTTTTCAACTAACCCACAACTCGGATTGCAGAAAGAAAATATTGTACCCGACGCGATTCCTAAGTAGTAAATGCTCATTGTAGAGTCATTGGGCCATAGACGTTATTCAACCAATAAAGTGTAGGCCGGTGTATTTCACAGAAAAGTGTCTAGTACTATATACATCAGGCAAGGCAAGTTTATTTGTAGAACACAATTCATAAACAAGGCAATTCAAAGTGCTTCACAGTTGCATAAAATTACAATAAAACAGATCAAATGAATCATTAAAACATCAACATAAAAATTAATCAATTACAGTAAAAGGCAAGAGTGGAGATAAAATACTTTCAGTTTTCATCTGCTCGGGTAAAAAGAGCTGTTTTCAGCCTGGATTTGAACATTGTCAGAGTTGAGGCCTGTCTCACATCCTCATGAAGACTGTTCCAGATTTTAGCTGCATGAAACTGAAACGCAGCCTCACCGTGTTTAGTCCTGACTCTGGGAACCACCAGGAGACCCCTCCCTGAAGTTCTCAGGGCCCGAGATGGTTCATACGGCTCTAACATGTCAGAGATGGACTTTGGTGCTAAACCATGAAACGACTTGTACACGAGCAGAGCTGTTTTAAATTCTATTCTCTGAGTGACAGGAAGCCAGTGCAGGGACCGGACCACTGGACTAATATGGTCATATTTCCTGGTTCTTGTCAGGACTCGAGCAGCAGCGTTCTGGATGTTCTGCAGCTCTAACAGCTCGTTTAGAAAGGCCAGTGAGCAGCCGTTACAGTCGTCTAACCTGCTGGAGACAAACGCATGGATGAGTGTCTCCAAGTCTGGTTTTGACACTATTCCTCTGATCTTAATGTTTTTCAGATGGTAAAAAGCTGATGATGTTATTGCTTTGATGTGGCTGTTTAAGTTCAGGTCTGAGTCCATGATTACTCCTAGATTTCTAACCTGATGTTTTGGTTTTAGAGAGAGACTCAAGGCGACTGATCACACTTTGTCTTTGTGTCTGTGACACGTAGATCTGAGTGTCATCTGCGTAGTTGTGGTGCAAATAACTATTACAAAGGTTTAATTGGCATCTTTATTTCAAACGACCCGACCGACCGCGACCCGAATATCATAAAAAATATTTTTGGATGACTCGTAAACATTTCGAATCACTGGTAACTACCCTCAGCACAGACTTTATTTTAACGAAAATTGTCACTATTTTACACAATATAACCTGGATATTTCCCTCTGCAGGGGTTTGTTATCACAAAAACAATCACACAACCCTGTTTCTATTGCTCCCATTCACGTAACTCTTCGCCTCGCATGCAGGAGGAACAATACTTGTGGAAGTGAAAAAAAAGGGGGCTATAACTTCAAAGCTTATCGTTCAATAAATGACTGACAAACAAGACATGTTTGGGCTCAATATTTATCGTCTCGCATGTTTTTCCCCATTTTTCTGATGTTATTTTTATTTAAATTTTTTTTAAACCTAAGAACGTTTAGAAGTGGGCAATATATCGTCTCCGAGATAATATATTAACTGTGTTTGGAAGATATGCAAATCAGTTTATGTCCAATGTCAAGAAATGTGGAAAATAAATGTGAAAATATAAGGAGGAGGGGGGGGGCTTTCAATTAATAGGGAAAAATTGGGAGAAAAATAATGAAAAAACTGGGGAAGAATGGGGGGGAAAAGTCAGTTTTAGTGTGTTTAGGACAGTCATTTTGAGCGACAAAGAAACATCGCTTCACTTTTGACCATATCGCCCCAGCCCTGAGTCGGTTGTATTTCATTATATTTCATGTTTTCAGTGGGATATATTAAGAAGAATTACTTTTTTTTTTTTGGGTGAAGCCCCTTAGGAGAGACCAACAGGCCCGTTTGGAACCATGAGGCTGTCCTTCTGTGGACCCACCACCTGCAGGGGGCGCCATAGGGGCTGGTGCAGCTCCAACAGCTGCCCTCACGACCCGGCAACGAACAAGTGGGAGAAAATGGATGGATGGACTTTTGAAACAAAGCTTTACGGTTTAAGCTTTTGCGTTCGTTTCTTTGGCTTTAAAAGGTCGTCAGTAATATCGCTCATTGTAATATTTCTGTGGCTCTATACATCGTGACCGGCCTCGTTACTCCCCACCTCTGTGTCTGTCCCGCGTCCAGAACTCTGTCCCGCAGTCGTACAGGCCCGGAGCACATCGCAGAACACTCTACTGCAGATACGGCCCTGGAGGCGGGGGCTCGCGGCGCACTCCGAGCTAAAAGCACCAAATGAGCCAATCTTCTGTCAGCTCCGCACTGCAATCACCGCCACCGCTAAAAATACACCGCGGATAAGAGGGGGACATGGAGGGGGGGCGACCACTGGGACAAACAGAGACGTGTGACTGGGTTCATCACCGCTGAAGAGACTTTACAATTAGCAAAGACTCTAATAACTTTGATGGTGTGATGGCAGTTAGTGAGTCAAAGAAATCATAGGAACCAGTGTTGTTTCCGTCTGAAACGGGACAAAACAAACTGATATACAGACTTTATGTCTGCACTAAAGAAAGAATGAACACAACCCGCTGGACAGTTGTTAAAGTTGTACCTGCAGCAGACTGAATTCTCGTTAGGGCTGGGCGATATGACAAAAATAGAATATCACGATTTTTGAATTATTAACTCTCGATTTCGATTTTATCACGATTTTTTTTTATAGTAACTAAAATAACTTAAATTACACACTGAAGAAGAAAAAGATTGAATTAATATTCTAATTTATTAAACTTTGTGATAATCAACACAGCAAATAGACTTAGAACTTAGTTTGCTGTAGTTCTAAGTCTAGTCTAACTTCAACTTGATTGACAACCGTCTCCATGAGACGTTTCCACTTTTTTCAAAAGTATGAATTAATAGATTCGATTTGGTTTATCACCCAGCCCAAATTCTGACCTTCATGTTTGTTTTGACTCTCGTCCTATTTGTTTCCTTTAGCTTTGTTTTCGCCATTGGCTCCAAAAAAACGGTCAAACTGCCATGATGAACGAGCGCTGAACTAGGAGTGTGGCAATATATCGATTTTTAGGCCCGAGCGGCCTGCCGTAGCAAGGGCCTATTGTAATCGCAACGCAGTGCGCGCAGCGCACTGTACTGAGGTGCGCGGAGCGCACGAAAACAGCGCGAAGCGCTGTCCCCATGTCGAACGTAAACTCACCGTGTAAAACAGTGACTGCCCACACCTCTGGTGTGGGCCCTTATACTTATAATTGCAGCAAAATGAATGGGGGTATATGGCCAACTGTCATACGGAGGTGGATGACGAGCGCGAAGCGCTCGTCATCCACCTCCGAGCCCCACCGGTGCGTCGGGGAAGTCGAAAGCTTTAAAAAAATGCATAATATGTTGTAGTCGCGAAAGCGACTATATTGTTTTTGCAAGAAATATTATTATTCTTCTTTATTCTTCTTCTTCTTCTTCTTTCTTCTTCTGCTCTTTGAGCAGGAATTTGACCCCCTGAACGTAGTCAAAAACTCACCAAACTTTGCCCAAAATTCAGATCCGGCGAAAAATTTATTAAAATGTGTGTTTCGTTTTGGGGAAATAAAAAATGGCGCGACAGCGCCACCTACAAAAGTGAAAATACATTGCGCCTATGGGGAGGGGGCCAACATAAACTTTGTCGCAGAGCGACGGGATTCGGTACAGACATTCGTCCTGTGAGGACAAACAAAATATATTATTGTGGCCACGCCCCCAGACAAACCGGAAGTCCGCCATTTTGACAGGAAGTCGGGAAAATGCTGAGTCAGCGTTTTCGCTGACGTCGCATTTTAACGAACTCCTCCTAGGGAGTTTCACCAAATGAGCCCAAAATCGCTCCACTTCATCTCGAGATGTGGGACATCAAAAGTTATCCAAATTTTTTGGCTAAGTTTTACGGTTTGTTTGCAGCGAAGCCGCAATCTTTACGAAGATTTTTGCGACTTTCCGAAAACAACAAAATGCTCCCATTTGCACAAACGAACTCCGATTAAAAATCGGAAATATACATTTTATTGACCTTTCACCCCCGGACACAACAAATGTGAAAAAGTGACATTTGGCGCGATAGCGCCCCCTCCAGGCTGAGAAGAAAAAATGCATTATGGGAAAAAAATTAGTTTCTCGGAAATGGATAAAATTCGGCACAATAATAGCTGATGGCATCCCGATCCAAAAAGCCAATGAGACCCATACCGTATTTTGTACGGTGTTGCCATGGAGACGACCGAGGCTCGCCATGTTATTCCAATGGGACTGACCCGCATATCACACATTATACACATTACAGCTCGTTAGCGCCCTCTGTAATGTTCTTGTGAACAGTGGTAAATTGAAGTACGGCCCGTCAGGGTCGTCCGATGCTGCTTGTGAAATAAAAAAGATTTGGTGCGCGCTAGCGCCCTCTCCAGGTTGGAGCCATCATTCACATGGAGACGCGAAAAATCTCGTTTTGATGTTTACTCACAAAGATTAATGGCACATCAGGGCAATAAAATGTAGTGTGGCCACGTTGGCGCCCTCGGTGGGTTATGGCACGGCAATGGAGGCACTAAGGGAGGCCTCCATTACATGGTTGCTAGGCGACCAACAGGTGGTCGGCCATTTTGGGAAAAATCGAGTAATCAGCGCCGAAGGCGCCATTTCTCGCCTTTGCTCTTTTATAATCTCGACCTAGGGTGGCAGCGACGTTATAAACCACGTAGGGCGCGGCAGCGCCTCCCGGTTATTGCGGCGGCGTGCGGCAACCGGCGTCAACCGGCCACCGCGTCTCGCGAGGGCCTCTCGATGCCGCTTGCGGCTTTAATTAGGCCCGAGCGGCCTGCCGTAGCAAGGGCCTATTGTAATCGCAACGCAGTGCGCGCAGCGCACTGTACTGAGGTGCGCGGAGCGCACGAAAACAGCGCGAAGCGCTGTCCCCATGTCAAACGTAAACTCACCGTGTAAAACAGTGACTGCCCACACCTCTGGTGTGGGCCCTTATACTTATAATTGCAGCAAAATGAATGGGGGAATATGGCCAACTGTCATACGGAGGTGGATGACGAGCGCGAAGCGCTCGTCATCCACCTCCGAGCCCCACGGGTGCGTGGGGGAAGTTGAAAGCTTTCCAAAAATGCATAATATGTTGTAGTCGCGAAAGCGACTATATTGTTTTTGCAGGAAATATTATTATTATTAGGCCCGAGCGGCCTGCCGTAGCAAGGGCCTATTGTAATCGCAACGCAGTGCGCGCAGCGCACTGAACCTAGGTGCGCGGAGCGCACGAAAACAGCGCGAAGCGCTGTCCCCATGTCAAACGTAAACTCACCGTGTAAAACAGTGACTGCCCACACCTCTGGTGTGGGCCCTTATACTTGTAATTGCAGCAAAATGAATGGGGGTATATGGCCAACTGTCATACGGAGGTGGATGACGAGCGCGAAGCGCTCGTCATTCACCTCCGAGCCCCACCGGTGCGTCGGGGAAGTCGAAAGCTTTAAAAAAATGCATAATATGTTGTAGTCGCGAAAGCGACTATATTGTTTTTGCAAGAAATATTATTATTCTTCTTTATTCTTCTTTCTTCTGCTCTTTGAGCAGGAATTTGACCCCCTGAACATAGTCAAAAACTCACCAAACTTTGCCCAAAATTCAGGTCCGGTGAAAAATTAATTAAAATGTGTGTTTCGTTTTGGGGAAATAAAAAATGGCGCGACAGCGCCACCTACAAAAGTGAAAATACATTGCGCCTATGGGGAGGGGGCCAACATAAACGTTGTCATAGAGCGACGAGATTCGGTAGAGACATTTGTCATGTGACGACAACCAAAAACTATTATTGTGGCCACGCCCCCAGACAAACCGGAAGTCCGCCATTTTGACAGGAAGTCGGGAAAATGGTGAGTCAGCGTTTTCGCTGACGTCGCATTTTAACGAACTCCTCCTAGGGCGTTTCACCAAATGAGCCCAAAATCGCTCCAGTTCATCTCGAGATGTGGGGCATCAAAAGTTATCCAAATTTTTTGGCTAAGTTTTACGGTTTGTGTGCGGCGAAGCCGCAATCTTTACGAAGAATTTTGCGACTTACCGAAAACAACAAAATGCTCCCATTTACACAAACGAACTCCGATAAAAAATCGGAAATATACATTTTATTGACCTTTCACCCCCGGACACAACAAATGTGAAAAAGTGAGATTTGGCGCGATAGCGCCCCCTCTAGGCTGACAAGAAAAAATGCATTATGGAAAAAAAATTAGTTTCTCGGAAATGGATAAAATTCGGCACAAAAATAGCTGATGGCATCCCGATCCAAAAAGCCAATGAGACCCATACCGTATTTTGTATGGTGTTGCCATGGTGACGCCCGAGGCCCACCATGTTAATCTAATGGGACTGAAACACAAATCTCACATTATACACAATTACAGCGCGTTAGCGCCCCCTGTAAGGAGCTTGTGGACAGTAGTCATTGAAATACGGCCCGTCAAGGCCGTCTGATGCTGCTTGTGAAATAAAAAAGATTTGGGGTGCGCGCTGGCGCCCTCTGCAGGTTGGAGCCATCATTCACATGAAGACGCTAAAAATGTCGTTTTGATGTTTACTCAAAGATTAATGACTCATCAGGGCAATACAATGTAGTGTGTGTGCAATGGAGGCACTAAGGGAGGCCTCCATTACATGGTTGCTAGGCGACCAACAGGTGGTCGGCCATTTTGGGAAAAATCGAGTAATCAGCGCCGAAGGCGCCATTTCTCGCCTTTGCTCTTTTATAATCTCGACCTAGGGTGGCAGCGACGTTATAAACCACGTAGGGCGCGGCAGCGCCTCCCGGTTATTGCGGCGGCGTGCGGCAACCGGCGTCAACCGGCCAACGAACCCCCGCGAGGGCCTCTCGATGCCGCTTGCGGCTTTAATTTTTTTTCTTCTTCTTCTTTCTTCTGCTCTTTGAGCAGGAATTTGACCCCCTGAACATAGTTGAAAACTCACCAAACTTTGCCCAAAATTCAGATCCGGTGAAAAATTAATTAAAATGTGTGTTTCGTATTGGGGAAATAAAAAATGGCGCGACAGCGCCACCTACAAAAGTGAAAATACATTGCGCCTATGGGGAGGGGGCCAACATAAACTTTGTCGCAGAGCGACGGGATTCGGTACAGACATTCGTCCTGTGAGGACAAACAAAATATATTATTGTGGCCACGCCCCCAGATAAACCGGAAGTCCGCCATTTTGACAGGAAGTCGGGAAAATGCTGAGTCAGCGTTTTCGCTGACGTCGCATTTTAACGAACTCCTCCTAGGGCGTTTCACCAAATGAGCCCAAAATCGCTCCACTTCATCTCGAGATGTGGGGCATCAAAAGTTATCCAAATTTTTTGGCTAAGTTTTACGGTTTGTTTGCGGCGAAGCCGCAATCTTTACGAAGATTTTTGCGACTTTCCGAAAACAACAAAATGCTCCCATTTGCACAAACGAACTCCGATTAAAAATCGGAAATATACATTTTATTGACCTTTCACCCCCGGACACAACAAATGTGAAAAAGTGAGATTTGGCGCGATAGCGCCCCCTCTAGGCTGAGAAGAAAATATGCATTATGGGAAAAAAATTAGTTTCTCGGAAATGAATAAAATTCGGCACAATATTAGCTGATGGCATCCCGATCCAAAAAGCCAATGAGACCCATACCGTATTTTGTACGGTGTTGCCATGGAGACGACCAAGGCCCACCATGTTATTCCAATGGGACTGACCCGCATATCACACATTATACACAATTACAGCTCGTTAGCGCCCTCTGTAATGTTCTTGTGAACAGTGGTAAATTGAAGTACGGCCCGTCAGGGCCGTCCGATGCTGCTTGTGAAATAAAAAAGATTTGGGGCGCGATAGCGCCCTCTGCAGGTTGGAGCCATCATTCACATGGAGAGGCTAAAAATCTCGTTTTGATGTTTACTCACAAAGATTAATGGATCTTCAGGGCAATAAAATGTAGTGTGGCCACGTTGGCGCCCTCGGTGGGTTATGGCGCGGCAATGGAGGCACTAAGGGAAGCCTCCATTACATGGTTGCTAGGCGACCAACAGGTGGTCGGCCATTTTGGGAAAAATCGAGTAATCAGCGCCGAAGGCGCCATTTCTTGCCTTTGCTCTTTTATAAACTCGACCTAGGGTGGCAGCGACATTATAACCACGTAGGGCGCGGCAGCGCCTCCCGGTTATTGCGGCGGCGTGCGGCAACCGGCGTCAACCGGCCACCGCGTCCCGCGAGGGCCTCTCGATGCCGCTTGCGGCTTTAATTTTTTTTTCTTCTTCTTCTTTCTTTCTTCTGCTCTTTGAGCAGGAATTTGACCCCCTGAACATAGTTGAAAACTCACCAAACTTTGCCCAAAATTCAGGTCCGGTGAAAAATTAATTAAAATGTGTGTTTCGTATTGGGGAAATAAAAAATGGCGCGACAGCGCCACCTACAAAAGTGAAAATACATTGCGCCTATGGGGAGGGGGCCAACATAAACTTTGTCGTAGAGCGACGGGATTCGGTACAGACATTCGTCATGTGACGACAACCAAAAAACATTATTGTGGCCACGCCCCCAGACAAACCGGAAGTCCGCCATTTTGACAGGAAGTCAGAAAAATGGTGAGTCAGCGTTTTCGCTGACGTCGCATTTTAACGAACTCCTCCTAGGGCGTTTCACCAAATGAGCCCAAAATCGCTCCAGCTCATCCCGAGATGTGGGGCATCAAAAGTTATCCAAATTTTTTGGCTAAGTTTTATGGTTTGTTTGCGGCGAAGCCGCAATCTTTACGAACAATTTTGCGACTTATCAAAAACAACAAAATGCTCCCATTCGCACAAACGAAGTCCGATTAAAAATCGGAAATATACATTTTATTGACCTTTCACCCCCGGACACAACAAATGTGAAAAAGTGAGATTTGGCGCGATAGCGCCCCCTCTAGGCCGAGAAGAAAAAATGCATTATGGAAAAAAAATTAGTTTCTCGGAAATGGATAAAATTCGGCACAATAATAGCTGATGGCATCCCGGTCAAAAAAGCCAATGAGACCCATACCGTATTTTGTACGGTGTTGCCATGGAGACGCCCGGGGTCCACCATGTTATTCCAATGGGACTGACCCGCATATCACACATTATACACATTTACAGTGCGTTAGCGCCCTCTGTGAGGAGCTTGTGGACAGGTGTCATTGAAGTACGGCCCGTTAAGGACGTCTGATGCTGCTTGTGAAATAAAAAAGATTTGGGGCGCGCTAGCGCCCTCTGCAGGTTGGAGCCATCATTCACATGGAGACGCTAAAAATCTCGTTTTGATGTTTACTCACAAAGATTAATGGCACATCAGGGCAATAAAATGTAGTGTGGCCACGTTGGCGCCCTCGGTGGGTTATGGCGCGGCAATGGAGGCACTAAGGGAGGCCTCCATTACATGGTTGCTAGGCGACCAACAGGTGGTCGGCCATTTTGGGGAAAATCGAGTAATCAACGCCGAAGGCGCGATTTCTCGCCTTTGCTCTTTTATAATCTCGACCTAGTGTGGCAGCGACATTATAAGCAGGTAGGGCGCGGCAGCGCCTCCCGGTTATTGCGGCGGCTTTCGGCAACCGGCGTCAACCGGCCAACGAACCCCCGCGAGGGCCTCTCGATGCCGCTTGCGGCTTTAATTTAGCTTTTGTTTATAATTGTAAATAAGATTCATTTGGGTTCATTCCTTTTGAAACAGAACTGTGGTTTCTAGTTTATTTAAATATAAATGAAGTGATGCCTCTGAGATCCATAGACCCATCTTCAGTGTGTGAGTCAGGGATCATTTATTCACAAAGTAAGAAGTAAACAAAAAAAACACATGGAAAGAAATGTAAATGATGAATAATATGTTTAAATAACGGTTAAAAGCATTTTTTTTTAAATCGTGATGTATCGTAGGTTATTTTTGTGCAATATACTGATTATCACAATAGCGGCGCATCGTGATATTATTGTTATTGTAAGCCGTGTATCGTGTATCGTGTATCGTATCATGAGGTACCTACAGGTATCTTTACGTTTACCAGCGGTTTTTGCTTCTTTTTCGTCGGTTTCTTCTGACCTTCCAAACCACAGCTTCGATATGTTCTCGGTGACGATATATCGGCCTCCCCTGGAGTGGACGAGCTCATTACAGCAAGAGCGTCTCGGGTTCGACTCCTGAGCCTTTGGGGGGTGGAACTTCATGTTCCTGCCTGTACCAGTAAAAACATGTACGATAGGCTCCCCTGTGTTTGCCTGATGGGTTTGTGCGTCGTCTGTTCCAGTGAACGCACAGAGAGAGGAGCCGAGCGGCGTGCAGCTCGTCTCCATGACAACAGCAGCAGAGGACGGAGGGGTCCAGTTCAGTTTCTCTCGTGGCGTTGGTAAATGTTCAGATCACAGCTGATGGAGACGGGACAGCAGGATCTAAGCAGGGCGACGGTGGCGCAGAGAGTAGAGCAGGTCATCTTGGGATCGCCGGTTCGAATCCTGCAGGTGCACACTGTCGTTGTGTCCTTGGGCAAGACACTTCTCCCACCTTTCCTCCAGTGTCTGTGTGCACTGGTGTGTGTGAATGGAAGAGACTGGTTCCTTGATATAAAGCGCTTCGAGTGCCTAAAGCAGGTAGAAAGGCACTAGATCACATGTGTCAAACATAAGGTCTGCGGGCCACATGCGGTCCAAGAGATAATTTAATGTTGGCCTTTGTAGACCATGAGTATGTCAAAATGAAAGTCTCTAACTAGGGCTGAACAATATGGACAAAATTTCATATCTCGATATTCATGCCAGATATATATCGATACGACATAACTATGGGTTAGGTGAAAACTAAGCATTTTTCAGAAAAATAAAATCATAATACAAACGAGTGCAGTTCTATTGATGAAAATAGATCAGGTTTTTTTTATTTTAACATTTTGAATGTTCATATCTCGATCTAAATACAATAACGATATATCTTTCAGCCCTATCTCTAACCCATTCCTGTGCGGTGTTATGGACTTTTAAAGAAATAGCCATAATGCTCACTCCAGCCACTAGGGAGCAATTTAAGTTAAAAAAAAAACCGAAATATTTATTCCACACGTGTCCAGCAGAGGGCAGTGAAGTAATAATAGAAGGGGATATAAACAACACATTATAGCCATGTGGTAAATGGTCAGTCTGCCCCAGGGCGGCTGTGGCTACATTAGTAACTTGCTGCCATTGAGTGTGGAGTGAATGAATAATGACTTTATGCAGCACTTGTGTGACACAGGCTGATAAAGCGCAATAAGTGTAAACCACTGTTATTTATTAGGCCACAGTCCTTTACATTATATGCGGCCCGCGACCTACCGTGGGGGCTGAATTTCGGCCCACGACAACTTCGACACCCCTGCACTATATAAATGTGACCATTTACCGTATTACTGTGTTAAAGCGACACACCGTAGTGATACACGTGTAGATTTTTAGCTAGTCTTCTCCCTTAACATGTTAGTTTTAATGTCAGAGAAAACAAAAAGACCAGATTCTCCCTTTACGATGTTTATGATGTTTTGGATATTTCCTAGAAATCCCTCCAACATGGCGGCGCTCCTTTGTCTTTCCTATAAAGGCCTTTATAGTAGAGCGCTGCAGAGATGGTTGTCCGTCTGTAGGTTTCCTCAGAATAACGCTGGAGCTCCGTCAGAGTGACCATAGGGTTCCTGGTCTCCTCCCTGCCCGAGGCCCTTCTCCCCTGACTGCTCTGTTTGGATGGGCGGCTTTAGGGAGAGTCCTGGTGGTTCGGATGGATGACACTGGGCAAAGCTTCCAATTTTTCTGTACTTTCCCCAGATCTGTGCCTCGATACAAACCTCTGAGTGTCTTTACAAATCAAGTCCATTTAATTTACCGCAGGTGGACACCAGAAGAGTTGTGGAAACATCTCGAGGACGATCAGTGGAAACGGGAGGCTACTGAGTTCTGTTTTGA
This sequence comes from Proterorhinus semilunaris, assembly GCA_021464625.1. Taxonomy (NCBI): domain Eukaryota; kingdom Metazoa; phylum Chordata; class Actinopteri; order Gobiiformes; family Gobiidae; genus Proterorhinus; species Proterorhinus semilunaris. The sequence goes on from CM038352.1 coordinate 3,918,628, forward strand.
GCGTCATCGCAAACGGTGTCAATACTTATGTAGATGTAATTTTAATACATTCGCAAAAATGTTTTCACCTAGTGTTTCACTTTGTGGAGGTTCAGTGGATTTTCTTTAAGGACCTCGTTTTTTAATAGTAAACAAACGGCTAGCTTAGAGACCTGCACATTTCTTCTTCTGAAACACTGAAGAGGCACCAAGAGCCCCCACACCTGCGGCACAGTGGAGGCGGCACAAGAGGCGCTACAGGAAACAAAAAAGGGACAAGCGAGGAGGTATCCGGGTAAGACTCGCAGCTAAGCCACACACGCCTCTATCCCTACTATTGTTCTGGCTAATGTTCGTTCACTGGAGAACAAGACGGGTCATATTCGTCTGCTACACTCTTCCAAGGAGATGGTGAAAGACTGTTATGGAGCGGAGGGAGCTGCGCAGGAGGAAGAGGAAGGAGGAGGTGGAGCTGACCAGTGCAGGACACCACGCTCTGAAACAGGGTCCGGTTTCCCCGACCTCCAAAAACACACTGCTCAGGACTAACCCAACACCTGAACGCAATTTCATTGTAGAATTGGTCAATACCAACTCTCTCCCATTCATTCTCAATGGTAAATATGGATGCAGTACACTTTTTGGCCACCAGCAAATTGGGGGCGCTGTTTTACTCGTTTCTCAAAGTTAAGGAAACACAGTTGTGGTGTCTTGGTGTTTATCACAGGGCGTTGTAGCATCAACTTTCACAGTTTTCCAACGTTTATTGCAAAGGTGGTTGACATCAACAAAGGCACATGTTAAAAATTTACTTATAAAAGAATTGATGTCAAACTGACACTTTCAAAATGATCTAATGTGGCATTTACCAAATGAATGAGGTAAAGTCACTGTAGGCGCTGCAGATACAGGTGTTGCTGTTGTTTGTACAGTTTGCACTTCATTGCTACAATTGTTCAGTTCTACTAAAACTAGGCTTTTGCCATAGTTAACATTTGTTTTAATGTAGCATGTTATTTTCATAGACAGAATCAAATGCAAATGTATAGACTACCAACAAATAAAATAAAGTAACTATTATTATTTGCAGTTATATGTGCTTAACCCTTCAAACCGCCATGTTTGGCCCGCGACATTTTGGTCCTCGGAGACAAAAAATGTTGGGCACCCCTGGTCTGAAGCCTCCGTGACTCACCCTCTTTGGAGTAGTAGAGCACCTCCACCTTGCGCTCCTCGCTGCCCAGCAGGGCCTGTCCGAGCTGGGCCAGGGCGCTCTTCCTGGTGCTCGGGCCGACCAGGAAGGGGCAGGAGCACGGCTGCTGCATGATCTCGGCGCGCGTGAAGCCGAACATGGAGCAGAAGCCCTCGTTACAGTAGATGATCGCGCAGTTCTTCATCTGCGCGTTGGCGATCAGGAACTTACGATCTGCCGGGACAAAGCAACGACATCAGGTCAGCGAGTGCGTCCGGAAGACAAATATAACACTTTTTACTTTGCTACATTTCTATAAAAGTCCGTTTGTCCATTTGTGTTTGGGGTTCATGTTAAACGCCTGATAATTCACACTCCAGAACAGTAGGTGGCGCTGTGCAGATGTACTATCAATGTCACTGACTCACAACGAGGAGGAAGGTTTGTCCCCATCGTCATGCCGTACAGCAGAGTCCTGCACCGGGTCGGATACATCCATATATTGGTAGTATGGGTATACTATTGGTGCATCTCTACGAATGAACGTATACAATTGTCCTCTGAGCTAAATGCTAACTCAAATTCAGTCAAGTTTTTGCTTTTTGTGGCCCGGACACACGTCCAGTGGCCACTAAACATCTTATAATAAGTTAATGTTAAAGAAACCACAGAAATGTTATAAATGCCATGAAACTGACGTGTCAGACCTCGCCATACTTTAATATAGGGCCCGGCTTGTCCTTTCATTCGTATGAGGAGAGGACGCTCACTTCAAACCGGTGATTTCTACGCCATTTCTTCAGATTTGCAATTACAATTTCAGCCAAAACTGCGGCAGAATGTGTTTTAGATCCTAATATCTGTACTTCTGACGGCCTTTTGCTGTCAAAAGAGTCGAGCCACGTCGGTATTTTCTGTAAAATTTCAAGCTGGAATCCAATCCGATGACATTTATCGCAGGTACGTGTTGCGAGTGTCGTCGAAAAACAAAATTGACACGCGTTCGCGGAGCTAAAAATACAATGTGCGTGAGGATAATGAGGAGCAGCAGCTTGTACGGAGCGGGTCACACCTCACAGCGCCTCCTGGGGGTTTGGTGTGAACACAGCAGCTCACAGCTCCTCCACTCGTCACAGCTTTTTAACAACAACGGGAGGGAAAAATATCTTTATACAAACGCCAAACTATTTTGAGTCTCAACAGAACAGACCCACCGCAGTCACATGTGCGGAGAAATGCAAATAACCATTTTTTTATGTCCTCGAAGGGCCAATATTAGGCTTTTCAAACCTCTAAGATTTGTGACGCACAAGCGAAGTGCTACTCAGATTACGTTTTCCGAGTAACGACTTAGCATTTGCAGGTAATAAAGTTTATTTTTCAAATCAGTAACGCGTTGGTTTGGTCCTGATCTCTCCCTCGTCTCATTTCTTTCCCGGCTGCTGTGCTGTGTCCTCCAAAACTTCACCTGAAGTTAGCAACTTGGCAGAGCGTTCACATCATGGAAGTACTTACGTTATTTTGAACTTACTGGAGAAAAGGACAATACAGATGAAGCTAAAGAGCGTAGCTTCATGTGGTTGAGGAAGCTATAATTAATCTAAATCAAGTTAAAGCAGTACTAAGTAACTCTTTCCCCTAGAGGCCATAAGCGCAACTGCAGGTGTTGTAGCATGTTACGATTTTCTAACGTATTAAATGTCTTGGAGAGTAAATCCTACGCTGACAGAAAAGGCGACGGGAGAGAGGGATGTTGTACATCCAGTTATACAATGGAAATAATGTTTTCACTCAAACTTGGCTGTAAATACGGTTTAAAGTGGCGCTAGCCCGCCGTTAGCTTTGCTCGTTAGCCTGTTAGCTTCTTCTTCGTGGTTCTATTTAATGTGTATTGGTGGCTCCGACACTGCGCACAAGTAGGCCTGGGTACCATTACATTTTTTTTTGATACCAGTACTTTAACAATACTTGGTTTTCGACACCAATACCTGAACGATACAAAAATATTTTTCGTCGAGAACCAGAAAACAGAATAATAATGTGTGGTAGATCTGCAAATGTACACTATCGGGTTCATCTCCAGTGTGTGTGAAAAATGGGGAATAAGTTAGGGAAAATTGGAAGAAAGTGTGGCAAGAATAAGGGAAGATTTTGGGAGGGAAATTTGGAAAAATATTTGCCAAAAATAGAGGAATAAACTGGGGAAAGAATGGGGGAAATAGGGAAAATATTAGTAACAAAGAGCAAAAATTGGGGGACTTAGCGACGCCTTGAGGCTTTGTTTACAACATGCTGTAGATCATTTCCAGACACATTGTGATATTGTGGTTAAATCCTCACAAACGTCTGTGTGGAGCTGCTCTAAAGTCCATTTTCAGCCTGAGCCACTTCCTGCTGCGAGACACAAATGGCCTCCATAAACTCGCCTGTTCGGAGCCCGTCGCCATGGCAGCGGGGGCACGTGCACTCACCTGGACGTGTACGGGGCACTCATTACGACTAAGAGGGTTTCAGAAAATATCCTATTTCAGGTTTCGTACAGGCGGCAGCGAGGCGAATATAAACCCCGGGACAATGACTTTAATGTCACAAACTTCAATATTTTATGCTGCGTTCATTTGTGCTCGGGCTTTTTACCGAGTTTACCAGAAATGGTAATGACAATGAAATTAATACAAAGAATTTAAGCTGGTAAAAATCAATATAGCCCTAATTAGAGAAGTAAAAAAAGACTAAATAATATTACAAATCATTTAGGGGGCGCAGTAAGGGCTTTAGCCTGCGGTGGACGTTAGCAACATTAGCATCGCAAAGCTAACAGCCCATTTTTAACTCAAAGAGGCTCAAATTCTGCAGGAGCCGAGTGACAGACAGCAGGGGGCAGTAGAGGAACACTAAAGCGTACAGGCTGATTTATGCACCCGGTACATGTGCCTCAGAGCGGTGACATCAGCTCACGTGGACTCACATGCTGCTGCCCCGCTCTCCCCGTGCGCCGCTACTATCAGCGCACGTCCTCCATGGAGCGTCCGACATCCATGTCACAAGGACTTCATCCTTTCTCAGGACAGTTTTAAATACTGTAGTGTTTGAACGCAGAAAGCTGTTGGGCAGACGGCGCTGTCGGAAAAAAGAGATCTCGAGGCGATGATCAGAGCGTGAGGAGAGCGGGCGCTTTCGAGGAAAGGCTTGTTCACAATGACACTATTGCTGGGTTTCAGGTGACATCACAGCGCTCTAAAGGCCTATAATATTATATAGAGGTAAAATTATGTTGTTTTTGAGGACATTTTTGGTCCCAGTGACTGATACTAATGATCATTTCTGTAATTCATACATTTTCTTTTTAGATATGAAGTGAAGTGTAATGCAGTTCATTTGAAGAACTGGCTCCTGCCCCCACTGGGTCCTGTGATATCATCACATTCTAGAACCTGCAACCCAGCAACTGTGGTGTAAACTGTGAAAAGCTATATTGCACATTTCCTGTCTATTCCACACACACAGTGTTTCTTGAGAGCTGATGTAACAAGTGACTGTCTGCACCTCCACATGGTCTTAACTGTTTTGTAGGTTTTCTGGTGAGAAAAACCTACAGCAGAGAAAACCTGCCAAACAATTGATCCTGGAGCGTTGCAGAGACCACCGTGATGGAAAGTAAAGGTGTCGTGCTGACTCTCATACAGCCGCTGGGCCACTACACAAGGTCAAATACACACAGAAATCAATTTTTTTTTTTTACATAAAAAGTTGTATAATGCAGCTTTAAACGGATCATTTGGAAGTCCAATTGACCATCTGCTATTGCAATTTGAATTACGTTATAATATATATATATATTTTTTTTTGTAAAGACACTCCTTGCTGGATCTCAGCAACTAATCAGGGTCTAGTATCCTCCCACGTCGACCAATGATGCATATACCTGTATGCATCTGTTTCTCAAATAAAAATAAAAAAAATAAAAAATTTATGAGACGAGCGTTTCCTGTCAGGTCCAATCAGGAGGGAGGGGGACGAGCTTGATCGTTCCTCCTCATTTTGCAAACTAAGAAGGGCTTTCTGGTCAAATTTCACTCAATCTTTCCATCCATCCATTTTCTTCCGCTTTATCCGGGGCCGGGTCGCGGGGGCCTCAGTCTCAGCAGAGATGCCCAGACTTCCCGATCCACGCACACCTCCTCCAGCTGTTCTGGGGGGACCCCGAGACGACACCAGGCCAGCTCGGAGACATAGTCCCACCAGCGTGTCCTGGGCCTTCCACGAGGCCTCCTCCCAATAGGACATGCCTGGAGCACCTCCCGAGGGAGGCGACCAGGAGGTATCCGGAACAGATGCCCTAGCCACCTCAGCTGGCTCCTTTCGACGTGGAGGAGCAGCGACTCTACTCCGAACTCCTCCCGGGTAACTGAGCTCCTCACCTGAACTCGGAGGGTGCGCCCAATCTTTCCTCACTTTGCAATCTTGCAGACTATCACTTTAAGAACACATTTACTGCTAACACTGTGCATCGATTGTCCGACTTTTGCAGTGGTAAATCAAACACCAGGGGGCGCTCTAGTTTAAATTTCCCACTGGGAGGATGGAACCTCCGACTTCCTAGTACAAATGGAACGCACCATTATTATTTCTAAAACAAGCACGTTTTAGGAGCTGCTGGGACATTTCTAAAAAAAATGATCATGCTGCGTTTGGCCATTTTTCACTTTACGTCTACATGAAAGAAGTAGATCTGAGAAAAACCTTGAAATGTGACGGGTTTCAATGTTCAAATCATGTAAATGCAACCCAAATGTCTTACTTTTTTCAGTGAGTAGTTCATGTACAATAAATGACGTCCAGCATTTAAGGTCATCGATTCAACTGAGGTAAAAATGAAGGCCATTATTCCTCCGCTCACGAGATTGGATACAAATGTCTAGAAATTATAAATGCTTTATTTATTTATTTTGCATTTCAGGCACTAAACATATTTTGTTAAGGCAATAAATGGCATCAAAACAAGCATTAGATTTAAGTTTCTGCAGCCTGTATTAACCCTGACAATACAATAATCTCAGAGGGAGCCGTGTGTGACATGTATTATTTACATCCATCTGTGGATTCAGAAGTGACTCCGGTCGTTCTTCCATAATAATAATAATAATAATAATAATAATAATAGGAGCCCAAGACTTAATCAGGTAACAGGCCAAACTTAACCACATAGTCATATAAAAGAAAAGTGATGAAAAAGCCACAAAAGAGAGAAAGAAGCAACAAATAAGTGACACAAAAAGCAACTAAAGAGCGACAAAAACACACTGTTGTTCTGCAGTAGAGGAGCTTTTAGATTTGGCTAAAGCCGAACTGCAGAAAATGCACTTTGTTAAGGTGGGGGTTAAGAGGTTAAGATGAGATTGGAGAGCAGTGTTGTACGTGAATAAAGTGATGTAGTAAAGAGCGACTTTGGCCTGTCACGATAATTACTATATCGACTTTAATAAATGACAGATAAACAATATATTTTGGACTCGATATTCATCGTCTGTACCTTTATTTGCTTGTTCCCCCATTGTTTATTTTGCAACACTTTTTAACCTCTTAACCAATGGCCGCTGGCTGCTCCGCTTTGTGACGACGACACTAGGGGCCGCCATTGCTGTAGTTCCTCCATATAGCCGCTAGTCTCCCATTAGAAAGCATTGCACTTTAGACACGTTAAAAACAACTGTAAAGCCTGGTTTCTAATTTTCCTAAACTCTCTACAGCTCGATGTTCCTCCTGTGATAACGCTGGGTTAGTTACAATTAAAGAACCCAGGCTGGTTTTTGTAAGAAACATTTTAGAAAACTTGAATACTAATGAGGGCCGGACTTTGATTAGCAGGCCGTTAGCATCAGAGCTAATGGCGCGAGCGCAGCTACGACCGAACTACGCGCCCCGCGAGGTCCGAGTCTGCAGTGTAGATCCCGCCCTTATGCCCTTTTTAGGAACATGCGGCGCAGAGCTGGGTAGGAGGAGTCTGTAAATCCACCATGATTCCCCCTCGAACGTGGTCATTGTGGTAAACGGGGAAGAGTGAGAAGGAGCTGTACATTATTTTCACGGTCTATGCTCTTAAAGGAACAGGCCACCGTTTTTCCATACAGTGATATGTTCCGTACCGGCCTGGTCTTTACACTCAGTCACGTAAAAAGACCAAAGATGTTGTTAGCATTTAGCTTCTCCTCCTCTTCGCACTTTGACTTTACTGCGCGGACGTCTGACACGCCTCACAATATAGTTCCCCTTTTTATCCGCTTAGAAAATCGACATGTTTAATTTTGTGTAACTAGACTTGGATCATGTAACTGTATTTAAATAAGCGAACCGTGGAAGAGCTCGGTCTCCTCTAACTTCACCCCCGTTTGGCCCCATAGAGGAGAGGAGGAGGCTAAATGCTAACATCATGTTCGGTCTTTTTGCGTGACTGAGCGCTAGGGATGGAACGAAATATCGTTTGGCGAAATATCGCAATACAAAACGTGACGAAACGCATTGAGTAAAAAAAAAATGAATACAATATATATATATTTTTTTTTTTCATTTTTAAATTTTGCATTTTTTTTTTTCATGTAAAGCGTCTTTGAGTGTCCAAAAAGCGCTATACAAGTTCGATGTATTATTATTATTATTATTAAATGAAAAAAATATATATATATCGGGGGAATGGTGCAGTCAAACCAAGTCACAGGAATGATATGTTAGTTTTTTTAAGAAGAACCCGTCCTGAGATACATGAACCTCGGGTCAGAGCAGCACTAAGGGAGTGTTCTTGTTGTGTTTCCCTGTGTTCAACTGAAACAAAAATAAACAAGTTGTTATTATACAGTAATATTTTTTTCTTTTTTGATATCGTTTCGTGACTCTGACATTTTAACACAGTTTAAGTGTATCGTCCCATCCCCACTGAGCGCACGCGTGAAGTCCAGACAGGTACGCATCAACTCGTCTAAGCTCAGGTAAGAACAGATCTCGGTAGGGCTGGGCAATATGGCCTAAAATCTATATCATGATATGAAAAAATATTTATCACGATAACGATATATTTGACGATATAATTGACAATGGACGAATTACGCCTATTGGGAAGATTCATTCAGTGATATTTTATTCTTTTATTCTTTTTTTTACGGCATAATTGTCTTTCAAATATGATCTACTCAGGCAGTTTACATCCTTCATTTCATGAGTACACTGTAATGCTTGTAATGCCCAATAACAAACTGATTATGCCACAATAAGCATCAATGGATGTGTCACCAATTCCCTCGGGGCTAATAACCTCTTAGCATCGATCAAAGGCGCTCAATAACAATAACATTTCACTATTATCTATTTTATTGAGAAAAAGGTACATTTCATTTCTAGGTCAAAAGCTGCATCACCCGCTGCCTTCAGTCCAACGCTTTTGTGCGACTGTGCGACTGTTCGACACGCCCCGAATGAGAAATCAATGAATCGACTTCACAATGGCGGCGCTCCACTTCTTTCCCACCGAGTCCAGGCCAAAGCGCCTAAAACTCAATACAGGCAGTACAAAGGTCTAAAAAGAGCTAAACCAAGACTAAACCTCAGCTAATAACCATCGATGGAAAAGCTGATCAGATGAAACCGTGAAAACAATGGGGACAATAGGCTTTATGCGGCGAGTCACATGTGACCGTATGTGAACTGTGCATAATAAAAAAAATATAATAATAAATAATAATAATAATAATAATAAATAAAAAATATAAGAATAAATACAATAAAATAATAAAAATTAAGAAAAACAAATAAAAATAAATTAAATATACAAATAATAATAATAAAAAAAAAAGAATAATAATATAAATAGATGAATATTGTGTTGAGCATGGTAATGACAACTGCGGAGTATAATATATATTTATATTAATGTGCCCTTATGTCATAAAACAAGTGATTATGGGTGATATTTGACATTGGTAACAATCTGAAAGAAATATATTAATGGTCGCCTTTTGTTACATCTTACATGAAACCGGACCATTCTTGTAATCGTGTTTCTGTTAATTACATGAACAGTTCAAACAGTGGTGGTGAGTTTGGTCTGTGTTAATGAGCTGTTCTTAAAGGTCACAAGTTCTTCTTCTCAGTCAATGAGACTAATCACAAAAATGATGCGGCTCAATGTATGACTGAACATTTAAACTTATTTTCTTATTATTGCTGTGGAAACTGAAGATGCTTCAGGGGTCGAGAGTGATCACGATTTCACTACAAGGAATTATCTTTGTTATTGTTGTAATTATTGGGGAAGGTGTAGCCTATAGTACATGATAGACATGTCATTTCAAACGTATAATCTTCCTTAACGTAAACGCCATCTTGCCAACCACGACCAGACGGTGCACCTCATCCTTTTTTCTATTGTTCCTTGTTGTTGTTTTGTTCCCTTTACACTGATTGTACTATTGTGAAATGACATGTTTGATCATATTGAGTTGGGGGCAGGAGCTCATAAGCTTCTTGCTTCAGCCCACTCCTTTTGAGCAAAATGTATGCTCAAATAAATAAATACATAAACCCTGTACGATGCATGTTTTATGATGTTTTGTGGCGAGGGGGTCGGAGAGATCCAGGAAGTAGCTACACTGCGCCGCAAAAGCCGGGTTCCCACGAGAATTCATTCACAAATATCCACATATTTCATACCTGTCGTACGCAAAGTCTCACGCAGCCACATCTGCGCTTTAGAAGCTCCTACAGACCCCAAACTTTCCAGGGTAGTTGGACTTAATAATGTTTTGAAGTTTTTGTCACAGGGATTTTTTTTATACCAATTGATTCATTCATTCAGCTTTGAACCCAGAGAGGCAAACATTGCTTTTGTTTTTTCTGAAAGGAAATCTTTGTTACTAATATGTCACAAAATAAAACCATACATTTAAGATCTGGCTCTGTCCATTAGTTAGATTTTGTCGTTGAAAATGTTGGTTGTTCTCAGGTTCTAGAATGTGATGATGTCACCGGACCCAGTGGGGGGCGGAGCCAGTTTTTCCTATTAACAGCATTACACTTTCACAAGTCATATCTAAAAAGAAAATGTCTGAATTACAAAAATGATCAAAAATATCAGTCACTGGGTCCGTGATCTCTCTGCACAAGAAACACATTTTCCTCAAAAACTAAATAACTTTATCTCTACATAATATCATAAGCCTTTAGAACGCTGTAATTTCACATGAAACGCAGCAAATTTTGGCCATTTTCATGCACAAAATCCCTTTTATTTGTATATGAACACATAAAAACACAGCAAACGTACACGAGATTGTTTGCTCATATTGATATCAGTAATGTTCAGCAAAAGTTTCAGTTTGATTTCTTTAAATTTAATTTCTTTGCCCGTTCACCTGCAGCGTCTCGCCTTAAACTATTCATATTTCACAACTTGCACTTTTCAGGGTCACTGAGGTTTTACAATATACTAGAACAAACTCCGGTATAGTGCCTTTAAGTTAACGTCTTAACCCCCACTTTAACCGAGCACATTTTCTTCAGTTCGGCTTTACCCAAATGTAAAAGCTTCTAGAGCGTACAGCCTACAGACCAGTGTAACGGTCTCTGTCATTATGAATCCATGTGTTATTAGAATCACGCTGAATGGTTTTGAAAACTGTTTTAAGAAACTCTTGATGTGGTCAAAGTTCGGCTTCGACTATTGAAGTGGATTATGGAAGATGCTTTAACGTTCTCGAGTTTGTAAAGTGTATAACACTGACAGTCATTAATGGCAAAAAAGTTATTTCCAGGGTCAATATCAGTCTCAGAATTCTGTAATTCATATTGTGAGTAGGGATGGGTACCGTTCGTTTTTTTTCGATACCACTACTTTAACGGTACCTGCTTTTCGGTGCCGGTTCCTTAACGGTACTTTTTTCGGTACCTATGTCATTTTAATTCAATTAAAATAACGTGTATAAAAGGAAAAAGTCCTAAAACCGCAAAACAGAAGCTCCACAGGTCGCAGCAGCGTCACCTGTAACTTCATGTTTTGAGCACAATTTCCACTTAAGCAGTGATAAAAAGAAATAAAGGACGTTATTACCTCCTGAGCTGCAGAGACAGATCCACATCAGGACACGGGTTTCTTTCGGATAAACTTTTCTAAACACACTGCGCTTTGACGAAGCACTTTCCCGCCAAAGATCCTTACATGGTGTGAGCGCTCACTCTGCCACTAATAATGTACAACAACTGTACAAAAAATGTCTAATACAGAGTGAGCGCTCACTTTCCACAAACAATCTTTGATATTCCTCTCGCTGCAGCTGCTTGTAAAGTTGTAAACAACAGCCCGTAAACTCAGCCTCCGGGTCTGTCGCTAAAGGTAAACACGTCTTTCTTGTTGTCACTGCTCTGTTTTGTTTTTCAATTTGCCTAAAAACTCAAATTTCTTATTCAGTCCTGGTTTATAATAACTGGTTTAGTTTGACTCTGGGTTTTACAACCGGTGTAAGTCCTGGACCTGGTTTAGTCCTGGCGCAGACCGCGGCTGAGCCGTCTCTATTACAAATGTTTAGTACGTTATAGCTTTGCTTCTCTTTAAGTTATAGTTTTGCTTCGCTCCATTTGCGCTGAAGCGGCTCATTATCTGCGCACACGTTCATGTTTTTTTTAGACTCGCTGCGGGTCATATATTGACTTCTGGAGAGAAAAAGAACCGAAAGTTGGCACCGAAAGAATTTTAGTTTTTCGATACCACCCCCGACCGGAGCTTTTCGGTCGGTTCCAAGTAGGCACCGTTTAACGGTACCCATCCCTAATTGTGAGTATGTAAAATCCAGGTAATTTGTTTCAGTGTTTCTCCTTAAAGCAGAACTAAGTAACTCGTGCCCCTAGAGGCCATAAGCGCCACTGCAGGTGTCGTAGCAAGTTGCGTTTTTTACTCATGAATTGTCCGTGAGAGTAAATACTACGCTGACAGAAAAGACAAAGGGACACAATAGAAAAGATTTTTTTCACTCAAACTTGGCTGTAAATACTGTTTAAGTGGCGCTAGCCCGCAGTTAGCTTTGCCCGTTAGCTTCTTTTTGTGATTCCATTAGTGTGTATTGGTGACTCCGACCCGGTGGCAGGAAAGTTGCAAGCATGGTTTTCTGGGCAGAGACACCAGGGGGCGATGAAAGACCCTCCACTCATCCCATTAACACTTGTATCACCCCAGAGGGACGACGGAGAGGATTTATTAAAGTAAGTTACTAAGTACTGCTTTAAAGGAGCTATACCTGATTTTACTTCTAGAAATTGAATGAAAACATTTTTTCCCTCCTTTAGTGTATTGTATACTCAAACTTTTGTGAGGAAAAACAGCGTGCACAAAATAAAAATAAAAACATTTGTATACATTTCATGAACTTTCAGGCTATTTTTCCAGCATTTCTGTGAACGTGACCCTGCAAGTTGTGAAATGTGCCCATGAACTTGTCCCTGTGAAGCATTTGGATGCTACACATATTAATATTATTACGAAAGTTACGGATGAGTTTGGACCGCGGCTAACGTTGTAATTTAGCGGCTTCCCCCTTTCATCGTTTGCAATCAAAACATGAGGTATAGGCCCTTTAATGAGGGTTCAAAAGACACAGTACCGATCGGTGCTGCGGGGTGTTCATTGACCCTGGCGAGGTGATGCGTGTGGTAATCATCATCGCTGAACATGGTCGCGGTCGCGCCTCATTTGAAAGCTAAGACCCACACAACTGAGCGAAGATTTTTCATTGCACTGTCACTTTTTTGTCATTTTTTTTGTCCCGTTTCCATTTCATTCTGTTGCGTTTTTGTTTTTTTGGTTTTTTTTGCTTTTTCATTTTGTATGTCACCTTTAAACTTTTTTGTTGATTTTTTTTGTCAAGTTTTCTATCACTTTTTCATCCTTGTCCATGTCTTGTTTTTGTCGCTATTCTGACTCTTTTTCCAGAAGCTTTTAGATTTGGGTGAAGCCAAACAGGAGAAAATGTGCTCGGTTAAGGCGGGGGTTAAGAGGTTAAGCAAAAGTAAGCATCGTGTATGTGACAAAGCCGGGGCTAAATAGGACTAAACCCAGACCAAAGCAGGCGTGACCCGGGTCTCGTGTAAACGTAAAGGCTTCCGTGTGAAAAGTTTAAAATAAGGACTCACTTTGCTCGTCGAACTTGCGGATGATGGTGTCCAGGTAGGTGTTCTGCAGCGCCACATGGCCGCGTCTCACAGGCATTTTGCGGCTTGGAAAAAGCCCGTCCCCCGCTCATGAACCAGAGCGATAAAAGCGATCGATAAATATTTAAATAATCCGCCTATAAATGTTTCAGAGGCCGATTGTAAAAGTGAAAGAGACGTGCGTCAAAAGTAGCCGAGGGTGGAGGGGAAAACGTACGCGCTCGAAACGCGAACTAGCAGCAGGTTAAAAGTACAAGACAATTCGAATAAAAAGTGGGTGATGTGTTAAATAAAACGCCCGTATCCTCGCGCACACCTGTGGAGAACCCGCGGACCCGTAAAGTGTTCGCCGGGTGTTCAGCTCCGGGGAGAATAAAAGCCCCGTGTTCCGCTGCTCCAGGCGCGTCCAGGCTGATGATGCGCAGAGGCGGCTGAGCGCTGTCTCTCTCCCCGCGCTCTGATGCTCCCCAGGCGGCCACACGGTCAAGCGGAGACCGGGGAAGCGCACCGGAAGCGCGGAGGAGGACGTTTCACAATAAAGTGGACTGTGACGGTTAGTGTGAAGGGAAAAGGTTTAAATGGGGAAAAGGCTCGATTACACAAAACCATATTTGTGTTTAGAACTTCACTAAAACACTCTTAATTCCACGATGGCGTTCGGTGAGGATTGAACTGGCAATCTTTTGGTTGTTCTAGTTAAGATAGAGCCTACTTTATTGACCGTGTTGGGGATTAACAGAACACATGTATTTAGAATACATAGGTTTTCCGGAACAGTTACTCTACATCTGACAGTATTTAGAATACAGTTACTTTGATCAAATTAAAATAATACATTGTTGTATCCTAATTAGGCAAGGCAAGTTTATTTGTAGAGCACAATTCATACACAAGGCAATTCAAAGTGCTTCACAGTTGCATAAAATTACAAGAAAACTGATCAAATCAATCATTAAAACATCAACATAAAATTAATAAATTACAGTAAAAGGCAAGAGTGGAGATAAAATACTTTCAGTTTTCATCTGCTCGGGTAAAAAGAGCTGTTTTCAGCCTGGATTTGAACATTTTCAGAGTTGAGGCCTGTCTCACATCCTCATGAAGACTGTTCCAGATTTTAGCTTTAGCCTCAGCGTGTTTAGTCCTGACTCTGGGAACCACCAGGAGACCCCTCCCTGAAGTTCTCAGGGCCCGAGATGGTTCATACGGCTCTAACATGTCAGAGATGGACTTTGGTGCTAAACCATGAAAAGACTTGTACACAAGCAGAGCTGATTTAAATTCTATTCTCTGAGTGACAGGAAGCCAGTGCAGAGACCGGAGCACTGGACTAATATGGTGGTATTTCCTGGTTCTTGTCAGGACTCGAGCAGCAGCGTTCTGGATGTTCTGCAGCTCTAACAGCTGGTTTAGAAAGGCCAGTGAGCAGCCGTTACAGTCGTCTAACCTGCTGGAGACAAACGCATGGATGAGTGTCTCTAAGTCTGGTTTTGACACTATTCCTCTGATCTTAATGTTTTTCAGATGGTAAAAAGCTGATGATGTCATTGCTTTGATGTGGCTGTTTAAGTTCAGGTCTGAGTCCATGATTACTCCGAGATTTCTAACCTGATTTTTTGGTTTTAGAGAGAGAGACTCAAGGTGACTGAGAACACTTTGTCTGTGTCTGTGGGACAAAAACAATTATCTCAGTTTTGTCTGAGTTTAGTTGGTTAATTAGTGGTAAATAAGTGTCTAATAAGTTGATCAACAACTATAAAAATACACTGTATTTATACACCCAGATGCTAATGAATACATGTGTTTCCATCATACTGTAGATAAGCCACATAAAAACAAAATACAATTTCAGGCAAGTATTCAGTATTATGTCACTATATACAAATTTGAAGTATTTTCCCCAGCGCTGTATGTATCCTCTGCATTTGACCCATCCTTTGATGCCGCTGGGGAAACCCATAAGGAGCAGTGGGCAGCTGTGTGTCCGGAGACCCATCTCCAGATGTGGGGCCAGGCTGATGGTCAGAATCACCTGCAGCTGGATCCACCCATGTTGCATGTTTTTAGCGCATCGTACACACAGACTCAGGGGCAACATACAAACTGCATGGCCCCGTCCGGCCCCGGGATCGAACCCGAAACATAATCGCGGTGAAGCCCAAACCGCTGCGCCATCGTGCCACTTCTTCCACCACAGAAAGAACCAGATCTGGAATGAACTAATATTGACTTTATTGTATTTAAAACAAAGAGCCTATGTCAAACCTTGTTCTGGACCGTTTAGGGTCCTGGTCCCAGGGTTGGAATCCATGATATTCTGTTTTCAGAGTGTGCTGATGTCCTTCTCTTCCATGACAGTGAAGTGCTTAATTTGCTCTTTTGATACAAACAGACGGCTGTGCAGAAGAACCAGCGCAGTCTTTTATTGTGAAAGTCTCCTCCGGAAGCGTGGCCCAGTGCCGTGTCTTGACGGTGACAGTGACAGAGCGCAGACCCCTGGAGCGCTCCACATCACACCGACGCCCTCTGCCCAAAAATAGCCGCTGATCCGACACTCCGCGGCCGCCTATATCTCTCCATACGGCCCGCGATAACCCGGAGTATATGCGGGGTCAGGCACCGGCCCCCGTTCCCGCTGAATACGGCCTGTTTACGCACGAATCAAAGGGGACAGATTAGATCATGTGCGTGCGCTGGACTCGGAACAAACGCGACCTGAAACCAGAAGTTCAAGGGTGATTTTTACTTCAAAGAGGCGCTTTCTCCCAAATCTAAAGGCCACAAGTTCAAACCACAGTCTCCGAAAACATGTTCTGCTCTTTTGGACCCAAGAAACAAAAATAAATCGTGACAAGGCTTTGACACTATCGCAACACACTGACTGGGTATAAAAGAGAAATAGAAATGATATAGTATCCAGACCAATTTCAGAACTCGGGGCTGGGAACGTTTTTTCCGAGTTCCAGTCGTCATGTCGGAAAGTTTAATGACTGTAAAACAAATCATTTAAGCCGCAATGCTGGTAAAAAATCAGACAAAATGTGGCCCTGATTTACTTATTTTGCAAACCTGAACAGCGTGTTTGTATTTACGATCTCCTAAATAAAGTTACGAGTAATTTAAAGCGCGCACTTGTCATTTGGCGGGTGTTAGCAACATTAGCATCGCAACTCAAACTGTCCACTGCAGACGCTAAAATAAATAAATAAAGATAAATAAAGATTCAGGGACATGGAGAGGGGCCAAGTGGTTCAACATCCCATAAAAAAACAGACTACGCTAGCCAGGAAACTACGTTAGCGTCATGCTACTTATGCTAACGTTATCTAACAAGTGCCGTCTTTCAATTCTGCCGTGAAAAAACATCGTGATTTCTGCTCGACTTTATTTGTGTGTGATCATTATGTTTATTGTCCGCCGGAAAACAAATAAAAAAGAGGGAAACATTGTGTACTTTTTTCTCCATCCATCCATTTTCTCCCACTTGTCCGTTGCCGGGTCGTGGGGGCAGCTGTTGGAGCTGCCCAAGTCACATTGCACCAGCCCCTATGGCTCCTGCTGCAGGTGGTGGGTCCACGGAAGGACGGCCTCATAGTTCCAAACAGTTCCAAACGGGCCTGTTGGTCTCTCATAGGGGGCCCATTCACTCTCTCATTCATACACCAGTGTACGCAGACACTGGAGGCAAGGAGGGTGAAGTGTCTTGCCCAAGGACACAACGACAATGTGCACCTTCAGGAGGCGGGATTCGAACCCCAGACCTTCCGATCATGAGAAGACCCGCTCTACCATCTGCGCCACCGTCGCCCCTGTACTTTTTTCTCTCCAAGTTTAATAATTCCACGCATTTAAAACCTTAAAACTGACATTTTATCGTGAAACGTGGCTGGAACTATGGTCCCGAGCCTAAACAAACGTGGAAAGTGGAAAGTACGCTTATCTTTATATTAAGCCTAATTGTAACATCTTTCCAGCCGGTTTCGGACGTAAATACGAGGCGGATCTTTCTTTAAACGAGCAGCGTTTTTCAGCTTGTGATTTGGAGAACGCTTTTGTGCAGCTGATTATTAGACGATTAAACCTAAGGATGTTTTTCTTCTCATAAAACTCTGAAAACGCCTCCGGCAGATTTGCTGCATGAAGCTGAAATATAACAGGCCTAATTAAATAACATGTTTAGCAGCAGTTTTAGAAGTTTATTTCTTCAAGCGCATGAAAAATAAAACATTGGCTAATGGCTATATATAAAATATGAAACCCGCAAATCGAATTGCAATATCTGTAGCCTAGTTTTAATGACATGGTTCAGTCTGTTTTCAACTAATTTTAGAGAATTTAGTTAAAATTGAGATAGATGGATGTTACTCTGATATACAGTGCCTTGCGAAAGTATTCGGCCCCCTTGAACTTTTTGACCTTTTGCCACATTTCAGGCTTCAAACATAAAGATATAAAACTGTCATTTTTTGTGAAGAACCAACAACAAGTGGGACAATCATGAAGTGAAACGAAATTTATTGGATATTTCAAACATTTTTAACAAATAAACAACTGAAAAATTGGGCAAAATTATTCATACTGTTGTGGAGAAGTTTAAAGACGGATTTGGATACAAAAAGATTTCCCAAGCTTTAAACATCCCAAGGAGCACTGTGCAAGCGATAATATTGAAATGGAAGGAGTATCAGACCACTGCAAATCTACAAAGACCCGGCCGTCCCTCTAAACTTTCAGCTCATACAAGGAGAAAACTGATCAGAGATGCTGCCAAGAGGCCCATGATCACTCTGGATGAACTGCAGAAATGTACAGCTGAGGTGGAGACTCTGTCCATAGGACAACAATCAGTCGTATACTGCACAACTCTGGCCTTTATGGAAGAGTGGCAAGAAGAAAGCCATTTCTTAAAGATATCCATAAAGAGTGTTGTTTAAAGTTTGCCACAAGCCACCTGGGAGACACACCAAACATGTGGAAGAAGGTGCTCTGGTCAGATGAAACCAAAATCCAACTTTTTGGCAACAATGCAAAACGTTATGTTTGGCGTAAAAGCAACACAGCTCATCACCCTGAACACACCATCCCCACTGTCAAACATGGTGGTGGCAGCATCATGGTTTGGGCTTTTCTTCAGCAGGGACAGGGAAGATGGTTCAAATTGATGGGAAGATGGATGGAGCCAAATACAGGACCATTCTGGAAGAAAGCCTGATGGAGTCTGCAAAAGACCTGAGACTGGGACGGAGATTTGTCTTCCAACAAGACAATGATCCAAAACATAAAGCAAAATCTACAATAGAGTGGTTCACAAATAAACATATCCAGGTGTTAGAATGGCCAAGTCAAAGTCCAGACCTGAATCCAATCGAGAATCTGTGGAAAGAACTGAAAACTGCTGTTCACAAACGCTGTCCATCCAACTTCACTGAGCTCGAGCTGTTTTGCAAATATTTCAGTCTCTCAATGTGCAAAACTGGTAGAGACAAACCCCAAGGACTTACAGCAGTAATCGCAGCACAAGGTGGCGCTACAGAGTATTAACTTAAGGGGCTGAATAATTTTGCACGCCCAATTTTTCAGTTGTTTATTTGTTAAAAATGTTTGAAATATCCAATAAATTTCGTTTCACTTCATGATTGTGTCCCACTTGTTGGTTCTTCACAAAAAATTACAGTTTTCTATCTTTATGTTTGAAGCCTGAACTGTGGCAAAAGGTCGAAAAGTTCAAAGGGGCCGAATACTTTCGCAAGGCACTGTAACATTAATAAGCGATACTTAAATCGTCACAATCGTTTTTTTTAGTCCTTATAGCCTCTTCATTTCTTTTTTGCAGTTGCGGAGAGGTAAACGAAATGAACACTTTGAGCTCGCTGGTTACACGCCGGCGCTCGCTGCTCGACTCGGATGGAGCGTGGAGTCGGTCGACAGCTGCAGGTTCAGATCACACACCTGTTTCCTGTCGGGGGCCGAGGGGCTGAGCCACGTCTGCTAAAACGGCAACTTGTTTTGTGACTGTGAAACACTGTTTCAGATCCTTCACTTCTGACAGTCGGGTTTAGTCATCAGTATCAAGCTGGCCAGACGCCGCGCGGGCACAGACTGTTATTTGTTGGCACCGAGCGAGAGCTGGGAAAGAGCAACACTGTTTCATATCAGAGGCTGAGCTCCTGAGGGACACGAGGAGCTCTGTATCTGTATCGGAGTAAACAAACTTCACAACCAACGTGTTCAAAGAGACCTTCAAATCATTCCATTAGACACTTCAGCCCTGATACTTCAGTGTCAATGTCAACATTTAAATTGAAAGCGTTTTTATAGTAACACTGGAATCGTTTTCATAGGGACACGTGTCTTTCAATTTGCTGCTTCACAGCGAGGCAAGGCAAGTTTATTTGTAGAGCACAATTCATACACAAGGCAATTCAAAGTGCTTCACAGTTGCATAAAGTTACAAGAAAACAGATCAAATCAATCATTAAATCATCAACCAATCAATCAATCAATCAATCAATGGTTTTGTATAGCCCAATATCACAACAGGAGTTGCCTCATAGGGCTGTAACAAACATTAAGGCAATAAAACAGAACAGTAAATAAGACAATGTAAAGTTCCGGTGAATCAAATATCCAGGCAAACATAATGTCCAAATAAGCGTCAGCAGTGGGTGGCGACGAGCAGTGGGTGGCGACGAGCAGCTCGGGTGTCCCCTGTCCTTAGACTCTCCAGCCCGGCAAGGAAAAACTCAAAAACCCAGTGGGAGAAACGAGAAACCTTGAGGAGAACCACAGAAGGAGAGATCCACTCCCATGGACGGACAGGCTATAGAGACCCAGGGCCGAAGGAGTCAACATAAAAATTAATCAATGACAGTAAAAGGCAAGAGTGCAGATAAAATACTTTCAGTTTTCATCTGCTCGGGTAAAAAGAGCTGTTTTCAGCCTGGATTTGAACATTGTCAGAGTTGAGGCCTGTCTCACATCCTCATGAAGACTGTTCCAGACTTTAGCTGCATGAAACTGAAACGCAGCCTCAGCGTGTTTAGTCCTGACTCTGGGAACCACCAGGAGACCCCTCCCTGAAGTTCTCAGGGCCCGAGATGGTTCATACGGCTCCAACATGTCAGAGATGGACTTTGGTGCTAAACTATGAAACGAGCGAGAAGGTCTCTGGTTTAATCCCGGCCGCTCTGTGTGGAGTTTGCATGTTCTCCCCGTTTCTGTGGAGGCTGGTGTCAAAGAGAAGAGCCCCTACTGTCATTTTTGAATAACTAATTACCTAATGTTTGTTTTGTTTGTTTGTACTTAACTGACCCTGTAGGGAAATGTTGTCCTTTGCATTTGACCCATCCTTTGATGCCGCCGGACCCGTAAGAAGAAGAAGAAGAAGATCTTTATTTATATAGCGCCTTTGACAGACATGGTCACAAAGCGCTTTACATGAGAGCATTTTTACACTCACTCCAGACTCGGTGGTGGTGAACTACGTTAGCAGCTTCAGTTTCCCCTGGGGGAGAAACGGGGAGAACATGCAAACTCCACACAGGAAGGCCCCGTCCAGGTGGGAATCGAACCCGGGACCTTCTAGCTGTGCGACCGTGTGAATGTCATTGTAGTTTTACGCATCTGATGATGATTTTGCCACAAAGAACTGAAAAGAAGACTATTTTGTTAGCCCTGAACCCTTCATTCTCTCCTTCATTCATTCCTTCATTCTCTCCTTCATTTATTCCTTCTTTCTCTCCTTCCTTCCTTGTCATTTCCCATTGTTCAGCTGCTTACAGAAATCCTTTAATAAAACTGTTTGTGGGTGAACATAAACAGAGATAAAGTTCTGTTATTACTAAATGTGACGTGTTTCCATCAGGGAGCCGTCACGTGAACATTGGACCCGTGTTGTTGGCGTGTTCTGGAGGCCCCTCATACCTCAGCGGAGGCGGAGATAACGTGTAAAACCTCGGAGTAACACGAGCTGCAGCGAGCGGGAAGCGCCTTATCACCGGGACCTCAGCCCGGACACAGAGCAGCTTCTGTTCCTCATTTCAGTCAGTGACACAGTCTGAGCCTCATGTCAAGGAGCAGGTCTGGGCTTTGTCCACGAGAACAAACAGGAAGTACACAATATCCTAAAATATGTCTGAATACATTGTAAAAATGTAAATTTAAGTTTTAGATTTACATGATCACATTTTTGTCGACTAAAAATAAAAGGAAATGTCCTTTCGGTGTTGGGCAAGTTACTTTACAATTGTAAAATATTCTATATTAGTAGTTACAGCTTTAAAAATGTAATGTTTGTATTACATAATATGTATATTACCGTTTCAAAAGTGCAAATGAGTTACACTACTTTGAGTTACTTCTGAGTTACTTTTGGCAAAACATAAACTAAATTGTAATAATGCCACTAAGCCAAAGTGTGTATTCTCCCGTGTGTTGTCTTGACGACGATACCTACACAGGTACACAGATACACACCAACTTCACACTTTATTTATTAGGGGGGAGTTTGGCTTTTTTTCCATTCGTACATAAACACAAAATGCACTTGTATTGTAAAGACAAATATATGAACGTATTTTGTGCAAGTTACAAAAAAAGTTATATATTTTTGTAACTTATTATTTAAGATTTAGCTAAAAGTTTGACCCCTTTTTTGTGATGTTTATAGTTTCACTTCCTTATTAGACACTGACAGGAAGTGACATAGAGGCAAACAATTTTAAACTGTTGCCGTGCCGACCGTGTTACGTCAATGTGAAATGAGTCAAACTGCTCTGAACTCTACCTTTGCCACTTCCTGTCAGCAGCTTAAACGTTCAAATAAAAATAACTTTTCTGCCCCCGAAATCAAAATGAAAACCTGTCCTGCACTTTAAGATCTGAAGAAAACATTATTTTACAATAGATTTAACGCCTGTTCGAATCCAACCCAATGCTTGTTAAATGCACCGCTGAACAACTTTAAGGTGAAGGTTTCTCAATGAAAAGAAGAGGTCGATGTGATGCAGATACAACGCTGATATCTGGTAGAGACTTCCTGTTTCTCGCGTTGGAAGGAGCTCAGTCTGAATGAACTCACCTCGGATGGTATTTTATATATCTCATGTTGCAGACTTTTTTCTTATGAAAGTTACAAGAGAAACAAGCCCTCCCTCAGTTTTCTCTGGTTTAGTAACTTGACTGTGCCCCTCCCTCTCTCCTCACGGAGCAGGAGACGGACTGTAAACTTCCCCTTCTCCAGTTTACACCAGACTCTGTTCAGTGAAGCGACATCATCAGTCACGCTCTCCGTCAGACGAGGAAAAGTATCTTTGCCTTTTTTTCCTCTTTTGGCTGAAAGAGGTTCTGCAGCAAAGTAAAATTAGATTTAGTGGATCTACTTTACTCGAGAACGTGTTACCTTTACTCCACTACATTTGAAAGACGAATATAAAACTTTCCACTGTTTGTACTGGTGCCGTTACTTTCCATCAGCGGCCTCTACGGCGCTCCAGGGTCAATTGTTTGGTAGGTTTTCTGGTCAGCAGTGAAAACCTATCAGCGTGGGAGCTTTACAACCGAGTATGACGGATCAAAATGCAAGTATTGCAGTGCATTGCTTGGATATACTTTAACTTTGTTGTTGTACCATCTCAGCCGACACCCGGGCTTCACTTAGGAGGTAGCTAGGTAAGCTAAAGGCACAAAACTCGCCTTTCTCGTTATTGTTAAAACGTGGTGGGGTTGGTTAGTGCGCACACTAATGGTTAACCGAGTATTAACCGCTAAGGGCCTCGGTTAACGGTTAATGAAAAACTTGAGAACGTGCAGCCTTAGTGTGAACCTTAGTCTAAGCGGCCTCACCTCTGGGGCGGAGCGAGTGTGAAGGCGGCTCGACCTCCTCTCACTTTCATTCCTCTTTTTTGACCACGGGAGAAGAGACCATAGCGTCACATCAGGGAAGACGAGTTGACGCGTAACCGTCTGGTCTTTGTGCGTGCGCTCAGTCACGCACATGTTGTTAGCGTTTAGCCGCTCCCAGGTGTAGCTCCAGACTGGGTTCCACGTTTTCCCTGTTTAAATACAGTTTAAACACGATCCACGTAAACTCGTCTAAGCTCAGGTCAGAACGTCTCAGCGTGTAAACGGTGGCCTGTTCCTTTAAGCTGATCGTCGTTCCGTGGCGGATGACGCAACGTTTGGGGCGAGAAACAAAACCCCCCCCCCCTGCAAAAACCAAAGCCCTCCTCCCACGTCATAATTATCTAGTCACGATTTATACAAATGTTTTTAAAAGATTTGAATATAAGGATGAGGGAAGGTAAATGATTATCAATCAATGTGGGATCTGTTTCTGGAGTAACAAGTTTAAGCAAGCAGCCGATATGGAATAGATGAATGGCCTGAAATCCCGTTTGTTTGTTTGTTAGTTTGTAAAATGTAAAAAAATTGAATAAAAGGAATAAAAAAAGATTTGAATATATAACAGCCCAGCACAATACAGTACATGTGAACACATGATCCATTTTAGAAAATGTAAAATGTAAATAGATAATTATGATGTGGGAGGAGCGTCTTGCTTTTGTCCCTTAAATTGTAGCTTAGTTACAGACTCATGGATGTTTCTGCACTTGCACTTGTGCGGTGTGGCCCACACTTAGACCCGCTGCCAGTGGCGGACTGGCACCAAAAAGAGGCCCTGGCAATTTTAGTAGAGAGGCCACATTTGCCGGTTGCGGGCGGCCAATCCGCCAAATGGCGGCCGCATCTCCGCTTTATTTATTTATTTAGCCTTTTTATATGGTTGTGCGCCACAAGTTGTGATGAGCGGCGAGCGAGCCGCTGGTGGTGCTGCCGCTTGCAGCCATTGCGCCAATAGGCGGCCGCTTCCTCGCTTTATTTAGCCTATTTATTTGTTTGTGATGCGGCCACAACAAGTGATGAGACCAGGCGGCCACAGTGGCATTTGCCCACATTGCCCAATGGCCACTGCCCGCTGCTATCACTTAATATCACTTTATAACACTTAATCACTTTATATCATTAATCACTTTATACGCCTACACATCTGTAAATACAATCCCGCTGTTTTTCAATGTCAAATTGTCTTACCATATATCACTTTTGTTTTATCTTATTTATTTAATATGTTTTACGCATGCCCCTATAGCCTTATAGTTTAACGTTCTTAGCTTATTTTTACTCTGTGTTATATGTTTTATGTCGCACGTTTGCACCGAGAAAAAAATCCTAGTTTGTGAACCTGTTCTCAAACTATGGCAATAAACCTATTCTGATTCTGATTTCTGTACCCTAACACCAAAGAGCCCACTTGACTATCTGAGCACTTTGTGTGTAGTTTCTCTGGAAGTAAATGCAGTTGAAACAAGGGCGATCTCAGGTCTCCCCACAAGGCTCTGACTTTTCCCCCAGAGTCTCTTTGGTTAAACCGGATGGAAAAAGGCACACACAAAAAAAAAACTGTTGGATTTTGCCCTAAGAAAACTTTGGGAAAAATGGCCCGCAACAGGTATTGTAGCAACAATCACAAAAACTGCTCTCGAAATCCTGTCAGAAAGTCTGTCAGTTTGCAGAGTGAGGAGGGATAGAGGGAATTTGTAAAGTAAACAATCACATTCTTCCCCTCTTGGACCAGAAAGCCACCCCTAGTTTGGAAAATGAGGAGAGCAGGAACAGAATTTTCAAACGATCATGCTCCCTCCCCCTCCCCTCCTGATTGGACCTGATAGGCCGGTTCACAGGCAAAGCTCATCTCATTGGTCAAAGTGGTATCCCGGGGTCTCCGATTAGTTGGTGAAATCAGCAAAGGCAGAGACTTAAAAAAAAAAAAAGATTATTTATTACTCGCGTTACCTCAGATTTCAGACCCAGGCGGTCAATTATACACAATCTTTTAAATTTGTAAAACATTTAAACTTACAGACGATAACTTTAAACGGTCAAATCGTTTTTCACATAGTTCACCTCCATGAATGAGCTGCGTCTGTACTTTTACTTCACGTATCTGCCGCTTTTCCCACGTTACGGTCGACCCACATGGAGAGCGTTGTCCCGGCGGCGAGGGCGGCGTGAGGACACAGTGCGAGGGCTCAACTCCCCGAGGTGTGACCGCGATAATCGGCGTCCCACACTCGTCCTAATCTGTGACAGGTTGGAGTACGATTCCGCCGCCGAGCGGGACACGTGCGACGGGAGCGCGATGAAAGGCGACCGCCCTAATCCTGTACCCCGTCAAAGTCCCGGGACGGAAAGAAGAAGAGGAGCGAGAGGGCGGAAGGTCCCATTTGTTTATTTGCAAAATGTGTTCCAACATTTATTAAAACTTTATTAAACCGTCGTCGTCAGTTTTTGTTACATGTGTGTTTAAAAAAAAATCCGTCACAGCAGTTTAAACATTTCTACAAACACTGACTCCAGTTCTCCCGACGTTTATCTAAAATCCACAGAGACGTAACATTTCCCTCACGTTTCAGCGTCTGCTCCTAAATACTGTGAGCTAGCTTAAAGTCGCTCTCATTAAGGCGAGACGCTGCAGGTGAAAAGAGTCACATGTGAAAGTTCTGCTGTAGATTACTGACATAAATATGAGGAAAAAAGTATTATAGATTTTTGTCATTTTCTGTTTTCATATAAAAGGCATTTTATGTGTAAAAACGGCCATAATTGATGATATTTGGGGTCGTTTTTTGAATAATCGATTCATAAGTGAAAACATCTGCACAGTGGTTAGCGCTCGTGCATCACAGCTAGAAAGTCCCGGCTTCGATTCCCACCTGGACGGGGCCTTTCTGTGTGGAGTTTGCATGTTCTCCCCGTGTCTGCGTAGACTTCCCCCGGGTTTCCCCTACCACTAAAAACATGTACAATAGGCCCGGGTGGGTGACAGTGTGAGTGAGTGGTTGGTGAGGGGCCAATGGCACAAACGAGCCGCCTCATTTCCGTCAGTCTGCTCCACTGGGCGGCTGTGGCTGCAATAGGAGCTTACCACCACGGAGTGTGGAGTGACTGAATACTGACGACAGTGCAGCGCTTTGAGAAACTTGGTAATACAGGCTTGAAAAGTGCAAGCCATTATTATTATTATTATGATAAAAAATATTTTTGCCTTGTTTTTTTGGGTTCAAAGCTCAATAAATCAGGCAGGAATTAGATATTAAAAAATCCCTCTAAAAAAAACTTTGAAATCTTGTTAAAGCAGCACTAAGTAACTCTTGCCCCTAGAGGCCATAAGCGCCACTGCAGGTGTCGTAGCACGGTGCGTTTTTTTTACTCATTGTCCGTGAGAGTGAATACTACGCTGACAGAAAAGACACAGGGATAAGCGTGGGAAAGTGGTGCCATGATGGAGCGTCTGAGAGGGTTTCACCTGGAGCGTCTCGCCTGTTTGATTTGTTTTTAGACCCGTGAAAGATCTGGTTTAATGAAGTCAATCATCTCTAATCTACGTGTCATTTGTGTCATTTTTACTCCAGCGTTCACTTTATGATCCTCAGCTCCTTCTGTGTCTCGCTGAACCACTTTCACAGCGACGTCCAAACTCCACCTGCAGCAAAACACGTCTACAATGCTCCCTCTAAATGTACAAAAATATAAAGTTAGAATATGGTTAAAATGGACCTTTGCCCGTTTTCAACCTAGAGGCGGGCCATATATAACGTCTACAAGAGCAAAGCAATATGACCGTTTGGAAGAAATGCATATTTACAATAGAGAAAAAAAAAGGGGGGGAAATATTGGGACACACTATGGCATAAAATGGGGAAAAGGAGAACAATGGAAAAATTAGGGAAGAAAATGGGAAAAGTGAAAAAACATTATGAAAATTGGGAAAAAAATAAAATAAAATACAATAAAAAAAAAGACAGATTTGGAAACAATTGTGGAAAAATAAAATAAAAATACAAATAAATTGAGGACAAAATGGTGACACAATATGGGAAAAAAGGGCATAAAATCGGGAAATAAAGTGGTGAAAAAAGGAGAACAATAGGGATGTAACGATTCACTCAAGCCCCGATTCGATTTCCGATTTGAAGTTCCCGATTTAGATTTTTCCCGATTTTTTTAAACCTTTTGAGAGAGAATGACTCCTTTCTTTTGTTTTAACATCTAAATTTTTGTCCTTGTAACAAACTGCAACTGTCTCAGTAAGAGAACTTTACATTACAAAAAATTACAAGACATGAAAATGAACTATAATCACTGCAGCAGTGCTTGTACATTTACATGTTTTCAGCATAAATAAACTATGTAGCAAAGCAAACATTTTGAGATTATATTTATTTTACCAAACCTTTATTTTTTATTTATGCTGTTTTTTCCACACTCGAATGCCACTGCCTCACTGCCTCCTTTGTAAACATAAGGAGGAAAAAGACATGACAGCTCCTGTAGGTATTGGATTATTTGACAAACGGACATTTGATGAGGATTTCAGCAGAATCAGAGCAGGTTGGTCAGATGTTTGTCAGTTTACGATCTTTGGTAAATGCTAAACTTTGCGTTAGCCGCTAACGCTAATCACGTAGCCGCTAACTTTAGCTGCGTCTGTTGCTTCGATGCCTGCACGTGTTTGTGTTTACATGGTGTGGCGTGTGTTGGGGGTGAGGCGGGGAAGGTGTGGAGCTTGTCTTGAGAAAAAGTTAATGTTGTTAGAAACAATGAGCTAGTATGTTCCGGTCTGTTTCGGTCGCGCAAAATGGAGTAGCTGAGGGTGGCTTTAAAATTGATTCTTTAATTTTTTACATCGATTCACATTATACGCATATTAAATCGATTTTCGAAGAATCGTTACATCCCTAAATGGTGGGAAAAGGGCACAACATCGGGAAGAATATTTGGGAAAAAATAGGGGTAAATGGGGATATTGGCCATTTTGTCGTCTGTTCATGACAATAATCTTTTTGAGCGACAAAGCGAAGTAAATGAGGACGTTTGGCAGCACAGTTTTGGCATATTAATGTTTTGCCTAAAATCTCGCTTCATCATCGTTATCGAGAAAGTCCCCACAGATATTGAGATGTTGTCAGTATCGCCCAACACTAACTCAACATCATGCTAACCTCATACTAACTATCGGCCCATGCGGTGATTTTATCCAGTAGAAATAGTCAAACAGGATCATTTAGGAACTTAACTTTGGAGCAGTAGGATCATTTTAAGTCGATGTATCGTTTCTATAATCTTTACAAACGTGTTCCGTGTTAGTTTAGCAGCTCCAGATTCCAGTCTTCGCTCCTGGACGTGTTTAAAAGCCGCGCTCTGGACTGAATTGCAAGTCTAATGGCGGTTGTAGATGCTTATGGGAGAAGAAGGCGGTTTCTGGGAGGGCGAGGGCTTCAGGGCAGGTCCTTGTGCTCCGTGGTGGTGTCTTTGATGATCTGAAAGCAGCAGAAACACAAATGGTGTGAAACCGACACAATATTTAGCAAAACCTGCGACTGAGTCTGTCATTAGCTCTAATGCTAACGGCCTGTCAGTCACAGTCCGGCCCTCATTAGTATACGAGGTTTCTTAAAAAATTCTTACGAAAACCAGCCTGTTTTTTTTTTTATTGTAACTAACCCAGAGTTATTACAGGAGGAATATCTAGCTGTAAAACGTGTCTAAAGTTCAATGCTTTCCAATGGGAGACTAGTGGCTATATGGAGGAACTACAGCAATGGCAGCCACTTGTGTCGTGGTCACAAAGCAGAGCAGCCAGCGGGCATTGGTCTCGCCGGCCTGGAGACTAGTTGGAGACTCGAGTTGCCGCTGGTCACGGAGATGTCTCCGAGACGTCCCCTGGAGATCAGGCGAGTAACCAGGTGGTTTTGGTGAAAATGAACAGATTGGATTTCAGTGGAGTCTCCGCATGGTCTCTGAAAGGTCTCAGAGAGGTCTACATGGTCTTAAGCAGCTGTGGCAACATTGTGAACGACTTCTCCGTGACCAGCGGGTCTCGAGTCTCCAACTAGTCTCCAGGTCGGTGAGATAGGCCCTTACCTTTCCTCAATGACAGTGGTTCCCAACCTCTTTCGTCTTGTGTACTCCTTGAATTTTTCATTTCTATTTAAAGTACTCAAAGTATGGAGCGTGCCGCCAATTATATATATATAAAAAAATGAACTAAACTCAGATTTATGAGTCTTTTGTGTTCAGAATAAGGCTCTTGAATGCAAACCTTTCACAGGAAAATGTCACTAACATTTACTTTTCTTTTAAAATCATTCAAATGCAATTTAGCTTCTTCTTCTTTTTGCTCAGAAATATTTACAAGGACCCCCCGCCTCCCGGTACCCCTGGTTGGGAAGCACTGCTATAAAAGACTAGGTAAATAAAGCAGTTGTAGCCTGATCCCAGTAAAGATCCCCGTGGGACGGTGTGAGACGGCGCCCTCTGGAGGCGAGAGCGCGCAGGTGCGAGGTGTCCGAGCCTCAAACTGTCATTAAGGAACCGCGGGAGTCACCT
Source organism: Proterorhinus semilunaris (assembly GCA_021464625.1). Lineage (NCBI taxonomy): Eukaryota > Metazoa > Chordata > Actinopteri > Gobiiformes > Gobiidae > Proterorhinus > Proterorhinus semilunaris. The sequence continues at coordinate 3,948,434 of CM038352.1, forward strand.
CTCCGTCGCGGGTCTCCACGGTGCGCACCAGGACGCTCCTCTTCACGTGGGCCTCGGGGGTCTTCGTGTCCAGGCCGGTCTCTGAAACCACGGAGAAACAAACTTCAACAGACGGATACTCACTCCGGGCATTTTAATACAAACGGCTGAAGACTGAAGACTGAAGGCTATAAGAGTGTTCGCCTCACTGACCTCTGAACTGCAGGTTGGAGAAGCTTTGCACCGGGATAGTGATCCTGGACGAAGCAAAAAGCAAAAACGGTAATTGGTCTCTATTTATACAGAGCTTTCCCGCCAAAAGTTTGGAAACACTTTTTATATTTTGCCTTTTCTTTATTTTCAACTATGATTCTCATTGAAGACATTAAAGGAATAGGCCACCGTTTTTACATACTGAGATATGTTCTTACCTGAGCTGGTCTCCACGTGTGCCTTCAGTCACGTAAACACAGCACAGACGGCGTTAGCATTTAGCCGTTAGCATTTAGCCTCTCTCTTTTTTTTATTTTTTTTTTTTATTTACATTTTTATGTACAAAACAAATAGAGCAATAGTATTAAGTCTGTTCAGATGACATTGTTAACAGGCAATAAAATAACAAAAAAATAAAGCAAAGTACTGAATAGTATAAGAGGTTGGATTTACATACAAAGGGTTATACAGTTCTGGGTAGTTTACTCAAAAGTTCATAAACAGATTCATTACCATTGGTACTTATATATTTTAGGGATTTTAGATAACTGTCAAAGTCAATAAGGAAAATTTTAAAGTTTGGGGATGATTTAAGTATCCTTTGTTTATGAATAAAAAATTTTGCTAGACAGAGGACCAAGTTATAACACAATTCATTGTTCTTGTTTTGAAGAAGAGTTCCAAAAGTTATATTGTCATTTGAGATGAGGTTTGGGATTTCAATTTGCCGTCGTATCCAGTCCTGCAAGTTCTTCCAAAAAATTTGAGTCTTGGCACACTCAAAAAAAATATGATCCGTCGTCTCCACATTGTTCTCACAGAACGTACATGTATTATCATCAATATTAAAGCGTTTTTTTAGCAAATCTTTTGAGGGATAAACAGCATTCATAATTTTAAAGTGTGTCTCTTTGGCTTTTGGTTGAATAGGAAGTTGTAAGTACAGTGTTCTTAGTTTATTAATTGACTTTTTTTCAAATTTATAAATAATGTTGTTTTTGTTGATCTTACCAGGGAATAAATTTACCGTAAGGCATTGTCTAATGAATTGATTGGAGCATTTCTTATCCATGAGAGATATTCCATGGATTGATATGGTGCCCAACTGTGGATTTATAGGTTGTTCTTTCATTATGTTTTGGGTTTGAAATATAAATTCTTTTGGAAATGCTTTCAAAAGTTTTGTAAATTCAGATTTAGGAGGATTGAAGTTGTATTTGATACAAAAGTCTTCATAATTTAGGAATTCACCATTTGTTTTCATCAAGTGCGCAACAGACCATATATTCCTATTCAACCATTCTTCATAAAACAGTGACTTATTTCTATGAAGTATGTACCTGTTATTCCACATTATAGTCGAATGTGGTGAATAATTATGCACATACAGTAGCTTCCAATACAATAATACTTGCTTGTGGAACTCTGACAGTTTAATGGGCAATTTGTTGATATTAAAATCAGACAAGAGTAATAATTTTAGTCCACCTAGTTTGTTGAAAATAAATTTTGGGATACTATACCAGAAACTATTAGAATTAAGCCAAGCTTTTAACCAGTTTATTTTCAGTGTACCATTAAGGCATTCAAAATCTATTACTTTCAAGCCCCCACTGTTTATGTCCTGGACCATTTGATCTTTTTTTAAATAATGTGGCTTATTTCTCCAAATGAAGTTGAAATTAATGGTATTAATAGTTTTTATCAGGTTGTTTGAGACGGGAGTACTACAGGTTGGATAAATTAATCTCGATAGACTTTCCATTTTCGTCAAGTAAATGCGACCAAATATAGAGAGATCCCTCTGAAGCCATATGTTTAATTTAGATTTACACTCAGCAAGTTTATTTTGGATGTTCATAGTGAGGTTGGAATTACAGTCTATTGATATATATGTTCCCAAATATTTAATTTCTGATTTAACAGCAATATTGCATACTTCCTTTAAGTGTGTGTCGTGAATCGCAAGGAGTTCACATTTCTTCAAATTTAACGTTAGCCCAGAGGCGTGATATCTTCACTTTACTGCGCGGATGCCGAATTACTCCTGGTATTATTACGCCTTACAACATAGTTCCCCTTTTTATCCGCTTAGAAAATCAACAGTGTTTAATTTTGTGTAATTATACTTTATCGTGCAACACTTCACGTAACCATATTTAAATAGGGAAAACGCTGAAGAGTTTGGCAGCTTCTATCTTCACCTCGTTTGGAGCTATAGAGGAGAAGAGAGAGGCTAAATGCTAACGCCGCCTGTGCTGTGTTTACATTACTGAAGGCCCACGTGGAGACCAGACAGGTACAGATGAACTCGTCACAGCTAAGGTAAGAAAATACTCAGTGTGTAAAAACAGTGGCCGATTCCTTTAAACTATGAACAAGCTGAGCAGACTTATTTAAATGCTCGAAGTTACACCAATAATATTTGCAGAATTAAAATAATTGAGTTGAGATGTAAACCTGGGCACTTTCTCCATGAGCTTCATAAGGTCCTTGTCCCTGAAATGGTCTGAGAGTCTGAGTCATGTCTGGTGTAACGTAGCTTCAAAACAAAAGGCGGCGATTTTGAAGAATAACATATAATTATTGTTAAAAGTGTTGTAAGCGAGTAAAGATGTAAATATGAGGTTTATTTAAAGTTAAAGGGCTGAATATATTTATTGAGAAATTAGGCCTACGGTTGTTAAAGGAATAGTTTTTCCAAGATCTGTTCTTACCTGAGCTTAGACGAGTTGATGCGCACCTGTCTGGACCAAAGATGTTGTTAGCATTTAGCCTCCCCTCCTCTCCTATAAGCGCAACACTTTGATTTTACTGCGCGGACGTCGAAGTGCTCCTAAGGTGTTGTTACGCCTCACAATATAGTTCCCCTTTTTATCCGCTTAGAAAATCAACATGTTTAATTCTGTGTGACTAGACTTGGATCGTGTAAACGTATTTAAAATCGGGAAAACGTGGAAGAGCTCGGTCGCTTCTAACTTCACTCACGTTTGGCCCCATAGAGAAGAGGAGGAGAGGCTAAATGCTAACAACATCTTTGGTCTTTTAGCGTGACTGAGCGCACGCGTGAAGACCAGACAGGTGCGCATCAACTCATCTAAGCTCAGGTAAGAACATCTCAGTTTGGGAAAACCGAGGCCTGTTCCTTTAATGTAAGTCTGCAATTGTTGGTTATTAGCAATAAACTGGACCTGCTAAATATATTTAATATCAGAATTGGATTTTTTATTGAGGCCAAATGTTCAAACAGTAAGACCAACCAAAACCAGTTTATAAACAGATTGCTGTCCTCTTGTATTTGCACAGATTGATATTTTATCACATGATTTGATACGTGACTCGCTCCGGAGGCCGTTCCAATTGAGCTCAAATGCGGCGGTGAGAGGACACTTTGGAGGAGCCCACCACCGAGGACGTCAACGAAGTGCACAACGGAGAAAGAATCCTGGCAATAGAGAAAAAGCCAGAATTCCATGTGTGTTCATTCATAAATTAACTCCTTCAGTGAGAATCTACAAAGAAACCAGTCCCAAAAAACAAAGAAGTGTTTCCAAACCTTTTACAGTGATTTTCCAGAGTTGCTAAATTAAAGCCCAATGGACTCTGTGCACGATAGCAAAATGCTAGTTGCACTGGTTGAGTGGGGTAAAGTTAGCACGATATTCACAGATTCGGACTTCCGAGGTCAATAGCTCCTAAACAAAGCTTTTTTGAAAATTGAAAACCTTGCTGTTTTACTTACAGTCGCGAAGAGAAATTACTACAACTGTGGATTTTTTTCAAAATAAACACATTTTAGCAGATATGAAATACAAGGCTTCCAATACGGAGCAGGCGCTATGACGGAGGCTTAGGGGCCGTCAACAAATTGCAACACTCTACATGTGAGATTGAAAGTTACGCATGTAACTACAGTTCTATGAATCTCGGATGAAAGCCAGTGCTTCAAGCATTGGGCGGCACAGTGGCACAGCGGATAGTGGCAGGGTGGCACAGTGGTTAGTGCTCGTGCCTGACAGCAAGAAGGTCCCGGTTTTGATTCCCCCCTGGATGACAGCCAGAGGCGGTGCTTCAAGCATTGGGCGGCACAGTGGCACAGTGGTTAGTGCTCGTGCCTCTCAGCAAGAACATCCCTATCCCAGTGTGGCTTTCCGTGTTAAATGTGGAATAAATTAATGAAGTTGTATGATCGCGCACAAGAGTGATCATTCAGTGCTTGAAGCGCAGATTCTGGTCTGAAGAGATTAAACAGAACTCCACAACTGACACTTTTAATGAAATTAATGCAGACATATGACAACCTATGGATATTACGCTTTAATAGCTTCAACAGTTTTCACTGTAGTGAGACTCTATTTACACCATCGTGGCCGTCCCGCCTTTGCTCTGCCTGATCCCGTCAGACCTTGGAAGCTAAGCAGGAAGAGCCTGGTCGGTACTTGGATGGGAGACCGTGTGGAAACACCAGGAAGCCTGGCGAGTGTAGTGGGCGAATGTAGTGGTTGGTGGTGGTCAGTCTACCCCAAGGCAGCTGTGGCTACAATAGTAGCTTACCACGAGTATGGAGTGAATGAATAATGCAACTGCAAAGCGTCTTTATAAAGCGCTTTATAAAACCAATGCATTATTATTACTACCAGTTATCAATTATTATATTAGCAACTTACTACAAATGTTATTTTTATCGTTTGTCCTCGTACCTGCTCTCCTCTCCTTCCAGCAGCTTCCTGTAGGTGGCGATCTCGATGTCCAGGGCCAGCTTGACGTTGAGCAGGTCCTGGTAATCCTGGAGGTGGCGGGCCATCTCCTCCTTCAGCCCCTGGATCTGCTCCTCCAGATGGGCCACTCTCTGATGGTACTCTCCGGCCTCCAGGGCGCTGCGCTCCTCCAGCTCACGCAGCTGCCGCTCCAGAGACTCGTTCTGCCGAAAACGCAATGACAGTGGATTCAAACAACCGGGAAATTCACCTTTTACATCTTTAACTATGTTCTAAAGTTGTTCCTCATAAAAAGACAGAGCTATGGTGGTATTTTTCTAAATATTATTAGTCGAGTTTAGCAGCTGTTCAGCTGACACCTGGCGACCCCGGTCCCAGAGAAGACACATGGCCTAAAGCGGCGCCGCAGTAATGAAGGAGGAGCCTGAGGGAGTCCATTATTGTTCAGAGGAAAAGGTCAGGTTTAACGTCCCACTGAGATTTACAACATTATTAACAGACATTTGTACAAGTTCACCCCGTCTGCAGCAACGAAGCATTTCCATTTTGACCGTCTGCAAGAAATGATCCTCGTGAGGAAAATCTTTGGTCGTACGGTGAGACAGGGACAAAGATTTAAAATAGAACGACCAAAGACAGACATCAAGCAGTGTCTGATACTCTGGAAATGTTAGTCGCAGAGTGAGCCTCCTCTCGCTACGACGAGGATCTCTGTCATCAACAAAACACTAGTGACGGGCAGTACCACTTTATTGGGGTCATTTTGGTCGATATCGATACTGGTCATTTCATATGGGGGAATGTATTTCAATTACTCTAAAACTGGTTGTTTTATATAATTAATATGTCAATTAAAATTATATCACTTTAACTGGTTAATTATTTTAATGTGAAATTATATACCTATACAAAGTTCAGAATTAATACTTTAATAAGAACCTAAACTAGAATGATATCGGCTCAGTCCAATCCTCTGCTGGTGAGGAGGGTTTTTGCAGAACAATGAAGTGAATCATCCTTTTGTGTTTATAATGCCGCGCCTTCCTTTTACTTTTTACTGTATCGACACTTCAAAAAGAAGCCGTTTGGTATCAACATATCTATACTATGGTATTCATCTGCCCATCCCCACAAAATACGACATCAGTGCACAAGAGTCACAAGCAACACAGGATGCACTTTTCTGCGGAAATAAACCCCACGAGCATGAGGCTTCGATTGTCTCTTTGAACAATCGCACAGTGGAGACGAGAGCAGCTCATGACTTGCTGTGTTACATCTAAAAACCTTTGACAAAAAACTTAAATATTGTGCAATGTACACGTCGACTGGTAGATAAACAGTTAGTTCATCAGACAGTAGAATAGTGTCTTTCAGTATTCTCCGTTCACTATTTGTATGTTCATAAGAAACATACAAACGGAAAGGCCTGTGAGTGTTGTGAAGTACCTGACAGTACAGTATTCAGTAGTCGGTATTCGGTAATAGGTATTCGATAGTCAGTATTCGGTATTCGGTAATAGGTATTCGATAATAGGTATTCGGTAATAGGTATTCGATAATAGGTATTCGGTAGTCAGTATTCGGTAGTCAGTATTCGGTATTCGGTAATAGGTAGTCGGTATTCGGTAGTCGGTATTCGGTAGTCTGTATTCGGTATTCGGTAATAGGTATTCGATAATAGGTATTCGGTAGTCTGTATTCGGTATTTGGTATTCGGTAGTCTGTAGTCGGTAGTCTGTATTCGGTAGTCTGTAGTCGGTATTTGGTATTCGGTAGTCTGTAGTCGGTAGTCTGTATTCGGTATTCGGTAGTCGGTATTAGATATTCGGAAGTCGGTAGTCGGTAGTCTGTATTCGGTAGTCTGTAGTCGGTATTTGGTATTCGGTAGTCTGTAGTCGGTAGTCTGTATTCGGTAGTCGGTATTAGATATTCGGAAGTCGGTAGTCGGTAGTCTGTATTCGGTAGTCTGTAGTCGGTATTTGGTATTCGGTAGTCTGTAGTCGGTATTCGGTATTCGGTAGTCGGTATTCGGTAGTCGGTATTAGATATTCGGAAGTCGGTAGTCAGTATTTGTTACTCACGGCTCCTCGGAGCGCCTCCATGTCGCAGGTCACGGCCTGGATCTGCCTCCGGTACTCGTTGGCCTCTTGTTTGGCCTGACGGAGGGCGTCTGCGTTCCTGGCGGCCGCATCCGTCAGATCAGCAAACTGTGGACCCACTAGACGTCATTTCAGCGCTCAGGTTGCCTCCACTACGTAGATCATAACATTTGTAATCTGTAACCATCGCAGAGCCTCACTCCGGTACTCGGGCCTCACCTTGGAGCGGTACCAGTCCTCGGTCTCCTGCATGTTGGACGAGGCCATGGTCTCGTACTGGACGCGGATGTCCCTCAGAGCCGCCGTGAGGTCGGGTTTGGACATGTCCAAATCCACGTGGACCTGCTGAGCCAAGATCTGCTGCTGCATCTCCGCAAGCTCCTGAGACACAGGAAGAGGAAGCAATAACGTTACAGGAGGAGTATTTACTTATTACTTTTACTCCACTACATTACTACACAAGCTCCATAGTTTCGTCCCATTTTAAGCCTAATAATGCACACTCCAGACCAGTAGGTGGCGCTGTGTCGTTGCAGGTGCATTATATTTGACTAGTTGTACTTTTACTGAAGAGACAAAATAAAGTTACGTATTCTAAAATGCATGGGATTCTTGTATAAATGTACAAATCACAAATTCGGGAACATCGCGGTTACGATTCCTCCAGATCTGGAGTCCCTCTCCCTCTGAGGGCGTTTACATGCACTCACGTTCCCGGTTATTATCGAGAGTTTTCTCCAGTTCGACTTAACCCAAATCTAAAAGCGTCTTGTATAAATCCTCAAAATAGCGACAAAAATGAGACGTAAATGAGGACGAAAACACACACAAAAAAAGCATCAAAAGAGCAACAAAAACACAAACAAAAAATGCGACAAAAAAAAAGCGTAAAAACACAACAACAACAAAATTGTGATAAAAAAAAAAAGTAAGTCTCTAGCCCATTCCTTTGCGGAGTTGTGGAGTTGTGATTTTATTTTAAAGAAATTACCAGAATGCTCACTCCAGCCACTAGGGGGCTATTTAAATAAAAATAGAAGGAAAGAATTCCACACGTGTCCAGCAGAGGGCACTGACATGATAGATAAACAACACATTGGCTACAGCCATGTCAAGCTCATTATTCATTTATTGAAAAAAGTTTCCTCCTTCAGTTGAAAATTAGCTTTGGAGCTAAAACTGGCACATTTACAGTGATGTTAATTGTCCCTGTTCAAATAAACTAAACTTAACTAAACAATAGTATTTTCCCAATCAAAACATTTTATTTTGGAGCTTTTGTTTATGGACTCCGGCAATACACTCTCCTTTTGGCCCCTAGAAGTTAACGAGTATAACAAGTTGAATAACCTAAATAACGATGCACATACATGAACGTCCTTGACTTGATATGGCTAAATATTTACAGAAAATAATAGTCCTACTAAATATAAGTATCAGATATTCAAAATAGACAATTTAGTGTAATGTACAATAGGATAAAGTTGCAGAATAAGTTTGACTTATTGTTGGTGTGGCCCTCCGTCTCAATTCAGGCTTCTTATGTGGCCCCTTATGAAAATTAATTGCCCACCCCTGTTTTAGATGGATGTATATTTTATGAAGGTGGCTGTTTTTTGACTCCTCTGTTCCTCTGACTCACCTCGTCATGGACTTTCTTCAGGAAGTTGATTTCGTCCTGAAGAGCCTCGATCTTTCTCTCCAGCTGCACGCGGCCGAGCGAGGCCTCGTCCACGTCCTGCAGGGGGCGCCGCACACAGCTCGGTGAGTACATGTGCATTACAGCACAGAGCTAAAACACATCAGTCTGAAGTATCGACACACATTCACACGGACGTCGTACCTGTCTGAAGGCGTTGAGGTTGTTCTCCGCTTCCTGCCTCAGGGCCATCTCGTCCTGCAGCCTGAGACACAAACACGAATATTCATGAGAACCTAGATGGACAAGAGGATTCAGAGCTTCGCCTTTGACTCGGCTCCTTCAAATGCCTCTGGGAACTGGCATAAAGATCATGAACAGAAGTGGGGACAAAGTGCAGCCCTGTGGGTGTCCAGCGCTTGATACAGGTCTGACTAAAGCTTTTGTGATTTCAGTCAGTCATCATTTTGCTAAACTTAACTCAAACTAAAACTGAGACTAAAATGTCCCGATATTTTTGGCGCTCGAGCTTCACAGCTGGAAAGGCCCAGGTTTAATCCCGGGGCCATACAGGGCCTTTTTCTGTGGAGGTTTCCTCCGGGGACTCTGGTTGCCCCTCGCTCTAAAAGCATGTGCAATAGGTTCAGCCCCCACTCAGTTCATTCTGACCATTAGCCTGGCTCCACATCTGGAGATGGATCCCCGGACGCCTGCACTGCGCTTGCCTAAAGCCTCTTACAGGTTTCCCAAAGTCTGGGACATCTCGGCCCCTGTTATTGATCCAAAAACCTATAATAATTATTATTATTAAGCCGAGTTCATTTCATTTCTCCATCTTTCTCAGGTTTTCTGCACAACCTTGTGATCCTCAGCGTGTGTCCTCAAGTGCACATACATAAGGCCTATACATATTCATATAAACTCACTTGTGCATGTCCCTCACGTCTTCAGCACTCCGTCTCTCAACACATAAAACTCATTCACAGCTTTACTTATTACACAGAAAAGTCCGTAGAGAACCTTCTAACCCTCACAGCATTGGAAACGTTATATTATATAATACAGGGCCTTTTGCACAACAAACAAAGAACAAACTGACCTAGTTTAGTCCATTGAAAGTGCGGAATTGTGGCCAATGAACCTGTCAGTCGCGCTTCGATAAGTCTAGTTCTGTGTTGGTTTGTCAATGTGTGGTTGGAGCCCCCTGCAGGCGGCAGTGGAGGTGACATCAAGTTAATACAAACAGATATTTATTACTTAACCACTTAACTGCCACCTTAGGGCTAGGGTTAGGATTAGGGATAACAATTATGTACATCCAAATCTCAAAGTGACTGGAGAGCTTAATAATAACTTTAATAATCCATTCTCTACAGCGGGAGGTCAGGTCTGTTATAAAGCAGGCGCAGGGAAGAGCGTGAAGCTGTAAAGTTGCAGTTCAGCAAATAAATAAGTCACAACATGTTTACTTCATTCTGCTGATAATGTGTGTTGCGTGCAAGATTCATTACATTTCCATTCTTTCCTTGAACACATCCCAAGGGCAACGTGTGGAGGGGAGTGAGGGGCGTGTGAGCAGAGCAGGGTTCACTACTCCAACTACTGGTGAAAAAGAATCCAGGAGCATAGATGAGGGCAGCTTTAACACGATTTTTAAGTTTGTTTTTCAAATATTTGATTCCTGCCTGATTTATTGAGCTTTGAACCTCAAAAAAGCAAGGAGATATTTGATTTTTTGCTGTTTTTTTTCACCTATAAAGAGCTTCTTCAAAAACTAAACAAGGTCTAAAATCCTCTCAGAGCAAATCTGTAGCACAATAAAATGATACATTTAGGCTTATTTTGGGATGAAAACATAAAATTCCCCTATATTTATGTCAGTAATCAACAGCAAAAGTTTCAAATGATGTCTCTACTTTTTCTTTCTTTTTTATATTATTCACCGGCAGATTCTCGCCTCAAAGTGAGACGAATTGACACCTTGGTTGAATAATAAAGTTTTGTATCTGTACTCCGTGTTACTCAGGCATTCAAAGGTCAGTTTTTCAGAGGGAGCATCATCTCTCTCTCAGTGGGACGTCCCGGTCTGACCAGCTGAAAGCTCTTCTGCCTGATTGAACCTTCACTTGGACAGAACAGAGAGGGCTGTTCCCACGAGTCCAGACACAATGCACCGAACACGCCCCCCCCGCCCGCCCCGGTCACAGGGCCCTGACCTGGACGTCAGGACGCGCTCCCTGACCCATCGCCTCAGCCTCCCAGAGTCCAGCTCCTCACTCACAAGAGACGGATTGTGCTTTTGTCTGGCATTTTGGGATAATCTGGGACAACTTTATTCAACACTTTAATCACTGCAAGAGGCAATATCGACCTCAACTCAAACAACAAAGTCTTTTACTTTAGTAGGGGTGTAATGGGTCAGCTTCAGTGCAAGTGCGATAAATAGAATAGCCTAAATGTTCATTATTAGGCAGTATTTCTAACCTCAGTATAAACTATGCCCCTGGGCTCACAATCCAAAATAAAATAGAAAACAAAAAATGGTAAAGCCTTAAACCTTTCACCTTTTGGTTTCGCAGCTTGGACTTTTTTGAAACAAAGCTTTTGAGGCGGATCATGACCAGGATCTTATGATTTTTTTGATGCACTGGATCTGCCCTCCACTGCACCATCACCAGGAGAACCTTTACAAAGACGCACATTTATGTGTTTTTGGTCACTTTGCAGGTCTCTCGCTGGAGAGCGTTACGGAGACGGCCAGCCACGGAAGTTAATGGGATGATTGGGGGGTCTTTCATCTCCCCCTGGTGTCTCTGGCCAGAAAACCACATTTGCAACTTTCCTGCCAACGGGTCGGAGCAGCAATACACACTAATGCAATCACGAAGAAGAAGCTAACAGGCTAGCGGGCAAAGCCACTTAAACAGTATTTATAGCCAAGTTTGAGTGAAACAAATTATGTCCATCCTTCCATCCATTTTCTTCCACCTTTCCGTTGCCGGGTCGTGGGTGCAGCTGTTGGAGCTGCACCAGCTCCTATGGCTCCTCCTGCAGGTGGTGGGTCCACAGAAGGACGGCCTCATGGTTCTAACCGGGCCTGTTGGTCTCTCATTGGTCTCTCACTCTCATTCATACACCAGTGTATGCAGACACTGGAGGCAAGGAGGGTGAAGTGTCTTGCCCAAGGACACAACGACAATGTGCACCTTCAGGAGGCGGGATTTGATCCCCCGACCTTCCGATCATGAGACGACCCGCTCTACCATCTGCGCCACCGTCGCCCCAAAATTATGACAAATTATGTAACTGGATGAACAATATCCCTGTGTCCCTTTGTCTTTCCTGTCAGCGTAGTATTTACTCTCACGGACAATTAACGAGTAAAAACGCAACATGCTACGACACCTGCAGTGGCGCTTATGGCCTCTAGGGGCATGAGTTACTCAGTGCTGCTTTAAAGAGTCGTATGGAGTCTCTTTGAGATCTCCTTGGTATCCGACAGGATAGAGAGAGACCACATGGAGACTTATTCAAGTACCCAAGTGGTCTCCTCTGAAATCAAACCTGTTAGTTTTCACGGAGACTACCTGGAGACTCGCCTCATCTCCAGATCAGAGTAATCTCCATGAGCAGCGGCGACTCTAGTCTCTAACTCTTCTCTGTTTGGGTGCGCACATATGCAGGACATGCGCAGCGGAGCTCAAATATGAGTAAATATTATAGACTAAAACGTTAGATGCATATCGTCAGCTTTTGCATTGTTACACCCCTTGTATTTATATTATGAGGCGTAAATACTGGAGCCTCTCAATTGCATTACTATTTCGCCGTGGTGTCACTTTCGTTTGCGACATTATAAGTGCAGTGTAAACCGGGTCCATGAAGCCATCTGCTCCATGAACATCTGCAGGTTCACGGAGAGTTAGCGATAAAAGCTGCAGCCGGAGTGACCCCCGACCCCTGGAGCTGTGGTCATTTCGTAGCTCCCTGTGGGTTCCGTCTCCAGAGCAGCAGCGGGAGTTCCCTCTGCTGCGTTTAAGCGATCCCTGGGAAGAGTGTGCTCCATTGTGACAGCTGTAGTCCTCGTGTCAGTATTAGCAGGAGCAGCAGCGCCGCCCGAAGCTGCTCCAGAGTCCCCTCACGTCGCTCCTATTCAAACTCCGCTGCGGCCGCATTCACCGAACATCTGCAGCCCTTTGTGGAGACTCCATTGTGCGGCGCATTCCTTTGGACCAGCGCTTCCCAAACTGTGGGGCACGCACTCACCACAGGGACACGGGGAGGACTTTGTAAAGAGGCAAACAACACGGATAAGTCCCTGCAAACTCCTCTCTTAATGTTGTTGTATTTGCTCCGTTCATCGTTGGGTTCTTCCTGGTTTCTTCTTCTGCTGTTGAAGCTCCGATCGGTACTTCCTGGTTATATTGCGTCGTGATTTGAAGCACAATTTTGAAAATGAAAAAGTCTTATAAAGTTTTATACAAGAGCAAAGTGTTTCTCTAGTATTTGTATGCGAGGACGACTACGTTACACAGAGGAACGTCACACAGCTTTGGAGACTTGCGTGGCTCAGGGACGGCTCAATGTAACCTCTGAACTTCCTGAAGCTTCTCGAAAGAAAAAGTCAAAATAGCGGCAAAAGCGAGACGTACACAAGGATGAAAGTGCAACAAAAAGGTTACAAAACCGCGAGAAGAAAGTGACAGGTGTAGGTGTTAGCTTTCAAATGAGGCGTCACACTGGCCGATAGGCTGTAATCTCTTCAGTCAAGGAGCTTTTAGATTTGGGTGAAGCCGAACTGAAGAGGATAAAGCTCTAACCTCCTCCCTGTGCGAAAAACGGGAGGTCTTTATCACTTTTCGTTGCGTAGATTTTCAGTCATCGCTTGAGATGCACCGATCCAGATTTATTGCTTCCGATACCGATACTGGGAGTTTGAGTAACTGCTGATATCCCATAGTAAAGTGTTCTTGTCATGATGTTACAAGATCAATTATCAATTATAAATAATAAACTAATGGATCACTGGACTTTTCTACGCTGAATATCCTCGGTATGTGACAGGCGATTTAGGTTACATTTATTTAAACCATTATTACAACTTGTGCATTAAAAATATGTTAGATCAGTAATTCTTTAACAGCATTTCATAAACTAAAATACAAACACTTGGCCACTGCAGCAGGGATCTTATTAGGCTACTTTAGATATTTCCATCATTGATCCAGCCTTGATTAGTTGCCGCTGGCGATATGGTTAAGTGACGACGTCATCGCTCTACTTCTGGGTTTAACCTGCTGCAGGACCGACTACTGGGCTCTTTTTACACATCTGAACGCAAATACATATTATATTTACTCTGGATTTTCATTAGTGATGCTTTTCTGGCATTAAATACCAAATATTTTTTTCCATACACAATGAAGGCTTATTTATATATACAAATCTTATTTTTTTCCTGGAGAAATTGTGAGATACATTATTCTAAATAGGAGTAAAAGAGTTGTTGGCCTTTCATCTGTTGTTATTTCAGCAGGAGATTCTGGACCTTATTATTGTGGGTGATGTCACACTTGACAAACGTATAGCATGTTGCCGCTAGCTTTAGCACGCTATTGCTAGCCGGGGCATTTTGTGTAGCGGTCAGAAATACATTTGCGGTGGTTAAAACTAACTCGGTGATTGAATTCTCCGGGTTCCAAGCTTCAACGTGAGGTGCAGCATGTCCTTATTCACCGAGCTCTCGTTGGTGAAAGTTGTGGTTTTAACCTCTTAACCCACTCACGAGCAGATTGTACCCGGTTCAGTAGCATTACCCAGATAAAACGAGAGGAAAACCAAGATGACGCAACAAAAAAGCCACAAAAAACATGGCAACAACGCAAGGAAAAAAATCAGTTTAGATCAGTTTTGCGGGTCTTAGCTTTCAAATGAGGCACTGGCCTATAGGCTGTTAGAAACGATTAGATTTGGGTAAAGCCGAACTGGAGAAAATGTGCTCATTCAAAGTGGCGAGAGCCAAAACAATCTGTTCAGTAGCTATCGGGTATTTTTAGCCGATACCTGACATCCTTTTTTTTCCAGTATCGGCTCCGATGTCAAATACCAGTATCGGATCGGTGCCTCCCTCGCTATTGCCGAGTCAGTGTCAGTCATTCCTCTGAGTATATCGGCAAACATCGAGTCTTTAGAAGGTCTGAATCCAGCCGAGTATAGTCCTTGCCCCGCCCGTCACTCACCTGTGCCTGAGTTTGTCCGTGTCCGTGGCGAAGTTGTCCCGGTCGATCTCCAGCCGCGCCTTTTGCGCGGTGAGGCCGTCCACCTCGCGCCGCAGCTCGCGCAGCTCCTCCTGGTAGATCTCGCCCACCCGGCTGGGCTCGCGCACCTTCAGCTGGTTCAGCTCCGCCACCAGGAGCTTGTTCTGCTGCTCCAGGAGCCGCACCTTCTCGATGTAGCTGGCAAAGCGGTCGTTCAGGCCCATCATCTCCACCTTCTCGTTGGTGCGCGTCTCCTTGAACTGCGCCTTCATCGCGTTGTCGGCCGAGAAGTCCAGCCGGTCCACGGGGCTGCCCAGGAGGATCGCGGGGGCCCGGGACAGGGGGCTGGAGTGGGTGAAGCTGGCCCTCAGGGGGGTGGTGCCGTGCCAGGACAAGCGGGCAGTGGAGGAGGAGGTGGAGGAGAGGCGAGCGCCGCTGGAGCCCTGGGGCCCGAAGCGTTTGCGGTAGGAAGACTGGAGGCGCTGGCTGTCCATCGCTGAGGCAAAGAGGGAATAGAACTCGCGCAGGGGGCTGAGGGGGCTTATATCGGGGCTGGGAGGACACCCCCATGGGGAGAGAAAGGGGGGCGGGACAGGGCCTGAATGGGACAAAAGAGAGAGAGGGCACAAAGACAGGCAGCAGAGTGGACTCCAGAGCTGCTCCAAACACAACTCCTGCAAAACTATCAACAAAATAGACTTTTCAGAAAAGCCTTTATTGACCTCACACATATATACATATATATATATATATATATATATATAGGCCTACATGATAAGAAACTAGACAGAGCATTTTGTGACAAACAGAACATTTTGGATTCTCCTGTTGCCGATACAAAACATGCTCTAAAAGACTGTTCTCACTAAAGGAACCATCTTTAATACTTTAATAGTCTATTTAAGTCTTGTTTTGTAGTAAGAAACCATTTAACCAGTGACATACCATCCACCACCTGTAAGTCATTTGTGTTTTACTCACACAGATCGAACACATATTTTCGGAAACAACAAGGTCTCCGTTTTCAAATGAGGCAGTAAAACATAAAGGCAACAAAATAGCGACCAAAAAAAGTGACAAATGGGTAAAGCCGAACTGGAGAAAATGCTCTCGGTTAAGGCCAGGTCAGATCTCATGTTTGGCTGCCTTTAGTTGACATCTCCATGGAGACGAGCTGGAGACGTCCCGTCCCTGCCAGTAAACCTGTGTTGTTTTCGTGATCGAAGACGACGAGACCATTTTGTTGACGCACTTTTTTCCCCAGGACGAAACCGTCACAGTGACGAGTTAAAGACGGCCCTTTGGTGACTAAAACATGACAAGACGTTTGCGTGTTATTCATGGACAAGATGAAAATGTCCCTCCTGGAGCCCCCGCCTTAACGTGGTGGAGGGTTTGAGCCTGAATTATCCTGGAGCTCTGTTGTCGGGGGCTTCGTGCCCCTGGTAGGGTCTCCCAGGGCAAACAGGTCCTAGGGGACGGGTCAGACAAAGAGCGGTTCAGAAGCTCCTTATGAGAGACCAACAGGCCCAGTTAGAACCATGAGGCCGTCCTTCTGTGGACCCACCACCTGCAGGGGGCGCTATAGGGGCTGGTGCAATGTGTTTTGGGAAGCTCCAATGGCTGTCCCCATGACCACTTTGCAAAGTGTAGAGAGGTGGAGTGAAATGTGAAAGTAAACAATCAAATCCCTCCCTCTTTAACCGGAAGGCCCTTCATAGTTTGCAAAATGAGGAGAGCAGGAACAGAATTTTCAAAAGTAAACAATCAAGCTCCTCCTCCTACTCCTTGACAGGCTCGTCTCATTGGCCGACACAGGAGGATACTAGACTCTGATTAGTTCCTGAGATCCGGGAAGAAGGGACTTTACAAAAGATAACATATATTATTGCCTATCAAAATGCAAGACCAGGGGTCGATTTGCCACATTTTCTAAAATTTGTAATACATTAGACTTCCAGACTATTACTTTACAAGGTTGTTCTGTCTTTTGTTCTATTTCATCCCTCCTGACCACCAGAGGGCGGTGCTGAAAGCACTGAATGTTGCCTTCGCGCATGCGCATGGAACATACAGTGTTTTCAGCACCGCCCTCTGGTGGTCAGGAGGGATGAAATAGAACCGTAGTTATATACGTAACTTTCATTTGATTTGATTGTGTTTTATTGGACGTGATCCTGAGTACTCCATTGAAATCGAGGTGATTCATCTCATGGGACTAATCCTCCAATAAACATATTTCCAATAAATCTGCAATAAAATAAAATATAGTATTTTATTGTATTTATTGGGTGAAATGTTCCGCGCTGTGGCTTTATATTAAACGTATGTGCTCTCTGGTCCTTTGTTTGTAAGTGTTTTTTGTGGATTGTCTAGGAGTTGAGTTCAGAGGTTGAAGCAATTCTCTTTTCCAACATCAAAAATGTCTTTGGGTGACTTGTTTGCTCCGTTCGTTTCTCGGGACGACAGACAACTCTGAACCGTGTCCAACGAACTCTCACGAACTTTTCCTCCGCCTCAACCGAAGCCTCCGTCGGCTGTGGAGACCAGGGCCAAGATGGATGGCCAGGTCCCGGTCTAACCCTGGGAATACTTCAGCCGGTCTGACATGTCCCCATGGAAACCACGGCGGGTCACATGAAGTCCCCCCAGTCGCCCTCTGACCCCCGTGTGGAGGGAGTAGAGCCGTCTGTCAAACTTAAAGAGCACAAACGTGAGTGAGGACGATGGAGATGACCATCTGAAACATCTCAAACGCCTGTAAGGGCGATCAAATAAAGTGGTGTGATGAGGGTTTGTTTATTTAGTGTTTGGGGATGGAGCGTCGTCATGATCAATGGTCTCAATTTAAATAACGCTTTTCCTCCGGTGTTGCTCTCGAAGCGCCTCACATCATCCACCCCCACGTCAATGTACAGACACTGGAGGCAAGTTGGGCGAAGTGTCTTGGGCAATTTTCCACGAGTGAATAAACTGTCTGCAGGTTTAAGCAGAGCTGTTTTGTATCGTAATAGGTTGAGTTTATTTCTTCATGAAAATCCCAATTTCAAATGACAGAACATCAACTCTAAAGTCGTCAGAGCTGCTCTTTGTGGGAAAGATCACGCTCTACTTCCATCTGCTTAACAACTGTCGGCTCTGATAAAAGACCCAGCTCTTAGACCAGCGGCAACTCTCCACCTGTCACTCGCTCACACACTTGTGCAGCATTCAGCCCGTTTTTACACATGGAGGAACCTACGCAGACATGGGGAGAACATGCAAACTCAAACCTGGGACCTTCTAGCTGTGAAGCACTAGTGCTCAGTGCTGGGTAATTAAATACATGTCGGAATACACTGTAAGGTATTCCGACTGTAAGTATTCAGTCTTCTGTAACTAAATACAACTGCAAAGTATTCTCCCCAACACTGCTAGTGCTAACTGCTGCGCCGCCGTTAATAGCCTTGGCTCCATGACACCACAGGCTGTAGCCTGTTAGAGAAATAACAATGGTGCTCGAGAGGACTGATGAAGAAGAGGCAGCAGTCAGGATGTCTTATACAGGAGAAGTTTATTTACCATCGTTACGGGACCCGGAGACATGACTCGAGACATTGCGCCAGTCCTACCATTCAAGTCTGTCCATGCTTCCACAGAGGAGGGATAAATACCGTCTAAGAGCGTCAGGCCGATACGCAAGCAAAACATTCAGTGGCGCCTGAGCACCACAGTCAAGGCTATCACAGAGATAGTACGAGTTTACAGCTTGACCCAGTATGATAAATAGTGATTTAATATTATCCTTCAACATAGCCTACTGTAATATTATATAGTAATATTATAATGCCATACAAACTGACTGCCACTCATACCACACTTCAGGAACACCCAGGGTCAAAACTCCTTCTGTGAGCTCACCAGGGCCAAAAGCAAAATCACCCTGAGAATAAGAACTATACAGTCGAGGACTTTTAACAAGGACTTTGGTGAAACACCTCCCGACGGCTATCGCTGTGACCTCCTGTGATGGACGCCCTCCTTTTGAGTGCACCCGTGTGGTGTATGGAAAGTGTTGACCTGATGTGTATGTTGTTTGTGTGTTCTGCAGAACCGGAATCTGCTGCTAATCTGGTCAAATACATTGGTAATTTCGTTTGCACCGTATGTCCGCTGTTTTGGACGGGTTTGGCTGTTACACCTGACCACAGTGCCAGGTGTCCCGTGTGAGACAATAGGGGCTGTAGTTCGGCTGCTGTGTCCTCAGTTGTGCCTTGGCTCGGTGCGAGGACAAGTGTGAGCTGAGGTGAAGCTTCTAAAGACCTGTCCGTGTTGCAGATGAAGTGTCTCTTTCACCTGCGGGCCTTTGTTCCGACGCTGAAGTTCATCAGAGTCAGAGCGGGACATGGACCGAGGCACAGAGCGAGCTTTGTGTCCCGCTCGTAAACTGTGGAGCGAGAGACTGGACTGAAGCCGGAGAAAACAGCGAGATTTACAGATGTGATCAGGCGCAGGATTAATGGACCATTGAGTCCAACAACAGTCTCTGAGAACGACTGGCACTGCCCTCTGCTCACACTGGCAATAAAGTACAAGCAAAACGGCCAAATGTTCCTCTGTCTTCAACCTGTATAACACCACACACAAAAAAAGAGCGAAAGAGTAAAAGTTTGTTGTCCAAGCAACAAATTGGAGAACATTTTGACAAGGAAAGTTACAGCAATATAAGCAAAACGGCTGAATATGTTTTAGGCTTTTGTTGTCGTTTTCTTATCGCCCGCGGAAACCCAGACTGAGTGGATGTTTGACTTCGGGATGTAGTTCAGTTGTGGTTGCGAGGAGTGTGTTGAGAATATAAAGTAATTAAAACAGTTCACGGGGTGCACGCAGCTCCAGAGTTGGCGGTTCAGACTGTAGAGACTGAAGAACAGCTGCTGGACTGATCTGAGGCCAGACGCTCGGAGAGGAAGAGCCGTCAACATGGAAACCCAGCGCCTGTGCCTGTGTCTGGAGAAAACCAAGGCTGTGTCCGAATGTCCACCCTAGCCCCTAACCTCTCATTCACTACATAGGCCCGCACTATATAGTAGACTATATAGTCACTGATTCTGTTGGCTATTCGGACAGAAGCCACTACTTTCTCCGAGGTGCGTGACGTCACTAAAACTATCATTACAAAAAAATCACTCCAGCGTTAGCTCAAAGACGTGCAGAAAGTAGGTCAGAGCCCGGTGTCCGAAGCGCCCCACATGGAAAGAACCTATATAAACATATATGTTTTAATATAGGTTTCGATATATGTTTTGAATATATGTGACATATATAAAATTGGCCGTTTTCCTATATGTCATAAACATATATGTAATATATGTACATATATGCTCACATGTAGTTAAACATATATGTGAGCATATATGTATACATATATGCACATATATGTGAGCATATATGCACACATATGTATACATATATGCACATATATGTATACATATATGCTCACATATATGTGCATATATGTATACATATACGCTCACATATATGTGCATATATGTATACATATATGTGCATATATGTATACATATATGCACATATATGTGTGCATATATGTATACATATATGTGCATATATGTGTGCATATATGCTCACATATATGTTTAACTACATGTGAGCATATATGTACATATATTACATATATGTTTATGACATATAGGAAAACGGCCAATTTTATATATGTCACTTATACCTATATGTTAATCTATATGCACCTATATGTTCACCTATACAGTAGTCAAATTCTTAAAATCCTTAGCTACTAGGCAACATAAATAAAAGCCCAAAATGTAGAAATTTACATTATTTATTTAAGAACAATCAAATAGTAAAGTTTTGTTGAAACAGATGTAAGTCCAATCGGCTTCTTTTAACAAATATTTACAAGAAAACCCCAAAAAACAATTACAAAATGGCAGATTACAGTTTTTTTTTATTTCATAAAATAATAGTTTACACACCTTATGTTGTAACATGTAGGCTGAGTTATTCACAACATAATTCAGAATGTAGTAAAGATGCACAATATTTGTGTGTTAGTCCTTATTGATTCAAGCAGATTCCCTGGACTTTGCTTCCTGGCTCAACTGGCACCAACATCTGAAAAATATGGAGAAAGTCTGTTAGTACAAAGCAAGAAATTAAACCAAGTTCAATGTCATGTGACTGTGTTTAAACTTACCGTTTGTCTTCTAGAGCGCACTCTTTCTCCTCTTCACATTCTGTGATATACCACTTGGCTTGTACAAGTCTGTAAGAATAATAATAGAACAAACATCAAATCGTCAGAAATTATTAACTTTACCACGTATAGTCCAATATTGCTCCAACACTTTCTAAGCCATTCTGTAAAATGATCTGAGCAAACAGATGAACAATGAACACAAAACTCTTTTACATTAACAGAGTAACAGCAAAGTTTTTTAATGGTAGCATTTTGCATGAAAACATCCAAATAGTTGCTAATAAGTAAGTACGTTTTTTTTTACCATCATTTGCTCAAATAATATAATTTATGATCTGACCCTGGGCCCCCCCTTGCAATCCCAGGCACCCCCACTCCAGGTTGGGAACCACTACTTTAGGCGACAGTTTGTGCTTCCTACATTTAATTAAGCTTGTCTAGTTGCACACTCAAAAATTATCTGAAACAAATTTGCATGGAAATGCAACCACAACCTAACCCTAAACAATTACAATTTTACAAGTGAATCAGGATATTGTTCAATGTGCATTTATTTCTGCAATTCAACTTAAACTGAAACCAATATATGATATAGACTCATCATGCAAAGTGAGTTATGTATAGCCTTTGTTTGTTATAATTTTGATTATTATTACTCAGTATATAAAAACCCTTATTTAAAAATATCAGAAAATTAGAATATTTAGAAAATGGACTGTAAGCCATAATCATCAAAATTATAACAAACACAGACATGAGTCTATATCATATATTAGTTTCACAGTTTAAGTTGAATAACATAAATAAATTAGCTTTGAACGATATTCTAATTTCCCTGAGTTTCACCTGTAAATGCTTCAGTAAAGTTGACAAATTTACTTTCGTCAGTGCATTAGATTTACTCACTTTTAAAGCGAAGAGCTGAAAGTCTGTCAGGGAGTGCTTCTCATCCTAATTCGCGCGGAGCTTCTAATGTTAGAGCACGAGATCCCATCGGCCTCAGGTCTACTGAAACAAAAACATTTAAGAACATAAACATTTGTAAATACTTCAGTAAGAGATGAGAGGTACAGAGTGAAACCTGACTCAAATCTACTTACATTCTGGCTGATTAGCCGAGTCCTTTTCACAGTGCGTGCTTCTTTTCTCTGCATTCTCCATTTCCACATACTGTCCGACATACTGGTGGACACTGGAAAGCCTCGTCTTCATCCTCACATACTGTAGGACATACTGGTGGACACTGGAAAGCCTCGTCTTCATCCTCACATACTGTCTGACATACTGGTGGACACTGGAAAGCCTCGTCTTCATCCTCACATACTGTCTGACATACTGGTGGACACTGGAAAGCCTCGTCTTCATCCTCACATACTGTCTGACATACTGGTGGACACTGGAAAGCCTCGTCTTCATCCTCACATACTGTCCGACATACTGGTGGACACTGGAAAGCCTCGTCTTCATCCTCACATACTGTCTGACATACTGGTGGACACTGGAAAGCCTCGTCTTCATCCTCACACAGGCCTCTAGGTCACAGCACCTCCTCCTGTATTTGTAAAATGGACAAACAGGATCCTGAAGTCAGGACACTTCACCTTAACACAACTATGGCAATAGTTACTCACTTTACCTTCTTCGTTGTGCATATCCAAGAATTCCAAGAATTTGTAAGACGGAATTTGTAGAGTTGATTCTCTAGATAAAAAGAAACATTTGTTATTACTCTAGGTGTCCATGACAGAATTAGAAGATTTATCATAAACCACGGTAAATGGTCTTGATTGCGCTGTTCAACCTACATGAGGCTCATTTATTCTGATTCATACTCCAGCGTGTGCAGACGACACTGGAGACAAGGTGGGGAATGTGTCTTGCTCAAGGGCACAACAGCAGCATGCACCTGTGGGAGCTGGGATCATCTAGGTGAAAAGGACAAAGTAAAGAATTGCCCCAATTCCCAGGTGTGACAGTGACAAATCAAACACCTAAAGAAACTGTACTTTCTGTTTAATTTAACTTTGTGTTTAATTGATTATGCTGGACATTAAAAAATGTCCAACATAAATGTCTCACAAAATGTTGCAAATGCAACTAAACAGCTACGCCTACTTTCTGCCCAAAGACAGAAGCGTCTGGGACTTTTCTCACAGCCAATCATTCATCACATTCCATATCGTTCCAATCAGAGATGCATATTGTTCCTCTATAATCAAAGAGGGTTGCTACTTGGAACGGTTGTCATTCTATCGCTCAAATTACAAATGGAGAATTAGGGTTGGCAGGTTATGGATCTGTTGAGAGGAATCCTCCCAACAGGCTCTAAACCTTGTCTTTTAATGACAATGATACCAATTATGATAAGGGTGGATGACCAAAACAGTTGTGAGGGGCTAGTAAGGGGACATCCCTTTCCCCAGCTAAAGGCGGAATACCTGAGAGTGTGTCGTCAAAGAGGCACAAAACCAGGCGGAAACTTGGTAATCTATTGTAGTCAAAAAGGAACATTGGCGGATGCACCACTCAGCATAGGAACATCATTTACAAAATCAGCTGTTAGGGCAGTCATGTGGGGGTTTGTTAGTGGGGAGCTACTGCCCTCTTCAACTGGCCCGCTCTACACTCTGGCTTTTTAATGCACTACACTATGCAGGGCTTACATCATACTTCACATATAATTCAATTAAATAAATATATAAGTTGAATGGTTTAAATCTGTGAATTGATGGTGGAAGATAGAAGAGTCGTAAAAATAACGGAAGAGTTAAGGTAACAGAGTTATAGGACTACGCGTTGGGTTCATCCCTCTAAAAGCCGTAAGGTACGTGGCTAGGACCTCCCAGATCCGTGGACACACGGAACAAATACTACAGAGTTGGGGACTGTAGAACTTAAAGGGTCGAGGACCCACAAGAGTACTTAAAGGGTCGTGGACCCAGGGTCGTGGACCCAAATAAAGAGTACTTAAAGGGTCGTGGACCCAGGGTCGTGGACCCAAATAAAGTGTACTTAAAGGGTCGTGGACCCAGGGTCGTGGACCCAAATAAAGAGTACTTAAAGGGTCGTGGACCCAAATAAAGAGTATTTAAAGGGTCGCGGACCCAAATAAAGAGTATTTAAAGGGTCGCGGACCCAAATAAAGAGTATTTAAAGGGTCGTGGACCCAGGGTCGTGGACCCAAATAAAGTGTACTTAAAGGGTCGTGGACCCAGGGTCGTGGACCCAAATAAAGAGTATTTAAAGGGTCGTGGACCCAAATAAAGAGTATTTAAAGGGTCGCGGACCCAAATAAAGAGTATTTAAAGGGTCGCGGACCCAAATAAAGAGTATTTAAAGGGTCGCGGACCCAAATAAACAGTATACTTTCATGAGGAAAAGCACGTAAGTTTACAATGAATAAAGGACGAAACGAAGGTAAGAGAATGTGTGAATTAAAAACTTGTGAAGAATGGGTGAGGGATTTGGGAAATTCCTCACCATGGTGGAAATGGTAATAATAATGATAATGATAATAATAATGATGATGATAATTTAAACCCAAATTAAAATTATACTGAGGATGGTAATGACAACTGGGAAGTATCAAGATCTCGTTTTGCATTCTTTTGCTGTTGTTTCTTTATTTAATTGTTGTTCTTGTTGCTTGTTCTTGCCTTGCCCATGTTCCCTTGTTTGTGATGTGTTATATGTATATGTTATTGTTTTATTCTGGGATGGGCGCTTATAAGCCTTTGGCTTCGGCCCACTCCCTTTGAGCAGACAAACTGCTCAAATAAATAAATAAATAAATAAATATTTGTAAATGAAGAAGAGTCTCAGAGCACAACTCATTCAGAACAAACGTTATCATTTCTGTTACCTGTAATTAAAATAGTTAAGTGATTTGCCTGTTGATTTGACAGAGTGCAATATTTGTTATGTTTAGTTTTTTTGTAGTGGGGCGGATCAGCATTTTCTGTGGTTTAAGTGTTTCTATGATCCAGAGAGCTGTACAAGACATTTTTGCAAAGAATTGGAAAAGTGTGTTGTCTGGTTGGCACAAAATCCAGGATAAAAAAAAAACACACAACAAAAATGCAATAAACCAATTGTGTAAAATAGGATCATATAATCAGCAAGTGTATGGTCTCACCTTTATTTTGTGCTACAATTTCCTTTCTTGTCTGGTACTTGTTAACCTGCATTACAAAAAACAAATTAGGGATGGGCAATTTGGCCAATAAATAAAAACATTATTTTTTTTACTACTTTGGACAATGACCTAATCAATTTATTCAACATTCTCTTAAACAGGGACCATTGTAGCTCATTTGTACTCAATCTTTTTAGGCCCATAAGCTAAGTTTATTTTGGCTTAGCCCTTTTACTTAAATTACAACGATTGTAATTTCTTCTATTAGCCCAAAGAAATATAACATGCTCTTAAAGTTAAGAACACACTTGTTACGGAGTTCTCAAAGCTCTCTGTCCTCTGTCCGCCCCGCTGCTGCTGCTGCTGCTGCTGCTGCACAGACGGAAGTGCGGAGGCAGCGCTGAAAACAGCGATATTAACGTTACTTGCACTTCACGGTCGCTAACAGCCTTCGAGCATATTTAATTAGGTCCTCACGGTTAGTTGTAAGAGTTTTAAAGACAACATGACTCGGACTTGGCTCCGGACTCGGGCGGAAGTGCGACGTCGCTGTTGCAGTTTTAAAAAGAAGCGGGAAAGATCTCACGCTACGCATTATCGATTAAACAGTACAATCTGAAGCGTAAACAATTCTCCTGGTTGTAACTACCTGCACACTGAAATCATACATATCATTTCACTGGATATTAATAAAGTATATTACCTTATTCAGGCCGTAGAAGCTCCTCTTCAGTTAAATGACGGACACTCCCACAGCAGCGCACTGCGGCTGTGCAGAACCAAACACGTCACTCCAGCCAAGGCACGCAGGCGTCATGATGTCATGACGCAAAAGACCCGCCTCAAAATTTATAATTTGAACTTTCTACACTTGACAATTTTAATCTGAATGGCAATAAAACCTTACTAAACTTAAAAAACACATTTTGAGATGAATGAAGATTTTGGCTAGTTTTGAGTTTTTTCACATCTTAAATTATGACCTCAAATAGCATTCGGGTTTACAGTGCATCTAGAAGACAAAAATAATAAGACAGTATTATTATAATAATAATGATAATAATAATAACAACAACAACAACAACATAGTGCTTCATCAGGAACCCAAAGTGCTTACAGCTGTGATTGGACACATATTTTGGATAAAGGGCTGATCATAATAAAAAAAGGTTTCATGTAAACACGTCAATTGGAAGATTCTTTTTGGATTCTGCTAAATCTGAAAGAAATTCTGATTGGAAACATCACCCCCACACACTTTTTTAAGCGGCATTGTTCTTTCATGTGCACATGTCCGTCATGGGGACTGCATTGATAACAGTCACACGGTCAATCATGTACATCCAAAGCAGAGATAATTCATGGTAGAAAATATTAAGCCACTCTCGCGTTATTTCGTTTGCTTAAAACACAGGTAAAGTACAACCTTATCTGCAGTTGTTTTAGTAAGTCGCTCTCATGGTGTTACATCTCTGGGTAGGCCTAAAATGTGCATGATCAGAAATGATGATTTTCTGGCCTTAAACAGCATCAGCAACCTAGGAAATAGAGTCACTGTGAAGTATTTTTCCAGAGTAGTGGTTAATGATGAAATAATTCATTCACAAAACTACTTGCGTACTTTTCGGAGAAACTCGTACACTGTCAGTCTTTCTGATCGAGAGGAAAGTATTTTCTCTGTGAAGACATTCATTGTCTGTGATCTGGGGCCGGGGGAGACATGTTATGCAGTGGGGAAGTACTATCAAAAAGTGAAACAGGACATCTGTGGTCAATTTAAGAATCCTTGTTATTTCATCCCTGTAGGGAAAAGTCTGGGGCCTTTAGTTGCTATACATGCATCTCAGATAAAGGAAAAGTGTCTGTTCATTAAAACTGTGAACAGAAATGTTGACATTGTCTTCAAATTCATTAACCACAGTGAAATACTCAGATAGATGTGGAATGATGACGATAAATGATGATGATGACTTGAATGTATGTTCTGTGTACTTTTTGTTTTGTTTTTTTCTACATTTAGACTGTAATGACCTTTCAGCCATATTAATCTAGAAACTGCATTAAGACGATACTGAAAACATTGCATTTTGCATTGCATTTGGTGGATGTAACGGTGAATGTGTGGATATGTATGAGCTGTAAAGTGAATCTGGAAATGACTTGAAATTGGAAAAAAGTTCTTGCATAATTTTTGTTTTAGTTCTTAGTTATTGCCTTGATAAAACAAAATATGAGCTATAGGCATTATGTATGACAGTTGCCAAAGTGAAATATGAGCTACAAAGTGACCAGATCCTGCCATGAGCTATGTAGGAGACGTATATATAGGGCTTATATGTGGATATAAAGAAGCAATACAGGAGACCTATATGCACCTCAATGTTGCCTATATGTGGCATATACGCAGCATATATATTATCATGTGTGCATATATGCTGTATATATGCAGCATATATGCACCTCAATGTTGCCTATATGCAGCATATATACACATATATGCAGCATATATATGATAATATATGTGCATATATCCTGCATATAGGATTTATATATGCGCATATATCCTCATATAGGTTCTTTCCATGTGGGGCCAGCAGAATGAGCGACTACATCGGCTAAAAGTCGCCAAACTCCGGAAAAAAATTATTTCTGTGATAAAGACCAAACTCATGAAACAGGAACTCATTATGGATAAATACGAGTCAGATATATTTAACATGGATTTTACATGAATGGCTTGGATTATTTGAGAGGAAGCCATCGGTCATTTAACAGCTCGAGCTAAAGGTTAGCAGCTAACGCTAGCATTTTTCACCGTAACCGTTTATATCCAAGTCATTTATTCATGAAAAATACGCAGCACACGATTGAAACGGCTGATTTCATTCCGTCATGTTGTTTAGTTCAAAGACCTGTTGCTGTCAGGCGTTCTTCTCCGACTCTCGCAATGCATTGTGGTCTATAATGACCCGTTTAGTGACCACTGATGCTCACTACTTTTTAGAAATTTTGAGTGCACTACTTTTTTTCTCTCTGGACACCCCTACAAAATGGCGTGACCACTTTATAGTCACTATATAGGGAATAGTGTGGACATTGGGCGGCACGGTAGCACAGCAGTTAGCGCTCGTGCTTCACAGCTAGAAGGTCCGGGTTCGATTCCCACCTGGACGGGGCCTTTCTGTGTGGAGTTTGCATGTTCTCCCCGTGTTTGTGTAGGTTTCCTCCGGGTACTCCGGTTTCCCCTACCACTAAAAACATGTACAATAGGCCCAGGGACTGCAGGTGGAAATTAGCACAAGTGCTATAACCTGGTACAATGCATCTCTCCTTTCTGAGGCTAATGTTCAAAAAAAAAAATAAAGTATTCGGACACAGCCCAAGACATTTATCCAAACTAATATTTACATTTCAGATCGGCGGGTTAACCTCTCAACCCCCACCCGAACAGAACGCATTTCCTCCGGTTTGGCTTTACCCAAATCTAAAAGCTTCTGGAAAAAAGCAGCAAAAATGAGAGAGTGAAATGAGGGTGAAAAAGTGACAAAAGAGCAACAGAAAAGTGACAAAAACGTAACAAAAAAAGTTTATCCATTTAGATGAGCTTTGTAGATTTGGGTAAAGCTAAACTGGAGGAAAACGTACTTAGTCAAGGCGGGGGTTAAGAGGTTAAAGAGAATGTGCCTCCACTTCCCCCTCGCAGCTGACTATAAGCCCATGTCCACACGTATCCTGATGTCTCCACAAACGCAGACTTTCATACATTTACAAAACTATCTCTGTCCCAGAGTGTTTGCAGAACGTTCCATCTCCATGGGCTCATTTATTGGTAAAACTAATAACGTTGCCACGGATA
This sequence comes from Proterorhinus semilunaris, assembly GCA_021464625.1. Taxonomy (NCBI): domain Eukaryota; kingdom Metazoa; phylum Chordata; class Actinopteri; order Gobiiformes; family Gobiidae; genus Proterorhinus; species Proterorhinus semilunaris. The sequence goes on from CM038352.1 coordinate 3,977,547, forward strand.
CGCGCAGCTCGGAGAAATAAATATCCAGATTTTCTGTCCTCACTTTTATACAGCAATTACAATTACATTTATCTGGATGCGTGTTTATAAAAGTATCTAAACACGTGTGGACGGGGCCTATTGTATGGGTTTGTTAAGTGATGATGTCATCGCTCCACTTATAGCCCTATAAACTACAATGGGATTTAGCTGATTTTAACCTGACACAGAGTCAACAAGACTCTGTTTAACCACTCAACCTCTTAACTGCCACCTCCAGCAGGCGAATTTTCTCCAAATATGCATACCAATCTCCAAGCTAACTGACTGGAGAGCTTACAGCCTGCATGCCAGTGTGACACCTCATTTGAAAGCTAAGACCTTCTAGTTTCTAAAAATGTGTGCAAAATCTGTGTAAGTGAAACACAACTTATATTACATTGTCTCAAAATTATGTTTTTTTTGTCTCGAAACGTTGATGCTACTTTACAAAAAAATTCCAAAGACATACTTCATAGTTTTCATTCGAATTTTGTAGCTGTGGGAATAATAGTTTGGATTCTGGGGACCTTTTATGCATATAAAGACCATTCGGCACATGTGGTCCAGTTCTGTGTAAAATGGCACCTTTGCTTTCTTTGAAGGGTGCAGCTCTATAACTGTGGCACTGGAGGCTCTGGGATGCTTTTATTTTGAAGGCATGAAGCAGGGGAAGACAAAGACATCTGACATCATATATATATATACGCCCGATGAGAAAGATGTTGATGAAGTGATGCGCAATGGCTTATATGTATTTATGTGTATGTATTTAGTCCTAATACGAATAATATGAATTTTGAATATTGAATTATTTTTACAACACAATGTTTTTATATAGGAAAACTGATTCAATTTTTCTATTCTATTATAACAAATGGAAAGAGTACAAGCACTTCTGGGTTGAACGGGAATTAGACCTCCAAATCCAGCCTTGAAGGTCATAACCGGCCTTTTATCAGTCTGTTAATTATTCTATTCAATCCAAAGAAGAACAATGCAAAGAACATTATATTGGAGAAACTAAACAAATTTTACAGAAGAGACTTTCTCAACACCGAAGAGAAAGCACAAGTGGCCCTCAGTCGGCGGTGCACCTCCACCTCAAAGCCTCCAACCACTCCTTTGAGGACGGGGAGGTCAAAATAGCTAAAGAAGAACGTTGGTTTGAAAGAGGAGTTAAAGAAGCAATTTTTGTCAGGAAAGAAAACCCCGCCATGAATCGAAATGGCGGTCTCAGATTTAACCTTCCTTCACTGTACTCCAATCTCCTTCAGGGGAAACCGACAGGGCGGGGCCAGTCCAAGGAGACGGCACCTCAGCCAACAAAAGAACAATAGGCAGGTAATTAGCAGTGATCAGACATGAATAGGACAGGACTGACCGATACTGAGGTCAGCAGATCGTTAGAGGCGCTCTACTTCAAAGGGGTTTACGCACGGGTGAGAGTAGCTGTGATTAGAGGGGAGGAGCCGGGCCAACCCTAACTCCTCCCCAGTGGTCTATATATTCAGCTGCGTGCAGATTGTGACCTTTGTCGCTGACGAAGCCTTTTGGATGAGAGGAGAAACGTTCGAAGACTTCAACTACTGAGTACAGAAGATGAATCAAGTACCTTCATTGAAGTCTGCTTTTATTGACAACATTTTAGAATATTTACATTTTGGGTAAGACCTAGGCATAAAATAATCTCTATAAGAGTTTTATGAAGGTGAAGCTGATAAAAATGATATATAACACAACACTTGTATATTTTTAGTCATATTTTGTACTGCTCTACTTTGTTTTACATGTATTTTTAGAATCCATGCCATTAATGTCGATGGTTTTTATTATATTTTAAGGTCTGCCAAGTGCTGAAGAAATAAACTTTGACGGATTGAAACTGTGGCTACAATGGCAGCTTACCACCGCCGAGAATGAACGAGTAATGAACGCCTAGTGCAGTGCGTTGAGAAGTTTGTGACACAGACCTGTAAAGGGCGATACCAGTGTAAGTGGGCAGAACCATTCCGGGTGTGGGAATCGAACCTGGGACGGCCTTCCTCTCTCTGCCTCTGGTTTTCCTGGACGTGTTGTTGGGTTTTCGGAATGCGGACTCTGGGCCTCTGTTTTGTGCTGAGGGCTGCTGTCTGTGAATGCCTTTCTGTTGCTGAGTCATTTACACCGGGCCAGAGTTAAGCCCCAGAGTTACACCCTTTCAATTTCTACCTCCCCAGTTTTGATTCGACATAGTTTTTACTTCCTTTCCCATCTTAAGTTCAGTTCCTACTGTATTCAAAAGCAGCTCAAGATCGTTTGCAGAACAGTACAAACTGGTATCATCAGCAAATAGGATGCGTTGTAATTTGTTGAGGACTTCACTGATTTCATTAATGTACATAATAAATAGTTTAGGTCCCAAAACGGAGCCCCGAGGAACACCGTGGGTTATTTTTGCCCCCATTGAGTTGATATGATTAACATGTACATACTGATTTCGATGTGCTAAGCCCCTGACACCATACCTTTCTAATTTATTTAAAAGAAATTAATGGTCTATTGTGTCAAAGGCCTTGCTAAGGACAATAAAGACTCCAATAGATGTTGATATATTTTCTACTAGTTCCGTGACTGCCATTGAAGTGGACCTATTGGATCTAAAACCGTACTGATGTTCACTTAACAGGTTATGCTCGTCTACAAAGCTGTCAAGTCGTTTTTTGAAACCTGCGAGAGGCTGTGCTGTTGTTTTCCTCAACGAGTAAGTTTCACATCCAGGTATTTGAGCTGACGCATAAAAGGATTCAACGTAATCAATAAAAGCTTAATTATTGTATTTCCCTTTTTTGCATACTTGATTATGAAATACTTGTCTGATACAGTGAAATGTAACTAACAAAATCGTTGTTTTCTATATTGCAACAGTGCAGAATAAGTAAAAAACGCAATTTTTGATTAGTAATGTCCCGGGAGAATATTTTTGTTCTCCCAGGACAGACCATTAAAAAGGACAATCAGGTAAAACAGGGACAGGTGCAGGCCCGGATCTACAAGGGTGCAAGAGCACCCTCTTTTTGAAATGTTTGCCCCCACAGTTTTAATGGAATCACAATGTATTTTAATGGCGAGAAACTATTTGCACCCTTTTGAAACTCGAATGCATCCTCAGTCAGTTTGTTCTGGAGCCGGCGCTGGACAGGTGGCAAAACTAAGTGCACCTAGAATAGTTCCACCGTTGTTTTGTCAATTCTTAAAAAAAAATAAAAATGTTTGGCTGTCATGTCATTTGGTTTCTTACCAAGAAAACGGTGGATATGGTCCATAACTTTCAATCAACAAGATTCAATCTCGAACTGATCAACCTGCTGCAACAGGAAACATGTAGAGCCTATATTTGTTTTTGTGTAGCTGCACAATTTGGCCCAATCACTAGTATTGAGTAAACTCATTACACCAGACTGTTGAAACTTAAGTCTAGTCTACGTGGCAGGGGTTACGGCGTAAGGTGCATCCCGTTCCTCTTGTGGCCACTAGATGTCGCTAAAGTCTAAGGTTTAAGGCCTTCAGCGCTGACTCCGTGACACGAGAATAGCCTCTTCAGTGACACAAGTTTTAAAGCTTTTATTTTTCCAAAAAGCAGACTTTTATGAAGACCATATGTTTTAGTTTTTCCTCTTGTTAAACTGCGGCGCGTGACTCAACGTCTGCTCAAAGGACGACTCTGAAAAACTATCGGTCAGTGCTTTATTTAACCTCATTTGTTTTAAAATTATGACAAAGTGATATTACAATATAACATATAATACTGTTCGGTTTGAGAAAGAGATATTTAACACGGTTTGTTGCCGTTCTTTTGAAGGTTTAATCTCGTTTAAAGTTGTTCATTTTCCGAGTGAAATTAGCTAACGTTAACGTTAGCTAAAGTAAAATGGCGGTTATTTTTTCGTAACTCATTTTTAATCTACTTTCAGATTAAACCCAGAACTGCCACCGTGACTGCACTGTTCTGTTTTACTGGTAAGTCATTTATTTGGATTAATTGTCAAATATTGGCCTTGAATGGATCTTTACAGGTTTACCAAGAGCTAATCGTTTTTATAGATGAAATATTAACATGAAAACCAACGAAACTGTGGTTAGCTTGTACCTCGCTAAGATTTATTAAGAACGAACTTGTTGCTTTGGCTGTTATTCCACATTTTTGAAGCGTTTTAAGCTCGATTTTCATTTATTTGCATTTCCCTGAATTATAACGAAGAGTTCACGTTTTCTTCGGACGGTTCCAAACTCTCAGGGCTATTTTGCGTCACATGTGTTTGATATAACGTCAGATATTTGATTAAATAGTGTCAGAAGAATAAGTTCAGGACTGCTTTCAATCTTCTTATCAGCAGGTAATTTACATTTGGTTTCATACACGCTATACTTTTAATATTGAACATATTATTAGTCATGATAACATATTCAACCATCTACTGTATATTACGTCAGCTATACAAGGCTAAAGATGATTTAGAATTTTCAGGAAAAATAATGCCATTGGGTCAAAATCAATATAAAGTATTTTAATTTTGGTTTTGGAGATTTCTTACAAAACTGTATTTCTCCCATAGAGTTGTATTGGGCCGCGCCAGCACCAGGAGGATCGAGTCAAAGGGGCTCCTTTGCAGGAACATCCCTACTATTTTATGGACTCTTTATGGAGACTTTTAGTCTCGCGCATGTTTTAATCTATTTTAGGCCTGAGTATTTTTTATTGTAACTTTTTTATTTTACAAAATGTCATATTTTAAACATCTGTCTTCCTTTCCAAGTGTAACCAAGCGGTGGCGGGCACAAGGTAAATCTGACCTTTAAACCTTAAGCCCAGGCCCGCAGGTAAGCGTGTGGGAAATACTGTGGTCAAATAAGAGGCAAGAGTCCAACTAAAGTTTTGAGTCTTCATTATCTCAGTTAAAAGTATTCTTTATTTCCTTTTGAAGATTTTCACTGATTTAAAAGAGCATTGAGGGTACATAGATCCAACATGTAAATCTGACTAAAGCTTTTTAGTTCATTTGTGCAGTTTAAACTCTCAAAATGAAGTCTATGAAACACTTCATACAACAGGGCAGGACTAGCTCAAAGGTTCCGAACTCAAACTGCAAATAAACCAACTAATAACAGTCAAACGGACCCAAATAAAAACCGCAATGAAACCTTTTTCTACAAGAACGTATACCTGTTAGAATAACGGAACATAAACATAATAGTTCATGAGGAGTTGGTGTACCTTCTTTTTAGCAGTGGATATGCAGCCACACACCAAGGCTCAGTGAAAGCACTAGCCGGCACTTAGGCATCAACACGGCAACAGCCATGATTAAACAATGGTACATATAGTATATGTCCAACAAAACATGTGATCTTCTCAAGCCTTTTCCTCTTGTGGGGGTCGGTAAACATTGTCTATACAGTTTTATAACCCAAACTGAGATTACCAAAACCAGGTCTTCCTTGTAAATCATTTATCCATGGAGGGCATCTGGCTTGGCTTTAGCACGAAGTTAAGCTTCAGCGCACTGAAACTTTCTGATTTTAACGGTCACACATTTCAAGCAACACTTTCTTGCATTCACTTACATAAATATACACTCATGTTAACTTCATATACAGAAGTGTTTAACACAGCACATCTTACCAAACAGCACAGCAGCAGGAAAGCAAGACACAAAGGGCAGGGCGGCACAGCTGAGCTGCATCTATACTAACAAGCCAGTCTCAGACCCGGGCTCCGAGCACAGCGGCACGGGGAGACCACGGGCACAGCCGCGAGGCACCTGTGTGTCATGACAATAGCGACGTATCGAAAGTTTGAAAAGAAACTCCAAGCCAATGCATCACAAATAGACGGAGTGTTTGCAGCAGCAAAGCGAAGACGTATAACTGACACGTTTATTGCAATGGACTGTTTTAATTGACGACTTGACTCTCGTGAACGCGTAAAGCAGAGGGGAAAGGCGAAGTGGAGGCTAAGGGGTAGAATTGAGATTGGGCCGATGGTTCCCTGCTTACTTCGAAGCACCGTCAACAGACTTGGAGAACTATGTCATTACGCACGTGTGTCTAGCTCCGTGGTGTCCGAAAAGGGGAAAAAAGAGTGTTTCAGAGCGGGGGCATTGATAAGAGGGATCGATAATGAAGTAGACGTCCGGTTCCGATGCTTTGCCCAAACAGAACCGGGTCTACTTGTAGAACCGGTTTTCGATTCCCATCCCTAGTGGTGGAGCTGAATTACAAACAGCAACACGAAAACTATGAAAACACAACAATAATGCGACAAAATGCGGCAGTATGGGCCCCGATCACTCTCTCACTAAATCACCCACCACCACCCCCACTCACCCCCGCTCACCCCCACTCACCCGCCACACTCACTGCACCATGTATGAAGCTGAGGATCACACAGAGCGCACATCCTCAGTGCGAACATTAACACACAAACACTGTACAACTGTGTAGGTGCTCACAATGACATCATTCTCAATTCAATTCAAGTTTATTTGTATAATGTTAGAGAATTAACAATGGGGTCCGAGAGGATAGATGAAGAATAGGCAGCAGTCTGGATATCTTAAGCCGGAGAAGTTTATTTACCATCGGTGCGAGACCCGGAAACATGAACTTTAGACTTTGCGCTAGTCCTGCCATTCAAGTCTGTCTATGCCTCCACAGAAGAGGGATAAATACCCTCTGTCGGACGTCATACTGATAGGCAAGCAAAACATTCAGTGACTGAGGGAAGGCGCCTGAGCACCACAGTCAAGGCTACGACAGAGATAGTACGACTGTACAGCTCGACCCACAAGGATGGTACGATTGTACAGCATTTATACTCTAACAGGTTGTGTAAAATAAAGTGTTACCCACGTTATTTTACACAACATTGATACACTGTTACAATGTGTAATAACCTGTATCTATGCAGTACATACACAATGGAATAATGTGTATTAGTACTTTGGAGGCGCATAATGTAATAAGACATAAGACCCTTAAGGTTTGAGTTTGGGTCTTACGTCTTATTACATCATGTGCCACTAAAATACTAATACATATAATTCCATTGTGTAACTTGTAGGTACAAGTTATTACACAGTGTTACATAGAACATTACATTGTACTTAATGTGGCAGCTACAATATATCACGGGTACAAAATGCTACGGTCGGTTGTCCTTCATTTCCGTGCTGAGTAGAAGGATCACATCAAACAGTGTCTTACTCCCAGAACCACTTATTTAAATCGCGGAAAACCTGGTATCGCTTTTGCTTCTGCAGGTAGTGGCAGGTCCTGCACGTCTGCTCCAGTCCAAACCTCCCGGACACGGCCTTGAAGCTGTTCCTCCACTCGAAGAAGTCCATGTACTCGTCCGGATGCTGGTCCAGGTGCTTGAGTCTCTCGGCCAGCTCTTTGGGAGAGGGGAAGTCGTCCACGTGAATGAAGGCGTGTCCCGGAGCGTGAATCTCGTAGTTCTGCCGGGGAGGCCCGAGGACCACCGGCACCGCGCCATACTCCATCGGCCGGAAGAACTTCTCCGTGATGTAGTCTTTGTGGATGGAGTTTTCAAACGACAGGTAGAACTTGCAGCCCGTCATGATCTCTACGTACTTTTCGTTGCTGATGTACTGCCCGAACGCCCTGCCGTACGTCTTGATCTCGATGTGCTTCTTCAGCTCGTTGTAGTATTGGACTCTTTTGAAGCGCGAGTTCCAGTTGCTGACGATCCAACAGACCAGCCTCTCCTTCGCCGGGACTCGCGTGAAAAGCCCGTCTCCCTCCGAAATCGGCACCAGACTCCCGTACGGCGCCAGGACGTCCGAGTCGCGGCGGTAGCTGGACGTCAGGTTGAAGAGGTCGTTGAGGGCTGGGATCTTCGCCGTGTTCGAAGGCGACTCCAGGTTGTACCAGACCCATTTCTGAAAGTAAGGCCGTGGCTCTTTGGGCATGTTATTTAAATCGATGTTGCGGTGGTGGAACATCACGGCGTGCGCTTTGGAGTACAGGGCTTTGTCGTCGGTCAGGTGGCAGCCGGTGATGTCGTAATGAGCGCAGCTGAAGCCGAACTGGGACCCGAAAGGCCACATCCAGATGAGAATGATCAGCTCCTCTTCGTCTTTTCCCTGGCGTGAGCAGTTGGCGGGCGGTTTTGGGGAGATCAGCGACAGGCCGTACGTCGGGAGGCTCTCCGAGTTGTAGGTGAAAAACACAAGCGAACAAATCAGCGTCACACCGAGGACGCCGGCGACGATCCGCACGTACACGGACTGCCACACGGACGAGGACATGGCTGGGGTCTGAAACAAACCGAAACATTCACATTAGAACGTATTTAAAACATTATCCAACCAAGTACATCAGTTATCGGTGTTTATTCGGAAATAGGCTGCGTTCACGGCGATCTAGAGGTCATGTCTTAATTTGAGCTGGAGCCAATACAACTCAATGCAGAGACACCATTTTGGAAATAAATGTACAAAGAGAAAGTGTACAAATGTTGTCCCTGATCATTATTTGGAAGGATTGGATTCACAAACCTGCCACATTCATCCGACCAACATCAACCACATCCTTTTGTCGCCTTTACACACGTGACCTTTGTTCAAATGCGCTGAGAGAGAGTTTCATGTGGATAGGTCCAGCTGTTACAGAGATATTAACCATAAAACAAGTCCAAAATTGTGGATTAATTGTTAGGACTAAATAAAAAATATTTGGAAAATTAATCTTTCAGAAAGAAGCTGGACGGTGGTTGCCAAGGTGGGGTCTAGAGATCATTTTGGGGCCACTGAGGCACTTGGTCTCCTCCAGAGGTTGAACACATAAGACTTTGAAATGTCAGGGTGTGTAATTGCCCAATTATCAGTATTAATCATATAGTTAACTTGTACATTATTCATAGTTTTAGTTTTAGTTTAGTTTATTTCCTTATTTGGTGTCTTGCACCTTAAAGGTTCCCAGCCTGCATGGGCTTATAAGACACACAAATACAGGCAGACAACAGAAAAACATTAAACAAAGAGTTTCCTCTTACGTTGAAGCCAAGTGCTTAACAGAAACGTAGACAAATAAAATGGCTTACACTTGAACAAATACCTAAGCCTTTCCTCATCTGATAATTCAAACAAATTTACAGAAACATCAGACAGTTTACAAAATAATAACCTTCTCAAATCATGATATAAAGGACAATAAAACACAAAATGCAATTCGTTTTTTAATATCATCTAACTGACAAAAACGACATGTCCGCTCCTCCTCTGGGACCGAGTGGAATCGACCCGTCTCCAGAGCCAGGGGCAGAGTCCCAGACCTCAGCTGAGCACAGACTGACCTCTGACCTCTAGGCAGGTTCAGGGTCACATAGGGCTCAGGGCCAAAATCATCTTCATCAAAATGTAAGTTCTCAGCTTTGGCTTACACAAGATATCATTTAACCATTTATGTTCATACTTTTCAAAGTAGGCTTTTGTAATTTCTCCAACATTACATTTTAACTTGTTTCTAAAAATAAACTGGAGATCAGCATTAACAAAAATGTTCTCCATCTGCGCACTCCAGCCATATCTATTAGACAGGTCCCATTTAAAGATGTGTTTGGACAGTCTTGTGTCAGACATATTGATGAACCTATTCCATAACCATGTCACAAACATGCCTCACTTCGCATGGTTCCCATGTCCCCGGACAGAGCAAGCTTAGGGGTGTTTTTGTGTACACCTAAACAATACCTTAAAGCTCTGCATTGAACTTGAATAACTTGAATAAAAACAAGTCCCTGTAGCTCAGTTACAGACTCATGGATTCTGATTCTGATTCTGATTCTTTTTCACTGTGAGTTTGTTTACAGTAACCCCAGACCCCAGCACCATAATCCAACACAGGACAAACACAAGATCTGTACAGCTCAGTGTAGGTTTTATCACCTAGATCACGACACGCCTTAAGTCTGTTTATAACGAGAGCTCTACCTGCGGATTCAGACAGTGATTTAATCCCTTCGTCAAATGTGAGACGTTCATCTACAGTAAATCCAAGATATTTGTACTTTTTAGTAAAAGAAAGAACTATAGTGCCAAAACAGAATTTAACGTCTGATAATGCATGGGTACGTCTTCTAAAATGTATAACTTGAGTTTTATCACAATTTATCAACAGTCTCATTTTGTTGCAATCACCTTTTTCAACAGCCGTTTCATGTTGTGAAAGAATAAATCCCGTATGCCTGTTTCAGTGAGGGCTGTCCTCTCTCTCGTTTTCCAATCAGACCAGCAGTCTGTTCACGTCACGTTCGTTTTTACACCTCTCTTAAGCCCCACGCACACTGAGACGCTTTGACGTGTGGCAAAAGAAGAGAGCCTCCTTTATTTTCTATGAGAGAGCGCACACCGAGGCTGCCGTGACGCCACGATTCAGATCTGCTGATCCAGAGGCGGCGCCGTGAGGGCAAACTCAGGCTTTTAACCTCCTGCAGAGACACAGAGGCGGGTCAGTGACAGACAGGGCCGTGGGAAGAACTTTTCATTAGGGGGTGCTGAGGGATAAAGTTTACCCCAACACCACTTTTTCTGTGCATATTTCCTATTTTATAATATTGCCTGCAATTTGCAAACTATCCACCAGGGGGTGCTGCAGCGCCCTCAGCACCCTGGGTTCCCACGGCCTTGGACAGGGGGCGCCGTGAACTTTGTTTGTTTGGACAAGAGAAGCCACGGAGACAGAGAAACCATCGTCAGGGCTCAGGCATCAGGGGAAACATGTTAAACACGCACATACGTGTCTTCTTTTATTTATGACAAATGTATAAACCACGCGTTTAAAATGCGTCAAAATTGCAAGAAAAACGAGGAGGGTCAAGTGAGGAAAAGGAAAAGTAAGGAATGTGCGTGACCAGTGAAAATGTTTAAATTCTTGTAAAGTTTGGAGCATTATCTTCAGCAGAAAGATGGTGTGTACAATTCCAGTCTGTTCTTTTGGTTGACCATTGTGGTGGATGCCTCTACTACCACCGCCACAACCACAATTTCTGTTAGTATTGTTTCATAATTTACTAATAAGTTACAAATGACACTGCGCATTATGTTAATTTGAATCATTTCTTTATTTGGACACTTCAGGTAATTTTGGTTTGAATTGTTTTACTTACACTTGTCTTTTGTTTGAGGTGCTGCGAAGGCTGGAGGCCATCTTAAAACCTCGGACTGTACCAAGTCACAGTGAACTGAAGGGGAACACTAATTGTTACAAGTTTATTCCGTTATCCCTTTTTTGTTTGAACCTACCTTTTATGCACTTATCATTTGGAGCTAAGTTGTGTTAGCTTTGCTTGTTATGATGAGTTTGTTTAGTATTTTGTGTTATACCTCCCTCTGATTACGTCATGGTTTACTCCACCCCTGTTTAAGCAGCCTCGTTTCAGAATCAGAATCAGAATCAGAATTCGTTTTATTGCCAAGGTTTGTGAACAAGGTTTACAAACTAGGAATTTTACTTGGTGCAAACGTGCGACATAAAACATATAACACAGAATTAAGATAAAAAATAAGCTAAGAACGTTAAACTATAAGGCTATAAGGGCATGCATAAAATAAAAAATATTAAATAAATAAGATAAAATAAAGTGACATATGTTAAGACAACAACAATTTGACAATGAACAACAGCGGGATTGTATATACAGATGTTTTGGCATTTAAAGTGGTATTAAGTGTTTAAAGTGATAAAGTGATAGCAGCGGGTCTCAGTGTGGACACACCGCACAGTGCAAGTGCAGAAACATCCATGAGTCTGTGACTGAGCTACAGAGACTTGTATTTGTTCATGAGTCTGATGGCGGAGGGGAAAAAACTGTTCAAGTGGCGGGAGGTCTGGGTCTGGATAGACCGTAGCCTCCTGCCTGAGGGGAGGGGGGTGAATAGTCCGTGTCCAGGGTGAGAAGGGTCAGCTGTGATCCGACCCACACGCCTCCGGGTCCTGGAGGTGAACAGGTCCTGGAGAGATGGAGCTCACAGCCAATCACCTTCTCTGCAGCACGCACAATGCGCTGCAGACGGTGCTTGTCCCGTTCTGTAGCGCCGGGGAACCACACGGTGATGGAGAAGGTGAGGATGGACCACACGGTGATGGAGGAGGTGAGGATGGACCACACGGTGATGGAGGAGGTGAGGATGGACTCGATGATGGCCGTGTAGAACTGCGCCAACATCTTGGTTGGCAGCTTGAGTTTCCTCAGCTGCCGCAGGAAGAACATCCTCTGCTGGGCCTTCTTGATGAGGGAGCTGATGGTCGGCTCCCATTTGAGGTCCTGGGTGATGGTGGTGCCCAGGAAACAGAAGGAGTCCACGATGGAAATGGGGGTGGAAGAGTCTGTCAGGGCAAGGGGGGTCGGTGGGGCTGTGTCTTTCCTAAAGTCCACGATCATCTCCACTGTCTTCTGGGCGTTCAGCTCCAGGTTGTTGTGGCTGCACCAGGACGCCAGCCGTTCCACCTCTCTCCTGTAGGCGGACTCATCACCGTCCGAGATGAGCCCGATGAGGGTGGTGTCGTCCGCAAACTTGATCAGTTTAACGGTCTGGTGGCTGGAGGTGCAGCAGTTTGTATACAGGGAGAAGAGCCAGGGGGAAAGTACACAGCCCTGAGGAGTTCCAGTATTTGTAGTCCGAATGTCCGAGACGATCTTCCCCAGCCGCACGTGCTGTCTCCGGTCCGTCAGGAAGTCGGTGATCCACCTGCAGAGGGAGTCGGGCACGCTGAGCTGGTAGAGCTTGTCTCGTAGCAGTCCAGGGAGGATGGTGTTGAAGGCAGAGCTGAAGTCCACAAACAGGATCCTGGCGTAGGTTCCTGGGGAGTCCAGATGCTCCAGGGTGAAGTGGAGGGCCAGATTGACTGCGTCGTCCACAGACCTGTTGGCTCTGTAGGCGAACTGCAGCGGGTCCAGGAGGGGGGCGGTGATGTCCTTGAGGTGAGGCAGGACCAAGCGCTCAAAAGTCTTCATGACCACAGACGTCAGCGCCACCGGCCTGTAGTCATTAAGTCCTGTGATCCGTGGTTTCTTAGGGACAGGGACGATGGTAGACGATTTGAAGCAGGACGGCACGCGGCATGACTCCAGGGAGGTGTTGAAAATGTCTGTGAAGACGGGAGCCAGCTGATCCGCGCAGTGTCTCAGGGTGGAGGGGGAGACACCATCCGGCCCAGGGGCCTTCCGCGGGTTCAGCTTCAGGAATTGCCGACGCACCTCCTCTTCTTGGATGGAGAGAGCAGGGGGGGGGGGAGGGTTTGTGGAGACCTTTGGGCAGCACGGTAGTACAGCGGTTAGCGCTTGTGCTTCACAGCTAGAAGGTCCCGGGTTCGATTCCCACCTGGACGGGGCCTTTCTGTGTGGAGTTTGCATGTTCTCCCCGTGTCTGCGTAGGTTTCCTCCGGGTACTCCGGTTTCCCCTACCACCAAAAACATGTACAATAGGCCGGGATGAATGATGTGAGTGAGTGGGTGGTGGTGGTCGGAGGGGCCGATGGCGCAGATTGGCTGCCTCGCTTCCGTCAGTCTACCCCAGGGCAGCTGTGGCTACAATAGTAGCTTACCACCACCAAGTACGGAGTGAATGAATAGTGCAATGTAAAGCGTCTTTGAGTGTCCAGAAAAGCGCTATATAAAACTGATGCATTATTATTATTATTACTTTGATGAAGTGCTGGGGTCGTTGATGGTAGAGGTGATGATGGGGGGAGCAGGGGCAGCTGGAGTGTCTAGAGAGGTGTCAAAGGCTGGTGGGCGTTCGTGGCGGCAGTAATGTGTATTCTTTGTCGCCGTTCAGTTTGGTTTGAGTTCAGTTACTGCTCTGTTAAGTTGGGCCCAGATTTTTGTCAGTTATAGTTTGCCTTATTTTTGTGAGCCTTTGTTGATTTATTTTGGAGATTATTAAATTATGTAACTTTCTCATTTTTTTAACACCTCTGTCCCTGCCTTTCATTACAACCATGAATAAAATAGTTAATAATAAAAACGCTGGATTTAATAAGTGTCCTTTCCTAAAATGTGCAGCGCCTCTCGAAAGTACTAATACAGCTTGAAACGTTTGCACATTTTGTCATGTTTACAACCATAAACATAAAGATTTAATTTTGAATTTTTTTCTGAAAGTTCACACACACACAAGTAACAGACAACTGACACTTTCTTATGGCCTCCTTTCAATAACGCTGCTTTAAACGTCTCCACAGCTTTATCCCTGACCTCTCTGGTGAGCTCCTCGGCCTTCATGATGTTGCTTAGTGACCAATACACTCTGACCACAGCTCTGAGGCCCTCACAGAACAGCTGGAATTATACTGAGAGTAGATTACGCACAGGCGGCCTCTGTTTAATGGTTAGGGCAAAGGTGTGAACATTCTGCAGTCATTATTATTTTTTGTAAAATAACAGAATCATGTATCATTTTGCTTTCACTTCACAGTTGTCTGTTACTTGTGTGTGAACTTAAAAAATTAAAAATAAAATCTTTATGTTTATGGTTGTAAACATGACAAAATGTGCAAAAGTTCAAGGTGTATTAGTACTTTCGAGAGGCGCTGTATTATTAGTGTAATATTGCAGAAGCATTCGGGTGAGACTGGGTTGGGCAGAGATAACTTTTTTTTAATTCGACCTTTTTTATATGAACAGGGTGAACAAATGATCAGCACTGGAAACCCGTGGACTCACGCACTGGTTTATGCTCATTTATAAGGGGATTCTTCGTCTGCTCCCACCATATCTCTGTGAATGTATTCAACCCAGAGCGGCTGGACCGTATTCTTTACGCTCTCAGGAATCACGGCTGCCGTTCAGTATTCTGCCCGTACAGCACGGAACAATTTACAAAAAGACTGGAAACTAAAGATACTGGTTCTAATAGGGCAGTTTAAACTATTGCTCAAAAGGTTTGTAAATGAAATCCATGGTTTGTAAATATTTTTAAATGGTTTTATGAAATTCTAAATTGGGCTGACTTGTGCCGCTGTCTTGGCCAGGACTCCCTTGAAAAAGAGATTAGTCGTCACAACAGCACTTTCCTGGTTAAATAAAGGGTGAAGAAAATAAATAGACTCAAGGGCAAAGGAACCTGCTCACGTACTGAATTATTTCCTGGCATGGATAAAGTTGGGCACGGTTAATGTGTAACTATATTTAATAAAGGCAAAAATTCCCACTCCACAAGTGAAATATTCTTGATAAACGGCCATTTGCTCCTTATTTGTTTACACTTAAATTAAATATAGATTTAAAAAAACGACTACATTTACATTTTTATAAAACAAATTAAAAAAATGTCTGCCCACTGGCAGATTACTGTAAATGAGTTGCTCAAATAAAGAACAAATTTACTTGAATATATGTCATACTCGACATATGACATATATTCAATAAGTAAATAACACTGCTATAAACATACGAATATTATTCGTATGTTTATAGCAGTGTTGCTATAGTTTTATTTGACGTGAAGCATGCGCTGCATTTCCTATGTACCAGCTGTGAGGGATGAGACCGGATGAAACCCTAAACCACAAACCCGAATCACATTTTCTCTTTTGCTGCTGCCTGTGGCCAAACCGTCCCACACTCACTCTCACAAAATCATTTCATATTCAGCTGAAAATGTACTCGCTCTATTTGCAACGCAAAAAGTAATCGAAATGAAAACAAGTCACATTTGACACCTACAAATTTCTTCTTCTGAGACACTGAGGCACCAAGAGCCCCCCCTGCAGCACAGAGGAGGCGTCACAAGAGGAGCTACAGGAAACAAAAAAGGACAAACGAGAGATGGTGAAAGACTGTTGTGAAGAGGAGGGAGGAAGAGGAAGGAGGAGATGGAGCTGACCAGTGCAGGACACCACGCTCTGAAACAGGGACAAACCCAGGAGGCGGATCAGAGGAGACAGAGGGCAGCCAGCCAGGTTTCTTCCGAGTGCTACAGTTTCCCTGACCTCCAAGGTCATGCGAGTCAGGTCGACACAGTGGCAGCGCGGCTCAGCCGCAGCAGCTCAGGACTAACACCTGAACACTATTTCATTGTACGCTTGTACAATGACAATAAAGCACTTACTTACTTACATTTTCTTGAAATTCTCCTGATCTGAGCGACTCATTTTAAGAAGTCTGCCCATGAGGGAAGTTTTTTTTTCTTCACTTAAAGGGTCTATACAGAGTTTAACATTGTTCAAATACCCCTCATTCGTTATTATTATTCACCCTCGTGCTCTACATAACAAGACGATTCAGAATTATTTTTGTTTCCATTCGCAAGTACACACACAGTGACATGCGTGCACTTTCCTATGAAGTACATTCAGTTCTTCTTTCAGCGATACAACAAGATCATATTGACTGACGTCATTGACACTGTATAAAGGAAAGCATTGTCCCATTCGGGTTATCAGTGATAACGGTGTGAGTATCTTTGTGGTGATTCCTTATGCTGTATAATACCCGTCATGACTGGTTACATATTAAACCCGTATTAAACCTGCATGTCACCTGTGAGGGCAGTTCACTCTCCCGTTGGCCAATCGCTTTGGCCACAGCCCGAAGTCGGTGCCAAAGCCGAACGTAACGAGTGAATTTCTCCGTTGTGAGATCAATAAAGGAGTGGCTTATCTGATCTTAAAACGTGGACCTGGTCCTGGGCTGTGCAGCTGTGCATGGAGAGGGACCGTGCAGGATTATAGCGGCAGTTGTGGTGAATAGGTCTCATTCTACACATGCGGACATTGCTGGAGCATGCGACATATTTAAATTCCGTCTTTCCTTTTATTTTAAGCGTAAAAAACGTGTCCCACGGGCAGATTAGTGTAAATTAGTGAATGAAAATTGCACATATTTATCTCGTTTTTTTGTGGTACATTTTCAGATTTATTATTGTGGATATACAGTGGGGTCATTCAACAATTGTGCAAGTTCTCCCACTTCAAAAGATGAGAGAGGCCTGTAATTGTCGTCATAGGTTTACCTCAACGATGAGAGACAAAATGAAAAAAAAAACAATTCAAAAAATCACATTGTCTGATTTTTTATGAAATTATTTGCAAATGTTTGCCGTGAGCAGTAGTTTTCAGTTGTGTAAGTCGACTGAAAGGAGGGGACGGGCCTCATAAGTTAAACCCCCCTTTGAGCAGCACAAACACTTATGTTGTTAAAAAATGTCTGTATTTAACATGTGTATTAAACCCGTATGCATCTGTTGCTCAAATAAAGATTTAAAAAAATAAAATAAAATAGACAATGATGGTGGAAAATAAGTATTTGGTCACCTACAAACAGGCAAGACAAAGAACACCTGCCGACTGTGAAGCACGGGGGTGGAAACATCAGGCTTTGGGGCTGTTTTTCTGCAAAGGGACCAGGACGACTGATCCGTGTAAAGGAAAGAATGAATGGGGCCAAGTATCGTGAGATTTTGAGTGAAAACCTCCTTCCATCAGCGAGGGCGTTAAATGAAACGAGTCTTTCAGCAGGACAATGATCCCAAACACATCGCCCGGGCAACCAAGGAGTGGCTTCGTAAGAGGAGATCTGGCCCAAAACATCCCTGCTCTAGAGGAGATCTGGCCCAAAACACCACCGCTCTAGAGGAGATCTGCCCCAAAACACCACCGCTCTAGAGGAGATCTGCCCCAAAACATCACCGCTCTAGAGGAGATCCGCCCCAAAACACCACCGCTCTAGAGGAGATCTGCCCCAAAACACCACCGCTCTAGAGGAGATCTGCCCCAAAACACCACCGCTCTAGAGGAGATCTGCCCCAAAACACCACCGCTCTAGAGGAGATCTGCCCCAAAACATCACCGCTCTAGAGGAGATCCGCCCCAAAACACCACCGCTCTAGAGGAGATCTGCCCCAAAACACCACCGCTCTAGAGGAGATCTGCCCCAAAACATCACCGCTCTAGAGGAGATCTGCCCCAAAACATCACCGCTCTAGAGGAGATCTGCCCCAAAACACCACCGCTCTAGAGGAGATCTGCCCCAAAACACCACCGCTCTAGAGGAGATCTGCCCCAAAACACCACCGCTCTAGAGGAGATCTGCCCCAAAACATCCCCGCTCTAGAGGAGATCTGCCCCAAAACATCACCGCTCTGGAGGAGATCTGCCCCTAAAAACCACTGCTCTAGAGGAGATCTGCCCCAAAACACCACCGCTCTAGAGGAGATCTGCCCCAAAACACCACCGCTCTAGAGGAGATCTGCCCCAAAACACCACCGCTCTAGAGGAGATCTGCCCCAAAACATCCCCGCTCTAGAGGAGATCTGCCCCTAAAAACCACCGCTCTAGAGGAGATCTGCCCCAAAACATCACCGCTCTGGAGGAGATCTGCCCCTAAAAACCACTGCTCTAGAGGAGATCTGCCCCAAAACATCACCGCTCTAGAGGAGATCCGCCCCAAAACACCACCGCTCTAGAGGAGATCTGCCCCAAAACATCACCGCTCTAGAGGAGATCTGCCCCAAAACATCACCGCTCTAGAGGAGATCTGCCCCAAAACATCCCCGCTCTAGAGGAGATCTGCCCCAAAACACCACCGCTCTAGAGGAGATCTGCCCCAAAACATCCCCGCTCTAGAGGAGATCTGCCCCAAAACACCACCGCTCTAGAGGAGATCTGCCCCAAAACATCCCCGCTCTAGAGGAGATCTGCCCCAAAACACCACCGCTCTAGAGGAAGTCTGCCCCAAAACACCACCGCTCTAGAGGAGATCTGCCCCAAAACACCACCGCTCTAGAGGAGATCTGCCCCAAAACACCACCGCTCTAGAGGAGATCTGCCCCAAAACATCACCGCTCTGGAGGAGATCTGCCCCTAAAAACCACTGCTCTAGAGGAGATCTGCCCCAAAACACCACTGCTCTAGAGGAGATCTGCCCCAAAACATCACCGCTCTGGAGGAGATCTGCCCCTAAAAACCACTGCTCTAGAGGAGATCTGCCCCAAAACATCACCGCTCTAGAGGAGATCTGCCCCAAAACACCACCGCTCTAGAGGAGATCTGCCCCAAAACACCACCGCTCTAGAGGAGATCTGCCCCAAAACACCACCGCTCTAGAGGAGATCTGCCCCAAAACACCACCGCTCTAGAGGAGATCTGCCCCAAAACATCACCGCTCTAGAGGAGATCTGCCCCAAAACACCACCGCTCTGGAGGAGATCTGCCCCAAAACACCACCGCTCTAGAGGAGATCTGCCCCAAAACATCACCGCTCTGGAGGAGATCTGCCCCAAAACATCCCCGCTCTAGAGGAGATATGCCCCAAAACATCCCCGCTCTAGAGGATATCTGTCCCAAAACACCACCGCTCTAGAGGAGATCTGCCCCAAAACATCACCGCTCTGGAGGAGATCTGCCCCAAAACATCCCCGCTCTAGAGGAGATATGCCCCTAAAAACCACTGCTCTAGAGGAGATCTGCCCCAAAACATCACCGCTCTAGAGGAGATCTGCCCCAAAACACCACCGCTCTAGAGGAGATCTGCCCCAAAACATCACCGCTCTAGAGGAGATCTGCCCCAAAACACCACCGCTCTAGAGGAGATCTGCCCCAAAACATCACCGCTCTAGAGGAGATCTGCCCCAAAACACCACCGCTCTGGAGGAGATCTGCCCCAAAACACCACCGCTCTAGAGGATATCTGTCCCAAAACACCACTGCTCTAGAGGAGATCTGCCCCAAAACATCACCACTCTGGAGGAGATCTGCCCCTAAAAACCACTGCTCTAGAGGAGATCTGCCCCAAAACATCACTGCTCTAGAGGAGATCTGCCATTGCCAACAAAGGGGATATAACAAAGTATTGAGGTGAACTTTTGTTATTGACCAAATACTTATTTTCTACCATAATTTGCAAATAAATTCATAAAAAATCAGACACTGTGATTTTCTGGATTTTGTTTCCTCATGTTGTCTCTCATAGTTGAGGTTTATCTATGATGAAGATTACAGGCCTCTCTCATCTCTTTAAGTGGGAGAACTTGCACAATTGTTGGCTTGTTTTCCCACACTGTACCTCCATAGCACAGTGTGGGCTGTTGCTAATAGTTTTATTCGATTTGTTCTATGTAAGAAAAGTGTTGTATTAAGATCAAATCACCGCACTCAGAACTAGATGAAAACAAGATGACAGATTCCTTGAAATCAGACTCTCGAATCAACGACAAAAGTCCTTATTTCAAGTCAATTTCACTTTTTTCAAGATGACTTTTTACTTTTATGATGATGATTGTGTACACATGAATTATGACAGTAAGTGTTGAAGGATAATATTAAATCACTATTTATCACACTGGGTCAAGCTGTAAACTTGTACAATCTGTGGGTCAAGCTGTGCAGTCGTACTATCTCTGTCACGGCCTTGACTGTGGTGCTCAGGCGCCTGAATGTTTGCTTGTGTATCAGCCTGACGCTCTTAGATATTTATGCCTCTTCTGTGGAAGCATATGAGCGCAATGTCTCGAGTTCATGTCTCCGGGTCCCGTAACGATGGTAAATAAACTTCTCCTGTATAAGACATCCTGACTGCAGCCTCTTCTTCATCAATCCTCTCGGGCACCATTGTTATTTTTCCAACAGTAGCTAGTGATGTTTATGGTCCTGTTCATATCGCGCAGGCCAGGTTTACCTGTGATGGTAACAAAGGATCCGATGGCGAGCTAAAGTTCCTATAGCCTTGGAGCGGAAGAACCTCTACATCTCCCAGTTCGGGCATGAGGCTGTGGACGTTCTCCCTCTCACTCCACACACCTGCGCTCTGGCCTGTAAACAACAATCGCTGACTCTTAGGACAGTGATGACAACGAACTGAACTCTATTAGCAGCCGTGTAACCAGCGTTTATCACACGTGTGGCTCAGAAGTCACTACCTGTCAGAAGATTACTTTTCTGTTGTAAATATACTCTTTACTCTGCAGATTCTACATATTGGGTTACTTTTTCTCTTATTTTGTTATTTATTCCTTAAGTCACAAATACCTATTGTACCATCATGCATATGCACCTGCCACACTGCAGACAGAAAGTCTCCCTCATGAAACCAGGAAATAAAAACACCTTTTCTTTTTTGCTCCATTACAACACTAAACGTAATCTAGAAGAAACAAGAGAAAACAAATCATTTTCTCCTGATTTTTGAGCGACCCATTTCGAGAAGTCTGTCCTTGGGGGAAGTTAGTTTAGTTTAGTTTATCTGTTTATTTGAGCAGTTATTCTGCTCTAAAGGAGTGGGCCGAAGCAAAAGGCTTATAAGCACCACCCCCATAATTAAAAACAATAACATTTTCATTTAACAATCAGAGCACAAAACACAACAACAGCGGTTTCATGTCTAATGTCTAGAACAGAGCGAGTAACAAATGATCATTAATATATTTCTTACACATTGTTACCAAAGCCAAACATTGGTACATTACTAAAATCACTAGTGTAACATTAAGTCACTATTTTAATGTTATAAAGGCTCGTTACTATGCAGCAGTTTATATTATACTCCGCGATCCTGCTACTTCACAGTTGTCATTACCTCAGTATAATATCAATTTGTGTAAAATGTCCTCTCTTTTTTTTCTCATGTTATGAATTGTTCTAGTGTTAAATTATTTTTGCAAAATGAAAAAAAAAAAAAAAGAGCTAAAGTTTGTGAGAATTAATGTTATTTCTGGGTTCCTTTTGTCGGGGACATTTTGTGTGACATTGTTTACACCCACGCAGTTTCCTCATGAGTTAATTTATCCTCTGACTGTAGTTGTACATATATAATAAAACAGTTGGCAACGAGCTAACATTTCGATGTAGCAAAAGAGAAAAACTGATCAAATTGGCACCAAATTTCCCCCAGGAGTCTCTACCAAATACAAATACCAAATAATATGTGAGTGTTGGATGGTAAAGTGTAAAGGTGGAGCGTGCGCCCTTACCTGCGGGCGCTGCGGGGCAGACTGAGGCGTGTGGTTGTGGCTATAGCTTTAATAAAGACAACAGACAGAGCAGCAGCGACCAATGAAACTCCACGTGATAGAGCTCATAAAAAAGATAATAAAAAAGACAACACGAGTTCACATGTTGGACTTCCTTTCCCGGGTCGAGTCCACAAAGTTAACACACTATGGCTTAAACTGTTCCATTTAACGGCTCAGCGTCACATGTGCGAGAGGGAGGGAGGGAGGGAGAGAGAGAGAGAGGGAGAGAGAGAGAGAGAGAGAGAGAGAGAGAGGGGGGGGGGGGGGGGAGAGAGAGAGAGAGAGAGAGAGAGAGAGAGAGAGAGAGAGAGAGAGAGAAGCAGAGGGAACCGTAAACAGAAGAATACATTATTAGAAGAGTAAAATACCAATACTTAAAGGGGGGGTATTATGTAAAATCGACTTTTTCAAGCTTTATATCCTGTTATTACGTCATTCCCTCATTAAACACATGCCTGGAGTGTTGCCTCGGCTCATTCACATTATTTTTGAGTAATCAGTAAAAACTTAGACGGCGGCCATTTTAGGTGTAGCTATGCCTCAGTCCTCCTAGGAACGCCCCCACCTCCTGGAGACGCCTCTGGACCTTTCGTCACCAGCCGAGCCCCCAACCACTGCTCCTCAGCTCAGCAGAGCCCCCTCCCCGCACAGTGTTGTTGTTTAAAGGCCACAGTAGTGTGCTGAAGGGGGCGTGTCGGAAAGCTTCTTAAAGAGACAGAGGCCTATTTCAAGACGTTCAGTACAGCCATTTTGAGAGCAATTTTATTCAAGGCAGTTATTTTAATTGACTGCATATACAGACCAACAGAAGGTTATCATTGTAGTGCTATAGACTGGTGCTATGTGATTGAAAAAAGCATAATAACCCCTCTTTAACTAACTTTAGAGTAAATACAGTTGGAGCTAAGGCGGTCTCGAGGCGACTACAAACCGCTCCAACATGTGTGAAAACGGCCTAAGTGTTCCAGTGTTGTTTTGTTGATTCTTAAAAATGTATATATATATATATATATATATATTGTTTAGCTGTCATGTCATTTGGTTTCTTACCAAAAAATGGTGGATATGGTCCATAACTTTCAATCAACAATATTCAATCTCGATCTGATCAACCTGCTGCAACAGGAAACATGTAGAGCCTATATTTATTTTGTGTAGCTGTCCGGTGCATCCCGTTCCTCTTGTGGCCACTAGATGTCGCTAAAGTCTAAGGTTTAAGGCCTTCAGCGCTGACTCCGTGACACGAGAATAACCTCTTCACCGACACAAGTTTTAAAGCTTTTATTTTTCCAAAAAGCAGACTTTTATGAAGACCATATTTTTTAGTTTTTCCTCTTGTTAAACTGCGGCGCGTGACTCAACGTCTGCTCAAAGGACGACTCTGAAAAACCATCGGTCAGTGCTTTATTTAACCTCATTTGTTTTAAAATTATGACAAAGTGATATTACAATATAACATATAATATTGTTCGGTTTGAGAAAGAGATATTTAACACGTTTGTTGCCGTTCTTTTGAAGGTTTAATCTCGTTTAAAGTTGTTCATTTTCCGAGTGAAATTAGCTAACGTTAACGTTAGCTAAAGTAAAATGGCGGTTATTTTTTCGTAACTCATTTTTAATCTACTTTCAGATTAAACCCAGAACTGCCACCGTGACTGCACTGTTCTGTTTTACTGGTAAGTCATTTATTTGGATTAATTGTCAAATATCGGCCTTGAATGGATCTTCACAGGTTTACCAAGAGCTAAGCGTTTTTATAGATGAAATATTAACATGAAAACCAACGACACTGTGGTTAGCTTGTACCTCGCTAAGATTTATTAAGAACGAACTTGTTGCTTTGGCCGTTATTCCACATTTTTGAAGCGTTTTAAGATCGATTTTCATTCATTTGTTGGTTTTTGTGTTAATTTGCATTTCCCTGAATTATAACGAAGAGTTCACGTTTTCTTCGGACGGTTCCAAACTCTCAGGGCTAATTTGCGTCACATGTGTTTGATATAACGTCAGGTATTTGTCACATATTGTTTTAAAATATTAATTGCAATGATAAATAGAGTCATAAGAATGAGGGAAGAAAAAGTTCAGGACTGTGATGTCATATCGCTCAGCATCACAGGTGTTAAGCTTTCCTGCTTTTGTCCCCGAACTGTGGTTGGGAGACACAGGGGAGCAGAGGATGTTCCTATACGCAAACTACGCAAGGTGCGTAGGACCCCCGCAGCCTCAAGGGCCCCCGCAGCCGCAAGGGCCCCCGCTGCCTCAAGGGCCCCCGCAGCCTCAAGGGCCCCCGCAGCCTCAAGGGCCCCCGCAGCCGCAAGGGCCCGCGCATCTCAGTCAAACTACGGTGTTGTTTCACTGATTAATCAACGCGTTTTCACTGGGACAGGCGCTCACTCACTCCCCCCCACGTTGCCACATATAACACCAAAACGCAGCTCAGTCTGAAGTGGATGAGCAGGAGAGACCGACCCCCCCGTCCCTCCCCAGGCCCGAGTGCTTCTCCCCTTCGCGTCCCCGCTTGTCTGTCTCCCGGTGCTCACCTCCCCTCCTGCATGTCTCTCGTGTCCCGGGCGCTGCTCATGTTTTCTCTGCGTGGACTCGGGGCGGCATCGCCTCACTCATTTAAACTCTTCTTATCGTCTCTCGCGGAGGATCGGGAAGGTAGTTTGGAGAATAGACGAGAGTAAAAAGCCGTTGTCCGAGGCCTTTTTGTCTCAAAGTGGAGCAGGGTTGCCAGGTCCAAGACACATTTATAGTCCAATAACCTCTCAAAACTAGCCCAAAAAAGTACGAAAACTAGCCCAATAATAGGGCAGGGCGATATGGCCTAAAATATATATCACGATATAAAAAATAAATTATCACAATAACGATATATTTGACGATATCATTGACAATGGACAAATTGTACTTCAAAATACCAGCCTTACGCCTATTGGGGAGATGAATTCAGTGATATTTATTTTTTTTTATTTTTTATGTCATACTAATTTCCTCGCAAACATGATCTACTCAAGCGTCCTTAATCTCATTTGACTTTTTAACACCTGTCCCCGTGTTCTACAGTCAGTGTTTATGCTGCTCTGACAGAGCTGAGCGTAACATGAATTATATCGTGTCCACAACGATAAAAAAAATTACAACGATATCAAAAAATTATATTGCAATAACGATATGCGATACGATATGGCCCAACCCTACCCAATAATTAATTGAAGTTATATTAAAGTTTATTACACAATAGGTGGGTGCGCGTGTGAAAAAAGTCCTCCTTATTTAATAATCCATATTAGCAGCTTAACACAGGCCACGGGCCAGATTCTGTTCTGTTTGGCTCATGTTTTGGCTACTTTAGCCCAGGCTGGTGAGGAAGCAACGATGGCCCACATTGTACTATTTTGACTATTAGTAAACATAAATAAACACACTCAGCTTGAAGTCAATATTATAATTATCAGTATGTTGCAGAAAAGTGCAAAGCAGAAGGACCAGTGTTATCCTCTCCTCCATGCCCCTGCTGCTCCTGTCTAACTCCTGCCTGTAGCTCCTGCCCCGGCTCTCTCTGTCTCTCAATACAGGGACAAACATTTTGTGAATGGGCTAAATGACTAAATACCTCCTTTTCAAGTTGCAAGAAAATATTGTTGACAATTCTGAACCACCGCGTGTGATGCCGTGGAATTGATCCTTATTTATTGTGTGCGTATTGTAACGGCCTGTTTCAGATTGGAGACTTTAACAGGATGTTTCTCAGCCGTCCACAGGCCGATTTGAGCCAAATCAAAACTCAGAGAAAGGTTTGACTCTCATCTGTCTCAGTGTTGTCATGGGAACTCGCTCTGCTTTGTCAAACGCGCTCCACGGAACGAGAAAGAACTGTCGGGTCTCCCCCACAGCTGTTGGCTGCGTAATGCCACACCCCCCAGGAGAAAAAGGCTTTATAACAAAGTAACGAAGTCTGAGGAAGAGCTGAGACCCCGAAACGTAACTCTACTCTGGTGTGAGCAATAAAAACTGGTGAGCATTTCTCAGTCGTGCGGATCTTTTTTCCACTTTCCATTGTACTTTTTGGATCCAGCACTGGGTTAGTACGTAGGATGTGCGTGTCTCTCCTCCTATAACAAAGTAAACCTTTGAATGTATTATATTTCATGGTGAAACCAGCTTAAAGTAGGATCTTACTGGGTTGCGTGTAAATTCGAACAATTAAGTTGAATGTTTTTGATAAGTTAGGCCTATTTGGATTCGTCTTTAAATCATCAGGGACGATAAAGTTGCCGCCGCAGGAGGTTTAAAATCAGCCCAAGAAAAACGCAACCTTTTCCTGCAACGGCACATTTAAAGTAGCCCAAGTGTGCGGGAAAACCACAGACCTGGCAACTCTGAAGAGGCGTTGAATCCTCATGGTTCTCAAGGGCACAGTTACTTACAGTGAGTTTTAAATCAGCGGTTCTCAAACTGTGGATCTGGGACCAGAGATGAGAGAATGTGACCATTTGCCATTTACCATTTTAAAAAGTGAGGAAATAGACTAGTGTAGTCCTAAACCCCAGTCTGACAGTGGCTTAGTGGTTAGTGGTTCTCACACAGAGGGGCAGGGCCTGAAATGAGGTCATTATGTTCCTTCTGCCCTGCTCTACTGCACAGTGGAACTGTTTTGGACCGTAAATGGTTCAGTCTTCAGAATCAGAATCAGAATCAGAACAGGTTTATTGCCATTGTTTCAGAACAGGGTTCACAAACTAGGAATTTTTCTCGGTGCAAACGTGCGACATAAAACATATAACACAGAATTAAGATAAAAAATGAGCTAAGAACGTTAAACTATAAGGCTATAAGGGCATGCATAAAATATTAAATAATTCATCTTTGTGGAATAGCCATGGGATGTGCAGGTACTGTAGGGCCCCCGGGTGGATTTTTGCTTAGGGCCCCAGCACCGGCTCTGCAGGGGAGATCCGTCTTCTCCAGGGCCGGTTCTTCTCCTCCCGGGGTTAACTCCCTCAACGTCCGCGCTGTTACGTGTGGTGGTGGCAAACAAAACACGAGGCCGTCTCGCCGAAGAGTTTTGTGCTTTATTTTCGTTGGCTGCGCTCATACACAGGGCATTTAACTCGCTACCGGCACCGGTCGCCGTATCCTGCCCTCCGGTCAGACTCTCACTCAGACTCAACACACCCGTCCGCTTTTCGGGGCTCATTCGGGTTGAAACAAAGCGAAGCATCGAGAGCGTACTGATATTTAACATAGTCTCTGGGTCTGGTCATTTAACGGTCACAAACAAGGCTACACTGGGCAGAGTTGTTAAACAGGGCAGTGAAATAACACAACAACAAAACTATTAGTCTCTGCATTAAAGCATCGGGTCTGCCATAAGATCCTAGATGACGATAGCCATCCATACTTTGAGCTCCATCACGGCAGAGATACAGACTCCCTTGTGCCAAGAACAATGTGTACAGGAATGGTTTTGTTCCCTTTGCCATCGAGGAGCTGAATAAGTTGTAACCGCTAATGTCGTTCGGTCCGTCTTTTCTTTCAATGAAATGAATCTGCTGCTGATTTTATAATGGATTTTAATGTATTATGTATTTTTATTGCATTGCGGGGCAAATGTGTCGGATGTGTGAGCAGGCCAAACGCACATTTCTGCCATCGTTGTTCACGGTAGACGATAAAGTTTTTCTATTTCTAACACCCAAAAACATAATGGCGGATCTCCACGGCAACAGTGAATTTTCCCAAACTCTATTCCACACGGTTTGTGAAAATCAAATTGAACAGCACTAACAATCACACGCTCATTCATCCTGGCCTCAGAGGAGACCCTATTGTACATGTTTGTAGTGACAGGAAAAACCCAGGCAGACAGAGGGAGAACAAACCTTCAGGCTGTAAGGCCACTGGGCCACGAGCTGGGAAATGGTTATGCTGCACTAAAAGGACATGTTTATAAGTTCATATTCATTAAATCTGCTATATTTGACCCACAGTTGAGTTATTTTGACCAGTCAAGAAGAAAATCTGTAGTAAATGTAATTTTTAGCACAATTAGATGTTTTTTCGGCAAATACTTAAATCAAGTGAAACAGACTCAAAAACATTTCACTTATTTCTAGATTCCTCTTTTGTGTCATTTTATGAAGAAGAATCAGGGGTTTCTTTTATATTAAAAGTCATTAAGTGAACTGTGTCAAAATTAAGGCCTTACATTTCATTAAAAAGCATTAAATTTAATTTTCTTGGCAAATAATGATGTTGTTCATGTATTTTACTTTAGTTAATCAAAAATATATATTTTTAAAACGCACTCAGCTACAGTTTTGGCTGAAATTGGGCACATTTGCTTTTGAATATTGACATTTTCCTTCATTCGTCTGTTTGATGAAATGTTGCAAACTTTAAGAAATTAAATTTACAGATTTTTGGTGGCATTAAAATTCTACTATTGTGCATTACAAAGCATTACATTTGACCAGCTGCTGTATAAACCCTGGAGAATATGATTATAAAGGTTGAGGTTTGGTAAATGCTTAGGTTAGAGGTTTATTTAGCGTGATGATTTAGTAGTAGCAAAATCAATGTCGTTTAATCTTTCAAATAATTATCAAAAGACTGACAAACGAATTCACAACAGTTTGTTTTGTTTTTAGTTTGAATTAAAGTGATAAAACCAACAATAACCGCTGCTTAGATCTAATGACTTTATTAACACCAGCCTCTAATGTTTGTCTCATGTATAAAGGGACAGAGCTGCACAGTGCGAGGAGAGCGCCCCCTGTGTCCAGCCTGGTGTAACACACAGCTCTGCAGCGGAGAGAACTCGGTACGTCACACTTTGCTCCGTAGAAATATATTTTTCCAAAGCCAAACCACATTTCTTGGCTGCTCCGTAAACCAGTCATTTAATAAAGTGTAATATTTATGACTTTGTTCTGCTGCAGTTTGTTGGAGACGAAGAGGACGATAAAAAAAATGGTAAGATGCAAAAACAAAATTGTACAAATGTATGAAGAGCCGATCAAGTAAGTAATGAGATAGAGACAGAACCATTGGTTCTAATGAACAGCTCTTGTTTTGACAGGAAGGTGATGCTGCTCTCTCCAAAGCCAAAGACACTTCTGGAAAGAAACGGCACCGCTGTGAGCAGTGTGGGAAGTCATTCAGCCTCAAACAAACACTAACTCTGCACCAGAGACGCCACAGCGGGAAAAATCTCCTCTGCTGCCCCCAGTGTGCAAAGAAGTTTACTACAAATCAGCAGCTCACTGCTCACATGAGAGTTCACAGCGAAGAGAGGCCGTTTACATGTGACCTCTGTGGGTCATCGTTTAAAGACAAGAGAACACTAAAAGTTCACTCAGTCGTTCACACGAGAAAACGAGACTTCAGCTGCGACGAGTGCGGAAGAAGTTTTGGACGTTCATCATGTTTACAAACTCACCAACTCATTCACAACGGAGAAAAGAAGCATCAGTGTGATCAGTGTGAAAAGGTCTTTCTTCATAAAGATACTTTAAAACAGCACAAACTCACTCACAGTGAAAGGAGCTTCCCTTGTGATGAGTGTGGGAAACACCTCACCAGTAAATCAGGCTTAGAACGTCATAAACGGATGCACACCGGGCAGGACGTGTGGGTTTGTGAAACATGTGGCAAAGCTTTTCCCTCACTGAGTAATTTAGCTGCACATGAAACCTCCCACTCGACAGATCGACGTCACATCTGTGGCCAGTGTGGGAAAAGGTTCAAACTGAAATCTGCTCTCCTACAACACGAGCGAGTCGCCCATGATAATATAAGGTTCCAGTGTGAGCAGTGTGACAGGTCTTTTACCACTAAGAGTTATCTGAAAGATCATCAGAACCTTCATACAGGGACAGTGTTCTCCTGTGACCAGTGTGGGAAAGAGTTTTTTAGTAAGAAGAACCTGAAGCTTCACCAGCGCATCCACACTGGAGAGAAGCCCTTCACATGTGACCTCTGTGGAACATCTTTCTCTCACTCAGGAAGTTTAAAAACCCACCAGCTGGTTCACACTCGAGAGAAGAAACACGTCTGTGCCGAGTATGGGAAAGACTTTGGTCGGTTGAGCCATTTAAAACAACACAAACAAACTCATGTGGATAAGCCTCATGGATGTGGTCAGTGCAGAAGAACCTTCGCTCGTCCTGAGGAGCTAAAAACTCACCTTCAGACTCACTCTGAACCACAGAAAAACGTTCCCAAGCCCATCGTGTGCGACCAGTGTGGGAGGAGATTCAGATGTCAAAGTAATTACACGCAGCACTACCACATTCACACCAAGGACGGGATCTACCCATGTGACCAGTGTGACAAAGTCTACTACGTTAGAAACGCCTTTAAGTCCCACCTGCTTTCCCACGATGAAGAGAAGCAGCGAGAGGCGACGCACCAGAGCGTTCAGAAGCAAACGGCCAAACCCTCCTCACACCAGGTCCACCTGAGACGCCTGGAGATCCACCTCCACCCAGTCCAGATGTGAGGCTCCAACAACAGACTTTCACTGGAGAAGATCCTCCTACAAACATCTGACCAACTGTAGAGAACCAACAGACCTCACACCAAGGACCAGCGAGAGCTTTAGAGGAACACGGCCTCAGACCAGGACTAAGCAGACTAAACTAGGACTAACCAGACTAAACTAGGACTAAACAGACTAAACTAGGACTAACCAGACTAAACTAGGACTAACCAGACTAAACTAGGACTAAACAGACTAAACTAGGACTAAACAGAGACTAAACTAGGACTAAACAGACTAAACTAGGACTAACCAGACTAAACTAGGACTAAACAGACTAAACTAGGACTAACCAGACTAAACTAGGACTAAGCAGACTAAACTAGGACTAACCAGACTAAACTAGGACTAACCAGACTAAACTAGGACTAAACAGACTAAACTAGGACTAATCAGACTAAACTAGGACTAAACAGAGACTAAACTAGGACTAAACAGACTAAACTAGGACTAAACAGACTAAACTAGGACTAAACAGACTAAACTAGGACTAAACAGACTAAACTAGGACTAAACAGAGACTAAACTAGGACTAAACAGACTAAACTAGGACTAAACAGACTAAACTAGGACTAAACAGACTAAACAGAGACTAAACTAGGACTAAACAGAGACTAAACTAGGACTAAACAGAGACTGAACTAGGACTAAACAGAGACTGAACTAGGACTAAACAGAGACTAAACTAGGACTAAACAGACTAAACTAGGACTAAACAGACTAAACTAGGACTAAACAGACTAAACTAGGACTAAACAGACTAAACAGACTAAACTAGGACTAAACAGACTAAACTAGGACTAAACAGACTAAACTAGGACTAAACAGAGACTAAACTAGGACTAAACAGAGACTGAACTAGGACTAAACAGAGACTAAACTAGGACTAAACAGACTAAACTAGGACTAAACAGACTAAACTAGGACTAAACAGAGACTAAACTAGGACTAAACAGAGACTAAACTAGGACTAAACAGAGACTGAACTAGGACTAAACAGAGACTAAACTAGGACTAAACAGACTAAACTAGGACTAAACAGACTAAACTAGGACTAAACAGACTAAACTAGGACTAAACAGACTAAACAGACTAAACAGACTAAACAGACTAAACTAGGACTAAACAGAGACTAAACTAGGACTAAACAGACTAAACTAGGACTAAACAGACTAAACTAGGACTAAACAGACTAAACTAGGACTAAACAGACTAAACAGACTAAACAGACTAAACTAGGACTAAACAGAGACTAAACTAGGACTAAACAGAGACTAAACTAGGACTAAACTAGGACTAAACAGACTAAACAGACTAAACTAGGACTAAACAGAGACTAAACTAGGACTAAACAGACTAAACTAGGACTAAACAGACTAAACTAGGACTAAACAGACTAAACTAGGACTAAACTAGGACTAAACAGACTAAACTAGGACTAAACAGACTAAACAGACTAAACTAGGACTAAACAGACTAAACTAGGACTAAACTAGGACTAAACAGACTAAACTAGGACTAAACAGACTAAACTAGGACTAAACAGACTAAACTAGGACTAAACAGACTAAACTAGGACTAAACAGACTAAACAGACTAAACTAGGACTAAACAGACTAAACTAGGACTAAACTAGGACTAAACAGACTAAACTAGGACTAAACAGACTAAACTAGGACTAAACTAGGACTAAACAGACTAAACAGACTAAACTAGGACTAAACAGACTAAACTAGGACTAAACAGAGACTAAACTAGGACTAAACAGAGACTAAACAGACTAAACTAGGACTAAACAGACTAAACTAGGACTAAACAGAGACTAAACAGACTAAACTAGGACTAAACAGACTAAACTAGGACTAAACAGAGACTAAACTAGGACTAAACAGACTAAACTAGGACTAAACAGACTAAACTAGGACTAAACAGACTAAACTAGGACTAAACAGACTAAACAGAGACTAAACTCAAAGATGGACCAGAACATCAAAGAGATTTCCTCTCGATTAAACACATTTCTTACGTCTGTTCTTGTTCTTGAATCGCAGACACAGGTTCATCTTGTGCACTCGAGTTGTAAACGTTCTTAAATCTAATTTTGTTTTTTGTTACAAATATGTTTGGTTGAGTTTATCTTTGTGAAGTTGTTAAATGCTAAATGTAGTTTGAACAGGGAACAAAAGCTTGTGTTTGTGTGGGCTCTGGCGTACGGGAGTTTCCATCATAGAGAAGGGTTGTTCACGCCGTCATCTGGACTGGGTTGTTTAGAGGAGCGGACGTTTCGCCTTTTACTTTGTCAAACACTGAAGTTACAAGTAGTGAGAGTAGATGTTAGAGCTGCTGCCTGTAACTTCAGTGTTTGACAAAGCCTTTGTGGTGAAAGGCCAAACATCTACTACTCTAAACAAGCCAGTACAGATGACGACTGAAACGAGCCCTTCTCTACAAACAAACAACTGTTCCCTGCTCCCGAGAAGGAAGCAGCACTGTTTGGAATCACACCAGTTCAATGTTTTACACAGAGAGAAGGTCAAAGTTTAAACATGTGTTTTCATTGCAAATAACTTTCATCATTTTATGTGAAGTTTTTAAATGCCGTTTGAGAAGAGAGTAATATTTGTTTATAAAAGAGAAGTATTCAATGTTCCAAAGAGGAAGCTGCAGTTTGTTTCTGAATATAAGCAGGAAATGATTTATTAAATAAATTGACCAAAATAAAATGTTTGTGCTTTTCTTTGTAAATATTGTTTGTACGTTTGAGGTTCCGGCTGTGAAAGAAGAGAAAACAAGCAGTGCCCCATTACTTTCTGTGGTAGGTGACCCTGATTACTTAGTTACTTAACCTCTTAAGCCCAGGGTTTTATTATTTTAGTCTCAGAGCTTGGATCTTGGCGTTTGGTGCCCATTTGAGCCCAGCCCACTCTGAGACATTGTGATTTGATCGGCTGCAGAGTTACACTGTAGGTCAGACACCATAAGTGACAGTAACATGACGCTAAATAGTGACCCTCTATTTTCAGTAAAAAGGCTGAAGCCTCATTGCTCTGCAGTTACAGACTGAGACGTGAAGAAGGAAGTCATGGAGATTCTATTTTAGAACATTACACTCTGCTGGATGTAAATGTGGCGGTAGGCCCTCGTATCCACCGGCAGCCTATTAAGTGCCACCTGAACCCTTTAAGAGGAGGGATTCCCACCTGCCGCCCCCTCTTGGTCGCCTCTGACGTCACCCGCCGTTTTGGAGCTGAGCACGGAGCATGAGGAGTGGAGCCTTGTCTCACGATCATTAGTGGCACGGTTTTAAGATAACATTGGTTTGGTACTTTGATCCAGAGCGCGTCTGGACTATCGTTGCGTGCTGTGGCGCATCGCACGCGCACAAGGCTCCGCTCCATTTGTTTACATCTGCGGCCCGTGCAACATGCTCTGCATACGCAAAAGCTTCGGTAAGCCACCTCGTCTCTAAATTAATTATGATTTTGTATAAACGTCCTCTAATTTTCCGCTGTCTCTAGTACGGGGCGTCAAGTGACTTTTACGCACGAGCTAAAGTAGGGTAATTCCCCTCTCGTGCGGTGCCTTGTTTAAAAGAAACTTCTGGTAAGCATTCTAACTCTTAAAACGAAATCAAATGTATATATATTAGCTCATTTTTTATATTTTTCATAGCGTGGCACTCGGGATATAGCTACCTTTTTGATTGCCATCTGTGAGCGTGGCGCACTGTTTACGCGTTGGTAGGTATTTTTGTGCTTTTGCCCTCTTGTGCTGCGTATGGCTCTGAACATTCCTACAGGATATTAATTTCCCAAATTTGTTTAGGACTGGAAACCTTGCGGGTCTCTCCTCCTCCCCCTTCGAACCCCATTTGCGTTGTCCCTCCACGTTTCCCATTTGTCTAAAAGAACAGCAGCAACCACCTGTTCATCCAGTGGCTAAAGACTGTAGCGCAATTGCGCGGCGGATCCGCGCGCACCATCGGGTAGGGCCTTCGGGCACATGAACATTGTGGGGCTGCTGTGTTGAGGATATGCGTGTAACAATTATTGTGTCAAATGGGTATTTTTAATCAGTTTCAGTGAGCAGCTTACTGAGCTTTGTTAAATGTATTGATGCACCTTTTACTTTTACTTTTCTATATTTATAAATAAACTTTGTACATTTTCTATATTTTTGGTCTACTGGTCCACTCTATCCCTTATTTGCGCGAGCCTTATGTGTTTAAGTGTCCCTGGCACTACTCTATTCCAGGGTGGCGTTGTTCGGAAGTAACCTTTTGAGTCAAATTAGTAAATCTGCCCCTCCGGTCATTACATAAACATAAAACTTTGAAAATTCCTTAGTAGTAATTGAGCAAATCTTTAATTTGTGTGATTAATATGTCAGTTAACTATTACTCTCATTCTATAAAAATAAACCCTTACTACAAACCCTCATTTGTATCTGCTGTAGAGTCATGTTTGTCCCAGTTCCTCTGAGTCGTGGTGCAGCAGGACTGATGTGGACAGATGTTACAGAAGAAGCTCATGAGGTTCAACACAGTTACTATAGTAACTATTTTCCCCAAAGTAAAAGTAGATCAATCACAGTCCTGTCCACATCTGTCATGGTCCACCATGACTCAGAAGAACTGGGACACACATGACACTCCATCAGATATAACTGCCACGTTTTTTTGTTTGTAAAAAGAGAGTAATTAATAATTAACTAATATTTTTAATGATATAATTTCAGGACATTCACATTTGTATTTCTCCGTGTTTTGATTGGAAAAGTCTTTTTTGATATATTTTTTATTTTTTATCTTTCTTTCAAACGAGCCCGTGACATCAGAGTTGTTTATTGGGGCTTTTTACGAGCAACGTCACTCTCGGGACACGGACGTCCCTCAATAACGGTCTACGGGCGCCGCACTGGAGAGAGAACCTTTTTGAATCGGTGGTAAACCAAAAAAACACGTCAACAGAAGTCGAGTTTGAATATTAACACAGAACCGCTAACGACGCCCATGACTGGTCTTCACTGATTGGTTTACTCCACTTCCTGTTTGTTTTGCTGTGGAAATGTATTTGATGCGACTCAGACACAATCGCTCATACAGCGGTGAGTCTGGCAACCTTTCACCAACACTCACTTTATCAGAAGTGCATTTTAACAGTTACAGCAACAAAGCTGACACAGAATAATGACGGATTTCCATCTCTCCTCAACCCACGTTCGTGACTTCGGGAGGAAAATTAGTTACGAGACGCAAAGAGAAAGAAATGTATTTATTTTACAAAGGAATATGTCCAAGTAGTAATAGTGATTTGCAAAAGTAACTTCAGTCTGATTACTGGTTTCGATGTAGTAACCCTTTAGATTACTTGTTACTGATAAAAGTAATAGTGGCCAAACTGTACCTCCTGGCCTCTAGGTGTCGCTGCTGTACTTAAAGGGACAGGCCACCGTTTTTCCACTGAGATCTGTTCTTACCTGAGCTTAGACGAGTTGATGCGAACCTGTCTGGTCTTCGTGTCCGTGGAAGAGCTTCTAACTTCACCCCGTCTGGAGCTATAGGAATATACTGGGAGAGGCCAAATGCTAACAACATCTTTGGTCTTTTTGCGTGACTGAGCACAACGACCAGACAGGTACGCAGATCTCAGTGTGTAAAAACGGTGGCCTGTCCCTTTAAGGGCGTGACCTCTGCCTATTTAAGAGGGTATTCAAGCACCTGTGAGGAGAAACAGTGTTTTGGCCGCGCTGCACAGAGGAAATAAAGGACATTTTTGGAGCACATGTTCAGAGTATTGTGTTCACTCATCAAGGAAACACGTCTGGAACTTCTACCAAAGCGGTGCATCCTAGTGGCTTCTACAGTCATCAAAGTAAATCCTTACTGATTGGACAATGGCGGTTTGGGGCGGGGCTTTGCCAAAGGTCAATTAAGGATTCATAAAGCATTGGTAAATGATCAATGAAGTATTCACACAAGTCTTACAAACGCTGTGGAACCAATAAACATCTTTATTATCAAAACACACGGTCATATGAGAAACTAAATCATCTAAAAGACGTTGTTCAAAATAACGCCTTAATTATTCAAACATTCTATGGATTTAATCAAACATTCATATGAAATGTTTTGGAAGAGCAGAGCTTGTTTTCACAGTGAGAGTAAACAGTCCAGCACTGCCCCCGTGTGGCAAACGCAGGGATATTTTTCACCAAGGCACTTTTCTGTCATGTCGTCCGTGTCCAAACCTCCGCTCCAGAGACGTACGTGGCTCGGACGTTCAGATCGTCGTCCAGCATCACCAGGTCTGAGGAGCAACGAGAACATCACTAAAACAACTCACAGCGGGTGAAATAAGTATCGACGGAGAACTTTTTATCAGCAAATCTATTTATACAAGAAAAATATAATAAAGATCGTAAAGGGAGAGTTTGGTCTGTGTCAAAACTAAGGGAGGAAACTAGACAAAACATCTCAACATTAATCATTGCAGGAAAATGTACAGGCTTTCACCTGCACCTCCTAATATTGTACAACTGTTGAGTAAAACGTATTGGACACGTGAAGCGGGGACGGGCCGATAGATCGGGCCGATAGATCGGGCCGATATTAGGGGATTCTTACAGATAAAAAGCCCGTTATTCGGAACCGAAAGTGATAGCATCTTCCCGATATAAATGTTACGCTATAGTCTGCTCTAGAGGAGATCTGCCCCAAAACACCACCGCTCTAGAGGAGATCTGCCATTGCCAACAAAGGGGATATAACAAAGTATTGAGGTGAACTTTTGTTATTGACCAAATACTTATTTTCTACCATAATTTGCAAATAAATTCATAAAAAATCAGACACTGTGATTTTCTGGATTTTGTTTCCTCATGTTGTCTCTCATAGTTTATCTATGATGAAGATTACAGGCCTCTCTTATCTCTTTAAGTGGGAGAACTTGCACAATATTGGCTTTTTTTCCCACACTGTCCCTCCATAGCACAGTGTGGGCTGTTGCTAATAGTTTTATTCGATTTGTTCTATGTAAGAAAAGTGTTATATTAAGATCAAATCACCGCACTCAGAACTGGATGAAAACAAGATTCCTCTCGGACTCTCGAATCAACGACAAAAGTCCTTATTTCAATAAAAAAAAAAAAACATTCTCCTGATTTTTGAGCGACCCATTTCGAGAGAGGGAGGGAGGTCGACTTAAAGCGACTTTCATGTCATTCCAACGTTCCTCTGCACGTGCTGATTGAGTAAATTTCTCTGCAATGCGCGTCTATGAGCCTCAGTGTATTTAACCACGAGGGAGAGGAGTGACCACCCGGGAAGTGCGCCTGTACGTGCGCGCGTGTCAGTGTCGGCACATGGACAGGGTGATGCCCGTTGTCATGGGAATCAGTCCGTTGTGCAGCTGATCGTTGTTACGTGGCTGATATTGTGATGTTTTGTGCGAGCGCGTGTGAACACGGACTTCACTAACTTTGGAGTAAATACAGTTGGAGCTAAGGCGGTCTCGAGGCGACTACAAACCGCTCCAACATGTGTGAAAACGGCCTAAGTGTTCCACTGTTGTTTTGTTAATTCTTAAAAATATATATATTGTTTGGCTGTCATGTCATTTGGTTTCTAAAAGAAAATGGTGGATATGGTCCATAACTTTCAATCAACAATATTCAATCTCGATCTGATCAACCTGCTGCAACAGGAAACATGTAGAGCCTATATTTATTTTGTGTGGCTGTCCGGTGCATCCCGTTCCTCGTGTGGCCACTAGATGTCGCTAAAGTCTAAGGTTTAAGACCTTCAGCGTTGACTCCGTGACACGAGAATAACCTCTTCACCGACACAAGTTTTAAAGCTTTTACTTTTCCAAAAAGCAGACTTTTATGAAGACCATATGTTTTAGTTTTTCCTCTTGTTAAACTGCGGCGCGTGACTCAACGTCTGCTCAAAGGACGACTCTGAAAAACCATCGGTCAGTGCTTTATTTAACCTCATTTGTTTTCAAATTATGACAAAGTGATATTACAATATAACATATAATACTGTTCGGTTTGAGAAAGAGATATTTAACACGGTTTGTTGCCGTTCTTTTGAAGGTTTAATCTCGTTTAAAGTTGTTCATTTTCCGAGTGAAATTAGCTAACGTTAACGTTAGCTAAAGTAAAATGGCGGTTATTTTTTCGTAACTCATTTTTAATCTACTTTCAGATTAAACCCAGAACTGCCACCGTGACTGCACTGTTCTGTTTTACTGGTAAGTCATTTATTTGGATTAATTGTCAAATATTGGCCTTGAATGGATCTTTACAGGTTTACCAAGAGCTAATCGTTTTTATAGATGAAATATTAACATGAAAACCAACGACACTGTGGTTAGCTTGTACCTCGCTAAGATTTATTAAGAACCAACTTGTTGCTTTGGCTGTTATTCCACATTTTTGAAGCGTTTTAAGATCGATTTTCATTCATTTGTTGGTTTTTGTGGTAATTCGCATTTCCCTGAATTATAACGAAGAGTTCACGTTTTCTTCGGACGGTTCCAAACTCTCAGGGCTAATTTGCGTCACATGTGTTTGATATAACGTCAGATATTTGTCACATATTGTTTTGAAATATTAATTGCAATGATAAATAGAGTCATAAGAATGAGGGAAGAAAAGGTTCAGGACTGTGATGTCATATCGCCAGTGTTGGGAACGTTACTTTAAAAAAGTAATTAGTTATAGTTACTCACTACTTGTTCCAAAAAGTAACTGAGTTAGTAACTGAATTACTCTATAATGAAAGTAACTCGTTACCAGGGAAAGTAACTATTTGCGTTACTGTTAAAAAAAATTGCGATATATATCAAAGAATTTAGATTATTTATTTTTTTTAGCAGTTTTCAAAAGTCATATTAACTGAATGAACTGCATGGGGGGTACAGTGTTTATATATATATATATATATATATATATATATATTGTGGTCATAAAACAACCCTTTTCCCACTGGAATTAAAACGCTTTGAGTTGCCTTGTGTACGAAATAAATAAAGTTGCCTTGCCTTTCTCAAACAAGTAGGTTTTGAACGATATTGACCAGTATTTGCGCGGCTGTTTTATTAATGTAGGAATACGGCCGTATTCAAAGAGAATGAGGAGGAACAGGAGTAAAAGAAACATGTGCTAACGATCAGGGCAGACTTTACGCACAGGCATTGTGCATAAAGTCTCTCCGTTCATTCATCAGGCAAAACGTAAAACAATCATCAGCAAATATAAGGCTAAATGCCCTGACAGAAAGTTAGCGGCCTACAGTCTCTCTGGAGTGGAGAGAGGGAGAGACGAAGAAGAAAATGCGCTGAGAGGGAGAGGGGGGAAGACGTGTCTCCACCGATTCTGCATCTTTGTGTTAAAAATAAGTTCCAACACTAGATCAATGATCATCACCTCGATTCTCCCCCGCGGCCGCCCCGCGCTGTGGGGAGGACGAGCCGCGGGTCGGGGACACACGTAGTTTTTGGAGCAGAGAGCACGAGCTCTGCGCACACAGGCAGCGTGAGTCTCCGTGAGACTCCGCCCACCCTCTCCGCTGCTCCTGCTGCATGAGCGACACCGCGGAGCTCATTCAATCCAATTGTAACGAGCCACTTTGTTGACCCAGTAACGATAACGGCGTTGTAACGACGGGGAGAGGAATGAATTAGATTACTCCGTTACTGAAAAAATAACGGCGTTATTTTAAACGGCGTTATTCCCAACACTGCATATCGTTCAGCATCATTCCTGCTTTTGTCCCCGAACCGTGGTTGGGAGACACAGGGGAGATCCGTCTTCTCCAGGGCCGGTTCTTCTCCTCCCGGGGTGAACTCCCTCAACGTCCGCGCTGTTACGTGTGGTGGTGGCAAACAAAACAGGGAGGCCGTCTCGCCGAAGAGTTTTGTGCTTTATTTTCGTTGGCTGCGCTCATACACAGGGCATTTAACTCGCTACCGGCACCGGTCGCCGTATCCTGCCCTCCGGTCAGACTCTCACTCAGACTCAACACACCCGTCCGCTTTTCGGGGCTCATTCGGGTTGAAACAAAGCGAAGCATCGAGAGCGTACTGATATTTAACATAGTCTCTGGGTCTGGTCATTTAACGGTCACAAACAAGGCTACACTGGGCAGAGTTGTTAAACAGGGCAGTGAAATAACACAACAACAAAACTATTAGTCTCTGCATTAAAGCAGTGCATCGGGTCTGCCATAAGATCCTAGATGACGATAGCCATCCATACTTTGAGCTCCATCACGGCAGAGATACAGACTCCCTTGTGCCAAGAACAATGTGTACAGGAATGGTTTTGTTCCCTTTGCCATCAAGGAGCTGAATAAGTTGTAACCGCTAATGTCGTTCGGTCCGTCTGTTCCTTTTCTTTCAATGAAATGAATCTGCTGCTGATTTTATAATGGATTTTAATGTATTATGTATTTTTATTGCATTGCGGGGCAAATGTGTCGGATGTGTGAGCAGGCCAAACGCACATTTCTGCCATCGTTGTTCACGGTAGACAATAAAGTTTTTCTATTTCTAACACCCAAAAACATAATGGCGGATCTCCACGGCAACGGTGAATTCTCCCAAACTCTATTCCACGCGGTTTGTGAAAATCAAATTGAACAGCACTAACAATCACACGCTCATTCATCCTGGCCTCAGAGGAGACCCTATTGTACATGTTTGTAGTGACAGGAAAAACCCAGGCAGACAGAGGGAGAACAAACCTTCAGGCTGTAAGGCCACTGGGCCACGAGCTGGGAAATGGTTATGCTGCACTAAAAGGACATGTTTATAAGTTCATATTAATTAAATCTGCCATATTTGACCCACAGTTGAGTTATTTTGACCAGTCAAGAAGAAAATCTGTAGTAAATGTAATTTTTAGCACAATTAGATGTTTTTTCGGCAAATACTTAAATCAAGTGAAACAGACTCAAAAACATTTCACTTATTTCTAGATTCCTCTTTTGTGTCATTTTATGAAGAAGAATCAGGGGTTTCTTTTATATTAAAAGTCATTAAGTGAACTGTGTCAAAATTAAGGCCTTACATTTCATTAAAAAGCATTAAATTAAATTTTCTTGGCAAATAATGATGTTGTTCATGTATTTTACTTTAGTTAATCAAAAATATATATTTTTTAAAACGCACTCAGCTGCAGTTTTGGCTGAAATTGGGCACATTTGCTTTTGAATATTGACATTTTCCCTCATTCGTCTGTTTGATGAAATGTTGCAAACTTTAAGAAATTAAATTTACAGATTTTTTGTGGCATTAAAATTATACTATTGTGCATTACAAAGCATTACATTTGACCAGCTGCTGTATAAACCCTGGAGAATATGATTATAAAGGTTGAGGTTTGGTAAATGCTTAGGTTAGAGGTTTATTTAGCGTGATGATTTAGTAGTAGCAAAATCAATGTCGTTTAATCTTTCAAATAATTATCAAAAGACTGACAAACTAATTCACAACTGTTTTTTTGTTTTGTTTTTAGTTTGAATTAAAGTGATGAAACCAACAATAACCGCTGCTTAGATCTAATGACTTTATTAACACCAGCCTCTAATGTTTGTCTAATGTATAAAGGGACAGAGCTGCAGAGTGCGAGGAGAGCGCCCCCTGTGTCCAGCCTGGTGTAACACACAGCTCTGCAGCGGAGAGAACTCGGTACGTCACACTTTGCTCCATAGAAATATATTTTTCCAAAGCCAAACCACATTTCTTGGCTGCTCCGTAAACCAGTCATTTAATAAAGTGTAATATTTATGACTTTGTTCTGCTGCAGTTTGTTGGAGACGAAGAGGACGATAAAAAAAATGGTAAGATGCAAAAACAAAATTGTACAAATGTATGAAGAGCCGATCAAGTAAGTAATGAGATAGAGACAGAACCATTGGTTCTAATGAACAGCTCTTGTTTTGACAGGAAGGTGATGCTGCTCTCTCCAAAGCCAAAGACACTTCTGGAAAGAAACGGCACCGCTGTGAGCAGTGTGGGAAGTCATTCAGCCTCAAACAAACACTAACTCTGCACCAGAGACGCCACAGTGGGAAAAATCTCCTCTGCTGCCCCCAGTGTGCAAAGAAGTTTACTACAAATCAGCAGCTCACTGCTCACATGAGAGTTCACAGCGAAGAGAGGCCGTTTACATGTGACCTCTGTGGGTCATCGTTTAAAGATAAGAAAACACTAAACGATCACTCAGTCGTTCACACGAGAAAACGAGACTTCAGCTGCGACGAGTGCGGAAGAAGTTTTGGACATTCATCAAGTTTACAAACTCACCAACTCATTCACAACGGAGAAAAGAAGCATCAGTGTGATCAGTGTGAAAAGGTCTTTCTTTATAAAGGTACTTTAAAACAGCACAAACTCACTCACAGTGAAAGGAGCTTCCCTTGTGATGAGTGTGGGAAACACCTCACCAGTAAATCAGGCTTAGAATGTCATAAACGGATGCACACCGGGCAGGACGTGTGGGTTTGTGAAACATGTGGCAAAGCATGTGTCTCACTGAGTCATTTAGCTGCACATGAAACCTCCCACTCGACAGATCGACGTCACACCTGTGGCCAGTGTGGGAAAAGGTTCAAAGTCAAATCTGCTCTCCTACAACACGAGCGAGTCGCCCATGATAATAAAAGGTTCCAGTGTGAGCAGTGTGACAGGTCTTTTACCACTAAGAGTTCTCTGAAAGATCATCAGAACCTTCATACAGGGACAGTGTTCTCCTGTGACAAGTGTGAGAAAGAGTTTTTTAGTGAGAAGAACTTGAAGCGTCACCAGCGCATCCACACTGGAGAGAAGCCCTTCACATGTGACCTCTGTGGAACATCTTTCTCTCAGGCAGGAAGTTTAAAAACCCACCAACTGGTTCACACTCGAGAGAAGAAACACGTCTGTGCCGAGTGTGGGAAAGGCTTTGGTCAGTTGAGCAATTTAAAACAACACAAACAAACTCATGTGGAGAAGCCTCATGGATGTGGTCAGTGCAGAAGAACCTTCGCTCGTCCTGAGGAGCTAAAAACTCACCTTCAGACTCACTCTGAACCACAGAAAAACGTTCCCAAGCCCATCGTGTGCGACCAGTGTGGGAGGA
Organism: Proterorhinus semilunaris; assembly: GCA_021464625.1. Taxonomy (NCBI): domain Eukaryota; kingdom Metazoa; phylum Chordata; class Actinopteri; order Gobiiformes; family Gobiidae; genus Proterorhinus; species Proterorhinus semilunaris. The sequence continues at coordinate 4,021,251 of CM038352.1, forward strand.
GATTCAGATGTCAAAGTAATTACACGCAGCACTACCACATTCACACCAAGGACGGGACCTACCCATGTGACCAGTGTGACAAAGTCTACTACGTTAGAAACGCCTTTAAGTCCCACCTGCTTTCCCACGATGAAGAGAAGCAGCGAGAGGCGACGCACCAGAGCGTTCAGAAGCAAACGGCCAAACCCTCCTCACACCAGGTCCACCTGAGACGCCTGGAGATCCACCTCCACCCAGTCCAGATGTGAGGCTCCAACAACAGACTTTCACTGGAGAAGATCCTCCTACAAACATCTGACCAACTGTAGAGAACCAACAGACCTCACACCACGGACCAGCGAGAGCTTTAGAGGAACACGGCCTCAGACCAGGACTAAGCAGACTAAACTAGGACTAAGCAGACTAAACTAGGCCTAAACAGACTAAACTAGGCCTAAGCAGACTAAACTAGGACTAAACAGACTAAACTAGGACTAAACAGACTAAACTAGGACTAAAACAGACTAAACTAGGACTAACCAGACTAAACTAGGACTAAACAGAGACTAAACTAGGACTAACCAGACTAAACTAGGACTAACCAGACTAAACTAGGCCTAACCAGACTGAACTAGGACTAACTAGACTAAACTAGGACTAACCAGACTAAACTAGGCCTAACCAGACTGAACTAGGACTAACTAGACTAAACTAGGACTAACCAGACTAAACTAGGACTAACCAGAGACTAAACTAGGACTAACCAGACTAAACTAGGACTAACTAGACTAAACTAGGACTAACCAGACTAAACTAGGACTAAACAGACTAAGCTAGGACTAAACCGACTAAACTAGGACTAAACAGACTAAACAAGGACTAACCAGACTAAACAAGGACTAACCAGACTAAACTAGGACTAACCAGAGACTAAACTAGGACTAAACAGACTAAGCTAGGACTAAACCGACTAAACTAGGACTAAACAGACTAAACAAGGACTAACCAGACTAAACTAGGACTAAACAGACTAAACTAGGACTAAGCAGACTAAACTAGGACTAAACAGACTAAACTAGGACTAAACAGAGACTAAACTAGGACTAAACAGACTAAACTAGGACTAAACTAGGACTAAGCAGACTAAACTAGGACTAAACAGACTAAACTAGGACTAAACTAGGACTAAGCAGACTAAACTAGGACTAAACAGACTAAACTAGGACTAAACAGAGACTAAACTAGGACTAAACAGACTAAACTAGGACTAAACAGAGACTAAACTAGGACTAAGCAGACTAAACTAGGACTAAACAGACTAAACTAGGACTAAACAGACTAAACTAGGACTAAACAGAGACTAAACTAGGACTAAACAGACTAAACTAGGACTAAACAGACTAAACTAGGACTAAACAGACTAAACTAGGACTAAACAGAGACTAAACTAGGACTAAACAGACTAAACTAGGACTAAACTAGGACTAAACAGACTAAACTAGGACTAAACAGACTAAACTAGGACTAAACAGACTAAACTAGGACTAAACAGTCTAAACTAGGACTAAACAGAGACTAAACAGAGACTAAACTAGGACTAAACAGACTAAACTAGGACTAAACAGACTAAACTAGGACTAAACAGACTAAACTAGGACTAACCAGACTAAACAGAGACTAAACTCAAAGATGGACCAGAACATCAAAGAGATTTCCTCTCGATTAAACACATTTCTTGCGTCTGTTCTTGTTCTTGAATCCGCAGACACAGGTTCATCTTGTGCACTCGAGTTGTAAACGTTCTTAAATCTAATTTTGTTTTTTGTTACAAATATGTTTGGTTGAGTTTATCTTTGTGAAGTTGTTAAATGCTAAATGTAGTTTGAACAGGGAACAAAAGCTTGTGTTTGTGTGGGCTCTGGCGTACGGGAGTTTCCATCATATAGAAGGGTTGTTCACGCCGTCATCTGGACTGGGTTGTTTAGAGGAGCGGACGTTTCGCCTTTTACTTTGTCAAACACTGAAGTTACAAGTAGTAAGAGTAGATGTTAGAGCTGCTGCCTGTAACTTCAGTGTTTGACAAAGCCTTTGTGGTGAAAGGCCAAACATCTACTACTCTAAACAAGCCAGTACAGATGACGACTGAAACGAGCCCTTCTCTACAAACAAACTACTGTTCCCTGCTCCCGAGAAGGAAGCAGCACTGTTTGGAATCACACCAGTTCAATGTTTTACACATAGAGAAGGTCAAAGTTTGAACATGTGTTTTTATTGCAAATAACTTTCATCATTTTATGTGAAGTTTTTAAATGCTGTTTGAGAAGAGAGTAATATTTGTTTATAAAAGAGAAGTATTCAATGTTCCAAAGAGGAAGCTGCAGTTTGTTTCTGAATATAAGCAGGAAATGATTTATTAAATAAATTGACCAAAATAAAATGTTTGTGTTTTTCTTTGTAAATATTGTTTGTACGTTTGAGGTTCCGGCTGTGAAAGAAGAGAAAACAAGCAGTGCCCCATTACTTTCTATGGTAGGTGACCCTGATTACTTAGTTACTTCAAAGTAACTAAGTTAGATTACACGTTCATTCAGTTACATTCAGCAACACACAAACGACAAGAACTTTTTTTTTTTTTTTTTAAATCGGTGGTAAACCAGAAAAACACGTCAACAGAAGGCGAGTTTGAATATTAACACAGAACCGCTAACGACGCCCATGACTGGTCTTCACTGATTGGTTTACTCCACTTCCTGTTTGTTTTGCTGTGGAAATGTATTTGATGCGACTCAGACACAATCGCTCATACAGCGGTGAGTCTGGCAACCTTTCACCAACACTCACTTTACTGGAAGTGCATTTTAACAGTTACAGCAACAAAGCTGACACAGAATAATGACGGATTTCCATCTCTCCTCAACCCACGTTCGTGACTTCGGGCGGAAAATTAGTTACGAGACGCAAAGAGAAAGAAATGTATTTATTTTACAAAGGAATATGTCCAAGTAGTAACAGTGATTTGCAAAAGTAACTTCAGTCTGATTACTGGTTTTGATGTAGTACCCCTTTAGATTACTTGTTACTGATAAAAGTAATAGTGGCCAAAATGTACCTCCTGGCCTCTAGGTGTCGCTGCTGTACTTAAAGGGACAGGCCACCGTTTTTCCACTGAGATCTGTTCTTACCTGAGCTTAGACGAGTTGATGCGAACCTGTCTGGTCTTCGTGTCCGTGGAAGAGCTTCTAACTTCACCCCGTCTGGAGCTATAGGAATATACTGGGAGAGGCCAAATGCTAACAACATCTTTGGTCTTTTTGCGTGACTGAGCGCACGCACAAAGACCAGACAGGTACGCAGATCTCAGTGTGTAAAAACGGTGGCCTGTCCCTTTAAGGGCGTGACCTCTGCCTATTTAAGAGGGTATTCAAGCACCTGTGAGGAGAAACAGTGTTTTGGCCGCGCTGCACAGAGGAAATAAAGGACATTTTTGGAGCACATGTTCAGAGTATTGTGTTCACTCATCAAGGAAACACGTCTGGAACTTCTACCAAAGCGGTGCATCCTAGTGGCTTCTACAGTCATCAAAGTAAATCCTTACTGATTGGACAATGGCGGTTTGGGGCGGGGCTTTGCCAAAGGTCAATTAAGGATTCATAAAGCATTGGTAAATGATCAATGAAGTATTCACACAAGTCTTACAAACGCTGTGGAACCAATAAACATCTTTATTATCAAAACACACGGTCATATGAGAAACTAAATCATCTAAAAGACGTTCAAAATAACGCCTTAATTATTCAAACATTCTATGGATTTAATCAAACATTCATATGAAATGTTTTGGAAGAGCAGAGCTTGTTTTCACAGTGAGAGTAAACAGTCCAGCACTGCCCCCGTGTGGCAAACGCAGGGATATTTTTCACCAAGGCACTTTTCTGTCATGTCGTCCGTGTCCAAACCTCCGCTCCAGAGACGTACGTGGCTCGGACGTTCAGATCGTCGTCCAGCATCACCAGGTCTGAGGAGCAACGAGAACATCACTAAAACAACTCACAGCGGGGGAAATAAGTATCGACGGAGAACTTTTTATCAGCAAATCTATTTATACAAGAAAAATATAATAAAGATCGTAAAGGGAGAGTTTGGTCTGTGTCAAAACTAAGGGAGGAAACTAGACAAAACATCTCAACATTAATCATTGCAGGAAAATGTACAGGCTTTCACCTGCACCTCCTAATATTGTACAATTGTTGAGTAAAACGTATTGGACACGTGAAGCGGGGACGGGCCGATAGATCGGGCCGATAGATCGGGCCGATATTAGGGGATTCTTACAGATAAAAAGCCCGTTATTCGGAACCGAAAGTGATAGCATCTTCCCGATATAAATGTTACGCTATAGTCTGCTCTAGAGGAGATCTGCCCCAAAACATCACCGCTCTAGAGGAGATCTGCCCCAAAACACCACCGCTCTAGAGGAGATCTGCCCCAAAACACCACCGCTCTAGAGGAGATCTGCCATTGCCAACAAAGGGGATATAACAAAGTATTGAGGTGAACTTTTGTTATTGACCAAATACTTATTTTCTACCATAATTTGCAAATAAATTCATAAAAAATCAGACACTGTGATTTTCTGGATTTTGTTTCCTCATGTTGTCTCTCATAGTTGAGGTTTATCTATGATGAAGATTACAGGCCTCTCTTATCTCTTTAAGTGGGAGAACTTGCACAATATTGGCTTTTTTTCCCACACTGTACCTCCATAGCACAGTGTGGGCTGTTGCTAATAGTTTTATTCGATTTGTTCTATGTAAGAAAAGTGTTATATTAAGATCAAATCACCGCACTCAGAACTGGATGAAAACAAGATTCCTCTCGGACTCTCGAATCAACGACAAAAGTCCTTATTTCAATAAAAAAAAAAAAACATTCTCCTGATTTTTGAGCGACCCATTTCGAGAGAGGGAGGGAGGTCGACTTAAAGCGACTTTCATGTCATTCCAACGTTCCTCTGCACGTGCTGATTGAGTAAATTTCTCTGCAATGCGCGTCTATGAGCCTCAGTGTATTTAACCACGAGGGAGAGGAGTGACCACCCGGGAAGTGCGCCTGTACGTGCGCGCGTGTCAGTGTCACATGGACAGGGTGATGCCCGTTGTCATGGGAATCAGTCCGTTGTGCAGCTGATCGTTGTTACGTGGCTGATATTGTGATGTTTTGTGCGAGCGCGTGTGAACACGGACTTAACTAACTTTGGAGTAAATACAGTTGGAGCTAAGGCGGTCTCGAGGCGACTACAAACCGCTCCAACATGTGTGAAAACGGCCTAAGTGTTCCACTGTTGTTTTGTTAATTCTTAAAAATATATATATTGTTTGGCTGTCATGTCATTTGGTTTCTAAAAGAAAATGGTGGATATGGTCCATAACTTTCAATCAACAATATTCAATCTCGATCTGATCAACCTGCTGCAACAGGAAACATGTAGAGCCTATATTTATTTTGTGTGGCTGTCCGGTGCATCCCGTTCCTCGTGTGGCCACTAGATGTCGCTAAAGTCTAAGGTTTAAAGCCTTCAGCGCTGACTCCGTGACACGAGAATAGTCTCTTCACCGACACAAGTTTTAAAGCTTTTACTTTTCCAAAAAGCAGACTTTTATGAAGACCATATGTTTTTGTTTTTCCTCTTGTTAAACTGCGGCGCGTGACTCAACGTCTGCTCAAAGGACGACTCTGAAAAACCATCGGTCAGTGCTTTATTTAACCTCATTTGTTTTCAAATTATGACAAAGTGATATTACAATATAACATATAATACTGTTCGGTTTGAGAAAGAGATATTTAACACGGTTTGTTGCCGTTCTTTTGAAGGTTTAATCTAGTTTAAAGTTGTTCATTTTCCGAGTGAAATTAGCTAACGTTAACGTTAGCTAAAGTAAAATGGCGGTTATTTTTTCGTAACTCATTTTTAATCTACTTTCAGATTAAACCCAGAACTGCCACCGTGACTGCACTGTTCTGTTTTACTGGTAAGTCATTTATTTGGATTAATTGTCAAATATTGGCCTTGAATGGATCTTTACAGGTTTACCAAGAGCTAAGCGTTTTTATAGATGAAATATTAACATGAAAACCAACGAAACTGTGGTTAGCTTGTACCTCGCTAAGATTTATTAAGAACGAACTTGTTGCTTTGGCCGTTATTCCACATTTTTGAAGCGTTTTAAGCTCGATTTTCATTCATTTGTTGGTTTTTGTGGTAATTCGCATTTCCCTGAATTATAACGAAGAGTTCACGTTTTCTTCGGACGGTTCCAAACTCTCAGGGCTAATTTGCGTCACATGTGTTTGATATAACGTCAGATATTTGTCACATATTGTTTTGAAATATTAATTGCAATGATAAATAGAGTCATAAGAATGAGGGAAGAAAAGGTTCAGGACTGTGATGTCATATCGCCAGTGTTGGGAACGTTACTTTAAAAAAGTAATTAGTTATAGTTACTCACTACTTGTTCCAAAAAGTAACTGAGTTAGTAACTGAATTACTCTATAATGAAAGTAACTCGTTACCAGGGAAAGTAACTATTTGCGTTACTGTTAAAAAAAATTGCGATATATATCAAAGAATTTAGATTATTTATTTTTTTTAGCAGTTTTCAAAAGTCATATTAACTGAATGAACTGCATGGGGGGTACAGTGTTTATATATATATATATATATATATATATATATATATATATATTGTGGTCATAAAACAACCCTTTTCCCACTGGAATTAAAACGCTTTGAGTTGCCTTGTGTACGAAATAAATAAAGTTGCCTTGCCTTTCTCAAACAAGTAGGTTTTGAACGATATTGACCAGTATTTGCGCGGCTGTTTTATTAATGTAGGAATACGGCCGTATTCAAAGAGAATGAGGAGGAACAGGAGTAAAAGAAACATGTGCTAACGATCAGGGCAGACTTTACGCACAGGCATTGTGCATAAAGTCTCTCCGTTCATTCATCAGGCAAAACGTAAAACAATCATCAGCAAATATAAGGCTAAATGCCCTGACAGAAAGTTAGCGGCCTACAGTCTCTCTGGAGTGGAGAGAGCTGAGAGAGGGAGAGGGGGGAAGACGTGTCTCCACCGATTCTGCATCTTTGTGTTAAAAATAAGTTCCAACACTAGATCAATGATCATCACCTCGATTCTCCCCCGCGGCCGCCCCGCGCTGTGGGGGGGACGAGCCGCGGGTCCGGGACACACGTAGTTTTTGGAGCAGAGAGCACGAGCTCTGCGCACACAGGCAGCGTGAGTCTCCGTGAGACTCCGCCCACCCTCTCCCCTGCTCCTGCTGCGTGAGCGACACCGCGGCGCTCATTCAGTCCAATTGTAACGAGCCACTTTGTTGACCCAGTAACGATAACGGCGTTGTAACGACGGGGAGAGGAATGAATTAGATTACTCCGTTACTGAAAAAATAACGGCGTTATTTTAAACGGCGTTATTCCCAACACTGCATATCGTTCAGCATCATTCCTGCTTTTGTCCCCGAACCGTGGTTGGGAGACACAGGGGAGATCCGTCTTCTCCAGGGCCGGTTCTTCTCCTCCCGGGGTGAACTCCCTCAACGTCCGCGCTGTTACGTGTGGTGGTGGCAAACAAAACACGAGGCCGTCTCGCCGAAGAGTTTTGTGCTTTATTTTCGTTGGCTGCGCTCATACACAGGGCATTTAACTCGCTACCGGCACCGGTCGCCGTATCCTGCCCTCCGGTCAGACTCTCACTCAGACTCAACACACCCGTCCGCTTTTCGGGGCTCATTCGGGTTGAAACAAAGCGAAGCATCGAGAGCGTACTGATATTTAACATAGTCTCTGGGTCTGGTCATTTAACGGTCACAAACAAGGCTACACTGGGCAGAGTTGTTAAACAGGGCAGTGAAATAACACAACAACAAAACTATTAGTCTCTGCATTAAAGCATCGGGTCTGCCATAAGATCCTAGATGACGATAGCCATCCATACTTTGAGCTCCGTCACGGCAGAGATACAGACTCCCTTGTGCCAAGAACAATGTGTACAGGAATGGTTTTGTTCCCTTTGCCATCGAGGAGCTGAATAAGTTGTAACCGCTAATGTCGTTCGGTCCGTCTGTTCCTTTTCTTTCAATGAAATGAATCTGCTGCTGATTTTATAATGGATTTTAATGTATTATGTATTTTTATTGCATTGCGGGGCAAATGTGTCGGATGTGTGAGCAGGCCAAACGCACATTTCTGCCATCGTTGTTCACGGTAGACGATAAAGTTTTTCTATTTCGAACACCCAAAAACATAATGGCGGATCTCCACGGCAACGGTGAATTCTCCCAAACTCTATTCCACGCGGTTTGTGAAAATCAAATTGAACAGCACTAACAATCACACGCTCATTCATCCTGGCCTCAGAGGAGACCCTATTGTACATGTTTGTAGTGACAGGAGAAACCCGGGCAGACAGAGGGAGAACAAACCTTCAGGCTGTAAGGCCACTGGGCCACGAGCTGGGAAATGGTTATGCTGCACTAAAAGGACATGTTTATAAGTTCATATTCATTAAATCTGCTATATTTGACCCACAGTTGAGTTATTTTGACCAGTCAAGAAGAAAATCTGTAGTAAATGTAATTTTTAGCACAATTAGATGTTTTTTCGGCAAATACTTAAATCAAGTGAAACAGACTCAAAAACATTTCACTTATTTCTAGATTACTCTTTTGTGTCATTTTATGAAGAAGAATCAGGGGTTTCTTTTATATTAAAAGTCATTAAGTGAACTGAGCCAAAATTAAGGCCTTACATTTCATTAAAAAGCATTAAATTAAATTTTCTTGGCAAATAATGATGTTGTTCATGTATTTTACTTTAGTTAATCAAAAATATATATTTTTTAAAACGCATTCAGCTGCAGTTTTGGCTGAAATTGGGCACATTTGCTTTTGAATATTGACATTTTCCCTCATTCGTCTGTTTGATGAAATGTTGCAAATCTTAAGAAATTAAATTTACAGATTTTTTGTGGCATTAAAATTATACTATTGTGCATTACAAAGCATTACATTTGACCAGCTGCTGTATAAACCCTGGAGAATATGATTATAAAGGTTGAGGTTTGGTAAATGCTTAGGTTAGAGGTTTATTTAGCGTGATGATTTAGTAGTAGCAAAATCAATGTCGTTTAATCTTTCAAATAATTATCAAAAGACTGACAAACTAATTCACAACTGTTTTTTTGTTTTGTTTTTAGTTTGAATTAAAGTGATAAAACCAACAATAACCGCTGCTTAGATCTAATGACTTTATTAACACCAGCCTCTAATGTTTGTCTAATGTATAAAGGGACAGAGCTGCAGAGTGCGAGGAGAGCGCCCCCTGTGTCCAGCCTGGTGTAACACACAGCTCTGCAGCGGAGAGAACTCGGTACGTCACACTTTGCTCCATAGAAATATATTTTTCCAAAGCCAAACCACATTTCTTGGCTGCTCCGTAAACCAGTCATTTAATAAAGTGTAATATTTATGACTTTGTTCTGCTGCAGTTTGTTGGAGACGAAGAGGACGATAAAAAAAATGGTAAGATGCAAAAACAAAATTGTACAAATGTATGAAGAGCCGATCAAGTAAGTAATGAGATAGAGACAGAACCATTGGTTCTAATGAACAGCTCTTGTTTTGACAGGAAGGTGATGCTGCTCTCTCCAAAGCCAAAGACACTTCTGGAAAGAAACGGCACCGCTGTGAGCAGTGTGGGAAGTCATTCAGCCTCAAACAAACACTAACTCTGCACCAGAGACGCCACAGCGGGAAAAATCTCCTCTGCTGCCCCCAGTGTGCAAAGAAGTTTACTACAAATCAGCAGCTCACTGCTCACATGAGAGTTCACAGCGAAGAGAGGCCGTTTACATGTGACCTCTGTGGGTCATCGTTTAAAGATAAGAAAACACTAAACGATCACTCAGTCGTTCACACGAGAAAACGAGACTTCAGCTGCGACGAGTGCGGAAGAAGTTTTGGACATTCATCAAGTTTACAAACTCACCAACTCATTCACAACGGAGAAAAGAAGCATCAGTGTGATCAGTGTGAAAAGGTCTTTCTTTATAAAGGTACTTTAAAACAGCACAAACTCACTCACAGTGAAAGGAGCTTCCCTTGTGATGAGTGTGGGAAACACCTCACCAGTAAATCAGGCTTAGAATGTCATAAACGGATGCACACCGGGCAGGACGTGTGGGTTTGTGAAACATGTGGCAAAGCATGTGTCTCACTGAGTCATTTAGCTGCACATGAAACCTCCCACTCGACAGATCGACGTCACACCTGTGGCCAGTGTGGGAAAAGGTTCAAAGTCAAATCTGCTCTCCTACAACACGAGCGAGTCGCCCATGATAATAAAAGGTTCCAGTGTGAGCAGTGTGACAGGTCTTTTACCACTAAGAGTTCTCTGAAAGATCATCAGAACCTTCATACAGGGACAGTGTTCTCCTGTGACCAGTGTGAGAAAGAGTTTTTTAGTGAGAAGAACTTGAAGCGTCACCAGCGCATCCACACTGGAGAGAAGCCCTTCACATGTGACCTCTGTGGAACATCTTTCTCTCAGGCAGGAAGTTTAAAAACCCACCAACTGGTTCACACTCGAGAGAAGAAACACGTCTGTGCCGAGTGTGGGAAAGGCTTTGGTCAGTTGAGCAATTTAAAACAACACAAACAAACTCATGTGGAGAAGCCTCATGGATGTGGTCAGTGCAGAAGAACCTTCGCTCGTCCTGAGGAGCTAAAAACTCACCTTCAGACTCACTCTGAACCACAGAAAAACGTTCCCAAGCCCATCGTGTGCGACCAGTGTGGGAGGAGATTCAGATGTCAAAGTAATTACACGCAGCACTACCACATTCACACCAAGGACGGGATCTACCCATGTGACCAGTGTGACAAAGTCTACTACGTTAGAAACGCCTTTAAGTCCCACCTGCTTTCCCACGATGAAGAGAAGCAGCGAGAGGCGACGCACCAGAGCGTTCAGAAGCAAACGGCCAAACCCTCCTCACACCAGGTCCACCTGAGACGCCTGGAGATCCACCTCCACCCAGTCCAGATGTGAGGCTCCAACAACAGACTTTCACTGGAGAAGATCCTCCTACAAACATCTGACCAACTGTAGAGAACCAACAGACCTCACACCAAGGACCAGCGAGAGCTTTAGAGGAACACGGCCTCAGACCAGGACTAAGCAGACTAAACTAGGACTAAGCAGACTAAACTAGGCCTAAACAGACTAAACTAGGCCTAAGCAGACTAAACTAGGACTAAACAGACTAAACTAGGACTAAAACAGACTAAACTAGGACTAAACAGAGACTAAACTAGGACTAAACAGAGACTAAACTAGGACTAACCAGACTAAACTAGGACTAAGCAGACTAAACTAGGACTAAACAGAGACTAAACTAGGACTAACCAGACTAAACTAGGACTAACCAGACTAAACTAGGCCTAACCAGACTGAACTAGGACTAACTAGACTAAACTAGGACTAACCAGACTAAACTAGGCCTAACCAGACTGAACTAGGACTAACTAGACTAAACTAGGACTAACCAGACTAAACTAGGACTAACCAGAGACTAAACTAGGACTAACCAGACTAAACTAGGACTAACTAGACTAAACTAGGACTAACCAGAGACTAAACTAGGACTAAACAGACTAAACTAGGACTAACTAGACTAAACTAGGACTAACCAGAGACTAAACTAGGACTAAACAGACTAAGCTAGGACTAAACCGACTAAACTAGGACTAAACAGAGACTAAACAAGGACTAACCAGACTAAACTAGGACTAAACAGACTAAGCTAGGACTAAGCAGACTAAGCTAGGACTAACCAGACTAAACTAGGACTAAACTAGGACTAACCAGACTAAACTAGGACTAACCAGACTAAGCTAGGACTAACCAGACTGAACTAGGACTAACCAGACTAAACTAGGCCTAAACAGACTAAACTAGGACTAACCAGAGACTAAACTAGGACTAAACTAGGACTAAACAGACTAAACTAGGACTAACCAGACTAAACTAGGACTAAACAGACTAAACTAGGACTAAACAGACTAAACTAGGACTAAACAGACTAAACTAGGGCTAAACAGACTAAACAGACTGAACTAGGGCTAAACAGACTAAACAGACTGAACTAGGACTAAACAGACTAAACTAGGACTAAACAGACTAAACAGACTGAACTAGGACTAAACAGACTAAACTAGGACTAAACAGACTAAACTAGGACTAAACAGACTAAACTAGGACTAACCAGACTAAACTAGGACTAAACAGACTAAACTAGGACTAAACAGACTAAACTAGGACTAAACAGACTGAACTAGGACTAAACAGACTGAACTAGGGCTAAACAGACTAAACAGACTGAACTAGGACTAAACAGACTAAACTAGGACTAAACAGACTAAACAGACTGAACTAGGACTAAACAGACTAAACTAGGACTAAACAGACTAAACTAGGACTAAACAGACTAAACTAGGACTAGCATTGGCAGGAAGTTCCTCCTCAGTTGTCGATTAGTTATTTTATGTGAAAAAACGTTTATTTTGTAAATCTTTTTATTTTGATAAGTTTGTATTTGCGAGTTTGTCAAGTTCACAACACTGTTCTGCCAGCAACTAAAACATATGTATTTGTTTATTTGTAAATAATTGGTTTAGTCGGATTTCCTTCTTTAATCTACACTGTTATTGGTTCCTCACTTGTTCTACGTTGTTTCAAAAATACATTTTCTTTTTGGAAGTTATAATTACGGTATTTTATAGTTATAGTCGTCACTGTTCTGCTAAACTGAATTATTTATTTTAAGTTTATGCCACATTTGAATGTTTAAAAATAAAAACAATTCTGGAGTTCTCTTGTTTCATTCAGATGTTTTCGAGTAACGCTACATTTTCTGTCCCTGATCCACCTGCTGACGTCACGAGTGGAATAGCGGGTATCCCGTGTCCAATGGTCCTGCACTCAGTCAGGAGGTTTCATGTGGCTCCCTCTGGTGGACACGGTGCAGACTGACCTTGTACTTCCTTGCAAACAAAAGCCTTTAATCGCTCACTATGTGAACGCCTCCAGCCTTTAGAGGTGGAAGGGGGTATAGCTCAGTGGTAGAGCATTTGACTGCAGATCAAGAGGTCCCCGGTTCAACTCCGAGTGCCCCCTGATGATACAATGTGAATATTTTACAACTGAAAATAACTAAATTACTGCACAAATGAATTAAATGGTCTCAACTTAATATATAATAGAATAAACCGAGGTTGGTATAAACGGGCAATAAATAAAATGGGATTTCAAGATTCTTTGATGGAACCGGCCTGTTTGTGTGTGGTGTACGTTGTAGGAGGAGACAGGGCAGCCATGTTATTTTCACAGATAAAATGGGCTCGTTACCATGATTGGGGCTGAATGGTGAAAACACAAAGCCCACCTCGACTTCCACTCCAGAAGAAAAAGTCCCAATAAATTCCTTAGACTTTTCGAAGAACCATCTGTCACACTCGACATAAAAACAAGTGATGCAACGAACGAACCTCAGAGCGTCCAGCTACTCTCTTCTACTGGGAGCCGCCATTACCGTCTTCATCTCGTATCTGAACTCGGAGCAGTCTGGACATCTCCGAGTTTCCAAGTTGTAATAACACTTCGAGCGGCTCCAAGGCATTTTTCCAAGTGGCAGGTCGGAGATTTACCATAAGTCGTGTTTAATCAAGTGAGACAAACACCAGTTAAATGGAACGCACTCGTCTCCTGTATAAAAAAATGCCAAACTTCAGAATCTAAACACAGACAAATACTTTTTTATTGGAGCAACTTTCAATAATAAAACTTTTATGAAAAAAACGCTACGACATGAACACTCGGGTTTCTCGTTTCTACACGGTTCATCGGTTTATGTATGTACAGGCCTTGTAAAGCATGCTACAAGGCCACGCTTCCAGAAGATCTAACGACATGAACAAGTTCAACTCTCCCCTCACTCGAAAACAATACAAACACAAAGGTATTTTACAGAGAATCGCTGTCGAGTGTGCACTGTGATAAGTTTTTTTTTATCTCCAGCGCCTCGTGAATAAATAAATACTGAAATTAAAGGTTAGGTCCACATCCAAATCCATTCTATCCATTGAGAGCGTGCTTTGGATTGTTGGAAATAGGATTATCCAAAATGTTACTCAGTGTGCCTTTAAGGAAAAGTTGGTGAGGGCCATTTTAAGAAGTTTCTGGAGAACAGCTGGTCCTCCTTTAGTAAACTCGAGACCAGAGGTCACAGTAACAGGAAATGTTCCATCATTAACGGAATATTTCTGGCTTAGACGGATTGAAAATGAAGCCGTAACTAAAGTCCAGACGCAGCTCTGCTTCATCTCTGAGCGCAGACTCTGGACTCTCCCGGCTACAGTGGAACGCCGCGTGGTTTCGCTTTGCATTTCGCTCAAAACATAAAACAGCCTTTTACGGCCGCGATGGCTCCAACATGAGGCAACGTGAGCGCAGTGACTTGGATAAATCTGTGAAGGACAGAGCGAGGAGAGACAGAGGGAGGAGTGATGCACGAAGGTAAGACTCGGGCGCGTGTAGAGCAGGCTCCAAACACACATTAAAGTGAACATGTGTAAAATCGACTTTCTTGAGGTTATTATTATAAAACAGCCGAGGCTCCAAAATAGGGTTTTTAAATCTATTTTTAAGCTCCATTTGAATTATATAATATTCTGAAAGTGCAGTATTTTTTGTGTGTAAGAGTCGGCCTGACGTTTCGTAGGATTATTTCTTCCAGAAGAACTCTTTCCGCTAAGACGAAAGTTTGTGAATGTCGTAAGAAGCTTAAGAACTGATCTTATTTAGAAGATACGATCATCCTTTATTGATCTCACAATGGAGAAATTCACTTGTTACATTTGGCTCTCAAGAAACACTCAGGGTGTGCAGGAAATGTGCAAACAGTTGAATAGTAAACAGAGGTATCTTATGTACAATGAGTAATAACAACGAGCTTAAAGGGGCAACAATATAAACAATAAGAAATTTAGAAAATGGAAATTAGAACAGACTGTAAAAAAGTAGAACATCATACTTAAAGTAACTTGCCCAACAGTGAACTTGAGTGCCTCATGAAGGTTGAAAAACGCTATATAAATGTGACCATTTATTTTCTTAAATTTAACATGTAGTAGCCAAACCCTGCAGTAATTGAATGATTAAAAAATATTAATAATCGATTTTTGTCATTATTCAGTGAACTGTTAAATTTCATTATTTTATTATTAGTAGTAATATTTTTTATTCAATCATGTGGAAAGAGTTGTTCGTGCGGTTACGGCGTAAGGTGCATCCCGTTCCTCTTGTGGCCACTAGATGTCGCTAAAGTCTAAGGTTTAAAGCCTTCAGCGCTGACTCCGTGACACGAGAATAGCCTCTTCAGTGACACAAGTTTTAAAGCTTTTATTTTTCCAAAAAGCAGACTTTTATGAAGACCATATTTTTTAGTTTTTCCTCTTGTTAAACTGCGGCGCGTGACTCAACGTCTGCTCAAAGGACGACTCTGAAAAACCATCGGTCAGTGCTTTATTTAACCTCATTTGTTTTAAAATTATGACAAAGTGATATTACAATATAACATATAATACTGTTCGGTTTGAGAAAGAGATATTTAACACGGTTTGTTGCCGTTCTTTTGAAGGTTTAATCTCGTTTAAAGTTGTTCATTTTCCGAGTGAAATTAGCTAACGTTAACGTTAGCTAAAGTAAAATGGCGGTTATTTTTTCGTAACTCATTTTTAATCTACTTTCAGATTAAACCCAGAACTGCCACCGTGACTGCACTGTTCTGTTTTACTGGTAAGTCATTTATTTGGATTAATTGTCAAATATTGGCCTTGAATGGATCTTTACAGGTTTACCAAGAGCTAAGCGTTTTTATAGATGAAATATTAACATGAAAACCAACGACACTGTGGTTAGCTTGTACCTCGCTAAGATTTATTAAGAACGAACTTGTTGCTTTGGCTGTTATTCCACATTTTTGAAGCGTTTTAAGCTCGATTTTCATTCATTTGTTGGTTTTTGTGTTAATTTGCATTTCCCTGAATTATAACGAAGAGTTCACGTTTTCTTCGGACGGTTCCAAACTCTCAGGGCTATTTTGCGTCACATGTGTTTGATATAACGTCAGATATTTGTCACATATTGTTTTAAAATATTAATTGCAATGATAAATAGAGTCATAAGAATGAGGGAAGAAAAAGTTCAGGACTGTGATGTCATATCGCTCAGCATCACAGGATTTGCAGCAGTAATCAACTTAGATTTTAAAAAGGTACATGTTCATAAGTTAATATTAATTAAATCTGCTATATTTGACCTAGTTTCCCACTAACTGAGCTAGGACTAAACTAGGACGAAACCAGCTTAAAGTAGGATCTTACTGGGTTGCGTGTAAATTCGAACAATTAAGTTGAATGTTTTTGATAAGTTAGGCCTATTTGGATTCGTCTTTAAATCATCAAGGACGATAAAGTTGCCGCCGCAGAAGGTTTAAAATCAGCCCAAGAAAAACGCAACCTTTTCCTGCAACGGCACATTTAAAGTAGCCCAAGTGTGCGGGAAAACCACAGACCTGGCAACTCTGAAGAGGCGTTGAATCCTCACGGTTCTCAAGGGCACAGTTACTTACAGTAACTCTGGTTCTCTGAATGTGCACAGTCTAATACGAATTGGGCAACTCACCGGCTAATTCTCAGTGGTGAGACAGAAATAACCGTCAGGTGCAGGTTTCAGTTAGTTTTAAATCAGCGGTTCTCAAACTGTGGATCTGGGACCAGAGATGAGAGAATGTGACCATTTGCCATTTGCCATTCTAAAAAGTGGGGAAATAGACTAGTGTAGTCCTAAACCCCAGTCTGACAGTGGCTTAGTGGTTAGTGGTTCTCACACAGAGGGGCAGGGCCTGAAATGAGGTCATTATGTTCCTTCTGCCCTGCTCTACTGCACAGTGGAACTGTTTTGGACCGTAAATGGTTCAGTCTTCAGAATCAGAATCAGAATCAGAACAGGTTTATTGCCATTGTTTCAGAACAGGGTTCACAAACTAGGAATTTTTCTCGGTGCAAACGTGCGACATAAAACATATAACACAGAATTAAGATAAAAAATGAGCTAAGAACGTTAAACTATAAGGCTATAAGGGCATGCATAAAAAATATGAAATAATTCATCTTTGTGGAATAGCCATGGGATGTGTAGGTACTGTAGGGCCCCCGGGTGGATTTTTGCTTAGGGCCCCAGCACCGGCTCTGCAGGGGAGATCCGTCTTCTCCAGGGCCGGTTCTTCTCCTCCCGGGGTGAACTCCCTCAACGTCCGCGCTGTTACGTGTGGTGGTGGCAAACAAAACACGGAGGCCGTCTCGCCCAAGAGTTTTGTGCTTTATTTTCGTTGGCTGCGCTCATACACAGGGCATTTAACTCGCTACCGGCACCGGTCGCCGTATCCTGCCCTCCGGTCAGACTCTCACTCAGACTCAACACACCCGTCCGCTTTTCGGGGCTCATTCGGGTTGAAACAAAGCGAAGCATCGAGAGCGTACTGATATTTAACATAGTCTCTGGGTCTGGTCATTTAACGGTCACAAACAAGGCTACACTGGGCAGAGTTGTTAAACAGGGCAGTGAAATAACACAACAACAAAACTATTAGTCTCTGCATTAAAGCATCGGGTCTGCCATAAGATCCTAGATGACGATAGCCATCCATACTTTGAGCTCCGTCACGGCAGAGATACAGACTCCCTTGTGCCAAGAACAATGTGTACAGGAATGGTTTTGTTCCCTTTGCCATCGAGGAGCTGAATAAGTTGTAACCGCTAATGTCGTTCGGTCCGTCTGTTCCTTTTCTTTCAATGAAATGAATCTGCTGCTGATTTTATAATGGATTTTATTGTATTATGTATTTTTATTGCATTGCGGGGCAAATGTGTCGGATGTGTGAGCAGGCCAAACGCACATTTCTGCCATCGTTGTTCACGGTAGACAATAAAGTTTTTCTATTTCTAACACCCAAAAACATAATGGCGGATCTCCACGGCAACGGTGAATTCTCCCAAACTCTATTCCACACGGTTTGTGAAAATCAAATTGAACAGCCTTAACAATCACACGCTCATTCATCCTGGCCTCAGAGGAGACCCTATTGTACATGTTTGTAGTGACAGGAGAAACCCAGGCAGACAGAGGGAGAACAAACCTTCAGGCTGTAAGGCCACTGGGCCACGAGCTGGGAAATGGTTATGCTGCACTAAAAGGACATGTTTATAAGTTCATATTAATTAAATCTGCTATATTTGACCCACAGTTGAGTTATTTTGACCAGTCAAGAAGAAAATCTGTAGTAAATGTAATTTTTAGCACAATTAGATGTTTTTTCGGCAAATACTTAAATCAAGTGAAACAGACTCAAAAACATTTCACTTATTTCTAGATTACTCTTTTGTGTCATTTTATGAAGAAGAATCAGGGGTTTCTTTTATATTAAAAGTCATTAAGTGAACTGTGCCAAAATTAAGGCCTTACATTTCATTAAAAAGCATTAAATATGATTAAAACTGGCATTAAATGTAATTTTCTTGACAAATAATGATGTTGTTCATGTATTTTACTTTAGTTTATCAAAAATATATATTTTTTTAAACGCATTCAGTTGCAGTTTTGGCTGAAATTGGGCACATTTGCTTTTGAATATTGACATTTTCCCTCATTCGTCTGTTTGATGAAATGTTGCAAATCTTAAGAAATTAAATTTACAGATTTATTTCATTTGTGGCATTAAAATTATACTATTGTGCATTACAAAGCATTACATTTGACCAGCTGCTGTATAAACCCTGGAGAATATGATTATAAAGGTTGAGGTTTGGTAAATGCTTAGGTTAGAGGTTTATTTAGCGTGATGATTTAGTAGTAGCAAAATCAATGTCGTTTAATCTTTCAAATAATTATCAAAAGACTGACAAACGAATTCACAACTGTTTTGTTTTGTTTTTAGTTTGAATTAAAGTGATAAAACCAACAATAACCGCTGCTTAGATCTAATGACTTTATTAACACCAGCCTCTAATGTTTGTCTCATGTATAAAGGGACAGAGCTGCAGAGTGCGAGGAGAGCGCCCCCTGTGTCCAGCCTGGTGTAACACACAGCTCTGCAGCGGAGAGAACTCGGTACGTCACACTTTGCTCCGTAGAAATATATTTTTCCAAAGCCAAACCACATTTCTTGGCTGCTCCGTAAACCAGTCATTTAATAAAGTGTAATATTTATGACTTTGTTCTGCTGCAGTTTGTTGGAGACGAAGAGGACGATAAAAAAAATGGTAAGATACAAAAACAAATTTGTACAAATGTATGAAGAGCCGATCAAGTAAGTAATGAGATAGAGACAGAACCATTGGTTCTAATGAACAGCTCTTGTTTTGACAGGAAGGTGATGCTGCTCTCTCCAAAGCCAAAGACACTTCTGGAAAGAAACGGCACCGCTGTGAGCAGTGTGGGAAGTCCTTCAGCCACAAAAAAACACTAACTCTGCACCAGAGACGCCACAGCGGGAAAAATCTCCTCTGCTGCCCCCAGTGTGCAAAGAAGTTTACTACAAATCATCACCTCACTGCTCACATGAGAGCTCACAGCGAAGAGAGGCCGTTTACATGTGACCTCTGTGGGTCATCGTTTAAAGATAAGAAAACACTAAACGCTCACTCAGTCGTTCACACGAGAAAACGAGACTTCAGCTGCGACGAGTGCGGAAGAAGTTTTGGACGTTCATCACATTTACAAACTCACCAACTCATTCACAACGGAGAAAAGAAGCATCAGTGTGATCAGTGTGAAAAGGTCTTTCTTCATAAAGGTCATTTAAAACAGCACAAACTCACTCACAGTGAAAGGAGCTTCCCTTGTGACGAGTGCGGGAAACACCTCACCAGTAAATCAAGCTTAGAACGTCATAAACGGATGCACACCGGGCAGGACGTGTGGGTTTGTGAAACATGTGGCAAAGCTTTTCCCTCACTGAGTAATTTAGCTGCACATGAAACCTCCCACTCGACAGATCGACGTCACATCTGTGGCCAGTGTGGGAAAAGGTTCAAACGGAAATCTGCTCTCCTACAACACGAGCGAGTCGCCCATGATAATAAAAGGTTCCAGTGTGAGCAGTGTGACAGGTATTTTACCACTAAGAGTTATCTGAAAGATCATCAGAACCTTCATACAGGGACAGTGTTCTCCTGTGACCAGTGTGGGAAAGAGTTTTTTAGTAAGAAGAACCTGAAGCTTCACCAGCGCATCCACACTGGAGAGAAGCCCTTCACATGTGACCTCTGTGGAACATCTTTCTCTCAGGCAGGAAGTTTAAAAACCCACCAGATGGTTCACACTCGAGAGAAGAAACACGTCTGTGCCGAGTGTGGGAAAGGCTTTGGTCTGTTTAGCCATTTAAAACGACACAAACAAACTCATGTGGAGAAGCCTCATGGATGTGGTCAGTGCAGAAGAACCTTCGCTCGTCCTGAGGAGCTAAAAACTCACCTTCAGACTCACTCTGAACCACAGAAAAACGTTCCCAAGCCCATCGTGTGCGACCAGTGTGGGAGGAGATTCAGATGTCAAAGTAATTACACGCAGCACTACCACATTCACACCAAGGACGGGATCTACCCATGTGACCAGTGTGACAAAGTCTACTACGTTAGAAACGCCTTTAAGTCCCACCTGCTTTCCCACGATGAAGAGAAGCAGCGAGAGGCGACGCACCAGAGCGTTCAGAAGCAAACGGCCAAACCCTCCTCACACCAGGTCCACCTGAGACGCCTGGAGATCCACCTCCACCCAGTCCAGATGTGAGGCTCCAACAACAGACTTTCACTGGAGAAGATCCTCCTGCAAACATCTGACCAACTGTAGAGAACCAACAGACCTCACACCACGGACCACCGAGAGCTTTAGAGGAACACGGCCTCAGACCAGGACTAAGCAGACTAAACTAGGACTAAGCAGACTAAACAGACTAAACTAGGACTAAGCAGACTAAACTAGGACTAACCAGACTAAACTAGGACTAACCAGACTAAACTAGGACTAAACAGACTAAACTAGGACTAAACAGACTAAACTAGGACTAAACAGAGACTAAACTAGGACCAAACAGACTAAACTAGGACCAAACAGACTAAACTAGGACTAAACAGAGACTAAACTAGGACTAAACAGACTAAACTAGGACTAAACAGAGACTAAACTAGGACTAAACAGACTAAACTAGGACTAAACAGACTAAACTAGGACTAAACAGACTAAACTAGGACTAATCAGAGACTAAACAGAGACTAAACTAGGACTAAACAGAGACTAAACAGAGACTAAACTAGGACTAAACAGACTAAACAGACTAAACTAGGACTAACCAGACTAAACTAGGACTAAACAGACTAAACTAGGACTAAACAGACTAAACTAGGACTAAACAGAGACTAAACTAGGACCAAACAGACTAAACTAGGACCAAACAGACTAAACTAGGACTAAACAGAGACTAAACTAGGACTAAACAGACTAAACTAGGACTAAACTGAGACTAAACTAGGACTAAACAGAGACTAAACTAGGACTAAACAGACTAAACTAGGACTAAACAGACTAAACTAGGACTAAACAGAGACTAAACTAGGACCAAACAGACTAAACTAGGACCAAACAGACTAAACAGAGACTAAACAGAGACTAAACTAGGACTAAACAGACTAAACTAGGACTAAACAGAGACTAAACTAGGACTAAACAGAGACTAAACAGACTAAACTAGGACTAAACAGAGACTAAACTAGGACTAAACAGAGACTAAACTAGGACTAAACAGACTAAACTAGGACTAAACAGACTAAACTAGGACTAAACAGACTAAACTAGGACTAATCAGAGACTAAACAGAGACTAAACTAGGACTAAACAGAGACTAAACAGAGACTAAACTAGGACTAAACAGACTAAACAGACTAAACTAGGACTAACCAGACTAAACTAGGACTAAACAGACTAAACTAGGACTAAACAGACTAAACTAGGACTAAACAGAGACTAAACTAGGACCAAACAGACTAAACTAGGACCAAACAGACTAAACTAGGACTAAACAGAGACTAAACTAGGACTAAACAGACTAAACTAGGACTAAACTGAGACTAAACTAGGACTAAACAGAGACTAAACTAGGACTAAACAGACTAAACTAGGACTAAACAGACTAAACTAGGACTAATCAGAGACTAAACAGAGACTAAACTAGGACTAAACAGAGACTAAACAGAGACTAAACTAGGACTAACCAGACTAAACTAGGACTAAACAGAGACTAAACTAAGACTAAACAGACTAAACTAGGACTAAACAGACTAAACTAGGACTAATCAGAGACTAAACAGAGACTAAACTAGGACTAAACAGAGACTAAACAGAGACTAAACTAGGACTAACCAGACTAAACTAGGACTAAACAGAGACTAAACAGAGACTAAACTAGGACTAAACAGAGACTAAACAGAGACTAAACTAGGACTAAACAGACTAAACTAGGACTAAACAGACTAAACTAGGACTAAACAGACTAAACTAGGACTAAACAGACTAAACTAGGACTAAACAGAGACTAAACTAGGACTAAACAGACTAAACTAGGACTAAACTGAGACTAAACTAGGACTAAACAGACTAAACTAGGACTAAACAGACTAAACTAGGACTAAACAGAGACTAAACTAAGACTAAACAGACTAAACTAGGACTAAACAGACTAAACTAGGACTAATCAGAGACTAAACAGAGACTAAACTAGGACTAAACAGAGACTAAACAGAGACTAAACTAGGACTAAACAGACTAAACTAGGACTAAACAGACTAAACTAGGACTAACCAGACTAAACAGAGACTAAACTCAAAGATGGACCAGAACATCAAAGAGATTTCCTCTCGATTAAACACATTTCTTACGTCTGTTCTTGTTCTTGAATCCGCAGACACAGGTTCATCTTGTGCACTCGAGTTGTAAACGTTCTTAAATCTAATTTTGTTTTTTGTTACAAATATGTTTGGTTGAGTTTATCTTTGTGAAGTTGTTAAATGCTAAATGTAGTTTGAACAGGGAACAAAAGCTTGTGTTTGTGTGGGCTCTGGCGTACGGGAGTTTCCATCATATAGAAGGGTTGTTCACGCCGTCATCTGGACTGGGTTGTTTAGAGGAGCGGACGTTTCGCCTTTTACTTTGTCAAACACTGAAGTTACAAGTAGTGAGAGTAGATGTTAGAGCTGCTGCCTGTAACTTCAGTGTTTGACAAAGCCTTTGTGGTGAAAGGCCAAACATCTACTACTCTAAACAAGCCAGTACAGATGACGACTGAAACGAGCCCTTCTCTACAAACAAACTACTGTTCCCTGCTCCCGAGAAGGAAGCAGCACTGTTTGGAATCACACCAGTTCAATGTTTTACACAGAGAGAAGGTCAAAGTTTAAACATGTGTTTTTATTATTAAGTTTTTAAATGCTGTTTGAGAAGAGAGTAATATTTGTTTATAAAAGAGAAGTATTCAATGTTCCAAAGAGGAAGCTGCAGTTTGTTTCTGAATATAAGCAGGAAATGATTTATTAAATAAATTGACCAAAATAAAATGTTCTTGTGCTTTTCTTTGTAAATATTGTTTGTACGTTTGAGGTTCCGGCTGTGAAAGAAGAGAAAACAAGCAGTGCCCCATTACTTTCTGTGGTAGGTGACCCTGATTACTTAGTTACTTAACCTCTTAAGCCCAGGGTTTTATTATTTTAGTCTCAGAGCTTGGATCTTGGCGTTTGGTGCCCATTTGAGCCCAGCCCACTCTGAGACATTGTGATTTGATCGGCTGCAGAGTTACACTGTAGGTCAGACACCGTGAGTGACAGTAACATGACTCTAAACAGTGACCCTTTATTTTCAGTAAAAAGGCTGAAGCCTCATTGCTCTGCAGTCACAGACTGAGACGTGAAGAAGGAAGTCATGGAGATTCTATTTTAGAACATTACACTCTGCTGGATGTAAACATAAAACTTTGAAAATTCCTTAGTAGTAATTGAGCAAATCTTTAATTTGTGTGATTAATATGTCAGTTAACTATTACTCTCATTCTATAAAAATAAACCCTTACTACAAACCCTCATTTGTATCTGCTGTAGAGTCATGTTTGTCCCAGTTCCTCTGAGTCGTGGTGCAGCAGGACTGATGTTACAGAAGAAGCTCATGAGGTTCAACACAGTTACTATAGTAACTATTTTCCCCAAAGTAAAAGTAGATCAATCACAGTCCTGTCCACATCTGTCATGGTCCACCATGACTCAGAAGAACTGGGACACACATGACACTCCATCAGATATAATTGCCACGTTTTTTTGTTTGTAAAAAGAGAGTAATTAATAATTAACTAATATTTTTAATGATATAATTTCAGGACATTCACATTTGTATTTCTCCGTGTTTTGATTGGAAAAGTCTTTTTTGATATATTTTTTATTTTTATCTTTCTTTCAAACGAGCCCGTGACATCAGAGTTGTTTATTGGGGCTTTTTACGAGCAACGTCACTCTCGGGACACGGACGTCCCTCAATAACGGTCTACGGGCGCCGCACTGGAGAGAGAACCTTTTTGAATCGGTGGTAAACCAGAAAAACACGTCAACAGAAGTCGAGTTTGAATATTAACACAGAACCGCTAACGACGCCCATGACTGGTCTTCACTGATTGGTTTACTCCACTTCCTGTTTGTTTTGCTGTGGAAATGTATTTGATGCGACTCAGACACAATCGCTCATACAGCGGTGAGTCTGGCAACCTTTCACCAACACTCACTTTACTGGAAGTGCATTTTAACAGTTACAGCAACAAAGCTGACACAGAATAATGACGGATTTCCATCTCTCCTCAACCCACGTTCGTGACTTCGGGCGGAAAATTAGTTACGAGACGCAAAGAGAAAGAAATGTATTTATTTTACAAAGGAATATGTCCAAGTAGTAATAGTGATTTGCAAAAGTAACTTCAGTCTGATTACTGGTTTCGATGTAGTAACCCTTTAGATTACTTGTTACTGATAAAAGTAATAGTGGCCAAACTGTACCTCCTGGCCTCTAGGTGTCGCTGCTGTACTTAAAGGGACAGGCCACCGTTTTTCCACTGAGATCTGTTCTTACCTGAGCTTAGACGAGTTGATGCGAACCTGTCTGGTCTTCGTGTCCGTGGAAGAGCTTCTAACTTCACCCCGTCTGGAGCTACAGGAATATACTGGGAGAGGCTAAATGCTAACAACATCTTTGGTCTTTTTGCGTGACTGAGCGCACGCACAAAGACCAGACAGGTACGCAGATCTCAGTGTGTAAAAACGGTGGCCTGTCCCTTTAAGGGCGTGACCTCTGCCTATTTAAGAGGGTATTCAAGCGCCTGTGAGGAGAAACAGTGTTTTGGCCGCGCTGCACAGAGGAAATAAAGGACATTTTTGGAGCACATGTTCAGAGTATTGTGTTCACTCATCAAGGAAACACGTCTGGAACTTCTACCAAAGCGGTGCATCCTAGTGGCTTCTACAGTCATCAAAGTAAATCCTTACTGATTGGACAATGGCGGTTTGGGGCGGGGCTTTGCCAAAGGTCAATTAAGGATTCATAAAGCATTGGTAAATGATCAATGAAGTATTCACACAAGTCTTACAAACGCTGTGGAACCAATAAACATCTTTATTATCAAAACACACGGTCATATGAGAAACTAAATCATCTAAAAGACGTTCAAAATAACGCCTTAATTATTCAAACATTCTATGGATTTAATCAAACATTCATATGAAATGTTTTGGAAGAGCAGAGCTTGTTTTCACAGTGAGAGTAAACAGTCCAGCACTGCCCCCGTGTGGCAAACGCAGGGATATTTTTCACCAAGGCACTTTTCTGTCATGTCGTCCGTGTCCAAACCTCCGCTCCAGAGACGTACGTGGCTCGGACGTTCAGATCGTCGTCCAGCATCACCAGGTCTGAGGAGCAACGAGAACATCACTAAAACAACTCACAGCGGGGGAAATAAGTATCGACGGAGAACTTTTTATCAGCAAATCTATTTATACAAGAAAAATATAATAAAGATCGTAAAGGGAGAGTTTGGTCTGTGTCAAAACTAAGGGAGGAAACTAGACAAAACATCTCAACATTAATCATTGCAGGTGAAAAGAATGATTGTTTCTAATCAATGGTGTCTTGCATGTCTTGCTTAGAGAGCAATGTAGCAATAGAAGTGTTTCAGTTTTCTGTTACAGTGGAGTGGAAAAATACTGAGCCGATGTGCAGACAGGCTCCGAGAACAGACCCCATGCACACGTAAACAAAGAGATAACATGGGCCCTACCAAGGCCGGCTGGCAGACATGGGCCGATAAGTGGAAAGTGCCAGACTCGTACGATGGGAAACTGATGCGCTTAGTATAGGCTCATGAATATTATAATTTGAGGTGTGGTGTGAAGAAGTCTGTGTCCCCAGAGAGTTCAGTCTTCTCCGTGTGGGGTGCTGACAGATTGAGTGTTAGGGACCTGGGGAACAGACGCGTCTGTGTGAGGTGACCTGTGAATAAAATCCTTGTGACTTTAAGTTCCTGGTTTCATATTCCTCTTTATCCTGGTGTGTTTATTAGGCTGATAGGGCAGTGTTGACGACTAATTTTCTAATCCCCCTTCCAGTGTGAATGCGCATTGTCCAACGGTGGTAATGGTAAATATGTGTTAATCATATTTTATTGTGTACAAGGTAACCGAGGACAACCACAAGGACAAAGAAAAGAGGTTTTCTTCATTGGTGACCCCGAAAGTGCTGAAGGGGGGGTTGGAGTCGTCAACTACGGACGACGGCGAAGGTCCGGTCCGGTAATTCTTCGCGGTAGACATGCCAGGTGTCTTATCTTCCAAAAACCACTCACCCACGGCTTCAGGGACGCGTCCACTCTAGAATAAGGTAAGACTGCTTTTGACTACTATTTTTAACGAGTGTCAAAGTACGTCTATTGGCTATTTTTTGTCTAAATTTTAGTTAGGAGTATAGTCAACGAAGCCAAGTGTTGGATGGTTTAAATCTGCATTGATGTTTGGAAGTAAGAAGGGAAAACACGTCATAACTAAGATACCGAACCAAATACCGAACCAAAATAGAAGTTAAGAAATTGGGAGTATAACTACAGAAGCGAGAGTTTATCTACAGGACTACGCGTTGGGGATATCCCTGTAAAAGCTGATAAGCACGTAGTACGTCCGACCAGCACCGCGGACGCGCGGGCTGGAGATAAGAGTTGAGACACGGCCGTTGACAGTCCGAGGGGCTGTCTGAAATAGGATCGAGGATCCTAAAGTATACTGGAACGAGGTTCCTAAAGGGTTTGAGTCCCTGGATCGAGGATCCTAAAGTATACGGGCAAGGGGCCCTGGAACGAGGTTCCTAAACGGGTTAAAGTCCCTGGAACGAGGTTCCTAAACGGGTTAAAGTCCCTGGAACGAGGTTCCTAAAGGGTTTGTGTCCCTGGATCGAGGATCCTAAAGTCTGCGAAAACGGGGGAATTAGGGGTGAAAACATTGAAAATTAGGCGCATTGATGTTCGGTTATGTTGTTGGAGTCATAGTCGGGTACCCAAACTGTGTGTGGCTGTTGTTTCGTGTTGTCTTTAATTTGGACTGTGTGCTGAATGTTGAATGGGCCATGTGGTTTGTTGTTGAAACAGTCAGAGGAGTGAAAGCCGCCGTGGGCACACGTGTTGTTTAAGCCTGATTAGAATCGTCTATTGCGGGTGGTCAAATGTGTGTGGCTTGTGTGGGGAAGAGGGTGTGAGGAATGTCGGGGGAGAGTGGTGGACTCTGGAGGAGTAGGAGAGCTGCTGGGGCTCGCGCTCAGTGAGTGTCGGACAGTGGGGAAACGCGTGGAACCGGTTGAGCTGGTAACAGCACAATGGTGGAAAAACGAGAAGATTTTTTCCCCCATCTCAGGGGGCGGGATTCACAAAGCCCCTCCCGGAGGAGGAGCTCCCGCTTTGGGCCCGTATTAGAAATGGTAGTGGGACCGGTGGCCCCACTGAAGGGGGGGGGAGGACATCCCACCCCCACCCAGGAGATCACAAAGAGTATGGGCCCCTTACGGTGTCCATTTTGGGTGTGGGGACTGATACTGGCCTTAAGTATGACAATAATACCAATTATGTTAATGGTGGAAGACCAAAACAGTTGTGAGGGGATAGTAAGGGGACATCCCTTTCCCCAACTTAGGAGAGAATACCTGAGAGTGTGTCGTCGGATAGGCACAAAACCAGGCGGAAAGTTGGCAATCTATTGTAATCAAGAAACATGGGAAAACCGAAAGAAAGAGAAGGTTTTGTTGAAAGGTTTTATCTAACATGTCTGTTCCCACAGAAGGCGATGGATCTAGGAAGCGACGGTCTCTTAATGTAGAAGGCCAGGGTCCAGACGAGAATAAATGGGTAAAGGCCAAGAGCTTGTTGTTGTTGTTTTAATAATAATACAAGACGTATAATTCTTTGACATTATGCTAAAGGAAATGGGGCATAATTTGTGCTTATCAAACAACCAAAACAAATAATATTGATAACGGCCAAACAATATTTAGAAAGTATAAAAGGTGAAATGTCTTGCATTTTTAGTTTATTATTATATAATGTTGTGCTTGCAGGAAGCGCTAATAGAGTGAATACATATTGTTCTGCTGTGATTTGTTTCTGAACCCTGGGTTGGTAGGTCCGGTTCTACAGGTACCAGGACATACAAAGATATATAGAATATTGTCTTTATCGTTTAGACTTGTGGTGAAGTGAATCTTGGCTCTATCTTTATAGGTTCTAGGTGTCTGAGCGGGCTCTCAGTTGTACAGGGGTACTTTGATAAAAGGAGAGCTGCCCAGATTACGGCAGGATGGCTTTTCCTGGTTCCTTTAAATTAGTTAAGTAATTGCTTTGTAAACTTTCTTACATCCTTTAAAGTTTGCGCCGGAGGTTAGATCGGAGGTCACCTGGAATCCAAACTGTGTTTAGGAGAAACATATTTTTGATAAGACGGCCATAGCGTTATAATCGAAAACTAAGAGTCTGACACAAAAAGACTATTGAATTTAATAGGATAAAATATATGCGGAAACTGATCACTAATCAATATAAGCATATGAAATAACTAGTTAAAGAAACCTTCCATTAGATCGTTATCCAGTATGTGAATTCCTGAAGTTTTATTATTAGTGATGTGGTTTTAACAACCTAAAAGCAACTACATTATATTGAAAATAAAAGGAGAAATTAATAGCACTATGCTTGTCTTCAAAGGCAATAGTGGAGCATGAGCCTTTTTTGATCGTGGACAGAGGATTCTTTTAATTTTTATTATCAATATTCACTCGTGTATTTTTTACTTTTGTTAGTTTTTTTGAATGTTACCCTATTTTTAATGCTGAGCGTGATAGGACATGCTGGTTTTGAATTTTACTTTTTACTCTGACAATTTTTGGTGGTAAAAGGGGGAGAGGCGAAGGCCTGTTGCGCTCTGCGTGTTCATTGGTCCAAATGCATTAGAAGAGAAAGTCTGCCACACTGAAAGTCTCCTCCACGCTGCCTCGCTGACAATATGCCCTCGAAATATGTCAACAAATACGCTCTCCCTCTGCTGCTCCCTGAAAAGCCCTTGAAAGTCACATGCACAAGGGCCGGTGTTCACAATTTGCCACAGGTCTGATGCCTTGACCTCTGCTCCACTCGGACTTAGATTTTTGAATTTTTAGGCAAATATACATATTTTTATATTTTGTTTTGATCAATTTCTTTTGTGTTTTGCCAATGGGCCAGGGCCCATGGGACTCCGCGTGGCGGTAATCTATCTCTATTTTTCTCATTTTATTTTTTGATCTTTTAGAATGCTCCAATTGATCAATGTGCATCCTAATTAAACAGCTATAATAATTAAGTCGAAATAGATAATGAAATAAACAGATAAATACACTTAATTAAATATTTTAAGAGATAACATATTTACAGAGGGATAAATAAACATAGTGAGTGTAGGGTTCACACAAAGTGAAAATAATTTGGTGTAGCGAGGCGAGTTTAGGCGTAGCTAAGGCCCGTTATTGGTTTAGTAAAATATTATTTCTAATAATTTTTGGGTTATAGGCAAAGGTGTCCTAATTTGAATTTTACCTGATTTGCAGCGGATCTTAGGCATCTATGCAAAGTACATAAACGATTAAAATGAATATTCAATCAGTGGTGTGATTAGCTTCTCAAGAACAGTATAGTAATTCTCCAATTACTTTGTAGCACAGGTTACAGCTGATAATAATATTGTCCCCTTAACTTTGAACAGTAAACATCCACAGGTTACCATTGTCGTGTGGAAGAGTTTTGTTGATAGGAGTGGTTGGGGTTCATTTGCTTGTTTGGGGGTTTGTGTCTAAGGTGTGTTAAGGCGTAACAATTTGTTGATTGTGTAGGTGGTCTCTGAACGTCCCGAAATTGATCAGAGATGTTGTGAATTTAATTTGAGCAAACTGAGTGAGTTTTGTACAGGAATTGACGGCGTAGTGTTTTATTGTTGGGTTTTGGTTGAATACAGGAAAGAGATGGAGTCCTATGTTTTGGTCAGCGGGAGATACTGGTGTATCTTAATTTGGAGCGTTGGTGATAAAGGTGATCATTTACATTTGCACTGGTAAACCCTTGGATGCGTGAGTTGAAATATTGTGTGGTTTGCCAAAGAAGGGGTGGCTGAATCCAGATTTGAACACATGCTTAGATTTTAGATCTGAGACCGAGATATTGAGTAGTATGAATTCTGAATATAGAGGTTTACATACAGTGTAAGTAAAAAGGCGTCTTCAAATCTGAAGTTGGTGCTGGCAAAGGTGTTTTATTTCAAAATAGCAAAATGTGATAAGATCAGTGTAAATCCGGTATCTTAAGAGTCACTGAAAAGGTCACACTCATGACCTCAAGGATATATTGCCCAGCTTTCTAATGGTCATCGCGTCTCTTGGTGCACACAGACTCGCTATGATTATTAAAAAGAGATGGAGAGTCGATTGGACCTCCGTAGAAATAATTGTGACTCTTTCGGATCTAAATAAACAAATAATGAGAAAACATAAGTTACTATAAGATTATAAGTGTGACTATTTTATGTACTGAGAGTGTAACATGTTTTAATCCATATTCATTCCAGGTTGATAACATTAATTTTACACAGGAACAGGGACTTTACAGGAGGAATTGTGATGCTGCAGGGACGGATTCAGGACAGGAGCTGATGAGCCAAGAACTGGTCACAATGGCATGGTAAAATTTGATTTTATGCAGGCCGGAGTGTTCTTTTTTTATTGTTGCAGGAGGCAGCATGGAAGGAGAAAATGTCGATTGGCTTTGGAGGCCTGGAGGTCCTATCCGAGCAACAGAATCCCTTGTGTAACGATTTGGTGTTCCAAGCAAGAGAGGAAATCGGAGAGGCAGGTGGGATCTGACAAAGACAATCAAGCATCTTTGGAGCTTGAATAAGTATTGGTGGTTGAGCTTCCAAAGCTCGGCTAAAAGTGGAGGTTTGTTTATGAAAACATAGTGTATCAGTGTACTTCATACAAATGAGTAAGAGAATGGGTTCTACATTTACGATTAGACGGAGCTTTCTAACAAACAGAACTAAACCATAATTGGCTCGAAGACAGTAAAAATTATTGTCCTAAATATAGTTATAATGTACTTCAAAAGGTGGGTATATTAATTGGTGTAATACTGTTGTTGTGTTGTGTGTTGTTCTGTTGTGTTCTCCCTCTCGTCCGCAGCATGGTCTCCAGGGCTCTGGGGACTTCGGGGGGGTTGTACGCAGCTGTGACCCTGCCCCCGGAGGACCCAGAGGCCGGGGACAGGTCCCTGCCTGAAGGGGGTGAGCCGAGCCTGTATCAACTCGGGGCATTTAAGGCTCTGGGATATGGATGGGAGGACACACGTGGCTCAGAATAACTTTAAGAACCATATGATGAGTGTTATGTTGTGTTTTGCTTCGCTGTGCTTATATTTTGCAGGAATGTTTATTTTCATATTGATTCGAGATGGAGCCTATGGAACTGAGGAAGTGAAATGTATCAGTGAACCCAGTCCTGGGAGATACAGGTTCCGGATGGGACGATTAGTGAGTGGTAATTATACATGGGAAGAAAGTGATGATTTCACAGGACTGGAGGATGTGGTTGCCTATGCCCAAGCCAAATTCGACACCTGGTGGTGGTGGCACTATACATTGGGCAGGGGACAACTATGTTTTGACGACGGCTGTACCTTCATTAATTAGAAACAAGGAAATGGCCTCTTCGAGGCCAGAAGGGGGATGAAAAGAATGATTGTTTCTAATCAATGGTGTCTTGCATGTCTTGCTTAGAGAGCAATGTAGCAATAGAAGTGTTTCAGTTTTCTGTTACAGTGGAGTGGAAAAATACTGAGCCGATGTGCAGACAGGCTCCGAGAACAGACCCCATGCACACGTAAACAAAGAGATAACATGGGCCCTACCAAGGCCGGCTGGCAGACATGGGCCGATAAGTGGAAAGTGCCAGACTCGTACGATGGGAAACTGATGCGCTTAGTATAGGCTCATGAATATTATAATTTGAGGTGTGGTGTGAAGAAGTCTGTGTCCCCAGAGAGTTCAGTCTTCTCCGTGTGGGGTGCTGACAGATTGAGTGTTAGGGACCTGGGGAACAGACGCGTCTGTGTGAGGTGACCTGTGAATAAAATCCTTGTGACTTTAAGTTCCTGGTTTCATATTCCTCTTTATCCTGGTGTGTTTATTAGGCTGATAGGGCAGTGTTGACGACTAATTTTCTAATCCCCCTTCCAGTGTGAATGCGCATTGTCCAACGGTGGTAATGGTAAATATGTGTTAATCATATTTTATTGTGTACAAGGTAACCGAGGACAACCACAAGGACAAAGAAAAGAGGTTTTCTTACGGCAGGATGGTTTGTTTATTAGGCTGATAGGGAAGTGTTGAAGAGTAATTTTCTAATCCCCCTTTCAGTGTGAATGCGCATTAATCACCTGCACCTCCTAATATTGTACAATTGTTGAGTAAAACGTATTGGACACGTGAAGCGGGGACGGGCCGATAGATCGGGCCGATAGATCGGGCCGATATTAGGGGATTCTTACAGATAAAAAGCCCGTTATTCGGAACCGAAAGTGATAGCATCTTCCCGATATAAATGTTACGCTATAGTCTGCTCTAGAGGAGATCTGCCCCAAAACATCACCGCTCTAGAGGAGATCTGCCCCAAAACACCACCGCTCTAGAGGAGATCTGCCCCAAAACACCACCGCTCTAGAGGAGATCTGCCATTGCCAACAAAGGGGATATAACAAAGTATTGAGGTGAACTTTTGTTATTGACCAAATACTTATTTTCTACCATAATTTGCAAATAAATTCATAAAAAATCAGACACTGTGATTTTCTGGATTTTGTTTCCTCATGTTGTCTCTCATAGTTTATCTATGATGAAGATTACAGGCCTCTCTTATCTCTTTAAGTGGGAGAACTTGCACAATATTGGCTTTTTTTCCCACACTGTCCCTCCATAGCACAGTGTGGGCTGTTGCTAATAGTTTTATTCGATTTGTTCTATGTAAGAAAAGTGTTATATTAAGATCAAATCACCGCACTCAGAACTGGATGAAAACAAGATTCCTCTCGGACTCTCGAATCAACGACAAAAGTCCTTATTTCAATAAAAAAAAAAAAACATTCTCCTGATTTTTGAGCGACCCATTTCGAGAGAGGGAGGGAGGTCGACTTAAAGCGACTTTCATGTCATTCCAACGTTCCTCTGCACGTGCTGATTGAGTAAATTTCTCTGCAATGCGCGTCTATGAGCCTCAGTGTATTTAACCACGAGGGAGAGGAGTGACCACCCGGGAAGTGCGCCTGTACGTGCGCGCGTGTCAGTGTCGGCACATGGACAGGGTGATGCCCGTTGTCATGGGAATCAGTCCGTTGTGCAGCTGATCGTTGTTACGTGGCTGATATTGTGATGTTTTGTGCGAGCGCGTGTGAACACGGACTTCACTAACTTTGGAGTAAATACAGTTGGAGCTAAGGCGGTCTCGAGGCGACTACAAACCGCTCCAACATGTGTGAAAACGGCCTAAGTGTTCCACTGTTGTTTTGTTAATTCTTAAAAATATATATATTGTTTGGCTGTCATGTCATTTGGTTTCTAAAAGAAAATGGTGGATATGGTCCATAACTTTCAATCAACAATATTCAATCTCGATCTGATCAACCTGCTGCAACAGGAAACATGTAGAGCCTATATTTATTTTGTGTGGCTGTCCGGTGCATCCCGTTCCTCGTGTGGCCACTAGATGTCGCTAAAGTCTAAGGTTTAAGACCTTCAGCGTTGACTCCGTGACACGAGAATAGTCTCTTCACCGACACAAGTTTTAAAGCTTTTACTTTTCCAAAAAGCAGACTTTTATGAAGACCATATGTTTTAGTTTTTCCTCTTGTTAAACTGCGGCGCGTGACTCAACGTCTGCTCAAAGGACGACTCTGAAAAACCATCGGTCAGTGCTTTATTTAACCTCATTTGTTTTCAAATTATGACAAAGTGATATTACAATATAACATATAATACTGTTCGGTTTGAGAAAGAGATATTTAACACGGTTTGTTGCCGTTCTTTTGAAGGTTTAATCTCGTTTAAAGTTGTTCATTTTCCGAGTGAAATTAGCTAACGTTAACGTTAGCTAAAGTAAAATGGCGGTTATTTTTTCGTAACTCATTTTTAATCTACTTTCAGATTAAACCCAGAACTGCCACCGTGACTGCACTGTTCTGTTTTACTGGTAAGTCATTTATTTGGATTAATTGTCAAATATTGGCCTTGAATGGATCTTTACAGGTTTACCAAGAGCTAATCGTTTTTATAGATGAAATATTAACATGAAAACCAACGACACTGTGGTTAGCTTGTACCTCGCTAAGATTTATTAAGAACCAACTTGTTGCTTTGGCTGTTATTCCACATTTTTGAAGCGTTTTAAGATCGATTTTCATTCATTTGTTGGTTTTTGTGGTAATTCGCATTTCCCTGAATTATAACGAAGAGTTCACGTTTTCTTCGGACGGTTCCAAACTCTCAGGGCTAATTTGCGTCACATGTGTTTGATATAACGTCAGATATTTGTCACATATTGTTTTGAAATATTAATTGCAATGATAAATAGAGTCATAAGAATGAGGGAAGAAAAGGTTCAGGACTGTGATGTCATATCGCCAGTGTTGGGAACGTTACTTTAAAAAAGTAATTAGTTATAGTTACTCACTACTTGTTCCAAAAAGTAACTGAGTTAGTAACTGAATTACTCTATAATGAAAGTAACTCGTTACCAGGGAAAGTAACTATTTGCGTTACTGTTAAAAAAAATTGCGATATATATCAAAGAATTTAGATTATTTATTTTTTTTAGCAGTTTTCAAAAGTCATATTAACTGAATGAACTGCATGGGGGGTACAGTGTTTATATATATATATATATATATATATATATATATTGTGGTCATAAAACAACCCTTTTCCCACTGGAATTAAAACGCTTTGAGTTGCCTTGTGTACGAAATAAATAAAGTTGCCTTGCCTTTCTCAAACAAGTAGGTTTTGAACGATATTGACCAGTATTTGCGCGGCTGTTTTATTAATGTAGGAATACGGCCGTATTCAAAGAGAATGAGGAGGAACAGGAGTAAAAGAAACATGTGCTAACGATCAGGGCAGACTTTACGCACAGGCATTGTGCATAAAGTCTCTCCGTTCATTCATCAGGCAAAACGTAAAACAATCATCAGCAAATATAAGGCTAAATGCCCTGACAGAAAGTTAGCGGCCTACAGTCTCTCTGGAGTGGAGAGAGGGAGAGACGAAGAAGAAAATGCGCTGAGAGGGAGAGGGGGGAAGACGTGTCTCCACCGATTCTGCATCTTTGTGTTAAAAATAAGTTCCAACACTAGATCAATGATCATCACCTCGATTCTCCCCCGCGGCCGCCCCGCGCTGTGGGGAGGACGAGCCGCGGGTCGGGGACACACGTAGTTTTTGGAGCAGAGAGCACGAGCTCTGCGCACACAGGCAGCGTGAGTCTCCGTGAGACTCCGCCCACCCTCTCCGCTGCTCCTGCTGCATGAGCGACACCGCGGAGCTCATTCAATCCAATTGTAACGAGCCACTTTGTTGACCCAGTAACGATAACGGCGTTGTAACGACGGGGAGAGGAATGAATTAGATTACTCCGTTACTGAAAAAATAACGGCGTTATTTTAAACGGCGTTATTCCCAACACTGCATATCGTTCAGCATCATTCCTGCTTTTGTCCCCGAACCGTGGTTGGGAGACACAGGGGAGATCCGTCTTCTCCAGGGCCGGTTCTTCTCCTCCCGGGGTGAACTCCCTCAACGTCCGCGCTGTTACGTGTGGTGGTGGCAAACAAAACAGGGAGGCCGTCTCGCCCAAGAGCTTTGTGCTTTATTTTCGTTGGCTGCGCTCATACACAGGGCATTTAACTCGCTACCGGCACCGGTCGCCGTATCCTGCCCTCCGGTCAGACTCTCACTCAGACTCAACACACCCGTCCGCTTTTCGGGGCTCATTCGGGTTGAAACAAAGCGAAGCATCGAGAGCGTACTGATATTTAACATAGTCTCTGGGTCTGGTCATTTAACGGTCACAAACAAGGCTACACTGGGCAGAGTTGTTAAACAGGGCAGTGAAATAACACAACAACAAAACTATTAGTCTCTGCATTAAAGCAGTGCATCGGGTCTGCCATAAGATCCTAGATGACGATAGCCATCCATACTTTGAGCTCCATCACGGCAGAGATACAGACTCCCTTGTGCCAAGAACAATGTGTACAGGAATGGTTTTGTTCCCTTTGCCATCAAGGAGCTGAATAAGTTGTAACCGCTAATGTCGTTCGGTCCGTCTGTTCCTTTTCTTTCAATGAAATGAATCTGCTGCTGATTTTATAATGGATTTTAATGTATTATGTATTTTTATTGCATTGCGGGGCAAATGTGTCGGATGTGTGAGCAGGCCAAACGCACATTTCTGCCATCGTTGTTCACGGTAGACGATAAAGTTTTTCTATTTCTAACACCCAAAAACATAATGGCGGATCTCCACGGCAACGGTGAATTCTCCCAAACTCTATTCCACGCGGTTTGTGAAAATCAAATTGAACAGCACTAACAATCACACGCTCATTCATCCTGGCCTCAGAGGAGACCCTATTGTACATGTTTGTAGTGACAGGAAAAACCCAGGCAGACAGAGGGAGAACAAACCTTCAGGCTGTAAGGCCACTGGGCCACGAGCTGGGAAATGGTTATGCTGCACTAAAAGGACATGTTTATAAGTTCATATTCATTAAATCTGCCATATTTGACCCACAGTTGAGTTATTTTGACCAGTCAAGAAGAAAATCTGTAGTAAATGTAATTTTTAGCACAATTAGATGTTTTTTCGGCAAATACTTAAATCAAGTGAAACAGACTCAAAAACATTTCACTTATTTCTAGATTCCTCTTTTGTGTCATTTTATGAAGAAGAATCAGGGGTTTCTTTTATATTAAAAGTCATTAAGTGAACTGTGTCAAAATTAAGGCCTTACATTTCATTAAAAAGCATTAAATTAAATTTTCTTGGCAAATAATGATGTTGTTCATGTATTTTACTTTAGTTAATCAAAAATATATATTTTTTAAAACGCACTCAGCTGCAGTTTTGGCTGAAATTGGGCACATTTGCTTTTGAATATTGACATTTTCCCTCATTCGTCTGTTTGATGAAATGTTGCAAATCTTAAGAAATTAAATTTACAGATTTTTTGTGGCATTAAAATTATACTATTGTGCATTACAAAGCATTACATTTGACCAGCTGCTGTATAAACCCTGGAGAATATGATTATAAAGGTTGAGGTTTGGTAAATGCTTAGGTTAGAGGTTTATTTAGCGTGATGATTTAGTAGTAGCAAAATCAATGTCGTTTAATCTTTCAAATAATTATCAAAAGACTGACAAACTAATTCACAACTGTTTTTTTGTTTTGTTTTTAGTTTGAATTAAAGTGATGAAACCAACAATAACCGCTGCTTAGATCTAATGACTTTATTAACACCAGCCTCTAATGTTTGTCTAATGTATAAAGGGACAGAGCTGCAGAGTGCGAGGAGAGCGCCCCCTGTGTCCAGCCTGGTGTAACACACAGCTCTGCAGCGGAGAGAACTCGGTACGTCACACTTTGCTCCATAGAAATATATTTTTCCAAAGCCAAACCACATTTCTTGGCTGCTCCGTAAACCAGTCATTTAATAAAGTGTAATATTTATGACTTTGTTCTGCTGCAGTTTGTTGGAGACGAAGAGGACGATAAAAAAAATGGTAAGATGCAAAAACAAAATTGTACAAATGTATGAAGAGCCGATCAAGTAAGTAATGAGATAGAGACAGAACCATTGGTTCTAATGAACAGCTCTTGTTTTGACAGGAAGGTGATGCTGCTCTCTCCAAAGCCAAAGACACTTCTGGAAAGAAACGGCACCGCTGTGAGCAGTGTGGGAAGTCATTCAGCCTCAAACAAACACTAACTCTGCACCAGAGACGCCACAGCGGGAAAAATCTCCTCTGCTGCCCCCAGTGTGCAAAGAAGTTTACTACAAATCAGCAGCTCACTGCTCACATGAGAGCTCACAGCGAAGAGAGGCCGTTTACATGTGACCTCTGTGGGTCATCGTTTAAAGATAAGAAAACACTAAACGATCACTCAGTCGTTCACACGAGAAAACGAGACTTCAGCTGCGACGAGTGCGGAAGAAGTTTTGGACATTCATCAAGTTTACAAACTCACCAACTCATTCACAACGGAGAAAAGAAGCATCAGTGTGATCAGTGTGAAAAGGTCTTTCTTTATAAAGGTACTTTAAAACAGCACAAACTCACTCACAGTGAAAGGAGCTTCCCTTGTGATGAGTGTGGGAAACACCTCACCAGTAAATCAGGCTTAGAATGTCATAAACGGATGCACACCGGGCAGGACGTGTGGGTTTGTGAAACATGTGGCAAAGCATGTGTCTCACTGAGTCATTTAGCTGCACATGAAACCTCCCACTCGACAGATCGACGTCACACCTGTGGCCAGTGTGGGAAAAGGTTCAAAGTCAAATCTGCTCTCCTACAACACGAGCGAGTCGCCCATGATAATAAAAGGTTCCAGTGTGAGCAGTGTGACAGGTCTTTTACCACTAAGAGTTCTCTGAAAGATCATCAGAACCTTCATACAGGGACAGTGTTCTCCTGTGACAAGTGTGAGAAAGAGTTTTTTAGTGAGAAGAACTTGAAGCGTCACCAGCGCATCCACACTGGAGAGAAGCCCTTCACATGTGACCTCTGTGGAACATCTTTCTCTCAGGCAGGAAGTTTAAAAACCCACCAACTGGTTCACACTCGAGAGAAGAAACACGTCTGTGCCGAGTGTGGGAAAGGCTTTGGTCAGTTGAGCAATTTAAAACAACACAAACAAACTCATGTGGAGAAGCCTCATGGATGTGGTCAGTGCAGAAGAACCTTCGCTCGTCCTGAGGAGCTAAAAACTCACCTTCAGACTCACTCTGAACCACAGAAAAACGTTCCCAAGCCCATCGTGTGCGACCAGTGTGGGAGGAGATTCAGATGTCAAAGTAATTACACGCAGCACTACCACATTCACACCAAGGACGGGACCTACCCATGTGACCAGTGTGACAAAGTCTACTACGTTAGAAACGCCTTTAAGTCCCACCTGCTTTCCCACGATGAAGAGAAGCAGCGAGAGGCGACGCAC
Source organism: Proterorhinus semilunaris (assembly GCA_021464625.1). NCBI lineage: Eukaryota > Metazoa > Chordata > Actinopteri > Gobiiformes > Gobiidae > Proterorhinus > Proterorhinus semilunaris. The sequence goes on from CM038352.1 coordinate 4,061,332, forward strand.
CAGAGCGTTCAGAAGCAAACGGCCAAACCCTCCTCACACCAGGTCCACCTGAGACGCCTGGAGATCCACCTCCACCCAGTCCAGATGTGAGGCTCCAACAACAGACTTTCACTGGAGAAGATCCTCCTACAAACATCTGACCAACTGTAGAGAACCAACAGACCTCACACCACGGACCAGCGAGAGCTTTAGAGGAACACGGCCTCAGACCAGGACTAAGCAGACTAAACTAGGACTAAGCAGACTAAACTAGGCCTAAACAGACTAAACTAGGCCTAAGCAGACTAAACTAGGACTAAACAGACTAAACTAGGACTAAACAGACTAAACTAGGACTAAAACAGACTAAACTAGGACTAACCAGACTAAACTAGGACTAAGCAGACTAAACTAGGACTAAACAGAGACTAAACTAGGACTAACCAGACTAAACTAGGACTAACCAGACTAAACTAGGCCTAACCAGACTGAACTAGGACTAACTAGACTAAACTAGGACTAACCAGACTAAACTAGGCCTAACCAGACTGAACTAGGACTAACTAGACTAAACTAGGACTAACCAGACTAAACTAGGACTAACCAGAGACTAAACTAGGACTAACCAGACTAAACTAGGACTAACTAGACTAAACTAGGACTAACCAGAGACTAAACTAGGACTAAACAGACTAAACTAGGACTAACTAGACTAAACTAGGACTAACCAGAGACTAAACTAGGACTAAACAGACTAAGCTAGGACTAAACCGACTAAACTAGGACTAAACAGACTAAACAAGGACTAACCAGACTAAACAAGGACTAACCAGACTAAACTAGGACTAACCAGAGACTAAACTAGGACTAAACAGACTAAGCTAGGACTAAACCGACTAAACTAGGACTAAACAGACTAAACAAGGACTAACCAGACTAAACTAGGACTAAGCAGACTAAGCTAGGACTAACCAGACTAAACTAGGACTAAACTAGGACTAACCAGACTAAGCTAGGACTAACCAGACTAAACTAGGACTAACCAGACTAAACTAGGCCTAAACAGACTAAACTAGGACTAACCAGAGACTAAACTAGGACTAAACTAGGACTAAACAGACTAAACTAGGACTAACCAGACTAAACTAGGACTAACCAGACTAAACTAGGACTAAACAGAGACTAAACTAGGACTAAGCAGACTAAACTAGGACTAAACAGACTAAACTAGGACTAAACAGACTAAACAGACTAAACTAGGACTAAACAGACTATACTAGGACTAAACAGACTAAACTAGGACTAAACAGACTAAACAGACTAAACTAGGACTAAACAGACTGAACTAGGGCTAAACAGACTATACTAGGACTAAACAGACTGAACTAGGACTAAACAGACTAAACAGACTGAACTAGGACTAAACAGACTGAACTAGGGCTAAAACTACAGCATTAATCCGACACCGACTCAAAGGAGGACGAGGATATGAACAAGATCGTCTCTAAATGAAAGATGAGAAAGCGTTTTCACTTCTGCAGAGGCCACTGCTCCTAAGCATTGGCAGGAAGTTCCTCCTCAGTTGTCGATTAGTTATTTTATGGGAAACAACGTTTATTTTGTAAATCTTTTTATTGTAAAGTTTGTATTTGCGAGTTTGTCAAGTTCACAACACTGTTCTGCCAGCAACTAAAACATTTGTATTTGTTTATTTGTAAATAATTGGTTTAGTCGGATTTCCTTCTTTAATCTACACTGTTATTGGTTCCTCACTTGTTCTACTGTTGTTTCAAAAATACATTTTCTTTTTGGATGTTATAATTACGGTATTTTATAGTTATAGTCGTCACTGTTCTGCTAAACTGACTTATTTTTTTGAGGTTTATGCCACATTTGAATGTTTAAAAATAAAAACAATTCTGGAGTTCTCTTGTTTCATTCAGATGTTTTCGAGTAACGCTACATTTTCTGTCCCTGATCCACCTGCTGACGTCACGAGTGGAATAGCGGTTATCCCGTGTCCAATGGTCCTGCACTCAGTCAGGAGGTTTCATGTGGCTCCCTCTGGTGGACACGGTGCAGACTGACCTTGTACTTCCATGCAAACAAAAGCCTTTAATCGCTCACTATGTGAACGCCTCCAGCCTTTAGAGGTGGAAGGGGGTATAGCTCAGTGGTAGAGCATTTGACTGCAGATCAAGAGGTCCCCGGTTCAACTCCGAGTGCCCCCTGATGATACAATGTGAATGTTTTACAACTGAAAATAACTAAATTACTGCACAAATGAATTAAATGGTCTCAACTTAATATATAATAGAATAAACCGAGGTTGGTATAAACAGGCAATAAATAAAATGGGATTTCAAGATTCTTTGATGGAACCGGCCTGTTTGTGTGTGGTGTACATTGTAGGAGGAGACAGAGCAGCCATGTTATTTTCACAGATAAAATGGGCTCGTTACCATGATTGGGGCAGAATGGTGAAAACACAAAGCCCACCTCGACTTCCACTCCAGAAGAAAAAGTCCCAACAAACTTCTTAGACTTTTCGAAAAACCATCTGTCACACTCGACATAAAAACAAGTGATGCAACGAACGTACTAGTGGTAACTGGTATTTTTCCCACTTGGAAATAGAGATTTACGACCTCAGAGCGTCCGGCTACTCTCTTCTACCGGGAGCCGCCATTACTGTCTTCATCTCGTATCTGAACTCGGAGCAGTCTGGACATCTCCGAGTTTCCAAGTTGTAATAACACGTCGAGCGGCTCCAGGGCATTTTTCCAAGTGGCAGGTCGGAGATTTACCATAAGTCGTGTTTAATCGAGTGAGACAAACACCAGTTAAATGGAACGCACTCGTCTCCTGTTTAAAAAAAGGCCAAACTTCAGAATCTAAACACAGACAAATACTTTTTTATTGGAGCAACTTTCAATAATAAAACTTTTATGAAAAAAACGCTACGACATGAACACTCGGGTTTCTCGTTTCTACACGGTTCATCGGTTTATGTATGTACAGGCCTTGTAAAGCATGCTACAAGGCCACGCTTCCAGAAGATCTAACGACATGAACAAGTTCAACTCTCCCTCACTCGAAAACAATACAAACACAAAGGTATTTTACAGAGAATCGCTGTCGAGTGTGCACTGTGATAAGTTGAGCACGAGCTACTGCGGTTTTGAACTGAGAATCTTGAGTAGTGTCAAATAACGAGGGTAAGTTTCCCAACAGTAACGAGTTATTCTTTACCCAAATCTCACGGTGTAAAATGGCAAAAGTCCCGGACAGATCAGCACAGCTTTGTCCAAAACGCAACTTCAACAACAATCTTCAAACGAAATGCAAAAAAACAACAGAAAGACTTTTTTTTTTTTTTATCTCCAGCGCCTCGTGAATGAATAAATACTGAAATTAAAGGTTAGGTCCACATCCAAATCCATTCTATCCACTGAGAGCGTGCTTTGGATTGTTGGAAATAGGATTATCCAAAATGTTACTAGAGCAGGCTTCAAACACACATTAAAGTGGACATGTGTGAAATCGACTTTCTTGAGGTTATTATCATTGTCGGAGCTCTTTGTCAGTTTTTTGGTTTAAAGTTAAAATTAAGTTATTAGTTAAACATTTTGAGTTGTGTAGTTTCTAGTCCATTATTTTTGGTTTCTTATAATATATTCTTTAATATGCTAAGTGCATTCTAATTCGTTTACTTTTTTGTTTATTTTGTTTGGTTATTCTATCATTGCGCACCTATATAGGGGAGTAACGCACACAGTCCAGCACCTGGGTGGGCCAATGGTTTGTTACCAGTAGAGCAGGAGAGGCAGCGAGTAGGCCGGGCATGTGATACCTTGCTGTTTGCCTTCGTATTTGGAAATAAACCCTTTTTGAAACTTTAAGTTTTTTTGGACATTGCACTCCTTTGAATGCTGCTGCGTAAACCAAAAACCCATGGTGCGTCTAAGTGTTTATTTGAGTTAAATCCTAAGTTTTCTTATGTCGCAGTTTTGAGTTTTCTTTTTGTTGACAAATGATCACTACAATTATAAAACAGCTGAGGCTCCAAATTAGGGTTTTAAAATCTATTTTTAAGCTCCATATGAATTATATAATATTCTGAAAGTGCAGTATTTTTTGTGTGTAAGAGTCGGCCTGACTTTTCTTAGGATAATTTCTTCCAGAAGAACTCTTTCCGCTAAGACGAAAGTTTGTGAATGTCAAATATTTGAGAATAAGAAGCTTAAGAACTGATCTTATTTAGAAGATACGATCATCCTTTATTGATCTCACAATGGAGAAATTCACTTGTTACATTTGGCTCTGAAGAAACACTCAGGGTGTGCAGGAAATGTGCAAACAGTTGAATAGTAAACAGAGGTATCTTATGTACAATGAGTAATAACAACGAGCTTAAAGAGGCAACAATATAAACAATAAGAAAATTAGAAAATGGAAATTAGAACAGACTATAAAAAAGTAGAATATCAATCTTAAAGTAAGTTGCCCAACAGTAAACTTGAGTGCCTCATGAAGGTTGAAAAACGCTATAAAAATGTGACCATTTATTTTCTTAAATTTAACATGTAGTAGCCAAACCCTGCAGTAATTGAATGATTAAAAAATATTAATAATCGATTTTTGTCATTATTCAGTGAACTGTTAAATTTCATTATTATTATTATTTTATTATTATCAGTATTATTTTTTATTCAATCATGTGAAAAGAGTTGTGCGGTTACGGCGTAAGGTGCATCCCGTTCCTCTTGTGGCCACTAGATGTCGCTAAAGTCTAAGGTTTAAAGCCTTCAGCGCTGACTCCGTGACACGAGAATAGCCTCTTCACCAACAGAAGTTTTAAAGCTTTTATTTTTCCAAAAAGCAGACTTTTATGAAGACCATATTTTTTAGTTTTTCCTCTTGTTAAACTGCGGCGCGTGACTCAACGTCTGCTCAAAGGACGACTCTGAAAAACCATCGGTCAGTGCTTTATTTAACCTCATTTGTTTTAAAATTATGACAACGTGATATTACAATATAACATATAATGTTGTTCGGTTTGAGAAAGAGATATTTAACACGGTTTGTTGCCGTTCTTTTGAAGGTTTAATCTCGTTTAAAGTTGTTCATTTTCCGAGTGAAATTAGCTAACGTTAACGTTAGCTAAAGTAAAATGGCGGTTATTTTTTCGTAACTAATTTTTAATCTACTTTCAGATTAAACCCAGAACTGCCACCGTGACTGCACTGTTCTGTTTTACTGGTAAGTCATTTATTTGGATTAATTGTCAAATATTGGCCTTGAATGGATCTTTACAGGTTTACCAAGAGCTCAGCGTTTTTATAGATGAAATATTAACATGAAAACCAACGAAACTGTGGTTAGCTTGTACCTCGCTAAGATTTATTAAGAACCAACTTGTTGCTTTGGCTGTTATTCCACATTTTTGAAGCGTTTTAAGCTCGATTTTTATTCATTTGTTGGTTTTTGTGTTAATTTGCATTTCCCTGAATTATAACGAAGAGTTCACGTTTTCTTCGGACGGTTCCAAACTCTCAGGGCTATTTTGCGTCACATGTGTTTGATATAACGTCAGATATTTGTCACATATTGTTTTAAAATATTAATTGCAATGATAAATAGAGTCATAAGAATGAGGGAAGAAAAAGTTCAGGACTGTGATGTCATATCGCTCAGCATCATAGGATTTGCAGCAGTAATCAACTAAGATTTTAAAAAGGTACATGTTCATAAGTTAATATTAATTCAATCTGCTATATTTGACCTAGTTTCCCACTAATACATTAGTCTGTGGCGGCGCCATAGTCTATTTTTATCGGCCACAGTCTCGATCTCCGTCTCTTTCTCTGTCTCTCACCCAACACCAACATCTGCAGCAGAGGCGCAGGTTTAACAGGACAAATAAGGAGCAGTGAACAATGTCTCACTGTTTAAGTCGCCTATTATTATTATTATTATTATTACAAAAAATGAAGGCAGCTTCGCGTAGTTTTGTTTTCGCTTATAAACTAAAAGACTACATGGCTAATTTGCATATTAACCTCTTTACTGCGCTGCTAATGCTGCGTCACTATAATGAATTAAACAGAGGTCACGAAATGGCGGAGCTCAGTCTGGTTCCGGACCCGCGCGCCAACCCGTCCGAACCATCAACCACCCTCCTCTCTCAATTCCAGATAATAACATTTAAAGCAGTAGTTCTCATCTGGTGTACCAACTTTAACAGGCAGAAAGATATACAATACAAATATTCTCGCCAGGTGAGAACCACTAAATAATAGTCCTTAAAAAAAAGATAATTTGCTAGGGATCAGCATAAGGTATATAAATGTTACAAAATAAGAATGAAAATAACAATTACAAGAATAATAATAATTTAAAAAATGTAAAAAAAATAAATAAGCTATTTGAAACAGACAAGGAGTCTTTAGATAAACAAATAAAGATGCTCTAAACCTAGAAAAAGATGTGAAGGATCTTATTGAGACACGTAGCCTATTCCACTCTAATGGAGCCTCATAGCAAAAGGCTCTTCGTCCAACCTATGAAGATGTATCATAGGTTATCATAGGTATCATAGATGTATGAAGATGTATCATAGGTTATCATAGGTATCATAGTTGTATGAAGATGTATCATAGGTCATCATAGGTATCATAGTTGTATGAAGATGTATCATAGGTCATCATAGGTATCATAGATGTATGAAGATGTATCATAGGTATCATAGATGTATGAAGATGTATCATAGGTCATCATAGGTATCATAGATGTATGAAGATGTATCATAGGTCATCATAGGTATCATAGATGTATGAAGATGTATCATAGGTCATCATAGGTATCATAGATGTATGAAGATGTATCATAGGTCATCATAGGTATCATAGATGTATGAAGATGTATCATAGGTCATCATAGGTATCATAGATGTATGAAGATGTATCATAGGTCATCATAGGTATCATAGATGTATGAAGATGTATCATAGGTCATCATAGGTATCATAGATGTATGAAGATGTATCATAGGTCATCATAGGTATCATAGATGTATGAAGCTGTCGCAGGAGTTAGCAGTTGTTTTAAATATTGGGGGAAATCAAAATAAATGCATTTAAATATAAGTAAAACCCAATGGTATTGACGTCTATTGCAGGATTTCAACCAAATAAGTTTTCCAAATAATTGACAATGATGTGTTCGATATGGACATTTAAGTATAAATCTACAACGAGAGTTGAAAAGCGTGTTTAAAGGTTTTAAGTATTGCTCAAATGTATCTTGGTAAATTATATCTGCATAATCAATGATAGGTCAAATTAAATAATGATTATTTTTCTGACTGCTTGGGTAAAGCAGTTGACAGATTGAAAACTAGGGTTCATAGTGGAATAGGTTCGTCTTATAATAGAATCGATGTGAGGTTTAAAGTTTAATTCTGGGTCTTTTTCATCAAAAATACTAAATGTTCATGTCATTTTTGCTTTATTTGTGTCTGTGTTTACTAGAAAACGATGAATCGACTGATAAAAAAAAACTGTTTAATCTTTCAAATAATTATCAAGAGACTGACAAACTAATTTACAACAGTTTTTGTTTTTAGTTTGAATTACCAATATTTTCTAAAGTGAACCAACAATAACCGCTGCTTAGATCTAATGACTTTATTAACACCAGCCTCTAATGTTTGTCTCATGTATAAAGGGACAGAGCTGCAGAGTGCGAGGAGAGCGCCCCCTGTGTCCAGCCTGGTGTAACACACAGCTCTGCAGCGGAGAGAACTCGGTACGTCACACTTTGCTCCGTAGAAATATATTTCAAAGACAAACCACATTTCTTGGCTGCTCCGTAAACCAGTCATTTAATAAAGTGTAATATTTATGACTTTGTTCTGCTGCAGTTTGTTGGAGACAAAGAGGACGATAAGAAAAATGGTAAGATGCAAAAACAAAATTGTACAAATGTATGAAGAGCCGATCAAGTAAGTAATGAGATAGAGACAGAACCATTGGTTCTAATGAACAGCTCTTGTTTTGACAGGAAGGTGATGCTGCTCTCTCCAAAGCCAAAGACACTTCTGGAAAGAAACGCCACCGCTGTGAGCAGTGTGGGAAGTCATTCAGCCTCAAACAAACACTAACTCTGCATCAGAGACGCCACAGCGGGAAAAATCTCCTCTGCTGCCCCCAGTGTGCAAAGAAGTTTACTACAAATCAGCACCTCACTGCTCACATGAGAGTTCACAGCGAAGAGAGGCCGTTTACATGTGACCTCTGTGGGTCATCGTTTAAAGATAAGAAAACACTAAACGATCACTCAGTCGTTCACACGAGAAAACGAGACTTCAGCTGCGACGAGTGCGGAAGAAGTTTTGGACGTTCATCACATTTACAAACTCACCAACTCATTCACAACGGAGAAAAGAAGCATCAGTGTGATCAGTGTGAAAAGGTCTTTCTTTATAAAGGTCATTTAAAACGGCACAAATTCACTCACAGTGAAAGGAGCTTCCCTTGTGATGAGTGTGGGAAACACCTCACCAGTAAATCAGGCTTAGAATATCATAAACGGATGCACAACGGGCAGGACGTGTGGGTTTGTGAAACATGTGGCAAAGCATGTGTCTCACTGAGTCATTTAGCTGCACATGAAACCTCCCACTCGACAGATCGACGTCACATCTGTGGCCAGTGTGGGAAAAGGTTCAAACTGAAATCTGCTCTCCTACAACACGAGCGAGTCGCCCATGATAATATAAGGTTCCAGTGTGAGCAGTGTGACAGGTATTTTACCACTAAGAGTTATCTGAAAGATCATCAGAACCTTCATACAGGGACAGTGTTCTCCTGTGACCAGTGTGAGAAAGAGTTTTTTAGTAAGAGGAACCTGAAGCGTCACCAGTGCATCCACACTGGAGAGAAGCCCTTCACATGTGACCTCTGTGGAACATCTTTCTCTCACTCAGGAGTTTTGAAAAGGCACCAGCTGGTTCACACGCGAGAGAAGAAACACGTCTGTGCTGAGTGTGGGAAAGGCTTTGGTCTGTTGGACAGTTTAAAACGACACAAACAAACTCATGTGGAGAAGCCTCATGGATGTGGTCAGTGCAGAAGAGCCGTCGCTCGTCCTGAGGAGCTAAAAACTCACCTTCAGTCTCACTCTGAACCACAGAAAAACGTTCCCAAGCCCATCGTGTGCGACCAGTGTGGGAGGAGATTCAGATGTCAAAGTAATTACACGCAGCACTACCACATTCACACCAAGGACGGGATCTACCCATGTGACCAGTGTGACAAAGTCTACTACGTTAGAAACGCCTTTAAGTCCCACCTGCTTTCCCACGATGAAGAGAAGCAGCGAGAGGCGACACACCAGAGCGTTCAGAAGCAAACGGCCAAACCCTCCTCACACCAGGTCCACCTGAGACGCCTGGAGATCCACCTCCACCCAGTCCAGATGTGAGGCTCCAACAACAGACTTTCACTGGAGAAGATCCTCCTACAAACATCTGACCAACTGTAGAGAACCAACAGACCTCACACCAAGGACCAGCGAGAGCTTTAGAGGAACACGGCCTCAGACCAGGACTAAGCAGACTAAACTAGGACTAACCAGACTAAACTAGGACTAAACAGACTAAACTAGGACTAAACAGACTAAACTAGGACTAAACAGAGACTAAACTAGGACTAAACAGACTAAACTAGGACTAAACAGACTAAACTAGGACTAAACAGAGACTAAACTAGGACTAAACAGAGACTAAACTAGGACTAAACAGACTAAACTAGGACTAAACAGACTAAACTAGGACTAAACAGACTAAACTAGGACTAAACAGAGACTAAACTAGGACTAAACAGACTAAACTAGGACTAAACTAGGACTAAGCAGACTAAACTAGGACTAAACAGACTAAACTAGGACTAAACTAGGACTAAGCAGACTAAACTAGGACTAAACAGACTAAACTAGGACTAAACAGAGACTAAACTAGGACTAAACAGACTAAACTAGGACTAAACAGAGACTAAACTAGGACTAAGCAGACTAAACTAGGACTAAACAGACTAAACTAGGACTAAACAGACTAAACTAGGACTAAACAGAGACTAAACTAGGACTAAACAGACTAAACTAGGACTAAACAGACTAAACTAGGACTAAACAGACTAAACTAGGACTAAACAGAGACTAAACTAGGACTAAACAGACTAAACTAGGACTAAACTAGGACTAAACAGACTAAACTAGGACTAAACAGACTAAACTAGGACTAAACAGACTAAACTAGGACTAAACAGTCTAAACTAGGACTAAACAGAGACTAAACAGAGACTAAACTAGGACTAAACAGACTAAACTAGGACTAAACAGACTAAACTAGGACTAAACAGACTAAACTAGGACTAACCAGACTAAACAGAGACTAAACTCAAAGATGGACCAGAACATCAAAGAGATTTCCTCTCGATTAAACACATTTCTTGCGTCTGTTCTTGTTCTTGAATCCGCAGACACAGGTTCATCTTGTGCACTCGAGTTGTAAACGTTCTTAAATCTAATTTTGTTTTTTGTTACAAATATGTTTGGTTGAGTTTATCTTTGTGAAGTTGTTAAATGCTAAATGTAGTTTGAACAGGGAACAAAAGCTTGTGTTTGTGTGGGCTCTGGCGTACGGGAGTTTCCATCATATAGAAGGGTTGTTCACGCCGTCATCTGGACTGGGTTGTTTAGAGGAGCGGACGTTTCGCCTTTTACTTTGTCAAACACTGAAGTTACAAGTAGTGAGAGTAGATGTTAGAGCTGCTGCCTGTAACTTCAGTGTTTGACAAAGCCTTTGTGGTGAAAGGCCAAACATCTACTACTCTAAACAAGCCAGTACAGATGACGACTGAAACGAGCCCTTCTCTACAAACAAACTACTGTTCCCTGCTCCCGAGAAGGAAGCAGCACTGTTTGGAATCACACCAGTTCAATGTTTTACACATAGAGAAGGTCAAAGTTTGAACATGTGTTTTTATTGCAAATAACTTTCATCATTTTATGTGAAGTTTTTAAATGCTGTTTGAGAAGAGAGTAATATTTGTTTATAAAAGAGAAGTATTCAATGTTCCAAAGAGGAAGCTGCAGTTTGTTTCTGAATATAAGCAGGAAATGATTTATTAAATAAATTGACCAAAATAAAATGTTTGTGTTTTTCTTTGTAAATATTGTTTGTACGTTTGAGGTTCCGGCTGTGAAAGAAGAGAAAACAAGCAGTGCCCCATTACTTTCTATGGTAGGTGACCCTGATTACTTAGTTACTTCAAAGTAACTAAGTTAGATTACACGTTCATTCAGTTACATTCAGCAACACACAAACGACAAGAACTTTTTTTTTTTTTTTTTAAATCGGTGGTAAACCAGAAAAACACGTCAACAGAAGTCGAGTTTGAATATTAACACAGAACCGCTAACGACGCCCATGACTGGTCTTCACTGATTGGTTTACTCCACTTCCTGTTTGTTTTGCTGTGGAAATGTATTTGATGCGACTCAGACACAATCGCTCATACAGCGGTGAGTCTGGCAACCTTTCACCAACACTCACTTTACTGGAAGTGCATTTTAACAGTTACAGCAACAAAGCTGACACAGAATAATGACGGATTTCCATCTCTCCTCAACCCACGTTCGTGACTTCGGGCGGAAAATTAGTTACGAGACGCAAAGAGAAAGAAATGTATTTATTTTACAAAGGAATATGTCCAAGTAGTAACAGTGATTTGCAAAAGTAACTTCAGTCTGATTACTGGTTTTGATGTAGTACCCCTTTAGATTACTTGTTACTGATAAAAGTAATAGTGGCCAAAATGTACCTCCTGGCCTCTAGGTGTCGCTGCTGTACTTAAAGGGACAGGCCACCGTTTTTCCACTGAGATCTGTTCTTACCTGAGCTTAGACGAGTTGATGCGAACCTGTCTGGTCTTCGTGTCCGTGGAAGAGCTTCTAACTTCACCCCGTCTGGAGCTATAGGAATATACTGGGAGAGGCCAAATGCTAACAACATCTTTGGTCTTTTTGCGTGACTGAGCGCACGCACAAAGACCAGACAGGTACGCAGATCTCAGTGTGTAAAAACGGTGGCCTGTCCCTTTAAGGGCGTGACCTCTGCCTATTTAAGAGGGTATTCAAGCACCTGTGAGGAGAAACAGTGTTTTGGCCGCGCTGCACAGAGGAAATAAAGGACATTTTTGGAGCACATGTTCAGAGTATTGTGTTCACTCATCAAGGAAACACGTCTGGAACTTCTACCAAAGCGGTGCATCCTAGTGGCTTCTACAGTCATCAAAGTAAATCCTTACTGATTGGACAATGGCGGTTTGGGGCGGGGCTTTGCCAAAGGTCAATTAAGGATTCATAAAGCATTGGTAAATGATCAATGAAGTATTCACACAAGTCTTACAAACGCTGTGGAACCAATAAACATCTTTATTATCAAAACACACGGTCATATGAGAAACTAAATCATCTAAAAGGCGTTGTTCAAAATAACGCCTTAATTATTCAAACATTCTATGGATTTAATCAAACATTCATATGAAATGTTTTGGAAGAGCAGAGCTTGTTTTCACAGTGAGAGTAAACAGTCCAGCACTGCCCCCGTGTGGCAAACGCAGGGATATTTTTCACCAAGGCACTTTTCTGTCATGTCGTCCGTGTCCAAACCTCCGCTCCAGAGACGTACGTGGCTCGGACGTTCAGATCGTCGTCCAGCATCACCAGGTCTGAGGAGCAATGAGAACATCACTAAAACAACTCACAGCGGGTGAAATAAGTATCGACGGAGAACTTTTTATCAGCAAATCTATTTATACAAGAAAAATATAACAAAGATCGTAAAGGGAGAGTTTTGTCTGTGTCAAAACTAAGGGAGGAAACTAGACAAAACATCTCAACATTAATCATTGCAGGAAAACGTACAGGCTTTCACCTGCACCTCCTAATATTGTACAACTGTTGAGTAAAACGTATTGGACACGTGAAGCGAGGACGGGCCGATAGATCGGGCCGATAGATCGGGCCGATATTAGGGGATTCTTACAGATAAAAAGCCCGTTATTCGGAACTGAAAGTGATCGCATCTTCCCGATATAAATGTTACGCTATAGTCTGCGTTTAGAAGCACAAGAGACTTACAAGCTCCCTCTGAAGAATCTACTAAACATGAATGTCCCGAATAAATCAGCCCCTCACACAGCGCCCCCTGCTGTCACGGATCAACACTGACACGTTTAGAAGCAACAGACAGAGAAACATACTTGTCCATGTCAGCATCAGCCTGAGAAAAACCCACATCGGTCGAACTCTGTTAGATACATTTCTGACTAAAACCTTTACTATAATAATACATGTTTAACTAAAGGCTATTTGCTAGAAAGATAAAATAAGAGTCAAATTACTTAAAATACTGGCCTATATATCGGCTACATGTTCCTCTGAGCTGAGGCTAATAATCCGGAAGTGAAAATAACATTCTATCAAGGAAATGGACAGGATTAAAACAATGATAAAGCTGCAGGTACCGGCGTCGCAGCCGTACTCCAGGCTGCCCTTCCTGTGGCTGAGGCCGAGGAGCTGCGCCGGGTGAAGAGAGGCCGCCTCCAGAGCCTCCTCCACGCTGCAGCCTGCACAGAGCGGGAATATTATCACCAAAGCAGCGAGTCCCTGGAAACGATCATTCAAATCAGCGCCGTTTTGCTTTAATCAGAAATCCCGTTTGAAACACAGGCGAGTCAGATGTGTCGTTTGTTTTTAGTGCGGTTTTAATGCACTGATGCTTTTCTTTCCACGCACAAAACATGAGCATATTTCATGAAGATTTGTAAAGACTCCATGAAACAGAGGAATGAGGGGAAACTTCAAACTGGAGTAAAAGTGACGCCTTCATGGCGACGTGTAAACAAGAAGCAGCTTTATGGTGGGCCGATATGGTCATGCTCGCCACTTTCTTGCTTTTTAGGCCTCACCGGTGTAAAATATATTTTAATAGAAATGCTAATGATCTCCACCCTGAAGTTTGGAAAGCCAGTAAAATTGATGGTGCACTCCGCTTTTTATTTCAGTAGAACGACTTACCTGAGGCAGAAGTATCCTGGTTTCAGCCCAGAGACATCGATGGTGCTGCTCTTGCCTTGCAGTGAAGGGTTTGGCTGTTCCCATTGGCTGCAAAACCATCAATTTTACTCCACCTCAATTTTAAACTATAAGCTCTTTAGAATGTTGTGATGTCACATGAACGCCACCTATTCTTAAAAAAAAAAAAATTCTTAAAATATATCAATATAAATATAAATATACAGTATATATATAAAATATATATATATATTGTTTGGCTGTCATGTCATTTGTTTTTTTACAAAGAAAATGGTGGATATGGTCCATAACTTTCAATCAACAATATTCAATTTCGAACTGATCAACCGGCTGCAACAGGAAACATGTAGAGCCTCTTGTGGCCACTAGATGTCGCTAAAGTCTAAGGTTTAAAGCCTTCAGCGCTGACTCCGTGACACGAGAATAACCTCTTCACCGACACAAGTTTTAAAGCTTTTACTTTTCCAAAAAGCAGACTTTTATGAAGACCATATGTTTTAGTTTTTCCTCTTGTTAAACTGCGGCGCGTGACTCAACGTCTGCTCAAAGGACGACTCTGAAAAACCATCGGTCAGTGCTTTATTTAACCTCATTTGTTTTAAAATTATGACAAAGTGATATTACAATATAACATATAATGTTGTTCGGTTTGAGAAAGAGATATTTAACACGGTTTGTTGCCGTTCTTTTGAAGGTTTAATCTCGTTTAAAGTTGTTCATTTTCCGAGTGAAATTAGCTAACGTTAACGTTAGCTAAAGTAAAATGGCGGTTATTTTTTCGTAACTCATTTTTAATCTACTTTCAGATTAAACCCAGAACTGCCACCGTGACTGCACTGTTCTGTTTTACTGGTAAGTCATTTATTTGGATTAATTGTCAAATATTGGCCTTGAATGGATCTTTACAGGTTTACCAAGAGCTAAGCGTTTTTATAGATGAAATATTAACATGAAAACCAACGACACTGTGGTTAGCTTGTACCTCGCTAAGATTTATTAAGAACCAACTTGTTGCTTTGGCCGTTATTCCACATTTTTGAAGCGTTTTAAGCTCGATTTTCATTCATTTGTTGGTTTTTGTGTTAATTTGCATTTCCCTGAATTATAACGAAGAGTTCACGTTTTCTTCGGACGGTTCCAAACTCTCAGGGCTAATTTGCGTCACATGTGTTTGATATAACGTCAGGTATTTGTCACATATTGTTTTAAAATATTAATTGCAATGATAAATAGAGTCATAAGAATGAGGGAAGAAAAGGTTCAGGACTGTGATGTCATATCGCTCAGCATCACAGGTGTTTAACCTTTCCTGCTTTTGTCCCCGAACTGTGGTTGGGAGACACAGGGGAGCAGAGGATGTTCCTATACGCAAACTACGCAAGGTGCGTAGGACCCCCGCAGCCGCAAGGGCCCCCGCAGCCTCAAGGGCCCCCGCAGCCGCAAGGGCCCCCGCAGCCTCAAGGGCCCCCGCAGCCTCAAGGGCCCCGCAGCCTCAAGGGCCCCCGCATCTCAGTCAAACTACGGTGTTGTTTCACTGATTAATCAACGCGTTTTCACTGGGACAGGCGCTCACTCACTCCCCCCCACGTTGCCACATATAACACCAAAACGCAGCTCAGTCTGAAGTGGATGAGCAGGAGAGACCGACCCCCCCGTCCCTCCCCAGGCCCGAGTGCTTCTCCCCTTCGCGTCCCCGCTTGTCTGTCTCCCGGTGCTCACCTCCCCTCCTGCATGTCTCTCGTGTCCCGGGCGCTGCTCATGTTTTCTCTGCGTGGACTCGGGGCGGCATCGCCTCACTCATTTAAACTCTTCTTATCGTCTCTCGCGGAGGATCGGGAAGGTAGTTTGGCGAATAGACGAGAGTAAAAAGCCGTTGTCCGAGGCCTTTTTGTCTCAAAGTGGAGCAGGGTTGCCAGGTCCAAGACACATTTATAGTCCAATAACCTCTCAAAACTAGCCCAAAAAAGTACGAAAACTAGCCCAATAATAGGGCAGGGCGATATGGCCTAAAATATATATCACGATATAAAAAATAAATTATCACAATAACGATATATTTGACGATATCATTGACAATGGACAAATTGTACTTCAAAATACCAGCCTTACGCCTATTGGGGAGATGAATTCAGTGATTTTTTTTTTTTTTTTTATGTCATACTAATTTCCTCGCAAACATGATCTACTCAAGCGTCCTTAATCTCATTTGACTTTTTAACACCTGTCCCGTGTTCTACAGTCAGTGTTTATGCTGCTCTGACAGAGCTGAGCGTAACATGAATTATATCGTGTCCACAACGATAAAAAAAATTACAACGATATCAAAAAATTATATTGCAATAACGATATACGATACGATATGGCCCAACCCTACCCAATAAGGAATTGAAGTTATATTAAAGTTTATTACACAATAGGTGGGTGCGCGTGTGAAAAAAGTCCTCCTTATTTAATAATCCATATTAGCAGCTTAACACAGGCCACGGGCCAGATTCTGTTCTGTTTGGCTCATGTTTTGGCTACTTTAGCCCAGGCTGGTGAGGAAGCAACGATGGCCCACATTGTACTATTTTGACTATTAGTAAACATAAATAAACACACTCAGCTTGAAGTCAATATTATAATTATCAGTATGTTGCAGAAAAGTGCAAAGCAGAAGGACCAGTGTTATCCTCTCCTCCATGCCCCTGCCTGCTGCTCCTGTCTAACTCCTGCCTGTAGCTCCTGCCCCGGCTCTCTCTGTCTCTCAATACAGGGACAAACATTTTGTGAATGGGCTGAATGACTAAATACCTCCTTTTCAAGTTGCAAGAAAATATTGTTGACAATTCTGAACCACCGCGTGTGATGCCGTGGAATTGATCCTTATTTATTGTGTGCGTATTGTAACGGCCTATTCCAGATCGGAGACTTTAACAGGATGTTTCTCAGCCGTCCACAGGCCGATTCGAGCCAAATCAAAACTCAGAGAAAGGTTTGACTCTCATCTGTCTCAGTGTTGTCATGGGAACTCGCTCTGCTTTGTCAAACGCGCTCCACGGAACGAGAAAGAACTGTCGGGTCTCCCCCACAGCTGTTGGCTGCGTAATGCCACACCCCCCAGGAGAAAAAGGCTTTATAACAAAGTAACGAAGTCTGAGGAAGAGCTGAGACCCCGAAACGTAACTCTACTCTGGTGTGAGCAATAAAAACTGGTGAGCATTTCTCAGTCGTGCGGATCTTTTTTCCACTTTCCATTGTACTTTTTGGATCCAGCACTGGGTTAGTACGTAGGATGTGCGTGTCTCTCCTCCTATAACAAAGTAAACCTTTGAATGTATTATATTTCATGGTGAAACCAGCTTAAAGTAGGATCTTACTGGGTTGCATGTAAATTCGAACAATTAAGTTGAATGTTTTTGATAAGTTAGGCCTATTTGGATTCGTCTTTAAATCATCAAGGACGATAAAGTTGCCGCCGCAGAAGGTTTAAAATCAGCCCAAGAAAAACGCAACCTTTTCCTGCAACGGCACATTTAAAGTAGCCCAAGTGTGCGGGAAAACCACAGACCTGGCAACTCTGAAGAGGCGTTGAATCCTCATGGTTCTCAAGGGCACAGTTACTTACAGTGAGTTTTAAATCAGCGGTTCTCAAACTGTGGATCTGGGACCAGAGATGAGAGAATGTGACCATTTGCCATTTACCATTCTAAAAAGTGGGGAAATAGACTAGTGTAGTCCTAAACCCCAGTCTGACAGTGGCTTAGTGGTTAGTGGTTCTCACACAGAGGGGCAGGGCCTGAAATGAGGTCATTATGTTCCTTCTGCCCTGCTCTACTGCACAGTGGAACTGTTTTGGACCGTAAATGGTTCAGTCTTCAGAATCAGAATCAGAACAGGTTTATTGCCATTGTTTCAGAACAGGTTCACAAACTAGGAATTTTTCTCGGTGCAAACGTGCGACATAAAACATATAACACAGAATTAAGATAAAAAATGAGCTAAGAACGTTAAACTATAAGGCTATAAGGGCATGCATAAAATATTAAATAATTCATCTTTGTGGAATAGCCATGGGATGTGTAGGTACTGTAGGGCCCCCGGGTGGATTTTTGCTTAGGGCCCCAGCACCGGCTCTGCAGGGGAGATCCGTCTTCTCCAGGGCCGGTTCTTCTCCTCCCGGGGTGAACTCCCTCAACGTCCGCGCTGTTACGTGTGGTGGTGGCAAACAAAACACGGAGGCCGTCTCGCCCAAGAGCTTTGTGCTTTATTTTCGTTGGCTGCGCTCATACACAGGGCATTTAACTCGCTACCGGCACCGGTCGCCGTATCCTGCCCTCCGGTCAGACTCTCACTCAGACTCAACACACCCGTCCGCTTTTCGGGGCTCATTCGGGTTGAAACAAAGCGAAGCATCGAGAGCGTACTGATATTTAACATAGTCTCTGGGTCTGGTCATTTAACGGTCACAAACAAGGCTACACTGGGCAGAGTTGTTAAACAGGGCAGTGAAATAACACAACAACAAAACTATTAGTCTCTGCATTAAAGCATCGGGTCTGCCATAAGATCCTAGATGACGATAGCCATCCATACTTTGAGCTCCATCACGGCAGAGATACAGACTCCCTTGTGCCAAGAACAATGTGTACAGGAATGGTTTTGTTCCCTTTGCCATCGAGGAGCTGAATAAGTTGTAACCGCTAATGTCGTTCGGTCCGTCTGTTCCTTTTCCTTCAATGAAATGAATCTGCTGCTGATTTTATAATGGATTTTAATGTATTATGTATTTTTATTGCATTGCGGGGCAAATGTGTCGGATGTGTGAGCAGGCCAAACGCACATTTCTGCCATCGTTGTTCACGGTAGACGATAAAGTTTTTCTATTTCTAACACCCAAAAACATAATGGCGGATCTCCACGGCAACAGTGAATTTTCCCAAACTCTATTCCACACGGTTTGTGAAAATCAAATTGAACAGCACTAACAATCACACGCTCATTCATCCTGGCCTCAGAGGAGACCCTATTGTACATGTTTGTAGTGACAGGAGAAACCCAGGCAGACAGAGGGAGAACAAACCTTCAGGCTGTAAGGCCACTGGGCCACGAGCTGGGAAATGGTTATGCTGCACTAAAAGGACATGTTTATAAGTTCATATTAATTAAATCTGCTATATTTGACCCACAGTTGAGTTATTTTGACCAGTCAAGAAGAAAATCTGTAGTAAATGTAATTTTTAGCACAATTAGATGTTTTTTCGGCAAATACTTAAATCAAGTGAAACAGACTCAAAAACATTTCACTTATTTCTAGATTCCTCTTTTGTGTCGTTTTATGAAGAAGAATCAGGGGTTTCTTTTATACTAAAAGTCATTAAGTGAACTGTGTCAAAATTAAGGCCTTACATTTCATTAAAAAGCATTAAATGTAATTTTCTTGGCAAATAATGATGTTGTTCATGTATTTTACTTTAGTTAATCAAAAATATATATTTTTTAAAACGCATTCAGCTGCAGTTTTGGCTGAAATTGGGCACATTTGCTTTTGAATATTGACATTTTCCCTCATTCGTCTGTTTGATGAAATGTTGCAAATCTTAAAGAGCTACTAAACACCCCTTCCAGAGTTTACTCCACCCACTCCCAAAATTAAAAAAACTCAGCGAAAGAGGCGTGGCGGGAGGCTTTGGGGGGACGCGGGGAGGGGGAGTGTGTGGGCGGTCTCTGCTCTGTTGACAGTCTCAGACCATGTGTGACCGGGACTGACTGACTCCCGTTATGCCGCATTTAGACGATGTTTGCGCCACTGCAGCCACCCGGACACTGCAGCCTCTCGCACCGGCTAGCTTCTCCGGACATGTGGCGCCACTGTCCCGGACTCTCGAGCCTCTCGTCCCGGCTACATGCCGAGCACACGCGGCGGACATTTGGCGCTCGTATCTACCCGTTCCCCCTCCTGGCTTTAGCGGACACTCAGTCACAGACTGCCCCGCTCTGAGCCTCCAAAGCAGGGGATGGCTAACCACTGCCCCCGGTGTCTGTGAGCTCTCCCTGGGGGAGACTACAGTAAAAAGCCCTCAGCCCCGTCTCATAAGCACGGACAGCCCTGATTATCTCTGTCTGCCCGATACAGCTTTATGTGTCTGTAGTTTCAACGTGAAAACATCCAGCCATGTCACTAAAGAAGTGACTCTGGGTATTTTGGGGAAACATTTGTCTTTATTTAGTCGGAGAGGTCGGGGATGTGAGTGCTGTGGTTCACAGAGCGGAGCGGAGCCTGTAGGTCAAATCCCGTCTCGGGTCTTCTCTCCTCATCCTCCCGCTCCGTGGCCGCTCTGTGACAAGCACGTTGTGCACACGTCACAAAAGGGGAGGGGTCAGCTTTTATACCACAGCGGCAGATTTGGTGACGTATGATGGCTCTGAGACGTATGATGGTACGTCATCAGCCAACCCCTAAATTCAAATGTAGTAAGTGCTGTTCAAACGTGAGGGGCGCTGAACAGACGGTTTTGTACAAAAATGGGATTTTGAACAAGTTTGCACTAAAATGTCAAAATAATGATAAGGACATGTAGATAACTGTGTTAGTGACCCATATAGATAGTTTATCAGCAAAAAAAAGTTGATTAGGTGTTTAGTTGCTCTTTAAGAAATTAAATTTACAGATTTTTTGTGGCATTAAAATTATACTATTGTGCATTACAAAGCATTACATTTGACCAGCTGCTGTATAAACCCTGGAGAATATGATTATAAAGGTTGAGGTTTGGTAAATGCTTAGGTTAGAGGTTTATTTAGCGTGATGATTTAGTAGTAGCAAAATCAATGTCGTTTAATCTTTCAAATAATTATCAAAAGACTGACAAACGAATTCACAACAGTTTGTTTTGTTTTTAGTTTGAATTAAAGTGATAAAACCAACAATAACCGCTGCTTAGATCTAATGACTTTATGAACACCAGCCTCTAATGTTTGTCTAATGTATAAAGGGACAGAGCTGCAGAGTGCGAGGAGAGCGCCCCCTGTGTCCAGCCTGGTGTAACACACAGCTCTGCAGCGGAGAGAACTCGGTACGTCACACTTTGCTCCGTAGAAATATATTTTTCCAAAGCCAAACCACATTTCTTGGCTGCTCCGTAAACCAGTCATTTAATAAAGTGTAATATTTATGACTTTGTTCTGCTGCAGTTTGTTGGAGACGAAGAGGACGATAAAAAAAATGGTAAGATGCAAAAACAAAATTGTACAAATGTATGAAGAGCCGATCAAGTAAGTAATGAGATAGAGACAGAACCATTGGTTCTAATGAACAGCTCTTGTTTTGACAGGAAGGTGATGCTGCTCTCTCCAAAGCCAAAGACACTTCTGGAAAGAAACGGCACCGCTGTGAGCAGTGTGGGAAGTCATTCAGCCACAAAAAAACACTAACTCTGCACCAGAGACGCCACAGCGGAAAAAATCTCCTCTGCTGCCCCCAGTGTGCAAAGAAGTTTACTACAAATCAGCAGCTCACTGTTCACATGAGAGCTCACAGCGAAGAGAGGCCGTTTACATGTGACCTCTGTGGGTCATCGTTTAAAGATAAGAATAATCTAAACGCTCACTCAGTCGTTCACACGAGAAAACGAGACTTCAGCTGCGACGAGTGCGGAAGAAGTTTTGGACATTCATCAAGTTTACAAACTCACCAACTCATTCACAACGGAGAAAAGAAGCATCAGTGTGATCAGTGTGAAAAGGTCTTTCTTCATAAAGATACTTTAAAACAGCACAAACTCACTCACAGTAAAAGGAGCTTCCCTTGTGATGAGTGTGGGAAACACCTCACCAGTAAATCAGGCTTAGAATGTCATAAACGGATGCACATCGGGCAGGACGTGTGGGTTTGTGAAACATGTGGCAAAGCATGTGTCTCACTGAGTCATTTAGCTGCACATGAAACCTCCCACTCGACAGATCGACGTCACATCTGTGGCCAGTGTGGGAAAAGGTTCAAACTGAAATCTGCTCTCCTACAACACGAGCGAGTCGCCCATGATAATATAAGGTTCCAGTGTGAGCAGTGTGACAGGTATTTTACCACTAAGAGTTCTCTGAAAGATCATCAGAACCTTCATACAGGGACAGTGTTCTCCTGTGACAAGTGTGAGAAAGAGTTTTTTAGTAAGATGAACCTGAAGCGTCACCAGCGCATCCACACTGGAGAGAAGCCCTTCACATGTGACCTCTGTGGAACATCTTTCTCTCACTCAGGAAGTTTAAAAACCCACCAGCTGGTTCACACACGAGAGAAGAAACACGTCTGTGCCGAGTGTGGGAAAGGCTTTGGTCAGTTGAGCAATTTAAAACGACACAAACAAACTCATGTGGAGAAGCCTCATGGATGTGGTCAGTGCAGAAGAACCTTCGCTCGTCCTGAGGAGCTAAAAACTCACCTTCAGACTCACTCTGAACCACAGAAAAACGTTCCCAAGCCCATCGTGTGCGACCAGTGTGGGAGGAGATTCAGATGTCAAAGTAATTACACGCAGCACTACCACATTCACACCAAGGACGGGATCTACCCATGTGACCAGTGTGACAAAGTCTACTACGTTAGAAACGCCTTTAAGTCCCACCTGCTTTCCCACGATGAAGAGAAGCAGCGAGAGGCGACGCACCAGAGCGTTCAGAAGCAAACGGCCAAACCCTCCTCACACCAGGTCCACCTGAGACGCCTGGAGATCCACCTCCACCCAGTCCAGATGTGAGGCTCCAACAACAGACTTTCACTGGAGAAGATCCTCCTACAAACATCTGACCAACTGTAGAGAACCAACAGACCTCACACCAAGGACCAGCGAGAGCTTTAGAGGAACACGGCCTCAGACCAGGACTAAGCAGACTAAACTAGGACTAACCAGACTAAACTAGGACTAAACAGAGACTAAACTAGGACTAAACTAGGACTAAACAGAGACTAAACTAGGACTAAACTAGGACTAAACAGAGACTAAACTAGGACTAAACTGAGACTAAACTAGGACTAAACTGAGACTAAACTAGGACTAAACAGAGACTAAACTAGGACTAAACAGACTAAACTAGGACTAAACTGAGACTAAACTAGGACTAAACAGAGACTAAACTAGGACTAAACAGACTAGACTAGGACTAACCAGACTAAACTAGGACTAAACAGACTAAACTAGGACTAACCAGACTAAACTAGGACTAAACAGACTAAACTAGGACTAACCAGACTAAACTAGGACTAAACTAGGACTAAACTAGGACTAAACTAGGACTAAACAGAGACTAAACTAGGACTAAACAGACTAAACTAGGACTAAACTAGGACTAAACTAGGACTAACCAGACTAAACAGAGACTAAACTAGGACTAAAGAGACTAAACTAGGACTAAACAGACTGAACTAGGACTAAACTAGGACTAAACTAGGACTAAACAGACTAAACTAGGACTAAACAGACTGAACTAGGACTAAACTAGGACTAAACTAGGACTAAACAGACTAAACTAGGACTAATCTAGGACTAAACAGACTAAACTAGGACTAATCAGACTAAACTAGGACTAAACAGAGACTAAACTAGGACTAAACAGACTAAACTAGGACTAAACAGACTGAACTAGGACTAAACAGACTGAACTAGGACTAAAACTACAGCATTAATCCGACACCGACTCAAAGGAGGACGAGGATATGAACAAGATTGTCTCTAAATGAAAGATGAGAAAGCGTTTTCACTTCTGCAGAGGCCACTGCTCCTAAGCATTGGCAGGAAGTTCCTCCTCAGTTGTTGATTAGTTATTTTATGTGAAAAAACGTTTATTTTGTAAATCTTTTTATTTTAATAAGTTTGTATTTGCGAGTTTGTCAAGTTCACAACACTGTTCTGCCAGCAACTAAAACATTTGTATTTGTTTATTTGTAAATAATTGGTTTAGTCGGATTTCCTTCTTTAATCTACACTGTTATTGGTTCCTCACTTGTTCTACTGTTGTTTCAAAAATACATTTTCTTTTTGGATGTTATAATTACGGTATTTTATAGTTATAGTCGTCACTGTTCTGCTAAACTGACTTATTTATTTTAAGTTTATGCCACATTTGAATGTTTCAAAATAAAAACAATTCTGGAGTTCTCTTGTTTCATTCAGATGTTTTCGAGTAACGCTACATTTTCTGTCCCTGATCCACCTGCTGACGTCACGAGTGGAATAGCGGTTATCCCGTGTCCAATGGTCCTGCACTCAGTCAGGAGGTTTCATGTGGCTCCCTCTGGTGGACACGGTGCAGACTGACCTTGTACTTCCATGCAAACAAAAGCCTTTAATCGCTCACTATGTGAACGCCTCCAGCCTTTAGAGGTGGAAGGGGGTATAGCTCAGTGGTAGAGCATTTGACTGCAGATCAAGAGGTCCCCGGTTCAACTCCGAGTGCCCCCTGATGATACAATGTGAATATTTTACAACTGAAAATAACTAAATTACTGCACAAATGAATTAAATGGTCTCAACTTAATATATAATAGAATAAACCCAGGTTGGTATAAACGGGCAATAAATAAAATGGGATTTCAAGATTCTTTGATGGAACCGGCCTGTTTGTGTGTGGTGTACATTGTAGGAGGAGACAGGGCAGCCATGTTATTTTCAGATAAAATGGGCTTGTTACCATGATTGGGGCTGAATGGTGAAAACACAAAGCCCACCTCGACTTCCACTCCAGAAGAAAAAGTCCCAATAAATTCCTTAGACTTTTCGAAGAACTATCTGTCACACTCTACATAAAAACAAGTGATGCAACGAACGTACTAGTGGTAACTGGTACTTTTCCCACTTGGAAATAGAGATTTACGACCTCAGAGCGTCCGGCTACTCTCTTCTACTGGGAGCCGCCATTACCGTCTTCATCTCGTATCTGAACTCGGAGCAGTCTGGACATCTCCGAGTTTCCAAGTTGTAATAACACTTCGAGCGGCTCCAAGGCATTTTTCCAAGTGGCAGGTCGGAGATTTACCATAAGTCGTGTTTAATCGAGTGAGACAAACACCAGTTAAATGGAACGCACTCGTCTCCTGTATAAAAAAATGCCAAACTTCAGAATCTAAACACAGACAAATACTTTTTTATTGGAGCAACTTTCAATAATAAAACTTTTATGAAAAAAACGCTACGACATGAACACTCGGGTTTCTCGTTTCTACACGGTTCATCGGTTTATGTATGTACAGGCCTTGTAAAGCATGCTACAAGGCCACGCTTCCAGAAGATCGACATGAACAAGTTCAACTCTCCCTCACTCGAAAACAATACAAACACAAAGGTATTTTACAGAGAATCGCTGTCGAGTGTGCACTGTGATAAGTTTTTTTTTTATCTCCAGCGCCTCGTGAATAAATAAATACTGAAATTAAAGGTTAGGTCCACATCCAAATCCATTCTATCCATTGAGAGCGTGCTTTGGATTGTTGGAAATAGGATTATCCAAAATGTTACTCAGTGTGCCTTTAAGGAAAGGTTGGTGAGAGCCATTTTAAGAAGTTTCTGGAGAACAGCAGGTCCTCCTTTAGTAAACTCGAGACCAGAGGTCACAGTAACAGGAAATGTTCCATCATTTACGGAATATTTCTAGCTTAGACGGATTGAAAATGAAGCCGTAACTAAAGTCCAGACGCAGCTCTGCTTCATCTCTGAGCGCAGACTCTGGACTCTCCCGGCTACAGTGGAACGCCGCGTGGTTTCACTTTGCATTTCGCTCAAAACATAAAACAGCCTTTTACTGCCGCGATGGCTCCAACATGATGCAACGTGAGCGCAGTGACTTGGATAAATCTGTGAAGGACAGAGCGAGGAGAGACAGAGGGAGGAGTGATGCACAAAGGTAAGACTCGGGCGCGTGTAGAGCAGGCTCCAAACACACATTAAAGTGAACATGTGTAAAATCGACTTTCTTGAGGTTATTATTATAAAACAGCCGAGGCTCCAAAATAGGGTTTTTAAATCTATTTTTAAGCTCCATTTGAATTATATAATATTCTGAAAGTGCAGTATTTTTTGTGTGTAAGAGTCGGCCTGACGTTTCGTAGGATTATTTCTTCCAGAAGAACTCTTTCCGCTAAGACGAAAGTTTGTGAATGTCGTAAGAAGCTTAAGAACTGATCTTATTTAGAAGATACGATCATCCTTTATTGATCTCACAATGGAGAAATCCACGTGTTACATTTGGCTCTCAAGAAACACTCAGGGTGTGCAGGAAATGTGCAAACAGTGGAATAGTAAACAGAGGTATCTTATGTACAATGAGTAACAGCAACGAGCTTAAAGGGGCAACAATATAAACAATAAGAAATTAGAAAATGGAAATTAGACAAAAAACAGACTATAAAAAAAGTAGAACATCATACTTAAAGTAAGTTGCCCAACAGTGAACTTGAGTGCCTCATGAAGGTTAAAAAACGCTATATAAATGTGACCATTTATTTTCTTAAATTTAACATGTAAAAGCCAAACCCTGCAGTAATTGAATGATTAAAAAATATTAATAATCGATTTTTGTCATTATTCAGTGAACTGTTAAATTTCATTATTATTATTATTATTATTATTATTATTATATTCATTATTTTATTATTAGTAGTATTATTTTTTATTCAATCATGTGGAAAGAGTTGTTCGTGCGGTTACGGCGTAAGGTGCATCCCGTTCCTCTTGTGGCCACTAGATGTCGCTAAAGTCTAAGGTTTAAAGCCTTCAGCGCTGACTCCGTGACACGAGAATAACCTCTTCAGTGACACAAGTTTTAAAGCTTTTATTTTTCCAAAAAGCAGACTTTTATGAAGACCATATGTTTTAGTTTTTCCTCTTGTTAAACTGCGGCGCGTGACTCAACGTCTGCTCAAAGGACGACTCTGAAAAACCATCGGTCAGTGCTTTATTTAACCTCATTTGTTTTAAAATTATGACAAAGTGATATTACAATATAACATATAATACTGTTCGGTTTGAGAAAGAGATATTTAACACGGTTTGTTGCCGTTCTTTTGAAGGTTTAATCTCGTTTAAAGTTGTTCATTTTCCGAGTGAAATTAGCTAACGTTAACGTTAGCTAAAGTAAAATGGCGGTTATTTTTTCGTAACTCATTTTTAATCTACTTTCAGATTAAACCCAGAACTGCCACCGTGACTGCACTGTTCTGTTTTACTGGTAAGTCATTTATTTGGATTAATTGTCAAATATTGGCCTTGAATGGATCTTTACAGGTTTACCAAGAGCTAAGCGTTTTTATAGATGAAATATTAACATGAAAACCAACGAAACTGTGGTTAGCTTGTACCTCGCTAAGATTTATTAAGAACCAACTTGTTGCTTTGGCCGTTATTCCACATTTTTGAAGCGTTTTAAGCTCGATTTTTATTCATTTGTTGGTTTTTGTGTTAATTTGCATTTCCCTGAATTTTTAACGAAGAGTTCACGTCTCAGGGCTATTTTGCGTCACATGTGTTTGATATAACGTCAGATATTTGTCACATATTGTTTTAAAATATTAATTGCAATGATAAATAGAGTCATAAGAATGAGGGAAGAAAAGGTTCAGGACTGTGATGTCATATCGCTCAGCATCATAGCTGTTTAACCTTTCCTGCTTTTGTCCCCGAACCGTGGTTGGGAGACACAGGGGAGATCCGTCTTCTCTAGGGCCGGTTCTTCTCCTCCCGGGGTGAACTCCCTCAACGTCCGCGCTGTTACGTGTGGTGGTGGCAAACAAAACACGAGGCCGTCTCGCCCAAGAGTTTTGTGCTTTATTTTCGTTGGCTGCGCTCATACACAGGGCATTTAACTCGCTACCAGCACCGGTCGCCGTATCCTGCCCTCCGGTCAGACTCTCACTCAGACTCAACACACCCGTCCGCTTTTCGGGGCTCATTCGGGTTGAAACAAAGCGAAGCATCGAGAGCGTACTGATATTTAACATAGTCTCTGGGTCTGGTCATTTAACGGTCACAAACAAGGCTACACTGGGCAGAGTTGTTAAACAGGGCAGTGAAATAACACAACAACAAAACTATTAGTCTCTGCATTAAAGCATCGGGTCTGCCATAAGATCCTAGATGACGAAAGCCATCCATACTTTGAGCTCCATCACGGCAGAGATACAGACTCCCTTGTGCCAAGAACAATGTGTACAGGAATGGTTTTGTTCCCTTTGCCATCGAGGAGCTGAATAAGTTGTAACCGCTAATGTCGTTCGGTCCGTCTGTTCCTTTTCTTTCAATGAAATGAATCTGCTGCTGATTTTATAATGGATTTGAATGTATTATGTATTTTTATTGCATTGCGGGGCAAATGTGTCGGATGTGTGAGCAGGCCAAACGCACATTTCTGCCATCGTTGTTCACGGTAGACAATAAAGTTTTTCTATTTCTAACACCCAAAAACATAATGGCGGATCTCCACGGCAACAGTGAATTCTCCCAAACTCTATTCCACACGGTTTGTGAAAATCAAATTGAACAGCACTAACAATCACACGCTCATTCATCCTGGCCTCAGAGGAGACCCTATTGTACATGTTTGTAGTGACAGGAAAAACCCAGGCAGACAGAGGGAGAACAAACCTTCAGGCTGTAAGGCCACTGGGCCACGAGCTGGGAAATGGTTATGCTGCACTAAAAGGACATGTTTATAAGTTCATATTCATTAAATCTGCTATATTTGACCCACAGTTGAGTTATTTTGACCCGTCAAGAAGAAAATCTGTAGTAAATGTAATTTTTAGCACAATTAGAGGTTTTTTCGGCAAATACTTAAATCAAGTGAAACAGACTCAAAAACATTTCCCTTATTTCTAGATTCCTCTTTTGTGTCATTTTATGAAGAAGAATCAGGGGTTTCTTTTATATTAAAAGTCACTAAGTGAACTGTGTCAAAATTAAGGCCTTACATTTCATTAAAAAGCATTAAATTTAATTTTCTTGGCAAATAATGATGTTGTTCATGTATTTTACTTTAGTTAATCAAAAATATATATTTTTAAAACGCATTCAGCTGCAGTTTTGGCTGAAATTGGGCACATTTGCTTTTGAATATTGACATTTTCCCTCATTCGTCTGTTTGATGAAATGTTGCAAACTTTAAGAAATTAAATTTACAGATTTTTTTCATTTGTGGCATTAAAATTATACTATTGTGCATTACAAAGCATTACATTTGACCAGCTGCTGTATAAACCCTGGAGAATATGATTATAAAGGTTGAGGTTTGGTAAATGCTTAGGTTAGAGGTTTATTTAGCGTGATGATTTAGTAGTAGCAAAATCAATGTCGTTTAATCTTTCAAATAATTATCAAAAGACTGACAAACGAATTCACAACTGTTTTTTTGTTTTGTTTTTAGTTTGAATTAAAGTGATAAAACCAACAATAACCGCTGCTTAGATCTAATGACTTTATTAACACCAGCCTCTAATGTTTGTCTCATGTATAAAGGGACAGAGCTGCAGAGTGCGAGGAGAGCGCCCCCTGTGTCCAGCCTGGTGTAACACACAGCTCTGCAGCGGAGAGAACTCGGTACGTCACACTTTGCTCCATAGAAATATATTTTTCCAAAGCCAAACCACATTTCTTGGCTGCTCCGTAAACCAGTCATTTAATAAAGTGTAATATTTATGACTTTGTTCTGCTGCAGTTTGTTGGAGACGAAGAGGACGATAAAAAAAATGGTAAGATGCAAAAACAAAATTGTACAAATGTATGAAGAGCCGATCAAGTTAGTAATGAGATAGAGACAGAACCATTGGTTCTAATGAACAGCTCTTGTTTTGACAGGAAGGTGATGCTGCTCTCTCCAAAGCCAAAGACACTTCTGGAAAGAAACGGCACCGCTGTGAGCAGTGTGGGAAGTCCTTCAGCCACAAACAAACACTAACTCTGCACCAGAGACGCCACAGCGGGAAAAATCTCCTCTGCTGCCCCCAGTGTGCAAAGAAGTTTACTACAAATCAGCAGCTCACTGCTCACATGAGAGTTCACAGCGAAGAGAGGCCGTTTACATGTGACCTCTGTGGGTCATCGTTTAAAAATAAGAATACACTAAACGCTCACTCAGTCGTTCACACGAGAAAACGAGACTTCAGCTGCGACGAGTGCGGAAGAAGTTTTGGACATTCATCAAGTTTACAAACTCACCAACTCATTCACAACGGAGAAAAGAAGCATCAGTGTGATCAGTGTGAAAAGGTCTTTCTTCATAAAGGTACTTTAAAACAGCACAAACTCACTCACAGTGAAAGGAGCTTCCCTTGTGACGAGTGTGGGAAACACCTCACCAGTAAATCAGGCTTAGAACGTCATAAACGGATGCACACCGGGCAGGACGTGTGGGTTTGTGAAACATGTGGCAAAGCTTTTCCCTCACTGAGTAATTTAGCTGCACATGAAACCTCCCACTCGACAGATCGACGTCACATCTGTGGCCAGTGTGGGAAAAGGTTCAAACTGAAATCTGCTCTCCTACAACACGAGCGAGTCGCCCATGATAATATAAGGTTCCAGTGTGAGCAGTGTGACAGGTCTTTTACCACTAAGAGTTATCTGAAAGATCATCAGAACCTTCATACAGGGACAGTGTTCTCCTGTGACCAGTGTAAGAACGAGTTTTTTAGTAAGAAGAACCTGAAGCGTCACCAGCGCATCCACACTGGAGAGAAGCCCTTCACATGTGACCTCTGTGGAACATCTTTCTCTCACTCAGGAAGTTTAAAAACCCACCAGCTGGTTCACACACGAGAGAAGAAACACGTCTGTGCCGAGTGTGGGAAAGGCTTTGGTCTGTTGAGCCATTTAAAACAACACAAACAAACTCATGTGGAGAAGCCTCATGGATGTGGTCAGTGCAGAAGAACCTTCGCTCGTCCTGAGGAGCTAAAAACTCACCTTCAGACTCACTCTGAACCACAGAAAAACGTTCCCAAGCCCATCGTGTGCGACCAGTGTGGGAGGAGATTCAGATGTCAAAGTAATTACACGCAGCACTACCACATTCACACCAAGGACGGGATCTACCCATGTGACCAGTGTGACAAAGTCTACTACGTTAGAAACGCCTTTAAGTCCCACCTGCTTTCCCACGATGAAGAGAAGCAGCGAGAGGCGACGCACCAGAGCGTTCAGAAGCAAACGGCCAAACCCTCCTCACACCAGGTCCACCTGAGACGCCTGGAGATCCACCTCCACCCAGTCCAGATGTGAGGCTCCAACAACAGACTTTCACTGGAGAAGATCCTCCTGCAAACATCTGACCAACTGTAGAGAACCAACAGACCTCACACCAAGGACCAGCGAGAGCTTTAGAGGAACACGGCCTCAGACCAGGACTAAGCAGACTAAACTAGGACTAAACAGACTAAACTAGGACTAACCAGACTAAACTAGGACTAAACAGACTAAACTAGGACTAACCAGACTAAACTAGGACTAACCAGACTAAACTAGGACTAACCAGACTAAACTAGGACTAAACAGACTAGACTAGGACTAAACAGAGACTAAACTAGGACTAAGCAGACTAAACTAGGACTAAACAGACTAAACTAGGACTAACCAGACTAAACTAGGACTAAACAGACTAAACTAGGACTAACCAGACTAAACTAGGACTAAACAGAGACTAAACTAGGACTAACCAGACTAAACTAGGACTAACCAGACTAAACTAGGACTAAACTAGGACTAAACTAGGACTAAGCAGACTAAACTAGGACTAACCAGACTAAACTAGGACTAAACAGAGACTAAACTAGTACTAAACCGACTAAACTAGGACTAAACTAGGACTAAACAGACTAAACTAGGACTAACCAGACTAAACTAGGACTAACCAGACTGAACTAGGACTAAACAGACTAAACTAGGACTAACCAGACTAAACTAGGACTAAACTAGGACTAAGCAGACTAAACTAGGACTAACCAGACTAAACTAGGACTAAACAGACTAAACTAGGACTAAACAGACTAGACTAGGACTAAACAGAGACTAAACTAGGACTAACCAGACTGAACTAGGACTAACCAGACTAAACTAGGACTAAACAGACTAAACTAGGACTAAACAGACTAAACTAGGACTAACCAGACTGAACTAGGACTAACCAGACTAAACTAGGACTAAACAGAGACTAAACTAGGACTAAACAGACTAAACTAGGACTAAACAGAGACTAAACTAGGACTAATCAGACTAAACTAGGACTAAACAGACTAAACAGAGACTAAACTAGGACTAAACTAGGACTAAACAGACTAAACTAGGACTAAACAGAGACTAATCAGACTAAACTAGGACTAAACAGACTAAACTAGGACTAAACAGACTAAACTAGGACTAAACAGACTAGACTAGGACTAATCAGACTAAACTAGGACTAATCAGACTAAACTAGGACTAAACAGACTAAACTAGGACTAATCAGACTAAACTAGGACTAAACAGACTAAACTAGGACTAAACAGACTAAACTAGGACTAAACAGACTAAACAGAGACTAAACTAGGACTAAACAGAGACTGAACTAGGACTAAACTAGGACTAAACTAGGACTAAACAGAGACTAAACTAGGACTAAACAGACTAAACTAGGACTAATCAGACTAAACTAGGACTAACCAGACTAAACTAGGACTAAACAGACTAAACAGAGACTAAACTCAAAGATGGACCAGAACATCAGAGAGATTTCCTCTCGATTAAACACATTTCTTACGTCTGTTCTTGTTCTTGAATCCGCAGACACAGGTTCATCTTGTGCACTCGAGTTGTAAACGTTCTTAAATCTAATTTTGTTTTTTGTTACAAATATGTTTGGTTGAGTTTATCTTTGTGAAGTTGTTAAATGCTAAATGTAGTTTGAACAGGGAACAAAAGCTTGTGTTTGTGTGGGCTCTGGCGTACGGGAGTTTCCATCATATAGAAGGGTTGTTCACGCCGTCATCTGGACTGGGTTGTTTAGAGGAGCGGACGTTTCGCCTTTTACTTTGTCAAACACTGAAGTTACAAGTAGTGAGAGTAGATGTTAGAGCTGCTGCCTGTAACTTCAGTGTTTGACAAAGCCTTTGTGGTGAAAGGCCAAACATCTACTACTCTAAACAAGCCAGTACAGATGACGACTGAAACGAGCCCTTCTCTACAAACAAACTACTGTTCCCTGCTCCCGAGAAGGAAGCAGCACTGTTTGGAATCACACCAGTTCAATGTTTTACACATAGAGAAGGTCAAAGTTTGAACATGTGTTTTTATTGCAAATAACTTTCATCATTTTATGTGAAGTTTTTAAATGCTGTTTGAGAAGAGAGTAATATTTGTTTATAAAAGAGAAGTATTCAATGTTCCAAAGAGGAAGCTGCAGTTTGTTTCTGAATATAAGCAGGAAATGATTTATTAAATAAATTGACCAAAATAAAATGTTTGTGTTTTTCTTTGTAAATATTGTTTGTACGTTTGAGGTTCCGGCTGTGAAAGAAGAGAAAACAAGCAGTGCCCCATTACTTTCTATGGTAGGTGACCCTGATTACTTAGTTACTTCAAAGTAACTAAGTTAGATTACACGTTCATTCAGTTACATTCAGCAACACACAAACGACAAGAACTTTTTTTTTTTTTTTTTAAATCGGTGGTAAACCAGAAAAACACGTCAACAGAAGGCGAGTTTGAATATTAACACAGAACCGCTAACGACGCCCATGACTGGTCTTCACTGATTGGTTTACTCCACTTCCTGTTTGTTTTGCTGTGGAAATGTATTTGATGCGACTCAGACACAATCGCTCATACAGCGGTGAGTCTGGCAACCTTTCACCAACACTCACTTTACTGGAAGTGCATTTTAACAGTTACAGCAACAAAGCTGACACAGAATAATGACGGATTTCCATCTCTCCTCGACCCACGTTCGTGACTTCGGGCGGAAAATTAGTTACGAGACGCAAAGAGAAAGAAATGTATTTATTTTACAAAGGAATATGTCCAAGTAGTAATAGTGATTTGCAAAAGTAACTTCAGTCTGATTACTGGTTTCGATGTAGTAACCCTTTAGATTACTTGTTACTGATAAAAGTAATAGTGGCCAAACTGTACCTCCTGGCCTCTAGGTGTCGCTGCTGTACTTAAAGGGACAGGCCACCGTTTTTCCTCTGAGATCTGTTCTTACCTGAGCTTAGACGAGTTGATGCGAACCTGTCTGGTCTTCGTATCTGTGGAAGAGCTTCTAACTTCACCCCGTCTGGAGCTATAGGAATATACTGGGAGAGGCCAAATGCGAACAACATCTTTGTTCTTTTTGCGTGACTGAGCACAAAGACCAGACAGGTACGCAGATCTCAGTGTGTAAAAACGGTGGCCTGTCCCTTTAAGGGCGTGACCTCTGCCTATTTAAGAGGGTATTCAAGCACCTGTGAGGAGAAACAGTGTTTTGGCCGCGCTGCACAGAGGAAATAAAGGACATTTTTGGAGCACATGTTCAGAGTATTGTGTTCACTCATCAAGGAAACACGTCTGGAACTTCTACCAAAGCGGTGCATCCTAGTGGCTTCTACAGTCATCAAAGTAAATCCTTACTGATTGGACAATGACGGTTTGGGGCGGGGCTTTGCCAAAGGTCCATTAAGGATTCATAAAGCATTGGTAAATGATCAATGAAGTATTCACACAAGTCTTACAAACGCTGTGGAACCAATAAACATCTTTATTATCAAAACACACGGTCATATGAGAAACTAAATCATCTAAAAGACGTTCAAAATAACGCCTTAATTATTCAAACATTCTATGGATTTAATCAAACATTCATATGAAATGTTTTGGAAGAGCAGAGCTTGTTTTCACGGTGAGAGTAAACAGTCCAGCACTGCCCCCGTGTGGCAAACGCAGGGATATTTTTCACCAAGGCACTTTTCTGTCATGTCGTCCGTGTCCAAACCTCCGCTCCAGAGACGTACGTGGCTCGGACGTTCAGATCGTCGTCCAGCATCACCAGGTCTGAGGAGCAACGAGAACATCACTAAAACAACTCACAGCGGGTGAAATAAGTATCGACGGAGAACTTTTTATCAGCAAATCTATTTATACAAGAAAAAATATAATAAAGATCGTCAATTCAATTTTTTCAATTCATCTTTTTTATTTGAGCATCTAAGTTCCACACAGTTCTACTCATATACAAAGTTCAGCACAGTAATCAAGGTCAAAAATAGGTACAGTCGTAAGTAAATACTTAAATAATTAAATAAATAAATAGTGTGGATATGATGCTCAAAAGGAGTAGGCAGAAGCTTAAGCTTGTTTGCACCTACCCCCTTGTGTACTAAAGAATTTGATACATACTGCATAATCAAAAAGATATGACAGCTATTATGTCCTATTCCAGTGACTATACAATCAGCAATATAAACATCACAATATTCTACTAATTTCAAGGCAAGGAAAGAAAACTCGAACCTTTTCTTCAATAATTACAAATACCCATCACTGTCAACACAACTAGTCACCAATCTTTTGATTTGATCATTTGTTACATGATTTGGATTTAATGCTATTAAAAGGTCACAATATTTATGGAATGTTATTAACAACCATAATTATATGATTTATTAATGACGTAAGTCTATTTCAGATTTTTAACTATTATATTATCCTTATTTATTTCTTTATACCATTTTAATAATAATAATCGTTGACTTCGTTGTCACCATCTACAGCTGACTATATGATAGTGTGAGACCTATTCTGTGAGGTGCATTAAAAAGCAGAGTAAGGGCCAGCCGGGAGGGGGGAGTGGCCCCCAATCAACCAGCCCAACCCTGCTGCCCTGAGTACTTGACTTTACAGTGATGTTGGTAATCTGTGCTGTAAAATGCGCCACATGACGAGATCCATGAACCCACTGGGAGGAGGCGGGGGGGGGGCCCTTCTCTCCACAGGTCCATGTCTCACCTGCCATTATCCTTTGTGTAGTTGAGGAGCAGTGATGGTGACAACAGGCAGCCACAATGGTGTTTTTAAGTTTTGACCTTGTTGCTGTTACTTTAGTTATAGCCCTCCGTAAAAGTAATGGTGACAGTAAATGGTCTAAGTAGATTTAACAGCGAATTGCATTTGTACTTATAGCAAAATACGTTCATATAGAGCTTTAACTTCAGAATCAAATAGCGAGTACATAGGAGATATGAGGAGAAGAGAGAGCAAACAACATACGGGTTATACATCACCCTATATACATAAGCGGATACAGATTTTTTTTTTTTTTTTTTTTTCCCACTTCTGCATAACTACATGAGCACAGTATGGCCAAGTAGATAAACAGTAATACCTCATTTTTAGTTTGTCAGTTACAGTAATACATCTTAACTAGATTACTCTGCAGTTATTTCTATTTCCACACTCAAGGATATTCCTCCGTCCTGTACTTGGACAATATGAGTTGTTTATACTTTGATTTGAATTGATATAAGGATAAGCACTGCTTGAGTTGGGCTCCCAGTTTATTCCAGAGCCTGATACCACACACAGACACACACATACTTTTCCTCGTGGAACGAATGGCTGGTACGTTAAGTTGACCACATCCCCTTAAATTGTAACAGTCATCTCTTTTTATAAATAGTTTTTGAATATTTGCTGGTAGTTGAGCCTGGTTAGCTTTATATACTAACTGTACAGTATAAAAATCTATTAAATCCATAAGTTTAAGCATGTTACTTTGTAAAAACAATATATTTGTGTGTTCGAGGTAACCAGCTTTATGAATAGTTCTGATTGCTCGTTTTTGGAGTATTACAAGGGGATGGAGTGAACTTTTATAATTATTACCCCAGACCTCGATTCCATAAGTTAAGTATGACAGTACAAGACTGGAATACAATATATACAGTGCATTGTGATTTAGAGTGTACTTAGCTTTGTTTATAATCGCAATGTTTTTTGATATCTTTCTCTGTATGTGTCCAATGTGTGATTTCCAGCTCAGTTTGTTGTCTATTATGATTCCCAAAAATTTTATTTCTGTTACTTTTTCTATTTTAGTACCATTTATACTTATCAATAATTCTGGACATTCCTTGTAATTGCCAAACATGATCATTTTTGTTTTGCTTAGGTTGAGTGATAATTTGTTTAAATCCAGCCATGTTTTAAGTTTAGCTAGTTCCTGATTTACATCCTTTATAAGACTATTATAGTTATCGTTAGAATAAAATATGTTGGTGTCATCAGCAAATAACACCATTTTTAATAATTCTGATACTTTAAATATATCATTGATATATAGATTGAAAAGTAAAGGTGCCAGTATAGACCCTTGAGGTAGTCCACAAACAATGCTCATACATTTTGAATCAAAGTCCCCGATCTTAACAAATTGTTGTCTTTCATCTAAATAGCTTTTAATCCAGTTCCCAGCAACTCCCCGAATACCATACTTTTCTAATTTTTGAACAAGGATAGAATGATTGATAGTATCGAATGCTTTCTTTAGATCTATAAAGATTCCAACAGTGTGTTTTTTGTTGTCTAGAGCACTGGTGATTTCTTCCACAGCATCAATAATAGCCATAGTAGTTGATCTTTTGGGTCTAAATCCATATTGCCCTTCATAAATTAGCTCATGCTTTGAGATAAATTTTTCCAACCTGCTGTAAAACGTTTTCTCCAATATTTTTGAAAACTGTGGAAGAAGAGATACTGGTCTGTAATTTGTGAATATGTGTTTACTCCCATTTTTAAATAGGGGTAACACTTTGGCTATTTTCATTTTGTCCGGAAAAGTACCAGTTTGAAGTGATACATTACATATGTGAGTTAAGGGTTTCAGAATATTGTCAACTATTCTTTTTATTAATCTCATATTAATGTCCAAGCAGTCCATAGAAGATTTATTTTTACATTTATTCACAATCGACTTAATTTCAGTCTCACTCACGTCAGCGAGGAAGATGGTTTGCGGGTTCCTTACAATAGTTGAGTCCGCCGTTTTGTTATTAATACTTGTTGGGATTTGAGCCGCTAATTCAGGTCCAACATTTATAAAGAAATCATTGAATTTATTGACAATATTCTTCAGATCAAAGTTTTCAGTGTCATTATCTATAAAATAGTCAGGATATGAGTTGATAGTATAATTGTCTCTTAACAATTTATTCAGTATACTCCAGATTCCTTTAATATTGCTTTTGTTTTCATTTAGTTTATTTTCGTAGTATAGTTTCTTGCCATTTCGTACAATGGTTGTTAGTTTGTTTTTGTATATTTTATACCGTTCCTCAGATTGTTGTGTTCTTTGGTTCATAAATTGTTTATACAAGTAATTTTTCTTTTTACATGCATTAAGTAGTCCTTGTGTTAGCCATGGACACTTTAGTATTTTTTTCTCTTTTTTATATTGACGCGCAGGGCAGTGTTTGTTATATAAGGAACAAAATATTTCCAGGTATGTATTGTAGGCCCTGTTCACATCATTCTCCACAAGCACCTTGGTCCAATCCTGGTTAGCTAGATCATAGTTAAGAGCATTAATAGACTTCTCTGTTAGTACCCTTTTATATATATTTTTTGGAGATTCACAGATTTTTTCATAATTGTCATTGAACAATGCAAATATAGGAAGATGATCAGTTATGTCAGATATCATGAGACCGCTAACTTTGGTTTGTTCCATAGCGTTTGTAAAGATATTGTCAATGAGTGTAGCACTATGCGAGGTAATTCTACTAGGTTTGGAGATAGATGGAAAGAGGCTCATACTATACATAGCATTTACAAATTCATCAGTAGCATGATGGTTGGTTGGATTCATCAGATCAATATTATAATCTCCACAAATAAATAATGTCTTATTTACTGTAGAGAATGTTCTCTCCATCCATTCCGTAAATAAATCAATGCTTGACCCCGGTGATCGATAAATACAACTAATTATAATATTTTTTTTCCTTTCACAGTTTATTTCTATTGTAACACATTCCAGTAGGTTATCAACTGATACTGACATTTTTTCAATCATTTTAAATTTTATTTTATTGCTTACATAAATAGCCACCCCGCCACCAGCTTTATTTTTTCTGTTCACATAATTTAAGTCGTAACCTTCCAATTCAAAATTATCAATGCCTCTTCTTTCGTTAAACCATGTTTCTGAAATTGCTACTAGACTAAACGGAGAAGTGAATTGTTGCAAATACTCTTTAATACTACTGAAGTTAGTGTACATGCTTCTGCTATTAAAGTGAATTATTGATAGTTTTCCTTTGATGTTTACAGCATTGAAATCATTTTCCGAATAGTAGCGGCAGTCAATGATAGTATCTGACAAAAACATAGTATCAGGATCTAGGTTGTTCTCAGGGTCATAATCACTGTATTCAGTGTCCTCTTGAGGAATGTTGTTAATGGAAGTCATTGTGTTCATGTAAAGTGATTTATTGTTACCTCTGGGATGTCCTTCCTGATTCAGTCATATTTGGCGAGCTCCTCCATGCTTCTGACGACCAGCACCTTTGCTTCCTCCGGTGGACCGTTTAGCTTGATGAAAATTTTGCAGTTTCTCACCCAAGTGCTCTGGATTTTTTCCTGCTTTCTCAGAAACCTGGCTTTGCGTGCCATTTCCCCGTTCTTCCGTGTTAAGTGGTCATTCATATAGACGTTAGTCCCCTTTAGGTTCCGTCCTTGTTTTAGTAGCTCGATCTTTTTCTTCCTGTTCGCGAACCTCATTATCACAGCTGGCGGATCGCTGTCTTTCCTCCGCGGGAGCGGGTGGCAGGCCTCGATGTCTTCCACGTCCAGCGTTATACCTTTGGACCGTAGGAAGGACGCCACCTGATGTTCCGCTGAGATCTTGTCCAGCTCGTCTGGCTCGGCACCGGTTCCGGCCACCGCTTTGGCGAAGGTCCGGGGCTTCACTTTCAGGCCAGTCACGATCACATCATTTACTCTGGAATACTGCTCCATTTCGTCCACCCGCCTTTCCAGGTCAGATATTCTTTCATCCTTTTCTGCGTTTTGCTTTCGTAACTCCTTGACTTCCTCCATCAGATGTAAAAGTTGTTTTTGTTGCGCTTTAATAGCAGTTATTTCTCCTGTTAGGAAGTCGAGTGACTTTATAATTTCTCCGACCTCATCCTTCACCGATGTCTCTCTAGGATGTTTGTGCAGCTCTTTCAGTTCGTTTAGTTCCTCTGTTAGTGAATCCAGCGACTTTTTTAGGTCATCCATCTCTCTTTTTGGTGGCATAACTAGCCACACACGGGGGGCGCCTATTAGCTGCCACCACAATAGCCGCTCGCTCCCAAATCACTCACACCGCTCCTCGTAAAGGGAGAGTTTGGCCTGTGTCAAAACTAAGGGAGGAAACTAGACAAAACATCTCAACATTAATCATTGCAGGAAAACGTACAGGCTTTCACCTGCACCTCCTAATATTGTACAACTGTTGAGTAAAACGTATTGGACACGTGAAGCGGGGACGGGCCGATAGATCGGGCCGATAGATCGGGCCGATATTAGGCGATTCTTACAGATAAAAAGCCCGTTATTCGGAACTGAAAGTGAAAGCATCTTCCCGATATAAATGTTACGCTATAGTCTGCGTTTAGAAGCACAAGAGACTTACAAGCTCCCTCTGAAGAATCTACTAAACATGAATGTCCCGAATAAATCAGCCCCTCACACAGCGCCCCCTGCTGTCACGGATCAACACTGACACGTTCAGAAGCAACAGACAGAGAAATATAGTTGTCCATGTCAGAATCAGCCTGAGAAAAACCCACATCGGTCGACCTCTGTTAGATACATTTCTGACTAAAACCTTTACTATAATAATACATGTTTAACTACAGGCTATTTGCTAGAAAGATAAAATAAGAGTCAAATTACTTAAAATACTGGCCTATATATCGGCTACATGTTCCTCTGAGCTGAGGCTAATAATCCGGAAGTGAAAATAACATTCTATCAAGGAAATGGACAGGATTAAAAACAATGATAAAGCTGCAGGTACCGGCGTCGCAGCCGTACTCCAGGCTGCCCTTCCTGTGGCTGAGGCCGAGGAGCTGCGCCGGGTGAAGAGAGGCCGCCTCCAGAGCCTCCTCCACGCTGCAGCCTGCACAGAGCGGACACACGGGAATATCATCACCAAAGCAGCGAGTCCCTGGAAACGATCATTCAAATCAGCGCCGTTTTGCTTTGATCAGAAATCCCGTTTGAAACACAGGCGAGTCAGATGTGTCGTTTGTTTTCAGTGCGGTTTTAATGCACTGATGCTTTTCTTTCCACGCAAAAAAACATGAGCATATTTCATGAAGATTTGTAAAGACTCCATGAAACAGAGGAATGAGGGGAAACTTCAAACTGGAGTAAAAGTGTAAACAAGCAGCAGCTTCCCTCTGCCTTGGTACAGCGCAGTCTGGTTTTCGTCAATAGTGATATAATTTCATTGATGCACTTTTTCTTTTTGTAAATGAGGAAAACGTAACGGCGGGGGGTTGAAAACGGCTCTTTGGGGTTCACATCGATGAGGCGAACGTTGGAGAAAGTGGTTCGTCAGACGGTTCTCAAACAGAGCTCGTGTGTGGAGCGGGAGAACACACTCTACCATAAGTCGTGTTTAATCAAGTGAGACAAACACCAGTTAAATGGAACGCACTCGTCTCCTGTATAAAAAAATGCCAAACTTCAGAATCTAAACACAGACAAATACTTTTTTATTGGAGCAACTTTCAATAATAAAACTTTTATGAAAAAAACGCTACGACATGAACACTTGGGTTTCTCGTTTCTACACGGTTCATCGGTTTATGTATGTACAGGCCTTGTAAAGCATGCTACAAGGCCACGCTTCCAGAAGATCTAACGACATGAACAAGTTCAACTCTCCCCTCACTCGAAAACAATACAAACACAAAGGTATTTTACAGAGAATCGCTGTCGAGTGTGCACTGTGATAAGTTTTTTTTTTATCTCCAGCGCCTCGTGAATAAATAAATACTGAAATTAAAGGTTAGGTCCACATCCAAATCCATTCTATCCATTGAGAGCGTGCTTTGGATTGTTGGAAATAGGATTATCCAAAATGTTACTCAGTGTGCCTTTAAGAAAAAGTTGGTGAGGGCCATTTTAAGAAGTTTCTGGAGAACAGCAGGTCCTCCTTTAGTAAACTCGAGACCAGAGGTCACAGTAACAGGAAATGTTCCATCATTTACGGAATATTTCTAGCTTAGACGGAGTGAAAATGAAGCCGTAACTAAAGTCCAGACGCAGCTCTGCTTCATCTCTGAGCGCAGACTCTGGACTCTCCCGGCTACAGTGGAACGCCGCGTGGTTTCGCTTTGCATTTCGCTCAAAACATAAAACAGCCTTTTACTGCGATGGCTCCAACATGAGGCAACGTGAGCGCAGTGACTTGGATAAATCTGTGAAGGACAGAGCGAGGAGAGACAGAGGGAGGAGTGATGCACAAAGGTAAGACTCGGGCGCGTGTAGAGCAGGCTCCAAACACACATTAAAGTGAACATGTGTAAAATCGACTTTCTTGAGGTTATTATTATAAAACAGCTGCGGCTCCAAAATAGGGTTTTTAAATCTATTTTTAAGCTCCATTTGAATTATATAACATTCTGAAAGTGCAGTATTTTTTGTGTGTAAGAGTCGGCCTGACTTTTCTTAGGATTATTTCTTCCAGAAGAACTCTTTCCGCTAAGACGAAAGTTTGTGAATGTCAAATATTTGCGTAAGAAGCTTAAGAACTGATCTTATTTAGAAGATACGATCATCCTTTATTGATCTCACAATGGAGAAATTCACTTGTTACATTTGGCTCTCAAGAAACACTCAGGGTGTGCAGGAAATGTGCAAACAGTTGAATAGTAAACAGAGGTATCTTATGTACAATGAGTAACAGCAACGAGCTTAAAGGGGCAACAATATAAACAATAAGAAATTAGAAAATGGAAATTAGACAAAAAACAGACTATAAAAAAAGTAGAACATCATACTTAAAGTAACTTGCCCAACAGTGAACTTGAGTGCCTCATGAAGGTTAAAAAACGCTATATAAATGTGACCATTTATTTTCTTAAATTTAACATGTAGTAGCCAAACCCTGCAGTAATTGAATGATTAAAAAATATTAATAATCGATTTTTGTCATTATTCAGTGAACTGTTAAATTTCATTATTATTATTATTTTATTATTATCAGTATTATTTTTTATTCAATCATGTGGAAAGAGTTGTTCGTGCGGTTACGGCGTAAGGTGCATCCCGTTCCTCGTGTGGCCACTAGATGTCGCTAAAGTCTAAGGTTTAAGGCCTTCAGCGCTGACTCCGTGACACGAGAATAACCTCTTCAGTGACACAAGTTTAAAGTTTTTATTTTTCCAAAAAGCAGACTTTTATGAAGACCATATGTTTTAGTTTTTCCTCTTGTTAAACTGCGGCGCGTGACTCAACGTCTGCTCAAAGGACGACTCTGAAAAACCATCGGTCAGTGCTTTATTTAACCTCATTTGTTTTAAAATTATGACAAAGTGATATTACAATATAACATATAATACTGTTCGGTTTGAGAAAGAGATATTTAACACGGTTTGTTGCCGTTCTTTTGAAGGTTTAATCTCGTTTAAAGTTGTTCATTTTCCGAGTGAAATTAGCTAACGTTAACGTTAGCTAAAGTAAAATGGCGGTTATTTTTTCGTAACTCATTTTTAATCTACTTTCAGATTAAACCCAGAACTGCCACCGTGACTGCACTGTTCTGTTTTACTGGTAAGTCATTTATTTGGATTAATTGTCAAATATTGGCCTTGAATGGATCTTTACAGGTTTACCAAGAGCTAAGCGTTTTTATAGATGAAATATTAACATGAAAACCAACGACACTGTGGTTAGCTTGTACCTCGCTAAGATTTATTAAGAACCAACTTGTTGCTTTGGCTGTTATTCCACATTTTTGAAGCGTTTTAAGATCGATTTTCATTCATTTGTTGGTTTTTGTGTTAATTTGCATTTCCCTGAATTATAACGAAGAGTTCACGTTTTCTTCGGACGGTTCCAAACTCTCAGGGCTATTTTGCGTCACATGTGTTTGATATAACGTCAGATATTTGTCACATATTGTTTTAAAATATTAATTGCAATGATAAATAGAGTCATAAGAATGAGGGAAGAAAAGGTTCAGGACTGTGATGTCATATCGCTCAGCATCACAGGTGTTAAGCTTTCCTGCTTTTGTCCCCGAACTGTGGTTGGGAGACACAGGGGAGCAGAGGATGTTCCTATACGCAAACTACGCAAGGTGCGTAGGGCCCCCGCAGCCGCAAGGGCCCCCGCAGCCGCAAGGGCCCCCGCAGCCGCAAGGGCCCCCGCAGCCGCAAGGGCCCCCGCAGCCTCAAGGGCCCCGCAGCCTCAAGGGCCCCGCAGCCGCAAGGGCCCCGCAGCCTCAAGGGCCCCCGCAGCCGCAAGGGCCCCGCATCTCAGTCAAACTACGGTGTTGTTTCACTGATTAATCAACGCGTTTTCA
The DNA here is from genome assembly GCA_021464625.1 of Proterorhinus semilunaris. Classification (NCBI taxonomy): domain Eukaryota; kingdom Metazoa; phylum Chordata; class Actinopteri; order Gobiiformes; family Gobiidae; genus Proterorhinus; species Proterorhinus semilunaris. The sequence continues at coordinate 4,106,025 of CM038352.1, forward strand.
CTGGGACAGGCGCTCACTCACTCTCCCCCCACGTTGCCACATATAACACCAAAACGCAGCTCAGTCTGAAGTGGATGAGCAGGAGAGACCGACCCCCCCGTCCCTCCCCAGGCGCGAGTGCTTCTCCCCTTCGCGTCCCCGCTTGTCTGTCTCCCGGTGCTCCCCTCCCCTCCTGCATGTCTCTCGTGTCCCGGGCGCTGCTCATGTTTTCTCTGCGTGGACTCGGGGCGGCATCGCCTCACTCATTTAAACTCTTCTTATCGTCTCTCGCGGAGGATCGGGAAGGTAGTTTGGCGAATAGACGAGAGTAAAAAGCCGTTGTCCGAGGCCTTTTTGTCTCAAAGTGGAGCAGGGTTGCCAGGTCCAAGACACATTTATAGTCCAATAACCTCTCAAAACTCGCCCAAAAAGTACGAAAACTAGCCCAATAATAGGGCAGGGCGATATGGCCTAAAATATATATCACGATATAAAAAATAAATTATCACAATAACGATATATTTGACGATATCATTGACAATGGACAAATTGTACTTCAAAATACCAGCCTTACGCCTATTGGATTAGATCAGTGATATTTTCTTCTTTTCTTTTATGTCATACTAATTTCCTCGCAAACATGATCTACTCAAGCGTCCTTAATCTCATTTGACTTTTTAACACCTGTCCCGTGTTCTACAGTCAGTGTTTATGCTGCTCTGACAGAGCTGAGCGTAACATGAATTATATCGTGTCCACAACGATAAAAAAAATTACAACGATATCAAATAATTATATTGCAATAACGATATGCGATACGATATGGCCCGCCCCTACCCAATAAGGAATTGAAGTTATATTAAAGTTTATTACACAATAGGTGGGTGCGCGTGTGAAAAAAGTCCTCCTTATTTAATAATCCATATTAGCAGCTTAACACAGGCCATGGGCCAGATTCTGTTCTGTTTGGCTCATGTTTTGGCTACTTTAGCCCAGGCTGCTGAGGAAGCAACGATGGCCCACATTGTACTATTTTGACTATTAGTAAACATAAATAAACATACTCAGCTTGAAGTCAATATTATAATTATCAGTATGTTGCAGAAAAGTGCAAAGCAGAAGGACCAGTGTTATCCTCTCCTCCATGCCCCTGCTGCTCCTGTCTAACTCCTGCCTGTAGCTCCTGCCCCGGCTCTCTCTGTCTCTCAATACAGGGACAAACATTATGTGAATGGGCTGAATGACTAAATACCTCCTTTTCAAGTTGCAAGAAAATATTCTGAACCACCGCGTGTGATGCCGTGGAATTGATCCTTATTTATTGCGTGCGTATTGTAACGGCCTGTTTCAGATTGGAGACTTTAACAGGATGTTTCTCAGCCGTCCACAGGCCGGTTTGAGCCAAATCAAAACTCAGAGAAAGGTTAGACTCTCATCTGTCTCAGTGTTGTCATGGGAACTCGCTCTGCTTTGTCAAACGCGCTCCACGGAACGAGAGAGAACTGTCGGGTCTCCCCCCCAGCTGTTGGCTGCGTAATGCCACACCCCCCAGGAGAAAAAGGCTTTATAACAAAGTAACGAAGTCTGAGGAAGAGCTGAGACCCCGAAACGTAACTCTACTCTGGTGTGAGCAATAAAAACTGGTGAGCATTTCTCAGTCGTGCGGATCTTTTTTCCACTTTCCATTGTACTTTTTGGATCCAGCCCTGGGTTAGTACGTAGGATGTGCGTGTCTCTCCTCCTATAACAAAGTAAACCTTTGAATGTATTATATTTCATGGTGAAACCAGCTTAAAGTAGGATCTTACTGGGTTGCATGTAAATTCGAATTAAGTTGAATGTTTTTGATAAGTTAGGCCTATTTGGATTCGTCTTTAAATCATCAAGGACGATAAAGTTGCCGCCGCAGAAAGTTTAAAATCAGCTCCAGAAAAACGCAACCTTTTCCTGCAACGGCACATTTAAAGTAGCCCAAGTGTGCGGGAAAACCACAGACCTGGCAACTCTGAAGAGGCGTTGAATCCTCACGGTTCTCAAGGGCACAGTTACTTACAGTAACTCTGGTTCTCTGAATGTGCACAGTCTAAAACGAATTGGGCAACTCACCGGCTAATTCTCAGTGGTGAGACAGAAATAACCGTCAGGTGCAGGTTTCAGTTAGTTTTAAATCAGCGGTTCTCAAACTGTGGATCTGGGACCAGAGATGAGAGAATGTGACCATTTGCCATTTGCCATTCTAAAACGTGGGGAAATAGACTAGTGTAGTCCTAAACCCCAGTCTGACAGTGGCTTAGTGGTTAGTGGTTCTCACACAGAGGGGCAGGGCCTGAAATGAGGTCATTATGTTCCTTCTGCCCAGCTCTACTGCACAGTGGAACTGTTTTGGACCGTAAAGGGGTTCAGTCTTCAGAATCAGAATCAGAATCAGAACAGGTTTATTGCCATTGTTTCAGAACAGGGTTCACAAACTAGGAATTTTTCTCGGTGCAAACGTGCGACATAAAACATATAACACAGAATTAAGATAAAAAATGAGCTAAGAAGTTAAACTATAAGGCTATAAGGGCATGCATAAAAAATATGAAATAATTCATCTTTGTGGAATAGCCATGGGATGTGCAGGTACTGTAGGGCCCCCGGGTGGATTTTTGCTTAGGGCCCCAGCACCGGCTCTGCAGGGGAGATCCGTCTTCTCCAGGGCCGGTTCTTCTCCTCCCGGGGTGAACTCCCTCAACGTCCGCGCTGTTACGTGTGGTGGTGGCAAACAAAACACGGAGGCCGTCTCGCCGAAGAGTTTTGTGCTTTATTTTCGTTGGCTGCGCTCATACACAGGGCATTTAACTCGCTACCAGCACCGGTCGCCGTATCCTGCCCTCCGGTCAGACTCTCACTCAGACTCAACACACCCGTCCGCTTTTCGGGGCTCATTCGGGTTGAAACAAAGCGAAGCATCGAGAGCGTACTGATATTTAACATAGTCTCTGGGTCTGGTCATTTAACGGTCACAAACAAGGCTACACTGGGCAGAGTTGTTAAACAGGGCAGTGAAATAACACAACAACAAAACTATTAGTCTCTGCATTAAAGCAGTGCATCGGGTCTGCCATAAGATCCTAGATGACGATAGCCATCCATACTTTGAGCTCCATCACGGCAGAGATACAGACTCCCTTGTGCCAAGAACAATGTGTACAGGAATGGTTTTGTTCCCTTTGCCATCGAGGAGCTGAATAAGTTGTAACCGCTAATGTCGTTCGGTCCGTCTGTTCCTTTTCTTTCAATGAAATGAATCTGCTGCTGATTTTATAATGGATTTTAATGTATTATGTATTTTTATTGCATTGCGGGGCAAATGTGTCGGATGTGTGAGCAGGCCAAACGCACATTTCTGCCATCGTTGTTCACGGTAGACAATAAAGTTTTTCTATTTCGAACACCCAAAAACATAATGGCGGATCTCCACGGCAACAGTGAATTCTCCCAAACTCTATTCCACACGGTTTGTGAAAATCAAATTGAACAGCACTAACAATCACACGCTCATTCATCCTGGCCTCAGAGGAGACCCTATTGTACATGTTTGTAGTGACAGGAGAAACCCAGGCAGACAGAGGGAGAACAAACCTTCAGGCTGTAAGGCCACTGGGCCACGAGCTGGGAAATGGTTATGCTGCACTAAAAGGACATGGTTATAAGTTCATATTCATTAAATCTGCCATATTTGACCCACAGTTGAGTTATTTTGACCAGTCAAGAAGAAAATCTGTAGTAAATGTAATTTTTAGCACAATTAGATGTTTTTTCGGCAAATACTTAAATCAAGTGAAATGTCAAAAACATTTCACTTATTTCTAGATTCCTCTTTTGTGTCATTTTATGAAGAAGAATCAGGGGTTTCTCTTATATTAAAAGTCATTAAGTGAACTGTGTCAAAATTAAGGCCTTACATTTCATTAAAAAGCATTAAATGTAATTTTCTTGGCAAATAATGATGTTGTTCATGTATTTTACTTTAGTTAATCAAAAATATATATTTTTTAAACGCACTCAGCTGCAGTTTTGGCTGAAATTGGGCACATTTGCTTTTGAATATTGACATTTTCCCTCATTCGTCTGTTTGATGAAATGTTGCAAACTTTAAGAAATTAAATTTACAGATGTTTTTCATTTGTGGCATTAAAATTATACTATTGTGCATTACAAAGCATTACATTTGACCAGCTGCTGTATAAACCCTGGAGAATATGATTATAAAGGTTGAGGTTTGGTAAATGCTTAGGTTAGAGGTTTATTTAGCGTGATGATTTAGTAGTAGCAAAATCAATGTTGTTTAATCTTTCAAATAATTATCAAAAGACTGACAAATGAATTCACAACAGTTTGTTTTGTTTTGTTTTGTTTTTAGTTTGAATTAAAGTGATAAAACCAACAATAACCGCTGCTTAGATCTAATGACTTTATTAACACCAGCCTCTAATGTTTGTCTCATGTATAAAGGGACAGAGCTGCAGAGTGCGAGGAGAGCGCCCCCTGTGTCCAGCCTGGTGTAACACACAGCTCTGCAGCGGAGAGAACTCGGTACGTCACACTTTGCTCCATAGAAATATATTTTTCCAAAGCCAAACCACATTTCTTGGCTGCTCCGTAAACCAGTCATTTAATAAAGTGTAATATTTATGACTTTGTTCTGCTGCAGTTTGTTGGAGACGAAGAGGACGATAAAAAAAATGGTAAGATGCAAAAACAAAATTGTACAAATGTATGAAGAGCCGATCAAGTAAGTAATGAGATAGAGACAGAACCATTGGTTCTAATGAACAGCTCTTGTTTTGACAGGAAGGTGATGCTGCTCTCTCCAAAGCCAAAGACACTTCTGGAAAGAAACGGCACCGCTGTGAGCAGTGTGGGAAGTCATTCAGCCTCAAACAAACACTAACTCTGCACCAGAGACGCCACAGTGGGAAAAATCTCCTCTGCTGCCCCCAGTGTGCAAAGAAGTTTACTACAAATCAGCACCTCACTGCTCACATGAGAGCTCACAGCGAAGAGAGGCCGTTTACATGTGACCTCTGTGGGTCATCGTTTAAAGATAAGAATAATCTAAACGCTCACTCAGTCGTTCACACGAGAAAACGAGACTTCAGCTGCGACGAGTGCGGAAGAAGTTTTGGACATTCATCAAGTTTACAAACTCACCAACTCATTCACAACGGAGAAAAGAAGCATCAGTGTGATCAGTGTGAAAAGGTCTTTCTTTATAAAGGTACTTTAAAACAGCACAAACTCACTCACAGTGAAAGGAGCTTCCCTTGTGATGAGTGTGGGAAACACCTCACCAGTAAATCAGGCTTAGAATGTCATAAACGGATGCACACCGGGCAGGACGTGTGGGTTTGTGAAACATGTGGCAAAGCATGTGTCTCACTGAGTCATTTAGCTGCACATGAAACCTCCCACTCGACAGATCGACGTCACACCTGTGGCCAGTGTGGGAAAAGGTTCAAAGTCAAATCTGCTCTCCTACAACACGAGCGAGTCGCCCATGATAATAAAAGGTTCCAGTGTGAGCAGTGTGACAGGTCTTTTACCACTAAGAGTTCTCTGAAAGATCATCAGAACCTTCATACAGGGACAGTGTTCTCCTGTGACAAGTGTGAGAAAGAGTTTTTTAGTGAGAAGAACTTGAAGCGTCACCAGCGCATCCACACTGGAGAGAAGCCCTTCACATGTGACCTCTGTGGAACATCTTTCTCTCAGGCAGGAAGTTTAAAAACCCACCAACTGGTTCACACTCGAGAGAAGAAACACGTCTGTGCCGAGTGTGGGAAAGGCTTTGGTCAGTTGAGCAATTTAAAACAACACAAACAAACTCATGTGGAGAAGCCTCATGGATGTGGTCAGTGCAGAAGAACCTTCGCTCGTCCTGAGGAGCTAAAAACTCACCTTCAGACTCACTCTGAACCACAGAAAAACGTTCCCAAGCCCATCGTGTGCGACCAGTGTGGGAGGAGATTCAGATGTCAAAGTAATTACACGCAGCACTACCACATTCACACCAAGGACGGGACCTACCCATGTGACCAGTGTGACAAAGTCTACTACGTTAGAAACGCCTTTAAGTCCCACCTGCTTTCCCACGATGAAGAGAAGCAGCGAGAGGCGACGCACCAGAGCGTTCAGAAGCAAACGGCCAAACCCTCCTCACACCAGGTCCACCTGAGACGCCTGGAGATCCACCTCCACCCAGTCCAGATGTGAGGCTCCAACAACAGACTTTCACTGGAGAAGATCCTCCTACAAACATCTGACCAACTGTAGAGAACCAACAGACCTCACACCACGGACCAGCGAGAGCTTTAGAGGAACACGGCCTCAGACCAGGACTAAGCAGACTAAACTAGGACTAACCAGACTAAACTAGGACTAACCAGACTAAACTAGGACTAACCAGACTAAACTAGGACTAAACAGACTAAACTAGGACTAAGCAGACTAAACTAGGCCTAAACAGACTAAACTAGGCCTAAGCAGACTAAACTAGGACTAAACAGACTAAACTAGGACTAAGCAGACTAAACTAGGACTAACCAGACTAAACTAGGCCTAACCAGACTGAACTAGGACTAACTAGACTAAACTAGGACTAACCAGACTAAACTAGGCCTAACCAGACTGAACTAGGACTAACTAGACTAAACTAGGACTAACCAGACTAAACTAGGACTAACCAGAGACTAAACTAGGACTAACCAGACTAAACTAGGACTAACTAGACTAAACTAGGACTAACCAGAGACTAAACTAGGACTAAACAGACTAAGCTAGGACTAAACCGACTAAACTAGGACTAAACAGACTAAACAAGGACTAACCAGACTAAACTAGGACTAAACAGACTAAACTAGGACTAAGCAGACTAAGCTAGGACTAACCAGACTAAACTAGGACTAAACTAGGACTAACCAGACTAAACTAGGACTAACCAGACTAAGCTAGGACTAACCAGACTAAACTAGGACTAACCAGACTAAACTAGGCCTAAACAGACTAAACTAGGACTAACCAGAGACTAAACTAGGACTAAACAGACTAAACTAGGACTAACCAGACTAAACTAGGACTAAACAGACTGAACTAGGACTAAACAGACTGAACTAGGATTAATCAGACTAAACTAGGACTAAACAGAGACTGAACTAGGACTAATCAGAGACTAAACTAGGACTAAACAGACTAAACTAGGACTAAACAGACTAAACAGACTAAACTAGGACTAAACAGACTATACTAGGACTAAACAGACTAAACTAGGACTAAACAGACTAAACAGACTAAACTAGGACTAAACAGACTGAACTAGGACTAAACAGACTGAACTAGGGCTAAACAGACTAAACAGACTGAACTAGGGCTAAACAGACTAAACAGACTGAACTAGGACTAAACAGACTAAACTAGGACTAAACAGACTAAACAGACTAAACTAGGACTAAACAGACTGAACTAGGACTAAACAGACTGAACTAGGGCTAAACAGACTAAACAGACTGAACTAGGACTAAACAGACTGAACTAGGACTAAACTAGGACTAAACAGACTAAACTAGGACTAAACAGAGACTAAACTAGGACTAAACTAGGACTAAACAGACTAAACTAGGACTAAACAGACTAAACTAGGACTAAACAGACTAAACTAGGACTAAACAGACTAAACTAGGACTAACCAGACTAAACTAGGACTAACCAGACTAAACTAGGACTAAACAGACTAAACTAGGACTAAACAGACTGAACTAGGACTAAAACTACAGCATTAATCCGACACCGACTCAAAGGAGGACGAGGATATGAACAAGATCGTCTCTAAATGAAAGATGAGAAAGCGTTTTCACTTCTGCAGAGGCCACTGCTCCTCAGCATTGGCAGGAAGTTCCTCCTCAGTTGTTGATTAGTTATTTTATGTGAAAACAACGTTTATTTTGTAAATCTTTTTATTGTAAAGTTTGTATTTGCGAGTTTGTCAAGTTCACAACACTGTTCTGCCAGCAACTAAAACATTTGTATTTGTTTATTTGTAAATAATTGGTTTAGTCGGATTTCCTTCTTTAATCTACACTGTTATTGGTTCCTCACTTGTTCTACTGTTGTTTCAAAAATACATTTTCTTTTTGGATGTTATAATTACGGTATTTTATAGTTATAGTCGTCACTGTTCTGCTAAACTGACTTATTTTTTTGAGGTTTATGCCACATTTAAATGTTTAAAAATAAAAACAATTCTGGAGTTCTCTTGTTTCATTCAGATGTTTTCGAGTAACGCTACATTTTCTGTCCCTGATCCACCTGCTGACGTCACGAGTGGAATAGCGGTTATCCCGTGTCCAATGGTCCTGCACTCAGTCAGGAGGTTTCATGTGGCTCCCTCTGGTGGACACGGTGCAGACTGACCTTGTACTTCCATGCAAACAAAAGCCTTTAATCGCTCACTATGTGAACGCCTCCAGCCTTTAGAGGTGGAAGGGGGTATAGCTCAGTGGTAGAGCATTTGACTGCAGATCAAGAGGTCCCCGGTTCAACTCCGAGTGCCCCCTGATGATACAATGTGAATATTTTACAACTGAAAATAACTAAATTACTGCACAAATGAATTAAATGGTCTCAACTTAATATATAATAGAATAAACCGAGGTTGGTATAAACGGGCAATAAATAAAATGGGATTTCAAGATTCTTTGATGGAACCGGCCTGTTTGTGTGTGGTGTCCATTGTAGGAGGAGACAGGGCAGCCATGTTATTTTCACAGATAAAATGGGCTCGTTACCATGATTGGGGCTGAATGGTGAAAACACAAAGCCCACCTCGACTTCCACTCCAGAAGAAAAAGTCCCAATAAATTCCTTAGACTTTTCGAAGAACTATCTGTCACACTCGACATAAAAACAAGTGATGCAACGAACGAACCTCAGAGCGTCCGGCTACTCTCTTCTACTGGGAGCCGCCATTACTGTCTTCATCTCGTATCTGAACTCGGAGCAGTCTGGACGTCTCCGAGTTTCCAAGTTGTAATAACACGTCGAGCGGCTCCAAGGCATTTTTCCAAGTGGCAGGTCGGAGATTTACCATAAGTCGTGTTTAATCGAGTGAGACAAACACCAGTTAAATGGAACGCACTCGTCTCCTGTATAAAAAAATGCCAAACTTCAGAATCTAAACACAGACAAATACTTTTTTTATTGGAGCAACTTTCAATAATAAAACTTTTATGAAAAAAACGCTACGACATGAACACTCGGGTTTCTCGTTTCTACACGGTTCATCGGTTTATGTATGTACAGGCCTTGTAAAGCATGCTACAAGGCCACGCTTCCAGAAGATCTAACGACATGAACAAGTTCAACTCTCCCTCACTCGAAAACAATACAAACACAAAGGTATTTTACAGAGAATCGCTGTCGAGTGTGCACTGTGATAAGTTGAGCACGAGCTACTACGGTTTGGAACTGACAATCTTGAGTAGTGTCAAATAACGAGGGTAAGTTTCCCAACAGTAACGAGTTATTCTTTACCCAAATCTCACGGTGTAAAATGGCAAAAGTCCCGGACAGATCAGCACAGCTTTGTCCAAAACGCAACTTCAACAACAATCTTCAAACGAAATGTAAAATCAACAGAAAGCCTTTTTGTTTTTTTATCTCCAGCGCCTCGTGAATAAATAAATACTGAAATTAAAGGTTAGGTCCACATCCAAATCCATTCTATCCATTGAGAGCGTGCTTTGGATTGTTGGAAATAGGATTATCCAAAATGTTACTCAGTGTGCCTTTAAGGAAAAGTTGGTGAGTGCCATTTTAAGAAGTTTCTGGAGAACAGCAGGTCCTCCTTTAGTAAACTCGAGACCAGAGGTCACAGTAACAGGAAATGTTCCTTCATTTACGGAATATTTCTAGCTTAGACGGATTGAAAATGAAGCCGTAACTAAAGTCCAGACGCAGCTCTGCTTCATCTCTGAGCGCAGACTCTGGACTCTCCCGGCTACAGTGGAACGCCGCGCGGTTTCACTTTGCATTTCGCCCAAAACATAAAACAGCCTTTTACGGCCGCGATGGCTCCAACATGAGGCAACGTGAGCGCAGTGACTTGGATAAATCTGTGAAGGACAGAGCGAGGAGAGACAGAGGGAGGAGTGATGCACGAAGGTAAGACTCGGGCGCGTGTAGAGCAGGCTCCAAACACACATTAAAGTGAACATGTGTAAAATCGACTTTCTTGAGGTTATTATTATAAAACAGCTGCGGCTCCAAAATAGGGTTTTTAAATCTATTTTTAAGCTCCATATGAATTATATAACATTCTGAAAGTGCAGTATTTTTTGTGTGTAAGAGTCGGCCTGACTTTTCTTAGTCTTCTTCCAGAAGAACTCTTTCCGCTAAGACGAAAGTTTGTGAATGTCAAATATTTGTGTAAGAAGCTTAAGAACTGATGTTATTTAGAAGATACGATCATCCTTTATTGATCTCACAATGGAGAAATTCACTTGTTACATTTGGCTCTCAAGAAACACTCAGGGTGTGCAGGAAATGTGCAAACAGTTGAATAGTAAACAGAGGTATCTTATGAGTAATAACAACGAGCTTAAAGGGGCAACAATATAAACAATAAGAAAATTAGAAAATGGAAATTAGAACAGACTGTAAAAAAGTAGAATATCAATCTTAAAGTAACTTGCCCAACACTGAACTTGAGTGCCTCATGAAGGTTGAAAAACGCTATAAAGCAGTAATTGAGAGATTAAAAAATATTAATAATCGATTTTTGTTATTATTCAGTATTACTATTATTATTATTATTATTATTATATTCATTATATTTATTATTATTACTATTATTTTGTATTCAATCATGTGGAAAGAGTTGTTCGTGCGGTTACGGCGTAAGGTGCATCCCGTTCCTCTTGTGACCACTAGATGTCGCTAAAGTCTAAGGTTTAAAGCCTTCAGCGCTGACTCCGTGACACGAGAATAACCTCTTCACCGACACAAGTTTTAAAGCTTTTATTTTTCCAAAAAGCAGACTTTTATGAAGACCATATGTTTTAGTTTTTCCTCTTGTTAAACTGCGGCGCGTGACTCAACGTCTGCTCAAAGGACGACTCTGAAAAACCATCGGTCAGTGCTTTATTTAACCTCATTTGTTTTAAAATTATGACAAAGTGATATTACAATATAACATATAATACTGTTCGGTTTGAGAAAGAGATATTTAACACGGTTTGTTGCCGTTCTTTTGAAGGTTTAATCTCGTTTAAAGTTGTTCATTTTCCGAGTGAAATTAGCTAACGTTAACGTTAGCTAAAGTAAAATGGCGGTTATTTTTTCGTAACTCATTTTTAATCTACTTTCAGATTAAACCCAGAACTGCCACCGTGACTGCACTGTTCTGTTTTACTGGTAAGTCATTTATTTGGATTAATTGTCAAATATTGGCCTTGAATGGATCTTTACAGGTTTACCAAGAGCTAAGCGTTTTTATAGATGAAATATTAACATGAAAACCAACGAAACTGTGGTTAGCTTGTACCTCGCTAAGATTTATTAAGAACGAACTTGTTGCTTTGGCTGTTATTCCACATTTTTGAAGCGTTTTAAGATCGATTTTCATTCATTTGTTGGTTTTTGTGTTAATTTGCATTTCCCTGAATTATAACGAAGAGTTCACGTTTTCTTCGGACGGTTCCAAACTCTCAGGGCTATTTTGCGTCACATGTGTTTGATATAACGTCAGGTATTTGTCACATATTGTTTTAAAATATTAATTGCAATGATAAATAGAGTCATAAGAATGAGGGAAGAAAAGGTTCAGGACTGTGATGTCATATCGTTCAGCATCATTCCTGCTTTTGTCCCCGAACCGTGGTTGGGAGACACAGGGGAGATCCGTCTTCTCCAGGGCCGGTTCTTCTCCTCCCGGGGTTAACTCCCTCAACGTCCGCGCTGTTACGTGTGGTGGTGGCAAACAAAACACGAGGCCGTCTCGCCGAAGAGTTTTGTGCTTTATTTTCGTTGGCTGCGCTCATACACAGGGCATTTAACTCGCTACCGGCACCGGTCGCCGTATCCTGCCCTCCGGTCAGACTCTCACTCAGACTCAACACACCCGTCCGCTTTTCGGGGCTCATTCGGGTTGAAACAAAGCGAAGCATCGAGAGCGTACTGATATTTAACATAGTCTCTGGGTCTGGTCATTTAACGGTCACAAACAAGGCTACACTGGGCAGAGTTGTTAAACAGGGCAGTGAAATAACACAACAACAAAACTATTAGTCTCTGCATTAAAGCATCGTGTCTGCCATAAGATCCTAGATGACGATAGCCATCCATACTTTGAGCTCCATCACGGCAGAGATACAGACTCCCTTGTGCCAAGAACAATGTGTACAGGAATGGTTTTGTTCCCTTTGCCATCGAGGAGCTGAATAAGTTGTAACCGCTAATGTCGTTCGGTCAGTCTGTTCCTTTTCTTTCAATGAAATGAATCTGCTGCTGATTTTATAATGGATTTTAATGTATTATGTATTTTTATTGCATTGCGGGGCAAAGGTGTCGGATGTGTGAGCAGGCCAAACGCACATTTCTGCCATCGTTGTTCACGGTAGACAATAAAGTTTTTCTATTTCGAACACCCAAAAACATAATGGCGGATCTCCACGGCAACAGTGAATTCTCCCAAACTCTATTCCACACGGTTTGTGAAAATCAAATTGAACAGCCCTAACAATCACACGCTCATTCATCCTGGCCTCAGAGGAGACCCTATTGTACATGTTTGTAGTGACAGGAGAAACCCAGGCAGACAGAGGGAGAACAAACCTTCAGGCTGTAAGGCCACTGGGCCACGAGCTGGGAAATGGTTATGCTGCACTAAAAGGACATGTTTATAAGTTCATATTCATTAAATCTGCTATATTTGACCCACAGTCGAGTTCCACTAGGAAAAGTATGTGTGTGTCTGTATGTGGAGTTAAACTCTGGAACAAATTGGGGGCAGAATTAAAACAATGTCCAAATATTCATAATTTCAAATCAAGATATAAAAAAATTGTATGGTCAAAGTACCAGAAGGAGGAAATGAGCACTTGACTTGATTGCTAATGGGTGCTACAAAGTGCTGTAAAGGTCAGATATAATTAAGATTGTTCCTCTATAATCAAAGAGGGTTGCTACTTGGAACGGTTGTCATTCTATCGCTCAAATTACAAATGGAGAATTAGGGTTGGCAGGTTATGGATCTGTTGAGAGGAATCCTCCCAACAGGCTCTAAACCTTGTCTTTTAATGCACCACTCAGCATAGGAACATCATTTACAAAATCAGCTGTTAGGGCAGTCATGTGGGGGTTTGTTAGTGGGGAGCTACTGCCCTCTTCAACTGGCCCGCTCTACACTCTGGCTTTTTAATGCACTACACTATGCAGGGCTTACATCATACTTCACATATAATTCAATTAAATAAATATATAATAATAATAATGATAATGATAATAATAATGATGATGATAATTTAAACCCAAATTAAAATTATACTGAGGATGGTAATGACAACTGGGAAGTATCAAGATCTCGTTTTGCATTCTTTTGCTGTTGTTTCTTTATTTAATTGTTGTTCTTGTTGCTTGTTCTTGCCTTGCCCATGTTCCCTTGTTTGTGATGTGTTATATGTATATGTTATTGTTTTATTCTGGGATGGGCGCTTATAAGCCTTTGGCTTCGGCCCACTCCCTTTGAGCAGACAAACTGCTCAAATAAATAAATAAATAAATAAAATAAAAATTTTGACCAGTCAAGAAGAAAATCTGTAGTAAATGTAATTTTTAGCACAATTAGATGTTTTTTCGGCAAATACTTAAATCAAGTGAAACAGACTCAAAAACATTTCACTTATTTCTAGATTACTCTTTTGTGTCGTTTTATGAAGAAGAATCAGAGGTTTCTTTTATATTAAAAGTCATTAAGTGAACTGTGCCAAAATTAAGGCCTTACATTTCATTAAAAAGCATTAAATGTAATTTTCTTGGCAAATAATGATGTTGTTCATTTATTTTACTTTAGTTAATCAAAAACATATATTTTTAAAACGCATTCAGCTGCAGTTTTGGCTGAAATTGGGCACATTTGCTTTTGAATATTGACATTTTCCCTCATTCGTTAAAGTGATAAAACCAACAATAACCGCTGCTTAGATCTAATGACTTTATTAACACCAGCCTCTAATGTTTGTCTAATGTATAAAGGGACAGAGCTGCAGAGTGCGAGGAGAGCGCCCCCTGTGTCCAGCCTGGTGTAACACACAGCTCTGCAGCGGAGAGAACTCGGTACGTCACACTTTGCTCCGTAGAAATATATTTTTCCAAAGCCAAACCACATTTCTTGGCTGCTCCGTAAACCAGTCATTTAATAAAGTGTAATATTTATGACTTTGTTCTGCTGCAGTTTGTTGGAGACGAAGAGGACGATAAAAAAAATGGTAAGATGCAAAAACAAAATTGTACAAATGTATGAAGAGCCGATCAAGTAAGTAATGAGATAGAGACAGAACCATTGGTTCTAATGAACAGCTCTTGTTTTGACAGGAAGGTGATGCTGCTCTCTCCAAAGCCAAAGACACTTCTGGAAAGAAACGGCACCGCTGTGAGCAGTGTGGGAAGTCCTTCAGCCACAAAAAAACACTAACTCTGCACCAGAGACGCCACAGCGGGAAAAATCTCCTCTGCTGCCCCCAGTGTGCAAAGAAGTTTACTACAAATCAGCAGCTCACTGCTCACATGAGAGCTCACAGCGAAGAGAGGCCGTTTACATGTGACCTCTGTGGGTCATCGTTTAAAGATAAGAAAACACTAAACGCTCACTCAGTCGTTCACACGAGAAAACGAGACTTCAGCTGCGACGAGTGCGGAAGAAGTTTTGGACGTTCATCAAGTTTACAAACTCACCAACTCATTCACAACGGAGAAAAGAAGCATCAGT
The DNA here is from genome assembly GCA_021464625.1 of Proterorhinus semilunaris. Lineage (NCBI taxonomy): Eukaryota > Metazoa > Chordata > Actinopteri > Gobiiformes > Gobiidae > Proterorhinus > Proterorhinus semilunaris. The sequence goes on from CM038352.1 coordinate 4,121,026, forward strand.
GTGATCAGTGTGAAAAGGTCTTTCTTCATAAAGGTCATTTAAAACAGCACAAACTCACTCACAGTGAAAGGAGCTTCCCTTGTGACGAGTGCGGGAAACACCTCACCAGTAAATCAAGCTTAGAACGTCATAAACGGATGCACACCGGGCAGGACGTGTGGGTTTGTGAAACATGTGGCAAAGCTTTTCCCTCACTGAGTAATTTAGCTGCACATGAAACCTCCCACTCGACAGATCGACGTCACATCTGTGGCCAGTGTGGGAAAAGGTTCAAACGGAAATCTGCTCTCCTACAACACGAGCGAGTCGCCCATGATAATAAAAGGTTCCAGTGTGAGCAGTGTGACAGGTATTTTACCACTAAGAGTTATCTGAAAGATCATCAGAACCTTCATACAGGGACAGTGTTCTCCTGTGACCAGTGTGGGAAAGAGTTTTTTAGTAAGAAGAACCTGAAGCTTCACCAGCGCATCCACACTGGAGAGAAGCCCTTCACATGTGACCTCTGTGGAACATCTTTCTCTCAGGCAGGAAGTTTAAAAACCCACCAGATGGTTCACACTCGAGAGAAGAAACACGTCTGTGCCGAGTGTGGGAAAGGCTTTGGTCTGTTTAGCCATTTAAAACGACACAAACAAACTCATGTGGAGAAGCCTCATGGATGTGGTCAGTGCAGAAGAACCTTCGCTCGTCCTGAGGAGCTAAAAACTCACCTTCAGACTCACTCTGAACCACAGAAAAACGTTCCCAAGCCCATCGTGTGCGACCAGTGTGGGAGGAGATTCAGATGTCAAAGTAATTACACGCAGCACTACCACATTCACACCAAGGACGGGATCTACCCATGTGACCAGTGTGACAAAGTCTACTACGTTAGAAACGCCTTTAAGTCCCACCTGCTTTCCCACGATGAAGAGAAGCAGCGAGAGGCGACGCACCAGAGCGTTCAGAAGCAAACGGCCAAACCCTCCTCACACCAGGTCCACCTGAGACGCCTGGAGATCCACCTCCACCCAGTCCAGATGTGAGGCTCCAACAACAGACTTTCACTGGAGAAGATCCTCCTGAAAACATCTGACCAACTGTAGAGAACCAACAGACCTCACACCAAGGACCAGCGAGAGCTTTAGAGGAACACGGCCTCAGACCAGGACTAAGCAGACTAAACTAGGACTAAGCAGACTAAACAGACTAAACTAGGACTAAGCAGACTAAACTAGGACTAACCAGACTAAACTAGGACTAACCAGACTAAACTAGGACTAAACAGACTAAACTAGGACTAAACAGAGACTAAACTAGGACCAAACAGACTAAACTAGGACCAAACAGACTAAACTAGGACTAAACAGAGACTAAACTAGGACTAAACAGACTAAACTAGGACTAAACAGAGACTAAACTAGGACTAAACAGAGACTAAACAGACTAAACTAGGACTAAACAGAGACTAAACTAGGACTAAACAGAGACTAAACTAGGACTAAACAGACTAAACTAGGACTAAACAGACTAAACTAGGACTAAACAGACTAAACTAGGACTAATCAGAGACTAAACAGAGACTAAACTAGGACTAAACAGAGACTAAACAGAGACTAAACTAGGACTAAACAGACTAAACAGACTAAACTAGGACTAACCAGACTAAACTAGGACTAAACAGAGACTAAACTAGGACCAAACAGACTAAACTAGGACCAAACAGACTAAACTAGGACTAAACAGAGACTAAACTAGGACTAAACAGACTAAACTAGGACTAAACAGAGACTAAACTAGGACCAAACAGACTAAACTAGGACCAAACAGACTAAACTAGGACTAAACAGAGACTAAACTAGGACTAAACAGACTAAACTAGGACTAAACTGAGACTAAACTAGGACTAAACAGAGACTAAACTAGGACTAAACAGACTAAACTAGGACTAAACAGACTAAACTAGGACTAAACAGAGACTAAACTAGGACTAAACAGACTAAACTAGGACTAAACAGAGACTAAACTAAGACTAAACAGACTAAACTAGGACTAAACAGACTAAACTAGGACTAATCAGAGACTAAACAGAGACTAAACTAGGACTAAACAGAGACTAAACAGAGACTAAACTAGGACTAACCAGACTAAACTAGGACTAAACAGAGACTAAACAGAGACTAAACTAGGACTAAACAGAGACTAAACAGAGACTAAACTAGGACTAAACAGACTAAACTAGGACTAAACAGACTAAACTAGGACTAAACAGACTAAACTAGGACTAAACAGACTAAACTAGGACTAACCAGACTAAACAGAGACTAAACTCAAAGATGGACCAGAACATCAAAGAGATTTCCTCTCGATTAAACACATTTCTTGCGTCTGTTCTTGTTCTTGAATCCGCAGACACAGGTTCATCTTGTGCACTCGAGTTGTAAACGTTCTTAAATCTAATTTTGTTTTTTGTTACAAATATGTTTGGTTGAGTTTATCTTTGTGAAGTTGTTAAATGCTAAATGTAGTTTGAACAGGGAACAAAAGCTTGTGTTTGTGTGGGCTCTGGCGTACGGGAGTTTCCATCATATAGAAGGGTTGTTCACGCCGTCATCTGGACTGGGTTGTTTAGAGGAGCGGACGTTTCGCCTTTTACTTTGTCAAACACTGAAGTTACAAGTAGTGAGAGTAGATGTTAGAGCTGCTGCCTGTAACTTCAGTGTTTGACAAAGCCTTTGTGGTGAAAGGCCAAACATCTACTACTCTAAACAAGCCAGTACAGATGACGACTGAAACGAGCCCTTCTCTACAAACAAACTACTGTTCCCTGCTCCCGAGAAGGAAGCAGCACTGTTTGGAATCACACCAGTTCAATGTTTTACACAGAGAGAAGGTCAAAGTTTAAACATGTGTTTTTATTATTAAGTTTTTAAATGCTGTTTGAGAAGAGAGTAATATTTGTTTATAAAAGAGAAGTATTCAATGTTCCAAAGAGGAAGCTGCAGTTTGTTTCTGAATATAAGCAGGAAATGATTTATTAAATAAATTGACCAAAATAAAATGTTCTTGTGCTTTTCTTTGTAAATATTGTTTGTACGTTTGAGGTTCCGGCTGTGAAAGAAGAGAAAACAAGCAGTGCCCCATTACTTTCTGTGGTAGGTGACCCTGATTACTTAGTTACTTAACCTCTTAAGCCCAGGGTTTTATTATTTTAGTCTCAGAGCTTGGATCTTGGCGTTTGGTGCCCATTTGAGCCCAGCCCACTCTGAGACATTGTGATTTGATCGGCTGCAGAGTTACACTGTAGGTCAGACACCGTGAGTGACAGTAACATGACTCTAAACAGTGACCCTTTATTTTCAGTAAAAAGGCTGAAGCCTCATTGCTCTGCAGTCACAGACTGAGACGTGAAGAAGGAAGTCATGGAGATTCTATTTTAGAACATTACACTCTGCTGGATGTAAACATAAAACTTTGAAAATTCCTTAGTAGTAATTGAGCAAATCTTTAATTTGTGTGATTAATATGTCAGTTAACTATTACTCTCATTCTATAAAAATAAACCCTTACTACAAACCCTCATTTGTATCTGCTGTAGAGTCATGTTTGTCCCAGTTCCTCTGAGTCGTGGTGCAGCAGGACTGATGTTACAGAAGAAGCTCATGAGGTTCAACACAGTTACTATAGTAACTATTTTCCCCAAAGTAAAAGTAGATCAATCACAGTCCTGTCCACATCTGTCATGGTCCACCATGACTCAGAAGAACTGGGACACACATGACACTCCATCAGATATAATTGCCACGTTTTTTTGTTTGTAAAAAGAGAGTAATTAATAATTAACTAATATTTTTAATGATATAATTTCAGGACATTCACATTTGTATTTCTCCGTGTTTTGATTGGAAAAGTCTTTTTTGATATATTTTTTATTTTTATCTTTCTTTCAAACGAGCCCGTGACATCAGAGTTGTTTATTGGGGCTTTTTACGAGCAACGTCACTCTCGGGACACGGACGTCCCTCAATAACGGTCTACGGGCGCCGCACTGGAGAGAGAACCTTTTTGAATCGGTGGTAAACCAGAAAAACACGTCAACAGAAGTCGAGTTTGAATATTAACACAGAACCGCTAACGACGCCCATGACTGGTCTTCACTGATTGGTTTACTCCACTTCCTGTTTGTTTTGCTGTGGAAATGTATTTGATGCGACTCAGACACAATCGCTCATACAGCGGTGAGTCTGGCAACCTTTCACCAACACTCACTTTACTGGAAGTGCATTTTAACAGTTACAGCAACAAAGCTGACACAGAATAATGACGGATTTCCATCTCTCCTCAACCCACGTTCGTGACTTCGGGCGGAAAATTAGTTACGAGACGCAAAGAGAAAGAAATGTATTTATTTTACAAAGGAATATGTCCAAGTAGTAATAGTGATTTGCAAAAGTAACTTCAGTCTGATTACTGGTTTCGATGTAGTAACCCTTTAGATTACTTGTTACTGATAAAAGTAATAGTGGCCAAACTGTACCTCCTGGCCTCTAGGTGTCGCTGCTGTACTTAAAGGGACAGGCCACCGTTTTTCCACTGAGATCTGTTCTTACCTGAGCTTAGACGAGTTGATGCGAACCTGTCTGGTCTTCGTGTCCGTGGAAGAGCTTCTAACTTCACCCCGTCTGGAGCTATAGGAATATACTGGGAGAGGCCAAATGCTAACAACATCTTTGGTCTTTTTGCGTGACTGAGCGCACACACAAAGACCAGACAGGTACGCAGATCTCAGTGTGTAAAAACGGTGGCCTGTCCCTTTAAGGGCGTGACCTCTGCCTATTTAAGAGGGTATTCAAGCACCTGTGAGGAGAAACAGTGTTTTGGCCGCGCTGCACAGAGGAAATAAAGGACATTTTTGGAGCACATGTTCAGAGTATTGTGTTCACTCATCAAGGAAACACGTCTGGAACTTCTACCAAAGCGGTGCATCCTAGTGGCTTCTACAGTCATCAAAGTAAATCCTTACTGATTGGACAATGGCGGTTTGGGGCGGGGCTTTGCCAAAGGTCAATTAAGGATTCATAAAGCATTGGTAAATGATCAATGAAGTATTCACACAAGTCTTACAAACGCTGTGGAACCAATAAACATCTTTATTATCAAAACACACGGTCATATGAGAAACTAAATCATCTAAAAGGCGTTGTTCAAAATAACGCCTTAATTATTCAAACATTCTATGGATTTAATCAAACATTCATATGAAATGTTTTGGAAGAGCAGAGCTTGTTTTCACAGTGAGAGTAAACAGTCCAGCACTGCCCCCGTGTGGCAAACGCAGGGATATTTTTCACCAAGGCACTTTTCTGTCATGTCGTCCGTGTCCAAACCTCCGCTCCAGAGACGTACGTGGCTCGGACGTTCAGATCGTCGTCCAGCATCACCAGGTCTGAGGAGCAATGAGAACATCACTAAAACAACTCACAGCGGGGGAAATAAGTATCGACGGAGAACTTTTTATCAGCAAATCTATTTATACAAGAAAAATATAATAAAGATCGTAAAGGGAGAGTTTGGTCTGTGTCAAAACTAAGGGAGGAAACATCTCAACATTAATCATTGCAGGAAAACGTACAGGCTTTCACCTGCACCTCCTAATATTGTACAACTGTTGAGTAAAACGTATTGGACACGTGAAGCGGGGACGGGCCGATAGATCGGGCCGATAGATCGGGCCGATATTAGGGGATGCTTACAGATAAAAAGCCCGTTATTCGGAACTGAAAGTGAAAGCATCTTCCCGATATAAATGTTACGCTATAGTCTGCGTTTAGAAGCACAAGAGACTTACAAGCTCCCTCTGAAGAATCTACTAAACATGAATGTCCTGAATAAATCAGCCCCTCACACAGCGCCCCCTGCTGTCACGGATCAACACTGACACGTTTAGAAGCAACAGACAGAGAAACATAGTTGTCCATGTCAGCATCAGCCTGAGAAAAACCCACATCGGTCGACCTCTGTTAGATACATTTCTGACTAAAACCTTTACTATAATAATACATGTTTAACTACAGGCTATTTGCTAGAAAGATAAAATAAGAGTCAAATTACTTAAAATACTGGCCTATATATCGGCTACATGTTCCTCTGAGCTGAGGCTAATAATCCCGAAGTGAAAATAACATTCTATCAAGGAAATGGACAGGATTAAAACAATGATAAATCTGCAGGTACCGGCGTCGCAGCCGTACTCCAGGCTGCCCTTCCTGTGGCTGAGGCCGAGGAGCTGCGCCGGGTGAAGAGAGGCCGCCTCCAGAGCCTCCTCCACGCTGCAGCCTGCACAGAGCGGACACACGGGAATATCATCACCAAAGCAGCGAGTCCCTGGAAACGATCATTCAAATCAGCGCCGTTTTGCTTTGATCAGAAATCCCGTTTGAAACACAGGCGAGTCAAATGTGTCGTTTGTTTTCAGTGCGGTTTTAATGCACTGATGCTTTTCTCTCCACGCAAAAAACATGAGCATATTTCATGAAGATTTGTAAAGACTCCATGAAACAGAGGAATGAGGGGAAACTTCAAACTGGAGTAAAAGTGTAAACAAGCAGCAGCTTCCCTCTGCCTTGGTACAGCGCAGTCTGGTTTTCGTCAATAGTGATATAATTTCATTGATGCACTTTTTCTTTTTGTAAAGGAGGAAGACGTAACGGCGGGGGGTTGAAAACGGCTCTTTGGGGTTCACATCGATGAGGCGAACGTTGGAGAAAGTGGTTCGTCAGACGGTTCTCAAACAGAGCTTGTGTGTGGAGCGGGAGAACACACTCTACCATAAGTCGTGTTTAATCAAGTGAGACAAACACCAGTTAAATGGAACGCACTCGTCTCCTGTATAAAAAAATGCCAAACTTCATAATCTAAACACAGACAAATACTTTTTTATTGGAGCAACTTTCAATAATAAAACTTTTATGAAAAAAACGCTACGACATGAACACTCGGGTTTCTCGTTTCTACACGGTTCATCGGTTTATGTATGTACAGGCCTTGTAAAGCATGCTACAAGGCCACGCTTCCAGAAGATCTAACGACATGAACAAGTTCAACTCTCCCCTCACTCGAAAACAATACAAACACAAAGGTATTTTACAGAGAATCGCTGTCGAGTGTGCACTGTGATAAGTTGAGCACGAGCTACTACGGTTTGGAACTGACAATCTTGAGTAGTGTCAAATAACGAGGGTAAGTTTCCCAACAGTAACGAGTTATTCTTTACCCAAATCTCACGGTGTAAAATGGCAAAAGTCCCGGACAGATCAGCACAGCTTTGTCCAAAACGCAACTTCAACAACAATCTTCAAACGAAATGTAAAATCAACAGAAAGCCTTTTTGTTTTTTTATCTCCAGCGCCTCGTGAATAAATAAATACTGAAATTAAAGGTTAGGTCCACATCCAAATCCATTCTATCCATTGAGAGCGTGCTTTGGATTGTTGGAAATAGGATTATCCAAAATGTTACTCAGTGTGCCTTTAAGGAAAGGTTGGTGAGGGCCATTTTAAGAAGTTTCTGGAGAACAGCAGGTCCTCCTTTAGTAAACTCGAGACCAGAGGTCACAGTAACAGGAAATGTTCCATCATTTACGGAATATTTCTAGCTTAGACGGATTGAAAATGAAGCCGTAACTAAAGTCCAGACGCAGCTCTGCTTCATCTCTGAGCGCAGACTCTGGACTCTCCCGGCTACAGTGGAACGCCGCGCGGTTTCACTTTGCATTTCGCTCAAAACATAAAACAGCCTTTTACTGCCGCGATGGCTCCAACATGAGGCAACGTGAGCGCAGTGACTTGGATAAATCTGTGAAGGACAGAGCGAGGAGAGACAGAGGGAGGAGTGATGCACGAAGGTAAGACTCGGGCGCGTGTAGAGCAGGCTCCAAACACACATTAAAGTGAACATGTGTAAAATCGACTTTCTTGAGGTTATTATTATAAAACAGCCGAGGCTCCAAAATAGGGTTTTTAAATCTATTTTTAAGCTCCATATGAATTATATAACATTCTGAAAGTGCAGTATTTTTTGTGTGTAAGAGTCGGCCTGACTTTTCGTAGGATTATTTCTTCCAGAAGAACTCTTTCCGCTAAGACGAAAGTTTGTGAATGTCAAATATTTGCGTAAGAAGCTTAAGAACTGATGTTATTTAGAAGATACGATCATCCTTTATTGATCTCACAATGGAGAAATTCACGTGTTACATTTGGCTCTCAAGAAACACTCAGGGTGTGCAGGAAATGTGCAAACAGTTGAATAGTAAACAGAGGTATCTTATGTACAATGAGTAATAACAACGAGCTTAAAGGGGCAACAATATAAACAATAAGAAAATTAGAAAATGGAAATTAGAACAGACTGTAAAAAAGTAGAACATCATACTTAAAGTAACTTGCCCAACAGTGAACTTGAGTGCCTCATGAAGGTTGAAAAACGCTATATAAATGTGATATAAATTTACATGTAGTAGCCAAACCCTGCAGTAATTGAATGATTAAAAGATATTAATAATCGATTTTTTTTATTATTCAGTGAACTGTTAAATTTCATTATTATTATTATTTTATTATAATCAGTATTATTTTTTATTCAATCATGTGGAAAGAGTTGTTCGTGCGGTTACGGCGTAAGGTGCATCCCGTTCCTCTTGTGGCCACTAGATGTCGCTAAAGTCTAAGGTTTAAAGCCTTCAGCGCTGACTCCGTGACACGAGAATAACCTCTTCACCGACAGAAGTTTTAAAGCTTTTATTTTTCCAAAAAGCAGACTTTTATGAAGACCATATTTTTTAGTTTTTCCTCTTGTTAAACTGCGGCGCGTGACTCAACGTCTGCTCAAAGGACGACTCTGAAAAACCATCGGTCAGTGCTTATTAAACCTCATTTGTTTTAAAATTATGACAAAGTGATATTACAATATAACATATAATACTGTTCGGTTTGAGAAAGAGATATTTAACACGGTTTGTTGCCGTTCTTTTGAAGGTTTAATCTCGTTTAAAGTTGTTCATTTTCCGAGTGAAATTAGCTAACGTTAACGTTAGCTAAAGTAAAATGGCGGTTATTTTTTCGTAACTCATTTTTAATCTACTTTCAGATTAAACCCAGAACTGCCACCGTGACTGCACTGTTCTGTTTTTACTGGTAAGTCATTTATTTGGATTAATTGTCAAATATTGGCCTTGAATGGATCTTTACAGGTTTACCAAGAGCTAAGCGTTTTTATAGATGAAATATTAACATGAAAACCAACGACACTGTGGTTAGCTTGTACCTCGCTAAGATTTATTAAGAACGAACTTGTTGCTTTGGCTGTTATTCCACATTTTTGAAGCGTTTTAAGCTCGATTTTCATTCATTTGTTGGTTTTTGTGTTAATTTGCATTTCCCTGAATTATAACGAAGAGTTCACGTTTTCTTCGGACGGTTCCAAACTCTCAGGGCTATTTTGCGTCACATGTGTTTGATATAACGTCAGATATTTGTCACATATTGTTTTAAAATATTAATTGCAATGATAAATAGAGTCATAAGAATGAGGGAAGAAAAGGTTCAGGACTGTGATGTCATATCGCTCAGCATCATAGGATTTTAAAAAGGTACATGTTCATAAGTTAATATTAATTAAATCTGCTATATTTGACCTAGTTTCCCACTAATACATTAGTCTGTGGCGGCGCCATAGTCTATTTTTATCTGCCACAGTCTCGATCTCCGTCTCTTTCTCTGTCTCTCACCCAACACCAACATCTGCAGCAGAGGCGCAGGTTCAACAGGACAAATAAGGAGCAGTGAACAATGTCTCACTGTTTAAGTCGCCTATTATTATTATTATTATTATTATTATTATTATTATTATTATTATTATTACAAAAAATGAAGGCAGCTTCGCGTAGTTTTGTTTTCGCTTATAAACTAAAAGACCACATGGCTCATTTGCATATTAACCTCTTTACTGCGCTGCTAATGCTGCGTCACTATAATGAATTAAACAGAGGTCACGAAATGGCGGACCTCAGTCTGGTTCCGGACCCGCGCGCCAACCCGTCCGAACCATCAACCACCCTCCTCTCTCAATTCCAGATAATAACATTTAAAGCAGTAGTTCTCATCTGGTGTACCAACATTAACAGACAGAAAGATATACAATACAAATATTCTCGCCAGGTGAGAACCACTAAATAATAGTCCTTAAAAAAAAGATAATTTGCTAGGGATCAGCATAAGGTATATAAATGTTACAAAATAAGAATGAAAATAACAATTACAAGAATAATAATAATTTAAAAAATGTAAAAAAATAAATAAGCTATTTGAAACAGACAAGGAGTCTTAAGATGAACAAATAAAGATGCTCTAAACCTAGAAAAAGATGTGAAGGATCTTATTGAGACACGTAGCCTATTCCACTCTAATGGAGCCTCATAGCAAAAGGCTCTTCGTCCAACCTATGAAGATGTATCGTAGGTCATCATAGGTATCATAGATGTATGAAGATGTATCATAGGTATCATAGATGTATGAAGATGTATCATAGGTTATCATAGGTATCATAGTTGTATGAAGATGTATCATAGGTCATCATAGGTATCATAGATGTATGAAGATGTATCATAGGTTATCATAGGTATCATAGATGTATGAAGATGTATCATAGGTTATCATAGGTATCATAGATGTATGAAGATGTATCATAGGTCATCATAGGTATCATAGATGTATAAAGATGTATCATAGGTCATCATAGGTATCATAGATGTATGAAGATGTATCATAGGTCATCATAGATGTATGAAGATGTATCATAGGTATCATAGATGTATGAAGATGTATCATAGGTATCATAGGTGTATGAAGATGTATCATAGGTCATCATAGGTATCATAGATGTATGAAGATGTATCATAGGTCATCATAGGTATCATAGATGTATGAAGATGTATCATAGGTCATCATAGATGTATGAAGATGTATCATAGGTCATCATAGATGTATGAAGATGTATCATAGGTATCATAGATGTATGAAGATGTATCATAGGTTATCATAGGTATCATAGATGTATGAAGCTGTCGCAGGAGTTAGCAGTTGTTTTAAATATCGGGGGAAATCAAAATAAATGCATTTAAATATAAGTAAAACCCAATGGTATTGACGTCTATTGCAGGATTTCAACCAAATAAGTTTTCCAAATAATTGACAATGATGTGTTCGATATGGACATTTAAGTATAAATCTACAACGAGAGTTGAAAAGCGTGTTTAAAGGTTTTAAGTATTGCTCAAATGTATCTTGGTAAATTATATCTGCATAATCAATGATAGGTCAAATTAAATAATGATTATTTTTCTGACTGCTTGGGTAAAGCAGTTGACAGATTGAAAACTAGGGTTCATAGTGGAATAGGTTCGTCTTATAATAGAATCGATGTGAGGTTTAAAGTTTAATTCTGGGTCTTTTTCATCAAAAATACTAAATGTTCATGTCATTTTTGCTTTATTTGTGTCTGTGTTTACTAGAAAACGATGAATCAACTGATAAAAAAAAACTGTTTAATCTTTCAAATAATTATCAAGAGACTGACAAACTAATTTACAACAGTTTTTGTTTTTAGTTTGAATTACCAATATTTTCTAAAGTGAACCAACAATAACCGCTGCTTAGATCTAATGACTTTATTAACACCAGCCTCTATTGTTTGTCTAATGTATAAAGGGACAGAGCTGCAGAGTGAGAGGAGAGCGCCCCCTGTGTCCAGCCTGGTGTAACACACAGCTCTGCAGCGGAGAGAACTCGGTACGTCACACTTTGCTCCGTAGAAATATATTTTTCCAAAGACAAACCACATTTCTTGGCTGCTCCGTAAACCAGTCATTTAATAAAGTGTAATATTTATGACTTTGTTCTGCTGCAGTTTGTTGGAGACGAAGAGGACGATAAGAAAAATGGTAAGATGCAAAAACAAAATTGTACAAATGTATGAAGAGCCGATCAAGTAAGTAATGAGATAGAGACAGAACCATTGGTTCTAATGAACAGCTCTTGTTTTGACAGGAAGGTGATGCTGCTCTCTCCAAAGCCAAAGACACTTCTGGAAAGAAACGCCACCGCTGTGAGCAGTGTGGGAAGTCATTCAGCCTCAAACAAACACTAACTCTGCACCAGAGACGCCACAGCGGGAAAAATCTCCTCTGCTGCCCCCAGTGTGCAAAGAAGTTTACTACAAATCAGCAGCTCACTGCTCACATGAGAGCTCACAGCGAAGAGAGGCCGTTTACATGTGACCTCTGTGGGTCATCGTTTAAAAATAAGAGAACACTAAAAGTTCACTCAGTCGTTCACACGAGAAAACGAGACTTCAGCTGCGACGAGTGCGGAAGAAGTTTTGGACGTTCATCAAGTTTACAAACTCACCAACTCATTCACAACGGAGAAAAGAAGCATCAGTGTGATCAGTGTGAAAAGGTCTTTCTTTATAAAGGTCATTTAAAACAGCACAAACTCACTCACAGTGAAAGGAGCTTCCCTTGTGATGAGTGTGGGAAACACCTCACCAGTAAATCAGGCTTAGAATATCATAAACGGATGCACAACGGGCAGGACGTGTGGGTTTGTGAAACATGTGGCAAAGCATGTGTCTCACTGAGTCATTTAGCTGCACATGAAACCTCCCACTCGACAGATCGACGTCACATCTGTGGCCAGTGTGGGAAAAGGTTCAAACTGAAATCTGCTCTCCTACGACACGAGCGAGTCGCCCATGATAATATAAGGTTCCAGTGTGAGCAGTGTGACAGGTATTTTACCACTAAGAGTTATCTGAAAGATCATCAGAACCTTCATACAGGGACAGTGTTCTCCTGTGACCAGTGTGAGAAAGAGTTTTTTAGTAAGAGGAACCTGAAGCGTCACCAGCGCATCCACACTGGAGAGAAGCCCTTCACATGTGACCTCTGTGGAACATCTTTCTCTCACTCAGGAGTTTTGAAAAGGCACCAGCTGGTTCACACGCGAGAGAAGAAACACGTCTGTGCCGAGTGTGGGAAAGGCTTTGGTCTGTTGGGCAGTTTAAAACGACACAAACAAACTCATGTGGAGAAGCCTCATGGATGTGGTCAGTGCAGAAGAGCCGTCGCTCGTCCTGAGGAGCTAAAAACTCACCTTCAGTCTCACTCTGAACCACAGAAAAACGTTCCCAAGCCCATCGTGTGCGACCAGTGTGGGAGGAGATTCAGATGTCAAAGTAATTACACGCAGCACTACCACATTCACACCAAGGACGAGATCTACCCATGTGACCAGTGTGACAAAGTCTACTACGTTAGAAACGCCTTTAAGTCCCACCTGCTTTCCCACGATGAAGAGAAGCAGCGAGAGGCGACACACCAGAGCGTTCAGAAGCAAACGGCCAAACCCTCCTCACACCAGGTCCACCTGAGACGCCTGGAGATCCACCTCCACCCAGTCCAGATGTGAGGCTCCAACAACAGACTTTCACTGGAGAAGATCCTCCTGCAAACATCTGACCAACTGTAGAGAACCAACAGACCTCACACCAAGGACCAGCGAGAGCTTTAGAGGAACACGGCCTCAGACCAGGACTAAGCAGACTAAACTAGGACTAACCAGACTAAACTAGGACTAAACAGACTAAACTAGGACTAAACAGAGACTAAACTAGGACTAAACAGACTAAACTAGGACTAAACAGACTAAACTAGGACTGAACAGACTAAACTAGGACTAAACAGAGACTAAACTAGGACTAAACAGAGACTAAACTAGGACTAAACAGACTAAACTAGGACTAAACAGACTAAACAGACTAAACTAGGACTAAACAGACTAAACTAGGACTAAACAGAGACTAAACTAGGACTAAACAGACTAAACTAGGACTAAACAGACTAAACTAGGACTATGCAGACTAAACTAGGACTAAACAGACTAAACTAGGACTAAACAGACTAAACTAGGACTAAACAGACTAAACTAGGACTAAACAGAGACTAAACTAGGACTAAACAGACTAAACTAGGACTAAACAGACTAAACTAGGACTAAACAGAGACTAAACTAGGACTAAGCAGACTAAACTAGGACTAAACAGACTAAACTAGGACTAAACAGACTAAACTAGGACTAAACTAGGACTAACCAGACTAAACTAGGACTAAACAGACTAAACTAGGACTAAACAGACTAAACTAGGACTAAACAGACTAAACTAGGACTAAACAGAGACTAAACTAGGACTAAACAGACTAAACTAGGACTAAACTAGGACTAAACAGACTAAACTAGGACTAACCAGACTAAACTAGGACTAAACAGACTAAACTAGGACTAAACAGACTAAACTAGGACTAAACAGACTAAACTAGGACTAAACAGACTAAACAGAGACTAAACTAGGACTAAACAGACTAAACTAGGACTAAACTAGGACTAAACAGACTAAACTAGGACTAAATAGACTAAACTAGGACTAAACAGACTAAACTAGGACTAACCAGACTAAACTAGGACTAAACAGACTAAACTAGGACTAAACAGACTAAACTAGGACTAAACAGACTAAACTAGGACTAAACAGACTAAACTAGGACTAAACAGACTAAACTAGGACTAAACAGAGACTAAACTAGGACTAAACAGAGACTAAACTAGGACTAAACAGACTAAACTAGGACTAAACAGACTAAACTAGGACTAAACAGACTAAACAGAGACTAAACTCAAAGATGGACCAGAACATCAAAGAGATTTCCTCTCGATTAAACACATTTCTTGCGTCTGTTCTTGTTCTTGAATCCGCAGACACAGGTTCATCTTGTGCACTCGAGTTGTAAACGTTCTTAAATCTAATTTTGTTTTTTGTTACAAATATGTTTGGTTGAGTTTATCTTTGTGAAGTTGTTAAATGCTAAATGTAGTTTGAACAGGGAACAAAAGCTTGTGTTTGTGTGGGCTCTGGCGTACGGGAGTTTCCATCATATAGAAGGGTTGTTCACGCCGTCATCTGGACTGGGTTGTTTAGAGGAGCGGACGTTTCGCCTTTTACTTTGTCAAACACTGAAGTTACAAGTAGTGAGAGTAGATGTTAGAGCTGCTGCCTGTAACTTCAGTGTTTGACAAAGCCTTTGTGGTGAAAGGCCAAACATCTACTACTCTAAACAAGCCAGTACAGATGACGACTGAAACGAGCCCTTCTCTACAAACAAACTACTGTTCCCTGCTCCCGAGAAGGAAGCAGCACTGTTTGGAATCACACCAGTTCAATGTTTTACACAGAGAGAAGGTCAAAGTTTAAACATGTGTTTTTATTATTAAGTTTTTAAATGCTGTTTGAGAAGAGAGTAATATTTGTTTATAAAAGAGAAGTATTCAATGTTCCAAAGAGGAAGCTGCAGTTTGTTTCTGAATATAAGCAGGAAATGATTTATTAAATAAATTGACCAAAATAAAATGTTTGTGTTTTTCTTTGTAAATATTGTTTGTACGTTTGAGGTTCCGGCTGTGAAAGAAGAGAAAACAAGCAGTGCCCCATTACTTTCTGTGGTAGGTGACCCTGATTACTTAGTTACTTAAAAGTAACTAAGTTAGATTACACGTTCATTCAGTTACATTCAGCAACACACAAGCGACAAGAACTTTTTTTTTTTTTTTTAAATCGGTGGTAAACTAAAAAAACACGTCAACAGAAGGCGAGTTTGAATATTAACACAGAACCGCTAACGACGCCCATGACTGGTCTTCACTGATTGGTTTACTCCACTTCCTGTTTGCTCGCGTTTGTTTTGCTGTGGAAATGTATTTGATGCGACTCAGACACACTCGCTCATACAGCGGTGAGTCTGGCAACCTTTCACCAACACTCACTTTACTGGAAGTGCATTTTAACAGTTACAGCAACAAAGCTGACACAGAATAATGACGGATTTCCATCTCTCCTCAACCCACGTTCGTGACTTCGGGCGGAAAATTTGTTACGAGACGCAAAGAGAAAGAAATGTATTTATTTTACAAAGGAATATGTCCAAGTAGTAATAGTGATTTGCAAAAGTAACTTCAGTCTGATTACTGGTTTTGATGTAGTAACCCTTTAGATTACTTGTTACTGATAAAAGTAATAGTGGCCAAACTGTACCTCCTGGCCTCTAGGTGTCGCTGCTGTACTTAAAGGGACAGGCCACCGTTTTTCCACACTGAGATCTGTTCTTACCTGAGCTTAGACGAGTTGATGCGAACCTGTCTGGTCTTCGTGTCTGTGGAAGAGCTTCTAACTTCACCCCGTCTGGAGCTACAGGAATATACTGGGAGAGGCTAAATGCTAACAACATCTTTGGTCATTTTGACTGAGCGCACGCACAAAGACCAGACAGGTACGCAGAGCTCAGTGTGTAAAAACGGTGGCCTGTCCCTTTAAGGGCGTGACCTCTGCCTATTTAAGAGGGTATTCAAGCGCCTGTGAGGAGAAACAGTGTTTTGGCCGCGCTGCACAGAGGAAATAAAGGACATTTTTGGAGCACATGTTCAGAGTATTGTGTTCACTCATCAAGGAAACACGTCTGGAACTTCTACCAAAGCGGTGCATCCTAGTGGCTTCTACAGTCATCAAAGTAAATCCTTACTGATTGGACAATGGCGGTTTGGGGCGGGGCTTTGCCAAAGGTCAATTAAGGATTCATAAAGCATTGGTAAATGATCAATGAAGTATTCACACAAGTCTTACAAACGCTGTGGAACCAATAAACATCTTTATTATCAAAACACACGGTCATATGAGAAACTAAATCATCTAAAAGACGTTCAAAATAACGCCTTAATTATTCAAACATTCTATGGATTTAATCAAACATTCATATGAAATGTTTTGGAAGAGCAGAGCTTGTTTTCACAGTGAGAGTAAACAGTCCAGCACTGCCCCCGTGTGGCAAACGCAGGGATATTTTTCACCAAGGCACTTTTCTGTCATGTCGTCCGTGTCCAAACCTCCGCTCCAGAGACGTACGTGGCTCGGACGTTCAGATCGTCGTCCAGCATCACCAGGTCTGAGGAGCAATGAGAACATCACTAAAACAACTCACAGCGGGTGAAATAAGTATCGACGGAGAACTTTTTATCAGCAAATCTATTTATACAAGAAAAATATAATAAAGATCGTAAAGGGAGAGTTTGGTCTGTGTCAAAACTAAGGGAGGAAACTAGACAAAACATCTCAACATTAATCATTGCAGGAAAACGTACAGGCTTTCACCTGCACCTCCTAATATTGTACAACTGTTGAGTAAAACGTATTGGACACGTGAAGCGGGGACGGGCCGATAGATCGGGCCGATAGATCGGACCGATATTAGGGGATTCTTACAGAAAAAAAGCCCGTTATTCGGAACCGAAAGTGATAGCATCTTCCCGATATAAATGTTACGCTATAGTCTGCTCTAGAGGAGATCTGCCCCAAAACATCACCGCTCTAGAGGAGATCTGCCCCAAAACACCACCGCTCTAGAGGAGATCTGCCCCAAAACATCACCGCTCTAGAGGAGATCTGCCCCAAAACACCACCGCTCTAGAGGAGATCTGCCCCACAACATCACCGCTCTAGAGGAGATCTGCCCCAAAACATCCCCGCTCTAGAGGAGATCTGTCCCAAAACACCACCGCTCTAGAGGAGATCTGCCCCAAAACACCACCGCTCTAGAGGAGATCTGTCCCAAAACACCACCGCTCTAGAGGAGATCTGCCATTGCCAACAAAGGGGATATAACAAAGTATTGAGGTGAACTTTTGTTATTGACCAAATACTTATTTTCTACCATAATTTGCAAATAAATTCATAAAAAATCAGACACTGTGATTTTCGGGATTTTGTTTCCTCATGTTGTCTCTCATGGTTGAGGTTTATCTATGATGAAGATTACAGGCCTCTCTTATCTCTTTAAGTGGGAGAACTTGCACAATTGTTGGCTTGTTTTCCCACACTGTACCTCCATAGCACAGTGTGGGCTGTTGCTAATAGTTTTATTCGATTTGTTCTATGTAAGAAAAGTGTTATATTAAGATCAAATCACCGCACTCAGAACTGGATGAAAACAAGATGACAGATTCCTTGAAATTAGACTCTCGAATCAACGACAAAAGTCCTTATTTCAAGTCAATTTCACTTTTTTCAAGATGACTTTTTGCAGTGAGTCGAGACCTTATCCGACAGGAAGTCTCCCTCATGAAACCAGGAAATAAAAATACCTTTTCTTTCCCCCCCCCCCCTTACAACACTAAACGTAATCTAGAAGAAACAAGATTAAAAAAACAAAACATTGTCCTGATTTTTGAGCGACCCATTTCGAGAGAGGGAGGGAGGTCGACTTAAAGCGACTTTCATGTCATTCAAACGTTCCTCTGCACGTGCTGATTAAGTACATTTCTCTGCACTGCGCGTCTATGAGCCTCAGTGTATTTAACCACGAGGGAGAGGAGTGACCACCGGGGAAGTGCGCCTGTACGTGCGCGCGTGTCAGTGTCGGCACATGGACAGGGTGATGCCCGTTGTCATGGGAATCAGTCCGTTGTGCAGCTGATCGTTGTTACGTGGCTGATATTGTGATGTTTTGTGCGAGCGCGTGTGAACACGGACTTAACTAACTTTGGAGTAAATACAGTTGGAGCTAAGGCGGTCTCGAGGCGACTACAAACCGCTCCAACATGTGTGAAAACGGCCTAAGTGTTCCACTGTTGTTTGGTTAATTCTTAAATATATATATATATATTGTTTGGCTGTCATGTCATTTGGTTTCTTACAAATAAAATGGTGGATATGGTCCATAACTTTCAATCAACAATATTCAATCTCGATCTGATCAACCTGCTGCAACAGGAAACATGTAGAGCCTATATTTATTTTGTGTAGCTGTCCGGTGCATCCCGTTCCTCTTGTGGCCACTAGATGTCGCTAAAGTCTAAGGTTTAAAGCCTTCAGCGCTGACTCCGTGACACGAGAATAACCTCTTCAGTGACACAAGTTTTAAAGCTTTTATTTTTCCAAAAAGCAGACTTTTATGAAGACCATATGTTTTAGTTTTTCCTCTTGTTAAACTGCGGCGCGTGACTCAACGTCTGCTCAAAGGACGACTCTGAAAAACCATCGGTCAGTGCTTTATTTAACCTCATTTGTTTTAAAATTATGACAAAGTGATATTACAATATAACATATAATACTGTTCGGTTTGAGAAAGAGATATTTAACACGGTTTGTTGCCGTTCTTTTGAAGGTTTAATCTCGTTTAAAGTTGTTCATTTTCCGAGTGAAATTAGCTAACGTTAACGTTAGCTAAAGTAAAATGGCGGTTATTTTTTCGTAACTCATTTTTAATCTACTTTCAGATTAAACCCAGAACTGCCACCGTGACTGCACTGTTCTGTTTTACTGGTAAGTCATTTATTTGGATTAATTGTCAAATATTGGCCTTGAATGGATCTTTACAGGTTTACCAAGAGTTCAGCGTTTTTATAGATGAAATATTAACATGAAAACCAACGAAACTGTGGTTAGCTTGTACCTCGCTAAGATTTATTAAGAACGAACTTGTTGCTTTGGCCGTTATTCCACATTTTTGAAGCGTTTTAAGCTCGATTTTTATTCATTTGTTGGTTTTTGTGTTCATTTGCATTTCCCTGAATTATAACGAAGAGTTCACGTTTTCTTCGGACGGTTCCAAACTCTCAGGGCTAATTTGCGTCACATGTGTTTGATATAACGTCAGATATTTGTCACATATTGTTTTAAAATATTAATTGCAATGATAAATAGAGTCATAAGAATGAGGGAAGAAAAGGTTCAGGACTGTGATGTCATATCGCTCAGCATCACAGGTGTTAAGCTTTCCTGCTTTTGTCCCCGAACTGTGGTTGGGAGACACAGGGGAGCAGAGGATGTTCCTATACGCAAACTACGCAAGGTGCGTAGGGCCCCCGCAGCCGCAAGGGCCCCCGCAGCCGCAAGGGCCCCCGCAGCCGCAAGGGCCCCCGCAGCCGCAAGGGCCCCCGCAGCCGCAAGGGCCCCGCATCTCAGTCAAACTACGGTGTTGTTTCACTGATTAATCAACGCGTTTTCACTGGGACAGGCGCTCACTCACTCCCCCCCACGTTGCCACATATAACACCAAAACGCAGCTCAGTCTGAAGTGGATGAGCAGGAGAGACCGACCCCCCCGTCCCTCCCCAGGCCCGAGTGCTTCTCCCCTTCGCGTCCCCGCTTGTCTGTCTCCCGGTGCTCACCTCCCCTCCTGCATGTCTCTCGTGTCCCGGGCGCTGCTCATGTTTTCTCTGCGTGGACTCGGGGCGGCATCGCCTCACTCATTTAAACTCTTCTTATCGTCTCTCGCGGAGGATCGGGAAGGTAGTTTGGCGAATAGACGAGAGTAAAAAGCCGTTGTCCGAGGCCTTTTTGTCTCAAAGTGGAGCAGGGTTGCCAGATCCAAGACACATTTATAGTCCAATAACCTCTCAAAACTCGCCCCAAAAGTACGAAAACTAGCCCAATAATAGGGCAGGGCGATATGGCCTAAAATATATATCACGATATAAAAAATAAATTATCACAATAACGATATATTTGACGATATCCTTGACAATGGACAAATTGTACTTCAAAATACCAGCCTTACGCCTATTGGGGAGATGAATTCAGTGATATTTTATTTTTTTTATTTTTTATGTCATACTAATTTCCTCGCAAACATGATCTACTCAAGCGTCCTTAATCTCATTTGACTTTTTAATACCTGTCCCGTGTTCTACAGTCAGTGTTTATGCTGCTCTGACAGAGCTGAGCGTAACATGAATTATATCGTGTCCACAACGATAAAAAAAATTACAACGATATCAAATAATTATGTTGCAATAACGATATGCGATACGATATGGCCCACCCCTACCCAATAATGAATTGAAGTTATATTAAAGTTTATTACACAATAGGTGGGTGCGCGTGTGAAAAAAGTCCTCCTTATTTAATAATCCAGATTAGCAACTTAACACAGGCCATGGGCCAGATTTTGTTCTGTTTGGCTCATGTTTTGGCTACTTTAGCCCAGGCTGGTGAGGAAGCAACGATGGCCCACATTGTACTATTTTGACTATTAGTAAACATAAATAAACATACTCAGCTTGAAGTCAATATTATAATTATCAGTATGTTGCAGAATATGCAGAAAAGTGCAAAGCAGAAGGACCAGTGTTATCCTCTCCTCCATGCCCCTGCCTGCTCCTCCTGTCTAACTCCTGCCTGTAGCTCCTGCCCCGGCTCTCTCTGTCTCTCAATACAGGGACAAACATTTTGTGAATGGGCTGAATGACTAAATACCTCCTTTTCAAGTTGCAAGAAAATATTGTTGACAATTCTGAACCACCGCGTGTGATGCCGTGGAACTGATCCTTATTTATTGTGTGCGTATTGTAACGGCCTGTTCCAGATTGGAGACTTTAACAGGATGTTTCTCAGCCGTCCACAGGCCGATTTGAGCCAAATCAAAACTCAGAGAAAGGTTAGACTCTCATCTGTCTCGGTGTTGTCATGGGAACTCGCTCTGCTTTGTCAAACGCGCTCCACGGAACGAGAAAGAACTGTCGGGTCTCCCCCCCAGCTGTTGGCTGCGTAATGCCACACCCCCCAGGAGAAAAAGGCTTTATAACAAAGTAACGAAGTCTGAGGAAGAGCTGAGACCCCGAAACGTAACTCTACTCTGGTGTGAGCAATAAAAACTGGTGAGCATTTCTCAGTCGTGCGGATCTTTTTTCCACTTTCCATTGTACTTTTTGGATCCAGCACTGGGTTAGTACGTAGGATGTGCGTGTCTCTCCTCCTATAACAAAGTAAACCTTTGAATGTATTATATTTCATGGTGAAACCAGCTTAAAGTAGGATCTTACTGGGTTGCGTGTAAATTCGAACAATTAAGTTGAATGTTTTTGATAAGTTAGGCCTATTTGGATTCGTCTTTAAATCATCAAGGACGATAAAGTTGCGGCCGCAGAAGGTTTAAAGTCAGCCCAAGAAAAACGCAACCTTTTCCTGCAACGGCACATTTAAAGTAGCCCAAGTGTGCGGGAAAACCACAGACCTGGCAACTCTGAAGAGGCGTTGAATCCTCACGGTTCTCAAGGGCACAGTTACTTACAGTAACTCTGGTTCTCTGAATGCGCACAGTCTAAAACGAATTGGGCAACTCACCGGCTAATTCTCAGCGGTGAGACAGAAATAACCGTCAGGTGCAGGTTTCAGTTAGTTTTAAATCAGCGGTTCTCAAACTGTGGATCTGGGACCAGAGATGAGAGAATGTGACCATTTGCCATTTGCCATTCTAAAAAGTGTGGAAATAGACTAGTGTAGTCCTAAACCCCAGTCTGACAGTGGCTTAGTGGTTAGTGGTTCTCACACAGAGGGGCAGGGCCTGAAATGAGGTCATTATGTTCCTTCTGCCCTGCTCTACTGCACAGTGGAACTGTTTTGGACCGTAAAGGGGTTCAGTCTTCAGAATCAGAATCAGAACAGGTTTATTGCCATTGTTTCAGAACAGGGTTCACAAACTAGGAATTTTTCTCGGTGCAAACGTGTGACATAAAACATATAACACAGAATTAAGATAAAAAATGAGCTAAGAAGTTAAACTATAAGGCTATAAGGGCATGCATAAAAAATATGAAATAATTCATCTTTGTGGAATAGCCATGGGATGTGCAGGTACTGTAGGGCCCCCGGGTGGATTTTTGCTTAGGGCCTAGGGCTGGGCGATATGGACCAAAAGTCATATCCCGATATATTTAGGTTGAATATCGATATACGATATATATCCCGATATTTTTTCCACAAAGTGAGAGCTGTGAAATGAAATGTTAAGTCAAAGTCACTGCCAAATAGGAGTGTTTTAATATTTAATATTGCAATTTTTATTGTATTTATTTATTTTTCTTCTACCCCATTTGTTGTTAATAACTTTATGTTGCATATAACTGAACTAAAGCCTAAACTGAGACAATGAAATATGACTTATTAAAGTATTACTTACTTTTTAGTCCTTAATAATCATGAAATATAATAAATAAATAGCCCAAATAATTTCTTGATATTTGCTCTTGATTTAACTGTGTTTTAGTCAGTGGTTTTGAGATAAGTTCTTATCTTTATCCAAAGCATTCCCAAACATAAGCTCCTAAACTGAGCCACAAACGACTCTTTAGCAGCACAGGCTCACCATCTCTGCTCATCATCAGAGCTCAGCGAGGGACTGGAGTGATTAGCGTCGCGGCTAACGCAATGCTAACGGGGAAAAAGCGATAGTCCTTCGCGGTGGCAGCTTTACAAACGCTGATATTTTCACAGTACATCCACGATCTACCGCAAACCTTAACTAGACTGAGAAGTAAACACAAGCACATGGCGCAGCGCACGTAAACAAAAGCACGTGGCGCAGCGCACGTAAACAAAAGCACATGGCGCAGCGCACGTAAACAAAAGCACGTGGCGCAGCGCACGTAAACAAAAGCACATGGCGCAGCGCACGTAAACAAAAGCACATGGCGCAGCGCACGTCGCCGCCATATCTCTCCGCTACATTCACTTCTGTCCAAACCATCTCCAAATAATTGAGCCACTGGTTTTTGTTTTACCAACCAAGGGGCTCTCCTCCGCACGCTTCACAGACATTGTTGCTTTCTTCATGTTTGTTGAAGTGTTGAGTGCCGCTGCCCCCCACTCCCTTCTCCCCTCTCCCCTCGACGAGGGCCGGGGCGCTGGGAGCAGTGCAGAGCTCCGTTCAGCGGGTTGCCTGAAGCAAGTATTACAGCGCAAATTTGGACTATATCGATATATACGATATGGTCTAATTCCATATCTCTTTTTAAAATATATCGATATATCTTAAATATCGTATTTTACTTTAGTTAATCAAAAATATATATTTTTTTTAAACGCATTCAGCTGCAGTTTTGGCTGAAATTGGGCACATTTGCTTTTGAATATTGACATTTTCCCTCATTCGTCTGTTTGATGAAATGTTGCAAATCTTAAGAAATTAAATATACAGATTTGTTGTGGCATTAAAATTATACTATTGTGCATTACAAAGCATTACATTTGACCAGCTGCTGTATAAACCCTGAAGAATATGATTATAAAGGTTGAGGTTTGGTAAATGCTTAGGGTAGAGTTAGGTTTATTTAGCGTGATGATTTAGTAGTAGCAAAATCAATGTCGTTTAATCTTTCAAATAATTATCAAAAGACTGACAAACTAATTCACAACAGTTTTGTTTTGTTTTTAGTTTGATTTAAAGTGATAAAACCAACAATAACCGCTGCTTAGATCTAATGACTTTATTAACACCAGCCTCTAATGTTTGTCTCATGTATAAAGGGACAGAGCTGCAGAGTGCGAGGAGAGCGCCCCCTGTGTCCAGCCTGGTGTAACACACAGCTCTGCAGCGGAGAGAACTCGGTACGTCACACTTTGCTCCGTAGAAATATATTTTTCCAAAGCCAAACCACATTTCTTGGCTGCTCCGTAAACCAGTCATTTAATAAAGTGTAATATTTATGACTTTGTTCTGCTGCAGTTTGTTGGAGACGAAGAGGACGATAAAAAAAATGGTAAGATGCAAAAACAACATTGTACAAATGTATGAAGAGCCGATCAAGTAAGTAATGAGATAGAGACAGAACCATTGGTTCTAATGAACAGCTCTTGTTTTGACAGGAAGGTGATGCTGCTCTCTCCAAAGCCAAAGACACTTCTGGAAAGAAACGGCACCGCTGTGAGCAGTGTGGGAAGTCATTCAGCTTCAAACAAACACTAACTCAGCACCAGAGACGCCACAGCGGGAAAAATCTCCTCTGCTGCCCCCAGTGTGCAAAGAAGTTTACTACAAATCAGCACCTCACTGCTCACATGAGAGCTCACAGCGAAGAGAGGCCGTTTACATGTGACCTCTGTGGGTCATCGTTTAAAGATAAGAGAACACTAAACGCTCACTCAGTCGTTCACACGAGAAAACGAGACTTCAGCTGCGACGAGTGCGGAAGAAGTTTTGGACATTCATCAAATTTACAAACTCACCAACTCATTCACAACGGAGAAAAGAAGCATCAGTGTGATCAGTGTGAAAAGGTCTTTCTTTATAAAGGTAATTTAAAACAGCACAAACTCACTCACAGTGAAAGGAGCTTCCCTTGTGATGAGTGTGGGAAACACCTCACCAGTAAATCAGGCTTAGAACGTCATAAACGGATGCACACCGGGCAGGACGTGTGGGTTTGTGAAACATGTGGCAAAGCTTTTCCCTCACTGAGTAATTTAGCTGCACATGAAACCTCCCACTCGACAGATCGACGTCACATCTGTGGCCAGTGTGGGAAAAGGTTCAAACTGAAATCTACTCTCCTACAACACGAGCGAGTCGCCTATGATAATATAAGGTTCCAGTGTGAGCAGTGTGACAGGTATTTTACCGCTAAGAGTTCTCTGAAAGATCATCAGAACCTTCATACAGGGACAGTGTTCTCCTGTGACAAGTGTAAGAAAGAGTTTTTTAGTAAGAAGAACCTGAAGCTTCACCAGCGCATCCACACTGGAGAGAAGCCCTTCACATGTGACCTCTGTGGAACATCTTTCTCTCAGACAGGAAGTTTAAAAACCCACCAGCTGGTTCACACTCGAGAGAAGAAACACGTCTGTGCCGAGTGTGGGAAAGGCTTTGGTCGGTTGGACCATTTAAAACAACACAAACAAACTCATGTGGAGAAGCCTCATGGATGTGGTCAGTGCAGAAGAGCCTTCGCTCGTCCTGAGGAGCTAAAAACTCACCTTCAGACTCACTCTGAACCACAGAAAAACGTTCCCAAGCCCATCGTGTGCGACCAGTGTGGGAGGAGATTCAGATGTCAAAGTAATTACACGCAGCACTACCACATTCACACCAAGGACGGGATCTACCCATGTGACCAGTGTGACAAAGTCTACTACGTTAGAAACGCCTTTAAGTCCCACCTGCTTTCCCACGATGAAGAGAAGCAGCGAGAGGCGACGCACCAGAGCGTTCAGAAGCAAACGGCCAAACCCTCCTCACACCAGGTCCACCTGAGACGCCTGGAGATCCACCTCCACCCAGTCCAGATGTGAGGCTCCAACAACAGACTTTCACTGGAGAAGATCCTCCTGCAAACATCTGACCAACTGTAGAGAACCAACAGACCTCACACCACGGACCAGCGAGAGCTTTAGAGGAACACGGCCTCAGACCAGGACTAAGCAGAATAAACTAGGACTAAACAGACTAAACTAGGACTAACCAGACTAAACTAGGACTAACCAGACTAAACTAGGACTAAACAGAGACTAAACTAGGACTAAACAGACTAAACTAGGACTAAACAGACTAAACTAGGACTAAACAGACTAAACTAGGACTAAACAGACTAAACTAGGACTAAGCAGACTAAACTAGGACTAAACTAGGACTAACCAGACTAAACTAGGACTAAACAGACTAAACTAGGACTAAACAGACTAAACTAGGACTAAACAGACTAAACTAGGACTAAACAGAGACTAAACTAGGACTAAACAGAGACTAAACTAGGACTAAACAGACTAAACTAGGACTAAACAGACTAAACTAGGACTAAACAGAGACTAAACTAGGACTAAACAGACTAAACTAGGACTAACCAGACTAAACTAGGACTAAACAGACTAAACTAGGACTAAACAGACTAAACTAGGACTAAACAGACTAAACTAGGACTAAACAGACTAAACTAGGACTAACCAGACTAAACAGAGACTAAACTCAAAGATGGACCAGAACATCAGAGAGATTTCCTCTCGATTAAACACATTTCTTGCGTCTGTTCTTGTTCTTGAATCCGCAGACACAGGTTCATCTTGTGCACTCGAGTTGTAAACGTTCTTAAATCTAATTTTGTTTTTTGTTACAAATATGTTTGGTTGAGTTTATCTTTGTGAAGTTGTTAAATGCTAAATGTAGTTTGAACAGGGAACAAAAGCTTGTGTTTGTGTGGGCTCTGGCGTACGGGAGTTTCCATCATATAGAAGGGTTGTTCACGCCGTCATCTGGACTGGGTTGTTTAGAGGAGCGGACGTTTCGCCTTTTACTTTGTCAAACACTGAAGTTACAAGTAGTAAGAGTAGATGTTAGAGCTGCTGCCTGTAACTTCAGTGTTTGACAAAGCCTTTGTGGTGAAAGGCCAAACATCTACTACTCTAAACAAGCCAGTACAGATGACGACTGAAACGAGCCCTTCTCTACAAACAAACTACTGTTCCCTGCTCCCGAGAAGGAAGCAGCACTGTTTGGAATCACACCAGTTCAATGTTTTACACAGAGAGAAGGTCAACGTTTAAACATGTGTTTTTATTGCAAATACGTTTCATCATTTTATGTGAAGTTTTTAAATGCTGTTTGAGAAGAGAGTAATATTTGTTTATAAAAGAGAAGTATTCAATGTTCCAAAGAGGAAGCTGCAGTTTGTTTCTGAATATAAGCAGGAAATGATTTATTAAATAAATTGACCAAAATAAAATGTTTGTGTTTTTCTTTGTAAATATTGTTTGTACGTTTGAGGTTCCGGCTGTGAAAGAAGAGAAAACAAGCAGTGCCCCGTTACTTTCTGTGGTAGGTGACCCTGATTACTTAGTTACTTCAAAGTAACTAAGTTAGATTACACGTTCATTCAGGTACATTCAGCAGCTGCCGACAACACACAAAGGACAGCTGCTTTTTTAGTTTTTTGAATCGGTGGAAAACTAAAAAAACCTGTCAACATGAGGCGAGTTTGAATATTAACACAGAACCGCTAACGACGCCCATGACTGGTCTTCACTGATTGGTTTACTCCACTTCCTGTTTGCTCGCGTTTGTTTTGCTGTGGAAATGTATTTGATGCGACTCAGACACACTCGCTCATACAGCGGTGAGTCTGGCAACCTTTCACCAACACTCACTTTATCAGAAGTGCATTTTAACAGTTACAGCAACAAAGCTGACACAGAATAATGACGGATTTCCATCTCTCCTCAACCCATGTTCGTGACTTCGGGCGGAAAATTAGTTACGAGACGCAAAGAGAAAGAAATGTATTTATTTTACAAAGGAATATGTCCAAGTAGTAATAGTGATTTGCAAAAGTAACTTCAGTCTGATTACTGGTTTCGATGTAGTAACCCTTTAGATTACTTGTTACTGATAAAAGTAATAGTGGCCAAACTGTACCTCCTGGCCTCTAGGTGTCGCTGCTGTACTTAAAGGGACAGGCCACCGTTTTTCCACACTGAGATCTGTTCTTACCTGAGCTTAGACGAGTTGATGCGAACCTGTCTGGCCTTTGTGTCCGTGGAAGAGCTTCTAACTTCACCCCGTCTGGAGCTATAGGAATATACTGGGAGAGGCTAAATGCTAACAACATCTTTGGTCTTTTTGCGTGACTGAGCACAAAGACCAGACAGGTACGCAGATCTCAGTGTGTGAAAACGGTGGCCTGTCCCTTTAAGGGCGTGACCTCTGCCTATTTAAGAGGGTATTCAAGCACCTGTGAGGAGAAACAGTGTTTTGGCCGCGCTGCACAGAGGAAATAAAGGACATTTTTGGAGCACATGTTCAGAGTATTGTGTTCACTCATCAAGGAAACACGTCTGGAACTTCTACCAAAGCGGTGCATCCTAGTGGCTTCTACAGTCATCAAAGGAAATCCTTACTGATTGGACAATGGCGGTTTGGGGCGGGGCTTTGCCAAAGGTCAATTAAGGATTCATAAAGCATTGGTAAATGATCAATGAAGTATTCACACAAGTCTTACAAACGCTGTGGAACCAATAAACATCTTTATTATCAAAACACACGGTCATATGAGAAACTAAATCATCTAAAAGACGTTCAAAATAACGCCTTAATTATTCAAACATTCTATGGATTTAATCAAACATTCATATGAAATGTTTTGGAAGAGCAGAGCTTGTTTTCACAGTGAGAGTAAACAGTCCAGCACTGCCCCCGTGTGGCAAACGCAGGGATATTTTTCACCAAGGCACTTTTCTGTCATGTCGTCCGTGTCCAAACCTCCGCTCCAGAGACGTACGTGGCTCGGACGTTCAGATCGTCGTCCAGCATCACCAGGTCTGAGGAGCAATGAGAACATCACTAAAACAACTCACAGCGGGGGAAATAAGTATCGACGGAGAACTTTTTATCAGCAAATCTATTTATACAAGAAAAATATAATAAAGATCGTAAAGGGAGAGTTTGGTCTGTGTCAAAACTAAGGGAGGAAACTAGACAAAACATCTCAACATTAATCATTGCAGGAAAACGTACAGGCTTTCACCTGCACCTCCTAATATTGTACAACTGTTGAGTAAAACGTATTGGACACGTGAAGCGGGGACGGGCCGATAGATCGGGCCGATAGATCGGGCCGATATTAGGGGATTCTTACAGATAAAAAGCCCGTTATTCGGAACCGAAAGTGAAAGCATCTTCCCGATATAAATGTTACGCTATAGTCTGCGTTTAGAAGCACAAGAGACTTACAAGCTCCCTCTGAAGAATCTACTAAACATGAATGTCCCGAATAAATCAGCTCCTCACACAGCGCCCCCTGCTGTCACGGATCAACACTGACACGTTTAGAAGCAACAGACAGAGAAACATAGTTGTCCATGTCAGCGTCAGCCTGAGAAAAACCCACATCGGTCGACCTCTGTTAGATACATTTCTGACTAAAACCTTTACTATAATAATACATGTTTAACTACAGGCTATTTGCTAGAAAGATCAAATAAGTCAAATTACTTAAAATACTGGCCTATATATCGGCTACATGTTCCTCTGAGCTGAGGCTAATAATCCGGAAGTGAAAATAACATTCTATCAAGGAAATGGACAGGATTAAAACAATGATAAAGCTGCAGGTACCGGCGTCGCAGCCGTACTCCAGGCTGCCCTTCCTGTGGCTGAGGCCGAGGAGCTGCGCCGGGTGAAGAGAGGCCGCCTCCAGAGCCTCCTCCACGCTGCAGCCTGCACAGAGCGGACACACGGGAATATCATCACCAAAGCAGCGAGTCCCTGGAAACGATCATTCAAATCAGCGCCGTTTTGCTTTGATCAGAAATCCCGTTTGAAACACAGGCGAGTCAGATGTGTCGTTGGTTTTCAGTGCGGTTTTAATGCACTGATGCTTTTCTCTCCACGCAAAAAACATGAGCATATTTCATGAAGATTTGTAAAGACTCCATGAAACAAGAGGAATGAGGGGAAACTTCAAACTGGAGTAAAAGTGTAAACAAGCAGCAGCTTTCCTCTGCCTTGGTACAGCACAGTCTGGTTTTCGTCAACGCAATAGTGATATAATTTCATTGATGCACTTTTTCTTTTTGTAAAGGAGGAAGACGTAACGGCGGGGGGTTGAAAACTGCTCTTTGGGGTTCACATCGATGAGGCGAACATTGGAGAAAGTGGTTCGTCAGACGGTTCTCAAACAGAGCTCGTGTGTGGAGCGGGAGAACACACTCTCTCTGCTGCCATCAGCGTACGTCCCCCATGGAGCGTCCCACAGCGATGTCACGGGGACGTTATGTTTTCTTAGGACAGTTTTAAACACCGTAGTGTATGAACGCAGGAAGCTGTTGATGAACGAATTGGAAGCGCTGATCAGAGACACAATGTTCACAATGACTCTTCTGCCTGTGCCTATTGTGGCGTAATCTGTCAAAAGAAACATGAAGCCAAGAGATTATTATTATTTATCACAATTTCCAGCACTCATCCAAATTAATTATTATTTTTTTAACAAAACTGAATTTCCCCTCCTGGAGCCTCCGCCTTAACGTGGTGAATGATCCTGGAGCTCTGTGTTCGGGGGCTTGGTGCCCCTGGTAGGGTCTCCCAGGGCAAACAGGTCCTAGGTGACGGGTCAGACAAAGAGCAGTTCAGAAGCCCCTTATGAGAGACCAACAGGCCCGGGTAGAACCATGAGGCCGTCCTTCTGTGGACCCACCACCTGCAGGGGGCGCCATAGGGGCTGGTGCAGCTCCAACAGCTGCCCCCACGACCCGGCAACGGACAAGTGGAAGAAAATGGATGGATGAAACTGAATTTGTTCTGCATCATATTTTTGTATTTTTAACAAACTTCTGCTGTAAAAATAGTCGATCGATGTCATTATCACCCAAGAAATGTACATTTGAATTGGATTTAGTGATTTTTTTTTTTAGGGCTTTTGTGACACGACCAGAGAAAGGTAGATGACAGAACGTCCCTGCTGCCGGATCTACATTCACTGAAGAACGACCCCCCCGGCCCGTCGCTCACTGACCTGAGGCCTGTCTGAAGTGCCGCACGCACATGTCCATGGTGGCGATGCTCCCGCTCAGCGTCTTCGTGCCTGAAACATGAGAGTCGTTCACTTCAGCGCAGAGTTAAGGCTCTTCTGCAGATGGCAGAGTTCGAGTGACAGAACCTGCGACGTAGGCGTGGAGGCCCTGGATCTCGAGGACCTGCTGACCCAGAGTGTGGCGTCCGGGGGGGAGCCCCATGGCCGTGATGGCGTCCGTCACGAGGACCAAACCTGGAAAAGAAAACTGCACATCAGTAACAAGGCGGCGATCAGAGATGAGCCTGAAGAGCCTGGTTTAGGACTGGGACGTCACCTCCAGCCCTGGACCAGCAGAATACACTTCCTGGAGACTTTCCCGCCAACATGAGAGCGAGCATAGTCGAGACACGCCCCTATTGCCATGGCAACGCTCTGGGAAGTCAAACATCACATAGGCTAAAACATAAAATGTCACAGCAGCCGCTAACATTGTCAACCAAGTGTGTTTTCTCCAGTTCAGCTTTACCCAAATCTAAAGGTTTACAGCCGAACACCTCATTTGAAAGCTAAGACCTCCAGAACTCATCTAAACAGATCTGTAACTTTTTCCTACATTCTCATCACTTTTTGCCACTTCTCTCAAATTAGGACCAGGACATGCAGACAACACTATTGGACACTCGTTTATACAGTTTATCAGTTTTCCTTTAATCTTTTCCTTTTCCTGCTTTTTGTAGCATATTCGTCAGTTATTTTGTCATGTAATCTATCAAATATCGACTGGGTTGTTGAAATCAGAAAGAACTTTGAGCTTTGCATTCAGTGCTGAAGCAGGAGCCGCCGCTGGACGCTGAACTGCAGTGGAGACCAATGTAGAAAAAGTGCCCAGATTATGGAGCGGCTAAAAGAGAAGGAACCAAACCAACAGTCTCAGGGTTTCAAAGCTGACGCTCTACGAGGTGAGCTAAACGTCTGGAGCCGTGTGGGCCGAAACAAGGACAGCCTCTTGTCCTTATTTCTCCAGTTGGTAACATCTGCATTGCCCAAATATACATTTTCGAAATTGCAAGGTACTTTACTACCAAATATATGATTAATATGTTAAATAAATATATAATAATAATGATTAATGGGTGAGAGGTTCCTTGCTGTAAAGCGCTTTGAGTGCCTAATGTAGGTGGAAAAGCGCTATATAAGTTGAGACCATTTACCATTATGAAAATTACACCCAAAAAAAAATTATACTGAGGATGGTAATGACAACAGGGAAGTATCAAGATCTCGGAGTATAATATCTATTAATGTACCTTCATAACATAAAAGTAACTCTCGGTTATCAAGGGTAAAAATCTGAAAGAAATATATTATGGATCACATTTTTTTTTGACTGCTTTGTTCTAGACATCGTACATGAAACAAGATTGTTGTTGTAGTTGTTTCAATTAATTATATAAACAGTTCATATATTTTTTTTGTAAGTTGTAAGTTGGTCTGTACGAATGTAGCTGCTTGAAATATTTTGAAATGTTCTTTTTTAATTTTTATTATTATTATTTTATTTATTGTATTGCACTTGGGGGTGGGCACTCATAAGCTTTTGCTTCAGCCCACTCCTTTTGAGCACTATGTGTACTGCTCAAATAAACAAATAAACTAAACTAAACTAAACTATGTTCACATATCTCCTGAGGATCCACAGAGCCTCCAGCATAAGTCCCCACCGCCCTGGTGTCTCTTTTGAATAGGTGTGATAAAACACCGGACTATATTCTCCCAACAAAACTCTCGCCAGGTATTCGAACTAGTGCTCCATTGTAATTTACATATATTCACCCAACTTTCATCTGAAATGTGCATATTACCTTCTATTTCCCATCTCCTCTTACTCTGTGTTAGGCTCTTTGCCTTGCTGAATGGATTTGTATGACTTAGAAATTGATTTATTTGGAGAAAATGATTTAATTAATGTTAAGAAAGTCTGTAGGAACCCCAAGTAGCAATTTTCCAATGTTATTTTTATATTTTGATTAAAAATAGTGCCTAACCTGTAAGTATCTAAAGAAATCGTCTTGACCTAAACCATATTTGTTCTGTAGGAGTTCAAAACTCATAAATGCTCCCTTGTGAATAAAAGAATAATAGGTTGTAATTCCTTTTGAGACCCAACCCTTAAATCTTCCATCAAGGGCCCAACTTGCATTTTTCATTTAAAAATGCAGTGCATCTCCACGGGACTAACCCTAACCCTTCTGTAGTGACTCATCTGAAGCCCTGACCTCTGGGGTGAGCCCGGTGGGCGATGCGCAGCGCTGCGGGGTTGGTGTGGATGCCGTCTGAGATCATGCCGTAGAACACCGTCCGGCCGGGGGGCACTCGGTCAGACGTCAGCAGCCCCACGATGCCCGGGTCGCGGTGGTGGAACTGTGGACACAAACATGGACTTTTAAAATGGACCGATACAAGCCTCAGTTTGAAGGAGCCTCGTTTCATTTAAAAGTCGCTGCTGAAGGAACTGGTCTGGGCTTCGTCCACGTGGGAGAATCGTTCATATAAATGTAAAGACGAGTCGATGAGTGAAGCGTGCGGGACTCACGGGCAGCATGGCGTTGAACAGGTGCGTGATGAAAGAGGCTCCGTGTTGAACGGCGTCTTCAGCCTGAGACAAGTTCGCTATAGAGTGACCTGAAGAAGAAGAAGAAGAAGAAGAAGAAGAAGAAGAATCAGAAGAAGAAGAAGAATCAGAAGAAGAAGAAGAATCAGAAGAAGAAGAAGAATCAGAAGAATCAGAAGAAGAAGAAGAGCACAAACAAGTCTTAATCCGCAATAAAAATACAGATACTGCAATTAAGCTAATTAAGTGAAAGTACTAAAGTATTCGTAAATTCTAAATACTTACAGTATTCAAAGTAAAAAGTACAAATTATCTTAACGCTGCCTTCAGCTCATAGATATAATATATAACATATAAGAGATCAATGATTATCCATTCAGCCCCAGTCATTGTAATGGTCCCGAGTGGTCTGTGAAATTAACATGGCTGCTCAATCTCCTCCTACGAAGCCTGTTCCTTAAAAAGGGCAAAACGGCGGGAAAACGTCTCCGAGCCTCCACAGAGCTCCACCTGTCAGTCAGGCTCTGGAGAACTGAAAAGGGTTCTGTATTTTAATCATGGGGTAACTTGGAGCCAGCGCTTTTAAGCAGTGCTAGGGAAGGTCCAAGTGCCCGTAAGAACGCTGTTTACCCGGTGTCTTTTAGGGTCGCCCCCAGGGGCCACCAGGGGGTGGTATTACAGCTCCCTGCCATGAGGACCAAAGAGAAGCACGTTCCTCGCCCAATGCTTCAGCTAGATTGTTTTTGTCAGTAGGTGTCAGGAGTGAACCCAACTGGGGAGCACCTCTTCCCTCAGCGGGCTCTCCCACTTCACCCACTGTTGGGGGTGAGGGTGCTCTGTGAGGCGGGGAGGTGTGAAGTTCATCTCTGCTTCTACAGGACAAAGTTAACACGCCGTTTCGAAGGTGGTGCAAATACCGATGGAACCAGAGCCGGTTCCTCCGCGTAGGAGCCACAAGGGCCCCTCTGCCAAATGATGTTGTTTCCATTGTTAATCGACGCGTTGTTATGGCAACAGGCTCTGACAGCATCACTCACTCTCCGCTTACTTATCCACATAGAACACCAGAATGGAGCAGTTCTCTGAATGTGCACGGTCTAAAGCAAATTACCATCAGGCTAATTCTCAGTGGTGAGACAGGAATAACCGTCAGGAGCAGGTTTCAGTTAGTTCTAAATCAGCGGTTCCCAAACTGTGGGTCAGGGACCAGAGGTGAGAATGTGACCGTTCACCGTTTTAAAAAGTGTCGTCCTAAACCCCAGTCTGACAGCGGTAAAAGGTTAGTGGTTCTCACACAAAGGTGCAGGGCCTGGATTAGGGTCTTTAAGTTCCACTCCTGTCCTGCTCTACTGCAGTGTTTTATCTAAGTTCGGTGCTAAAAGCTAAGAACGCTAATTGAACGGTTGCGATGACTCACCCAGGGACACGGTGACGCCCCTCTGGCTCAGCTCCCTCACCACCGACCCGCTGTGGTCCAGCTCTGGGGCCAGCGTTACCACGGAGACGGGGTCCAGGCTGCCGTAGGTGCGGAGCAGGTCCGAGAGCCCCGGGCAGCTGAAGGTCTGGAGGAACTTCTCCGGGTGAGCGCCTTTCTTCCCCGCGCTGATGAACGGGCCCTCCACGTGCACTCCTGCCCACACACACGTCCCGTCACTTTAGTCAACGTTAGAGTTTCACTGACTGTAATGAGACAAAACCTATAACCAAAATCTCTAGATATTCTTGGTCGACTCCTAAAAACATGTGAACTTCAGTGACAGTTTATATACTGCATCATCAAGGCGAGACGCTGCAGGTGGATTGGGGACTTTTTTGATTTAAAGATATAAATGTGATACTTTTCCTGTAGATCACTGAAGTTTTCTGTCAATTTATTTTTATTTTATGCCTAGAAATGCCCAAAATTGCCCTTTCGGCGACAAACCCTGAATAAGACTTTTTCAGAGGGCATCTCGTTTAGCTTTAAAATAAGCTGTTAGTGTAAAAATTCTAATTTTCCCATGTTTTGTTTTTTTATTCAAAACTCGATAATGAAGAAAGGAAAGGACATGGTCACAAAGCGCTGGAATCCTTTCACATTCACTCCATACTTGGTGGTGGTAAGTCATCCTTCATAAAGGCAATAACTGAGAGCAACACAATGAATTCATGTTTACCTCATAACCACGGAAATGTCTTCAGCTACAAGACGTTACCATGGTTACAAGGCAAAAATAACATGAGCCTTTAGTAGCCACAGCTGCCCTGGGGTAGACTGACGGAGATCTACCAGCTTTGTAGCACCACAAAACCAAGGCTAACCCCGAACGTTCCCCGCTAACCCTCTGGTCCAGCTTCGTACTCTGCCCCTGTGGTCTCCAACTTACCCAGGACTCCTGCTCCATGAGGCCCTCCATTTTCCACTGCGATCTGAGGCAAGACCTGCAGGAACACGCACACACACGTCAAGAGAAATGCACACGTGTGACCAGTGTGAGTGAGGGGACACACCTGATGGTAGACAGACGGGGGAGAGGTGACCAGTGTGGGGCAGAAGGACGTGACGCCGTGCTCCAGGATCCTCTTCCCGACCAGCCGCACTCCTGCAGCGACCTCTGCTGTCGGCTGCGAGAAGTCCACCCCGAAACCGCCTGAGACCACACGGTTTAATCACATCCCAGACGGTGTTAAGAGCTTTTATTCCCTTTCTTAGGACTGAACATGAGGAAACGTCACTTAAACCCTTTGGACACCGTTTAACTAAAACAAAATACATAGGAGTTTACTTTTTATCAATTTGTGTCAAGACAAGCCTATTAAAGACATTAAATCAGAACCAAAACGCGGCTAAAATGGAGCTAAAAAAAGAAAAATCATGTTTAGTATTGGCAACAAATGTAAATCCCAGTCCGATGGAAGAGCTCAGCGAGGTGGACATTGTGCCACAGAATATTGCGATGTCCTAGATCGTCGTGTGATAATCTGAGCTGGAGCCGATGAAACTCAGTGGGAGAGACAGAGTTTAAGAAAGAAATGTGTCAACAGGAAACGTCCAAATGTTTGTTTTGTTTTTGTCACATTGTTATTTGAAAAGATTTGGCCACATTCATTTTATGGCTTAAAGTGGCAAGTTTATTTTTAGAGCACAATTCAAAAGTGCTTCACAATTACAGGAAAACAGATCAAATCAATCAATAAAACATCAACATAAAGTTAATCAATGACAGTAAAAGGCAAGAGTGCAGATAAAATACTTTCAGTTTTCATCTGCTCGGGTAAAAAGAGCTGTTTTCAGCCTGGATTTGAACATTGTCAGAGTTGAGGCCTGTCTCACATCCTCATGAAGACTGTTCCAGATTTTAGCTTTAGCCTCAGCGTGTTTAGTCCTGACCACTGTTAATTTTGACAACATATTTTAATTTAGTTTTAGTCTTTTGACGAAAATGTAATTAAGTTTTAGTCGAGTTTTAGTCAAAAAAATATCTTCAATTTTAGTCGAGATTTAGTCGACTAAATTTGAGACACATTTAGTCGACTTTGTATTAATAATATTCATTATAATCACGACGGCGCAGATGGTAGAGCGGGTCGTCTCATGATCGGAAGGTCTGGGGTTCGAATCCCGCCTCCTGAAGGTGCACATTGTCGTTGTGTCCTTGGGCAAGACACTTCACCCACCTTGCCTCCAGTGTCTGCGTACACTGGTGTATGAATGAGAGAGTGAATGGGCCCCCCAACAGGCCCGTTTGGAACCATGAGGCCGTCCTTCCGTGGACCCACCACCTGCAGGAGGAGCCATAGGGGCATGGTGCTATGTGACTTGGGCAGCTCCAACAGCTGCCCCCACGACCCGGCAACGGACAAGTGGGAGAAAATGGATGGATGGATGGCATTATAATCATATTTAATGGAGGTCCTGCGTCATGGAGCTGCTCCTCATGAACAAAGCTCAGAGCTGCTCCTTTGGCAGTGGATTTACATGATATGAGGCTCTTTCAGACGGTCAATAGAAGTTTGGATGATTTTAGTCTCTCCTTTTCACTTTTATTTAGTCTTATTTTAGTCGACTAAAATATCTGGACATTTTAGTCACAGTTTTAGTCTCATGAAAAACTTTAAATTTAGTTTTAGTCCAATTTCAGTCGTCAGAAAAATCACTTTGACTAAAATTAAGACTAAACATTTTAGTCGACGAAATTAACACTGGTCCTGACTCTGGGAAAAATCGGATTTCTGTGATTTTTCGATGGTCGGAAAAAACCTATTGATGAAATCTTGCGCGTCTTACCGTTGATCTGAACATCGATGAATCCCGGAGCGACGATCTTTCCTTCACAGTCCACTCGTTCGTCTGCAAATCCCTTCTCATCGAAGAACAGCTTCTCCGGGTCCAGGATGCGACCCTCGCGCACCCACAGGTCCTCCCTGAAGGACGCGAGGAGAGACAAAGTACACGAGTGAAGTATGGCATTTAAAGTACAGGCTGTATGATATGAAGTACTTACCTCTGCAGGCGGTGGTCCCGGAGGATCCTGCAGTTCACAAACTGAGTGATGGAAGCGTCCGACACCGATTTATTTGACGGCATTTTCCTCTGAGTAAATGTTTAATGCTGTAAAAACAGGAGAATGTGCAGGAAACAAAAAGGTAATGTTACAGACTGAAAGAATGAATGACTTCACTAACTTCTCCCCCGTTTGGCCCCATAGAGGAGAGGAGGAGAGGCTAAACGCTAACAACATCTTTGGTCTTTGTGACTGAGCGCACGCGTAAAGACCAGACAGGTACGCGTCAACTCGTCTACGCTCAGGTGAGAACAGATCTCAGTATGGGAAAACACTGGCCGGCTCCTTTAACGGAGCTCTTTTTCTCCAGTTCGGCTTTACCCAAATCGGAAAGCTTCTTACAACCTACAGGCCAGTGTAATGCCTCATCTGAAAGCTAAGACCTACAAAACTGAGCGAAGATTTTTCCTCTTGGGGTTTCTCTTTTTGTCACGTTTCAGCAACTCTTTCTTTTTTTTTAATCTATTTTTTGTTCTTTTTTTAAATCATGTTTGTGTGGCATTTTTGTAAATTTTTTGTGGCATTTTTGTACATTTTTTGTTGTATTTTTGTTAATTTTTTGTTCCATTTTTGTAAATGAGTTGTTGCATTTTTGTCCATTTTTTGTTATATTTTAGTAAATTTTTTGTTGTATTTTGTACATTTTTTATCGTGTTTGTGTGACATTTTTGTACATTTTTTGTGGCATTAATTTTTTTTTTTAATTTTTGTTCATTTGTTGTTGTATTTTTGTAAATTAGTTGTGGCATTTTTGTCCATTTTTTGTGGCATTTTTGTAAATTTTTTGTTGTATTTTTGTTAATTTTTTGTTACATTTTTGTTAATTTTTTGTTGTATTTTTATCAATTTTTTGTTAAATTTTAGTTATTTTTTTGTGGCATTTTTGTCCATTTTTTTTTTCATGTTTATGTAAAAAAAAAAGTAAAGTTTTTGTTGCATTTTAAAGTTTTTTTGTTGCGTTTTCATCTTCATTCACGTCTCATTTTTCTCGCTCCTTTTTCGACACTCTTTTCAAGAAGCTTTTAGATTTGGGTAATGCCTGGATACCTGGATAATAACTGGAGAAAACGTTCTTGTTTCAGCTTGCAGGTAGTACATTACCAAACAAATGTGATTATTAAAAATCACATGTCATTGTCTAACAAAACACCCAAATGCAATCTCTATGTAAAGGATTTTTGGATAGTGTTCGTACTAATGAATATATATTACAAATGTCTGTTCTTATCTTATCTGCTGTAGGTGGGACAACTAACTTTGACCCCTCGTAAAACGCACCTCTTGGCAACACCTGTTCAAATGAAGGTCAGATCACAAATAAATCAACACATTCCTTAAAATAACGCTGCTTTACACCGCTGTCACGGCTTTATTTAAGCAAAAACTAGTGTTTCCTTATGGGTGTGCGAGCTTTTCGCCGATCCCCAATGCAAAAAATCTTGGATTTCAAATATAAATGTTTATTACGCTGTGTTCTTACCTCACACTAAAGCGGAAAAGGATGTTTCCCGACGGAGAGGTTCCCAAGACAAATTCCGCTTGACTGGAAGTCGCATAAATTTCCTAAAAGGTCCAGAATTTCGACGAATAACAACTTTACAAACTGCAGGAAGAGCGCGCGACGTAGAATTTGCGGTTCTACGGTCACGTCACATGATGGAAATAAAATTAAAAGCCTTAAAAAAAAAAAAAAAAAGACATTAATTCAAAGCAGAAAGAGATGAGAAAGTTTTCTGAAAAATGTCTTCAAAAAGCAAAAGGATGAGTTGAAGGAAAACAAAACAGGAAGCGGATGGGATCACGTGACGAGGCGCAGGTCAGCCGATCAGTAACGTATGCGCAAAAAGTTAATATTAATAAATTATGACATTATTTTTAGATCATTTTGTCCGTTTTCTTCTCGTTTCGTCCGCAGTTTTTGTTTATGCTTTTCTTTTCTTTTTAATTCAGTATGTCGTGCAGCGCTTTTGCTCACTACATTTCATGACCTGAAGAGGGCGCCAATGACCGATTATATTTGAACGACAAATGCCTAAACGGGGACAAAAATACCCGTATGGAGATATTGTATAAATAGGCTCTAAATAAAATACACCCAAAAATAATGATGATAATATTATTTTAAGGCTGCATCTTATTTATTTATTTATTTAGTATTTTTATTTTAAATTTGTTTAAATTTTAGTATTTTTTATATATATTTTTTTTGTATTTATTTATCTATTTATTTTATTTATTTATATCTATTTATTTATGTGGACGGAACCAGAGGTGGGTAGAGTAGCCAAAAAAATATTTACCAAAGTAAAAATAAGTAGTAGTGTGGAGATATTAAACTCTAAATAAAATACACCCAAAATAATGATGATAATATTATTTTAAGGCTGCATCTTATTTATGTATTTATTTATTTGTTTTATTATTATTTTTGTTTTTATTTTAATTTTTTTGTATTACTTATCTATTTATTTATTTATTCATATCTATTTATTTATGTGAATGGGACCAGAGGTGGGTAGAGTAGCCAAAAAAATATTTACTGAAGTAAAAGTAAAAAAAGTACCCGCAGAAGGGGTTACTTGAGTGGCACGAGTGCTGAGAAACAGTTCGAGCACAAAAGTCGGATTTATGGTCCACGAGAAGAGGCAAGTTTATTTGTAGAACACAATTAATGCACAAGGCAATAGGTCGCGCTCATGCTACAGAATTATAATTTCAGTTGGAGCAGATGTCGATACAACTCTGGTGGAGAGAAAGAGTTTTTGAAAGAAATGTCCAAAAAGAAAATATCCAAATGTTTCCCCTGCTCATTACGTGACAGTGATTGGATTCACGGTGGCTGAAAGTCCTGTCTGCTGAGCCACATTCACTATAGTTCATATGAGCTGGAAGAGATGACTTTGAACTTTGGGACTGTTTTTGTTTCATATGAATTGGCCCAAGAATTACAGGGAAATAAGCAATAAACTGAGACAAGAAATCTGCATCTTGACTGTTACCATAGAAACTGCCATGTCATCTGCTCGGGTAAAAAGAGCTGTTTTCAGCCTGGATGTGAACATAGTCAGAGTTGAGGCCTGTCTCACATCCTCATGAAGACTGTTCCAGGTTTTAGCTGCATGAAACTGAAACGCAGGTTTATTCTCCGAGCGACTGAAGCCAGTGCAGAGACCAGAGCACTGGACTAATATGGTCGTATTTCCTGGTTATAGAACACAGCGGCGTTCTGGATGTACCGCAGCTGTAGGAACACACATAAGACATCCATCTGTTGTCCCACACTTGTCTCAAACACACTTTCACACACTTAGACATGTCTCAATACTTATTTACAGTTCAAATGTATTATAAATTATATATATATATTTTTAATGGATACAAATCAAAGGTGAAAGACACACGATAACTATTGAATTACAGCGAGAAAAACACTTTAATGTGATCTTTTCTGGTGGAGCAGCTCCGGGGCGGTTGTGGAGAGCAGCCCCTCCCCGTGCTTCCCGACGGTCAACAATAAAAAAGTAGTTCCAGTAAAGATCCAGGATTCCTCTGGGCTGTCCAGACCGGACCATGGAGACCACCCCACCCCCCAAACACCCCACCCCCAGACCGTCCCAGGCCACCCACTAAACCGGGACTGAACCAGCGACTCGTTTAGACCAAAATAGATCAAACGAGAGATGGATCTGAGCTTTTTCTAAATGAGAAACACCGAGGTGAGAGCTCAGCGGTGACCGTCAGGAACCAGACTTAAAGGAGAGAAAACACTAAAACTAAACATACTTATATCCAAGAACATCGTCTAAAGCTGAATTTCTGTCCTTTCTCTTCCTTATTTTGTTTTATATAGTCGACGATATTTTTATTTATTTATTTTATTATTTGAACAGGGACAGTGTACAATATGCATTAGCCTCAGAAAGGAGAGAGGCATTGTACCAGGTAGTCTGTGTAAGTTCTCAGTCGTACAGGAGTTGTCCATCTTCAATGAAGGTACTTGATTCATCTTCTGTACTCAGTAGTTGAAGTCTTCGAACGTTTCACCTCTCATCCGAAAGGCTTCGTCAGCGACAAAATTGTACCAGGTTATAGCACTTGTGCTAATTTCCACCTGCAGTCCCTGGGCCTATTGTACATGTTTTTGGTGGTAGGGGAAACCGGAGGAAACCTACGCAGACACGGGGAGAACATGCAAACTCCACACAGAAAGGCCCCGTCCAGGTGGGAATCGAACCCGGGACCTTCTAGCTGTGAAGCACGAGCTGTGCTACCGTGCCGCCCATATCTGGACATTTGTGATCGTTTTTGCTTCACTAACTACTTTAGTTTAGTTTTGGTATAGGCTGCAATTATCCGATACTGAACCGATACTAGTTTTGGCTCTCACTGCTTTAAAAACACAACTTCCGCTTTTAACCTCAGCAAATGTATTTTTGATCGCCGCGC
This sequence comes from Proterorhinus semilunaris, assembly GCA_021464625.1. Taxonomy (NCBI): domain Eukaryota; kingdom Metazoa; phylum Chordata; class Actinopteri; order Gobiiformes; family Gobiidae; genus Proterorhinus; species Proterorhinus semilunaris. Next base: position 4,164,039 of record CM038352.1, read on the forward strand.
CAAATGCTACGGCTAGCAACAGCATGCTAAAGCTAGCGGAGACTAATCACAGCTGGGTCAGAAACTATGATAGAAATAATTAATTTTAATCAAATAAAATTGGCCTCTTCTGGAGTGTTTGTATCTTGGTTTATGAAGAATAACTGATCTAACATATTTGTAACGTTATAATTATCAGGTCACTTCATGTGAGTTGTTTATATTAATGTGATTTAAACAGCCTGGCATGTAGGACTACCCAGAGATATTTAGTGTAGAAAAGTCCAGTGATCCTTGTTAAATATGATTCCATTAGTTTTGGAACAGAACCCTCCAAGTGTCAAATCAAATAACAATCTAGAATTTACACTGTGGTCGCTCACTTTCCCTCCACACATGCTTTTCAGTCACATGACTCTTGTTGTTTTGGCCGCCATCTTGGGGACCTCAGACTAGTGCTGTTCATCTCCACTGACATCCAGATGAGCAGAGCTGATGCTTAAAGAAAACTGTAGGACATTATCCACGGCCATGGAGTGTCTGTGCAGGCTCTCAGTCGTACAGGAGTTGTACATCTGCGCTGTATACATGTACTCGAGTATACGTGCGTTTCCAATGACATCATGCAAAGTTAAGGCCGCTGTCTTACAGATGCCTTACAGGGAAAGGGTTCCTGTTACCTCTTCAGTGAGGTCATTTAAGAACCTCCACTGATCCCTGAGGTCCAGCTGAGTGTCTGACGCCTGACGGGGCAGTTTTTTGGAAATCTCTCGTGTTTGTTTTGGAAATGGACTCGTCTCCGGCTCAGGTTCAGATGAAGCTTTGTTCATTGTTTGGGGCGAGTCCAGACCTGTCCGAGGCAATCACCGTGGCAACGACGTACACGCTTTAACGCGCCATCGCCGTGGAGGCATGTCTACTGATGGGTTTCAGACAACATCAGATCAGTGTGTGTTCGACCTTTTAGTGACCCATGGCCTGCAGGACGCTCCAGGATCCGCTGTTTTTTAGGTTTCTGGTAGGTTTTCACTGTCGTTGGAACTGTCTTCATGGCATGGTTACCTTTACATTTCATCAAGAAAGCTCAGCTCCTCCACCTCCTCCTCCGCAGCTCCCTCCGCTCCCTCTCGTCTTGCATCGATACTTTGACAAAGCACTAATGGACATACTTTAATATTGGGTCTGGCTCCGTTTATTCGTATGTGGATCGAGCTCCGTTCCGACAGGTCCGGGAACCCGTTGGCCGCGGAGGGAGCATGTGTAGGAACCGACTCGTCACTCGCCCACATTAACGTCACCGACTCCGCCCCCGGTCTCCGACGCCTTTATTAACTGTTTACAAACGCCAAAGGTAACCATGGAAACGCAGGAGCCGGTCCAAATGTGTCCAGGCCGCGAGCAGAGCCGTCGTGTTGTCGTCGCGTCACCGCTGGGATATTCTAAGCCGTGGTTTTTGTTTCAGTGAATGAGGGACAAATGCATTGAAGAGACGCCATTTCCATTTCCAGTCAGTCCTATAGAGACCGGGGCGGGTTTTAAAGTTCAACACGCTCCTATGGAGACCCGGGACCCGGGCCTTTACATGTTCAACACACGCTGCTGCTGCTGGGGGGGGGTCAGGCCTCTGTTTGTAAATGATCCCCGGAGGTGGCGGATTCCTGTCACTTCTCAGAAACTTGTTTTGATCGAAATTCGAACGCGCCAGTTTTATATAGAACGTTTCCTGAGCGAGACATCCAGAGATCAACCCACACGCAAAATCCAAAGTGCCTGGAATCTCCTCCAAACCCTTCTCCTGCCCGGGGGGAGACAAACACCGGATTCTGACTCAAACCTGGAGCTGATCTTAAGTTTCAACAGCATTTCCTCTTCCCCCTGAGCTTTCACTGTGAACTGATCTGGGTTAATCCTCTGCATTTGACCCACTCACACTCTGAGGTGTCGGGAGCAGTTTCAAAGGAAAGGCTTTTGTTTTTTGTTCTGCACTTTCACTGACTCACAATTGTCTCGTTTAAACATTTTACTGCAAAATATAGATGTCCCTGTCCAAACTCAGTTCAGTTTTTTCAATCGGAAATAGCTCCAAGTTCTCGAGCACCCCCAGGGTTCCCCGTACCCCTGGTTGGAAAACACTGGCTGATGGAATTATATTATAAATCTTATTTTGCTAATGGAAATACAATTTTCATGCATTTACATGCATTTCCAATGACATCATGCATAGTTCCAGCGGCCATTTTGAATACCAAAGTAGAATTATGCAGTACTACAACATGTACCTAAATCACTCAGGATGAAACTGAAAGATGACTGATGGACTGTGGCATTTTTATGTCCTCGTAATCATCGCTCATGAAGATAACAGTAAAAACACGGCCCGAGAGACGTTTATGTCTGTCGAGCTACAGCAGGATTTATAAAGATCTGCTTTTTTGTTTATTTATTTTATTTATTTATTTGAGCTATTATTTACAGTGCTTCACTCCTAATTAACCCATCAAAAAGGATTCTTTGGGCTTTTTACAGTTTGTCATGTCAACAGAGTCTCCGTGAGTCAGTGTTTCAGCTGCTCAAGACGTTAGCATGCTACCGGTTAGCAACTGTCAATGGCTTCAACACGATAAACACATGTGTGGCTCAGATCTATGAACACTGAGGAAATACTACAGTACCAGCTCAGCTCTGACCTCTGTCACATGTTGTATCCCAGGCTAGATGTTTGTGGTTCAGGGCTTTCTCTTGGAGAGATCAGAGCTGAGCTGTTGAAGCTAAATGCTAACCGATAGCATGCTAACGTCTCAAACACTGACTCGCTGGTTTCTTCACATAAACGTGCGTCTCTGGGGCCGTGTTTTTACTCTTATCTTCATGAGCAATGATTACGAGGACATAAAAATGCCACTGTCCATCAGTCATCTTTCAGTTTCATCCTGAGTGATTTAGGTACATGTTGTAGTACTGCATAATTCTACTTTGGTATTCAAAATGGCCGCCATAACAACAAAAGTCACATCTATCTCAAGCTTTCATGAGCAAATATTGCATAAACATGAACATAAAGGTTTATTCGTTTCCTAATGAGGCCCAGGAGAGCTGCACATTTTAATTATGGCCTTTGTAATTCATTAATCGCAATTAAGAATCGGTTATTCAGGGGTTGTATTTTAGATACGGCTCTGGAAATACTTCTTCCACTGCAGTCTTTGCTTTTTAACCGAATCGCTCTCCTTCTTTCTGGGCGACAGCTGAGGTGGGATTCTCCGGGAAACCACAGCCTGCCAGAGTCTGTTTCCTCAGGGGAAAAGACAAAAAAGACAAAAAACCTCCCGTGGCAGAGAAACAGGGACACCGAGACACAGGACAAAGAGGCAGCGCTCACTGGGACCGTCCTGTTTGCGCTGCTGCTGCGGGTTTAGTCATTGTTTGTCTGATCCTGCGGGGGTCAGTAAACGCCACACGCCGCAATCCATCAATCCATCAATCTGCCCTTCACAAAGCCTTCCACAGACAAACGGCAAAATAAATACATTCATCAACACACGTTCGACCCGTTCTCTGCAGATACAACTCAAAGGCACATCTTACACTGGACTTGTGTCTGTGACGTCTGTTCATGCAGTGTTTCCTGTTTCAGTCCCGCTTTAGTCACGGTTGGATTTGCTGCAGATATTTGGACACTTGCCTCCAGTGAAGTCGGTCATTGCTTCAACATTAACGGTTATTAGATCAACCATTAAACACTGACTTTCTCTTTTTAAAAAGGTCCTTGACCTTTCCTCTCTTTTAACCACGGTCTAAAGCTGCTCCTTAATAAAAAAACGGCCTTGGGGTTGGGTTTTGTTTAAAGGCACAAAGCAGAACATTTTGGATTCTACTGTTTCCAATATAACACTGAACAACAATTCAAACGCAGCACTTTAGTTTGTGCTCTCCTTTTGAATGCGGTGAACTCAAAGATCTACGCTGCCGTGTGCTGGGCCGCGGGCAGCACAGAGCGGAGGGCCAGCTCCGTCCCGGGCTGCCCCCTGGGGGACAGGAGGGTATTAGCCAAGCTCACCTCCATCATGGACAACACCTCCCACCCACTGCACGGGACTGTAGAGGAGCTGAGCAGCTCTTTCAGTGGAAGACTGAGACACCCTCAGTGCCAGACGGAGCAGGTCCTTCATCCTCACGGCTGTACGAGACTGTAAAGGAACTCATGTGCAATAACCCCTATGCAAAACCACTGTGCGTGCAATAATCTGCATCACTTTATCATCCACTTGCACTATGACAGTAAACCTGCACTGCTAATACTGACATACTGTTTATTTCTTACTGTTTATACTTTTTACCTCCTTTAAGTTTTGTATATAAGTCATTGTATATAAGAAACCCCTATTTACTGTTTAATTGTCTGCACATTTCCTGTCTATCCTGCACACCCTGAGTGTTTCTCAAAAGGCTGTTCCCACACTGCATCAAGAGAACGCAGAGCCGTGGGCAGTTAGGGGGTGCTAAGGGAAAAAAATGACCCCAAAAACGCATATTTCCTATTTATTAATGTTGCCTGCAGTTTGCAAACGATCCGCCGGGGGGTGCTGCAGCGCCCTCAGCACCCTGGGTTCCCACGGCCTTGAGTGAACGACAGCCTTCAATATATTTTAGCATGTTTTTAATTCACGTTAGCATCTTATGAGCTAACTGTCGTAGCATTAGCCGTGCTGGGCGGCGCGGTGGCACAGCGGTTAGAAGGTGTTAAAGGGGCGGGGGAGTTTGCATGTTGCCGGTTTCCCCTACCACTAAAAACATGTACAATAGGCCAGAATGAATGGAGTGAGTGAGTGGTTGGTTGGTGGGCGGAGAGGCCGATGGCGCAGACTGGAACTTCTGTCAGTCTACCCCAGGGCAGCTGTGGCTACAATAGCAGTTTACCCCCACAGAGTGTGGCTTGAATGAATAATGACGACGGTGCAGCGCTTTGAGAAACTTGGTAACACTTCAGCTGGAAGCCCTGAAGCGTATTTTCAATGTGGACATGAATGGGGCGACGGTGGCGCAGATGGTAGAGCGGGTTGTCTCATGATCGGAAGGTCGGGGGTTCGAATCCCACATTGTCGTTGTGTCCTTGGGCAAAACACTTCACCCTCCTTGCCTCCAGTGTCTGCGTGCACTGGTGTATGAATGAGAGAGTGAATGGGCCCCCTATGAGAGACCAACAGGCCCGTATGGAACCATGAGGCCGTCCTTCTGTGGACCCACCACCTGCAGGAGGCGCCATAGGGGCTGGTGCAGCTTCAACAGCCCCCACGACCTGGCAACGGACAAGTGGAAGAAAATGGATGGACATGAATTTAGAGTTTTCCTCCAAGAATAGCCGGAATAAAGGGGTCAGCAAAGAACAATCAGAATTAACTAGGATTTTGTTTGTTTGTACAGTTTTCATTTTAATGTATTTATTTATCAGGACAATGTACAGTTACATTAGTTAGTTGCTTGTACCAGAATCAGTCATCACCCCCCCCCCCCCCCCCCCCCCCAACAGAGGCTTCTGTTACAGTCATCAGGCAGGACTCTATCGGGCAAAAGAAACATAAAACATATAAAACATAACTTAAAACTATTAGACTATGACGCATGAGAAGATTATCCTTTGTGGTTTCGATGTTAAAACAGACGTTATTAAGGCCGGTCATTTGGATTTAAGCAGGACTTATTGTGCATGAGCTCTAACCACTGGGCCACCCTGCTCACCCTGCCTGATGGGAAACGGGATAAAGACGCTCGGTGGGCAATAAAGCTGGGGGGGCACCCGCTGCCGCCGCGCCCCGGGACAATGGAGCGTTACCGCGGCGACGGCCATCCGACTGGTAAACACATGTTCCCGTCCGGACCGCCCCGGACCAGCTTCAGTGAAGTGGACGTGCTGTTTTCGGGGGCGGGTGAACACGTCTCCTGGACTAGCCGGCTCGCTAACTGTCTGCAGACGTTAGGATCAAACGTCGGTTCTCCTTTTTATTTTAATAACATTTTCCTGATTTTATTTTTTTTATAGTTGTGGAACACATTTCGTTTTGTCCTGTATCTTGTGAACTCAGACGTTTGTGGGAAAAAAACCCTGTGCATCTAATTACTGTCGTTTTGTCCTTGGGCAAGACACTTCCCCCACCTTGCATCGGTGTCTGAATGAGAGTGAAGGAGTGACTGGTTCTTTGATGTAAAGTGTTGTTTACTTTCTAGGATTCCTGTGACAGTGAGCCTGTATACGTTTTAAAGGCCTATAAATAAAGTTGCCTAAGTGAAATGTGCCTCTGAACTCGTGAAGAATCGGGATATTACAAATAAAGTTAGGGATGAGTTTGGATCACAACTAGTTTATTTTATTTTGTTTATTTAAGCAGCATAAAAAACAACACATGTCTACAACGGGAAAAGGAGTGACTTTGCAAACTCAAAAGGAGTAGGTTGAACTTATGTTGCTCTAGCCCCGACTTAACTGTACACAACTATTCATTTAGTGGCTTCCTCTTTTATTTGTGTTATTAAAAAATCAAGTATTGGGCCTTTAAAGTGTAATTTTGCAGATCTCACTTAATCAATAAGAACTCTCATGAGCAAAGGTTGATCATTTGACTTTCGATGTTAAAGTTCTTTTAATGGTTTTTAAATGTCTTAATGGTCTTGGTCCTTCTCATCTTTCAGAACTGCTTTAACCTTATAAACCTTCGCGGTCCCTTCGCTCCTCCGGCAGGGGTCTCCTAGTTATTCCTAAAGTCAACAGAAAGACTCACGGCGAGGCGTCTTTCCAATATTATGGCCCTCGCCTCTGGAACGACCTGAGGAGGAGCTCAGGACCACAGAGAACGTTCATGTATTTAAGAGCAGCTCAAGACCCACCTTTTTCTAGCTTCATTAATTGCTTTTACTTTTGGATTTTAAACTCTTGAGTGTTTTTAGATGGTTTCTTATATTTTTAGGCTTTCTCAGTGTTTCCTCTGAAGGGGCGCTGTGGCTCGGGAGCTGTGACTGTGTGGGTGCTCAGGTGGAGGTGTGGTGTCTCTGTCCTATGGGTGCTTGTTTTATTCTGTGCGTGTGTGTGTGTGTGTGTGTGTGTGTGTGTGTGTGTGTGTGTGTAGACGGTGGGTAGAGGTTTGAGTGTGAGTATAATGTTTGTATATATTCTGAGGGATGGGAGGCGGTGCCGGGCGTATGGTTTTAATGTTGTCATCTGTAAAGCCCTTTGTGATGCCTTTCGGTATGAAAAGCGCTTTATAAATAAAGTTTGATTGATTGACTGACTGATTGGAGACATTGGGACATGTCTTCAGAAACACGTCTCGTGGGAAGTCAGTTAGCAACATTAGTTAAAACCCCTGCCACGTCTTGATTCATGGGATTTTGTCTGTCCTCCTCCCTGATGAAGTGCACACGGCTCGTTCTGACCCTTGATCGAGCGCGTGCAGATGATGTCGTGCTCTCGGTCTTTGTCCAAATCCTCAGATGAACTTCCTGAGTGTTGTGACGGCGTTGATCACCTTCAGCCGGGCGCTGAGTTAACGTTTCACGGAGCTCCTCTTACCGCCTCGGGTTTCACAGGGATCTCATCTGACCCAGAGCTGGACCTGGGTCCGGTCTACAGGGGGCTCCGTGGGGGGCCCTGGGCTTCAGTTTCAAGTCTCTGTGTAGTTTACATGATGGGCCACAGAGGACGAGGGGATGGCTCTTCAGGCGGCAGTGTTGAAATTGTATTTAGTTACAGAATACTAAATACTTACCTTAAAATATAACGTATTCTGTTACTTTGTCCAATAAGAGTACTGTATTCTGAATACTTTCACATTGATTTGCATTATGTGTGTATGTAGCGTGTATTTGGGGACTCGTAGATAATTAATGTAGTATTATTAATAATAATAAATCATAATAATAATAATGAGGAAATGGTGTGGGCTAGTTACATTACAGAAGACTAAGTACGGCTGCAGGAGCTGGTGGTTTTGGTGCAGGTACCATATATTAAATAGTGAACAAAATATTTACCAACAGAAATAATGGAACAAAATATAGAAAAACCCAAAATATTTACATACTGCAGTTTGTAACCGGTTATAGGCAAGTGCACTTTGGGGTTATCGTTCAGGTAGGATGTTACAGCAGAACTTTAATAAAGGCAAATTAACATAATTGTGTCTATTATTATGTGATCGCATCTTGCTGAGCATCAAACGAACCATATTGCATCAGGGCAATCGTAATATTCTTCCGTTTGTATATAATTGACAGCTCCCTCATTTTGTTAATTTAGACCCTTGGTTTAGACCTGGTTTGATTCAAATGATTCATAAACAATCCTGCACATTAAATTCTTAAATACATTTTCACTTATAAAGCACCTTTTACAATGCATACCTTTATACTCTTACTTAAGTCAAGCTCTTATCAGATACTTTTACTTCTACTGGAGGACATTTTTGGTCCTGTATCTGCACTCCTACTCGAGTAAGAATATTGAGTACCTCTTCCACCACTGATTGTTTTTATTTTTTATTTTGTTTATTCTTTTTTTACTCGCTCAAGTGTACTCGAAATAATGGTGTTGCATCTATTTTAGTGTTTGTTTTTATTGTAATCCGATGAACAAAATCAGTAGTTTTACTCAAATAAGCATATTGATAATGCAAAATAATTGACTACACTTTAAACTTCCCTGTGTCTCTTATAACCCTGACTGGAAGTACATCATCACACGGAAACCAAGTATAAAATAAGCACTAAAGATTAAAATACAAAATCAAAAAAAGAGGCTCTTACCAGTTTCAATGGTCCAATGTTTTTTAAGTTTGTCCCACCTCGGGCTGTTCTGTCTTCTCATCACCCGGTGTCCTTCCTGTATTTACTCCTTGGGTTCCTCGACAAGCGTTTCCTGTGTAATTTGTGATAAAAACTTCACAGCAGAGTTTAGTATTCTTATGTATTCAATTATTTATTGGTGTTGCTTTTTCAACAACATTGTCTTGGCGCTTGGCCCTACAGTCAGAGGACATGACATTATTGACCTGTGAGAACCTCATGGGCCTCATCAGGGTGAGCTCTCATTCCAAACAGCACTGTAGTGCAGTTAGCCATTTAAGTTTAGTTTGTGGACGTACCCCCTGTGATTTACACCGTCCCCCGTTCAGATTTATTGTACGCAACTGCCTGTGGCTCTTGGTTCAGCACCAAGCACAATTATTTATTTGTTATTGTTTATTACTTATTATAATGTTTTCCTTTTTATTTATTTTTGTATTTTTTATTTTATTTTATATTTTATTTTATTTACTTATCTAAAGGAGTCCTTGTAAGAAGGAACGGCAAACACATTTTTTTCTCAATTTCTCTTGCCTTTGATCAGTGTATGTCAACATTTAAAATAGGGAAGTACCAAACCTTAAGAGCGAGGCCACTCAAATACAGGGAAATAACACGCCAGAGCGTGGCAGAAATGTAGAAAAGGTTTTCTGCTTTCCTTGTTCGGTGGCGCCTTTCCCCTTTGAGTGGTCCCGTCCTCAGGCTGCGGCTCCACGTCTGCAAGTGTTTGGTCCAATTAGGAGATCGCCATGTTGTCTCATCCGAGGCTCTGATGAGGAAAAAAAATACAATAAATATTTAAACAATAATAACAGTGATCCTCTCTATTCTTCTCGTGAAGATATCCTGGTCTCGGCACCAATTGTAAGGACTTGGTTCTTTCGTATCACGCGAGAAGAGATATTTGGATTTAGCCAAAGCAAACACTGGAGATGGAAATTGTCTCAAAGAAAAGGCCTTTATTGCCGTTGTTCCAGTTACAAAGTTACAGAGCAGTAAAACCAGCTGGTGACTTCAGAGAAAGAGAAGAAGTGAAGTCCAGACCTCCGTCCACCGTCTTCTTTCATCCTAGTCTTGCTCTTCTCCACGCAGAGAGGGTGAAACTGCCTACCAGTGGATCAGTTGTGTGTGTCTGTGTGTTTGTACTTTATCTGTACTTCACGTTCTGTTCAGAATGATTATGGTGTTGACCGTTGTCTATCAGCTAATCTCACGGACATGGTCTTCATGTTCTGTGGCCTGTGAGCAAACACGAGTCAGGAGCTTGTTGCAACCCTTACAAAACTTGTTGCAACCCTTACAAAACACACCAAAGTGGCACCACATATCAACACATCAACACATCACAGCCCCTACACACACAACACATCTCTGCGCCGCACGAGGAGACTTCACGCACGACGAAGGCAAGGCAAATTTATTTATTCAGCACATTTCATGCACAAGGCAACTCATTGAGCGTCACAGCAACACCGAAAACACACAACACAAATACAAATACAAAAACACAAACAAATCAATTGATCATGAAAACATATAAAACGACATGTATTACAATTATACATTCACATTAAATTAAATACAATACATTTCCATCGGCAGCAGTAAAGAGGTCTGGTCCAGCCGGGACTTAAACATCCTCAGGGCTGAGGCCGTTCCAGACCGAGGCCTCACCGTGTTTAGTCTTGACTCTGGGAACCACCAGGAGACCAACAAACAGAAACTTAAAGGGCATTTGACACATTAGACACAATATTTGCTAAAACATTGTTAACACGATTATATTTAAGGTTTTGCTGAAGACTGTGCCCAGCTTTAGTTTAGTTTGGCCATTTTTGTGACGTTTGTAGTTCCACTTCCTTATTGGACACCGGCAGGAAGTGACATAGACTTAAGCTGTTGCCGTGCCGACCACGTTAAGTCAATGTGAAATGAGTCAAACTGCTCTGGAACGTTTCCTTCCTCTATGTCACTTCCTGCAGCAGCTTAAAAATTCAAATAAAAATAACGTTTCTTCATCAAAATTACTGCTTCACCGAAATAAAATGATTATTATGCAACTGATGAACTTGCACCTGATGTTTTCAAAAGCATTAAAACCTTGCCATATGCCAGGAATACTTGAAAGTGAAGATATCAATGCGCGGATGTCGAACTATTCCTGGTATTATTACGCCTTACAATATAGTTCCCCCTTTTATCCGCTTAGAAAATCCACATTGTTTAATTTTGTGAAATTATACTTTATAGTGTAACACTTCAGAATTCAGATCAATCTAACAATTAATGATATAAAATATGGTATTTTTTGCAATAATCATAATAATTTTGGAATTAATAATGTAATTTTGTTAAGCAAACATAATATACATAAATGTCGTTTTTTCAAGACAAAACCCAACATTACTCATTGGAGGAATGAGCTGAAACTATTTTGTAAATCTTTATTTTTGATCAACACCCAAAATGCAGAGAAACTGGCTTCCTTTGTAGACATTCTTATAGGATAACTGCCCTTTAAATTATTATTATTATGCCCCATGTTCTTTTTTCTTTTTATTTACTCTTAAGCTGTATAAAACTGTACCTATTTTGTTTGTACTTACTTTTATAATAATTTTTAAAAAAAGGCTGTCAAAAACAAAAACGTGACAGACAGAGGCCTTGAACCTGAGACTGCTCTGAGGCGCTGGTTTATTTTATTAGACTGATTCCTCTGTAATTTACAAAGCTAGCGGCTTAGCATTGAGCTCGATCGATGTTAGCATCGCAGCTAAAGGACTGTCCTTTCAGAATTTGTCAATCTATTTTAGAAGTAGACTGAAGCATCAGTGTCCTCAGCAGGTAATGTGTGAGGTATAGAGACGTGTCTGTATGTATTACAAAGCTTTATTTTATTTCTCTTACAGCAAAGTGCACAAAACATATCACATAAATAAATAAAATATCTAACTGTGCAGGAACACTGTCCTTTTGAAATGGTTTTCGGTTTGTCATTGAAGATAACACAGACTCATCCAGGTCACGTCTATCTAAAGGCTTGACTAACGGTCTGTAACATTGTGGACCCAAAGACACAGTTATCCCCCTAAGTAAATAGTCCAAGTCATTTCTATTACTACATTTTAAGTTTAACCAATGTAACACGTTAACTACCAACAATCACTCTGTAGAGTAAAGGCTATAATAAAGTCTCTATTTTTATGCTTATTTAGTTTAATGATCAAACAATTATTTCAATTATTTTATTTTTAGTGCCAATTTTCATACTTGATTCTGTACTTACTGGCGTTTACAACAGTTCAATTTCCCCATTCAGGCACTGTCATGACAGCTCATATCTCACTTGAGGTATATCTGCACTCCATTCACTTGGTCTACATAGATGTGTGCAACACAGTACAATAAACAATATACACTCAAATACACATGATATTGACCACTGAAAACAATACTAACTAAGCTAAATTCAGCTAACTAATCTAACAATAAAAGCAACTAATGACTAAATCTACAATATTCAACAGCTAACACTGCTAACACTATACAATTATCTATAATACAAAAAGCTATGCTAATAAAATCTACCTAAATGCTATGTTAACAATTCACAAACCTGACAATCGATGAAAATATTCTCTCGCTATTCCTTCTCCAACTCGCTACGGGGCGTGAGCGAGACTCTTCACCTTGTTTGGAGCTATAGAGGAGAAGAGAGAGGCTACATGCTAACGCCGTCTGTGCTGTGTTTACGTGAGGGGGGGCACACGTGGAGACAGGGTTGCCAGATTCTGAAAACCATTATATTGTACAAAGCTTCCAAAACGATCGTTTTTCAGCACAAACTATCGTACACTATAAATATGCCAATATCGCTGTTGCACCCGCGCAAAATATTGCTCATATTATCATCACCCCTAACTACAACACAGCCCCACGCACTGTCCCATTTATTACATTACGCACACACACGACCTGCTGACCAAAGAGGATGCGTCAGGGCAGAAGGATAATGCAATAGTGGAACTGTAAAACTGATCCAGGGACAATCTCTCCTTCTTACAGCAGATATTATGCCTTCGTGAATACGGAGGCTAATCTGACTTCAGATCAGAGCGAAAGCAAAGCGCTGCTGAGAGGGGACAGTGCATTTAACCAGACTTTATCTGGCGCTCTGAAATGAAACGTACATTTAGGGCTTTTTTGAATTATTGATCGTGCATCGTACAGGGGTCAAAATCGTACAAATACAGTAGTTATCGTACATCTGGCAACCCTGCGTGGAGACCAGACAGGTACAAATGAACTCGTCAAAGCTAAGGTGAGAACATATCTCAGTATGTAAAAACGGTGGCCTATTCCTTTAATTTTCATGAGGAAAAACAGGTCAACATTAAAAGTTCTTTCTTAATAATGATGTGCAATATGGAGCTAAGCTGATTTAGTACTGTGATGTATTCCTTTGATTTTTGGAAAGTAACGAAATACTCTTAAATGAAAGTGTAACTGTAAAATGTTGAAATAATTGTACGAGCGTGAGTGAAGCGAGATGAACGTCTGTCCCCTCGTCTCCCATCTGCGTCCCACCTAAGGCCCGCGGACCGCAGTTTGGACACACAAGGACCTCCCAAACAGTGTCTGCTCGTGTCACACAAACCGGTGTAAATCTGCAGAGGGGACAGAGAGAGGGGGCGACAGGGCCGGGACAGAGTGTCAATGGGAGTCTGGAGCGGCGTCTCGTCCCACGCCGTAAAACACGACGGCGCGTTTGCATTCATGCATTTAACTATTCATCCCACTTCTTACTATCCATCCCACTTCTTACTATCCATCCCACTTCTTACTATCATCCCACTTATTACTATTCATCCCACTTCTTACTATTCATCCCACTTCTTACTATCATCCCACTTCTTACTATTCATCCCACTTCTTACTATCATCCCACTTCTTACTATCATCCCACTTATTACTATTCATCCAACGTCTTACTATCATCCCACTTCTTACTATCCATCCCACTTCTTACTATCCATCCCACTTCTTACTATCCATCCCACTTCTTACTATCCATCCCACTTCTTACTATCCATCCCACTTCTTACTATCCATCCCACTTCTTACTATCCATCCCACTTCTTACTATCATCCCACTTCTTACTATCCATCCCACTTCTTACTATCCATCCCACTTCTTACTATCATCCCACTTCTTACTATCCATCCCACTTCTTACTATCCATCCCACTTCTTACTATCCATCCAACTTCTTACTATCCATCCCACTTCTTACTATCATCCCACTTCTTACTATCCATCCCACTTATTACTATTCATCCCACTTATTACTATCCATCCCACTTCTTACTATCATCCCACTTATTACTATCCATCCCACTTCTTATTATCATCCCACTTATTACTATCCATCCCACTTCTTACTATCATCCCACTTCTTACTATCCATCCCACTTCTTACTATCATCCCACTTATTACTATCCATCCCACTTCTTATTATCATCCAACTTCTTACTATCCATCCCACTTCTTACTATCATCCCACTTATTACTATCCATCCCACTTCTTACTATCATCCCACTTCTTACTATCATCCCACTTCTTACAATCATCCCACTTCTTACTATCATCCCACTTTTTACAATCATCCCACTTCTTACTATCCATCCCACTTCTTACTATCATCCCACTTCTTACTATCATCCCACTTCTTACTATCCATCCCACTTCTTACTATCATCCCACTTCTTACTATCATCCCACTTCTTACTATCCATCCCACTTCTTACTATCCATCCCACTTCTTACTATCCATCCCACTTCTTACTATCATCCCACTTCTTACTATCATCCCACTTCTTATTATTCATCCCACTTATTACTATTCATCCCACTTCTTACTATCATCCCACTTCTTACTATCATCCCACTTCTTACTATCCATCCCACTTCTTACTATCATCCCACTTCTTACTATCATCCCACTTCTTATTATTCATCCCACTTATTACTATTCATCCCACTTCTTACTATCATCCCACTTCTTACTATCATCCCACTTCTTACTATCCATCCCACTTCTTACTATCATCCCACTTCTTACTATCATCCCACTTCTTACTATCCATCCCACTTCTTACTATCATCCCACTTCTTATTATTCATCCCACTTATTACTATTCATCCCACTTCTTACTATCATCCCACTTCTTACTATCCATCCCACTTCTTACTATCATCCCACTTCTTACTATCCATCCCACTTCTTACAATCATCCCACTTCTTACTATCATCCCACTTCTTACAATCATCCCACTTCTTACTATCATCCCACTTCTTACTATCCATCCCACTTCTTACTATCCATCCCACTTCTTACTATCCATCCCACTTCTTACTATCATCCCACTTCTTACTATCATCCCACTTCTTACTATCCATCCCACTTCTTACTATCCATCCCACTTCTTACTATCATCCCACTTCTTACTATCATCCCACTTCTTATTATTCATCCCACTTATTACTATTCATCCCACTTCTTACTATCATCCCACTTCTTACTATCATCCCACTTCTTACTATCCATCCCACTTCTTACTATCATCCCACTTCTTACTATCCATCCCACTTCTTACTATCATCCCACTTCTTATTATTCATCCCACTTATTACTATTCATCCCACTTCTTACTATCATCCCACTTCTTACTATCCATCCCACTTCTTACTATCATCCCACTTCTTACTATCCATCCCACTTCTTACAATCATCCCACTTCTTACTATCATCCCACTTCTTACAATCATCCCACTTCTTACTATCATCCCACTTCTTACTATCCATCCCACTTCTTACTATCCATCCCACTTCTTACTATCCATCCCACTTCTTACTATCATCCCACTTCTTACTATCATCCCACTTCTTACTATCATCCCACTTCTTACTATCCATCCCACTTCTTACTATCATCCCACTTCTTACTATCCATCCCACTTCTTACAATCATCCCACTTCTTACTATCATCCCACTTCTTACTATCATCCCACTTCTTACTATCATCCCACTTCTTACTATCCATCCCACTTCTTACTATCCATCCCACTTCTTACTATCCATCCCACTTCTTACTATCCATCCCACTTCTTACTATCATCCCACTTCTTACTATCATCCCACTTCTTACTATCATCCCACTTCTTACTATCCATCCCACTTCTTACTATCATCCCACTTCTTACTATCCATCCCACTTCTTACTATCATCCCACTTCTTACTATCATCCCACTTCTTACTATCATCCCACTTCTTACTATCCATCCCACTTCTTACTATCATCCCACTTCTTACTATCCATCCCACTTCTTACTATCATCCCACTTCTTATTATTCATCCCACTTATTACTATCCATCCCACTTCTTACTATCATCCCACTTCTTATTATCATCCCACTTCTTACTATCCATCCCACTTCTTATTATCATCCCACTTCTTACTATCCATCCCACTTCTTACTATCATCCCACTTATTACTATCATCCCACTTCTTATTATCATCCCACTTCTTACTATCATCCCACTTCTTACTATCATCCCACTTCTTACTATCATCCCACTTCTTACTATCATCCCACTTCTTACTATCATCCCACTTCTTACTATCATCCCACTTCTTACTATCATCCCACTTCTTACTATCCATCCCACTTCTTACTATCCATCCCACTTCTTACTATCCATCCCACTTCTTACTATCATCCCACTTCTTACTATCATCCCACTTCTTACTATCATCCCACTTCTTACTATCATCCCACTTCTTACTATCCATCCCACTTCTTACTATCCATCCCACTTCTTACTATCATCCCACTTCTTACTATCATCCTACTTCTTATTATCATCCCACTTCTTACTATCCATCCCACTTCTTACTATCATCCCACTTCTTACTATCCATCCCACTTCTTACTATCATCCCACTTCTTACTATCATCCCACTTCTTATTATCATCCCACTTCTTACTATCCATCCCACTTCTTACTATCATCCCACTTCTTACTATCCATCCCACTTCTTACTATCATCCCACTTCTTACTATCCATCCCACTTCTTACTATCATCCCACTTCTTACTATCATCCCACTTCTTATTATCATCCCACTTCTTACTATCCATCCCACTTCTTACTATCATCCCACTTCTTACTATCATCCCACTTCTTATTATCATCCCACTTCTTACTATCATCCCACTTCTTACTATCATCCCACTTATTACTATCCATCCCACTTCTTACTATCCATCCCACTTCTTACTATCATCCCACTTCTTACTATCCATCGAGCTGATTCACGAGTTCAAATACCTCGGAGATGTTCTAGACGTCACTTTCACATTTGACAATCATGAAGAACATTTCTAGAACAATTTATTATTATGTATTATTTTATTTATTTGAACAGGGACAATATACATTAGCCTCAGAAAGGAGAGATGCACTGTACCAGGTTATAGCACTTGTGCTAATTTCCACCTGCAGTCCCTGGGCCTATTGTACAGTCTGAGGATCGAGTCTGAGGGTCGAGTCTGAGGTTCGAGTCTGAGGGTCGAGTCTGAGGTTCGAGTCTGAGGATCGAGTCTGAGGATCGAGTCTGAGGGTCGAGTCTGAGGGTCGAGTCTGAGGATCGAGTCTGAGGATCGAGTCTGAGGGTCGAGTCTGAGGATCGAGTCTGAGGGTCGAGTCTGAGGGTCGAGTCTGAGGATCGAGTCTGAGGATCGAGTCTGAGGGTCGAGTCTGAGGATCGAGTCTGAGGGTCGAGTCTGAGGGTCGAGTCTGAGGGTCGAGTCTGAGGTTCGAGTCTGAGGATCGAGTCTGAGGGTCGAGTCTGAGGGTCGAGTCTGAGGTTCGAGTCTGAGGATCGAGTCTGAGGGTCGAGTCTGAGGGTCGAGTCTGAGGATCGAGTCTGAGGTTCGAGTCTGAGGATCGAGTCTGAGGTTCGAGTCTGAGGTTCGAGTCTGAGGGTCGAGTCTGAGGGTCGAGTGTGTTCACTGGCGGTGATGGGTAAAAGGCTGCGCTCGTGTTCACGTGTGTCTAACACCCTGTTGTTTTCTTATACGGGACATGTCGGGGCCCGACGTGTTTTGGTCTGACCGCCCGCTCCCGCCCGAGGCAGTTTGAATCCCGCCTGCTCCCGCGAGATTTGTGTCGGGTCCTGCAAGTCCCGCGGGATTTCCTGTCCCATGCAGGTCTCTACTATGCACTTTAAGTGTGTTATTATAAGATAGCAAAAGAAAACTGAGTGGCTTTGTATGCAATGTTATCCTTTGATTCTTCCCTCAATTCGACATTCATTCTTTTATTATTTGATTTGTTCCGCTTGTATTTAGATTTATCTCCATAACCTCTGGCTATATCAGTAATTTCATTATTTATTTATTTTCCTAGTTCACCTGCAGCGTCTCGCCTTAAATATCGATGACGAATTACTTATAACCACATGTACGATCCAACCACAGGGCGTGACACGAAGAAGTCAAAGCTCTTTCAGTCGAGTGGCATAACATTCGTCACCAGCCCACACCTACCCGCACCTGCCCTCACCAGCCCTCACCTGCCCTCACCTGCCTGCACCTGCCCTCACCTGCCCTCACCTACCCTCACCTGCCCGCCGCGTGATCCCACAGAGATGAGTCGCGGTGCAGCGGAGAAGACGCGTTTGGTGGAGTTGCGGGAGTGTGAGCCGCGGGACGAGCCCGAGGTGCGCAGGATCTTCATCGAGGGGATGATGGAGATGATCGAGGACACGGCGCTCAGGGGGCTGCCCCACCACCCCGACCGTCTGCTGCTCTACGGCGCCCTCACAGGTCAGAGAGGAAACACACTGTATAGATTGAGAGAGACAATACTTTAAGCTAGTTTTACAACGTGGCCGGAGTGTTTGTGATACGTCTGTGAATATCTCCACAGTCTGGGCAAAGTCGGAAGTCGGTCTGCGCCTTTGGGCTAAAAATAAACTCCTATAGTTGTTTGTCTTGTTCAGGTGCAGCTGCTTGCCTCGCCTCGCCCTTGTCGCATTACTATTCATCCCAGCCATTATCTGGGCCTGATGCATTTCCGCAGTCTGCAGAAAAAATGACTTATATCAGGGGTTCCCAAACGTTTTGTCTCCGAGGGCCAAAATGAAAAAGTGCCTGTGGGTCGTGGGCCAAACATGGCGATGTGAAGCGTTAAGCAGTCTATACATTTGCATTTGATTCTGTCTATGAAAATAACATGCTACATTAAAACAAATGTTAACTATGGCAAAAGCCTAGTTTTAGTAGAACAGAACAATTGTAGCAATGAAGTGCAAACTGTACAAACAACAGCAACACCTGTATCTGCAGCGCCTACAGTGACTTTACCTCATTCATTTGGTAACTCAAAGAAAATGCCACATTAGATCATTTTGAAAGTGTCAGTTCGACATAAATTCTTTTATAAGTCCATTTCTAACATGCGCCTTTGTTGATGTCAACCACCTTTGCAATAAAATGTGGAAAACTGTGAAAGTTGATGCTACAACGCCCTGTGATAAACACCAAGACACCACAACAGTGTTTCCTTAACTTTGAGAAACGAGTGAAACAGCGCCCCCAATTTGACGCTGGTGGTCAAAAAGTGTACTGCATCCATATTTACCATTGAGAATGAATGGGAGAGAGTTGGTATTGACCAGATGCTGCGCAAAAGCCACTCTCTCGGGCCACACTTTGGACACCCCTGACTTATATGAATGAGCTATGTCTGATTTATCCATGTTTTACACACGGTTTGCTAATGCCTGCCTCTTACAGCCCTTCCTGCATTTTGCTGTCCACTTTTTCACTCACGCACAGACTCTCTTCAGTTGTGTCAAGCCGCTAGATTGGACTCTTCCATCTTGAACTAGTGCGAGGAGTGTTTAATGTCCGATGGTATCTCCCTATTGCAGACCGGTGAAAGAACACGCGATGCAGAAGTTCTTTCTGATGTAGATTTGCATGAAAGCCGTTCACGCGACTAAAGTGTCGAATGTCTCGAAATCCCAATACATCTGCATCTTGGCCATAATGGGCAAGTGTAGATTTTTTCTGGACCACAAGGCTCTCTTCACCCTGTACTGGTCCTTAATCCTACCGTACATAAATTATTGCTCAGAGGTCTGGGGAAATACCTTCAATAGTCATTTACAGGTTCTACTAGAAAAGAAGGCTATTAGAATTGTTCCCACTGTCGGATATAGGGACCATACAAATATATTAAAATCTAACACAAACTTGATGACCTCATAAAATATAATACTTTGTTACAGATATATAAAGCTGTAAACAACCAGCTCCCTAATATACAACAAATGTTTGGTAAAAGAGTGGGAAGTTACGATTTAACGGATACTCATAATCTGAAAGTACAATGTATTCATTCTACCCTAAAAAGCCACTGTATCTGTGGAATAATTTAGAGGAACCCTTAAAGGGGGGGTATTATGTCAAATCGACTTTTTCAAGCTTTATATCATGTTATTATGTAATTCCCTCATTAAACACATGCCTGGAGGGTTGCCTCGGCTCATTCACATATTTTTGAGTAATCAGTAAAAACTTAGACGGCGGCCATTTTAGGTGTAGCTATGCCTCAGTTCTCCTAGGAACGCCCCCACCTCCTGGAGACGCCTCTGGACCTTTCGTCACCAGCCAAGCCCCCAACCACTGCTCCTCAGCTCAGCAGAGCCCCCTCCCCGCACAGTGTTGTTGTTTCAATGCCACAGTAGTGTGCTGAAGGGGGCGTGTCGGAAAGCTTCTTAAAGAGACAGAGGCCTATTTCAAGACGTTCAGTACAGCCATTTTGAGAGAGCAATTTTATTCAAGGCATTTATTCTAATTTACTGCATATACAGACCAACAGAAGGTTATCATTGTAGTGCTATAGACTGGTGCTATGTGATTGAAAAAAGCATAATACCCCCTCTTTAAAAGGTGCTGATAGTCGACAGCAATTAAAAAACAGTATAAGAGAAGTGTGTTTGAGAGATATGCCAAAGACAAGTGACCTTGTTCGTATTAATTACAAGTAATTTTGTATTACTGTGAATCTGACAGAACCAATGTCACCAACCCCTAAGTTTAAGTCGTCATGACCCGTTTCCACTGGTCACTATGAAACATAATAGAGTAAGGGCAGGTGTGAGAGATGGCCCCCCAGGTTCATAAATATTGTCTTTTAATGCATAGGTCTCAGATCCGCCTCACAACAACAACTAGTTAGGGCAGCAGGGTGAGGGCTTGCTGATGGGGGGCTACTGCCCTCTACCTACTGGCCACATTACACCCTGGCTTTTTAAGGCACCTCACTAAACAAACATAATAAAACAATCACTACCAATATTTTACAGTGGAAATGGGAATGACAATAATAATGGGTCGTGTTGACTATGTAATACTTATAACTAAATTAATAGTCAATTAATAGAACGGTGACTGGTGTTTGTAAATAATGATTGGAAATGGTTATTATGTGAACGGGAATGAAAAATAAGAAAAAGAAAAAAAGTACAAATTGTAAATAAAAATAAGTAATTCAGGAATTTGTAAAGTAACGTGTTGTATGAGATGTTGTTTCACTGTATCAGAACCTCATTCAAACATCACCATCAGCCACATGCCTGTTCTATTGCACACGTCCATTTAGTTGTGTTGGTGCTTCAATCATCAATCAAGTCGCAGTAATAAAGTTTATCCACAAGAGTCAGTGTTCAAACACAATGAAGCCGCTCTGAAGCTCCGAATCTTTCCATCCCTAGAAAACCCTTAATCAACCATTTAAAGTTGTCGTGTCCGTGTCTGCAGTCGCCTGCCTGTGGCTCAGCTCCAGTTGGTGGATGTTGGTCGTCGTCCCGATGGCCGTCCTCGTCGCTCGGTTCTGGTTCAGCCATCAAGCCATCCACCGCTACACGAAGCACTACCTGAGAACCGACATGGCCGACATCCAGAGGAGCTACATAAACACACCAGGTAAAGGCCAAACACGTTAAAGCCGCACCAAACGCTCCAACCTGGACGTCTGATTCAGAATGTGTCTGATGGAGCTCGTGGTTTAAAAGAGGACGTCACATCACTGGTCCAGCGTCTTCTCACTGAGGTCACGGGACTCATATAGGCGTCCAAAAGTGGAGACCATATTAAAAATGGTCGTTTGTTATGTCACGGGAAGCCTACGGCGTTCTGGAGGGCAAAGTAGAGCTGAGACAGTTTCCCATGCAGGCCAAAAGAACCATTTATTTACAAAAAATAAACTTAAAACCAGATCATTGTTTTTGTCCCACAGACACAAAGACAAAGTGTTCTCAGTCACCTCGAGTCTCTCTCTCTAAAACCAAAACATCAGGTTAGAAATCTAGGAGTAATCATGGACTCAGACCTGAACTTAAACAGCCACATCAAAGCAATAACATCATCAGCTTTTTACCGTCTGAAAAACATTAAGATCAGAGGAATAGTGTCAAAACCAGACTTGGAGACACTCATCCATGCGTTTGTCTCCAGCAGGTTAGACGACTGTAACGGCTGCTCACTGGCCTTTCTAAACGAGCTGTTAGAGCTGCAGAACATCCAGAACGCTGCTGCTCGAGTCCTGACAAGAACCAGGAAATACCACCATATTAGTCCAGTGCTCCGGTCCCTGCACTGGCTTCCTGTCACTCAGAGAATAGAATTTAAAACAGCTCTGCTTGTGTACAAGTCGTTTCATGGTTTAGCACCAAAGTCCATCTCTGACATGTTAGAGCCGTATGAACCATCTCGGGCCCTGAGAACTTCAGGGAGGGGTCTCCTGGTGGTTCCCAGAGTCAGGACTAAACACGCTGAGGCTAAAGCTAAAATCTGGAACAGTCTTCATGAGGATGTGAGACAGGCCTCAACTCTGACAATGTTCAAATCCAGGCTGAAAACAGCTCTTTTTACCCGAGCAGATGAAAACTGAAAGTATTTCATCTGCACTCTGGCCTTTTACTGTAATTGATTATTTTTTATGTTTTAATGATTTGATCTGTTTTCTTGTAATTTTATGCAACTGTGAAAGCACTTTGAATTGCCTTGTGCATGAATTGTGCTCTACAAA
Source organism: Proterorhinus semilunaris (assembly GCA_021464625.1). NCBI lineage: Eukaryota > Metazoa > Chordata > Actinopteri > Gobiiformes > Gobiidae > Proterorhinus > Proterorhinus semilunaris. The sequence goes on from CM038352.1 coordinate 4,187,021, forward strand.
TAAACTTGCCTTGCTTTGCCAGGTCTGGCAACACGCCACGCAGCACCCACCCCAGACAGAGTGAGTGGGCTGCTTTTATAGCAGGTGGTAATAATTGGACCATACCATTAAGTACCATTACCGACAGTCTAATTATATATAAAACAGTGAAAATTACCACAAAAATATCATCGTTATTAACTCAGCAGTGAATTCCTAATTTAAAAATACTCAGTTTAATACAGCTAAAAACAATCCGGGACACCCCTCCCGTTTTGGCAGAGTGGATGAACCCAGACCCCTCCCTAGGTGCTCCGGCTCTCTGGGGACTCTTTCCTTTTACCCATGTCATGGAGACATGTTCTGATGGACGTTTCATTCCAAAACGGTGTCTCTCCTGTTGAGTTGTGTCGGTCCCAGCTCTGACTCAAATGTCTCTTTGCTGTTTTCCTGGTTAAATACGCACAGATGTGAAGGATGAGAAATAAATCTGCTTAAATCTCCCTCAGTTTACATTTCTCTGCGCCGGGTTGTCCTTCTGTCCAGGCTCGTGTCTGTGGGTGGCGGAGGTCGAGGGCGCGGTGGTCGGCCACGTCGCCGCGGTGCAAATCTCCGACCACACGGTGGAGCTGCAGCGCATGTCCGTGGACCTCAGGCACCGCCACCACAGGGTTGCCATAGCGTTGGGGCGGCAGTTCCTGACATTCGCTCGGAGCAGTGGGTTCTCCAAAGCCGTCGTCGGGACCACGTACTACCGGTCGGCCGCCCACAAACTGTACCTGCGCCTGGGCTTCCGCTTGGTCGGCGTCACCAACGGTTACCGTCACGTCCGCGAGCCGGGCGGGCCGTCTCTGCTCGACCGCGCCTTCTACCACGTCAGCCACCACCACTACGAGATGGAGCTGCTGCCGGAGGACAACGCCTCTTAGACGTTTTAGATCAGGCGTTAGACTTCTGTTTGTCAACGAAAGTTCCTCTGACGTGTGAAGCTTTATTTCTCTTCACCCTCCGCTCAAATGTCATATCGATATCGCCACGATGTATCACTAAATCAATAAAAATTACCCAGATTTCTTTAGTTTGGCCATTTGTGTGATGTTTATAGTTTCACTTTCTTATTGGACACTGACAGGAAGTGACACAGATGAAGGAGAACAATTTTAAACTTTTGCCGTGCCGACCGTGTTAAAGGGATATTCCAGGATTGTTGACATAGGGCCTCATTGCCGAGTGTTTTTGATTTCTGGAGATTTTTTATTTTTTATTTATGCAGTCCTTATATTTGAAGAGTTTAGTGGCGCTAGGCTAGTGCATGTCTATGGTAACTAGTAGCCTGCATTAAAACCAGTCTGACCCAAGCACCGTGCACCTGAGGCAAATCACTTATAACACCAGACTAATGATATAAATGTCTGTGTTGACTGAATGATTTTTTTAATATAACCATTTTGCATTTAAAAGAACTTATATTTGAGCAGCATCAGCTTCCTGGTTGTGAGCTACGCAGCGGCGGAGTGATCTGCTCGGTTACCGGATCTACTGTAGTTTGTTTACCTGCGGCCGGCGTTACTACACGTGGAATTCACAAAGGAGCTTTCTACAAATCCCCTCCTGGAGCCGACCCCTTAACGTGGTGGAGGGTTTGAGCCCGAATGATCCTGGAGCTCTGTTGTCGGGGGCTTCGTGCCCCTGGTAGGGTCTCCCATGGCAACCAGGTCCCAGGTGACGGGTCAGACAAAGAGCGGTTCAGAAGCTCCTTATGAGAGACCAACAGGCAACTAGTTACCATAGACATGCACTAGCCTAGCACTAGCCTAGCACTAGCCTAGCACTAGCCTAGCACTAGCCTAGCACTAGCCTAGCACTAGCCTAGCACTAGCCTAGCACCACTAAACTCTTCAAATACAAGGACTGCATATCCAGAAATCAACAACACTCTGGATAAGGAAATGAGGCCCTATGTCAAAAATCCTGAAATATCCCTTTAAGTCAATGGGAACTGAGTCAAACTGTTGTGAAACTTTACTTTTATCAGAAAGTTGAGACCAGACCAGGGTTAGACGTACCACAAAGTTGCAATTTATTTCTCGACAAAAACAGACGTACAGCTAATGCTCGCCGCTGAGTGATTCTTAACAGCTGGATACATGATTCTGATTCTGGATTTTCAGACGACACAGAGACGTACAGACACAGATGCAGCTGGATCCCCAAAAATAAAAATAAAAACTTGAGAATTTCCTGGTTTGACATTTAAGCGGTCATGGCACGGTGGAGGTCGGCTACTCATTGACCAGATGAAAAATGTAAAGTTTTTACTTTTGCCTTGAGCCGTGAGGTTTCACCTTAACGTCAGCATAAGGTCAAACATTTACCGAGGGTAGAAGTTTACTGCCAGGACGCACTAAAGAGACGCAGAATTTGGCAAAGTGCAGGAAAAAGAGACCGCTTGTAGTTGCTTTTCCAAATGAGCAAATGATTTCAAGTTTTAGATTAACATAACTTGTAGATTTAAGTGACTAAATAAAAGTGCTCTAGTTCAAACCGTGAGCCTTTGAACCATAGATACAAACGGCACCACATCATCTAGGAGACATGGCCTAGTGCAGTGTTTTTCAACCTTTTTTGAGCCAAGGCACATTTTTTTCATTGAAAAAATCACGAGGCACAACATGCACCAGCAGAAAAATTTTAAAAATGTAACTCTGTAGCCTATATTCACAAAGTGCATCGCTAATTCTCTTGTCTTAAAGAAATGAGCTTTCTGATATGGAAGAGTTTAATATGGTGACTCTGCCGATCGGCACAGAGACTTGACAATGGCACATTATTTGCAGATAATTATTGATTTGTTTAAAAAAAATATTGTTTAGACCCACTAGGTGAAATTGGATAATTTCCCAAGGCACACCAGACAATAGCTCACGGCACACTAGTGTTCCCCGGCACAGTGGCTGAAAAACACTGGCCTAGTGAACTTGCTTATGCTTGCATTTCCACACTTTTTTAGATGTTTTCTATCACAAATAAAGTTAAGTCAAAATGTGTTTGTTTTAACCCTGCAAATTATCAGCTAGAAGTGTAAAACTGGCGCTCAAAGCTAGTGTTAGCATGTAGCATGAAGCTAAAGAAAGAGACAGAACTCAGTTCTGGAAATCCTGATTTTTTTCCCACTCTTTATAGAGGTTTTATGGCGGGCTATAAACATATTAAGCTCACACAAATAAAGTCAAGTCAAAATCGGGTCCTAACAATGTTTTTGACCCTGAAAACTGTCCACTATGAGTGAAAAACTAGTGCTCAAAGCTAAGCGTTAGCATGGAGCTAATGCAAGGGACAAGGAACTCTGTTATGTAATAAAATAATAATTTTTCATTGTACTATAAACATTTTTTTTGTAGGCTACAGTCCATGTTTTTACTCAGCAAATTGTCCAAAAGAAGTGGAAGAAAAAAAAAGGCGCTTAAAGCTTGTGTTAGAATCTAACGATAGCATTATGAATAGCAATCCCACAAATTTGCAGAAGTGGTCAAAGTACTTGTCTGTGTGTTGCTTCATTTATTTTTATTTGGTCGGGACAGTGCATGTTCATGAACATGCATGGGTCTCATGCATGTAAACACGCCACACCAGATTGTAGCTTAATTTGTCATTATACATGAACTGTACAACGAAATGTGTCCTATGCATTTAACCCGTCCCTCGGTGCCACAGGAGACCCGTAGGGAGCGCCCAGGGACCCATCTCCATGATGTGGAGCCAGGCTGCTGATCCACTGGCTGGAGGATTCACCTTTTGTACATGTTTTTAGTGGTAGGGGAAACCGGAGAACCTGGAGGAAACCTGCGCAGACACGAGGAGAACATGCAAACTCCACACAGAAAGGCCCCGTCCAGGTGGGAATCAAACGTACAGATGCTACTGGTCAAATATTAGCTACTCCAATAAAAGTTAAAGTTTCTACTGAAGTGAAAGTAGAACAAACAAATCTGTTACCAAAAAAAAAAAGGTTATAGTTTCAAAAACACGAATATGTGGCCTGCACAGCGCCACCTACTGTTCATAGCGTGAGGATTAATAGGCTTTTAAATAAACCTTTTCAGAAATGTAGTAGAGTAGAACGTGTTATATTTATTTATGTTTCAAATAGTGGAGGTAAAAATGGAAAGTTCTTAACACCAATACTGTACTACTACAGTACTGTAGGAACTTTGTTACTGACCACCTCTGGAAATGTGAGCCCTTGAAACGTTTGTAGCTCCTCGAATGTCTCTGTATCCTTATCTAATGGAGAAAACACGTGCATAATTCAGCGTTTAAAGTAGTAGTGGAGTAACTGTTGAAAGAGTTCTTTCCCCCTTGTTTTCCCAGCGTTGCCGTCTGTATCTATGAGCTCCTGCTAACCCGACAGCTCTACAAACATGTCTATTCTTGTAATAGTTCGTATTCCAGTTTTCTTTCCAATCTTAATGCTCCTTGACCTGTTTAAAGTGTGAAATCTAATCGCGTTTGAAGGAATCATCAGAAAAATTGCAATTAGATATTTTTATCCGTTCAGAGTAAAAGGGCTTTAGCTCCATCCGTCACTGCAGCAAAACAAAGACAGACACTTTTTTTTTCTTTTTTTTTTTACAAAACTCACTTCTGTTTTTACATTTTCTCTTAAAAACGTCACTGAAAATGTGCTTCTTCTGCGCGATGTAAACAGGGACAGTCCAGTCCTGCCCCGACGTCCATCGAGTCACGAGTCCTTCTCCGAATGTAAAGTCATATCCACCAGATGGACCCGACGCAATATTAATCCAGCTCTTCTCTTCAGTCGAATGCCAAAACAAAACAACAACAAAACTGTTTGAAAATGTCATTGGAGATGGAGAGAAGTTTCCATAGTCCTCGAACAAGTGAAACAGATCGTTGCTCCTCAAACTGTGGGACTTGGACAGTTTTTTGGTGGAACTCTCGGCCTTTTTACTCTTTCTTTTCTCCGATCCGGCTCCGTTTTAATCCCGCTTCAGTGTCTTCAGAGGTTGAGAGATACTGCAGTTCGGTGGAAAGAGTTCGAAAACCCTGGTCTTTTGAATCCAAAGTGTCAAATTGTTCTAAAAAAATCCAGTGAGCGAGAGTCGAAGCCAAATGTAATTATGACTGTGACGACTGGACCAGGTTAAAGTGGGACCAGAGGGGTAAACGACGAAGGGTTAGCGAGGTTTGTTCGGATCCCTGTTTATTGGGGAAGAACGTTTGTACATAACTCGCTCTGGACCAGGTTAAAGCCACACTCAATAAACACTAGCATTTATTTCACAGATGTTTTTTGTTTGCTCAGCTCCTCTCAGGCCGGACGATAACCTTACTGGATATAAAAAGGAGAAGCAGCGTTTGAACCTTAGCAAGTCAGCTAGACCTGGCGACGTTACAGCGTCCGTTAGCGTTAGCCCTGCTCAGTGTATTAGCCTTAGCCATCAAACATAGCTAATTATCCACAATCCAGATGTTTTCCGCTGTTATCAATCATCGACCACATCCCCCTCGTTAGAAATCATTAACGAATGACCTTTTGAGATTTTACTTTAGATCCAAATTAGCGTTTAAAGGTTTCCTCTCAGCTAAATGCTAACTCAAATCCAGTTAACCGCTTACCACCCGCATTTTCTCCAGTTAAGCTTTACCCAAATCTAAAAGCTTCTCCACCTACAAAACGGATCTAAAGTGGGTCACTTTTTTCTTTTGAGTGGCTTTTTTTTTTAAATTGCATTTATGTGGCTTTTTTGTTGCATTTTCTTCACGGGTTTTCTGTCCTATTTTGGTGTTTTTATTGAAGAAGCTTTTAGGGTAAAGCCAAACTGGAGAAAATGTGCTCAATTCAGGTGGGGGTTAAGTTTTGTCTTAGAGAAATCCCAGGAAAACGTACCTCGGCGTATGTTAGTATTGCACCTGTCTTCCCTATTCATTTGTATGGAGAATGTCTAATTGAAATCGGGTCCAGGATTTGATGGCTAACAAAATGTGTGCATTTGAAGGAACAGGCTCGGACCTAAAGGCATTTCTGTGGTTTCTATGGGGACGGAGCTATACTGTTCCTCAATCATTCTGCAATGTCACAGACCTTTACTTAAAACTTGTAACAAGGAGCATGGACATATTCGTCGTGAGTTTTTGGTGCGTTCCAGGTCAGTTTCCCACCTCCCACTTGGAAAAATGCATTGGAACGCCGCTCGAACTCGTAACTACAACTTGTAAACTCGGAGACCTCAAGACTGCTACGAGTTCAGATATGAGATGAAGACAGTAATGGCCCACCCCTCTCAGCTTTCAACTTAAAGAGATATTTCAGGATTTTAAACATATTTTCCTAGTTATCCAGAGTGTTGTTGATTTCTAGGCTAGCGCATGTCTATGGTAACTAGTAGCCTGCATTAAAAACCTCTTCAGAATCATGGGGTCGTCCTCCAAACGTTTGTGAATTCCACGTGTAGTAATGCGGCCGCAGGTAAACAAACTACTGTAGATCCGGTAACCTGGCAGATCACTCCGCCGCTGCGTAGCTACAACCAGGAAGCTGATGCTGCTCAAGTTCTTTTAAATGTAAAATGGTTATATTAAAAAAAAATATTCAGTCAACACAGACATTTATATGGGTAGTCTGGTGTCATAAGTGATTTGCCTCAGGTGCACTTTATTTATTTATTTATTTATTTGAACAGGGACAGTGTACAATATACGGGGTTAGCCCTATGTTCCCCAGTACCTATGTTCCCCCACTTCTATTGATTAAGATTAGGCACCAGCCCACTATCCTTAAGGTTAGTGGCTAGGGCAGGGTCAGGATTAAGCTGCTTGATATATATGATTTCACTCTCATGATTTATAATTGGTTGAGGTACCAACTCACCTACGGTAAAAAAATAAAAAATCGCACCCGGGGAACATAGGACCCGGGTAACATAGGTATGCACCCCAATATACATTAGCCTCAGAAAGGAGAGATGCATTGTACCAGGTTATAGCACTTGTGCTAATTTCCACCTGCAGTCCCTGGGCCTATTGTACATGTTTTTAGTGGTAGGGGAAACCGGAGTACCCAGAGGAAACCTACGCAGACACGGGGAGAACATGCAAACTCCACAGAAAGGCCCCGTCCAGGTGGGAATCGAACCCGGGACCTTCTAGCTGTGAAGCACGAGCGCTAACCGCTGTGCTACCGTGCCGCCACTGTGCTTGGGTCAGACTGTTTTTAATGCAGGTTACCGTAGACATGCACTAGCCTAGCACGGCTAAACTCTTCAAATATAAGGAATGCATGAATAAATAAATAAAAACATCTCCAGAAATCAACAACACTCTGGATAACTAAGGAATGAGGCCCTATGTCAAAAATCCTGAAATATCCCTTTAACGTTAAGAGTCGATGTTTTTAATTATATCTGGTTTGGGGAAACTTTCATAGAACGTTAGCATCGTATGAGCTAACTGTAGCATTAGCCGCGTTGTTTACGTACGAGTTTAATCACCTGGAACGCTCTGAAGACGTAAGTCGTCATTTTTCAAGCGGGAAATATAGTTGCCTGGTTACTGATGGACTTTGAGTTCCTGTCTCTGCGACGTCAGCGCCGACTCTGCCTGAGACGATCATGTCTGGGTTTGCCTGCTCAGGTTTAGATCGACCAGCTTCGTAGTTCATCCCTCTGGTCTGAACGAAGACTGACTCTAGACGATCTTTCCCCGTTCAGAGAGAGTGTCTTTGTCTTTGCCCCGCCTCCTCATAGCAGGGAGTCCATCCGTAAACAGTCGCCGCTCAGTGACCCCCCGAGAGCGCCCCCGAGGTCGAACAGCTGCTCCAGGTTCACGGTCGACCCGCACAGATAGTCTCCCTGCCTCTGCTCCTCCTCCTCCTCCTCCTCCTCCCGCTCCTCCTCGGGCCACGGATTCTCCAGGAACGCGGCGGCCAGAAACGTCTCCTCGTCGAAGTCGGCGCCGCTCGCCTCCGGGACCTGGATGGGCGAGATGTGCGTCCCGCGGACCACCAGCGGGTCCTCCTCCTCCTGCAGGCTCAGCTCCCCGCTCAGCGCCGAGTCCAGGATGGCGTCCCAGTCGAAGTCGCCCTTGAGCGGGCCCAGGTCCCTCTCCTCGCCGTCGCAGAGCAGCGGCGAGCTCGATCTGCGCGGGCCTTTTCTCGCGCCGCTCTTCGCCGTCGCACTGCGGGAAAGAAAGGACATCACGATACGTTAAAAAGCTTAACCGAGCACATTTTCTCCAGTTCAGCTTTACCCAAATCTAAAAGCTTCTTGGAAAAAAAGTGTCAAAATAGCGACACAAATGTGATGAAAAAGGGAAAAAAAAGTGACAGAATTTTGGCATAAAAATTCAACAAAAAAGCAATGAAACAAAATGTCAATAAAGGGACGAGAACGCTGCAACAATGCGAGGAAAAAGATCCTACTAGAAAAACGCAACCTGCAGCACATTTAAAGTAGCCCAAGTGTGCGGGAAAACCACAGACCTGGCAACTCTGAAGAGGCGTTGAATCCTCACTATTCTCAAGGGCACAGTTACTTACAGTAACTCTGGTTCTCTGAATGTGCACAGTCTAAAACGAATTGGGCAACTCACCGGCTAATTCTCAGTGGTGAGACAGAAATAACCGTCAGGTGCAGGTTTCAGTTAGTTTTAAATCAGCGGTTCTCAAACTGTGGGTCAGGGGCCAGAGATGAGAGAATGTGACCATTTGCCATTTACCATTCTAAAAAGTGAGGAAATGGACTAGTGTAGTCCTAAACCCCAGTCTGACAGTGGCTTAGTGGTTAGTGGTTCTCACACAGAGGGGCAGGGCCTGAAATGAGGTCATTATGTTCCTTCTGCCCTGCTCTACTGCACAGTGGAACTGTTTTGGACCGTAAATGGGTTCAGTCTTCGTCGAATAGCCATGGGATGCGTAGGTACTGGCCCCGGGTGGATTTTTGCTTAGGGCCCCAGAAGGGCCAGCACCGGCTCCGGATGTTATACATCTAAACAAGTTCATTAAAAAGGCTCTTTAAATCAGGTTCAAAAGTACTAATTTCTCGGTTACCTTTTGCTGTGAGCTTTTCGTTTCCTGCGGCCTCTCTCGACGGGCCACGACCCGAGCATCGTGCCCTCGCCCAGGTGCGGGTCGTAGCTGCGTTCGGCGCCCGTGGCCTCCTCGAAGTCGCGCAGCAGCCGCTGGGACTCGGCGCTGACCGCGATGGCGTTGTTGGCGTGGAGGCTCGGCGGTGGCGGCGGGAGCATGAGCCGGAGCCGGTTCTGCAGCAGCGGGTTGATCTGCACGGGGGGAGGGCGGCGCTTCTTGTAAGCCCCGCTCAGCAGCCGCTCGGCGTACTGAGGGTCGATCCGCCAGAAGCCGCCTTTGCCCGGCTCGTCCTTCTGCCGCGGGACTTTGATGAAGCACTTGTTCAGAGACAGGTTGTGGCGGATGGAGTTCTGCCGACAGGAAACAGGCGAGAATCGGTTTAGTGTGAATTTACTGTGATATTTACTGTGATATTTACTGTGATATTTACTGTGATATTTACTGTCTGAATGTCCACCACGAACTCCTCATTCACCGAACACTAGGGCTATGACAAAATAATGTTGGCAATATATCGAAATACGTCCTTATGTGATACTTGTATTGTATCGTAAACCGTGTATCGCAATACTTCGATACACAAGTCAGTTCTAGAGGGAATAATTAACTTAAAGGAGATACTATCATACAACATTTTCTCTCTTTAAACCATGTTATAACGTTGTTCGCTCGTCAAAGACTGACCTGGAGCAGTATTTCACAACATTTCCAAAGTTTGGATTTATTCCTCAGAGTAATCCTGTTACATGTATCTGTTTCATCACATAGTGGATACAATATTATGTCATTGTTGAAACCCAAAAACTTAACATTTTTAAAGCTCATAATCCAACATTATATCGGCTCCAAGTGTGTTCATCAGGCTGAGCTGAGGCTGTAAACCACTCCGTTAATCGATACTGAAGGTCAGTTTTTTTTTTACAATGTTCAACCACAACATTAATAACACGAAATAATGATCTGCAATACAAACAAACTCTGCTACAAAATCTACCTAAATGCTATGCTAACAATTCACAAACCTGAAAATCGACATAAACACTCAGAGCCACCACAGAGCGACTCACGTCACTCCTCAGATGCAGCACAGACAGTTAATCTTTCAACTCATTTGCAATAAAATGCCAAAATGATGACCAGGATATGGAGACGACACTCTTGGACACTCATTTACACAGTTTATCAGCTAAATAAAGTGGATTTGAGGGTGAGTTGTGCTTTAAGTTATTCCCACAGCTGCCACCAGAGGCCGCCCCAGTCAAAGTCTTCACCGGCTCTTTAAATGTTACTATTTAATACTTAAAATACCAAAATAAAATAATTACAATTATTAGTTGGTATTGTTCACACCAGTTTTGGATTTGATTGGTTTAGATCAATGGGGGAGGAGGCTCCAGAGCCTGTCAATCAAGCTCTGGAACTCCGCCTATTTGCCCTTTTAAGGAACAGGCTGTGTAGGAGGAGTCTGAGCGGCCATTACGTTTCACACAGGACTCGGGACCTTTTCTACGAATGGGGCTGAATATGTATTAATCTATCTCTAATTATTATACCTATGGTTTGGATCCATGATTTTCAAACTGTTCACATCAGGCCCAGATCAAGATCAAATCCAGACTAAAGCGGCTCTAAAACGGACCTAAACTGAACAGAGTTATTTATAAACTGGGTATGAACCATGTCCACACTAGAAAAAACACTGAACTTAAATGCACTGCTAAAGCATTAATGAAATAAGTAAAAGTATTGCAGCTCGTTATGATGACAAACCATAATACTTAGTGCAGTAGAATATTTTATATCACAATACACGTCATATCAAGCCCTCTGTTTTGTGATACGCGTAGTGTCGTCCCAGCCTCAGTGAATAGTATCACACAATACGACATTTTGTTCGTGATTCATGACATTCTTTTTAGGTGAATGAAGAAAACCAACTGCACTGATAAAAGATGAGGCTATTGTTTCACACAAGCTCATTTCCTCGACATTGATTTACTTCCAGGTCAAATAAACCTCCAATAAAAGTAGAAGTCGCTCCGTGTTGTTTACTGAAGTAGTAGTAACACATAGATGGCGCCTGAAACGAACCCCGCCCACGTATTCATCCTTCAAACGCCGCGGGGTAAAAGTAAATACGTCTGGAGTAAAAGTACAGATCCGTGACAGGAGGATGACCACTCGTGCTTTTGCGAGCGGCGAGGAGCTCCCTTTGTCGCGGTGTTTGCCAACTTTGCAGAGGCCGTTGCCGTGGAGATAACGGTCAGCAGCCGCTCCACACGCGACCCTCTCCCTGCGATGTCTGAAACGCCGCTGACGTCGCCTCCGAAGCCTTACATTAGAAACCGTAGAAAAGACCTGAGTTTACACATTTGTGAGGAGCCTTTTCTCATCTGTGTGTTTTTGGTTTTGATAAATAATAGCTGGAAACAGAAATAGCTAAAGCCCTACACCGTCGTATTACATCGTTCAAAAACTCAACAAAAATCAGTCAAAACACGTGTAAAGTAAAGATGGCAATAATATCGTTATTGCAATATTGCGCAGTTTTACGGTTATGGTTAACTTTATGAATCCCCTCTGAGCGATGTTAGTTCTTGTAGTTGTCAGCAGCAAAACTCAGAGCTGGATCTTTCATTGACTCTGTGCATAACTTCAAATCATGACAACGCCGCCCAAGAAGTGACTTCCTGTTTCGATCCAGCGCGCCAAAATAAAAGCGCACAGCTCGTCTCATTGATGAGTTCGGCAGGTGCAACATTACAAGACTTTCATTAAATACACACGTTTTAAGTGTTTTGCCTGTTAATAGTTAAGCAGAAAGAAAGGTGAACTAATGAATAAGATGGCGCTTTTATTTTGGCGTGCTGGATCGAAACAGGAAGTCACTTCTTGGGCGGCGTTGTTATGATTTGAAGTCACTTTTACATGGCTTTACCCTGAACCAAGTCAAGAATCAGCAGGTGACACGGCTGAAAAATGATTTGTCAGATGCATCTTTTCAGTAATGTAGGGATAAAACTACAAAATCTACATGAAGAGGCGCCAGTCTTTCAAACTACTCCTGATAGTTTCCACTGTTGTTTGCGGCGCTAAAGCTAAGCTAACGGTGACAGTGCTAAACGTTCCCCCCCCCCCCGCCCTGTTGCCGGGGGACACCACAGGCTCGCGCTGAGGCCTTTATCCCCGGAGTTTATGGCGAGTTTAGAGGAGCAGACTTTATTTATTGGTCGGCCGAAGCTCACTGTCCACATAGTCTCTTGTTCGTCGAGAGAAAACAAAGACTTTTTTATTTTCTTCACCGCCGCTCTTTATCTGCCTCTTTACACCGGTTTAGTCCCGGTGTGAGTGAGAAAGGGATCTGTTTACGCACAACACTGTAGAAACCTTTTGGAAATGTTTAAAGACGCTGCATTCACAAGATCCAGAGGGGATTTTGGATCTTGTTTAGTTTCAAAGCGCAATAAATCCGGCAGGAATTAGATATTGACAAATCCCTCTGAAAAAAAAGTGTTGTTGCTAAAGTGGAATGATTTTTTTATTTTTTTTCAATCAACGGAAAATGACCAAAAACACATCGACGTTAGGTGAGATTCGTGATTCATAATCCTGTGCGAATATCAACGCAGGACCGCTTTCGTGCTACACGTGGATACCAAACCTGTCAGTATTTGTGAATGAATAAGCGCGGGAAAGACGAGGGAGCGCCGCCATGTTGGAGCGACTTTCTGTAAATCTCCGGCTAAAGGGACAAAACGTCATAAAATAAGAATCATAAAGGGAGAGTTTTTTACTCTGCAGCGTCTTGCCTTGAAATAAACCAAACTCAGTCTTTGCATTAGTGACGATTCATGGCCCTTCACAGACACTTCTATAAAGCACGCTTCTACTCAGCACGGGTCTCCACTTTATAACAGACCACAGTTATTGTGGCTCCTACAAAATGCACACGCTGGAATACACATTACTGAAGGAAAACCAGACGATCCAGATGGAAACTTGTTTGTTTGTTTATTTGGTCGGGACAGTGCATGTTAATGAACATACATGGGTCTCATGCATGTAAACTCGCCACACCAGATTGTAGCCTTGGGCTAATTTCTATCCGTCGTCCCCCACGTGCACTCTCAAACACACTCTCATTCATCCTGGCCTATTGTACATGTTTTTAGTGGTAGGGGAAACCTACATAGACACAGGACATGCAAACTCCACACAGAAAGGCCCATCCAGGAGGGAATCGAACCCAGGACCTTCTAGCTGTGAAGCACGAGTGCTAACCGCTACCGCGCCGCTCGTGAGGCATGATCAATTCAGACAATTGCAGTCTTTTGGTGGAATTGGAATTATTCAGAGGTGCAAAGGCAAATACTAGAGGAAAGAAGCAGCTGAAAGACAACTTTGAAGGTAAGCTACGTGCTAATGTTATGCTAACACCAGCTAAAGTTGTGCTGAAGCAGCTAAATCCCGTACAGCGTAATATGATGTGAAATATTAAACTCGTATATATATCATAAAGGATGAGAAGAGGCAACAACTGTGTCAAATTGGTGCAAATCGTCTGAATAATGCTCATGGCTTCGTGCTAGTTTGCGGTCATTTCCTATTCCTCTCTGCAGTTGTTAGTCGTTAATGTCGATTAAAGTTTAAACATTTGAATCAGGCTCCTCTGTCCAAAAAAACATGAAACTGGGATCTTTCTCCCACGTCGTTCGTTCTGCCTGAAAAAGCGGCGACCCCTGAACGTCTGTTAAACATTACCGGCCCCACGCGACGCTCGGAGGAAACTAACGGCTCCATCAATCATTGAGCGGACCAAATTAAACTTCTCTGGATTCCTGCGAGGGACCGGGGAGGAGCACATGCCAACGTCTGACCAGCACAGCAGCAGAACCCACAGCCTACTCAGCCTCTCCTCTTCCTGGGACGGCCCAGAACCTAAAACTCACGGCTCAAATGAGGTCCCAGTGCCACAGGGCGAGGGCTTTAATGACGAACAATCTGTGAAATGTGTGACGCACTGTGGAGCCAAATACACAACGACCCTGAGGACAAAACCGCTGGCTCTGAATAAGAAAATATGTTGAACGTAGAAACAAGATGAATATCGGGTCTAATGGACAAAAACACAACTCGACTGAGCCTGTATGTTTCCGACTGACTCCTGATATCTCTGACTCCTGGTGTTTCTGACTCCTGGTGTTTCTGACTCCTGGTGTTTCTGACTCCTGGTGTTTCTGACTCCTGTTGTCTCTGACTGACTCCTGGTGTTTCCGACTGACTCCTGTTGTCTCTGACTCCTGGTGTTTCTGACTCCTGGTGTTTCTGACTCCTGGTGTTTCTGACTCCTGGTGTTTCTGACTCCTGTTGTCTCTGACTGACTCCTGGTGTTTCCGACTGACTCCTGTTGTCTCTGACTCCTGGTGTTTCTGACTCCTGGTGTTTCTGACTCCTGGTGTTTCTGACTCCTGGTGTTTCTGACTCCTGTTGTCTCTGACTGACTCCTGTTGTCTCTGACTGACTCCTGGTGTTTCTGACTGACTCCTGTTGTCTCTGACTCCTGGTGTTTCTGACTCCTGTTGTCTCTGACTCCTGGTGTTTCTGACTGACTCCTGGTGGTGTTTCTGTCTCCTGGTGTTTCTCACTCCTGGTGTTTCTGCTTCCTGGTGTTTCTGACTGACTCCTGTTGTCTCTGACTCCTGGTGTTTCTGACTCCTGGTGTTTCTGACTCCTGGTGTTTCTGACTCCTGGTGTTTCTGACTCCTGGTGTTTCTGACTCCTGTTGTCTCTGACTGACTCCTGTTGTCTCTGACTGACTCCTGGTGTTTCTGACTGACTCCTGTTGTCTCTGACTCCTGGTGTTTCTGACTCCTGTTGTCTCTGACTCCTGGTGTTTCTGACTGACTCCTGGTGGTGTTTCTGTCTCCTGGTGTTTCTCACTCCTGGTGGTTCTGACTGACTCCTGTTGTCTCTGACTCCTGGTGTTTCTGACTCCTGGTGTTTCTGACTCCTGTTGTCTCTGACTGACTCCTGGTGTTTCCGACTGACTCCTGTTGTCTCTGACTCCTGGTGTTTCTGACTCCTGGTGTTTCTGACTCCTGTTGTCTCTGACTCCTGGTGTTTCTGACTGACTCCTGGTGGTGTTTCTGTCTCCTGGTGTTTCTCACTCCTGGTGGTTCTGACTGACTCCTGTTGTCTCTGACTCCTGGTGTTTCTGACTCCTGGTGTTTCTGACTCCTGTTGTCTCTGACTGACTCCTGGTGTTTCTGACTGACTCCTGTTGTCTCTGACTCCTGGTGTTTCTGACTCCTGTTGTCTCTGACTCCTGGTGTTTCTGACTGACTCCTGGTGGTGTTTCTGTCTCCTGGTGTTTCTCACTCCTGGTGTTTCTGCTTCCTGGTGTTTCTGACTGACTCCTGTTGTCTCTGACTCCTGGTGTTTCTGACTCCTGTTGTCTCTGACTCCTGGTGTTTCTGACTGACTCCTGGTGGTGTTTCTGTCTCCTGGTGTTTCTCACTCCTGGTGTTTCTGCTTCCTGGTGTTTCTGACTGACTCCTGTTGTCTCTGACTCCTGGTGTGTCTGACTCCTGGTGTCTCTGACTCCCCGTGCTTCTGTGTGGCTGTACCTGCCATGTGGGGTCGGCGTGGCGATAGTAGCAGAAGTTCTCGGTGATCCAGCCGTAGATGGCGGACAGTGTGATCTTGGGCTTCTTGCTGGCGTGCATGGCCATGCAGATGAGCGTGGCGTAGGAGTACGGTGGCTTCACGTGAGGGTTGGTCTTATAGTCCACATCGTCAGGGCAGTGTCCGTGAGCCACGATCCCGGGGAGGGGCATCCGGCAGTGGGCGGCGGCCGTGGGTTTGCCCGGGGTGAGGGGGGCCCCGGCACAGGCCGGATCTCCTGCCAGGGGCGACGAGGGAGCGTCGCCGTGGCACCCGGCCGACGCGTGACCGAACAGCGGCGGCTGCTGCTCCCGCGTCGGGCCCAGGATGGAGAACTCCTGCAGCCACTGGAGGCTGGTGAGGCTGTCGTCCAGGCACAGAGAGCCGCTGTGGGGCCCGCTGTGGGGCCCCCTCTGGTCCCGCTGCTCCACGAGGGCCGCCGCTCGCACCAGCTCCTCCTCCGGACATCGCTCAGGGCTGAGGGACATGACGCTGCTCGGGCCACTGGGGCAGACACAGAGGAGAGAGGGTTACACTTCACTTTAAGGCCAATTCTCATAAATATGTGTTAGTCTGAGCTATAGACAATTACTGGAGCATTGGGGCTCGATGTCTTGCTCAAGAACACAACAACAGCCTGCCACAGTGCTCTGCAGGCCATCTCAAATTACACATGAACGGGCTCTAATCATCGTTTGTTGGGATAATGCCTGTGGTAAATATTAATCATATCTTGCACTGAAGAGGCATTTTTATGAACCAAAGTCATTTTTTAACTTCTCACATCACGTACCTCCTCATGAAATATTTGACCTTCCAAAGAACCACCAGGCCGAGATCAACATTAGGTAATAATGCAGCACTAAATCTGTCATAAGCACTTTAACAAAAGAACATGTCATCGAGTTTCATGCACATGAATTAGGTTGTTGCCAAAAAGGATAAACGTCCCATGAGAGCAAGTCAAACAATCATTTCCTCCCCAGTCCAGCCGCAGTAATGGTTTTACCTGAACAGATCCTTGTCTTCTGATGACAATCCAAAACAAAGCTCTCTTTCTGCTCCTCTGCACCCTTCGCGTTTCATTTTTACTTTTAACTGTCCCCCGAGCGCGCTTTCCCTCCCCGCCGTATCCTCTGATAACCTGACAACACTTCCCCGCCCCTTCATCCCCACAGTCAGCGCGCTGCGTAAAAGTGCCAAAGCGCATTTGAAAACAGAGCCGCTGGTTTCGCTCCAGCGCCTCCATCCGCGTCCTGGCCCTGACCGCGCGAGCGAGGCCAGACGTGTCGAGGCGCGAAGTGAAACCTCCTGGAGCAGTCCATTGTTTTCACGTTAGGACGCCCATTGTCCGCGTAACGCCTCAGACAGAAGTTTCCCGAAAGGAGCTCGTCTTTTACTATCGCAGACGGTCTCCCCCCCCCCCCCCCCCCCGCCCGCCCCGGCACGTCTTCGTGGGTGGGAGCCATTACGGAGAGAACAATCGAACAAATCACCGTATAATGAGTGACAATTTTATAACCCGCACGTTTGTTTTTATCGTTTTATTTGAGTGCGGTAAATATGCAAAGGCGCGCGGCTCAGCGGGAGGCCGTTACGCACGGAGCACACGACGTCAAACATATCCAAATAAATCAGTCTTGTTTGTGAACGCTCTACAAACGAACACACACCAATGAATATCTCAAAACCCGTTAATCTACTGGAAATGCTCCGACGACGCAATTAGCTTTTACGCAGCGGGTCGATCGTTACCAAACTGTATAAAAGGCTGCAGCAAATCCGCAGAGTTGCCGCAAAATCAAGGACCTGGCGTCATTTGGTTCACCGACACTGTTTTGATTAAAGTCGCGTTTACGCTTGGACCGAAATGACAATGCATTTTAGCCAAACCGTGCGCCTTGAATGTTTCTGCTTGACAGTCGGGTCAAACGCACCGCCATAACCAAGTGCATTTTCTCCAGTTCAGCTTTACCCAAATCTAAAATGTTAGAACCCAGGCCAGAGCAACGCCTCATTTAAAAGCTAAGACCTGCAAAACTGATCTGAAAGGATGTTTTTCTTCGCGTCGTTGTTGTTTTTTTTTTTTTTTTGACATATTTTTCAGTGTTTTTTTGTTGTTGCATTTTTGTCACATGTACGTGTTTTTTTCAAGAAGCTTTTAGATTTGGGTAAAGCCGAACTAGAGAAAATGTGTTCAGTTCAGGCGAGGGGTTAAAGAGGTTTAAAACCACAGACCAAACGGATGCGCCTGTATGATTCCCCTCAATTGGTCAACGCTATGGCCTTTACGCACCTGACGCGCGGCACGGGATCCGGTTACGTCCTCTCGGTGACGCGCGGTGCTTTTCAATTATTTATTTCCCCCCAAGCCTTCGGGAAATTTAACCCTTTATTGTGAGGAGTGAAGAGATGACTATGGGCTTACGATAAAGTGTAACTTGGCACGGACGGTCATTACGCACGAAGCCCTAGACCACAAAACAAACAGGATAATGCTAAGAAGTGTGACGTGTGTGCCATTTTACGCGCAATATATAGTCGCCAGATTGTTTTTCTGTGATATATTTTTCTTTAGATTAAAAGCTACAAATACGACCCCCTGAGGTATTTGAAAGTGAGCGTCGCGAATATTCTGTGTGAAAAGGAATGTAGCCCAACCTTTGGCTCAAAACAACCACGAAATTCCACAGACTTTGACACCTGCTTCTCGGCATCACACTAGAATAAAGTCGCTGCAGTCCGTTTGTGTGTGAGCGGCAGTTACGCACCTGGCACAGTGATGGAATGTGGCCTTTTACGCACGGAGCGTCGTAAACGAAAAAAAAAAAGGCTTCGCTCTTTCGCTTTTTATGAAGCAGCGCGTTTAGTTATTAGTTAGTGTGTTAGTTCAGCTTTACCCAAATGTAAACTGTCACAGCCTATAGGCCAGGGTTAAGCTAAGACCTACAAAACGGGTCTAAACTTCTGTCACTTTTTTTGCCGGGACAGATCGGTCATTAGAGAAAGAGTCACACAGAGGTTCTTTACACCATCGAAATGTAACCTGGCTTTGGCTGTTTTAGTTTTAGTTGAGTTGGTTTGAGTCCCGATATCTCACCCTGCGCATCTGTGGACTTATATGCAAAGCCCTGAGTGAAAAAGGATGACGTTTCATATGAAATAAAAAAAAAATTACGTTATTGTTGACCAGGGTTCTATTTCTATTCTATTCTATTTGGCTTCTTGCTGGCTCTGGCGCGCTATTTCTGTTTTTATGCGAGTGTCACTTTCGGCTAATTATTTCAAAACCAACACAATGGCGTCCTACTCGGGCGCCGGACCATATGAGACGTCGTAAATAATAAATGCGTGGTTTTAGCTCACCTGTTATCACTCGGTGTCGTTTTTTTTTTTTTTTTAGCTTTTCGCTCGGTGAGAAGTCCGTTAACTCCAGCGTTAGCTCTGCCCCCGCTGAAAGTTGCACTCCGGACGCGTCTCCTCTCGAAGATGCGGCGCGTTTGAGCTGTGCGTAAAAGTGTGACGGCGGCTCGGGTTAATACCTGGAGGAGCGGGACAGTCCGAGCGCGCAGGGGAGGGAGGGAGGTGGGTGGGTGCCATGGCGACGACGCAAACAGCTTCCTGTGCGTCCTCTGGCCTCGGCGTAGCCACGGAGACGGGACTTTTATCATTCCACAGTTTGGGTTTCTCAACGCGAGGGCCGCGGTCTGGGCAAACAGGAGCGGAGTGGAAGAGTACTGGCTTCATTTGTTCACTCCGGCTTTCGTGTCTCATTACTTGGATTTGGTGTCTTAGTTTTGCACCAGTGACGCAGCGATTTCAGGCAGAAAAGTGGAAAAGAGTTGGATTCAAAATAGAAAAATGTATGTAAATGTTTTGGTATTTTGAGTGTCCTTTCGGAGAGAGAAGTGGACACTGCCTGGCCAAAAAAAAAAGTGTCGTCCAGGATCTAACTACCTTCTGATCTGGGGCTGCTGCTGGTCAGGTCTAGGTGTAAGCAACGCTATATGTCCAGACCTGAACATAAACAGTTCCATAATGCACCTTTAAGGTTAAGAAAAGGGATTTGTTTATGATTTGAACAATGTAGGGTTGGGATCACGGCACTTCTGAGGGAACTGTCTCCATACATCCAGAAACCTTAAAGAAACAATTGATCCTGGAACCTTCTAGAGGCCACTTTGAGGGAAAGCAAAGGCACCGTGCTAACACCACACCGCCGCGGGGTTACTGAAAGGTAAAATCACGCAATAATATCAACTTTTTCTGGGGTAAAAAGTTACATAATGCAACTTTTATGAATGAATAGGGCTCGGACGATCCACTTTTGTCACGATCTGATATCACGATACTCAGGAGCCGATCCGGTACATATTGCGATACAGTTTGTAATTATGATAAGTGATATAGTTACCTTAAAATGTGTCCAAAGTTTATAAACCATAAGCCATTTGACATTTAATGAAGTGTTAAGATTGTTACTGCAAAAACAAAATAGCAGAATAAAAATGCTCCAAACACAAGTATTGAAAGTATTGCGATATTTGATGATGATAATAATAATAATAATGCATCGGATTTATATTGCGCTTTTCTGGACACTCAAAGACCCTAACCCTGACCGTAAGGGTTTTTATTTCTTATTACATAATGTACATCCAAACTACTAATAGATATTATTCAATTGCGTAAGTACTACAAAGGTACAAGTTATTACAGATTGTTACAAAAGCACTTTACATTGTACTAAATTTGGCAGGGACAATGTATCAAGTTAGTGCAAAATAAAGTGTGACCCATTGAGGTAAACATTCACAAGGTTTATTCATTACTATAAAGGTATTTCTGACGAAAACCTCCTGAAATTGCAACGAATAAGATACAAGAAAAGTGATTCAAGTTTAATTAATTTCCTCAGGTCAGAAAGTAGCGTTAATAACATATTACAAAGGAGCCAAGTTGTGTGGATGAGTGAGGATGTGTTGATGAGTAAAGAATTAAAAAAGTGTGACAAGCAGCCCCGGCGTCCCCCAAGTCTACAAATCACCCCCCCACCTCTTTCTCTCTCAGATTTACGGTTTTATGGCCTTTGTTTGAGCTAATGCGAGTCTATGGACCGCAGCAGCTTTGTGTCCGACACATTCTTCCACGACAGAGGACTTCAGCGGGAGAAGTCACATCTCCTGCATTTGACCCGTCCTTCGGGAACTCTTAAGCAAACCAAAATCCACGTTAACAAGTTTGCAATAATCTGGCACACTCAATTGTCCTTTAATGTGCGCTGGTGCGTGTTTTTCCAAGACGCTATAACTCTTGGACTCTCGTTCCACATTTAAGACCCGGCTCTAAGCGTTCCTCTTCCAGTCAGCTTATGGCGAGGTCAGCGAGGTACAGCTCTGACCCACAGCCCTACGCTGTACACTGAGCCCCTATCCTCCGGCTCTTCTTACTGCATATACTTTATCTTTTAACTATGATACAGTATTCCCTTTCCCTGCTGTGAGGCTCCAGCGATAACTGACCGACCCCATCCACAGAAGAACTGAAGCTCCAACAAGGACCGGACCTTCCACTGTCTTCATTGCCTGCAAAACTCCAGACCAGCGATTGAGTCGAGTGGTTAGAGTCGGCATCAGCTACATTTCCAGAGCAGAACTTACGTGAGCAAACAGGAAGTGGAGTAGCCAATCGATGAAGCCCAGGATGTGTCGTTGAGGTGGTGTTATTGCGTTAATGTTCAGGTTAAAAACTTTTGATCCACTGCAACGAGACGGAAATCCTCTTTGTCGACGTGTTTGGATCGATGTAAAACTTTTTGAGGTTTGTTTGGTTGTTAGCAAAGTTCCAGACGGTCCTGCTTCTGAACAGAAACACCAAACGCAGGAGTGGATGGAAGGACGGGCAATGGGAGTGGATTTCTCCCTCTGGGTTTCTGAGTGTTTCTTTGACGCATAAGAAGGCCTAAGGACAGGGGATGTTGATGACTGCCTATTTCGACATTACATTAGTTTAAGTTTCATTTTTAACAGCAGGAGGCCGAAACACGCCATAGTTGCGTCTAGTCTGCTACTTGAATAGAAGATGTTTAATTTGAGCTGAACAAAACACATTTATTAAATGTTTTATCCCAGTCAGCTCAGTTCCTTTGACGGGGTTTATGCACAAACACACAATTCATATTTCTTAAGACAAACATGGCAAACTATTCTGCAGCTGAATATGTTTAGTAGTATTTATTTATTTGAACAGGGTCAGTGTACAATCTACATTAGCCTCAGAAAGGAGAGATGCATTGTACCAGGTTAAAGCACTTGTGCTAATTTCCACCTGCAGTCCCTGGGCCTATTGTACATGTTTTTAGTGGTAGGGGAAACCGGAGTACCCGGAGGAAACCTACGCAGACACGGGGAGAACATGCAAACTCCACACAGAAAGGCCCCGTCCAGGTGGGAATCGAACCCGGACCTTCTAGCTGTGAAGCACGAGCGCTAACCGCTGTGCTAACGTGCCGCCCATATCACATAGATACATTATATCGATGTGTTTTTGACAAACGTAGGCAGTAAATATATTGAGCAACGTCATTATTCTCCAAGACCGTTAGATTTAATCCCAGTTGAAATGTGATGCTTTTTATGACGTTTACTTTAATGATGGAAACCGTGCTTCAGAGAGAGCGATCCTGGATGAGTGTGATTTGTTTTGCTCCTGGTCGGTCGGCGTTTAGTTCCTCCGACCTGAAGTCCCCGCCGTCGATCGGCTGACGTGACCTCTGGCCTTTGACCCGGTGGCATCGCGCCGTTGCTACCTGACCGTGACCAACAGAGAAACGTTTGGACAAAACACGACACGGCTCCATTGTCCCGACGTCAGATTAAAGTCAGACCCAGGAGCCAGAGTCAGGCCTGATCTAAAGGTGGAACGCTCAAACAAAACCGAACACAGTTTGAGAACCACTGACCTTAATAACACAGGCTTTGCACAGCCAGCAGGAAGTCACATTTAATATATGTAATGCCACAAACAAAGAAATCGGGGACATTTTGAAATCAAAACATAAATTGGACACTTTTGAGTGGGGTTTCTAAAAAGTAGCTTTTGCAGAAGCTTTAGTGCCAGCAGGGGGCAGTATGTTCAGTCTATTATAGCTCTGAACATCACAGACTTAAGCCTCTGTGCTGGGTCTGGGCTAAATGACTCCGAGTGGTTTGTCTGGTGGAATAACTGCTGATCTCTCACATACTGTAAACGGCCCAAATAAATGAGCAGGTGCTGTGACATGTATTTCTAATAAAGCATAATAGATGACACTTAAAGGGCCTAGCTCACTGGAGGAGAGTTGCAGAGACGTTGTGGAGACCGCCGCCGCGACGGACAGTCTCTAACGTCTCCACATCTCAGACTGATTGCCCGCATACAAAGGGCCTAACACCGACCTGAGGACGAGTTGGAGACTCGAGTCGTCGCTGGTCACAGAGATGTCTCCGAGACGTCCCCTGGAGAAGGCGAGTCTTCAGGTAAAGGTGAAAACAAACAGGTTTGATTTCAGCGTTGTCTCCACATGGTCTCCGAGAGGTCTACACGGTCTCAGGCAGCTGTGACGCAAACACTATTTGTTGTCCTCCACCTGGGAGACGTTTCTGTGACGTCCCTGCAATGTCTCCGAGACCTGTCGGATACAAAGGGGATCACAAAGAGGCTCCATACGTTTCTTTAAGATGTTCCAACTGCTTGAGGCCACGCACATGTAGACTTGAAATGTTCTCCATGAAGTCTCCGCTTTAATCGAACAATTGTCCGTTTTCTTTCGTTTTCATGGAGACTCACCTTTTCTCCAGGGGACATCTCGGTGACCAGCGGGAACTTGAGTCTCCAACTCGTCTCCAGGCGGGTGAGATGGGTCTGTCTTCTACTCTGAGCACAAAGCTCCGCTGAGTCTGGCTGCTTTGTTCTGTGCAGTCTGGAGTTCAGTCAAGTGTTTTCTGACACTGACCCAAACCACAGGGCAGTTCAGGTGGGACGACACCAGAGTTAACTTCGTCGACTAAAATATTTAGTCTTAATTTTAGTCAAAGTTATTTTTCTGACGACTAAAACTAAATTAAAAGTTTTTCATGAGACTAAAACTATGACTAAAATGTCCAGATGTTTTAGTCGACTAAAATGAGACTAAATAAAAATGAAAAGGAGAGACTAAAATCATCCAAACTTCTATTGACCGTCTGAAAGAGCCTCATATCATGTAAATTCACTGCCAAAGGAACAGCTCTGAGCTTTGTTCATGAGGAGCAGCTCCATGAAGCAGGACCTCCATTAAATATGATTATAATGAATATTATTAATACAAAGTCGACTAAATGTGTCTTAAATTTAGTTGAATAAATTGACTTGCAATTTTAGTCGACTAAATCCCGACTAAAATTGAAGATATTTTTTTGACTAAAACTCGACTAAAATTCAATTACATTTTCGTCAAAAGACTAAAACTAAAACTAAATTAAAATATGTTGTCAAAATTAACACTGGACGACACAAAAGACTGAACCATCAGGACTCTCGAATCCAGAGTCAGAAACAGAAGCTTCTTATACAGGAAATATTTCAGCTGTAAAGTGTTTCAGTATCAGTATTTTTGACGACCTTATGCATTAAAAATAGTCGACCAATGTCATTATTTCCAGGAAGACTGGACTTGAAGTTTGATTCCAGAGGTGATCAGTACTTAAGTAAATCTAGTTACAGTGCCTTACGAAAGTACTAATACACCTTGAACTGTTGCACATTTTGTCATGTTTACCATAAACGTAAAGATTAAATTTTGAATTGTTTACTGAAAGTTCACACACAAGTAACTGTGAAGTGAAGGCAAAATGTAAAATAACAGAATCATGTATAATTTTGCTTTCACTTCACAGTTGTTACTTGTGTGTGAACTTTCAGTAAAAAAAATCAAAATAAAATATGTATGTTTATGGTTGTAAACATGACAAAATGTGCAAAAGTTCAAAGTGTATTAGTACTTTCGAGAGGCGCTGCAAGCAACACCTCTACAGCAAATACTTCAGTACTTTCACTTGAGAAAACCTTAACTGAGTGACTTTTATCTTTTGGAGAAGTACTTTGACCGTTCCTGTGACCTCGGCTGTGTGTGTTTATTTACTGTGGTTACAAAGTGCAGGACAATGGAAGGCGATCCACCGCGAGCTTCTATTGTTCCGCTGTCAGATTAAACTCAGGTTTAAGTTTCTGCGATGGATTCCACACGGGGAGGAGATGAAAGCCCGTCCACGCTCCTAGACTCCTGCACTTGGAATGAGGTCGGAGTCTGTGCTGTTTGGATAAATATACAGAAGCCAAGAGTTAAAAAGGGTCTCCTGCTGAACCCTGCGGGTGTGTGGCCGCTGACGCGCAGCAGAGGGCGCTGGACGACGCTGAATACAGAGCTCAGAGTCCAAACAAAAACAATTGTGACGAGCTCAGGAAAACTTTAACCTCTTAACCCATCACAAAAACACCTCCAAAATGTGACAAAAACGCAACAGAAGAATCGACCAGAAAGCCACGAAAGAGCGGCACAAAGGTGACAAAGATGCGATGAAAAAACGCTACAACATAAGCTGCAATCGGTTTTGTAGGTCTTAGCTTTCAAATGTGGCCTGATGAAGGTAGAAAAGCCCTGTATAAGTCGAGACCATGTAGTAGTAGTAGTTTTATTCGGTCATTTTCATTTTCATTCTTTTAAACATAAAACAAGCATCTCCATAATTCGGGCACAACACGACCGAAAGGGTTTAGGCTGAAGTAAAAACTTATTGTGCTGAACCCGATTTACAGACTTCCACGAGAAAACAAACATTAATAGTAAACAATATCAAGTGTCAAACAGAAGAGAAATAAGCATGGATTTAGAATTGATTTTAACATAAATTTCAACACTCCAATATATATGTAAATATACGTTTTGTTTTACGTTAATTTATTTTAACTAAATCATGTCATCATTTAAATTCATTCATTATAGATCTAATAAAGTCTTTTCACTAGTTTCTTACTTTGTTCATCCTTAACTTATATATTGTTGTATGATAGTAGATTTATACAACTTTTTGAAGGCTTTGACTGTTTTCGACTGTTTTAAATGATCTTCCAAATCGTTCCACAGATTAACACCTCTTACAGAAATACATCGACTTTTTTTATTCTTTTTAGCTTTTGCTTTTTTGAATATGGCAGTTCCTCGGAGGTTATTCGGACTTTCCCTGTGTTCAAAAAGCTGCCGGATGTTTGGAGGGAGAAGATTATTATGTGCTTTGTGCACTTTTACTCAAGTATTTAGATCAACAAGGTCATGGATTTTCGATAGATTTAGCTCTACAAAAATGGGGGTTGTTGGTGCATAGAAATCTGCTTTAGTGATGATTCTTATTGCCTTGTTTTGGAGTAGGAAAATAGGATGAGTATTGGATTTGTAATTGTTTCCACATATTTCCAAGCCATAATTTAGGTAAGAAAGTATGAGGGAGTTGTAATAGAAGAGATTTTTTATCAAGTACAGTTTTCATTTTTACCAATTACCAATCACTTTACTATTTTAATTGTTAACCTCGTACCCCCCGCCTGAACCGAGTGGATTTCCTCCAGTTCAGCTTAACCCAAATCTAAAAGTTACTCAACCAAAGAGCAACAGTGCAACGCCTCATTTGAAAGCTAAGACCTACACAAAACGTCTTTGTAATTTCTTTTTTGTTTCATTTTTGTCGAGTTTTCGTCTATTTTTTGTCATGTTTTTTTTAAGCTTTCAGATTTGGGTAAAGCCAAACTGGAGAAAATGTGCTTGGTTCAGGGGGTTAAGAGGTTAAATAAAAGCTAAATTAAATTATTTGCATCCTTTTGCTGCTTTTTTTTTTTTTTTTAGCTTTTTTGATGCTTTATTGTTGTATTTTTGTCGCTTTCTGTCATATTTCACAGTCTTTGTTGTGTGGCATTTTGGTCATATCTTTGTTGCGTTTTTATTTACAGCCTATAAGCCGGTGCAATGCCTCATTTGAAAGCTAAGACCGTCTAGTTTCTGAAAATATGTGTAAGACCTGAGTAAAACACATCCTACAGGTGGTGATCGGCAGGGAATTGGTCGAGCCACTATTTATTACAATAAGATACGAGTCAATGCTTTTCATACAGTCAAATGTAATGAAAGAGTAAAAGACTGGACACGAGGGGCAGATTTTGAACAAAGTTGTAAAACAGAAAGGAAATGTGTAGAAAATGTAGTGAACTATACTGGACATACATTTTCTACTTTCCCTGACTGAGGTTGAGTCGAGCGCTAGGCCTGGGTCTGATCCTTGTAGTTTCTCTGCGCCTCCATTTTCTGTCCATGGCGCTGACACATGTGCTCTGTAATGGCTCTGTTTACTAATATCGGCTCGTAAAACCCACCTCCAATCCGCTGTATGAATCGCCTCCAGCCAATCGCAATCTGCGCTCTGGTTTACGGGCTCTCGGTGCGTGCGCGCGTTTTCCTCACGGGCGCCTGTCTGCCCGGGCGGTGCCACCGCAGCCAAACCGCAGACGAGTGGAGTTTACGCCGCACGAGGCGATTCAAAGTGTTTTGGAGAGCAAGAATGTGGTTCCAACATCACAGTTTGCCACAGGGTCAGATTTCACCACCGCTGTTGTATGGAGTTATAGCCCCCCGTAGTGTTCGATTCACTTCCAAATAGTGTCTCTTTTAGCCCAGTGCTTCGTCTGAGCACACAGAGTAAGTGTCCAGCGCAAAGGTACCTTTCTCCAGATGTCAGTCACGAGGATAAACCTATTGTACATGTTTGGTAGGAACTGGTGAATACGTAAACACCACCCAGAAAGGCCCCATTTAACCTTTGAAGTGTCTGTGCAGCGAGAGCGCTAACCACTGCGCCACCGGGCCACTGTGCTGCCCCTTCCATAATCAAGATATAAAGTGTTTGGAAACTAGGGCTGGGACGATACACTGTTGTCACGATCTGATCGGGGGATCTGTATTGCGATACAGTAAGTAATTATGATGACTAACAAGTAGGGTGACCAGATGTCCCAGTTTACCCGGGACAGTCCCAGTTTTGAGTCCTCTGTCCCATGTCCCCACACATTCCTTCAAAACCATTAATTTGTCCCAGTTTTAGACAGGATCTGTCCCAAGTGTCCCAGTTTTTGGCCAATATGATCCACGAAGTAACAAACTTCGCTTGAAATGCATTTCTTTGGGCAATGCAAATGTCCATCACCAAGTAGAAACCAATAAAAACTATCGTGTTAATGCTGATTGGTGCATGGTGTAAGATATACAGGCAGATTTACCATTTTGCGTGGGAAAAACAAATGGCTCCCTGGTTGCCCATGCAACAAAATCCCAAATAGTGTCCCCGTTTTTTAGTCAGAAAATCTGGTCACCCTACTAACAAGTTTAGTGTTACCTGCCATGGTTAGGTCTAGAGTTAGCAATTATGCATTATCCAAATCCCAAAGCGTATTGACAGGACAGCTCACAGCCTTTTTGTGAGTGTGATACCTCATTTGAAAGCCAAGACCTTCTAGTTTCTAAACGTATGTGTAAGATACGTGTGAGGGAAACACAACTTTTGTGACATTTGCCGTTCCTAATCCTAAACCCCTGATCAGGGGGACGTCAAGTAACAGGTTATACACCAACAACCTGGTGTTTTTGTTGCTCTTTTGTCACTTGCTCTTTAGTGGCTTTTTGTCAGTTTTCTGTTGTACGTAGGGCTGGGCGATATGGACCAAAAGTCATATCCCGATATATTTTGGTTGAATATCGATTTACGATATATATCCCGATGTTTTTTCCGCAAAGTGAGAGCTCTGAAATTATATGTTAAGTCAAAGTGAAATACGAGTAGTTCTATTGAAAACTCCCTATAAAATGTAACAACATAAACACTGTATAACAAAGCTCCGTAAGGTAAAAAAAATGTCTTAATAAAAAATAGCCAATAAAATAAAACAGGGCAGCATTTATATCTAAAGAGTTCACAAAATAAAGTGCTCAGTTTAAGATAACTGTTTTTTTTTTAAATCAGCTTGAGATTACCTGTTTCTTTTTGTTAACTTATCTGAATTTGAAATATCCCGATATAGGCGATATGGTCTAATTCCATATCTCATTAAAAAATACATCGATATATCTTAAATATCGATATATCGCCCAGCCCTAGTTGTACGTTCATTGTTTTTTATTGTGTTTTTATTACTTCTCTTTGCTTGGTCACTTTTTGTAGCCTCTTTTGTTGCGTTTACTTCCTCGTTTTCTTCTTGTTTTTGTCACTATTTTCGCGAAGCCTTTCGATTTGGGTAAAGCCAACCCGGAGAAAATGTGCTCGGTTCAGGTGGGGGTCAAGAGGTCAAGTCAAACGCATGTAATACTATACAACTGTCTCATGCTACTTGGCAGGGACGGGAAACGCAGCCTCACAGTGTTTAGACTAAATTCCCACTGTAGTTTTTCCTCCATAACCCCGCCCGCCCCCGCGCTCCGGGACAGCAAAACAAGCCTCCCTGCCGTGTTTTTGAACGCGCTGCCTCTGTGGCCAATGTGCGCCCTCGTAGTAGCCTTTCCGGGGCCAATCAGCCCTCGCCCTGCGCTTTGTTGTTGGTGACGGCGACATGAAAATATTTTGTTTGTAGACGACGCACCGTGAAGAGCAGCTCCGCAGGCGCCTGGAGCCGGGGTCTCGTGTGTGCCAGACGCCGCGCGCGGTGACTCTTGCCTCGGGGATTTGCAGCAGCAGAGGGAGAACGTGCCCGTATGGATATGGAGGAGCTGAAGCGCCAGGTCATGGTTAACCAGTTCGTGTTGACGGCCGGCTGCGCCGCGGACCAGGCGCAGCAGCTGCTCCAAGCGGCCCACTGGCAGTTCGAGGTGAGCCCTTTATGCGCCTGGTTTAGCCCCTAATCTCAAACATTGGTGGAACTTGAGTCATGAGTTCGATTTTAGCCGATTTAGTGTTTCTTTAAGTCTGGACTTACGATTTGTTATACCGCGTTGACACAGTTTAGTGAAATATCGCAATAATATTATTTGTTTGTGAGTCGTGTGACGAAAGCGCCACCTGGGCCGCTGCCATAGTGGATCATGTTTCTAATGCAAATGTCAAACTGAACCTGAAATCACAAACTGCTTGTACGACTTCCACCGGGGGAACTCCTCAAAATGTTTAAAGCGTAAAAATAGCTATATTATAAAGTGTTAACAAATGATTAGCAACTGCGATGAGCTTACTGGTCTAACAAAATGCTGCGGGCCAAGTTGGTTTAATTAAGTAATTTCCAACTTTTAGAGACCCCTAACCCGAACAGAGTGTGTTTTCTCCTGTTTGGCTTTACCCAAATCTAAAAGCTTCTTAAAGCAGTAAGTGACGTGTAAGTGACGTGTTTACCTTAATAAATCCTTTCCGTGGTCCCTCTGGGGGTAATACAAGTGTTAATGGGATGATTGGGGGGTCTTTCATCTCCCCCTGGTGTCTCTGGCCAGAAAACCATGCTTGCAACTTGACTGCCACCGGGTCGGAGCCACCAATACACACTAATGGAACCACGAAGAAGAAGCTAACAGGCTAACGAGCAAAGCTAACTGCGGGCTAGCGCCACTTAAACAGTATTTACAGCCAAGTTTGAGTGATATAACTGTATTGTATAACTGGAGGTACAACTTCCCTCTCTCCCTTCGCCTTTTCTGTCAGCGTAGAATTTACTCTCCAAGACATTTAATACGTTAGAAAATCGTAACTTGCTACGACACCTGCAGTTGCGCTTATGGCCTCTAGGGGCAAGAGTTACTTGGTACTGCTTTAAGTGTCAACATAGCAACGAAAACGAGGATGAAACGGCAACAAAAGCTACACGAGAGTAACAGAAAAAGTGACGAAGAAGCTACAAAAGAGCGACAAAAACGTGCCCGAAAAGCAACAATAATAATACAACAAAAGTGACTAAAGAGCAACAAAAAGGTGACACAAACACGTGGCGAAAAAACCATGACAATAAATCAATGAAAAAGCGACAAAAATGTGACAAACACACGTTGACAACGCGACAAAAAGGACACGATCAGTTTTGTAGGCCTTGGCTTTCAAATGAGGCTCCAAGTCGAGAAGCTTTTAGATTTGGGAAAAGCTGGAGAAAGGCGCTTGTTTAAGGCTAAGTCCAAGGAAAGCTGTGTGTTGTCCCCAGTATACGTTTAAGTGGTGACAGATGTGCGAGAAATTACAAAAAAACTTTAATCCCACAATCAATATTTCTGAAACTCAACAGTTACTGAACATACTTATTCATCAGGACCATTAGCCAAAAATGCCGTACCCACTGCTATAAAAGTAATATTTACCAAAATCGCTACATCTGGGTTAGCGGAGAAAAATGCTAACGGGCTACGCTAAACCCGGAAGTAGCGACTATAGTAAATATTACTTTTTTAGCATTTTTGGCTAATGAGTCTGAGAAATAAGTAGCTTCAGTAACTCTCTGTTGAGTTTCAGAAATATTGATGGTTGTTTTTAAGGGTTTTTAATGTTTTTTTCTCGCATATTTGCCCGTCTGCCAGGAAGCGTCGCCCTTAACAAACGTATGGCGCTAACTGTCCTGCGTTACCATGGAGATGAACTAGCGTGAAGATTTCTAGTGTGTTTACGGAGAATAACAGCACCAGTTTTACATTGACAGAACCTTTTGAGCCTGTGTAATGGGTTGCGTTTACGACTGGAGCATAACTTCAGAAATAGAACAGGGGCCTGTAACGTTAGGGTGACCAGATTTTCCAACAAAAAAACTGGGACAATATTCGGGAATCGGCCACAAGGGGTTCTGAATCGAAACAGTCTTTGCCACACGATGAATGGTAAAACTGTCAACGACTTAAGACGCGCACCAATCCGCATCCTGAATTGAGATTTTGATTTGGTTCTGTAATTGATATTCACATGGGCCAAAGACATTCATTTTCAAGCGAAGTATGCGATTTCGGGGACTACATTGGCCAAAACCAGGACAACTGGGACAGATTACGAGTGAAACTGGGACAAATCAATGGTTTTGGAGAAATCTATTGGGACGTGGGACAAAGGACTAAAAACTGGGACTGTCCCGGGTAAACTGGGACATCTGGTCACCCTATATAACGTTAGCCTGGAAAAATCCAGACTCACCGCTGTACCAGCCGGTGAGTCTGGTCACCGCTGCGTCGAATCCATTT
Organism: Proterorhinus semilunaris; assembly: GCA_021464625.1. Classification (NCBI taxonomy): domain Eukaryota; kingdom Metazoa; phylum Chordata; class Actinopteri; order Gobiiformes; family Gobiidae; genus Proterorhinus; species Proterorhinus semilunaris. Next base: position 4,219,015 of record CM038352.1, read on the forward strand.
CCCACAGCGGTAGATACGCAAGCAAACAGGAAGTGGAGTAAACCAATCAGCGAAGGGCGGGCGTGTGCTGTTGATGTGGTGTTATTAGCGGTTTTGCGTTAATATTTGCGCAGGATTATGAATAACGAAACTCACCTACTGTCGATGTGTTTTTTGGTCATTTACCGCCGACTGGAGACACGCTTTCTCTCTTTCGTGCATCGTTCGTAGATTGTTATTGACGGGACTTCCGCGTCCCGTGAGTGACGTTGCTAACAACACGTCACGGCAAATAAACGATTCAGATTGGACGTGAACGGATTAATTTTGCGGAAGGCGCGAGCGTTGACTGGGTGACCAGACTGATCCCCCGCTGGATAAAAAAATACAGAGGGGAATCATTCTGGTCTCACCAGGCTAATATAACGTACAACTAGGGCTGGGCGATATATGGCCTAAAATCTATATCATGATATGAAAAAATAAATATCACGATAACGATATATTTGACGATATAATTGACAATGGACGAATTACTTCAAAATCCCAGCCTCACGCCTATTGGGAAGATTCATTCAGTGATATTTTATTCTTTTTTTTACGGCATAATTGTCTCGCAAATATGATCTACTCAAGCAGTTTACATCCTTCATTTCATTTTACTTTTTGTGTCCCCGTGTTCTACAGTCACCGTTTATGCTGCTCTGATGGAGCGTAACATAAATTATATTGTGTCCACAACGATGGAAAAAATTACAACGATATCAAAACATCACGATAACGATATGCGATACGATATGGCCCAACCCTACGCACAACTATGGACTATTCTCTGCTCTTGAACGAGACGGCCGTAAAGAAAAGCTCTACAAATCTGGAACCTTTTGATTTAATTGTGGGGCTTTTGTCTCTTCGAGTAACTACTGCACTGGTGTTTGCGGAACAATGCCACCACCACCTTTCTTTCTCGTGTTGTTTTGAATCGCAGACTCCGGGGTTCGGATTTAATGCGTGTTTGTGTGGAGCCCGGCTGACGCACACCCTACGCCTCAGCCGACGTGTTTACACCTGTGCGCTTCAGCCGATCCTCACAGGGAGGGAACCGCGGCCTAATATCCACATTATGCGGCTCCAAAGTAAAAAAAAGTCAGTGTGTCCAGGTGTTTTATTTTAAAAGCCCTATAATGGACACACTGGGATTTATCAATTTTTTTCTGCGTATTTTTGAAGTTGTTTTCCCGACACTTCTTAAACAGGTTTCCATTCGCTTTGTTGTCGTCTGAGTCAGATTGAAGACGTCAGTGACTTTCGCAATAGTGGCCTCTTGCAATGTGGATATTGAATCATCCAATATTGCAGCAACAATAATATGGTGATACTATATTGCCCATGATCTTATTCACTAATCCTAATAAACTCATCAAGTGTTCGCCGACTCTGCATCTTGTATTTGTACCTTTTTTAAAAACGGATTTATTTAAGGATCCATGTATTTTTTTGTCCCGGGGGGAAATCCGAGTTGACAAAAACACACGTGTGACACGATAAAGAGAGCGAGAGTGCGAGTACTATGTTTTGAGGAAACCCTGGTCGCGTCGTGGCTGAGCTGGTGCTGAAGTAAACACCCCGAGACTTTGTTCATGCGTGAGAGACATTCCTGCTCCGCTGGGGGAAGGGCCCGAGGACCCGGGAGAGGAGGATGTATTATATTTGTCTTTCAAATGTAGTGGCGTTGGAGTGTTAGGTTCTCAGCAATAACACTACTCCAGTAAAGTATAGATCCTCAAATACTCTACTCAAGTACAGTACTTAAGGGGAGAGACTTCAGGTTTTAGGCTAATCTTATCTCTTAACATACACACTTTCACTTGCAAACAAAAAACACTTCACTAGGCCTGGAACCGTTAAACCAGGGGTGTCAAACTCATTTTGGTCTTGGGGCCGTATACAACTCATTCCAAAATTACATAGAACTAACAATAAGTCCACTTTTTTTCTTTGTATTAGTGCAAAGAAGAAGAAGTACATTTTAAAAATCTTTATATGAAATGAATTGTCCCTTTTACTAAATATATTATGAACAACCTAAGAGTTTTTAAGAAAAGTATGTGCAATTTCAACAACACTTTTACTCACTTTAACATTTACTCAAGTGCACTATGTATATATATATGCATAAAACCTGATCAGCGATGGTACAATGTTGCAAAACATTTATTCACAGTTTTTTTGTAACTTAAACCCACTGTCCTGCATGTTAAAATACATCAAACACATACAAATTTGCTGCATGCACACCAGGCACACGGGTTTCCCATTCACCTCCGTGAACATATAGGAAGAGGTCAATTTTTCCTGAAAAATCCGACACTCTGTGTCCACTTTTCTCTTTTTTGACAAAGACATTTCACTGAAGAGGGCGCCAGAGTCAACAGAAAAAGCAGGTAAAGCGATAGAACTGACTCAAACACAGCGCCCCTAGCGGACAATATAAGAACTGCAAATTTTAAAGAAAATGAAGTTTATTCTTCTTTAATAATGCATATTTATCCCGTGGGCCGGACTGAACCCACTGGCGGGCCGGTTCTGGCCCGCGGGCCGTACGTTTGACACCCCTGCGTTAAACGATACCAGTATGTTTTTTTAGGTACTACTGGTATTGAAAAAAGATTTTGCATCTTTAGATCCAAGTTTTGATGCTGTTGGTCCAGGAACTGCATTAAGGAAGTGACTTTGTCGTTTCATCTCAAATAAATAATTTTTTCTTCCATTTTTCACCCCTTGTTTTGTCCAAAGGAGGTTTTTGTACACCATTTCTAAAAATAATTCTTACTTTTCTCCCAATTTATTTCCTATTTTTTTTCCCATTTCCCCCACATTATTCACAATTTTTCACACATTTCTTAACATTGGAGATTAACCCGCTATTGTAAATTTGCAGATCTCCCACACATTTATAGTTCAGTATTGTTGTTTTCGTATAGGTAAGAAAAAGTATTGTTCAGGTATTGGTATCAAAAACCAAGTATCGTTAAAGTACCGGTATCGGGAAAAAATGTACAGTACCCAGCCCTTCTCTTCACAATAACATGTTTAATTATTGCACTGATTTAATGTTTGTTCATAGATTTATATGTTGCAACAATATCTCCACATATACAGGTGCTCGTCATATAATTAGAAAAGTTCATTTATTTCTGTAATTCCACTTAAAATGTGAAACTAATATATGACTCATGACATGCAAAGTGACATAATCATCATCAACATTATAACAAACACATTTATTTGTTATAATGTTGATGATTATGGCTTACAGTCAATGAGATTTTTAATTTGGGGTTTTTACAAGCTGAGCCATAATAATCAAAATTATAACGAATAAAGGCTATACTTTGCATGTAATGAGTCCATCATATATTAGTTTCACATTAGTTTCACATGCACTTTTTTATGATATTCTAATTATATGACGATCAGTATATATCTAATTCCCGCCAGATTTATTTTTAACCCAAAAAACAAGGAGGTAACCTGGCTCGATCTATTATTCAGATTTTGTCGTCGAAAATATGGGCATACATAAGAAATTTGACCTAAAACATTAAATGAAAGCAAACTTGCAATGCATTTTTTCTCCAAATTCCCTTTTCACATGCAGCGTCTTGCCTTAGTAAAGTCACCGTGTTACTGACCACCTCTGGGTTTGTTTGTATTAAGAACCCATGGAGACACACGGACCTCCGCAGGTTGTGACCCTTGTTTGTTTGTTTGTTTCTTTGCAGACGGCGCTTAGTTCATTTTTCCAGGAGACGAACATCCCGAGTCCTCACCAAATGGTCAGTTCTTCCATCACTCACGCACCACAGTTCAAATAAAATGCCTAATTTTCAGTTTTGCTCCTCTACTTTAGTAGCGCCTACAGACGCCACATTTTTCAGTCTTGTACAGTCATGTTTTTTTCAGAGAGATTTTTCCAAATTCCTGCCTGATCTTTTTGAGCTTTATACCCCAAAAACAAGGCAGTATTTAAATTGCTACTGATCCCAAATACAACCATACATTTAAACATGACTATCCGTTAGATACATTCTGTTGCCAGAAACAGGCAATTTGGGCCATTTTAACAAATACAAAATAATTACATATACACAGCAATGTTTCTTTCACTTGTATTATTATAATCAATGCACTGTTCCCCCTCATCGCTTGTGTATTAATATTATCATCCTATTGTAATATTTTATACTAGTAAATTTGTACATTTTATTTCATAAAGGCAGGAGCACCTTTTCTACTTGTATTAATATTCAATGCTTTGTTTCTAAGATTACTGTTACGATTACTATTACTATTACGAGCAATTTTCCCTGTAGATCAATTCACTTGCAGTACGTTTTATCCTCATATCGTTGTCAATAATCAGCAAAACTTTCGAACAGATATACTGTAGCTAAATCAAAAAAGTCCCCATTCACCTGCAAGCGTCTCGCCTCAACACCACACGCGCATAGATCGATGGAAGGGCATCCGACACAAAGCATTTCAAAACGTAACTCCTCCCGTCTCTGTCTCTCGCCGCAGTTGCCCAGGAACACTCCGGCCACCCCGCCCAGCTTCCCCGACACCATGGCCATGTTCTCCAACCTGCGGGCGTCGGACTGCGGCTCCCCCCCACCCCTGCACGTGCGCGCCCCTACTCACCCGCTCGTGCACGCCCCTGCCCACCTCCACGTGCACTGCTGCCAGCCCCAGTGGCCCCCCGTCGCTGCGCAGGGCGGCCCCACGCAGCAGCCTGTTCACGGGCAGAGATGAGACACGCCCCCCCCCCCCCCCCCCCCCCCCCGGTATGCGCCGGGGACGGACTGCACTTAACACTGAAGCAGAGGATCATGGGAGGAGCGGGAAACCGACGACGGGAAAAGGCGTTTTTTGAACTTGGATTTTGAAAATATTCTGGGAGTTTATCAGGAGTGAAGACGACGCACTGGTTTTTTCTAGTGGGCACCTGTGGTACTGCAACCGAGTGTTTCTTTTCTATGGGAAAGAATATCAATTACTTTAGCCTTAAACTTTAACATTTATCAGGTTTTGTGGGTAAGGAACAATGTTTGAAACAATTTCTATAAAGCACTAATGGACATTTTTGTTTCTTAAATCCGCAATAAATCATTTAAGCAGTAAATTGTCACCATCATGGGGCCCACGGCGAACAAAAGCGTATTGATAATGTGAGACTTTTCAATATTCTTTAGAGCCTATCCATGGGTTTCAGTCACATGACATTTTTCTGTAGAGGACACCATTTTGTATACTTTTCAACCATTCAAAAGATACATTTTTTGTTTTGAAATTTAAATTGGCTCTGCAATGGTCCCACATTTCATCTTTTTGTTCTCATGTATAGTTTGGGGAAAAGTTAAATTCTCCTGTGTCCACATGAAACACAAACAGGCTCCAAGTTTAACGCTTCTTCTGTCCAGACAAATAATCTGAGGTGATATTTACTCATATCGACGTTGAAATGTGGAGACTTTCAGAGTTTCATGTTACTACTAATCTACAAGGAGCCATTTTGAATCTATTTTTTCACTTTTGAATGGGAACAAACAGCAACTAACACTGGAAAATTATTTTTATTCAAAATACTTTGACGTTGGCCATTTAAAATCACTTTACTTTGAATTGTAAAGTGATATACCATCTTGGATAAAGCTAAATTGGAGGCTGCCTGTCATAAGGTAAAATGTGATGTCAATAGTTTTGAATGGTCAGATTTCTGTGTGTGTGTGGTCATAACTTAACTTTTGCACATTTTTCAATACATGTGTGTTTTGGTTTTAGGCTGTGTTGGCAAAAAAAATTGTTCTGTCAGAAAAGACCTGTGCAATTTTCTGATTCACCGAAAATTGCAATAATGTTCAACGCTGCCAGAGAGAAAATAACAACTCTTTCCCCACCAGTACTGTATCAAATATTGAATTATGGATGTATTCTCTACCAAATAAAGATACAGACGTGGAGAGGCCAAAAATTTGGTTCAACAGCCCATAAACACACAAATATGGGGGGATGCTAACCACAATGCTAACGTTAGATTCATGCTACAATGCTAACCGCTGCTAGCATCGAGTTTTTCCACTTCTACTTGAAAATATTCTTTATTCCCTAATATCAGAATGAGACAAATAGCCCTATTTTGACTTGACTTTATTTGTGTGTGTTTAAATACGTTCATGGTCCGCCAGAAAATGTCTAAAAAGAGTTCAAAATTGTGATTCCCATAAGAGGCCGACTTCCCCCTTGGCTTGTCTGTATCAAGCCCATCAGGATGTATGACTGTTCTCTGTACTTCATTATTTTTTTTACCTAAAGTCATTGTTAAAATACTTGACTTTCTATCTTTCACCTTGCTGCTGTACTAGATTAGATTCTTTCCAAGGTATTTCTGTTTGGTTTCCGCTCGTAATTCAAGCTAAAAATTGTCCGCAAGTTGAATATTTTGTTTTGGTGATGGCCGTTGTTTGCAGTACCACGAGTGTCCACCGGGGGAGCAGCCATTAAACGGGTGGAGATATCTTTGTAATCTCAGCTGTACCTCACTTGGAGCGTCGTATGTTTGAGCGAGATGGAGATTCTTCTGTTGCGTTTGGGGACTTTAGTATTTTCTTATTGTCTGTCACTGGAGCCATGTTTAGTTTTGTCTATTTCAGGAAATTTCTCTTTAATAATAATAATAAAGCAATTTTTTTGGGAATAAAAATTGTTTTTGTGTTTTTTGTGTGTTTTTTTTCACGCACATACTGTATTTCAGACACTAAACTGATGAAGTAAACTTTTTTTCTGGTATTGTTTAATAAGTTTAAGTAATACTGGTGTCGAAAAAATGCTGTCGGTCCAGGGACAGCATTAAGGAAGTGAATTTGTTTCAGCTCAAATAAATGAATGGTTTTCACACCACCAAAACTTGCTTTTACACGTTTTAAAATGTCTGATGTCGTAATATTGCACTAATCAAGTGCGATTTCATTTGTTTGAAATGCGATTCCAAAAACGCCTCCACATTAAAACATTTCTTACGGCATCATTGCCACATATTTACCAGGAGTGGCTCTGGTACAGGGTGGTGTGTGAAAAGCACTAAACTTCAATACCAGTCAGTTCACTGCGTGTTGACATCAGTCATAGTGAGGGTAATAATAGCAGCAGAGGTTGAAACACACGCGGTTTTGAGAAAATGAAGGCAGTGTGACTGAGGAAGGAAGTGGTGAAACTTCACGAGAAAGGAGTGTCTTTCACTTGAAACGACTCCGAGTTTAAAGTGCCCTGAGGATGAACGGAAATTCCTGCTAATCTGCACCAAAAGCGTCCGCCGGTCACTCATGAAAACAGAAACCCTGGTCAAATTCAGTCACTGCTAAAGTAGAAATATATGCTCTTGATTTGAGGAGGTCATTTTAAAAATCTGCCAATGAAACCAGTATTTTTAAATTGTCAATTGAACTTTGGGCATTTTGGATGATACTGTTGCCATCAATACAAAACCTAATTATTTAAGCCTCTTGCAGTGGTATAAAGAGATTGTTCAGAACGCTGTGAATGTGACAATTTACACAAAATAGAAGAAAAAAAAACACTTTCAATAAATCCAGAGTTTGTTTGACTTTTATTTTTCCAGGTCAGTCTTTACCTGTCTTTTGTTCTGTTCGTACTGAGCCTTGTTTGTGGCTCACGGTGAGCCCCCTGCTGCGTTCACTGACATCGGGACAATGGAGCTCTGAGAGGCGCAGCCCAGAGCCGACACGGGCCAGTCCCGCCCCGGAGAGCAGGATCCTGAACAGAGAGAGGAGCGAGTTTAAATCAAATGTACATGACTCAGCCCCTTTGTGTATCTTGATATTTGGGCTTTGTCTATCCAGGGTTTAAACAGGCAGAAACAAGTCAAATCTAAGGCTTCTGAATGCCCAAATACTACACTATAAGGCCACAGACAGAAAAAAAGGTGCATATTTCGTTTCTTAAAGCAGCACTAAGTAACTCATGCCCCTAGGGGTCACAAGGGCCACTGCAGGTGTCGTAGCAGAGAGAGGGATATTGTTCATCCAATTACACAATGGAGATCATTTTTTTCTCTCAAACTTGGCTGTAAATACTGTTTAAGTGGCGCTAGCCCGCAGTTAGCTTTGCCCGTTAGCCTGTTAGCTTCTTCTTCATGATTTCATTAGTGTGTATTGGTGACTCCGACTCGGAGGCAGGAAAGTTGCAATTGTGGTTTTCTGGCCAGAGACACCAGGGGGAGATGAAAGACCTCCCCAATCATCCCATTAACACTTGTATTACCCCCAGAGGGACCACGGAAAGGATTTATTAGGGTAAACAAGTTACTTATTACTGCTTTAACATTTGCAAACATTTCATCAAAAAGACAAAAAAGAATTGGACAAAAATGCCAACTTTCATGAACTTTTACGGTAAAACTTGTTTTAATGCCAGTTTTAATACGATTTAATGCTTTTTAATGCCCCGCGGAAACCCTGTTATCCTTTGAGTAACCAGATATTGATGCAGAAACTGGGAGAAGGTCGTTCCGTTTCATTTACTAAAGTAGAGAACATTTACTGCCCCCATGGGAAAATATGTTTTGCATTTGCTGCTACTTTCTAGATCGTCATGTCATAATTTCAGTTGGAGCAGAGGCCGATACAAAGCAATGTTTTGGAAAGAAATGTCCAAACAGAAAACGTCCAAACGTTTCCCCTGATCATTATTTGGAAGTGACTGTGACTCCTTTCATCATTCTGAATATTGCCTCCACTTTTGGACGCCTTTATGAGACAGTCATGTGACCTTAGTTCATCTGTGCTGAGAGAGAAGACGCTGGACTTTGTGACAGTTTTGTTTCCTGTGGCTCGGTCCCGTCGTCACAGAGATATTGAGTGGTACCTGAGGGGGGGCTGGGGCGCCGCTGGCCTGGGCTCTCTCTGGGGGACATGGAGCTCCGGGGTCGGCCTCTGTTTCTGAAGGAACCTGATGAGACAAAACCATCTGCACACTATTTACAACGGGGAGTTTTAACATTGTTCCCTGAATCTCCTCTGCATCCTCCGCTCTGTATCTGCGGCACTTATTTAATGTCTTTAACGCGTGTCGCTCACCAAACAAACACATCACGGTCAAAATCATTTGCTTAAAACATATCTTTATTAGTCTTTGATTCCCGTTTTCTCCGAGGGACAGTGTTTATTTACCGTCTTTAGTGGCAATGGTCGGGAGTTTGGACTCTGCGTTTCGTGACGCATTCAAGCGGCCTTTGTAAATGTGACCGTCCAGTCCCACGATGTCCACCTCCTCGGACTGAAACAGAGAGGAGCGACGAGAGAACTTTAAAGGTTGTTTAACCTCTTGACCCGAGCACATTTTCTCCAGTTGAGCTTTACCTAAATCTACCAAACAGTGTAATGTCTCATTTGAAAACTATGGCCCAACTGATCCCAACATTTTTGTCGGTTGTTGTCACCTATTTTAAGTGTTTTTGTCGTGTTTTTGTTGCTTATGTCACTCTTTCCTCACTGTTTTATTGTGGTATTGTCGCTCTTTCGTCGCTTTTTTGGCGCTTTATTGCCGCATTTTAGTTGCGTTTTCATCCTAGTTATTTTGAGGCTTTTTTCCCAGACAAGCTAAACTGGAGAGAATCATCTCGGTTCAAGTGGGGGTTAAGAGGTTAAACTGTTCTGGAGGCGAAAGGGTGCAACAGGCAAAGCAACCAACAGAGGGCAGCGGAGAGAACGGAATAGAGAAGTTTTCTTCCTTTTTAAGTCATATATCCGGCTTTATTCAGGCTTTTTCAACTACTTTGGACGCCGTAGCCTTGACATTTATGTTGCAGTGACTTTTTACTTTCACTATTGTACATGTTTCGAATATAAAGGGTGTACACAGACAGCAACAACTTAATTCAGTGCTTTTAAAATCTATTTTTATGCTGAAATACTACTGTATCCGAATGCCACAAATTTTCATGTTTAATTTCTTAAAATTAGCAAATACCTTCCATAAAACAGAGGAATGAGAAAACATTTCTAAATATCAGCCCAAACTGGCAGTTGTGGTGAATAGGTCTGGGCTCATTCTACACATTAGGACATTGCTGGAGCATGTAGGGGGAGGACAATATTTATTTATTTTATTTTTAAACTCTGTATAGTCCCTTTAAGGCCAGTTTGAATGCAACTGAATTGTTCTTAATGACATTTACGGCTATAACAATGCTTTTTACTGAAACAAAACAGTAATAACGGCACTCTGTCTCTGATGAGGATATATAATATTCGCCCTTTACATTTGTGGTGGCTTTACATGTGAGTCCGCACCTGGCCGACGGCGTGGTCGTGCTGGGCGTGCTGGGCCCCCCTCTGTGGGCCCGTGTGCTGCACTGTGCTGCGGTGGCGCTGGGTGAAGGGCGTGGTCGTGTGGCTGCCCCCACAGCTGCGGGACACGGAGTACAGGCTGTAGTCGGCCACCTCCACCAGGCGCTCACTGCACACAGACCAAAGAAGCAAAGATTAAAGAGGGTTATGATTTTTGACGATATTTGGTTACACTATTTTACACTTGGTTGGTTGGAAAAGGCTATATTGATCTAAAACCTTCTCTTGGCAATACTTCCCGGTTCAACAAGCCCTTCCTCCACTCGCTCCTCTTCACCACAAACCTCTGTAGCGTACGTCCAGTGACCACTTTCTGTGTGTATTTTACATGTTCACCTTGTGTCGACAATAAGGGCACTCACATCCCAGTGGGTACAGGTTATCCCCATCACTAAAACATGTACAATAGGTTTGTTTGAGAGTGCTTCTGTGGAACAACGGTTGCCTGTAAGTGGGCGAGCTGTGTTTACATGCACTGTCTCGATCAATTAAACAAAAAAATAAGAATTTTCTTTGGAAATATCGGCAACACTTTACATGACAGTAAGTTCCACGTGTAGGTACAGGTAAAGAAAGTAATTACCAAATCTAAAAGCTTCTGGAAAAAAGCTTCAAAATAGTGACTGGTGCCGGAAAAGCAACAATAACACAATTAAAACAGCGACAAAAACACGGCTAAAAAGTTATTAAAACAGCGAAAAGAGAAACAAAAAGGTGTCCAAAAGGCTACAAAAAAGTCAAAAATACAACTAATAAAACTACGAAAACACGATCAAAAAAGCGGCAAAAAAAAAAAGAGATGAAAACACGGAAAAGGCACAATGTGTAATAACACTGTACATACGTCTCACTGCCCGCGCCGGACATGTAGTTACACATTAGGTACGGTGAATTTGCACAGTAGTTACACAGTCATTTATAAAGCTGGCACATCTGTAAGACGGCCCAAACACCTTTGTTACACCTTCTGTGTACTTACCTGCACTTATACTTATACCGGTCAAAGGTTCCGAGACGCTTTTTTACGGATTGTTTTCTCATTTGTTTCAAGACTATTTCCATTGTAGATTCTCACTGAAGGCATTCATTTGTGTTTGAAATAGATTCTTCAAAACAGCTTTGCATTTTTGACTTCACGATGTCGCCACAGAAATGGTTTTCACTCCACAGACTGTTAAACTATTCCATGTGTTTATTTAAGTAAATAGTATTGTAATTACTTTCTTGTTCCTACACATGGAACTCATGGGCTGTAATCGAAAGTGTTACCAAAATATCTAAACACAAAACGTGACAAGGTCTATTATCCGGGGTTTATACGAGTGGCAGCACGTTCAATTTAACGCCACAAACACAAATAATTTGCGCCCAAAACTGCAAGTGAATGTGTTTTGGACCAATTAATTCCAATGTATTTTTAATGACATTTAAAGCCTGATTATCTTAGCCTGACCAGCCTGTCTCCTGACCCACATGTCGCCCCTCACTGTTGGGTCTGTCCCTGACTCACGGCGGGCTCTGGCCCTGGTGCGGCCCCTGGCTCTGGCCCTCGCTCCTGTAGTCCTCTCTCAGCCTGTCTATCTGCCGGCACATGGCGTGGTAGCTCCTCTGCAGCTGCTCTCTCTTGCGGCTGCTGTTGGTCAGGTTGAACACGAGCCGGTTGGTCCCTGGGGTCAGGCTGAGGCAGAGACACGATACAAAAACTAAAAAAGTTGATGTTTGTGCATTTTGCGACGTTACTTTTAATCACAGCGGCCTCTACAACGCTCCAGGATCAATTGTTTAACAAGAGACCCCTGTGATGGAAAGTAAAGTCGAGTAACCACTCATACAGCCACTGGGTCACCACAAGGACCAATACACACAAATATCAACTTTTTCCCCCCCGCATATAAAGTTACATAATGCACCTTTAAGCACAGTAAGTAAATTCATATCGTTACTGATCACCTCTGGTAATGAGTCTTTAGATCTGAGAACGACCCTTTATGCTTTCCAAACTTGCTTTAGTAGTCACATGATCTGGCGACCCAAAGTGTGGTTCTAGTGTTCATGTCTGAGAATAATGTGCTCTTGTCGCTCCCCCTGCTGGACATAATGGGTATGTTTTTTATTTGGGCACACAGGTATATAAGGTAATCGACCTCCTGTAGTGCTGCCGGATCTGCTCCAGCGCGAACACAGAGAACGGCCTCATGGATCTGTGCGGCTGTAAACCCGGAGAGGACGGCAGCGTCAGCAACTGCCTGTAACAGAAAACAAGACGTTATTCACCTCACACTACAGAACAAAAACAGAGTTATTCATTAGATTTTTGTAATTAAAACTAACTACGTTTCTGAGCGCGGACTGAACTCCTCCCAAAAAGGTGCACCACTGCAGAGCTCATGGCAGTGTTAATTTCGTCGACTAAAATATTTAGTCTTAATTTTAGTCAAAGTGATTTTTCTGACGACTAAAATTGGACTAAAACTAAATTAAAAGTTTTTCATGCGACTAAAACTATGATTAAAATGTCCAGATATTTTAGTCGACTAAAATAAGACTAAATAAAAATGAAAAGGAGAGACTAAAATCATCCAAACTTCTATTGACCGTCTGAAAGAGCCTCATATCATGTAAATTCACTGCCAAAGGAACAGCTCTGAGCTTTGTTCATGAGGAGCAGCTCCATGAAGCAGGACCTCCATTAAATATGATTATTATGAATATTATAAATACAAAGTCGACTAAATGTGTCTTAAATGTAGTCGACTAAATTAACTTGCAATTTTAGTCGACTAAAACTCAACTAAAATTGAACATATTTTTTTGACTAAATCTCGACTAAAATTGAATTACATTTTCGTCAAAAGACTAAAACTAAATTAAAATATGTTGTCAAAATTAACACTGGCTCATGGTTTCTTTCTTGCATTTCTTCACAGCAACTAAACAGCATTTTGCTGCTGCGATGGTCCCCCCATGATGCACACTCACTCCGGGGCAGAGAGCATTGAGGGGAGAGGTGCACAAAGGTCACGGACCTCCTTTCTTAAATGTAACCCAGCTGTAAATGCATTAAGTTCCTATTTGCATTTCTGACAGTGAAACATGAGCCTTATATTGACGAGGCTTTGGTCATCATTCTTTGAGACTTACACACAAGTTTAACACATATTTGCAAAATTCATGTTCTATGATTCTATTCAGAAATCCGATGTACTTAAGTATCCATTTTATGGTTTAAACACCAAAATAATTCATATCATGATAGATTTATTAAAGAGTTCTCCTGTTGCCAATTGAAAACATGCTCTTGATGAGCAGCGCGACACAGAAAAGTCTATTTTTGTGGTTGATAATCAAAGGAATGGATTTGGATGAGCACCTAAACTATTTAAACCTCACATTTGGCTGCCTTAACTCACATCTCCATGGAGATGAGCTGGAGACGTCCCGCTCCCAGTATAGTTACAGTCAGGTCTGAGGAGAGCTGAGCCGCTCACAGAAAACACACGTTTGTTTGAGCAGTTATTAGGGATAATATAAATGCTTGAATTTCATTCTCTGTTGGGTGAAATGTGACACGGTTTGGTTTTACTGACAAAAACAGTTCATGACCGTCATAAACTACTGCAACGACATATGTTTTACAATCCTGTTCATCAAAATCAAGGGAATAAATGATTCTGGGCAAAACAACTGCGAGAGGTTATCCATCTGCACCGTCGGCCTCTCCATCACCAGTCACTCATTCACACACTGCACTCATTCTCAGGGAAGTGTCTGCGGCTCAAAGCGCCTGGACACTGGGCATTCCTTTGTGCAGTGAATAGTTTCAGTGTTTGTAGAGACTCACGGCCCAGGGGTGTGTTTGAGCACCGGCCGGTCACAGGACAAACAGTGGAAGCGCTCCACCAGCTGCCTGCAACAGCAACGCCACACGGTTAATGACGGAGGAACACGCTCACGGGGCTACGGTGTGAAGCACTGGACTCATACTTTCGAATCCCCGCGGCGTCGTCCTCCTGCAGCGCCCCCTCGTTCTTCATCCGCTCCTGGATGGACTTCCACCGAGCCTCCAGCTGCTTCTTCACCGAGTCCAGCTCGATCCGGTTCAACTGAACACACACAACGTTAGCGTCCACAAAAGAAAGGGGCTGTAGAATCCTCCTGAGCCGGGTTTGAATGGAAGATATAACACTTTTTAAGATAAGCCATGGTTTGTGACGCTGTATCCCTCCTCTGCAACATTTATATGGACTAATAACGGCACATTGAATGCTTTTATAAACTATTAGTTGTATTGTTTGTATTTGTGTTTATATCATGTTATTATGTCATTCCTTCATTAAACACATGCCTGGAGTGTTGCCTCGGCTCATTCACATTATTTTTGAGTCATCAGTAAAAACTTAGACGGCGGCCATTTTAGGTGTAGCTATGCCTCAGTCCTCCTAGGAACGCCCCCACCTCCTGGAGACGCCTCTGGACCTTTCGTCACCAGCCAAGCCCCCAACCACTGCTCCTCAGCTCAGCAGAGCCCCCTCCCCGCACAGTGTTGTTGTTTAAACGCTACAGTAGTGTGCTGAAGGGGGCGTGTCGGAAAGCTTCTTAAAGAGACAGAGGCCTATTTCAAGACGTTCAGTACAGCCATTTTGAGAGAGCAATTTTATTCAAGGCAGTTATTTTAATTTACTGCATATACAGACCAGCAGAAGGTTACGTCATCAGTGTAGTGCTATAGACTGGGGCTATGTGATTGAAAAAAGCATAATACCCCCTCTTTAAATGAAGTGCTCCTTTTCCTCATGTCCACATCATTCCCAAACACAAACCTCTTCATCTCTGCTTTGAGCCGTTGTTACCTTGCAGTCCATCTCGCTGGACAGCTTCTCCATGACTTTGCCCCAGTCCTGCTCCTGGTCTGTGATCTTGGTGAGGAGCTCGTTGAACATGTTGCTGAGCTGCTCCGTCACCGAGTCGAACTGCATCCGGCTCACTTTACTGTCCAGGGCGCTCTTATCCACGCGCTGCCAAAGCCACGACAAAAACACATTTCATTTGCACACGGCTTTTGGACGTTTTGGGAGGATTTTGCGTTCTCGTATTTGATAACAGAATGTCCCAAAAGGGTCTTAAGGACAATTTCCAAAACAGGAGCAATATCTACTATAGTCTACTCTGCACACTCAAAACATAAGACATTCGTATGAAAATTGCTTCTGCTGGAACAGATTAATTGAGGTTGGCAGGGTTCATACAGGCAGAAGCAAGACACATTTGATGATGATTGTTAATGCCCAAATACTATATTTTAATGCCACAAACAACTGAAAAATAAGAATTATCTTTTGAAAACTTCTGAGCAAAAGAAGTGGTCAAGTTCAGCCAAAACTGCAACTGAATATGTTTTAGACCATAATGTTGGTATTTTTGATTAATTTAGACTTGTCAAGCAATGTCAGAATTTTCCATTGAATCCAAACTGAATGCTTTTTAAGGCCTTGAGTTTGGCTAAAATTTTATTGAATGACTGTTAATGCTTTTTAATGCCCCGCTGCAACCCTGGCGTTTTAAAGTATAGTAACATTCAAAAATTTGGAAACGCTTTTTTATGCATTGATATTTCTCTTAATTCAAGACCATTTCTATTGAAGGCGTTCATTTAGGAATGAACATATATGGAATTACAGTATGTCTAAAACAAAAAAGGTTGACATAGATTCTTCCAAAATCACCACCTTTTGCTTTAATTACGGTTTTACACGTCAGATTTTTTTTCAATGAACTTCACGATGTCGTCACAGAAATGGTTTTCACTTCAATGACGGTTAAACCAGTTCAGGGACGACCTTTTGAAGCTCATTGAGAAAATGCCAAGAATAAAGGGAATCTAAAATATAAAAAAATATAAAAATATATAAACATAACCCCACGTGTTCATACATAGTTTAATGTCTTCAATGAGAATCCTACCATGTAAACTGTGTTGAAAATAAAGAAAAGCCGATGCATAAAAGTTGCTTAAACACATTACACAAAAATAGCAGCAGTAAAGTATTATTTTTCATTATGTCAGTGAATACACTATTTAGACGGTTCCTATCGGGCTTGATCATGTTTTGTGGACTAGATTAAAGAGTTAGGCGGCCGCATTGAGTTTGCCCATCTCTGGAATAAAGGGCTTTCATTGTTGACGACACAAAAGTCTATTCCATGAGGCTCTCTACACAATGATCTCAAGTTTATCTGAAAAATGGCAACCTCTGCGCACTGTGGGCGAGTGAATACTTTTGGTAACATACTGTATGGTGGTTAAAGCTGTAAAGTGAAGAACAATTTAGTGTCACACTTACGATTTCCGTTTCCACCATGTTTTTGTCGGCTTTCTTCACCTCCAGCTCCTCTGTCGTCTTGTACAGCTCCTGTCAAACAAACTCGAGTATATTAATGTCTGTATAGCAACGGGTATGAGAATGGAACCAGTGTGAGAGCTAACTACTCTGCCAGTTTCCTGAGTCTGTCATACTTTGGAGTTTTAGGTTTGAAGTCCCACATACACAGAATGTTTTCAATAAAAGTCCATTGAAACCTCTGACTCTGTGAGCTTCATTTCCTCAGTAAAGCTCCTCTTCTTGCAGCTGCTTTGGTGAAATACCTCGATGTGTGTCTGCTTCTGCCGGTTGTCCTCGTGTAAACATCTGGTGGTGTCGTGTAGTTTCTCGCACTCGCTCTGAAGATGGAGGATGGCCTTCTGCACGCCGCTGACCACCTGAACGCTCTGACAAAACAAGGTCCAGACAAAATCAAACATGGCTGACTGTACAGACCTTCTTGCAGTGGGTAATCTAAGTCAACATCCCCATGGAGTTGAGCAGGAGACGTCCCGCTCCGAGTAAAGGAGAGGTGAGCCGCTCAGAGCAAATACACATTTTTCAATAATAAAATCTAGATCTGTAATAAAATAAAATTATTATTAGTATTTTGATCTATTTATTGTGTGAAATGGTACGCGGTGTGATTTTAGGTCTCCCTTATTGTTTCCCTAGACTGCACGTTGGGGAACCACTGACAGATACTTATTCTATTGACCTAGTTTGGACCTCTTTTATCAGAAGCTCTGGGCTGGGCTTGAATGACACCAATCTGGTTAAAGTCAAGTCCGGCTGCCTGCTCATCTTTCCCCGTGTCCTGCCTCTCCCTCCGTCCTGCCTCTCCCTCCGCCCTGCCTCTCCCTCCGTCCTGCCTCTCCCGCCGCCCTGCCTCTCCCTCCGCCCTGCCTCTCCCTCCGTCCTGCCTCTCCCTGTGTCCTGCCTCTCCCTCCGTCCTGCCTCTGCCTCTCCCTCCGTCCTGCCTCTCCCTCCGTCCTGCCTCTCCCTCTGTCCTGCCTCTCCCTCCGCCCTGCCTCTCCCTCCGTCCTGCCTCTCCCTCCGTCCTGCCTCTCCCTGTGTCCTGCCTCTCCCTCCGTCCTGCCTCTCCCTCCGTCCTGCCTCTCCCTGTGTCCTGCCTCTCCCTCCGTCCTGCCTCTCCCTCCGTCCTGCCTCTCCCTCCGTCCTGCCTCTCCCTGTGTCCTGCCTCTCCCTCCGTCCTGCCTCTCCCTGTGTCCTGCCTCTCCCTCCGTCCTGCCTCTCCCTCCGTCCTGCCTCTCCCTCCGCCCTGCCTCTCCCTCCGCCCTGCCTCTCCCTCCCCCCTGCCTCTCCCTCTGCCCTGCCTCTCCCTCTGCCCTGCCTCTCCCTCCGTCCTGCCTCTCCCTCCGTCCTGCCTCTCCCTCCGTCCTGCCTCTCCCTGTGTCCTGCCTCTCCCTCCGTCCTGCCTCTCCCTCCGTCCTGCCTCTCCCTGTGTCCTGCCTCTCCCTCCGTCCTGCCTCTCCCTCCGTCCTGCCTCTCCCTCTGTCCTGCCTCTCCCTCCGTCCTGCCTCTCCCTCCGTCCTGCCTCTCCCTGTGTCCTGCCTCTCCCTCCGTCCTGCCTCTCCCTGTGTCTTGCCTGGCCTTCTTTCCCTGTGGCCGGCTGTTGCTGCAGAAGTGCGTTGACATGGTCCTGGAGCTGCTCGTGTTCCTGGAAGAGCAGGCTGAGTCGGGAGCCCAGGCTGAGCGCCGTGTGTCTGAACCCGGACAGCTCGGAGCCCTCCTCCGCCGGGCCCTCCTGGAGACTCAGCTGAGACGTCAGCGACACCATCATCTGCTGCAGCATCCCGCGCAGAGCATCCAACTGGGGTAAAAACACACTGTTCTACACTGCAGTTTACATCTGAGCTTAACTAGTCAAACAGGAGCATCTGACACTGATGGGCATTCATCTTCATTTTGGAAAATAATCTAATTGCAGTTTTTCCTGTCTCTGGTCAGACCTGGTCCTGCAGGCTCTGGTTGGTGTCCTCAGCCGCTGCCTCCACTCTGTCCCTGAGCTCCTTCACACTGGCCTCCACAGAAAGGAGTCGCGGTCTGAGACAGATATAGCACAATCTCCGAGGTGAACACAATCAATACATAAAAGCAAAATGGATCCCCCGAGGAGAAGCGAGCAGCGGCGAGGAAGCACCAGGAAGCACGGAGGAGAATCCCAAATCAACACAGCTGTCATGGCAAACAAACTATAAACTATCGCCGTTTGTTTACCCTGAAGGCGAGATGTCCCGTCTGACCTGGGAATGTTCATGAGTGAAATGGGTTTGTGTGTGATGTGTTGATTTGGCCGTGGGACTGCACACCACACACTGTACGATCAAAACTGTTAGACCCGTGATTTTTTTAAGATCCACAAAGCACATTTAGTATGGATCGGTTGGGGAAACTCCTCCCTGTGAACCCTTAAGCACCAGATGGAGACCCTGTGCGTTACCTGAGCTGGCTGACCACCTTTTTGAGTCTGTTCACTTCGGTCCAGAGCAGATCCGGGTCTGTGCTCCTCTGTTGGTCCGTCTGTAGCTCTTGACCCGAGTCCAGACTTGGGTCTTTCTCCAGGCCTCTCTCTGGCTGCTTCTTCGGGTCCATCCCTTGGCTACTCTCCAAACCGCTCTGTAGCTTCTTCTGGTCCAGCACCGGGCTCTTTTCGGGATCCTTCAGCAGATCCTGACCTGAGACCTCAGGGCCTTTCTCCTGGTCAATCTCCTGGCTTGAACGTCTCTCTGCCCTCTGTTGGTCTGTCTCTGTATCCTCTGTCCACTCCGCTCCCTGCTCCTCCTCACTGTCCCTCGACTCTGAGCCCTCACTCTTAGACACAATGAGAAAAAAAATCACTCAACTTCAATGGAACTGAAAAGAATGATTGTTTCTAATCAATGATGTCTTGCTTAGAGAGCAATTTAGCAATAGAAGTGTTGTTTTTACATTGTGGAGCCTCTCAGTTTTCTGTTACAGTGGAGTGGAAAAATACTGAGCCGATGTGCAGACAGGCTCCGAGAACAGACCCCATGCACACGTAAACAAAGAGATAACATGGGCCCTACCAAGGCCGGCTGGCAGACATGGGCCGATAAGTGGAAAGTGCCAGACTCGTACGATGGGAAACTGATGCGCTTAGTATAGGCTCATGAATATTATAATTGGAGGTGTGGTGTGAAGAAGTCTGTTTCCCCAGAGAGTTCAGTCTTCTCCGTGTGGGGTGCTGACAGATTGAGTGTTAGGGACCTGGGGAACAGACGCGTCTGTGTGAGGTGACCTGTGAATAAATCCTCGTGACTTTAAGTTCCTGGTTTCATATTCATCTCTTTATCCTGGTGTGTTTATTAGGCTGATAGTGCAGTGTTGACGACAAACTTTCTAATCCCCCTTCCAGTGTGAATGCGCATTGTCCAACGGTGGTAATGGTAAATATGGAAATGTAGAGACGACGTGTTAATCATATTTTATTGTGTACAAGGTGACCACCGCAAGGACAAAGAAAAGAGGTTTTCTTCATTGGTGACCCCGAAAGTGCTGAAGGGGGGGTTGGAGTCGTCAACTACGGACGACGGCGAAGGTCCGGTCCGGTAATTCTTCGCGGTAGACATGCCAGGTGTCTTATCTTCCAAAAACCACTCACCCACGGCTTCAGGGACGCGTCCACTCTAGAATAAGGTAAGACTGCTTTTGACTACTGTTTTTAACGAGTGTCAAAGTACGTCTATTGGCTATTTTTTGTCTAAATTTTAGTTAGGAGTATAGTCAACGAAGCTAAGTGTTGGATGGTTTAAATCTGCATTGATGTTTGGAAGTAAGAAGGGAAAAACACGTCATAACTAAGATACCGAACCAAATACCGAACCAAAATAGAGGTTAAGAAATTGGGAGTATAACTACAGAAGCGAGAGTTTATCTACAGGACTACGCGTTGGGGATATCCCGGTAAAAGCTGATAAGCACGTAGTACGTCCGACCAGCACCGCGGACGCGCGGGCTGGAGATAAGCGTTGTGACACGGCCGTTGACAGTCCGAGGGGCTGTCTGAAATAGGATCGAGGACCCACTAGAGTACTTAAAGGGTCGTGGACCCAGGGTCGTGGACCCAAATAAAGAGTACTTAAAGGGTCGTGGACCCAGGGTCGTGGACCCAAATAAAGAGTACTTAAAGGGTCGTGGACCCAGGGTCGTGGACCCAAATAAAGAGTACTTAAAGGGTCGTGGACCCAGGGTCGTGGACCCAAATAAAGAGTACTTAAAGGGTCGTGGACCCAGGGTCGTGGACCCAAATAAAGAGTACTTAAAGGGTCGTGGACCCAGGGTCGTGGACCCAAATAAAGAGTACTTAAAGGGTCGTGGACCCAGGGTCGTGGACCCAAATAAAGAGTACTTAAAGGGTCGTGGACCCAGGGTCGTGGACCCAAATAAAGAGTACTTAAAGGGTCGTGGACCCAGGGTCGTGGACCCAAATAAAGAGTACTTAAAGGGTCGTGGACCCAGGGTCGTGGACCCAAATAAAGAGTACTTAAAGGGTCGTGGACCCAGGGTCGTGGACCCAAATAAAGAGTACTTAAAGGGTCGTGGACCCAGGGTCGTGGACCCAAATAAAGAGTACTTAAAGGGTCGTGGACCCAGGGTCGTGGACCCAAATAAAGAGTATTTAAAGGGTCGTGGACCCAAATAAAGAGTACTTAAAGGGTCGTGGACCCAGGGTCGTGGACCCAAATAAAGAGTATTTAAAGGGTCGCGGACCCAAATAAACAGTATTTGGACTGTGTGCTGAATGTTGAATGGGCCATATGGTTTGTTGTTGAAACAGTCAGAGGAGTGAAAGCCGCCGTGGGCACACGTGTTGTTTAAGCCTGATTAGAATCGTCTATTGCGGGTGGTCAAATGTGTGTGGCTTGTGTGGGGAAGAGGGTGTGAGGAATGTTGGGGGAGAGTGGTGGACTCTGGAGGAGTAGGAGAGCTGCTGGGGCTCGCGCTCAGTGAGTGTCGGACAGTGGGGAAACGCGTGGAACCGGTTGAACTGGTAACAGCACAATGGTGGAAAAACGAGAAGATTTTTTCCCCCATCTCAGGGGGCGGGATTCAAAAGCCCCTCCCGGAGGAGGAGCTCCCGCTTTGGGCCCGTATTAGAAATGGTAGTGGGACCGGTGGCCCCACTGAAGGGGGGGGGAGGACATCCCACCCCCACCCAGGAGATCACAAAGACTCCGCAAGGCAAGCATGTTCTGACTTCTTAAAAGGGACAGTGCTGTATGGTAGATAAACCAACAAATGAACTTATATGATATACATCTATGGCAGAGTATCATTAAATTATCAACAAAAAAAGAGAAAAAACCTAAAACAATTTAACTATGACCCACAATTCCGCAATCAGAAAGAAAATGTGGAAACTTAAAGGCAATATGTGGAGTATGGGCCCCTTACGGTGTCCATTTTGGGTGTGGGGACTGATACTGGCCTTAAGTATGACAATAATACCAAGTATGTTAATGGTGGAAGACCAAAACAGTTGTGAGGGGATAGTAAGGGGACATCCCTTTCCCCAACTTAGGAGAGAATACCTGAGAGTGTGTCGTCGGATAGGCACAAAACCAGGCGGAAAGTTGGCAATCTATTGTAATCAAGAAACATGGGAAAACCGAAAGAAAGAGAAGGTTTTGTTGAAAGGTTTTATCTAACATGTCTGTTCCCACAGAAGGCGATGGATCTAGGAAGCGACGGTCTCTTAATGTAGAAGGCCAGGGTCCAGACGAGAATAAATGGGTAAAGGCCAAGAGCTTGTTGTTGTTTTCATAATAATACAAGACGTATAATTCTTTGACATTATGCTAAAGGAAATGGGGCATAATTTGTGCTTATCAAACAACCAAAACAAATAATATTGATAACGGCCAAACAATATTTAGAAAGTATAAAAGGTGAAATGTCTTGCATTTTTAGTTTATTATTATATAAAGTTGTGCTTGCAGGAAGCACTAATAGAGTGAATACATATCGTTCCGCTGTGATTTGTTTCGGAACCCTGGGTTGGTAGGTCCGGTTCTAAAGGTACCAGGACATACAAAGATATATAGAATATTGTCTTTATCGTTTAGACTTGTGGTGAAGTGAATCTTAGCTCTATCTTTATAGGTTCTAGGTGTCTGAGCGGGCTCTCAGTTGTACAGGGGTACTTTGATAAAAGGAGAGCTGCCCAGATTACGGCAGGATGGCTTTTCCTGGTTCCTTTAAATTAGTTAAGTAATTGCTTTGTAAACTTTCTTACATCCTTTAAAGTTTGCGCCTGAGGTTAGATCGGAGGTCACCTGGAATCCAAACTGTGTTTAGGAGAAACATATTTTTGATAAGACGGCCATAGCGTTATAATCGAAAACTAAGAGTCTGACACAAAAAGACTATTGAATTTAATAGGATAAAATATATGCGGAAACTGATCACTAATCAATATAAGCATATGAAATAACTAGTTAAAGAAACCTTCCATTAGATCGTTATCCAGTATGTGAATTCCTGAAGTTTTATTATTAGTGATGTGGTTTTAACAACCTAAAAGCAACTACATTATATTGAAAATAAAAGGAGAAATTGATAGCACTATGCTTGGCTTCAAAGGCAATAGTGGAGCATGAGCCTTTTTTGATAGTGGACAGAGGATTCTTTTAATTTTTATTATCAATATTCACTCGTGTATTTTTTACTTTTGTTAGTTTTTTTGAATGTTACCCTATTTTTAATGCTGAGCGTGATAGGACATGCTGGTTTTGAATTTTACTTTTTACTCTGACAATTTTTGGTGGTAGAAGGGGGAGAGGCGAAGGCCTGTTGTGCTTTGCGTGGGCATTGGTCCAAGTGCATTGAAGCGAAAGTCCGCATCACTGAAAGTCTGCTCCATGCTGCCTCACTGAGAAAATGCCCTCGAAACATGTCAACAAAAGAAGCTCACCTTCTGCTGTCCCCTGAAAGTCCC
The DNA here is from genome assembly GCA_021464625.1 of Proterorhinus semilunaris. Classification (NCBI taxonomy): domain Eukaryota; kingdom Metazoa; phylum Chordata; class Actinopteri; order Gobiiformes; family Gobiidae; genus Proterorhinus; species Proterorhinus semilunaris. Next base: position 4,242,762 of record CM038352.1, read on the forward strand.
TGAAAAGCCGCCTGCAGGAGGACTAGTGTTTCACAATTTGCCACAGGTCTGATGCCTTGACCTCTGCTCCACTCGGACTTAGATTTTTGAATTTTTTAGGCAAATATACATATTTATATATTTTGTTTTGATCAATTTCTTTTGTGTTTTGCCAATGGGCCAGGGCCCATGGGACTCCGCGTGGCGGTAATCTATCTCTATTTTTCTCATTTCATTTTTTGATCTTTTAGAATGCTCCAATTGATCAATGTGCATCCTAATTAAACAGCTATAATAATTAAGTCGAAATAGATAATGAAATAAACAGATAAATACACTTAATTAAATATTTTAAGAGATAATATATTTACAGAGTGATAAATAAACATAGTGAGTGTAGGGTTCACACAAAGTGAAAATAATTTGGTGTAGCGAGGCGAGTTTAGGCGTAGCTAAGGCCCGTTATTGGTTTAGTAAAATATTAATTCTAATAATTCTTGGGTTATAGGCAAAGGTGTCCTAATTTGAATGTTACCTGATTTGCAGCGGATCTTAGGCATCTATGCAAAGTACATAAACGATTAAAATGAATATTCAATCAGTGGTGTGATTAGCTTCTCAAGAACAGTATAGTAATTCTCCAATTACTTTGTAGCACAGGTTACAGCTGATAATAATATTGTACCCTTAACTTTGACCAGTAAACATCCACAGGTTACCATTGTCGTGTGGAAGAGTTTTGTTGATAGGAGTGGTTGGGGTTCATTTGCTTGTTTGGGGGTTTGTGTCTAAGGTGGGTTAAGGCGTAACAATTTGTTGATTGTGTAGGTGGTCTCTGAACGTTCCGAAATTGATCAGAGATATTGTGATTTTAATTTAAGTACATTGAGTGAGTTTTGTACAGGAATTGACGGCGTAGTGTTTTATTGTTGGGTTTTGGTTGAATACAGGAAAGAGATGGAGTCCTATGTTTTGGTCAGCGGGAGATACTGGTGTATCTTAATTTGGAGCGTTGGTGATAAAGGTGATCATTTACATTTGCACTGGTAAACCCTTGGATGCGTGAGTTGAAATATTGTGTGGTTTGCCAAAGAAGGGGTGGCTGAATCCAGATTTGAACACATGCTTAGATTTTAGATCTGAGGCCGAGATATGGAGTGGTATGAATTCTGAATATAGAGGTTTACATACAGTGTAAGTAAAACGGCGTCTTCAAATCTGAAGTTGGTGCTGGCAAACGTGTTTTATTTCAAAATAGCAAAATGTGATAAGATCAGTGTAAATCCGGTATCTTAAGAGTCACTGAAAAGGTCACACTCATGACCTCAAGGATATATTGCCCAGCTTTCTAATGGTCATCGCGTCTCTTGGTGCACACAGACTCGCTATGATTATTAGAAAGAGATGGAGAGTCGATTGGACCTCCGTAGAAATAATTGTGACTCTTTCGGATCTAAATAAACAAATAATGAGAAAACATAAGTTACTATAAGATTATAAGTGTGACTATTTTATGTACTGAGTGTGTAACATGTTTTAATCCATATTCATTCCAGGTTGATAACATTAATTTTACACAGAGACAGGGACTTTACAGGAGGAATTGTGATGCTGCAGGGACGGATTCAGGACAGGAGCTGATGAGCCAAGAACTGGTCACAATGGCATGGTAAAATTTGATTTTATGCAGGCCGGAGTGTTCTTCTTTTAGTGTTGCAGGAGGCAGCATGGAAGGAGGAAATGTCGATTGGCTTTGGAGGCCTGGAGGTCCTATCCGAGCAACAGAATCCCTTGTGTAACGATTTGGTGTTCCAAGCAAGAGAGGAAATCGGAGAGGCAGGTGGGATCTGACAAAGACAATCAAGCATCTTTGGAGCTTGAATAAGTATTGGTGGTTGAGCTTCCAAAGCTCGGCTAAAAGTGGAGGTTTGTTTATGAAAACATAGTGTATCAGTGTACTTCATACAAATGAGTAAGAGAATGGGTTCTACATTTACGATTAGAAGGAGCTTTCTAACAAACAGAACTAAACCATAATTGGCTCGAAGACAGTAAAAATTATTGTCCTAAATATAGTTATAATGTACTTCAAAAGGTGGGTATATTAATTGGTGTAATACTGTTGTTGTGTTGTGTGTTGTTCTGTTGTGTTCTCCCTCTCGTCCGCAGCATGGTCTCCAGGGCTCTGGGGACTTCGGGGGGGTTGTACGCAGCTGTGACCCTGCCCCCGGAGGACCCAGAGGCCGGGGACAGGTCCCTGCCTGAAGGGGGTGAGCCGAGCCTGTATCAACTCAGGGCATTTAAGGCTCTGGGATATGGATGGGAGGACACACGTGGCTCAGAATAACTTTAAGAACCATATGATGAGTGTTATGTTGTGTTTTGCTTCGCTGTGCTTGTATTTTGCAGGAATGTTTATTTTCATATTGATTCGAGATGGAGCCTATGGAACTGAGGAAGTGAAATGTATCAGTGAACCCAGTCCTGGGAGATACAGGTTCCGGATGGAACGATTAGTGAGTGGTAATTATACATGGGAAGAAAGTGATGATTTCACAGGACTGGAGGATGTGGTTGCCTATGCCCAAGCCAAATTCGACACCTGGTGGTGGCACTATACATTGGGCAGGGGACAACTATGTTTTGACGAAGGCTGTACCTTTATTAATTAGAAACAAGGAAATGGCCTCTTCGAGGCCAGAAGGGGGATGAAAAGAATGATTGTTTCTAATCAATGATGTCTTGCTTAGAGAGCAATTTAGCAATAGAAGTGTTGTTTTTACATTGTGGAGCCTCTCAGTTTTCTGTTACAGTGGAGTGGAAAAATACTGAGCCGATGTGCAGACAGGCTCCGAGAACAGACCCCATGCACACGTAAACAAAGAGATAACATGGGCCCTACCAAGGCCGGCTGGCAGACATGGGCCGATAAGTGGAAAGTGCCAGACTCGTACGATGGGAAACTGATGCGCTTAGTATAGGCTCATGAATATTATAATTGGAGGTGTGGTGTGAAGAAGTCTGTTTCCCCAGAGAGTTCAGTCTTCTCCGTGTGGGGTGCTGACAGATTGAGTGTTAGGGACCTGGGGAACAGACGCGTCTGTGTGAGGTGACCTGTGAATAAATCCTCGTGACTTTAAGTTCCTGGTTTCATATTCATCTCTTTATCCTGGTGTGTTTATTAGGCTGATAGTGCAGTGTTGACGACAAACTTTCTAATCCCCCTTCCAGTGTGAATGCGCATTGTCCAACGGTGGTAATGGTAAATATGGAAATGTAGAGACGACGTGTTAATCATATTTTATTGTGTACAAGGTGACCACCGCAAGGACAAAGAAAAGAGGTTTTCTTCAGAACTAAATTGGCTGTGTTTAGTTTTAGTCCCTTCTGTGGACCCACCACCTGCAGGAGGGGGCAGAGGGGCTGGTGCAATGTGATTTGGGAAGCTCCAAAGGCTGCCCCCCCTTTTGATTACTTTAGTTTGTAGACGTCTGATACTGACAATGTTCAAATTATATCCAGGTAAGTCCTGACTGTATTCTGTCTACAACTTTCAGACAGCTGCAGTGGGCAAACGTTACTTAGTTCTAGGGGTGGGAACCTCTGGGTACCTCACGATTCGATACAATACACAATACATGGCTCACGATAACGATTATCTCACGATACGCCGATACTGCGATAATCGATATATTGCACACTACGATACATCACGATAAAAAAAAAAAACATGCTACTTTTAACCTTTATTTTAAAATACTCCATATTATTCATCATTTAGATTTCGTTTCATGTGCTTTGTACCACTTTTATAAATGATCCCCGACTTACTCACTGAAAATGGGTCAAAGATCTGTCAGCGACGTATTTACATTTAAATAAACAAGAAACCACAGTCCTATTTAAAAAGTTATACATCGACCCCAAATTAATCTTCTTTATAATTATAAAAACTATAATTAAAAGTAATTTATTTGTGTGACAGTGTTTGGTCCAAGTGTTTAAAACTGTAGTGCTGCCCCCTGCTGGTCTGACTGAATTCTTGATCATTATTGGCCTCTATTGACTGTGAAAATAGTGGAGCACTGCTGCCTCATTAGTATGCATGACGTTGCTCATTAATATGCATGACGTCATCAAAAGTATCGATATCGGAATAAAAAGTATCGTTATCGTATCGTCCCGCAAAATATCGCGATATATCGGAAAATCGGTATATTATCACACTCCTCTGACTGACCTCGTCTCGTTCAGTGAGCAGGCCTCGCACCAGCGCCAACTGCTCGTCCAGCTTCTTCTGCATTTCGTCAAACTTATCCTCGTATCCTACAGGAGACAAAACGAAAGTGCTAATGGCAATCTGTAAGACGTTGGGATCTGGGGATTTTCCCAACTGCCGCCATTTATAAATTTTTGAAATTACGAGAGCTTTAGGGAAGAGACATTCTTCAGCTGTGGCTCAGGGGTTAAACTGACACATTTGATTCGATTGTGCACACTAAATCTCCATCTAAAAGAGTACCTCTGTGGTGGAGCAGTATTGTGAGTGAATACCTCTGTGGGGGAGCAGTATTGTGAGTGAATACCTCTGTGGTGGAGCAGTATTGTGAGTGAATACCTCTGTGGGGGAGCAGTATTGTGAGTGAATACCTCTGTGATGGAGCAGTATTGTGAGTGAATACCTCTGTGATGGAGCAGTATTGTGAGTGAATACCTCTGTGGGGGAGCAGTATTGTGAGTGAATACCTCTGTGGGGGAGCAGTATTGTGAGTGAATACCTCTGTGGGGGAGCAGTATTGTGAGTGAATACCTCTGTGGGGGAGCAGTATTGTGAGTGAATACCTCTGTGGGGGAGCAGTATTGTGAGTGAATACCTCTGTGATGGAGCAGTATTGTGAGTGAATACCTCTGTGATGGAGCAGTATTGTGAGTGAATACCTCTGTGGTGGAGCAGTATTGTGAGTGAATACCTCTGTGGTGGAGCAGTATTGTGAGTGAATACCTCTGTGGTGGAGCAGTATTGTGAGTGAATACCTCTGTGGGGGAGCAGTATTGTGAGTGAATACCTCTGTGGGGGAGCAGTACTGTGAGTGAATACCTCTGTGGGGGAGCAGTACTGTGAGTGAATACCTCTGTGGGGGAGCAGTATTGTGAGTGAATACCTCTGTGGGGGAGCAGTTTTGTGAGTGAATACCTCTGTGATGGAGCAGTATTGTGAGTGAATACCTCTGTGGGGGAGCAGTATTGTGAGTGAATACCTCTGTGATGGAGCAGTATTGTGAGTGAATACCTCTGTGGGGGAGCAGTATTGTGAGTGAATACCTCTGTGGGGGAGCAGTATTGTGAGTGAATACCTCTGTGATGGAGCAGTATTGTGAGTGAATACCTCTGTGATGGAGCAGTATTGTGAGTGAATACCTCTGTGGGGGAGCAGTATTGTGAGTGAATACCTCTGTGATGGAGCAGTATTGTGAGTGAATACCTCTGTGATGGAGCAGTATTGTGAGTGAATACCTCTGTGGGGGAGCAGTATTGTGAGTGAATACCTCTGTGATGGAGCAGTATTGTGAGTGAATACCTCTGTGGGGGAGCAGTATTGTGAGTGAATACCTCTGTGATGGAGCAGTATTGTGAGTGAATACCTCTGTGGGGGAGCAGTATTGTGAGTGAATACCTCTGTGGGGGAGCAGTATTGTGAGTGAATACCTCTGTGATGGAGCAGTATTGTGAGTGAATACCTCTGTGGGGGAGCAGTATTGTGAGTGAATACCTCTGTGGGGGAGCAGTATTGTGAGTGAATACCTCTGTGGGGGAGCAGTATTGTGAGTGAATACCTCTGTGGGGGAGCAGTATTGTGAGTGAATACCTCTGTGGGGGAGCAGTATTGTGAGTGAATACCTCTGTGATGGAGCAGTATTGTGAGTGAATACCTCTGTGATGGAGCAGTATTGTGAGTGAATACCTCTGTGGGGGAGCAGTATTGTGAGTGAATACCTCTGTGGGGGAGCAGTATTGTGAGTGAATACCTCTGTGGGGGAGCAGTATTGTGAGTGAATACCTCTGTGGTGGAGCAGTATTGTGAGTGAATACCTCTGTGGGGGAGCAGTATTGTGAGTGAATACCTCTGTGGTGGAGCAGTATTGTGAGTGAATACCTCTGTGATGGAGCAGTATTGTGAGTGAATACCTCTGTGGGGGAGCAGTAATGTGAGTGAATACCTCTGTGGGGGAGCAGTATTGTGAGTGAATACCTCTGTGGGGGAGCAGTATTGTGAGTGAATACCTCTGTGGGGGAGCAGTATTGTGAGTGAATACCTCTGTGGGGGAGCAGTATTGTGAGTGAATACCTCTGTGGTGGAGCAGTATTGTGAGTGAATACCTCTGTGGGGGAGCAGTATTGTGAGTGAATACCTCTGTGGGGGAGCAGTATTGTGAGTGAATACCTCTGTGGGGGAGCAGTATTGTGAGTGAATACCTCTGTGATGGAGCAGTATTGTGAGTGAATACCTCTGTGGGGGAGCGGTTTTGTGAGTGAATACCTCTGTGGGGGAGCAGTATTGTGAGTGAATACCTCTGTGGGGGAGCAGTATTGTGAGTGAATACCTCTGTGATGGAGCAGTATTGTGAGTGAATACCTCTGTGGGGGAGCAGTATTGTGAGTGAATACCTCTGTGGGGGAGCAGTATTGTGAGTGAATACCTCTGTGGGGGAGCAGTATTGTGAGTGAATACCTCTGTGGGGGAGCAGTTGCTTGAGCTGCTGCAGCTCCTGATGACCCCGGTTCCTCTCTAGGTCGAGGGCTGTGAGGCGTTCCTCCAGCTCGTCACAGCGCTGCTTCAGGCGGCCGATGTCCCTGAGCGCCTCCACAGTCTCCTGGCGCATCGAGGAGCTCCAGGCCATCCGGGTCAGGCTGTGCAGGGGCGGGACAGGGGCGGGACCGGGGGCGGGACCAGGGGCCTGTGAGGCTGAAGGGTAATCAGAGTCACATAGGCTGATTATTTGGAGATATATTGTGCAGTGCTATAGACTCTGTGGCTCCATTAGGTCTTATTATGTATAACGGCCCATGCTTGTAGTTTACAGTAGAGCGGCCCATGCTTGTAGTTTACAGTAGAGCTGCCCATGCTTGTAGTTTACAGTAGAGCTGCCCATGCTTGTAGTTTACAGTAGAGCTGCCCGTGCTTGTAGTTTACAGTAGAGCGGCCCATGCTTGTAGTTTACAGTAGAGCTGCCCGTGCTTGTAGTTTACAGTCGAGCTGCCCATGCTTGTAGTTTACAGTAGAGCGGCCCATGCTTGTAGTTTACAGTAGAGCTGCCCGTGCTTGTAGTTTACAGTAGAGCGGCCCATGCTTGTAGTTTACAGTAGAGCGGCCCATGCTTGTAGTTTACAGTCGAGCTGCCCGTGCTTGTAGTTTACAGTAGGGCTGCTCATGCTTGTAGTTTACAGTAGAGCTGCCCATGCTTGTAGTTTACAGTAGAGCCGCCCATGCTTGTAGTTTACAGTAGGGCTGCTCATGCTTGTAGTTTACAGTAGAGCTGCCCATGCTTGTAGTTTACAGTAGGGCTGCCCATGCTTGTAGTTTACAGTAGGGCTCTTTCAAAAGGCCAGACTTCTACAGTTGTTTAAACCACGAATCCCCTGGTTCTGCAGTGAAAGAGCCGATACTGAGTCTGACAAATGTCCTCTGTCAGCGGCTCTACTAAAGCACACGGGAGAACGAAGCGAAAGTGTAACGTCAGGCTCCGCAGCTCATGGACCTGCTGTGTTCTTCTCCGCTTCATTCCGTCTTTTTCCGAGATAAATAATACGATTCTTCACTACACCGTGCATCGCAAACGCCAAAGAAATGAAGCGGCCTGAGAGGACGTCGCACGGAACCACGCGGGACGATGATGGAAGAAGAACTACGGCTTTATTTGGATTATATGGACGTATGAACAGCACATGTGCAGCAGCAGACGCAGGAGCCTGAGATTAAAGGTTTTTCACACATAAATGCACCGTTTACGTTGCTTCTATGTATAAATAGTAGTTACAGCATGAGCTCCCAACGTTTTATGTCTTATGAATGCAGTTTGGGATATAATTTTATGAGTTTGGGTCAGAAAAGTTTACAGCTCTACAAACATGTTCTGAAATGCAAAAGATCCTGGCATTTAGTTAAGCAGTTATATTTCAGTCTTTTCTTAAATGTTACAGCTCCTAATGTGTTCAAACTGTGTGAAGATCATATAGTTTCAATCCCAGTTGGGTCCTCCCTATTCCCTACCTCCTTGGGTTATTGTTTTTGATGGAGAAGAAGAGGAGGAGAAGGAAGTGTCTGAAGTGTTCAGAGCCGTTTTTGGGACGTTTCCATCTTTCTTTTCTCTCTTTACGTCTTTGGTCAAAACGAGGCCCTGGAGAAGCGACATTCACAACATGAAAGATGACCTTCCACATCTGGAACACTACTGATCCAAGAGGGTCTAATGAACTCCTCCCAGACCTTCTGTAGGCTCTCTCTCTCAGTAATCAGGGCGGACTTCATGGCCTCCCACGTCACATAGCGCTCGTCTTCCTCTGTGCCCTTCTACACAAAAAGAACAAAAACTTGAGCAGATCACACAAACGTCCTCTACTTCAGTACAACAGTAATTTATGTATTTTCATACTACTTTAAACATATGAGGGATGACTGAAACATGAACTGTTAAATCTTCCTTTTCATTGTTTTTATTTTATACAAATTGTGCATTTTATCTCATTCTTGATTTGCTGCACGTGTGTCTGATTTTATGTCATGTCAAAGCAGTACTAAGTAACTCATGCCCCTAGAGGCCATAAGCGCCACTGCAGGTGTCATAGCATCTTAGGTTTTTTACATTATTAATTGTCCGTGAGAGTAAATACTACGCTGACAGAAAAGACAAAGGGACAGAGGGATATTGTTCATCCAATTACACAATGGAAATATTTTTTTCACTCAGACTGGGCTGTAAATACTGTTTAAGCGGCGCTAGCCCGCAGTTAGCTTTGCCCGTTAGCCTGTTAGCTTCTTCTTCGTGATTCTATTTGTGTGTATTGGTGCTCCGGGTCAGAGGCAGGGAAGTTGCAAGTGTGGTTTTCTGGCCAGAGACACCAGGGGGAGATGAAAGACCCCTCAACCATCCCATTAACACTTGTGTTACCCCCAGAGGGGCTACGGAGAGGATTTATTAAGGTAAACAAGTTACTTAGTACTGCTTTAAGTTTTAATTTTATTTTTTAGGATTGAGGATTTTAGGATGATTATCGATTGTCGCAATTTCTGGGTTTCAGGTGACATCCCAGCGTTCTAAGGGCCTTTAATATTATATAGAGGTAAAATTATTTTGTTGAGGGAGAACATCAGCTGGCCACTAAGCAAACGCTTCCAATGAAATATGATATTGGGAATCAAGTAACAAGTGTGAGTTAAAAGTTAGTACATGACAAAACTATACAATGCTTTTGAAACTAGAGGTCAAGCTATATATCAGCCGACTGATATATTAGGCCGATATCGGAACCAAAACTGATAAAGACTTTCCGTTTTTTTGCATTGGAAATAACTCAGTCAGAGCCTTAAAATGATCCCGCCCACAACTTCCTAGACCTCAGGGAAGATGAGAAACATTGCGGTGATAATGGGTTTGTACACCTTGGATTGTATTTTATATATTTTATGTTGCAGACTTTTGCTTATAACATCGTCACCATAAGAGATAGAGACTCCTGGATCAGTCCTGGAATCTGCAGATTTGTGTCTCCCAGTGAAATGCCTACTGAACATGAAGGTCCAGAATATATCAGCCCTATGCCTCTAATACAGCGCCCCCTGCTGTCACAGTTCAACACTGACACATTTTACAGTTTAGAAACAGAGCATATCGGCATCTGCCAATCAAAATCCTCTCAGGTATACGAGAGTGTGGCTGCACTGACCTCTGCCTGCTCCAGAGCCCCCACTCTTTGGCTGAGAACCCCCACAGTTTTGACCCACTCAGACTGGACTGCGGCAGCCTGCAACACAACACGTGCTCATAACTGTAGATCTAACCGGACGTCATGGGATTCCTGTTTGTTTGAGAGTCAGCTGAAGTCGAGGTAAAGCAGTTCTGACCTTGTCCTGTTGGCGGCGCACTTCCTTCACGTTGTCCTGCAGTTGCTCGCTCTGTTTCTGAATCCTGTGAATCAGCTCCAAAAGCTGTCGCTCGTCGCCCTGTGTCTCCTGAGCCTGAGCGGGGAAGTCCACACATTATTTATGAGTTATTGGACAAAAGTGAATTATTTAAAGCCTCAGGTCGTTACTGTCGTCAACATCTCCCCCATTCACACAAAAGGAACTTTTTGTTCAGCAGAAAAAATTTCAATATTCAAAAGCAAATCGGACACAATGGGAAACTTTTGAGCCAAAAAAAACTCTACTTCAAAGGGGTTTACCCACAGGTGAGAGTAGCTGTGATTAGAGGGGAGGAGCCGGGCCGACCCTAACTCCTCCCCGTTGGTCTATATCTAAAGCTGAGCAGGACTTTTGTTGCTGACGAAGCCTTTTGGATGAGAGGCGAAGATGAATCAAGTACCTTCATTGAAGATGGACTGAGAACTTACACAGACATAAAGATTAAGTTGTTTTTTTTTATTTTATTTTTAGATCAAACTTAATTGTTCAAAGTAGAAAGTACAAATAAATGTGAGTAAGTGTTTTACTAATAACTAAAAACGTGATCGACCGTGCCCAAGTTAAGCACCTGTATGGCAACACGGCGGGGACAAACCGTCTCAACAAAAATACTACTCAAGTAAAGTACAGATCCTCAAAATTTCTAGCGTGAAATTATATTATATTATACTATACGTCTTAAAACACATTATATATTAGGTTACTTTGAAATGACAAACAAGTTTGATATTCACTTTTTTCTCGTTGTAAATGGTGTAAATGTAGAGACAGGAGTGCTCTTTTGTAGATTGATATGAGACATGAGAAAAGAGAATACAAAAAAAGTTATTTCAACAAAGCTCTTTCATATCCTCTGCTGTGTGTGTGTGTGTGGAGTCAATAAAACCTTTTGCCATTTCAGGCTCGTCGTCGTAGCGACGAGCTGACCCCTGACCCCGGTCTCCTCTCATTAGCTCAGCATTAGCTTAGCGTTAATGGTAAACCATGGGCGGGACGTGTCGGGGCCTGTGCGCTCTGGGAATGGCTAACAGAGGGTCAGTGAACGCACCACGGGCCACGCTACGCAAACACAACAGGTTCATTCAGTTAAATGACAATCACAGAGGAGTGTGGACAGCTGGGTCTGAGCGTCTGGCATTTTTAACCGCGCTTAGGGTTGTCTCCGTAATGAAAACGCTGTTAATTGGTGCATGTTAAAAGGTACAAAACTATTATGGTCTAAAAGATTCCCTCCTGGAGCCGCCCCCTTAACGTGGTGGAGGGTTTGAGCCTGACTGATCCTGGAGCTCTGTTGTCGGGGGCTTCGTGCCCCTGGTAGGGTCTCCCAGGGCAAACAGGTCCTAGGTGACGGGTCAGACAAAGAGCGGTTCAGAAGCCCCTTATGAGAGACCAACAGGCCCGGTTAGAACCATGAGGCCGTCCTTCTGTGGACCCACCACCTGCAGGGGGCGCCATAGGGGCTGGTGCAGCTCCAACAGCTGCCCCCACGACCCGGCAACGGACAAGTGGAAGAAGATGGATGGATGGTCTAAAAGATTCACTCTGCAGGTAACTCAATAACTCAAAACTGAAATGTTATGCATCTCAGAACATGTTTGTGGAGCGCTAAACCACAGATTCCCAAACTTCTAACTCGCCGGTTATTTAGAAAAGTGAATTAAACTCAGATTTATTCACTGTACTCTCAAACTCAAACCGTTTACAGCAAAACATCAATGAAATGAACTTTCTTTTCAAAATAATATGGAAATAGTGAAAATAGAAAAGCTGCCATTCCAAGTGTGTAAGTGCTCTTCCAGGAGGCAAGAATCCCGAGGAACTCTGTAGTGGAAAGACATCAAAAGTCTTTTAAGGTTAAAATTGCACTTTGAAATTTTTTAAGTAAAATAAAAGTTGATATTAGTGAGTATTTGACCTTTCAGTGACGCAGAGGCTGTATGGGTGTTTAGCTAAGCGCCTTTACTAACCATCACAGTGGCTCCTATGAGGCTTCAGAATGAATTTCATTTCAGTGGTGGGTTTTCAGAATGGAATGTATACCTAACCATGGAGAGGGTTTAATCAGCCGTAAAAACCTAAAAACAATTGATCCTGGAGCGTCCTACAGGCCACCGGGATGACGCTATGCCAACCACCCAAGCATCCGCTGGGTCACTGAAAGGTCAAATACGTTGTAGCGGCCAGCGGCCCTGTCCCACTGGCTACTATGGCGTGAAAAGAGCCCAATACTCTTGTGTAAAATGAAGAATCCTTATATTTCCATATATTTCAACATCTACACAACACGGTCAAAAAAACTGTTTGCCTCCACTCTGCCACCCTGAGACCACTCCCATGAGTCCTTAAATAGGCTCACCGGTCACACAAACAGGAAGTGCAGTGCCACCTAGTGGCATACATACATAAAAGGCCTCTAAATTGGCTCGTACATACATATTAATATCAACTTTTCTTTTACATAAAAAGTTGCATTGTGCACCTTTAAAGGTTAAAGTGTACTTTATTCTCTCTGTGGGGAAATGTGTGCTCTGCATTTGACACATCGAAGCCGTTGGAGCGACCCGTGAAGGGCATCTCTATGTGGAGAAGGCTGAAGGTCAGTATCTTCATGGTTGGAGGAATCTCCTATTGTACATGTTTTTTGTGGTACGGTAAACCAGAGTACCCGGAGGAAACCTACCATAGGGAGAACATGCAAATTCTACACAAAAAGGCCACGCCCGGGGACTGAACCTGGGATCCTCTGGCAGTGAAGCCCGTGCACTAACTGTTGCGTCACCGTGTCTTCGTTATCATAACATGGTGGACGGCGGGTCTAAAGACAGAAGGGTCTTTTCTAGTATTTGCTCGTTCACAAATTGCCTCGATGAAGACACGCTGGGGTTGAAATACGTTGATATTTTAGATCTTTTGTCCATGTGATAATAAAGGACTTTGAATATTTTTCCAGTTTCCAACGACAGAGAGCCTGGGAATTCTTCACTGCATTTTTACAATTTTTGATCTTTTTTTGTCACCCTCCAGCTGTCCGACAAAACTGAAATACAATTCAGCTTTAACTTCTTTTCAAAGATAGTAATAACAATAATGGCTTACACTTCATTATTCAATCGCCCCGTACCCAACTACGCGCTCACGCACTACACACGGGCAGCGATGCAAGGGGGACTCAGGGCCTGAACTGTGAGAACACAAGCCATGGGGAACTCCAGGGGGGGCGGTGTTTGATAAGGCTGGAGGAAAGTCCCACTGGTTCATGACCTGAGGCTGCAGATGATTGACTCACAGCAGGAGGCCGACACTTCCGTCCCAGCGGCTCCAGCGAATGCCTCAGCCATGAACCAGGAACGGTTATGCTGACGGGTAATGAAGCTCCTAAACGGTTCCCCATCCTGTTAGTATTTTGATGACGACGGTGCGAGAAACGATCAAACAGCTCGTTCTGAGGGATCCGTGTCCCGAGTGAAGGGGGCCGTATGAGGTCAGGGTTAATCCGCCACACTGCCCCGAGTTTTGTCTGACAGGACATGAATGATTCAGGCGACACCGCTGTGGACCTGCACAGGCTATTCATGCTGCTCTCTGTGGGGGGCGGATTACTCATCCCTGCCCCAACAGTGCCACATCTCTGCCCTGTTACTGTCCCATCTCTGCCCTGTTACTGTCCCATCTCTGCCCTGTTACTGCCCCATCTCTGCCCGGTTACTGCCCCATCTCTGCCATGTTACTGCCCCATCTCTGCCTGGTTACTGTCCCATCTCTGCCATGTTACTGCCCCATCTCTGCCTGGTTACTGCCCCATCTCTGCCATGTTACTGCCCCATCTCTGCCTGGTTACTGCCCCATCTCTGCCCTGTTACTGTCCCATCTCTGCCCTGTTACTGTCCCATCTCTGCCCTGTTACTGCCCCATCTCTGCCCGGTTACTGCCCCATCTCTGCCATGTTACTGCCCCATCTCTGCCCTGTTACTGTCCCATCTCTGCCCTGTTACTGTCCCATCTCTGCCCTGTTACTGCCCCATCTCTGCCTGGTTACTGCCCCATCTCTGCCATGTTACTGCCCCATCTCTGCCTGGTTACTGCCCCATCTCTGCCTGGTTACTGCCCCATCTCTGCCATGTTACTGTCCCATCTCTGCCCTGTTACTGCCCCATCTCTGCCATGTTACGGTCCCATCTCTGCCTTGTTGTGGCTGCGTCCTGGTGCAGCCACAACAACCTGGAGCTGAACGCCCAGAAGACAGTGGAGATGATCGTGGACTTTAGGAAAGACACAGCCCCACCGTCCCCCCTCACCCTGACAGACTCTCCCACCCCCATCTCCATCGTGGACTCCTTCCGTTTCCTGGGCACCACCATCACCCAGGACCTCAGATGGGAGCCGACCATCAGCTCCCTCATCAAGAAGGCCCAGCAGAGGATGTTCTTCCTGCGGCAGCTGAGGAAACTCAAGCTGCCAACCAAGATGCTGGTGCAGTTCTACACGGCCATCATCGAGTCCATCCTCACCTCCTCCATCACCATGTGGTCCATCCTCACCTCCTCCATCACCGAGTGGTCCATCCTCACCTCCTCCATCACGTGTGGTTCCCCGGCGCTACAGAACGGGACAAGCACCGACTGCAGCGCATTGTGCTGCTGCAGAGAAGGTGATTGGCTGTGAGCTCCATCTCTCCAGGACCTGTTCACCTCCAGGACCCGGAGGCGTGTGGGTCGGATCACAGCTGACCCTTCTCACCCTGGACACGGACTATTCACCCCCCTCCCCTCAGGCAGGAGGCTACGGTCTATCCAGACCCAGACCTCCCGCCACTTGAACAGTTTTTCCCCTCCGCCATCAGACTCATGAACAATAACAAGTCTCTGTAGCTCAGGCACAGACTCATGGATGTTTCTGCACTTGCACTGTGCGGTGTGTCCACACTTAGACCCGTTGCTATCACTTTATAACACTTAATATCACTTTATATGCTACACATCTGTATATATAATCCCGCTGTTGTTCATTGTCAAATTGTTGTTGTCTTACCATATGTCACTTTATTTTATCTTATTTATTTAATATTTTTTATGCATGCCCCTATAGCCTTATAGTTTAACGTTCTTAGCTTATTTTTTTATCTTAATTCTGTGTTATATGTTTTATGTCGCACGTTTGCACCAAGTAAAATTCCTAGTTTGTAAACCTTGTTCACAAACCTTGGCAATAAACCGATTCTGATTCTGATTCTGATTCATACTGCCCCATTTCTGGCCCAACAGCACAACATCCCTGCACCAACTCTGCTCCATCTTTGTTTGCAATCAACGTCGTCTTTTTCTCACAAAGGTCTGTTTTTGTGTTATACTAAAGGAAACTTGATCTAAGGCCAGACATATTTGATGATTGTTCTTTTGTGTCTGACGTGTTCGGAGACAATATGAAGTTATTTAATCTTATATGGATCGATCCTGACCCTGGACCAACGTCAGCTCAAACTGACCCGTTTAAATGTGAGTAATTATCTTTTATCTTTGTGAGTCTGAAACCTGAACGTGGCCCAGGGGTGATCCGAGAGAGGCCTTTGTGCTGTCATCAGCGGCTTATCCCCGCCATGACACGTCTAGAGCTTCAACGACCGAGACGAGAGAGGACAACAACTCCATGACACATCCACATATCTTTGGTTTATGGCTAATATCTCTGATATTACTGGGACAATCCGCAAAACGGTCACGAAGTTCATAATATTCTCTGTCAGTGCGTGTGAACTAAGATCAAATTATTCTCCTCCATAAAGGTGTCCAAAAGAGGTGACATGATATATAAGGACCTCCAGCCATCGGTTTGTGAATCTAATCACTACTAAAAAAGTACAGCATTTGTCATTTTTCTCAAGTGTCTCTCCCTATAGTGTAACCCAGTTTCAGACAGATACTCTACGTCTAAAAAGAAAATGTCCAAATGTTTTCCCTGATCATTATTTGGAAGTGATTGGATTCACCGACCGGACACATTCCTCTTATGGCATCATTTTGAATATCGTCTCCACTTTTGGACGCCTTTATGACAGTTGTTGTTTCTTATGGATAGGTCCAGCCGTTACAGAGATATTACTGAGTACATCTTCTTAAGTAGAGTTTTTGAAGATCTCAAAGTCCTTTTTATTTTTCCTAACACTTATTTAAACCGATTTGTACTCTCTGCGTCGAATGCTTGAGTATTTTCTATAGCACTTAAATAGAAATTTGACAGATCAACTTTTACTCTTCACCAGTAGTATCTGTACTTTTACTCAAGTAATAAAATCAAGTACTTTGACATCCACTGTCTGCAGGTCTTGCCTTTGGTTGGTTTAGAGCCTGTTCTTGTTTGGTTTTAACCTCTTTTAAAACTATTTTAGTCACGACTTTGTCCCCTTTTGGACAAGTTTAAGCCCAGTCACATTATACATCTGGTTTGAATTCAGCAGTCCTCAGAGAGCTGTTAGTTTTTTTTTAGGTTGTAACGTTATAATTTTTGCGAACATTTCGGAAACTTTTGAGCAGGATAGAAGTGAATATAGAGTCCTAAACGGAATACCTGGTCAAGTCCCGGTTGGGCGGTGCCCGTCCCCGTGCTCTCCCTGCCCTCCGGGTCTCCATTGGCGGGCTGACCGTCCGCTCCTGGCCGCTCCAGGCTGCTCCCCACCGGGCTCGTGTCGCTCCAGCACACGGTGGTGTCGCGGAGGTCCA
The DNA here is from genome assembly GCA_021464625.1 of Proterorhinus semilunaris. Lineage (NCBI taxonomy): Eukaryota > Metazoa > Chordata > Actinopteri > Gobiiformes > Gobiidae > Proterorhinus > Proterorhinus semilunaris. The sequence goes on from CM038352.1 coordinate 4,259,634, forward strand.
TCTGCCTCAAAATGCTGAGGAGCAGGGTGTACATGGCCCTAAAGTTCACCGCCCCCTGCCCGGGAGAACTGATGGACAAGTTTAATAACTCGTACAGGGTGATATTTTCAGTCGCCATTTTGGTATTTACTTGGGGGGAAATACGAAATACTAATAACTGAAATAGAGCGATGTAACGGTCGGGTTGTCACCGGTTACTCTCGCAACTCACCAGGAAATCAGCACAAAAATCACAAAAACGAGCACACAAAATTAAAATGAAGTGATGAATGTACAGATTATTCTATAAAAAGACACTTAAGCATCCTATCTTTTCGCTGTTCTTTCTCCAGTGTTTGAAAAAATGATGTCCAAACTAGGAAAGAAAATATTCTCCCTAGCCGCGGTCAAGCTAACAGTTGCTACCGGAAGTGAACGCTTCACAATAAAAGCCCGATTTAAAATAGTATACAGCGGTATATTGAATTTCACTGTTTCAGCTCTAGTACTAGTTTTGTACTAAAATAAAGCCGATGTTTTATATGTTGCATCATTCTACAAAAGAAAATTATTAGTTTTTGAACTCACTTGTGTTTTACTTTTAGATTTATTATCTTTGGCTTATATCTCCAGATGAGTTTTACTGTTGTCGCAATCTAATTTTAACTAATTTTATTACATTATTTTTCTATCTGTATAGCCCATTTTGGGTTTTGTTATTGATTTTGTTGTAGACAGCTGTATTCATATATATTTGTGTTCTAGTGTTTTTACAATAGGCTTTTTTCCATTTTTTAATTTTCTATTACTGCTTTAACTAACGTTTTAGTTTTATATTTCAATGGCTTTTCTTTTATGTTATTGCCCTATAAACTATTTTCTGTACCCTAGAGGACTTTGGAAAGTTATATTAGGCTATTTGTTTGGGTTCACTATTTCCCCAGTGTTGACAATTGCACCAGATTTTATTCTGGGCTTTTATTTTGTTTCGCACTACAGGAAACAGCGGCGAGGATGCCGTCAACGTGACGGAGCTGTTCTGCGAAATCCCACGTTGTCTCGGCGTTGTGCGTCTCCAGGCGACGGCTGTCAGTGGGACTTCAGGATCTGCCCAGCCAAATGAGGAACAAATCCGGAGGAAGTAAAAAAAGGCTCTCACCAGGGGGGGAGAATCACCCTCATCCCTCTTTCAAGGAGAGTGACACTGACTGACATAAAGCAGAGGTTTCAACAGAGGTAGATAGAGAAGCCAAAATACTCAAGTAAGAGTAACGTTATACAAATATTATTTGACTCAAGTAGAAGTAAAATGTTATGGCCCGTATATCCACCCAAATAAGAGTAAAAGAGTACTTGGAGAACATTTTACTTAGTTAACTCAGTACTCACAGAACCTGAGTGTAAACAGTTGATTTATGTTTCAGTGGTGACAAATCAGGGCTGGGCGATATGCCAAAAAAAATAAAATCACGATTATTTTTTTCATATTGAACGATCTCGATTTTCAATTCGATTACATTTTTTCATTGTAAAAACAAATGCATTTTAGCTGATTCTTGTCTCATGTTTTTGAATCAGCGAAGACAAACCCTTTATTTAAACATCAGATCAAATAAAAATTTAAAGTTTTCCCCCTGTATCATTTATTATACAAAAATCTTCCATTCAAAACTCCAAATCTATGTGCTTTTACTGTCCAAGAATTAGTTGTTAAAATGATGATTAAGTTTCAAGACAATTATTGAAATTGACAAATGTTGAGATTGCGATTTCGATACAATTTTGATTAATTACCCAGCCCTATGACAAATTAAATAAAAAAAATATGAAAGAAAATACCATAAATACACACAATAAGCGATCAAGAATTAAGTAAAAACACAAACACATTTATTTGACCTTCTTTAGGCACTCAGAGTGCTTTACATCGAGGAACCACTCACCCATTCATGCTCCTTCCACACCAGTGTCAGACACTGGAGGCGAGGCAGGTGAAGTGTCTTGCCCAAGGACACAGCAGCAGTGTGCACCTGGTATTCAAACACGATCCAATATGTAATAATATTTATATAAATGTTACATGGGTGAAACAGGAGCTCGATGAAGACGTACTTCTTGTATTGCAACAATTGCTGCTCCCTTCATTTATCTAGAATAGAGGTTATGCAGATTCTATGTCTATTTAAATCTAAAGAGAAATGGAACCTCAAATGAACGGACAAATCAAAGACTAACACAACAACATTGCAGACGCAGCCACTCAATGTTCGTTTGCTTTGTTATGACGTCACAAGCATAACCTCCACACTTGTATTGCATCTGATTTGATTTATGTCAAGGATAGCCCCAAGGATTTCCAAATCAATCAACAATTCTCAGATATATACAATTTATAATTCTCCAGTTTTAATCTTCTTGAACACCTTTTTAATTGATCTACTGTCTCGGGAAATGTTAATGTGTCCCATCTCCGTGACCAGGAAACCCCTCCGTCTAAATGAGATCCATCTTGTGTCATCTATGATCAAGGTCAATGTCAAAAAGGTAATATAAAAAAAACCTTTAGTCATGCGGTGTGCGAAATGATACAAAATAAATAAATAAAATAAAATAAAATAATAATAAAATAAAATAAAAATAAAAAAACAAAATGGTTGTGCTACATATGGAAATGATCTGTAAACTGAAAAGATGCACAAATCAATAAAAATCCGATGACAAAAATAAAATAAAATAAAACATAGGCGCTTGGAGAATGAAAAAGCGAACAACCATCATGTTCAAAATAACTTTATTCACAATAAAGCGTGCATCATTCAAGTATAAAATCACTAAGTGTACAGCTCCCTTTCCATCCTTAGGTTTCCATTAATAACCCTTATATACATTATTATCAATCATTTAACACGGGTTTCCGTCCAACATTCTGTATACGGCTGCACAATATGAGGAGAAAGTCCATTCCTTTGTGAAAACGAACTTCCCAAAGAGTAAGCCAAGACTTAAAGTATTTGATACAGCGGATTCATTTCCCATTAAGCTCGGGAAATAGCGTAAATGTCCTCCTTTCAGTAATTATATTTTGCCATATATTGTGCAGCCCTTACACTTGTCTTACATTAATTAAGGCTTGTATAGGCTCATGGTGGCTCTACGTGGAAAAAAACAACAACAATATAATATAGTATAACAGTAAAATGTGGAGCAGTGGGAGAGAGTTAAATTGTACAACCTAAACACGAGCACAAATCTCTACAGGGGAAAATACAGTAAATCTTTCCCTTAGTGTGTAGTTTTGGCGACATCTAGAGGTACAAAAGCTGATTGCAAGTGCGTTTGTTGCATGTTTCACCGTCCCAAAAACGAAAAGCTCCGGAACTTAGACAGAAGTGTGAAAAAAAGGTTGGAATTTTGACATATTTTGGCTGAAGCATTTAACGTATCATCATTTTTTTTTTTTAATCTTAAATGGCCTCAGAACGGTTAATGATTTGACGTGTTGAAGCAAAATGGCACAAATTCATTGCAAACTAAACACACGCGACACTAGTGATGAACATGGAATGAAGCGATGAGGTGTTTTCACAATAAATAACGTCAGAACACGGTTAAAACTGGGGCCGGGAAAAATGATATATTATTGTATCGCAAAACCAATATCGCTTAATTTTAACGGCCAAGCAGAGGACGGGGCTAAAGGCCGGGTATTTCACCGAATGCAATGAGTAAAGAGACTGTATCTGATATTTTTTTCCAATTGACTCTGTGCATAACTTCAAATCATAACAACGCCGCCCAAGAAGTGACTTCCTGTTTCGATCCAGCGCGCCAAAATAAAAGCACACAGCTCATCTCATTGATGTGTTCAGCAGGTACTTGCAACATTACAAGAATATAATCAACTACACACATGTTAAGCGTTTTTGTCTGTTCAATAGTTGGGCAGAAAGACAGTTGAACTAATGAACTGCCGAACTAATGAATAAGCTGGTGCTTTTATTTTGATGTGCTGGATCGAAACAGGAAGTCACTTCTTGGGCGGCGCTGTTATGATTTGAAGTTATGCACAGTCAATCGTGGAGTGAAATCCCTTTTGGCCCATAGCGTTCCCTCGTATTATCACCCGTTTCTTAGCCATGGCAAACCGCGAGGTGGCGCTTTTACCGAAAGTTGTGAACGTTACAACTCCTTCCTGCGAAGAATCGTGGCATTAGGAAAGTGTGGATGGACAAAAAAAAAAAAAAAAAAGTACTTAATACTACTCGAGTAACTGAATCATTATTTCTATTTCTATTTAAAATGTGCTTCTCATCTATATTCACAATGCCATAAAGTATTGTGATACTGGGTTTCTGATATGATACAAGTATCACGCCACAGGAAATGCGTGTGCCCCCTCTGTGAAAAACCAAGAGCACCCAGAGTCAGCGCTCTGTACAAGCTGCTACACTGGAAGAAGAATCATTTTAAAGAAGAAATTACATACATTTATTTGAATTGGGAGATTAAATCTGAAGTTTGAGTTGATTTGGTCTAGTCTTACATCAAATAAAAACTCTTATTGCCAATAGAAAAAAAAATGTTCTTAAAAGGAACAGGCCACCATTTTCCATTCTGACACATGTTCTTACCTGAGCTTAGACGAGTCGATACGTACCCGTCTGGTCTTTGTGCGTGCGCTCAGTCATGCTAATGTTGTTAGCATTTAGCTTTTCCCAGCAAAGGTGTAGCTCCAAACTGGGGTGAAGCTAGAAGTGACCGAGCTGTTCCACATTTTCCCTATTTAAATACAGTTACGTGAAACGATACACGATCCACGTCTAGTTACACTAAATTAAACATGTCGATTTTCTAAGCGGATAAAAAGGGGAACTATATTGTGAGGCGTAATAACACCTGGAGTACTTTGACATATTGCTGCGCGGACGTCGAAGTACTCCAGGTGTTATTACGCCTCACAATATAGTTCCCCTTTTCATCCGCTTAGAAAATCGACATGTTTAATTTAACTAGACGTGGATCGTGTAACGTTTCACATAACTGTAGTTAAATAAGGAAAATGTGGAACAGCTTGGTCACTTCTAACTTCACCCCAGTTTGGAGCTACACCTTTGCTGGGAGAGGCTAAACGCTAACAACATTTGCTTGACTGAGCGCACGCACAAAGACCAGACAGGTACGAATCGACTCGTCTAAGCTCAGGTAAGAACATATCTCAGAATGGAAAAACTGTGGCCTATTCCTTTAAATCAGATCATTCAAGTGAAAAAGAATTAAACAACGACATTAAAGTCGTGGGTGATCTGAGGCGTTGGCTTGAATTGGGCAGAAACAACATGCAGCCTCAGTGTTGTAGCTTATACCGTTTTAGTTTAAGGGCTTATTGTTTTGCTAATGGCCTCGACTATTGCATTGAATACGACTGTCTGCCAGTCCAGCCCTGTCTTAGATTAACTGACTCAAACTCAACTTTAAGTACCTTAATTCAAGCAATATTAAGTCATTTATCTCATTCAAAATGTTTTCAGTGCAGCGGAGTTGTGCGCTAAAAGTCTGTTGATACTTGTATTTTTCACAGATTTTGCATTCCGTCCTTCAAGTCCCTACACAATTGAATATTAGTCCAAAACGTGTTCACAGTGAGTGTACGGACAACAACAAAGATCAGGAGTTTTATACATCAAATCGGTATAAAGAGGCTCAATTACCAAGCGTTTGCTCATGTGTAATATTGAACAGCGTTTTTTGGTCAGCTCACTCAATTCTTCATTTACAAATCTGACGTTCATGAACGACCCCCACAGGGCACAGCAAAACCGCACCGTCAGATAGTGCAACATGATATGAATCTAGTCAGCAGAATGTTTACATAATTTTATATTCAATCAAGGTCCACTGCTTCATGGGGCCTCTCCTTGATTTTAAATGATACAGTATGAAACATTTAAACTTTGGATGTTTTCATTCCCTTCTTTCATTTTTATTTAGCCTTTCTTGTCAACAAAAATATCTTAGCATTATGAGCTACTTTTAATTTAGTTTTAGTCGTTGACATGAACCTCGACGATACATTGTCTCAGCCCTGATATCGAGACAGCATTGTTCCCTTCATAATATAACTCTTTGCTCGTTCCTCCAGACCGACTGTTTGTGAAACCTGAGGCGGTGCCGTGGCGGCCCCTGCAGGCCGCGGCGGCCCCTGCAGGCCGCGGCGGCCCCTCCAGGCCGCGGCGCCGCACGTGTCCGTCAGATGCTGTCGTAGTCCGAGTCGCTGCGTCTCGACTCCGCGATCCACTCGGCCCCGAAGAAGGTGACGGTGCCCAGGAACCCGGACAGAACCAGGATCAGCAGCTGCCAGTGGAGCAGGAAGTAGTTACTGTAGAAGAAGGCGATGGCGGCCGTGATGGACTGAGGCGACACAGAGCGAGGAGGGAGTTAGATAAAGTCCCGTAAACGTTGATCAGTCAAATATTACTTAAACAGATATTTCAGGATTTTTGACATTGGGCTTAATTTCCTAGTTATCCAGAGTGTTGTTGATGTCTGGAGATATTTTTTTTAAATTCATGCAGTCCTTATATTTGAAGAGTCTAGTGGCGCTAGGCTAGTGCTAGGCTATAGGATTTCTACGGTAACAGCTAGTCTGTTGCGTGTTTTTACTCATTAATTGTCCGTGAGAGTAAATACTACGCTGACAGAAAAGGCAAAAGGGACAGAGGGATATTGTTCATCCAGTTATACAATGGAGATCTTTTTTTCCGCTCAAACTTGTCTGTAAATACTGTTTAAAGTGGCGTTAGCCCACAGTTAAGGATGTATACAAAGGATGTATTAAGGTAAACATGTTACTAAAGCGCTCTGACCTGGATGAACTTGAAGACCGCGAAGGCCGGAGCGCTGTTGTCTTTGAACATGAAGCCGATGATGCTCAGGAGCTGAGTGTTAAAGCAGCTGTCGCCCAAACCCAGGAGGAAACTGCACAGCAACGCCACGCCAACGCTGTAACGAGAGGAAACATGACGTCATCGCCGTAACGAGAGGAAACATGACATCATCGCCGTAACGAGAGGAAACATGACATCATCGCCGTAACGAGAGGAAACATGACGTCATCGCCGTAACGAGAGGAAACATTACGCCAACGGTCACAGACAGAACGCAGCGCTACATTTGATTTTGATTTTAATTATGGAGTGATTTTTACAAGGAGATCGAAAACCCCAGTGCTTTGTCCACGTTCATCAGTAATAGAAATGTAAAAAGTCGTTGGCGCCGGGACGTACTTGGGCGTGATGAAAGCCTGCAGGTCGGTGCCCGCCTGCGTCGCCACCGGAGCGTCTTTGGCGATGTTCAGAAAGATCAGATAAAAGGCGACGTAGTGAGTGACCAGCCCCAGCAGCACCACGGGGTTCCTCCCAAAACGACTGCACTTGTTCAGCATCCCGAACACGCCGCCCCCTGCAGGACATCGAGTAGTTTGTGAGTAAACATCAACATTATGGCTCGTTATTGTGGTCCAAAACTCAATAAATCAGGCAGGAATTAGATATTTAAAAACCTGCAATAAAACCTTCAAAATCTCAAGAGAGGCTGGTCTTTCTTTTTTTACTCTCAGATTAAATCGAATTAATCTCAGTTAACCAGGACAATGTTTTCACTTAAAGCCCCGACGTTGATCTTTTTTTCACACTTAGCAGTTCAGTCTTTGGTGATTTGCGCTTGTGCAGCCCGAGAGCGAGTCGTGTTGCTCCTGACCCAGTATCTCTCCGGCGCCGATGCAGATTCCCGACAGCCCGATGAGGCTCTTCGCGTCCGGTCCAAACCGCGTCATGGCGCCGATGCTGGTCCCATAGACTCCACTGTAAAACGTCAGCTCCAGCCCTGAGGCACACACAGGACGGATGATCATTTAAAAGGTAAATTATACCACAGAATTCTCTTCTCCACCTGCAGATTATAGCTGTGGTTCTCAAACAGGGCAATACAGCAATAAGTCAAACTCAATGCTTTTTAATGCTCAAATACTGTATTCTTAAAGGGGGGGTATTATGTAAAATCGACTTTTTCAAGCTTTATATCGTGTTATTATGTCATTCCCTCATTAAACACATGCCTGGAGTGTTGCCTTGGCTCATTCACATATTTTTGAGTAATCAGTAAAAACTTAGACGGCGGCCATTTTAGGTGTAGCTATGCCTCAGTCCTCCTAGGAACGCCCCCACCTCCTGGAGACGCCTCTGGACCTTTCGTCACCAGCCAAGCCACCGACCACTGCTCCTCAGCTCAGCAGAGCCCCCTCCCCGCACAGTGTTGTTGTTTCAATGCCACAGTAGTGTGCTGGAGGGGGCGTGTCGGAAAGCTTCTTAAAGAGACAGACGCCTATTTCAAGACGTTCAGTGCGGCCATTTTGAGAGAGCAATTTTATTCAAGGCAGTTACTTTAATTTACTGCATATACAGACCAACAGAAGGTTACGTCATCATTGTAGTGTGCTATAGACTGGTGCTATGTGATGGAAAAAAGCATAATACCCCCCCTTTAACATGAAAAGAGAAGCTGCTCTCTGTAATAGACAACAGCGACCACCCCTTGCATGAGCTGGTGATGAGGCAGAAGAGCTCCTTCAGTGAGAGGCTGCTCTCGCTCTACTGCTCAAAGGAAGGGCTCAGGAAATCTTTCTTGCCCAGAGCGATCAGGCTGTATAACAAATCCTTGGGTGGGAGGGGCTAAATGGGAATTGATGGTTTTACAGTACTTTTATATTTATTCTCTGCACTGTCCTATTTATTGAATTTTTTTCTAGTTTCTTTTTAATCCAATGTTTTTATGTGCGACTTGTTTGTGCAGCTGATGAACTGAATTTCCTTCGGGATTAATAAAGTATATCGTATCGTAAAAGGCTTTTATTTAATGTGACATGTGCCGACCTTCTTCAGGGAATTTACAACAGCTGACAAGCAAACACTGTAAAATTAAGAATAGACTTGTGGCCGACTCCTTGTGTAATCGTAAGGAAATGGCGGCCGGCTACAATGGACTTTCCATTTAAAACGTTTTTGCATCTCTTCAAGTCCTTATTGACCACAGGCTTGTCATTCTGACCTCCACGTGTTTGTCTTAAGATGCGCAACATTGTCCTAATGTTATCCTGTTACTATTTTTATTTTATTTTCACCCTATTCTAAAATAATGGAACTGACTCCAAAAACCCAGCCAAATTGCAGCCCGTGCTGAACACTATGGGGGAAGCCTTGCTCCCTCAGTCCATTCTTAATTTTACAGTCTATGGTGACAAGACAAGAACCCTCTCACGTGCAACACCATTGCCATCAGGGTGTCGGTAACCGTGTGTGCCGCACTTTGACAGGATCTGATCGGGGAACTCCTTCCATTTGATCGTATTTTTAAGCGTACCCTTATAAATGTATAGTTTTTTACTTTGTATACTATTTATCTCTATCACAGGTTTTTAAGTTTTATTTTTCATACATAATCTGATTCCGATCCTGAAGAACTACCCTTTCGGGCTCACATTTATTACTCACCGTCCCAACTTCTTAACTATATTTTTAAAGCTACAAACGCAAGACAGCTGTGCATATTTCAGTCTTCATGATTTGCAAACAGTACATAAAGCAAATAAATGATGAAATCTCAAAACACATTGGACACAACGGGCAACTTTTGAGAAAAACAGTGTTAACGATTTCAGCCAAAGCTGCATTACAACCTACTTTTTGTATTTTTCAAAAACGTCTGCAGTCGTCCAAAACACTGCTTTGTACTGAGAAAATAGATACATTCTTTATATGACTGACCTGTGTAGGCGATGCACAGGCTGAGCAGCAGCATTTCTTTGGACACGAACACTTTGCAAGATTTCACTGGATATCAAGAAAAATCGTAAGTTATTATAATATTTTCTCTGCAAAAACACATTAAATATCATTCGTCTTATTTACCAAAAGCGTCCAGCGCCTGTGAGCCGACTCCGGACTCGGGAGAACTGCAGAGAGGAAACAGAAAGTAGATTTATTGTCTGGTATTTTCATAAGGAACGTCCAAAAGGAAAATCCACAAATGTCCGATTCTGCCGTCGTCCTCCAACAGCACAGACTAAACTCAGACAAAACTGAGATCATTGTTTTTGTCCCACAGACACAAAGACAAAGTGTTATCAGTCACCTCGAGTCTCTCTCTCTAAAACCAAAACATCAGGTTAGAAATCTAGGAGTAATCATGGACTCAGACCTGAACTTAAACAGCCACATCAAAGCAACAACAACATCAGCTTTTTACGATCTGAAAAACATTAAGATCAGAGGAATAGTGTCAAAACCAGACTTGGAGACACTCATCCATGCATTTGTCTCCAGCAGGTTAGACGACTGTGACGGCTGCTCACTGGCCTTTCTAAACGAGCTGTTAGAGCTGCAGAACATCCAGAACGCTGCTGCTCGAGTCCTGACAAGAACCAGGAAATACCACCATATTAGTCCAGTGCTCCGGTCCCTGCACTGGCTTCCTGTCGCTCAGAGAATAGAATTTAAAACAGCTCTGCTTGTGTACAAGTCTTTTCATGGTTTAGCACCAAAGTCCATCTCTGACATGTTAGAGCCGTATGAACCATCTCGGGCCCTGAGAACTTCAGGGAGGGGTCTCCTGGTGGTTCCCAGAGTCAATAATAAACACGGTGAGGCTGCGTTTCAGTTTCATGCAGCTAAAATCTGGAACAGTCTTCATGAGGATGTGAGACAGGCCTCAACTCTGACAATGTTCAAATCCAGGCTGAAAACAGCTCTTTTTACCCGAGCAGATGAAAACTGAAAGTGTTTTATCTGCACTCTTGCCTTTTACTGTCATTGATTAATTTGTATGTTGATGTTTTATTGATTTGATCTGTTTTCTTGTAATTTTCTGCAACTGTGAAGCACTTTGAATTGTGCTCTACAAATAAACTTGCCTTGCCTTACAGCACATAAAGAAATAAAGGAGAAAGAATGACAGGCAGATTTTAGGCTTTTTACGCCATAATAATGACTACGATTATTAGTGGTGGGACTCGATAAAAGTGTTTTATTGAGTTAATTACGGCCTTTGTAATGAACCTCTTACCCAGTGGTGGAAGAAGTACTCGATATTCTTACTTAAGTAAAAGTGCAGATACAGGACCAAAAATGTACTCAAGTAAAAGTACAAAAGTATGCATTGTAAAATATACTTTATAGTAAAAAGTTAAAGTATTTAAGAGTTTATTGTGCAGGATTTTTCAAAACGAGTAAACTACTAAACCAGGAAGTAAACCAGGTCTAAACCAGGTCTAAAAGAGTAAACCACCAAACCTAGTCTAAACTGGGTCTAAACCAGTTCATCGTAAAGAGGTCACTTTGAAAATAAAATACTTTTAACCCAATTTAAAAATGGAGTGGAGTAAAAGTAAAAAGAATTCATCATAAAATGTACTTAAGTAAAGTAAAAGTACCTAGAATTTGTACATTTTACCTGTACTTGTACTTTTTACTTTGTTACCTTCCACCACTGCCCTTACCCCTCGCCTGAACCGAGCACATCTTCTCCAGTTCGACTTAACCCAAATCTAAAAGCCGCTCGACTGGGGAGCAACGGTGAACATTTCAAAGCGAAGGCCAACAGAACTGATCGTAACTATTTTTATCTTCTTCCTTTTTTAAGCTTTTAGATTTGGGTAAAGCCAAACTGGAAAAAATGTGCTTGGTTCAGGCGGCGTTTAAGAGGTTAATTAATCGCATTCAAGCATCATTTATTTAGGGGCTGTATTTATTTTTTTAGAGGTATATTCTCGATGCTTCTTTGTATTTTCCTACATTTGAACTGATGCAGATGTGACGTCCCCGTGATCATTTCACTCACTGTGTAACTATGTGAATAAACAGGTTTGACAGTAAAATTGTTTACGCCGGGTTCGTCCCCGAGCCAGGTCTGCAGGACAAAGGAAATTTAAAAAGTGTCGCTAAAGTGAAGTGTGATTAATCTCAATAAAGATTTTGAATCGCATTAAACCTTATGTAACTAATGAAATCGTAAATAAATCAAAAAAAGGTTTCGGCCCTAATTTTTATATATAGTTTTCAGAGCCCTTTCAGAATGGCTGGTGTATATGTTTTATACTGTTGGCTGGAACAGAGAAAGAGAAGAGGAGACGCGGCATTCGATCCAAACGTTAGCAAGTCGGCTAGACCAGCATTGTTAGCCTTCTCAGTGTCTTTTCGCATAGCCGTTAGCATTTCACCTTGAAAAGTCGCAAATCATGAACGAATGCACTACAGAACTTTTGAGATTTTACTTCAGATACAAATCAGCATCTAAAAGTGTCCTCTCGCTCAAATTCAGTTACGTTTTTGCTTTTTGTGGGTCCGATACGCGTCCAATGGCCACTAAACACCATCATACAATATGTTAATGATAAAGAAACCACAGAAGTTATGAAACAGACATGTGATCATCTCGCCATACTTTAATATAGGGCCTGGCTTTTCTTCTTGAGCCCTTTGGTTTCTAAAGAGCATCTCATTCTAAAACCTTTGCCTTGATGGACCGTACTGGGAGCTGTGTGCAGTCGCTGACCTGTAGGAGGCGCTGCTGTCATTGGACTCGGCCTGTAGCAGAGACTCCGTGACGTCTCTTGCAGAGGAGGGCGGTTCCGAGTCCGGTTTTCGGATCAGGAAGAACAGGAAGCAGCCGACGAGGCTGATGACGGTGAGTGAGATGAACACGGTCTTACGATCCACATCTGGAAACACCAAACACTTAGTCAGCATATAAACGCTCAGTTCCACCTGCTGATGTCACGAGGTGGGGCTCCTCATCACTTCAGCTATCAAATTTCCTTCACGATAAAGAATGATTTAATAGCTGAGAACTCCTGCTATGAGGCTTCATCATTAAATAGGTTGCGTTCATGTGACATCACCAGATGCTTTTGAGTCATGTGACTTTCGTTGTTATGGCCGCCATCTTAGACCTTCTGTCTACTGTATGTCAATGGTTCTCAACTGGTGGGTCGGGGCTTAGGGTCGTGGAACCGTTTTCAGTGGCCGAGAGCCTCTCCCAGAAAACATTTCTTTTCATATTTATGTACAGAAAAGTATAGAATCACTACAGTCTGTTGAAATAACTGTTATCGGGTTGTTTTGATCATGATTTCAGCTTTTTTGGCTCATTTAATGCCTTTTTGAGGAAAAGTGAATATTTTACATTATATTTGTACAAGTCTCATTTGAATCACGGCTCGTCATCCCAGGGTGATGGTGGGCCCGACCAGAACATAATAATGGTGCATATTGTAAACAAAACGCTAATGCTACAACGATAAATAATAGATGATAATGTTTTGAACGCTTTTTCACAGCAGATTCCAAAAATGCTACATATGGTTATATTGAATAAAGCTGTGAGGTTCGCTTCACTGATGTTTTTGTTAAAGTTGCATCACTAGCTGAACTTCTCCACTGGGGGCGCCATTGCTGTCTTCATCTGTATCTGAACTCGGAGCACTCTAATCATTTTGCGTTTGTAATTACCAGTTCCTAGTTGGAGAACTAGTTTACAGTTGTCTGGATTTAAAGCAGTACTAAGTAACTTGTTTACCTTAATAAATCCTCTCCGTAGTCCCTCTGGGGGTAATACAAGTGTTAATGGGATGACTGGGGGGTCTTTCATCTCCCCCTGGTGTCTCTGGCCAGAAAACCACAATTGCAACTTCCCTGCCACCGGGTCGGAGGCGCAATACACACTAATGGAATCACGAAGAAGCTAACGGGCAAAACTAACTGCGGGCTAGCGCCACTTGAACAGTATTTACAGCCAAGTTTGAGTGAGAAAAATGATCTCCATTGTGTAATTGGATGAACAATATCCCTCCGCTTCAGGTGCGGCGTCAGCAGTGATGCGGTCGCTGTATCGGACTGTTGTGGTGAAGAGGGAGCTGAGTCTGAGGCAAACCTCTCGATTTACCGATCGATCTACGTTCCCACCCTCACCTATGGTCATGAGATCTGGGTAATGACACAAAGGACAAGATCGCGAATACAAGCGGCCGAAATGAGTTTCCTTCGCAGGGTGGCTGGGGGTGAGGAGCTCAGTTACCCGGGAGGAGCTCGGAGTAGAGTCGCTGCTCCTCCACGTCGAAAGGAGCCAGCTGAGGTGGCTAGGGCATCTGTTCCGGATGCCTCCTGGTCGCCTCCCTCGGGAGGTGCTCCAGGCATGTCCTATTGGGAGGAGGCCTCGTGGAAGGCCCAGGACACGCTGGTGGGACTATGTCTCCGAGCTGGCCTGGTGTCGCCTCGGGGTCCCCCCAGAACAGCTGGAGGAGGTGTGCGTGGATCGGGAAGTCTGGGCATCTCGTCTGAGACTGCTGCCCCCGCGACCCGGCCCCGGATAAAGCGGAAGAAAATGGATGGATGGTATATCCCTCCTTTGTCTTTTCTGTCAACGTAGTATCTACTCTCACGGGCAATTAATGAGTAAAAACACTCAACATGCTACGACACCTGCAGTGGCGCTTATGGCCTCTAGGGGCACGAGTTACTTAGTTCTGCTTTAAGAGTTAAACTAGTTTGAAACTCCCCAGAACTACAACTGGTCCAGCCTCCGGTAAGTTCAAAAACCCAGTATGGCCCTAGCTTCAAAAAGTTTGCTCAAAACTGCCAGAACCCGTCACCGGAGCCATTCTATAGTAATAGTAAACCTGAAGGATGCACTTTACATGTCGAGATGGACATTTCAAAAGGATTGACAATCAAGGACGCAAATGTAAATAGAGCGAACACCCCGAAGGCTCTCACCGGTGATGACGTCGTGTCCTCGCCAGGCGCAGTAAATGTACAAGTTCCCGAAGAATAAACTGAAACGGGAGAGATCAGAGACAACATTACACTAACTCGTACTCACTGCTGCTATTCTGCCAAACCAGCGCCCCTTTTCCCCACCTGAACTGGAGCAGAGCCCAGAAGATGCCGCTGTTCCTCCCGATGGTCCGCTCACTCGAGTTCGTGGCCAGAACGTTTCCCTGAGCCGTCCACAAAACTGCCACGGAGAGAAACACTTGAAATAAGGCGGATTTTCCCGAAAGTGGCATTTGAATTGTCTTTGTGAGTCGTTTCAAACCTGCGGCTCCCACTCCCACCAGCACCGAGGCCGTGTAGAAGCTCCACGTGAACGGGTAAATGAACATGGCGACGTAGGCGCTGAAAAGACAGGATTTATCTGGAATTAAAAATCGATAATCGCTGACACTGCAGGTGAATAGAGGGGGAAAAGATGTATTTGATATGGAATCGCAATCGAGGTTTTGACTACTGCAATAACCTCCAGAGGCTGAGGTTTTGTCTTCTTCCGTCTCTGTATTTGAGTGATAGACGTCACCGATCAGAATTGTGGAACCTCTGATCTCAGGTTCAGCGGCAACAGATAAAAATGTGTCTGAGTTTGAAGATGGACGCTCCTTGATTCCATCCCATAAAGTATCTTCCTTCACTCATCATTTTAACGGTTTGTGCATTTAAAGCAGTACTAAGTAACTTGATTGGAGGGTCTTCAATCTCCCCCTGGTGTCTCGGGTCAGAAAACCACAATTGCAACTTTTCCTGCCACCGGTAGGAGGCGCAAGACACACTAATGGGATCACGAAGAAGAAGCTAACAGGCTAACGGGCAAAGCTAACTGCGGGCTAGCGCCGCTTAAAACAGTATTTACAGCCAAGTTTGAGTGATTTTTTTTAATTTCCATTGTGTAATTGGATTTACAATATCCCTCTCTCCCTTTGTCTTTTCTGTCGGCGTAGTATTTACTCTCACGGACAATTAATGAGTAAAAAAAAAACGCTACATGCTACGACACCTGCAGTGGCGCTTATGGCCTCTAGGGGCACGAGTTACTTAGTACTGCTTTAAATGTATCAAATATAACAATGGCAAATCGAATCGCACTATTTGTCCGAAAAATCGCAATTAAGTTTTGTGTCAAATTCAAACTTTTGTTGTAACTAAGTGATAAGTTTTTTGTAATTTCTTTTGTTTTACATAGAAAATTAAGCCATTTCAGCATAAAAATTGCCCAAATTGCCTGTATTTCCAGTGACAAAATTTAAATATTTACTTTGTTGTTATAATAGTGACAGATTTTGTTCAGTTTTTTTTATAAACTAGTTCTTACTCTTATTAACTTTTGCCTTGTTTATAGGAGGCTCAAACAGCAATCACATATTTAAAGTGCACATGACAGGTTTTAATGCTTTTGAAAATGTGACTTATTCAGATGGATACAATCTGTTGTAAGTAAATAATTATCATTTTATTTCAGTGAAGCCGAAATTTTGTGAAGAAATGTTGGGCAGAAAAGTTATTTATTTATTTTTTACCGATAGGAAGTGACATAGATGAAGGTAAGGTTCCAGAGCAGTTTGACTCATTTGACGTAACATGGTCGGCACGGCAACAGTTTAAAATGGTTTGCCTCTATCTATGCCACTTCCTGTCAGTGTCCAATAAGGAAGTGACACTATAAATAACAACAATGGTCAAACTCAGGCTATATCCACACGAAGACAAAACGCTTATATTTTCAGAAACTTTCTTTGTAAGCACGAGCTCAGTAAACGTGTGCGTCACATGGGGCGACTCAGGTCTGTGAAAACGGCGTGATTCATCTGCCAGGCCTGTGTGTGGCGCTGTGACGCTCACACAGATAATAGAACAAGATGTAGAGGCGCATGCACAGTAAACGTTTGTGGAATGTAAACAGTGAAAATTAAACGGATTCAAGGATTATGATTTACAGAAGAGACGAGGAGGCGAGTTTATTCTTCAGACGTAACGAGACTAAAGCAGAAAAACCTGTCAGTGACCGGACTTTGACTCAGTCCAAAAACACAGACTGTTTTTCTACTTGTCTACCTGTTGTCACCATGAGTAAAACTCATTCTAAGGTCAGTAGATCATGGATAACAGACTCCACTCTGGGGCTGTGATGTCATCGTAAAGTAAAGGTTGCGGAGACGTAAACAGCGTTTTGAGATCTTTCCGCTCTGGGACCTTGTTTGGAAAATGTTCGTTTACAGACCCCCAAAACACCGGACTCGTTTGGACGATACACTGGATTGATCAAATATCTTTGCGTTTGGTCCTCAGCTTGACTTCGTGTGGACAGGGCCTAAAGAAAGCTGGGAAAAAATGCTTGTAAAATCTTAAATATAACTGTGTTAACTATGTTTTGGCAAAAATTGTGTCTAATGCACTTTAAGACTGTAAAGTGTGGAGTCTGTAGGAGCCTCTAAAGTGAAGATGTGAAGATGTTGTTGCAAGAGTGGAATGAAAACCTCATTTGGAGAAAAGGGCCCCAACGTTTAGTCCATTTCTCTGCACATGCGCCCTGTGTATATTCCTCCTGTCTTTAGCCGCTGCTGTCTCCCACAAAGGAAATGACCATATTTGGATTACAGTGTCATCTTACTTTTGCTTTTTACTCTGACAATAAAACTAAGATAAGGAGAAATTTAGCCAATGATCTCAACATTGACCACCGCCTTAATCAACGTAGCTCCCGTTAGAGAACAGCTTACGCAGCGTTAGTTTGTGTCACCTGTAGAGCAGCCCGCTGCAGAACATGGAGAGCTGGGCCCCGATCACAGTCACCACCGACGGAGCGATGAGGTTCGAGGCGGAGAAGACGCCGTAAATGATCGCCATGCTGCGAAACAGACCAACAAATAGGTAGACAAAGTTTCAGACATTTTTTATTTTGTTTTGTTAAATGTTTTCTATTGGAATAAACCGACTACACAAACTACACTGATGATCCAGGGCTTTTGATTGTAATCGACATGTGACGTTGCACTGTTTTTGTCTGTTTGCCCAGCACAAATTATTTCTTGTTTTTGTCTTTTCAAGGGAGATATGTTCGAAATCAATCTAAATTAAAAGAAAGAATTAAGCGCTCTAACCCCACACAAAAGCCGCAGCAGCCTCTATATTGAAGTATGGCGAGTTACGGTTTGTCCTTTTCGTGGCATTTATATAATTTCTGTGGTTTCTCCGTCATTATCATATTATAGGATGATGTGTAGTGGCCACTGGATGTGAATCCGACGCCGCAAAAAGCAGGAGCTTAACTGAATACGAGTTAGCATTTAGCTCAGAGGGCACTTTTTTGCACAAATACTTAAAGTAAAATCTCAAAAGGTCTGTACATTCATTAATGATTTCTAACTAGGCTTTGATATCCCCTAATTGTGGTTACTGGCTGTGGAAACATCTGGATTGTTCGATGGCTAATGCTAACGGTCTCTGACAGGTTTCCCGGACTAGCCGACTTGCTAACAGTCCGGCCACAACTATGGTCAAACTCCATTCAATTGCCCTTTTTGTTTAGTAACTCTCAGAACATTCATTGCTACTGACACTGTAAGCCGCTATAGAAGCCTGTGTGTAGAGTAATTTGAACATTTACGGTATCAAAATTCAACATAATATAATATAATACAATAAGCAGAACTCCCACATGAACGTTACCTCGTGTATCCAGTGCCATGGAAGTCAGTGCTGTTGAAGCTGATCAGAACAGTTTGCTGTGGAGGGGGGAAAAAAGATGCAACTATGTTTTAAATTAAAGATGTACCAGATTTTTATTTTACAGCAGAGAAGAATAAATTAGTATATTGTGAAAGTGGACATTCGTGGGAAATAAATGTACAACTCTTTGGAAAGGTGGGAAACGTGCTCAACAAACTCAACCTTGAAAATACTTGGAATGCATCAGGAAAGTTCAAAATGAGTTTGGAAAAAACAGAGAGTTTCAAGTTTATATTCACCTCTTTTCATTGATTGTGATCAGAAATAGGGCCTTTAATACAGTGGGATGAAAATGTATGTGAACGCTTTGGAATTTCTCACATTTCTGCCTAATTTGGTCATAAAATGTGGTCTGATCTTCATCAAAATCATACGAATGTCATAAGAGTGTCTGCCTAAACTAATATCACCCAAACAATGACATTTTATGCCGCCACCTACAGGACAATAGTTTATTTGAAAAATTTCAGTCAGGGTACAGAACTTATCATAGCACAGAGACCGCCTTAGTCAAAGTTACCAACGACCCGTTATTAGCAGCTGACGCCGGACTAGCTTCAGTCCTGGTTCTGTTAGACCTCAGTGCAGCCTTTGACACAATCGACCACAATATTCTCCTGCAGAGGTTAGAAACTGACGTAGGCCTCAGGGGAACAGCCCTCTCTTGGTTTAAATCTTACTTATCTGATAGGCACCAATTTGTTAATGTAAACCTAAAGTCTTCACCGTGTTCTAAAGTGTGCTATGGGGTGCCACAGGGTTCAGTGCTCGGGCCAATTTTATTTATATTGTACATGCTCCCATTAGGTAACATAATCCGAAATCATAATATAAATTTTCACTGTTACGCGGATGACACACAGCTGTACTTATCAATAAAACCAGGTCAGACAGATAAATTAGATGTGCTTAGTTCCTGCGTAAAAGCCATCAAGACCTGGATGACTGTAAATTACCTTCTCCTTAACCCTGATAAAACCGAGGTTATTATTTTAGGTCCTCAAAAACTGAGAGAGTCTCTATCTCAGCAGATCATCTCCCTGGATAATGTTAGCGTATCAACGAGCTCTAAAGTAAAAAACCTTGGAGTTCTGTTTGACCAAGACCTCTCTTTTAAAACGCATATAAACCAGGCTTGTAAAATTGCGTTCTTTCACCTGCGCAACATTGCTAAAATACGAAACATTCTACCCAAGAGTGATGCAGAAATACTTATTCATGCATTTGTTTCCTCGAGGCTGGACTACTGTAACTGCCTGCTAGCAGCGTGTCCTAAAAGTTCCCTAAAAAGTTTTCAACTAGTTCAAAATGCAGCTGCAAGATTGTTAACGCGTACAAAGAGAAGAGAACACATTACACCTGTGCTAAAGTCTCTCCATTGGCTTCCTGTTGAGTTTAGAATCAAATTTAAAATCCTGCTCCTCACATTTAAAGCCATAAAGGGTTTGGCTCCGCTTTATCTCCAAGACGTTATCGTTCCATATCGGCCAACCAGAGCACTCCGCTCTCAAAACTCAGGGCTACTAGTGATTCCTCGGGTCTCCAAAATCACTGTAGGAGGAAGAGCCTTTAGCTCCAAAATCACTGTAGGAGGAAGAGCCTTTAGCTCCAAAATCACTGTAGGAGGAAGAGCCTTTAGCTCCAAGCTCCGGTTTTATGGAATAAACTCCCAGCTCACGTTAAAGAAGCAGACACAGTCCCTACATTTAAGACTAGGCTCAAAACGTACCTCTTCGAATTAGCTTATGATCAGGTCAGTTAGGAAAAGCTCTAACCCACAGCCTGAAGTAAAGCTGCTTTAGGAGAAACTCTGCTGTGGGAAGTACGGTACACTGAGCGCTATCCTCTTCTTCTTCTTACTGCAAACTTTGTCTTACTATGATACAATATTTATTTCATCTGTAGTCTGTTCATTACTATTCACATGGTGTCTCCTGTCCCACTCCCCCTTGGGAGTGCCTGTCTAGATCGAACGGAGGGACCCGGCTGAACGGAGGAACCCTGCCTACTGACAACAAGGACTGGACGGTCTGTGATCTTGGCCCGTCTGCTGAGGGACTCCTTCGGCCCTGGGTCTCTATAGCCTGTCCGTCCATGGGAGTGGATCTCTCCTTCTGTGGTTCTCCTCAAGGTTTCTCGTTTCTCCCACTGGGTTTTTGAGTTTTTCCTTGCCGGGCTGGAGAGTCTAAGGACAGGGGACACCCGAGCTGCTCGTCGCCACCCACTGCTCGTCGCCACCCACTGCTGACGCTTAATTAGACATTATGTTTGCCTGGATATTTGATTCACCGGAACTTTACATTGTCTTATTTACTGTTCTGTTTTATTGCCTTAATGTTTGTTACAGCCCTATGAGGCAACTCCTGTTGTGATATTGGGCTATACAAAACCATTGATTGATTGATTGATTGATTTTATCTTATTTTTAATGGCCTTAAGATGTAAACATTCCCAGGACAGGGAGGAAAAAGTAAGTAACTGCAGCAGTTTTGTAACTATTCAACTTTAATCAGTCCACTGTATATGTTTACAGTATGTGGAGCATCCAGGAGCTCTTTCACAAACCAGAGTTGAATAGTTTGGGAGGAACACACAAGGTCATGTGTGGAGGAAAAACGGAACAGCACCAACATCAAAGCCCTCTGCTCACTGTGAAGTCTGGAGCAGGAGCATCACGGTGCGGGGCGGTTTTGTTCCCTCAGGGCCTGGACAACGTGATATCATCAATAGAAAAGTGAATTCACAAGTTTATCAAGATAATTTGCAGAAAAACCTGAGACATTCACAACAGCGTGGAATAAGTAAGATCAGCCTGTATTAAATATCTGGCTGATCCTTCTTTTGTAGCAATAGCTGCAGATCAGACGCTCACAGCGATCAGGATGAGTCTTGGACCTCTTTACAAAACTGCTGCAGTTCAGTGAGATTCCTGGGTTCACTTACTTTTCCCTCCGTGTCCTGGGAACGTTTTGTGTCTTAAGGCCGTTACAAATATGATAACATGTAATTGTTTGGGTGGCATTAGTTTAAGCAGACACTGTTTAATTATTCTTATGATTTTGATGAAGATCAGACCACATTTTATGACCAATTTAGGCAGAAATGTGAGAAATTCCAAAGCGTTCACATACATTTTCCTCCCACTGCATTACCTCTGTGTGCAGCCGGGGTTCTTTCAGAATGAAGAGTGTGGCTGTGAGGAAGCGTACCTCGATGTTGCCGCATGTTTGAAACGCGGTGAACATGAACATAAAGGCGAAGCCCAGGATGACGATGTTGAGCAGCCTCTTCCCCTCGGGAGTCATTCTGACCGATGTGTGTGAGGAACTGAGCGCTAAAAATACAGAGCAGTCTAGAAACAGAACAACAGAAGAGAAGTCACATCCGAGACGTTATTTCACAAATAACGTTTTCTATTGTGATAGAGAAAACATTAGGTTTAACAATAAGATAAAGGCCGTCTCTAAACGAGGGCTGAATGTGGAAAAATCTCACGTTAAGTTAAAACCTCTTAACCCCCACCGGAACAGAGCACATTTTCGCCAGTTTGGCTTTACCCAAATGAAAACGTTTTTTTTTTTAAAGGGTCAAATTAGCGACACTTGTGGAAATACCACAAAAAAATTACAAAAAAAGCAACAAAAACAGAATTAAAAAGGGATCAAAAAAAGACTAAAAAAGCCACAAAAAAATGACAAAGAAGCAACAAAAACACAACTAAAAAGTGACAAAAACATGACGAGAAAGTGTCAAAAAAGCAACAAAAAATGACAAAAACAGGTGAAGAACCTGGGTTTGATTTTTGACTCTGAGCTGACTTTAATTACACACATTAAGAATATCACAAAGAGGTTTTTACATCTAAAGAACATAGCCAGAGTCCGCCCCATTCTCTCTCGGGCCAACACGGAGACGCTCATGCATGCTTTTATCACGAGTCGTATCGACTACTGTAATGCCCTGCTTTCTGGTCTTCCCAAAAAGAGTATCTCAGGTTTACAACTTTTACAAAATTCAGCAGCTCGTGTCCTGACGAAGACCAGGAGGCGGGACCACATTACACCGGTTTTAGAGTCGCTGCATTGGCTCCCCGTGTGTTTCAGGATCCATTTTAAAGTTCTTTTAATGGTTTTTAAATGTCTTAATGGTCTTGGTCCTTCTTATCTTTCAGAATTGCTTTTACCTTATGAACCTTCGCGGTCCCTTCGCTCCTCCGGCAGGGGTCTCCTAGTTATTCCTAAAGTCAACAGAAAGACTCACGGCGAGGCGTCTTTCCAATACTATGGCCCTCGCCTCTGGAACGACCTGAGGAGGAGCTCAGGACCGCAGAGAACGTTCATGTATTTAAGAGCAGGCTCAAGACCCACCTTTTTAGCTTAGCTTTTAACTCACATCCATTTAGTCCTAATGATATATTTTGTGTGTGTGCACCTGTTTGTCTGTTTGTTATCTGTAAAGCACTTTGTGATAAGTTTAATTTGATTTGATTTGACAAAAAAAAACCTACACAAGCAAGACAATAAATCTATACCCAGACACAAAAAAACGACAACAAACAGACACAAATTTGACAAAAACATGGCGAGAACGGAACAAAAAACTCCCAATTAGTTTCGTAGGTCTTAGCTTTCAAATGGCTCCAGTCGAGAAGCTTCAAGATTTGGGTAAAGCTGAACTGGAGCCAATGCGCTCAGTTCAGGTGGGGGTGAGGAGGTCAAGTGCTTTCTTTACACATAAAGAACCCATGGGACATTTTGTCTTTGGCGCATATTTTCTAAATAATTTCAACCTTTGAGATTCATTTCTTTGCTTTTATTCGTAGCCGTTATTCTGCAAAACACATTCACTTTTATTGTTACTCATTTATCAAATGACATTGTAGTGAAATCTTTGCAATGTGTAAAATAAGTCACATATGGAGTTTTAGAACGAACAATAAACATTTGTCATAAGAATTCTAAATAAGGGTTTTCACACTTAAGAATGTGTAAATATATGTTCACTCAATGGGCTTTGGTAAAAAAAAAAAAATTGATGTAAATATAGCACATCATTGGCTTTAATTTAAAAATATTTATTTTAATAAATGATTACACAAAAATGATTATGTTTTTGCCCGAGAGGTAAATGTCTAAAATAACTGCAAACAATTGGTCTTTCGCAATTACACTGAATAAGAGAGTTTTAAAACATCTTGGCATGATTCAGCAGAGACACAGTATGTAACTTCTCGGCTTGAGCCTCAGCTTGTAAACAAATACTCGTTGTTTACTGTACTTTATGGGGGGTCAAGATTCCCCTGTGGATATTTCAGAGAACTCTTTTACGCGAAAAGGTTTTGGTGTCACTATAAACAACGGCTGTAAAATGAAATGAAATAAAACCAACTCACCAACAACAACTGTGTCCAAGCTTTGCTAACATTAGCTGTTGTCACTTTGCTGCTTTTACGCGTCTTTTCTTGCTCAAATTGTCTTCTAATCTCACTGCTAACATGCTGTCCTTTAAGATGTCAAAGCGCTCCTCGAAAACGGCATTGACTGAATGTGATAAACTGGAAAAGCGACATGTCATGTGAATCGCTCAGCTGACTGCAGACGTTAGCGGCTAGCGGCGAACGTTAGCATCACCCGCAGATGTATAAAAACATGGATACAGCAGCGTCCACAACAGAACGCGTATCCAGGTGATCTTTACTTCAGCGAGGGACATTTCCGGTGTTTGCATTTATTTTGTCTCTGGAAAAAAGACCTATAAAATAATTATAATAATTCGCTTAATATTGTTTGATAAATAATACCACCAAAGGGAATCTTTAATTGTCTTAGAGTTGAAAAGGAATTTTTTTTATACACTTTTTGTTATTTTATTTACTGTATACTGTTTGTACTTTTTTCCCCCTTGAAGTTGTTGATAGTCATTGTAAATCAGTTTTGTTTTTTTTATTTTTTTTTTAATTAACGTTTATACATGTAGTTACAACAAGGAGGAAATAGTGCCAGGGGATACATTACATTATACATTACACCAGAGGAAGGTAATAGGTGGCGTTCACGTGACATCACAACCTTCTAAAGAGCCTATAGTTTAACATTGAGGTGGAGGGCAACTGGAAATTCCACGGCCGTAACCATAGTAACGCTCAAAATGCAGATTTATAGTCTTAAATCGTTGCTAATATCTCTATAATTCCTGAGGCCAATTCACATGAAACAAAAACTGACACAAAGTTCAAAGTCATATCTTCCAGCAGATATGAACATATGTCTAATTATTTCTTCACAAAGGCGTCCAAAAGTGGAGACAATATTCAAAAACATGTGCTTGATGTTGGCCAGGAGAAAGGACTTTCAGCCATAAAATTCACACGTCAGGTTTGTGAATCCACTGTCACATGATGATCAGAGAAAACATTTGGACATTTTCTTTTTGGAAAGTTTCTCTCCCATAGACTTGTATTGACACCTGCCCTCCAACTGAAATGGAATTCTAAATCGTGAACGCCACCTATTCCTTAAAAAAAAACAAAAAACAACAACAACACTCATACCAAAAATATTAAGAGGAGCCAGGAGTAAGACTGTACTTTTCTAGTATATACATCGTTTTACCTGCTTTTTTATTTTGTATTGAATTAATAGTAGAAATATATAGGTTCATTGTAGATCAGGTTACCTCTATGTGCTATCTAACTGTTTGCACATTTCCTGTCTATCCTGCACACCCGGAGTGTTTCTGAGAGCTGAATGTAATGTAAGTGAATTTCCCCATTGTGAGATCAATAAAGACTTATCTTAAATTTTTTTATTTTTTTTTATTTTTAATTTATTTATTTGATCAGGGACAATGCACAAACAACATTAGTCTAAAAAAGAAGAGATGTCATGTGCCAGGTTATAGCAAAAATGCTAATTTCCACCTGCAGTCCCTGGACAGGTTGATGTTATACTCACAAAAGTTCATAAAATATATACAGAACAATACATAAAAGCTTACATCATAAAAGCACTTTCTATAATACACTCACTCACAGTTTACAGCGTTCATATCACAGTCATTCAGTGCGTACAGGTTTGCTTTGATAATAACCACTGTTTGGTCAGGTGTATGAATGTGCTATAGATTGTGCATGAAATAGTTTCGTTTGGGAGAGCGTTCCAAAGGCTCGCTGCTTTATAAGAGAATGACTGTTGACCATATGCAGTTCTGCATCTTGGAACGCTGAACTCTCCTCTGACTGTCGACCGTGTGGTTCTAGGGATTCTCTCCGAATTGAGTGTGAAAAATGTTCTCAAAGGGGGAGCAGCGATGTTATAGATTATTTTAAACAGAATAGAAATTTGATTATATTTAATAAGGTTTTCGAAACTCAGAATGTTATATTTACTTTGTACTTTACAGTGATGGAACTTACGAGGCTTTTTATCATGAATTTTTATGGCCCTTTTATATAACGATTCAAGTGATTTTAACGATGTTTTACACGCCTGAGACCAACTAGACGTGCAATACAGAAGATGTGGAACAATCATGGTGTTGAGGTAAGTATTTGAGGCCTCTGTGGTTAATGAGTTTCTAATATGTTTATAGTTCATCAAGTTAGAGAAAGGCAAATATAAGCGAATGAATAAATAGTATATAACAAATAGGGTTTTGTTATTTTTTGTTCAAATCAAATCCAGGTTCTATTTATGTGCGCATTGTGACTGCTGAAAGTATCGATTGGGCTCACTTTCAATAATGATTATTTATGTTTTGATCATTTTACTGTATTATAAACCTCTATGAATTCCCTTCTGTGCGCTAGTTGTCTTGCCTGTGATAGAGACCCCCTATGCGCCTCCTCTGCAGCAGGTGGCGCTGTGTCGCTTTGAAAGAGAAAACACGCCTCCCTCCAAACGGCACAGAAACAGCGGAAGCGCGAGCGCGAGGTGCATGGTTTCTGCGGGTTTAGCTTTTCCTCGTATTTTTTTGAAACATTTCGATCGATTGGGGGAAACGAATCGTCCAATATCGCCGCGAACTGCGTCTACACTTTGAATTTGCCACCGCGCCCGGGCTTCGCTTCGCCGCCGCGGTCCGTCTTGTTGTTGTTTTTAGCTAGCTAGGAAAGTCAAAGGCCTCAGACATGAGCAGCTACGGCAGGCCTCCGCCAGACGTGGACGGCATGACTTCCCTGAAAGTGGACAACCTCACGTACCGCACCTCCCCGGAGACCCTGCGACGGGTCTTCGAGAAGTACGGCCGCGTGGGGGACGTGTACATCCCGCGGGACCGGTACACGAAGGAGAGCCGCGGCTTCGCGTTCGTGCGCTTCCACGACAAGCGCGACGCGGAGGACGCCATGGACGCGATGGACGGCGCGCTGCTGGACGGGCGCGAACTGCGGGTGCAGATGGCGCGCTACGGCAGACCCCCGGACGCGTACTACGGCGGAGGTGGCGGCGGAGGAGGTGGCGGCGGGGGCAGGAGAGGAGGTGCGCCATCGCGGAGGTCCGGCGGAGGCTACGGCGGCCGACGGAGCAGGAGGTGAGCGCGGGGGGGATCACCCCTGCACCGCTTTAAATTCAGAGACGGTCGAAATACTTGATTAAAAGTACTGATGCTACTGGGGAAATATCACCATAATCGGCGACACAAAATAAAAACAAACCTAAAAACACGTCACCATTGTGCGGCCATAGATATTACCCTATCAACACGCTATTGATGCAGCGTGGTATCTGTGGCAATGGCGACGTGTTTGTGTTCCTGATCGATACAAGTAGCGCTAATTTTTACATAAGTAACGGTACACGTAGGGTTGGGCCATATCGTATCGCGTATCGTTATCGTGATATTTATTTTTTCATATCATGATATAGATTTTAGGCCATATCGCCCAGTCCTAGGTACACGTGTTCACTGTAGAAAATACATCAAAGTAAAATTCATATCAAATAAGTGTTTAGAAAAATAACGCATTTTGTTAAAGAAGCAAATGTAAACAAATCAGGTACACTGTAAAAATCTCAAAGGGACTGCACGTCCTGTGAAATAAATACATGGAAAGATCAGAGAAACAGAGCAAAAGGGCAATGAGATTGTCTGTGTGATTATTACGCCGAATGTTATGTCCTTATTAAGTGGCTAACCTGAATTCCTTTGGAGACTGACTATTGTTGAAGGTCCAGCCAAAATCTTTGTACAGCTTCACACAAACAGAAAAGGTGATCCAAGTCTCCGGGTTCATTTCGATGGAAGACAAAAGCTACAATTGCCTACATCCATTTTAAATCTCTGTTTTAAAGGGAATATATACGGAGTTTAAAAAATGTTAAAATTATGTATTTTCCTCCCCCCTACACGTCCCAGCCATGACTCCTAATGCGTAGAATGAGCCCAGACCTGCCTCTAAAATCCTGCACCGTCACTCAGAAAGGTGTTAATTCAGGTCAAAGTGCCGTCGTGCACGAGCTTAATATAGAAGCTGCGGTTAAGACCAGAGGTGGCAGTAGTGAGCATAAAAATGACCAATCTGCATCGAGTCCCTTTAAGAAATCGATAGTTGGATAAATCGTACTTAATTTCCTTTGTCTGGGAACGATACTGGGACAAACTATTTTCCTTGTGCGTCGGCGGCATTGACAGCACATCTGCACAGCGCCACCTACGGTTCATAGATTGCGCATTATTAGTCTTTCAAAATGATCAAAACACGTGGAACAATTAACGTTTTACCTTTTTAGAGCCTTCTTAGAAATGCAGTGGAGTAAAAGTTATTTAAAAAAAGACGCGTATGCTTTTGTGCAGTCTTTTTATTAGCAGTAATTAATGTGAATTGGGCTCAAAACAACCACGACTCGGCGTTAACTGGCGTCGGTTCGTGCGCACACTAATGGTTAACCGAGTATTAACCGCTAAGGGCCTCGGTTTAACGGTTAATGGAAAAACTTGAAAACGTGCTGCCCGAGCAAGAGGCGGGATTCTGACCATCAGCCTGGCTCCACATCTGGAGATGGGGCCCAGGGCGCCCCCACTGCTCCTTACAGTGGTCGATGGATGGGTCAAATGCAGAGGACACATTTCACTGTGTAGTAGGTAGTAGTAGTAGTAGTAGTAGTAGTAGGTCATTATGAACATCTAGATCCCAGGTCACATGTTTTCCAAAGATCTTATACATTTTACAATACAAAAAGAAAAACATATACTTTATGTATTTGATAAATGATGCCATAATGACAAATAAAGAACCGTAACCTACGTTTTTTTTTTTTTTTTTTCAATATCGTGCAACACATTTAATTGCAAGTCTTTTAAAAAAAACGACCACTTTAACCGAGCACATTTTCTCCCGTTTGGCTTCTCCCAATTCTAAAAGTTTCTTGGGGAGGGGAAAAAAGTGACAAAATTGTGAAAAAAACACGATTAAAAGGTGACAAAAACATTAACTTAAAAGCACCAAGAAGTAAACAGGCGAAGAGGTTAGATGTTAATCATGACCTAAAGCTAAAATTGGACTAAAGATTATATTTAAACCTGAACTTTTGTGTATTTATTAGGTTTATTTTTTTGTTTCAGGCTGAGTTTGCAAAAATGTGTTTTATCTCAATCAGATGGAAGTGATGTCGCGATGGGACATTATAGAGTGACACATCGTAGGCATGACCTTCCTCTGTAAACGTGACGCTCATGATGTTTTCTCCGTCTCTGTTGCAGCTCGTCGCGCAGCCCGAGGCACCGGCGCCGCAGCAGGTCCAGGTCTCGCTCCCGGTCCCGCTCCAGGTCCCGCTCCAGGTCTTACTCGCGCTCCCGCAGCCCCTCTCGCTCCCGCTCCCGCTCGCCCCGGAACAAGGCCAAGGCCAAGGCCTCGTCCCGGTCCAGGAGCCGCTCCAGGTCCAGGAGCCGCTCGCCGTCCTCCAAACGCGCCTCCAGGTCCAAGTCCAAGAGTCCGGAGAAGTCCACGGCCGAGAACGGCGCCGCGGGGTCCCCTTAAGCCACAGGCAGGGGGATGAGGTGAGCGTCCATGGATATTCATCACTAGGCTGCGGGGCCACAGTACAGTTTATTAAAGGCAGTAAACCAAATCCCGTTGGAGTCAAAATAGTTCTGCTTCTGTTCGTCACATGGAGCCTTTTCACATCAAACAATGCAAACTTTATGTATTGGGCTCGAAATTACTATCAATTATTTTCACAGCATACTTTTATGAGGCAAAACAGAATGTTACCAGAATGTCCATGGCATTCTAGGTTGTCGTGTAATAATTTGAGTCCGAGACGGTTTTGGAAATGCATTTACAAACAGAAAATGTCCAGTTATTCCTGATCATTATTTGGAAGTGATTGGATTCACAAATCTGCCACATTCATCTTATGGCTGAAAGTCCTTTTCATCTGACTAACATTAAGCACATCCTTTTGAATATCCTCTCCACTCTTGGACGCCTTTACGAGACAGTCGCGTGACCTTAGTTTATCTGTGCTGAGAAGACCTTGAACTCTGGGACAGTGTCATGTGGATAGGTCCAGACATTACAGAGATAATAACTATAAACCAAGTCCGAAATTCAGCTTTTTATCACAACTCCGTCATTGGGGCTGAGGTAGAGTTATATATTTTTTAGCCACGATCTATGTGCACGTATCGACACTACCCCCCAGACCTTTCCGTTTCCACCACACAGACACTTGCTTTTGTTGTGGGCGGCTGTACAGGTCGTCATTAAAAGTGTTGTAAGCCGCGATGAGAACAAATGTGGCCAAACGCTGCCCTCTGGTGGGAGGTATGGAATCATTCAGAGGAGCCAAGCTGTATTAAAACAGAAAAGAGTCCACTAAATACAACCATGAAGGTAAGCTACAAGCAAATATGACCTGCGTGTCAATAGTGAGGGCCGTCCACGCTCTCGTTGCCAATCAGAGGCCAGAGTCTGTTCACGGGTCAGCGCTTCGGCCACAGCCAGAGGTCGGTCCCAAAACCTATACCTGGTCAGACCGGTTTGGCCTTTTGTTATTGAAAGCTCGACAAAGCGGGTGCATGTGGAAAAGGGCCTTTTGAACCCGAGCGCTTTAGCCACTGTCCAAATACGAGCGCGATAGTCCTGAGAGTAATGTTCTCAGGACTATGTTACAGAGAAATGCTGCAGCGGTTTGACAAACAACAAGTTTGCTGCTTCACGCCGACAGCCGTGTGTACAGGAGGTTATATTTTAAAAGAAAAGGGACAAATTGTATGGCTACTTTTACAGTAATTTTATTTTAACCAGGTTTTATTTAACACAGGAGTTTTTTGGTCAGGAAATATTTAACCAGAATAATGTAGATAAACATGGAAACCGTGTCCTAGAACATGTCGACCCTTTGGTTGGTATAAGGTGGTAATACTGGATGTCGAAAGTTCAATACATTTCAATTAAAATGGTTGCTCACAGTTTTCTTTTTATTGCCTACAGTATTTGCATTATACTCAATATTTTTTATCGAGACGATATATAAAAAATAAATTATCGTGGCAGGCCTACTTGCTGACCAATCAAATGCCATGGCAGCAATAGGGGAACTGTGAACTGATCCAAGGGCCGTTTCTCCTGACAGCAGATGCAACGCCTACGTGAATACGGAGGCTAAGTCTGACTCCAGATCAGAGCGAAAGCAAAGTCATGCTGAGAGTGGACGGTGCTTTAACCAGACTTTATCTGGCGCTCTGAAATTATCCTACATTTAGGGCTTTTTTTAAATTATACACTGAACAGAGGTCACAATTATAAAAAAAAATTGTCGGTCACTTAACGCTGTCCAGATCTGACTGCCCTTCCGCGCTTTAACGAGGCTTCAGGTGTAAAATTAGCGAGAAAGTAAGTCTCTCACGCGCCCCCCTTAGGAAGAAGAAAACATTCCCCCCCCCACACACACACACACACACACCGGCTGCCGCCCATCCCCTCCACCCCCTGCACCTTCTTTAATGCACACTTTCCTCTCACTGCCCTGCATGAACCCTCTGCCAGGAACGCTTTTCTGACGTTTGTGGGCAGCCTGAAGTTTTTCTCTGGACGCGTCTTCGGGTTAAAAATAAGTTTCCCAATATTGATCAATGATCACTAACTTGATTCCATGGCCAGGGCCAAACCGGTCTGACCAGGTATAGGTTTTGGGACCGACCTCTGGCCGTGGCTAAAGCGCTGACCCGGGTCTGATGTGACGTGGACAGCCCTCACTATTGACGCGCAGGTCATACGGGTTAAATAATTCACAACATGATACCGCTGTGCCAAAAGGGGATTTTGCCGGTAATAGCATTTAGCTGCTGTTAGTGCAGCTTTAGCTAGTGTTAGCATAACAGCAGCTAAATGGAATGATTCCATAACCCTCATCCGATGGCAGCATTTGTCCACATTTGTTCTCATTGTGGCTTACAAAACTTTTAATGACGATCTGTACAGCGTGTTCCTCTGTGGCTCCGCCCACAACAAATGCAGGTGTGGTGGAAACAGGTCTGCCGGGAAGTGTCAATACGTGCACGGCCGGTTCGCGCTATGTGGAACGACGGCTAAACAGCCCTGTGGGATAAGGCGCAGGTCGGGGACACCGTTTGGAGCAGAGCGCATGCAGGAGGCAGCACTCTGCACAGCCAGGTGTGCGCTCGGTCCTGCAGCTGCCCCCGTCCTGGGACAGGCAGTGAACACTGACTGATGTAGGGTGGGACACGGATCACTGCTCTGCTCGAGCCTTTCTTCAGTGCTGTTCCCGATGTGTACTGTCATTAAACAGCTACAGTTTGCCGAGAAAGTTTAGCTTTGTGTCTCCCTCTGTCCGGGAGATCGAGTCGAACGAACGGGAGCTGGAGTATTGATCCTGCCTGCGCCATTTAATCACCATACAAGATATTTGACCAATCTTAACCAAATAAACACCAATTAGAGCACACGAGTAGCAGCGCAGCACTGTGGGATCTCTTAACAGTTACATTTGAGAACCACTGCATTAGATCAATTTATCTCCGGTAACGACGTGTCCTTTCACAATTACGCAGACGATTCTCAGATCTGTTTCACTGACCGCGGGTGAACATGGGCCTGTAGATACACTGTCATTGTATCAAACAGATTAGTGTGTGGAAGCAAAACAACTTCTCCCAGTTAAAGATGAAACTGGGGGAATTGTCTTTGGTCCACAAAAACACTGAGACGTTGTCATTGGTCACCGTGAAGCTTTTTCACTGGGACCGAAAAGTCAAGTTAGAAATCTCGGGTTAATCATGGACTCGGACCTGAGTTTTAACAGTCATATTAGGTCCATTACATCATCATTGCTAAAATAAAAAACGCACAGTTTCGTGGGGAGATTAAGTCATGCGTCCAGTCGGTCAGACTGTTGTAAGGGTCGGCTCACTGGCCTCCAAAACGCTGCTGCTCGAGTCCTGACAGGAAACAGGAAATACCACCATTTTAGTCGAGTGCTCCGGCTTCCTGTCGCTCAGAGAATAGACTTTAAATAGCTCTGCCTGTGTCCAAGTCTCTTCATGGCCGGGCACCAAAGTATAGCTCAACGACCTCTGTTTAATATATACGTATTTTTATTTTTATGAGTTGTACTGATTGATTTGTTTTAATTGTTTTGTGTGTCGTTGTGAGGCATGAAATGTGGCTGTATAAATAAACCTGCCTTGCCTTTTGTTTCAGATGGAGCTGGACGCCGAGGCTGAAGCCGCTTGAGCCGCAGTACCCCGTGTCAAAGGTCATTATTGTGTCTCCCTCGCTTGGTTTTGCTCCATCAATGTCGCCTCCCAAAAGCTTGTTCTTTATGTCTGCCCAATAATACTCCAGAATCTGTGCCAGCGGTATCTTCCTCCTACTGTTTCATTCTTACGGGAAAATGCACCAAAAAACATGTACAACTTCGATATGAAAGTCCACATCGGGATACTTTTAAAATCCGTCACATCTATGTAGTGTGTGTATCAGATCAGATCAAATGAAAATCCTTAACGAGGGGGCGCCGTGTTTAGAACTAGAAGACGTGTTTCTGTGAGCGGCGCCCACACATTTTGTTTCATTGGATTTATTTTATTTTATTTTCTTGGACATACAAAACAGATCTATTTGAACTGAAATAAAGATTGATTTTTTACAATTTGTTTTGCATTCCTTGCGTCAAATTGATTAGTGTACTACATACAAGTTTGATCCTCATGAATAAATTCTACTAACTTTAATTACCATCGAAGCCCCTTTTTGTTTAAATCATGTTTTTATTTCGGTCGGGTCCGAACTGTTCTCTGTAATGTAATCATAAACTGTAAATAGGGGTGGTTTTCCTTTTTTTTTTTTTTTTTTTGCATTTCTGTTCCCTACTTTACATGTGGAAATGTCCTTGATGCCCCAGGTTCTAATCCTGCTTGTGTGTTTCTTTGTGCACTAGGCGCAGTTTGTAGCAGTTTGTTGCTGGTTAGCTGTGTGCCGTTTGCTGCTGTGGCTGCCTCCGGTTTGGGCCTAAACTTTCACTTTTGTACAATAAAAATCTCTTGTAGGTAGATGAGGAACTTTCTTGAATAAACCTGTTGTTTTGTCTAACGAGCTCATGGATTATTATTTTTTTGGTCTTATTCCTGCTTTCTTATTTATGTACATTCATTGTATTGTATTTATTTTGATCTCCAATAGCTGTAACAAGTACAGCTATTCTTCCTGGAGTCAATCCAGCATGCTGCTCACATTATTTACAGTATTTACACCACCAAGTGATATTGTCTAGTACAAAGCAAGTAAAAAAATGTGATCCTTAATATATTTCTTTCAGATTTTACCCGTGAGAGATACTTTTATGTTATAAAGGTACATTAATAGATATTATACTCCGAGATCTTGATACTTCCCAGTTGTCATTACCATCCTCAGTATAATTTTATTTTGGGTTTAATTATCATCATTATATATTTATTTAATTGAGTTATATGTGAATTATGATGTAAGCCCTGCATAGTGTGGTGCATTAAAAACCCAGAGTGTAGAGCGGGACAGTTGAAGAGGGCGGTAGCTCCCCATCAACAAACCCCCACACAGCTGCCCTAACAGATGATTTTGTAGATGATGTTCCTATGCTGAGTGGTGCATTAACAGACGAGGTTTAGAGCCCGTTGGGAGGATTCCTCTCAACAGATCCATAACCTGCCAACCCTAATTCTCCATTTGTAAATTTGAGCAATAGAATGACAACCGTTCCAAGCAGCAACTCCTTGATTATAGAGGAAAAAATACACATAATTGATCCCACTGCTCCCCCTAGTGGCAACACATTTCTTCTTGTCTGTATATTATAAAAGTCTTTTGTTTGTATGTATATTTGAACAGGTTGATGTTTGGACATCGTTTCAATTCCATCTCCACTTTATTCCACAATTGTTCACCATTAACTGTTGGACTAAAACTTTTCAAAGTTGTGCTATGTTTCTGAATCCTAAAGTTTAATTCATCACGTAATTCATAACGACCAGTACTTCTTGGAACCTTCTTTGTATTTGGCTTGGTAACAATTTGTATCTTGCTTTGAATAATATTTGTACAGTTTGGAACTCAACGATGTCACAAAACTTCATGATCTTTGAATTTAAAAATAATGAGTTTGTGTGGTCCAAAAACCCAACTTTATGAATTACTCGAACAGCTCTTTTTTGCAACAATACTATTGGTTTAACTGTGTTTTTATAAGTACTGCCCCAAACCACAGTACAATAATATAAGTAGGGCAAAATCAGAGAACAGTATAAGGTATGTAGAGCTTTGATGTTTAAAATGTGCTTTTCTTTTGCTATTACTGAAATGCTTCTAGACATTTTCGTAGATATATATTTAATTTGAGATTTCCAAGTAATTCTGTCATCAATAATCACCCCAAGGAATTTGATTTCATGGACTCGCCTGATGACAACACCCTCTATCTGAATTATTTCCTGAACATTGGAATTACAGTTGCCAAATATCATCATTTTGCTTTTACTCAGATTTAGAGATAATTTATATTGTTTGAACCACTTGTTGACACTTGTGAGTTCCAAGTTAACAATCCGACACAGCTGCTGTAATTCGTCTCCTGATGCAAAAATATTTGTATCGTCGGCAAACAAGATAAATTTAAGTACTTGAGACGTTTTACAAATTTCATTAATATACATATTAAACAATTTTGGACCCAGAATTGACCCTTGGGGCAAACCACACACAATTTCATGACAACTCGACTGATAATCACCGATTTTCACACATAGTTTTCTATTCTTTAAGTTACTGGTGACCCACTGTAGAGCTACCCCCCTAATCCCATAATGGTCTAGCTTTTTAATTAATATATCATAGTTTATTGTATCAAATGCTTTACTTAGGTAAATAAATAACCCTATTGCATATTTCTTGTTATCTACAGAATAAGTTATTTCTTCAGTTATGTCAAAGAGTGTGAGGTTGAGTGATTATTCCTAAAACCAAACTGAAAGTAAATTACACCTTTCGATAAATCTGTCAAGTCTAGAGTTAAAAACCTTTTCTAAGATTTTTGAGAATTGCGGTAAAAGGGAAACAGGCCTGTAGTTTGTAAAGAGATGTTTATCTCCTGCCTTGAACAGAGGAATCACTTTTGCTACTTTCATACTATCAGGAAGTTGTCCAGTTTGCAACGATAAGTTACAAATGTTTGTGAACGGCTTAGAGACGACGAGGTGAAAAACTATTTGACAAAAAAGCGATGGAAAAAGTGGCAATAAAGTGACGAAAAATGTGATGAAAACACAACAAAGGAGTGATGATTAAAAAAAGGTGACTGCAACAATGCGAGCAAAAAGATCAGTTTAGATCAATTTTGTAGTGCTTACCCCGGCCTCTGTAAGCTCCAGTCCAGAAGCTTTTAGATTTGGGTAAAGTCGAATTGTAGAAAATGTGCTCGGTTAATAAATAGATTAAATAAATAAACTAAAAGTGGGGAAAAGTTTTGTCACGCCTGGGTAAACTGGGTAATGACAGACTCGAGGACTGTTGATAAGGCCTGACATTCCTGGAGTTTACAGAAATCAGGATATTGATTATTAACCAGACTTTATTTGGCACTCTGAAATTATCCTACATTTAGGGCTTTTTTTTTTTTTTAACTAACCCGAGGCGTCTGCGCCTCTAAACCTACTCCCCCAGGAAGAGCCGCTGTGGGACGTCAGTCTGACTGAACACACACACGAGTTTAAAGAATGTCCTAATAAAATGTATTGGCTGCTGAGTTCTAATCAAATGGGCCAATGTGTCGTGACCTTCATGGTTGACGCTCTTCTCCTGAAAGACTCTCGAGTGGTTTGTGTCGTACCTTCAAGACAGGACAGACTGTGTCGAGATTAGTAGCTGTGTTTCGGACTGGATGGCATTGATCTGTGGGGTTCCGCAGGGGTTATTTCTGGGGCCCCTCTTATTCAATCTATACATGCTTCCATTAGATCGGTGCTTCTCAATTATTTTTTGCGGCACCCCCCTTAGGAAGAAGAAAACATTCCCCCCCCCCACACACACACACACACCGGCTGCCACCCATCCCCTCCACCCCCTGCACCTTCTTTAATGCACACTTCCCTCTCACTGCCCTGCATGGACCCTCTGCCAGGAAAGTTTTTCTGACGTTTGTGGGCAGCCTGAAGTTTTTCTCTGGACGCGTTTGCGTCCCGAAGACGCAGATGCTGATACATCTGCGTCTTTGGGTTAAAAATAAGTTTCCCACTATTGATCAATGATCACCAACTTGATTCCATAACCATGGCCAAAGCTAAACCAGTCTGACCAGGTATAGGTTTTGGGACCGACCTGTGGCTAAAGCGCTGACCCGGGTCTGATGTGACGTGGACAGCCCTCACTATTGACACGCAGGTCATACGGGTTAAATATTTCACAACATGATACCGCTGTGCCAAAAGGGGATTTTGCCGGTAATGGCATTTAGCTGCTGTTAGTGCAGTTTTAGCTAGTGTTAGGATAACACCAGCTAAATGGAATGATTCCATAACCCTCATCCGATGGCAGCATTTGTCCACATTTGTTCTCATTGTGGCTTACAAAACTTTTAATGACTATCTGTACAGCGTGCTCCTCTGTGGCTCCGCCCACAAAAAATGCAGATGTGGTGGAAACAGGTCTGCGGGGAAGTGTCAATACGTGCACGGCCAGTTCGCGCTATGTGGAACGACGGCTAAACAGCACTGTGGGACAAGGCGCAGGTCGGGGACACCGTTTGGAGCCGAGCGCATGCAGGAGGCAGCACTCTGCCAGGTGTGCGCTCGGTCCTGCAGCTGCCCCCGTCCTGGGACAGGCAGTGAACACTGACTGATGTAGGGTGGGAAACGGATAACTGCTCTGCTCGAGCCTTTCTTCAGTGTTGTTCCCGATGTGTACTGTCATTAAACAGCTACAGTTTGCCGAGAAAGTTTAGCTTTGTGTCTCTGTCTGTCCGGGAGAACGAGTCGAACGGGCAGGAGCTGGAGTATTGATCCTGCCTGCGCCATTTAATCACCATACAAGATATTTGACCAATCTTAACCAAATAAACACCAATTAGAGCACACGAGTAGCAGCGCAGCACTGTGGGAGTTACATTTGAGAACCACTGCATTGGATCAATTTATATCCGGCAACGTGTCCTTTCACAATTACGCAGACAATTCTCAGATCTCTGTTTCACTGACAGCGGGTGAACATGTTTTACTGTCATTGTATCAAACAGATTAGTGTGTGGAAGCAAAACAACTTCTCCCAGTTAAAGATGAAACTGAGAGAATTGTCTTTGGTCCACAAAAAAACACAGAGATGTCGTCATTGGTCACCGTGAAGCTTTTTCACTGGGACCGAAAAGTCAAGTTAGAAATCTCGGGTTAATCATGGACTCGGACCTGAGTTTTAACATATTAGGTCAATGACATCATCATTGCTAAAATAAAAACGCATAGTTTCGTGGAGAGATTAAGTCATGCGTCCACTCGGTCAGACTGTTGTAACGGCCGGCTCACTGGCCTCCAAAACGCTGCTGCTCGAGTCCCGACTGGAAACAGGAAATGCCACCATTTTAGTCGAGCGCTCCGGCTTCCTGTCGCTCAGAGAATAGACTTTAAATAGCTCTGCCTGTGTCCAAGTCTCTTCACGGCCGGGCACCACAGTATAGCTGAACGACCTCTGTTTAATATATACGTTCATTTTATTTTTATGAGTTGTACTGATTGATTTGTTTTAATTGTCTGTGTGTCGTTGTGAGGCATGAAATGTGGCTGTATAAATAAACCTGCCTTGCCTTTTGTTTCAGATGGAGCTGGACGCCGAGGCTGAAGCCGCTTGAGCCGCAGTACCCCGTGTCAAAGGTCATTATTGTGTCTCCCTCGCTTGGTTTTGCTCCATCAATGTCGCCTCCCAAAAGCTTGTTCTTTATGTCTGCCCAATAATACTCCAGAATCTGTGCCAGCGGTATCTTCCTCCTACTGTTTCATTCTTACGGGAAAATGCACCAAAAAACATGTACAACTTCGATATGAAAGTCCACATCGGGAAACTTTTAAAATCCGTCACATCTATGTAGTGTGTGTATAAGATCAGATCAAATGAAAATCCTTAACGAGGGGGCGCCGTGTTTAGAACTAGAAGACGTGTTTCTGTGAGCGGCGCCCACACATTTTGTTTCATTGGATTTATTTTATTTTATTTTCTTGGACATACAAAACAGATCTATTTGAACTGAAATAAAGATTGATTTTTTACAATTTGTTTTGCATTCCTTGCGTCAAATTGATTAGTGTACTACATACAAGTTTGATCCTCATGAATAAATTCTACTAACTTTAATTACCATCGAAGCCCCTTTTTGTTTAAATCATGTTTTTATTTCGGTCGGGTCCGAACTGTTCTCTGTAATGTAATCATAAACTGTAAATAGGGGTGGTTTTCCTTTTTTTTTTTTTTTTTTTGCATTTCTGTTCCCTACTTTACATGTGGAAATGTCCTTGATGCCCCAGGTTCTAATCCTGCTTGTGTGTTTCTTTGTGCACTAGGCGCAGTTTGTAGCAGTTTGTTGCTGGTTAGCTGTGTGCCGTTTGCTGCTGTGGCTGCCTCCGGTTTGGGCCTAAACTTTCACTTTTGTACAATAAAAATCTCTTGTAGGTAGATGAGGAACTTTCTTGAATAAACCTGTTGTTTTGTCTAACGAGCTCATGGATTATTATTTTTTTGGTCTTATTCCTGCTTTCTTATTTATGTACATTCATTGTATTGTATTTATTTTGATCTCCAATAGCTGTAACAAGTACAGCTATTCTTCCTGGAGTCAATC
Source organism: Proterorhinus semilunaris (assembly GCA_021464625.1). Lineage (NCBI taxonomy): Eukaryota > Metazoa > Chordata > Actinopteri > Gobiiformes > Gobiidae > Proterorhinus > Proterorhinus semilunaris. Next base: position 4,299,532 of record CM038352.1, read on the forward strand.
CAGCATGCTGCTCACATTATTTACAGTATTTACACCACCAAGTGATATTGTCTAGTACAAAGCAAGTAAAAAAATGTGATCCTTAATATATTTCTTTCAGATTTTACCCGTGAGAGATACTTTTATGTTATAAAGGTACATTAATAGATATTATACTCCGAGATCTTGATACTTCCCAGTTGTCATTACCATCCTCAGTATAATTTTATTTTGGGTTTAATTATCATCATTATATATTTATTTAATTGAGTTATATGTGAATTATGATGTAAGCCCTGCATAGTGTGGTGCATTAAAAACCCAGAGTGTAGAGCGGGACAGTTGAAGAGGGCGGTAGCTCCCCATCAACAAACCCCCACACAGCTGCCCTAACAGATGATTTTGTAGATGATGTTCCTATGCTGAGTGGTGCATTAACAGACGAGGTTTAGAGCCCGTTGGGAGGATTCCTCTCAACAGATCCATAACCTGCCAACCCTAATTCTCCATTTGTAAATTTGAGCAATAGAATGACAACCGTTCCAAGCAGCAACTCCTTGATTATAGAGGAAAAAATACACATAATTGATCCCACTGCTCCCCCTAGTGGCAACACATTTCTTCTTGTCTGTATATTATAAAAGTCTTTTGTTTGTATGTATATTTGAACAGGTTGATGTTTGGACATCGTTTCAATTCCATCTCCACTTTATTCCACAATTGTTCACCATTAACTGTTGGACTAAAACTTTTCAAAGTTGTGCTATGTTTCTGAATCCTAAAGTTTAATTCATCACGTAATTCATAACGACCAGTACTTCTTGGAACCTTCTTTGTATTTGGCTTGGTAACAATTTGTATCTTGCTTTGAATAATATTTGTACAGTTTGGAACTCAACGATGTCACAAAACTTCATGATCTTTGAATTTAAAAATAATGAGTTTGTGTGATCCAAAAACCCAACTTTATGAATTACTCGAACAGCTCTTTTTTGCAACAATACTATTGGTTTAACTGTGTTTTTATAAGTACTGCCCCAAACCACAGTACAATAATATAAATAGGGCAAAATCAGAGAACAGTATAAGGTATGTAGAGCTTTGATGTTTAAAATGTGCTTTTCTTTTGCTATTACTGAAATGCTTCTAGACATTTTCGTAGATATATATTTAATTTGAGATTTCCAAGTAATTCTGTCATCAATAATCACACCGAGAAATTTGATTTCATGGACTCGCCTGATGACAACACCCTCTATCTGAATTATTTCCTGAACATTGGAATTACAGTTGCCAAATATCATCATTTTGCTTTTACTCAGATTTAGAGATAATTTATATTGTTTGAACCACTTGTTGACACTTGTGAGTTCCAAGTTAACAATCCGACACAGCTGCTGTAATTCGTCTCCTGATGCAAAAATATTTGTATCGTCGGCAAACAAGATAAATTTAAGTACTTGAGACGTTTTACAAATTTCATTAATATACATATTAAACAATTTTGGACCCAGAATTGACCCTTGGGGCAAACCACACACAATTTCATGACAACTCGACTGATAATCACCGATTTTCACACATAGTTTTCTATTCTTTAAGTTACTGGTGACCCACTGTAGAGCTACCCCCCTAATCCCATAATGGTCTAGCTTTTTAATTAATATATCATAGTTTATTGTATCAAATGCTTTACTTAGGTAAATAAATAACCCTATTGCATATTTCTTGTTATCTACAGAATAAGTTATTTCTTCAGTTATGTCAAAGAGTGTGAGGTTGAGTGATTATTCCTAAAACCAAACTGAAAGTAAATTACACCTTTCGATAAATCTGTCAAGTCTAGAGTTAAAAACCTTTTCTAAGATTTTTGAGAATTGCGGTAAAAGGGAAACAGGCCTGTAGTTTGTAAAGAGATGTTTATCTCCTGCCTTGAACAGAGGAATCACTTTTGCTACTTTCATACTATCAGGAAGTTGTCCAGTTTGCAACGATAAGTTACAAATGTTTGTGAACGGCTTAGAGACGACGAGGTGAAAAACTATTTGACAAAAAAGCGATGGAAAAAGTGGCAATAAAGTGACGAAAAATGTGATGAAAACACAACAAAGGAGTGATGATTAAAAAAAGGTGACTGCAACAATGCGAGCAAAAAGATCAGTTTAGATCAATTTTGTAGTGCTTACCCCGGCCTCTGTAAGCTCCAGTCCAGAAGCTTTTAGATTTGGGTAAAGTCGAATTGTAGAAAATGTGCTCGGTTAATAAATAGATTAAATAAATAAACTAAAAGTGGGGAAAAGTTTTGTCACGCCTGGGTAAACTGGGTAATGACAGACTCGAGGACTGTTGATAAGGCCTGACATTCCTGGAGTTTACAGAAATCAGGATATTGTTGCCTATTGTTTATGCTTGTGTACATCTCTGCAATGTTCCGGTTTCGACAATGACGTAAGCCTTCCAGAATCGGGCGTCGTGCGTCAGCCGCGTCATAGCGTCACGGGGGGTATAAAGGCTTATTTTCGGCGCAGAGGAGGAGCAGGAGGCCATTTTGTGAGAGCTCTGAGCAAGAGACGACTCGTTCTACCCCGACAAAACTTAACAAAATCTGCCACAGTCGTCAAAAACCGACGAACCACAAAGCAACCAAGTTATTATCCGAGAGGAAATCCGACTCTTATCGTATGTCCACTATCCAGAACCTCAAAACTTTTGGTAAGTCTTTATCGGACGTAAGCCGCGGTGGGGGAGGGTGAGCCGAGTACTAGCCGTTAGCTTAGCGTTTTGTTGGGTTTTCTTTTCCGTTACACTGTCAGTTTTTAGTATGTTATGATGTTTTATGGTATATTACCATATAAAAGCGTTATATTTGTTGTTCTTTAGGATCTGTCTCTATGGTAACATTAATTGGTCTTTCTGAACCGAGCGGATGGCCTGTCCTGAGGCCTTGACGGCCTCCTGAGGCCTGGCCTTAACCGTTATTCTCTAATATAAGCTAATGGTGAACTCGTACACAAAGTGATCGTACCATAACCACCCAGCGGTCACTGTATACGTGTCCCGTTGATATTACTGTTGACGCTGTTCGCTTGGATAACAGTCGTGTTGTTGTTTGCGTGTCGGTCAAAGGCCGAGCCTGAGCGCTTTAGCCTCGCGCTACGCAGAGCCTGAAATCTGACTCTGAGACATGGCCAGACAACACTCGGATGTGGCACTTATTCTTTAGTCGTGCAGTCACGTCATTATTAATCTTGATTTCCGGTGTAGTTCATGACCATCCTTTTAATACTTGTCTTTCCAACTTTTTACTTGGATCGGCCCTTAAAAAAAAAAAAGTTTTCTTTTACGCTCTTGGTAACTGGTAAACAAGGGTGTTGGCATATCCATATAAATATGCTGGATCATAAGTAACTCACTGCACTGTTGCCTTTTTTTAGTCCCAGCTCTCAACTTGTTAGTTTCTCCTCCCCAGACCCCTTTGATGATGCAACTAAGGGTGAAGACAGCCTCCCGGCAGGCACTGACGAGTGCATCCACATAAGAATCCAGCAAAGAAACGGCAGGAAGACCCTGACTACGGTGCAGGGCATCTCCGAGCATTATGACAAGAAGGCGATTATGAAGTATTTCAAAAAGGTAATGTTTTGTTGCACTTGGTTAGGGAGCATCTTCTTGCAGCATTTCCTTGTCTGACTGACCTACCAATGTTTTGTAGAATTTTGCTTGCAACGGGACTGTGATTGAACATCCAGAGTATGGTGAAGTGATTCAGGTGCAGGGTGACCAGCGCCGCAATATCTCCCAATTCCTCGCAGAAGTAAGTAACTCACACGTCACATTCTAAACCGTGGTGCCAGTTTGTAATATCTTCTCCTTTGCTTGTGTTGCAGTCTGGCCTGGCCAGGAAGGAGCAGGTCAAAGTCCACGGCTTTTAAAAGCTGCCCCTCTTCCCCATTATTTCTTTTCTTGACGGCCATTTGGAGCCCCTCCCCACCTCCCATCTTATGTGTTGTCCTTCCCCCCCTCCCCTGTTTCCTAACCTCCCTTTGCCCCTTTTTACATAAACTCCTGCTCCTCGCACGGAAATTACCTCCTGCAAACATGAGACTCTGTAACACCTCAACCCCCCTCCGCCACCAGGGGGCGCACTCACAAAAAGAAATCAGGGACGACCGATGATGCCCCTCCTGCACGCTACCTTTTTAACCCTTTATCCCGTTTGAGTTTATTTTAATTTTTTTTTTCTTAAAGGTCCTGTGCCATGACCAGGCGCTGTTTCATGTAACTTTGTTTTGTATTTGACGGTGGTTCAATAAAAGCGATGAGTCTCAAAGTGTTGGTGTTTAATGTTTCATTTAGGGTTTGACGCATCACGGTCTCAATCTTGTGCTAAATGTGTTTTGGTTTAATGCTACTCCCTGTCCCGGGCATATTCTACAAAAGTCAATGTAACTTGTCCATGTTTTCAATACATTTCTAAACGGGACCTGCAAGTTGATTTTAATGGCTGTGAAATTGGACGATCATATTGAGGCCTACAAAATAATATCGCTAAGACCGTGGCAAGATAAATGCATCACTGGCATTCATTGACCTCACAAATTGGTTTACACTCCAACATTCCTTTGAATTTTAATTGTACAACTCGTCATATCATGAAAGTGCATTGACTAATGTTCGACTTGAACTGAAACACTCATTACATGCAAAGTGACATAGTTATTATGGCTCAGCTTGTAAAACAATTAGTTTGGGCATCACGTGAAATAAAAACTTAAGTTGGGATAATTAAAGTAATGCCAATTTGTTTTGTCTGATGACCTAATTTTGGTAGACCCAGCTGCCCCGGGACAGACAAACGTTTCAGCTGATCTGCGCCTGTAGGTTCCTCCTCTCCTATTACCAGTGCATAATTTGATCCCCCGCATTCCCCCAATTCTCAGTTTTTCAGGGTAAAGGATCCGGCAAAGAGTTGATCTGATATAATGGCGTTTAATGAGAGCGTTCCGGAAAATGTTTTGGCCAGTTCCCCGAATCCATATCAGACAGTGTTCCTGAAAAATACAAATTTACAAATTAAGCACTGCCTATTCCCATATATTTCCTCCCCCAACATGTCGCTACAAATGCAAACGCGTACGGTCAGTTAAGTAGTTGGAGTAGTTTTGAAGGATGTATTGTGATCATAGAATTTTTTTACTTTTCTTTCGCCTTTACCTTGCGGGCACCCGTCCCCCTGGTGACTCCATGGCAACGCAACTGGCGCTCAGGCTAATGCTAACCCGCTCATGTTTTTGGGCTCGTAACAAACTTATTTCTTTCAAAACTTGGGGAATTGCATCAGATAAATCCTTCCATCGCGTTTGTATCTCCTCCTCCGCGTGGCTGTGACCGTCGCGGGACGAAAGGTAAAGTCCGCACCTTTGTTTGGAAGAGTTAGATGACTGATGGGTAAATAAACATCCAGATTACATGAAAAGCGTCCTGTAAATTAATGCATGTTTTTTTTCCTAAATGGAGACCAATGTACTTCCATTAGAGATTCGTAAACATCCGCGGTCTCTTGATTTATTTTATGAAGCCCGCGTTTACACATTAAGGCCATTTACCACCCGGTTTGTTTTTCTAGTAATGGAACGAAATATGTTTTGTGCTCATTTAGTATATTGCAAACACAGGCATGTATGGGGTGAAAAAAAGGCGGTACATCTAATTATAAAGCATTTGAATCAATTTAATGAAATATCAGGCGGGTTTCTGGCATGTATATGAACATGACTCTGAAAAGTGACCCTGCTACTTGGGAAACGTGCCGATAAACTCGTCCCTGTAAAGAATTGGGATGTTGGGATACAAGTGTGGACACTAACATTTCAGTTTAGTGGCTTCCCCTTCCACTGTCTTGTTTACTCCGTTTTCCCAGATGTAATCGAGGCGCCGTGGTAAGACTGTGCCAGAAGAGGGCGCTGTTCTCCAGGCTGGTTTCTGACAGATGTGAAGAGACCGTAACATGACGCAGGTGAGATGTTATTTATTTATTCATGTATTCGTTTATGCACACCGATTTCCACACATTTCGCAATACATGCATAGATAATAATTCTATGAAATATAAAGAATGACATTTTTTTTATTCGTAACATTAGTAAGCGAGTTTTCCTTGGTTAGAGGTTTTGCAGAATCTATATTATTCTTTATTTTATTTATTATGCGTACAGATAGTTTTGGATATTGAAAAAATTTCTTTATGGATAAGGTGTTTCCCAAATAATATAAAAAGGTTTGTTTTTCCATCATTTCATTCTGATGTGTAAAGCCACATTAGCATTTCACCCAATAAATAGAATAGAATGAGAGCATTTATTTTATTTCTTTAAGATAAGGTAAGATAACCCTTTATTGATCTCACAATGGAGGAATTCACTTGTTACGTTCAGCTCTCAGAATTGACAGGAGATGTGCAAACAATTAAATAGTAAATAGAGGTATCTTATATACAATGACTACCAAAGAACGTTATGGGGCAGAACGTATAAACAGTAAAAAAAATAAAACAGACTATAATAAAAATGTCAGTATTAACACAAATCGGCGCCTATGAATTTAAAAACGTTTCTTTTTTCCCAGGAATTTACACGCATGATAAAAAAAAAAAGAAAACACTGTTGACACCGGACACAGGTCATGGGGGCGGGTCATGGGGGCTAAGGTTCCTTTTATTGGACAAGCTTTTTGATGACACATAATGTCATTAATACGTGACACGGCTTTGTATTTCACAGATGAGAGACAAAGACAATGTTGGTGTATATTTATAATTTATTGCATGAAGTAATTGATTTTGTGATGTCATGTTTTCTTTTTCACATTTTTTAGGCCAACATACATTTTGGCCAGGTGGTGGCGCTAATACCCTGCTTGTGTCATTTACATGGCCCATAGCTTGTGCTCAGTCTGCTCTGGTTCTCTGACTATATTTTCCGCTACACCCCGATGTGCTGCTGTTTAGCTAAATCACAGATCTGCCCCTGAGGGAGTTATATTACTCAGTGACCCGTATAACTGACCCGTATAACTGACCCGTATAACAGTGGCCCGTATAACAGACCCGTATAACAGACCCGTATAACTGACCGGTATAACTGACCCATATAACTGCCCCGTATAAACTGACCCATATAACTGCCCCGTATAACTGACCCATATAACAGTGACCCGTATAACTGACCCGTATAACTGACCCGTATAACTGACCCGTATAACAGTGGCCCGTATAACAGACCCGTATAACAGACCCGTATAACTGACCGGTATAACTGACCCATATAACTGCCCCGTATAAACTGACCCATATAACTGCCCCGTATAACTGACCCATATAACAGTGACCCGTATAACTGACCCGTATAACTGACCCGTATAACAGTGACCCGTATAACTGACCCGTATAACTGACCCATATAACAGACCCGTATAACAGTGACCCGTATAACTGACCCATATAACTGACCCATATAACAGTGACCCGTATAACTGACCCGTATAACTGACCCGTATAACTGACCCGTATAACAGTGACCCGTATAACTGACCCGTATAACTGACCCGTATAACTGACCCGTATAACTGACCCATATAACTGACCCGTATAACTGACCCATATAACAGTGACCCGTATAACTGACCCGTATAACTGACCCGTATAACAGTGACCCGTATAACAGACCCGTATAACAGTGACCCGTATAACTGACCCATATAACAGTGACCCGTATAACTGACCCGTATAACTGACCCGTATAACTGACCCGTATAACTGACCCGTATAACAGTGACCCGTATAACAGTGACCCGTATAACTGACCCGTATAACTGACCCGTATAACAGTGACCCGTATAACTGACCCGTATAACTGACCCGTATAACTGACCCATATAACAGTGACCCGTATAACAGTGGCCCGTATAACTGACCCGTATAACAGTGACCCGTATAACTGACCCGTATAACAGACCCGTATAACAGACCCGTATAACAGTGACCCGTATAACTGACCCGTATAACTGACCCGTATAACAGTGGCCCGTATAACTGACCCGTATAACAGTGACCCGTATAACAGTGGCCCGTATAACAGTGACCCGTATAACAGTGACCCGTATAACTGACCCGTATAACAGTGGCCCGTATAACAGTGGCCCGTATAACTGACCCGTATAACAGTGACCCGTATAACAATGGCCCGTATAACAGTGGCCCGTATAACTGACCCGTATAACAGTGGCCCGTATAACTGACCCGTATAACTGACCCGTATAACAGTGACCCGTATAACAGTGGCCCGTATAACAGTGGCCCGTATAACTGACCCGTATAACAGTGGCCCGTATAACTGACCCGTATAACAGTGGCCCGTATAACTGGCCCGTATAACTGACCCGTATAACAGTGGCCCGTATAACAGTGGCCCGTATAACTGACCCGTATAACAGTGGCCCGTATAACTGACCCGTATAACTGACCCGTATAACAGTGGCCCGTATAACTGACCCGTATAACAGTGGCCCGTATAACAGGGGCCCGTATAACAGTGGCCCGTATAACAGTGGCCCGTATAACTGACCCGTATAACTGACCCGTATAACAGTGGCCCGTATAACTGACCCGTATAACAGACCCGTATAACTGACCCGTATAACTGACCCGTATAACAGTGGCCCGTATAACTGACCCGTATAACAGACCCGTATAACAGTGACCCGTATAACTGACCCGTATAACTGACCCGTATAACTGACCCGTATAACTGACCCGTATAACACTGACCCGTATAACAGTGGCCCGTATAACTGACCCGTATAACAGTGACCCGTATAACAGTGACCCGTATAACTGACCCGTATAACAGACCCGTATAACAGTGACCCGTATAACTGACCCGTATAACTGACCCGTATAACAGTGGCCCGTATAACAGTGGCCCGTATAACTGACCCGTATAACAGTGACCCGTATAACAGTGGCCCGTATAACAGTGACCCGTATAACAGTGACCCGTATAACAGTGGCCCGTATAACTGACCCGTATAACAGTGGCCCGTATAACAGTGGCCCGTATAACAGTGGCCCGTATAACTGACCCGTATAACAGTGGCCCGTATAACAGTGGCCCGTATAACAGTGGCCCGTATAACAGTGGCCCGTATAACTGACCCGTATAACAGTGGCCCGTATAACAGTGGCCCGTATAACTGACCCGTATAACAGTGGCCCGTATAACTGACCCGTATAACAGTGGCCCGTATAACAGTGGCCCGTATAACTGACCTGTATAACAGTGACCCGTATAACAGTGACCCGTATAACAGTGGCCCGTATAACTGACCCGTATAACTGACCCGTATAACTGACCCGTATAACAGTGGCCCGTATAACTGACCCGTATAACAGACCCGTATAACTGACCCGTATAACTGACCCGTATAACAGTGGCCCGTATAACTGACCCGTATAACAGACCCGTATAACAGTGACCCGTATAACAGTGGCCCGTATAACTGACCCGTATAACAGACCCGTATAACTGACCCGTATAACTGACCCGTATAACAGTGGCCCGTATAACTGACCCGTATAACAGACCCGTATAACAGTGACCTGTATAACAGTGGCCCGTATAACAGTGGCCCGTATAACAGTGGCCCGTATAACTGACCCGTATAACAGTGGCCCGTATAACTGACCCGTATAACTGACCCGTATAACAGTGACCCGTATAACTGACCCGTATAACAGTGGCCCGTATAACTGACCCGTATAACAGTGACCCGTATAACTGACCCGTATAACTGACCCGTATAACTGACCCGTATAACAGTGGCCCGTATAACAGACCCGTATAACTGACCCGTATAACTGACCCGTATAACTGACCCGTATAACTGACCCGTATAACAGTGGCCCGTATAACTGACCCGTATAACAGACCCGTATAACAGTGGCCCGTATAACTGACCCGTATAACTGACCCGTATAACTGACCCATATAACTGACCCGTATAACTGACCCATATAACAGTGACCCGTATAACTGACCCGTATAACTGACCCGTATAACAGTGACCCGTATAACTGACCCGTATAACTGACCCATATAACAGACCCGTATAACAGTGACCCGTATAACTGACCCGTATAACTGACCCGTATAACTGACCCGTATAACTGACCCGTATAACAGTGACCCGTATAACTGACCCGTATAACTGACCCGTATAACAGTGACCCGTATAACTGACCCGTATAACTGACCCGTATAACTGACCCGTATAACAGTGGCCCGTATAACTGACCCGTATAACTGACCCGTATAACAGTGACCCGTATAACAGTGACCCGTATAACTGACCCGTATAACAGACCCGTATAACAGACCCGTATAACAGTGACCCGTATAACTGACCCGTATAACAGTGGCCCGTATAACTGACCCGTATAACAGTGACCCGTATAACAGTGGCCCGTATAACAGTGACCCGTATAACAGTGACCCGTATAACTGACCCGTATAACTGACCCGTATAACAGTGGCCCGTATAACAGTGGCCCGTATAACTGACCCGTATAACAGTGACCCGTATAACAGTGGCCCGTATAACAGTGGCCCGTATAACTGACCCGTATAACAGTGGCCCGTATAACTGACCCGTATAACTGACCCGTATAACAGTGACCCGTATAACAGTGGCCCGTATAACAGTGGCCCGTATAACTGACCCGTATAACAGTGGCCCGTATAACTGACCCGTATAACAGTGGCCCGTATAACTGGCCCGTATAACTGGCCCGTATAACTGACCCGTATAACAGTGGCCCGTATAACAGTGGCCCGTATAACTGACCCGTATAACTGACCCGTATAACTGACCCGTATAACAGTGGCCCGTATAACAGTGGCCCGTATAACTGACCCGTATAACAGTGGCCCGTATAACAGGGGCCCGTATAACAGTGGCCCGTATAACAGTGGCCCGTATAACTGACCCGTATAACTGACCCGTATAACAGTGGCCCGTATAACTGACCCGTATAACAGACCCGTATAACTGACCCGTATAACTGACCCGTATAACAGTGGCCCGTATAACTGACCCGTATAACAGACCCGTATAACAGTGACCCGTATAACTGACCCGTATAACTGACCCGTATAACTGACCCGTATAACACTGACCCGTATAACAGTGGCCCGTATAACTGACCCGTATAACAGTGACCCGTATAACAGTGACCCGTATAACTGACCCGTATAACAGACCCGTATAACAGTGACCCGTATAACTGACCCGTATAACAGTGGCCCGTATAACTGACCCGTATAACAGTGACCCGTATAACAGTGGCCCGTATAACAGTGACCCGTATAACAGTGACCCGTATAACAGTGGCCCGTATAACTGACCCGTATAACAGTGGCCCGTATAACAGTGGCCCGTATAACAGTGGCCCGTATAACTGACCCGTATAACAGTGGCCCGTATAACAGTGGCCCGTATAACTGACCCGTATAACAGTGGCCCGTATAACAGTGGCCCGTATAACTGACCCGTATAACAGTGGCCCGTATAACTGACCCGTATAACAGTGGCCCGTATAACAGTGGCCCGTATAACTGACCTGTATAACAGTGACCCGTATAACAGTGACCCGTATAACAGTGGCCCGTATAACTGACCCGTATAACTGACCCGTATAACTGACCCGTATAACAGTGGCCCGTATAACTGACCCGTATAACAGACCCGTATAACTGACCCGTATAACTGACCCGTATAACAGTGGCCCGTATAACTGACCCGTATAACAGACCCGTATAACAGTGACCCGTATAACAGTGGCCCGTATAACTGACCCGTATAACAGACCCGTATAACTGACCTGTATAACTGACCCGTATAACAGTGGCCCGTATAACTGACCCGTATAACAGACCCGTATAACAGTGGCCCGTATAACAGTGACCCGTATAACAGTGACCTGTATAACAGTGGCCCGTATAACAGTGGCCCGTATAACTGACCCGTATAACAGTGGCCCGTATAACTGACCCGTATAACTGACCCGTATAACAGTGACCCGTATAACTGACCCATATAACAGTGGCCCGTATAACTGACCCGTATAACAGTGACCCGTATAACTGACCCGTATAACAGTGGCCCGTATAACAGTGGCCCGTATAACTGACCCGTATAACTGACCCGTATAACTGACCCGTATAACAGTGGCCCGTATAACTGACCCGTATAACAGACCCGTATAACTGACCCGTATAACTGACCCGTATAACTGACCCGTATAACAGTGGCCCGTATAACTGACCCGTATAACAGACCCGTATAACAGTGGCCCGTATAACTGACCCGTATAACAGACCCGTATAACTGACCCGTATAACTGACCCGTATAACTGACCCGTATAACAGTGGCCCGTATAACTGACCCGTATAACAGACCCGTATAACTGACCCGTATAACTGACCCGTATAACTGACCCGTATAACAGTGGCCCGTATAACTGACCCGTATAACAGACCCGTATAACAGTGGCCCGTATAACTGACCCGTATAACAGTGACCCGTATAACTGACCCGTATAACTGACCCGTATAACAGTGGCCCGTATAACTGACCCGTATAACAGTGGCCCGTATAACTGACCCATATAACAGTGGCCCTTATAACTGACCCGTATAACTGACCCGTATAACAGTGGCCCGTATAACTGACCCGTATAACAGTGACCCGTATAACAGACCCGTATAACAGTGGGCCGTATAACAGTGGCCCGTATAACTGACCCGTATAACTGACCCGTATAACAGTGACCCGTATAACTGACCCGTATAACAGTGACCCATATAACAGTGACCCGTATAACTGACCCGTATAACAGTGACCCGTATAACTGACCCGTATAACTGACCCGTATAACTGACCCATATAACTGACCCGTATAACTGACCCGTATAACAGTGACCTGTATAACAGTGGCCCGTATAACAGTGGCCCGTATAACTGACCCGTATAACAGTGGCCCGTATAACTGACCCGTATAACTGACCCGTATAACAGTGACCCGTATAACTGACCCGTATAACAGTGGCCCGTATAACTGACCCGTATAACAGTGACCCGTATAACTGACCCGTATAACAGTGGCCCGTATAACAGTGGCCCGTATAACTGACCCGTATAACTGACCCGTATAACTGACCCGTATAACAGTGGCCCGTATAACTGACCCGTATAACAGACCCGTATAACTGACCCGTATAACTGACCCGTATAACTGACCCGTATAACAGTGGCCCGTATAACTGACCCGTATAACAGACCCGTATAACAGTGGCCCGTATAACTGACCCGTATAACAGACCCGTATAACTGACCCGTATAACTGACCCGTATAACTGACCCGTATAACAGTGGCCCGTATAACTGACCCGTATAACAGACCCGTATAACTGACCCGTATAACTGACCCGTATAACTGACCCGTATAACAGTGGCCCGTATAACTGACCCGTATAACAGACCCGTATAACAGTGGCCCGTATAACTGACCCGTATAACAGTGACCCGTATAACTGACCCGTATAACTGACCCGTATAACAGTGGCCCGTATAACTGACCCGTATAACAGTGGCCCGTATAACTGACCCATATAACAGTGGCCCTTATAACTGACCCGTATAACTGACCCGTATAACAGTGGCCCGTATAACTGACCCGTATAACAGTGACCCGTATAACAGACCCGTATAACAGTGGGCCGTATAACAGTGGCCCGTATAACTGACCCGTATAACTGACCCGTATAACAGTGACCCGTATAACTGACCCGTATAACAGTGACCCATATAACAGTGACCCGTATAACTGACCCGTATAACAGTGACCCGTATAACTGACCCGTATAACAGTGGCCCGTATAACTGACCCGTATAACTGACCCGTATAACAGTGGCCCGTATAACAGTGGCCCGTATAACTGACCCGTATAACAGTGGCCCGTATAACAGTGGCCCGTATAACTGACCCGTATAACAGTGGCCCGTATAACAGTGGCCCGTATAACTGACCCGTATAACAGTGGCCCGTATAACTGACCCGTATAACAGTGGCCCGTATAACAGTGGCCCGTATAACTGACCTGTATAACAGTGGCCCGTATAACTGACCCGTATAACTGACCCGTATAACAGTGGCCCGTATAACTGACCCGTATAACTGGCCCGTATAACAGTGGCCCGTATAACAGTGGCCCGTATAACTGACCCGTATAACAGTGGCCCGTATAACAGTGGCCCGTATAACTGACCCGTATAACAGTGGCCCGTATAACAGTGGCCCGTATAACTGACCCGTATAACAGTGGCCCGTATAACTGACCCGTATAACAGTGGCCCGTATAACAGTGGCCCGTATAACTGACCTGTATAACAGTGACCCGTATAACAGTGACCCGTATAACAGTGGCCCGTATAACTGACCCGTATAACTGACCCGTATAACTGACCCGTATAACAGTGGCCCGTATAACTGACCCGTATAACAGACCCGTATAACTGACCCGTATAACTGACCCGTATAACAGTGGCCCGTATAACTGACCCGTATAACAGACCCGTATAACAGTGACCCGTATAACAGTGGCCCGTATAACTGACCCGTATAACAGACCCGTATAACTGACCCGTATAACTGACCCGTATAACAGTGGCCCGTATAACTGACCCGTATAACAGACCCGTATAACAGTGGCCCGTATAACAGTGACCCGTATAACAGTGACCCGTATAACAGTGGCCCGTATAACAGTGGCCCGTATAACTGACCCGTATAACAGTGGCCCGTATAACTGACCCGTATAACTGACCCGTATAACAGTGACCCGTATAACTGACCCGTATAACAGTGGCCCGTATAACTGACCCGTATAACAGTGACCCGTATAACTGACCCGTATAACAGTGGCCCGTATAACAGTGGCCCGTATAACTGACCCGTATAACTGACCCGTATAACAGTGGCCCGTATAACTGACCCGTATAACAGACCCGTATAACTGACCCGTATAACTGACCCGTATAACAGTGGCCCGTATAACTGACCCGTATAACAGACCCGTATAACAGTGGCCCGTATAACTGACCCGTATAACAGACCCGTATAACTGACCCGTATAACTGACCCGTATAACTGACCCGTATAACAGTGGCCCGTATAACTGACCCGTATAACAGACCCGTATAACTGACCCGTATAACTGACCCGTATAACTGACCCGTATAACAGTGGCCCGTATAACTGACCCGTATAACAGACCCGTATAACAGTGGCCCGTATAACTGACCCGTATAACAGTGACCCGTATAACTGACCCGTATAACTGACCCGTATAACAGTGGCCCGTATAACTGACCCGTATAACAGTGGCCCGTATAACTGACCCATATAACAGTGGCCCTTATAACTGACCCGTATAACTGACCCGTATAACAGTGGCCCGTATAACAGTGGCCCGTATAACAGTGACCCGTATAACAGTGACCCGTATAACAGACCCGTATAACAGTGGGCCGTATAACAGTGGCCCGTATAACTGACCCGTATAACTGACCCGTATAACAGTGACCCGTATAACTGACCCGTATAACAGTGACCCATATAACAGTGACCCGTATAACTGACCCGTATAACAGTGACCCGTATAACTGACCCGTATAACAGTGGCCCGTATAACTGACCCGTATAACTGACCCGTATAACAGTGGCCCGTATAACTGACCCGTATAACAGTGGCCCGTATAACAGTGACCCGTATAACTGACCCGTATAACTGACCCGTATAACAGTGACCCGTATAACTGACCCGTATAACTGACCCGTATAACAGTGGCCCATATAACAGTGGCCCGTATAACTGACCCGTATAACAGTGACCCGTATAACAGTGGCCCGTATAACAGTGGCCCGTATAACTGACCCGTATAACAGTGGCCCGTATAACTGACCCGTATAACAGTGACCCGTATAACAGTGGCCCGTATAACAGTGGCCCGTATAACTGACCCGTATAACAGTGGCCCGTATAACTGACCCGTATAACTGACCCGTATAACTGACCCGTATAACAGTGGCCCGTATAACAGTGGCCCGTATAACTGACCCGTATAACTGACCCGTATAACTGACCCGTATAACAGTGGCCCGTATAACTGACCCGTATAACAGACCCGTATAACTGACCCGTATAACTGACCCGTATAACAGTGGCCCGTATAACTGACCCGTATAACAGACCCGTATAACAGTGGCCCGTATAACTGACCCGTATAACAGACCCGTATAACAGTGGGCCGTATAACAGTGGCCCGTATAACTGACCCGTATAACTGACCCGTATAACAGTGACCCGTATAACTGACCCGTATAACAGTGACCCATATAACAGTGACCCGTATAACTGACCCGTATAACAGTGACCCGTATAACTGACCCGTATAACAGTGGCCCGTATAACTGACCCGTATAACAGTGGCCCGTATAACTGACCCGTATAACTGACCCGTATAACAGTGGCCCGTATAACTGACCCGTATAACAGTGGCCCGTATAACAGTGACCCGTATAACTGACCCGTATAACAGTGACCCGTATAACTGACCCGTATAACTGACCCGTATAACAGTGGCCCGTATAACTGACCCGTATAACAGACCCGTATAACTGACCCGTATAACTGACCCGTATAACAGTGGCCCGTATAACTGACCCGTATAACAGTGGCCCGTATAACAGTGACCCGTATAACTGACCCGTATAACAGTGGCCCGTATAACTGACCCGTATAACTGACCCGTATAACAGTGGCCCGTATAACTGACCCGTATAACAGTGGCCCGTATAACTGACCCGTATAACAGTGGCCCGTATAACAGACCCGTATAACTGACCCGTATAACAGACCCGTATAACAGACCCGTATAACAGTGGCCCGTATAACTGACCCGTATAACAGTGGCCCGTATAACAGTGGCCCGTATAACTGACCCGTATAACAGTGGCCCGTATAACAGTGGCCCGTATAACAGTGGCCCGTATAACTGACTCGTATAACAGTGGCCCGTATAACAGTGACCCGTATAACTGACCCGTATAACTGACCCGTATAACTGACCCGTATAACAGTGGCCCGTATAATAGTGGCCCGTATAACTGACCCGTATAACAGTGGCCCGTATAACTGACCCGTATAACAGTGGCCCGTATAACAGTGGCCCGTATAACAGTGGCCCGTATAACTGACCCGTATAACTGACCCGTATAACAGTGGCCCGTATAACAGTGGCCCGTATAACTGACCCGTATAACAGTGACCCGTGTGCTCGGCTCAGGTGCTGTCGGCGTGGCAGCTGGCGCTCCCGTTGCCCGCCGTCCTCCTCATCACCGTGGGGCTCTACATGCTGCTGCTGGGGGCCGCGCTCTGGGTCCGCTACTGCCTCAAGGTCCTGGCGACACACACACACACACACACACACACACACACACTCATGTTGTGCAGATTGATCTCATCCCGTGTGTAAGTATGTAATTGTAGTCTTTTGAAAGGAGCCCAGGAAGACCAGCCGCCATTAAACTAATAAAACAATAAACCCCTTATTACCAGAGGCGGTCAGTAGCACATTTATCTGAGCTTCACACCATGTGCATCATGACTGACTGTGGTGACGATCATCATCTATCAGCTCATCTCTCACTGACCCGGTGTTCCGCGGCATTCCAGCGAAGCATGACTCAAGATTTAGTTCTCAAGTTCAGTCGAGTTTAGTCATAACATGTTAGCGATGAAGAAACCACAGGAATGACATAAAGGCCATAAAGCGGACAAAACACGCCTCACCGTACTTTAGTATGGCGCCTGGCTGTTCATTTGTATGAGAATGGAACGCTCAATTTAAATCGGGTCCGGGACTCGTAGGCTAATATCCATTTGTAGGAACTGGCGTCAGAGCTCGACGTGAGAAGACGTGCTTCTAACTCAACTACCTTCGACTTTACGGAGTACATTCAAACTAGACTAAAACTAAATTTTCGTCAAAACACTTAAGACTTAAACTAAATTCAAATGTTTTCAAAATGAACACTGGAATTAAAACCTCTAGAACAGGGGTGTCAAACTCATGTTGGTCTTGGGGCCGTATACAACTGGCCAAACCAGTAAACTCATTCCAAAATTACATAGAACTAACAATAAGTCCACCTTTTTTCTTTGTATTAGTGCAAAAAAGAAGAAGTAAAATTTTAAAATCTTTATATGAAATGAATTGTCCCTTTTACTAAATATATTATGAACAACCAAAGAGTTTTTAAGAAAAGTATGTGCAATTTCAACAACACTTTTCCTCACTTTAACATTTATTCAAGTGCACTATATATATATATATATATATATATATATATATATATATATATATATATATATATATGCATGCATAAAAACTGATCAGCGATCAGTACAATGTTGCAAAACATTTATTCACAGTTTTTTGGAACTTAAACCCACTGTCCTGCATGTTAAAATACATCAAACACATACAAATTTAGAAATGATCAATTTTCCACATCTGAGAAGCAATTCTGACATTTCACTGAAGAGGGCGCCAGAGTCAACAGAAAAGGCAGGTAAAGCGATAGAACTGACTCAAACACAGCGCCCCTAGCGGACAATATAAGAACTGCAAATTTTAAAGAAAATGAAGTTTGTTCTTCTTTAATAATGCATATTTATCCCGTGGGCCGGACTGAACCCACTGGCGGGCCGGTTCTGGCCCGCGGGCCGTACGTTTGACACCCCTGCTCTAGATGAATCAATATGAGGACGTAAACATGTGTGATGTATTGTTACGTTGTCCAGCCCCTGTTTGGCTGTGGTTTAATCCCGGTTTACTCCTCTCTTCAGGACCGCTGCTCTGTGTCCTGCGCTGACTGCTGTCCCGACGTGTCTCTGTGTGACCAGTGTTTCAGAGTGGCCCAAGTGTGTGACTGCGGTCCCCCGTCCGTGCGCTCCTGCCTCCCCCTGCCCTGCCCCGCCCCCTCCGTGAGTAGCTCATCTGCGGGGAGTTTGTGTCGTCCTTGCGTCCATGTGGACCCCCGTGTTGAATCTCTCTCGCCTCCATGGTGGTTTACGTTTGTGCTGAAGTCTTCAGGCGTTAGATTACTCGTCCCTCCAGCGTGTCCTGGGCCTCCCCCCATGTACTTTATTCTACAGAAAGTATCTTTTTTTATAAGGTATTTCCTTTGCGAATGCTAGTATTTTTACATAATGTCATGTTTTGTTTCTCAACATTAATGTCACAACTGAATCAGACTTTTACACTCAGTTACTCAGTACTCAAGGAGCATTTTCCCCACGTTATCGAGTAATTATTTTGGTCACTACTTTTTACTTCATTATTGCCTCTTCTGGAGCCAGGACTCCCCTTAACGGGTGCAAATTAGCCCATGGCTCCAATCCGGCGTGGCGTAATTACATGCATGAGACCCTCGTGTGTTCATTAACATGCGCTGTCCCAACCAAAGAAATGAAAAAAAGAGATTCCCAATCTCACTGGGACCTTTCTGACTAAATAAACGTTCTGAACCCACTATTTAGGATAATTGCAGGGTTTAAAGGGTGAAACAGCATTTTTATATTTTTAAAGGAAAAATATATATATATTGATGTTTTGAAGCATAAAGTTTGAATTTGAGAGTATGTTATTATCTTATGTTACAATAAAATCTGATATGAATTGGAGAAAGGAAGAGAAAGAGTGAGATAAAAGACAAAAATAAAAATAAATAAAGAGTCCGAGCCCCACTATCCCCGGGCCGGCCCCGGGATAGTCCCCTCTCATAGGGCTTTGCCACAAAGTACTGACTTGGTTTTCCACCAAAATGAGAGCTGGCATTGTGCCTATTGCCATAGCAACGTTTTGGGAAGTCGACTGTCACATAAAACATGGACAGTAACTTCTTACTACGGCCGTTTCTGGTTCTAAAATACACACAAATAAAGACTGTTTTGGCTTCTCCAGGAGGTTCTAAGCACTAACTCACTAATACTGGTTGTTTGTCGGAAGAGAAAGCCGCTGACGTCACTGGTGCTCGTTTCTTGGTCCAGCTTTTAACTGGTTCCCAATCGGCACCAGCTTTTGGAACCGAGAGCCAGCGTTTTTTCCGTGGAAAATGAGAGAACAATCACAGACCCATGTTTTACTCAAGAACACAGTGCCCTCAATGTAATTCCTGATGTGGTGTCTCCCACAGTGTTCCAAACTGGACTGTGCCTGCACCTGTCAGCCGCCCGAGTGCGACACCTGCAACTGTTTCTGCTTCGAGATCCGCATCAAATAAACCGGACTCCACTGAACCGGGACTGAACGACCTCACGCCGCTCTCTCCGTTTGCACGAGGCCTTCAAACACACTTTGCCTTCCGCTGTCACTTTGAGCCACTGTTGTGTGTTTTGTGTATTGTAGAGACATGCGTTTGAACAATAAACTTTTATTTTGTATTTTTAAAACTGTCCCGCGTTTTTTTTACCACGCCCTTCACATCTGTCTGACGCCCTAGATACTCCGCAGCAGAACCTCCAGCTGCGGCGCACGTGATGATAATCCCATACACCTTACATACAAGAGTGGACATGTCATGCATCTGCAGCAACCTTTAAAAAAAAACATATTTTCTGACCTGTTGGCCAAGTCGTCTCCACTTAACCTCGGTGGATATCTTCTAATTCTGCGAGCTTTCACAAACACTTTACTCAGATGTGGTACTTTAGGCTTAGACAATGGATTATCAGCATAAAAACACTTTTTGTCTCGTGTTGATTGGTGAAATATCCGCGGAGATCTTCACATTTTCAGATTAAACGGAGCTACTGTCTGTTCGGAAAATTACACGCGCCGCATTTACAAAGAAACGCGCCATGTCTGTAGTTCAGAGGTTTTACTCAAAAACCCTCATTTGGAATGATCCTTCCATAACAAAGAAATGTAAAATTGCATTGTAATAATTTTCAAATCCAAAACTTGACAGATATGAGTTAGGCTACGCTGCATCTCAACTCAACGCATGAGAAGCACTGAATCCACAGCAAGTTTATCCATAAACCTTATGTAAATAACTTTGCTGCCTATGGCTATGAAGGTGTGAAAGGGTGATTTTACAACTACCATGAAATAGGCCTATGTGTGATTAGGCAGAATATTATGGCCATAGCTATACATTTAAGGCCATAAAGGGTTTGGCTCCGATCTATCTCCAAGACTATCGTTCTATATCGGCCAACCAGAGCCCTCCGCTCTCAACACTCACGGCTACTTTTCCTCGAGTCTCCAAAATCACTGTAGGAGGAACAGCCTTTAGCTCCAAGCTCCGGTTTTATGGAATAAATACCCAGGTCACGTTAATGAAGCAGAACATTTACGACCAGGCTCAAAACGTACCTCTTCGCGGGGACGGCCCATTAGTCCGATGTTTCCTTAGTCCGAAAATGTCCCATTGAGGAGGGGTTGAAATATAAAATTAGGTTGAGGCAAGAGTCCCCTGACCTTAAGGTTGTATATGGCTCTCTAATCCACAACACAACTGGGTTAGAGAGATTTCTGACTCATTTCTGCTCAAAGGTAAATGTTCGGACTAATGGCACCGCTCTTCACATTAGTTCATGATCAGGTCACTTCAGTAAAGCTCTGACCCACAGCCTGAAGTAAAGCTGCCTTAGGAGAAACACTGCATCGGGAAGTACAATACACTATCCTCTTGTTCTTAAGTAAGTAAGTGCTTTATTGTCATTGTACAACAAAATAGTGTTCAGGTGTTAGTCCTGAGCTGCTGCCACTGTGTCGACCTGACCTGCATGACCTTGGAGGTCGGGGAAACTGTAGCACTCAGAAGAAACCTGGCTGCCCTCTGTCTCCTCTGATCCTCTGAGATGGTGCCGCGCCTCCTGGGTTTGTCCCTGTTTCAGAGCGTGGTGTCCTGCACTGGTCAGCTCCTCCTTCCTCTTCCTTCCTCTTTCTCCCTCCGCTTCACAACAGTCTTTCACCATCTCTCGTTTGTCCCTTACTTGTTTCCTGTAGCTCCTCTTGTGACGCCTCCTCTGTGCTGCAGCTGTGGGGGCTCTTGGCGCCTCTTCAGTGTCTCAGAAGAAGACATGTGTAGGTCTCAAATGGGTTTAGCTGATAAGCTAGCATTTTGTTTACCTTTAAAAACTGCTTTCTTCAGGACCATTTTAGACTCTCAAAGTAAACCAATCCACCAAACCTCCACAAAAACACGGCAAAGACGTACAAACGTATCCAGAAAAACAATGTGGAACACCATCCATCCATCTTCTTCCGCTTTATCCGGGGCCGGGTCAGTCTCAGCAGACATGCCCAGACTTCCCGATCCACGCACACCTCCTCCAGCTGTTCTGGGGGGACCCCGAGGCGACACCAGGCCAGCTCGGAGACATAGTCCCACCAGCGTGTCCTGGGCCTTCCACGAGGCCTCCTCCCAATAGGACATGCCTGGAACACCTCCCGAGGGAGGCGACCAGGAGGCATCCGGAACAGATGCCCTAGCCACCTCAGCTGGCTCCTTTCGACGTGAAGGAGCAGCGACTTGACTCCGAGCTCCTCCCGGGTAACTGAGCTCCTCACCCGATCTCGGAGGGTGCGCCCAGCCACCCTGTGAAGGAAACTCATTTCGGCCGCTTGTATTCGCGATCTACTTCATTTGCCTAAACTTTACATTGTCTCTTAATTTCTTTTTTATTGCTTTAATATTTGGTACAGCCCTGTGAGGAAACTCTCGTTGGGACATTGGGCCATAAAAAAACCATTGATTGACTGAATCAGAACAGGACAGCAGGGTTTGTGTCGAGTCGACTATAGTTGTGTGATGACGTCATCATGGAATAACAATATGTTCACGTCCAAATCCGTCATGGACTGATGTAGGCTCACATGGAAGCACGTTCTGCAGCTTATTTTTTACATGTGGAGTACTAAAAGTGAACGCTAACTGGCAAAAACAACTAGCCGCTTGCTGGTAACTAGGTGTGCCACTGTTTACTGTCCCGCCTTGATATTAATGTTGAAATAGGCAGAAAGAGATGAACACACCCTGACTGTAAGTGTGAGTGTTTTGGCAACAGCAGCGTCAGACAAACCCTTACCGACCGTATCCTGTTTTATTCTCTCTGTTGCCAGGATTATGTTGCTACGTTTTCATCGTTTTCTATAAAAGCACCTCCCCGTTCACTCTGCATTTCATGGGTGAACATTGGATATGGATCAAGAAGAATTCTCAACAAAATCCAATCTCGCACAAAAACAAGCCGTTCCTTTAAATAACAACAACAACAAAAGGAAATAAAACAAGCTGTATAGGTTTAAAACTCATTATTCTTATTTACCGCCTGTAGTACATCGGAGATTTAATTTGACACCGTTGTGTAAAGAACAATCTGTTGAAAGTCAGGAGGATTTTGAAAGTTTCGACCCACCCAATGATGTACTGGGACATCATTTCGGTCTGGAGGGTTTATTATTTAAAGTGGCGCCCTTGGACTGTTAGCTACTCCACTATACGTTTCTATAAAAGGCCCCAAAGTAATAGAGTCAATTTGCCCATGTGTTTTATTCATGCACACTTTAGACCAGTAGGTGGCGCCGTTCAGATGTACTGTCAAATGCCACTGACTCACAACAAGGAAGAAAGTTTGTCCCCGAACAGAATTCAGGCGGAATGTTTATGTTTTTAGGCGGGAAGTTACCATTTACAATTTAGACAGAATTGTACTTCCTGCTTTCTACTCTGGATCCTTTTTAGTCTCAGGACTCGGATCTTGGCGTTTGGTCACATTTGAGCCCAACCCACTCTGAGTCACACTGTAGGTCCGACACCGTGAGGGAGAGTAACATGACGCTAAACAGTGAGCCCTTTATTTTCCGTAAAAAAGGCGGAGGCGTCGTTGCTCTTCAGTCTGTCACAGGCTGAAAAGTGAGGAAGGAAGTTACGGAGCTTCTGCTTTAGAACATTACACTTCTGCTGGATGCAACAATTAGCAGAAGTGAGGGCAGCTGGGTGGGGGTTTGTTGATGGGGAGTTACCGCCCTCTTCAACTGGCCCACTCTACACTTTTTAATGCGCCACACTGTGCAGGGCTTACATCATACTTCACATATAACTCAATTAAATAAATATATAATAATAATAATAATGATAATGATGACGATTATTAAACCCAAATTAAAATTATACTGAGGATGGTAATGACAACTGGGAAGTAGCAAGATCTCGGAGTTTAATATGTATTAATGTACGTTTATAACATAAAAGTAACTCTCGGTAATCACGGGTAACAATCTGAAAGAAATATATTAATGATCGCATTTTGTTACTTGCTTTGTACTAGACATCGTGGACTGATGTGGACAGATGTTACAGAAGAAGCTCATGATGTCCATTTATTTAACACAGTTACTTTACTAACTATTTTCTGGGACCGGCCCGACATCACATAATATATATGGATATTTTTTCAACCTTTATAGGCATCAATCAAAAAGGTTTCATTCGAATTTTCATTTCTTTTTTTAATTGATTTACTACATACTTCAGTTTAATAATGTTCCTCTTACAGCAGGAGTCTGAAGTTAAAAGCAGAAGCTCCATGACTTCCTTCTTCACTTGTCGGCCTGTGACTGAAGAGCATTGAGGCCTCATAACCAAAGAGTTCACTGTATTTAGCGTCATGTTACTGCCACTCATGGTGTCGGACCTAAAGCCAACTCTCCCGATTTGAAACCCTGTCTCCCGCTAAACGCCCGATTTTACAGTGAAGGAAACAAGTATGATGGTGGGGGATATGTGCATGAACTGGCAACGCTGACCTGGACGCCACACCATGTGACTAAATAATGTTTAAAAAAAAGAAGCTTATAGGCCTTTGTAGACCTTACAATCGTTTGTACATTGTACCAGGAGGCATCCGGAACAGATGCCCTAGCCACCTCAGCTGGCTCCTTTCGACGTGAAGGAGCAGCGACTCGAGTCCGAGCTCCTCCCGGGTAACTGAGCTCCTCACCCGATCTCGGAGGGTGCGCCCAGCCACCCTGCGAAGGAAACTCATTTCGGCCGCTTGGATTCGCGATCTACTGCTTTAATATTTGGTACAGCCCTGTGAGGAAACTCTCGTTGGGACATTGGGCCATAAAAAAACCATTGATTGACTGAATCAGAACAGGACAGCAGGGTTTGTGTCGAGTCGACTATAGTTGTGTGATGACGTCATCATGGAATAACAATATGTTCACGTCCAAATCCGTCATGGACTGATGTAGGCTCACATGGAAGCACGTTCTGCAGCTTATTTTTTACATGTGGAGTACTAAAAGTGAACGCTAACTGGCAAAAACAACTAGCCGCTTGCTGGTAACTAGGTGTGCCACTGTTTACTGTCCCGCCTTGATATTAATGTTGAAATAGGCAGAAAGAGATGAACACACCCTGACTGTAAGTGTGAGTGTTTTGGCAACAGCAGCGTCAGACAAACCCTTACCGACCGTATCCTGTTTTATTCTCTCTGTTGCCAGGATTATGTTGCTACGTTTTCATCGTTTTCTATAAAAGCACCTCCCCGTTCACTCTGCATTTCATGGGTGAACATTGGATATGGATCAAGAAGAATTCTCAACAAAATCCAATCTCGCACAAAAACAAGCCGTTCCTTTAAATAACAACAACAACAAAAGGAAATAAAACAAGCTGTATAGGTTTAAAACTCATTATTCTTATTTACCGCCTGTAGTACATCGGAGATTTAATTTGACACCGTTGTGTAAAGAACAATCTGTTGAAAGTCAGGAGGATTTTGAAAGTTTCGACCCACCCAATGATGTACTGGGACATCATTTCGGTCTGGAGGGTTTATTATTTAAAGTGGCGCCCTTGGACTGTTAGCTACTCCACTATACGTTTCTATAAAAGGCCCCAAAGTAATAGAGTCAATTTGCCCATGTGTTTTATTCATGCACACTTTAGACCAGTAGGTGGCGCCGTTCAGATGTACTGTCAAATGCCACTGACTCACAACAAGGAAGAAAGTTTGTCCCCGAACAGAATTCAGGCGGAATGTTTATGTTTTTAGGCGGGAAGTTACCATTTACAATTTAGACAGAATTGTACTTCCTGCTTTCTACTCTGGATCCTTTTTAGTCTCAGGACTCGGATCTTGGCGTTTGGTCACATTTGAGCCCAACCCACTCTGAGTCACACTGTAGGTCCGACACCGTGAGGGAGAGTAACATGACGCTAAACAGTGAGCCCTTTATTTTCCGTAAAAAAGGCGGAGGCGTCGTTGCTCTTCAGTCTGTCACAGGCTGAAAAGTGAGGAAGGAAGTTACGGAGCTTCTGCTTTAGAACATTACACTTCTGCTGGATGCAACAATTAGCAGAAGTGAGGGCAGCTGGGTGGGGGTTT
Source organism: Proterorhinus semilunaris (assembly GCA_021464625.1). Lineage (NCBI taxonomy): Eukaryota > Metazoa > Chordata > Actinopteri > Gobiiformes > Gobiidae > Proterorhinus > Proterorhinus semilunaris. The sequence goes on from CM038352.1 coordinate 4,326,097, forward strand.
GTTGATGGGGAGTTACCGCCCTCTTCAACTGGCCCACTCTACACTTTTTAATGCGCCACACTGTGCAGGGCTTACATCATACTTCACATATAACTCAATTAAATAAATATATAATAATAATAATAATGATAATGATGACGATTATTAAACCCAAATTAAAATTATACTGAGGATGGTAATGACAACTGGGAAGTAGCAAGATCTCGGAGTTTAATATGTATTAATGTACGTTTATAACATAAAAGTAACTCTCGGTAATCACGGGTAACAATCTGAAAGAAATATATTAATGATCGCATTTTGTTACTTGCTTTGTACTAGACATCGTGGACTGATGTGGACAGATGTTACAGAAGAAGCTCATGATGTCCATTTATTTAACACAGTTACTTTACTAACTATTTTCTGGGACCGGCCCGACATCACATAATATATATGGATATTTTTTCAACCTTTATAGGCATCAATCAAAAAGGTTTCATTCGAATTTTCATTTCTTTTTTTAATTGATTTACTACATACTTCAGTTTAATAATGTTCCTCTTACAGCAGGAGTCTGAAGTTAAAAGCAGAAGCTCCATGACTTCCTTCTTCACTTGTCGGCCTGTGACTGAAGAGCATTGAGGCCTCATAACCAAAGAGTTCACTGTATTTAGCGTCATGTTACTGCCACTCATGGTGTCGGACCTAAAGCCAACTCTCCCGATTTGAAACCCTGTCTCCCGCTAAACGCCCGATTTTACAGTGAAGGAAACAAGTATGATGGTGGGGGATATGTGCATGAACTGGCAACGCTGACCTGGACGCCACACCATGTGACTAAATAATGTTTAAAAAAAAGAAGCTTATAGGCCTTTGTAGACCTTACAATCGTTTGTACATTGTACCAGGAGGCATCCGGAACAGATGCCCTAGCCACCTCAGCTGGCTCCTTTCGACGTGAAGGAGCAGCGACTCGAGTCCGAGCTCCTCCCGGGTAACTGAGCTCCTCACCCGATCTCGGAGGGTGCGCCCAGCCACCCTGCGAAGGAAACTCATTTCGGCCGCTTGTATTCGCGATCTACTGCTTTAATATTTGGTACAGCCCTGTGAGGAAACTCTCGTTGGGACATTGGGCCATAAAAAAACCATTGATTGACTGAATCAGAACAGGACAGCAGGGTTTGTGTCGAGTCGACTATAGTTGTGTGATGACGTCATCATGGAATAACAATATGTTCACGTCCAAATCCGTCATGGACTGATGTAGGCTCACATGGAAGCACGTTCTGCAGCTTATTTTTTACATGTGGAGTACTAAAAGTGAACGCTAACTGGCAAAAACAACTAGCCGCTTGCTGGTAACTAGGTGTGCCACTGTTTACTGTCCCGCCTTGATATTAATGTTGAAATAGGCAGAAAGAGATGAACACACCCTGACTGTAAGTGTGAGTGTTTTGGCAACAGCAGCGTCAGACAAACCCTTACCGACCGTATCCTGTTTTATTCTCTCTGTTGCCAGGATTATGTTGCTACGTTTTCATCGTTTTCTATAAAAGCACCTCCCCGTTCACTCTGCATTTCATGGGTGAACATTGGATATGGATCAAGAAGAATTCTCAACAAAATCCAATCTCGCACAAAAACAAGCCGTTCCTTTAAATAACAACAACAACAAAAGGAAATAAAATAAGCTGTATAGGTTTAAAACTCGTTATTCTTATTTACCGCCTGTAGTACATCGGAGATTTAATTTGACACCGTTGTGTAAAGAACAATCTGTTGAAAGTCAGGAGGATTTTGAAAGTTTCGACCCACCCAATGATGTACTGGGACATCATTTCGGTCTGGAGGGTTTATTATTTAAAGTGGCGCCCTTGGACTGTTAGCTACTCCACTATACGTTTCTATAAAAGGCCCCGAAGTAATAGAGTCAATTTGCCCATGTGTTTTATTCATGCACACTTTAGACCAGTAGGTGGCGCCGTTCAGATGTACTGTCAAATGCCACTGACTCACAACAAGGAAGAAAGTTTGTCCCCGAACAGAATTCAGGCGGAATGTTTATGTTTTTAGGCGGGAAGTTACCATTTACAATTTAGACAGAATTGTACTTCCTGCTTTCTACTCTGGATCCTTTTTAGTCTCAGGACTCGGATCTTGGCGTTTGGTCACATTTGAGCCCAACCCACTCTGAGTCACACTGTAGGTCCGACACCGTGAGGGAGAGTAACATGACGCTAAACAGTGAGCCCTTTATTTTCCGTAAAAAAGGCGGAGGCGTCGTTGCTCTTCAGTCTGTCACAGGCTGAAAAGTGAGGAAGGAAGTTACGGAGCTTCTGCTTTAGAACATTACACTTCTGCTGGATGCAACAATTAGCAGAAGTGAGGGCAGCTGGGTGGGGGTTTGTTGATGGGGAGTTACCGCCCTCTTCAACCTGGTAGCAGGCCGACAGCGCCATCTGCAGTCCGACTTCTTCAGAACCGTGTCCCAGGTGTGGGAAAGTTGGTACGCCCCCTCGACCCGGTTCACAGTCTGGGGGGCGCGTTTCCGGATCTCGATGGCTTCTCTGATCCAGCGGTGGTGTTTGTTGCTCTCGGTGCCGATGACGTGGGCATTGTCCCCGGTCCGTAAGATGGCGCCCCCTCCTGGTCTGATATGGCCGACTTCAGCTGTTCTTGTTCCGCCTGTCGTCTGGTGGCTCGTGTGCACGCTTTTGATGTTTCTTTTTCACATTCTATTCGATGTTCCTTCTTCCTGATGTTGAACGCTCTGCCAGTTTCTCCCACATATGATTTGCACCTTGTTGTTGTGTCCTTGGGCAAGACACTTCACCCTCCTGGCCTCCAGTGTTTGCGTACACTGGTGTGTGAATGAGAGAGTGAATGGGTGAGTGGATCCCTGCTGTCAAGCTTCGAGTGCCTGATGAAGGTGGAAAAGCGCTATATACGTTGAGCACCATTTACCATTCTGCAGTTCAACCTGAAATAGACTCACACAGACGAAGGCAGTGATTAGGAGATTATTAATGAGTATTAGTTTTGGCGATCAGACCCCGGCGGTGACATCGATGTATAAGTCAGTGTAGTTAAACAGCTTGGAGTTAGGGATGTCTTCCCCGGAGCCTGGACACTGGTGGTGGTGTGGAGGACCTGTGGAGATGCAGCAGGTAGAAGCTGTGAACGAAAGAGGCGGAGATGGGGTGGAGGTGGGTCGCAGCGCAGCTGGGAAGCAAACAGTATATGATTACTGGCGCTTAAAAGCGGGACCGATGGCGGTGATTGGCTGCTACGGAGGTGCGGCTCTGATGCTGATGTGGAGGTGTGGACCTTTCGGGAGCGATCATTGGCTGAAGGTTGATGATGCTGTGTTTGTCCACCAGGCTGAATTACCGCCTAGGCTTCATAAGTATTTTAAATGAATGTGAGATTGTTTTAAATATAACCTATTTTCCACAGTTTATTTACCTTTGTCCTCACTCAAGTGTCTGAGCTTTCACTGGTCTCTGTACTTCTGCTACCATTTTCAACAATTTGTCCTCAATAGAAAACAGAAACATTTATGGAAGATCAAATAAACTTAATCAGGACCAGGGCAAGAAACATTGTATGACACACACACCAGGCAAAGGAACGCGTTGTTCTTTGGGCTGATACACGGATGAAAAAAAATCTCCCTATTTCCCACAACCCACTGTTGGCAAATATGCCTAAAGTCTAACTCTGAAGAAAGTCAGAGATAGACTTCAGTCAATTGAGAAGACTGTACAACCTTCTCATGTACACTGAGAAGACTGGAAGAGCACCCCCTTGTGACCCTTTGCATCCAAATGCGCAGTATACATAAACATGCCTTGCCTTGCTTTGAATACTTAAAGGGCCTTTGTCACCGGAGAGATTTGAAGACTAGTTGGAGACTCGAGTTGCCACTGGTCACGGAGATGTCTCCGAAACGTCCCCTGGATATCAGGCGAGTCTCCAGGTAGTCTTGGTGAAACTGAACAGATTCAATTTCAGGTGAGTCTCCACATGGTCTCAAGCAGCTGTGGCAATGTTACTGTTTGTTGTCCTCAACCTGTGAGACGTTTCTGTGACGTCCCTGCAGTGTCTCCGAGACCTGTCAGATATCTCAAAGAGTTGTAGGGAGTCTCTTTAAAGGGGGGGTATTATGTAAAATTTAGTTTTTCAAGCTTTATATCCTGTTATTATGTCATTCCCTCATTAAACACATGCCTGGAGTGTTGCCTTGGCCCATTCACATTATTTTTGAGTCATCAGTAAAAACTTAGACGGCGGCCATTTTAGGTGTAGCTATGCCTCAGTCCTCCTAGGAACGCCCCCACCTCCTGGAGACGCCTCTGGACCTTTCGTCACCAGCCAAGCCCCCAACCACTGCTCCTCAGCTCAGCAGAGCCCCCTCCCCGCACAGTGTTGATGTTTCAAAGCCACAGTAGTGTGAAGGGGGCGTGTCGGAAAGCTTCTTAAAGAGGGGGCGTGTCGGAAAGCTTCTTAAAGAGACAGAGGCCAATTTTATTCAAGGCAGTTATTTTAATTTACTGCATATACAGACCAACAGAAGGTCATCATTGTAGTGCTATAGACTGGTGCTGTGTGATTGAAAAAAGCATAATACCCCCTCTTTAAGATCTCCTTGGTAAACCTGTTTTGTTTTTTCTACTGGGCGTGCTTATATTGTCCCTAGTCTTGTGTTTTTATGTGTCGATGAGCCAAAGATGAATTTCTACCTCGTTAGACAATAACAATCTATTCTATTCTAACAAGCCACAACGGAGCAATAATATCATCATCTGAAAAACATCGTTTGTCTCCAGCAGGTTAGACGACTGTAACGGCCTGCTCACTGTTAGAACAGCAGAACATCCAGAACCAGGAAATACCACCATATTAGTCCAGTGCTCCGGTCCCTGCACTGGCTTCCTGTCACTCAGAGAATAGAATTTATTTGCTCGTGCAAATTGGTCAAATTTGCACGAGCAACTTTCACTTTTATTGGCATAATATTTTGCCAGTATTTGTTCTTCTACAAACACTGGCAAAATAAAGTCAGTGTGAACTCTCCTCTTTCAAAACCTCGTTGAAACGATGAATCGGTGGCGCTTCGGTTTGCAGTGTGTTATTAACACATCTTTTACGTGGGCTGTAGTTAAGCCGCTCCCACAACGGCTACTAATACCTTTTACATCACGGGAACTGGTCATTTAACAGTCCTTGCATATTCGAGTATCTCTTTTTTTATGTGGAGGAAGTGTTGTCGTATGTGGTCCAGCCGCTCTCGAAGCTCCTGTGCAGGCGGGGGGTGCGTGCATGGGCCACCAGCGAGGAGGAAGCACAGGGGAGAGTAACCAACTGTACCCAACAGGAAAGGATCCAAGATTATTATTATGAGTCAGCACCGTGGCATAATGCCTGGCAGGAACCACGAGCCCTGAACCCAGACCGGGCGCACCCACTCACCTGCGGGACAAAGGCTGTGAAGTTAAATGGAACAGCTTAAGCCATATTGTGTGTTAACTTTCTGGACTCGCTCTAAAAAATGAAGTCCAACAGGTTCGTGTTGACGCAGTCTTTTCTTTTTCTTTCTTTTTTTTTATGAGCTTATCACAGTTTCATTGGTCACTGCTGCTCTGGCTGAGGTTTTGTCTTTATTAAGCAATAGCCACACCCACACGGCACCGGCCTCAGTCTGCTCTGCACCGCAGCGCCCGCAGGTAAGGGCACACGCTCCACTTTTACACTTTTACCATCCAACACTCGCATACGTGTATTTGGTGTAGACTCATGGGGGGAATTTGGTGCCAATTTGATCAGTTTTGTGAAAAATGTTCATTGCTCGTTTTTAAGACTTTGTGTCCTTCTTAAACTTGGATTTGTTGCCAACTGTTTTATTATGTTACGTTGTACAACTACAGTCAGAGGGTAAATGAACTCATGAGGAAACTGCGCGAGTCTAAACAATGTCAGACAAAAAGTCCCCCACAAAAGGAACCTGGAAATAAAATCCATTCTCACAAATTCTTGCTCTTTTTTTTTTCCTACTTCTTTTATTAAATTTTGTAAAATAATTAAACACTAAGACAATTCATAACTTCCCTCATGGACAGACTTCTTGAAATGGGTCACTCAGAAACATGGACATTTTAACTTGTTTCTTCTAGATTGTGTGTAGTGTTGTAATGGAGCAAAGTGTTAAAGGAATGTGTGAGTGCGTGTGGCACGGTGTATGGAGGACCGTGGCTGCCAAAACAATAAATACATATATATATATATATATATATATATATATATGTATATATATAAATAAATAAAATAAAGATCAAATTTGCAAAGAAATGTATGCATTTATTATAATAAGTCCATTTATGTATGTATGTATTTATTTATTTTTGTATTTATTTTTTTCTGTATTTATTTATTTCTGTATTTATTTATTTCTGTATTCATTTATTTCTGTATTTATTTATTTCTGTATTCATTTATTTCTGTATTCATTTATTTTTGTATTCATTTATTTTTGTATTCATTTATTTCTGTAGTTATTTATTTCTGTATTCATTTATTTTTGTATTCATTTATTTCTGTATTTATTTATTTCTGTATTTATTTATTTATTTATGTATTTATTTCCGTATTTATTTCTGTATTTCTCTTAATGTATGCAAATCATGGGGTGGGTGTGGATGCCGCTGCTGTTCGGTGATTGGTTCATCTTTCTCCATGCACACAGATTGAGTTCAGACGCCTTGTCCAGCGTAGACATTGGGTCGTCTTGTGACCGGAGGATCAGCAGTTCGAATCACGCAGGGGCACACTGTCGTTGTGTCCTGGGGCAAGACACTTCACCTGCCTTGCTCCCAGTGTCTGCGTGCATTGGTGTAAGAATGAGAGTGTGAATTGGTGAGTGGATCCTTGCTGGAAAGTGCTTTGAGTGAATCTCTAAATCATACACCAATGTACGCAGACACTGGGTGCAAGGCAGGTGAAGTGTCTTGCCCTAGGACACAATGACAGTGTGCCCCTGCAGGATTCGAACTGCCGATCCTGCGGTCATAAGATGACCCGCTCTGTGCCACTGTCAATAGACTGAAGCTAAAGCTCGTGTGAGACGTCTGAAGTCAATCTGTGTGCATGGAGAACGATGAACCAATCACCGAACAGCAGCGGCATCCACACCCACCACATGATTTGCATACATTAAGAGAAATACAGAAATAAATACAGAAATACAAAAATAAATACAGAAATAAATACGGAAATAAATACAGAAATAAATAAATACAGAAATAAATACAAAATAAACATATAGATAAATATATAAATAATTACATAAATTCATTCATTCATTTCATTTATTTATTTATTTCAGGCAGAGGGCAACAGAGAATATACAGAAAAACAAAACAAAACAAAACAAAGACAAAAAAACAATCCACTTCCACCTGAAAGGGAGTGAGAAGAAGAAAACTTATTTAATCCCACCCCCAGTTCCCCACTCAGAGCTCAACAGACTCAGCTTCACTGTCACTTGTTTAGAAACTTCTACAAATTATATCATGGTGGCATTTCCACATGCGACAACAATTTATCACAGCGCAACAAAAAATGTATACCAACAATGTAAAGAAAATTTAACAATAATGGTAAGGAACAAATTAAACCAAAAATAAATAAATAAATGCACTTATAATAAATGTGTGCATTTCTTTTATCTTTCTCTTTCTTTTATTGATATATATATATATATATACATATATTGTTTTGGCAGCCACGGTCCTCCAAGGTTTGATCACAGTCCTAAACCAGGAAATATTTTTAACCAGGAAATATTTTTATTTCCTGGTTCCTGGTTTCATGAGGGAAATGTTCTGTGTGATACGGTCTCGACTCTCGCAGCAAAAAGTAATCTTGAAATACGTGTAAGTGACTTGACATAAGTACTTTTGCGAAAGGGTCCTGGCAGACGGGCAAATATGCGAGAAAAAAACATAAAAAACTCTTAAAAACAACCATCAATATTTCTGAACTCAACGGAGAGTTACTGAAGCTACTTATTTCTCAGACTCATTAGCCAAAAAAGCTACTGCTAAAAAAGTAATATTTACTAAAGCCGTTAGCATTTTTCTCCGCTAACCCAGATGTTGCGATATTGGTAAATATTACTTTTTTAGCAGTAGCTTTTTTGGCTAATGAGTCTGAGAAATAAGTAGCTTCAGTAACTCTCGGTTGAGTTCAGAAATATTGATGGTGGTATTAAAGAGTTTTTCGTAGTTTCTGGCACATCTGCGGACCCGGAAGTAGCACTTAGCAAACAGGATTTAACTGTAGCCTATGTGTACATTGTCAATAACTGAGAATATTTGCTTTGGCTCCTCTGGATGATTCCATAGCCCCACCTGAAGGCAATATTTGTCCACATTTGTTCTCATCGCGGCTCACAAAACCTTTCGTGCACATCTGTGCGGGCGCCGCCCACAACAACTGCAGATGTGTCGTGTAGTGGAAACACAAGCGTGTTCTGGGTAGAGTCGACACGTGACAATGCGAGCACACAGATCATGGCGTGCGTGTAGAGCCGTGTTCAGTGGAAAGGTGGCTATAGAGACTGCAGTTACGCGTAAGACCTGAGGTGGCAGTGGTGAGTTTAAAAATGACAACTTCCATCTAGTCCCTTTGAGAAAACAACAGTAAATGAACTTTTTCTTAATCTATATTGAGTGTGCTGAGATCTTTGTACGATATTTAAAGGGACTAGATGCAAGTTGGTCATGTTATGCTCACTACTGCCACCTCAGGTCTTACGTGTAACTGCAGTCTCTATGTTAAGCTCGTGCATGACGGCACTTCGGATTCAAATGAGCACCTGTTTGAGTGACAGTGCAGGATTTTGGAGGCAGTTGTGGAAAATAGGTCTGGACATTAGGACATTGCTGAAACATGTAAGGGAGGAAAATACTTAATTTGAACAATGTTAAACTCTGTATAGTCCCTTTAAGTGAAAAAAGGTCTGCCCTCATGGGCAGACTTCTTAAAATTAGTCGCTCAGATCAGGAGAATTTCAAGAAAATGTGACTTGTTTTCGTTTCGATTACTTTTTGTGTTGCACATAGAGCGAGTACATTTTCAGCTGAGTATGATATGAGTTTGTGAGAGTGAGTGTGGGACGGTTTGGGCACAGTCAGCAGCAAAAGAGAAATTTGATTCCTGGTTTAGGGTTTCATCCGGTCTCATCCCTCACAGCTGGTGCATAGGAACTGCAGCGCATGCTTCACGTCAAATAAAACTATAGCAACACTGTGCTATGGCTGGGTTTCAGGCGACATCACAGCGTTCCATAGGCCAATACTATTATATGGAGGAAAAATGATTTTGTTTTTGAGGAAATGTTTGGTCTAGAGAGATCATGGACCCAGTGACTGATACTAATGATCATTTTTCCAATTCATACATTTTCTTTTGACTCCTCGCTGGGTCCTGTGACATCATCACATTCTAGAACCTGCAACCCAGCAATAAACATACGAATATATGTCGAGTATGACATATATTCGAGTAAATTTGAACTTTATTTGAGCAACTCATTTACCATCTGCCAGTGGGGCCACTAACCCTAACCCTCACTTTCTCCGCCGCTGAATTCATGCCTTCATCACATCCAGAATCGACTACTGCGACAGCATCCTCTACGGCTCAAACCCCTCGACAAACTCCAGGACATCCAGAACTCCGCTGCCCGCCTTCTCACACACACCCGTGAACACATCACCCCTGTCCTTCAGAACCTCCCCTGTAAGACCAAGCGCCGAACCTGGGGAGACAGAGCCTCCTTCATCGCCGCCCCCCCCCCCCCCACACACACACACACACTCTGGAACTCACTGCCCCCACCTTCAAGAAAGAACTCAAAATCCACCGCTTCAAAAAGGCTTTTAGTGTCCCTCTAGTTTAATGTGCTGTTTTTATTTGTGATTGTATTACTGTGAAGCGTCTTTGAGTGTCTTGAAAAGCGCTATACATATAAAATGTATTATTATTATTATTCAATTTTAGAAACACACGTCATGAATAATGTCATGAAAAAACTTTTTTTTTGTGACGTACTGTAGGTACGCCAAAGGATACTTATTTAGTTTAGTTTATTTGTTTATTTGAGCAGTTAGTCTGCTCTAAAGGAGTGGGCCGAAGCACAAGGCGTATAAGCTCCACCCCCAAAATAAAAACAATAACATTTTCATTTAACATTCAAAGCAAGGAACGTAGTGCAAGGTAACAAATCATAAAATAAATCATAAACAAATCATAAACTAATCATAAACAAGGGAACATAGGGCAAGGTAACAACATATAATAAAGAACAATAATAAAGAAACAACAGCAAAAAAATGTACTAAACACTCACAAGATCTATATCCAGTCAATTACAAAACATCACACCAACTCGGCCATTTTGAAACAGACCAGACTCACGAGGAACTATTTTAACTCATCCAATAATAAACAGAAACGAGTAGATACAAAACACAACAACGGCCGATTCATTTCTTGTACAATGTCTAGTACAGAGCAAGTACCAAATGATGATCATTAAAATATTTCTTACAAATTGTTACCAACGCCAAACATTGGTACATGACCAGAATCACTAGTGTAACATTACCGGAAGTCACAATTTTTATGTTATAAAGGCACTATGTTACTATGCAGTACATATTATACTTCGTGATCCGGCTACTTCCCAGCTGTCATTACCATCCTCAATATAATTTTTATTTGAGTTTGATTATTATTATTATTATTATTATTACTTGAGTCATCTTCTGTACTCAGTAGTTGAAGTCTTTGAACGTTTCGCCTCTCATCCAAAATGCTTCATCAGCGACAAAAGTCCTGCTCCGCCCGCAGCTGAATATATAGACCAACGGGGGGGAGTTAGGGTTGGCCCGGCTCCTCCTCCCTAATCACAGCTACTCTCACCTGTGGGTAAACCCCTTTGAAGTAGAGCGTCTCTAACGATCTGCTCACCTCAGTATCGGTCAGCCATGTCCTATTCATAGATAATCCCTATCCAGTATCTGTCCCATTCATGGCTGATCACTGCTAATCACCTGCCTATTGTTCTTTTGTTAGCTGAGGTGCCGTCTCCTTGGCTTCCTTAACTCCTCTTTCAAACCAACGTTCTTCTTTAGCTAAAATGTTGACCTCCCCGTCCTCAAAGGAGTGGTTGGAGGCTTTGAGGTGGAGGTGCACCGCCGACTGAGGGCCGCTTGTTCTTTCTCTTCGGTGTTGATAAAGTCTCTTCTGTAAAACTTGTTTCTTTTCTCCAATATAATGTTGTTTGCATTCTTCTTCTTTGCATCGAATAGAATAAACCACATTGCTTTGTTTGTGGCTCGGAGTTTTGTCTTTGGGATGAACTCATGTTTGTCTCCGTGTGTTCGCCGGTTTGTGGTTCACTGGAATCTTGTGCTGCCTAAAGATTCTCTGAAGTTTCTCTGAGACCCCGGCTACATACGGCACTGCCACTCCCTTTCTTCTGGGCTCTGGAGTCTGTCTGTCTTGTTCTTTGGGTCTTCTTGCCCTTCGTGCTTTAGTGAAAGACCAGTTCGGAGCCACAGTCTGAGAGGGCTCTCTGGACATGTGGCTCCTCTTTGGTCTTTCCCTCTGCACTGGTAGCACCTCTTTAGCTCTATGTCTGAGCGTCATGATGACCCCTAGTTTGTGCTGGAGTGGATGGTTAGAGTCAAACATCAAATACTGGTTGCCTTCCTGTAAACCTCTGAAGTTGACTGAAGTTGTCCGTTTTCCCCTATGATAACTTTACAATCTAAAAAGGCAAGTTCTTTGGCGTCCTCCCGAGTAAATTTAATGCTGGGGTCCACAGCATTGATGTGATCTGTAAAAGGTGCCACTTCCTTCTCTTTCATTTTGATCCACGTGTCATCTACATATCTGAACCAGCCCACAACAACTGCGATCCATTATAAAGGGGAAACCCTCACATGTACTGAGTACGTGGGAAGCCGAGTACTTCAACCGAGCTGTACTGAATAGAGCAGGGGTGGCCAACTAGTCGGAGACCAAGAGCTGAAATGTTCAACCCTGATCCTGTGAAGAGCCACAAAGGCACCGATCATTCACGAGATCCAGGGGCGGTAGTTTAATGTGATTAATAAACTATAACTTTATGCCTGGCCTTTCTCTTTTCTTTTCAATAATTGTATTAGATTTAATGGTTTTACTCCTCACCAAGATTAAAATTAATTGATATTAAATAAACTGGGACAGAATTAGATTTTTTATTTTCAATGCCTGAGTGTGTTAGTGTGAGGGGCCCTGCCCACTGAGCCCCCTCCTCTGGTCCGCCCCTGGCCTGTGCGCTCAGTGCCTGCAGCTCGGTTCATAAGCTTTAATCAGGAGCCTCTGGAGGACGTCTGAGATTCTGTTTACAGTTACAACATGTGACAGAAAGGTCCATCCGTTATGATGTCGATATGCTTCATTAGGGCTCGGCTTTTTCCCATTTCCTAATTTGGATCTTTTTCTGTGGATATGAGGCCAACTTTCATCAAATAAAGAGTGGGCTAATCAGAAACTTGAAAAGCACAGAAGCTGAGCCCACGATCTGCCTGACTGTTGTTTAACCTCCCGCTTTGAGCGAAGCTGCCGCACCTTTTACTCGCCGCCTTGAAAATGTATTTATTTTTCTATTTATTTATTTATGTATTTATTTATTTTTGTGTTCATTTATTTATTTCTGTATTTATTTATTTCTGTATTTCTTTATTTCTGTATTTCTTTATTTCTGTATTTATTTCTGTATTCATTTCTGTATTTATTTCTGTATTCATTTCTGTATTCATTTCTGTATTTATTTCTGTATTTATTTATTTCTGTATTTATTTCTGTATTTATTTATTTCTGTATTTATTTCTGTATTTATTTATTTCTGTATTTATTTCTGTATTTATTTATTTCTGTATTTATTTATTTCTGTATTTATTTATTTCTGTATTTATTTATTTCTGTATTTATTTCTGTATTTATTTCTGTATTTATTTCTGTATTCATGTCTGTATTTATTTCTGTATTTATTTATTTCTGTATTTATTTTTGTATTTATTTCTGTATGTAGCACCCTCAAGGATTTAGCATAGGCACGAGGTAGTTAAAACAGGGTTCACTTTATTGGCTTGACAACCAGTTGGCGACCCGTGAGAACTGGGCACAAATAAGAAACACAAACAAATATTAAAACATAAAATTGACAATAATAAAACATTTAAAACTTAAGACAAACCTCGTGAGCTGACCTCCACGAGGGGCTAAATGTCCATAAGCTCTTATTGTCTTCTAAGAAAAAATAAATAAACATTATAATATTGAAGTCGGCGATTAATAAACTAAAATAACAAACTAAACAAACCTATAATATCTCTCTCGTTGTTTCTTTGGGTTTCTTCTTATTTGTTTCACATTTCTCTTGTTCATGCGGGAATGAGCAGAAAGGTAGCTGCTGCTATAGCGTGGCTTGACTGAGTGCGTAGTTAAATTAAGGTCGGCCGGAACCTAAATATAAAATAATTGTTCCGTCCACTTCACCACTAGAGGGCGTAGAAGCGAAAGATAAGGACAAACTGACGTTTAATGTGAGAGACAGTTACACTCCCACCAATCACTTGTGATTTTTTTTTTTTTTTTTAAAGAACAACTTATTGCTTATGAACTAATGAACGGCTTATGTATTTAACAACTTATGAACTATTTATTAATATCTTGGGCAGAGCGAGGTTGGGTGTCTTCACCTGCTTCCAACAGGACAACTGTCTTATGAATGGGTCTCTCTAGATGGACAGGTTTGGAGACGCGTTTTCCTTTATTGTCCAGAGATGAATCACTCATTAGTAGTTTCACCTTTCTCACTCTTCCATCCTTTCCCGGATACACGTCAATAATCTTCGCCAGCTTCCAGAGGTTTCGTGGGTTTATCTCATCTTTCAAGAGGACAATATCATTGATCTTGGCATTTCTATGTTCTTTCGTCCATTTCTGTCTGCCTTGCAGATTCAGCAAATACTCCCTTTTCCACCTAGTCCAGAATGTGTTGGCTAGAAGTTGAACGCGACGCCACCTTTTGCGGAGATAAATATCTTCCTTGACAAACCTTCCTGGAGGTGGGGAGATGATTGTGGACTTCATGGTCAGTATGTGGTTTGGTGTCAGAGGTTCTGGGCTTGACGGATCACAAAGTTGGTCTGTAGTAAGTGGTCTGCTGTTTATCACTGCCATAACCTCATACAAAAACGTCCTTAGAGAGGAGCTGTCAAGTTGCCTGGCTGATTGTTCCAGGATTGACATTAGTACACTTCTTATGGTGCGGATTTGTCTCTCCCAGACACCACCCATATGACTTGACGCTGGGGAATTCATTAGAAACTCAACATCCAGTTCCCTGAGTTTCCCTTGATCCATTTCCTTGAGGGCTTCCACGAACTCATTTCTGGCGCCAACGAAGTTCGTGCCTTGATCACATCTTATCTGCCGGACTGCACCTCTAATGGCGATGAATGCACGTAAGGCGTTGATGAAGGCATCGGTGGTGAGATCATCAAGCATCTCGATATGTACTGCTCTAGAGCACATGCAGGTGATTAACAATCCATAGCGCTTCAACTCTCTTCTGCCTTCCTTGACATAAAAAGGACCAAAGCAGTCCATTCCACAGTAGGTGAATGGGGGGGTGGTTTCCATCCGCTCTTCTGGGAGGTCTGCCATCCTTTGTTGTTCCGTACATCTTCTGAACTTTCGACACTTTGTACATTTGTAGATGTGAGACGAAACGACCCTGCTGCATCCGAGAATCCAATAACCATTAGCCCGAAGCCCATTCATGGTGATTCCTCGTCCTTGATGGCATGCTTTCTCGTGATAATGCTTGACAAGTAATGTGGACACATGACTGTCTCTTGGCATAATCACAGGGTGCTTGACGTTGGAATGCAGGGTAGCATGTTTTAAACGTCCACCGACACGGAGAATGCCTTCATTGTCCAGAAATGGACAAAACTTGTGTAACTTGATGGCCTTGTCCTTGATTTTTATTGCCTTGTAATGTTGAAGGGATTGTATTTCTTGAGCAAATGCCCTTTCTTGAACCTTTTTTATGATTGTTAATTCTGCTTCCTTCCTTTCTTGGAAACTGCTTACTTCACAGGATCTTTGCTTGTGACTCGTTGCTTCTCTGACAAAGCGCTTGAGTCTGGCAATGGCCTTTATCATCCTAGACCAGTCGGAGAACTTGTGGAGGCGATCTAAAAGTGACCGTTGTTCTTCAGCTTGTGCCTTGTGGACTTGAGCCTTCTTGACTTCTGGGTCACTGCTTGATAGCTCTCCCACCTTGATTTCACCACTGGTTACGACCTTCTGCCAGAGAAGATCTGGGCCCTTGAACCAGTTTGAGGATACGAGTTGTTTAGCTGTAAGACCTCTTGAGGCGTGGTCTGCAGGGTTTTCTTCAGAGGCCACATACCTCCATTGTGTAGTTTGTGTACTTTGTTTGATGCGTTCCACCCGGTTTGCAACGAACACGTGGAATCTTCTGGCTTCATTGCTGATGTATCCAAGTACAACCTTAGAGTCAGTCCAGTATGTTTCTTGTTCAACTTCAACTTCCAATTCCCTTTTCAGCATATCACTGGTGTGAACAGCAACTACAGCCGCTGACAACTCAAGCCGTGGTATGGTTGTAACCTTCGATGGTGGAACTCTTGATCTTCCCATCACCAAGGAACAGTGAATTTCTCCGGTCGTGCTTATTGCTCTGAGGTAGGTGCACATACCATATCCAGACACGCTTGCATCAGAAAAATGATGCAGCTCATAGTGCTGGGCCTTGAAGTTTGAAGGCATATAGCACCTCTCGACCTTAACGTCTGCTAGGTTTCTTAGGTCAAGCAGCCAAGACTCCCACAGAGGTCGAAGACTGTCAGGTAAGGTGTCGTCCCAGTTGAGCTTATCTCGACACATCCGTTGCAAGATCTGTTTCCCCAGCAAGATAAAGGGTGACACAAATCCAAGTGGATCAAACACAGAAGCGACTGTGGACAATACTCCTCTTCGGGTGAGTGGATTTTCCTTGACAGTCACCCTGAACTGAAACTGGTCCGATTCCACACACCATTGAACGCCAAGCGCTCTCTCCATATGTACTCCACTGAGTGCTATGTCTAGCTCCCTTGCAGCTACGGCGCATTCTTCCTTTGGAAGAGAGGCTAACACCTCCTTGCTGTTGGAGATGAACTTGTGCAACCGCAGTTTGCCTGTACTGCATAGCGCCCGTGCTTCATTGACAAGCTGTATTGCTTGATCTTTGGTGTCAACGCTTACTAAACCATCATCAACGTAGAAGTTTGTTTTAATAAACTTGATGGTTTCCTTGCTGAATCTCCCTTCTCCTTCATTAGCCAGGTGCTTGAGGCCGTAGTTAGCACAACCTGGGGAAGAAGCCGCACCAAACAGGTGTACTTTCATTCGATAGACAGCAAAGGGGGTTTCAAGGTCGCCATTCTCCCACCATAGGAACCTTAGGTAATCTTGGTCGCGGGCACACACATGGAACTGGTGAAACATGCGTTCAATATCACACATGAAAGCCACCGGGCCTCTTCGGAAACGGCACAAGACTCCGAGCAAGGTGTTTGTTAGCTCTGGGCCAGTCAGGAGATGGTCATTTAAAGAAGTTCCTTGAAACTTGGCGGAGGCGTCAAAGACAACACGGCTCTTTCCAGGCTTTTGAGGATGATACACCCCGTGGTGTGGAATGTACCAAGCCGGTTTCTTGTCAATGTCTTGCTCTGGGACTCTTTCAGCATCTCCATGAGCTATGATTTCCTCCATAAACCTTTTGTAGTCCATGTAGTATTGCTTGTTTCTCCGGAGCTTTCTCTCCAGGCACTTGAGACGATGAATGGCGCATGCTTTGTTATTCGGCAAGTCAGGCCTTTCACTCTTAAACGGGAGTGGCATTTCGTAATGTCCATTTACTCTGTGCGTAATTCCTTCTTTCATCCTTGTCAGAAATCTGAGATCTTCTTGGGAAACCTTTGCATCTTCGGATGCCTTCTCGACAAAATCTGACTCCAACATTTTGATGATGTCTGCCGGCACAACCATCTCCTTTATCTCTGTTCTATAGACATAATGAACTTCAGTAGTGAGTCTTGAAGATGACTGAATGCTTGGCAACACCTGCTTCACAATGACTTGGTGACTGACACCGAAGGCATCTCCATAATCGTGACATAGATTGCCAAATCCCACAATACTCCATCCCAGATCAGTTTTTAGTGCAAATGGCTGATTCTCTTTACCAGCCACAACGTCACGGGGAATAAGTGCTTGAGGGCAGTTGTAGCCAATTAGAAGGCCAACGTCACAACTCTGCAGTGGAGCAATCTCATCAGCAATGTGTCCAAGATGGGGCCATGCTTTGGCAGTTCCAGGTGTTGGAATATGATCTCGATTCGCAGGTATAAATTCTCTTGCATATGTTACTGGCAAGGAAATGATCTTGTTTGAGTTAAATCCTCGCACTTGTAAACCAGAGAGCTTGCGACAGGATACCACATGGTTTCTTGATGACATTGTGGTAAGCCTTAGCTGAACAGGTTCACTTGTGGTATGCAGAGCCCTTGCTGTTTCTTCGAGTATGAAGGTTGTATCGCTCTGTGTATCAAGAAGTGCATACACAAGAACTTCACACTCTGGCTTGTCTTCAGTTGACACCCATACTGGAATGATGGAGGATGTGTGAGTGTCTTTAACATTCTGCATAACTCTGTTAGAAGTTGCTTCACTTGTTGTTGTTGTAACGTCTTCTTGTGGGCTATCTGGGTTTCTTTGCTTTGTCTTGTCACCACTCTTTGCCTGGTTACTCTTTGTTTGAGCTCTTTCTACCTTGGTTCGGGTGTCGTGAAGACACGTAGGATGCTTCTTTTCGCATGTGTCACATGTTTCTCTAATTTCACAGTCCTTTGAACGATGACCAGATTTGAGACAGCCAAAGCATAACTTCTTATAGAGATAAATAAATTATCTCTAAACCTGAGTAAAAGCAAAATGATGATATTTGGCAACCGTAATTCCAATGCTCAGGAAGCAATTCAGATAGAGGGTGTTGTTATCGAGCGAGTCCATGAAATCAAATTCCTTGGGGTGATTATTGATGACAGAATTACTTGGAAATCTCACATTAAATATATATCTACGAAAATTTCTAGAAGCATTTCAGTAATTGCAAAAGCAAAGCACATTTTAAACATCAAAGCTCTACATACCTTATACTGTTCTCTGATTTTGCCCTACTTATATTATTGTACTGTGGTTTGGGGTAGTACTTATAAAAACACAGTTAAACCAATAATATTGTTGCAAAAAAGAGCTATCCGAGTAATTCATAAAGTTGGGTTTTTGGACCACACAAACTCATTATTTTTAAAATCAAAGATCATGAAGTTTTGTGACATTGTTGAGTTCCAAACTGTACAAATGTTATTCAAAGCAAGGTATAAATTGTTACCAAACCAAATACAAAGAAGGTTCCAAGAACGTACTGGTCGTTATGAATTACGTGATGAATTAAACTTTAGGATTCAGAAACATAGCACAACTTTGAAAAGTTTTAGCCCAACAGTTAATGGTGTACAATTGTGGAATAAACTGGAAATGGAATTGAAACGATGTCCAAACATCAACCTGTTCAAATATAAATACAAACAAAAGACTTTTGAAATATACAGACAAGAAGAAATGCGTTGCCACTAGGGGGAGCAGTAGGATCAATTATGTGTATTTTTCCTCTATATTCAAGGAAGAGTGTTGCTGCTTGGAACGGTTGTCATTCTATTGCTCAAATTCACAAACGGAGAATTAGGGTTGGCAGGTTATGGATCTGTTGAGAGGGATCCTCCCAACGGGCTCTAAACCTTGTCTTTTAATGCACCACTCAGCATAGGAACATATTCTACAAAATCAGCTGTTAGGGCAGCTGTGTGGGGGTTTGTTGAAGGGGAGTTACTGCCCTCTTCAACTGGCTCACTCTCTGGCTTTTTAATGCACCACACTGTGCAGGGCTTTCATCATACTTCACATATAACTCAATTAAATAAATTATATAATAATGATGATGATAATTAAACCCAAATTAAAATTATACTGAGAATGGTAATGGCAACCGGAAAGTATCAAGATCTCAAATTATAATATCTTAGAATTTACCTTTATACCATAAATGTAACTCTGTAATCATGGGTAAAAATATGCAAGATTTATATTATGTAACACATTTTTTTGACTTGCTTTGTATTAGACATCGTATATGAAACTAGATTGTTGTTGTAGCTGTGCGTTGTTCCAATTAATTATATAAACAGTTAATATATTTTTTGTTGTTTGATGTAAGTTGGTCTGTACGAATGTAGCTGCTTGAAATGTTTTGAAATGTTCTTTTTTTATTTATTGCACTTGGGGGTGGGGGCTCATAAGCTTTTTGCTTCAGCCCACTCCTTTTGAGCACAATGTGTATTGCTCAAATAAACAAATAAACTAAACTAAACTAAAACTAAACTTATCTTGTGCAAACTTGAGTCTCTTGTCAATGCTTTCATTCTTAAACTTCCAGCACTTCAGTAGACTGTGTCCTGCCCTCTCACAGTAAACACAACTTGGATTTGCCCTTTCGCTTGACTTAGTCGCCAGGACCTTTGCCCCGTGGCTCCTGTTCTTTACTGTCTTTGTTTTTTCACTTTCACTTGGTTTCAGAGCACTGAGAGAAGTTATGGGATTACATGCGATTTTAGCTTCACGTGAGATGAACCTTGTGAATTGGCTGAAGCTTGGAAAAGTGTGACTCTCTTCTTGCGCTTCCGTAACCTTTCTGTTCCACCTTGATGTGAGCCAGTCTGGAAGTTTTGCAAGCATCCTTTGGTTTTCATTGCAATCATCAAGCACTTGGAGCCCCTTTATCGTTGACATAGCCGCTTCACAGCTACGGAGAAAGTCGGCAAACTCTTGAAGTTCAGCACTGCTCTTGGAGCTTATCTTGGGCCATGCATCGAGTTTGTCTCTAAAGGCTTTGGCTATAGTGAAGGGATTGCCATACCTCTCCTCAAGAACCTTCCAAGCTGCATTGTAGGCTGACTCTGTGCCAAGTAGAAAGTAGCTTTCTATAGCCTTCCTTGCAGCTCCACTTACATACTTTCGCAGGTAGTATGTTTTCTCTTCAGCAGGTATATTTTTCCTGTCAATCAGAGTCTGGAAGGAAATCTTCCAATCACTGTATCTGAGAGGATCACCACTGAATACCATAGGCTCTGGAACAGGAAGAAGATTCGCACTAAGAGTCTCTGCAAATGCCTTGACCAGGTCGATTGTGTTTACTTCTTGTCGAGATGTCACATTTTGTGGTGAGGAACCCCGTTTAACCGGTGTGTCATTGTTTCCGCGCTTGACTTCATTTTCCTTGTCAGAGCCTTGATGAAGTAAGCCATAAATTCCTTTGCTTGAACATTCATCTTGTTCGTAGACTCGTTGTCGTGCTTTAGCTGCCTTAAGCTTCTTGACTGTTTCTAGTCGTTGCACTTCTCTGCGCGTAGCTTCTAGCTCTCTTTGTTTTTGTGCAATGTTTACTTCTTGTCTTTCGATTTCCTTAATATGACTTTCTTGTTCCATTAGAACTTGCAATGTAGCTTCATTGGCTGCAACTTCTGCAGCGGCTTCTTGCCTTTTAGCAGAGTACACACTAGAATGTCTGCTGGAGTGTATGGAGGAGACCTTTGAATGAGAAGAGAGCTTGGTATGGTGTGACTTGACACTCATCTTGTCCGAGGCTGCTGACTTAAACACAGACTCAGTTTCATTCCATATTTCTTCTTCATCTTCTTGACATTCCACCCTTGTTGGGCTGCGACACCTTTCAGCAGCCTCAGTGACCTTCTTGGTTACTGCCTCGCACGTGTCCATTCTACGTCTTGTGTCATTGTCAGGAGATTCCACATTTCTCAACTCATCATACATCACATTCACCTTCCTTTCAGCATCTATTACTTTAGCAACATGTTCTTGCAGCAGATCTATCAAGCACTGACCTTCTATAGCCCTTTTTGCATCTTTGGTGACATCCTTCCACTTCTCATAGCTCACACTGAAACGATGTACAGCCTTCCTTACTTGCTCATCGTGCAGCTCCTGGCCCTTCTCCGTTAACTTACGGACTCTTTGACTCTTACGTAGCTCTTGTGAGGTAGTGGCGATATCATCTGCTGTGCTTTCAGCTGCTTCTGATCGTTCATCTGCACAGAGTCGTTCATCATTAGAATCTTCATTGACTTCTGGATTAACACCAAACTCTGCCATAGTTGTTTAACTTATCTCGTTAGTTTAGAACGTAGAATTTGACATGGAAACTCAAGGTTTAGGTTAAGTTTAAAGGAGTATTTGCGGTTAATTAATAAACTTGACTTACAGTTATAGCACCGTAACTGTGTTTGGTGTCATCTTCTTAAAAATGTGACTTAAAGGTCTCAACTATAGTAGAGTTGCAACAATCATTGTGTGTCTTGAATAAACTTCTCAGTGCTATCACTGAGAATCACTGAAAATATGTAATTCAGGTTACTTCACACAAAAGTAAAATGCCAAACTTTACGCAAACTAAATCAACCTCAGGAGGCGAAATGCAAATAAAGGAAATTATTTCAGTCCTTCCTTAGAAAACCAACAAAAAAAATATCTTATTTTAAATTGAAGTCTCTTTAAACCACTCTTATTTGTTTTATAAAATCATCTTAATGAGTCCTTTATTTGACGCAGCATTCATTTTTGGGGAACCTGGCCTTCCCGCAGTAGTTGCGTCCTTTGGCGACGTGCATCAGGCCGTGGCAGATGGTGCATGGAGGCGCTGTGGTCTCCCTTGTCCCTGGCACGACACCGTCTTTCCCGTCTACCCATGCAGAGCAGAGGAGTTCTCACTGTAGCACCCTCAAGGATTTAGCATAGGCACGAGGTAGTTAAAACAGGGTTCACTTTATTGGCTTGACAACCAGTTGGCGACCCGTGAGAACTGGGCACAAATAAGAAACACAAACAAATATTAAAACATAAAATTGACAATAATAAAACATTTAAAACTTAAGACAAACCTCGTGAGCTGACCTCCACGAGGGGCTAAATGTCCATAAGCTCTTATTGTCTTCTAAGAACAAATAAATAAACATTATAATATTGAAGTCGGCGATTAATAAACTAAAATAACAAACTAAACAAACCTATAATATCTCTCTCGTTGTTTCTTTGGGTTTCTTCTTATTTGTTTCACATTTCTCTTGTTCATGCGGGAATGAGCAGAAAGGTAGCTGCTGCTATAGCGTGGCTTGACTGAGTGCGTAGTTAAATTAAGGTCGGCCGGAACCTAAATATAAAATAATTGTTCCGTCCACTTCACCACTAGAGGGCGTAGAAGCGAAAGATAAGGACAAACTGACGTTTAATGTGAGAGACAGTTACACTGTATTTATTTCTGTATTTATTTCTGTATTTATTTCCATATTTATCTTAATGTATGCAAATCATGGGGTGTGTCTGGATACCGCTGCTGTAAGGTTCATCTTTCTCAGCGGAGAGTCTCTTGTTCTAACACAACAACCAACCAAAAAAAACGGAAATTTCCCCCTGTCTCCACTGTCCCTCCCGGAACTCCGGAACGCAACTAAGGTTCTGTAGGCGAATTATTAAAACCCACTACACAGTGCCAATTCTTTTGCAAAGAGCCGCATTGTATTAAACATATCCAATCATGCAGCGTTTTTTGTCCCATATTAGTGCTGGTCTTTATGACAAATTACTTTAACTGGATTTTAAAATGTTCTCAACACATAAACCAAAATCTTTGTTCAAATTTACAGAAACGAGCTATTTCCCCCATAATGTGCTCTATATCGTAACAACCAGACTCGACACGAGGAACACAAGGCAGATGTAAATGAGGACATGAATCTGGGGCCGCTATCAGATGTCTGACGTTTGCTGAATTTGCATTTGTTCTGTGCAGGATAGAAATGGCTTTGCATCAACAACATGATTTGCATTGGCGAAACGCGCCCCAAAGACAATCTCTCCAACAATCACTTGAGCACACATTTGAGGACCGACACATTTTTAATGCGCCACACTGTGCAGGGCTACATCATACTTCACATATAACTCAATTAAATAAATATATAATAATGATAATGATAATAATGATGATAATGGTAATGATGACGATAATAAAACCCAAATTAAATTATACTGAGGATGGTAATGACAACTGGGAAGTAGCGAGATCTCTGAGTATAATATGTATTAATGTACCTTTATAACATAAAAGTAATTCTCGGTAATCGCGGGTAAAAATCTGAAAGAAATATATTAATGATCACTTTTTTTTACTTGCTTTGTGCTAGACATCGTACATGAAACGAGATCGTTGTTGTAGTTGTGCTTCGTTTCAATTGATTATATAAACAGTTCATATATTATTTTGTAAGTTTGTGAGTTGGTCTGTGCTAATGTAGCTGCTGAAATGTTTCAGATTCTCTTTGGACGAGGTCTGGTTGATGTTTTGTTCCTTTGGTTCCATTGTGTGAAATGTACTTTTTTTATTTATTGCACTTGGGGGTGGGGGCGCTCATAAGCTTTTTGCTTCGGCCCACTCCTTTTGAGCCGAATGTGTACTGCTCAAATAAACAAATAAACTAAACTAAAACAAATTACACACATTTTCAGACAAAGTCAATTTGCTACAGTACAGCACTCTGTACTTTACTTACAGTATTTTTGTTGACAACTTTCTACTTTCACCTCACTACATTTGAAAGATGAATGTAATATTTTCTACACTACATGTCTATACAGGCTCTGAAGCGAAACGCACACTCCAGAACAGTATAGTGCAGATTCACAATGGTCTTGAGTTTTGAGGGCATCATTCTTCCCTGGAACTGAAACCACCATAGATCTTTTCTTCTTGATCCTTTGTTCGCCCTGTTGTTTTCCGCTGCATGAATGCCCTGACCCTATATAGCAAACTGCAGCAGAGAACCGGGCAACGCGACCCTTTTGGTTGGGTATTTGCTTTTATGTGCCTGTGCTCCTGGGCCCAAACAGGTTTCTCTTGCAAACAGGACACTTTCAAAACGCAGATCATAGCGTAACATAACTGAGCAGGAGCGCACTTTGTGGTCCTGCAGCTCCTAGACTTAGCAACCAGACTCCGCCGCCAGGAAGGGGGCGAGGGGTTGTGGGGGACTGGGGGGTGAACATGTGCCACAGCGGGACCGGCACTGGCTACATCTCTTTCTCTCAAGACATTGTTTAGCTCACGAGTTTTTAGTTTGACCTGTGAGAGCCTGTCATGCTTCAGGAGGAACACGAGGCAGATGTAAATGAGGACATGGGTGTGGGGCCGCCATCAGAGCACTGCTCTCAGCGCCGCTTGTAAACCCCGCCCCAGCGACGCCCTCTCGCGAGCGGCGTAGGCACATCACGCAATGCAGCTCCTTTGGTCAGTTAGAGTTTGTGCACAAGATCTGGCCCTGAGTCTCCAAGTTATTAGGCGGGCGGTGGAGAGGCTGATATCAGCCACGGGTCTATGGCAGTGGTTCCCAAACGTTTTAGAGCCGCGTACCCCCTACTTTGACGCGATTGAAAACACTGGGAATATCACATGTAATACTATGTTTATTTCCTCCATTATTACAGTGAACTCAAGCAGGTTTTCCACATTCAACATTTTTTTACTCGTCTTTTTTTTTTTTTATATGCACATATTAAGAATATGTGCATATAAAAATATTTATGAAAATGCCGGTTTTTGATTATTTTGGAGACGAGGCTGTTAGTGAGAGAGGGTAAAGCTGAGTGTTTTGCCAGGACTCTTTTGTCACTCATTCTGAACATCAGACTCCGCGCTCTGGCCCCGCCCCCTCTGCGTCTCCTTCAGTCGTACTGTCACCTCCGGGACAGACTCAAATGTGCTGCTTTAAGCTTTTGTTAAAGCGAAGCGAAGATAATGTGTACGCAGGACATAACCATCTTTGTACATCAGCTCCTAAATGTAAACGTGTCCGATACAAAGCCACGGGTTTAGCGGCAGAGGGGGGGCCACAGATGCTTCTCCCCTCGCTCCTTGGATCAGAATGAGAGGAAAACTCCTGTTGCAAGTGGAAGTCGCCTTCAGTCCGACACACAGGCTCCTCCCTCTTTATGACGGTTCTGGAGTCACACATTTAGGTCCAGGACAAGCTCATCCACGTCTGAATTATAAGACTATTCCGCCTGTATAAGCGAGTTTCCCGTGCGGCAGCTTTAATGGGTCAATATCGATCAGATTGTGATAAACATTTATTTTTCTCCAAAATCTCTTTGCACGTACCACAGTTTGGGAACCCCTGGTCTATGGTACATGGTCTTAACATATATAAGGCTTTTCCACCTACATTAGGCCCTCAAAGCGCCTTACAGCCTGAAATCACTCACTAATTCAGACACCAATGTGCACAGACTGGAGACAAGATGGGTGAAAGTGTCTTGCCCAAGGAACAATGACAGTGGGCACCTTCAGGAGGCGGGATTCGAACCCCTGACTTTCTGATCATGCAACGGCCTGCTCTACCAACTGTACCACTATCTATCTATCTACAGTGAGGAAAATAAGTATTTGAACACCCTGCTATTTTGCAAGTTCTCCCACTCAGAAATCATGGAGGGTCTGAAATTGTCCTCGTAGGTGCATGTCCACTGTGAGAGACATAATCGAAAAAAAAAAATCCAGAAATCACAATGTATGATTTTTTAACTATTTATTTGTATGATACAGCTGCAAATAAGTATTTGAACACCTGAGAAAATCAATGTTAATATTTGGTACAGTAGCCTTTGTTTGCAATTACCGAGGTCAAACGTTTCCTGTAGTTTTTCACCAGGTTTGCAGGAGGGATTTTGGCCCACTCCTCCACACAGATCTTTTCTAGATCAGTCAGGTTTCTGGGCTGTCGCTGAGAAACACAGGGTTTGAGCTCCCTCCAAAGATTCTCTATTGGGTTTAGGTCTGGAGACTGGCTAGGCCACGCCAGAACCTTGATATGCTTCTTACAGAGCCACTCCTTGGTTATCCTGGCTGTGTGCTTCGGGTCATTGTCATGTTGGAAGACCCAGCCTCGACCCATCTTCAATGCTCTAACTGAGGGAAGGAGGTTGTTCCCCCAAATCTCGCAATACATGGCCCCGGTCATCCTCTCCTTAATACAGTGCAGTCGCCCTGTCCCATGTGCAGAAAAACACCCCCAAAGCATGATGCTACCACCCCCATGCTTCACAGTAGGGATGGTGTTCTTGGGATGGTACTCATCATTCTTCTTCCTCCAAACACGTTTAGTGGAATTATGACCAAAACGTTCCATTTTGGTCTCATCTGACCACATGACTTTCTCCCATGACTCCTCTGGATCATCCAAATTGTCATTGGCAAACTTAAGACGGGCCTTGACATGTGCTGGTTTAAGCAGGGGAACCTTCCGTGCCATGTATGATTTCAAACCATGACGTCTTAGTGTATTACCAACAGTAACCTTGGAAACGGTGGTCCCCGCTCTTCTTAGGTCATTGACCAGCTCCCCCCGTGTAGTTCTGGGCTGATTTCTCACCTTTCTTAGGATCATTGAGACCCCACGAGGTGAGATCTTGCATGGAGCCCCAGTCCGAGGGAGATTGACAGTCATGTTTAGCTTCTTCCATTTTCTAATGATTGCTCCAACAGTGGACCTTTTTTCACCAAGCTGCTTGGCAATTTCCCCATAGCCCTTTCCAACCTTGTGGAGGTTTACAAGTGTCTCTGGTGTCTTTGGACAGCTCTTTGGTCTTGGCCATGTTAGTAGTTGGATTCTTACTGATTGTATGGGGTGGACAGGTGTCTTTATGCAGCTAACCACCTCAAACAGGTGCATCTAAATTTAGGATAATAAATGGAGTGGAGGTGGACATTTTAAAGGCAGACTAACAGGTCTTTGAGGGTCAGAATTCTAGCTGATAGACAGGTGTTCAAATACTTATTTGCAGCTGTATCATACAAATAAATAGTTGAAAAATCATCATTGTGATTTCTGGATTTTTTTTTTTAGATTATGTTTCTCACAGTGGACATGCACCTACGATGACAATTTCAGACCCCTCCATGATTTCTAAGTGGGAGAACTTGCAAAATAGCAGGGTGTTCAAATACTTATTTTCCTCACTGTATCTATCGTGGTAACTATGGTAACGATCAAAATGCTGAATTTTGGACTTGTTTTATGGTTAATATCTCTGTAACAGCTGGACCTATCCACATGAAACTCTCTCTCAGCGCATTTGAACAAAGGTCACGTGTGTAAAGGCGACAAAAGGATGTGGTTGATGTTGGTCGGATGAATGTGGCAGGTTTGTGAATCCAATCCTTCCAAATAATGATCAGGGAAAACATTTGTTCACTTTCTCTTTGAACATTTATTTCCAAAATGGTGTCTCTGCATTGAGTTGTATTGGCTCCAGCTCAAATTAAGACATGACCTCTAGATCGCCGTGAACGCAGCCTATTTCCGAATGAACACTGATAACTGATGTACTTGGTTGGATAATGTTTTAAATATGTTCTAATGTAAATGTTTCGGTTTGTTTCAGACCGCAGCCATGTCCTCGTCCGTGTGGCAGTCCGTGTACGTGCGGATCGTCGCCGGCGTCCTCGGTGTGACGCTGATTTGTTCGCTTGTGTTTTTCACCTACAACTCGGAGAGCCTCCCGACGTACGGCCTGTCGCTGATCTCCCCAAAACCGCCCGCCAACTGCTCACGCCAGGGAAAAGACGAAGAGGAGCTGATCATTCTCATCTGGATGTGGCCTTTCGGGTCCCAGTTCGGCTTCAGCTGCGCTCATTACGACATCACCGGCTGCCACCTGACCGACGACAAAGCCCTGTACTCCAAAGCGCACGCCGTGATGTTCCACCACCGCAACATCGATTTAGAGAACATGCCCAAAGAGCCACGGCCTTACTTTCAGAAATGGGTCTGGTACAACCTGGAGTCGCCTTCGAACACGGCGAAGATCCCAGCCCTCAACGACCTCTTCAACCTGACGTCCAGCTACCGCCGCGACTCGGACGTCCTGGCGCCGTACGGGAGTCTGGTGCCGATTTCGGAGGGAGACGGGCTTTTCACGCGAGTCCCGCCGAAGGAGAGGCTGGTCTGTTGGATCGTCAGCAACTGGAACTCGCGCTTCAAAAGAGTCCAATACTACAACGAGCTGAAGAAGCACATCGAGATCCAGACGTACGGCAGGGCGTTCGGGCAGTACATCAGCAACGAGAAGTACGTAGAGATCATGACGGGCTGCAAGTTCTACCTGTCGTTTGAAAACTCCATCCACAAAGACTACATCACGGAGAAGTTCTTCCGGCCGATGGAGTATGGGGCGGTGCCGGTGGTCCTCGGGCCTCCCCGGCAGAACTACGAGATTCACGCTCCGGGACACGCCTTCATTCACGTGGACGACTTCCCCTCTCCCAAAGAGCTGGCCGAGAGACTCAAGCACCTGGACCAGCATCCGGACGAGTACATGGACTTCTTCGAGTGGAGGAACAGCTTCAAGGCCGTGTCCGGGAGGTTTGGACTGGAGCAGACGTGCAGGACCTGCCACTACCTGCAGAAGCAAAAGCGATACCAGGTTTTCCGCGATTTAAATAAGTGGTTCTGGGAGTAAGACACTGTTTGATGTGATCCTTCTACTCAGCACGGAAATGAAGGACAACCGACCGTAGCATTTTGTACCCGTGATATATTGTAGCTGCCACATTAAGTACAATGTAATGTTCTATGTAACACTGTGTAATAACTTGTACCTACAAGTTACACAATGGAATTATATGTATTAGTATTTTAGTGGCACATGATGTAATAAGACGTAAGACCCAAACTCTAACCTTAAGGGTCTTACGTCTTATTACATTATGCGCCTCCAAAGTACTAATACACTAGAGGTGCGCGGGTCGGCTTGATGCTTTTTTTACTACTGCACCGCTGAGGAACCTTTGAAATCGCTTATGGACTCATCCAGAGCCGTGGGAACGTATTTTTTTAAGGGGTGCTGAGGGACAAGATTTCCCCCTGTGACAAAGTAGGTTTTGGGTTACTTTGTCCCATTAATTTCTTTAAACACGTTAGTTATAAGTTTATGTATTCATTGTTTCATAGTGATGATTTTTGCAATATCCAAACTAGACAGTTAAACATAACTATCCCGGGTTTGTTCTGTTTGTTTTGTTCAGTTAAAGCATCACACAGTGTTTACGTTAAATGTTTAATTTTTGTTCATGGTAATACTTGCCACCTGGTCTGGAAAGGGGTGTGTCCTCGCAGGCAGCCATATTTAAAAACTTTGCTCAAAAACATGGTACCAACCCATGTGCAAGGGGGAGGGGCTTCCTGCTGGGGAGTTTTAAAAGGTGTCTTGCAATCAGTCTGGGAGAACCTGGTAGCTGGGTACATGTGTTTACATGTGATTTTGCCACATTTACAGGGAAAAATAAATTTCGGCCACCATGGGAACTGTTGAGTCTGCCTCCTACTTGACCACATTGGCCGGCTTCCCCACACCCCCAAAAACGCTTTTTCTGTGCTTATTTCCTATTTAATAATATTGCTTGCAATTCACAAAATATCCACCAGGGGGTGCTGCAGCACCCTCAGCACCCGGGGTTCCCACGGCCTTGGACTTATCAGGAAACGAGGAGCAGAAACTACCATGAGGCTTTACTTCTACCACGTCATGGACAAGTGGAGCAGCCTTAACCTGACTACGAGAAGTCACTCTCCTCAGGTTAGTTAGATGCTGTGTCTTTGTTATTTTAGTTTTACTTTGCTTCATGTTGATGCATTACTTTGTGCTTTGTAGTACCCCCCCGCACCCGAAGTTTGCTGTATTTTTGAGGTACCTGAACGGACCGAATCCGGGTTGACCGCAGGTGTCGGATATTATCACTATAGTACACATTATCCATTGTGTATGTACTGCATAGATACAGGTTATTACACATTGTTACAGTGTTTCAATGTTGTGTAAAATAACATGGGTAACACTTTATTTTACACATCCTTGTGGGTCAAGCTGTACAGTCGTACTATCTCTGTCGTGGCCTTAACTCAGTCACTGAATGTTTTGCTTGCGTATCAGTATGACGCTCGACAGAGGGTATGTATCCCTCTTCTGTGGAGGCATAGAAAGACTTGAATGGCAGGACTAAAGTCTAAAGTTCATGTTTCCAGGTCGCAGCACGTCCCTTCACTTCTCTGGATTAGGCGTTGTAAGTTCCCCTTTGTGTCCTTTGGTCGTTCTCCGTGCCTGGGCTGGATGCTCCTCCACGTCCAGCCCAGAGCTTCTCCGTCCACGGGTCCCAGCTTCCTGTTCCCCCGTCACCTCACCTGGGACGCCCCTCTCAGGCCCTCTGTCCATCTTTAAGGAAAGCACAGGTCCCTGCACAACCAATCGCTCTCAGTGGGGAGGAGCGATCAATTTAGGTCAGTCCCCAATAACCCTGAAGTCTTAACGAAACTCCAAACCGCAAACCACCACAAATAAACAGCAAATAAACCCCATGAACAAAGGACTAGATCAAACTGAGCTAAAGGGGGCTATAAAGAGGGTATAAAGAGTCGCATTCTGACAGAATCCCAAAAAGATCCTCGTCCTTTGTGCAATGTGACTTCTCATTTTGCTCCATGAAACAGTGGAATGAGCTTCCAGACAGTCTGAGATGTCTGTAGATCTTAATAGTTTTACTCCAAACGTGACAGAAGTACATTTGAGATCAGTCAGCACTGATGAAGGTATTGTAAATTGTAGGGGATGTTTAGTTTTTTGTATACACTAAAAACATTCAGTGTATTTTCTATAGTGATTTTATTGTAGATTAGATTTATCATTGTCATGTTTGTGTGTACTCACCTGTCCAGGGACTGCAGATGGAAAATAGCTACTTGGCTAAATCCAGTACATCAGATCTTCTTTTGGAAAGACAAATGGTTTTGTACCAGTGGCGGCTGGTGATGTGAAAACCAGGGGGGGCTGTTGCCTATTCCTACCTTCACTTATATTTTAAAAGATACTTATGAACATTGTTTTTAACTTCAAAAAGAAAGGTATCTTTGGGGCATTTAATATTATTATTTTATGCAGAATATAATCAAAACTAAACTTATTTAGTTTTATTAAACTAAAAAATAAAGAAGCATGGAATGAATTTATGCTTTTGGAAAATGTTTTTCTGATGAAATGACATTTTTGTGTAAACATAGTCACTATACATATTTGTGTTTTGTACCAACAGAACAAAGGCAGGAGGTGTATCAAAAAAAAAATACATGTATTTATTAAAGTAAATTGGGACGTGGAGAAAAAGCTTTTTGTGGATTGTCCCGACCAACATTGACACCAAACCTACGCCCTCGTCAGAAATAACTGTGTGACTGACGTGTTTAGATGAGAGTCCTCCTGTAGCTCCTGGAGCTTCATCTCTGTTTCACTCAATGAATGAATGAATGAGTTCCCTCTTCTGTCGTAGCTCCTCACGGTCCTGAATCTTCTCTCCATCAAATGTCCACGTCCTGGGACATAACAGTCCAAGTCAGCGAGGGTTGTCCCAAAGTGTGAAATAAACAAGCCATAGCTAAAGCAGACGAGCTAGTTAGCATCGTAATGCTACCTCCAGTAAAGTCCGTTTAGACGTCACTTCTGACTGAAGAAAGTTGTCAAAGTCCATAAGTTGGAAAAAATCCTTTCACCTCCTCTCAGGAAACACGAAGCTTCTCCGGTCTCTCAAATGAGAAGTTTTTCCTCCGATCGTCCGTGAGCTCAGAGCTGCTACTGGCGTTTGTTTACAGTAGAGGCGTCCTCGGTTTTCACATGTTAAATCTCCCATGGGCCTCAGCGCCCATGGGAGATTTAACATTGCACGTCTCTGATTGGTTGAATTAATGATATGTAGTGACGTTTTTATACCATATCAGAGCGCCATCGGTTAGATCGTGAGGGCGCTGTTCCTCGCCGCCCCCGGCATTAAACTACACGTTTATGACGCTGTTACAACACGATGAAGCAAAAATTGGACCATAATGGACCAGCCGCCACTGTTTTGTACATTGTCCCAGTAGCAGCCAGTACTAACCTGAGCCGCTTCTGTTGCCGACGGACATGTTAGCTGACGCGCCTGCTCACTTCATTCATTCATTTGAAAGTCAAAAGACGTCTCCGAGGCAAGCTTATCGTTAAAAGTATTACTTTATTATAACAAATCTAAAATCAGTCCACACAGTGCAATTAGATTCATATCCAACAATAAAACTATTACCTCATAGTGCCGCAAAGCGGTCAACAAACGTATGAGCCCGTCCGTCTAGCAACTCTCTGCAGGTATCAAAGATCACCACCTATATCCTGTGCGCCCTTGTCCTGCAGTGACCCCTAGCGGACATTTACTTGGAGACTACTGGCTCCTACAGTCCCAGTTTCAATAAACAATAAACTAAACTAAACTAAACTAGTAACTCAAGTAAGAGTAAAAGGTACATGGGGAAAATACCACTAATGTGAGTCAGAGGTTAGATTTTAGGCCCGAGCCCGAGATTTCACGCATGACAGTCGTGTTTGGGTCGGGCTTCGAGTTTTTTTTTTTTTTTTTTTTATTATGAATGTAATTACAATCTCTAATAAAAATCTATGTTATAGGCTTAGTCTATTGGATACCAAATGTGGTTATACTCAGGGAGGTGGTGCAGGTGCGGGGGGGGGGGGGGGGGGGGGGGGGCGCCACAGTGAACATCGCTATTCTCTCTCTCAGGACTGCGTTTCATTTACAGGGTAAATAAACAGTTTGGTTCCTGTTACTGCGTAAAAAGAAGCTTTTGTAAATGCAGCGCGTTGTTTATGAACAACGAGGCGGAGGAGGAGGAGGAGGAGGAGGAGGAGGAGGAGGAGGGGGAGGAGGAGGAGAAAGAGACGGGAAAGAGGAGACAAAGACATTGAGCTGCGGCTCGGGCACGTGACCTGCCCCCCATCATGCCCCCCATCATACTCAACATTTTATAAAAAATATGTCAATCGTTAGTGCTGTTATCGTTTTTGAGATATTGAGGATTCTTTGATAGGTTAATCTGAGGTCACCCAGCCCCTCATTTTGCCAAAAAATGCTCCAAAACGAACGAAAATGGTGTCAATCGTTTGTGCTGTTATCGTTTTTAAGATATTAATAATTGCATTTTTGGACGATGACGTCATCATACTCTTTCGAAAATGCACAGAGCTTTTTCTTGGTAGGATTAACTACAGACGGTGCACCGGCAATGCGTGGAAGAAACGTGGGCTTGGTTGGACTCATGAAGGGGACACGCCTCTGATAACGTATCATTGCATTATCCATCGAGAAGCTTTGTATGGGACGGGGCTGGGGATGGAGGACATTGTGACCGCAGTCATGAAAACAGTGAACTTCATTCGGGCGCGTGGCCTCAATCACGGAACACGGGGCTGTGCTGTACCATGCAGAAGAGCGGTGAGTAGGAGCAAAGTCTTCAAGCGATTTTTATGCAGAGTAAAGGAAAACTCATGAACTATCAGATCCAGAGTGGATGTGTTGTGTGACTTAACCGACCATCTCGCCCAGCTGAATCAGAAGCTGCAGGAACGCGCACTCGTCATCACGCAGATGTCCGACACGATCGCGGCTTTCCAGCGTACATTGGACTTAAGTGAAACAGGACCATCTTCTCCACTTCCCTGTTTGTCAGAGCATGTCAGACTCATTTCCCGAGACTTTTTCATGTGCTCAGTTGGCTACCAAACTGAGCTGGTTAAAGACTGAGTTTGACTTCTCTGACTTCAGAGCCCAACAGTCTGGCTTTGAGATCTTTGCCAATCCTCTCACCACCGATGTCTGCACTGCACCCCGACCTTCAGACGGAGCTAACTGAGCTTCAAAGCGACAGTGGCCTGAGAGCAAAGTTCCAGGATGCTGCAATCCAGGACTTTTACCGTCTGCTGCTGGTTTGATGCCCGTGCTCTGTCCATGTTTGGGAGCACCTCTCTGTGCGAACAGTTTTATCCATAATGAATCTGAACAAAAACAAGCACAGATCACGCCTCACGGAGGACAACCTCCATTGCCTCAGCACAGGACCTAAAACCAGACATTGACACACTGGCAACGGGAAAATTAAAATATAATCAAATGTAATCCAACTAAGAAGAAGAACAGTTAAACTGTGATTGTGCTTGCATTTGGTTTTGTGTTTATCATTTTCAGAACATGATCAATCAATAGTAGAGAGAGAATCCACTTGGTATTTTTAGTTGGTTACATATTATTTATGTGTAGCTGCTGTTGTAATTATTTAATGTTTGCAGGTCTCGTGTGTGTATGCAGACACATTGTTGTCATCAAACCATCAGCTGGCTGTGTGCAGCCTTTTTTTGTAAAATGCTTGCAGCTCAGTTTTATGTTATTTTTCTTTATTCACTTGGACAGTTCCTTCATTCATGGAGTTATGTGGGTTTTCTTAAGCTGACAACATTTAAAAGGATTTATGTTAGAGCAACACGCAAACATATGTTTTCTTTGCAACTGTAAATGAATAAGTTATAATAAATAATTAGTTATTTAACATTAAGGAGTAGTTACATTTATTTTACATTACATTTGATTACATTTAGTTACATTTATAAGTTACATCTGGCCCTTTGAGGACAGCCATTATGCTGATGTGGCCCTCGGTGAAAATGAGTTGGACACCCCTGTCCTAGTTTATCTGAGGCTCATGTTTTAGACTCGACTCATTGAGGAGGAGAGACACGCACATCCGCCGTACTAACCCAGTGTGCTGGATCCAAAACAATGGAAAGAGGAAAAAAGATCCGCACAACTGAGAAATGCTCACCAGGCCTTCAGGGCTAGACCCGAAACCTAACTCTGGTGTGAGCAATAAAACTGGTGAGCATTTTTCAGTTGAAGAAGGTGGTTTCCCCGCTTCAGGTCGGTGGGGAGTCCTTGCCTCAAGTGGAGGAGTTCAAGTATCTCGGGGTCATGTTCTCAGTGAGGGACGGATGGAGCGTGAGATCGGTAGACGGATCGGTGCGGCGTCAGCAGTGATGCGGTCGCTGTATCGGACTGTTGTGGTGAAGAGGGAGCTGAGTCTGAGGCAAAGCTCTCGATTTACCGATCGATCTACGTTCCCACCCTCACCTATGGTCACCCCACCCTCACCTATGGTCACCCCACCCTCACCTATGGAGTATCTCAGGTTTACAAAGAGTATCTCAGGTTTACAACTTTTACAAAATTCAGCAGCTCGTGTCCTGACGAAGACCAGGAGGCGGGACCACATTACACCGGTTTTAGAGTCACTGCATTGGCTCCCCGTGTGTTTCAGGATCCATTTTAAAGTTCTTTTAATGGTTTTTAAATGTCTTAATGGTCTTGGTCCTTCTTATCTTTCAGAATTGATTTTACCATATGAGCCTTCGCGGTCCCTTCGCTCCTCTGGCAGGGGTCTCCTAGTTATTCCTAAAGTCAACAGAAAGACTCACGGCGAGGCGTCTTTCCAATACTATGGCCCTCGCCTCTGGAACGACCTGCCAGAGGAGCTCAGGACCGCAGAGAACGTTCATGTTTTTAAGAGCAGGCTCAAGACCCACCTTTTTAGTTTAGCTTTTAATTAATATTTACTTATATTAACCTTATTTACCGGTTTTAGTTCTATTATTTCTTTATTTTCCCTCTTTTATCCTGTGCTATTTCACGCACAGTTTTAGCTGTTTTTAATGTATCTCTTATTAAATATTTATTTATTTATTTTTATTTATTTTATTCATTTATTTTTATGTTCTCCTAGTGGTTCCTCTGAGGGAGCCCTCTGCCCCGGGAGTGCTGGTTGGCTGTGGCCGTGCGGGCGCTCTCCTGGGGGTGCCTGGATGGAGGTAGGACGTCTCTCCTACACCTACTCCGGGCCCCCTGGGTTGGCGCTCTGTGGCTGTGGGCGATGGGCTGCTCCTGGTGCAGACGGCTCCTTGGATGATGTTTCCTCTTTCGGTCCATCTGTACCCAGCCTTACGTACTCAACTCTATGTCCATTTTTATTTAAGACTTTTAACTGCTGGGCTGTCTGTACGTCTGTGTGTCTGTGTGTGCGGGTGGTGGGTGGTGGGGTTGTAGTTATTTATGTATATTTACTGGTGGGGACGATTTTTATTATTTTTAATGATTTTTAAGCACTGTAAAGCACTTTGTGTTACATTTTGTATGAAAAGCGCTCTATAAATAAAGTTTGATTTGATTTGATTTGATTTGATGGTCATGAGATTTGGGTAATGACCGAAAGGACAGGATCGCGAATACAAGCGGCCGAAATGAGTTTCCTTCGCAGGGTGGCTGGGCGCACCCTCCGAGATCGGGTGAGGAGCTCAGTTACCCAGGAGGAGCTCGGAGTAGAGCCGCTACTCCTCCACGTGGAAAGGAGCAGCTGAGGTGGCTAGGGCATCTGTTCCGGATGCCTCCTGGTCGCCTCCCTGGGGAGGTGCTCCAGGCATGTCCCACTGGGAGGAGGCCTCGTGGAAAGCCCAGGACACGCTGGTGGGACTATGTCTCCGAGCTGGCCTGGTGTCGCCTCGGGGTCCCCCCAGAACAGCTGGAGGAGGTGTGCGTGGATCCGGAAGTCTGGGCATCTCTGCTGAGACTGCTGCCCCCGCGACCCGGCCCCGGATAAAGCGGAGGAAAATGGATGGATGGGTTTTTCAGTTGTGCGGATCTTTTTTCCTCTTTCCATCAGACTCGACTCAGACCTTGTTTTGTTTCTCTCCGCTTACGTCAGAGAGTCCGGCCTCCTGGCGGGACTCACAGGAATATCACGAGCAAATAAAAGAGACAACAGTTTCCACAGGACTCTTCCGTAAACCGAGTTACTACATTCAATAACTTTTTTTCTTACTGAAAGTTGACACACAGGTAACAGACAACTGTGAAGGGAAAATGATACGCGATTCTGTTATTTAAAAAAATAGTAATAGAAAAACAGAAAAGTGGGGCGTACAGCATTTGCAAAATAACTCCCTTTTTTTCCGCATGATACAAAAGACATTGTTACAACAAACAAACACATGTCGTTTTTTTTTTTTAATTATTATTCTGATGTTGGTCATTTTGTCGGGCTGTAAAGCAGATTCATACTAAAGGTTTTCCACTTCGGTCTCTTAACATAAACTTTCACCTGGAAACAATGTTTTCCCATCGATTTATTTGGGAAATCGTCATTTCTTGGCCCTTTTTCTCAATATCTCCACGCTCCTACAGACTTCAAACTTTCCAGCCTCGGACTGAACAATATTTTGAAGGTGATTTCAGTGTAACCAGGTGAAATAATAATGAAAATGTTATTTGGGAAAACTTATTAGTTTTTATTTCACTACTGGACTCATGTAATCCCTTTATTCAAAATGCGGTGGTGCCATTTCCTCATGCGTGAGTTTCTTGTCTATTTCGCGAAGTAAACACCAAGAAAGGTCCATTTTAAGCTGAAACTGGTTTGGGTAAAACGCGGAAGTTGGAATTTCCGAGCTCCGAGTTGGAAATTACAACTGGAACGCGCACCAACTCCGTAATTCCGACTCGGAAACTCGGAGCATTTTTTTTTACCGTTGCCCGAGAAGGAGCATTTAAAGATGGCAGCGCCCCTACGTGACATGTAAGTAAATAAACATATGTTAACATTATCAATAAACCGCGTTATTTTGTAGCTGTTGTTCCAAATATAATTGTTAAACGTCAACGCGAAACGGTTAAAAATTTTCTGCTTTGTTGCTAACGTCTCAATTAACGGTTAAATAACGTTATATTAAACAAAGTGCTGAAATATTTACGACAATTATAATAAATGGCTACACGGTGCAATGATAATATAAACATTTAATATAGGCCTATTGTAATTGTGTTGTTTTTTTAGTTTACTTGGACATGGGGCCGGGCGATATGACGATATTAGACCGTCTCACGATCTCCAGAGCTGACGATCTGTCATTTTTGTGGGATCGTTTTATCACGGTTCTAAGCACTTCTGCACAGTTGACTCTTTTTACAGACAGTGACGTAAACACAAGCCGCTAACGTTCTGCTACGCTAATGTCGGACGCTAATGTCGGACGCTAATGTCAGACGCTAATGTCGGACGCTAATGTCAGACGCTAATGTCGGACGCTAATGTCGGACGCTAATGGCAGACGCTAATGTCAGACGCTAATGGCAGACGCTAATGTCAGACGCTAATGTTGGACGCTAATGGCGGATGCTAATGTCGGACGCTAATGTCAGACGCTAATGTCAGACGCTAATGGCAGACGCTAATGTCAGACGCTAATGGCAGACGCTAATGGCAGACGCTAATGCGAGCGTTTGGCA
This sequence comes from Proterorhinus semilunaris, assembly GCA_021464625.1. Classification (NCBI taxonomy): domain Eukaryota; kingdom Metazoa; phylum Chordata; class Actinopteri; order Gobiiformes; family Gobiidae; genus Proterorhinus; species Proterorhinus semilunaris. The sequence goes on from CM038352.1 coordinate 4,364,648, forward strand.
GCGAGCCGCTCCTCTACAGTCACATACAAGACCAGGCTCCTCAACCTGGAGCGTTTAAACCCAGCGTTCTGTCTCTATTTCAGCGGTATTTATGGCCGTGTGTTTCCCCCGTAACGCCGCTGCTGTTTATTTATTTACCTGGCGACACATGTGTGAAGGAGCGAGCGTGTCCTTCGTCCTCACAGTTCTGTCGGCGCCGCTTCTTCTCATTTGTTTAATTTTAATCCTGGACCGCGTTCACGAATGCGCCGTTTATCCAGGTCTTTGAAAATATAAAAGTTCCCCAAAAACATCGTCAGTCTGAGGTCATTATTGTAAATTCGCCTAACAGTGACAAACCTCTTCCTGTTTGAGTTTTACACAATAAAAGTCACTGCATGTTATCGCTTTAATAAGACTCTTATTGTGAAAGGGTCGACCGCGACAGAGCGTTATATTTACAGCAGCTCGACGTCATGAGAGAAAAAAATGCCAAACAGCGACGATACTCTTACTTCTACTTGATTTTTATTATCTGGAGTTTTATTGTGTTTTTCATTTATAAAGTGAGTTTGCTTCAGGTCCAAGTCTATTATTGCCGTGTTGATTATCACAAAGTTGAATCAATTAGTGTAGTATTTTTCTTCAGTGTGTAATTTAAGTAATTTTGTCATTATAAAAAATCGTGATGAAATCGAAATCGTAAGTTTATAGTTCAAAAATCGTGATATTCTATTTTTGCCATATCGCCCGCCCCTACTTGGACGGGGACATGAATATGTTCCTGGATCCCCAGAAAACATCACGCTTCGCTGGGACATTATTCCAGCGTCAGTCCGAGCCCCCGCTGCACGACTTGGATGAGAATTTAACAATCCAGGTTAAACTCAGTGAGGAAGACACAGGTGAGTGCGTATACTGTGTGCCTATATCTGAGCAAACAGCGCCTCCTAGTGCACAAAAGGGGGAATAACAATAACAATTTCACATAATAGGCCCCCACAAACTATTGGTCTTTGTGTGTGTGTTTTTTTATGTGTGTGTAATTATAGCAGAAGCTTCTCAGCTCTCCGTCTCTCTGCACCTCTGATACCACACTATGCTGTTGTGAGATGAATACATATTTAGTAAATTGCTCAAATGCGACGGCATATGGAAGAAGGAGGAAAGGGGCTGCCCAAAAATGTAAATGACCTAAATGCTCGGCCCAAAAAGTCCAGAGGGAATAAAAAGAATAAACTAACTGGACAATTTCATGAGTTATTCGATCCAGTCAAAGTGTCTAGGAAGGGGGGCACATTGGTCGAGTCATATAAAAACATGTTGAGCACAGGCCAGGAGAGGATGAGATTCCAGTTTTTTAAAGAGATGGACGAGTTGTTGGGGGGGGGGGGCAACCTCGACATCACCTTTCCAGTGGTGGGAACAGCCGCTGGAGTGGAAGTCCGAAGACCAGAGGCCCTCGTCAGCCGGCCAAAGACTCCACCTTTGGCCCCACCACCGAAGGGGAGGGGATGACGTCGCTCACATCCTGCAACCGTCAGAAGCCTCCGCCCAGCAGCGGCAGGACGAGATGATGCAGCAGTTTAAAGCCTCTCGGGTTCGCTTTGAGAGCCTCATGATCCGCTCTCTAGAGACATTCTGAAATCCTTTCCAATCTTTTTTCTGTGTGACTTTTTGCTTATCCAAATGTAAAAATTATTAATGGGTTTTTATAAATGATTGAAGGGTAATTAAATGGGACGTAATATATTGTTTTTCTGTTTTATTCTATAAATTTAAGCTATGTAGTGTTTTTGATGTTGTTGATGTTGATGATGTAAATACTTATTTTCTTTGGACTTTTGTCAAATTCAATGTTTGCATTTTTTAATTGTAGTTGTATGTTGACAACATAACCAAATCATTTGTGTCATGTAAAATGTATTAATTCACGACACAACAAAAAAAGATTTCAATAACAATTACTAACAATCAGAAACATAAAAGTTGCAATACATTATCCTCCTGAGACCTACCAGTGCATGTAGTCAGGCTGTTTACATGCAGTCTATCTGAATCCTGTTGTCCTGGACATCCAGAGCTATTACCTTTAAGAATTTAGAGCATTAGCTGAGGACAAGGGTCTGATTATTAATACAGTAAAGATTACTATAATTTAATTTATCATTTAAAAATATTTAAACTACAGAGAAACAATCGGAATACGTACATATTATGGTAATTTATCAAAATGGCACAAAAACAACTTTATACATTTCCATCTTCATCTCTGCTCCGGCCGGGGACTCCATTGTTCTACTGGGGGACTTCAACGCCCACGTGGGTAACGACAGTGAGACCTGGGTGGAGGTGATGGGGAAGAACGGTCTCCCCGATCAGAACCCGAGTGGTGTTCTGTTATTGGACTTCTGTGCTAGTTACGGTTTGTCCATAACGAACACCATGTTCGAGCACAAGGATGTCCATAAGTGCACGTGGCACCAGGACACCCTAGGCAGGAGGTCGATGATCGACTTTGTAGTTGTGTCATCTGATCTCCGGCCGCGTGTCTCGGACACTCGGGTGAAGAGAGGGGCTGAACTGTCAACCGATCACCACCTGGTGGTGAGCTGGATCCGCTGGCAGGGGAAGAAGCCGGTCAGACCTGGCAGGCCCAAACGTGTTGTGAGGGTCTGTTGGGAACGTCTGGTGGATCCCTCTGTCAGTAGGGTCTTTAACTCCCACCTCCGGAAGAGCTTCATCCAGATTCCGAGGGAGGTAGGGGACATGGAGTCCGAGTGGACCATGTTCTCCTCCTCCATTGTCGATGCGGCTGCTCGTAGTTGTGGCCGTAAGGTCTCTGGTGCCTGTCGCGGCGGCAACCCCCGAACCCGGTGGTGGCGCCCGGAAGTAAGGGATGCCGTCAAGCTGAAGAAGGAGTCCTATCTGGCCTTGTTGGCTTGTGGGACTCCGGAGGCAGCTGAGAGGTACCGGCAGGCCAAGCGTGCTGCAGCTCGTGTGGTCAAAGAGGCAAAAACTCAGGTCTGGGAGGAGTTCGGAGAAGCCATGGAGGAGGACTATCGGTCGGCCTCGAAGAGATTCTGGCAAACCATCCGGCGCCTCAGGAGGGGGAAGCAGTGCTTCACCAACACTGTTTACAGTGCGGGTGGGGAGCTGCTGACCTCGACTGGGGATGTGGTCGGGCGGTGGAAGGAGTACTTCGAGGATCTCCTCAATCCCACTGTCACGTCTTCCAATGAGGAGGCAGAGGCTGGGGACTCGGCGGGGGGCTCATCCATCACCCAGGCTGAAGTCACCGAGGTGGTTAGAAAGCTCCTCGGTGGCAAGGCCCCGGGGGTGGATGAGATTCGTCCCGAGTACCTTAAGTCTCTGGATGTTGTAGGGCTGTCTTGGCTGACACGTCTCTGCAACATTGCGTGGCGGTTGGGGACAGTGCCTCTGGATTGGCAGACCGGGGTGGTGGTCCCCCTCTTCAAGAAGGGGGATCGGAGAGTGTGCTCCAATTACAGAGGGATCACACTTCTCAGCCTCCCTGGTAAGGTCTATTCCAGGGTGCTGGAGAGGAGGATCCGGCCAATAGTCGAACCTCGGATTCAGGAGGAACAATGCGGTTTTCGTCCTGGTCGTGGAACACTGGACCAGCTCTATACCCTTCATCGGGTGCTCGAGGTTTTGTGGGGGTTCGCCCAACCAGTCCACATGTGCTTTGTGGACTTGGAGAAAGCGTTCGACCGTGTCCCTCGTGGTGCCCTGTGGGGGGTGCTCCGGGAGTATGGGGTCCGGGGCCCTCTACTAAGGGCTGTCCGTTCCCTGTATGACCGTAGCAGGAGCTTGGTTCGCATTGCCGGCAGTAAGTCAGACCTGTTCCCGGTGCGTGTTGGGCTCCGCCAGGGCTGCCCTTTGTCACCGGTTCTGTTCATTACTTTTATGGACAGAATTTCTAGGCGCAGCCAGGGGCCGGAGGGTGTCCGGTTTGGGAACCTCAGAATCTCATCTCTGCTGTTTGCAGATGATGTTGTTCTGTTGGCTTCATCAAATCAGGACCTTCAGCTGCCCTGGGGCGGTTTGCAGCCGAGTGTGAAGCGGCCGGGATGAGGATCAGCACCTCCAAATCTGAGGCCATGGTTCTCGACCGGAAAAAGGTGGCTTCCCCGCTTCAGGTCGGTGGGGTGTCCTTGCCTCAAGTGGAGGAGTTCAAGTATCTCGGGGTCCTGTTCACGAGTGAGGGACGGATGGAGCGTGAGATCGGTAGACGGATCGGTGCGGCGTCAGCAGTGATGCGGTCGCTGTATCGGACCGTTGTGGTGAAGAGGGAGCTGAGCCAAGCGGCAAAGCTCTCGATTTACCGATCGATCTACGTTCCCACCCTCACCTATGGTCATGAGATCTGGGTAATGACCGAAAGGACAAGATCGCGAATACAAGCGGCCGAAATGAGTTTCCTTCGCAGGGTGGCTGGGCGCACCCTCCGAGATCGGGTGAGGAGCTCAGTTACCCGGGAGGAGCTCGGACTCGAGCCGCTACTCCTCCACGTCGAAAGGAGCCAGCATGTCCTATTGGGAGGAGGCCTCGTGGAAGGCCCAGGACACGCTGGTGGGACTATGTCTCCGAGCTGGCCTGGTGTCGCCTCGGGGTCCCCCCAGAACAGCTGGAGGAGGTGTGCGTGGATCGGGAAGTCTGGGCATCTCTGCTGAGACTGCTGCCCCCGCGACCCGGCCCCGGATAAAGCGGAAGAAAATGGATGGATGGATGGATCTTCATCTCTGGGGCAGCCATGTGGATGTTCGAGACATGGGCCCCGTCCTGCCACACACAGATTGCACTGCCAGGTCCAGTCTGCTGTCTTGCAGGTCACGAAGTCGCCTCCACTTGCACTTCATTCTACCGAATGTTTGTTCCACGACTCTCCCACGGCTTATGCGGCCATTTCTCTGCAGGTCCTCTTCGTCCAGGGCGCCATCATCTCTCTCGGGGGTGATGATGAAAGGGAATGCCTGACCGATGTAGGCACTGTCCCCAAGCAGGTGGTATTCTCCCATTTCCCCTTCCCACTCTGTGTAAAAGTTGTAGTAGTAGTAGCCTTCTACTCTACTCCTGAATGTATTAATCAAGTGTACGCGAATGTATTAAATAGATGATTAGAATAGTTCTAAGGCGGGTAAAAATGTGGTTCACATACTGTTAATATTCTAACAATTTTATTCTTACTTATCATAGTCTTTGTCCGTTATTGTCTTATTACTGTCTCCTATTGTAGCATTATCTCCCTTTATTTAGTGATTACCTCAGAAAAAACCTGTGACCGGTCTGCCCCCCCAGCGGGGGTAGTTCCACCTGTTACCCAGCATGCAGACCTCACGATCAGCATTCGCATGAAATGTTTAGCCCGCCTTGACGCGGCGGCAATCGATACTCGGTTAGGCTCAAGATCCGGGAGCGATCACTGACATGGAGAGTTGTGACCGATAGTTAAAAGAGGTTTCAGACAGCGACAGGGTGCTCCTTGGTCTAGAGCTGGTTGTCGCTGACCGGCAGAATAAAAGACCTCGAGCATTGCCCGACATACGCTTATATAGGTTTACAAATCGTCATTTTTTCAGTTTCTTTGCATCACACATGTACATCCCCTAATGGTCATTTGCAGAAGTATATCACTCATGTACGTCCCCTGAGGGCCCTCTGTTCGACTTGTAGATAAGGAACTGTCCCCATCACGACAGGATCCAGGCGCGTGGGTTGTCCTCCAGATCCGGCAAAAGTGCTGCTGAAATGAGGATGCGGCCCCAAATTCAATTCCCCGTCCCCCGGGGTCATACTTGGGTCTCAGCATCTGGTCCTAATAATAACCCGCACACACATATATGTCTCTATGTGTTTCCTATGCTGTTCATCTATACGGGAGGGCCTCACAAGAGGCTGCAATGAAGGATTGATAATGCAATAAAGCTTACCGTAACATGTTTATTACTTTCCATGCAAGTTCCATGTGTGTAGCAGAGTGGACACACAAGGATTTAATGTGTACATAGTGATTACAGTACATACAGTACATAGTGATTACAGGTTCAACCGCACATAACATTATCCCATTCTGGGTGCAAGCAACAGGGCCTATACTGCCTGTATGATTATTGTAAGTTGCTAAGCTTGTATATAAAAAATCAAAATAAAAGAATATATGAAGAGGTGATTTCGTTACAATACAAGAAATAAAATAAAAAGAGAGGTGATTTCGTTACAATAATACGAGAGGGCAATGATTATAACATCCTCCTCCGGAATCACCTCTTGGTCCCTTCCCGAACTCAGCCAGTTTTGCCCGCCACTCCTTTACGGGCATGTTCTAACATCATGCGTCCCATACGATCATAAACTTTTCCCCCCAGTACTCCCCACATCTTCCTGCCTATGGGGGGTCGGTAACTGAACACATTATTGGCCTCCTTTCGAAGGATCAGCACCCCTTCCTTGCCTGCCCATTCGAGGAGGAGCCCATCCAGATCCCTGGCCTTAATTCTTTGGGTGCTCCTCCAGGCAAAGGTGCACCTGGATGTTACCGTTTCCCAATCTTTCACTTGGATGCCTGGGAGATCAGGATGAGTGATTTTGGTCAGTGCCTTTGGAGGCGGGGAGACAGCATAGACCCCTGTCCAAAATACCCCCACCGGGTATGGCTCCCGCCCATGGTCCCTCCCGTCGAGGTTAAACTCTGTCCTAACCCTCATCGTTACGATGGGTAGATTGATGGTTTCATCAAGCCCCAACCACTCCTCTGAGAAAAGGCCTACCACCCCTCTTGCTCCAAGGGGGCCATCAACCGGCACGTCCCTCGGGCCTTCGGCGAGTTGGGTGTACTGCCATTCCCCGTCATAATGGTGAGGACAGAGGGTTTTCCACCGCCACATGCTATCGCCTCGGGACTCGGGTACACAGGGCTGGGGCACATATATCACTGGTTGGACTCTTAAAACAGGGCCTATACCGTCCTGTTTCTCCAATTGTGTAGCCTCCCATGGGGTACATATTAACATTAGGGTTTCAGGGAGCCAATGCCTTCCCCACTTTTCAACCCCTTTACAGATCACCAATCTGGCCTCTTCCTGTAGGCCGAAATACCCTCCAACATGGTGAATGACTGACGGCATCAGGGGTTCCCGGGTGGTGATGACCTTAAATGCATCCGGCCGTTGGCCACACCCTTGGTACAGGGATAATTCTTTGTTCGTATTAAGGGAAATACCTCTATGGGGAAGCCACCCAGCAGTAGCATTCGGGGGTCCAGACCGCTTGTTCCGCCCTTTGCCCTTAACCAGCAGGTTTGTATCCTGCGGTATTTTGGTCTTAACAACTGGGGGCTCTAAAGGCAACAAAACGCCCTCCGGGTCAACACAAATTTCCATTGGGGCCTGAACCGAGGTGGAACAATCATTAGTGAGCCCAATATCCTTCTCCCGCTCGTCCGGGCCCGGGGTCTCTGGTCTTTCTGGGGTTTCTGGCTTTTCCCCGGCTTCCACGGGGTTCGCTATGCCCTGTGGGTCCTCCCTGGTTTCCCTTAAGGCGAGGAGTATGTTAGCCGTGTAACCTAACTCCTCGTCCTCCCCTCTATTTCCCGGTATTGGAGTCCCTGCGCGGCTGGTAGAGTCGGTCTGGTCCATCACAAACTTGCACACAAAACACAATTACACAAAATCAGTTACACAAAATCTGATTAATACAAGAGTTATACCTCTAATTCCTATCTCCGGTTGTCCCGGGGCTCCTACAACGTAAAGTAACGTTTTTATTTTATGCTGGCTTTTTTGGAACCCAATGCTTTCAAGGCTTTTATAGTGTCAGGGGCGGCCACAATTATTTCTCGGCCGGTACTTGTCCCTGTCACCATAACGAACCTAAGCCCGTGCTTCTGCCTATTAGGGGCGTTCTCAACAAATTCTCTAACTAATGCTCGTTCCTCTGCCCCACGGTTACCATTGGAATAGAGGGTCCGTTCAGGGGCATACTGGTTAGACCATTCTTCTTTAAACCTTGTCCACATCGTGGGGTTGAGTTGTGTAGCCCACATCTGGCTGTTCCTCGACCTGAGTCCCCAGGACACCCCATTGACTTTATTCAAATATCTTCGTTTGGTCATGTTCCAATGTATCACCGGCCCTCGAAACGACCAGAAAAGAGTTTTTTCTTTCAACATCTCTTTTCTACTTTTAAACCTATGTCCTGGGGTACAGTCAATCATGGGGGTTTCCAATTGCTTTAGCTGTGGGTCCACACATGGCCCCCCCTGCTCTGGTGCAGAAGGATCCATGCAAAGGACCCCCGACTGCTCAATCGTTGTCCTAGTCGTACTAAAACCTCCCTCGGTCATACTTGTAGAGGCTGTATCTAAAAGTACCTGGTTGGGGCATGTAATTATGAGGGTGTCTTCGGACAGTGAGTCATCGTCGTACAACGATATTGATTCAGTTTCCATTTTCTAGTTTGGGTATTTCCGGGAAAGATTTTTGGGAAAGGTACAGGGTTTTATATTTTGTCGGAAAATGCAGAAGAGGTAGCTGGGTTTTTCCCCTTTTTACTTCCCGTCCCGGCACCACCTTATTCTTGTTCTGCTATTGGTTAGTGAAAAGAGGGGGGGGGGGAGGGGGTGGACGAGGGTCTATAGGATCGTCGTAGCTCGATGACCCACTGTCTTCTCTATCCCCGTATACTCTATCCCTTTGATCCGCGCACCTGCAATATATCTGTACGCTTTCCTGTTGGTCCTCCTGATCTTCGACAACAATGTTACGTTTTCTTATTGGCTCGTCTGGATCCGAGGTCACTGGCTGTACTTTTACATTAATTTGACAATTTCGTCCCAAAAGGGTTATCTCCGTGACAACCTCGGGTTCTACAATAACGTGGTCTCTTTGGACAATTAGGCAGTACAGACATATGGTTCCCTGGCCCGCACGAATGCATTGGTTGTCTAGTTTAAACCTTTTAATTGGAACCTCGATCAGGCCTCGGGGTCGGTCGATTATTTCCCATCCGGAGTCTGGGGAGGTCCTCCCCTCTGGTCGACTCTGGCCCCTTGGTCTCTTCCGTGAATTGGAACTTTGAGCCAAATTTGCCTAAAAAATAATAAGCATACATAGTCACCATCTTAGTCACACGTCCTTCAGTGATCATCAATATTATCCCCACTATCACGAAACCGGTGGTCTCTGTATATAAGTCTGTCCACATTTTCCTTGTCCTCCTGTCCATTTTTACGGAGAATCTCAAAAGCATGAAACATACTGCCCACCATATTGCTGATACAGCCAACCTTAGCCCAGTCAAGATGACCTCACATTCCCGGGTCGCAATGACATATGGGACCCACTCGCCCGCATTATGTATTGCAAAAATTACACTCGAGCATACCCAGATCCTACTCACAAGGGTGCTGTAGTTTGGAAATAACCTTAATGCAAACAGCGTCATCATTATGTAAAATATTGACCCATCCAGGTAGTCTAAGTCCATTCCCCATCTCATCAACGTTACTATTGCTAGTTCCATCCATACTATGGCTACCGCAATTCCGCTGGACATCCCTGGCCTTTGGTTCATTAACGTTTTCAGCGTGTATAGTACTAACGGCAGTAGAGCTAAGAGGAAGTCCGTCACTCTCACCGTAGAGGTGCCTTCTGCGTCAATTGGCTCCGTGATGTTAGTTGTGTTTGATCCTGTCGCTGCGTCTGTCATTTTGCTCTCGAGGTTATGAATGGCGTGGCGGTCTCTGGTGGCCTGGGGTGCCTACGGAAGTATGCAGCTTTTATAGGGGTGGTTTCAGACTAACGGTATAAGGGGCGGGTCTATCGGCTTCCTGCGTCGCTGTATTCCCTTATTCTTATTCTTTTTCTTTTCAGCAATCATTTCTTTAGCTATCAATTCTATTCTCTCCATGTGCTCATTCTCTCGTTGTTCCTTCCTCCGCTGTCTTCTGCGGGCGCTACATGCCACGCAACATTTATACCAAGTAGGGGTATATTTACAAAACATCGCAAGCACGATTACTCCTCCTACTATGCATATACCTGCCACTACATACCACTTAATTAATCCCCATAGCCAGAACACGGTGTCCTTCACCCAGTCAGCGGCCTTTACTATGCCTTGTCCTACGGCCACAAATCCGTCGCCTACTGCCTGTCCCACATCCAATAATCCTACTTTCACCTTGCCCCAGGACTCTTTCCACCAGTTCCATATTTGGTGGCAGGCTTTAGTTTTGCTTCCGTATTTTTGACCGCTTGAATGTTTGCCCTGGTATAAATCTGTCCTGTACGTGCAATCCCCCCCCCATTTTTAATCCGAAGACCGTTTTAGTCAGTATATCGCCCTCATAGGTCGTCTTCATCCAAGAAGCAGTTAAAGGCAGCAGATACTCATCCCAATCTACGTTTCTCGACACCATCCTCTCTTTCGGGCATAGGTATAAAGATGTTATACGAAATCGCGCATGCATTAGGTTTCCGGGCTCAAAACCTTGATGCCATCCCACGGGCCTTGCGTATTTTGGCCATGTGGCTACTGGTAGGTGAGCGCTAGGTTTAACACATGCCGCTTCCCTGTTAGCTTTCAACGCACCTGAGGTGTTAGGATATTTTCCGTTGTCCTCCCATGTAAGCTGTCTATATTGGTCGCTTGGCTGCGCTGGTTTTGAAGTCATCCCTACTGGGTCTATGTCCTCCCCCCATACGGAACGCTCTGTGGTCCATGTCTGTATCATTTGGTCTGGAAAATGGGTTTGTATCATTTGCGCCCATTTAGCTCCCTGATCTTTGTCGTAACCTTTCACTACCGTGATTCTGTTCGGGGTCAGGTATAGCTGTCTTTGGTGGATTTTGCCGTGATTCCTTAGCACTAGGTAATTCTCTTGGTTTGTGGGAAAGTTTGCCTCGTACATCCAGCCCTTAATCTCCACGGTGCCTTTAAACTTTCTTTCCTTATTTTGTCTTTTTATCCTTGTACTGAACGCGTTAGCCAACCAAACCATCTTTATCCGTCTAAAACTCTCGTCCTCCTCTCCGAACTGTATTCTGTCCATATCTGGCCATGATTTATTCCACTCTGCTCCTGGAACGGTGGTCCGGTATTTCCCAACTGGCCTTCCTTGCGGGATAATATCGGCCAGTGGGCCAGTAAAACGGTTAACCTTTCCCCAATACACACTCCGAGGATATCGGTTGAACACTGGTATCTTTCCCTCGGGTGTGGGGCGTGGCTGTTTCCCTTGATCCATAGTCAACCATTCTAACCTGGACATCATACTATGGGTTACCCAGGCGTTCAGTCCCGTTCCTCGTAACTTATGGGAGATATAGGGGATTACATAGGGTCCTTCATCAAAACTTGGTCCCACAGGTCCTCCCAGTGTCAGGGCTGCCAATTGGAACCAGAACCATGCGTCAAAATATTGGGTTTTGTTTTTCGCTTGATAAATCTCCTGTAGAGTCGGTTTTAAGTGCCGACTACAGTCCTCTAGGGCCTTTTCCCATTTCTTGCCCCTGTAAGGAGACAGTACTACACAATCCCCTCTGTATGCTACTTCTCCATCTGGGCGGATTATTTTGCCCCACCTAAGACAGTCCGTCTCACTTTTTGTGTCTATTATCAACTGTTGGACCTTAGTCACGTTTGCTATTTCAGGGTGGCTCTTAGTCAGGCAGGTCTTAGCGGCTTCCCACCATCCTCGGAGATTGCCCCGGATGAAATTCCCGTAACCAGGGAGGCTTACTGCCGGTGCCGCAAATCCTATTTTTGTTCTTTCACATACCCCCCACTTGTCTTCAGGGTTATAGGTTCGGTTTTTCTCATCCTTTCTTTCCTGGCATAGTTCCCCGTCATAAATTAGCTGGTTGGTTCTATAATACATTAGTCGTTGCTGTACTTTGGGGAAACGTCCTATAAAGCCTTTGATGTATTGATCCTTGGTTTCTTTCCCTGCCTGTTCCAAGGCGGACCTTCCTGCAATCACAAATAGGTCCCAGTGCCATGCCACGCCCTTCATTCCAGTGGAATGATCATAGCATGTGTTGTCACACTCTCCCTGTTGGTTGAATGTCTTATCCCTGTCATCTTGAATTGTTCCCTGGACCCTTTTTGGTAGGTTGAGAACGTCCCATGGTCTATATGTGGGAACTAGGGAGGGGGTCCACATGGCATTCTGCACACCCTGGGGAACTCCATGGTGTTCGCTTCTGGTGTATATCTTTATACCAGCACTTAAGGAGCCCTTCCAGGGACCCCCTTCTCTTCGTTAAGTTATTTAGATCCCCTTTCTCCATTTCTACCAGTGCTTTATCAATCTGCAGCTTCATATCCCTGCTGTTTTCTCTATATGCGCTGTCTATACATTTTGTCGCTATGTCTAACGTTCTTTTTCCTCGCTTGCGCGTTCTCTCTTCTGTGAACCTTAGCAAATCATATTTCCCCAGTTCTGGGTCGGGTTCCCCCGCATCGTATCTCTTTCTTTCCTCATAGGCCTCTTGGGCGTTTATTGTTTCATTTATCCATTGTTCCTCCCGGATGGACACAGTTTTAGGTAAGTCTAGTACTGTAGACTGGTTTACTATCTGGCACATTTCAGTCTTCCCATATTCCTCCCATGTTATTAGTCCCATTCCTATCTATCTTTTTAAACATCACTACTTTACACTTTTTCTCCTTTCTTTGTTCCCTTTTTATTACGTGGCACCTCAGCCTTACTGGACTAACATGTATTTCCGCGTAGATCACTTCGGTGTTTGTCAAGGGTCCGGTGAACATGTTTTCCCATTGCTCCCAATTTGGACTCTTATCCCAGGCGACCGCTAATTGACTATCATTCATTTCTCTTAGTTGTTTTTCTGTCTCGCATATTCTCTTATATACTTGGCAGGCTGCTTTTAACACTTGTCCGTCTATTTCGTTTATAAGAGTCGCGCAACTATTTTTCTTTATTGGTTTCCACAATATTTGACAGCCGGGGGTAGGGGTGCAGAGCTCGTTGTCCCTATCAAACCAAGAGGATGATGAGTAATTAGTCCCTTCCTCCTCCTCATCATCCAATAGGCAATCTTCAATTGTACTAACATCGTAGCCAACGAACCGTAGGGCTCCTGTGGCCCAATAAGCTTCATCTACGCTATCATTTACTGTGCCATGCGGCACTGGTATGTCCTCAACAGCAAATCTTATCACCGTACAATTTACGCACCGAACAGTATAGGTTTTCACATACAAGTGCTGTGACGAAGCTAACATGACTGAGCGAGTGACCGCTAACAATGTAACTAGTGTGGCCAATATAGCCATAAACGCAAGGGTAGCTGCGGTTGAACGTTTGTAGTACCTATCGCGGAGGCCCCTTAGTTCTGCCTTTTCCAATTGTAATTTCAAATCCTGTCTGGCTTTTGACAATTGTGGATCCGCCGAGCTCCTATGCTCATCCTCCGTATTTGCGATCAAATGTTTCAGCCTTTTCTTTTCTAGCTTCAGTTGTTTAAGTCGAATCACAAAAGCCGCAGCTTGAATATAATATAGGTCTCTCCACCACCATCTAATAAATCTTTCCCTTAGATGGCTCATAGTCAACGGTATATCTGAGGGCTTTACCTTGATTATCGCTGGTCTAAGCTGTTATCTTATGGTCAGTTTCCGGTTGGTCCGTCCCGTAACAACACTTTCAGTTACTTAGGGTCGTTTGAAAAGAAATTGCTCTTTGGAAATAGGCTCCACATTCTCCCAAGCCAGAAACACAGTCTCCCTTCTCCTTTCCTCTCCCCTCTGGGTCCCACTTAGATTCGTGGGTACGCTGCGACAACGACTGGTTTCATAGTATCTAGTTGTCGGTTTGGGCCAATCGGAGATTTGACCTACACGCGAAAATGTGGTTACAGAGCGGAGAGAGGGCTCACAGATCACTGAACGTCGGTTAGCTATCGCTCTGCAGACGTACTGCAGCCATAATATCGGGATCCCGCTCTCTTCTGATACCGCATGCCTAATACCCTGACACCGAGTCAGCCCAGGTACATTTTCCCATATGTCACGCCCAGCAAGTAGTTTTGGTAAGTCCTCGAATGAGACTGGTTTTTTCAACCATGGGTAATACACGTTTACCCTATGATAGGTGTGATTTACGCATCTATCATTAATATATGTCCAGACTGGTTCCCTTGCCAACAGGGTTTCATTCATCCCCAGCATCTGTCCGGCCATTAAGACATGCTTTTTCTTTTGTGCCCCTGTGGCACCGCACCCCAACATGGGCATATCGAGTACTATCTGACCTGTCCATTGAAAGGTCTCTTTTTTCCCGCTGGGAGACTCACCGTCCTCCCAAGTCAACACAGCCATCACAAAGGCTACTCCAGTAATCACTAACAATGCTCCTATAACTATCCCTACTAAATATATCAACCATACGTCAGTCCACGGAGAGGCATCCTCCTCTGGTCCTCCAGCCCCTCTCGTGGCCTGGTAAGGGGAAGTAGGCCCCCCACTCCCTTTAGTTTGAGTTCGTGGTACCACCATGTTGCTGGAGCTGCTGCAACATAGGGTACATGTTAGTCTCGGGGGTCACCAGGGGCCCTTGCCGCCCTGGTTGCCCAGGCTCGCCGCCCCCTTCCTTGTCCACTTCATGTGGAGACATCCTAGCGCCATCCGCGCTATGGGGAAACAATTCCGGTAAGGGCCTAGGGACTAATCCTTCTCTAAATTCCCTGGCCCCTTCAATGTCCGACATCAATACAATGCCTGGGGTTGCGAAGTAGGGTGTGGCCTGGAAGCCCAAATAGCTTGACCCCTCCTCCCCTTTAGCAGTCACGTATCTATAGAGAATGTACAACCATCCCCACTTCACTTTTCTGGACCCGCAATCCCAGATTCTAACTCTGGCCCTTGCGGTCTTCGAAGTGACTTGCAGGTCAAAGCCCAAAGGCCTCTGTGTTCCCTCCGTTATCCAATCAACCTGCGCCGTCTTCAGCGCGAATGTCCCCCAGGTTATCGGTGGATCCTGAGCTGACACTGCCTTAGGTTCCAACTCCATGATCAGGTGGCCTAAGTTTGTAAAATCTCTTTGCTTAACCTTAACCCCTGGGGTAAAAAATCTTCCCACTATTTTAATTGGGCTGGGCTTCACTACCAAGGGCAAAGTCCAGGCTCTAGTCACCCTTCGGTACGTATGCGAGGGGCCCCACATGTCAGTTAAGTGTCGGTACAGCATTAAGGTCAGGGGTCTCAATTTCGAGCTCTCTGCAGGGTTGCAATTTTGTAAACCGCTGAAAACGGTGTGGCAACTACATAGCGGAAGGTGACAGTCGAGTCGGGCTACACAATACAAATCCCCTTTGGCGTGTAGGCACGGGTTACACAAAGACATTTTGTACTTCCCTGGGAGCTCCACCCCTGCCATAACTTTAGCTAGGCCGACACTAACTTTGGAGGGCCGGTCACGTCTCTCCCCCGCCCAAATTATGCCGAAAACCTCCTTTTCACAAAAGACACATGTACCAGGCTGATATTCCTTCCAGGAGAGGTGGGTGCCAACTGCAGCACATGGGGGGACATGCCCCACCCTCCATAAATTTCCTTGTGTGGACAATACAAGGTAACCAGTGGAAAGAGTCACAGGTTGGACTAACCTAGGGACCGACTTTAAGGCTTCTCTAGCCGCCATGGGTCGGTCTGAATTGGAGTCAAGTTCACCGTCCTCTGGTGAACTTGAGTCAGACTCGGAGTTTTCAGCCTGCTCCGCTAATGGAGGGCTTACTGGGTCCGAGCGAGGATCCCGGGTTCGAACCGAGCCATCCTCTTCCTGTGCACTACGGGATTGAACCGTGCTGCACCTCATTGCTTCCTGTTGTCTATGCTGGCGGCCTCTCGAGCCATCCTCTTCCTGTGCACTACGGGATTGAACCGTGCTGCACCTCATTGCTTCGTGTTGTGTATGCTGGCGGCCTCTCGTTGCGTTGACCCGGTACTTCTGACCGTCAGTCTCACCGCTGCTTTCTCTTTTCATGCCTCTATTGGGCATATCAGAGCTATAGTCCTCCGTGCGCAACAGGCCTGAGTTCTTAGTACTAAAGAACTTATGTGTCCACGCCTTGTCCGTACCGACCCGTACTGGCAGGGCCCACCGCGGTCAGACTACGTCCTTACAGACTCGGTGCCCCTTCTACAGAAGTTCTTCTACAGAAGTTCTAACAAGGTCGGATACGTCCCAGCGCTTCTGGTTAGTGCCTATCAACGGCACTTTTGATTAGTAGCTGTTTCGGGTGTAGTAAGAGTAATTCTCCGCCTATTTCCACCGATATTACATTACCCTCTATTCTTCGCACAGTGCCTTCTCCTTCGACGTCCGTGGTTACGTATTTGCCCTTAGTCTTTCCTCTGCCTCTAACCCACACGAGGTCACCTTCCTGCAACACAGGAGGGTCGGTTTTAGTTGTCTCACGTGGTTTAAAGAGGTGGGGTTGGGATAGATGCTGGTTTAACTTCAGCAACGCCACAGGTTCGTCCCAGGGCCCCTTTTGTACTGATATCCATTATTTTACTGTCCTAACCGCGCGTTCTGCTACGCCATTGGTGTTGGACTGGTAGGCCACTGAGAAGACGTGTTGTATGCCTAGTGACTCTAGGATATCTCTAAAGGCTTTCCCTGTAAACATAGTAGCATTGTCTGTTCTTACTGTGTGGGGGTCCTCCACCGATGTCATAAAATCGCAAATAGCTCTCGCGGCCTCCCTAGATGTCTCTGCCTTAATGGGGTATACTTTGCCGTGTGATCCTGCATTGTCTACTATCACCACAAATTTGTCATGTTTATTTTTTGTTTTAGTGGCTAAGTGCCCTACGTCTAGGGAAAAGTGCTGTCCCGGTGTCATTGTCGCTATTGCGTGTTCGGTATGCTTCACCGGGCGTCTGCCTCCCTTCTCCGCACATAGTTGACATTCATTTTTTATTACCTTAAACAGCTCCCTGTGTCTTGGTATTTTTATGTCATGTCGGGACAACCAATTCTCCAATCTCTTTAGCCCTACATGTCCCAGGGCCCTATGGGTCAAGGTCAAGACGTGGCTTGCCTCCTCCTCTGGGACTAAGACAATTTCCTTCCCTTCATCGTTGGTTGTGTACCATGCTTTGGGCATCAGACATACGCGCGTCTCCAGCATCCCCTGTACTTTGTTTGTCCTGTCCTGCACCATTCGGTCAACTACGCTGTTTCTTACTTCATTTTCTGACTGGCCTCCTCTGTGGGACCTAACGTGTTCGATTTTTATCAGTCTACTCTTCATTAAGTCCGCTATTTTAATCCACTGTGCCGCGTGTTCTAGTTCTTTGCCACAATAGTTCTGAAACTCTCTTTTTTGCCACCATTTCAAATTCTCTGTCATGCCCTCGTGCACATACATGCTATCTGTTACCAATTTTATGGCCCTGACCTTCTTTTTGTCCGCGAAAGCTAGTGCCTTTAGGGCAGCTTCTACTTCCGCCGTTTGGGCTGAGCCCTCGACTAGTCCTTTGGCTTTATTCCAGATTTTCCCACTTGTGGTGTAAGCTACGTAACCCCATGTTGCTTTTTCATCTTTTGCTTGCTTGCTACCATCGGTGTAGAGGAAGATTTTAGGTTGAAAATCTATTTCCTGTGTCTCGGTTTGCTTACTGGGCTTAGTTTTCCCTGTGTCCATTCTCAACGTCCATTAGGGATCAGTCAAGAACAGCTGCCATTTACCCCATCTACTCACATAGGCCTTAGCCCCTGGGACACAGTCCTTTTTTAGCTCTTGTACCAAGGGAGACGTGGTGATTACTTCCACCCCCTCTGCGATTGAGTATCTTTTCAGATATTTGTACAGTTTTAATAGCAGCGTAAGTTCCTTCTCTACTTCAGTATATTTCAATTCTGTGACCGACCAGGCGATGCTGACTATGCCTAACAATTGTCTATTTTCGTTCTCAACTCTAGCAGACCCGCCTCCTTCAGTCAGAATGGTTTTCACGATCAGTCGCTCGTCCGCTTTGTGCTGTACCAGGAAGTGGACATTTTGTTTTATCGTTGCCAGTGCTTTCCGCCATTTTGCTTTCTCTTCCTCTGTCAATTTCCTATTGAACTCCTCTACTCTCCCGAGCACGTTTCTTTTCCTAATTCCTTTCTTCATCTCATGTAAGGGGGCCAACAATTCGCTTATATGGAGGACGTGAGATTGCACGTAGACTAGCTTTCCTACTGCCTGCTCCAGAGTTTTTAAATCTACGGGTTCGGGGATGTTGTCAAGGTAACCTTGCGAAATCTCCTTTCCTCGGTCTGAAATTTGGAACCCCAGATACTTAACCGAGGCCTCACCTATCTGGCATTTCTTTAGCCCTATTTTCAGGCCGGCCTCTTTCATTTTACTGAGGACTTTAGCCAATATCTCCATGTGTTCTTTTGGGTCGTCATGGGAGAAGTATACGTCTTCGACATATATAAGTACAGGGAGCCCTTCCAGCGTCTTTTGCATGTATTCCTGAAAAGCATTCGGGCTGTTGGATAGGCCCTGAGGGAGCCTGTTCCAGACGAAACAGTTGTTTTTGTGGACAAACCCTGTCTTTAGTCTACTCATTGGTTCCAGTGGGCAAGACCAAAATCCGTTAGAAACATCTAGACATGTCTTGTATTTGCCTATTTTGACATCTCCTAACGTGGATTTAGGGTTTAATAGCACTCTTTTGTCTGCTACTGTTACTCGGTTTAAGGCTTTAAGATTGTGAACGGGTCTGAAGGTTCCATCTTTCTTTGGTACCGCCTGAATTGGCATTATCGCTAGCGGTGTTTCTTCCCTAGATATTACTCCTAGTTTCTCTAGTTCCATGATTGTAGAATCAAATTCCTTCTCGACCTCCTTTTTGAGCGGATATTGGGGTTCACATTCTGAGACCGATCCCCTTATGGTATATTCGAAATCTTTGGCATGTCCTACGTCATTCTTAAAATGAGCGTACATACCTTGGTCTAATATTTGTTTTAATTCCTCCCTTGGTAACAAAGTTCGTTCTAGTATTTCTCTTTTTTGCTCTTCTACATCGTATTCTTTTAGCCAGGCTGCTCTCTCAGGTTTGTTCAATGCCAAGGGCAGTTCCTTTATCCCTAGTAGATTATGTTGGCCTTTTATTCCCTTAATTTGGTCCACCCGTACCTCTGGTACATGTTTATGCGTGCCGTCGGCCAAAATGATGCACCTTTCCTGTCCTGTGGCCTCCTCGGGGGTTTCAAGTACTGTTAAGTCCGACCCTGTGTCTATATCAAATTTTATTATCTCATTCCTCACTGGTACATTAGCTTTCAACCTCATCCCTTCCTGAAACGCGGCCCTGTTTATTTCTTTTATTATATCTACTTCGGGTGGGTCCACTCCGCCTTGTATATGTCTACTTGTCTCATATGTTCGGCCCTCTGCTCCCTCGTCATCGCACTCCATTCCTCCTCGTTTCTGTACTTGGGCGGTTGTGGGGCTCCCTCTTTTATTTTCCTGCCCTGATATATGTCCCTTCTTTGGTTCCCTCTCGTATTCGGGCCTTGATTTCTCCATTGGGATTGGGAGTTTTGTTGTGGCTGTAATTGCTGCGACTCGCTCCTTCCACTCTCTCCACTCTCTTGAATTTTGGAGTGTTCCCTGTTCTGTTGGGGGGGGTCCTGTGCATATTGCTTGGGTTGCCCCTCCTCCCTCTGGTTTTGATATCTGCTCTGACCTCCTTGGCCCTCTCTTTGGAGTTGTAGGCCCTGGCTGCTCATTGTGCCATTCAGTTCTGGTCCCTGGCTGTAGCTGTGATTGTAATCCACCCTCGGTTCTCTGGGGCTGCGGTTTCCCCGGCCTCTGGGACCCGGATTGGGGTTCGGGCTCCTGGCCTGGCCCTGTTGGTCGTTTTTTGGCGTTAGAGGCCCGTTCTGTTTGTCTAGTCTATCTCTGAGGTCCCTTTGTCTTTCCCATACCTCAATTTCCTCTCTTTTTTGGTCAGTCGTCATGTTTCTCCATCTAGCGGCCATTTGTGTACATCCTTTTATAGCTAGAAAGAACGTCTCCCAGTGGGTGGTGGACGGGCCCTCTTCGTCCAACGCCACTATTGCTAATGACAGGGAGAGCTGTTTTTTGTTCACCTGCTCTGACAGTTTATTGATTTTTTCTTCAATTAGGTCCTGGCCAATTTTGGAGTTTACCAGCCCTGCCATGTCTAACAGTGTGCAGCCAGGAGGGACATGCAATTTCCTCATTACATTTATCGTCTGCGTGGTTTTTGGATCGGCGAGTATTGCCTCGTCTATCCCTAGGTGTTTACACCTTTTTACGTATTCCTCTGCTCCTTCGCCCTCATCTCTCTTTGGGAACAGCGCATTTAATTCTGTCATAGTATAGGTCGTGGTGGGGCCGCTGCTATTCAGTCCCCTTGGGTGCCGGGCAGCCGCTGAGGCTGTCGCTGTCCTAGGGGTCAATAGAGCTGAGGCTAGGCCTGATCTCTGGGGGCTAGGCTGAGGCCCAGTTCTAGATTCGGCTCCTAACCGAGGCGGTGTGGCTGGAGTTGGGAGGGAGTAATCAGTTATCTCGTCCTCCCAGTATGACTGGGGCACTTCATTCTCGTTTGTCAAGGCTACGCTCCGGTTTGTTTCATGTCTATCTACACTTGAATCTCTTCGCCTAACGCCATCTCTGAACCAAGTGTATCCTCTCCTAATGTACGCATCCTTCCAAGATCTTGAGACCCCCTTCAGGCCGTCTACTTCGTCTACTGAGGGGGCATAGCATTGCGCATATCTTTCGGCCCCTGGTGGGTCGTACCACGTATCATAGGAATGTTCCCATGACTGATCCATATGTTGGTCATTTATGCCAGTTATGTAAGGAGCTATTTTTCCTATCCTGGTGTCTATATGTCCTGCGCACGGTGGTGCTTCAGGATCATATCTACTATGTGGTAGGGGTTTCCCCGCTTTGTGTCTAGCCCTAACGTGGCGGACATTTGTTCCCTGTTCTGGGGTACACGCCGTTTCCGCAAACCAAACCCGCGCGGGACTTTGTGCTCTCGGGCTAAGGGTCTGGCTAGGGGAGTTTCTGACTATCCGGGGGCTTGGGGATCGGGCGCGGGGGCTTGGCCACGGCCTATTTTGAACTTGCCCCGACTGTGATTCGCCATATTGTTCGCTAGGTTTTGGGGTTGTCACGACCCTGGTTCTAATCCTTCTTCCTGCAGCCAAAGCAGTTAATCTCCGAGTGAGCGTATTTATCACTGTGTCGCAGGCCCCTGCCTCCTTAAAGGCCATGTGAATTACCATGCCAGGAAACAGTGACCAGTCTACTCTATCCTCAAATATTCTCCGGGTTATTCTTATTGATAGACCGCCTACAGCGCAGCACGGGCCCATTACTACAGCATGGTCCACTTTCCTTTCATTAAGTAACATCAATGCACCTTCAATCATTTCTCTAAATTGTATCTCTGTGGTGGGCCCTTTAACTTGCACCCACGCTACAAACTTTATCTGTTGGCCCAATTGGCCTCCTGTGTCGGTAATTCCGTATATATTTTCCTGTTCTTCAGGCACCGTCTCTCCAATTATATCCATCATGGTTCCCCACGCTGTCCTGTATAGGCCGCGCATTGGAGCCTGGTCCATCGGTTTACCCCTCAGGGACTCGGTCACCAGAAGGATAGCTTGTATTTCGGGGGTGTTTTCTAAATATTTTCGGGTACTAGTGGTTGCTATTATTAATTTTGCAGCCTCTTTCCCTGCATAAATTTCCCTTTTTTGACATTGACCTTGTTCATGCGGGCGTTGTTGCCCTTGCTTACGCGCTTCTTTGTGAGACTTATGGGTTTTTCCTGGCTGCTGGCTCATTGACTGGTTTTTGCTCGTTAATCTTATTTTTGACATTTGCTGCTGTGGTAAATGTTCTAAAAGCCGTTCTATTCTCTGAGGAGAATTTCGAGTTAGGGAACCCCTGATACGAGGTCTCGCGCTCCTCATCCTTTCTATGGTGTTAACCTGGTCTTGGTTTTGTTCCCTAAATCGTTGGCCCCTGCTTTCTTCTAGCTGCCAATCTTTATTCTGCCTATTTAGAAGGTTTTCTATGTCATTTGTTTGCGCGTTTTCTCTGCTCATTTCAGACGCGCCCCCTTTAACCCCTGCTCCATCTCTAGGTTCGGTCTCTATGTCGCTCTCCGCCTCGTCACCCCGGTCGCTGTCACCAGTCTCCTCATCTGTATCATACTCCGACCCTGAGTCGTCCGTCACATCGTACTCTTCCTCTTCATCTTCGTTCTCATCATTTGGCTGTCTCCACTGTCCCCTACTCTGATTAGCCAGAGGCGCGTTTTGTGCGTTAAGTGGGGAATATGATGATACTGTCGTATTGGTTTTTGCGCCCAAGTGGCGATTTAGATTTGAGCGGTGCGCCGGCGGGTTTGTTTTATACAAGGGTTGGAATACTTCCAGGTCCCCTATTGTTCCTGTTCTGCATCTCTCTATTTTGTCGTAATTCTCCTCATCTAAAGGCTGGGGCATGTTCGCAGCTTCACTAATCCTCGCCGCAGCTTGTAATGTGGTGCTAACTATCATTTCCTGCGCATGCCACGAGCCACTTTCGTATAATTTCCAGAATTTCAGGAATTCAGTGAATAGTTTTTTATCTGGGATAAGGACAACTACGTCCAATCCTTTCTTGATGGTTTTTTTGCAAAACATAGCACAGGTTTCAATTGCCGTCTCTGTATGATATTTAAATGCGCCCGTGCCGTGTACAGTGTAAATAACCTGTTCCACTTTTTCCGAGGCTTTGAGCCGCACTGCTTCATTATGAGGTCCAGCATAGGACATGGCTAGATTCCACCCTTGTTGTCGGGGGGTCTGGTCTCGGTTTGGTTCCCAGGCATGATGTATTATGTATTTAATTCCTGGGATTGAGTTTGGGTGGTCCTGCACCTCGTGCGATGTCGTAGTGTGCACCGGCAGGGGGAAAAGTAAAGTTTTCTTATGCGCCTGTATTTCCCTTGGGTGGGTGTCTTCGCAATACTTTGCTATTCCACTAAGGTGGTTATGTAGTTTATTTGCGCTGTTCACTAACACTCTCTTATCATACGGTGGCGGACCCCATTCTACCTCTTCCGCCTTTGCATTTACAATTATTGGTTGTTCATGAGTCGCATCCTTCGCATGCGAGTGAATTATATCCCTATCCTTTGAGTGCATTGTGTCCCTTGTCTGCGGGTTAATGTACAGCGTCGATTCGACGTAAGAGGGGTTAAATGCAGGGTCCGGAGCTGAGGGGAGCAACCCATCCCCCTGAGAATCCTCCCCCGTACTCAATTGAGACCGCATCTCATCCTCTCCGTCGCTAACTTCGACCTGTGGTTCAAACAGCTTATTTCCTTCCATATTTGCTCCTCTTGAGCTAAACATCAACGCGTTCCTCACAAAAATTCCCCAACAGCGGGGCTGCGCGGGGTACGCCTACACTGACATACACCGCTACTTTATCCTCTTATGTTTGTCCCTCTTGGACTTTAATATCAGCGCGCTCTTTACAAAATTCCCCAACAGCGGGGCTGCGCGGGGTATGCCTACACTGACATACACCGCTACTCTATATTCACGTATGTTTGTCCCTCTTGGACTTTAAGTATTAACGCGCTCTCCACAAAATGCCCCAACAGCGGGGCTGCGCGGGGTATACCTACGCTGACATACACCGCTACTCTACATTCACTTATGTTTGTCCCTCTTGGACTTGAATATCAACGCGTTTCCCGCAGAAGTTCCCAACGGTAGGGCTGCGCGGAGATGAGAATCCAAACGAGCCTCTGACGAGTGGATCCTGTGCCTACGTCGATTATTCACCGCTTATGAACTTAGATTACGTCCGTTATTACGCGAACTAGTCAAACGATATTAGCCGCTGTAATACGCCCCCGGTACTCCTTGACGTGGAGTATTTGACTAGTTTGTTTCACTGCTATCGCGCAATCTTAATCTAAGCGTCCCTTGGGATACTCGGGATTGTTGAGGCTGGCCAGACCCCCAATCCGTTGTATTCCATTGATTTCTAAAATAATCCAGAAGATAAATGCTACCTACTCTCCTCTATCGTGGTACCTACTAAGAATCGTCACTTCTTATCTCGAGGTCCAGGGTAAAATAGTCACTGACGTGTTAACATAAATTTGGTATTTTTAGTTACTCACGTCCCTGTTCCGGGCGCCATGTTAATATTCTAACAATTTTATTCTTACTTATCATAGTCTTTGTCCGTTATTGTCTTATTACTGTCTCCTATTGTAGCATTATCTCCCTTTATTTAGTGATTACCTCAGAAAAAACCTGTGACCGGTCTGCCCCCCCCAGCGGGGGTAGTTCCACCTGTTACCCAGCATACACACACACAAGTTTCCATTCAATTAAATCAAGGAAGGACGTACTCACCGATAGATGTCTTTTGTGGGTCTTTTATTGATATCAATAGAATTTCAGAAAGGAAAAGAACTCCCTTGTTCAATCTATGTTGCCCTGGGGATGAGTTCGAGAGGTCACGGTCGTGCTGGGCATACGATCTGCGAGTCTTGATTTTGGAGGTTTGAGTTAGACCTCATGATCAGCATTCGCATGAAATGTTTAGCCCGCCTTGACGCGGCGGCAATCGATACTCGGTTAGGCTCAAGATCCGGGAGCGATCACCGACATGGAGAGTTGTGACCGATAGTTAAAAGAGGTTTCAGACAGCGACAGGGTGCTCCTTGGTCTAGAGCTGGTTGTCGCTGACCGGCAGAATAAAAGACCTCGAGCATTGCCCGACATACGCTTATATAGGTTTACAAATCGTCATTTTTTCAGTTTCTTTGCATCACACATGTACATCCCCTAATGGTCATTTGCAGAAGTATATCACTCATGTACGTCCCCTGAGGGCCCTCTGTTCGACTTGTAGATAAGGAACTGTCCCCATCACGACAGGATCCAGGCGCGTGGGTTGTCCTCCAGATCCGGCAAAAGTGCTGCTGAAATGAGGATGCGGCCCCAAATTCAATTCCCCGTCCCCCGGGGTCATACTTGGGTCTCAGCATCTGGTCCTAATAATAACCCGCACACACATATATGTCTCTATGTGTTTCCTATGCTGTTCATCTATACGGGAGGGCCTCACAAGAGGCTGCAATGAAGGATTGATAATGCAATAAAGCTTACCGTAACATGTTTATTACTTTCCATGCAAGTTCCATGTGTGTAGCAGAGTGGACACACAAGGATTTAATGTGTACATAGTGATTACAGTACATACAGTACATAGTGATTACAGGTTCAACCGCACATAACATTATCCCATTCTGGGTGCAAGCAACAGGGCCTATACTGCCTGTATGATTATTGTAAGTTGCTAAGCTTGTATATAAAAAATCAAAATAAAAGAATATATGAAGAGGTGATTTCGTTACAATACAAGAAATAAAATAAAATAAAAAGAGAGGTGATTTCGTTACAATAATACGAGAGGGCAATGATTATAACACATACAAAGCATTACTTGTGTAAAAAGATCTCCGCTGTGACAGATCTGTGATGGAAAATACAGTTTTATATCTTTATGTTTGAAGCCTGAAATGTGGTTGAAAAGTTCAAGGGGGCCGAATATTTTCGCAAGGCACT
Organism: Proterorhinus semilunaris; assembly: GCA_021464625.1. Classification (NCBI taxonomy): domain Eukaryota; kingdom Metazoa; phylum Chordata; class Actinopteri; order Gobiiformes; family Gobiidae; genus Proterorhinus; species Proterorhinus semilunaris. Next base: position 4,390,305 of record CM038352.1, read on the forward strand.
GTATATATATATAAAGGAAAAAATAAAAAAAGAAGAAAATTAAAAAGTGATGTGTGTGTACATATGTATGTGTATAAATAACTTAATGATCGCCTTTGTCACTGGCTTCGTATTGGACATCGTACATGAAATGAGACCGTTGTTGTGGTTGTGTTTCCTTTCAGTTGTGTTTCTTTTCCGTTCCGTTAAATTCTGTTCATTTCTAGAGGTGCTTTGTGGGTGTGGTATCGTTTTTATTTCAATGATGTCGGGGGTGGGCGCTTATAAGCTTTTGCTTCAGCCCACTCCTTTTGAGCAGAATTTTAACTGCTCAAATAAACTAATAATAATAAGAGAGGAAGTGCAAAACAACTTTCTCCAACTAAACTCAGACAAAACTGAGATCCTTGTTTTTGTCCCACAGACACAAAGACAAAGTGTGATCAGTCACCTCGAGTCTCTCTCTCTAAAACCAAAACATCAGGTAAGAAATCTAGGAGTAATCATGGACTCAGACCTGAACTTAAACAGTCACATCAAAGCAATAACATCATCAGCTTTTTACCATCTGAAAAACATTAAGATCAGAGGAATAGTGTCAAAACCAGACTTGGAGACACTCATCCATGCATTTGTCTCCAGCAGGTTAGACTACTGTAACGGCCTGCTCACTGGCCTTTCTAAACGAGCTGTTAGAGCTGCAGAACATCCAGAACGCTGCTGCTCGAGTCCTGACAAGAACCAGGAAATACCACCATATTAGTCCAGTGCTCCGGTCTCTGCACTGGCTTCCTGTCACTCAGAGAATAGAATTTAAAACAGCTCTGCTTGTGTACAAGTCTTTTCATGGTTTAGCACCAAAGTCCATCTCTGACATGTTAGAGCCGTATGAACCATCTCGGGCCCTGAGAACTTCAGGGAGGGGTCTCCTGGTGGTTCCCAGAGTCAGGACTAAACACGGTGAGGCTGCGTTTCAGTTTCATGCAGCTAAAATCTGGAACAGTCTTCATGAGGATGTGAGACAGGCCTCAACTCTGACCATGTTCAAATCCAGACTGAAAACAGCTCTTTTTACCCGAGCAGATGAAAACTGAAAGTATTTTATCTGCACTCTTGCCTTTTACTGTAATTGATTAATTTTATGTTGATGTTTTAATGATTGATTTGATCTGTTTTCTTGTAACTTTATGCAACTGTGAAGCACTTTGAATTGCCTTGTGTATGAATTGTGCTCTACAAATAAACTTGCCTTGCCTTGATAATGTTTTACCAAAATCCAAAATCCATCCGCAACTAATATGTCACAAAATAAACCCATATATTTAAACCTGGGTCTGTCGATTATTCATTTCATTTTATTTATTCTTTTTTCATGGTAATGCAATATAAAATTAGTACAACAATCCAACAAACACAACGATAATACATTCCATGAAAAGAAGAACAGGAGTGGGATGAAGAAAAAATCTTATAAGCTCCTACCCCATTCAAAAAAAAAAAAACGTTACAAATTAGATGTCCTCACCGATGCCAAAAAATAACAATAGCCCAGACCAGATGTTATCAACTTTCGATTTTAACAATTTTCTTTTCTTTTTTTGTTGTCTTTTTCTATATATATTTTTTCAATTATTAATAATTTTGCTAAAACAACAGTGATGCAATGGGGACGACAGCGGCGACGGAAACAACGACGAGGCCATCAAAACGACAATTTATTGTTATTAAACCATTTCTGAAGTTGGACCATTTCATTCAATAGTTTTTATCAATGTTCCTAAATTCTTCCCCGATACAAAAAAAATTAGTATTGTCCGCAAAAAGAACAAAACGTAAAATCTTTGATTCTTCACAGAGGTCATTTATATATAAAGTAAAAAGTTTAGGCCCCAGCACAGAGCCTTGAGGGACTCCACACTGTATTGTCTCTAACTTAGATTCATGGCCTATATACTCCACATATTGTTGTCTATTTTCTAAGTAACTACTAATCCAGTTTAATACTACACCTCTAATTCCAAATGTCTGTAATTTAGATATCAATATACCGTGAACAAGAGTGTCAAAGGCCTTTTTAAGGTCAATAAAAACTCCAACTGTGTGATTTGTATTCTCCAATTCTCCTCTGTGATTTTCATCAAAGCCATAGCTGTTGAGTGGGTGCTTCGAAACCCAAACTGATTATCATGTATGAAGGAATGTTTTTCAAGAAAATAATCAAATTTTTTAACAAAAATTGTTCTCCAGAATTTTGGAAAATTGACAAAGCAAAGATATAGGCCTATAAATTGTGAGACTATGCCTATCACCCAATTTAAAACGGGGAACAACCTTAGCCACCTTCATTTTATCTGGAAAGAAACCTGTATTAAAAGACAAATTGGTTATATATTTTAACGGTATACAATGTATAGTTTCTTTGACAATATACATATCTAAGCCATCACTATCGCATGAATATTTACTTTTCAATTTAGAGACGGTAGAAATAATTTCACTCTCACTAACTTCGCCAAGAAATAGGGATTGCATAACTCTACTTTCACCTGTCCAGCTTTTATTTTCGTTATAAAGTGGTATAGATTTAGCAAGATTTGGACCAACATTAACGACAAATGAATTAAATTCACCACTTACCTCCATATTCTGTTTATTCATGACGTACAATGGCAGACTACAATTCATTCTACTGCCCATAACCTCCCTTAAAACGTTCCACATTCCTTTGATATTACTTTTGTTTTCCATTAACAAGTTTGTATAATATTTTCTTTGCATGTCTCATTATGGTCGTCAACTTATTTTTATAGGCTTTATTTTTAACTGTTCAAAACTAATATTTTACAAGTCGCGATAAAGCTTATTCTTCTTTTTGCAAGATTTCAATGTACCCTTTGGGCGTCGGTGGCGCAGACGGTAGAGCGGGTCGTCTCATGATCGGTAGGTCAGGGGTTCAAACCCCGGCTACTGCAGGTGCTGACTGTCGCTGTGTCCTTGGGCAAGACACTTCTCCCAATGCCTATGTGTGAGTGGTTGGTGGCGGTCGGAGGGACCGTTGGCGCAGATGTGAGCAGCCTCGCTTCTGTCAGTCTGCCCCAGGGGAAACTGGGGCTACAAATGTAGATCATCATCAGCATGGAGTGAATGAACCCCCCTCCCCCATTCATGTGTGAAGCGCTTTGGGTGTGTCATGTGAAAAGCGCTATACAAATAAGCTTCCTTTGTTTATTATCAAGGTTTATTATTATTTCTTGCTATATCATTCAATATTTTTGTTGGGCAATTTTTATTATAGAACCATAGATATGTTTTAAAAAATGATTCATAAGCCTTATTTACATAATTTGTACTATAAACATTTTCCCAGTGTTCTTTCGTAAGATCATTCCTAAATGCATTTAGTCTTTCCTCAGTTCTTGACACTTCCGTACACTAACAACCATTAGTGTGCGCACGAGTATTAACCGCTAAGGGCCTCGGTTAACGGTTAATGAAAAACTTGAAAACGTGACACTGCGGACATCGCACTTAATTATACAAATAAGCACTGCCACAATGTAATCGCCACATGCCTTAATCGTTGTCTGTTTTATGATTGTCATACCTGTCCAAGGAAAGTCCAAGAGATTCAACGCTGGCTGTTATTTCCCCAGTACTGTGGGGGGACTGCCGTCCCGCAGCGCTGAGTCCCAATCCGGCTCTTTTCTTGGGACTTCCATCGGTCCTTTAGACCCTCAGCTGCTTCTCGTGGGTTTTCAAAATCGTAGTCTTTCCATCCTGCAGAAACAACATGAGTTTTTCGGGGTAGAGAATGCGAGACTTGCGCTCCTGTATTCTGCGCGCTCCTTAAACACTTCGGTGGTGTAATCCTCGTCGAAATATATCCGTTAATACGAACGTCCTTCAGGGACCATGCAGCACTCGTTGTTTCTCCTTAAAACGGCGAAAACAAACGGTGATCTGGTGAAATCCGCAGCAGCACGTCCCGCGGAGACGTCCCGCGGAGACACCTGTTCCTGCGACGCGCCCTTTCAATGTAAATCTCCTCCCGGATACTCAGCTTTTCGCCAAATTGCTCTTCTATGAACACAGTCATATTGCTGCCTTTAGTCTTCTCCGGTACTGAGTCAATTCTTAAATTATTTCTCCATGAACGGCCTTCCAGATCCTCACGCTTCTCCTCGAGGTACTTTTGTTTACGCATCAGATGAAACGGCACTTTAGTCAAACGTTGCGGTCCTCGTTATCTGCAATCCTCTGTTCGGCGTCATTCACCTTTGTTTTTAATTCTTCCAAGTTTGGCTTTATGTCGCTCACCTCCATCCTCAGCACTCCAAAGTTCCCTGCCGTTTCAGTTCCAAATAGTTTGAGTTCCTTCAGTATTTCTGTAGTACCATCGGCGCCGCCAGTGCCCTTTTCCTCCAGGCAGGTTTGGTTTGCTGGCGTGGTATCGTTTTTGGCTTGGTTTTGGCATTATAAGACGTTCCCCTTTTTGCTTTGAATGATAACTTGACGTTTCAAGTCGCCATACAGTTTATCCGAGTCCAGTAGTCAGTGTTTCAGGTTTTGGCCTTTGTTTGTCAAGCGTTACACCCTGGCACCGGCTGTTCGGCCATCTTGACAGTAACAAATAACAAAATTATTCAGATTTTGTCACAATTTTAACATGAAGGCCTTATTTTTATAAGAAGTTGTTTTTTTTTCCTTTTATTAATGTTAGTGATCTACAGAAGTTTGAAATGTATATCTCTACATTGGAAAAGTTTCCCTCTTCACCTGCAGTGAATGGATCAGATACCAACAAGTTCCACGGCAGAAATGTGTGAGTGGTTGGTGGCGGTCGGAGGGACCGTTGGCACAGATGTGTGCAGCCTCGCTTCTGTCAGTCTGCCCCAGGGGAAACTGTGGCTACAAATGTAGTTTACCACCACAGCATGGAGTGAATGAACCCCTCCCGTTCATGTGTGAAGCGCTTTGGGTGTGACTTGTGTCATATGAAAAGCGCTATACAAATAAGATTCCTTTCCTATCTTGTTTCGTAAATCATTCAATCAGAAATCTGTGCAAAAGTTTCCTATCGACGCAGCTAAACTATGCCTTTGTGCTTCAGGTGCAGGTGAGTTCTTCCTGGAGCCAGCGATGCCACATTTTTGAAAAACCCACAGAGTCATGGAAAAACCAGTTTGTGCCTGCGATGAGTCTCTCCTTTTATCATACATCTTTTATATGTCCACAGCACTCCGGTCTCTTTTGTTAAACTGCGGCAGGTGCGTTACATAAAAGACGGATCACAGCGGCGAAAGTTCAAAACCAAACATCATGTGCATTTTTATATTTATTTAAAGGGGGGGCATTATGTAAAATCGACTTTTTCAAGCTTTATATCATGTTATTATGTCGTTCCCTCATTAAACACATGCCTGGAGTGTTGCCTCGGCTCATTCACATATTTTTGAGTAATCAGTAAAAACTTAGACGGCGGCCATTTTAGGTGAAGCTATGCCTCAGTCCTCCTAGGAACGCCCCCACCTCCTGAAGACGCCTCTGGACCTTTCGTCACCGGCCAAGCCACCAACCACTGCTCCTCAGCTCAGCAGAGCCCCCTCCCCGCACAGTGTTGTTGTTTCAATGCCACAGTAGTGTGCTGAAGGGGGCGTGTCGGAAAGCTTCTTAAAGAGACAGAGGCCTATTTCAAGACGTTCAGTACAGCCATTTTGAGAGAGCAATTTTATTCAAGGCAGTTATTTTAATTTACTGCATATACAGACCAACAGAAGGTTACGTCATCATTGTAGTGCTATAGACTGGTGCTATGTGACTGAAAAAAGCATAATACCCCCTCTTTAAGGGTTGTTTTAATTGAAAACCTAAGCCACTCAAGTCTTCCTACAATTGTTCTGACTAATGTTCGTTCACTGGAGAATAAAGCGTATTATATTCGTCTGCTACTCTCTGTTGTGTTTTTAAATTCAACTGTAAGTTTCTCAGGTGACGAACGGCGTCAGAGCCAGGGGGGGAGAGGAGGCCGAAGATGAGGAGGCATCTGTGTTACACGAACCATATTCATTTTTTCATCCAATTTACAAAAAAGTCTTTGAAAATAAGAACCACTGTTTTGAAATTCAGCATAAAAAATGTTGTATTAAAATTAACACAAAAAAAAAGTGTAATGTTTTTATTCAATATGGTTGGTACAGATGCAAAGTTACATGAATTCAGAGTATAAAACACAAATTAACCTTCATGTTTGGACCCGATGGCTGTGCAGGTGTAGTCTCGCCCACCCAGACCCCGCTTCTTTTGATCTATAGGTGGCGTTCACGTGACATCACAACTTTCTAAAGATCCTATAGTTTAACATTGAGGGTGGAGGGAAACTGAAAATGCCATGGCTGTAACCATAGTAACGCTCAAAATGCAGATTTCTAGTCTTAAATCATTGCTAATTTCTCTGTAATTCCTGAGGCCAATTCACATGAAACAAAAGCTGTCACGAAGTTCAAAGTCATATCTTCCAGCACACATGAACATATGTCTAATTATTTCTTCACAAAGGCGTCCAGAAGTGGAGACAATATTCAAAAACATGTGCTTGATGTTGGCCAGGAGAAAGGACTTTCAGGTTTGTGAATCCAATCACTGTCACATGATCAGAGAAAACATTTGGACATTTTCTTTTTGGAAATTTCTTTCAAAAACTGTTTCCAAAAAGAAAATGTTCAAATGTTTTCTCTGATCATCAGTTGATAGTGATTGGATTCACAAACCTGACATGTGAATTTTATGGCTGAAAGTCCTTTCTACTGGCCAACATCAAGCACATGTTTTTGAATATTGTCTCCACTTTTGGACGCCTTTGTGAAGAAATAATTAGACATATGTTCATATCTGCTGAAAGATATGACTTTGAACTTTGTGTCAGTTTTTGTTTCATGTGAATTGGCCTCAGGAATTACAGAGAAATTAGCAATGATTTAAGACTAGAAATCTGCATTTTGAGCGTTACTATGGTTACGGCCCTGGAATTTTCAGTTGCCCTCCACCTCAATGTTAAACTATAGGCTCTTTAGAAAGTTGTGATGTCACGTGAACGCAACCTATTGAGCCAAACCCCTGTCCTGATATGAGCGTCCTCTGCTGGAGACAACAACAAGAAGAAGAGTTTAAACGAGTGTGTGGCCGATGCAGCGCCACGTCTGCGTTTAAAGGGACAGGCCTCCGTTTTCCCACACTGAGATGTTCTTCCCTGAGCTTAGACGAGTTGAGGCGTATTGGTCTGGTCTTCACGCGTGCACTCAGTCACGCAAAAAGACCAACGATGTTGTTAGCATTTAGCCTCTCCTCCTCTATGGGGCCAAACATGGATTGTGTAACTACTCACGTAACCGTATCTAAATAGGGGAAACGTGGAAGGGCTTGGTCGCCTCTAACTTCACCCCCGTTTGGCCCCATAGAGGAGGAGAGGCTAAATGCTAACAACATCTTTGGTCTTTTTGCGTGACTGAGCGCACGCGTGAAGACCAGACCGGTACGCATCAACTCGTCAGGGCTCAGGGAAGAACAGATCTCAGTGTGGGAAAACGGAGGCCTGTCCCTTTAAGGCGGGCGTCCTATGATACTTGTCTGCGTATAGAAAGACACTCACGAACCCGTGACCTTAACTCCCAGCCACTGCGGGGAAGGAGATTTGTTTTACTAATTTTGCCTTTGTTCCTAATCTGACCCAGATTACTGAGCTCGTGCCGTGTCAGATTGTTCGAAGGTAATTCAGCCGTGACTGCACTGGTACAAGGTAAACATTAATCATTTCATTGATCCGTCTTAAAGCCCGTCTAAACTTGTGTATTTGTTTTGGCAATAGTCACCGCCTTTTCACAGAAGCCCAGTTTATTTCCCTCTTCAGCAGCGTCCTAATCGAGCAGATGAGTCACATGTGGGTCTGTGAAGTCGGATTGTCCTCGGACCGGTTCTGGAGATCCCCGCTCAGCAGCAAAAGCAACGTCTGCGGGAAATCTTGCCCAACGAAGTGACACAAGTGTGAATATATGTGTATGTGAGACCAATGTGTACGCTAGTTCTACCACGTTTAATATATTGTATTGAGATCTGGGGGAGTGGCTAGAGCAGAATTATAAATTCACTTGTCCTTCTCCAGAAAAGAGCAGTTTGTGTCATTCATAATGCCGGATATAGAGATCATACTCGCCCTCTTTTCCTAAAGTCAAATCTACTTCAATTGAAGGATCTGATCAACTATTTCACTGCAAAAATGATGTTATTGCAGTGAAATAGTAATGTGTGTGAATGTATGGAGGTGGTCAGAGGGACCGTTGGCGACAGCGCTTCTGTCCGTCTCCCCCAGGGGAAACTGAAGCTACTAATGTACCTCATCACCACCGAGTGTGGAGTGAATGTAAAATGCTCTCATGTAAAGCGCTTTGTGGCCATGTCTGTGAAAGGCGCTATATAAATAAAGATCTTCTTTTAATAATTAATTAATATCTTAAAAACCTTTTTTACTTTATGGGGTGCTCCCCTCCTGGAGCCGCCACCTTAACGTGGTGGAGGCTCCGAATGATCCTGGAGCTCTGTTGTCGGGGGCTTCGTGCCCTGGTAGGGTCTCCCAGGGCAAACAGGTCCTATAGGTGACGGGTCAGACAAAGAGCGGTTCAGAAGCCCCTTATGAGAGACCAACAGGCCCGGTTAGAACCATGAGGCCGTCCTTCTGTGGACCCACCACCTGCAGGGGGCGCCATAGGGGCTGGTGCTCCAACTGCCCCCACCACCAATGGACAAGTGGAAGAAAATGGATGGATGGATTATGGGGTACTGTGTGTAGATGGATGAGAAATAAGAACTGACTTAATCCATTTTGGAATGAGGCTGTAAGTGTAGGAGAGTGAATACTTTCCGGTCGCACTGTAAATTCCCCTCATAGGCGTTTGCATCTACAGTGTAGCGGCAGGATCTGCAAATGTCCGCTCTGGCTGCAGTGTTTAAGGCGTCACGGACGCGTGTCTTCCAACAAAAGAACCGGAAAATACTGTGTTCCAAAAGGTTTATTTGCTTTCAATACATACACAGGTTTCAGACTGTGATGTTTGCCTCCACACTGCCACACCTGAGTGCCCCCTCCTCCCCCCTTATATAGGGCAGGTAATTGCACACGTTTGCACACACAGAGCGCCACTCAGTGGCAGGAGGATCAAACATGAACATGCTAAAATGGCTCCAACACACAGGAAAGGTTCAAGTTTAATCTCTTCATGAATCTTCTTCCTCATTCTCCTTCATGAACTTGTCACTCACTTGTTTAGAGGCTCATGTAAAGCGTCTTTGTGAGTGACACAGGAATGCCGACCTCTCCGCGCAGTCACAACACTTCAGCCGTGGAGGTGTGATGGGGATGTGGGCGTGTCCAGCAGCGCGGCCCCGCCCCCTCGCTCAGGTGCAGTATTTGAGCAGGTGTCGGGAGCTGAAGGTGAAACACAGTCATGGCCCTTTTCAGAGCGGCGTCTGCGCTGGGACTGTCTCTGCTGACGCTGATGCTCAACGGTAAGAAACTCTGCTTTATAGCGGATGATTTCTGCTAAAGTTTAAGCTCAGACACTAAGCTTCCATGTCTGTTGTTTTACGGTGTGAATGAGGAGCTTAAAGCTCAACTATGTCTTTTGGATTTTTATTTCCGTAAGTACGTAACAGTAAAAAAAACAGAAAAGAAATTGGACAAAAAGATCTCTCTGTACAAGACCAAACATTTCGTCACCAACAAAATCATTTTGCTGGGTTGCAGGTGACATCACAGCGTTCTAAAGGCCAATATATTATATATATATTAGTAAATGTTTGGCCCAGTGACTGATATTAATTATAATGTGTGTAATTCGTACATTAATTCAGCAACCCAGCAATTGCTGGGTTGCAGGTTCTAGAATGTGATGATGTCACCGGACCCAGCGGGGGCAGGACCCAGTTTTTCCTATTAACAACATTACACTTTCACAAATCGTAGCTCGAAAGAAAGAGTATGAATTACAAAAATGATCATTAATATCAGTCACTGGCTCCATGATCTCTCTGTACAAGACCAAAAATGTCCTCAAAAACAAAATAATTTTTCTCCATATAATAGTATTGGCCTTTGGAACGCTGTGATGTGGCCAGCAACCCAGCAATAAGGAAGTGAAACTATAAACATCACAAAAATGGCCAAACTAAAGAAAGCTGGGCACAATCTTTAACAAAATCTTAAATATAATTGTGTTAATAATTCTTTAGCAAAAATATTGTCTAATGGGTCATGTGCACTTTAACCTGGATGTGTTCCTCTAACCGACAAACCCAGACCCAGCGTCTGAAGTGCTTCTACAAAGCGCGTATTCAGTCGGTTTAGTTCACCCGGGGTTTCTCTGAGGATTTGTGAGGCATTCACGTGAAACAGGAGGAGTCAGCGCCAAGTGGCCAATCACAGTGGAGCGGCACAGTAGCACAGCGGTTAGCGCTCGTGCTTCACAGCTAGAAGGTTCCGGGTTCGATTCCCACCTGGACGGGGCCTTTAGAACGCTGTGATGTCCCTGAAACCCTGCAATAAAATCCATGCTGCTCTGATATAAAGGACTTCTCTCGCCGGTGCTCCCTGCTCTTCCCTCTCTGCTCCTCAGGATTCCCTCGTCTGACTGGTCAAAGAGCCGTCTTCTAAGCTGGAGCTAAACCTGGTCCAGAGCAGGTTATGCGCTAAGGCCTAAGGGCACGTCTCCATGGAGATCTACCCTGATAGAAAGTTATCCAGCTTTTGTAGAACGGCAAAACCAGAGTTAACCCTGAGTTTACCCACTAACCCTCTGATCCCGCTCCGTAGCGTCGCCCTCTGAACAGGAGAACGAGCAAATATAGAACAAATATTGATATGGATTGTTTAATACGCTCTGGGGAAGTGGGTTGGTCTGACTCGTCATTATGTTCCAAGGTCTTCTAGTGTAGTAATACTTTTGAGAATGGTCATGATAAACTCTTGGGTCACTGTGGTGAAGGAGGACGTTCAGGTTCCTCATGTGCATTTATCAAAGCTGTTTCTGTGATACAAATGTTTTTTATATTCCTCCATCTGCACCTCCTTGAACATATTTTTAAATGTATCTATTGTTTGAGAACATTTTAATGTGTCGTTTAATGAATTCCATAATCTTACCCTAGCAACCAAGAAACCCGTCTGTCTTAGTGAGATTCGGGAGAAAGTTCCACAAACGTTTCCTTTTCGTCCTGTGTCGTCTGTGATCAAGGTCATTTTCTTGTAAATATGTTCTGGTACCAACTTGTGCTCAATTTTCCACATGGTCTGTAACATTTTTAAATGAGCAAGATCTTTACATTTGAATAGTTTCAGCTTCACAAAAAGGTTGTTAGTGTGTTCTCTAGAGCCTTTATGACTTTTAATTCTTAGACTTTTTTTGTAGAAAAGACCTATTACACTTTTGCACGCGTTTCCCCAGACCTCGATACAATATGTAAAGTAAGGGACAATTAATGAAGAATATAAAAGAACATATTTTACTTTATGCAAAATACCTATACATTTACTCACTTTTGTTTAGAATATATTCAATATGTGGCTTCCAGCTGAATTTAGTATCCAACAGGACTCCCAGAAATGTAATCTTGGCAACTCTTTCAATTCTTGAATTTTCCATAGTGATGTTAACATCCCCTCAATTTTCTTTGTCCCAAAAATCATATATTTGTTTTTTTCCCCAATTTAATAATAATTTGTTTTGGAAAGAACCATTTAAAAAAAAAAATTCCATTTCAGTGCTCACACAAGATAATAATGTATCGAGGTCACTTCCTGATTCATAAACGGTTGCGTCATCTGCAAACAATGGAAAGCCCATTCTCTTTGTTTCTTCATAGATGTCATTTATAAATACAATAAAAAGTGTTGGGCCGATTATGGAACCCTGTGGGATTCCACATACCACAGTTTCATGTTTGGAGTTTAGTTGATCGAATTGAACATACTGTTGTCTGTTTTGCAGGTAGCTTTCCAGCCTTTTAAAAACATGTCCTCTTATGCCATAGTCCTGCAGCTTAGACAACAGAAGTCCATGGTTCACTGAGTCGAACGCTTTCTTTAAATCCAGAAAGACGCTCACCATGTCCTGTGAGTGGTCTATAGCAGCGAGGACTTCTCCGGTAAAATGTATGAGTGCAGCAGAGGTGGATCTGTTGGATCTAAACCCATATTGATAATCAAATAATATATATATTTTGTTTGCTAGAAAGGAATCTAATTTTATTGTGAACCATTTCTCAATCATTTTTGAAAACAGTGAAAGTATGGATATGGGTCTATAATTATTAAACCTGTGCTTGTCCCCATTTTTAAATATTGGTATTACCTTTGCTGTTTTCAATTTTTTGAGGAAAGACACCAGAGATAAAGGAGAGATTGAAAATGTAGGAAAGTAGTTTAAGAATACAATCAACTGTTTGTTTTACAATAAACATGTCTAGTCCATCGCAGTCTATTGAGGTTTTTATTTTGAGTATCCGCACAATGGCTCTCATTTATCAACATTGCGTAAAAAATTGTGTATGCGTAGGTTTATTTGCGATATACACCAGAGGGTGCGTGACATTTATGAACCTGTGTTTTCCGCTCAGATCTTATCGTAGGCAAAAGCAGCTGATGGTAAATGCCACGGAGAAATCCCAGCGTCATTTGAATGAAACGCCGAAAAATATTCACGTCTGAGGAGGCCTCATAACACACGGCAAAAAATAACATTTCTCCAACCAGGAAATGATAAATAGTTGTTTTTAACATAACAAATATGATATTTTTGTGCATGAGGAAGATTAAAAAATCAGTCAGTAACCCACGTTAACCTAATAGCCAATCCAAGATCACATTTACTAAATAAAAAAAGAGGGGGGAAAAGAAATAGTCTTTGTGATAAAAACCGGTCGGGACGCTCCCTGTCTGTACTCATCAGCTCCGGGCCCATTGTCCTGTGATTCTCCGCAGATTGATAGTATCAGAGTGGAATGTGCTAGAGGTCATTTCCTCATTTATTTATTCATGCATGTTCATACTGTTCTTTTCAGGGTCATACATTAATATAAACAGTACATGGTGAAAAGGAGCATGATGAAGACATTGTCTTATTGTCCATGCCCCTTTGTAATAGTTACAGGAAAATCGACCAAAACGGCAGGTGATCCATCCAACACATTTGTGACAGTCTTTTTGTTGTTACAAAAATCAATCATTTAAAAAAAAAAAAAAAAAGTATATATTTTCAACATACAAGTTATGTTTTTTATATTCCTCCATCTGCATCTCCTTGAACATATTTTTAAATGTATCTCTTGTTTGAGAACATTTTAATGTGTCGTTTAATGAATTCCATAATCTTACCCCAGCAACCAAGAAACCCGTCTGTCTTAGTGAGATTCGGGAGAAAGTTCCACAAACGTTTCCTTTTCGTCCTGTGTCGTCTGTGATCAAGGTCAATTTCTTGTAAATATGTTCTGGTACCAACTTGTGCTCAATTTTCCACATGGTCTGTAACATTTTTAAATGAGCAAGATCTTTACATTTGAATAGTTTCAGCTTCACAAAAAGGTCGTTAGTATGTTCTCTAGAGCCTTTATGACTTTTAATTCTTAGACTTTTTTTGTAGCAAAGACCTATTACACTTTTGCATTTCCCCAGACCTCGATACAATATGTAAAGTAAGGGACAATTAATGAAGAATATAAAAGAACATATTTTACTTTATGCAAAATACCTATACATTTACTCACTTTTGTTTAGAATATATTCAAAATGTGGCTTCCAGCTGAATTTAGTATCCAACAGGACTCCCAGAAATGTAATCTTGGCAACTCTTTCAATTCTTGAATTTTCAATAGTGATTTTAACATCCCCCTCAATTTTCCTTGTCCCAAAAATCATATATTTGTTTTTTTCCTAATTTAATAATAATTTGTTTTGGAAAGAACCATTTTTTTTTTAAATTTTCCATTTCAGTGCTCACACAAGATAATAATGTATCGAGGTCACTTCCTGATTCATAAACGGTTGCGTCATCTGCAAACAATAGAAAGCCCGTTCTCTTTGTTTCTTCATAGATGTCATTTATAAATACAATAAAAAGTGTTGGGCCGATTATGGAACCCTGTGGGATTCCACATACCACAGTTTCATGTTTGGAGTTTAGTTGATCGAATTGAACATACTGTTGTCTGTTTTGCAGGTAGCTTTCCAGCCTTTTAAAAACATGTCCTCTTATGCCATAGTCCTGCAGCTTAGACAACAGAAGTTCATGGTTCACTGAGTCGAACGCTTTCTTTAAATCCAGAAACACGCTCACCATGTCCAGGTCCAACATGGCACTGGAGGAGAGAGGTCATTTCAGGTCATGTTTCCCCCTCCATTTTCTCGATTATTTTCGAAATTTCCCCCAGTGTTGCCTCAATAGTTTCCCTACTATCCCCCCATTTCTTTCTCTTTAGTTCTGCATAGTTGTACCCCGTTTTTCATTCCCTACTGGGAATAGCATGAATTGGGACCATAGGTGCCAAATCATGTTATTCCCAGTAGGTGTTGGGTAAAAAATAAAAAATAAAGACTAAAGGTCAAAATAGATCCAGGGGTCTCAAGGTTGGGAACCCAGGACTCTAACAACGTAGCTACACAAGCACAGCAAATGTTACAGCCGAACTGATAAATATCGTATGAAAATATTTTTTCTATTGTGGTCTATGCTCGGACAATGTGTGGGTAATTTCCCCGTTTTTAATGAGGGTGGGACCATAGGCGCCGATTCAGGTTCTTCCCAGTAGGTATCAAGTCCAAAAAAAATAAAAATAAAGTTAGAGTTGGAATTGAACCGGCAATCTCACGGTTGGGAACCGAGCACTCTAACCATGTAGCTACACATACTCAAGCAGCAACATTACGAATCTTAGATTAATATTATGAAACAGTGGCACTCATCTGTTTACAGGAACAGATTTACAGTTCAGGCAACTGTAAATCGATAGATGAAGGAATACTTTGGTGAGACCCATATAGTATGAGGAACACACGGAGACGGACAGGAAACAGCCTATCTGAACTTCCTGTGACTGTACATTCCAAAAAAGCTAAATCTGGAGGCAAAAACGTCAAAATGAAAGTTTCTTTCTGTGACAGCGGGGTAGTATAGTTATGTACGAGTCTAAAACTGTGGGTTTTGTGAATAAAGGGGGAAATTGACGAATTTCAGGGGAAACTCAGAGTGAGACAGGCTTGCTGCCAGGCTAAGAACTCGAGCGATTTTGTTTCCCTACTGTCCCCCAATGTCTTTCTGTGTAGTTGGGCAAATTTCTAAACTGTTCTTTCTTAGTTTTAAATTTAGGGTGGGACAATAGGCGCCGATTCATGTTCTTCCCAGTATGTGGCCAGTCCACACGCAAAAAACGAGAAAAAAAGGTCAAGGTTGGAATTGATCCAGCAAACTTGTGATTGTGTGTCCAGCACTCTACCCACAGAGCTAAAGTGGCTATAGATGAGAAGACCTTGGATTACACTTATAAAGATCACTAAGCTCATGTATTTGCAGAAAACAGCCAAGATGATTTGAATCATTTTATAATTAGAGCAAACTTGCCTGGGGGACAAATATTTGAGAGGATGCCTCGGACATTCAGCATACTTGATAGGTAAAACAATATTTTGTTGAGAGGGGTTATTTTCGCAGTTTTTAATGAGGGTGGGACCATAGGCGCCGATTCATGTTCTTCCCAGTAGTTGCCGAGTCAAAAGAAATAAAAATAAAAAAGAGTCAGGGTCAGAATTTATCCAGCAATCCCATGGTTGGGAACCTAGCACTCTACCCATGTAGCTACACAAGCAGATTTATTTTGCGGCCGAAATGTGAAATATCTTATGAAACGGCATGTGGCACAACGTGTGGGTCATTTCCCCGTTTTTAATGAGGGTGGGAGCATAGTCGCTGATTCAGGTTCTTCCCAGTAGGTACTGCGTAAAAAAGAAAGGAAAGTGGGGATTGAACCGGCAATATAACAGTGGGAACCCTGCACTCAACCAATGGAGCTACACAGGCTTACACAACAACACTGCGATTTATACATAAATCTTATGAAAGTTTAGCACTCGAGCGTTCACAAAACGGAATTACAGTTCAGGCAATATTTATTGAAACATTTTTAATTAGGGCTAATTCCTCGGGCGGCCAACGATCTGAAAAGGTGCTCCAGCCCCGCAGAACTCTCGATAGACGAGGAACACGCAGAGACGGACAGGAAACAGCCTAAGTGAACTTCCTGTGACTGTAAAGTCCAAAAAAGCTGAATTTGGAGGCAAACACGTCCCAATTAAAGCTTCTTTCTGTCACAGAGGGGTAGTATACATACGTACGAGTCTAAAACTGTGGCTTTCGTGAATAAAGGTGGGAATTGGGAAAATTGACGAATTTCAGGGGAAAGTCTGACAGAGGCCAACATGCTGCCAGAAGAAGAACTCTGGCTATATCCACGGAGGATGGGCGGGCCACTTACAAGCCACCTTAAGCCAGCAGGTGGAGCTCTTCTGCCATTTAATAAGTGGCGTGGTTGCCTTGACCCCCACATGTTATACATTGTCGGAAAGCTCTGACTGAGGCGCATGTGACTGTCATGGTCATTGGTTACTGCTGAGTATGCAGCGACCAGGAGCAGCCTCTATGTGAATGGCTGCATTCTGTTCAGTTTTGGGTGGTGCATTAGTGACTTGAATATGAGCTCTGTTGGACGATTCCTGTGAGTGTGAGCTGTCTTCGGAAAGACACCAAATGTGGGCATTCTTCGCCGCGGCGTTATGAGGAGACCGTTGAAATGTTTTACAAACCGTCATTGATTCTTCAAGTTCAAAATGTCTAGACGCACTGTGCCAAGTGGGATTTGATTTGGATGAAAAACCAGGGACTAGTTGATTAATACGTACGTTGAGTCTAGCCGGTTTGCCAATTGCAAGTCAAAATGGACGGCTCCCTGTGCGTCTGGGGTGGTGCTCCAATGTACTTTTTGGTTTGTCCTGATGTGCTCTTTCACTGTACCCCTTGGGTTTACGCCCAAAAACGCGCGTTTTCATGGGCATTCGGATCAACTCTGACGGGGCGCTGTGGACCCATTTTGTTCTGGGCGTGGCCAATTAGTCTATTGCCATAAATTTTCACGCCACCCCAATGGCTCCGCCAAATTTGGTGAGTTTTCGGCAACGTTGAGCGGGTCAACAGTACGATCCTTTCCGGAAAAAAAATAAATAATAATAATAATAAGAAACCATCCAAGAACAATAGTCCCTTGCCTGGGACTGCGTCCGGCTCGGGCCTAAAAACACCGTAAGCGTCTCCGTGGCTGCAGTCCAGGTTCTAGTGTCTCTGGTCCGGGCGTACACATGGCGTACGGTGCGCTCAGATTGATAAATGCCAAAAACACTTTACCTGAACAAGAACACAAAACTACTGTATGACACTTAGACAATACATGGCCTGACATGCAACACATTAATAAACATGTTGACCTGAGGTACTGCATAACTTTCAAATGTAGAGGAGTAAAACTGATTTCTCTGTTCTTCTTCCTCAGATGCAGCGGCGCAGCTCGATGGTGAGTTCACCACATTGTCATCGATCCCGTTGCGGTGTTGTTTGTTTTTGTTTGTCTAAAGCTGTTGTGTGTCCTCAGTGTGTGGGCGGCCGCCTCTGAACACTCGGATCGTGGGGGGACAGGCCGCTCCCGTGGGCGCCTGGCCCTGGCAGGTCAGTATCCACACAGGAGGAGCCCACCACTGCGGAGGGTCCCTCATCAACAACCTGTGGGTGCTGAGCGCCGCGCACTGTTTCCAGAGGTCAGTCCCAAGAGCCGCCATGAAAGATTCTAAAGATATTACAGCGCAAATATTACTACAGTACAAGTGAAAGATGCTCAAATACTGACGTATTCAAAGTAGAAAGTACAAATCATCATAAATAAGTCAAACTAAAAAAAAAGAAATAAACTGAATTTAAAGTCACATGACAGGTTAAATGCTTAAATAGGACTTATTTAGAAGGATGACATCAGTTGCAGAATTATCATTTTATTTCAGTGAAGCAGCAAATTTAATGAAGAAATGTTGGGCAGGAAAGTTAGTTTTATTTGAGTTTTTAAGCTGCTGACAGGAAGTGACATAGATGCAGGTAAAGGTCAGAGCAGTTTGACTCATTTGCCATTGACATAACATGGTTGCACGGCAACTGTTTTAAATTGTTTGTCTCTATCTATGTCACTTCCTGTGAGTACATTAAAAATTCCAATAAAAATGACTTTTCTTTTAAGTGACTCCTTTACATTTTGTTCTCGGTGCAGCGGATCAGCGGGCGACTACACCGTCTACATCGGGCGTCAGACCCAAGAAAATGCCAACGCCAACGAGGTCCGCCGCGCGATCGTGGAGCTCATCAACCACGAGTCCTACAATTCCAGCACCTACGACAACGACATGGCGCTGCTGAAGATGGCCTCCACCGTCGACTTCACCAACTACATCCAGCCCGTGTGCCTGGCAGCGTCTGGCAGCACCTTCCACGCCGGCACGGACTCCTGGGTCACCGGCTGGGGCGACATTGACTCCGGAAGTAAGAGAACAGCCTAAATAAGAATCTCTTTTACAGGGGAGTCCTGGCCCCAGAGAGGAACCTATTGTACATATTGTTAGTGGTAGGGGAAACCAGAGTACCCAGAGGAAACCTATGCAGACACAGGGAGAACATGCAAACTCCACACAGAAAGGCCCCGTCCAGGTGGGGTTTGAACCCAGGACCTTCTTTCTGTGAGGCACGAGCACTAACCGCTGTGCTACCCGGGGGAAGCTTAAATAAATAAAAGGAAATAATTTCACACGTGTCCAGCAGAGGGCACTGACATAATAAGAGATCAGGATATAAACAACACATTATAGCCACGTGGTAAAGGTCAGTCTGCCCCAGGGCGGCTGTGGCTACAAGAGTAAACTTGTGGCTCAGACTGGTAAAGCGAAATACAAGTGGTAGCCGTTATTATTATTTATTAGGCTCCAGTCCAGTTGTTTTATTTTTATTTTAAAACCACAGCTCATTATTATTATCATTCATTTATTGAAAAATGTTTCCGCTCTAATATTTTCCTGTTTACGTTATATGTGTCTGGATTTCGGCCCACGACCCAAAATGAGCTCGACACCCCTGGGTTGTGACAGTATTTGTTTCATGTGGACAGACAGAGATATCAACCATAAACCAAATCCCAAATTACCATAGTTACCACGATGCACTTCTTAGCTGCACTAACACGTGAACGCGACCTGTTCTGGGCTTACGGGCGACTTGGCCTTGTGTTTGCTCGATTCTGCTGCGGTTTAAAGCGTCTAATCTGTGTTTCAGTCAATCTGCACAAGCCTCAGAACCTGATGGAGGTGGAAATGCCCGTCGTCGGGAACAGAAAGTGCAAATGTAACAACGCAAAGTTCCTCATCAATGACAACATGATCTGCGCCGGGCTGGATGCCGGAGGCAAGGACTCCTGTCAGGTACTAGTCCCATAAATATGAGATCAAAACATTCACTATGAAATGAGGAGGTTTATGTGTGTGTAGAAATAAGGTTGGAGTCACCAATACACACAAATGGAATCACGAAGAAGGCTAACGGACAAAGCTAACTGCGGGCTAGCGCCACTTAAACAATATGGTCATAACACCTTTGCTATGCCCAATCCCGCCAGACCTTGGAAGCTAAGCAGGGAAGGGCCTGGTCGGTACTTGGATGGGAGACCGTTTGGGAACACCAGGATGCCTAAGGGGGAATGTAGTGGGGGCACGAGTTACTAACTACTGCTTTAACATAATCTATTAATCTGTTTACTATGGAGAAACTTCAGGAATTATATAAATGCCATGAAATTGACATTCTTACCTCGTGGCTTCACTATTCCAGACCATATGTGGAGAGTAAACTCCTGTTACCTGCAACCTTAGAGTTAGGGTTAGCAATGATGCACATCCAAATCTCAAAGTGTATTGACTGGAGAGTTTACAGCCTATATGTCAAAGTGATCCTTCATTTGAACGCCAAGACCTCCTATTTTCTAGAACTATGTGTAAGATCTGTGTGAGTGAGTTTGTAGTTTTTGTGCAGCCGGCCACACAACACCACTTTCTGCATAGACGCCCATAAGAATTGCTCTTCACCAACACTAATATGACGGAGGTTAAGTCAGGAATACCCAGATGGCCGTCTTCATCAATGCATCTGAGATGAGACGCTTCTTTCCAGTGTGGAGCTGTGAAGGTTTATGAACCTATGAATAAAAATATAAAAAGTAGAAACGACTTAAAGGCGGCGATCTGGCTCCAGTATCCACTCGGTGTAAATTGACGAAAGATCAGAAAGGTTGCGTGTCTCAGAGGCTCTTTATTACAGATCGTCCAAATAAAGTTTACAGGTTGTGCATCTCAGGGGTGTCTCAAAGAAGTCTGAGGACTTGTCTCCAAACATAATACTTTATCTATAAGTTTAGCCCACCCCCTACTGCATCCCAGCACACAAAGGAAACTCGCCAGCCTTGAGAAGACATCTGGACATCGTATACTAAACACAGATAAGGCCTTAACAGATACATCTCGACTATTCAAACAAATGTCCCCATCCTCCCTCAGTGCCCAGTAATTTATTGACCTTTACTGGCTCCATAGAGTCTGAGGGTCATATGGACAGTCTGCAACAGTAATACACATTTATCGGGGGGCCTAGTAAACTACTAATTTTTATATCGACAAACCCAAGCTGTCTGAACCTTTGAGTGTTTCCTGTTTAATGTTGTGGGTGTGTCGTGCAGAAAGACTCTGGGGGTCCCATGGTGAGCAAGCAGAACAGTCGCTGGATACAGTCCGGAGTGGTGAGCTTCGGGGAGGACTGCGCTCTGCCCAACAAACCCGGGGTGTACGCCCGAGTGTCGCGGTACCAGACCTGGATAAACAGCAAGATCACAGTGAACCAGCCGGGCTTCATCACCTTCACCTCGTCCGGCACCGACAGCGACCTGAGCGTCAGCTGCTCCTCAGTGCCCCCCCTGATGACTACTCCCACTACAACGACTACTCCCACTACTACGACGACTACTCCCACTACAACGACTACTCCCACTACTACGACTACTCCCACTACGACGACTACTCCCACTACTACGACGACTACTCCCACTACAACGACTACTCCCACTACTACGATGACTACTCCCACTACTACAACGACTACTCCCACTACTACGACTACTCCCACTACTACAACGACTACTCCCACTACTACGACTACTCCCACTACTACAACGACTACTCCCACTACTACGACGACTACTCCCACTACTACGACGACTACTCCCACTACAACGACTACTCCCACTACTACGACTACTCCCACTACGACGACTACTCCCACTACTACGACGACTACTCCCACTACAACGACTACTCCCACTACTACGATGACTACTCCCACTACTACAACGACTACTCCCACTACTACGACTACTCCCACTACTACAACGACTACTCCCACTACTACGACTACTCCCACTACTACAACGACTACTCCCACTACTACGACGACTACTCCCACTACTACGACGACTACTCCCACTACAACGACTACTCCCACTACTACGACGACTACTCCCACTACTACAACGACTACTCCCACTACTACGACGACTACTCCCACTACTACGACGACTACTCCCACTACGACGACTACTCCCACTACTACGACGGCTACCACCACCGCCAAACGTAAGGGTACACAAAATACAGTAAATAAACAACTTAAGGATGTCAAAGGCAGAAAGGGCAATGCTTTCAATATAGATCATAATCATAATTCATTTTGGATTTTACAAACTCATGAAAATACATCTTGAAAGCGTCCAATCCCCTACAATTGTCTTCAATACCCCGGTGTTTCGTACCAATCGTGTGGCAGTATTGCCATGAAAAAGGCGGGGTTTACATCGCCAACTTTTATCAACGTCAAAGTTGAGACAAAGCCAGGAGTAGTTACGGGGTTATAAATTTTAAACTGGAGACCAGATACTAGGTTTTGCAGATTTTATAAAAAAAAATGGTACAGAGCAAAATAGCGGCAGTACGGCCCTCTCTCGAGTGTGTCCAAAAAGCTCTGCACCACTGCCGTGAAACCCTCCCCTCTTATGGGGAAACACACAAAGCAAACCATTCATTCAACCCCCGTCCTAGCGTTTATCTTAAACACCAGCTCGATTATTCTCCAT
Organism: Proterorhinus semilunaris; assembly: GCA_021464625.1. Taxonomy (NCBI): domain Eukaryota; kingdom Metazoa; phylum Chordata; class Actinopteri; order Gobiiformes; family Gobiidae; genus Proterorhinus; species Proterorhinus semilunaris. The sequence goes on from CM038352.1 coordinate 4,412,631, forward strand.
ACATCTCACATACGCTGAAAACCCATACAAATGGAGAACACCCGCTCGATTGTTATCAGTACATCTGGACATTCATGTACTTGAAAACCATAAAAAAAGGAAGTCTCCTTCATACAATGGCAGACCCCCCTTTACAACCAACTCAAACTAAACTTATGGCTTTGAGGCAAATTGAGGCCCTTCACGAATCACACAAAAGGATTATTATATTGACTCTGTCCCGCAGCCGTGGTGTGTGGCCAGGCGCCGCTGAACAGCCTGTCCTCCAACGGGACGTCGGTGACCGCGGGGCAGTGGCCCTGGGTGGCCAGTGTCCAGAAGAACCACACTCACATGTGTGGAGGGAGTCTGATCGCAAAGGACGCGGTGCTCACTGACGCCAGCTGCTTCTCCAGGTCAGTGTCAGGCAGCGGAGCTCCAAGAACTGGGTTTTTATTTCTTAAAGGGACTAGAAGTAAAAGTAAAGAGATTCCGCTAGATTGTTTTTTTTTGCCGGACACTGGCTGGGTCCTAAAAGTCCAACACGAGTGCTTTAGTGGGTCCAAAAACACGGCTATTTCTAAAGAAAGAACTCCGACGTGAGAAAGATGCAACAACAAATCCGCAGATAAAATTGAGTCAAGGGGTAAAGGAAGCAAACATTTATCCGTCAAATGAATAATTCAGATATTATTTGGTTAAGTTAGAGTCCAGACAGCGAGGTTTAACGGCGTATTGACCGGTTGAACACTCGTGCTAGCCCGGTGCAGTTTCCCCAAACTCACGGTACATCAGCTTCATCACTCGCTTTACAAACACGTCACACTGATGTTCCTTGAAGTTACTGGTCAGGCCCTTTGTACCGATGAAGACACGCTGTCCACCTGCCGAAAAGTCCTGCTCCTCCGTGTGAGAATCCGTGAGAAACTCCAAAGACACGATGCACGAGTCCTTGTGCTTCGGTTTGGTCAAATCTGTCCAACGATAATCCTCCAGTATTCTCACTTTAGCCGTTTTTCAGAGGTTTACAGAGACATGTTTACATTTCAGCCGCTCTGAGGGGATGTAGCGGAGCTGCATAAACACAGCTATGCAGAGCGGAGCGACGCGATACTGGCGCGGATTATGCCCAGTATCCGCGGGATTAATATTTAGTTTTTAATGGAAAATACGGCGCGGGTCATATTTAATTGTTTGGCCTCGGGGAGCCTATTGAAAAGGTCCCGTCTAAACTAGTAAATGTAAAGCTGCGTTTACACATGAGCACGATGCGTTACGAATGCCACAAATCCACATTCGGGGCCAAGGATCACGAATGTGAGTGGAATTTGCTGCCACGTTTCACGCGCCGCCACAAACTGTCGCGACCTGTTACTACCCGTTACGATTAATGGCACGAATTATTACGCACGGTCACGACTATGCGTCCCGCGCTGCTGCGAGGCGTCCCGCGCTGCCACGCGCTGTTACGAGTCACTAGGAATATTCGCGTTCTGTCCGAAATCTGTCAAGAATTGGGCGAATGTGGAGTCATCTTCTTCCACCGGGTTGGAGGCGGAGCAGAGGCCGTGCTTTCCCCTGAGTCATTGGGCTCTTCTGGCTCCAACTCCCGAACATCAGGTACGAAGCAGGAGGAAGAAAGGTCGGAGGAACACTTTCAGCACCCCGCGGAGCGGCAGCGCCAGGTGCTGTCCGTGGCTTGGAGCGCGGATTGGCCGACTTTGTGACACTTTTCCTTGGCATAGCTACTGCAGGTACCAACATTTACTTTGGGCGTAGCGTGGGTTTCTGTCCATTTTGAGCGTGAAAACAGTGATTTTGCTACGAATGCTCTCACACTGAATTACGAAGCGCCACTACTCCTCACGAAAGGACGCGCTCCGTTGCGAACTCCACGAACAGAGGGTGATTCGTGACATTCGTGGGGGGGGGGACACGTCCGCTTGAGTTCTTAACACACTCTGATAAAGTAAATGCACCTGCAGGCCGATGTGACAAAGCACAAAGAAAACGCTTTACATTTGCAGCGCGATGATGGCGCTCCAACTGCGAAACTTGTTTTGACAGAAATATTCAACCTTTTTAAATATTTATGCCCAAAAACACTTTGTTGTGTCAGTCACTGACTTAGGTAAAATATTGTATTTAGTCTATTTGTCACGATTCGGTCTTTTGTTGCCCTGTTTTGGTTTGCTTTTGTGTTCATCTGTGCTTGGTGGTTTTATTTTGACATGTCTTTTTGGTCTGTGTGATTTTTGCTTCGCTTCCCTTGTGTTAATTGCCTGCCCCGCCCTGATGTGTTTCACCTGTGCCCTGTTTCCTCCATGTATTTATACCCCTGTGTTTCCCTTGTCCTTTGTCGTGTCATTGTCTACGTCAGCCCCGGTTTGTCTCTCTGGATTTTGTTATTTTTGGTTTTTGTATTAAACATCACCAGTTTTGTTGCAGTCCTGCATTTTGGGTTTTATTTTTCCTCACGCCACCTCCAACCATGACAGAATGACACGACCACTTCAAGACCCAGCGGACTGCCCTTTGGTAGTTGAGGACCCTGACCCTACTTCCTGCTCCTGTCCTGAGCCACCGCTGGACATTTGACTCCGTCTGGGGTGGCTGTCCCCTCCTTCTTGCCCTGAGCCACTGCCAGACCCCGACCTCTGTTCGAGGTGGGCCCCTTCTGTTCCGGAGCCACCGCTGGACACTGTTTTCCGTCCAGGGTGGGCTCCTCTTGTCCTGGGGCCACCATCGGACTGAGACCTCCGTCTGGGGTGGGCTCCTCCTGTTCTTGTCCCAGGGCCACTGCAGGACATTGTTCTTCGTCCTGGGTGGGCCCCTGCTCCTATCCCTCCTCGTCACCGAGTTTTCTCAGCTACCTCCAGTTCCTGCCTGTCACCTGAGCACTTCCCACACGCCCCTCGTCACCCAGACCCGCCTGACTTGACTCTGCCGTTCCTGAGCCCCCTGGATATCCACCATCACTCTCCTGGCCCTCCCGGTTCTGACTCTGTTCCCCCCTCCGGACCCCCTCCACCCTCTCGGGGCTGTTTACATCGTGGGACGTCTGGGAGCCGTCCCTTGGTGGGGGGGTACTGTCACGATTCGGTCTTTTGTTGCCCTGTTTTGGTTTGCTTTTGTGTTCATCTGTGCTTGGTGGTTTTATTTTGACATGTCTTTTTGGTCTGTGTGATTTTTGCTTCGCTTCCCTTGTGTTAATTGCCTGCCCCGCCCTGATGTGTTTCACCTGTGCCCTGTTTCCTCCATGTATTTATACCCCTGTGTTTCCCTTGTCCTTTGTCGTGTCATTGTCTACGTCAGCCCCGGTTTGTCTCTCTGGATTTTGTTATTTTTGGTTTTTGTATTAAACATCACCAGTTTTGTTGCAGTCCTGCATTTTGGGTTTTATTTTTCCTCACGCCACCTCCAACCATGACACTATTTTTCTTTTTCTCTCCATATTTTTCTTGTCCAATTTGGATGATGCAAATTATATTTACTGGACATTTGATTTTCAAACCGACCAAAATACGGCTATGGCGGCAAACGGAAACCCTGGTCTGAACAAATGTTACTCCAATAAAAGTAAAGGTTGCTCAGTCAAACTATTACAAGTATTTACTGTAGAAAAAGGTATAAAGTACAAGTTTATACTTGTAACTTTGTTTCAAAAACACAAACATGGCACCTGAATTCCCCTCTGTGAACATAGTATTACAGCCGGAGTTTGAGCTCATTGTCCCGTGTCCCGCAGGCCCATAAACGCGTCGGTGTGGAGCGTGGTGCTGGGGCAGGTGCAGCTCGGCGCCAACGTCACCCGTGTGAGCGTGACCAACATCACCGTGAGCAACACCAGCGGCTCCAACGTGGCCGTGCTGCGCCTGGCCTCCAGCCTCACTCTGTCAGACCAAGTCCAGCCCATCTGCGTGGACACCGGACTGAGCTTCTCCGACGGAACCAGCTGCTACAGCGCCGGCTGGGGCCAGCAGGGGGCGACAGGTCAGTGCCTTTGACAATCAACAATCAATTCATTTTTATCACAGTGTAGTTTTGATCACAGTGATCATTCTCCCAGCTCTAGTTTATTTGTAAATGTGACTGAATGTTTGTCCAGGAGTTCTGGGTCAAGTTAAGACCTCAGTCCAGAGCTGTGGGAACGGCTCCTCGTCCGACTCCTTCTGCACCGGCGTCTTCACCCTGGAGCAGGTAACGCTCAGACTGGGACACACCGACGGCGTATTAGGGCCATCTAGTGACGGAGGGAAAAAAAGATTTTCGATGCAAATCTATGAAGAAGAAGAAGATCTTTATTTATATAGCGCCTTTCACAGACACGGTCACAAAGCACTTTACATGAGAGCATTTTACATTCACTCCACACTCGGTGGGGCATAGAACTCAGTTAGCCTCCAAAATAAAAGCAGCTGGATTGTTTACTTTGCTTCGAGATCTCGAGCTGAAACTCCTAATGGAGCGGCTCCAGCACAGAAAATCATACAAGCCTGTCTTTACCCGCATAAATCCAGCTAATGGGGGCAGTACCTGGTTCCTCCGCCCAAGTGTGAGGACAGATTCAGAAAAGAGAGACTAGTTTGGCTTCAAACATCTGACAAAACATTATGCAGCAAATCCGTTTAATTGAAACATAAATTATGATAAAGTCTTGTCAACATTGGTTATTTCTACAAAGGAAATGAGCTCTGGTACAAAGCTTCTCATGTTTATGATGATGCTCTTGTTCCCTGTCAAATAAACCAAATAAACCGCTTTTATTTTGGAGACTAACAAAGTTTTATGCTCAAAACGGAAACATCTTAAAAAAAAATTTCTGGCAAATTTGCCGTTTTTTCCCTGTTTGAAAATCTCGATAATTTGCTACTTTTTTCTCAGAGATTAGTTTGTTGATGTCTGGAGATTTGTTTTAATTCATGCAGTTCATATTTGAAAAGTTTAATGGCGCTAGGCTAGTCTTAGGCTAATACATGTCTATGGTATCAGTTAGCATTAAAAACAGTCTGACCCGCTCCACTGTGCGCCTATATAAATAAACGTACACAGATATATGAATAAAGATCTTCTTCTTCTTAAAAAAAAAATCTCCAGAAATGAACAACACTCTGGATAATTAGGAAATGAGGCCCTACGTCAAAAATCCTGAAATATCCCTTTAACTGGAACATCTTTGTGTTTCCCCGTCACTAGATGTCCCTAATACGCCGTCATAGGAACACACCGACTGTAACAGAAATGAATAAACACTTAAATATGTTTTCTGTGCTGTGTTCAGGGGGACCACGGCGGTCCGCTGATGTGTAAATCGTCCCAGTCGTGGTACCAGACGGTGGTTCTGACCAACAGCAGCAGCAGCAGCCGAGCCGCGGGCGTGACCTTCAAAAGAGTCAGTAGTTTTCAGGCCTTCATCAAGTCCACCGTGGGCACGCTCCCGTCTCCCGCAGCCACATCCGCCACCAACTCCACCTCCAACTCCACCACCACCCCCAGCGCTGCGCCCCCCGCTGGCGGCTCCGTGCTCTGCACCCTGCTGCTGCTCTCTCTGCTCAGTCTGCTGCTCTGGGGCTGAGCCTTCACACCATGTGACTCCTTTATTTACCACTGCGTTCTCAAAGTCAGAGCAGCTTTGACTGAAGAACCAGTCTGACGTTTATTCTGTTTGAAGGAATTACAGCTAATCAAACACGCAAAGAAATGTATCTGTCCAACTGTTCCATCTGACTGAGGTTTGAAACACAGGTTCCATTTTAGTCCATGGTTTTGCTCCATTTAGTTCCATGTTCATATTGTTTGGGACTTTTTAACTCGGCTCCTCTTGAACACACCTAACGCTGCTGAAATGCATGCTGGGATGTTTTTGTCCTCACGAGCTCCATAAACAAATCCCACAGTGACTGTGGTGTAAAACACCGACAGACCCTGTTATTCTGTGAAAAGGCCGGCTTGTCGTATTTGCAATAATAAAGAAAGTTGATTTACTTGTTTTTGAAATGAAGTTCACGAGCAGCACTGTTTCATGTTGTTAAGTTGATCAATGTTTGGATTTTTTCTTATTTGAATAAACTAATACTTTTTTGTAATGTTTTCCTTTAATTCTCTGTTGTTTTTTAACCCAACATCTCAGTATAAAGCAGTTTGACCCAACAATACAACAATATAACAATATAACAAACGGAAAACGTGGCTCCAAAGGTTCTTCCCTTTGTCGGAGGTCAGAAATGTCCTGGAACCTTGAACGCAGCATGACCATAGACCTGTGTTTCAGTTTTACATGGGGCAGTCTTTAGGCTGAGCGGAGCTTATTCTAACAGAAAATGTCACGTTTTCAGCTCTTAGCTTTTGACTCAGAAACTAAATGAGACAAACGTAAAGAGGATACTGGCTACTATGAAGCATAGGGGTGCCCAGAAGTCCAGAGGCATGGCACGGCAGAACTCATGTTACCTGTGAAAGTGACCAGATTCTTAGCATGCACAGGTGCAACTCACTCATCTGTGAACTATCCCGTATCAAGAAGACTGTTATCTACGGACACATCTTCTTAGTGGGCTTCTCGGGAAAACCACAAGTTCTGCCTTTCACCAAACCAGTGCCTACTCATCTTGCAGGACTGAACCTAGCACACCAATTCATCGTGGTTCCTCAGACTCCTGTTCCTCTCCTCGGACGTGATTTGCTGATTAAAGCGAGGCTTTAGTGATTTTGTATATATAACTGTGTTGATGTATTAAACATGTGCCTTAAGTTTCAAATGAAACTGGGGGAAGTCTTCTTACTTCACAAGTTGCCGCAACATTCTCTGTTTTATTGTTCTAACTGTGGAAAAGTACTGGGGGCCGGGTGCTGAAGGGGGGTCTTGAGAGGCCCCCTGAAGGACAATACCATGGAGTCAGATTGAGAAGAGGAAGTGACGATCAGAACATTCCAGGAGCGCTGATTGGCTCTACGACACTGTCATGCTTACTCATTACTGTCCTCTATAAAGTGCTCGAGCGCCGGGTTTTCTGTGCTTCCGGCCAGAGCTCGCGTTGGGCCACCATGTTGTATGTTGATAGCGACAGATTTAGCGCTCAGATAACTTGTGTTTAGAGTTGTATTGTTGAGGGAATAAAACTATGATTGATTTAAATCGATCAAGCCTTCGTATTCTTTTCAATCCATTAACGAATACGCCGACACTACACATCTTATTTATGCTGAAAACATGTACATTTACAAGCACACGTCAAAATGATGATAGTCTCTTTTTTTTTGTAATGTGAAGTTCTCTCACTGAGACAGTTGCAGTTTGTTTCAAGGACAAAAATGCAGATGTTAAAACAAAAGAAACATTGGTATGAATGAGTCATATTCATTTTCTTAAAAAGAGGTTACAAAAAATCTGAAAGAAATAGAAATCGGGAATTGAATTGAATCAGGGCTTGAGTGAATCGTTACATCTCTACTGTACACAGACAAATGTTTAGTCGTAAACTGCACAAATCTGGCCTTATGGCAGAGTGTCATTTTAAAGAAAACCCTAAGTTTGCCGTTTGCTTTGACATACCAGTGGCGTTTCTAGGGGGTGGCCGATTTCTGCTGGGCCACCCCAGGTGCCACCCGACTCATGGGGGCTTAGGAAGCATGAGGAAGAAGAGTGTTTTCTCATTATCACACTCCTCTCCCACCACAAAACCATCAGAAGCCTCATGCAGCACTAACACTGAGTGTTAAAGGACCTGTATCATGCTATTTTAAGCCATTCCAAAGTAAAGTATAGGCATTTATATGATATATTGTACCTCTACCACTACGGAGCACTAATTTTTGTGATAAATATAAGTATTTTCTGGAGGTATTTTTCCAACCCGGAAGACAAAACGCTTGGATTCAGTTAACTCCGCCCCCTCTCTCCGCTCATACAACTTTAGCAGTAGTAGAAATATATATAATGGCTAACACACACGCTAACACGCATTTTGATTGACTCACCGCTCTGATGATTCCATTATGTTGGTTATAAAAGTTAATCCACTTTGATTCTGGCCAAGGTTCATCAAACATCCATCAGTGACGGTCACAGACAAACACTATTTTGGCTGATGGTCGCTGAATCCTGGAGAGAAATTCCAACTTCTGGCGAGTGGTTGCCTTCTTTAGGTTGAATAAAGTCCTTTCCTCACAGCCAAACGCGCTTTTCTCCGTGACATTATCGTTAGAAAAAAGAACAGGTGTCCAGACTCCAGAGTAGGTCAGAAAGAGCTCCTTCTTCGCAGCTTTCGGTGCAAACACGACATCTGCTCAGACGCTCAGGGGGTGCGTTTGATTTCTCTTCAGGGGCAGCGCGGACGCGTCAGGCACTTTTTTTTTTTTTTTTTTTTTTTTTTACGACAGAAATAATGAAAAATAAGGCATTAGATTACAGACGTGGAGCACTTCCGTTCCGCTGTGACGACACAACTGAACATGCCAGTCGTTTACCAGGAGAGGGCGGAGCAGCTGCTCAGAGAGCAGGATTCAGGAGGATTACTGAGAACTGCGTGAATGAAGCCAAAAACCACTCTGGGGGTGTTTTTGATAAGGAAATAGCATAACAACATGGTTAAAAGCTCCAAAAAGTCGATTTTGCATGATATAGGACCTTTAAGACTATATAGCTTCTTTATAGAATACAAAATAAGGTGCCACCCCCGAGCACCTAAGTAAACTGTAGAAAATGTGCTTTATGTTTCTTGTCTCATTTAGTTTCAGTCAAAAGCTAAGAGCTGAAAATGTTCTGTTAGAATAAGCTCCGCCCAGCCTAAGAGCGCCCCATGTAAAACTTAAACACAGGTCTATGGTCATGCTGTAACTGCTCCCAAAGTTTTCCGTTTGTTATATTGTTATACTGTTGTATTGTTGTATTGTTGTATATGTTGTATTGTTGTATTGTTGTGTCAAACTGGTTTATACTGAGATGTTGGGGTAAAAAAAACAACAGAGAATTAAAGGAAAACATTACAAAAAAGTATTAGTTTATTCAAATAAGAAAAAATCAAAACATTGATCAACTTAACAACATGAAACAGTGCTGCTCGTGAACTTCATTTCAAAAACAAGTAAATCAACTTTCTTTATTATTGCAAATACGACAAGCCGGCCTTTTCACAGAATAACAGGGTCTGTTGGTGTTTTACACCACAGTCACTGTGGGATTTGTTTATGGAGCTCGTGGGGACAAAAACATCGACTTCCTTTGGCATCCCAGCATGCATTTCAGCAGCGTTAATAGGTGTGTTCAAGAGGAGCCGAGCGGCCTGCAGCTTCTCACATTTAGGGGTAAATGTGCCTTAAATCTGTCTTAAAAGTTGCAAGAATATTACTGATATTTCATTAAACCATTTCAACCCAGTGCACTCAATTCAACATAAACAAAAACATGTAAGAAATGTAAAAAAAATATTCATCTGTTAAAAAGTCCCAAACAATATGATCATGGAACTAAATGGAGCAAAACCATGGACTAAAATGGAACCTGTTTCAAACAAATACATTTCTTTGCGTGTTTCGTTTAGAGAAGTTATAAAGTGGCCTTCCCTTTGAGAGAACACATTAGAATTAAACTTATTACACACATAGTGCACATGTACTGCATCAGTGCAAACAAATACCTTCAGTTCACGTCACTCAGGGACGCGTGTGCCGGGGAATAAGGGGTCAAAATAAATACATGTAGAGACGTCTGCTGTAGATCACATGGATATGAGGGGAAATGTTTTCTGTCATTCTGGTTTTGAAGGGCGTTGTTGGCGCCACCTGCTGATGTTCCGATGTAAACTATGAATTCAAATTAGAATCTACTATTTAGTCCAAACCTCCACATTAAAATGAGGCATAAAAAAGGCAAAAAATTGCTGATATTTTCAGCGACAAAATCCATAAACTGGACAGAGCGAGGTTTAACCTCTTAGCCTGAACCAAGTGCATTATCTCCAGTTCGGCTTTACCTAAATCTAAAAGGCTACAGCCTACAGGCCAGGGTAACGCCCATAGATCTAATAATTAGAGATAGATTAAGTAGGTTAAGTTCTCACCAGCAGCGTCTCGCTTTAAAACATCCTGATATAAAACATTTGAATCTCAAATCTTGATTAGCTGTAATTCCTTCAAACAGAATAAACGTCAGACTGGTTCTTCAGTCAAAGCTGCTCTGACTTTGAGAACGCAGTGGTAAATAAAGGAGTCACATGGTGTGAAGGCTCAGCCCCAGAGCAGCAGACTGAGCAGAGAGAGCAGCAGCAGGGTGCAGAGCACGGAGCCGCCAGCGGGGGGCGCAGCGCTGGGGGTGGTGGTGGAGTTGGAGGTGGAGTTGGTGGCAGATGTGGCTGCGGGAGACGGGAGCGTGCCCACGGTGGACTGGATGAAGGCCTGAAAACTACTGACTCTTTTGAAGGTCACGCCCGCGGCTCGGCTGCTGCTGCTGCTGTTGGTCAGAACCACCGTCTGGTACCACGACTGGGACGATTTACACATCAGCGGACCGCCGTGGTCCCCCTGAACACAGCACAGAAAACATATTTAAGTGTTTATTCATTTCTGTTACAGTCGGTGTGTTCCTATGACGGCGTATTAGGGACATCTAGTGACGGGGAAACACAAAGATGTTCCAGTTAAAGGGATATTTCAGGATTTTTGACATTTCCTAATTATCCAGAGTGTTGTTGATTTCTGGAGATTTTTTTTTTTCTTAAGAAGAAGATCTTTATTTATAAAGCACCTTTCACAGACAGGGTCACAAAGCGCTTTACATGAGAGCATTTTACATTCACTCCACACTCGGTGGTGGTAAACTACGTTAGTAGCTTCAGTTTCCCCTGGGGGAGACTGACGGAAGCGCTGTCACGACTGCGCCAACGGTCCCTCTGACCACCTCCATGCATTCATCCTGGCCTATTGTACATGTTTTTAGTGGTAGGAGAAACCGGAGTACCCGGAGGAAACCTATACAGACACGGGGAGAACATGCAAACTCCACACAGAAAGGCCCCATCCAGGTGGGAATCGAACCCGGGACCTTCTAGCTGTGAAGCACGTCCGCTAACCGCTGATGCTAGGCTTGTGCATGTCTATGCTATCAGTTAGCCTGCATTAAAAACAGTCTGACCCACTCCACAGTGCACCTGAGGCAAATCACTTACTACTAACGATATAAATGTCTGTCGATAGAATAATTTTAACCATTTTGCATTATATTTGAGCAGCATCAGCTTCGTGGCTGTAAGCTAACGCAGCGGCGGAGTGATCTGCGAGAAAATAGTCCCTCAAAATGCGGTAATTCATGTGATGCAAGGTCATCAAGGTTACATTTCAAAAATGATTCTATCGACAGACATTTATATAATTAGTCTGGCGTTATAAGTGATTTGCCTCAGGTGCACTGTGGAGTGGGTCAGACTGTTTTTAATGCAGGCTAACTGATACCATAGAAATGCTTTAGCCTTGCCCTAGCCTAGCGCCACTAGACTCTTCAAATATAAGAACTGCATGAATTTAAGAAAAAAATATCACCAGACATCAACACTCTGGATAACTAGGAAATGAGGCCCAATGTCAAAAATCCTGAAATATCCCTTTAAAACAAACTCATCTGAGAAAAAAGTTGCAAATTATCGAGATTTGCAAAAATGCAAATTTGCCAGAAAAAAAAAATCTAAGATGTTTCCGTTTTGAGCATAAAACTTTGTCTCCAAAATAAAAGCGGTTTATTTGGTTTATTTGACAGGGAACAAGAGCATCATCATAAACATGAGAAGCTTTGTACCAGAGCTCATTTCCTTTGTAGAAATAACCGATGTTGACAAGACTTTATCATAATTTATGTTTCAATTAAACGGATTTGCTGCATAATGTTTTGTCAGATGTTTGAAGCCAAACTAGTCTCTCTTTTCTGAATCTGTCCTCACACTTGGGCGGAGGAACCAGGTACTGCCCCCATTAGCTGGATTTATGCGGGTAAAGACAGGCTTATATGATTTTCTGTGCTGGAGCCGCTCCATTAGGAGTTTCAGCTCAAGATCTGGAAGCAAAGTAAACAATCCAGCTGCTTTTATTTTGGAGGCTAACTGAGTTCTATGCACATAATGGACACTTTTTTTTTTCCATGTGCGAGTTTTAAACTGTTTTTCCTCATACGACTCTTTTCTAATGGTTTATATATTTTTTTTTAGCAAATGTGTACGTTTCAAAATCTCGTAAATTTGTGACTTTTTCCCCCCATAGATTTGCATCGAAAATCTTTTTCCCCTCCGTCACTAGATGGCCCTAATACGCCGTCGGTGTGTCCCAGTCTGAGCGTTACCTGCTCCAGGGTGAAGACGCCGGTGCAGAAGGAGTCGGACGAGGAGCCGTTCCCACAGCTCTGGACTGAGGTCTTAACTTGACCCAGAACTCCTGGACAAACATTCAGTCACATTTACAAATAAACTAGAGCTGGGAGAATGATCACTGTGATCAAAACTACACTGTGATAAAAATGAATTGATTGTTGATTGTCAAAGGCACTGACCTGTCGCCCCCTGCTGGCCCCAGCCGGCGCTGTAGCAGCTGGTTCCGTCGGAGAAGCTCAGTCCGGTGTCCACGCAGATGGGCTGGACTTGGTCTGACAGAGTGAGGCTGGAGGCCAGGCGCAGCACGGCCACGTTGGAGCCGCTGGTGTTGCTCACGGTGATGTTGGTCACGCTCACACGGGTGACGTTGGCGCCGAGCTGCACCTGCCCCAGCACCACGCTCCACTCCGACGCGTTTATGGGCCTGCGGGACACGGATGGAGTTTAAAAATGTTACAATGATGTATTTTCCTCCCCCTACATGTTCCAGCCATGTCCTAATGTGTGGAATGAGCCCAGACCTGTTGGGAACAACTGCCTCTAAAATCCTGCACTGTCACCCAAAAAATATAGAGACTGCAGTTACGCGTAAGACCTGAGGTGGCAGTAGTGAGTATAACAATGACCAACGTGCGTCTAGTCCCTTTAAGAAATAAAAACCCAGTTCTTGGAGCTCCGCTGCCTGACACTGACCTGGAGAAGCAGCTGGCGTCAGTGAGCACCGCGTCCTTTGTGATCAGACTCCCTCCACACATGTGAGTGCGGTTCTTCTGGACACTGGCCACCCAGGGCCACTGCCCCGCGGTCACCGACGTCCCGTTGGAGGACAGGCTGTTCAGCGCCGCCTGGCCACACACCACGGCTGCGGGACAGAGTCAGACGTCAGCGAGAGAAGCGGACAGATGGACTTTGGATGATCTCTACGTATATCATGTGAATCCTGTATCTTCACAAAGAGAACGTGAGGAGGAAACGAGGAGCCGTTACAGAGTCTGGAACAACACAAGGGGCAGCCGAGTCTGGAAAGGCTCAGAGTTAAATCGTTCGGGAAGAGGACAGACTTTTGGGGGAATATTTGCTGCTGATTGGATCAAGTGAGCGTCGTATTCACCAATCACACCTTAAATGAATATGTAGTTTTTCAAAATGTTACTCGTTTGTAAGTGTGTACCTCGTGTTTTTCCCGTCATGTCTTATTGATAAAAGCTCTTCTTGGCGATGTAAACCCCGCCTTTTCACGGCAATACAGCCACAGGAGAGACTAAGGTATTGAAGCCAACTGTTGGGTTGGACTCTTTCAAGATGTATTTATGAGTTTGTAGAATCACAAATGAATTCATCTGGCAGTGCAAGGTTAGAGATGATACTGAAAGCATCGTCCTTTCCGCCTTTGACATCCTTAAAGGAACAGGCCACTGTTTTTACAAACTGAGATATGTTCTTACCTGAGCTTAGATGAGTTGATGCGTACCCGTCTGGTCTTTGTGCGTGTGCTCAGTCACGCAAAATGACTAAAGATGTTGTTTATCCTAATGTGTTGCTATACATGCGTTTCCAATGACATCATGCATAGTTCCGGCCGCCATTTTGAAGTAGATTTATGCAGCACTGCCACATCTAACTCAGACTAAATTAACTCAAAGAGGAAACAGAAAACCTGTCTCTGATTTTTACAGTTTGTCTTGTCGACAGAGTCTCAGTGAGTCAGTCGTTAAGCTGCTTAAGACGTTAGCATGCTACCGGTTAGCAACAGTCAACCATTGACAGTTGATACATGATAAACACATGTGTGGCTCAGATCTATGAACACTGAGGAAATACTACAGTAACAGCTCAGCTCTGACCTCTGTCACATGTTGTATCCAAGGCTAGATATTTGGAGTTCAGGGCTTTCTCTTAGAGACGTCAGAGCTAAATGCTAACCGTTAGCATGCTAACTTCTTGAGCAGCTTAAACACTGACCCACTGGTTTCTTCACACAAACGTGAGTGCACGTTCTGGGGCCGTGTTTTCACTGTTATCTTCTTGAGCAAGGATTACAAGTACATACAAATGCTACTGTCAATCAGTTGTCTTTTATTTAGGCTATATCCTGAGTAGATATGTTGTAGTATTGCATAATTTTACTTAGGTATTCAAAATGGCCGCCATTACAACAAAAGTCACATGACGGAAAGGCTTGTTTAGCTCCAAACGGGCTGAAGTTAGAAGCTCAGGTAAGAACATATCTCAGTATGCACAAACGGTGGCCTGTTCCTTTAAGTTGTTTATTTGCTGTATTTTGTGTACCCTTACGTTTGGCGGTGGTGGGGGGAGTAGTCGTCGTTGTAGTGGGAGTAGTCGGCAGGGGGGGCACTAAGGAGCAGCTGGCGCTCAGGTCGCTGTCGGTGCCGGACGAGGTGAAGGTGATGAAGCCCGGCTGGTTCACTGTGATCTTGCTGTTTATCCAGGTCTGGTACCGCGACACTCGGGCGTACACCCCGGGTTTGTTGGGCAGAGCACAGCCCTCCCCGAAGCTCACCACTCCGGACTGTATCCAGCGACTGTTCTGCTTGCTCACCATGGGACCCCCAGAGTCTCCCTGCACGACACACCCACAACATTCATCAGGAAACACTCAAAGGTTCAGACAGCTTGGGTTCATAAACCTTCACAGCTCCACACTGGAAAGAAGCGTCTCATCTCAGATGCATTGATGAAGACGGCGATCTGGGTATTCCTGACTTAACCTCCGCCATATTAGTGTTGGTGAAGAGCAATTCTTATGGGCGTCTATGCAGAAAGTGGTGTTGTGTGGCCGGCTGCACAAAAACAACTGCACTAACACTCCTAGTTTCTGAGCCTGTTCCTGCAAATGTGCACTTATGGTAAACGGGGTAAAAGGGACCTGTTTTTTTTATTATTATTTTTTTTATTGTGAAACATTTTATTGGCATCAATATGAAAAATGAATGAAAGTGATTTCCATATCACAAGATAAATGCTCATTGGGAACTTAAAGTCCTATGCTTTCATCTCGTCTCGCTGCCGAGTTTAAAGTCATTCAACAATGCAATAACGTCACACCAATGATAAGAAAATTAATTCAAGGAAATAAAGCGTTAATACATAAACCAGTTATTTTCAAAGCTGACCCAACAGAAGTAAATAGTTAGACCAAGGGGTGACTTTTCCCATTGCAGTAGAATTAATTAACTCTTCCCCTTCAGCAAGGAGGAATAGAGAGGGAACATCCTAAGATACATTGTGCACTCCCGCAATAGCCATTCTGTACTAACTGTATGTTTATAAATACGTGTTTATGAATATTTAATTTATATTTTAGGATCTATACTAGTTTTTAATGTTTGCGTCTTTTATGCTTCTCCTTTTGGCAAGTGATGTTTTTTAAATATATTATCTTATACCAATTGCTTTAGTTGTTACCATCCCATTATACTACTTCAGCCCCCCTGAGTTCCCCAATTACTGCCAGGTAATGTATGTGTATTATATGTAATATTATTATTTTTTTTTTACAAATTACTAACATTTTCTTATTTCCACACAAGATTTGAGGACAGTAAATTCTAAAGTAAAGTCTAAATGTCACTACCACTGGTCTCCTATCCTGAACCCTAACCCGTTCTCTAGACCCATTACACACACACCCCTCTACCTACTGTAAAATGGGCTTGAATTAAAGGAACAGGCCCCGTTCTTCCACACGGAGATCTGTTCTTACCTGAGCTTAGACGAGTCGATGCTCACCTGTCTGGTCTTTGTGCCCGTGGAAGGGCGTGGTCGCTTCTAACTTCACCCCGTTTGGAACTATAGGAATAATGCTGGAAGAGGCTAAATGCTAACAATATCTTTGGTCTTTTTGCGTGACTGAGGGCACGCACAAAGACCAGACAGGTACGCATCAACTCGTCTAAGCTCAGGTGAGAACATATCACAGTTTGGAAAAACAATGGCCTTGTTCCTTTACAGATTTACTGTCTTTAACTTTAGAAAAAACAGCTGAAATTAAATGTTTGCTTGTTTATTCAGGCTAAATCACCTCGAAACATCTGTCTCTCATACATTTGAACCCGTCTCTGTCCATAACTCTGATTTTGGGTTATTTCTACATACACATACATAAACCTCCTCATTTCATAGTGAATGTTTTGATCTCATATTTATGGGACTAGTACCTGACAGGAGTCCTTGCCTCCGGCATCCAGCCCGGCGCAGATCATGTTGTCATTGATGAGGAACTTTGCGTTGTTACATTTGCACTTTCTGTTCCCGACGACGGGCATTTCCACCTCCATCAGGTTCTGAGGCTTGTGCAGATTGACTGAAACACAGATTAGACGCTTTAAACCGCAGCAGAATCGAGCAAACACAAGGCCAAGTCGCCCGTAAGCCCAGAACAGGTCGCGTTCACGTGTTAGTGCAGCTAAGAAGTGCATCGTGGTAACTATGGTAATTTGGGATTTGGTTTATGGTTGATATCTCTGTCTGTCCACATGAAACAAATACTGTCACAACCCAGGGGTGTCGAGCTCATTTTGGGTCGTGGGCCGAAATCCAGACACATATAACGTAAACAGGAAAATATTAGAGCGGAAACATTTTTCAATAAATGAATGATAATAATAATGAGCTGTGGTTTTAAAATAAAAATAAAAAACTGGACTGAAGCCTAATAAATAATAACGGCTACCACTTGTATTTCGCTTTACCAGTCTGAGCCACAAGTTTACTCTTGTAGCCACAGCCGCCCTGGGGCAGACTGACCTTTACCACGTGGCTATAATGTGTTGTTTATATCCTGATCTCTTATTATGTCAGTGCCCTCTGCTGGAAACGTGTGAAATTATTTCCTTTTATTTATTTAAGCTTCCCCCGGGTGGCGCAGCGGTTAGTGCTCGTGCCTCACAGAAAGAAGGTCCCAGGTTCAAACCCCACCTGGACGGGGCCTTTCTGTGTGGAGTTTGCATGTTCTCCCCGTGTCTGTGAAGGCTTCCTCCGGGTACTCTGGTTTCCCCCACCACTAACAATATGTACAATAGGTTCCCCTCTGGGGCCAGGACTCCCCTGTAAAAGAGATTCTTATTTAGGCTGTTCTCTTACTTCCGGAGCCGATTCTTCCCCAGCCGGTGACCCAGGAGTCTGTGCCGGCGTGGAAGGTGCTGCCAGACGCTGCCAGGCACACGGGCTGGATGTAGTTGGTGAAGCCGACGGTGGAGGCCATCTTCAGCAGCGCCATGTCGTTGTTGTTGGTGCTGGAATCGTAGGACTCGTGGTTGATGAGCTCCACGATCGTGCGGTTGACCTCGTTGGCGTTGGCATTTAGTTGGGTCTGACGCCCGATGTAGACGGTGTAGTCGCCCGCTGATCCGCTGCACCGAGAACAAAGTCATGTGGTTTGATTTACATGGGTGTAAATGTGGCTCCTCCACTGCAGGGCTGGGCAATATTGACAAAAATGAATATCTCAATATTTTCTGAGACTTGCTCCTTAACAATAATTAAGGATATTTTTGCAAACGTAAATACGCAAAAATGTGCATCAAATGTTGTCCTATTGAGGCTTTTCTTTTTCTTTTCTTTTTTTTACTTGGATATTTTAAGTGACCCCGATCTTTTGAACGGTATTGTGTTTTTCTAGTTACATTACTTAAATGATAAAGGACAGTGCACATAAATAAACATGCCAGATTGTAGCCACAAGGCTTTAGTCCCTAAAGGCAGATGACATAAATACAATGTAACATAATTTGGAACAAGAAATGATAATTCCTCATATTAATTACCGTATTTCTTGTTGGTCACAGACGAGTGTACGCAAATGTGCGATTAGTTTTTAAAATTTTGAATAATACTGCGCCTCCACCACTGAAAACATTTGTTCAGCTCTGTTCTGAGCAGATGACTAGGAGCTCCAGGTCCACGAGTCGCAATGACTGTAGAGTAAGGCCTAAACGTAGCTCAGCCTTTGCACAGACATCCTTCTCATTCAAAGGCATCAAAGAATGGAATAAGCTCCCACAGAATCTGAAACTTTCCTTAGACCTGAAAGATTTCTCTCGTAATATAAAAAAAGTGCTGTTGGAAAACCAGTCATGTCAGCACTGAAAACGGTAAATGTAAATATGACTTTTATTGATGTTTTATGTAGTAATTTTAGCATGATTCTATGTGGACTGATGGCTGTAACGGGTGAATGAATGAATGAATATTTGTATTTGAGTGTATAAACATATTTTATATTGTACATTTTGTAACTCACCTGCTCAGGGACTACAGATGGAAACTAGCTCAAGCTAAATCTGGTGCAAAGCATCTTTAATTAATGTGTGTGCACATTGTCCCTGTTGAAATAAATTAATAAACTAAACTAAACTAAATGTAAAAAGAGTTACTTAAAAGTATTAAGAATTTTTAATGTACTCACAGGAAGTGACATAGATAGAGACAAGCAATTTAAAACAGTTGCCGTGCAACCATGTTATGTCAATGGCAAATGAGTCAAACTGCTCTGACCTTTACCTCCATCTATGTCACTTCCTGTCAGCAGCTTAAAAACTCAAATAAAACCAACTTTCCTGCCCAACATTTCTTCATTAAATTTGCTGCTTCACTGAAATAAAATGATAATTCTGCAACTGATGTCATCCTTCTAAATAAGTCCTATTTAAGCATTTAACCTGTCATGTGACTTTAAATACAGTTTATTTCTTTTTTTGAGTTTGACCTATTTATGATGATTTGTATTTTTCTACTTTGAATACGTCAGTATTTGAGCATCTTTCACTTGTATTGTAGTAATATTTGCGCTGTAATATCTTTAGAATCTTTCATGGCGGCTCTTGGGACTGACCTCTCGAAACAGTGCGCGGCGCTCAGCACCCACAGGTTGTTGATGAGGGACCCTCCGCAGTGGTGGGCTCCTCCTTTGTGGATACTGACCTGCCAGGGCCAGGCGCCCACGGGAGCGGCCTGTCCCCCCACGATCCGAGAGTTCAGAGGCGGCCGCCCACACACTGAGGACACACAACAGCTTTAGACAAACAAAAACCAACAAACACCGCAACGGGATCGATGACAATGTGGTGAACTCACCATCGAGCTGCGCCGCTGCATCTGAGGAAGAAGAACAGAGAAATCAGTTTTACTCCTCTACATTTGAAAGTTATGCAGTACCTCAGGTCAACATGTTTATTAATGTGTTGCATGTCAGGCCATGTATTGTCTAAGTGTCATACAGTAGTTTTGTGTTCTTCAGGTAAAGGTCACGTCTTCTCTAAGTATTTCAACACGTTCGGCTACTCAACAAAACCTCTTGACAGAAACTTAGAGCTGTCAACAAGAACAACAACATTTTAAAGGAGAAGAAAACGTGTTTGTCCGTAAAGCAGCTCTAGCACATTCCACTCTATCAATCTGCGGAGAATCACAGGACAATGGGCTCGGAGCTGATGAGTACAGACAGGGAGCGTCCCGACCGGTTTGTATCACAGAAACAGCTTTGATATGCACATGAGGAACCTGAAAGTCCTCCTTCACCACAGTGACCCAAGAGTTTATCATGACCATTCTCAAAAGTATTACTACACTAGAAGACCTTGGAACATAATGACGAGTCAGACCAACCCACTTCCCCAGAGCGTATTAAACAATCCATATCAATATTTGTTCTATATTTGCTCGTTCTCCTGTTCAGAGGGCGACGCTACGGAGCGGGATCAGAGGGTTAGTGGGTAAACTCAGGGTTAACTCTGGTTTTGCCGTTCTACAAAAGCTGGATAACTTTCTATCAGGGTAGATCTCCATGGAGACGTGCCCTTAGGCCTTAGCGCATAACCTGCTCTGGACCAGGTTTAGCTCCAGCTTAGAAGACGGCTCTTTGACCAGTCAGACGAGGGAATCCTGAGGAGCAGAGAGGGAAGAGCAGGGAGCACCGGCGAGAGAAGTCCTTTATATCAGAGCAGCATGGATTTTATTGCAGGGTTTCAGGGACATCACAGCGTTCTAAAGGCCTATAATATTATATAGGGTACTGTGACGTCATCACATCCTAGAACCTGAAAACAACCCCTAAAGTCGAGAGATCGTGTTGTAACTTTTCCTACACATGTGGCTGATGCAGATTGTAAATGACCACATTATTTCTCGTCCACATAACAGTGGGAGCGTTGCACTTAAGTTGTGGTAAAGATCGCTCTCCTTATGAGCGGTTTGGTTCAGACTCGTGCCATTCAAGGCGCTGTATAATATATATATATATATATATATTACTATTTCTGTGGAACCACATTCATACATTATACATTTACAATTTTATAATCAACTCAGTCATTACATTTCAGGACTTGAGCTGATAAACAGATTATGAGGATGGTTGTTTTATAACTGATTGAAATACTCAATAAAACTCATTAAATCAGGTATGGGATTAGACCATAAAAAAAATCCCTCTGAAAAAACCTTCACAGTTCAGTCCGAGGCTGGAAAGTTTCAAGTCTGAGCTACTGACTGAGAAAAATTGCCCTTTAAATGACAATTCCCCAAACATCTACAGCAAAACATTGAATGAGTGCAATCATTAAATATGTTATTGTGAAGGTATTTTGTTTGGTTTCCAGGTGAAAGTTTACGTGAGACTAATACACTTACTCGACAAAAAGAAGTGCGACAGCTAAATGTGTAGTTCAGATGATCCATTAGCAGGTTTGCTCACACAGACCTAATCTCTCCACCTTTAGACCGGACAAACACTAAGCACAGAGTTTCTTACCGTTGAGCATCAGCATCAGCAGAGACAGTCCCAGTGCAGACGCCGCTCTGAAAAGGGCCATGACTGTGTTTCACCTTCAGCTCCCGACACCTGCTCAAATACTGCACCTGAGCGAGGGGGCGGGGCCGCGCACCGGACACGCCCACATGCCAGTCACGCCTCCACGGCTGAAGTGTTGTGACTGCGCGGAGAGGTCGGCATTCCTGTGTCACTCACAAAGACGCTTTACATGAGCCTCTAAACAGGTGAGTGACAAGTTAATGAAGGAGAATGAGGAAGAATGAATCTTTCCTGTAGATGCAAACGCCTGAGGGGAATTTACAGAGCGACCGGAAAGTATTCACTCTCCTACACTTACAGCCTCATTCCAAAATGGATTAAATCAGTTCTTATTTCTCATCCATCTACACACAGTACCCCATAATCCATCCATCCATTTTCGTGGGGGCAGCTGTTGGAGCTGCACCAGCCCCTATGGCGCCCCCTGCAGGTGATGGGTCCACAGAAGGACGGCCTCATGGTTCTAACCGGGCCTGTCGGTCTCTCATAAGGGGCCTCTGAACCGCTCTTTGGCTGACCCGTCACCTAGGACCTGTTTGCCCTGGGAGACCCTACCAGGGGCACGAAGCCCCCGAAAACAGAGCTCCTGGATCATTCGGGCGCTCAAACCACTCCACCACTTTTGCCATTGTAAATACAGCCTCATTACCAACGTTACTACTCAAATGTTTTGTAGGTACAGCACAATTACTGTTATTACTGACACTACTAGTCTGCTACTAATACTACACAACTTCTCTGTAGGTATAAAACTATGCAATCAACTATTTTGGTAACTTCCATCCATCCATTTTCTTCCGCTTTATCCGGGGCCGGGTCACGGGGGCAGCAGTCTCAGCAGAGATGCCCAGACTTCCCGATCCACGCACACCTCCTCCAGCTGTTCTGGGGGGACCAGAACAGCTGGTCCCCCCGCGATCTTGTCCTTTCGGTCATTACCCAAATCTCATGACCATAGGTGAGGGTGGGAAAGTAGATCGATCGGTAAATCGAGAGCTTTGCCTCAGACTCAGCTCCCTCTTCACCACAACAGTCCGATACAGCGACTGCATCACTGCTGACGCCGCACCGATCCGTCTATCGATCTCACGCTCCATCCGTCCCTCACTTGTGAACATGACCCCGAGATACTTGAACTCCTCCACTTGGGGCAAGGACTCCCCACTGACCTGAAGCAGGGAAACCACCTTTTTCCGGTGGAGAACCATGGCCTCAGATTTGGAGGTGCTGATCCTAATCCCGGCCGCTTCACACTCGGCTGCAAACCACCCCAGTGCGCGCTGGAGGTCCTGATTTGATGAAGCCAACAGAACAACATCATCTGCAAACAGCAGACATGAGATTCTGAGGTTCTCCAATAACAGAACACCACTCGGGTTCCAATCGGGGAGGCCGTTCTTCCCCATCACTCCCACCCAGGTCTCACTGTCGTTACTCACGTGGGCATTGAAGTCCCCCAGTAGAACAATGGAGTCCCCAGCCGGCGCACCATCTAGTATCCCTCCCAGGGACTCCAAGAAGGCCGGGTACTCTGCACCGATGTTGGGCCCGTAGGCCGAGACAACAGTGAGAGACCTGTCCCCGACTCGAAGGCGTAGGGACGCGAGCCTCTCGTTCACCGGGGTAAACTCCAACATGTGCCGGCTGAGCTGGGGGGCTATAAGCAGTCGCCTCTCCCCACGGGCAACTCCAGAAAAATGGAGCGTCCAACCCCTCTCCAGGAGTTGGGATCCGGAACCCAGGCTGTGCGTGGAGGTGAGCCCGACTATATCTAGCCGGTACCTCTCAACCTCCCGCACAAGCTCAGGCTCCTTCCCCCCCAGCGAGGTGACGTTCCATGTCCCGAACGCCAGAAGCTGCGCACGCGGACCAGGTCGTCGAGGCACCTGCCTTCGACTGCCACCCAGTCCTCTCTGCACCCGACCCCTACGGATCCCTCTGCGGGTGGTGGGTCCACAGGAGGGCGGGCCCACGTCGTCCTTTCGGGCTGTGGGCAGAGGCCCGACCACCAGACGCTCGCATTCGAGCCCCAACCCCAGGCCTTGCTCCAGGGTGGGGCCCCGGCTGTGCCATACCGGGCGACGTCACGGTCCTTGTTACTATACTGTCCATAGAAGTCTTCGAACTGCTCTTTGTCTGACCCGTCACCTAAGACCTGTTTGCCACGGGAGACCCTACCAGGGGCATAAAGCCCCAGACAACATAGCTCCTCGGATCATTCGGGCGCTCAAACAACCCCACCACGTTAAGGTAGCAGTTCACGGGGTTGGTAACTTCCAAATATGATTATTTTATGGCTTGTTTCAGTGAAGTTTGTACAACATGCACGGACAGTCTGACACCGTTGTTTTGAAGCATCAACAACACTTTTCCCCCACGTATTTAGTCATAATTTCTTTCACGTATTTAGTCATAATTTCTTTCACGTAATTAGTCATAATTTCTTTCACGTATTTAGTCATAATTTCTTACCTTTCAAGCAAAAATAAGCTGCGGGTCTTTTCCGATGTTTACTCTGGTTCTTTGCCTACGCCGAAAAGACTCGACTTTCGTCTTTTTTGTCACACTTGAATAAACTCTTCGTTTCTTTTCGTTAGTTCGGGGTCTGGGCTGGAGTTTCGATGGTGCTTGAAGCCGGTCTCCTTTTATTCTCCGCTAAATCCATCCTTCCAAAGTTACCATTCGCTCGGCAGCATCAGTATAGAGGAGATACAGCTAACGCTACAGCTAACGCTACAGCTAAAGCTACAGCTAACGCTACAGCTAGAGCTACAGCTAAAGCTACAGCTCAGCGGGAACGCGCATGACTTCATTACGCTGTTTGCTTGTTCGCCCCATAGACTATTTAAGTGACTTTACAGCATATAGAGGTAAATCAAGGTGAAAAGGCCAGGGCTTATTCAACTCACCGGGGCATTGCTGGAGCAGGTATGAGGAAGACATTTTACATTTGTATGCATTTATTTGTGGTTAAACTTATGTATAGTCCCGTTAAAGCTTGGGCATGGGTCTTCCAAATGGACAATGACCCAAAGCAAACGGACACACTGGTTACAAAGAGGCTTAAGGATAACAAAGTTAGTGTTCTGAAGTGGAAAAGTCCCGATCTAAATCCAGTTGAAAATGTATGGGCAGAGCTGAAAAGGCATAGGCACGCAAGGTGGCCCACAAATGTGTCTCAGTTACGCCAGTTCTGTTTGGAGGAATGGCTCAAAACTCCTGCCAAAACGTTTGACCCAAGTTATTCAGTTTAAAGGCAATTCTACCAAATATTAATGAAATGTATGTAAACTTTTGGTTTTGTGAAAAGTAATAAACAAATGGTGTAGAAAATTCTATTTCTCATTCTATGAAGAGACAGAATTTGACAAATATAAATATTTTTTTAAATTCTAATTGGTGTCATGTTATGAAGTGTATGTAAACATCTGGTTCTCACTGTAAGTCCGCAGTCCTACATGCTCCTTTTAACCAGCTGCTCTTTCTCCTCCGCTGTCCACACACAGACAAGAAATGTAGCTTGGGAAATATAAGATATGAGGTGTATTATTCACACAGACACACAGGTCCCGCTGATATTCAACTTGTGCTGGAACAAAAGGCTGAACATTTTGCTGTATGATATTTTTATTTGGTCTGTGCAAATATAATTCTTGATAGACATAAAAGATTCAGACCAGTTATCTTTGAAATAGAGAACTGATACTTTTGTGATATGTTTTTCCACTGTTACACACTTTGTGACATTGTGTCTAAGAAAAGCGCTATACAAATACAGTTTATTTAGTTACTCATTAGGCTATAAGGATGTACAGGTGAAATGATATCATTCAAAAGTGCATTCACTTCTGTTACTCATGTTAAACTGTGAAACTAATATATGACAGATTCATTACATGCAAAGTGAGATATGTACAGCCTTTATTTGTTATAGTTTTGATCATTATGGCTCGTAAAAACCCTGTTATAACCGCCAGCCCCTCTTTTGTTTGTAACAAAATCACCCTTTATTATCTTAATTTTTCACTTACAAGCTTTGCATCATGACTGTAGCCTGAAGGGCAGTTAGTAAGACCCACAAAGGGCATTGCTAGTGCTATCGAGCTTTTATTTGTTATGTAATCATATATTCCTATACACTGAACATATTATAATCTTGTGAATTGTATTAACCTGTGTTTGGCTGTTAAAGGCATCTTAGTGTCTAGCTCATGCCTTATATGGAGCTAATCAGCGCCGGAAGAGTGACAGGCTACACTTCTTCATACTAATGCATCTATGACAACGGGACTTGCCCGCCGACCGCGACCTCCGTCTGCAACTGGACATTGGTTTCAGTCTGACTGCAGTTCCTGATGTCTGCCTACAGTTCCTGATCCAAGTTTAGTCAAACGGCAACAGTTCCTGGTCTGTACTTCTGCAAATGGCCCTTAGGGGATGTACATGTGTGATGCAAAGAAACTGAAAAAAGGATGCTCTGTAAACCTATATAAGCGTATGTCGGGCAATGCTCGAGGTCTTTTATTCTGCCGGTCAGCGACAACCAGCTCTAGACCAAGGAGCACCCTGTTGCTGTCTGAAACCTCTGTTAACTATCGGTCACAACTCTCCATGTCGGTGATCGCTCCCGGATCTTGAGCCTAACCGAGTATCGATTGCCGCCGCGTCAAGGCGGGCTAAACATTTCATGCGAATGCTGATCATGAGGTCTAACTCAAACCTCCAAAATCAAGACTCGCAGATTGTATGCCCAGCACGACCGTGACCTCTCGAACTCATCCCCAGGGCAACATAGATTGAACAAGGGAGTTCTTTTCCTTTCTGAAATTCTATTGATATCAATAAAAGACCCACAAAAGACATCTATCGGTGAGTACGTCCTTCCTTGATTTAATTGAATGGAAACTTGTGTGTGTGCATGCTGGGTAACAGGTGGAACTACCCCCGCTGGGGGGGCAGACCGGTCACAGGTTTTTTCTGAGGTAATCACTAAATAAAGGGAGATAATGCTACAATAGGAGACAGTAATAGGACAATAACGGACAAAGATTATGATAAGTAAGAATAAAATTGTTAGAATATTAACAAACCCCAAATTAAAAATCTCATAAAAGAATATTTTGAAAATGGACTGTCAGCCATAATCATCAAAATTATAACAAACAAAGAATTGACATATGTTAATCAATCATTCAAGCTTTTTTAAGGACACAGAATGCTGGTCCATAGTATTAAAAAAAAAAGCAGAAGAATAAAAGTAAGAGAAAGTTACATCATAATTATTTACACATATAGGCAGGAACGCCAGTGCTTCCAAATTCTTGAAGTAAACCTGACCGAGCTTTTCCTCGGACAGACCAAAGCTTGTGTAATACAGTTAGATTGATTCTGACCTCAGAAAATCTCGGATAATTTTACTGAATATCAGTCACGTCAGTCATGGCGGCCATCTTGTTTCTTTAATTAATGAAACTCGCATGTTTTGTTTATTTTCAAACCCGTAAGGCCAACATTTCCAGAGAGTTGCTAGTATTGTACTAGACTATATATAACAATCCTGAATACTGACATTACTATTTATATAATGATGATATAATAATGAAGTTATTGCAGTGAAATAGTTGATCAGATCCTTCAATTGAAGTAGATTTGACTTTAGGAAAAGAGGGCGAGTATGATCTCTATATCCGGCATTATGAATGACACAAACTGCTCTTTTCTGGAGAAGGACAAGTGAATTTATAATTCTGCTCTAGCCACTCCCCCAGATCTCAATACAATATATTAAACGTGGTAGAACTAGCGTACACATTGGTCTCACATACACATATATTCACACTTGTGTCACTTCGTTGGGCAAGATTTCCCGCAGACGTTGTTTTTGCTGCTGAGCGGGGATCTCCAGAACCGGTCCGAGGACAATCCGACTTCACAGACCCACATGTGACTCATCTGCTCGATTAAGACGCTGCTGAAGAGGGAAATAAAAATTGCTGATATTTTCAGCGACAAAATCCATAAACTGGACAGAGCGAGGTTTAACCTCTTAGCCTGAACCAAGTGCATTAAGTGAAATAAACTGGGCTTCTGTGAAAAGGCGGTGACTATTGCCAAAACAAATACACAAGTTTAGACGGGCTTTAAGACGGATCAATGAAACGATTAATGTTTACCTTGTACCAGTGCAGTCACGGCTGAATTACCTTCGAACAATCTGACACGGCACGAGCTCAGTAATCTGGGTCAGATTAGGAACAAAGGCAAAATTAGTCAAAACAAATCTCCTTCTCTGCAGTGGCTGGGAGTTAAGGTCACGGGTTCGTGAGTGTCTTTCCCAGAGCCGCCTTTTTTCTATATGCAGACAAGTATCATAGGACGCCCGCCTTAAAGGGACAGGCCTCCGTTTTCCCACAATGAGATCTGTTCTTCCCTGAGCTTAGACGAGTTGATGCGTACCTGTCTGGTCTTTACGCGTAGTCACGCAAAAAGACCAAAGATGTTGTTGGCGTTTAGCCTCTCGTCCTCTCCACTAAGTATAGTTACACAAAATTAAACATGTCGATTTTCTTACAATACAGGTATAGTACCCTTTTTTAACCACTGAGAAAATCGACATGTTTAATTTTGTGTATCTATACTTAGAGGAGAGGAGGAGAGGCTAAATGCTAACAACATCTTTGGTCTTTTTGCGTGACTGAGTGCACGCGTAAAGATCAGACAGGTACGCCTCAACTCGTCTAAGCTCAGGGAAGAACATCTCAGTGTGGGAAAACGGAGGCCTGTTCCTTTAAACGCAGACGTGGTGCTGCATCGGCCACACACTCGTTTAAACTCTTCTTCTTGTTGTTGTCTCCAGCAGAGGACGCTCATATCAGGACAGGGGTTTGGCAAAGCCGTTTGTCTCAATGGGGAGTTGAATCCACACGGCTCTCGTGGTTACTTTCAGTAACTGCAGTTCTCTGAATGTGCACAAATCAGCGTCAGGCTAATTCTCAGTCAGTGCAGGCGGGGGAACTCTGAGGGAACCCTGGGGAAGGCGGTGCTCGTGTGGCCATTTTCCAATGTAACAAAGCGCGAGGAACATACCGTAGTGCTGCCATGAGAAACCCAACAAAAGGTGAACAAGCGCCCCTTCAAACAAAGACTGCACGTGACAGGTTTCAGGTGTTTTTCTTACACATACGATAAACAATGGAGCGGATTAAGTTTGCGAGGAAGGAAGAACAAACCCGTTTAAATCAGCATTGGGAAAAATAATGCTGCTGCTTCAAAAACACGCCTGGATTTCCCCATGGACGGCAACACGACGGGGACAAAACTGCTTCCCTGTTGTGAGTCATTGGCGTTGACAGTACACCTGCACAGCGCCACCTACTTGTAACCCAGTGTTAAAAACGTGATTAAAAATATAAATATTGATATTACTGATTAAAGTCCCCTAATTTCATAATAATAATAAATATTGACAAAAAGTATATAAATATAAATTGATTAATATTGTTTAAAAATAATTAAAAAAAATATGTAATAAGGCAAGGCAAGGCAAGGCAAGTTTATTTGAAGAGCACAATTCATACACAAGGCAATTCAAAGTGCTTCACAGTTGCATACAATTACAAGAAAACAGATCAAATCAATCATTAAAACATCATCATAAAGTTAATCAATGACAGTAAAAGGCAAGAGTGCAGATAAAATACTTTCAGTTTTCATCTGCTCGGGTAAAAAGAGCTGTTTTCAGCCTGGATTTGAACATTGTCAGAGTTGAGGCCTGTCTCACATCCTCATGAAGACTGTTCCAGATTTTAGCTGCATGAAACTGAAACGCAGCCTCACCGTGTTTAGTCCTGACTCTGGGAACCACCAGAGTCAGAAGCTGATGCTAACATGTTAGTAGCAGCCTTTTCGGTGAAAATACACGGTGATAGGTAAGCAAAAAACAACCCAAACTAAGCAACATATTGAAATATACAGATTAATGACAATTCGTTTTATTACATTTAAGATACTGAGTCCCAAAGGCTGTGAACCCACGAGAGCTGGGAAACCCTGTGTCCCACGTGTGATTTAGCATGGTGAGTGCCATTCATTGTGTATGGAGGCTAGTTAGCATGCTAATCTCCGGATGCTAATCTCCGAGTGGTATCTCCGCTAGCTTTTTCATTAGGAAAATGCACTTTTTAGAGGTAAATACGATAATCCAAGGCCCCAATTCATTTGATACGAAATACCATTTCAAGGTTTATGCAAAGTCATTTGTGTAGAGTAGGGTGACCAGATGTCCCAGTTTACCCGGGACAGTCCCAGTTTTGAGTCCTCTGTCCCGTGTCCCCACACATTCCTCCAAAACCATTCATTTGTCCCAGTTTTACACAGTATCTGTCCCAAGTGTCCCAGTTTTTGGCCAATATGATCCACAAAGTACAAACTTCGCTTGGAAATTCATGTCTTTGGGCCGTGCAGATGTCCATTAGAAGTAGAAACCAATAAAAAAAATATCAAGTCTATCACGTTGATGCTGATTGGTGCCTGGTGTAAGACATTAGCAAGCATATTTAGCGTGGGATGGCTCGCTGGTTGACCATGCAACTAAATCCCAAATGTCCCAGTTTTTTAGTCAGAAAATCTGGTCACCCTAGTGTAGAGGTGTAAAATGCCGTTTTCTGTGCAAAATTGTTTATTTAGTTTATGCTATTTTTTGCCCTGGTGGTGCTAATGTGGGTTAGCCACTGTGAAAAATAGCAGGGTTAATGTCAAGTGCTGGCACCTGCACTTTGCCGGTTTTTGAAGGTTTTTATGTTATTTAAAAACTAAGAACTGTTTATTTTTATGCACTTAAAGCCTGTAAGTGTAATTTTTGAGTCAAAGTATACTTGCTATATACTTTTGAAACTTTTTGTTACTAAATGTAAACTAATGTAATTTTTATTTATTTATTTTTTATTTAGTAATACTTGACTTATGATGTTGTACAACTGAAGATATTTTGAATAATTTTAAAAAGCTTTATTAATAACTATAGTCAATATAGAACATAATTTAAGCTATTGTAGGTTTTCTTGTGTGGATTGGATCGGATTCAAGAAGATGCTCCAGATCTGGATGGCGAGCCCTAGCCCAAACCACAGCAACTGGTATTTCTAACCCGACTGGTTACTGTTTTGAACGAACGTTGAAAGACAAAACGAACGTTGAAAGACTTGACGGACGTTGAGGGTATTTTTCTTTTCTTTTTCAAAGCGCGCCAATTGTGTTCTCATTGTACATTATTCTTAAACTAAATTTGCAAAGTAAACATTTATTATTTTTCTGCAATATCGTGTGTGCGTGTGTGTGTGTGTGTCCTTTGACGTTGTACACCCTAGGCTCCTTCGAATCTTGCAATCTATCTGATCTGGCCCAATCGTCCCTTCAGTCCATCCTCCACTACATAAGGGCACCGAGAGCATCATAAGTGCTACATACTGTTCATAGATATTACCTTGAAATGTAGTGGAGTAGAAAGTATCATTTATATCAGGCACTTCAGGACAAACTTTGTTCTAGGGTTTCTAGTAGGTTCTGCTCAATAATATTATTATTATTAATAATACTAATAATGCATCGGTTTTATATAGGGCTTTTCTGGACACTCAAAGACGTTAGAGGCCACCGTGATGGAAAGTAAAGGCGCTAAACTAACCACCTGTACTAGCAGGCATCAGACCAATCTCCGATGTTTGTTAATTGATCAAAAGAAGCGGGGTCTGGTTGGCGAGACTACAGCCATTGGGTCTAAAGGTTCATTTGTGTTTTTATTATCAGAGTGTTTTTTATACTCTGAATTCATGTAACTTTGCATCTGTATTTCACCAACCATTCAATAAAAAATTACACAGAATTTTTTCCCCCACTGAATTGTAATTGTAATACAACATTTTTTATGCTGAATTTCAAAACGGTGGTTCTTATTTTCAAAGACTTTTTTGTAAATTGGATGGAAAAATGAATATGGCTCGTGTAACACAGATGCCTCCTCATCTTCGGCCTCCTCTCCTCCCCTGGCTCTGACGCCGTTCGTCACCTGAGAAACTTACAGTTGAATTTAAAAACACAACAGAGAGTAGCAGACGAATATAATACGCCTTATTGTCCAGTGAACCAACATTAGTCAGAACAATTGTAGGAAGACTTGAGTGGCTTAGGTTTTCAATTAAAACAACCCTTAAATAAATATAAAAATGCACATGATGTCTTGTTTGGTTTTGAACTTTCGCCGCTGTGATCCGTCTTTTATGTAACGCACCTGCCGCAGTTTAACAAAAGAGACCGGAGTGCTGTGGACATATAAAAGATGTATGATAAAAGGAGTGACTCATCGCAGAACATCGCGGGCACAAACTGGTTTTTCCATGACTCTGTGGGTTTTTCAAAAATGTGGCATCACTGGCTCCAGGAAGAACTCTGCACCTGAAGCACAAAGGCATAGTTTAGCTGCGTCGACAGGAAACTTTTGCACAGATTTCTGATTGAATGATTTACGAAACAAGACATTTCTGCCGTAGAACTTGTTTCTAAGCCATTCACTGCAGGTGAAGAGGGAAACCTTTCAAATGTAGAGATATACATTTAAAACTTCTGTAGATCACTAACATTAATATAAGGAAAAAATGTTTTGCAAGTTATCCGTCATTTTATGTTTTGCTATAAAAATAAGGCCTTCATGTTAAAATTGTGACAAAATCTGAATAATCGACAGACCCAGGTTTCATTTGTGACATATTGGTTGCAAATGTTTTTTGGATCTTGGTCAAATTATCAGTTTTATTTGTGGAAAAATCTGTAAAAAAAATTTTTTTTAATTATTATTATTGAAAACTGAGATAAATCAGGCCAGGAATTAGATATTAAACCATCCCTCTGGAAAAGAAAAAAAACTTCAAAATATTGTTCAGTCCGAGGCTGGAAAGTTTGGAGCTAAAGTAGAGATGTCGTTGCACCAATGTGAGATAATGGCCCATGAAATGACAATTCCCCAAATAACTCAATGGAGAAACATTGAATCAGTGAATAATGTCAATAGGACATGCCTGGAGCACCTCCCGAAGGAGGCGACCAGGAGGTATTTGGAACAAATGCCCTAGCCACCTCAGCTGGCTCCTTTTGATGTGAAGGAGCAGCGACTCGACTCCGAGCTCCTCCCGGGTAACTGAGCTCCTCACCCCCAGCCACCCTGTGAAGGAAACTCATTTCTCTTGTATTCGCGATCTTGTCCTTTCGGTCGTTACCCAGATCTCATGACCATAGGTGAGGGTGGGAACGTAGATCGATCGGTAAATCGAGAGCTTTGCCTCAGACTCAGCTCCCTCTTCACCACAACAGTCCGATACAGCGACCGCATCACTGCTGACGCCGCACCGATCCGTCTACCGATCTCACGCTCCACCCGTCCCTCACTGAGAACATGACCCCGAGATACTTGAACCACGAGGGACACGGTGCAACACTTTCTCACAAAAAATTTAAAACTAAAAGATTTTTTATCAAAATCTTCTAAATAATTGTATGAACTATGTTTCAGAAAAATGTGTCTAATGTGTCAGCTGTACTTTAACCCATAATATGAAATGAAACCATAATACAGACATTGGGGACGGCGGCTATAATCCAATACTCTTTAATTATTATTTATGACCTCATTTAAGGATAGCCTTGTCAAACTGGTTGTGCTGGTGCAGAGTTGGCTCCGTGCAGGAAGAAGCTTCTGTCCAAATAAACCCTTCCTTAATCCTTAAAGCCGGGCGTCTCAGACGCAGAGTTCACCCGGCCATCAACCGAAACCCGTCGCAAAATTCAGACTTTAATTGAACATACGACAAAAAGCTTTTATGCATTGCCACTTTCCCCCCTGGAAACTCTATAGAGATTTTGAATGAAATAAATTTTTTTTTAAAATAAACTCTTGAGCTCCAAACAACTACAGTTTTCATTTGTATTAGTTATGCAACACAGCTATTATTTGGAATACATTATATTGATAATGGATCAACTGTTCAATCATAACACCTAGAAACGTAATCTCATATGCCCTTTTCAATTCCTGAGCCATTAATAAATGACACGAACAACATATTTGTTTTTATTACAAAAAAAATCATCAATTTAGTTTCATAATAAGGACAGTCTATAAAACCCATTTCCTGCGACTTATGCAAACGGCATTATGTGAAAGCGCGCCGGCTCGGTGCAAAACAACTGGAAAACTGCGTTGTATTTGCCCGCCGGTGAAATGTTTTAATCCTAGAATGGGAAAGGCCAAATTTGCATATACTCCCTGATTGGTCAGTAAACTCCTCTATCCTCGGGATTAGGATTAGGCCCAGGTAGTGGTTAGTTTGGATTAGTTTAAGTGTTGTCTTGATGTGAGTCATGTGACGTTGGAGCTCCACTCATCATCGGCGGCTAATGTCGGCGACTGGCCTTTCCCATCCTGAGGAGCCCACCACGCCATTGACAAACACAAACAGTATTTTTGTATAATTTAGTTTTAGTTTAGTTTATTTGTTTATTTGAGCAGTACACATAGTGCTCAAAAGGAGTGGGCTGAAGCAAAAGCTTATGAGTGCCCACCCCCAAGTGCAATAAAATAAATAAAAAAAGAACATTTCAGAACATTTCAAGCAGCTACATTCGTACAGACCAACTTACAAACTTACAAAAAAATATATGAACTGTTTATACAATTAATTGAAACAACGCACAACTACAACAACAATCTTTTTTCATGCACGATATCCAGAACAAAGCAGTCAAAATAAAATAAAAATGTGATCCTTAATATATTTCTTTCAGATTTTTACCCTTGATAACCGAGAGTTACTTTTATGTTATGAAGGCACATTAATAGATATTATAATCCGAGATCTTGATACTTCCCAGTTGTCATTACCATTCTCAGTATAATTTTAATTTGGGTGTAATTTTCATAATCATTATTATTATATATTTATTTAATTGAGTTATATGTGAAGTATGATGTAGCCCTGCATAGTGTGGTGCATTAAAAAGCCAGAGTGTAGAGCGGGCCATTTGAAGAGAGCAGTAACTCCCAATCAACAAACCCCCACACGGCTGCCCTAACAGCTGATTTTTAAAAACAACACAATGCCATCGTGTTGTGTGGTTGACTGCACAAAGAGGAGTACCAACAACCCAGGGCTTAAATTTTAAGGCCCTTTTCAGGAGAATTGACGAGGCTTTTGTTTGTGTGCGTCAAACGAGAGGCTCAACAGAAGCTGAGATCAAGAAAGCACCAACGGCTCGATTCAGATCTGCTGAATCCAGACGAGGAAAACACATGGTCTTTGTAGTTCTGCAGTCGGGTCTCGGACCCCAGACGCACAAAGAGAGTAAACTTTGTTGGAGGGACGAGAGAAACAGCTGATAAAGAGAAACCATCATCAGGATCCTGCTTCAGTCTGAGCAGGGAAACTCTGTCTGTCGCCAACACACTATTAACATTAACAATAACATTAGCCACATGTTCAGGTTAAGGTTCTTTATTTATTGTCATTGAAATTCGTCTGTTGGCATTGAACCAGGGTTCAGCCCCTCCATCCCGCCCCAGCCGGGACAGCCAGGCCCGGGACCCACCCACTTGAGCCTCGTCACAAGTAATTGATTAATTACAGTAAGTTATTACAGTAAGTTATTACAGTATGTTCTTATCTATGAATCCACTGTATTTGTGAACCAGGATGTGCAGAGTTTCGTGTAAACGCCGTTCCGTTTCCCGCACGTCCTCTCTCATCTCGTGAGGTTTTCTGTAGAACCTGCAGAAGTGACCGGACCGGTTGCAGCTCTGGCTCAGTATCAAGTTCACGGATGTTTTCATTACTATGTGTTTGCTCATTTCCAGTCAGGATTTAGGCCCCACCACAGCACTGAGACAGCTCTGATCATGGTGACAAACGATATCCGTATGAACACCAACGCAGGTAAGGTCTCAGGTTTAGTTCTGCTGGACCTGAGCGCTGCCTTTGACACAGTGGACCACGGGGTTCAAGTCCTATCTCGAGGATAGGACGTACTTTGTCAAAATTGGCAACTGTGTCTCAGACAAAATTTCCATGACCTGTGGATTCCCCCAGGGGTCAATCTTGGGACCCCTCTTATTCAACTTGTACATGCTTCCATTGGGTCAGCTAATAAACAGCAACAATGTGTCGTACCAGAACTACGCAGATGACACTCAGATCTACGTGTCACTGATACAGGTGAACATGGGTCTGTAGATACTCTGTCACTGATACAGGTGAACATGGATCTGTAGATACTCTCTGTCACTGATACAGGTGAACATGGGCCTGTAGATACTCTCTGTCACTGACACAGGTGAACATGGGCCTGTAGATACTCTGTCACTGATACAGGTGAACATGGGCCTGTAGATACTCTCTGTCACTGATACAGGTGAACATGGGTCTGTAGATACTCTCTGTCACTGATACAGGTGAACATGGGTCTGTAGATACTCTCTGTCACTGATACAGGTGAACATGGGCCTGTAGATACTCTCTGTCACTGACACAGGTGAACATGGGTCTGTAGATACTCTCTGTCACTGATACAGGTGAACATGGGTCTGTAGATACTCTCTGTCACTGATACAGGTGAACACGGGTCTGTAGATACTCTCTGTCACTGATACAGGTGAACATGGGTCTGTAGATACTCTCTGTCACTGATACAGGTGAACATGGGCCTGTAGATACTCTCTGTCACTGATACAGGTGAACATGGGCCTGTAGATACTCTCTGTCACTGATACAGGTGAACATGGGCCTGTAGATACTCTCTGTCACTGATACAGGTGAACATGGGTCTGTAGATACTCTCTGTCACTGATACAGGTGAACATGGGCCTGTAGATACTCTCTGTCACTGACGGCAGGTGAACATGGGCCTGTAGATACTCTCTGTCACTGATACAGGTGAACATGGGTCTGTAGATACTCTCTGTCACTGACGGCAGGTGAACATGGGCCTGTAGATACTCTCTGTCACTGATACAGGTGAACATGGGCCTGTAGATACTCTCTGTCACTGATACAGGTGAACATGGGTCTGTAGATACTCTCTGTCACTGATACAGGTGAACATGGGCCTGTATATACTCTCTGTCACTGACACAGGTGAACATGGGCCTGTAGATACTCTCTGTCACTGACACAGGTGAACATGGGCCTGTAGATACTCTCTGTCACTGATACAGGTGAACATGGGCCTGTAGATACTCTCTGTCACTGATACAGGTGAACATGGGCCTGTAGATACTCTCTGTCACTGATACAGGTGAACATGGGTCTGTAGATACTCTCTGTCACTGATACAGGTGAACATGGGCCTGTAGATACTCTCTGTCACTGATACAGGTGAACATGGGCCTGTAGATACTCTCTGTCACTGATACAGGTGAACATGGGCCTGTAGATACTCTCTGTCACTGATACAGGTGAACATGGGCCTGTAGATACTCTCTGTCACTGATACAGGTGAACATGGGCCTGTAGATACTCTCTGTCACTGATACAGGTGAACATGGGTCTGTAGATACTCTCTGTCACTGATACAGGTGAACATGGGCCTGTAGATACTCTCTGTCACTGATACAGGTGAACATGGGCCTGTAGATACTCTCTGTCACTGATACAGGTGAACATGGGCCTGTAGATACTCTCTGTCACTGCATCGAACAGATCAGTTTGTGCAAAACAACTTTCTCCAACTAAACTCAGACCAAACTGAGATCATTGTTTTTGGCCCCACAGACACAAAGACAAAGTGTTATCAGTCACCTTGAGTCTCTCTCTCTAAAACCAAAAAATCAGGTTAGAAATCTAGGGGTAATCATGGACTCAGACCTGAACTTAAACAGCCACATCAAAGCAATAACATCATCAGCTTTTTACCATCTGAAAAACATTAAGATGAGAGGAATAGTGTCAAAACCAGACTTGGAGACACTCATCCATGCGTTTGTCTCCAGCAGGTTAGACGACTGTAACGGCTGCTCACTGGCCTTTCTAAACGAGCTGTTAGAGCTGCAGAACATCCAGAACGCTGCTGCTCGAGTCCTGACAAGAACCAGGAAATACGACCATATTAGTCCAGTGCTCCGGTCTCTGCACTGGCTTCCTGTCACTCAGAGAATAGAATTTAAAACAGCTCTGCTTGTGTACAAGTCGTTTCATGGTTTAGCACCAAAGTCCATCTCTGACATGTTAGAGCCGTATGAACCATCTCGGGCCCTGAGAACTTCAGGGAGGGGTCCCCTGGTGGTTCCCAGAGTCAGGACTAAACACGGTGAGGCTGCGTTTCAGTTTCATGCAGCTAAAATCTGGAACAGACTTCATGAGGATGTGAGACAGGCCTCAACTCTGACCATGTTCAAATCCAGGCTGAAAACAGCTCTTTTTACCCGAGCAGATGAAAACTGAAAGTATTTTATCTGCACTCTTGCCTTTTACTGTAGTTGATTAACTTTATGTTGATGTTTTATTGATTGATTTGATCTGTTTTCTTGTAATGTTATGCAACTGTGAAGCACTTTGAATTGTGCTCTAAAAATAAACTTGCCTTGCTTTGTTCATCATTGTGTCATTCTGAGGTGACTCAAAGTATTTCCCCGTCGTGATTTATTGCCTTGTCGCCGACGCCCTCTTCCTTTGACACTAATGATTCACGATCCAAGTCTTTGTAATTAATTTATATAAAGCTAAGCTCAGGCAGACTTTTAGTGTGTTTTTTTTAAATTGTGTTTTTGTTACATTTTTGTCACTTTTCTTGTCGAGTCCTTGTCACTTTCATCGTCTTTTGTCACTTTCCAGTTGTTTTTTAGTTGATTTGTTTTGTGGGAGTTTTCATCACTTGTTTGTTACATGTTATCGTTGCGTGTCGGTCATATTTCTGTTTCTCTTTTGAGGCTTTTTTTACAATTACAACAAATATACAGGAATACAGGATATTAGGCCCGAGCCAGACTATTGTTTTTGGTTTTCTAAAATTTTTCTCCGTCAACGAGCGCATTTTTGACCCGCTAAATGTCGCCAAAAACTCACCAAATTTGGCCGAGACATTCGGGTAGCGTGAAAATGTATGGAGATAGAGTAATTGGCCACGCCCAAAACAAAATGGCTCCACAGCGCCCCCTCAAAGTTAACCCCAATTCAAATGAAAACTTGCGTTTTCCGGTGTATGCCCAAACCCTTGGGTACAGTGAATTAGAGCGCCACGCCCGGACGCACAGGGAGTCGGCCATTTTGACTTTCAATGGGTTGCGTTCACGTTATAGAACTCTATTTCCGTTGGAGGGCAGGTGCCAATACAACTCTATGGGAGAGAAACAGTTTTTGAAAGACATCTCCAAAAAGAAAATGTCCAAATGTTTTCTCTGATCATCATGTGACAGTGACACCTGAATGTTATGGCTGAAAGTCCTTTCTACTGGCCAACATCTAGCACATGTTTTTGAATATTGTCTCCACTTCTGGACGCCTTTGTGAAGAAATATTTAGACACATGTTCATATCTGCTGAAAGATATGACTTTGAACTTTGTGACAGCTTTTGTTTCATGTGAATCTGCCTCAGGAATTACAGAGAAATTAGCAATGATTTAAGACTAGAAATCTGCATTTTGAGCGTTACTATGGTTACAGCTTTTTACCATCTGAAAAACATGGCTAAGATCAGAGGAATAGTGTCAAAACCAGACTTGGAGACACTCATCCATGCGTTTGTCTCCAGCAGGTTAGACGACTGTAACGGCTGCTCACTGGCCTTTCTAAACGAGCTGTTAGAGCTGCAGAACATCCAGAACGCTGCTGCTCGAGTCCTGACAAGAACCAGGAAATACCACCATATTAGTCCAGTGCTCCGGTCTCTGCACTGGCTTCCTGTCACTCAGAGAATAGAATTTAAAACAGCTCTGCTTGTGTACAAGTCTTTTCATGGTTTAGCACTAAAGTCCATCTCTGACATGTTAGAGCCGTATGAACCATCTCGGGCCCTGAGAGCTTCAGGGAGGGGTCTCCTGGTGGTTCCCAGAGTCAGGACTAAACACGGTGAGGCTGCGTTTCAGTTTCATGCAGCTAAAATCTGGAACAGTCTTCATGAGGATGTGAGACAGGCCTCGACTCTGACAATGTTCAAATCCAGGCTGAAAACAGCTCTTTTTACCCGAGCAGATGAAAACTGAAAGTATTTTATCTGCACTCTTGCCTTTTACTGTAATTGATTAACTTTATGTTGATGTTTTAATGATTGATTTGATCTGTTTTCTTGTAATTTTATGCAACTGTGAAGCACTTTGAATTGCCTTGTGTATGAATTGTGCTCTACAAATAAACTTGCCTTGCCTTACAGCCATGGGATTTTCAGTTTCCCTTCACCTCAATGTTAAACTATAGGCTCTTTAGAAAGTTGTGATGTCACGTGAACGCCACCTATTGGGAAACCGGCTGGACTCAACTTATGTATTAACGAACTAGTCCCTGGTTTTTCATCCAAATCAAATCAGACTTGGCACAGTGCGTCCACACATCTTGAACTTCAAGAATCCACAACGGTTTGTAAAACATTTCAACGGTCTCCTCATAACGCCGCGGCGAAGAATGCCTACATGTCGTGTATTTTCGAAGACAGCTCACGCTCACAGGCATTGGCCAACAGAGCTCAGATTCAAGTCACTAATGCACCACCCGAGTAATTCTACTCGTTTGATTTGGATGAAAAACCAGGGACTAGTTCGTTAATACATAAGTTGAGTCCAGCCGGTTTCCCAATAGGTGGCGTTCACGTGACATCACAACTTTCTAAAGAGCCTATAGTTTAACATTGAGGTGAAGGGAAACTGAAAATCCCATGGCTGTAAGGCAAGGCAAGTTTATTTGTAGAGCACAATTCATACACAAGGCAATTCAAAGTGCTTCACAGTTGCATAAAATTACAAGAAAACAGATCAAATCAATCAATAAAACATCAACATACAAATGTATTAATTACAGTAAAAGGCAAGAGTGCAAATAAAATACTTTCAGTTTTCATCTGCTCGGGTAAAAAGAGCTGTTTTCAGCCTGGATTTGAACATTGTCAGAGTTGAGGCCTGTCTCACATCCTCATGAAGACTGTTCCAGATTTTAGCTGCATGAAACTGAAACGCAGCCTCACCGTGTTTATTATTATTGTAGCTTTGAAAGAGGAACAAACCTTTAAACAGATGTCAGGCTGCAGTGACCCCTGGTGGAGGAACCTAGGACTCCATGCTGTTCATTTCACAAACGAGTTCTTTAAAAGCATCATTTGTTTGCATCTTAAAAGAATCGTCTGGAAAATATGGTTTTAAAGATGTTGGTCTTCAAAAAACAAAGAGGTCTTGTGGCTCATTTGACCCCAGGAGCCTCCGGATTTAAAGCTGAAATTGACACTAAACATCATCGAATCTTATTTTTTACATTTTGGATTTTCACATTAGCAATTTCATGCAAAAAATAAATAAATCATAATTCTTTTCATTGTCTGCAGATTTGTTGTTGTTTTTCTCTCTAAAAAATAACACTCCGTAAAACTTGTCCTGCACAAACTGACTTTTTTTTTTTTATTTAAATGTGGCCAGTGGAAATATTTCTATACATGTTTTTGTCATACTAGGCTTTAGTGATTGTATATAAACTGTGTTCTGTAATCTGTGCTTCTAAGGGGCATTTGAAACTGAGGTTTGACTTCACAACTAACATTTGAATCGCCCCATTGTTGTTGTCTTTACGGGTGGCGCCACTGGGGGGCAGTGTGTTAGAAGGAGGAGTCAGATTGTGCAAAGGAAGTGCCTACTCTGTGTTCTTGTTGCTGGCCGACCAACATGGCAAGTTGTAGCGCTCCGCATAACTTATGTTTAGAATGTAATTAAGGGAATAACACAATGATTTTGATTTTAATAGAACTAGTCTCCGTCTTCAAGCCCGTTTACAGCTTTGAGCGGTGTCAAAGTGAAGAAATAAATATCATTCATTTAGGCAAGTTTATTTGTAGAGCACAATTCATACACAAGGCAATTCAAAGTGCTTCACAGTTGCATAAAATTACAAGAAAACAGATCAAATCAATCATTAAAACATAAAAAATAATCAATTACAGTAAAAGGCAAGAGTGCAGATAAAATACTTTCAGTTTTCATCTGCTCGGGTAAAAAGAGCTGTTTTCAGCCTGGATTTGAACATGGTCAGAGTTGAGGCCTGTCTCACATCCTCATGAAGACTGTTCCAGATTTTAGCTTTAGCCTCAGCGTGTTTAGTCCTGACTCTGGGAACCACCAGGAGACCCCTCCCTGAAGTTCTCAGGGCCCGAGATGGTTCATACGGCTCTAACATGTCAGAGATGGACTTTGGTGCTAAACCATGAAAAGACTTGTACACAAGCAGAGCTGTTTTAAATTCTATTCTCTGAGTGACAGGAAGCCAGTGCAGGGACCGGAGCACTGGACTAATATGGTGGTATTTCCTGGTTCTTGTCAGGACTGGAGCAGCAGCGTTCTGGATGTTCTGCAGCTCTAACAGCTCGTTTAGAAAGGCCAGTGAGCAGCCGTTACAGTCGTCTAACCTGCTGGAGACAAACGCATGGATGAGTGTCTCTAAGTCTGGGTTAGATTCCACTTCTATCTTTCATGGCTCAATAAAGAAGTGGGTGAAGACTATGCAATAAGGTCTGAGTTTTGCTGTGTTTACATCATACTCTGTGGTGGTAAAAACACATTTGCTCTACAACAACAAAAAGTCATTGTACCCCAGCTTTAAAGGGACTATACGGAGTTTAAATATTAAATATTAAATGTCCTAATGTGTAGAATGAGCCCAGACCTGTTCATCACAACTGCCTCCAAATCCTGCACTGTCTCTCAGGTGTTCATTCGGGTCCGAGGTGCCGTCATGCACGAGCTTAATATAGAGACTGCAGTTACGCGTTGGACCTGAGGTGGCAGTAGAGAGTATAAAAACTTCCATCTAGTCCCTTTAATGTCATATTTTATTTGAATTTACTCGTCTCGACCAAGAACCTGAACCACCAATAAACAATGTAAAAACGATAGAATAGTCAATGAAAATGTTCTAGTTTGTGATTCATTGCTTTCTCTCCAAACGCTCCGTGGGTATATTTATCTTATTTTCTTCTTCTTTGGAAACATAGATGTGTTTGTTTAAGGTGAGACGCCGGAAATGGAAACTTTTTAAACGTAGATGTGTCCATTTGAAACTCCTGCTGTAGATTATTGACATAAATATGAGAAAAAAGTTTCGCAAGTTTTCTGTCATTTTTGTTTTCATGTAATACTGAAGCACTTTATGCATAAGGAGCGTTTTCCCCAAAGTCTATCAACACATTGACTTTCCAACAAGGGGGAACAACATCCTGGATCTGGTTTACACCACCAAAAAAGGAATGTACAAGGCACACCCCCTCCCCCATCTTGGTGCCTCGGACCACATAACTATTCTGTTACTGCCAGCATACAGGCCACTGGTTAGAGTCACTAAACCGGTTTGGAAACAGATTCAAGTGTGGAGTAAAGACTCTGTAGAGAAACTTATGGACTGCTTTCACACAACGGATTGGAACATGTTCAAGCAGGCGGCCATTCACAACAATATCCCTGATCTCCAGGAGCATACAGAGACTGTCACTGCCTACATCACCAAGTGCACTGAGGATGACTCTAAGACCATCATTATCAGGTCCAACCAGAAACCTTGGATTACAAGTGAGGTCCTCAGGCTCATGACGGTTCGGGATGCTGCCTTCAAATCTGGTGACGAGGAGAAACTGCGGACGGCTGGGGCCAACCTGTCCTGTTCAAATTCCATGGCGGTAACTATGGTAACTGGCGAACTGCAGATTTTTTTCGTCTTGCATACTTTTTTTTCTGAAAGGCGTCCAAAAGTGGCGACAAACTCGGAAACATGAGACAAAAATAATATGTCAGGAATCCAGTCACTGTTAAATAAAAACATCTGTTCATTTTGGCTTTGGATATTTCTTACAAAAACTGTATTTCACCCATAGAGCGACTGACGTGGAGATATTGAGAAAATGGAAAACCTTAAGTATGAA
Source organism: Proterorhinus semilunaris (assembly GCA_021464625.1). Lineage (NCBI taxonomy): Eukaryota > Metazoa > Chordata > Actinopteri > Gobiiformes > Gobiidae > Proterorhinus > Proterorhinus semilunaris. The sequence goes on from CM038352.1 coordinate 4,455,929, forward strand.
TCTGCTTTACTACCCGACAAAATGACCAACATCAGAATAATAATAATAAAAAACTACATGTATTTGTTTTTTGTAACAATTGTTTTGTATCATGCAAAAAACAGTGTGGCATAATATAATATTTATCGGCTGACCTGACTTAGCCCACTCTCCCCTACGGCGGGGTAAACGGGAGAGACGCTCAGCAAATGGTCTGTGGTGTTGAGTTCAGGGAAAAAGCAGGAGTTTGTTTTGTGTTTTGCGTTTCCGTGACGACAGAGAGCCGCTCCGGGACAGTCACCGTCGGCAGGTAGGAACAAGAAATCCATAAACCTCTCTTTATCATCGTCATTAAAGCGCTGTTATCCAGCGAGAGCTCGCAGGCCGGAACGTGACGATCAAAGTTGGGAAACATGTTTAAAAACAGAATGGTGGTGTTTGTAATGCACTGCAGTCATTAGAAAGTACGTCTGCACAGCGCCACCTACTGTTCATAGAGTGTGCATAATATGGAGCCTAGTGCAGCAGAAAGTATTATATTTATCCTTCAAATGTAGTGGAGTGAAAGTAATAGGATCTCGACACAGACACTACTCGAGTAAAGTACAGATCCTCAAAAACTCTACTTAAGTACAGGATTTAACCCCGTACAGCCCGAACCATGAAATAACCGCTAAAATAAACGGTGTGTTTACTGAACTTTCTGACAAATAGGACAAAAGTTATAATGACATTAATAAAATATTGTGTGATTGAAACCTTATATTGATCGACCTAAATAAGAGAAGATTGTTTGTTTCTTTATTGATCCGTTCCAATGCACAGATGTGCAAATAAATAGTTTTTTTTTTGATAAACAGTTTCAACAAGGTTTTATTCTAAATGAAGTTTTGAGATATTGGGAACTTTTACGTGGCATCCATCCTCTAAACTAGTGTTTCTCAACCTGGGGGTTAGGACCTCCGCGGGGAGGCGCCACATCCTGTAAAAAATATGTATTTTAATTATTATTATTTTATTGTAGCATGTGTGCAATTTCACCAGAGCGCCATTATTTGTTATTTATTTGATTGAGCTATTTGTTTGTTTCCTTTGTTTTTATATATAGGCTAATGTGTGCTAATAGGCTCCAAAAGGTTGAGAACCACTGCTCTAAACCAGTGGCTCCTGAAGTGGGGTTTGGGGCCCCATGGGGGCCTCAGAGGGCCCCCAAAGCCTGTCTACAAAACAAGGACATGCAAAACATTGATATTAAAAGGATAAATATATCACGCCGCTGACCCCTGGTGGAGGAACCTCTGTATAAGTATCTGATGGTAAAAAAATCACATGGATGAGGAAGAAACTTGAGCCTCGCGGTTGGTTCCAGGTCGTCATGGACGCGGTGCTGGAGCGCCCGGCGGGGGCGCCCAGTCTGTGCGCCCGGTGTGAGAGGAGCCGGAGAGCGCCCCGAGTCCGGCGTCTGCACGAGGGGAGTCTGGAGCTGGGGCCGAATGCAGAGGAAGACGGGTACAGCACCACACACAGGCGGGTACGTGCCACACACAGGCGGGTACAGCACCACACACAGACGGGTACGTGCTACACACAGGCGGGTACAGCACCACACACAGACGGGTACGTGCTACACACAGGCGGGTACGTGCTACACAGGCGGGTACGTGCTACACAGGCGGGTACAGCACCACACACAGGCGGGTACAGCACCACACACAGGCGGGTACAGCACCACACACAGGCGGGTACAGCACCACACACAGGCGGGTACAGCACCACACACGGGCGGGTACATGCTACACACAGGCGGGTACGTGCTACACACGGGCGGGTACGTGCTACACACGGGCGGGTACAGCACCACACACAGACGGGTACAGCACCACACACAGGCGGGTACGTGCTACACAGGCGGGTACAGCACCACACACAGGCGGGTACGTGCTACACACGGGCGGGTACGTGCTACACACAGGCGGGTACGTGCTACACAGGCGGGTACAGCACCACACACAGGCGGGTACAGCACCACACACAGGCGGGTACAGCACCACACACAGGCGGGTACAGCACCACACACGGGCGGGTACAGCACCACACACAGGCGGGTACAGCACCACACACAGGCGGGTACATGCTACACACAGGCGGGTACGTGCTACACACGGGCGGGTACGTGCTACACACGGGCGGGTACAGCACCACACACAGACGGGTACAGCACCACACACAGGCGGGTACGTGCTACACAGGCGGGTACAGCACCACACACAGGCGGGTACGTGCTACACACGGGCGGGTACGTGCTACACACGGGCGGGTACAGCACCACACACAGACGGGTACAGCACCACACACAGGCGGGTACGTGCTACACAGGCGGGTACAGCACCACACACAGGCGGGTACGTGCTACACAGGCGGGTACAGCACCACACACAGGCGGGTACGTGCTACACAGGCGGGTACATGCTACACAGGCGGGTACGTGCTACACACGGGCGGGTACAGCACCACACACAGACGGGTACAGCACCACACACAGGCGGGTACGTGCTACACAGGCGGGTACAGCACCACACACAGGCGGGTACGTGCTACACAGGCGGGTACAGCACCACACACAGGCGGGTACGTGCTACACAGGCGGGTACGTGCTACACAGGCGGGTACAGCACCACACACAGGCGGGTACAGCACCACACACAGGCGGGTACAGCACCACACACAGGCGGGTACAGCACCACACACAGGCGGGTACAGCACCACACACAGGCGGGTACGTGCTACACAGGCGGGTACGTGCTACACAGGCGGGTACAGCACCACACACAGGCGGGTACAGCACCACACACAGGCGGGTACATGCTACACACAGGCGGGTACGTGCTACACACGGGCGGGTACGTGCTACACACGGGCGGGTACGTGCTACACAGACGGGTACGTGCTACACAGACGGGTACGTGCTACACACGGGCGGGTACGTGCTACACACGGGCGGGTACGTGCTACACAGGCGGGTACGTGCTACACAGACGGGTACGTGCTACACACGGGCGGGTACGTGCTACACACGGGCGGGTACGTGCTACACACGGGCGGGTACGTGCTACACAGGCGGGTACGTGCTACACAGACGGGTACGTGCTACACAGACGGGTACGTGCTACACAGACGGGTACGTGCTACACATGGGCGGGTACGTGCTACACACGGGCGGGTACGTGCTACACATTATTCTAAACTGGAGATTAGTCTGGAAACGTTGCAGGAGGAAACGTTGCAAAGGACGTTCTTTAGAAGATATTTCAAGTATAAAGAGAGAGAAGCGAGTATGGCTGTCCAGGCCACTGTTTGAGAGGTAAACGTCCTGTGCAGAGTTTCGGAGGCGTGTCGGCGTCGGGGCAGCGGCTGCTGTTCAGACTCAGAGATCCCAGTTTCCCGTCCCAGCACCGGAGTGACCTGTCGCTGACGGCGGAGACTTCAGAGCCTCCACAGTCGCACAGCCGGGACGTGCACGCGCCCCGGGACGTGCACGCGCCCCAACACGTGGCTGCGGTGAGGACACACCGACGTCACAGATTACCCGCTCGGTCATATGAATTTGTCCTCACATTCACAGAGGCCTGACCAGACACACTGGGCCTGGCACATGAGCGGAGGGGGCGCCAGAGAGCTGCTGTCAGACCCTCAGACAGGAGCCGAGGGTCTGACGGGACGGAGCGACGGGGAGCGCCCAGAGAGAGAGGCCCCCGAGCGGCGCTGGGGACGACCAACGCACTGGCATCAGCACGACATCATCACCGGTACGTTAGTATCATTACCAAAGGGAAAGTACTCAAGTATTGGCAGTGAAAATGCTTCAGTATTCAAGGTAGAGTACTAAAAAAACTTGATGTGTGTGTATTTTGACCTTAAAGGGACAGGCCACCGTTTTTCCACACTGAGATATGTTCTTCCCTGAGCTTAGACGAGTTGATGCGCACCCGTCTGGTCTTTGTGCGTGCGCTCAGTCACGCAAAACGACCAAAGATGTTGTTAGCATTTGGGCTCTCCCAGTGTATTCCTATGGCTCCAAACGGGGGTGAAGTTAGAAGCGACCGAGCTCTTCCACGGACACAAAGACCAGACAGGTGCGCATCAACTCGTCTAAACCAATGGCCGCTGACTGCTCTGCTTTGTGACTACGACACTGGAGGCCGCCATTGCTCCACCTTTGCTGTAGTACCTCCATATGGCCGCTATTCCCCCATTGGAATGCATTGGACTTTAGATACGTTAAAAACAACTTTAATGCCCGGTGCCTAATGGTTTAGAAGTGGCTAGAGCTAGATATTCCTCCTGTGATTACGCTGGGTTAAAAACAATCTGGGGCACCGGGCTGGTTATCGTAGTTTACATTTTAGAAATCTTGCATAATTAATGAGGGCCTGACTTTGATTGACAGGCCGTTTACGTCGCTGCCTGGCCATGGGCGCGATTACAACAGAAACACACGCCCATTACACGCCCCGCCAGGGCCAAGCAGGGCCGGGTCTACAGTCAAGATCCCGCCCTTATGCCCTTTTTAGGAACATGCTTCGTCAGAGCTGGGGAGGAGGAGCCTGTGAATCCGCCATGATTTCCCCCACGAACGTGGTCATTTTGGTAAACGGGGAGGAGTGAGGAGGAGCTGTCTATCAGGTAAGAACATAATCTCAGTCTGGAAGAACGGTGGCCTGTCCCTTTAAGTGAGCCCGCGGCTGTATGAGTGGCTAACATGGCGCCTTTACTTTTCTGGTGAAAACCGTCTAAACAGTGTAGAGACCACTGTGATGGAAACTAAAGGCGCCATGCTGACCACTCATACAGCCGCTGGGTCACTTAAGGTCAAATACACACAAATATCAAATGTTTTGCAAGTAGTTTTTTCATACAGTACTTTTTACTTCTACTCTAGTAGTATTAACATGAAGTATCTGTTTCTTACATGAGTATTGCATTTTGTGTTTTGTTATACTTCATAATGGATTCTTTTTGTATGTTTTTTTGTGTGGAAAATATTACAATTTCCACATCATTTCATGTTTTGTTTAACAATTTATGTCGCTACTACCAAGTACATATTTTGGCTTCTCTACCCACCTCTGATAAAAAATAAAAACATTAAAAATGCCCCATGGACAGATTTCCTGAAATTCGTAACTCAAATAAACTTTACTTAATAATAATAATGCCTTACACTTGTATTGCGCTTTACAATTTTTGTTTCTCAAAGCGCTGCACTGTCGTCATTATTCATTCACTCCATACTTGGTGGTGGTAAGCTACTGTTGTAGCCACAGCTGCCCTGGGGTAGACTGACGGAAGCGAGGCAGCCAATCTGCGCCATCGGCCCCTCCAACCCCCACCTCACATCATTCATCCCGGCCTATTGTACATGTTTTTGGTGGTAGGGGAAACCGTAGTACCCGGAGGAAACCTACGCAGACACGGGGAGAACATGCAAACTCCACACAGAGTCCATCTGCACAGCGCCCTCTACTGTTCAGAGTGCGCATTACTCGGCTGAACCAAACACACATGTTACTCTGAAGCCTTTATAGAAATGTATTGGAGTAGAAAGTGTTATATTTATCTTTCAAATTTAAAGTTCTCGACACAAATAAAGCTTTTGGAAAAGGACCATTTAAGCCTCATGTTTGGTGACCCAGCAAAGTGATGGGTCAGGTCTGACAAAAACGCCTGAAACTGTATTTTGTTTTTTTTCATAAAGTTTAACAGTGTTTTCCTGTTTGATCAGGGGAGAACCTCGAGGAGAACCCGGTGAGGAGCTGCAGAAGAACCAGAGACAAACATCTGTGGCCTTCGCGGCGCAGAGACACCGACCCCTGCGCCTTCAGACTCTACTGACGGAGCTGCACCTGTGAAAACAAGCGTTCACTTTCAGCTGACAAATCCATGGAGCTGTGATGAACACACTGTGGGAAGTACAAGGTCTCAGGACGGGATGATATTCTGCTTTAAAACTATGGAAACGGCCTATTTTACTGTTTTTCTCTTTATTGAAGCGGGTGGGCGGCACGATTAAAGGGGTGGGAGGGGCTTAGAGTTAGTTCACTTGAATAACCAGGAAGTGAAGCTACTGGGTATTTTGTTTAAGCTGTTTTAGATCAATATTGTGATAAGTGCAAGATGTGACTGGATAATAATACCCTCTTCAACTAAAATCACCCAAACATGTGTGAATGAAACGACCCAGTGCATTTTCTCCAGTTCAGTGTCACCCAAATCTAAAAGGTTTCAGCCAATGCCTCATTTGTAAGTAAGTGCTTTATTGTCATTGTACAAGTGTACAACAAAATAGTGTTCAGGTGTTAGTCCTGAGCCACTGTGTGTCAACCTGACCTGCATGACCTTGGAGGTCGGGGAAACTGTAGCACTCAGAAGAAACCTGGCTGGCTGCCCTCTGTCTCCTCTGAAATGGTGCCGCGCCACCTGGGTTTGTCCCTGTTTCAGAGCGTGGTGTCCTGCACTGGTCAGCTCCACCTCCTCCTTCCTCCCTCCCCTTCACAAGTCTTTCACCATCTCTCGTTTGTCCTTACTTGTTTCCTGTAGTTCCTCTTGTGACGCCTCCTCTGTGCTGCAGCTGTGGGGGCTCCTGGTGCCTCTTCAGTGTCTCAGAAGAAGACATTTGTAGTTCTCAAATGGGTTTAGCTGATAAGCTAGCATTTTGTTTACCTTTAAACAGCTGCTTTCTTCAGGACCATTTTAGACTCTCAAAGTAAACAAATCCACCAAACCTCCACAAAAACACGGCAAAGACGTACAAAAGTATCCAGAAAAACAATGTGGAACAGAAACCACAAATGCAGTTTGCAGAGAGAGGCAAAAAAAAATCACAAGGCAAGGCTGCACAAGGAGCGAGCGAGGTCTCTTTGAAAGCGAAGACCTACAAATTTAATTTAAATTAATTTTTCCTCACATTTTGTCAAGTTTTTGTAGCTCTTTTGTTGCCTTTTGACACTTTTCTTCAAGTAGCTTTTAGATTTGGGTAAAGCCAAACTGGAGATAATGCGCTCGGTTCAGGTGGGGGTTAAGAGGTTAAAAGTGGTGAGAGTCCCGTGTCTCTCAGAGCCCACAGCGATGTGGCGTAATGGACTCCTCTGAAACGTGCCTGAACAGCTTCAGAACCTGCTCTTTACGCCACGGTTCGACCAAAATCAGATTCAGACGCCTCAGACTGTTCTGAATAATTCACAATGTTGTGTTTTCTTTTTTTTCGAAGAAGCTTTTTAGATCTGGGCAACACCAAACTGGAGAAAACCCCCCACTTGAACCGAGCGCATTAAGAGGTTAAAGTGCATTCTTTAGTTTGACCCGCCGGTTTTGATATGGAATCATCATTGAAGGAGTGGCCATTTTATGAAGAAATGTGGGAAACGCCGGTTCTCAAACCTTTCACCCCCTGAACCACCTCGTAAAATAACAAAATCAAGCTCAACCCGAGCAATTGACTTGAATTGTCAGCCCGAGCCCGAAGCAAACCCGACGTAAACAGCACGTGCGCTCACCCCCCCCCGTACCACCTCCCTCCCAGCACCGCAGGAATAAGTATAATCATAGTGTGTATCCAATAGTCTAAACCTATAGCGTAGATTTTTATTAGAGCTAATGACATTAATAAAAGGAGCCAGCTGAGGTGGCTAGGGCATCTGTTCCGGATGCCTCCTGGTCGCCTCCCTGGGGAGGTGCTCCAGGCATGTCCCACTGGGAGGAGGCCTCGTGGAAGGCCCAGGACACGCTGGTGGGACTATGTCTCCGAGCTGGCCTGGTGTCGTCTCGGGGTCCCCCCAGAACAGCTGGAGGAGGTGTGCGTGGATCGGGAAGTCTGGGCATCTCTGCTGAGACTGCTGCCCCCGCGACCCGGCCCCGGATAAAGCGGAAGAAAATGGATGGATGGATAATAATAAAAAATAAATAAAATAAAAATCTTGAAGCCTGACCCGACCCAAACCCGGGCCTAAAATCTTACCTCTACTGCTGATCAACGCTCCTGTACATGGTCCGGGTCAATCGAACTAAACAAGAAGGTCCCGGGTTTGGCCGAGGTCAAGATGTCCTTTCAGATTCTGTAAACATGTGTGTTTTTGTTCATGTCCGTGAGCCACACAATAAAAAGAACAGAGCAAAAGTTCACTTAAAGTTTATTTGTAACGTCTTCTACGAAACACAAAAACGAGACGGGGACGGGACCAGAGATGAAGGAACATAAATAAGACGAAAGCTCGGACAGAAATCGGGACAAGTATTTACACATCGATTCGTCACCGCGGAGGAGAAAAGGGGCTTAAAAAGGATCCAGCGAAGCCGACGGTAAAGCGAATTCACAACAACCTGCCGCACGGTGAGGCGTTTCTGCTACAAAACCCTGCTCAGTAGTCGCTTTGCCAAAAAGGAATAAAGTTACAGCAGCAAAACTCGACGGTTTGGGGGTTTCTGACACTTCCTGGGCACTTTGTCACGTCTGGTTCATCGTCCGCCCAGAGTCTAAATCTTCACAAATCAAAGTGTGTGTGTGTGTGTGTGTGGGGGGGGGGGAAACAAAAACAAATGGCCTGAAATGTCGTAAGGGGCTTGTGAGAGAAATCTAAAAAACGAAAACAAAATCCGACAAACAAAAAGTGCGTCTTGCTCGTGGGCACGCGGCCGAGCAGGCGGATGCTTCGGGTTTCGGCGCTCAAGTCGCTTTCGGGTTTCCCGCCGATGGCCGCCGCGCGTTCACTCGTTCTTCTTCTCCTTCTGTTTGAGCAGCTTGTTGATCTCCCTCTTGGCCATGCCCATGTATTTGGAGATGACGCCGTGCTGGTTCAGGCCGGGCAGCAGCAGCAGGAAGCTCACTGCGGCGGGACAGAGGAGAGGGAAAAGGTCAGGGCACTTCCAGGGTAGTTACTGCAGCTCATAAACGGCACGATCTCTACAAAACTCTGTGACAATATATCAATTTTCCGATATAGCGCGGGACGATATGATCCCGATAGATATGTTTGATGAGGTCATGCATATTAATGAGGCAGCAGTGCTCCACTGTTTTCAGTCAATAGAGGCCAATAATGATCAAGAATTCAGTCAGGACAGCAGGGGGCAGCACTACAGTTTGAAACACTCTGACCAAACAGTCATACAATTGAATTACTTTTAATGATAGTTTTTATAATTATAAAGAAGATTAATTTGGGGTTGATTTATTCCTTTTTAAATAGAACTGTGGTTTCTTGTTTATTTAAATGTAAATGAAGTCACTGACAGATCTATAGACCCATTTTCGGTGTGTTAGTCGGGGATCATTTATAAAAGTGGTACGAAGCACATGAAAAGAAATGTAAATGATGAATAATATGTTAAAATAAAAAGGTTAAAAGTATCATTTTGCTTTTCTTATCGTGATGTATCGTAGGTTATTTTTGTCCAATATATCGGTTATCAGCGTATCGTGAGATAATAGTTATCGTAAGCCATGTATCGTATCGAATCGTGAGATACCTAAAGGTTCCCACCCCTAAAAGGGCCCAACTGATATGGATTTTAGGGGTCCGATACAGATATGAAATGCGTTGGCCTGGCCGATATTAATAAGTAATTTAATTTGAAGTTTCTCTCAAAGAGCCTATAGCTAAACAAGTATTGGAATAGTAAAGGTTTCATCATAGAAATATATCTAACATATGCCGATAATGGTTTTTATCTAAAGCCAATGCTGATTATTGGGGATTTTGATTGGCCGATACTGAAAAATGTCTGGTCTATATTTGTATGAAGATGCTTCTAAATGTATCGCTGTTGAACTGTGACAACAGGGGGCGCTGTATATTCATGTAGGTACTTTAAACGAAGCTTGTTTGAAAGACATCTCCCCCTGGTGTCTCTGGCCAGAAAACCACAATTGCAACTTTCCTGCCACCAGGTCAGAGCCACCAATACACACTAATGGAATCATGAAGAAGCAGCTAACAGGCAAAGCTAACTGCGGGTTAGTTTGGATGCTGCATTTTGATATTTGGTTTAAATTGATCAAAAATACATCAAATTCAATGTCGGAAATGTAAAAAAATATGACTTCAAAATAGTCTTGCGACCCCCATTTTGGGAACCACTGACGGAAAGTAAAGGTGTCATGCTAACCACCCATACAGCTGCTAGTCACTAATGTCAGATACCAATATCAAGTTTGTTTTTTATTTTGCACAAGAGAATGTAAAATGAGAGTCTATTGCATTTAAAAGTAAACACTCAAGCTCCCGCCCCCTTCCCTAGGGTTGCCAACCATCCCTTGAAATACGGAATCGTCCTGTTTTGAATCAATAAGGGACGGCTTTTGTCCCATATTTCGAAGATCTTCCCTTTCTCCTCGTCATAATGTAACAGATCCATGCCCGTCACTCACTAAATCTGCGCTGGACAGAAGTCCACTCTTCAGAGAGAAACTGGAGAATAATCGTAAGATCAGCAGCAGCTCAGTCCACTCCCCATGTGCGCGGGTTTAATGCGCCTCAATAAAACAGCATTCATCACAAAAAATCATCAACTTTACGGACATAAACTAATCCATGAACAAAGTCTACTCTTCTCAAGCTTTAGCCCGGTTTTTATTCCATATCAAATCGGCCTCATATTTTTGGTTTTACAGATTAATTTAGGAAGCATAATGAAAAGGCAATAAAACAGGGTTATGGCGTGCGGTTACAGCACGATGTCGGCCTTTTCACACAATCTTTCCTCTGAATCTGCCCAGTTTAAAAGCAACCCCAAAAGAATTTAAAACATTTAATAAAAAATAAATAAAAAAGTCTTTAGACTCGTCTGGAGGCGGCGTCTCCTCCTCACTGCTTAGCAGCTACAGACAGAACAGGGGCGCAGCTGACACGGGCAGCAGAAGGACCGGGGCCCCCACAGCAGAGGGTCCCCAGGGAAACACTTGCACAGGATTTTTACAGTACATAAAAAAATAAATAAATCAAGTAAATAATACAAGTAGTCTTATTGCAGCTATAAAAATCATTGTTGCTTTCTCTCTCCTTTTTTTTTTTTTTTTTTTTTTTAAAGAAAATCCGAATTCTGATTTTCATCACTATATAAAGCTACACCAGATTCCATCCATCTTTGTTGGTCTCTCATAAGGGGCTTCTGAACCGCTCTGTCTGACCCGTCACCTAGGACCTGTTTGCCCTGGGAGACCCTACCAGGGGCACGAAGCCCCCGGCAACAGAGCTCCAGGATCATTCGGGCTCAAACCCCTCCACCACGTTAAGGTGACAGTCCGAGGAGGGGTACACCAGATCACACAACATTTTATCTGATTAATCCAAAATTTCCTGGGTAGGACAGGCTGTTGCTCTAACGTCTTGGGAGTATCTCAAACAACAGCACAGAAAGAAGAGTTATTCTGTAAAATGGTTTTAAATAAATAAAAGTAAAATAAAACACCGTCTGTTACATGTAATCTATACACAGCCTATATTGGCCTAATGTAGCATTCTGAGTCTTCTAGATCAGAGTCCACCACCTCCCGAAGTCCACTTTAACCACAAAGAAAGTGCTTAACCGGTAAAAATATATAACATTAATAAATAAATAAATAAATAAAATGATCCAACATTGTTTGGATGCATATGTTAAAAACCTAGTTACAGCAAATGAAAAAAACAAAAACAATCTGTAGTTACGAATCACAAGCTATTGATTTCATTGTTGCCCCCTCGCCCAAAAGTGTCCCATACTTGTCTGTTCTCAAGTTGGCAACCCTACCCTAAAGTGAGGGCCCTGGCGATTCTGAGATCAGCAGAGGCCTTTAGAAAAAATATAACTGATCTATATTACTGAACTATATTTACATTATCTTGAACTGCAGGCCCAGGCAGATAATCATTATACATAATCAAGTTCGTAAAACATTTAAACCTCGCCCACTTAAATCCTCCGTACGGGCAGCGGATAATTTATTGTTCTAGGAAGTGAAGCAAATTTGATCCCATTTACAGAGTCAAACACGCACTTGTGTTTTTAGCGGCTAATCATTTATTTACACGGTGACCGGAAGTTCATTAGTCTGGAATGCAGAGTTTGTATCGGTCTCGTCAAGATTCTGGTGCTCATAATCCACTGTATGAACTCCATTTGGTCAAGAGAACGTTTTTAAATATATTTAACACAAAAGCACCACAGAAAAAAACTAAAAGGGTTTCTCCGTTATTACGCAACGCCTAGAACGCAGCTACACAGACGGCGCCCGGAGAGTTTTTTTCAGATCATACGGCTCCTCGCACTTGAACCTTCACACACACACACAAACCCACTTTCTGCTTCTTTCTCATGTAGGAAATCCGTTTCAGGCAAAGGTCGAGCCGTCGCCACATCCAGGGGGAGGGGAAGCCGAGCAACCGCACTTCAGGATTGAGAAACAACTGTGGTACCAACACGCTCAACGCCTCCGTTTTCTGATGAATTTCTAAACCCGTTGCTTCATCCGTGTTCGGCGCCGCTCGTCTCCGGCCTGGAGGGGGCGCTGGTTCACACATTCCTTCTGCAAAGCGCTGCCGGTGACAAACGTCTCCCCAAAGCGCCGAGTCAGAAAACAGTCAGAACACGGGGTTTCCGTGTGTGTGATGGTGGTCGGCGCAGGTGTGGTCTACACTTCAGGGGAAACTGTGGCTGCGAAGGTACTTTATGTGTAGGGATGTCACGGTAAACGGTGTAGCGGTAAACCCCGGTAAAAATGACCGTCTTGTTTTGCATTGAGTTGCCTTTTGTACGAAATGCGCGGTATGAATAAACTTGCCTTGCTTATATTATCTCGGTGGATTACGGCGCCCGCGGTGTCGGCACGGTGAGCCTCACCAGCCACCGTCTCATCTGCTGAAGTTGCCGCGCAGGCGCACTGTGTTGTTTGCAACAAAAACAAAACTCTCGAAGCTGAAATCATGGCCGAAAGAGGACACGGCAGCGCTCGGGACATTTATCAGCTTCAAACAGGACCAAGTCTGAGGTCTGGGCATATTTTGGGTATTTGAAGAATGCCGAGGGACAGCTGATAGAAAACAGTTATCGTGTTTGTGAAACGTGCAGGAAAAAAGTTTCTGCAAAAGGCAGCAATACTTTGAACCTCACGACTCACCTGCGTGAGCGTCACCACAACTACAGCCAAGTAAGTAAGTTAACATTTTAGCTGTAATGCTGATGTGGGGATTTTGAGTTGAGGGAGAAGGTAACGAGTCGCTCCACAGTGCAGCAGCACCGCCTGCATAGAAGCCGTGTCCGGATACCTCTGGCACATTGAGTTACAGGGCTGCTGGAGGGCAGATTAAAGTTTGTCGCCAATGCAATAGATTCACTCTGCCGCATTATTATGAATTTAACAATGATTACTGTCTGATGGCATTTTCCCAAATCTGCAGAGCGAAAGCAAACTGGAAGGAAACAAACTGAGAACAATATTCCTGATATAGAGGGTTTATCTTGTTAAAAATATTCTAACACGGTTCTGGCGCTATAAATAGTGCATGTAATACCCTCCAAACGATCAACAAGTCATAGTTATAGTTCCTTTACTTTGATGTGAAAAGTTGCACTGTTGATATGGCTTGGTCTGCATTTTTTTTTTTTTTAATATAACAAACACTGTTACACTTTTTTGTTTTTTTTACTATTTCAGTTTGTGTAGGACTATCAATGCTTTCTGAACTTATTAAACGCACATAAAAAAAATACCGCAAACCGTGATAATTTTGGTCACAATAACCGTGAGGTAAAATTTTCATACCGTGACAGCCCTATTTATGTGCGGAGAGAATGAAGAGCAAATCCTCCAAGAACTGAAGCGCTTTGGGCGACTTGTGTCATGTGAAAAGGGAGATACAAAGAAGCTTCCTCTCCGTCAGGGCCCACAGCACCGAGGGAGGAGACTCAGATCCATCACAGTCGTGCGTTTGTTTGAAAGAGCTTGTGAATAAAACGATTGGAAAGTGTCGGTTTCTCCCACAAAACAGCATCATCAGAGCAAAGAACAGACTCTTACATTCAAATAAGTCGTTGATCCATAACAAAGGAAAAATGTACACAAGTTAATATTACTGAGGATGGTAATGACAACTGGGAAGCAGCATGATCACGGAGTATAATATGAATCTTAACTTGACTTTAGGAAATGTTAATGTTTGGCGTTGACAACATGCTGAAAGAAATGTATTAATGATCGACCTTTGGTTACTTGCTTTGTACATGAAACAAGACCGTTGTAGTTTGCTTTAACAGAAACGAAGCACGAGTATGAAGTAAGTCATGCCCCTAGAGGCCATACGCGCAACTGCAGGTGTCGTAGCATATTGCGTTTATTTTACTCATTAATCGTCCATGAGAGTAAATACTACGCTGACAGAAAACACAAAAGGGACAGAGGGATATTGTACATCCAGAAACACAATGGAGATATTTTTTACACTCAAACTTGGCTGTAAACACTGTGCAAGTGGCGCTAGCCCGCAGTTAGCTTTGCCCGTTAGCTTCTTCTTCGTGATTCCATTAGTGTGTATTGGTGACTCTGACCCAGAGGCAGCCAAGTTGCAATTGTGGTTTTCTGGCCAGAGACACCAGGGGAAGATGAAAGACCCCCCCAATCATCCCATTATCACTTGTATTACTTAGTACTGCTCTACTTATATGAACATTTAAACAGTGCTTTGGAAGTTTGGTCTGTGTTAAAATAGCCGCTGAAGTGAAACAGGTTCTCTTTTGCCAGTGAGGCAAAGCTAAAGATGCTGCTTATTGTATGACTGATATTGTAATTCCAATATGACATTTCTACCGTGACAAGTGCATATAATTCATTTGCTGTAGTTTCTTTATTGTCGTTTTGTTCCCTTTGCTCTCATTTCGAGCAAATGAGAGCTTGAAAAACGTGCTGCCGGGAGAGGCTAGTCAACGGTGCAGTTACGCCTCCGTGCCCGGAAATACAATTTCAGCTCAACCACTGCCTTACTTTCACAGTCAATGTTCTAACGTCACAAATGCAATCATGTATTATTAGTATCATTATCTCTAAAGAGCTGTAATCCTTCCGTTAAACAGGAATCAAGAGGAAATCATTTACTGAGCAATTCATGAAGCAAACGGAACCACAATGAGCTCCGTTTGAGGAACCCGTTCTAAAGCAGAAACAGAAAACTTGGAAAAAAGGAGTAAAAATCAGGGTTAGAAGGAAAGAATGGGCCACACTCACCGATCAGGTAGGTGAGGAACAGGTTGTGAACCTGCTGTCCGATCCAGGCCAGTGCCAGGAGGAAGGTGATGACTGAGGCGAAGTACTGAGGAAGAGGAGAGGCTCGGGTTACAGTCATCTGCGTTACATAAGCCAGACGACACACACACACACACACCCACATGACACACACACCGGGGACTTAGGAACAGAGCTGAGCCCCGAGTTTACAATCAACAGTTACATAGCATCTCTAAAAGTGTGTATTAAGGAGAGACACTGCAGGTGAATAAGGACATATAATAATAAAATGTAGTAATCTAGTTTTCTGTTTACATTTCATGATTTAGTTGAGAAATTAGTTCAAGGTTTTTTCTTTTTTTTTTAGATAAATACACACACACTACATACAGGGAACCAAATGTTTTTTCATACACTTCATAAAAAGACATTTGCCTTTTTTTTTATTTTATTTTTTTTTATCACTGACATGAAACCAGAATACATTTGTTTTTTTGTGTTTTTAGGTCAATTAGACTTTTAAAAATGAGAGACACCATTTGGGAAAGTCCAGATGACGCCAGGTTCACTGGTTTAAACAATGACGGAAAAGACCAGTCGTCATACAGATCAGACAGAAGGCGGGTTCTGTGTCCCAGAGATGAACGGGCCATCTCTCCTCACTTTGCAAACTTACAGACCATCACTTTAAAATGTGTACTTGCTACACATGGATACCAAGCATGGGGACCGATGAGGGAGCGCCGTCATGTTGGAGGGATTTTGGGGAAAACAAAAACGTGATAAAATAAACGGGAGAGTTTGGTCCATTTTTTACTCTGGCATTAAAAAGATATTAAAGGGAGAAAACTAGTTAAAGTTTTTGGTCGATCCCTCTGCCTTGTGGCGGCGTTAGTCAGAAAAGCGAATGAACTAAAAGTCAGCATGTCGTGGTAAGCACCGAAGCAGCAGAGTGTGATCTAGCACTTCTGCGGTCGACAAACGTGTGAAAGGACGGTACGAGAGCAGGAACCTCAGTCACGTGACGTCTTCGAGTTCCGTAGAGAGAGAAAAAAAAAAGCAGTAGTTGTCCTACTTTGTGAGAGTTAAATGGGGCGGCCGAGAATAGACCAGTGTGGAGTTATCCAAACTGGCAGCTCCGAGCCTGTACACTGGGAACATGCTTTTTCTACGCAGGTGAACAGGGACAACATTTTAATTTAGAGATATTTAAAACACGTGCTGAACATTAACAAGTTTTCTGTCATTTAATGTTTTTTCATATAGAAATAAGATGTTTTATGCATAAAAATTGCCTTTTCAGGGACAAAAACAAAATAATGGATAGAGCCAGATTTAAATTAATGGTTTTATATGTATTTGCTACAAATATCCAATACCAGTTTTGGCTCTCAACTTCACTTTTATCACCTAAATCCAAGTGAATAGGGGCATGCTGCAGATCATTGGAAAGCTAAGAACCTGGAAAAAACGCCGCGGTTAGAATCAGTATGCTATGCTAGTGTTAGCAAATACCGAACGTAGCCCAATAATAAAAAAATTAAAAAATCTACCACTGATGAAGCCAAGTATTTGTATTTTAGTTTAAGAAATAACTGATCGAACATGTTTGTAATGATCAGATCACTGCATCAGAGTTTTTTATAAGCCCGTCATTTACCCAAAGATATTTAGTGTAGAAAAGTCCAGTGATCCTAGTTAAACGTTTATCCAAGAGTTTTTCCAATAGATGCAATTGATCTGTAATTTCATAACAAAATAAGACTTTATTGATCTTAAAAAGGGAGAAGAGAAAGACACTTATATCGGCAGATACTCAAAACCCACCATCAGTATCAAAAAAGCTGGATCGGTGCATCTCTAGTAACAAAGATCACATCAGAGGGGACTTTGGATATCTTGTTTCGTTTTTTAATAAGCTGATCATAAGTGAATAAAATATGTTAAAAAAAAATCAAATTTGTCCTCGTTTTTTTAGGATTCAAAGCTCAATAAATCAGGCTGGGAATAAAAAATAAAATAAATAAAAAACCCTCCCTTCAAAATGTTAAGTCCAAGTCTGTAGGAGCGACTAAAGTGGAGATGTTTTTGCGTTTTTTATTTCCCCCCGTTAAATGGCAACTTCTCTGGTTTATAAATCCCCGTGACTGAACAGACTCGGCGGTATCGTCACGTATTTTCCGAGCCGTTGCAGAAGCAGTAAATGTGCGTTTCCTTTACCACTTTGGGCTTCTCCTCCTTCATGGCGCACAGGCGTCTGCCCCAGCCCACCACGCGCCGCTGGGTCTTCACCAGGTTGCCGCAGATCTCGTGGAAACGCTGCTGCTGCTCCGTGGTCCTGCAACAAACAACAAAAACAAGAGTGTGCAATCAACAAAGACGGGCTCAGTCACCCTTCAGATAACGTCCCACTCTTCAAGGACTTTGTAAATTCATAAGACTCGAACTCGATGAAGGATTGAGATGAGAAAGTAACCACATGCGAAACGAAGCGTGCCTTGGCTGCGCCCTTCACGGGCCACACAGCGCGCGAGATTTAAAAAAAGAAAGAAAAAAAAAAGTGCTGCATTTAGCCTCGAATTCGCTGATAAAGCTGCTCGAAATACCACAGATCAGCGCTCGGTCCTGGGACGGGCGGGTCTCACTTTATCTGATCAGCAAAATACTGCCACAGAGCAAGTGCTCGACAGAATATGCACATCACACTGAAAACCTAAACACTATGCTTGTTTTTGAATGTATCATAACACACAATATAAGGCTCAACCTGCTGAGCACAATCAGAATAATGAAAAAAATAAATAGGTGTGGTTAAAGGGGGGGTATTATGTAAAATCGACCTTTTCAAGCTTTATATTAGGGCTGGGTGATATGACAAAAATAGAATATCACGATTTTTCAATTATAAACTCCCGATTTCGATTTTATCACGATTTTTTTATAGTAACTAAAATAACTTAAATTACACACTGAAGAAGAAAAAGATTGAATAAATATACTAATTTATTCAACTTTGTGATAATCAACAAAGCAAAAAGAGACTTGGAACTTAGACTAGACTTAGAACTACAGCAAACTAACTCTATACATTAAAAAACACAATAAAACTCCAGACAATAAAAGTAAAACAGTAACACCAAGTTTGGTAAAGGCTTGTTGTTCGTGTCTGTTGCTGTTTGCCGTTTTTCCTGAGACGTCTCTCTCATGACGTCGAGCTGCTGTGATACAGCGCTCTGTTGCTGTCTGACCCTTTCATAATAAGAGTCTTACTAAAGCGATAATATACTGTGTCTTTTATTGTGTAAAAGGCAAACCGGAAGCAGATAGTTACCATAAGTTATTACTTGACCAAGTAATTCACCAAAGTTGGACAAGTCTTATATTTTCAAAGACCTGGATAAACAGCGCATTTGTGAACACGGCCCAGGATTTAAATTAAACAGATGAGAAGATGCGGCGCCTACAGAACTGTGAGGACGAAGGACACGCTCGCTTCTTCACACGTGTGTCACCAGGTAAATAAATAAACACACGCTGAGCAGAGCGTTACGGGGAAAGACACAGACATAAACACCTCTGAAATAGAGACAGAACGCTGGGTTTAAAAGCTCCAGATTGAGGAGCCTGGTCTTGTATGTGACTGTAGAGGAGCGGCTCGCTGCCAAACGCTCGCATTAGCGTCCCACATTGCGTAGCAGAACGTTAGCGGCTTGGGTTTGCTTCACTGACGGTGAAAAGAGTCAACTGTGCAGAAGTGCTTAGAACCGTGATAAAACGATCCCACAAAAATGACAGATCGTCAGCTCTGGAGATCGTGAGACGGTCCAATATCGTCATATCGCCCAGGCCTACTTTATATCATGTTATTATGTCATTCCCTCATTAAACACGTGCCTGGAGTGTTGCCTTGGCTCATTCACATATTTTTGAGTAATCAGTAAAAACTTAGACGGCGGCCATTTTAGGTGTAGCTATGCCTCAGTCCTCCTAGGAACGCCCCCACCTCCTGGAGACGCCTCTGGACCTTTCGTCACCAGCCAAGCCCCCAACCACTGCTCCTCAGCTCAGCAGAGCCCCCTCCCCGCACAGTGTTGTTGTTTCAATGCCACAGTAGTGTGCTGAAGGGGGCGTGTCGGAAAGCTTCTTAAAGAGACAGACGCCTATTTCAAGACGTTCAGTACGGCCATTTTGAGAGAGCAATTTTATTCAAGGCAGTTATTTTTAATTTACTGCATATACAGACCAACAGAAGGTCATCATTGTAGTGCTATAGACTGGTGCTGTGTGATTGGAAAAAGCATAATACCCCCTCTTTAAAAACAAACTATCGCCACCGCATCCTCTTCGTCCGCCATGAGGGTTTACTCTGAAGTCATGCTTGATCTCGAGGGGTTTTGAGAGATTTTAAAATCATCCCGTGTGAACCAGGCTTAAGGAAACTCTGTAAATCACACTTGAACCGGTCCCGTCCTGATCTACGAGAGACTCCCCGCCCCGCTGCAGCGAGGAGTAAAAATGTGCTGGAGGCCTTGGCTGCAGCTTTAGTGACGGTGCATTTTCTAACAGCTGGTTCCTTGTGGATTCCTGACAGAGGTCTAGGACAGGAGGATGTCTCAGCACAAATCCACCCACCCCCCCCCCCCCACCCCCACCCCCACACTGTACAGCTCAGCTCTAGGACGGTCCTGCTCTGATAAAGCTCCTGTATCCAACTAAACCAAGTCATAATGTTTCCATCATCCATTTTTTTCTTGGCCTTCGACCCCACAGTTCAAGTTCCAAGCGTCTCCTCCTCAGTTTGAGTTTCTCTGGCAGCGCCAAGTTTGTCTGGAGGGGGATCGAGTGACCGGCAAAAGATGGCGCTGTGCGTGTGCCACCTGTCCCGCCTCCTGCGGCCTCTTCAAAGACGCACCGAGAAACGAGAATATGTCACTCTACAGGTGAATTGCTGACATTTTAGCCACTTTGACCTCGTCTTTTTTATTATAACTATATGTAGGGTTTCATGTAACAAAAAAAAAACAAAAAAATCACTGAAACATTTCAATATCTATTTATAAATGAAATGAAAACGCAAAACCGCAGGACATTTGAGACTTATTGTGTCATCAGAGTGAATAATTAAGCCGAGAGTCTTTTCGGTTGATTCAGGGTTCGAGCAGAATTTTTTGAAGTTTTCCATGAAACAAAATGTACACGACTCCAATGCTACAATTTTATTATCCGCATTTAATATTAAGCTCACCTATTTATCGGCGCTACATTTTCAGTTTGGGATATTATTAGAATACTAGAGAAAGACCAATAAGTACCAACACCATAAAGGGCGCCTCGTGACAAATGCAGCCGCTTTGCACCTCATCAACACAACTACCTCTCTCTCTCTGCGGGCTTAGCACCAAAGTATGAAGCATCTCAGCTCTGAGGACTTCAGGGAGGGGTCTCCTGGTGGTTCCCAGAGTCAGGACTAAACACGGTGAGGCTGCGTTTCAGTTTCATGCAGCTAAAATCTGGAACAGTCTTCATGAGGATGTGAGACAGGCCTCAACTCTGACAATGTTCAAATCCAGGCAGCTCTTTTTACCCGAGCAGATGGAAACTGAAAGTATTTTATCTGCACTCTTGCCTTTTACTGTCATTGACACATTTGTATGTTCATGTTTTATGGATTGGTTTAATCTTCTTGTTTGAATGGAGCTCACGGGCGCAGGACGTGTCGCCACTTCTCCCCTAAATCACTGCCTGAATAAAAATGTGCTACTTTAGATTTACCCATTACAGTTTAGGATACCAACACAAGTTTCTCAAAATTCCATGACTTTTCCAGGATTTCCTGCCTGTACGAACCCTGTTGATCATTCACATGTGGACCGTCGATGGGTTCCTTAATGGTCAGATCTCAGTGCCTCTCAATGGTTCAAAGATGTTGTCATATGTTATCTTCTAGTATGATCACAGATGTTCTAAAAACACTTGTATTGTCGCAGTTGGACTCCTGCTCGGAGATTTGGTCTTGTGCCACTGTAACAAATATAAACGCTCTACAAACAGAGCAGCTCGTTGTGCACTTCGGTCTCACTCAGAACTAATGTGAACAAGAAATATAATTATAACTAACCTTCCAAATGTACTATACAAAGAGTTACATTTTAGTTTGGATGATCATAATTATGAAACCAGACATGCCACGGAGGGCAGATTTAAACTTCCCAAAGTGATAACCAACAATGGAAAAAGTACTGTAGTGTATAGAGCCACGTGTGGCTGGAATATTTTATGCAAACAGTAAATACCAATTTAAAGCCTCTTTGAAAAGGCATCGTATTAATTTGATAAAACCTGTTGTGCGACAAATGGTCCAATGAATTAACTTGACCATTACGCTGTTATTAGATTATCTCTACTGTATTCACTGGCTGTACTTGTTACAGCTAATGGAGATCAAAATAAATACAGATCTAAACTTGACCCTCTTTTTTTTAGCAAGAAACATCCTGATCCTTATTATGAAATTAAATACGAGTCTTGAGTGTGATCACAAGCGTTAATTCATAATAATAGCAAACAAATGTACAGGAAAAAAATAAATAAAAGTGCAACAGTCAGACTGCAGGACATTTTAAAAGCTAATGTCCAAATAAACTGAAGTTGCTCATTTCACTACGGTGTCAAACAGTACGATGGATCCCCAAATGGGCCGAGAGGAGACGCCGCCCTGGCATCAAACCCTACGCCGCTGTAAACACGTACCACTGGTTGGAGCCAAAGACGCGAGGGGCGAGCGTGGGAACCAGGTAGTCGGCGAGGCAGAGCAGCATGACGGTGCAGGACAGTCCCGTGAGCACAGAGGGGTCCAGGTAGTAGATCAGGCTGCACAGACAAAAACACCGTTAGAAATACAAGCTCGCATGTCGACTTTGAAAATCCTTGGGCAAAACGGCATTGAATTACTGCGCAGGAACTCGAAATATGTTCCACGTGTAGAAAGTACAGCGTTCCTTCCTAATCTGAAATTCCCCCCCCCCATCAATCATTGGGTCATAAAATGCATTGTCAGAAAACACCCAAGCATATAAATAGATTTTTTAACTGGGCGTGTGCAATTGCAAACAGAGGAGTGCTTTGTGTGAGCAGGAATTCTTGGCTCCGGATACTTTAGTCCTTATTACTTTAACCTGTAGTTCTCGTGCAACGTTCTGCCACTTTAGAAATCACCTTCCAGGTTACACGTTACCAACTGGTTGGTGGTGGTCGGAGGGGCCGATGGCGCAGACCGGTTGCCTCGCTTTCGTCAGTCTACCCCAGGGCAGCTGTGGCTACAACAGTAGCTTACCACCACCAAGTATGGAGTGGATGAATAATGACAGTGTAGTGCTTTGAGAAACTCGGTAACACAGGCTTGTAAAGCGCAATAACCAGTGTAAGGCATTGAGCTCGTGCATTGTGAACAGGTCTGGGCTCATTCTACACATTAGGACAGCGCTGGAACATGTAGGGGGAGGAAAATATCGATTCAGTATCGGTAGCCAATCCGGGAATTTTGAGAGTATCGGATCGGATTTCATGACTGGACGGGTCCGATACAAAAGACGGTCGTAAATCTGTGGTCCTGGATCCGCAGCGGCTCCATCCTGCAGGTTTACCGCAGCGTAGTGCTTCGAGGTTCATCGCAGCAGAGCATTAAACCTACAGCCGCTGCAGATCCAGGACCACAGATTCACAGCCTTCATGCTATCGCTAAACTAGGCTACTGATTTGATTTGATTTATTCTTATTATTGTGTCTTGCACACAAGTGCCCAGCCCTCATGGGCTTACAAGACACGTTTCAAAACAGAATTCAGACGGCTGCCAAAATAAAATCACAGAAACGGTACAATCAAGCACAACATCCACATCACACAGGAGGATCTACTATTGTTAACCTGCCCCGAACACCTACTTCTGAAAAACTTTCTAATTTAAAATTCAAAGCTAAAGCCAAAACATTCTTGCATGTTTATTTTTAAAAAGCCAACTGGTGAAACTACTGCAATATCCATATAATGATATATATATATATATATATAATAATATAAAAAAAGACGGTATCGGATCGGTATCGGCAAGATGAAGTGTCAAAGTATCGGATCGGGAGCTCAGAAAAGCGGATTGGTGCATCCCTAGAGGCAAAATAATTTTAACATTTTTAAACTCCGTATAGTCCCTTTAACAGGAACAAGTTCAACATTCAAACCCATGCAGGAGCAGAAACAAATGTAAATGTACCAACACCAGTCTCAAAGTGCATTAGCATCATCAGACGTGAGCAGCAGCGCGTTGTGAAGCAGAGAAAGACTCACAGAAAGATCAAAGAGGTGGCGCCCACCACGACTGCGGGGAACCAGGGCTTCTCCCAGCGCAGCACGCGGTCTCCGGCCAGGATCACCTCCCCCCAGCTCTGCAGCTGCTCCTCCAGCTGCGCCGTCTCCTGGGCCTGAGGACAGAGGACACAGTCAGCACCTCCACGGCCAGTGACAGGAGGACGTCCCGGCAGCAAACACACGAGGCCTCCGGGACCCACGTTCAAGGCCGAGCGTTTCCACTGCTCAGTAAACGCATGGAATCAGAGCGAATCACCACCAAGGGCTTAAGATTACAAACAGTAACGATTCACTCAAGCCCCGATTCGATTTCCAATTTTAAGTTCCCGATTTTTTTTTTTAACCCTTTTTAAGAAAAGAATATGACTCATTCATACCAATGTTTCTTTTGTTTTAACATCTGCATTTTTGTCCTTGTAACAAACTGCAACAGTCAGAAAACTTAACATTACAAACAATTACAGACATGAAAATTAACTATAATTAATTTAATGCTTTTTTTTGTTGTTGCAGTTTGAACATAATACTACCATTTAGAACTAATTTTACAGTGCAGTTTTTTCCACCCTTGAAGCCTCACTGCCTCCGGTGCAGCCTTTGTAAACATAAGGAGGACAAAGACATGACGGCTCCTGTAGGTGTTGGATTATTTGACAAACGGACATTTGATGAGGATTTCAGCAGAATCAGAGCAGGTCAGATGTTTGTCAGTTTACGATCTTTGGTAAACTTCTGTCAAAATGCTAAACTCTGCGTTAGCCGCTAACGCTAATCACGTAGCCGCTAACGTTAGCTGTGTCTGTTACTTCGATGCCTACACGTGTTTGTGTTTACACGGTGTGGCGTGTGTTGGGGGTGAGGCGGGGGAGGGTTGGAGCTTGTCTTGAGAAAAAGTTAGCTCGCTGTTTCTAACGATGCAATGTGAGGATAAAGCTATTCCAGGCGTTAGAAACAACGAGCTAGTATGTTCCGCTCTGTTCCGGTCGCACAAAATGGAGTAGCTGAGGGTGGCTTTAAAATTGATCATTTTATTTTTTACATCGATTCAGATTTTACGCATATTAAATCGATTTTCGATGAATCGTTACATCCCTACAAACAGTTAATACTGCATTACCGTCTGAGAGCAAATATACAAGCCCCTAATCTGGGTTTAGTAAAAACAAAAAACAAACATCTTTTTTGTTCATGGACCAAGTTTTTACTGGGGAAAAATATACATCATTTTATATAAAATGTAATGTATAAAAGCATAGTGGTTGGTTTGATAAAGCGACCGAGTGCAAACCTGGCTGGACTCTTTTAAAGACTAACGGCTAAAAACAATTCATATTTGGGGCTGGGTACCGTTACATTTTTCTCCCTATACTGGTAATTTAACGATACTTGGCTTACGATTCCTGAGCGATACTTGTTTTCCCCCTATAGCTATACTAACATATTAGTTATCTAGAACCAGAAAAATAGAATAATAATGTTAAACGGATTCAATTTCTTTAAAATGTGTATCATTTGTATGTGTATCACTTCCTTTAACGCTGTCCCAGAACCAACAGTATCAAAACCTCTACAGATTTTTCACTACCTGCTTTTGATACTTTTATTCTTTCAATAAAAGTAAACCTTTTTTTTGTCCATTGCTATACTGGGCCATTTGTTTAACCCCTTACCCGAGTGCATGGTCTCCAGTTCGACTTTACCCAAATGAAGCGTCTTGACTGGAGAGCAACAGTATAATGCCTTTGAGAGAACATTGATTGCAACTTTGTTTTGTCACAGTTCCGGCATGAGTTCATCTCTTTTTTTCCCCTTGTGCTTTCGCCACATTTTTGTTTCTTTTTTGTTGTGGTTTCATCACTTTTTCCCCACATTTTTAGTTGCTTTTAGATTTGGGTAAAGCCAAAATGGAGAAAGTGTTCTATGGGTTAGGTGAAAACTAAGCATTTTCCAGAAAAGTAAAATCATAATAAAAAATAAAAAAAGAGTGCAGTTTTATTGATGAAAATCTATGATCGTTTATATCTGGCTTTTTCGATTTTAATAATTTGAACGTTCATATCGATACGATAACGATAACTCTTTCAGCCCTAGTGTACGGTGAGAGTCAGGCGCCCGTCACGAAACTTTTAAAAAAACAGAAGAGTTTATGTTCTTGCCATCTGATTCTTGAAATACAGATACTTCTGTTCCTGTGACGCGTCATATACACGACCATTCGATCATGCAGCTTTAAGCCATTTGGATTTTTTTAAACTGGCAGCCCTCGAACAATGTAACCCTCTTAAAAATAGCCATTCTGGATCAGACCAATTTTCACACAGGAACAAATAAACATTGGCTTCAAACGTAATGATAAGCAATTAAATGATAACGCCTTCTTTTCCTGGTTTGACATTTTTTCTTTTGGGCACAGAAAGCGAGAAAGTACGAGAGGTATATAATTTCCATAACGTGCATTTAATCTACCAATGGGTCATGACATAAAGTCAGGGGTCTATGGAAATGTTCCTCTTCTTAAAATGTATAATCCCCCCCTCTTCACTTCACTAGTATACAAAATAGGATTAACACATTCCACACGCATTATCCCACCAAATTTAGGAACAATTGCAACAGAAAAAAACCTGTCATATGCACTTTAAATTTTCGGTGCATTTTTGTCAACATTAGTAGTAATAATAATAATAATATACCAAAGTTGTATTACACAAAGCCATCTGCAGTTAAAGTTATGGTTGGGTAATTTTCTGCAATTTTGCAACCACACAACTGCCTTCAGCGATATCGAGTAATTCACAACAACAGACGCATTAACAAAAACCCAACAGGACGTGATCCAGTGGGTTTTGTGTTAAAGCTCCAGCGCATTAACCAGCAGCTCAGGGGCCAAACTCGGCGGAATAGTGACTGTAAAAGGTCGCTTTCTGTAAACTAACACCGTGCTAGACGTGCTAACCGACCCGCGTTTTGGCAGGATATAAAGCGAAGCGAGCGGGGACCGGGGACCACTCAATTGTACGGTTCCCCCCGTGGCCTTGGACGAGCTAACCGCGTCTCGCCAAACTGGCTCGACACTAGGATTCGGATAAAAGGGATTATTATCAGCACAATGTCCGCAGATCGCACGCACGCCCACACCGTCGGAGCGCGTTTTTGCGGCGTTTCGGTGGAGATTAAAATCCGAGCCACACTCACCAGAATGTTGGCGCTCTTGTTGTCGACTTCAGTCATGGTGAACGTTTCTCACACGTTTATTTTTTTTTTTTATATATATTTTTCTGTCAGAGGTGGAGCCCGGAGCTGCGCTGGCCGTTGCTGCTGCCTCGGCGTCACTAACGGTCGGACTAGGGGCGGATGTTTTTATCCCAAAAATCCGCGCAAAGCACCTTGGGAAATGTAGTCCTAATGTAGTACATCGTCGCATTTTTATTTGAAGCAGTACTGAGTAACTCGTGCCCCTAGAGGCCATAAGCGCAACTGCAGGTGTTTAACTCATTAATTGTCCGTGAGAGTAAATACTACGCCGACAGAAAAGGCGAAGGGACAGAGGGATATTGTTCATCCAGTTACACGATGGAAATATTTTTTTTCCCACTCAAACTTGGATGTAAATACTGTTTAAAGTGGCGCTAGCTCGCAGTTAGCTTTGCCCGTTAGCCTGTTAGCTTCTTCGTCGTGATTCCATTAGTGTGTAGTGGTGACTCCGACCCGGTGGCAGGAAAGTTGCAAATGCGGTTTTCTGGCCAGAGACACCAGGGGGAGATGAAAGACCCTCCAATCATCCCATTAATACTTGTAGTACCCCCAGAGGGACTACGGAGAGGATTTATTAAGGTAAACACGTTACTTAGTACTGCTTTAATGTCTTAACCCCCACCTGAACGGAGCACATTTTCTCCGGTTTGGCTTTACCCCAAACCTAAAAGCTTTAAAAAAAAAAAGAAGGAAAAAAAGCATAAAAATAGACAACGGAAACTAGGGTGAAAACGCAGCAAAAAAGTGACAAAAACATGATGAAAATACGACAAAAACGCGACGAAATGCGACAATAAGAAAAGTAACAAAAATGTGACAAACATGGGGCGACAACGTGACAACAAAGTTACGATCACTTTTGTGGCTCTTAGCTTTCAAATGAGGCCTTACACTATTGGTCACCAAAAGAAACAGCTTTTAGATTTGGGTAAAGCCGAACAAGAAAAAAAATGCACTCGATTCAGGCGGGAGGTAAGAGGTAAACAAAACAAAAAAAAAGAAGCTGATTGGATCAATCAATTTAAGTTATTAAGGTTAATAATAATAATAATAATGATTGATGATAATAATAATAATAATAATAATAATAATCGATAACATGTGTCTGTGTGTTGTTATTCTGATCTTAAATATAATAATTTTGACATACCTTAAAGGTGCATTATGCAACTTTTCATGCAGAAAAAAAGTTGATATTTGTACGTATTTTACATAGTAGTGACCCAGTGGCTGTATGAGTGGTCTCGATCACAGTGGTCTCTACAACACTCCAGGATCAATTGATCCCCACACCTCACATTTTAAAACCTTAACCCTTCACAAGAGTTGTTGTTTCCAGTTATTATCCAGGTATGCAGGCATTACCCAAATCTAAAAACTTCCTGAAAACGAGAAGTAAATGAGGATAAAAGCGCAACAAAAACGCAACAATAAAGCGCCAAAAACCTCTGACAAAAACACAGCGACAACGCAATAAAAATTTAGGATCAGTTTTGTAGGCCTTAGCTTTCAAATTAGGTATTACACTGTTCCTTTCCAGTCGAAAGGTTTTTAGATTTGGGACAAGCCGAACTGGAGAAAATGCACTCGGTTAAGGCGGGTGTTTAGAGGTTAAAAAAATAATAAATAATTAAATATGTCGTGGAGCAAACTAAAACTGTCACGGTAAAGCTTCACAACAACAAGAATCACAACAAACACGACTAATAAAAACTAATAATTAGATGGATACATATAAAGTTCTCTTTTTCACAAGTGTCTACTTTTAAAACTCTAGTAAGGAAAAAACAACAACTTTATCCAACTGTACAAAATTTACATCGCACGTTTGACACCTAAACGCACCAGGAAATACGTCAGTTTATCACGTGACCCGCGTACTCACGTTGCTGCGTCGTTCCGCTGCCTGTGCTGGAGCAGCAGCCCATAAGCTAACGGCTAACCGCTAACTTTAGATTAATCAAATAAGAAGTTTCTTTGTTCAACTGAACCGCATCTGGGCGAATCAACAGCGAGAATCACCACCGGGATCTCTTTCCAAAAGTATCTTTCGGTCTTCCCCTCTGCGTGGAGGAAATACTGGTGCGTATCCTGTACGTGCCTACCTGCTAACTTGCTAACTAGCTGTGAGCGGATTGTTCTCAGCGTATTTTGGTCCCGGCGAGGCCCAATCTCCAAAAATAAATGTCTGTAATGAAAGAAGGAACTGGTGTCGTTTGGTATCGATGCACATGTGGTTTTCGTAGATTTAGCCGTTTATTTTTTTCATTTACAAACCTCCGATTCCATTGAAAACACGTGTTAATGCTATGTTTGAATCTTATGGAAAACTATTATAAGCGGACTAAGAAATGTGTGTGATTTCGGAATGTACCGTTCGTTCTACAGTCTCAGGGATTTGTAGTTTTATAAATGTCATCGCCTGTGTGTCGTCTCGTTCAAACTGTGATTACACATTTTGGTTTTGTTAGACGAACTAGTCACGATCAGATCATCTTAGTCGATTTGTGCACATTTACCAAGTTAGACATAGTAAAACCTCTAAATGCTGGCAGATATTGTTTACCCAGCGAGAAAGTAATTATAATCTCAGAGGACTATGTGTATTTAATCAACCACAAGTACATACTACATTAAGAGAAAACTGTTTATCAAAAATATTTACAGGAGAAAGAATAACAATGGCCAAAGTTTCCTTATCATGTTCACGTATTCCTAAAGTGGCACAGAATAATGTTAAAATTGATCTAATCTGTCTCGGGAACTTGAATTGAAAATGTGCTGTCACTATGTAATTTAACCTCTGAACCGAGCACTTTTCCCCCAGTTTGGCCTTACCCAAATCTAAAAGTTTCTTGAAAATAGTGTCAAAATAGCCACAAAAATCGATGAAAAAGCTATATTTATAAAAAAAAGTGACAACAATGCGAAGAAAAAGATTTGTTTAGATGAGTTTTGTAGGTCTTAGCTTTCAAATGAGATGTCACACTGGCCTATAGGCTGAAACCTTTTAGATTTGGGTAAAGCTAAACTGGAATTCAAATTCAAAACTCTGTGTGTTGGTATACAAATAAATCCTGTGATCGATTTAAAGAAAGCTGAATCTTTCTCCCTTTGTTGAGAATATAAAAACTAATGGCAGTCCAAACCTTTCCTTTGCAACAGAGCGATGTACAATGGCATTGGCCTGACCACCCCCCGCGGCAGTGGAACCAATGGCTACGTCCAGAGGAACCTGTCCACCCTCCGGGCGAAGCGGCCGCGGGAGGATCGCGTCCTGGACGACAAAGACCGCGAGCGCCTGGAGAGTCAGCTGAACCGCCAGCCCAACGCGGACATCCTGGAACACCAGCGCAAGCGGCAGCTGGAGGTGAAATGTGCCGAGCTTCAGGACATGATGGAGGAGCAGGGGTGAGACCGCATCGCAGACGACAAACATCTTCCTTTGAGATATTGTGTTGTATCCTGGAATGTAAACATTACCGCGGTTATAAAAAGCCCAAAACACTGTGTTTTAAGGCCTACGGTAAACCGCTCTCACGTCTAGGCCTGGGTACTGTTAAATTATTTTAGATACCAGTAGTTTAACCATATTTTGTTTTCGATACCAATAACTGAGTGATACTTTTTTTCCTATACTGATGTGAAAATATTTGTCTCCAATGTCGAGCAATGGGGGAAAATTGGGAGAAATTGTGGTTAAAATGGTGGGGAATAAATTGGGGGAAATATTAGTATTAAAAAAAATTAGGGGAACATTTTGAGAACACGAGAGAAGAAGTTGGGGCATTTTTTTTTTTTTTTTATTGTTACATCCTTCTCAAAAGGGAAGGTTCAGCAATCCTAAAAAATCCTTAATTTGTTTAGGAAACCTTGTAATTATAGTGATTTCAGAGGCTAATAATAATAGTATTTCGCCAGTTAACAATTTTCTTTCTTTTTTTCCTAGAGTAAAAGCATAACGATAAAAGATAACACAGTCGGAGTGCTCAATAGGTTTTCAATTCAAACAAACATGGATTAAATATGAAGACGTACATACTGTATAATGTCTTCATTATGTGTGAACATCTAGACAGAGCTGTAAAGGTTTGGGGAAATTCTTACTTTTGATAATCAGGAATAATCGTAAAATCGCAATGTTTGTCCTCAGAATCATCGTGACTCAAAAATGTTGAATCGTGACGTCCCCGGTCCTTACGCACTCACCCCCAGATCTGCTGAATCTTTCCATTCAACATTCTTCAAAACAAAAACAAAAAAAACTGAACGTGATATCCAAATCCCACTCTGGAAAACATTTTTACAAAAATAAAAACATAAATTCAAACCCGGCTCAATCCATTGTTTAGGTTTCGTCGCTGAAAATATAGGCAATTTTGATGCATAATTGCCTTATTTTTAAATGAAAGCATAAAATTACAGAAAACTTGCATGAAATCTTTTTCTTCATATTTATATCAGAAATCTACAGTGATTTTATTTCATTTTTTATATATATATATTTTTTCCAATTGACCTGAGACTAGGGATGTAACGATTCACTCAAGCCCCGATTCGATTTCCGATTTGAAGTTCCCGATTTCGATTTATCCCGATTTTATTTTATTTTTTTAAAGAATGACCGTGTAACAAATTGCAACTGTCTCAGAACTTTACATTACAAAAAATTACAAGACATGAAAATTAACTATAATCATTTTGACAGAGTGCTTGTAAATGTACTTGTTTTCAGCATAAATAAACTATGTAGCAAAGCAAACATTTTGAGATAATATTTATTTTCCCAAACTTTTTTTTTGCAGTTTGAACATAATACTATCATTTAGAACACATTTTACAGTGCAGTTTTGTTCACCCTTGAACGTCTCACTGCCTCCGGTGCAGCCTTTGTAAACATAAGGAGGAAAAAGACATGACAGCTTCTGTAGGTGTTGGATTGTTTGACAAACGGACATTTGATGAGGATTTCAGCAGAATCAGAGCAGGTTGGTCAGATGTTTGTCAGTTTACGATCTTTGGTAAACTTCTGTCAAAATGCTAAACTCTGCGTTAGCCGCTAACGCTAATCTCGTAGCTGCTAACTTTAGCTGCGTCTGCTGCCTCCATGCCTACACGTGTTTGTGTTTACATGGTGTGGCGTGTGTTGGAGTTGTGGAGCTTGTCTTGAGAAAAAGTTAACGTCATTAGAAACAGCGAGCTAGTATGTTCTGGTCTGTTTCGGTCGCACAACATGGAGTAGCTGAGGGTGGCTTTAAAATCAATTCTTTTATTTTTTACATCGATTCACATTTTACGCATATTAAATCGATTTTCGATGAATCGTTACATCCCTACCTGAGACGTCTCTTAATTGCCAACCATGTTCATGTTTTTAAATCTCAGATACTCGGTCGAGGAGATCGATGAGAAAGTGAACAGTTTCCGATTGATGCTCCAGGAAAAGGAAGAGCCCGCCGCTAAACCCAGCGAGAAGCCGACGTGAGTACGACACATGCGGCACGCGTGGCCGAGGGAAGCGCTCCATTTATACCTGAGCTCTTGTTTATCAGCGTGACGGAGACTCACGCGCTGGCGGCAGCGAATCAACAGAAGAACGACCGGCTCCGCGCCGCCTTCGGGATCTCCAAGGACTACGTGGACGGATCCTCGTTCCACGCCGACCGCAAGGAGAAGGAGAAGGAGAAGAGGGAGCAGGAGAGGCTGGAGCGAGAGAAGCAGCAGCAGAAATACATGTGAGTCAAATAAAAAGTTCAAATATCCTCATGTTTTTCTGTAAGGAAGTTTAAAAGTTTGGTTACTGCCTTATATAATTGAACTATATATTTTTTTATGTTGTCCAGAAGCAAAATTCTTAGTTAAATTTTTAGTAAGTTATTCACATTGCCGCCTGCAGGGGGAGCCTTTACCAGCTCTAGTGCCCGATGTTCTTTTCAGAGGCAGTATTTCAAGCTCTATATTCAGGATAAGCTTCTGTGCTCAGATCTGTGTGTGTGTGTGTTTGCCCTCAGATTGGTTGAAGATTCAGACGACTCAGACGCTCCTCCGAAAAAGAAAAGTCGGAAGAAGAAAAAGAAAAACAAGAAACAAGACAGGTAATAAACAGCCTAAATGATTCAAGTAAAGCTGGGCTGACACTGCTATTGTAGAGATGATTTCGAACAAGCCAAGTCTTGTACAGGTGAAACTCGGGGAAACGTTTTAATATATGGTATAGACTCATTACACATGTCAAGCCTTTGTTAGTTGTATTTGTAAGGATTTTGGCTTTTAATTTGGGTTTTTTACAAGCTGAGCCATAATAATACACATCTCACTTTGCATGTAATGAGTCTTTCATATATTAGTCTCACAGTTTAAGTTGAATAACAGAAATGAATGCACTTTTTAACTATTCTTACTTTCCACGTTTCACCTGCAAAATCGTGGTGAAAATTCCTCAGTTTAAGCCCAACGTAACAGACACTTTTGAAATAACCTGATTAAGCTACAAATTCAGTTTAGCCACTAATTACAAGAGTCCAGAACAAGGCAATTCAGACCCATTGACGTGTGTGAATGTGGGGTCAGTGTAAAACATGTTACTGTCTCTTTATCAAATATCGTTGCACTGTTTCCCACAGTTCAGAAGACGAGTCCTCTCCGTCTCAGGGCAAAGACAAGAAAAAGGCCAAAAAGAAGAAGAAGAAACGGTAAAGATGAAGCTCTTTTGTAGGAACTCCTCATTCCCTCCTGTCGTCCGTTAACCACCATTTTGATTTTTCTCTTTCAGTGATTCATCCGAAGACGACGACAGGTGAGTTTATCGACTTTTGTTTGGGGCATAAGGACAGCGATGCTCGGGTGATGGGAGGGTGAGCTTTGTGTCGAGGTCTGTTTCCTGAAAAGCTTCTGTTGCCCGTGTAGCTCTTCAGATGAAAAACAGAAAGTGTCAAAGAAGAAAAAGAAGAAGAGCGAGAGTCCTCCTCCTAAATCTAAGGCGGCGCGGCGGAAAAGCGCGTCCTCCAGCTCCGAGCGCAGGTGAATCTCCTCCCAATACTTTCTCCTCATGTACTACTCCTTACGCCAGTCAACGAGATTTCCTGTTTGTGTTTTGCCGTTGAATGAGCGTCCGAGCTTGTACCTTTTTGTTTTCAGCGAGTCCCCTGCGCCGAAGTCCCGCCCACTCCAGGAAGTGAAGAGGAAGGAGAGCGACAGGAAGGGCCGGTCTCCAGAGCGAAGGCAGCGAGACGAGCGCAGCCCTCCGCTGCCGCTCGCCGAAAAAGTAAACCCCCCCCCCCCCCCCCCACCCACGCCTTAACAGAGCACATTTCCTCCAGTTTTACCCAAATCTAAAAGCTTCTCGGCCAGTGTAACGCCTCATTTGAAAGCTAAGACCTACACGACTCGTCTAAGCTTCTTCCTCGTTTTTGTTTTCACGTTATAGTTGTTTTTGTTGTGCCTTTTTCTCATGTTTTCACAGCGTCGTTTTGTTTTTTCCTATTTATATTTATTTTATAGACGGGACAGAAAGAAATACAATACATGACGCACATAAAAAACAAATTATAAATAAAAAAAAACATGATTTAAAAAGACATGATTTAAAAAAGCAACAAAAACGTGACAGAAATACAAATGTAACGGGCGAAACGAAGAAGCTTAGATCAGTCTGGTAGGTCTTAGCTTTCAAATGAGGCGTTACACTAGGGTTGGGCCATATCGTATCGCATATCGTTATCGTGATATAATGTTTTGATATCGTTGTAATTTTTTATATCGTTGTGGACACAATATAATTTATGTTACGCTCCATCAGAGCAGCATAAACGGTGACTGTAGAACACGGGGACACGTGCTGAAAAAGTCAAATGAAATGAAGGATGTAAACTGCTTGAGTAGATCATATTTGGAAGACAATTATGCCGTAAAAAAAAAGAATAAAATATCACTGAATGAATCTTCCCAATAGGCGTAAGGCGGGGATTTTGAAGTAATTCGTCCATTGTCAATTATATCGTCAAATATATCGTTATCGTGATATTTATTTTTTCATATCATGATATAGATTTTAGGCCATATCGCCCAGCCCTACGTTACACTGTAAAGAAAAAATCTAAAAGGCTACAGCCTATAGGCCAGTGTAACGCCTCATTCGTTGTGTGTTATTGTTGCTTTTCCTCTGCGTTTTTGTCACATTTTGGAGGTGTTTTTTTGCATAGACATAATAGTCTCCTCACTCCTCCCCGTTGCCATAACGACCACGTTCGAGGGGGAAATCGTGGCGGCGTTACAGACTCCTCCCCCACAGTTCCTAAAAAAGGCCATACGGGCGGGATCTTCACTGTAGACTTGGGCTGTGTCCGAATGTCCACACTATTCCCTATATAGTGACTATATAGTGGTCCCGCCTTTTTGTAGGGGTGTCCGAATGTCCAGAGAGAAAAAAGTAGTGCACTCAAAATCTCCCACAATGCATTCTGAAAAGTAGTGAGCAGCGGCGGTCACTAAACGGGTCAATATAGCCCACAATGCATTGTGGGCATTAATAGACGGGTACAACTGAACTTGTCAAAGCTCAGGTAAGAACATATCTCCGTGTGTAAAAACGGTGGCCTGTTCCTTTAAAGCAGTGCATTGATTTTCATTGTGGGTGAAAACAAACTGGAGGAACTTGTTTGGCTCTGGTGGGGATTAAGACGTTAAGATCCCTTTGGTGGAGTCTTGAGGTTTTTTAGTTTTGTTTTTATAATGCACTATATTTTCTAATAACGTTTGTCTCATTTGTCCAGAAACGATCGAATGCCGAGCGCGAAAAGGCCCCGACGCAGCGGCGACTCGACGACTCCTCCCCGTCCCCCGCGCCGCAGAAAGAGCGAGGCCGGAGATCGAGGAGCAAGCCCCGCGAGAACGAGAAGAGGCGCGAGGAGGAGCGCGGCAGGAGGTCGCGGAGCCGTGAGGCCGACAGACGGCGACAGGACGAGCAGCGGCGTGACGGGAGGAGGTCCCGGAGCGCGGAGAAGGCGAGGTGCAGGAGCGGAGACAAAGCTCGGCAGGAAGCGGATCGGCGAGGAGGCTCGAGGGGCGGCGAGCGGCAGAGATCGAAAAGCCCGGAGCGAGATCGGCACGAGACGGGGAAGAACGCGGCGGGTCGAGGGGGAGACGCCAACCGGGAGAAAGCGAAACAAAGCGTCCCGCAAAGGAATAGGCACGACTCCTCGTCATCGGCGTCCCCCCCTCCCCCTCCTCCTCCTCCTCCTCCTCAGGTCAGACCCGAGGCGAGACGATTGGACGGTAGGGAAGGGGTTAAAGCCAGAGACGAGGAGCGAGGAAGGAGGCCCCGAGAGCAGGAGAGGAGGGACGTGGAGAAGCCCAAGCAAAGCGCTCCTCCGCAAAGATCCCGGAAAGAGTCGTCGTCGTCGGCGTCTTCACGTTCGCCTTCGCCCGCGCCTCAGGCCAGACCGGAGCCGCCGCAGAGCAGGTGGAGCGAGGAGAGGGTGCGGAGTCGAGGCGCCGAGGAAGCGAGGCGCAAAGGTGCGGAGGCGCCAAAGGGACCGGCGGTCAGGGGGAGGAGATCGAGAAGCGGCGACAGGAGAGATTTGGGGAAACAGAAAGACAAAGCTCCTCAGAGAACCAGGCGGGATTCATCCTCGTCCTCCTCGTCGTCCTCATCATCTCCCTCCCCTCCTCCTCCTCCCCCCCCCTCCTCCTCCCGCGAACCAAACCAGGCGAGAACCTGCGACGAGACCGAGCAGAGAGCAGGACGGCGCCCGCAAGAAGTCCTCCTCCCCGTCGCGAGACAGGAGGTCCGGGAGCGCGGACAGGAAGGCGAGAAGCGAGAAAGTGGCTCACAAAACCAGACGCCATTCCAGCTCGTCTCCGTCTCCTCCTCCTCCTCCTCCTCCTGAGGTCGCGGCGTCTCTGACGGGGCAGCGGTCCGGGCGAAGTGGGGAGCGGGAGGGAGGCAGAAAGGCTCGGCACGATTCGCCGCCGGAAAAACAAAGGGACACGGGGAGGAGAGAGGTGGAGGCGGGGAGGAGAGAGGTGGAGGCGGGGAGGAGAGGGGTGGAGGCGGGGAGGAGAGGGGTGGAGGCGGGGAGGCCGCAGAGGAACGACGAAAGGGAAGCGCCGAGGTCCAGAGATGTGCGAGCGCCGTCGGACAGGCCGCATAAAGATTCAACGCACAACGAAAAGGCCAGAGAGGCGAGGCGGGAGCCGGAGGCGGAGAAGAGGAGGGAGAAAAGAGGAGAGAGTCCCAAAAAGAAGCCGAGCGAGAAGAAGCCTGAGAGCAGCAGCAGCAGCGACAGCGACAGCTCCTCGTCGTCGTCGTCCTCCTCTTCCTCGTCATCATCGTCGAGCTCCTCGTCTGAAGATGAAGGTAAAACTCTTCAGTCACTGGCGCTGTGTTTGAATGTCCACCGTCCCCCTTACATTCTGTAGACTGGAGTCACTCATTTCTGAAATAAACACCGACCAAATTCAAGAACCATATTTATATTCATGGCTATAAATATATGATTTGACATGAAGTAATGCTGCGTTCTTGTGGTCCACGTCTTTCCCAGTGGAGAAATGAACGCTCGTTCAACTGGAGCAAACGACTTCCGCACCCGACACGGAAATCAGCTGATTAGTTTTTATCATCAATTTATTTATTTTATTTGAACAGGGACAGTGTACAATCTACATTAGCCTCAGAAAGGAGAGATGCATTGTACCAGGTTATGGCACTTGTGCTAATTTCCACCTGCAGTCCCTGGGCCTATTGTACATGTTTTTAGTGGTAGGGGAAACCGGAGTACCCGGAGGAAACCTACGCAGACACGGGGAGAACATGCAAACTCCACACAGAAAGGCCCCGTCCAGGTGGGAATCGAACCCGGACCTTCTAGCTGTGAAGCACGAGCGCTAACCGCTGTGCTACCGTGCCGCTAACCGTTGTGCTACCGTGCCGCTAACCGCTGTGCTACCGTGCCGCTAACCGCTGTGCTACCGTGCCGCTAACCGCTGTGCTACCGTGCCGCTCGCCCTCTAATGTGAGCCCGACATCAATGTCTAAAACTACTGTTTAGCTTTTGAGATGCAACACATTTAACGGGTTAGCTGAGCTAAACACTAATCAGTTAAAAGAGATTTTATTTGACAACATCAACATCCCCACTTTGCCACATGAACACAAACCAAAAAACGAGCTCCACGTGAAAACTTTTACCATTGATCATATGCAAAATCGTTGTTTTTTTTGAGGTACAAACAGTGTTGATGTTCAGATACAGCCGGGGAGTCTCTTTACTGTAGGAATGATTTGACTGCTCTTTGTGTGAGCTTAAAGTAACGGGGCCGTTCTCGTCCCGTGAAGGTAAACCCTCTCCAGATAAAGACCGCACGGCAGCGATCGGAGCCGCCGTCCAACGACACTTCGCCAACGGTCGAAGGGAGAGCCCCGAGGCGCCGGCCCGGGGCAGAGGGCAGGAGCGCTACAGCCCCTCTCAGATGGACAGTCCCAGCCCGCCTCCTCCCGCCGCGCCGTCCCCGCCCAGACGAGCCCAGAGGTCACCCCCCCCTCCTCACGCCCAGGAGCGGGGCAGGAGAGAGGCCGACAGGAAAACCTCCAGGTAAAATCCCTTCATCTCAACGACAACGAAAAAATCAATGTCTGTCATTTTCCAGGAGCATTTATGCTGTAAACAAAAAAGACGATTTACTTTTAGTTGTGTTGAATTTTTAAAGGCCCCTTTATCTGACTTTTTTTTATTTGCAGCGTTCTTTGTGTCCCAGAGTATGTTGTAAAAGTGTATGAGCGCAGTCTGCATCGTAGTGAAAGTTGTGTATGATCAACACAAATAGGTTTCCTCCTTTTTGTCACTATTAGATTTTAGTCCAAATCTGTAAAAAAAAAGAAAAAAAATTGGCATCGAGGCCTTAAAGTGATGGTCTGTACATTTGCAAAGTGAGGAGAGATGGTGAAACCTGAAAGTAAACAATCAAATTCCTCCCCTCTTTAACCAGAAAGGGGGAGGCAGCGCAAGGAAAAGGGACACAGAGGCTGGACCGGCTCATTAGGAAGGCGGGTTCAGTGGTTGGACTGGGCCTGGACTCGGTGGAGAAGGTGGTGGAGCAGAGAATGCTCTCTAAGATTTCATTCATTCATTTCATTTATTTATTTCATGCAGAGGGCAACAGAGAATATACAGCAGCAAAACAAAACAAAAACAACAAAAAAACTATCCACTTCCACCTGAAAGGGAGTGGGAAGAAGAAAACTTATTTAATCCCACCCCCAGTTCCCCACTCAGAGCTCAACAGACTCAGCTTCACTGTCACTTGTTTAAAAAATTCTGAGATCAGGTCGATCCTGTTCAATCAAAGCCACCCCCTTAAAGGACCTGTATCATGCTATTTTAGCCATTCCAAAGTAAAGTATAGGCATTTATATGATATATTGTACCTCTACCACTACGGAGCACTAATTTTTGTGATTAATATAAGTATTTTCTGGAGGTATTTTTCCAACCCGGAAGACAAAACGCTTGGATTCAGTTAACTCCGCCCCCTCTTTCCGCTCATACAACTTTAGCAGTAGTAGAAATATATATAATGGCTAACACACACGCTAACACGCATTTTGATTGACTCACCGCTCTGATGTTTCCATTATGTTGGTTATAAAAGTTAATCCACTTTGATTCTGGCCAAGGTTCACCAAACATCCATCAGCGACAGGCTCAGACAAACACTATTTTGGCTGCTAGTCGCTGAATCCTGGAGAGAAATTCCAACTTCTGGGGCGTGGTCTCTTCTTTAGGTTGAATAAAGTCCTGTCCTCGTAGCCAAACGCGCTTTTCTCCGTGACATTATCGTTAGAAAAAAGAACAGGTGTCCAGACTCCAGAGTAGGTTAGAAAGAGCTCCTTCTTCACAGCTTTCGGTGCAAACACGACATCTGCTCAGACGCTCAGGGGGTGCGTTTGATTTAGCTGCAGGGGCTGCAAAGGCAATTCCTTTTTTTTGTTTCTTTTTTTTCTTACGACAGAAATAATGAAAAATCATGCCGTAAGGCATTACATTACAGACGTCGAGCACTTCCGTTCCGCTGTGACGACACAACTGAACATGTCAGTCGTTTACCAGGAGAGGGCGGAGCAGCTGCTCAGAGAGCAGGATTCAGGAGGATTACTGAGAACTGCGTGAATGAAGCCAAAAACCGCTCTGGGGGTGTTTTTGATAAGGAAATAGCATAACATGGTTAAAAGCTAAAAAAAAGTCGATTTTGCATGATACAGGACCTTTAACTCGGTCTCCTCCCGCCAGAGAAGCGCCGTGAGCTCCAGACTCCGCTCTCTGAGATGCTCCAAGGACAGACTGAAGAACTCTTTTGTCCCTCATGCCATCAGGCTCTATAACAGAGCCATGTCAGGGAGGAGCAGAGGAGGAGGAGAGAGGGGAATGTCTTGAGCATTGTCTAGCAGTGCCTTAACTTTTCTTGTATTTATTGCTCTCTTTTAAATGTGTTTATTTTAATTTTATTTTAACTGTTTTAATTTTGTAGATCCTGCTCTGTGAATGTGAGCAAGAGACTAATGCATAATTTTCTTCGTGATTAATAAAGTATCTATCACTTTAAGGTGGCAAGGGGCTTGTCCGTGGAGTGGGACATTTATCCAAATCGGGCATAAACATGACTTATTTTTTTCTTATCACTGCTAACATGTTC
The DNA here is from genome assembly GCA_021464625.1 of Proterorhinus semilunaris. NCBI lineage: Eukaryota > Metazoa > Chordata > Actinopteri > Gobiiformes > Gobiidae > Proterorhinus > Proterorhinus semilunaris. The sequence continues at coordinate 4,496,467 of CM038352.1, forward strand.
CTGAAAAAACTGGTAGTGGCCAAAAAGGATTGTAATTGCCCATTTCACCAGCAGAGGTCACTAAAACCATCTCCAAACACCTCTCTCTGACGTGGAGCTGGCGTCAGTGTTCCCGTTTTAAATATTTAGTATTTTTGTAGAAAATGTAATTACTAAAGGGAAATGTTGATCCTTTTCCTCATTCATTTACACAATATTCAAACCGGATTATAAATCTCGAAACTCGCCTACTGTTATTTACCGCCAAAAAAAGCTCCTGACTGATACCCGTCTGTGTAAAAAATACAGCGTGGTATCATTCGGGACGTCCCAGGCGAGTGTAACTGTTTGTTTGTGTCTCCAGGTCCAGTCCTCAGGTCAGACCGTCGCCTCCTGCTCAGAAAACCTCCTCCCCCCCAAAGCGTCGCACTCCTCCCAGACAGTACCAGGACCCGCCCGCCCCGAGAGCCAGGCGCGCTTCACCCCCGCCCAGAGGCTGGTCGGAGCGGGACAGGGAGCGGGACCGGGACAGGGAGAGGGACAGAGACCGAGAGAGGAATCGCGATCGACAGCGGGACTTTGACAGACGAGACAGAGACAGACAGAGGGACAGGGAAAGGGACGGAGACAGAGAGCGGGAGAGGAATCGGGAGAGGGAGCCGGGGCGGCCCATTCGCAGGAGCAGGTCCCGCTCACGGAGTCCCAGACGAACACCGCCCCTCAACAGGTAACGAGCATTCGTGAATGACCTCCCAGTTTTTAATGGGACTATTCCAGATCTAAACTCGCTCCAACACGACCCTACATTTGTTCTAAAATGGGAACAGGGACTGTGAATCAAATCACTAGACCACCTGAAGCAGCTCGCGTACCACAGTTTGAGAACCGCTATGCTATAGTAACTGCACCCATTTAGGTTCCGGAAATGTAAAAGCATTCCCGTTAACTGGTAAATTTGTGACTCCATATACTTCCTTATATCTAGGGTGAAGAAACATTGAGGCAGATATTTGGGGATTTTAAAATATCAGTCGATCTAGCGACAGTACGCTAATGCTAACGACAGTACGCTAATGCTAACGACAACATGCTATTGCTAGTGGCCACGTGTTTTTACAGGATTATAGACCAGACATTTGGAAACATTGGCCAAAAATAACGGCATCGGCCTTAGAAAAACTCATATTAGTCGATCTCTAATGTTAACAAAACGGCTAATGCTACAACAGTTAGCATCTTAGTTAACAAGATGCTAACGTTTTTCCACACCAGATAGAATTAAAAACAAGCCACATAATGATATAATGAAGGCTGTGACCAAACTCAAACGTTCACTTCCCTGATGCAGTGGCTTTGTTAGGCCCAATCCCATTTCTCTCACTTGCACTCGTTTTAGACCCTAGCACTCGGTTATGCGCGTTCACGTTTAAGGGTAGGGTGTCCCAATACTTTAGGGAGCAAGAGGAAGTGGCTATCTCCCCTTGAAAAGGCCCCTCCGCAGCGAGTCAGATCAGGAGCTGACTTGCGGCCGAGGGAGTATAAACATGGCGGCTACCGGTACTGCAAATCTAAGAATATATACGCAAATAAGCCTGTCAAAATTCTGAAATGTGTTGGAATATCTTAGTTAGATGTATAAGCAATGGTCCTCTAAGTTATAGTTTGTAAGTCGCTATTTGACGACGTTCGTAAAAATGCCGAGTGCTTCGCCAGAGTCTGCCCGTCCATAGACACTCACGGCCGGGTGTGTGTCCCGGTGCGCCCCGGTGTACATGTGGATGTTTCGCGCTTATTCAGGTTCTCAATCTACTGACTCTGATACAAGCTTTCAGTAAATAAAGTGGTCTCAAGCTGAACCCTTTCTCCTGTGAGGACTGTTGCTTGTTTACGTTCTACTTATGTGACATAGATGATTATTGATTGAAAACAGTAATGCATCATGTTTAATTGTTTAATAGACTGGATGCAAACTATACGGTCTAAATGTGTAGGTCGTCTTGTTTTTAGACACAATGGTAGTTGGCAGCCAAGTTGAGCCAAGTGCCAAAATTAAACAAACAACATACCTGAAACATCCCGACCGTCACAAACATACGGCGACTGTTTCGTATATTTCCTCTCCGTTGATTTATCAAACGTAGATAAATCAACATGGCACACACAAGAGGCAGGAGCTACGTATTTCTTGTTATTGTAGTTTATGTGTATAAACTGTGTATTACCGCTATCTTCTAGACGGGGGTGAAATCAGACACGTCGATGTTGCGCGTGACGTAAGGAACACGTTCTCTGCGCCAATTTGCATATTAGTGTTGTCCCATTCCTTAGGGGAGAATCTTCACTTGCACTTCCCTCACTGAGGGGACTCTAATGTGGAGGGAACTCATAGCGAGTGTTCTCAGACCAAGTGAGAGAAATGGGATTGGGCCCTAGTTTGTCTTCATCTTGTATCAGAACTCTGAGCACTCTGATCATCTCCAGCCTCTATGTTTTAGTAAAAATTGTGCATGTATGTTTTCCAAACAAAACAAAAAAACTATTAATTCACATGTATTTGAGATGTGGAGCTCAAACTGGTACAAGAGTTCAAATAGCGTGGAGTAGTTCTTGATTCTCACGTTCTAAAGTCACGTCACGAAAATGTGTAAAACTATTAAATTCAGTCATAACTTCAGATTTATTCGCACATCGATGACGCTTCAGGTGCTCGGATGTTTCTGATGTTCTCACACATCGAATATTGTTTTACAAACTAGTCTCTTACAAATGAAACCACTTTTAGACAAATAGAATCGTTTCGTAACCACTGCTGCATTCTGGAGACGTCCAACCTTCTAAACTTCAAACATTTTAAATATTTAAATTTGCTTGTATGGTCTATAAAATACTCAACGGACTTGCACCACCGCCATTAAGGGAATTAGTCAAATTGAAATCCTCTTCTGGCAGAGCCACTCGGTCTATGGTTAGAGGAGACTGTGAAGGGCCTTCAGACCTTTGGCCAGACTGTTCTTTCAGTCAGAGGCTGGAACATCTGGAACAGCAGCCCCCTCACTATAAGAGAAGGCCCCACGTTTAACACATTTAGGACTCGATTAACTCGTTGAAATCCAATCAATGATGTGCTCATTGACCCTATACAGATCTCCTGCAGGACTGAGCCGAGAGTCAGGATCCTCTGCACAGGCGTTGCTTTGTAAATAATAATTGTTGTACATATTTATCCTTATAATGTCTGTTTGAACTGTATGACCTGCCCTTGCACCTAAATCTCCATTCTATTGTGCAAGTCACCGAACGAACATTCAGATGTTATTAATGTATAAATGGTATCAACATTTGTTATGCAAGTCTGTAGCCGCAGCTTTTAAATTGTTTAATGTTTTACAAATTGTTGTTGGCATTATACACCTGGCCCCGGGACAACCGCTGAAAACTAGCTTTGCAGAAATGTTCCTTAATGTGTACTGTCCCTGTCAAATAAACGTATAAATAAAATGTGTCTTAAGCACCTTAAATATGACTTATATACTGCCTGTATAAACCTGTGTTAATTGTTTGGTCTTTTGACAAAAATGTAATTTCTTTTTTGTCAAGATGTATTTAAATCTCTAAAATTGCATGTAAATGTAGTCGTCTAGATGTAAGATGAATTTAGTTTATATATATATATTTAATCTCCTGAACACAGAGCTGCCCCTTTGGCCGTGAATTTAAATACGAGGCTCTTTGGAAGTTTGGATGGTTTGTTTTATTCTCGTGACTTTTCATTTAGTTTTGGACTCGTTCTAGTCCTTTGAAATTAAACTGATGAACCCTTTGATGTCCTGTGTCTTCTTCACGTGTTGTCTCTCCCTCAGGTCCAAAACGTCTCCGTCTCCTCCGCCACAGCGCCGGATCACCAGCCGCTCGGCTTCGGGAGAGCGAGGCCGCGACCGAGCGCCGCGAGAGCCCGAGAAACCCAGAGCGCCGCCTAAAGACGCGCCGAAGCGCTCTTCCTCCTCCTCCTCCTCTTCGTCCTCTTCCGGGTCGTCGTCGTCGTCCTCCTCGCCATCCCCCGCGCGCCAACTGCCCGCCCCCCACAGGAAGCCCCCCCTGGACCCCGACCGGCGCACGGACGACCAGAAGGTCCGCGCCAACCACCCGTCGCCGGCCCCGCCCCTCGAGAAACGCCGCCCGCCCGCCGTGAGCCAATCGGAGAGCGGGGAGGTGAACGGGAAACGGGCCAAAACGGACACAAAAACGGGGAAGAAGGCGCAGAGCAGCAGTTCGTCTTCGTCGTCCTCGTCCTCCTCTTCGTCGTCGTCCTCGTCGTCCTCGGACAGTTCGGACTCGGAGGCGGAGCAGGAGAAGGGGTGAGAAACGATGAGCCGGTTTTACCGTTAATCCGTTGAATCCACAGCAGGTGCAATAATCCAGAGCAGATCCATGTTCATGTGTGGAAGAGTCCCAAAAGAACCAGGTGTAACAACGAAAGTGAAAATGGAAATCGGCGGATAGGTTATAGAGGATCTGTTGAAAACGTTCAAACGATTCCATTGTCAAACACGATTCGATACCCGATACATGGCTCACGATAACGATTATCTCACGATACGCCGATACTGCGATCGATATATTGCACAAAAATAAGCTACGATACATCACGATTAACCTTTATTTTGACAGACTACATATTATTCATCAGTTACATTTCTTTTCATGTGCTTTGTACCACTTTTATAAATGATCCCCGACTTACTCACTGAAAAAGGGTCATAGATCTGTCAGCGACGTATTTAAATTAACAAACCACAGTCCTATTTAAAAAGTAATAAATCAACCCCAAATTACTCTTCTTTATAATTATAAAAACTATAATTAAAAGTAATTTATTTGTGTGACAGTGTTTGGTCCAAGTGCTTAAAACTGTAGTGCTGCCCCCTGCTGGTCTGACTGAATTCTTGCTCATTATTGGCCTCTATTGACTGAAAACAGTGGAGCACTGCTGCCTCATTAGTATGCATGACGTCATCAAAAGTAGGAATAAAAAGTATCGTATCGTCCCGCAAAATATCGTGATATATCGGAAAATCGATATATTGTCACTCCTATTGTTTTATTTTTTTTACGTAAGGGAAGAAAGCGTAAAAATAAAAGACCCAGCCGGCTGAAAAAAGGTGGATTCCTAGATGCCCAAAACATGGAGTTAAGCACCAAAATGACTTGTCTAGGGTGAATAATAAAGGACTAAAGAGCAGCTCAACACAGAAGTGCTATTACTGCAGTGGGTAATCAAAGAATGGATGTGGATGAGAACCCAACATATTTAAATCTCAAATTCTGGCTTAAGTCACATCTCCATGGAGACGAGCTGGAGACGTACCCTCTCCCGGTAAAGTTACAATACTGTCTTAGGAGAGCTGAGCCGCTCACAGCAAAGGCACATGTTTTTTTTGAACAACTATGGGGTAATTTTCGATGATGATGATGATGATGATGATGATATCAGTCATAAAATAAATGCTTGAATGTCAAATTTAGTCATTGGGTAAAATTCTACACGGTGTGGCTTTAAGGATTTGGCCACGCTCTTGAAAAGTAGACCCTCCCAGTAGGGGTTGGAACCTCTGGGTACCTCACGATTCGATACGATACGCGATACATGGCTCACGATAACGATTATCTCACGATACGCCGATACTGCGATAATCGATATATTGCATAAAAATACATCACGATAAATAAAAAAAAAAACATGCTACTTTTAACCTTTATTTTAACAGACTACATTTACATTTCTTTTCATGTGCTTTGTACCACTTTTATAAATGATCCCACACAATAGATCTGTCAGTGACTTCATTTACAATTAAATAAACAAGAAACCACAGTCCTATTTAAAAAGTAATGAATCAACCCCAAATTAATCTTCTTTATAATTATAAAAACTATCATTAAAAGTAATTTATCTGTGTGACAGTGTTTGGTCCAAGTGCTTAAAACTGTAGTGCTGCCCCCTGCTGGTCTGACTGAATTCTTGATCATTATTGGGCTCTATTGACTGAAAACAGTGGAGCACTGCTTCCTCATTAATATGCATGACGTTGCTCATTAAAGCATGACGTCATCAAAAGTATCGTATCGTCCCGCAAAATATCACGATATATCAGAAAATCGATATGTCACACTCCTACTTTCCAGTGGTCAGACAGAAAACCATTGAAAAACCTTTTTAGGGTTAGGTGGTTATTTTTCAGATACGCAGCCGCCTAACAACACAATAGGTTTTCAATAAAAAAAACAACCCTAAATAATAATTATAAGAATTAGGGCGTGGCAATGTGATACGATTTTTTTAACTGCAGATTTTTATGGTATCGGTGAGTACCTAAACCCAAACCTATCCGATATAAAAATGTGTTTTTTTTGTTTGTTTTGGGAGGGGGGGGCTATGCAGATATTAAAAAAAAAACTCCTAATGTTCAGTGATATATTTGCGTTATCTTTTTTTCCTCCTACGTAGAATCAAGCCACATTTGCCTCCTCGAAGCCTTAAAGGGATCGCATCGTCCCGCAAAATATCGCGATATATCGGAAAATCGATTTATTGTCACACGCCTCCTTAGCACTGGCCTCGCGCCACTAAACTCTTCAAATATAAGGACTGCATGAACTAAAAAAATATATCTCTCCAGAAATCAACAACACTCTGGATAACTAGGAAATGAGAGCCCATGTAAAAAATCCTGAAATATCCCTTTAACTCCTTGTGTAAATAAAAAGTAGAGCGTCTCAACCAAGGGCACGACGATGGCGGCACCAGCGGGAGCCGGGGTTCCACCATGAGCCGCTGTCGCCGCCTTCCTGCTGATTAGACTGAGGAAACAGACTTCCAGTTTTACCCTTTATCACTGATGTCGTTTTGTGTTCGACAGGAAAAAGGCCAAGACCAAAACCCAGAGCTCCGGCTCCTCCTCGTCTTCATCCGACGACGAGAAGAAGAAAAAGCCAAAGGGGTGAGTCGCCATCACAGCCCAAAGCAAATCATCAAATCTTTTTTTTTTTTTTTTTTTAGTCAACGGAATTTACGCAATGCTTTTTTTTCCAGTCTTCTGTTGTTTCTATCAAGAGCTTTTGTCAGAGTTCATAGCTTTTCTGATCTTGTTCCGTGTCTGTTCCAGTTCTCCGGGTCGTCAGAGAGTTCCGGCTGATTCCCTCAGAGACTCGCGCTCCCTCAGTTACTCTCCGCCCAGATACATGCGAGGCGGCCGCAGGTCAGTGACGCCGTATTTGACCCACTCGCTGAACCGTCGATAACGCCCTCAGCCCCCAGTTTGCAGGTCCTGGTACTTGGAGATAATTACAAAGTACTTACAGTGGTACGTTTAGGTAACTACCTTAGGAGTAACGAGGTCGGCCCATTATTCTGAAAATCACCCATTGAGTAGGGGTGTCGTTAGGATTATATTTTTGGAATAATGAGCAATGGCACCGGAGTTACCTCTCACTGAACAGTCATAAAGCTTCATTTCTTATTTTTATTTTATTAGTTTATTTGAGCTGAAACAAGAGCTTATAAGCGCCCACCCCCAAGATCCATCCATCCATCCATCCATCCATCCATCCATCTTCTTCCACTTGTCCGGTTCGTGGGGGCAGCTGTTGGAGCTGCACCAGCCCCTATAGCGCCCCCTGCAGGTGGTGGGTCCACAGAAGGACGGCCTCATGGTTCTAACCGGGCCTGTTGGTCTCTCATAAGGGGCTTCTGAACCGCTCTCTGTCTGACCCGTCACCTATAGGACCTGTTTGCCCTGGGAGACCCTACCAGGGGCACGAAGCCCCCGACAACAGAGCTCCAGGATCATTCAGGCTCAAACCCTCCCCCACGTTAAGGTGGCGGCTCCAGGAGGGAACAATACAGGAAAACATTTCTAATTTCACAAGGAATATAGTGGAACAAACAAAGGGAAAAAAGAATGAAACGGCAAAAAAAAAGATGATATCCATCTGAAGTTTCGGCTCATGGCTGAAATGACCATTTACAAGATGGCAGTTACATAAACTCGTGTAACTCTAAACATTCCCCAAGAAGGACTAATACTGATTTACGAAACGACAATGAAAACGCTACATAAGGAACCTCTGCAGCTGCACCCGTTTATAATATAACTTCACCCTCTTGCAATTACATTATCAATCATACAGTTAGCAGCGTCCTATTTGGATTCGACTCATTGGCAAAAGTTTCACTTCAAAGCAGATTTTGTAACACAGACGAAATTACAAAGCGTTGTTTGAAATGTTCATCACAGAAACTAAGCCACGGTTTTGATTCATGTACAATGTTTAGTACAAAGCAAGTAACAAAAGGCAACTCTTAATAGGGCTGGGCGATATGGCCTAAAAGCTATATCATGATATGAAAAAATAAATATAACGATATATTTGACGATATAATTGACAATGGACGAATTACTTCAAAATCCCAGCCTTACGCCGATTGGGAAGATTCATTAAGTGATATTTTATTTTCTTTTTTTTACAGCATAATTGTCTTCCAAATATGATCTACTCAAGCAGTTTAAATCCTTCATTTCATTTTACTTTTTTTAGCTCGTGTCCCCGTGTTCTACAGTCACCGTTTATGCTGCTCTGATGGAGCGTAACATAAATTATATTGTGTCCACAACGATATAAACAATTACAACGATATCAAAACATATCACGATAACGATATGCGATACGATATGGCCCAACCCTAACTCTTAATATAATATATTTCAGCTTGTTACCGAAGCCAAACCTTGGTATTATTACCGAAAGTCACCATTTATGTTATAAAGGCACAATACTATGCAGTTATTACACATTCAGAAAATAAAAGACTAAACTTTAAGTAATGATCAGAATCAAATTTGAATGTTGTGAAAGTGGAGGGGAACAGGCCCCGCCCACACTGAGTGCAATACATTATTCCTCAAAAGGGCCCCATCGATTTCTTCCAAAGGTAAATGTTTTTCCCTCTTCACTAATACCCCCTCTCCCCACAGGAGCGACGGCAGGACGTCCCCGAGCCGCTCGTCCGGCGGCCGACACAAGAAATGAGCCGCGTGTCGAGTCTTCCGCTGGGACACGAACTCGCCGCGTTTTTCCCGGAGACTTGACGGACTCTGGACGCGGAGCCACGTGCTCAGAATGATCCTGGATATTTCTTTTGCCGTCGTCGAGGTTCCGCCCTGTAGATAACGAGCCGTTCGCGCCGCGGCCTTTCTTTCGCGTAACAGAAAAGGAAGTGATTTTAGATTTGGCAGAATCCGCAACTCGTACATTATTTCTTTGTCGAAATGTTAATAATGATAATAAAAGGTAATTGTACATTTTTTTATTGGCGTGATTATTTTTGGGCTTTTGATTTTCTGTTTCCGAGCGGTCTGCTCTTTGGGAATATCTGGGTTTTTAGTTTAGTTTATGATTTGTCTCTCAGATTCCACTACGGTCTAGAATAGAAACAAAATGGACTAAATTATGTGCGAGTTTATTTGTAGGGCACAATTCATACACAAGGCAATTGATTCGCAGTTGCATAAAATTACACGAAAGCAGATCTGTGTGGAGTTTGCATGTTCTCCCCGTGTCTGCGTAGGTTTCCTCCGGGTACTCCGGTTTCCCCTACCACTAAAAACATGTACAATAGGCCCAGGGACTGCAGGTGGAAATTAGCACAAGTGCTATAACCTGGTACAATGCATCTCTCCTTTCTGAGGCTAATGTAGATTGTACACTGACCCTGTTCACGTAAATAAATAATATTAGAACAGGAGGCTAACCTATATAAATAAAGATCTTCTAACCATTTTTGACAACTGCAAAAGGATCAGCTGTAAATATTTACTGACATTTAAAATGCACCAGAATGCAGGAAATCACATCCGTGTCCTTAAGGATCTCTCGGGGTGGTCCCCTTGTACCCCACACCTAAGATTCTTTTCTAGATTTAGTCATAGTACGAACCCCCTACCGCCCTGAGACCACACTGAGACCACCCTGTCACCTGTGGTCTAGGTGGCAACCAGTGTTAATTTTGACAACATATTTCAATTTAGTTTTAGTCTTTTGACGAAAATGTAATTCAATTTTAGTCGAGTTTTAGTCGACTAAATTTACAAGTTAATTTAGTCGACTAAATTTAAGACACATTTAGTCGACTTTGTATTAATAATATTCATTATAATCATATTTAATGGAGGTCCTGCTTCATGGAGCTGCTCCTCATGAACAAAGCTCAGAGCTGCTCCTTTGGCAGTGGATTTACATGATATGAGGCTCTTTCAGACGGTCAATAGAAGTTTGGATGATATTAGTCTCTCCTTTTCATTTTTATTTAGTCTCATTTTAGTCGACTAAAATATCTGGACATTTTAGTCATAGTTTTAGTCGCATGAAAAACTTTTAATTTAGTTTTAGTCCAATTTTAGTCGTCAGAAAAATCACTTTGACTAAAATTAAGACTAAATATTTTAGTCGACGAAATTAACACTGGTGGCAACAATTTATCACCTTCTGGCCCTTCTATGAATTGCTGTTTAATTGCCGATAATCGATGGGCTTATAAACACACCACTGATCCGGCCGATTGCAGACTTTAAAACTATTATGCAGAGGTGGTAGAGAAGCAAAAATATTTACTCAAGTAAGAGTAACGTTACTTTGAAATCATTTCACTAAAGTACAAGTAAGTAGTGACCCAAACAATTACTCAAAGTTAAAGTACTTGCATAAAATGTTACTTGAGTACTGTGAGTAACTAAGTTTATGAATCATAACGAGGCGTTTGCCGCTTAAAGATTTACTCAGTGAGAAAAGTAACAATTAGTTTTACTCAAGTAGACGTAAAAAAGTGTTTGATAAAACTACTCTAAGAAGTACTTCAAACATTTACTCAAGTACATACATGAGTAAATTTAACTTAACTTAAATTTGAGAACTAAAAAGTCAACAAAATAAAAGCATGAATTTAAACCTGGCTCGATCCATCATTTCGAGTTTCAGTATTCCGTGTTTTGAAAAGGTTGTGGTCAATACAATATATTCAAAAAAAAGTCACTCCTACCTTAAGAAATCTTTACATTGATGGTATTGATTTTCAGAATTACAAATGTAACAACAAACATATAAGAAACTGTTTACTTAACTGTCAAACAAGTTCTCTCAAAAGAGATTATATTCTCAAAGAATTTGGAAAGGAGATTATCAAAAATATTAGATGTAAAAACTTAAAATTCCCAGTCCCGCCAAAGATGAAAGAAATGCAGTTTAAAATTATTAATAGGATTGATCCAACTAGTGTTTTCCTAAAACAGAGATTTAAAATGGAGGTGGGAAACTGTAGCTTCTGTGAAAAAGAACCCGAAGATTTAGATCACCTTTTTTGTTTATGTGAAGTTGTACAAAGGTTTTCAGTTATTCAGATGATCAATCTAACAATTAATGATATAAAATATGGTATTTTTTGCAATAATCATAATTTTGAAATTAATAATGTAATTTTGTTAAGCAAACATTATATACATAAATGTCGTTTTTTCAAGACAAAACCCAACATTACTCATTGGAGGAATGAGCTGAAACTTTTTTGTAAATCTTTATTTTTGATCAAAACCCAAAATGCAGAGAAACTGGCTTCCTTTGTAGACATTCTTATAGGATAACTGCCCTTTAAATAATTATTATTATTATGCCCCATGTTCCTTTTTCTTTTTTTTACTTTTCTCTTAAGTTGTATAAAACTGTACCTATTTTGTTTGTACTTACTTTTATAATAAAAAAAAAATTAAAAAAAGGTTGTGGTCATGTTTAGGTTCAAAATGCCTTATTTTCTATGAAAACATAAACATATTTCTCTACAGCAGAAGTTTCTACTTTATGTCGCTACATTTAAAGAGTTTCCCCGTTCACCCGCAGCGTCTCGGCTCAGTTCGTATTGGTTCTATTTCACAATATTTCCTCTTTGTCACGATGCGTCTTTTTTACCACACTCTGACTGATCCGTGAACGCCGCGCCTCCCTCTCCCTGCTCCTCCCCGGCGTCCCCCTGTCCCCTGCGCCGTGAACGCACCGCGGGACGGAGCGAGCCAAAGCGCATGGGTAAAGCGCATGGCTCATCCTCCTCCTCCTCCTCCTTCTTCAGCGGGAGGCAGTCAGGTGTGGTCGGCCCCGCGGCTCACTCTCACGCCGCTGTCCGGGATCCAGAGCTCCAGAGCCGGCCAGACCCGCTCCCACGAACATGGTCCTCCAGCGGAGCCGCCACGACGCAAAGTAAGACGTGTTCTTCTGTGGTTTCCCCCCCCCTGCGCAAAGCGGGACAAACTTCCTCCGAGGAGCGAAGTTTCCCCCGCGGGCCTGGCCGTGAACGTCTCCGCGGTATCGCTTTATTTACGCGCGCGCGCAACGGACAACGCGGTGTTTGTTTGTTTGTTTGTTTGTTTTTTTTGGGGCGTTTTCGAGACGCTTTACCCCCCCCCCCAGCCAGGTGTCGTCGGTCTCGTTTCACGGAAGAACTTTCCCCAAAACATGCCTCACCGCCCACAGCGCAGACCGGGAATGTCTCGGCTCAACGTGGGCTGCTGCAACGCGTATCCGTCGCTAAAATAAAACGCGTTGTCGTAAATCGAAAGTAAAAACGCGCAGGTGCCGTTACGGTCAGCGAGTACGGGGGGGGTTTGCGGACCGGGCAGATGGCGCAAAGGTTATCGCGCAGTGGGACGCCGTAGCATATGATTTCCTGGAGCAGAAGATTGACTCGCGTACAACCGGTTGCCAAATACTACGCAGACCTTACGCATTTTTGTAAACGACTAAAATGTTTCGTCGTAATTTTAGTCGACGTGATGTTTTGGCCGACTAAAATGATACTATAACTAAATTAACCTCTCTTTAACATTTTGTCCAGTTCAGCTTTACCCAAATCTAAGGCTTCTCGACTGGAGAGCAACAGTGTAACGCCTCATTTGAAAGCTAAGGCCTATAAAAGTGAACCTAACTTGTTAAATGTTTTGAAATATTTTTTGTTGCTTTTTTTTCTTTTTTTTGTGTGGCTTTTTTGTGTGTGTGTGTGTGTGTGTGTGTGCTTTTGTTGCTTTTTCGTCCATGTTTTGTCACTTCTAATTGTTTGTTTTTGTTGTGTTACCTTTTTGTCGCTTTTAGTCAGTTTTTTTGTTGTTGTTTTATTGTTGCCTTTCTGGCACGTTGTCGTCGCTCTTTTGCCACATTTTTGTTGCGTTTTCGTTGCTATATTCACGCTTTTTCCGAGACGTTTTTAGATTTGGGTGAAGCCGAGCTGGAGAAAATGTGCTCGTTTCAGGCGGGAGTTAAGATGTTTAAAAGCTGTTTTATGAGACTAAAACTATGACTAACGTGTCCAAATATTTACTACTAAAATATGAACCAACTTCTTTTTTTGAAGAAGTTGGTTGGCGTGGTGTTTACGGGAAACCCTGCACAATATAAAAAAAGGAACAAAAACGCAACAGAAGGCAATGAAAAAGAAACGCAAACATTTGATTTGTATTTATATTTCAGGATTTTTGACACAGGGCCTCATTTCCTAGTTATCCAGAGTGTTGTTGATGTCTGGAGATTTTTATTTTTATTCATGCAGTTCTTATATTTGAAGAGTCTAGTGGCGCTAGGCTAGTGCTAGGCTAGTGCATGTCTATGGTAACTAGTAGCCTGCATTAAAAACAACAGTCTGACCCGAGCACAGTGCACCTGAGGAAAATCACTTATACCACCAGACAATATAAATGTCTATTGACTGAATCGTTTTTTTTTTAAGCTAACCATTTTGCATTTAAAAACGTATATTTGAGCAGCATCAGCTTCCTGGTTGTAGCTACGCAGCGGCGGAGTGATCTGCTCGGTTACCGGATCTACAGTAGTTTGTTTTACCTGCGGCCGGCGTTACTACACGTGGAGCTTTCTACAAATCCGATATGGCAACGTTTTGGAGAGGTTTTTAATGCAGGCTACTAGTTACCATAGACATGCACTAGCCTAGCACCACTAAACTCTTCAAATATAAGGACTGCATGAATAAAAAATCTCCAGAAATCAACAACACTCTGGATTAGGGACGTGCACGTCAGCGCGAGGCGGCGTCGACCAACTGGACCCAAACCGAGAGGCAGAAAACAGGAAGTGACTCGAGGCTAGTTCATTATTTTACTGCACTAGGTTTTCATTTTGACTCAGAGCTACAGCCAAATCTAACCAACAGCCTTGATTTACTAGATTATAATAATGATACAAAAAAAAGAAGTAAAGTAAGTTAAGTATTTTAACTCCCATATATTAAGTGTACGCGCGAATTGGAAATAACATGTAGAGTAATAAAAAAATAAATACAGGCCAAGGATTAATGTCTACTTATACAGTAGCCTCTATTGAACTTTTTTCCTTTTTTAAAGTACCGATGAGAGTGCCATTAAAGTACCGGATCGATAAGAGTAGTAGTATCGATAAATCCTAATGATACCCATCCCTACTCTGGAAAACTAGGTAATGAGGCCCTCGGGTAAGGGGGGTGGGGGGGGGGGTTTAAGATGTTATAATCTTAAATACTCAAAGAACGGGTCAAAAGTAGGGAATCCTCTGAATAAAAGCTACATTAGTGTTTTAATAATTCTATGTTGAAATGAAACGCATGGTGAGCGAACTGCATCTTAAACTTCCTCAATGTGTCAATAAAGACGAGAGTTTACGTTCTGTTCACGAAAGCAAATATCGGACTTCCTAAAATGGATGGAGCCGTTATTTTGTGACGCAATGACACAAAGACGTATTGACGCCCGTGGTTTCGCTAGGGATAATTTCTCTCCATTTTGACGGACAGGGTTTTAAAAAATCAATCATGGGCTTTTTTTATTCTTCATGAATTAATCCCGCATCATAACCCATTTTCATAGCCTGCATATTGTGTATGTGAGGAAAAATGTGGGATCGCTGGATAAATGGCGTTAAACTAAACATCTGAACAATCGAACACACATTTTGAACGTAAAAGTCTCAGTGGAGGACGACTTATTCAGAGCGGGAGGGAAAGGGAAATGGATGAGCTCGTCCTGAGACTTACGAGAGTTAAAGTTAAAGAGCGGCTCCAGATGAGAAGGATATTATTAGCCGTGTTGTTAGCGCCCAGAAAGTTAGCTAGCTAGGCAGTGATACAAGTGAAACAGTGAAGCTGCTTTGAGAGAGAGAGAGCCCCCGCGCTCTGAAAAACAGCAGCGCCGCGTCTTATTTTTAAAGGAATAGGCCACCGTTTTTACACACTGAGAGATGTTCTTACCTGAGCTTTGACGAGTTCATCTGTACCTGTCTGGTCTCCACGTGTGGCTTCCATAACGTAAACACAGCACAGACGGCGTTAGCGTTTAGCCGTTAGCATTTAGCCTCTCTCTTCTCCTCTATAGCTCCAAACGAAGTGAAGATAGAAGCTACCAAACTCTTCCACGGTTTCCCTATTTAAATATGGTTGCATGAAGTTTTACACTATAAATTATAATTACACAAAATTAAACAATGTGGATTTTCTAAGCGGATAAAAAGGAACTATGTTGTAAGGCGTAATAATACCAAGAGTAATTCGGCATCCGCGCAGTAAAGTGAAGATATCACTGCGCGGATACCGAATTACTCCTGGTATTATTACGCCTTACACTGTAAAGTATAATTCATATAAAGTATAACACTTCACAGAAACCATACTTAAATAGGGAAAACGTGGAAGAGCTTGGTAGCTTCTATCTTCACCTCGTTTGGAGCTATAGAGGAGAAGAGAGAGGCTAAATGCTAACGGCTAAATGCTAACGCTGCCTGTGCTTTGTTTACGTTACGGAAGGCACACGTGGAGACCAGACGGGTACAAATGAACTCGTCAAAGCTCAGGTAAGAACATATCTCAGTATGTAAAAACTGTGGCCTATCACTTTAATCGCGGCTTGATTTTCAATCCTTAAATGATGGACGGCCATTGAAATTTTCCGTCAAAGCTTAAAATATTCCGCAAATGACGGAGAATTTTCCGTTAATGTAACTTCTGATTGACACCGAACCTACGCCCTTGTGAAGGCATCTGTGGCATTGGCATAAAATCCGCTGCCAGTATCGGAACAACCCTGATTTAAAGCATCAAGAGGAAGCCAGTGGGAAACCAGTCTCTTCTTGTAGAGCCACATGTTGTTGATTAAAACTGGTGATATCCGAGCTGTGCAATATTGCAATAACGATCTTTTAGGGACATTTCACTTTTCAGCATGTATGTTCCATTCAATTTAAAACAAACCATTTGTTTTCCAGCATTGTGGAAAAATTACAACTTAACCTCTTAACCCCCACAGGAACCGAGCGCAATCTCTCTCCAGATTGGCTTTACCCAAATCTAAAAGCAAAAAAAACTGCAAAAAAAAATGTGCCAGAAATGAAACAACACAATTTTTAAAAAGCAGATGAAGAACAAAAACTCAAGAAAGCAATTTAAAAAAAAATAAAAAACGCCACAGCAAAAAAAACTTCCAAAATGTGACAAAAAATGGCAAAAGAGGGACAAAAACGGGCTGGAAAAGCGACAGTAACGCAACAAAAAAAGCAACAAGTGACAAAAATGCGACATAGTTCCGATCAGTTTGGAAGGTCGCGGGTTCGAATCCCAGCTCCCGCAAATGGGCAAGACACTTCACCCATTCACTCTCTCATTCATACACCAATGTGCGCAGACACTAGAGGCAAGTAGGTTCCTCACTGTAAAGCACTTGGGGCCTGATAAAGGTAGAAAAGCGCTTTTATAAGTTGAGTCCAGGTCTTAGCTTTCAAATGAGGCGTTACTGAACTGGAGAAAGTGTGCTCGGTTAAGGCGGGGATTAAGAGGTTAAACTGAAGTTTTGTACCTTTTTTTTTTTATTTATTTTTTTTTTAAGTTGACTTTCCTCCGCAGAAAATAGGAAGAGTGACTTATTGCATATCCCAAATTGCGATGCAGTATTTTTCCGCCTGTTGTTGGTGAAATGTTGCTTTGTGTGAACAGGGGGTTTGTGAAGAGGTTTCCAGGTTTTTCTGCTGTCGTGGTCAGGGGGGCAGAAGCTCGTTTGGCGTCTTCCTGTTTTCGTGGAAAATGTCCCTGGTTTGGTCACTGCTCGGTTTGGGCTCCGGGAGCTGCTGTCTTTGTTAAACCCATTTAGGCCTGAAACGCCTGGAAAAAAAGGCCTGTGTAAACCTATGGGTGATTTCAGAAGAGACCCCGAAAACCTGAAGCTCCAGAAAACCTGAAGTTCCTGAAGTATTCAGCAATTGTGTCGACGCCTACTAAATGATTGATTTCTCAGCCTCTGTAGCAGATCGGAACACAATTCAAAAAGTATTTGAGAGCTTACGCTTGTGGCACATTTCTCAGTGCAGACGTGCAACATAAAACAGAACACAGAATTTATATAAAAGAAGCTATGAAACTTTAAACTATAAAGAATATTAAATTAGATTAAAAAAAATAAAAAAATTACATCTGTAAATTTATATTTAGACGTGTGTGTGTGTATAGACCGGTCTAAATGCTTTCCCGGCTTTAATGGTACAATTGCGGCAATGCTTTGATCTCAAGGTCGAATTTAAGTGGAAACATATCATTTCTTTGCAGCGTATCCCAGGTAATGGTTAATCGTAAATCCCTCTAATATTGACGTCTCTTGTTGTTGCTGCTGCGCCTTTGAGCTTAGTTTCAGATGCGTGTGGTGCCTGACGGATAAATGAGGAAGTCCTGCAGTGACTCAGCTGTCCTAGGAGGGCGGGCGGGAGGGCGGGCGGGACGGGCCGGGGAAAAGAAATTGATAGAATTCAAGATGATTGACCTGCGGACCGGTTTGTGTGGATTACAGGATGACGATGCACGAGAGGCCACAACCTCACAAACACACAGATTATGCCGTAATCCAAAAGAAGAGTTTGAACGTCAAATGTTACAGTTTTGTTTATTATAAATTACTCCGCACTTTATTTGAACTTTTATTAACCTTTTATTCATTGATTAGGGACAGTATTAATAGTGTAGGTTCTAAATTGAGATGAAGCCGTGCATGACTCGCTGCGCCCTTAGCGTTTCCACTTTCGCAATCCGAAACGCTGTCAATAATAAAATCCACGGAGACCAAGGTGTATAGTTAAAACTCTTTAGTGAGTAAAAAACAGACATTATGACAGACAGATAAGGGATTACAAAAAAGGGGTAGCAGAGGTCAAAAACTGTTTGGCTCCATTCTGTGAGCTGCGTTCCCCACACCTGCACCACAGCGTCATGATATAGGCAAGCCGTAACCAAACAAAATATTACAAAACCAAATACCAAAGTAATAATTATGAAAACTAATACTTAACCAAACAATTGAGAAAAGTAAATATAGCTAAAATAACCATTAACCAAAACCATAACAAAATTACCAATATGTTAACAGATTATAGCAAACCTAATAAACTATTTACAGAACAAAAATACAGTTTAGGCTCCTACAAATAGTATAGATTAATGTACCTATTGTTTTTATGATCAATCGATTAATCACTTGGCTGTGAATGTTTTTGTGGCGCCACTTGAGGTGGAGTAAACTTAAAGGTGTGTTTTCAGAGGATCTTAGTGCTGCTTTCTGATTGGATGAGACGCAGATATTTATGAAATGTACAAAACATTGCAGACCCAAACTGGAAAAACAAAGTTGGTTTCCATGAAAAATAAAAACAATTTCCTGTCAGTTTTGCTCTATTTGAGTCTGTGTTTACTAGAAAACTATCAATCGATTTACTAAAAGTTTTCAACTATTTAGCTATGTAGCATAGGCTTCTAGCATTCCTTAGCACGGCGCTAACAACGCCGCCAGATAAAAGTGGTCAAACACTAATAACGTCCCGTTCATCTGTGGCCTCTTCATCCCGACCTCGCGTCGGTCTCAGACGAGCTCCTCTTCCTCGCGCTCTTCTTCTGCGCGTGTGCGTAACCGCATGCTCTTGGTTGCCGTGGCAGCGACGGCAGTGAAGAGGCGCAGCCGAGGATCAACGGGTCGATGCTTTGTGACGCGCATTTGACTGAAGCATGATGTTTTTGCAGTTTTCAAATGCTTTTTTTTGTTCTTTTTTAAAAGCATTTAAAAATGAATTTGAATTTTGTCGATTTATATCGCTATCCTGATTTTATATCTGGGGTGTCCAAACGTTTTCCTTACGAGCCACATTGAATTGGACACGGCGTGGCGGGCCACATATCGGTGGTCAATGCTGTCAAAAGGCGACATTTAAGAGTTTAAATCATGCCTCGGGTCCTTTAGTGTCAAAGCCGTAAAGCCGGCTCTGTCACATATTAGTCTGTCCGGTGTAGAATTATTAAACCTGTTGTAAAAAGTCTCATCTCTGGAGATTATCGATTTAACTGTCAACCACCGGCTTGGTGTCGTGGTATTGGATGTTTTTATAGAGCTTATGCGTGTATGTCTATGTTTAACCTCTTAACCCTCGCCTGAACCGAGCACATTTTCTCCAGTGTGTCTTTGCCTAAATCTAAAAGCCTTTTTGAAAAACAAAGTGTCAAAATGGCGACAAGATGAGACGAAAACGAGGATGAAATGCAACAAAAGAGGGGTCTTTTGTAGGTCTTAGCTTTCAAATGAGGCGTTACCCTGGCCTATAGGCTGTGACCGTTTAGATTTGTGGAGAAAATGCAGCGGTTAAGAGGTTAAGTGATGACGTCATCGCTCCACCTCCGGGTCCAGTGGAGTTTTAGCCCTATGTTCACGATATGGGGTTTTGCTGATTTTTAACTACAGGCTCTTTCTAAACATCTGATCGCAAAGACATATCACAATATTTTGTTTCCATACACAATGAGGGCTTATTTTAAATATAGAAATATGTTGTGAGATTATCCTAATTGGGTGTAAAGCAGTTTTCGGCTTTTTATCTGTGAATTCAGCAGGAGATTCAGATAAAAGTGGTGTTTTTATGGAGCTCTAAACAGTTTGGACCCGGAAGTAGCTTATTATTGTGTTTTTAAAAATTTGAATTCTCCACCAAATAAAAATAATTGGCATAAAATGTGGTATTTCTTGACGTTTACAAACCATCTCCCCCCATCATACAGTATCGATAATATAGTTTTTAATGGATTCTTAAGTGACACCGATCAATGGACCCGACGGTATAAGATTGTTTCTGGATTAAGTGTTTTTTCTGAGACTAATCCTTATTCTCACGTCTCTCTCTTTTGCAGCGTCTTTTAAAACAAGAGCAGAGGAAGCAGAAGTGAAAGTGCTGCCGTCTCACATGTGACGAGGCTCGTAAATGTGACCACTACTGAACCGTCGGCCCCAAAACAGGAAGTTTACCAAACGGAGCCGGACAGTAAACGCATCACCGCCCTGTTGCGATTTTTTTATTTTTTTTTTCAAAGCTTTTCACGGCGGCTGGGGGGAAAACGGGAGAGACTTTCCGCTCTGCATCGACGGACTGGAAATACCCCACAGCGGAGTCATGGCAGCGAGTCTGCGCTCCTGAGAATGAATCACACGTGTGAACTGCGCTCGCCCGCCCAAAGTCTGTGAAAAACTCTGAAAACTCTCTGGAAATGCCGCCATGTCGCGTCGGGAATAGCGTTCCCTGGAACCGTGGCGCGAGGAGCTGCTGATATCGACTCGAACGCGGCGGGAAAACCCCGTGAGAATCCTGCACTGACGCGGCGGCGCAAATGGCGGGGAAGGATTACAACCATCTCTTCAAGCTGCTGATCATCGGAGACTCCAGTCAGTGCTTTTACTTCCTGTCCACCGCGTGGATCTGAAAGGGCTGGCGGTGTTTGGGGGAATTCTGCTGTTTTATGGCAATTATGCTTTAAAAAGATATCCCGTTCACATTGCACTTTTTGAGTTGCACAAAATAACACAAAAATATAATGAAAGCGGTACTAAGTAACTCGTGAGGGCTTTGAAGGCAATCGTCCGGTTCTCGGGGTCGGCCCGTCGCTCCGACGTCCCTCCATTGCGACATCCCGTCAATCCGACACTTTTTGACACGGCTTTCCCGACAATAGGTCCTTAAGGTTAGGGTTCCTATGACGGGACGATGCACAAAAGATAAAAGTGTCACCACTCCGACAAAGGGGGAAAAAAAATGTCGGAGTGTCGACAATTAGTAGGGCTGGGAACTTCGGTCGTTTAGTCGACTAATTGGTCGATGCGTTCGACCAAGATTTTCATTGGTCGACTAGACTTTACTATGCAGGGGCTTTCAATTGCAGCATCCATCCATCTTCTTCCACTTGTCCGTTGCCGGGTCATGGGGGCGGCTGTTGGAGCTGCACCAGCCCCTATGGCTCCTCCTGCAGGTGGTGGGTCCACAGAAGGACGGCCTCATGGTTCCAAACGGGCCTGTTGGTCTCTCATAAGGGGCTTCACACATTCACTCTCTCATTCATACACCAGTGTACACAGACACTGGAGGCAAGGAGGTTGAAGTGTCTTGCCCAAGGACACAACGACAATGTGCACCTTCAGGAGGCGGGATTCGAACCCCCAACCTTCCGATCATGAGACGACCATCTACCATCTGCGCCACCGTTTTATAAATGGTCTTTAATAATTGAATAATACTTTTTTTTTTGGTCGACTAATCGCTACATGTGCCATACTCTTGGTCGACCAACCATTTCCTTGGTTGATTACAGCCCTAACAATTAGACCTCAATGCCGGGGTGTCGGGGTGTAACCCCGGTTCTCTGTTTGGATTTCCACTGTTGTGGGATTTTCGTGGAAAGTATGAAAACTACATATTTTTGGAAACTCGTAAGCGATGAGAAAAATGTTTCCATTTGCAAAGGTCATTTGGTAAAATTGTGAAATTATACAATTTTTCCATTAGAGTAAATGGGGAGTTTTGGTCGTCGCTATGGTAACTCAATGAGAAACTTTTTTGTTTGGAACGACCAGATGGAATTTTCTCCCAAATTTGGTAAATTTTCACCAAACTATGTATTTTATTTTTTTTTTATCTATTTTTTTACTCCCCATATAAATGTTATCTCTATTATCGCACCTTTTTTCACCTTGCATATCACTTGTTTGTCGCTACAATCGCAGTTTTACTGGATTGTGATCGTTCACTCCAGCCGTAATAAACATCTTATTCTTCTAAGAAGCCTCTCGACAAAGACGAAGGGAGTAGAAGAAAAGCGCAGTCGGCTGAGGAGCTTTTTATAGAGCGCGTCTATGAAGTGTGGAGGAAAATGTGTCACTTAGACGTAAAAGCATCGTCCCCACACAAACACATGACACCGTGATCCCAGAGGAAGTGTTTATTATGAACAAAAGCAAAGGAAGCAGCAGCTCGGATTTAATGCTGCAGGTGAAAACTTTGATTTATCCCGCCAGGACGAGATTTAGCTAGTTCTTCCATTTAACGTCTTCGTTTTAATGTCAGAGTAAACGCTCCCTTTACGATGCTCATTTTAAGAGGTTTTGTCGCTGGAAATCGCTCCAACACGGCTGTGTCGCTCCCTGGTCTTTCCCACGCTCACAAATACTGACATGTTTGGCATCCACGTGTAGCAAGTAAGACTTCCGAGATGACGCTGTATTCCAAATATAGTCAGTTCCCTTGTGGGAGACGGGGGAAATATATACAGGGAGTTACTAAACGTTGGAGCCTTTTTCTCCAAATTAGGTTTTCATTCCACTCTTTAGCAACATCTCCTCTTTAATTTTAAAAGTGTTCTGATCTTTTTTTTTTAAAGGCATTTTTAATATCTTCTTCTTAGCTGATTTTATTGACGTTTAAACCCAAATAACAAGGTGAAATTTTCATTTTTAAAGATTCACTAGTTTATTTAAAAACTAAAGATTCAAATCGCCTTTTGAGGAAATCTTGGTAATGGGGCGATATGGAAAAAAACCACATCACGATATGGCCCATTTTACGTCACGATAACTGGAGATGCACCGATCCAACTTTTTTGCTACCGATACTGGGATTTGAGTATCTGCCGATACCCGATATATTTACCGATACCAAGAGACTTTCTTAAAAGTGGCTTTCTCTGAGTGAAAAATGGAATTGACTCTTTTCTCCATTTTAAGATCGTCATATTTTATTGTCATGATGTTGCAGATAAATTGTCAATTATTTCTATAGAGTTCGGGAATGTGATGTCATATCGCTAAGCATTATGGGATTAGCAGCGATTGCAAACTAATGGAGATTTTAAAAGTTAAAATACTGGAGTTCTTGTTCACATTAAAACACTTGGACACCACAGTGTGTTAGATGTTTTTACCGGCAGTAACTCAGCAGCTCACGGAGTCGTTCCACGGCTTTTTTCTCCACTTTTTATACTGTTTTTAGCTCATGTTAGTCAATGGAAATGTATGCTAACAGCTGCAAAGATGGCCGATCTCCATGGTAACTGTGGAATTTCCCGAACTCTTCTTCCATTTCTATGTTGGCTTTTGACCCAGCCTTGATAGTTTTCGTTAGCATGCACCCGCTAGCTTTAGCATGCTATTGCTAGCGGCATTTTGCGCGGCGATCGAAAATCCATTTGTGGGGGTTAAAACTAACTCGGCGGTTGGATTCCTCAGGTCCGTAGCTTTACAATGACGTACAGCATCCCCATATTCACTTAGACTTAGGTGGTAACAGTTGTGTTTTTAATAGGGTGACCAGATTTTCTGACTAAAAAACTGGGACATTTGGGATTTAGTTGCATGGTCAACCAGCGAGCCATCCCACGCTAAATATGCTTGCTAATGTCTTACACCAGGCACCAATCAGCATCAACGTGATAGACTTGATATTTTTTTTATTGGTTTCTACTTCTAATGGACATCTGCACGGCCCAAAGACATGAATTTCCAAGCGAAGTTTGTACTTTGTGGATCATATTGGCCAAAAACTGGGACACTTGGGACAGATACTGTGTAAAACTGGGACAAATGAATGGTTTTGGAGGAATGTGTGGGGACACGGGACAGAGGACTCAAAACTGGGACTGTCCCGGGTAAACTGGGACATCTGGTCACCCTAGTTTTTAAGGCGTTGAGAGCCGAAACTGGTATCTGTCCAGTATCGGATATTTGTAGCCGATACTAGTATCGGATCGGCGCGTCCCTAGATGTCACCCGGTTTTCTTTTAGTTTGACTATTTTTTTTGTGAGGTTTATAGTTTCACTTCTTTATTGGACACTGACAGGAAGTGACATAGCGGTGAACGATTTTAAACTGTTGCCGTGCCGACCATGGTAAGTCAGTGGGGAATAAGTCAAACTGTACTTTACTTTCTATGTCACGTATAACAGTAAAACGAAACGACTGGACCGCCCTGCTGTAGCGGTGAATCTTAAACGCGACTTCAGGGGAAACGTTTGTGAGCGCGAGTTCCCCCTCGGGGCTGTGCCTTTTATGGACAAACCGGTTTCTGTTTCATCAGCGTTTGGTTATTTTGTGTTTCAGACGTGGGCAAAAGCAGCCTCCTCCTCCGCTTCGCCGACAACTCCTTCTCAGGTGAGTTTTTTGAAATGAAATCAAAACGGTTTTGTGTAAAGTTAAAACTGAAACTTATTCCGACAGTTGGGAACCTCCTCGTTCCATTGTTTGCGGAGGTGTTGGTTTCCATAGTTTTTGGCAAAGGAGGGTTTTGCGTCGTAATGATGATGGATAATAATGTGTTGCATTTCACGAGCGTGAGGGTAGTTTCACAGCAGTACTCGAGTGATATTGGGTAAAAAATCTTTTAAAGCTGGAGTCCCTGATCTTTCCTATTCAAACGGTGACATTTTTGTTTTGACTCATACTCAATTCTAGCTCTAAGAATCCCCTCCTATGTATCCGACTTTTTCAAACAATTTAATTATGTAAAAAATTACAAGAAAACAGATCAAATCAATAAAACATCAACATAAAAATTCATCAATGACAGTAAAAGGCAAGAGTGCAGATGAAATACTTTCAGTTTTCATCTGCTCGGGTAAAAAGAGCTGTTTTCAGCCTGGATTTGAACATTGTCAGAGTTGAGGCCTGTCTCACATCCTCATGAAGACTGTTCCAGATTTTAGCTGCATGAAACTGAAACGCAGCCTCAGCGTGTTTAGTCCTGACTCTGGGAACCACCAGGAGACCCCTCCCTGAAGTTCTCAGGGCCCGAGATGGTTCATACGGCTCTAACATGTCAGAGATGGACTTTGGTGCTAAACCATGAAAAGACTTGTACACGAGCAGAGCTGTTTTAAATTCTATTCTCTGAGTGACAGGAAGCCAGTGCAGAGACCGGAGCACTGGACTAATATGGTGGTATTTCCTGGTTCTTGTCAGGACTCGAGCAGCAGCGTTCTGGATGTTCTGCAGCTGTCTAACAGCTCGTTTAGAAAGGCCAGTGAGCAGCCGTTACAGTCGTCTAACCTGCTGGAGACAAACGCATGGATGAGTGTCTCCAAGTCTGGTTTTGACACTATCGTATCGCGATATCTGGCATGAATATCGAGATATGAAATGTTGTCCATATCGTTCAGCCCTAGTACCCAGTATTTTACACAAAACAGTGTTCAGGTGTTAGTCTTGAGCCGCTGCCACTGAGTCACGCTGTGAGTCAACCTGACCAGCATGTTTTTTTTTTGGAGGTCGGAGAAAACCGTAGCACCCGGAGGAAACCCGGCTGCCTTCAGTCTCCTCTGAAACGGTGCAGCGCCCTCTTTCAGCGACGGTTTGTCCCTCTTTCAGAGCGTGGTGTCCTGCACTGGTCAGCTCCTCTTCCTCCTGCGCAGCTCCCTCTGCTCCACAACAGTCTTTCACCATCTTCTGAGAAGAGTTTAGCAGTTAATCTCTTCTATTCTCCAGTGAACGTCCATTAGCCAGAACAATAGAAGTCATGTGTGGCTTAGCTGTGAGTCTTACCCGGATACCTCCTTGTTTGTCCCTTCCTTTGGAAAAAGACTCTTCAGGACAATTATGAACTCTCTGCAGTAAAAAAAAATCCACAAAAACACGGCAAAGACGTACAAAAGTATCCGGTAAAACAATGTGGGAATGCAGCTCGCAGAAAAAGGCAAAAAATGCAGCTGTAGCAAGAGAGGGGGAGGTTGCCCCCCATTTACACGTCGCAATGACACCCGTTTTTAATTATACTTGCGTTAAACATTTCCTTGCACTCATTCTGGTACCATTAGTGATTACGTTTCCACCCTCCTCTGATTGTTGCAAGACGTAGTAACTGTCTGATGCACTTGCGTTGCTTTTTCTTGCCGTTGCCTCGACAAAAACCCTTCAGGATGAATAAAAATCGGCATCGTCTGTGGTTTGTTTGAAAATGCAAAGGAATGTGATGGAGTTCAACATCGATGCTCCTGCAGGAGATCGGAGTGAGGGGATCTGCCTGGACTTGTCGACAGCAGAGATTTCAAACACACACCCACTCATTAAGTTGAGCCAAAAAAATAACAAGGCAATGAACTTCAGGAAAATGGTGCATATTTGTAGATGACTTCGTGGAGTGTAACGTTCCTCTTATAAGTAAAACATTTGGTTACTCTGTTCGAATCCTCTTCAAGTCTCGCGTCAATGGGCAGTCGTCAAATACAAACTTAAGAAGTGGGGAAGATGGTAATATTCCGATGTCTTTGTCGTTTCAGGCAGCTACATCACTACGATCGGAGTGGACTTTAAGATCCGCACGGTGGATATAAACGGGGAGCGAGTGAAGCTGCAGATCTGGGACACGGCGGGACAGGAGCGTTTCCGGACCATCACCTCCACGTGAGGAAAAACTACCATTAATGCCTTTCAGATCAGACCTTAGAGCGAGGGCAGTCCCGATTTACTATTCCATTCCGTTTAAAAAATTTAAATCTTAAATGTCATTTAATTTGAGTCCAACAGGTTTTTCATCTAAATCTCTCACATTACTCGACCTAATACAGAATACAAAAAACCTGGACAAAAAATGTTTTAAATCGAGATGGGATGAGTGGAGGGTCTTTCATCTCCCCCTGGTGTCTCTGGTCAGTAAACCACAATTACAACTTGACTGCCACCGGGTCGGAGCAGCAATACACACTAATGGAATCATGAGGAAGAAGCTAACAGGCTAAAGGGCAAAGCTAACTGTGGGCTAGCACCACTTAAACAGTATTTACAGCCAAGTTTGAGTGAAAAAATTATCTCTGTTCTGTAATTGGATGTGCAATATCCCTCTGTCCCTTTTGTATTTTCTGTCAGCGTAGTATTTACTCTCACGGACAATTAATGAGTAAAAAAACGCAACATGCTACGACACCTGCAGTGGAACTTATGGCCTCTAGGGGTACGAGCTTTCAAAAGGAATGAAAAAGCATTGGACTTGCTCCCGTCTCTCTTATGCACTTTTTTTTATTACAGCGTTTAAATGTAGGTCCGGGCACTTTTGCAGCGATCATATCGATACCAAAGCTCAGATAATTTCTTGTTCTGGGGATAAAATAATCTGCAGCAGTGTCGGAACCACGGGGGAAATGTCCCGTCTCACAAACGCATCAGTTTACATGGCCGATCAGAAGCCATTTTATTTTGAAGGGAAATAAAAGCGAGCTGTTCTGTTGCTACTCTTTTGGGGAACAGCTCCACCCGGTGGCCGTATATTATGCCCTTTGTGACTTCTTTAATCGGTAAATGTTTCTGCCTGATTAAAACCCAACCCAAAGGGGGCGCTAG
Organism: Proterorhinus semilunaris; assembly: GCA_021464625.1. Classification (NCBI taxonomy): domain Eukaryota; kingdom Metazoa; phylum Chordata; class Actinopteri; order Gobiiformes; family Gobiidae; genus Proterorhinus; species Proterorhinus semilunaris. The sequence goes on from CM038352.1 coordinate 4,524,181, forward strand.
ATGTGGCTCCCACCTACAGACCTTTTTTTAAATGTTCAGCTTAGGCTAACAATGAACGCTTTCCTGTGCAGACCTGACTTTTTTTTTTCATTCCCATGCTGATAATTAAAACGGAATGACTATGAATAAGGCCATTAATATCTTTTATACATGAAGTCAGTTATTTTTCTTTCTCGTCCAGTTATTACAGAAACACCCACGGAGTCATTATAGTTTACGACGTGACGAACCCGGAGTCCTTCGTGAACGTGAAGCGGTGGCTGAACGAGATTTCCCAGAACTGCGACAACGTCTGCAAGATCCTCGGTGAGTCTCCTCTTGATGAAGAACTGAAATGGTCCGAGCGCTTCTTTGCGTCCCATGAACGAGGTTAATTTGACCTTTTGTGACTGAAACCTCAAAAAAGGATGTGTTATTTTCAATCGGAGGAAGTCCTTACCCCTCGGTGTTTTTGTTTTCGTTACCAGCCAGAAGCCATACCTGAACTCCGGGTTAGTGATTAGCTCTATTTACCGAGTGCGGCCGCTGCTTAGCTCGGATTACTCTGATCCAGGATGTCCTCGGTTAGTCATTCATGTAAACATTAGCTTAATAAAAGCTGCTCTCCTTGGCCGACATTTCTGACTTGGTTTATGGTTCATGTCTTTATAATAACTGGACCTTTTATCCACATTAAAGAAAAACTGTCACAAAGTCCAGCGTCTTCTCTCTCAGCACATATGAACTACGGTCACGTGACTGTCTCATAAAGGCGTCTAAAGGTGGAGAAGATGATTAAAACGATGTGGACAATGTTAGTCAGATGAAAGGACTTTGAGCCATAAGACGAGGTTTGTGAATCCAGTTAATGATCAGGGAAAACATTTTAACATTTCATTCCAAAACAGTGTCTCTCCCATTGAGTTGTATCGGCCCCTGCTCCAACTCAAATGAACGCTCGCTGAACTGGGGTAAAACACTCGAGAACTCGGGTCAGAACGAGCTGCCCGACTTCCGCACCCGACTCCAGAAATGAGGACAAAGACGGTGGTCCTACTCGAATACAGTTCACAATGATGATTCCCTACAGTTGATGAACCTCAGAGAAGCTGATATACAGTGTCAGTCTCATGGAGACGTTGAGCTGAGGCATTCATGTTAAACAGGTCTCCATAGTCTGAAATGGATGACAATGTTGTAGTGACAAGATGCTTTTTTGCCACAAAATGTATTTTGTAAGACCAAGCCCAATTTGAGTTTGACTTTCAAGCCCCATATAGACAATCTTATGAGACTTGGAGTCATCAAGCAAAAGTACCAAGTCTTTTGTACGTTCTGACATTTCCCTCGAGTGGATAGTTTGAGGAACCACCTTTTAGTGTTTGAAAACATTAGTTTTGTCTTTTCATAGGTATTCTTAAGCATCTAATGCAATTAATTGAATCCTGTTATTATTTTTTTGCTTTAAAAATAAGTTTTGGGTCCTAAATGGCAGAATGCATCTAGGCTCTATTATACACAATGTGCACATAATGTATGACCGTGATGTGTTTCTCCTCTTTGCTCAGTTCAACACACTGAGCCCTGCTTAGTCCACATTTAGTCCTGGTTCAGACCTGCTCGCTGCCGATCGGGAAACAGCCGCGCTATAGGCGCATTACGGCCGCGTGTGCATATTTACTTAGGGCGTCCTCCGCTTTTAAATTTTATTTGTATTTTTTTTTAGCGAGCCGTATTTCAGTCATTCTGAAACCGTTTCGAAAGATTTCAAAAGTATCATGGAGCTAAGATGTCGGACTTTCGCTTTCTGTTCCTCTGGGCTGTAGGTTACCGCTCTGCAGTCAGAGGGTGGGGGAGAGCACACGCAGCTGCGTGTCTGAAGGGATTCAAGGTTGCATCCAAAGTTCGGGTCTGGATGGCGCGTGGGTCAGACCGAGGTCCGCAGTTTAGTGACCTCTGTCCTACAGCATTAGCTGGGGTCGATCCAAACAGTAAATTATTGTCATCAGTTTAAAAATGCATATTAGCGTCGGACACAGTGTGTCCTCATTCATTAATGTACAGTACATGATAAACAGGAGGGGTCCTAATATTGAACCCTGTGGCACCCCCTTGTGGACATTAAAAAATTCAGAAAGATGTTAATTCATTCAGCCTCAATCTGGATGATCTTGCACCAGAGTGACTTGCACGCGCTTCCTCCCCGTTATGATCCGTGATGAACTCCACTTCTTGACGGAGCAAACTGACTATGGGGACGGGTCTTTTTTCGAAAGGTCAATTGTAGAAGCCTATTCAGTAAAGTTTCGTTGTGCCCTCAGTTGGAAACAAGAGCGACGACCCCACCAGGAGGAAGGTGGAAACGCAGGACGCCATGAGGTTTGGAGAATCCGTGGGCGTGCGAGTGTTCGAGACCAGCGCCAAAGAAAACATCAACGTAGAAGAGGTACAAATTAAAACCAGTTCCTGTGTTAAGTTTCACATCCCACGACAATGTTGTATGTGAGTAATAACTTTACAGCTTCAAAAACAAGATGGCGACAAATCCTCCTTGTTGTGAGTCATTGGCAGTACACAGCGCCACCTACTGTTCTGGAGTGTGCACTATACGGCTTAAAACATTGGCAATTATAGCTACATAAAAAGTTACTCAAAGTGGGTTGTGAGGCAAAAATCTACTTGAATTACTGTCAGGTGTCCGAATGTCCGCACTATTCCCTATATAGTGGTCCCGCCATTTTGTAGGGGTGTCCGAATGTCCAGAGAAAAAAAAGTAGTGCGCTCAAAATTCCCCACAATGCATTCTGAAAAGTAGTGAGCAGCGGTCACTAAACGGTTCAATATAGCCCACAATGCATTGCGAGAGTCGGAGAAGAATGCCTGACAGCAACAGGTCTTTGAAATCAGCTGTTTCAATCGTGTGTTGCGTATTTATCATAAATACATGACTTGAATATAAACGGTTACGGTGAAAAATGCTAGCGTTAGCGGCTAACCTTTAGCTCGAGCTGTTAAATGACCGATAGCTTCCTCAAATAATCCAAGCCATTCATGTAAAATCCATGTTAAATATATCTGACTCGTATTTATCCATAAATAGTCCCCTGTCTCATTAGTTTGGTTGATCTTTATCGCAGAAATAATTTTTTTCCGGAGTTTAGCGCCTTTTAGCAGATGTAGTCACTCATTCTGCTGGTGCTTCGGACACCGGGCTCTGACCTACTCTCTGCACGTCTTTGAGCTAACGCTGGAGTGTTTTTTTATTTATTTTTTTATGATAGTTTTCATTTTAATTTAAATGTCAAAACGCCTGTAAAAGTGCTAAAACTGTCGTTCTGTTTCATAAAATAAACGTTTGTAACAAACAAAAAATCTGCACGCCGCAGCGCGCGTGACGTCACGCAGCTCGGAGAAAGTAGTGGCTTCTGTCCGAATAGCCACAGAATCAGTGACTATATAGTCTACTATATAGTGCGGGCCTATGTAGTGAATGAGGGGTTAGGGACTAGGCTGGACATTCGGACACAGCCAATGTGTTTGCATTAGGTTTTTAAAATGAACCAGACTCCAGAACAGTAGGTGGCGCTGTGCAGATGTCCTATCAAATGCCACTGACTCAAAACAAGGAAGAAGGTTCGTCTCCGTCGTGCTGCTGTAGCTGCAAAGTCATTTTTCCAAACCCTTGTAGCTACTGTACGAACGTCTTTCTACTTCTTTGAATGATTATTTTCCGAAGTACTTTCTCTTGATGGCGTCCTGTCTCCCTCAGATGTTCATGGAGTTCACCCACATGGTTCTCCGGGCCAAAATCCAGAGTCAGAACCGGGCGGAGAAGGCGCGCGAGCGGGAGCGCGACACGGTGAACATCGGCGCCCAGCGAGACCGCGACCGCCGGAAGAGGGGCAAGAAGTGCTGCTGAGGCCCTGGACGCGCTGCTGCGGGCCACGCGGAGACCTGGGACCAAAGACTGGACTGGACTCGAGGAATCTGTCGGGTTTAAGAGTCGACGATCGCCAGAAGATCGTCGCAATGATTGACAATAAAACTCTAGAGGGGAAAGCGTTGACGTGGCGGCCATCTTGTGATCGTCCTTTTACTCTCCAGTGGTGATCAAAGTACTTTTTCATTACTTGAGCAAAAGAACAGATACTACTGATCAGATATCACTCCAATAAAAGTAAAAGGTGCTGTGTCAAACTGAAGTATTTGCAGTAGAAAAAGTAATAATACATTTTATTTGAGGCAATTTCAAGACGGAGAACAAAATAAGTATAACGTATATTTAAATAAGTGTTAGGAATCATAACTTTGCAGATACTAATTCACCTCCTGTATGGCAACATGACTGGACAAACCTTCTTCCTTGTGAGTCTGTGGCATTTGACTGTACATCGCCACAGTGCCCCCTACTGTTCTGGAGTGCGCATTATGTTAGAAATTAACTTAACAAACGACTATATGGAGAGAATATTTTGCATGAGTTCTCGAATGGACGATCACAACATGGCCGCCAGAGCTGGACTGGAATTCCAATGGATTACGATGGATGTTTTCCCAGAAGGCGCGAGGTACCCTGCCTTGCCTCGCTTCTCTACGAGTCCAAGGCAAGTGGTCCTGCCTCGGTCCAACACGGCTACCTTCAGACTGCAGGCTGGAACGCTCCCGTATCCGATCTTTTCAAATGCGACCACGCCCACTACACCTTTTACCTTGACCAGATCCGCACGCCGTTCACACAGGCGGTCACGCAGGGGTCGCATTTGAGAGTAATATGAACGCCCTTGCAAATAAATAAATGCATCGGAATTTAGCATTAAGACCTGCAGTCTGAGCGTGGCCTAAGAGGGAAGTGACGTTTATAAAATAAAATAAAATAGGATTCAAAACAAAAATAATAGTCAAAAATGATTGAAATCTCCTGATGTTTTTTCACTAATAAATACTAAATAAAAAAATCGTAAGGTGGGAATCAAATCTAGAGTCCGACATTTTTAGAACCGTAAGTGATGCATCGGAAAGAGCTTTAAATGAGCCCTCCCACAAAATCACTTACAGGTTTCAACACCTACTGTATATAATTCATGATTTTTGTTTTGGAATCTGAATGAACGAGCTCCCTCTGAAGAACCGACTAAACGTGAATGTCTTGAATAAATCCGCCCTGTGCACCTCAGACGGCGCCCCCCGCTGTCACAGTTCAGCACCGACACATTTAGAAGCGTCATGCTCAGGATTGCTTGAAACCTTTACTATTGGCTATTTGAGAGGTACAAAAAAATTACTTAAAATATCATAGAAAAAAAATGTGTAATACAAATTTTGAAAGACCCTTATAAAAAGGGGAATGTAATGGACAACAAGCAAACCTGGTTCTTTCTGTTTGAGTAAAATAATACAAATTTGAAGTTGGCTGGTGCTAACGCCAAAGGGGGGACGCAAGCCTCAACATTGGAAACGGCACTTTAACAGCGAGTGAGGATGTGGATTCCTGATCAGGCGAGGTGTCGAGGCTTTGGGGAATATCATATCTAGTGTTTTTAATACTAGATCGGTGGTTCCGCCTTCTGTTGTGACCCTTTGTCGGCCACAACGTGCCCAAAAAAAAAAACGGGACTGTTTTGCATCACAAAAAACAAACATTTGAATCCTAACTCTAATGCCTTTAATATGGGAGACTCTTAAACATTTCTCGACTAAAAAGTGGAATGTTCCCTTTAATGTGTGTGTTTTGCTACTTGATCAAAACATGGACGTCTCTAGTGGCGCTGTCAAAGAGGTTTTTCAAGCGGTCATCTGTGCCGGGTTGTTCAGCTTCTCTCGTCCGAAAGACTTCAGCTCGTGTTTTCTGGGTTCTCTCGTCTGTTCAGTCAAATGATTGTCAATAATGTGTGAATACCTGCTTTTTACTTTACTATTAAAAAAAACAACATTGTCACGCAGGATGACGAGCTGCGACCGAAATGAGGATCACGTTTGTCTTGTGTATTTTCCTGACAAATCATTGTGGATGAGCCTAAAAAGCTGAAATCCTGCCTGCATGAAGAAAACGGGCTGACACCAGTTCTCTTAACAGACTCGGATTACGTTACTGTACTTTTTTAGATGATTAATATTGGAAGAACTGAAATGTTCCCTGACCCGCCAGTTGAGGATCACTGCTTTACACTCCAAAGCTGAACTTCTAAAAGCCTCCGTTTTCCTCCGTCCCCTCCTGGCAAAAGTAAAAGCCATAGCCACATATTACTAGACTGTCATTCCTCTTTCCTTACCCTTTTACTTTAACACCAGGGGAGAATCTACGATGGCAGTTCAGTCTCCTCCAAAAAAAGACGAGGCGTGAAACTAAGGCTGGGTAGTTTTAAAAATGTATATACCGATATACTCTAGTTTGATACTAAACACTTTTTCAAAACTTGTACTAAAATATTTAGTGATAACGGAATAATTTACTCCATAAAAGAGTAAATTTGTTTCATTTATTTGACGTGGAACAACCAAGTCACTTCCTTTAATGCTGTCCCTGGACACTGACGGTACCTGCTTTCGATACTACTGGTATCAAAACAATTTAAGTATTTAAACTCGAGCCCAAAACTCTACCCACCCCAGTGTTATGTCTATCTTTAGAGACATTAAGTCTTTAAAGTTGTTTTTGGCATGTGTTAAGTCCCCATAGGTTTTCAACAATGGCTTAGGAAAGTGTTTCTCTTTGACAGTGTTAATTTTGTCGACTAAAATAGTTAGTCATCATTTTTGTTAAAGTAATATTTTTGCTGACTAAAACTGTGACTAAAATAAGACTAAATAAAATGAAAAGCCTCAGATCATTGCCAAAGGAACAGCTCTGAGCTCTGTTCATGAGAAGCTCCATAAAGGCCCTTGATTATTAATGAAGATAATATACAGACGGCATCGCGTAATAGAAGGGGGTATGACCTCGCCGAGGGTTTTGGGAAACACAATTTTCCAATCTTTTTAGCCGTTTTCTGGCGAAATATAAACTTATTCATCACATATAGTCGAGTCTAAATCGGGTCCTTATGTTTATTCACAGCCAATTGTTCAGTAGAAGCAAAAAAAAAAACGGCAGTCGTAGCTAGCGCTAGCATTAGCACGATACTAACATGAAACATCATGTTGGCATTCTCTGTTATGTATTTATGTCTTCTAAAGACAAACTAAATTAAAATGTCAAAATTAACACTGCTCTTTGGTCCTCATGGCGTGGAGCTGACCTTTCTGCTATGCCACCCTCTAGTAAAATAGATTCCAGTGAAGTCTTTGCACTTCGCCAACACCGGGCTCCAAAGAGTCAGGACGACCTCAGAGCTTCTGTGGCCTCTTGATATTGTGCAGATCTAATACGGGTCTGTTTTTAGGATGAGAAACAACCTGGTACAGATGACTATGATGTGAAACACAGAGGGCAGAACTCGAGGAAGAGTGTGGTGTTTGTTTGTTTACATGGCTTGTTTTTAACTTAAGTAATATCTTCACCATTTGATTCAGCAAACCTCCCAAACACGAAAAGGATAAACAAAATCTCAATCACCGCCGCACGTTTCGATTTGTCCGGACAAACTGCAAAGTAATGACGCACTCTGTATAATTCCGTCTTTAAAAGTCAGTTTTAGATCTTCAACTTACAGGAAGTTCATTCAGACCGCAGCTTGGAAAAGGGAAGAGACTTTGTGCCAACGACGAGCTTTTTCTTTGTCGTTTTTGTCTGGACTAAACCAGTGTTGCCTGTTCCGTCGTGTTCGTCTACAAGCAATAAACCGACCGTATGAACTGAACTCGTCTCAGAGTGGTCTGTGTTGAAAAGACGGGACACGATTCAAGTTTCAATATCCACATTTATTTAGACGCGGCTTTCGATCTCGAGTTCCTTCTGCTGAAACGTTTGAGGTAAAGTCTAGAGTCTCCGGGCGGACGCGGCGCCCGTCACTTGGCCTTGGGCAGCCTGTACACGCCGGCCGTCACGATGAGCTGGTGTTCCCGGACCTTGCGCTGCAGGAACGCCTCCAGTTCGTCCACGTCCATCTCCGTGACGACGGGCCCCGTGGCGACGAACATGCGCAGCATCGAGTGGATCCGCTCCAGAGACATGCTGTCCAGGTTCGTCAGCATGGCCTGGATGTACGCCCAGAACAGCTGCACGGACGAGAGGCAAGTGTGAGCAAAGGGCTACTGAGAGGAGGATGTGCGGCGTTACCCAAATCTAAAAGCTTCTTGGGGAAAAAAAACCCGTCAATCGCAACAAAAATGAGATAAAAACAAGGATGAAAATGCAACAAAAGGGCAATAGAAAAAAATCAGTTTAAGTACAATCAAAAATGGTGCGAGTACAGATTAAAAACAATTCTTGGGAGCTAAAAGGCAGTTGTGCGGATTTTTTATTCTTCTTAGATCAGTTTAAATCTCAGCTTTCAAATGAGGCTTTACTCTGGCCTATAGGCTGGGAAAAACCACTTGGTCAAGGCGGGGGTTAAGAGGTTAATAACGCGTAACATTTTAGACTGTGCTTTTGCTCAATCTCAATCGTCAACAATGTGATACATTGTTTTGCCATATTGTCCAGCCAGACTGTTGCCAATACAAAACAGGAAATGCTATTTTCGCGTTGGGTAATGAAAGAATGGATTTGGACGAGGACATAACCTATTATTCGACATCTCCATGGAGACGAGCTGGAGTAAAGCTGGAGTAAAGTTTACATCAGATCTGAGGGGGGTAAAGGGTACTGGGTACCCAGGGCCCAGAGCAGGGTAGAGGCCCACAAAGGTTCTGTATTATACTTTCTAAATGTCCTCATAATTGATATATCAATTGAACACAACCAGGCTGAAATACAATAGTTGCTAGACAGAATTTTGCACAGACAATAATGATGGATGACTAAGGGCCCTGACACCCCTTTGAAAATGTGCCGAATGGTTCAGCCCACACTCCGGCGTCCAGCACAGTGCGCTTCAACTGAAGAGGTGGCTCTGCAATGCACTGACATTAGCTCTTATTTAACACTACCTTAGACCTAAAGTTTCTCTTTCCTTATATTTATTTCAATTGACTGCCATCAGGCCAATAATACAGTGGGGGGATAGTTTGTACCCAGGGCCTAGAATTTGGTGCTACGCCCCTGCGGAAGTGTGCCCGTCACATCTATTGTACATGTTCACTCACGGGTGTCCCATGAACCGTTTGGTACGACGACGCCTTTTGTTACCTGTAGTTTTTCCTCCCGCTGCTCGGACTGCGTGGTGGTGTTCGAGTCTCGCTCCTCGTCGCTGTCGATGAGCATCACGCCCCGGTCCAGTTTCTCTCCGGACGAGCCGGTCTCCATGACGCAGTAGCGCCCCCCGGAGGCCTCCCGCAGGACGCCCTGCTGCTGCCACAGGGCCAGCTTCCTGTGCACCAGGTCCCGAGGGGCGCCCAGCTGAGCGCTCAGCTCGTCCAGGCCCCACTCACCTGCGGGAGCAAAGACACCGAGTACAAGGCAGGACAGACCTTGTTATCCAGAGTGTTGTTGATGTCTGGAGATATTTTTGTCTTGAATTCATGCAGTTCTTATATTTGAAGAGTCTAGTGGCGCTAGGCTAATGCTAGGCTAACGCATTTCTATGGTATCAGTTAGCCTGCATTAAAAACAGTCTCCACAGGTAAATCACTTATAACGCCAGACTAACGATATAAATGTCTGTGTCGATAGAATAATTTTAACCATTTTGCATTTAAAATAACTTGTATTTGAGCCGCATCAGCTTCGTGGCTGTAAGCTAACGCAGCGGCGGAGTGATCTGCGAGAAAATAGTCCATCAAAATGCGGTAATTCATATGATACAAGGTCAGTTATGTGTGTAAATTCTCAGGAGACGGGCCTACCCTAACTCCTCCCCATTGGTCTATATATTCAGCTGCGTGCAGATTGTGACCTTTGTCGCTGACGAAGCCTTTTGGATGAGAGGCGAAACGTTCGAAGACTTCAACTACTGAGTACAGAAGATGAATCAAGTACCTTCCAGGTCAGTTATATTTCAAAAATTGCCTCGGGTGCACTGTGGAGCGGGTCAGACTGTTTTTAATGCAGGCTAACTGATACCATAGAAATGCGTTAGCCTAGCATTAGCCTAGCGCCACTAGACTCTTCAAATATAAGAACTGCATGAATTTAAGAAAAAAAATATCTCCAGACATCAACAACACTCTAGAAAACGAGGCCCTATGTCAAAAATCCTGAAATATCCCTTTAAAGCAAGAGCAAAGGCACTTACTCTTGTCCTGGAAGTGCAGGATGATGGCTGCGTGGATGGGGGACACCGTGAGGTTGGAGATGGTTCTGTCCTCCAGCTCCACGTCCAGAGTCACCGAGCCCAAGTGCGGCTTCCAGCTCAGCGTCCGCATGGCCTAAAACCAAACACACAGGGGGGTCTTTTACTCTCCGGTCCTAACGGTGTGCGGTGGAGCTGGCGTCCCGGACCTTGAGCTTCTGGTAGCGGTGGGTGTAGTCCTCCATGGCCTTGGACACGGCGGGCGGCAGCTCCAGCTTCTCCTCCTTCAGCGGCGGCCAGAACTCTGAGGACAGGATGATGGCGGACAGCGGCAGAGACGGCTGCTCCTCCGCGCTCAGGCGAGACTCCTCCTCACGCACGTTACCGTTGATGCGCCGCGAGTCCGCCATGTCCTGAAGCGCACGAGGAAATCGATACTAAGCTTTTACATCAACGGGAAAATCACACGTCACGAGATATAAAGTAAACGGGAAACTCAGTCACACGTTCTAGTGTCTGACAGTAGTGTTGGGACGCTGGACGATTCTGGAATTGTCCATTTGAACGATTATGTGACTTATGAACTTTATTGTATCGTCTGCATTTGACCCAATCCGAGCGATTACTAAAATCACTAGTGTAACATTACTGGAAGTTATAAAGGCACGTTACTATGCAGCAGTTTATATTATACTTCGTGATCTTGCTACTTCCCAGTCGTCATTACCTCAGTATAATATCAATTTGTGTACAATTTCCTCTTTTTAAATTTTTTTTTTCATGTATAATGTATTATGAAAACATAGTGTAATGCATTAAAAAGCATTAATACTTATTATACTCCGATCTTACTACTTCCCAGCTGTCATTACCATCCTTGATTTTGAGTTTAAATAATAATAATTATTTATTTGAGTTATGTGTGTAGTATGATGTCGCCCTGCACAGTGCGGTGCATTAAAAAGCCAGGGTGTAGAGCGGGCCAGTTGAAGAGGGCAATAAGCTCCCCACCAACAAACCCCCACCCAGCTGATTTTATAGATGATGTTCCTAAGTAATGACTCTGCATTTTCCCCACAGTGTGTTTTACCTTGAGCATGACTTCACAGAAGTGCATGTGCGATTCTCCAAAGCGCAGCTTCAGCAGCTCCACGTTTCGGATTTCCCTAAAACAGACGTTCAGTTACAAACGCCAAAACTAAAAGACCTTTCACTTAAAGAGGGGGAGGGGCTTATGGTGAGATCACTTGGGACAACAGGAAGTCGTTTTAGATCCATATTTTCTAAGATGGTAAATGTTTTATGACCAAACCCCTGCAGGAAGCTTCACCCCCCCCGGCTCTTTAACCCCCCCCTGAGGTCGGCGTGTGCCGTTACCGCGCCGTGTTGTAGTTGAGCTGGTGCAGGAGTCTGTCGGCCAGCAGGTCCCTGTACTCGTCGATGAAGATGTCTTTGCTGCCGTAGATGCTGACCAGGAGGCTGATGATGTCTGAGGAGCGCCGCTTCGAGCCCGACTTATCTGAGACACATTTCAGAGGAATGTGTTTGGGGAAAACAATAAATGTAGAGATACGGATTTGAAACTTCTGCTCAACATAATATATAATAAGGCAGTAATGTCCAAAACTGCTTATATTTTCAACAACAAAGTCTAAATAATGGACCGAGCCAGAAATGTTTTATTTTAGGCACATATTAGTTAACCTCTTAATATAGAGACTGCAGTTACGCGTAAAAGACCTGAGGTGGCAGTAGTGAGCATAAAAATGACCAACTTGCATCTAGTCTCTATGGAAGGATGGGACTAAACGGCCCTAAAGTTTAGTCCCTGTGTATATTTGTCCCGTCTTTAGCCGCTGCTGTCTCCCACAAAGGAAATGACCATATTTCCTGCCTTTCCTGCTACACATGGATACCAAACTTGTCAGTATTTGTGAATGAATAAGTGTGGGAAAGACCAGGGAGCAGTGTTGTTGAGTTACATTCTGGAAAACTAGCTCAAGTCTCAGCTTCGACGACGGCCGTGGTGCGTTCACTGACCGGGCACAGCGTCGGTGGGATCGGGCGCCCACTCCTCGGGGTCGGTGCCCTCCTCGTCGCTCTCCTGCAGCTCCAGAGTCACCGGGTCTCCCCTGGACAGCTCCGAGGCCAGGTCCGTGCAGCCCTCCGCGTCCCCGGTCAGGCCGGCCACGATCTGACGCACGGTGTCCTGGCGGGTCCTTGAACGCAGCACGGGCGCAGCTTTATCGGGTTTACCCGGGCAGCAGCTTTTTAATGTCGTTCTAACGCCCAAATACTGTGTGTTTAACGCCTCAAAACGCTGAAAATGTGCACAAACTTTTAAACACTGCTGAAAGTGCTCTGAACCCTTTTAAGTATTTGTGTCTTGTGTAGGTTTGGAATATCAGTCCCTCCAGGGTTCTGCGGTTTGTGATTGTTGCCTCATTTTTCTTAAAGTAGATTTTTTTTAATGCTTATAATATACATTTTACATTCAAAACACACTTTTCTTTGCATTTTACAGCGGTCTTACTCAAAAAGCCTCTGGGGAATAAGGAAAGATTTATCGCTGTGGACAGTGGGCGGAGCAAACAGGCACCTGTCACTGTGAGGGCTCGGAGTCCACGTAACTGATTAAAAAAAGAATCAGACGAGGCGCAGAGGAAGAGGACAGAGGACCCGTTGTTTCATTTATTGAGCTTCGGCTCCGATTCAACAGAAACAAGACTTCATAAAGGATGCAGACGGCTTTGTGACCATGTCTGTGAAAGGCGCTATATAAATAAATATCTTCTTCTTCTTCTGCAGATTGATCAATCTGTCAGATAAAAGCCTGTTGTTAGTTTCTCCAGTAGCAGAGGGATGAGGCTCGGACAGAGCGGCGCTCGCTGTAAAGTCAGACTGAGACGAGTGAAAGGAGGCGGGAACAGTGGCAGCAGCCAATCGCTGAGCCTCCGCTTCAGTCTGAATGATTTAACCCCGCTGAGGCGCTGGATATTATGTCCTAGTCTTTAACGACTACAGTTTTTTAAAGGTCTGTAAAGTTAATTTCGTCGACTAATTTCGTTAATTTTAGTCAAAGTGATATTTCTGGACTAAAACTAAATTTAAAGTTTTTCATGCGACTAAAACTATGACAAAAATGTCCAGATATTTTAGTCGACTAAAATTAGACTAAATAAAAATGAAAAGGAGAGACTAAAATCATCCAAACTTCTATTGACCGTCTGAAAGAGCCTCATATCATGTACATTCACTGCCAAAGGAACAGCTCTGAGCTTTGTTCATGAGGAGCAGCTCCATGAAGCAGGACCTCCATTAAATATGATTATAATGAATATTATTAATACAAAGTCGACTAAATTTGTCTTAAATTTAGTCGACTAAATTGACTTGCAATTTTAGTCGACTAAAACTTGGACTAAAATTGAATTACATTTTCGTCAAAAGAGTAAAACTAAATTAAATAAAATATGTTGTCAAAATTAACACTGCTGTGAAGTCGAAGTCGACTAGTCATGTGATGACGTCATATTGACAGCGGAGAAATAACGCCTCATTTATCGAGTACATTATGTCCACAGCCCGTTTTACACAAATCCGTCATGTTATAATGTAGGCTCACATTTAAATAGTGTAAAGGTTAAGCAGAAAACTGAAAAAGATCCAAAGAACTGTAGATAAAGAAAGCACAAAGATCCGCACAGCTTCAATGCTCCCAGTCAATGTTTATTTCGCACATATTTACGAAATAAAAATTGATTGGGAGCATTCAAGCGTCTGCTTAACCTTTACATTGATCTACAATTTGACGCAGCGCTCCCTAAAGACTCTTGAGAAAATCACATTTAAGTAATGCCAGCTTATTTTCCGTGTTAAAAATACAATATTGTGTATTTCCATTTCCTAGGTTTTATCTTCAGTTTGAGGCAATGCTCAGCGTTAACGTCCCCCTGGAGGGACCGATTAATGTATTACTGTAGTAAATTAACTGTTGCTTCCCTTGTGCTGTAACTAATCTGTCATTTTAAAAAGCGTTGGAAACAACAGCAGAAATGTAAAGCTTTTTAATCAAATGTAAGGCCTAAGGTTCAACACAGTTCATGACTTGAATGAATGTAAAGCTTTATTTTGCCCCGGGGCAGCGGTGTTTACCGGAGGTACTTGCGGATGGGCTGACAGGCCACCTGCAGGATCACCATGGAGGGGTCCAGCTCCCTCAGAGCTTTAATGGCCGAGATGTAGACCGTCAGAATGTCCCCCGTATGCACGCCTGCAGGAGAGGAACACGCCTTGAACACGCATGACACAAACACCTGCAGACTTGACCAGAGATGGAACGATTCACTCAAGCCCCGATTTCGATTTCCCCCGATTTTTTTTAAACCTTTTTTTTTTTTCAGAAAAGAATGACTCCTTTATACCAATGTTTCTTTTGTTTTAACATCTGTATTTTTGTCCTTGTAACAAATTGCAACTGTCTCAGTGAGAGAACTTTACATTACAAACAATTACAAGACATGAAAATGAACTAAAATCATTTTGACAGAGTGCTTGTAATTTACATGTTTTCAGCATAAATAAACTATGTAGCAAAGCAAACATTTGGAGATTATATTTATTTGACCAAACCTTTATTTTTTAATTTTTTGTTGCAGTTTGAACATAATACTACCGTTTAGAACTAATTTTACAGTGCAGTTTGTTCCCCCTTGAAGCCTCACTGCCTCCGGTGCAGCCTTTGTAAACATGAGGAGGACAAAGACATGACAGCTCCTGTAGGTATTGGATTATTTGACAAACGGACATTTGATGAGGATTTCAGCAGAATCAGAGCAGGTCAGATGTTTGTCAGTTTATGATCTTTGGTAAACTTCTGTCAAAATGCTAAACTCTGCGTTAGCCGCTAACGCTAATCACGTAGCCGCTAACGTTAGCTGCGTCTGTTGCTTTGATGCCTGCACGTGTATGTGTTTATGTGGCGTGTTGTTAGAAACAACGAGCTAGTATGTTCTGGTCTTTTCGGTCGCGCAAAATGGAGTAGCTGAGGGCGGCTTTAAAATCGATTATTTTATTTTTTACATCGATTCACATTTTACGCATATTAAATCGATTTTCAAACGATTTTCGATGAATCGTTACATCCCTAGACTTGACTGTATGATTCGTTCGCTCTGACCCGGGTGCAGCAGGCGGCTCTCGAACGCCGACTTCAGCGACGACAGCAGCTGCTGCCTCTGGTTCGTTCGCTCCAAACAGAACTTCAGGTCCTCGATGGCGGGTTTCGACTCCGGGAAATCTGCAAGAACAAGAACAAATACCTTTACTATTTTACATTTTATTATGTGATCAGGAAACGCACGTCTCGCCAGAGTTTCTTTTGACCATGTTCTGATGTTCTGATGTTCCTCGCGCTGGCATCACTAGGCCCGAGTATTTTTACCTCTGATGATGCTGAACAGCTCCTCGATCCTCATGTTGACGTAGAT
The DNA here is from genome assembly GCA_021464625.1 of Proterorhinus semilunaris. NCBI lineage: Eukaryota > Metazoa > Chordata > Actinopteri > Gobiiformes > Gobiidae > Proterorhinus > Proterorhinus semilunaris. The sequence continues at coordinate 4,539,917 of CM038352.1, forward strand.
GCGGCAGAAGAACTGGTGCATGTGACACCTCCACTGCTTCAGGACGGAGCCGGGGCCCGACAGAGACGACGGGGGGCCGGAGACGCCGCGCTCCGCCTCACTGGAGAAGACTTTACTGAGCCAGCCCAGCACCTGCTCCAGCCACTGGCGGGACACAAGACCAGAGCAGACTTTTCAACGTGGAGGCATCGACTTGGAACTTTAGATGTTGATTACGGACATGAAGATGAGGGAAAAAATGTGTTAGAAGTTTTCTGACATAGGGGGCCAGATCTCGTGTCTGGCGCAAGGACAGCTTCAATCGGTCTAGTTATCTTCCATGTGGCGCAGCCGTCTTGCTGTGTGCCTTATGTTAACGTGACCAAAACAAAAGCACATGTTTTGTCTGCTTGTTACACACCGAATATATCAGATGCACCATTATATAGTTATATAACAGTATACAGGTGCTCGTCATATAATTAGAATATCGATAAAACTTAAAATTTGAATATTTTGAAGATGGACTGTAAGACATAATCATCAAAATTATAAGTAATAAAGGCTTGACATTATGAGTCTGTATCATATATTATTTTCACTTTTTAAGTTGAATTAAAGAAGTACATGAACTTTTTCATGATATTCTAAGTATATGACAAGCGCCTGTATACAACAATACTGCCAAGTAAATGCAGTTTGAATAAAAAGGAGGATCTTATAATATCTGCCCCTTTGTTAACGTTCTGTTTGTTCTTTTTTTGGAAAGGCAAGGCAAGTTTATTTGTAGAGCACAATTCATACACAAGGCAATTCAAAGTGCTTTCACATGTGAATAAAATTACAAGAAAACAGATCAAATCAATCATTAAAACATCAACATAAAAATGTATCAATTACAGTATTTAAATGACCATCAAGCGAGTGAGTTATTGTTTTAAACTATCCTTGATACATCGTACCTGCCTACTGAGTACAATGTAAAGTACTTTGTAACAATCTGTAATAACTTGTACCTACTTAGTAGACGCACAATGGAATAATATGTAATAGTAGTTTGGAGGAACATAATGTAATAAGACCCTCAGGGCGAGAGTTATGTCGTATTACATTATTAGCCCATAGATACAAGTTATTACACATGGTCAAAGTTACACATAATCCTGCAGTAATATTTATAGTGTGTGGTGCGTTACCTCCTGGAAGTCTGAGAGGAAGGAGCGCTCGTACTCGCCCCTGCAGTGCTGCTCCATGCGCTGCTCGATCAGTTTGTGCAGGATCTGAGTGACCGCCTTCGAGCTCACCCACTCCAGCAGCTGCAGCCGACACCTGCACCACGGCGTTCAGGCAGAGAAATCATCAAACTACACCTGCCCCACGGCGTTCAGGCAGAGAAATCATCAAACTACACCTGCACCACGGCGTTCAGGCAGAGAAATCATCAAACTACACCTGGACCACGGCGTTCAGGCAGAGAAATCATCAAACTACACCTGCCCCACGGCGTTCGGGCAGAGAAATCATCAAACTACACCTGCACCACGGCGTTCGGGCAGAGAAATCATCAAACTACACCTGCACCACGGCGTTCGGGCAGAGAAATCATCAAACTACACCTGCACCACGGCGTTCGGGCAGAGAAATCATCAAACTACACCTGCACCACGGCGTTCGGGCAGAGAAATAATCAAACTACACCTGGACCACGGCGTTCGGGCAGAGAAATCATCAAACTACACCTGGACCACGGCGTTCGGGCAGAGAAATCATCAAACTACACCTGGACCACGGCGTTCGGGCAGAGAAATCATCAAACTACACCTGCGCCACGGCGTTCGGGCAGAGAAATCATCAAACTACACCCGCCCCACGGCGTTCAGGCAGAGAAATCATCAAACTACACCCGGACCACGGCGTTCAGGCAGAGAAATCATCAAACTACACCCGCGCCACGGCGTTCAGGCAGAGAAATCATCAAACTACACCCGCGCCACGGCGTTCAGGCAGAGAAATCATCAAACTACACCCGCGCCACGGCGTTCAGGCAGAGAAATCATCAAACTACACCCGCGCCACGCCGTTCAGGCAGAGAAATCATCAAACTACACCCGCGCCACGGCGTTCAGGCAGAGAAATCATCAAACTACACCTGGACCACGGCGTTCAGGCAGAGAAATCATCAAACTACACCCGCCCCACAGCGTTCGGGCAGAGAAATCATCAAACTACACCTGCAGCACGACGTTCAGGCAGAGAAATCATCAAACTACACCTGCACCACGGCGTTCAGGCAGAGAAATCATCAAACTACACCTGGACCACGGCGTTCAGGCAGAGAAATCATGAAACTACACCTGCACCACAGCGTTCAGGCAGAGAAATCATCAAACTACACCTGCGCCACGGCGTTCAGGCAGAGAAATCATCAAACTACACCTGCGCCACGGCGTTCAGGCAGAGAAATCATCAAACTACACCTGCACCACAGCGTTCAGGCAGAGAAATCATCAAACTACACCTGGACCACGGCGTTCAGGCAGAGAAATCATCAAACTACACCTGGACCACGGCGTTCAGGCAGAGAAATCATGAAACTACACCTGCACCACAGCGTTCAGGCAGAGAAATCATCAAACTACACCTGCCCCACAGCGTTCAGACAGAGAAATCATCAAACTACACCTGCACCACGGCGTTCAGGCAGAGAAATCATCAAACTACACCTGCGCCACGGCGTTCAGGCAGAGAAATCATCAAACTACACCTGCACCACGGCGTTCAGGCAGAGAAATCATCAAACTACACCTGCCCCACAGCGTTCAGACAGAGAAATCATCAAACTACACCTGCACCACGGCGTTCGGGCAGAGAAATCATCAAACTACACCTGCAGCACGACGTTCAGGCATAGAAATCATCAAACTACACCCGCCCCAAGGCGTTCGGGCAGAGAAATCATGAAACTACACCTGCACCACGGCGTTCGGGCAGAGAAATCATCAAACTACACCTGCCCCACGGCGTTCGGGCAGAGAAATCATCAAACTACACCCGCCCCACGGCGTTCGGGCAGAGAAATCATGAAACTACACCTGCACCACGGCGTTCGGGCAGAGAAATCATCAAACTACACCTGGACCACGGCGTTCAGGCAGAGAAATCATCAAACTACACCTGCACCACAGCGTTCGGGCAGAGAAATCATCAAACTACACCCGCGCCACGGCGTTCGGGCAGAGAAATCATCAAACTACACCTGCCCCACGGCGTTCAGGCAGAGAAATCATCAAACTACACCTGCCCCACGGCGTTCGGGCAGAGAAATCATCAAACTACACCCGCCCCACGGCGTTCGGGCAGAGAAATCAAACTACACCTTCCCCACGGCGTTCAGGCAGAGAAATCACCAAACTACACCTTCCCCACGGCGTTCAGGCAGAGAAATCACCAAACTACACCTGCACCACGGCGTTCGGGCAGAGAAATCATCAAACTACACCCGCCCCACGGCGTTCGGGCAGAGAAATCAAACTACACCTTCCCCACGGCGTTCAGGCAGAGAAATCACCAAACTACACCTGCACCACGGCGTTCAGGCAGAGAAATCATCAAACTACACCTGCACCACAGCGTTCGGGCAGAGAAATCATCAAACTACACCTGCACCACGGCGTTCAGGCAGAGAAATCATAAAACTACACCTGCACCACAGCGTTCGGGCAGAGAAATCATCAAACTACACCCGCCCCACGGCGTTCGGGCAGAGAAATCAAACTACACCTTCCCCACGGCGTTCAGGCAGAGAAATCACCAAACTACACCTGCACCACGGCGTTCGGGCAGAGAAATCATCAAACTACACCCGCCCCACGGCGTTCGGGCAGAGAAATCAAACTACACCTTCCCCACGGCGTTCAGGCAGAGAAATCACCAAACTACACCTGCACCACGGCGTTCAGGCAGAGAAATCACAAAACTACACCTGCACCACGGCGTTTAGGCAGAGAAATCATCAAACTACACCTGCCCCCCGGCGTTCAGGCAGAGAAATCATCAAACTACACCTGCACCACGGCGTTCAGGCAGAGAAATCATCAAACTACACCTGCGCCACGGCGTTCGGGCAGAGAAATCATCAAACTACACCTGCACCACGGCGTTCAGGCAGAGAAATCATCAAACTACACCTGCACCACGGCGTTCGGGCAGAGAAATCATCAAACTACACCTGGACCACGGCGTTCAGGCAGAGAAATCATCAAACTACACCCGCGCCACGGCGTTCAGGCAGAGAAATCATCAAACTACACCTGCCCCCCGGCGTTCAGGCAGAGAAATCATCAAACTACACCTGGACCACGGCGTTCAGGCAGAGAAATCATCAAACTACACCTGGACCACGGCGTTCGGGCAGAGAAATCATCAAACTACACCTGCACCACGGCGTTCAGGCAGAGAAATCATCAAACTACACCTGCACCACAGCGTTCAGACAGAGAAATCATCAAACTACACCTGCACCACGGCGTTCAGGCAGAGAAATCATCAAACTACACCTGCACCACAGCGTTCAGACAGAGAAATCATCAAACTACACCCGCCCCACGGCGTTCAGACAGAGAAATCATCAAACTACACCTGCCCCACGGCGTTCAGGCAGAGAAATCATCAAACTACACCTGCCCCACGGCGTTCAGGCAGAGAAATCATCAAACTACACCTGCACCACGGCGTTCAGGCAGAGAAATCATCAAACTACACCTGCACCACGGCGTTCAGGCAGAGAAATCATCAAACTACACCTGCCCCACGGCGTTCGGGCAGAGAAATCATCAAACTACACCTGCACCACGGCGTTCAGGCAGAGAAATCATCAAACTACACCTGCACCACGGCGTTCGGGCAGAGAAATCATCAAACTACACCTGGACCACGGCGTTCAGGCAGAGAAATCATCAAACTACACCTGGACCACGGCGTTCAGGCAGAGAAATCATCAAACTACACCTGGACCACGGCGTTCGGGCAGAGAAATCAAACTACACAGTCTAGATCGTGGGAGCCCTGTAACACAGAGGGGTTGGACTCACAGGATGGAGCTGAGGCGCTGCAGCTGCTCCATGGCGTCCCGACACCAGCACTCGTCGGCGGGCGCGGCGCAGCCCGTGCAGAGCCCGCCCTCCTGCCCGTCCGCCGCCTCCTCCGCCGCCTCCGCGCCCGCCTCCTGCCGCATGTACACGGAGAAGGAGCGGCTGTAGAAGTCCAGCACGCGGCGCTCCAGGTCGGGACAGGGGCGCGACAGCAGCAGGGCGCGGATCACGGTGTGCGCCCGCTCACACAGAGAGGTCACGGGGGCGGAGCCGTCGGCGCTCAGGGCGGACTGCAGCCGCTCCAGACCTCCTGCCGCCGGAGAGAGGACAGGGTCGTTTAAAGAGGTCAAACCACAAACTACCACAGGACCGTTCATATTTGCCTTTTGGTCTTTGTTGTTTTATACGAATACAAAAAACAGATCTGTGCAGATTTCATTTCTTAATGTCCATCAAACAGAGGAAAGAGAAGTTTGAAATTCAAAAGCAAATTGGAAACGACAAGAAAAATTGTGCACAATTTCAACAAAAACGGCGATTAGATCTGGGATCCCAAAGCGGGAGTTGGGACCCCTGGGGGATCACGAGACAATTTCAATTTTTTTATTCATAACATTGAATTTTAAAGCTGCCCTCAGTTATGTCTTTTGGAATGTTTTTTCTCAGTAGGTGTCAGTGGTGAGCCCTGCACTGCCCCCTCCCTCCCCTGGCTCTCCCCCCTCACCCTCGCCCCTCACCCACACCCCTCCCTCCCTTGGCTCTCCCCCCTCACCCACACCCCTCCCTCCCCTGGCTCTCCCCTCACCCACACCCCTCCCTCCCCTGGCTCTCCCCTCACCCACACCCCTCCCTCCCCTGGCTCTCCCCCCTCACCCACACCCCTCCCTCCCCTGGCTCTCCCCCCTCACCCACGCCCCTCCCTCCCCTCCACACTGATGATGGATTAATCTTGTGTGCAACACACATTTATCAGCAGAATAAATAAGATATGTAGCAAAATAAACATTTTAATACTTATAGTTATTTGCTAAGCTACAACTTTCATGCAAGTCTGTGTTTTTTTTATTAGAACGTTACTGTTCCGTTCAGAACTAGGTATACAGCGCTCTGTAACCATAAGAAAGGACCGGAGCTTCCAGCAGATATTGTATTATTAAACAAACGGACACAGTGACTTCATCAGAGCAGGTCACGGGTCCCTGTGTTGCCATGGTGACGGTGTGTGTTATCGGGGCATCGTGAGAGCTGAGGGAGGTGCAGAGCTTTGCTTCTGTGGGACAAAGTTAACTCGCTGTTTCAAAGGTGGCGCATCTAGTGATGCAATGTGGGAATGAAACCATTCCGGGCCTCAAAATGGAGTCGCTGAGGGCAGCTGTAAACTTCGATATAACCGTGCACAGGTGTTGAAGATCAGTCACCAACCCTGGCCCCGGAAAAGGTGATTTAGTAGCAACGGTCTAAAAGTCCATTCTTTGCAAACTGTTGTTGTGTCTTTGAGCCAAACACTCGGCAAACTCACGGAGCAGCGGGTCGAGTCGCTCCAGCAGCGTCTGAAAGGCCGACAGCAGCACCGCGGCCCGGCCCTTCTCCTGCAGCTCGTTCTCCGGCCGCTTCAGCCCCGCCCAAAACTCCGGCACCACCGACTCCGACAGACGCATCTGCAGCGCCTCCAGCAGGAACCCGCCCAAACTGCACTCCACGCCGTGAGCCCGGAGCACGGCCAGCGCGGCGGAGAGCGGCAGCGGCGTCGGAGACAGCTGCAGCGAGAGAGAGAGCGGAGAACAGAACCGGCGACGGCCCGGGTTAGGGTTAGGTCTGAACAATGAACAATGTGTTTCTCTGGTTATAAAAGAACAAGTCAACTTCAATCGACAAGAACCACCATCTCTTTACTTTTTACTTCTTATTCATTAATATTCCTCATGCGTGCCCCCTAAAGCCTTAGAGTTTAAAGTTTTATCGCTTAATTTTATCTAAATTCTGTGTTATATGTTTTATGTCGCACGTCCGCATCAAGGAAAATTCCCAGTTTATGAACCTGTTCTCAGACAACGGCGAATAAAAATCTATTCTATGAAACAAACATTCACAAAAGAATTAAACTAAATGTACTTTCGATAAATGTTGAGCACAAAAATATATATCGTTTGAATCTACCTATGGTGTAGCCACAGCCGCCCTGGGGTAGACTGATAACACTGGGTAACAAAAAAATATTTTTTGAAAATAGTCCAGGGTTTTCCAGCTGAATTAGACTAATGTTGATGCTCCGAGTCCGAAAATGACCTTGGTTTTGCTCAATCAGGTCAGGATGTTTTGCTACAGCTACATTTCTGCGGATCATCAGCTGAGAAACCCTTGACGTTTTTTCCGTTTTCCTCAAGAAATAAAAGTCAACGTATCCAAAGTCATTCAGTTTTTATTTTTACTCCATCAAATTTGATAAGCAGAATTCATAATAACGTAGTCGTACGTAATCCGTAACACTATGGCTGTATCTCAAAAAGTTGACCTGATGGAGCAAAATGCATGTGATATTCGGACTCAGAACACCAACATTAGTCTAAACCAGTTGAGAAACCCCTGAGCATTTTTTGGCTGTCACCTTGTGTAAGAAGCGAGGCTGCCAATCTGCGCTCGGGCTGCACGATATTGAAGTAACCCGTGACGTGCGATATCGCGATAACGATATTATTGCGATATTTTCCTGAGCCATTTCAACACACTCAATTAACCGCCTTAACCAAGCACATTTTCACCACGTTGGCGTTACCCAAATCTAAAAGCTGCTCGACTGGATAGTTCACAGCCTACAGGCCAGTGTAACGCCTCATTTGAAAGCTAAGACCTCCATCCATCCATCCATTTTCTTCCACTTGTCCGTTGCCGGGTCGTGGGGGCAGCTGTTGGAGCCCCCTGCAGGTGGTGGGTCCACAGAAGGACGGCCTCATGGTTCCAAACGGGCCTGTTGGTCTCTCATAGGGGGCCCATTCACTCTCTCATTCATACACCAGTGTACGCAGACACTGGAGGCATGGTGGGTGAAGTGTCTTGCCCAAGGACACAACGACAATGTGCACCTTCAGGAGGCGGGATTCGAACCCCCGACCTTCCGATCATGAGACGACCCGCTCCACCATCTGCGCCGCTGTCGCCCCCCAAAACGGATATAAATGGATCTTTTTTTCTTGCGTTGTTGCCGTGTTTTCGCCACTTTTTGAGTTTTTATTCATTGCTTTTTTTGTTGCACTTATTTGTAACTTTTTTGTTGTTTTCATCCTCGTTTTTGTCGCTATTTTTCAAAGCAGCAAATTGTATCAAAACAAGACTTAAAAAACACCACAGCGCCACAACAACTTAACTAAATTAGGAAATGTTTAACTAAAACTTTAACAAGTTTTTTGCACACAAAAAACGCACTCAATTTACGTTGCAATATTATGCGGTTTATCGCGATATCGATATTGCATCACCAATTATCGCGATATATTGTGCGGCCCTAACCTGCGTTCAGACGGGCCGTTTTGCAGAGCCAGACCCCACGTTGGGAACCACTGTCATAGCAGGGCTGAGACGACACACTTTTGTCACGATCCGATACGTATCACGATACTCAGAGGCCTTTTGAAAGTAAGAGCAAATGAGATGGAAACGAGAACCCCTGACCCCCCGCCTTAACCGAGTGCATCGCCTCCAGTTCAGCTTTACCCAAATCTAAAAGCTCCTCAACTGGAGCGGGGAGTGTGGTGCCTCATTAGAAAGGAAACTGATTAGGGATGTAACGATTCACTCAAGCCCCGATTCGATTCGATTTCCGATTTGAAGTTCCCGATTTCGATTTTTCCCGATTTTTTAACCCTTTTTTTTTTTTTTTTAAGAAAAGAATGACCTTGTAACAAATTGCAACTGTCTCAGTGAGAGAACTTTACATTACAAAAAATTACAAGACACGAAAATGAACTATAATCATTTTGACAGAGTGCTTGTAAATGTACATGTTTTCAGCATAAATAAACTATGTAGCAAAGCAAACATTTTGAGATTATATTTATTTTACCAAACTTTTTTTTTTTGCAGTTGAACATAATACTACCATTTAGAACTAATTTTACAGTGCAGTTTTGTTCACCCTTGAAGCCTCACTGCCTCCGGTGCAGCCTTTGTAAACATAAGGAGGACAAAGACATGACGGCTCCTGTAGGTGTTGGATTATTTGACAAACGGACATTTGATGAGGATTTCAGCAGAATCTGAGCAGGTTGGTCAGATGTTTGTCAGTTTACGATCTTTGGTAAACTTCTGTCAAAATGCTAAACTCTGCGTTAGCCGCTAACGCTAATCTCGTAGCCGCTAACTTTAGCTGCGTCTGCTGCTTCGATGCCTGCACGTGTTTGTGTTTACGTGGTGTGGCGTGTGTTGGGGGTGAGGCGGGGGAGGGGTGGAGCTTGTCTGGAGAAAAAGTTAACGTCGTTTGGGTCGCGCAAAATGGAGTAGCTGAGGGTGGCTTTAAAATCGATTCTTTTATTTTTTACATCGATTCACATTTTACGCATATTAAATCGATTTTAAATCGATTTTCGATGAATCGTTACATCCCTAAAACTGATTGTCTTTATGTTGCTTTTTTTGTGTGTTTTCATCACGTTTTTTGTCGCTCATTTGTTTCTGCTTTGTTGGTTTTTTGTCACTTATTGTGGCTTTTTTCCGTTGCTTTGTTGTCCTGTATTCGTCACGCTTTTGTACCTTTTTTTAATTTATGTTATTGTTGCTTTTCCGGCGTGTTTTTGTCACTTTTTTGTTTTATATTCATCCTCGTTTTCTTCGCTATTTTGATGCTTTTTTTAAGAAGCTTTTAGATTTGGGTAAAGCCAAACCGGGGGGAACTGTGCTCGGTTCAAGGGGTTAACACAAAATGTGCCGTTACTGGAAAACAAAGGAGTGATGATCAAAATGCTCCAAACACAAGCATTGAAAGTATCGTGATACTTGTTAAGGTATCGTGATACAATCCGATACGATATTTTGTCCCAGCCCTAGTAAAGAGTCACATAATAATGAGATCAAATACATATCTTTTTCAGATAACATACAAGAGAACTCATTGTAGCCTGAAGCTTTTTCTGATTCACTCACAGTGGAGAGAAAACAAATATTTTACTCAAACTGGTACTTTAAATGTAAGTTAGGCCTGTCACGATAACACGTTGGAAGTTCGATATATCGAGGCTGGAAAGTATCGCGATAAACGATAACAGATACTGTAAACTCTCAGGCATAAAGATGACAGTAAACCTTTGTTCTAAAAGTTCATAATCATATCCTAAAATACCAGACAAGCTGCAATAAACGTGAAATATATTGTAACTCAATTTGCTTTAGTTAGAAATCAAAGTTTTACAAAGAAGAAAATGGGGGGATGACTGACAAATGTACAGACGATTAATATCGTCTCTAATATCGTTATTTATTGAACGATAAGTCGATATAGTCATTATCGTGACAGCCCTAATTGGAAGTAAAAAGATAAAAGCTACAACAATTGCACTAGAAGCCAACAGTGTGACAGGACGATCCCGCTCCACTATCTGAGCCACTGCCCCTCAGACGTAAATATCGAAAACAGCAGATCGTCCACTGGATCGGATCAGGATTCGATATTTATTGTGATTTTCTCCATCCATTCGAATGCGGGAAATCATGTGTTGCAATAATTAAAAGGCCATACACATATTGTGACTGATCTGCAAGTGAAAGACGACACGTTCAGTTACTACAAGTCTCTAATGTATGTTTTCACATTTCCACTCAGTTTTCATCACAAAAGATCAGGACTGAAACCAGGAGCAGCAACACAGCCCGTTTCTAAACCAGTTTTCCCCCGCACATATTCCCTTTAAACTATTAAAACGGGTGTGTCCTCACCAGGGCCGCGGTGGCAGACTCCCAGGCTTCAGACAAACTCATGTTCACGGTGGATTCTGCGGAGTCCATCATCACCGCCTCGTCCATTTCCACAAACTGTGCACAAAATCAGCCCCAAAATACGCGCAAAAAAACCTGTCGAAATCAGCGAAACATGTCCCTACGAGCGGCGCCCACGGAGGATCCCGGTCAAGACGCACCGGAGAGTTTCATATTTCACCGAAAACATCTTTGAATATTTACATAATTTCACATTTTTGTGCAGAGGACTGGACGGGCATGTTTCTCTCTCGCGGGTTGGTTTCCTCGGAGATGTTTTTCCGGTAACGTTGATAACAAGTGTCGCCCCCTGCTGGAAAACGGTATCATCGTTTATTTTTTATAAAGTTCAGAAATATATTTTTGTTATGGAGTTGTAAAAAATAAGGAGAAGGGTGCAGCAGGAGGACTTAATTAACCAAATAATTAAAAGGGGGAAAAAACGGGTTTTCTATGGATCTTTTTATACAAACGTCTAAAATTCTCGCTTTTTTTAATTCCCTGAAAATGTCACGCAGGAGCATCGTTATTCATATGGCGTTCATCTGAATCAATTTACAAATACATTTATTTTGGCCAATGTATTTACAGTATTTTGAAGGGTTTAACCGGATGTTGTTTTACACTGATGTCTTTTGTTTTTTTTAAAAGGGTGCAGTTTGTCAATGCGTCCACGAGAGGGCGCCCCAATCAACTTTGCAACACGTGTATTTATTTTTATTTTTATTTTTTAAATTATTATTATTATTAATCTTTTTTTTTATTAGATTGACTAAATGTGCAAAATAATGTTTCATCATTATTTGAGCTAAACGATAAGGTTGGTGGTGTGGCTATTATTTCTATTTATTATTTTTATTTTATTTATTTTTTTATTCAATTTTTAATATGTTGTATTCTGTTTTTAATGTACGAGTTAGTATAAATGTATATGATATGTATTTTCTTTGCTTGGTTAAAAAATGTAATTAAATAAAAAAATAAACACAAATTACGACGTCAAAAAGTCAAGCTAGAAACCACGCTCTTGTTCCAGAGACTTTCCGGGACTTTTAACCGAGTTTTCGTGAGTCTCTCGGGCAGAAGCGACAGGATGGCAGCGGAGAGCGAGTGAGTCCGGCATGTTTGAAATGAAAAACGAAATTAATCTGTTCAAAATTAGTGACAACCAAAGTTAAATGTCCTTAAACGACTCTGGCCGTTAGTTGTTGTTTGCGGCTCCCAGCTCAAAGCCCTTAGCAACGGCAACATGCTAACCATGCTAACAGCCTTAGCCCCCGGTGCTAACATAAAAACATTACACAAATGGACCAGGTAAACACGCAGGAATATGCTTGATTTCTTTGCAGCGTCGTGTCCGAGATTGAGGTGCTTCAGTCGATTTATCTGGACGAGCTGCAGGTGGACAGAACAGAGGATGGGTGAGAGAAAATGGGAGTTTATTACTGTGTTTTTGACAGCTGTTTAAACTCGTAGGTAAATATTTGTTGACCTGCAGTGGGAATTGAATGGACGCACTTGTTAAACAGTAGACAATCAGATGCATACTGGTTCTATATATTACTTACTTGGCCGATTTATCAAAGTAATGATACTGGTCAAAGTAACAACAGGGCCCAGCCTTGATTATTGTGGGAGTGAGTGATTGTCTGTCTCTGAAAAGCCAAGGCCACAGTACAGAAAATCCCTCCCTCAGGCCCATTGTCACAGGGACATTCCAGCCTCTTCGCCCTCCTCTAATAAGGCAAGACAAGTTAATTGTACACACTATTCGCTCACAAATTCAAGTAAAACCAGTAAACATTGTTAAATCAAAAGCGAAGAGTGCAAGAGAAATGCTTTCAGTCGGCTAAATGGAATAATAGAGTGGAATTTGATGTTGATTCAAGCTACATTAAGACGCTGGCCCGAATACATATCTCACTGTTGTAAAGGGTGCGTCCGTTCTTGTCCGTAATGGCGTTTGTGCTGCTGACATGTTTGGTTTTCTCGTTGTTAGAGGAAAAACGATGGCGTCCGAGAGGATAGATGGAAAAATATGCAGGAGTTTATTTACCATAAGTGCGGGACCTGGAGACATGGGCTGCATCTACAAAGTGGCTGCTGTTTTCTTACCCTTTGAGGCCTATGTCATGAGGTCAACCTTGAGGAACATTTTGCAGTTAGGAATAGGAGCTTTCACTGCTCCTTCTGACCATCGGGACAATCTGAACTTTCCTAATTCAGCGAAGGGAACAACCAGGAAGTTACAGCTACACTACATATCCTCCATCCTAGCGACTGTTCTTTCACAGCGGAGCTTATGCAAATGAACCATGTAGCTTAAGTTGAAATGTCAACAAAAGTGCGTAACATTGCCATAGCTTCATAGATTTCCTATAATAAAGCTTTCAGGTGCTACTGTGGCTCTAATGCTGCATGAACTGCCTTATCCGTCCTATATTAATGAATTGTCATTTCACAATCGGCTGAGTTCGGAAACATTCAGGTGGCAGGGCAGTGGCTTGTCTGATTGTTCTTGGCTCCTTATGGGCTGCTAAAGGAGTTATTAAAGGAAGCATCTCAGCTCCTTTCCCCCCTCCCTCCCTACTGCACTGACGCAAGTCCGGGTCAACGATGTGGAGAAGGAGGTTCTTAAGCTTATTTACACTTTTTGGATGCAGCCATGGACTCAAGACATTGCACTATTATGATCATTCAAGTCGGGCTATGCTTCCACTTGGAGATGCGTAAATGACCACAGCTGTGCGTCATTCTGATATGCCAGAGTTATGGCTGTACAGCGATGGTACGACCGCACAGCCTGACCCAAAATGATGAATTTCGATTTGATTTATTCTCTAACACTCGCCTCCGTTGCTCAGGGGTTGGGAGGTGAGTCTCATGCTGCACCCGTCCACGGCTCAGGACTCGGTCTCCCAGTTCGTTCGCCTCACACTGACTCTGACGCTCGACCACAAGGTAAATATTTAATCCGTGATGAATGAAGATGCTTCGAATGACACCAAACTTAACATTTTTATATCCATCTGCATTTTCCCGCAGTACCCGGTGTCCTCTCCCTCCATCTCCATCCACAACCCCAGAGGCCTCTCAGACGACAAAATCAACAGGTATTTCATCAGTCACACGACACAAATCCAGACACTTCCAACAAGTATTTCAAATGTTGTTTAAATGTGCCTTTTTACTGATTCAGTGTTCAGAAGTGTCTCCAGGCCGAGGCTCAGGCCAGTGTGGGCTCCCCTGTGCTTTACCAGCTCATCGAGGTTCTTAACGTTAATATTACATTATCACATTTTATGTGACGTAACTGAAATGCTTTTCCACAGCTTCAGTAAACCCTCATTTAAAAGCAGGTTGTGCTTTTTGACAGAAAGCTAAAGAAATCCTGACTGAGAGCAACATTCCCCACGGAAACTGTGTCATCTGCCTCTACGACTTCAAGGTGCAGGAGCCTTCATTTAAACTCTTTGTGCCCCAGGCTGTAGACTAGACTTTGCTGCTGGGAAAGGGTTGTGGGTTGTGGGGTGAACACGTGCTTTTGTTTGGATCACGTTTCGACCGTGTAGAGAGTCCCTTGAGCCTTGAGCGGGACCAGTATATTCTCTTTTTCGAATCGAATCGAATCGGGGCTTGAGTGAATCGTTACATCCCTAATTATTTAGCATTTCGACCATCACTGCCTGAAACTGTCTGGTGTCTCCGTTCATGTTTTACTGTCGGGTTTGAAGCAGGCCTCGCTCTCCTCCCACATGAAGCATTATATAACTAACTCACACTTCTTCCCTGTGACGACGCGTCTGCTGCGATGTGTGTTTGCAGGAGGGGGAGACGCTGACTAAGACGGGCTGCTATCACTACTTCCACTCTCACTGTTTGGGTCGATACGTGCAGCACTCGGAGCAGGAGCTGCAGCAGCGGGAGAAGGAGCTGCAGGAGGACAAGACCCGCGACAGCTCCCAAAAACAGGTCTAATAACAGAACCAAACTGTCGAAGCTCATTCCACTGGCTATGGATGAAGCTTCATGACCGGCCGGGTTTGTTAAGCTCATGAAGTTATTTAGTCGTGCCAAGCTATGACAAAATATGTCTCTCTTCAAATCACCATAAATAAATGAAGACAACTTATTTGGGGGGAAGAGGAAAAAGTAGTGACTAAATAATTCATAATTTCTGTGTTCAAGTCTCTAATCAGTTTAACTTCCTACTTAGTTCTATCATAGTTTGTTGGTCTCGCAAATGGGAGATCAGGGGTTCAAACCTGTAGAATGTTCACTTTGAACAACTAACTATATTTGGTTTAAAAAAAATAAAAAACAAGCCTAGAGAATCAGGCATCTACTCTTTACTCACACATTTGCTTGAATTTGTACTTCAGAAACAGATCTCATCCATCCATTTTCTTCCGCTTTATCCGGGGCCGGGTCGCGGGGGCAGCAGTCTCAGCAGAGATGCCCAGACTTCCCGATCCACACACACCTCCTCCAGCTGTTCTGGGGGGACCCGAGGCCTCCTCCCAATAGGACATGCTTGGAGCACCTCCCGAGGGAGGCGACCAGGAGGTATCCGGAACAGATGCCCTAGCCACCTAAGCTGGCTCCTTTCGATGTGGAGGAGCAGCGACTCGAGTCCGAGCTCCTCCCGGGTAACTGAGCTCCTCAGCCGATCTCGGAGGGTGCGCCCAGCCACCCTGCGAAGGAAACTCATTTCGGCCGCTTGTATTCGCGATCCTGTCCTTTCGGTCATTACCCAGATCTCATGACCATAGGTGAGGGTGGGAACGAAGATCGATCGGTAAATCGAGAGCTTTGCCTCAGACTCAGCTCCCTCTTCACCACAACAGTCCGATACAGCGACCGCATCACTGCTGACGCCGCACCGATCCGTCTATCGACCTCACGCTCCATCCGTCCCTCACTCGTGAACACGACCCCGAGATACTTGAACTCCTCCACAGATCCCATAACAACAACAATCGTATATGGTACTTTTTCCTTTGTCCACTTGATGGGTGGGGCAGTAGAGCAAGGGAATCATCGTGAAGGGTTGGGACATGTGTCGACACAGTTGGCTGAACGCTTCGAGGCCTCATCTCACCATCACTACGAGTCAGTGACATCTCTCTGATGGTTGAACAGGTGTGGACTGTAAAGGCCTAAATCAACTTTTTATTCAAACGAAACATAATTTGCCTGCATTCTCACACAACAAAATCCCGCAAAACTAAACTCTGGGCAAAAGACACCCATAGACGAATACAGACGCTCTAAGACAAACGTTTGTTGTCCACAGGAGCTGAGTGTGGTGTGTCCCGTTTGTCGAGAGCCTCTGAACTACAACGTGTCCCAGCTGCTGTCCTGCCCGGCGCCACAGCTGCCAGAGGTACCTCCCCTCAGGCGCAGAGCGGGTCAGTCACACGGTCTACGTGTTTCTGAAGTCCGTCTGTCTGTTTTCCAGCTGAATGAGACGAAGATCAGCTCAGAGTTTCAGCTGAAATGGAGCGAGCTGCAGCGGATTCTGGAGAAACAGCGGTCGAACGGCGGCATCATCGACCCCGAGGAGGAGTCCAACCGCTTCCTGATCCACATCCAGCAGGTCAGGCGAGATCCACGCGCCTTCGCCACAGACATGCAGTATTATTAGTAGACCGTCATGCCTCATTTACATTAATAACACCAATTGGGAGAGAATCCATGACGGGAGCACAGTCTCCTCCTACAGAGCAGTGAGGCGGGCAGAGCAGCAACAAGACTAGACAAGTCTTCTCCCAAGACAAAAACGATAAAAATCTACAGATTAAAAGCCAGCATGTTTATGAATATGATACTCCCCTCAGAGTTATCAAAGGAGGAAACTCAATTCTTTAGAGCCAAGCCTTTTAAGTTGTTTTTGACGCGTGTAAAGTCCCCCATAGGATTCCATATTACAGCGACTGTTCTGGAGTCGCCCCGAGCCACTAGGGGGCGTTATCACAGCAGTGTCAAACACATTCAGTGACAGTTGTTTAAAATGCACTTTTAGAAAGACACTTGGTATAACAAACATTTTTAGTTTAAGTTAGTGCTGGGCGATATGGCCAAAAAATAAATCAAAATTATTTGTTATTTTATTTTATTTATTTATTTTTACTCAGTTTGGACGATTACGATTTTAATCGATTTTTATTGGAAATAAACTTAACGTCTCCTGATCTTTCATGTGAAGAAAACTGCTCAAAGTCCTGCTCATTAATATTTCATAATATAGCCGACAATTAGGCCTAATAAGATAAGATGAGATAACCCTTTATTTAAAAAGGGTTATTTCTGTTTTAAATATTCCCTGTCTGCTGTCAAAAGTAAAACCTCTTAATAAGTCTCAACCGTCTCCATGGAGACTCAAGGGGAAAGGGGCGGAGTTAATGGTCTGCTCAGAGCAGAGTGGGAGAAAAGCACAGGAGCTGGTGTCATTTCACTACGGAGCGTCAAAAACGCTGCGAGAAAGGGGGACATGGAGCGGCAGGCGCGATTTCACGATTCAGCCCTTTTCCAAATCGTCTGTTTTTAAAAGCATTAATTAATTGGATTTATCGCCCAGCCCCAGTTTAAGTACCTTACAAGTTTTGATGAAGTGGAAAAATGTTGAAATGTGTACAGTATTTAAACAAAATGTGTTTTGTTGTAGCGAGTTTCTTTCTAAAAGAACCTTATAAACAATTATTGACACAAGACGTTGACGAGCATTCAGTGACACTTCGCTGAAATTTAGTGTAAATATTCCATCAGCTTTACAAACTTTTTGCTCAAAAGTTTTACTTATAAATGGCTTCTAAATACTGTATTTGGAGATAAAAATGGCATTAAAAAGCAATACATTAGACTTGACTTGAACCCTGCTTTTGCTAGTTTCTCATAAGGTTGGTTTAGTTTACACTTAAATTTTTTTCTCGTATTGTTTATTTGGTTTTAGTCTTAGTTGTGGATCATTAAACTGTCTGTGACTCCCAGCAGGCGCCCGCTGCATCAGAAAACCCAGACGTCGATTTATCTTCAGACCTGCCCTCTCCCTTTAACCACGACCCCCTCACGGCACCGTGCCTTCCCAGCATGCATCAGTGCGGCGGCGACGTCCCCAACGGCAGAAGGCAGTCCTACGGCCGGGACCTGAGGCACGGGGGCCGACCCAGACCCGTCACGGAGCAGCTGGACGACCTCTCCCTGTGCGGCAGCGAAACCAAACACGGCAAACCTCCGGCGAACACGAGACTGACGGCGGACGTCCCGCCAGACGCCACGGCCGACATGTGCGATCAGGAAAGGGGCTACCGCGGGAGGAAACGGGGCCCGCACCACCCGGCCCCACGCTACCACCACTGGGAGGGGCGAGGCTCGAGGGGCCGGGGCGGACACTGCCACAGAGGGGGCAGGGACCACAGGAGAGGCCCCCAGCACAAGCCCGTGGAGCGCGAGAGGAATCGGGAGGAAGTGCTATGACAAAGGGCAAAAGGCTGCGTCCGTGCCTCCGTTAAAACAAGGTTAAACCTGCGCGGGGGGGGCGGCCGGCGGCGTGTTTACTGTAGTCTGTGGTGGTCCTCGTCCCGCTGGTCCTCGTCCCGCTCCCTGCCAAGTACTCTGACGCAGAATACGCACAATCGTGTCCGAAACTGGTGCTTGTGCTGTTGTTTGTTGTGCCATATCTCGCAAATTAAGCACTTATTAAATTGTATTCAATGTCAGAGCTTCCACTGTGTTTTATTTTGACAGGAAGTAGATTAGAGGGAACACGTCGCCTTAGTTAAATGCTGAGATAAGTATGGACTTAAGGTCATTTTGACGGAAACCTGACCCTTGATTTATTGTTGGTTTGATTTTCTTGCTGTAATGCTGCTAGACTTTATTACTACAACATTGTGGTTTTTTGAAGTTATCCTCAAATAAGAAAGGAATCTATAAATGTTTTGGCCATTAAAATTATATGAAGAACTTAAATAAAACAAGGTAATGCAATACGTTGTGCTGCAATACCAAGTATTGATACTTTAAGTATCGCAATACTTTCAATACTTGTGCTTGGAGGCATTTTTGCCCTGCACTCCTTTGTTTTCCAGTAACAGTTAAACAGCACTTTGTAAGATGCATTAACACAAAATGTAACAATCTTAACACTGTAATAAATGTCAAATGCCATTTGGTTTATAAACTTTGGACACATGACTTTTTACACATTTTTTAAAGTAAACGTATTGCTTAATTATTTACCAATATGTATCGGATTGGCCCCAGAGTATCGTCATACGTATCAGATCGTGACAAAAGTGGATTGTCCCAGCCTTAATGTTTATCCACTTGTGGGGGGCTCGGGAAACCGGCATGTTGTGATTGCCTTTTTGGATGCTACTGTCAAAATAGTGCACAGGTTTCCAGGCCACATTTTAACGCAAATTAAACAAAAAAATACAACTTAAACAGAAGAAATCTTAAATAAAAAAAATACAAAATAAAGGGTCAATCCGAATTTGTTGATGTTGGCGCTATTTTAACATTATGCCGTGTTTTGTTTGAGGCATAATTTGAAGGCGGGCTCTGCGGGCGGAAGTGCCGGAAGAGGCGTGTGCCGTTGATAAAGAAACATCCGCTTCACCGCCGCCATCTTGGACCGGCCCCTTCCTCCGCGAATCTGCGCTGTTTTCAAAAATCCCTCCCGTGTTCCCTTCGCCTTCCGTCGCTGTTATGACCGGCGGCAGTGAGTTCGAGAACAGCTACGGCGATAACAACAAAGAGTCCGACAACACGATGGACACCGACATGGACTCCAGTAACCTCGAGCAGGAGCGGGCGGAGCTGGAGGCTGGCGTCCCGGCTGCGAGCTCCTCGGGCGGGGAGGAGGACGAGGCTGAGGCCGAGGCCCAAGCGCGAGAGCCCGGGGGTTTGAGTCAGGCCCAGGCCGAAGCTGGGATGATGCTAAGCGGCGGGAGGGAGCAGGAGGTGTCGGTGGAAATTGGAGAGACGTATCTGTGCCAAAGGATGGACAAAACGTGGCGTAAGCGGTTTTAAATGGACCGAATCTGTGTTGTTTTCATCGCTGCGGAACTCGCTGAAATACGTGACAAGTCCACATTCCCCCCCCAAATTCGGTGTAACGTTAGCCGTAGAAACGCGTTGCTTTGCGCTGTGAGAAGATAAACATTTCGGCTCTAGTTTTATGAATTTGAACAACTCGATACTAAGATAATATAGATTCATCAAACAATAACATTGGGGACACGCATGAGCTCCCAAACAAAAATACGTGATGCGATGTTCTGCTGCTCACCGTTAACCTGGAACGGTCACATATTCTCCAAGTTGGCTTTACCCAAATCGAAAAGTTTCTTGGGGGAAAAAAGCGTTACTATTGCTGGGTTGCAGCTTCTAGAATGTGATGTCAGGAGCCAGTTCCGAGGCACTGGTGGGCAACGCACATGTATTAAATAGATGATAATAGTTCTATAAAGGGTCAAAACATCGTTCACAAACAGAGCATTGCTTCTGTGAAAAGATCTGTGATTAAAACCAGCTGTTTACCCACCAGTCATCAGAACATCCGGGGGAAATCGCGGAAATAAACAATAACAGCGATCCTCCCTATTACACATTACGCTTTCACAAGTCGTATCGAAAAAGAAAATGTATGAATTACAAAAATGATCATTGATATCAGTCACTGGGTCCAGGATCTCTCCGTACAAGACCAAAAATGTCCACAAAAACAAAATAATGTTACCTCTATATAATATTATAGGCCTTTAGAGCGCTGTGACGTCACCTGCCACTCAGCCATAGCGACAAAAACGTGACAAAAAAGCAATGGAAAAGTATTTTATGATGTATTGTGTTGGTAAATATTTTCCACTTGTCACTATTTTACCGAGAGAGTGTTTTCTACCCAATAAATGTTGCACAGTTGCACGTTTTCATTAATATTTGCACATGCCTGTTTCTCCTCAGACACGGCGGAGGTGATTCAGTCCAGGCTGAACGAACAGGAGGGACGAGAGGAGTTCTATGTGCACTACGTTGGATGTGAGTATCGCAGTTTATGTGAGCAGAGTAACGATTACATCGCGCTCTTCCACTGCTCCTGGGCCCTCACTCGCATAAACCAATGTAAGCCGCCCAAAAGTTCATAAAACCTGCTCCTAATCATCACCTCTAAATGAAAGGGTTCGCATTAGGGATGCGCCGATACTGTCTTTTTGTGTTATTGTATTTTTATATAATAAATATATCATTATATATTATAGCCTATGGACAGTAGTTTTACAGTTTTTTTTTCTTTATAAACATGCAAGAGGTTTTGGCTTTAGCTTTGAATTTGTTCAGAAGCAGGTGTTGGCGGCAGGTTAACGATAGTAGACAAATAAACATATATGCAAACTAGGGATGTACCGATCCGATATTCAGTATCGGTAGCCGATCTGGGAATCGGATTTGATGACTAGAAGGGATGTCAAGATTACCCGGTTTTACGATGACCACGATTATAAAAGGACGCGGTAGGTTATTCCGTAAGAACTTCAGAAGCCACGGTTTACCGCGGAAATGTTTCACGCTGACGCTCGAGCCGCTGCATAAACAGCGTAAACTCACGGGTAGTTGAGCGAGGCAGAAGGACGCTCTCCTCCAGTGTCGTATCCACCCAAAAACGATTGAAGTCAGCAGAGTGGGACGTCTTTAGGATCCAAAACATGACCACGGCGTTGTTGTCGATGGACGTCCGTTATGCAAATCCTGTCAGAAAGTTGCAGCAAAATGCGCTGATATCGGCTACGTCGAATGTAAACAACATCTTGGAGATAATCCTTTGCTGTGAATGTCCAGGTCAAGGTAACGAACTGCATAATTCCCAAAAAAGTCCAAATGTTCGGAAATAGCCACAACTGGCTCAGGATGTAACAAAAGGCTAACGCTCTGCTTCAGCGACAGAAAGGAAAGTGAAACCGCACATGTGGAAATCAGCTGTTAAAGAGTTTCCTTAGTCATTTTGTAAACACGTTTCATTCTCTGTTCATCAAAATAATTAAGCAACAGCTTAACTTTTGAGAGCATAAAACCGAGCCTAGCTTGTGGCCTAATAATATATAGTAAAATAAGTATGATAATTATGGTCATTATAAAGAAGTAAAGTTGACATTGTTTTGTGTATTATTCAATGTAGGCCTATTTATTTTAATGCAAAACAATCTTAAAGCATTTTTCATTTTTAGAAACAGTGAATGTTTACAAGTATTAAAAAGCTTTTTCAAGACGAAAACTAAAAATATCAGTTATTTCCTTTCATTCGGAGAATAATCGTAAAATCGCAATTTTTTGTTTCACAATAATCGTGACTCAAAAAATTGAAATCGTGACCCCCCTAATGACTAGACGGATCCGATACAAGACGGCCGTGAATCTGCAGTCATGGATCACGGCTCCAGTCTGCAGGTTTACCACTGTGCTGCGATAAACCAAGACTGCAGATTCACGGCCGTCTTGTGTCGGACCCGTCTAGTCATCAAATCCGATACTCTCAAAATTCCCAGATCGGCTACCGATACTGAATATCGGATCGGTACATCCCTAGTTTGCATATCTGTTTATTTGGTTAATTGAACACCGTTATCACATGGTTTTCTGATATCGTGAGCCTCTAAATGGTCTTGTCGTTGACAGTTAACCGGCGGCTCGACGAGTGGGTCGGTAAAAACCGCCTGGCGCTCACGAAAATGGTAAAGGACGCCGTGAGGAAGAGCACGGAGATCGGCAGCATCGACTTGGGGGAGCAGCCCGAGCGGAAGATCACCCGAAACCAGAAGCGCAAACACGACGAGATCAACCACGTGCAGAAGGTCGGCGCTGCGGTTTGACAGATGTGACGCAGAGATGCTGATGTTCTGCTCCGGTTTCTTTCAGACGTACGCAGAGATGGACCCGACGACGGCAGCCCTCGAGAAAGAGCATGAAGCGGTAATGCTACGCTAATGATGCAACTCCTTAACTGCTTTATTACCCGTTATGGAAGTTCATGAATGTGTTATAGACGTGTGTGCTTCTAAATATTATCAATGTTATGGCTATCTGAACACAAACCGTACAACATCATCTGAGGGTCTTATTTGATCAAGGAGCAGCTCTGTAGAATGTTACATGATCAAACTGTTTCACGCTTATGGGGAGTGAAATAAATGGATCACTATCCAAACCCAACACAGCAGAACGTCCCCTGCTCTTCTCCAGGGAGACGTTGGCCTTAAAGCCGCCAACTTTGACTACCCACTGCAATAATAGCATTTTCTGTACATTCAGTCCAATAGCACAGTCTTATTTATTACACAGTGTGCCTTTAACTTGAAGTATATATTTGCTCTTGAGGAGACATTTGTGTAAATCTAGGTTTTAGTCTTAAAAATAAAGGTTAATGTTAATTTGATGCGCAGTAAAGGTACACTGCGCAACATTTTTTTGATTATTCATCACAGAACCGGCTCCTAATGAGCAGCTCGAAACACTAATCAAAGAATGCATTTAGATAATTCCCTATTGGTCGGAGGGGCCAATGGCACAGACTGGTTGCCTCGCTTCCGTCAGTCTACCCCAGGGCAGCTGTAGCGCTTTGAGAAACTTTGTAATACAGGCTTGTAAAGCGCAATACAAGTGTAAGCCATTATTATTATTATTTAAATCTCTTTTTGGAGTCGTCTCCATGGAGACGAGCTGGAGCCGTCCAGCTCCCAGTAAAGAGAGTTGAGCCGCTCACAGCAAACACACATTTTGTTTGATCATTTTAAAGATACGTTTCAACAACGACTATCTGTAATTTTTTGTCACTTTTTCATAGTTTTTTGTAACATTTCTGTCACTTTTTCATAGTTTTTTTGTCACTTTTTCATAGTTTTTTGTAACATTTCTGTCACTTTTTCAGTTTTTTTTGTCACATTGTCACTTTTTCATAGTTTTTTTGTCACTTTTTCATATTTTTTTGTCACATTTTTGTCACTTTTTCATAGTTTTTTTGTCACTTTTTCAGGTTTTTCTGTCACATTTTTGTCACTTTTTCATAGTTTTTATCTGTAATAAAGTAAATATGAATTAATAATAATCAATTTATTTTTGATAAAATTCACGTGGAAAAATTGGAACAGGAACTCTAGCGTTCTAATATTTTGGAAATACACTCATGGACAGTTTAAAAGAAAAGTAAACGTGTAATGGTTCAAATAGAACGAACCATAATCCTCTCTTTATTGACCCTGGGCCTTTGTTTCTCAGATCACCAAAGTGAAGTACGTGGATAAGATTCAGATCGGGAACTTCGAGATCGACGCCTGGTACTTCTCTCCGTTCCCAGAGGATTATGGGAAACAGCCCAAACTGTGGATCTGCGAGTACTGCCTCAAGTACATGAAGTACGAGAAGACCTTCAGACACCACCTGGTCAGTCGCTCAGCAATGCATGCATTTACAGGCGCTGGGATTAGATTTGCGAAATAAAAACCCACGGAGACTCGCGGATGTTCAGTTCTCACGATTTACCCGTTTCTGTTCAATTTCAGTCGAACTGTCAGTGGAGGCAGCCGGCCGGGAAAGAAATCTACAGACGCAGCAACATCTCTGTGTTCGAGGTGGACGGGAGGGACCACAAAGTGAGCAGAAAAAACCTACCGGCCTCCTCTTCAGTCTAAAGCGGTGGTTAAATGCGTTTGCTTTGTGTCAGATTTACTGTCAGAACCTGTGTCTCCTCGCCAAGCTCTTCCTCGACCACAAGACGCTGTACTTCGACGTGGAGCCGTTCATTTTCTACATCCTCACAGAAGTCAACAAACAAGGGGCGCACATCGTGGGCTACTTCTCTAAAGTGAGGCTCCTCCACTGAGTAAATGCTTCGCTCGTCTGTTGGCCAACACCGAGGCGTAAACACTTTTGTTTTACAGGAGAAAGAGTCTCCGGACGGAAACAACGTGGCCTGTATCCTCACGCTGCCTCCGTACCAGCGCAGAGGATACGGGAAGTTCCTCATAGCGTTCAGTGAGTCTCGCGGCACGTTCATGATCTGTGGGGTTTTCTGAAGGCGCTGGAGAAAGAGCTACATGTTCGAGTTAATTTGGATGAATAAAACCAAATGCTGCTTTTAGGCTAAAGGTCGTGGTGTTAAATCCAGGTTTTCAATTAGATTTTTTATCTTCATTTTCTCCAGTTCAGCATTACCCAGATCTAAAAGGTTACAGCCTATAGGCCAGTGTAACAGGACTCATCGAAATGGTTCTTTTGTCCTTGTGCTCTTTTTAATATATTTCTTTATATTGCATTTCTGTTACTCTTTGTTGCTCTCTTTGTCACATTGACTTCACATTTTTGTCACATTTTTCAGTTTTTTTGTCACATTTTTCATAGTTTTTGTTTTGTCACTTTTTCATTTTATTTTTTTGGTCACTTTTTCAGTTTTTTTGTCACTTTTTCATAGTTTTTTTTTGTCACTTTTTCAGTTTTTTTCGTCACTTTTTCATAGTTTTTTTTGTCACTTTTTTCACTTTTTCATATATTTTTTTTGGTCACTTTTTTTCTGTCACTTTTTCATTATTTTTTTGTCACATTTCTGTCACTTTTTTTGTTGTCACATTTTCGTTGCTCTTTTGTTGCATTTTGCTCTTTGTTTTCATCACTTTTCTGTAGCTTTTTTTTTGGGCTTTTTTGTCGCTTTTTTGACACTTTATTCAAGAAGCTTGTAGATTTGGGTAAAGCCAAACGGGAGAAAATGTGCTCGGTTTAGGCGGGGGTTAAGAGGTTAAATGAACTCTTGGGAAGTATGGCCCCCTGATGGTGAAACATGTATTTAATTGCTTGACATGTGAAGGTTGTAAGAGTTCCGTGGTGTCGCCCCCTGCAGGTTACGAGCTGTCGAAGCTGGAGAGCGCGGTGGGTTCTCCAGAGAAGCCTCTGTCGGATCTGGGCAAACTGAGCTACAGGAGCTACTGGTCCTGGGTCCTGCTGGAGATCCTGCGGGACTTCAGGGGCACGCTGTCGATCAAAGACCTCAGGTAAAGACTGTGTATTGACTGGCAAGTTTGTTGTGCTGTGAGTTTGAAGGCCCTATACTTGATTTTTTTATTATTATTATTATTACAAACAATAAAAGCCACTAATTCAATAAGGTAACTGAACTTTCCTTCCGTATTTGTAGCATCCCAGCTCTTCACAGGGACATTAAAGGCACATTTCACAACTTGAAGGGTCATTTTTCAGGGTCACTGGTTCATACTATTGATACCAATATTTTAAAATTGGGTGCACAGTGTTTTTCCCACAAATATCTGGAGGACAAAAAAAAGTTCCATTACTACAAAATAAAAAGTAAAAATCAGGTATCGGGCTACAACTACTTCCTGTTCATTAACTTCTTTATATAAATTAGTATATAAAAAGTACTAATTTTGTTGTCACGGATGCTTTCAAAGTAAAATGTTCTGTATTTCTTCTAATCAGTATATTTATTAACATGTGGAGAAATAAAAGTGCATACAATCCTCTACAATTGTATTGACCATTGCCTGTTCAATTCTGTTTGATCATGTAAAATGATCAACCAGTTAATTGTTTTAGGCCGTTGTGTAGGGCTGTGTACCGTTATCGGAAAATCGTTTTCAGTACTACTGGTATCGGGGGAAAAAAAAAATCAAAATACAGTTTTGATGTGGTTGATCCAAGGACCGCATTAAAGGAAGTGACTTGGTTTCAGCTCAAAGAAATAAATTTTCTCCCCTAATTTTTCTACAAATGTTTTCCTTATTTTTGCCCCAATTTTTTATTTCTAATATTTTCCCTAATTTCTCAACATTTCCCTCCCCATTTGTATGTATAAAAAAAAAAAGAAGAAGAAATTAATCATTGTTCCTCCCCATTTTTCACACATTTCTTGACATTGGAGATGAACCCGATATTGTAAATGTGCAGATCTTCCACACTGGTCTTTCTGGTTCTAGATTTCAAATATTCTAGTATTGGTTTCTGGGTAAGTATAGTATCGGTATCGAAAACCAAGTATCGTTAAAGCACTGGTATTGAACAAATGTAACGGTAGCGAGCCCACGTCCGATGGCGGGTCAAATCAAAGGTGTCTCCTTCATTTAAGCTGTGGAAACGATCTGCTCCGCCCCGCTCCTCCAGAAACCCGAATATCTGTTGTCTCTCCGCAGCCAGATGACGAGCATCACTCAGAGCGACATCATCAGCACGCTGCAGTCGCTGA
Organism: Proterorhinus semilunaris; assembly: GCA_021464625.1. Classification (NCBI taxonomy): domain Eukaryota; kingdom Metazoa; phylum Chordata; class Actinopteri; order Gobiiformes; family Gobiidae; genus Proterorhinus; species Proterorhinus semilunaris. Next base: position 4,567,193 of record CM038352.1, read on the forward strand.
ACATGGTGAAGTACTGGAAGGGCCAACACGTGATCTGCGTGACGCCCAAACTGGTGGAGGAGCATCTGAAGAGCGCGCAGTACAAGAAGCCTCCCATCACCGGTGAGGGCAGTGTCGGGCCGTCCGAATAATCACCCGCTTCACGCTCATTCGTGTTTTATTCCTCCACAGTTGATACGCAGTGTCTGAAGTGGGCGCCTCCCAAAATCCGACAGGTCAAGTTGGCAAAGAAGTGAGAGCTGCGCCTCCTCCGTCTGTCTCCTGCTGTTTTATATGTACATAGTTGTCAGTAACTCTGTATTTTCTTAAATAAATATTATATAAACAAAGAAATCTGTCTCCCCATTCAATACGAGACTGCCCACCCCGATTAAAGTCAGGCGTGTATTCTGCTGTGTCGACACTAGATGGAGCTAAAGGTCATCTAATTGTTCTACGTCCGGGGTTCCCAAACTGGCATGCAGAAATTTTTGATAAAAAAAAAAAAGTTGATCACAATCTGATCGATACTGACGCCGCAGTAGAAACGCGCTTATACAGGCAAAAGAGTCTTCTAATTCATTGTTCTGGACCTAAATGTGTCCACACCAGAACCGAGCCTCAAGAGCCGCTTTGGACCCGAGTGCGTAAAACTCCGCGGAGGCCGAGAGCGCGGCTGATCCGAGGAGCGAGGGGAGAAGGAGAAGCATCTGTGGTTGTCCCTCCTCTGCTGCTAAACCCGTGGCTTTGTATCTGACACATTTACATTCACGAGCTGATGTGCGGTGGCACGTGCAAAGATTGTAATGTCCTGCGTAAACATTATCTTTTAACAGAAGCTTAAACCAGCGCATTTGAGTTCAGGATGAGCTGGGCACTGGGACAAAGCAAAACACTCAGCTTTACCCGTTCACACTAACAGCCTCGTTTTCAAAAATATAAAAAACTGGCATTTTCCTTTTTTTTTACATATTCTTAATGGCCTTAATCACCCAGAGAAAAACGATACTGAATGTGGAAAACCTGCTTGAGTTCGCTGTAATAATGGAGGAAATAAACATAATATTATATGTGATATTCCCAGTGTTTTCAATCGCGTCAAACTATAGGGGTCCGCGACTCATCACCCAAAGCTTCAGGGGGTACACGGCTCCAAAACGTTTGGGAACCACTGCTCTACTATTGCCTCTAGGGGTCGCCATTTCCCATTAACATTAAGCCTTGCCTGGACACAGCGTTTGCAGTTCGGCTTTACTTAAATCTAAAAGCTTCTCGACTGTAGCTCATAACCTATAGGCAGTGGTGTGCCGTCAGGGCCAGCAGGGCCTTCTCTGCTGGACCTGGCCAAAGGAAGAAAAACAAGTGTAAAATATCCAAATAGTATATTTAATTTCTAATTTATTTATATAATGTACAGTTGAGTCGCTTATATTGGTTTTGTTGATGTGTAACTGTAATTTCCTACTCAGAAAGTGCCTTATACACCTCTGGCGAGCTGCTCCTCCTCAGGGCCTTCAGAACAGATTCTACAGGCCCTGTGTTATCAGGCCGCTCGCATGACTGACAGCCAGCGTGACTGACAGAATTATCAGCCAATCGGAATTCGATATACATTGACAGTAACGCCCCCCAGGGCCTGCAGTAGCTCAGCAGCGCCCCCTACGGTTTTCTCGCCTGGGAAAACCGCTAATGTAGCCGCGCATGGGCAAGACGTCCCAGCCACTCCGAAGAGAAACGTCCGAACGAAGCAAAATAAAGTGGATTTACTGATCACGGATATTTTGCGCCGCTTCATTATGAAGAGCTTCGAGAGCAAAGCAGCGGGAACGACAGCGGGACGTAGACGCTTCGCCCCGTACAGGAGAAGGGTTTCCCCGCGTCAGCTGCGCTGGGACTCGGGCGACAGGTACGAGACTACGAGCGCTATAAAAAAAGTATGTCAAATACCACCAAACTCTAAGTTTAGCATCTTTTATTACGGTTGATTTGCGTTTGAGTTCATCTCTGGTGTCTCGCTCTGTCTCCTAAAAACAGCCGCCTGTTTCCACGTTATAACGCGCTCGTCTCCGCCTGTCGTGTGTTTCCGTATGCTAGCCCGAGTGTTCCCGAAGGTGTTTTTGTTTGGGGGTGGAGGCACCGCTGCGTTTGCATTGTTGACAAATCCTTTAGCGAACAAAAGCCACGCAAACAGGCAGTTTTATCCACACGCCTACTGTCGATCACTTTATATGCGTTTGACTGCGTGAACCCAGGTTACTACTGAAGGCCCTGACTGAAACCCCACGGCCCGCCACTGCCTATAGGCCATTGTAATGCCTCATTTGAAAGCTAAGAAAAAAAAATTGTTAACAGCTCTTTGTCCTAGCGTCGTTGCCATTTTTGTCACGAGTTTTTATTTGTCAGATTTTTGCCACTTTTTTGCTGCACTTTTGTCACTTTTTTTTGGGTGCGTTTTTGTCACTTTTCCCCCCGTTTTTTAAATTCCGTTTTGATTCTCGTTTTGGTCGCTATTTTGACGCTTTATTCAAGAAGCTTTTAGATAAATAGATATCTTCACTCATTCTGTGTGTTAGCCTTTAGCCTAGCCTGAAATGCTAACAAATGAGTAACTGACAGGTCTAGACTAACATATTCATGTAAAAAGTCTCCTGGCGACAGAAGGATGTCGTGTTTGAACCTGTCAGTGATCGGAAGCGTTTGCAATGTGGGTTAATTATGTCATTTGAAAACATTCAGAGATCGATATTGATCCGTTTCTGGCCAGTTCGGCGCCGACTGTCTTGCGTTACCATGGAGATCGGCCGCGCTACGTCAGCTTTAATGAACCGATTGACGCGCGTGGTACAAGCGTGGCCTTCCCCAGACTCTGAAATGGGTTAGTGGAAGGCGGAACATGCTAATTAGCGCTGTCCTTCACTTATCGATCGCTTTTATTGAAGATTCCACGCCCGCCAGCTCTCTTTGTTTGGACCCGTGGGATCCGCTCTGAGAACAATCGAGCCCGTGGCCGGGTCAGAGAGGCCAAACTTCAGTTCAAGTTATCAATACATGATCAATACATTTCACACTTGGCGTGTAGCAGCTGCCGTTTGCATGTCGAGTGGCGTAGCGAGTGCACCAAGGGGCCCCAAGCAAGAATGTCGGTCGGGGGCCCTCTGTGCTCTGCGAGGGGGGGGTTGTGGGCCGCAGGTTAAAGTGTGAACAGACAAATTGAAGCAGAAGCGTGGGTTATAATCTGAAAAACACACTTTTTATTGATGATAATCCGTTTATTTTTCTATGGTTAAGGTGAACTTTATGTCCCTATAGGAATATCTGTCTTCTGTAGCTGATCCATCCTCCAGTCAAGAAGAATATGTATTAATAGTGACAATGAGAAATGGAGCACTGGCATCAAAGCCATTGTGTATAACGTATAACATCAAAACATGTATAGAAACAGAATAATCCACTTAGTGCGGTAAGAAATGAATGATGCAAATGTGCAATAAGAAAATGTGCTCCTGGTGAAATCCTGTAGATGAACTTGAAGCTGTCGGTCGGTCTTGATGATGAAAATGCTTCATCTTACACTAGAGGCTCTCCCACAGTGGTTCAGTGAAGCCGTCTGAGACCCCAAGATCACAACTAACTCCACACATGTTAATCTAACGTGGATATACTTTAGGCATATACGAGAGATCTGTGTGAAGTTTGGATACAAGAAGGGATCCAGAAAACAGCGTCACTTTGCCGAGGAACTTACAGCCTCTGTGTAAGACTATAAAGATTAAATACAAATACATATGGTGAGTAGTTACATGAGTCAAATAAAGATTTAACATATAAAAAAGGAACAGACAGAAAATAACGGTGGCCACATCTGTCTGAAGAGGCTCTCCCACAGTGGTTCAGTGAAAGATGATCTGATCCTGACTCCTTTCTCTCTCAGCTCTGGGACAGATTTCTACTCACATTAGGACTTGCTTTGATCAGGACCAGTGATGAAGATGGTGGATGGATTCTGGTCTTCAGTTCACTAAGACTATGGACCCTTCACTCAGACCTCTGTGAACTGGGCTGAAGTGAGAGACCTCAGGGAGAGACGCTGGGACTCCCAGGGCTCTGCAAACAAGCCTCGCCCCAAACAGTCTCTCCACTGAGGAGCAGGACGCAGACCTCCTCTAAGATCTCCATCTGCCTCCTCCCACATGCTCACAGCACGGGCTGGGGGTGCTGCAGCACAGAGCTGTGGCGGCCGCCCTGGCTCCTCGTTGTAGTGAAGACTGTACGACAATCCTCCAGATTCTCAAAGGGCTCAGAGCGCTGAGTGGACCTGCATCCCTCCACCACGGCCTGAGAAAGACTCACAATCAAGAGGCTTTGAAGAGACATCGATGGGAAGTCATGGCAGCTCCTTGTGTGTGCTCCAACCTCCGTGCCACATCGAGACCAGACTCCACTCCCATCGCTTCTGCAGACTATGGTGAGGGCCACAGGGCAGACCCTCCATGGTCCTGAATGCCCATGTGTGCAGTTACCGTCAACCGAAAGAAGACCTGGGCAATGAAGGCTGAGCCGCTGGCCACACGAGGACCACCTTCCCCAGGGTTCCCTCAGAGTTCCCCCGCCTGCACTGTAGGAGGTGGGCAGAGAGAGGCCCTGGAGGGTCTTCTCCGCGTCCATCACCATAAAGCAGATGGAGGGGCGTGGAGTCTGGTCTCGCTGTGGTTCGGAGGCTGGAGCGCACACAAGGAGCTCCCACGACTTCCCATCGATGTCTCTTCAAAGCCTCTTGATTGTGAGTCTTTCTCAGGCCGTGGTGGAGGGATGCAGGTCCACTCAGCGCTCTGAGCCCTTTGAGAATCTGGAGGATCGTCGTACAGTCTTCACTACAACGAGGAGCCAAGGCGGCCGCCACAGCTCTGTGCTGCAGCACCCCCAGCCCGTGCTGTGAGCATGTGGGAGGAGGCAGATGGAGATCTTAGAGGAGGCCTGCGTCCTGCTCCTCAGTGGAGAGACTGTTTGGGGCGAGGCTTGTTTGCAGAGCCCTGGGAGTCCCAGCGTCTCTCCCTGAGGTCTCTCACTTCAGCCCAGTTCACAGAGGTCTGAGTGAAGGGTCCATAGTCTTAGTGAACTGAAGACCAGAATTCCTTCATCACTGGTCCTTATCAAAGCAAGTCCTAATGTGAGTAGAAATCTGTCCCAGAGCTGAGAGAGAAAGGAGTCAGTCACAAACTTTCTCAGGATCCAGAAAACGGCGTCACTTAAGACCTGGCTTGAAGTAAAAGAGTAGAAACACGCTGTAGTTCATCGCAGTCGGTATCTGTGAAAGATTGTCAAGGAAAACATGAATAAAAATGTATTAAATAAGCAATGTACAAGAGAGAATATAATCTGTGGCTGGTCAGAGCAAACCACTGACCCAAGTGAGCTGTTGAACTCACAGACTTCCAAAGGTGAACCAGGGAATGTATGATGTCATTCTAAATATCACAGCAACAGAACTGATGATGTCACTGCAACCGGCCAATCAGAGGTCATTATCATGTTTTTACTTTGCATTTTGTTGCCATGGAGATTAGTCTGCCTAAATAGAGTTTGGGATGGAATGTTCTGAAGTGAACGTCACCATAGAAACCGGCCATGTTAGCGAGAACGAGCAAACATGTGCCTGACTGTACATGACTGTAACTTCACCAGGAGTGGGTACGTCTCCAGCTCGTCTCCATGGAGGTCAAGGTTTCTTTATTGGTACCCGCAGGTAAGGGAAGGGAATAGAGCAAGTCACAACATATACAATGCACAATAAGAAGAAGAAACAAACAATATACAGGTGCAGTCTACAGTCTTCAAGGGATAAAAACACCATATTGACAAGGGCCTAAAAAAAGAAAGTAAGGTTATGGTTCCAACTCGACCCCCTTCTTATTCAGAAATGCGATAACTGTGGGTACAAAACTGTCCCGGTACCGCTTGGTAGTCCCCTTGGACACTAGGGACTACCTGAGCGATGAAGAAGGAACTCTCCATGCAGAGGGCGAGTAACGTCCTGGAGAACAGAGTTATTAACCTCCAGCTGCCCTGAGTACAGCTCTGACAGACTTTACCACCTGCTGGAGAGAAGTTTAGACTCTCAGGGACAATCTACCACCACACCAGGCCACCATGGAGAAGGACAAGATAAAAGCTTGAGACCGCATAGTAGTGTCAATGTTGGAACGGGCCAGTTTCCTCACACAAGACAAACGCCGTTGGGCTTTTTGGCAGACAGTTGCGGATGTTGAATAAAGGCTGTCAAATATGAGATTTAAACAGGTTAGGTCTTCATCCAGATCCATTCTGTGATTACCCAATACAAAAATAGCAATAGTATTTTTTTCATTTTTCCCCCCTTCTTACTTGAGTAGTTATTTTTTGATAACTGCTTCGTATCAAGTATCAAAAAAAGATACAGAAAAAAAAAGAACTTATATCTGTAGATCCAGGTTTCGATGCTTTTGGACTCCAGGGACAGCATTAAAGGAAGTGACTTGGTTGTGACAAATAAAAGATTTTTTCCCAATTTTGTCCCAAGAAAAAACAATCCCAATTCATGTTTGGCCCATTTTCCCATTTACTATTTTTTTTTTTTTTTTACACCTTTTCTCCCAATTTTTCCTCTTAATTATTCCCCATATTTCACACACATTGGAGATGATCCCGATTCAGATTTGCAGATCTTCCACACATATATTAGTATAGGTATCAATACAGGTTCAGTACCGGTATAAAAAACAAAAGATAACACTACCCAGCTATACACAACATTCGACTATAAAGTAAATTACATGTGTCAATAGGAAATCTTTGGACAGACTGCAAAACAACATCACAACAAACGACAACGTTGATTTCGACATTTTATTTTCACAATAGTTTTAAAAAAACAACTAAAGTCATGTAAGGCGTTCATATCAGTCCATTCCCTTTTTGTCCCAATGTAAAAGCTGATGACGGTGAAGGCACAGCGCTGCCCCCGACGGAGCAGATCCCAATAACTTAACATTACGAAAACACTGTAAGACAACACAAACACTTAGGACACGCAGAGGGACACCTGCCGACGCCACAGCAGGACGATCGCTCGACTCGGAAAACAAAATAATCTCACACGTTCCGCTAGTTTTAACACAGACACGGTAACGACACTTTAACTAAGATAAAATCCATCTATAGAAAGACTGAAAAAGGTCATTCTTTTGTCTCATTCATGGCAGTGTAGTGAAACCTTCTGCTGAAATAAATTAATCTGTGTCAGACATCCAGGAATAAATTAATCTTTTCATTTCTGTAATAAATAAATCTCATTGGCAGGTTCCAGTCAGTTCCAGTGAGCGTTACGTAATAAGCTTTGGTTCTGGGATTGAAACTTTCTGCTTCAGACCAGAGACGCAGACACCACTGAGATCATTACACTAAACCTTCTTTTATAAATAGCTTGACAGGAAAACAAAACAAAAAAACATAGTCTTTTCTTCCAGAGAGTTGCAGTTGCTTTTACAAAGAATAAATCATTTGTACAATTTTGAGCTCTTTCACTCAATATTCTTTTCAAAATTGATTAAGTGACATTTGCCGAAGCTCCATTTGATATTTTCCCCCCATAATTTTAAACATTTCCATGGAGCACCCACCGACTGTAGAATAGCGATGGACTGAGTGAGAGTAGCTTCCTGGGCTAACTGGAGCTCGTTTATGCTAGCAATTTGGTCGTGTTTCTGGAGCCGATCCCCCCCCAAAAAAATTAAAACAAGTTGCACATTGTAAGACAAACACGTCGAGGTTAGACTGACAAGCCCAATGTTCGAAGATGACTTAAAGAAGCAAAAAAAGGTTTCAATAGAACGTCCATTGCAGCGAATAACTTCTGGAGCCTTCCCCCATTAGCCTAATTTTAGCCTAATAGGAAGTGGGGAAATGTTAGCTGTGGAACTGTCCATCAGTAGAACCGGCGTCGCAGACATTCATTTTATTTATGATTGAGGAAGACGATTGTAGATATTTTTGTAATGCAGCTGATGTTTAACTGTAGCCAGATGTACACTGCGCCATTGTAGCTAGCTGCGACAATCGAACGCTCGTCGTAGCTCAAAATGGCAGGACTTATGTGAGACAGAGACATCAGGCAGTGTAGGGCAGTGTAGGGCTGGGCGATATGACGATATTAGAGCGTCTTACGATCTCCAGAGCTGACGATGTGTCGTTTTTGTGGAATTTTTATCACGATTCAAAGCACTTCTGCACAGTTGCCTCTTTTCCTACTACTTGTGGATCAAGCTGCAAACCTTCTGCTACACAATGTCGGACGCTAATGTGAGTTACTCAATGGGCAGCGAGCCGCTCCTCTACAGCGACCAGGCTCCTCGATCCAGAGCTCTTAAAAGCTTTAAAGCCGGCAGTATTTTAGCGGTAGGGGAGACCGGGGCTATTTGTCACACTTTTTCTTTCACTGCTCATCAACAGAAAAGAGTCAGACCTGCATTAAATGAAAGCTTGAACCCTTGACTTGAAGGAGACCTCGCTCATCATATTAAGATAAATAGTTATTGACCGTCCACACAACAAAATCGAATGTGACAATGTTTGGGGTTGGTTGTCACTATTGTTTTTTATGGAGTTTTTTATGTTAACTTGAAATTTGATACACCATTGAAAATGTTTTGCTTTTTTAGATAAAAGGACAAAATATGCTTTAAAACAGTCACAATGCCAGATGTGTTCATAACCCTCATTTGAACTAATTTGTGTCAAATCTACAAATCCACTAAAATGACCCAAACATATACAAGCTAATGTTAAAATAAAATAAAGTGATCATAAAAATATATTAGACACAAAAGAAAAACATGTATACCCCACTTGACAATGGACCCCTCAGTGTCCACTTTACGAACAATGTATGCTAGCTAACAAACGGCTTTAGCATGTTAGCTCTAAAACGGCTCAAACCAAAGCTAACATCTGTGTCTTTCAGATCAGTGTCTTCTGTTTAAGGCACTAACAAAAGGAAAGCTCTCATTACAGAAATAACCCAAACATTAAAGTGTGGGAAAAGGCATGTGTCCTGTCCACATGTCTTCAGTCCAAATGAGAAAATTACAATTGGAAGAGAAGAGGAATAACAATACACATCAGTACCATTGTACAGCGCCCTCTAGTGTGGGTATAAAAAGCAATGTGACAAAATTACCCCGCGTGACACATAGCCCCGGTCTCCCCTACTTATGTGAGCGTCTTTCCCCCCACCGTGTGTTTGTTTACCTGGGCCATGTCCTTCATTCTTTCAGTTCTGTCAGACGCCGCATCGTTCTTATTTGTTGAATTCAAATCCTGGCTCACGATTTTACAATCCCCACATCGTGCAAATCGTGCAGTGTACACCCGCCATAAGACAGATTTCTCCTCTTGGGGATTATTACTATTATGTTTGGATTTAAAGTGATATTTAAAAACGTTTCCTTAATTTTTAATTTCCTCACCACGGACCTCTGTGGCCGTCAGTCTGTAATAAAATCATACTAATCCTTAATCTAATGCCAGGTCGAAGCATCGATGTCTTCTGACTCTGGACAGTAACAACTGCACACTCCTAAAACAGTCTTTAAATAAATAAATAGACACTTAAAGGATGTCTAGCCTTCCTTCATTCTGTCCATGGATCCGTCAGATGAACCCTGTCGAGTTTTGTCAAACCCTTTAAGAAGAAGCTTCACCAACGAGTTCCTCTCACAGTTAGAAGCCTCTTCGTGTCGAGTCTTCAAACACTCGATGCCTTTTACGATGCGCAGTCCCCGGAAGCGGCTTCCTGTGCTGCGTTCATGTGGCCTGGGACGTTCGATTTCCCCTCATGTGAAGCCACTGAGCCCAGATGCTTTGTGTTCATGTGCTTGTCTTTAATCACGGACCTGAAGCTTTTGGCTAAACGCTAATTTGGCGTTAGCGTCTCAAAAGCGAAACGTTTGGTCTGTTTGGGTTTCTAAAATATCAGGTGAATTTGCGGTTCGCGAGACTTAATGTCAGGCATTTCTCTCGCAATGGACTCCTTGCACGATGTGGCTACGCTTCTTCCGCTACTTCTGCTAACACCGAACAGCCAACATAGGGTGACCAGATACAATGGGAGTTTTTGGGGTGTAGCCAAATTGTGACTTTGTGACCACGTTCAATGGTCAAACTTCCTGTTTATAAAAGTTTAATCTTAATTAAATGGACCGATCAGCATTGAGGTGTTTTGATGCACACGTGGACAGAAGTCATTCAGTTTCGAGTAAAAAAGCTGCTTTAGGCTGGTGAAAAACCGGGACACCTGGGACAGGGCTTGTGGTTTTGAAGGGCTCAAAACTGGGACTGTCCTGGGTAAACTGGGACATCTGGTCACCCTAATCCTACATCAAACATTTAACACAGCAAGTATCGTCTACCTGGAATTCCCTGTCCTTCACGGAATCTTAGAGAAAATATGATTCCATAGGAAAATGAACAGGAACAGGAAGTACTAGCGCTCGCAGTTTAGGTTAGCGTAACTAGCGTAGCCACATTGTGCAACAAGCTAATTTAGGAAACGGGATGTGGTTAAGGTTATAGATAGGTCATAGATCCATCCCAGCAGACCGTCCTGACTACCTCGTGCTAACCCGACATGAGCGCAGCATCAGTCTGTTTCCTGTCGGCCACTTCCTGGTTGCTGCCGGATGTGTGCTACCTGATCCGCCCGCTCTGTGAGGGCGGGGACAGGGCGGATTTGGGGTCGGGGCTAGCGGCGCTCCACGGGGTCATGTGACACTGCTGCATGACCGGGCAGGCGCTGGGGCCGAACGAGCAAACGTCCGCCGCCCCCCAGTGGCCAAGCAGCAGAGAGTCGATCCAGCGACGCAGCGGCGCCCCCGTCAGGCCGGCGTTGGCCTCCGCCTCCTCCACCGCGCCCAGGCTCACGGGCAGACGCAGCACTGGGTTCAGGCCGTGGAAACTCTGCTCCATGTAGGAGTTCCTCAGGGGCCCGCCGTGGAGCCGCAGGGCGTTGTCTGGAGACGAGAGAGAGAGAGTTCAGCTGCTGAGAGAGACGGTAAACCACAGGGGGGGGACGATTTCTTTTAAATATTTCTCTAAAATATTTCATCATCATTATAGTGAAAGTAATATATTTGCGTATTTTCACTACTTTCAGCCTCTCCGTGCGTCTGTGTCATGCAGTCACAGGGGGATATGAGCCGCAATTAGCTGCTCATGACAAACGTACAACTGAAAATCCGCACGGTCGCAGCGTTTTTTAAACATGGTTGATATTTTGTGAGAGGCAGGCGGTCCTGACACTGTGGCAGAGCTGCTGAAGTCAAATGAAAGCAGAGTGGACACGGTGAAATACAGCTGCAGGCGAGGAGGAGACACAGAGCGGACAGAGCAGAGAGGGGAGCGAGGGCTGATAACACCTCTCTTTTTTTTTTTTTTTTTTTTTTTTTTTTTTTTTTACTTTTTATTACATTTTAATACAATTACAAGAATGAAAACATAAAAGAAAAAAAAGGAAAAAGTTATATTCGAAATCTAATATATACGGTTTATATACGGTTTACAAATACAGTAGGTGTTAAGGTGGTTGGGGGGGAGGGGGAGAGTAAAATAAAATAAAATTATTCGGGTTGCGTTTTTTATTGTTTCAGTTCTGCCTTGGTTTGCAGAGTTTCTGTATATGTATGTGAATGTGTATGCAATAACACCTCTCTGAACACATCCAGAACCGGTGCTGGCCCTTCTGGGGCCCTAAGCAAAAATCCACACGGGGGCCTTACAGTTCGCATCCCATGGCTATTCAACGAAGAGCGAACCTGTTTACGGTCAAACACAGTTCCACTGTGCAGTAGAGCAGGGCAGAAGAGGAACATAATTACCTCAATTCAGGCCCTGCCCCTCAGTGTGAGAACCACTAACCACTTAGCCACTGTCAGACTGGGGTTTAGGACTACATTAGTCTATTTCCCCCACTTTTTAAAATGGTAAATGGCAAATGGTTCCATTCTCTCACCTCTGGTTCCTGACCCACAGTTTGGGAACCGCTGATTTAAAACGAACTGAAACCTGCACCTGACGGTTATTTCTGTCTCACAGCTGAGAATTAGCCCGTGAGTAGCCCAATTAGTTTTAGACTGTGCACATTCGGAGAACCAGAGTTACTGTAAGTAACTGCCCTTGAGAACCGTGTGGAGTCCACTCCTCTTTGAGACAAAAAGGCCACGGCTTTACTCTCGTCTATTTGCCAAACTACTGTCCTGATACTCCGCTAGAAACAATAAGAAGAGTTTAAAAGCCCCGAGTCCGAGCAGAGAAAACATGAGCGCAGCGCCCGGGACACGAGAGACATGCAGCCGTGGCCCGCGCAGGAGGAGAGGCGAGCACCGGGAGACAGACAAGCAGGGACATGAAGGGGAGAAGCACTCGCACAACAATAACACAATTAAAAACCAGCAAAAACATGACGAAAAAGTGTCAAAACTGCGATGAAAGCGATGAAATTATGACAAAAAATTACAAAAAACTAAGAAAACCAGACAAAAAAGTTACCATCAGTTTTGTAGACCTGTCTTAGCTTTGAAATGAGGCATTGCACTGCCTCCAGTCGAGGTTATTATAGACCTGATCTAACTGAACATCGTCTATGGTGACAGAATGATTTAGTTTCCGGTTGCTAATTATAACACATTTGGTTGAGTTGAATTTATTTCTGTCAAACCCACTTTTCTTCCCACCGTGTCAAGCAGTTGATTGATATCCTTTCCAGAACAAGACATATTGGGGTCGTCTGCAACTACATTAAAATAAAACAACGAAGTTTTGATTCTTTGCAGATGTCATTTATGTACAGGAAAAATAATGTAGGTCCTAATATTGAACCCTGTGTAGTGCGTGTGGTAAATGAACTTCGTAGGCAGAATAAAAGTTTCTCGATTCTTTATTTCATAGCTTTTAGTTTAAAGAGAAAGAAAATTAGGAACAAAAGGAGCTAAAAAAACATGTGCCTCTGGAGCGCGCACACACCTGTCTCCCATCTGGTCAGGATGTCTTCAATTTGAGGACGCGCATAGAGCGCGCAGAGGCGCGCGTAGGGGGACGCTCCAGTAGGTGCGTCACGGGAGCGGCCGCCGCCCATAGAGCTACGTTCGAGGAACCGAGGACACAACAAACTCCGGCCCGATGAACATAGAATCTCCTGATTCATTGTTCATCCATTTCCAGCGGGTAGAGGAGCTGAACTGGACGCTTGATGATTGTTCTTGATGGCAAACGAACAGCACATGACCTGATTTTGCCGTCTCTTCCGACAAACGTCCTTTCAATGCATCCCATTGTCCACATGTGCTTAGGTTGTCTGTCTTCAAATATTAAAACAATTTGTCCCACTTTAAAATCCATGGGTTGATTCTGAGAACTCACATGATGAGCGGAACGAAGCTCCATCATGTACTCCTTCCTCCATCGGTTCCAAAAATGATTGATCAATTTTTGCTGATATTTCCATCGTCCTTTTAGTTGGTTGGCGCTCACATTTTTTACATTGAGTGCGCGGAGTGGATACGGAGGCAGTGTGGTTATTCTTTGTCCGGTCAGGAAGTGAGCCGGGGTGAGGGAAGAAGGCTCGCTGCCTTCAGAGTGGACGTAAGTGAGTGGACGGGAATTAATCACTGCTTCAACCTCGCAAATTAGGGTTTGGAGCTCTTCAAATGTGAGTGACGCTTTGCCTAACACCTTGCACAGGCACGTTTTTGCGGATCTCACCAAACGCTCCCACATACCGCCCCACCAAGCGGCGCGCTCCACGATGTATCTCCATGAGATCCTTTTTTCTGCGAACAGTTTTTGCGTCTCACTCCCTTCCATCATTTCCCATAAATCCTTCAAGTCCCCATCGGCTCGTTTGAATGTCCTGGCATTGTCGCTGTAGATCACACTACATACACCGCGTCTTGAAATAAATCTTCTAAAAGACAACATGAATGCTTCAGTCGACATACATGACACTAGTTCCAGATGAACGGCTCTCGTCACAGCACAAGTGAATAAAGCGATGTAAGCCTTCTCGTTGTTTGGTTTTATGTAAAGAGGACCCGCGAAGTCCACGCCCGTGGTCTCAAAAGCTTGTAGAGCATTTACGCGCTCTCGTGGCAGGGGGGCGCTTACCTGCTGACCAGCTTTAACTCGAGCCCGTTTACAGATGAAACACTTTTGCACACAAGACTTCGTCATCTGTCTTCCTTTTAGAATCCAAAAATTTTCACGAATTTGACTCAGTGTCGCTTGTAAGCCAGAATGCATAACTTCTTCATGGGCCTTACGAATTAAAAGTTCGGAAAACCTATCATTTCCAGGGAGGATTATCGGATGTTTTTGTGAATAAGACCAGTTTGTCTCCTGCAGTCTGCCTCCCACACGTAGGATTCCATTCGTGTCCAGGAATGGCCTCAACGACAACAATTTCGATTGCTTGTTTATTGGAATACCACGGGACAAATTCGACAATTCTAGAGAGAATTCCTTGTTTTGTATGAAACGTGTCCAGTATTCCTCCGCCTTAATGATCTCTTCTGTGCGTAACTCGCCATTGTAATTTTCACGTTTTCGTATGTTTTGAATAAAGCGCAGCATCCACGCAGTTACTCTCAAAGTCCTGCTGAGACCACTGTATCGAGTTAGATCAAAAAGGGGGTTGAGGGCGTGACTACACTCAGTGGTAATACTTTCAACAACGCACTCTTCTTCTGAGATGTTTTCAATGACGACCGTTTGTGCCACTTCGAATTCTTCTCTGAGCCATTCTGGTCCGTGCCACCACAGAGCATCCATCCCCAGAGCTTGGGCACTTACTCCTCTGGTGCCACGATCAGCGGGATTCTCTACTCCAGCACAGTGTCTCCAGTTTGCAGGCAGAGACAAGCTTTGAATCTCCATGACTCTATTTGCCACGAATTGCTTCCATTGAGTAGAGCTGCTCCGAATCCAATGAAACACAATCATGGAATCTGTCCAAAAATACACTTCATTTTCTGTCACGTCCAGATTTCTTCGCACATTTTTTCCAAGTCTAGCCCCAATTAATGCACCCATTAACTCTAACCTGGGCAGCGTCAGTTTCTTCAATGGTGCAACTTTCGTCTTCGAGGCAATTAGACTGGTTGTGCAGTGTCCATTTGTTTTCGTACATTTCAGGTAAGCTGCAGCACAATAAGCCTTCTCACTTGCGTCAGTAAACACGTGTATTTGTTTGTGCGTAACAACTGCATTTAAATCTTCAGACTCTTCAGCATCATAACGGCGAGCAAATTTAATAGATTTCAACTCAGATATTTCACAACACCATTGATGCCATTTTATCTGCAAGTCCTCGGGAAGATTTTCGTCCCATGCAAGTCCTTTCTCCCACATTGTTTGGAAGAGACATTTTACGCGAATTGTGAACGGAGACAAGAGACCAATTGGATCAAATATGCGCGCAGCTGTCTGCAGTACACCCCGTTTTGTGTCATTTTTATTGTTCAGATGTACCATCAACTCGTCCGTTTCAAACATGAGTTCATCGCTATGGGGGTTCCAGGACAATCCTAAAACCTTGAGCGGATTTTGACCTTTTATTTCCACAACTTCTGCGTCCTCGCTTTTCTTCCAAATGTGTTGCAACGCTTGTGAATTCGTACTCCATTTACACAACTTCATGCTCGCTCCCGACATGATCTCATTTGCTCTGTTTGACAGGTTGATAGCTTCGTCCATGTTCTCAACACCAGTGATTAAATCATCCACATACAGGCATTCGTTCATTTTCTTCACTTCGCTCGGATACATATCTTGGTATTTTTTCAGATGGTGTTTTATAGTGGCCGCCAAAAGAAATGGACTGGCTGACGCACCAAACGGCACGCGCGTCATCCTCATTACGCACACCTTGATTTCTTCAAAGGGAATTGGTTTGTCTTTTAGCCACAAAAAACGCAACACATCTCGATCCTTTTCGTTCAAAGAAATTTGTAAGAATGCTTTAGTCACATCTGCCATCATTGCAATTTTATGATGCCTGAATTTTATCAAGATATTAAGTAGGTCAGGATTTAAATTTGGTCCGGTGTGCAAACAGTCATTTAACGAGAGCATTTCTTTTTCATGAGACGAAGCATCAAATACCACACGTAGTCTTGTCGTACTTCTGTTCTCTCTTATTACTGGATGGTGTGGCAAATAGTAGACCAGATTTTCTGTTTTCAAATTGTCTACTCGTTCAATGATGCCCTCCGCCAAATATTCGCACATCACATGATCGTATTGATCATACAATTTGTCATTTCGTTGAAATCTGCGAGACAGACTGTTCAAACGATTCAGAGCATTGTTGTAATTATCTGACAAATTCAACACATTGTCCTTCCAAGGTAGCGAGACCTCATATCTGCCTTGTTTCAATTTCACGGATTCTTCAAATGCTGTCAATGTGTCCGCATCGGGGTTTCTGTCTGTATCCATGTTAATTCCAAGTGACTCCGTTTCCCAAAAACTGCGTAGTTGATCTGTAAGCATTTTTTCTTCTCCAACACTTAAATGAAGCACATCAACTTCGACAGGTTCAATTGTCACATTCATAACTGGGACAGACACAACTCCTTGAATGAGCCATCCAAATTTGCTCTCCACAGCAACGAGTCCCTTTTCCAATCTTTCCGTTCGTCCGGTGACAATATTCCAATAATAATCTCCTCCAATCAGTATTCCCAGCTCTTCGGTATCCATACCACGCACAGATGTGTCAGCCACCTGTAGACCTTTGTCGTATAAACTCAGTCTCAGTTTTTCATTCACAGTCTTTAATTTCGATGAGCACACTGTGGGCGTCTCCAATAATTCCACATTCACAGATTCGTTCGTTTTCAGATTGCGTAAATTGGCTTTTACTTTTTTGGCTGTTACTCTTTTGTGCGTCACTGACCCAAAAACATGCAGTTTTATTATTTCAGACCCCACAACTGGTAGTTTTAAAGCTCGTGAAATGTCTTCGCGGATAAAACTGCGCTGACTGCCCCCATCTAATAAACACCTTGCAAGTTGACTTTGTTGGGGCGCGTCTATCCAAATAGTGGCAGTTTGGAGAAGCACAGTGTTTCCTTCAGAGTTACTCGGAAATGCTGATACGACTGTGTCAACAGTGGGTTGATTTGACTCTATTTCGTTTTGTCTCGTTCGGGTATAATAGGTACAGACTGATTTATAGTGTTTGTGTCCACAATTTTCACATTTAATGCCGTGTGCTCTACAATCACGCGCAAGATGCCTCGGACCGAGACACACAAAACATCGTCCAGTTCGTTTTAGTTTTTCACGTCTGGTTTCCACAGTAAATTCTGTACATTCTGAGGGCTTGTGGTCCCTTTGTCCACAAAACAAACAGTCTCTCATTTCATTTTGACTTGATGTATGAAAGGTTGCAGCTGACGGCACGTTGCCAGCGTGTCTTGGACCTTTTCTCATTCTGCGTTCTCTGTCATAAAAAGCATTTTGTTCCTCCCGTTGTGGAGGTTCTTCCTTTTGCGTGAGATTTGCAGTTCGTTCTCTGCTTTCCACTTCCAGTTTTAAAAAATCCATTAAATCTTTGGCTTTGAGTACATTGTCCCCTTTCACTCGTGTGAACTCGAGAGCAATTTCTTCCGGAACCATTTTCAATAAAATAGGACATAAAAGACTTCCATAAGTATCGGATACAACGCCCATTGCGTCCAGGCTTCGTACTTGTACTTCACAGTCATCATACAGTTTGCGCAGTGACACAATATCATTTGCTCTTTTTACTGGAGTCATATTCAACAGTTTATTCATGTGAGCATTTATCACCAAATCTTTTCGACCAAACCGACTTTGCAGCATGTTAATGGCACTGTCATAGTTTTCTTCGGTGAGAGCAAGACCAGCAACAGCACTCGCTGCAGTGTTTGTCAGAAATGATTTTAAATAGCTGAACCTGTCCGTTTTGCTCAAACTTGCGTTGTTGTGAATTGCAGTTTCGTATTGACTCCAAAAACCTTGCCACTCGCCTATTTCTCCAGAGAACCTTTGTATGATCAGTTTGGGAAGTTTGACCGTATTATTTCGTGGGCCTCTGTCGCTCTGGACCGAGGAATGTGTACTGCCCATTTCATCATCCGTGCGCAATGCGCGTCTTATTCTTGTTTTTCTCAAGTTAATATTGTCCATGTACTCCAAGGTTGAGCTCACTTCTTGCTCCAGTTCATCATCCTTTGTTCCAACTTCAATATCTCGATCATAATCCGCCAGTGTTTGTTCTTTCGTCATTAATTGTTCCATATATTCTTCCAAAACAAACGAATCTGGCGGGTCCTTTCTTAGTTCAGCGTCAATCTTTTGCATCAATTTTGTGGCTGAACTTCGTACCACTCCCCTTACTCTTTTCAAACGTGAAATACCTTCAGCCATGACTTCTTTGTTTCTCCACACCACTTCCTTTGTCTTTGTCTTTCGTCCGTTCTTGTAGATCCCGGGTTTCGGCACCACTTTGTAGTGCGTGTGGTAAATGAACTTCGTAGGCAGAATAAAAGTTTCTCGATTCTTTATTTCATAGCTTTTAGTTTAAAGAGAAAGAAAATTAGGAACAAAAGGAGCTAAAAAAACATGTGCCTCTGGAGCGCGCACACACCTGTCTCCCATCTGGTCAGGATGTCTTCAATTTGAGGACGCGCATAGAGCGCGCAGAGGCGCGCGTAGGGGGACGCTCCAGTAGGTGCGTCACGGGAGCGGCCGCCGCCCATAGAGCTACGTTCGAGGAACCGAGGACACAACACCCTGTGGCACTCCATATGTAGTCTCTTCTAACTCTTTGTGTCCCGATTGGTCACCAGAGTCAACAGTGTCACAACATCGCAGTGCAAGGCTCCTACTGCTACGAAGCCTTCAACTTGGCTATAGTTCTGTCAAATGGAGATAAAAGTCGGCGACACGAAGAAGTGGGACGCATTTCAGTGGATTTAATAAGAAAAGGAGACGGGCCTCCACTCCAAGATGGAGGAGGCGGAGGAGAAAGCGGAGAGAGGTGAGCCGCTAGCAGCGAGGTGAAGCTGAACAGTTCGTCTCCAAACTCAGTAAGTGCCGCTAAACTCTGTTCGCGGTTGAAATGTAGCTTGAAAAGGTGGTTCTCGTGGACGTTTGGTGATATAAAGTTGTGCTGTTTCGTGTGGGGCTGTGGCCATGAAATGAGCTGTTTGTGCCGCTGTTTTGACAGAGAAATGAAAAAGGAGGCGCAGTGTTCTTTTTCTGTCTTTATTTGACTCTGTCATTGGCCGCCGCTTTCTGTGTGTTCACATTGGGGTAAAATCCCCCACGTTTCTCCTGTGCGTCCAACATCGGGCTTAAAAATCAAACATGTTTGATTTCCTGCGACTGTAGTCCAGTTGCGTCTGACTGCTGCCCACACTACAAGACACGACTCTCTGCGACTGCCTTCGACTAGACACGACTCGGGAAGACTCGGCGCGACTGAGAATTGTATCAAGATCGGGCATAAAAATGGTGTAGTGTGTGCGGACCTTCGCTGTTGTTGGAAATATCACATAAATTATTTTATCGTCTCAAATGTCATTCAACTTGTTCTTGCACCGTAAGCCACAACAGGACCACATTTTTTGTTGTTGTAGTTTTACACGTATAATCGCTGGTTTTAGTTTCATCTTATATCTCTTGATCACTTCCTGCCTCCGGCTGATGTCACCGATGATGTCAGCAGAGAAAGGGTCTATTGATTGAAGTTTATGATTTTCGACCTAATTAAACAGTCTTTGCACATAAAGCTTCTCTAGTATTTAAAAACACTGCACTACACTTTCTCTGAATCCATGTCCACACCAGAAGAAACACCTACATTAAATACATTAGAGCAAAACAAATAAATAAATACATCGAGAACCACTGCAGGAGACGCCTATAGGAGCGAGTGGGGTCATGTGAACCGCACAGTATGTTGGAGCGGATTAGCAGCGATGCGTTCGAGGTCTAATTCGGACAGAGGTGACCCTGCGGTTGACTCTAAAAGCGGAGCCGTGCACCGACAGCTGAGACACGCGCCCGACATAAACACTCCAGGGACCGAGCAGACAGGTGCGGCGTTCGTGACCGCAGGACGTTTCGGCTTCGGCCAGACCGCAGCGCGAGGCGTTTACGGGGACGTTTCTGGACAACTCGCTCACAGTGATGATGTTGCCGTTTAATTCTTTTGGGACATGACTTTCTTGGTATTTCAAACTATCCCTGGTTCTCTGTGTTGTTTCCAAGGCACACAGACATTCCTCTGACTTATTCTGGTTATTTTGGCGCTCAACCATCAGAGTCCACCCCATTGAGAATCTTTAAGATGGTTGAGGCCCAGTCACAAGATCTTGGGAAGAAATTAGCGCGACAGTGGACGAGAATAAATCTTGTGGAATTGCAGCAGCGAATCAAAACGATGTGGCCACAGCAAAAAATTAAAGGCAGTTCAACAAAATATTGGAGTGTACCCTGTTTTTTTTATTGTAGTTTATGAGATTCCCAAAGCTGGGGGCCCTAGGCAGTAGGGATGGGACGAAATATCGTTTGGCGAAATATCGCGATACAAAACGTGACGGCTTCTCCTGAACAAATGTTTGGGAGCGCTCTGGCGGTCTCTGGTTGTGCAAAAATGTATTACAAATATTTTCAATGGAACTGCAAATTATACACGCCAGTTAACCGAGCAAAATGCTTTTACTTGGTTATGCAATTTTTAACGGTTAACCGGTTAATCGGTTAACCGTGGACACCCCTAATTTTGAGCGTCTAGAAAAGCGCTATATAAGACTCATTATTATTATTATTATTATTATCCATCCATCCATTTTCTTCCACTTGTCCGTTGCCGGGTCGTGGGGGCAGCCGTTGGAGCTGCCCAAATCACATAGCACCAGCCCCTATGGCTTCTCCTGCAGGTGGTGGGTCCACAGAAGGACGGCCTCATGGTTCCAAATGGGCCTGTTGGTCTCTTATAGGTCTCTCATATTATTATTATTATTATTTTAATCTTGTGCATGATGCTTCTAAACCGTAAAATATGTCAGTGTTGAACAGCAGGGGGCGCTTTATTAGATGCATAGAACTGATTTCATTCAGGACATTCATGTTTAGACAAAAAGACAAAAATCAGCAGATTCCGGAATAAAAAACGGTAAGTCTATTTCTAATGGTTCTGAAATTATACGCAAAAGTCTGCAACATAAAACATAAAATATAATCAGTTGTACAAATGTTCACAGCGATGTTTGAGACTGAGCTCTTTCCAATGCAAAACGGGAAATTGTATCACTCTCGGTTCCAGAGAGCTCTGCCGTTAAATGATATCGGCTATCGGGCGATATAATTTAATAATGATAATATTCCCATATTTCGGCCCGATATATTGGCCAACCGATATATCAGTAATTGTGTAATTTTTGGAGTAAAACAGCAATAAAAAATAAAAATGTATAATATATCAAAATGTACTGTTTAAATACATGGTCCTAACTTAATTTTAAACATTTTGCTGCCCTAAAGTCATACAAGAGTCATTTTACAGTGGAGGTCCCGATTTGTCAAATGTTGGAGTCCTGGCCAAAAGATTTGGGAACCCCCTATTTAAGTGATTAAAAGCCTAAAAGCCGTTAAACTGGACCTCAAAAAACACTCACCTCTCTGAACAGGCTGCTGTTTGTGAAACTCCACCGGCGTCACAACGAAGCGGGTCTGTCCCAGCGGGCTCCAGTGATGCAGCACCCGCAGCGTCCACACTCCCGGCCTGAGGGGGGCGCTCAGGGGCGGCCGGTAGTGCGTGACCTCTGACCCTGCGTCCACCAGGATGTCGTAGGTGGCCGCGATGACGTTGGTGGGGTCGACCCAGACAATGGTCGCAGTGAGATTGGTCTGAGAGCGACTCCAGCGCTGCACGGCCACCGGCTCGTCTTCGGGGCCCAGAAGACCACCCCAGTTCCGGAACAGGCGCTCTTTAGGGTCCCAGTCTGTGCCCACCTGAAGGAGAAACAAGTTCATAAGAGTTCCATTCTGTGCCCACCTGAAGGAGAAACCAGTTCAAAAGAGTTCCAGTCTGTGCCCACCTGAAGGAGAAACCAGTTCAAAAGAGTCCCAGTCTGTGCCCACCTGAAGGAGAAACAAGTTCATAAGAGTTCCATTCTATGCCCACCTGAAGGAGAAACCAGTTCATAAGAGTCCCAGTCTGTGCCCACCTGAAGGAGAAACCAGTTCAAAAGAGTTCCAGTCTGTGCCCACCTGAAGGAGAAACAAGTTCATAAGAGTCCCAGTCTATGCCCACCTGAAAGAGAAACAAGTTCATAAGAGTTCCATTCTGTGCCCCACCTGAAGGAGAAACCAGTTTATAAGAGTTCCATTCTATGCCCACCTGAAGGAGAAACAAGTTCATAAGAGTTCCAGTCGGTGCCCACCTGAAGGAGAAACCAGTTTATAAGAGTTCCATTCTATACCCACCTGAAGGAGAAACCAGTTCAAAAGAGTTCCATTCTGTGCCCACCTGAAGGAGAAACCAGTTCAAAAGAGTTCCATTCTGTGCCCACCTGAAGGAGAAACAAGTTCATAAGAGTTCCAGTCTGTGCCCACCTGAAGGAGAAACCAGTTCATAAGAGTTCCATTCTGTGCCCACCTGAAGGAGAAACCAGTTCAAAAGAGTTCCAGTCTGTGCCCACCTGAAGGAGAAACCAGTTCAAAAGAGTCCCAGTCTGTGCCCACCTGAAGGAGAAACAAGTTCATAAGAGTTCCATTCTATGCCCACCTGAAGGAGAAACCAGTTCATAAGAGTTCCATTCTGTGCCCACCTGAAGGAGAAACAAGTTCATAAGAGTCCCAGTCTGTGCCCACCTGAAGGAGAAACCAGTTCAAAAGAGTTCCAGTCTGTGCCCACCTGAAGGAGAAACAAGTTCATAAGAGTCCCAGTCTATGCCCACCTGAAAGAGAAACAAGTTCATAAGAGTTCCATTCTGTGCCCCACCTGAAGGAGAAACCAGTTTATAAGAGTTCCATTCTATGCCCACCTGAAGGAGAAACAAGTTCATAAGAGTTCCAGTCGGTGCCCACCTGAAGGAGAAACCAGTTTATAAGAGTTCCATTCTATACCCACCTGAAGGAGAAACCAGTTCAAAAGAGTTCCATTCTGTGCCCACCTGAAGGAGAAACCAGTTTAAAAGAGTTCCATTCTGTGCCCACCTGAAGGAGAAACAAGTTGGTAAAAGTCCCCGTCTGTCCCCACCTGAAGGAGAAACATCTAAAGAAAAAAACCAAGGCACTCCTCTCACATCATTGTGCTGGGCCGTTGTCAGGAAGTGGGACAGTGTAGCATTACCTGTATGTGCTGCAGCCTGTTGACCTTCGGTGGCGGGTTGGGGACCGTGTAATGGTCTTTGGAGGACACCCAGGTCTCCAGAGTCTCCACCTGGGCAGAGCCTCGGTTCAGGGCCTGGTGTCGGAGCAGATAGCCCTGGAACTGATCGGACAGGAAGTACAGGTGCACAGACACAGGGTGGTTCATCGCGGCGTACCTGGGGACAAACATGAGGACAGGGGTGTAAACAAGTCATAAAATATATATATATATATTTTATATTCGATATCGGCAGAAAATGTTCATATCGGATCATCCCTACTTCTTCTATGACGTGTTGTCACCAGAAAAGCCTGAGTTTTCCAGAAAATATCTACTCCATCGCGGTGCTCCCTCATCTTTCCCACGCTTACTCATTCACAAATACTGACATGTTTGATATCCACGTGTAGCACAAAAGGCGACAAAGATGACGCTGCAATCCAAATATGGTCATTTCCTCTCTCTGAGACAGGAGCAGATAAAGACGGGAGAAATATACATATGCGAATATCCAATTGTGCAGATTGTTGTTGGCTGTTTTAGGTTTTCATTCCACAGCTCCACTTAACTAGCTCCTACAGACTCCAAACTTTCAAGTCTCAGAGGGAAGTTTTAAGCATCTAATTCCTACCTGATTTATTAAGCTTTGAACCGCAAAGGAAAAGGCCAGATTTAAATTTTTACAGCTTTCTTTTATGTATAAATAGCCTATTGAAAAAACTAAACAAGGTCCAAAATCACCTTTGAAAATTGTTTGTAACTGTAATATATCAGCAAAATAAAACCATAAATAAAACTTCTATATGGAAACATAAGATGATAGAAAGCTTGCAATAAATTGTTTTCTTATAGTTATGCCAGTAATCTACAGCACAAGTTTCAAATGTATATCTCTAAATGTATTCATTTTTCCCTATTGCCCTGCAGCGTCTCGCCTTAAAGGGATATTTCAGGATTTTTGAAACAGGGCCTCATTTCCTAGTTATCCAGAGTGTTGATGATTTCTGTATATATATATATATTTATTAATTCATGCAGTCCTTATATTTGAAGAGTTTAGTGGTGCTAGGCTAGTGGATGTCTATGGTAACTAGTAGCCTGCATTAAAAACAGTCTGACCCAAGCACAGTGCACCTGAGGGGACTCACTTATAACACCAGACTACCCATATAAATGTCTGTGTTGATAGAATAATTGTTTAAATATAACCATTTTGCATTTAAACTTATATTTGAGCAGCATCAGCTTCCTGGTTGTGAGCTACGCAGTGGTGGAGTGATCTGCTCGGTTACCGGATCTACAGTAGTTTGTTTACCTGCGGCCGGCGTTACTACACGTGGAATTCACAAAGGAGCTTTCTACAAATCAGATATGACAACGTTTTGAAGAGGTTTTTAATGCAAGCTACTAGTTACCATAGACATGCACTAGCCTAGCACTAGCCTAGCACCACTAAACTCTTCAAATATAAGGACTACATGAATAAAAAAATATATATATATAATCTCCATAAATCAACAACACTCTGGATAACCAGGAAATGAGGCCCTATGTTAAAAAAAAGAATCCTGAAATATCCTTTTAAGCCCAAAAAAGGATCACGGTTTTTAGTGTAACATTTCAAAAGTGTCTAATGGACCTCATTAAGACCAACTTCTTGTTTTGTTAGAAAAAACAACAACATATTTCCAGGAAAATCCCGCCTTCATTAAGAGACAGGGCTCTTTCTGTTGCTCTGAGACTCGACTCCACTTAAACCGTTTCCTTCATCTCAGCAGGAGCTTTGGGGAAAACCCTCTCCC
Organism: Proterorhinus semilunaris; assembly: GCA_021464625.1. Classification (NCBI taxonomy): domain Eukaryota; kingdom Metazoa; phylum Chordata; class Actinopteri; order Gobiiformes; family Gobiidae; genus Proterorhinus; species Proterorhinus semilunaris. The sequence goes on from CM038352.1 coordinate 4,592,411, forward strand.
CTGAGGCGGCTGCTGTGTGGCACGTAGCTGGAGCCAGTGTGGGTTAGTTACAGAATGTTTGAGGTAGATCTAATTCATAGTCATTTAGTCCTAGTTGGCTCTTGGTTTGGTTTAGACTGGATTTACACTTTCATTTTAGCTCTGGTTCAGTTAGATGTGGCCAAATACTTTTTAGTTTTTCCCCGTGCTGGTTTAGCCCAAAGTCGATCCCACTATAGGCGCGCTATTCGACCCTATTCATTTCTTCTGTGGCACTTTTAGACCTGCTTTAGTCATTTCAATCCCTAATGTTTATAGTTTAGTCCAGGCGTGTGCCACGTTTGGGATTCAAAGGGCCAGTTCTCCCCTGATCCGGGAGGAGCCGCTAAAACCATTTTGTGTTTTTTCTACAATTCTAGAGGGGACTTGGTCACAGCAAAGCATGATTAGTCGGTGAATTGAATTGCTCAAATTAAGAATATGTGACCGAAATTTGAGTAAATCTGACTTTCCACAAAATATCTGCCTGAATAAGTACTTTTGCCCTTGAAAGAAGAAAAAAATTTAGACTTAATATTGAAAGGAAGAAAGGAAAGGCTTTACTTGTAGAGCATAGCATATTTTATATGTCGGATGTGCGTGTCTCTCCTCCTCCATCTTTACTTGTATAGCACCTTTCACAGACATACTGGAAAAAGAATAACCATTTGAAGGAAGAAATGACATGAAAATCTAAAATTAGAGTAGATTCAGATATTATTGCCCATGGAATAAATACATTTTTTGCTTAATTCAGATTACTTTATATCATTTCAAGTGAAAAGTAAATCTTTTTAAAACTACAAGTTAATCTGTCTTTCTAGTGGGATTTATGTTTGTTCCAATGGCATGAGCTTGTTTTATCTTATCTTAGACGTGTTGACTCAAATTCAACATAAAGAACTTTTATTCAAGCGATTTTACGTCATTTATCTCATTTAAGATGGTATTGTTTTCACTGCATTGTCACAAAGCGCTTTATATGGGACAGTATGGGGTAACGTATTAGAAAAGTAACGAGTTAGAGAAATAAATCACGTTTTTCAAGAACTAAGGACGGCACGGTAGCGCAGCGGTCAGTGCTCTCCCTTCACTGCTAGAAGGTCTCGGGTTCGATTCCCACCAGGGCGGGGCCTTTCTGTGTGGAGTTTGCATGTTTTCACCGTGTCTGCGTAGGTTTCCTCCGGGTTCTCTGGTTTCCCCTACCACTAAAAACATGTACAATAGGCCAGGATGAATGATGTGTGTGGGAATGATGGAGGTCAGAGCTTCTGTCAGTCTCCCCCAGGGGAAACTGAAGCTACAAACGTAGCTTACCACCACCGTGTGGAGTGAATCAGTGATTTCTGCTGGGCCACCCCAGGTGCCACCCCACTCAGGGAGGCTGAGGAAGAATATCTGTGGCAGTGTTAGCATTGTGGTGGAAGCATTAGTTAGTGGTGGCACAGCTTGGATTTGTTTTAGTTTGTCCAGCAAGGAGATTTTACCTCACTAATATTAATTAAATTAAATTAAATTAATTCGGTCATGGTGCCACCCCTTGATTTTCTGCCACCGCAGAAAAACCAAGTGGGCCACCCCTGGGCCACCCCAGAAAAAAAAGTCTGGATACGCCACTGGCGTGAATATCAAATCGTCTAATGTAAAGTTTTGTGACCATGTCTGTGAAAGGCGCTATATAAATAAAGTTGTTCTTCTTCTTCTTCTTCTTCTTCTTCTTCAACAAATTACGGTAATATATTTGTCATTACAATTTAAGTACTCTAGTTACAAGTGCAATTCAATGGTTTGTATAGATATACAAACAACAAAATGCCAAACTCCCCCAAATAAAATGCAGCAGTAGTGCAGTAGTGTAACTCAGTTAAAAAGTGTTAAGCAGTAATATGCAATACAAACATAACATTTTTAAAACTAACTACTAATATAGAATATATTCCAATTCTATAATAACCCTTTGGGGCCGAGCGAAAGAAATGTGAATGCACATCTGCGCCAATGGGTCCTCGACCACCACCATTCAATCACTCATTATTCATTGTGGACTATTGTACATGTTTTTAGTGGGAAACCGGAGTACCTGGAGAGAACCTCCGCGGACACAGAGAGAACATTCAAACTCCACAGAAAGGCCTCGTCCAAGCCGGACCTTCGTGTCGAGAAAGAGGATTTTGCTAAATATTTGTTCCACTGGCTGATTCATTTTGACACATCAGGTCAAACAGACGTTACTCGTGTCCCGCACGTTTCAGTCTCATGAGCAAAAAGACTTTGACCTATTTTAGGCTTGTTTTAGTCCGGCCCAGTGTTTTCCTCCCCCAAATCCTCTGTTGTATTTCTAAGCAGGAGTTGTGGTTTACGTCCCGATTAACCGCCTGTGCCCCCCCACCCCCTCCTCGCGCCTGTTTGTCAAAGTTTTCCGTCCAAGTTAAATTCGAAGATAAGGCGTTCCTGTCCCGGGCACAATCGGGGCTCAGTGCGGGCAGAGGCGGCGGGGCAGCGGGGTTTTTCCAGACGGCCGTGGGGTGGGACGCCGCGGGACAAGGGAGGGCTTGTTGGGGGTTTGTTTTTGGGGCGGCTGCGGGCTGGAGGAGGGGGGGGGTAGCGGCTCCGAGGAGGAAGTTTTAAAAAGGAGCAGTGTGTTCAGGAGCGGGGAATTTAACGGCAGGAACATGGAGTAAAGAACAAATCGAAAGTAAACAAACAGCTAGCGTACGAGCTAAAGACATGTGGGACCTAGAGATGTTTCACACTGAAGAGGAACAAGCGAGTAGAAGATGGGGAAAGACTGTTGTGGAGCGGAGGGAGCTGCGCAGGAGGAAGAGGAGGTGGAGGTGATCAGTGCAGGACACCATGCTATGAAACAGGGCCAAACCCAGGAGGCGCTGCTCCGTTTCAGAGGAGACTGAAGGCAGTATTCTGGTTTCCCCGACTTTCACAAACATATTTCTCAGGTCCACAACGGCGGCTCAGGACTAACCCATGACAAATGAAGCACGTACTTACTTAAAACTAAACAAGGTATCTAAAATCCCCTCTGAAAAAGTCCTGTAACTAATATGTCAACATAATAAAGCAATTCATTTAAACCTGGCTCGATCCATTATTCAGATTTCATTGCAGAAATAGGAGTTTGGGCATTTCTAGGCACAAAACAGAAAAAAAATGAAAAGTTATTACTTAAAAGGACTAGATCAGGGGTGCCCAAAGTGGGGCAACCTACTTTTGCGCTGTATGGTTAATACTAATCTCCCATTCATTCTCAATGGTAAATATTGATGCAGTACACTTTTTGGCCACCAGCGTCAAATTGGGGGCGCTGTTTCACTCCTTTCGCAGAGTTAAGGAAACACTGTTGTGGGGTCTTGGTGTTTTACATCAACTTTCACAGTTTTCCAACTTTTATTGCAAAGGCGGTTGACATCAACATAGGTCATGTTAAAAATTGACTTATAAAAGAATTGATGCTGAACTGACACTTTCAAAATGATCTAATATGGCATTTTCTTTGAGTTAACAAATGAATGAGGTAAAGTCAATGTAGGTAATGTAGATACAGGTGTTGTTTTTTACATTTTACATATTGCTACAATTGTTAAAAACTAGGCTTTTGTTTTATATAGTATTATTTGCATAGATATAATCAAATGCAAATGTATACCGAGAAATAAAATAAAGTAACTTATTATTTGCAGTTAAATGTGTTTCACGCTTGACAACGCCGTGTTTGGCCCCACAGGCACTTTTTCATCTTAGCCCTCGGAGACAAAAAGTTCGGGCGCCCCGGACTAGATGGAAGTTGACATTTTTATACTCGCTACTGCCACCTCAGGTCTTAGGCGTAACTGCAGCATTAATGCGACCGCACTTCGGACCTGAATTAACACCTTTTTGAGCGACAGTGCAGGATTTTAGCGGCGGTCGTGGTGAACAGGTCTGGGCTCATTCTACACATTAGGACATGGCTGGAGCAAGTACTCCCTTTGTCAAGTGAAAGATACTCAAAACCTCAAAATGCTTCACATCTGTTGTCTTCTTTAGTCCAGGTTTCAGTTCTTATTTTGGAGAGGACAGTCGTGTGGCTTATAAATCCACTGCAGTTTATCTGAAAGAAAAACACGGCGTCGCCCTGAGCTAACGCCACTGAGCTGTTGGTGATTTATTATCCACAGAGCCCGGTGAGGTCTGCTGAAAATGAGCTGAAACACCAGGAAAGGCCTGTGCATGAGCCTCGGTGCATGAAACATTTTATAACTCTGTATAGAACACGGGGTTGTTCGGGTCGTTCAGAGGGACGCAAAGTTTCTCCTTGTTAAAAGAAATCATCTAAATATTACATTTTATCCAATGACTTAAAGAGCGGGTATTATGATTTTTGCAGGTATTTAGTAATAATATCAAACACATCTTTATCGCCATCTTACGCTGCAATGCAATACTGATCAAACTAAATATTCAGTAGTTTTGCTTCCTGATTGTATGCCCATAAGCCCCTCCTCCTCTTGCTCCTCTTCGCTGTGCAGCTGTTTCAAAAAGGTCAAGTGGCTGGAAACACAACTCCGAGTCTGTTTTTGACAAGAGAACAACATCGTAACATGGTAAAAGGTTCAAAAATGTTGATTTTGCGAACTCTGGATCTCCTGCAATAGAAATTGTTTAAGTGTGGCTTGTTTTTTCAGTTTCATTATAAAAAGTAATTATTAATTTCGAAGTATTGGAAATTGGGATAAATGATAATAGTCACCAAAGGCAAATGTGTCATTGTGAATGGGACTTTTCCCGCTCTCCTCGTCCGCTGATCATCTGCGCTCATACACTACGGTAGGGCTGGGCAATGAATCGAATTTGAATCTAATCGTGATTTCAATAAAGGTCGATCACGATAATCGCGTGGTTCCGTTTTTAATCGAGGAGAATTAGCCAATCCTGTCGCAGTCTGGAAAAAAATATGGCCGCTGCTGGTGCACTTGGCGAATGTAGGTTTAGTGAGCTAGCTAACGCTCCCACTAGACTAACAAGACGAGAGCTTACCCTCAGTGCAAGAGCATGGCTAGTCCACACGACCGGTTACATTTAAAGTAGATTCTTCCGTTGTTTTTAAAAGTTTACCAGCAACCGGTGCTTTAGCCTGGATAGTTGTCGTGTCCTCTTCATTGTGTATTTTGAATATATTCCTCCCAAAAAGGTCACTGGCATGCACTTCAGATCAGAACATCATCATACCGCCCCCATCCCTACAGCAGAGTCTCACCTGCAGCTGTGGTCGTGCGGGTGGCCCTGCAGGGAGCTGGCGGCGCGGGACAGGCCCATGCGTGCGAAGGCGTGGTAGTGGCTGAGCGCGGCGTCCGAGAGGCTGGACACGCCGTCGGTCCGCTCCTCGTAAAGGTTCTCCCAGTACGACTGCAGGCTCGGGGTCCCCGCGGGGTACGGCCCGAACAGGTACGAGTCCAGCTGGTTCACGATCTCCTGGCTCACGCTCGCCTCGAACTTCCGGGCGAAGAAGGCGGGACGGGACGACTGCTGCGGCGACTGCAGAGACACGAGGCACGAAGGCTTTAATAATGCTTTTTCAGGCTTTTCCGAACATCTCAGGCTTGATGTTTTTTGTCGTAGTATAAAAACAATGTATGGGTCAAGAAAATACCCCCGAAATAATCTATAGGTAAGTAAAATCTTCCTGAAAAAGGTACAGTTAGGGCTCTTAACTCTTCTAATATTCGCACCCCTTTATTTCTGTTTCGATGGATTCCAAAAGCACTGACTCAGGACAGTGACGTCACAAAGGGGGCGTGTCCCTGAGGCAGGAAACGTAATGAGCATTGCGGGACGGGGTCACTCTGGGCGTGTCACCTTCGACGAACTGCGCCGCCGCGACCACATAGTTACAGGGTTATGATCACAGAGGAGCTATTTCAAACTCCCTGATGCACGCGCCGGGCTTCCTCCACGGGACCCGACAAAACCCCGCTCTGACCTGGACTCACCCACGGACGCAGCTCCATGGAAACAAACTCGTATATTCACTCATAAAGCTTTGTAATGGGTCAATCTGGTAAAGTTCAGTTCAGTTTATTAGTTTATTTGTCGGTAATCATGTTCAAATACATGAATCTTACAAAAGAAAAGTCACACTACCAGATCCATGAAACTAATGATGAGGAATTAAATGAATGATGTTTTTGATAGACTATTTTAAATCAGCATTTAGCCCACATTAATCAATCGCTTTTAGATACGTCTCTGTAAATTCTGAAAAACAACATTTTACTTCCAATCGCCCCTCCTGGAACCGCAACCTTAACGTGGTGGAGGGGTTTGAGCGTGAATGATCCTGGAGCTCTGTTGTCGGGGGCTTCGTGCCCCTGGTAGGGTCTCCCAGGGCAAACAGGTCCTAGGTGACGGGTCAGACAAAGAGCCCCTTATGAGAGACCAACAGGCCCGGGTAGAACCATGAGGCCGTCCTTCTGTGGACCCACCACCTGCAGGGGGCGCCATAGGGGCTGGTGCTCCAACAGCTGCCCCCACGACCCGGCAACGGACAAGTGGAAGAAAATGAATGGATGGATACTTCTAATTGCATACTGTCATGGGGCTGTGGGGGATTTTTAGATGGAGAAATGTGCTGCGAGCCGCTGAACTTTGGAAAAAGCTGCCACAGGCGTTTGGCCAGTGCTTAATTTGTAAAGTAGTCGTTTCAGGAACACTTTTGGACTGATGCCATGGATTCGGGGAACAGGCCAAAACAGTTACGGGAAAACACTCATTAAACACCATTGAATCATCTGAAATCTTTGCCGGATCCTCGTAAACAGTTCCCGGATCCCATACCTTGAACAGCTGAAAGGAAAACGGTGATGAAATTCAGCACTGCATCTGGCTCATGCACAAAGAGGAGGCTCGGCTAGTTCCGTTTATGGAATGTTGAATCCATCTTGCAGGAGTGTATGCCCATGTTTCAGGTTGAATAGATTGCTCTATAATTTAGGTCTGTTCTGTTTAAAAGGAACAGGCCACCGTTTTCCCATACTGAGATCTGTTCTTACCTGAGCTGCGTGTGGTCGGTCACGCAAAAAGACCAAAGATGTTGTTAGCATTTAGCCTCTGCTCCTCTCCTCTAAGAAGCCAAACGGGGGTGAAGTTATAAGTGGCCCAGCTCTTCCACGTTTAAATACAGTTACACGATCCAAGTATAGTTGCACAAAATTACATGTCGATTTTCTAAGCGGATGAAAAGGGGAACTATATTGCGAGGCGTAATAACACCCCGGGAGCACTTCGACTTTAAGGCAAGTGCTTCAAAGGTGTTATTACGCCTCACAATATAGTTCCCCTTTTCATCCGCTTAGAAAATGACTGCTCACGTAACCGTATTTAAATAAGGCAAACGGGGAAGAGCTTGGTCTAACTTCACCCCCGTTTGGCCCCATAGAGGAGAGGCTAAACGCTAACAACATCTTTGGTCTTTTTGCGTCCACTGTTCCCTGTCCGCTCCTCGTACAGGATTGGTCAGCATCGGTCAGGGTTAGTGACAGGTGATACAACAAAATCGTGTTATGCAAGTTGAGGATCATGTTTTCATCATTAATCATTAATATATACTGTTTAGCTGTTATTAAAGGGGAGGAGACTGGCCTACCCTAACTCCTCCCCGTTGGTCTATATATTCAGCTGCGTGCAGATTGTGACTTTTGTCGCTGACGAAGCCTTTTGGATGAGAGGCGAAACGTTCGAAGACTTCAACTACTGAGTACAGAAGATGAATCAAGTGCCTTCATTGAAGATATACTGTTTAAGTTTCCCATTGAAATGTATTAGGAATTTCCCGCCCCATTCTCTACTCAGAGCTTTAGCATCTTTTGTGCCCTAAAATCACAGTCTTTAAACCCTCGTGTTGTCGTCGGGCCGTGGCTCCTGTTTGAAGCCACATCTGGTTTTTATAACGACGCTAACGTGGACTGATGTGAGCTTTACGAGAGCAGACCTCGAGGTGAAAGCTGGATACACTGTAGATGTATTGTTTCTTGTTTTACATCCCTCTCCTTGGGGGAAAGCGCCTCCACACTGTCATTTAAACCGACTGTAAATGTGGCTCAGTCTTTCGGGACCTCGACTCGCGCTGGATCCCGCGAAAACCCCACATTACGGTAATGATAACCTCCGCTCCAAAAATACTGCCGTCCAGCGGCTTCAGGCGCAGACCGCAGAGAGGACCGGCCCGACGCGGAGGCAAAAGCACCGCCAGCAATTTGTGAATGCGGAGCTATTCCCCCGCGGCCCCTGAACGAGAGGGTCGCGCTGACGGAGGCTGGTCACCGGCTCAGAGAGATCTATTTAAAGCTCACATTTCCCTATAAAAAGCCATTTAACTCAAAGCTGATGCCCTGTCCTTGTTGTTCTTGGAAGTCGACTTTTCCAAGTTCCACGTCGGAATTCCTGCTCGGAAACTCGGGCGACATCTCTCAGGCCCGTGTTTAAGAATTCAAAAACTACAATATTTGTACATTTCTTATACACAATATACAGCTCTTACTCTTTTTAATCTTTTAAGATGATTTTAACACACTGTTTTTAATATACATTTTCAAGAGAGCATATAACTGTGATTTGGGGATTAAATAACAAAATAAACGTATAAAGTCAGGAAATTTCCCTGGGGGCCAAAATATATCGGGGGTGTATTTGCGGGGCCCATAATCAAAAGCTCCAGTAAAATATGTTTTAATTTGGAAAATACTATTGAGGAAACTTTTTTTCAATAAATGGATAATAATGAGCCTGGCAGGACTGTAGCCTCATAAAAATAGCTTGTATTGCACTTAAAGGGACTAGATGCAAGTTCGTAATTTTTATGCTCACTACTGCCACCTCAGGTCTAACGCGTAACTGCAGTCTCTATATTAAGCATGACGGCACTTCAGACCCGAATTAACCACCTTTTGAGTGACAGTGCAGGATTTTAGAGGCAGTTGTGGTGAACAGGTCTGGGCTCATTCTACACATTCGGACATGGCTGGAACATCTAGGGGGAGGAAAATACATCATATTAAAATAATAATATTGAAACTCTGTATAGTCCTTTTAACAAGCCTGTGTCACAGGTTTCTGCTCAGTTTCATTATTCATTCACTCTGTGGTGGTAAGCTGCCATTGTAGCCACAGCCGGTCTGGGGCAGACTGTCCATTTACCATGTGGCTATAATGTGTTGTTTATATCCTGAACTCTTCTTATGTCAGTGCCCTCTGCTGGACACGTGTGGAATTCTTTCCTTTCTTTAATTAAGCTGCCCCGTAGTGGCTGGAGTGAACATTCTGGTTATTTCTTTAAAAATTCATAACTCGGCGCAGGAATGGGCTAGAGACTCTTTTTTGCCCTACTCAGGTATTTGTGCTCTACAAGTCAGGGGATTGAATCGCCTGTTGGAAACCCCTGGTATAAAGGATATGCCTGAGATGTCAGAGATGCGCAGTGACTGGCAAAGTGATTTCATTTTCAGTGGCACTAATAATAACAATAAGGCTTACACGCTCAAAGCGCTACACTGTCGTCATTCATTCACTCCATACTCGGTGGTGGAAAGCTCCTATTGTCGCCACAGCTGCCCTGTAGACTGACCAGTCTGTGCCATCAGCCCCTCTCACTCATTCACACAGTCACTCATTCACTCCTATTATAGATGTTTAGTGGTGTGGAAACCTGAGGAGACCAACGCAGACACAAGGAGAACCTACAAACTCCAGAGAAAGTTCCCGTCCGGGGATCGACCTTCTTTCTAGCTGTAAAGCACTCACTAGAGATCCCACTCTAGTCATTCCTGAGGCAACTTTCGAGAATCAAACTGTGAACATTAAATGTTCACAGTTTGATTCTCGAAAGTTGTCGATAGTGTGATTTAAATTTTAAATCACACTATCCAGGTGAATAAAATAAATACATTAGGTTCATATTTTTACCAGCTTCAGTGCGGACATGTTTGTCAGCACATCCCAAACTGTACATTATTCATTCCTCAGTCACAGTGATATTAAAGCCACACGTCTCAACATTTCACCCACCAATGAGCGTAAAATATAAGCGTTAATTTCATCACTTTACCACGAACACCTCTCCAAAACATGTATGGTTTATTTACGCAGGGCTTACATCATACTTCACATATAACTCAATTAAATAAATATATAATAATAATAATAATAATAATAATAATGATGATAATGATGATAATTAAACCCACATTAAAATTATACTGAGGATGGTAATGACAACTGGGAAGTATCAAGATCTCGGAGTATAATATGTATTAATGTACCTTTAAAAGTAACTCTCGGTTATCACGGGTAACAATCTGAAACAAATATATTTATGATAAAAAACATTTACTTGCTTTGTGCTAGACATCGTACATGAAGCAAGATCGTTGTTGTTTGTAAGTTGGTCTGTGCGAATGTAGCTTTTTGAAATATATCAAATTCTCTTTGGATGAGGTCTTGTTGATGTTTTGTTCCTTCGGTACCATTGTGTTTTTTTATTGCACTGGATTTGAGGCTCATAAGCTTCTTGCTTCAGCCCTCTCCTTTTGAGCTGAATGTGTACTGCTCAAATAAACAAATAAACTAATTTACATGTTGACTTGCTCTCGTGGCTTTAAAAGTTGACTTTTTACCTGGAACCTGGGCAGGTCGTTGGGCTTGAAGTCGTTGGGGGAGCAGCCGCACCAGTCCACGATGTGCTTGTACTGGCACTTACAGCCCAGCTTCCTGTTCCAGTTGGTCACGCGCAGGTTGTTGTCCACGATCGTCTGACAGAGGGCGCTGTTCTCCAGGACCGTGTGGAAGAACGACTGCAGCGGCACAGAAACAGAACACACACAGACACGGCACCGTTACCGACGTCCGGGGGAAGTCGTCTCGGCTTTTCCCGTTTTCGTGGACGACTTCTGGATCCGTTCGTTCGTGCAAAGTCATAAAAGGTGCGACTATGCTATGCCAATAAAAACATTTCTACCGGCGTCTCTGGAAATGTCCGACAGTATCTTAAGCTTTTCCTAGAACCCAATAGTGACTCCACATATCGAAGACTAGATGCTTTCTGTTTTTAGCCCATGTTCACTTAAGTTTAGGATTGATTTTACAGTTTTATTTGTTTGTTTTTAAAGCACTTAATGATTAAGCCTAGGGATGCACCGATATCTGATACTGGCAGGAGCCGATACTGGAAAAAATACGATGTCGAGTAACGGCTACAAGTCAGCGCTAGTGATTCACGGGTCGGGGATTTTCTTCAGCCGCGGGTAATTTGGAGCAGATTGCACCCCGTCCCTCAACCATTCACAATCAGAATGAGGCGTAATAAGCAGCAGTTTTATTCATTTAGAAATGAACAGGATTGTAGCCTCCGCAGACCCCCTTTTTACAAAACGACCCCCTCAAGCGCCCCGCTTTATCAACTCTGTCTTGAGCAACGCTGTTGTTGCGCCTGGCGTCAGTTTGAATAGGCGGCGTTCACGTTCTAGATTGTGATGATGTCATAACCTCAGGTGGAGGGCAGGGGCCAATATGTTTGTTAAGGGGTGACGTCACAGCTCTACTTCCGGGTCCGCAGATGTGCGAGAAACTACGAAAAACTCTTTAATACCACAATCAATATTTCTGAAACTCAACAGAGAGTTGCTGAACATACTTATTTATCAGGCCCATTAGCCAAAAATGCTAAAAAATCCCACTGCTATAAAAGTAATATTTACCAAAATCGGTACTTCCGGGTTAGCGGAAAAAAAGGCTAACGCTAACCAACTTTAGTAAATATTACTTTTTTAGCAGTAGGTGCGGCATTTTTGGCTAATGAGTCTCAACGGAGAGTTACTGAACATACTTATTGATCGGGCCCATTAGCCAATGCCGCACCTACTGCTATAAAAGTAATATTTACCAAAATCTGTACTTCCGGGTTAGCGGAAGAAAAAAGGCTAACCTAACTTATAACACCAGACTAACTATATAAATGTCTGTGTTCATGGAATATTTTTTTAAATATGACTGACCTTGTATCACATGAATTACCACATTTTGAGGGACTATTTTCTCGCAAATCACTCCGCCGCTGCATTAGCTTACAGCCACGAAGCTCAAATATAAGTTATTTTAAAAGCAAAATGGTTAAAATAATTCTATTAACACAGACATTTATATCGTTAGTCTGGCGTTATACGTGATTTGCCTCCGGTGCCCTGTGGAGCGGGTCAGACTGTTTTTAATGCAGGCTAACTGATACCATAGAAATGCTTTAGCCTTGCCCTAGCCTAGCGCCACTAGACTCTTCAAATATAAGAACTGCATGAATTTAAGAAAAAAACATCTCCAGATACACCAAATTCCAAAAGTGTGAATAACCTGTAACTGCCCTCGTAACGTTTTTTCCCGCCGCGTCGCCGGCGTTTACCTCGGCGGGCAGCAGCGTGTAGGCGTAGAAGCGCTTCATGTTGGTGACCAGCGCGTCTCCGGAGTTCACCACGTAATCCACGAATCGTCGGTTCAGCTGGAACCAGTCGGAGCCGCCGTCCACCGCGATGCCCTCCGGGATCTTGCGGTCGCCCAGACGCCACATGTGGGTGTCGCACTCGAAGAACAGGCGGTCCAGGCCCTGCTTCCGGATGAAGCTGAAACCACCAGATGACACGACAATGAGCCTGGTAACGGATCCTCGCCGGGTTGGAGATACGAGTCTGAAAGCCGTAGTGTAAATGTTACCGTGCGGTGTCTCTGCCGTGGGATTTGATGAAGTTCATGTTTCTGTATTTGGTCAGAAATCCCACCAGCTGATCGTTGGTCCTGAAACAGAGAGCGTGTCAAAGCGTGTTTTACTCATTAATTGTCCGTGAGAGTAAATACTACGCTGACAGAAAAGACAAAGGGAGAGAGGGATATTGTTCATCCAATTACACAATGGAGATATTTTTTATGGCTGTAAATACTGTTCAAGTGGCGCTAGCCTAGGGTGACCATACGTCCCGATTTACCCGGGACAGTCCCGATTTTAAGCTCTGCGTCCCGTGTCCCGGCGGATTTCACAAGCCCCATTGTTTTGTCCCACTTTTACGCACGCTCCGTCCCGAGTGTCCCGTTTTTTTTTTTTTTTTTAACCATGCATATGCAGCGGTAAAAAGCTAATACAGCGCACAGTGGCTCAATCTTGTTGTCTTTGGGCAATGTGTATGCCAATCACACAGTTGCCATAGCAATTTATAACATGAACCAATTGAAAAAGATGAACAGTCCTCCGCGTGTCTGTAGCTTGATTCTCATTGGTCCATTGGCATTGACATTAGATGTTCACAACAAAACGCTATGGATCAACATTTCTTATGCTGAACATGCCTAAAAGAAAGTCGAGGTTAACCCAAGAGCTCCTGGAACAGTACAGTTTCCTCAGGAAAGTACCGGGTAATGAAAATGCTGCCTTTTGTACACTTTGTAAGTGCGAGTTTTCCGTCGCTCATGGCGGAAAAGCCGACATGCAGAGCCACAGTAAAACTAGCAAACACAAGAGATGGGAACAGGCGGGAAGTAGCTCTGTTAGCCCATTTTTCGGGCAAGCTGCGGCTGGTGATGAAGAACTTAAACGTGCTGCTCAGGAGGCCACATTTGCCTATCACCTTGTGAGGCACAATCACAGCTTTCGTTCAATGGACTGTACAGCTGGGCTGACGCGGAAATTTTATGACCAACGTTTTACCTGTGCTCGCACCAAAGCGGAGGCAATTGTTACGAATGTGATAGCCCCACATGCTATGGAGTTGCTACAGGAGGACACAGCGGATGTTACTTTCGTCTCCGTCGCAGCGGACACATCAAACCGCAAAGCAGTAAAACTTCTCCCCGTTGTAATCCGCTACTTTACATTGACTGAGGGCGTGAGCGTCAAGATACTCAATTTTGTGTCACTACCAGGTGAGACATCCACCCTCCTATTTAATGAAGTCGAACGTAGCCTGTCAGCTTTTGGTTTGATGGATAAAGTGATTGGCTTTTGTGCGGACAACACAAACACAAATTTTGGAGGAAAGGCAAGAAGAGGACAAAACAATGTGTTTTACAAACTTGATCAAGCCACCCCCTGCAGTTTGATCGGAGTAGGCTGTGCAGCACACATTGTGCACAATGCAGTGCAATCAGCAGCAGACACACTTCCCTGTGACATAGAGAACTTTGTTGTCAAGGTATTTGGATACTTTCACATTTACACCGTCAGAACTGAGGAGCTGAAAGATTTCTGTAATTTTGTTGAGGTTGAGCATGCCACTCTTCTGGGGACTAGCAGAACACGCTGGCTTTCACTGGGACCTGCTGTTGAGAGGGTCCTGAAGCTTTACCCAGCTCTTCAGTCCTACTTCAGGTCTCAAGATAAGGCTCCTAATTCTATTCTAAAGTTTCTTGAAGACCAAGTGTGCGAGGCATGGCTTTGGTTTATTCATAACCAACTGACACTTTTCAATGACACCATCAAACAACTGGAGAAGGAGAAGAGCTCTGCCATCCATTCTGCCCTGTACCTCTCCAGTCTTAAGGAGAAGCTTATGGAGAGGAAGGCTGCACTCTTCATGGGCTTAAAGGTGAGTTGTATGGATCATATAAAACTAACATAATACATACTTGTACACATTTGATAGCGCTGTTATTTTTTTATTTGCATACAGTTGTATAAATTATAGTGTAAATGGTAGGGGTGTAATGGTGCAGCTATCTTAGGGTACAGAACAGTTCACGGTGCAGGACCCACGGTTCAGTGCATCACGATGCAAGTGCGATATAATTGGCTAATAAATCAGTTTTGAAATAAAATAGCCTTAATGTTCATTATTAAGCAGTTTTTGTAACTTTAGAAATACATTGAAAATGCTTTCTAATTTTTTAAAGCTGCTTTACAATAAAATGTGCCCCTGGGCTAAAAAAAACACACACACAAAAACCACAGTTCTCTATAGTTAAAGAAAAAAGAAGAAAGCAGCGCAGTGGGCCATGTGCTGTTATGTGATAAGTTTCAGTTTTGCTTTCCACATGGCAGCTAAAACAACGGCGCATTTGATCTGAGGCATGTGTTTGGGCTGTTCCTGGACAATATTCTGCTTGTACTTTTTTGGAAAAAAAAGCGTTTGATGCGGATTATGACCAAGACTGGATCTTACGCATTTGTCTGCGCCACCATTTATACTTTATACCGCAGCCTGGCCATCACCAGCAGGAGAAACTTTTGCAAAGGCACGCGGATTTCATTTGTAGCACGGTGCATTGATACACCCCTAGTAAATAGTAAATAGCAATTTAACAGTAACAACTGTTCATGGTTTTATTAATTGCATAATGAAATGTTTTTTGTTTTTTAATTTAGGTGAAAAGTCTTCTGGTTGGCTTCCAAGAGCGCCATCAAGTGGATGTGTTCGAGAAAGGCGTCCAGAACTTCTATGACTGCTGCATCTCATACCTCCAGGAGTGGGGCTCTCCATTCACTGAGCTGAAGTGCCTCTCTTGGACACTGCTAGAGCATGCACCAGAGTGGGATGAGGTTGAGTGCTCCCTGAGGTATGTCTCCACCAAGCTGCCACAGATGGACATCAGTGAAACAGAGCTGTTTGATGAAGTCACTTCTCTCAAAACTTACACATCAGAAAAGATGGAACAGTGGAACACAATTTCAACACCTGCAGATGAGCGCTGGTCAGAAATGTTCACACATTTTAAGTACAGACATGTTCCATTCAGAAACATTTTTGTTATCTGCCAGTTTGCCATGTGCCTTCCTGGCACAAATGCCCCTGTTGAGCGCATTTTTTCAATTATGAACAATACTTGGACTGATGAGAGAAACCGTATGGGACTGGAAACTTTGAAAGCGCTGCTCATTACTCGGGTGAACTTTCAGTATAGTTGCTCTGAGTTCTATACAAGGATCAGTGACAACCGTAGCCTCTTGAAAAAGGTACACTCAAGCATGAAATACTAGTCAGTAAGACTGTTCAGGGTTTTGCATTTATGCACTTATTTTGTTTGTGCAATAAGTTTTGATATTTCAAAACAATTCATTGTTTAAATGTTATACATCTTTTGATTGTTTTGGGATCCACATTTTGACTGCAATAAAATTTCACTTCATTCGTTTGTGGTGAGAATTTGTCGTACAATTTTGGTGATAATAAAATGTCCCAGTTTTTCATTTTGAAAATCTGGTCACCCTACGCTAGCCCGCAGTTAGCTTTGCCCGTTAGCCTGTTAGCTTCTTCTTTGTTCCATTAGTGTGTATTGTGCCTCCCACCCGGTGGTTTTCTGGTCAGAGACACCAGGGGAAGATGAAAGACCCTCTAATCATCCCATTAACACTTGTATTTATTAAGGTAAACAAGTCACTTAGTGCTGCTTTAAATGTCTGTTTTTTTTCACACCACCCACACACAAACACCAATTTTCTCCATATTCCCCCATCAGTTTAAAAAAAAACATTTCTTCCAATTTTAACCATTTCCCACTTCCGTTCCACATTTCTTGACATCAGATAAATTCAATATTGTAAATGTGCATATCTTCCAGACAGCTGTTTCGATATGATCTTGCAGACGATTCACTGCCCGGCTCTAACTGTAAGATGTATTATAAACACACGAGAGCCATTAGAGCGCCCCCGCGGCGGGACCTCTGTGACCCCCGTCTGAACAGAGGGAGGTGGGGTTTGTTGTGTCTGCGCCTAAACCTCACGGCAGACAGGAAGCAGAGGCAGACAGAGGCTGATGGGCCGTGATTAGCTCTGATTACAGCCGGGAACAACACCTCCTCCTCCAGCTCCTCCAGCCCCTCCAGCTCCTCGGGCCCCCGACCCGCCGCTCTGCGCAGGGGTGCACCGGCCGACCGCTGAGCCATTGCTAATGCTGTAATTTACCCCACGCACTCAGAGGAAGTGACACATCCAGCATGAAAGGCTAAAGAACACTGTCTGTCTCCTGAGAAATCTTTAAGGCTGTCTAATAATATGCCTGTATGAATCTAAACAATGGACAGGTTTAAATGTATGGTTTTATTTTGTTGATATATCATTTTTCTCAAGGGGGATTTTGGATCTTTAGTTCAGTCTTAAAACAAGCAATTTCTAAGTGAAGTTTTAAATATATATTTTTTTAATTCAAACCTCAATAAATCAAGTTGGGAATTAGATATTAAAAAAATCCCTCTGAAAGAACCTTCTAACATTATGTCCAAGTCCAAGCCTGTAAAGTGTCGAGTCTGTAGGAGCTCCTAAAGGGGAGATGGAATGAAAACCTGAAAGTTTTGAACTTTTTTTTTGCGAATGCGTGCGTTTATCGCTGCCTCCCACAGAGGAAATGACCGTATTTGGATCGCAGCGTCATCATGGTCGCCTTTCGTGCTACACGTGGATACCAAACCTGTCAGTATTTGTGAATGAAGAAGCGTGCCGTTGCAGCGTCATAAACTAAACATGGTTAAAGGCTGAGTTTGGTCTTTTTTTATATTTACATACATTTTCTCCAGTTCAGCTTCACCCAAATCCATAAGGTCTCAGCCTATAGGCCAGTGTAATGCCACCATTTGAAAGCTAAGACCCACAAAACTGATCTAAATGGATCTTTTTCCTTACGTTGTTGCCGCGTTGTAATTTTTTCAGCGTTTTTTTTTTTTTTTTTTGGGGGGGGGGGGGGGGGGCTTTTATCACATTTTTGCAACATTATCATCGCTTTTTGTTGCTGTTTTGACACTTTTTTTTTTAAGACGCTTTTAGATGAAGCCGAACTGGAGAAAATGTGCTCGGGTCAGGTGGGGGTTAAAGGAACAGGCCACCGTTTTTACATACTGAGATATTATGTTCCGCAGTAATATCGTCAAATATATTGTTACGCCTCACAAAATAATTATGAAAACTGTTGCACTTTGTTATTCTGCACTTTTTACTGTATATTGCACAAATGTATATTGTCCATGTTTTGTATTTTAATTAACTCTGTTATGTATTTTAATTGTATTTTTGATTGCATAAGGACTGCAGATGGAAATTAGCATTGTGCTAAATCTGGGGCAGCCATCTTTTTAATGTACCTGTCCGTTGTCCTTTTAAATAAATAACTAACTAACTAACTTTTTATCCGCTTAGAAAATCAACGTGTTTAATTTTGCGTGACTAGACTTGGATCGTGGAAAGAATCACGTGCATTTAAATAGGGAGAACGTGGAACTTCTAACTTCACAATACATTATTTATTTTTGGCGCTGTTATCACTGGGCCACTTTTGCTGTATCTTTTAGCCCTGATTGAACCAGGAGTCCTCTGCCACAATGAGGAACTTTTCTGGCTGGATAATAATAAGAGTTTCAAAGCCTCGGCCTGTGTCTCTTATCTGGGCCCCGGTGTCAGTCTGCGGCGGATCGGTGGCTGTGATCCGCTAAGCCTTAAACAAACAGGATCAGGGTCGACGCGGCGCTCACGGGTCGATGGCTCTGATGCGTCAGAAACAGCAGCTCGGCGAGAGGGCGCTTAAATCGACAGCACAAACCTTTCCACGCCGCACCGCTTCACGCAGGAATCGTGTCAAATCGATGAGCAGGAAGCGCCGCGGAGGGACGAGGTCGGGGTGACAGAGCGGGGCAGTTCGAATGCGCAGTTTTAATGCGCACCAGAAATTCAAAAGGTGGAAAAAAATTTATAAAAAATATGACGTAATATTATCTGAATCTTACAATAGTTAAAAATTCACTGTAAATTCACTGAAAATTCCACAGGGGAATCAAACCGAGGCCTTTTTGCTGTAAAGCAGGTATGCAAGGACATTTTGGAGTGAAAAAAATATGTTTCAAACACTTTACTAATTCATTTCCAAACCAGTAATCAGATTCAAGTTACTTTAACAAATAACTGTCAGTTAGGGCTGGGCGATATGACAAAAATCAAAATTTTTTTATTATAAACTCCCGATTTCGATTATATCACGATTTTTTTTATAGTAACTAAAATAACTTCATTACACAACGAAGAAGAAAAAGATTGAATTAATATACTAATTTATTCAACTTTGTGATAAACACAGCAAAAATAGACTTAGAACTTAGTTTGCTGTAGTTCTAAGTCTAGTCTAACTCTATACATTAAAAAACACAATAAAACTTCAGACAATAAAAGTAAAACAGTAACACTAAGTTTGGTAAAGGCTTGTTGTTCGTGTCTGTTGCTGTTTGGCATCTTTTCTGAGACGTCTCTCTCATGACGTCAAGCTGCTGTGATACAGCGCTCTGTTGCTGTCTGACCCTTTCACAATAAGAGTCTTACTAAAGCGATAACATGCAGTGACTTTTATTGTGTAAAAGGATAAGTTATTACTTGACCAAGTAATTCACCAATGTTGGACAAGTCTTATATTTTCAAAGACCTGGATAAACAGCGCGTTTGTGAACACGGCCCAGGATTTAAATTAAACAAATGAGAAGAAGCGGCGCCTACAGAACTGTGAGGACGAAGGACACGCTCGCTTCTTCACACATGTGTCTCCAGGTAAATAAATAAACAGCAGCGGCGTTACGGGGGAAAGAGACTGACATAACACTGGGTTTAAAAGCTCCAGATTGAGGAGTCTGGTCTTGTATGTGACTGTAGAGGAGCGGCTCGCTGCCAAACGCTCGCATTAGCGTCTGACATTAGCGTCCGACATTAGCGTCTGACATTAGCGTCTGACATTAGCGTCCGACATTAGCGTCCGACATTAGCGTCTGACATTAGCGTCTGCCATTAGCGTAGCAGAACGTTTGTGGCTTGGCTTCACTGACGGTGAGAAGAGTCAACTGTGCAGAAGTGCTTAGAACCGTGATAAAACGATCCCAGAAAAATGACAGATCGTCAGCTCTGGAGATCGTGAGACGGTCTAATATCGCCATATCGGCCAGTCCTACTGTCTACTACTAAAACAAATTACATTTCTTTCTTTTTGCGTCTCGGCGAGTGACGTAACATCAGCCCGAGGACACGAACACTGGTCGAGGAGAGAGATGGAAATACGTCACTATTCTGAGTCTGTGTCGGCTTTGTTCATGTTACTGTTAAAACACACTTCCAACAAAGTGAGTGTTGTTGTTGTTGAGGCGGTGGAGGTGATGTCGGCAGCTGCTGAATGTAACTAATAAAGTAACTTGTAATCTCACTTAGTTACTTTTCAAATCAAGTAATCAGTAAAGTAACTCAGCCGTCAGACTGACTGGAGACTCTGATCCGAGGAGCGAGAGGAAGGAGAAGCGTCTGCAGCTCGACCCGTGGCTTTGTGTTTGCCACAGACATTTATTTTAAGTTGATGTGTGGCGGCGCGTGCAAAGCTTGTAAATTATCTGTGTGTAAATTATCTTCCAGAAGTTAAACCAGCGCAATGGGATCTGTAGCTACCAGCGGTTTGACCATAGACTCCTCCCCGTTTACCATAATAACCACGTTCGAGGGGGAAACCATGGAAGATTTACAGACTCCTCCTCCCCAGCTCCTAAAAAGGGCATAAGGGCGGGATCTTTCCTGTAGACTCGGCCCTTGCGTGACGTGTAGCTCGCGCGGCTCCAATGCTAACAGTACCTCATTAGTACGAGATTTCAAAAAATGTTCTTTCGAAAACCAGCCTGGGTTCTTTCATTGTGACTAACCCGGCGTTATCTCGGGAGGAACATGTAGCCGTAGAAAGTGTTTAAAAAATAGAAACCATGCGTTAAAGTTTACGTGTCTAAAGTCCAATGCTTTTCAATGGGAGACTAGCGGCTACATGGAGGTACTACAGCAATGGCGGCCTCCAGTGTTGACAAAAGCAGCAGAGTCCTGGTCCACTGGGACAAAGCGAAACACTCAGACTGACCCCAGGTTAGTTTAAAAATAATACATTAATATTTTTGTATTTAATTAGGCCTATTATTTGAATAGCCTATTACCCAGACAAGCCCCAATTGTCTAAATGTGGAAAACTTGCCATAGAGGGCTATATCTACATTTCAATGGCGTCCACGTAGGGGGTACGCGACCGCTCATTCGAAGCTCCAGGGGGTACACGGCTCGTTTGGGAACCACGGCTGTGAAGGGTCTACTGTAGCGACCCGTCTTACCGGATGGGGTAGTCGGCCGCGCTGAGGTTGATGAAGAAGTCCCAGGGCCAGTCGGCCATCTTGAGCAGGTCGTCCATGCTGCGCAGGTACATGGAGAGCAGGCTGGCCCCGCCCCAGATGGTCGACATTCGCCACGGAGTCAGTCTGACGTTGGGATAGCGCTCGGCCAACAGCAGCACCTCCCTGTGCAGGAAGTCCGACCTCTGCAGACGAAACACACACGACAGTTAGAAGAGTTAGACAACCTCAGAGCTGTTTTCAGTCAAATAAAGCAGAAGTCGAGGCATTTTTCTCCAATAAAAGCACAAATAATTAAATAGATGCTTCTTCAGAGTTTATAAAGGCAGTAAAATGTCGAATTTAATGCTCTTTATTTCACCAATAGAATAGCTTTAATGCCACAATGGAAAAATCGGAATGAATAGTGAATGAAATTGGACATAACTTTCAGCATTTCAGCAATAAATTTAGTTCTGGATCATAGTATCAGCTTTTTAGATGATGAATTGACTTAATAAATAATTGAGAAATGTCATTATTTTCCCAAGACTTTTAGATTTGAGGCTTTTAAGGTGAGATGCTGCAGGCGAATACTTAAAAATCAGACCAAACTCTCCCTTCGCGATGTTTATTTTATGACATTTTGTCCGGAGATTTATCCAGGAAGTAACTCGAACATGGCTGTGTGGAACCTCTGGGTACCTCACGATTCGATAGAATACGCGATACATGGCTCACGATAACGATGATCTCACGATACGCCGATACTGCGATAATCGATATATTGCACAAAAATAATCTACGATAGATCACGATAAAAAAAAAAAAACATGCTACTTTTAACCTTTATTTTAACATATTATTCATCATTTACATTTCTTTTCATGTCCTTTGTACCACTTTTATAAATGATCCCTGACTTACTCACTGAAAATGAGTCTATGGATCTGTCAGTGACTTATTTACATTTAAATAAACAAGAAACCACAGTCCTATTTAAAAAGTAATAAATCAACCCCAAATTAATCTTCTTTAAAATTATAAAAAATATAATTAAAAGTAATTTATTTGTGTGACAGTGTTTGGTCCAAGTGTTTAAAACTGTAGTGCTGCCCCCTGCTGTCCTGACTGAATTCCTGATCATTATTGGCCTCTATTGACTGAAAACAGTGGAGCACTGCTGCCTCATTAGTATGCATGACGTTGCTCATTAATATGCATGACGTTGCTCATTAATATGCATGACGTCAAAAGTATCGGTATCGTCCTGCAAAATATCGCGATATATCGGAAAATCGATACATTGTCACACTCCATCCCCCTATCTTTCCCACGCTTCTTCATTCACAAATACTGACATGTTTGGTATCCACGTGTAGCACGGAAGGCTGTGACCGAGGTGACGCCGTAATCCAAATATGGTCATTTCCTTTGTGGGAGACAGCAGTGGCTAAAGACGGGGGAAATATACACAGGGCGGACGTGCAGACAAAGGGACTAAACTTTAGGGTTTTTAATATCTAGCGTCTCCCCTTAGCGATGTGTACTTCATTTAGACACAGTGACTGGATTCTCAGTGGAAGCGCTGATGTCCGGAGCCCACCTGGTCCACGTGGATGTAGTAGAAGTGCGAGCTGTGGTAAATGGCCTTGAAGAGCCGGTTGAACTGTCGGGACGCCCGGCCGTGGACCACCAGCACGAAGGCCACTCTGACCGGAGCCGAGGGCGAGGCGCCGGCCGCAGACTCGTCCCACTGCACGCTCACGCTCACTTTACCTGCAAACACGGCCGCGGGAGAGGATTAAACTATAGTTATTAGAACGACCACGGGGAAATGCTGATGCCCACCGCCACCATATTAACCACAGCTTTCCCTATCCCCCACGGTGCCATACTGAAGGATAGCAGTCAGCTTTACAAGGGCTTAAAGTCGGCAGAAACTGATCTATATCCAACTCTAATAATATGCTTTTTGTCCAGCAGCTCTTCCACACACACTGAGAGGGTTTTGAACTGAGAACAAGCATGATGATGATATGATAAAAAAGCCGAAGACAAGAAAAATCAGAAAGTCCAAACCTTCTCGAAATCAGCACAAATTCCAAAAGTGTAACTTATTTTTAGATTAGTTTTTTGCTGTGAACCCACTGCTGTTAGACTAATGCCCAGGATCGCGTTGGCTCATTCAGTCGATGATGAACTAACGCTGGATCCTCCTCCGTCTCAGCAGCCCGTTTTACTTTCAAGGCTGTACTTTGTGGCTTTTTTGCGCCGTTAACGTTAATGTGGGATCCAGCTCTTTTATGTTAATCTGGGATCCAGCTCTTTTATGTGAAACGCAGCCAGTGATTTGAACAAATGACAGGCTCAAACGCAAAGTGATGGAGCTGCCTTTAGGGGAACATCGCTCTGCCGTTTGTCCATTCATGGGTTTCAATCACATCAGTGTTTTCCGGCTCTCTCTGCCCCTACTCCGGTGGAGTCTGAGCAGCGACTGACAGAGCCGTCACTGTAGACAAAGTGTTTTATCCCAGTTAGATGCAGTCGAGGTATTAACGCAGAGGAATGTCGATGTCGATGAACGAGCAGTTAATGAACGACCTGGAAGTGAAGATCAGGGGACAACGAGAGCGGCCAAAACGGGGAAAAGCCCAGTTCTCAATAGGACACTTCGGCCTTTTGTGGATTCATCTGTCAAAAGCTTCGTACAGATCGGATCAAAAGTCTAAGACCAGTTGAAAGATGGTTGAAATTCACATTTTGCATAGTTGGATGTTAAGGTTAAGTTAAAATTCGTTTCTGCATTTGACCCATCCTCGATGCCGCTGGGGCGACCTGTCGGAGCAGCCTCTCGCAGCGCGCCGTCACTGCTGAGGTGGGTCATTTAGAATTTTTTAAAAGATCCTGAGAGTTATGGAACAAAAAGGTCAAGTGGAAGACACAAAAAGGTCACCAGCTCTAAGCCAGAGGATCCTATCGGCTCGAATGAAGCCAGTTACTGGAGCCGGCTCTTCACCAGTTGTTTTCAATAAAAGCTTTACTCAAAAACATTGTCTTCTTGTTGCATATTGAAGATGTTTCAACTGGTCTTAAATTTCTGATCGGGACTGTACGACCTGCCAACCTTCATCCATCTTTCTATATTTCAATATTTATCAACATAAATGAAAGAAGAAGACACAGTCCCTACATTTAAGACTAGGCTCAAAACGTACCTCTGAGAATGAGCTTCTGATCAGGTCAGTAGGTAAAGCTCTAACCCACAGCCTGAAGTAAAGCTGCCTTAGAAGGAACACTGCTGTGGGAAGTACGGGACACTGAGCGCTATCCTCTTCTTCTTCTTACTGCAAACTTTGTCTTATTATATCAATATTTATCTTATCTGTAGTCTGTTCATTACTATTCACATGGTGTCTCCTGTTCCACTCCCCCTCGAGAGTGCCTGTCTAGATCGAACGGAGGAACCCGGCTGAACGGAGGAACCCTGCTGAACGGAGGAACCCTGCTGAACGGAGGAACCCGGCTGAACGGAGGAACCCGGCTGAACGGAGGAACCCGGCTGAACGGAGGAACCCGGCTGAACGGAGGAACCCGGCTGAACGGAGGAACCCGGCTGAACGGAGGAACCCGGCTGAACGGAGGAACCCGGCTGAACGGAGGAACCCTGCTGAACGGAGGAACCCTGCTGAACGGAGGAACCCTGCTGAACGGAGGAACCCTGCTGAACGGAGGAACCCTGCCTACTGGGTTGACAACAAGGACTGGACGGTCTGTGATCTTGGCCCGTCTGCTGAGGGACTCCTTCGACCCTGGGTCTCTATAGCCTAACCGTCCATGGGAGAGGATCTCTCCTTCTGTGGTTCTCCTCAAGGTTTCTCGTTTCTCCCCCTGGGTTTTTGAGTTTGCCGTGCTGGAGAGTCTAAGGACTTTATGTTTGCCTGGATACTTGATTCGCCTGAACGTTACATTGTCTTATTTACTGCTCTGTTTTATTGCCTTAATGTTCGGTGCAGCCCTATGAGACAACTCCTTTTTTTGATATTGGGCTGTACAAAACCATTGATTGATTGATTGATTGAATTTGTTGAAATACTACTACCTTTTTTTAACAAAACTAAAACGATCTCTTATAGAAATGACTCAAATGAAAAGACTAAAAAAGCGCTGCCAAAAACCCGGCTGATCCTGCGGTTTTCCTTCATAGTTATTTTTAAACATTTGGCCTCAGTGAAAGTTAAGAAAATAATAACCATGATTCTGCAAACCCGTCAGGATGAGTGTAGATCCGCGGTTTATTTCGGGAACGGGCTGAGTAACGGCGGTATCGCCCCGAGAACCGCCCCGGGACGTTCTGGGACTAATGATATGATTACAGGCTCATGATTCTACGGTACGGGCCTCTGCACTTAGAGGCGTGCCACCCAGTCAGACGCTGAGGGCAGAGCAGAGCCCGGGTTCAGGCCTGAGTCCGATCGATTACACGTCTATGAACTCCCCAACCTGAAAAGGCACACATGTGAAACAAAACCATGGGACCTTCTGGAGAGGACAGTTCATGGGGACAGTCTTAGTCTCCCCAGAACCTTTTGTGGACAAGTTGCACTAAATGAATTTACCATATTACCTGTGTCTTAGTATTAGGGCGACTCGGCTGCTGATCCACTTTTACACTGCTACTCATTCTGCACATGAGCAAACGCCTACGGAACCTTTGTCTGTCCATGTCCACAATTATTGGCTTCTATCTTCTTCTTTTTTTAGGTCTGGGTACTGTTTCCTTTTTTCCGATACTGGTACTTTAAGCCACTCTAAGCGACCCCGTTTGGCCAGACCGGGAAATGGTTGCGTTCCCACATTACATCACTAGATGCTCCACCTGCGCAAACAGCGAGTTAACTTTTCCCTGCAGACGAAGATCAGCGCCTCCCCCCCCCCCCCCACAGGACACCCCCCCATCATGAGATCGCAAATGTTTGAAGCAGCAGAAGCGCAACGGTCAGCGGCTAACACAGAGTTTAGCATTATGACAGAAGTTTACAAAAAAGATCGTGAACAGACAAACAGCTGAAATCCTCATGAAATGTCCGTTTGAAATGTCCAGTATCTACAGAGAGCCGCCAGGTCCTTTTCCTCCTTATGATCACAAAGCAAAGGCTGTGAGGCGTTAAAGGGTTGTTGGGGGAAAAAAAGCTTTGCACTGTAAACTTAGTTCTTAATGGAAGTATTATGTTCTAAATGCAACAAACAAAAAGAGACTTACATGAAAGTTGCAGTTTAGCAAATAATCAAAAGTCTTAAAACGTTTACTTTGCTAATTTTCTTATTTATGCTGATAAATGTGTGGAGGGAAGTGGGCGTGAGGGGTGCGGATGACGGGGGGAAGTCAGGTGACGGGGGGGGGGGGGGATAGCCCGGTGTTCACTACTAACACCTACTGACATAGCTTAGGGCAGCTTTGATAACACTGGGTAACAAAAAAATATTTTTTGAAAATA
This sequence comes from Proterorhinus semilunaris, assembly GCA_021464625.1. Classification (NCBI taxonomy): domain Eukaryota; kingdom Metazoa; phylum Chordata; class Actinopteri; order Gobiiformes; family Gobiidae; genus Proterorhinus; species Proterorhinus semilunaris. Next base: position 4,619,038 of record CM038352.1, read on the forward strand.
GTCCAGGGTTTTCCAGCTGAATTAGACTAATGTTGATGCTCTGAGTCCGAAAATGACCTTGGTTTTGCTCAATCAGGTCAGGATTTTTTGCTACAGAAATGCTTTAAAAATCGATTTTGCGTCAAAAACAAATTTCTGCGGATCATCAGCTGAGAAACCCTTGACGTTTTTTCCGTTTTCCTCAAGAAATAAAAGTCAACGTATCCAAAGTCATTCAGTTTTTATTTACTCCATCAAATTTGATAAGCAGAATTCATAACAACGTAGTCGTACGTAATCCGTAACACTATGGCTGTATCTCAAAAAGTTGACCTCATAGAAAAAAATGCATGTGATATTCGGACTCAGAACACCAAAATTAGTTGAGAAACCCCTGACCATTTTTTGGCTGTCAACTTGTGTAATAATAGACTAGGAAAAAGTATTTCATATTGTACCTATTAGGGCTGCACGATTTCGACAAAAAACCTAAGTGCGATTTTTCTGACAGATGTCGCGATCGTGATTTGATTTGTGATTCTTATATTTTATGTACAGCCTGCCCTGCATGTATCGGCCTACGTCTGAAACTGCTGTCAAACACCACGGTGCTCAGTCATTACAGTTCAGCTTCATCAGCAACAAGATACAAATCTGCAAGAGGCATTTTATGGAGTACTTTTTAATGGAAAAACATGTTTAGTTTTAATCTTCTCCCTATTCTCTGAATCATGAAAATGAGGCGCGCGAGACACACGTGGAGTTTGTTTTCAGCGCCTTGAGGTTTCGTACTCGCAGGAGCTAAAACCTCCATTTCAAATCGATAAAGCTCTGGTCCCTATAGTTGGATTCCTCGTGTCCTCATAGTAAAAAGACTGGGTACCTTCCACGGGGCAGTATCGGGGCACTCTCTCGGGCATCAGCGCCCTCTCCTTGTGCCTGCAGTAAACCTCGGCGATCTGCTGCCGGCACTCCCTGGTCCTGGCTCGCGAGAGGGCGGATATGGCTTCTTTCCCGCTGATCTCGCACTGCAGCTCCTTCTTCTGCCCCGCGCCGGCCTCCGCTTTGCCCCGCGGCTCCTCCCGCCGCCCCGTCGCCGCGGGCTCGGACGCATTCAGCGCCGGGACCGTGGGCTTCAGCGGGTACGACTTGTTCACGTGGCTTTTCCCTTTGGGCTGCACCACGGGGTACTTCAGGACCTCGTTGGCGGGTTTCCCCAGCACGCCCTTGTCCGCCTTGTGTTTGGGCCGGGCCCGCGGGCCCAGGTTACTGTTGCTGTCGACGCTCATGAAGTCCCGGGGCACAGAGTTCTCGTTGTTGTTGCTGTCGGAGTGAGGTTTCTCCTTCGGCCGATGGGAGTGATACGAGTCCTGACGAGACACAGAAGACAAGAGGAGGTTAGACAAGAGCTCACTTTTGTTCACCAACGTCTCGAAGGAATTGTATTTATTTTATGAGGAACAAAGCACAAATTAGTCTAAAAAAGAAGAGGTGCAGGTCAAAGAAAAATTATAATTTCCACCGCAGTCCCTGGTAGCCTGGCTAACGCTAAGTCCATGGTAGGGTTGTCAAAAAATCGATTCCTCAATTCTAAATGGTGGTATCGAAGCTAGATATTCATTGGAGCAGGTATCGATACTTTCTGTGTTTCCTCCGGGCCGCGCACAGAGCGCTTCGATCAAAACTGAAACTAGAGCTAAAAGTACTCTCTTAAACCCTGAATAAAATTCTAAAACTAAATGTGTCCATCGTCGAAGTGTAGAATCTGATTACTGGTGCTGTACCAGGTCGAAAGGAGCGTTTTGATAGAAATTTGCAATTGTGGCTAAGGTTAGCTTATTGGTTTACATGTAACAATTAGCATTGGCTATTAAACCGTTTTTTTTTCTCCTAAAAATTCTTAACAAAATGAAATGATACCAATGTCAACTGTATAGTCACACGTTTACTGTTTGAACATGACTCATGGATATATTTAGAGGAATTTAAAGGCCAGTTTGTGCTTTGAATGAATGCTCTGTTCAGCTCCTAACAGACAGTAGTGACTGTTTAGTCTGTGAGTAGTTTATATTGTAGAATAAATCGCCACGTACAGTATTTGACTATGATTATTGGAGCTGAAAATGCAAAGCATTAAATAAAAAACAAACAAATTAGACCTTGTATTGTAAGGATTTCTAAAGAACATGGTAAATCTGAATGCTCTAATACAGGGGTTCCCAAACTGTGGTACGCGTACCCCTGGGGACACGCAGGACGCCCCCGGAGGTACGCACAGAAATGTTGGAAAAAAAAAAGTTGATCACAATCGCAGAGTCTGACGTTCAGAATGAGCTGGTGAATCAGCATTATCCGTCACACACACAAAAAAACGGGCATTTTCATTTTTTTTGTATTCACATATTCTTAATGGCCTTAATCACCCAGACGAGCAAAAAAATACTGAATGTGGAAAACCTGCTTGAGTTCGCTGTAATAATGGAGGAAATAAACATAATATTACATGTGATATTCCCAGTGTTTTCAACCGCGTCAAACTATAGGGGGTCCGCGACTCATCACCCAAAGCTTCAGGGGGTACACGGCTCCAAAACGTTTGGGAACCACTGCTCTACTATATTGTTGAGTGTAGTGTAGACAATACAGGGCAGAAGAAAACAGACAAGAGTCTCCTACAGCAAATACAGTATACATATTCAAAAGGGGATTTCTTAATTTGTTGCCGTCGTGTCGAGAATGGGAGTTTTATTTTCAGTATCAAAAACATGTGAGTATCGTGACAACACTGATCGAGGCCTCGCGGCATTTGGACGGTCCGCGATTACATGTCTGCTGTGAGTCTGGGAAGCACCGGCCGAGGATAAAGTGAGCCGGCGATTGGGAGTGACCTTGTTTTCGTGCCTGTGAGCAGGTGAACACAAACATCAACATTTGCCCTGGGCCGTATTTAGACCTGAGCGCAGCGTTCCAGTGAAGTGATGCCACGCGGGCTCCTATTCCCCTCAAACACGGTCACCGTAAAGGAATTTCACCCAAAAACACACAAACAGGGCAATTATCCCGACATTTCCCGTTGTTATCGCGTCGTGTAAATGAGGTGAGGCCTGCGTCACTGTTAATGTCGAGAAATGTGTCCACGAGAGTGAGCTTTTAGCCAGTTTTAGGACTAACCGAGTGCATTTTCTCCATTTCTTTTTCTTTTATTTATCCTTTTCCTCGCGTCGTTGCCATTTTGTTGTCACTTTTTCCATCTAATTTTTGCCACTCTCTTTGAGTTTTTGACACTTATTTGTAACTTCATTGACGGTTTTTTGGGGTGTTTTTCTTAAGGTAACACAACTGGTGAAAATGTACTTGGTTTTCAAACCCCCGGTCACTGCTTAAATGTTTTATTTATCACGTTGTTCAAGTCTGCACTTATTTTATTATCACCAATTTTATATGATTAATTGTTGTCTGTATATTATCAGCTGTGTCTGCACTACGTGTCCAGATCAAATTTCCCCTAGTGGGACAATAAAGTTAAATTCATCCGTTTAATTCATTCATTTTTCATGACTTTTTTCGTGATTTTTTCCGCGAGTTTCCGTGACTTTTCATGATTTTTTCTTGACTTTTTCGTGACTTTTCATGATTTTTTCTTGACTTTTTCGTGACTTTTCATGATTTTTTCTTGACTTTTTCGTGACTTTTTTCATGATTTTTTCCGCGAGTTTTCGTGACTTTTCATGATTTTTTTCTTGACTTTTTCGTTGGGTTTTTGTAACTTTTTCATCCTCGTTTTTGTCACTATTTGGACACTTTTTTCCAAGAAGCTTTTAGATTTGGTTAAAGTCGTACTGGAGAAATCGAGCTTGGCGATTCCCCCCCCCCCCCCCTTTCCCCCAAAAAAAAATCTGTAATATTTTTATTTTTTTTATTTAGATTTATTGTATTTAATTAAAGTGCATCGACATAAACACAATTGCAAAGGCAAACCCTTTTTCTAACTGAAAAGTCACTGTGCAACAAAGATGGTTAAACATCCAGATTATTCATACTGTATTTGGATTGAGCTAATAATAAAACAACACATCCTGAGGTGGGCTCTGATCTTCTCGACACATGTGCACAGCAGGACCTTCTTCCTCTGAGCAGAGCAGAACATAAATAAATAAAGGAGAAACCGTGCTCAGTTCAGGTGGGGGTTAAGAGGTTTACCGACTGATAACGAGCTTTGTAGAACCACTGATCCAGGAGCTCCGTGTCTCTGTTTGTCGACCCGGGTCAGAGGAACTAATCCAGGACCAGCTCAACCCGCTTCGTGGTGCCCCCCCGCCAGGTCGCTCCTGTACCCTCTGCATTTTTTCCCAGGGGCCTTTGCGCTCCATGGAGACGGCTGAAATGCCAGGCCGTACCTCCGCGGCGCGTCAGGACAGAGCCAGACGAGGCCAGTCAGGGACGCCCCGCGGGGTCCGACAGAAAAGACCTGTCCCGACGAGCAGCACGACGAGAGAAAGTCCAGTCGCTTCAGAGCAGAATTTAGCGATGATGTGTGTTACTCTTGGAGGAGAAATGAAAATCAAGTCAAATCACACTGATCAGATTTGGAGTCAGTTTGAAGTTTCACACACATTTCCATTTGTTTAAAGGGACAGTGTGATTCTGCTTTATCTGGAGCCTCTGGGCAGAGATGTGTCGGAACCAATAAGGTAATAACTACTTACTAGCAACTTTAAAACTGTAATATATTGCAGCCGGGATGAGGATCAGCACCTCCAAATCTGAGGCCATGGTTCTCCACCGGAAAAAGGTGGTTTCCCTCTTCAGGTCGGTGGGGAGTCCTTACCTCAAGTATCTCGGGGTCCTCTTCACGAGTGAGGGACGGATGGAGCGTGAGATCGATAGACGGATCGGTGCGGCGTCAGCAGTGATGCGGTCGCTGTATCGGACTGTTGTGGTGAAGAGGGAGCTGAGTCTGAGGCAAAGCTCTCCATTTACCGATCGATCTACGTTCCCACCCTCACCTATGGTCATGAGATCTGGGTAACGACCGAAAGGACAAGATCACGGATACAAGCGGCCGAAATGAGTTTCCTTCGCAGGGTGGCTGAGGGTGAGGAGCTCAGTTACCCGGGAGGAGCTCGGACTCGAGTCGCTGCTCCTTCACGTCAAAAGGAGCCAGCTGAGGTGGCTAGGGCATCTGCTCCGGATGCCTCCTGGTCACCTCCCTCGGGAGGTGCTCCAGGCATGTCCCACTGGGAGGAGGCCTCGTGGAAGGCCCAGGACACGCTGGTGGGACTATGTCTCCGAGCTGGCCTGGTGTCGCCTCGGGGTCCCCCCAGAACAGCTGGAGGAGGTGAAGTCTGGGCATCTCTGCTGAGACTGCTGCCCCCGCGACCCGGCCCCGGATAAAGCGGAAGAAAATGGATGGATGGACGATTCAAAAATGTAGCTGAGTTACACCACTTTGAGTTACTTTTGGGAAAATATAAACTGAAAATAGTAATAAATCCACTGAGCAAAAGTGCAGTCAAAGATTTTCCTTCTCTTATTTTTGTTTTGTTTTGACGCCGTTAACTCCACGCAGCTGCAGATCTGGGTCCGGCTCATTGGGGGAAAGTGGCTTTTTTTTGTTCATTCATTTAATTTAAATGCACTTGTAATTGTAATGACTAATATATTCGCGTATATGTCATATTCCTTATTTACTGAAAAGAGTCATATATTTTTGTTGCTTGTTACTTTTGTAATACATTAACCCCAACACTGTTCACTAGCCAATAATTATTACATTCTCAGACAAAAGTTGAAAAACCCACTAAATAATTGGCCATCCAACAATTTAGAGGAAACGGCACAAAAACAATGTTAGTGTTTTTACATTATGGCTGAATTCATTATATTTGAACGAGTTTTATTATCGGTCAGACTTCCCTCTCCCCGGACACTTCCTCCCGCTGTTCAGAGGGGTCCTGAGGCGACGTCGGGCCAGAGACCGGGTCCCTGCGGTGTGTCCCGGGTCTTTCCCGAGGCCTCCTCTCAATGGAACACGCTGAGCTGCAGCTCCTCCTCCCAAGGAGCAGCGGCTCTACTCCGAGCTCCTCCCAGGTGACTGAGCTCCTGACCGTGTCTCCAAGGGTGCGCCCAGCGTTCAGGTGACCCAGGTGAGGTACGGGAACGTAGAGCGACCAAACATATAAAAGGCCTGATCTTTTATATGAAAACATTAATCGGCAGAAACAAAGAAAGAAAGAACAGTTTCAGATTCTCTATTTCCCTCATTCCCCAGATCAGTGGTCAGTCAAACAGGGCTCAGAGTGTTTTTAGGGATTAGCGAACACAAAACCCCATTAAAAAAGCCGGGTAATCCCATTGTAGAGACCTGATGTAATTCTAATCCGAGAACACAAAGCTCCAAACAACAATCACGGCTGCCAGGAAACCAGGCCCGGCGGGACAAACCTACAGCCGTCAACACAACCCAAGAGTCGCCGCTTTATTTCTACCACAAGTGTTTCCAAAGAGAAATCCTCCCGGTTCATGAAGTCCGCACATCCACCTCCTCGGGGTCCAGATTCTGCGGGGAAACGAGGAGCACAGAGGTGTTTCTGTGGCGCTCTGCGAACACGCCCCGCGCTGATCAATGAGACGAGTGTTCGGCCGTAAACAGACTGGGCTCAGACCCGGAGCGGACCGGTGTTGTGTCACGATGTGCACCCCCTCGCCGCAACGCAACAACTTCAAGACTAGAGGTCGACCCGTGGCGCCGATATGTGGATATTTTACAAAGCGATTTACAGCAAGGACCCAGTCACCCACTCACCCTCTCATTCATACACCAGTGTGCGCAGACACTGGAGGCGAGTAGGGTGAAGTGTCTTGCCCAAGGACACGACGATAGTGGGCACCTTCAGGAGGCGGGATTCGAACCCCCGACCTTTCGACCATGAGACTCTATCATCTGGGCCACTGTCGCAGTTCGAAGCAGCCAGACGGAAAACAAAGAGGAGAAACTTAACTTTCTCCCATTTCTCCATCATCGCTTGAACCAAAGCTGAATTATCAATATATTTTTCTGCAAAATAAAAACACAGAGACGTGAGCAAAGTGCTTAAGACAGGTTTCAATGCTTTTGAAAATATGGCTTATTTAAATGAATAACACCTGTAGTAAATAAATAAATATCATAATGTTTTGGGCGGCACGGTAGTACAGTGGTTAGCGTTTCACAGCTAAAAGGTCCCGGGTTCGATTCCCACCTGGACGAGGCCTCTCTGTGTGGAGTTTACATGTTCTCCCGTATCTGCGTAGGTTTCCCCTACCACTAAAAACATGTACAATAGGCCCGGATGAATGAGCGTGTGTTTGAGAGTCCACATGGGGGACGACGGCTACAATCCGGTGTGGCTTGTTTACATGCATGAGACCCATGTTTGTTCATTAACATGCACTGTCCTGACCAAATAAATACATTTTATTTCAGGGAAACAGCATTTTAATGAAGAATGTTGGGCGGAAAAGTACGGTTGCACGGCAACAGTTTCACATTGTTTGCCTCTATCTATGTCACTTCCTGCCGTTGTCCAATAAGGAAGTGAAACATTTAACGTCACAAAAATAGTCAAACTAAATTGTGTTGACTATGTTTGAGCAAAAAATGTGCAATGACAATGCTAACCAGGAAGCTACGTTGGCTTCAAGCTATGCTACTGTTAGCAACGGGTGCTACAGAAGAATTGGCTTGACTTTACTGGTGTGTATGATGAATATGTTTATAGTCTGCCAGAAAACGGCTAAAAAGAGGGAAAAGTTGTGATTCCACTTTTCTTCACCTCGGCTAGGCCACGCCCCCTCGTATGATGCGTTGGCGTCGACGCAAAAAAACGATATATCGCTCCAGCCCAAAATCTGTAAGTCCACAATATTAGCAGCATGTAAGCAGACTCTCTCCCCTCTCCCACCTCTCTCCCCTTCTCTCCCCCCCCCTCTCTCTCCCCCCTCTCTCCTCTCTGCTCTCTCCCCCTCTCTCTCTCTCCTCTCTCCCCCTCCCTCTCCTCTCTCCCCCTCTCTCTCCTCTCTGCTCTCTCCCCCTCTCTCTCCCCCCTCTCTCCTCTCTCCCCCTCCCTCTCCTCTCTCCCCCTCTCTCTCCTCTCTGCTCTCTCCCCCTCTCTCTCCCCCCTCTCTCCTCTCTGCTCTCTCCCCCTCTCTCTCCCCCCTCTCTCCTCTCTGCTCTCTCCCCCTCTCTCTCCCCCCTCTCTCCTCTCTGCTCTCTCCCCCTCTCTCTCCCCCCTCTCTCCTCTCTCCCCCTCCCTCTCCTCTCTCCCCCTCTCTCTCCTCTCTGCTCTCTCCCCCTCTCTCTCCCCCCTCTCTCCTCTCTGCTCTCTCCCCCTCTCTCTCCCCCCTCTCTCTCCCCCCCTCTCCCCCCATGTCCCTGTAGTGTGTCAGCCCTTTCATCTGGCGTCCCCTCACAACCGGCCGCTCTATAAAGCGCTCTGGTTTGTTTCTGTGTCGCTCTAAAAGCCAATAACTGTCAGGCGCTCACACTCGCTCTGGCCTACGTGGCTCAGCGGGGACTTACAGCCACATCCGAGCGCCGTCACACACAGGAGCTAAAACAACGCTCCAGGAACGAGTTCAGAAAGAGACTCAGGGATTGATGGGGATCGAGATCATAAAGCTCAGCCCTTCCCAAACCCCTTATGGAGCCGATGATTACACAGGCAAGAAGGTCCTGGGTTCAGTCCCCGGCTGGACGGCTGGACTGTGGAGTTTGCATGTTCTCCCTGTGTCGCGGTTTCCTCTAACACTAAACACATGTACAATCAGCCCGGATGAATGAGAGTGTGTTAGTGCAAGTGCAGGACAATGGATGGAATTTAGCCCATGGCTACCAGTGCACTGGACTATTAAAGTCAGTACGAGTGGGCCTTTATACACTTTATACCCTGGCCAATAAGAATTCTAAATCTGGACAAAACCTGGACTACAGGTGAAACTCAGAAAATTAGAATATCGTAAAAAAGTTCATTTATTTATGTAATTCAGTTTAAAATGTGAAACTAATATATGATACAGACTCATGACATGCACAGTGACACATGTCGAGCCTTTGTTTTAATTTGGAAAATGTGGAAAATTTCTGAAAATTATAATATTTCATGAAATCAATGAAAAAAATATTTTAAAATCATGCATATGTACTTAATAATGAAATAATAATGCCTTACACTTGTATTGCGCTTTACAAGTCTGTATTACCAAGTTTTTCTCAAAGCGCCACATTGTCGTCATTATTCATTCACTCCATAGTCGGTGGTGGTAAGCTACTGTTGTAGCCACAGCTGCCCTGGGGTAGACTGACAGAAGTGAGGCAGCCAATCTGCGCCATCGGCCCCTCCGACCGCCACCAACCACTCACTCACATCATTCATCCAGGCCTATTGTACATGTTTTTAGTGGTAGGGGAAACCGGAGTACCCGGAGGAAACCTACGCAGACACGGGGAGAACATGCAAACTCCACACAGGAAGGCCCCGTCCAGGTGGAAATCGAACCCGGGACCTTCTAGCTGTGAAGCTCGAGCACTAACCGCTGTGCTACCGTGCCGCCCAAGTACTTAGTACTTGGTTTGGGCCCTTTAACTTGAATTACTGCTTGAATGGCATGGATGCTATGTGGCACTGCTGAGGTGTTATGGAAGACCAGGATGCTTTTGGAAAGTAGAGACGCTGATTACTCTTCTTGACCAGAGATGTAGTGTGCATGGTCCAGGAGAGGTTCTCTGTGATGTGCACACCCAGGAACTTAGCGCTGGTCACCCTCTCCACTGCAGCACCGTTGATTGTTAGAGGAACATGCTGGACCCGTGCTCTTCGAAAGTCCACAACGATCTCTTTTGTCTTCTCCACATTTAGAGAGAGGTTGTTCTGTGTGCACCACATGGCCAGACTGCTCACCTCACTCCTGTAGTTTGACTCGTCTCTGTTGTTGATGAGACCCACCACTGCAAGTCATGGGTCAGCAGAGTGAACAGGAGGGGGCTCAGCACACAGCCTTGGGGAGCTCCCGTGTTCAGTGTGATGGTTCTGGAGGACTTTCCGCCGACACGTACAGCCTGTGGTCTCCCCTCAGAAGGTCCAGCAGCCAGTTGCACAGGGGGGATCCAGGATGTTGTTTCCCCTTGTTGGAAAGTCAATGTGTTGATAGACTTTGGGGGAAACGCTCGCTGGGTCTGCGTGGTTGAAATCCCCCGCTAAGATGAGAAGGGCATCTGGGTGATGTCTGTTGGTCACTGACTCTGGAACAGTTCATTCGGTTCCTCTTTCCTGTTTTTGAGGTTGGAGGTGGGCGGGATGTAGACAGCCACCAGCAGTACAACAGTAAATTCCCTGGGCAGGTAGAAAGGTCGACACTTGCTGGGATACCTCCTCGTGCCTCTTGTGACGCCTCCACTGCGCTGCAGGTGCGGGGGGCCCGCGGTCCTGTCAGCGCTTCAGAAGATGATATCTCTGGATTTGTAGATCTCAAATGCTGCTTAAAAGTCTTTAGCTCGGATGCTATCGGTGTGTTTACTTTTAAAACACATCCTCTGTTCATTGCTAGCAAAGAGCTTTGGCAGGAAAACATCCGCTGAACTCCACAAAAACATCTTGTAAAACAATGTGAATCACTAAATCTGCAAATGCCGTTCGCAGAACAGTGTAGGAACGTCGCCTGGTCAAGAGAGAGAGAAGCCGCCGTTTACGCGCCGCCATGGTAACGCCATGGCAACGATAAAATCTGGAAGCTCGTTTTGACCCGAGTTTCCCAGTGGAGCGTTCATGTTAGGGCTGAAAGATATATCGTAACATTCAAGATATTAATATCGAACAAGCAACGATATATCGTTATCGTATCGATATCGAGATATGAACATTCAAAACATTAAAATTTAAAAAAGCAAGATATAAACGATATAAATCAATAAAACTGCAGTCTTTGTATTATGATTTTATGTTTGTGAAAAATGCGTAGTTTTCACTTAACCCATAGTTATATATAACTATGGGTTAAACCTGGACTAAACCTGGACTAAACCTGGGCTAAACCTGGACTAAACCTGCACTAAACCTGGGCTAAACCTGGACTAAACCTGGACTAAACCTTGGCTAAATCTGGACTAAACATGGACTAAACCTGGGCTAAACCTGGGCTAAATCTGGACTAAACCAGAGCTAAATCTGGGCTAAACCAGGGCTAAACCTGGACTAAACATGGACTAAACCTGGGCTAAACCTGGACTAAACATGGACTAAACCTGGGCTAAACCTGGGCTAAATCTGGACTAAACCTGGGCTAAACCTGGGCTAAACCTGGGCTATATCTGGACTAAACCTGGGCTAAATCTGGACTAAATCTGGACTAAACCTGGGCTAAATCTGGACTAGACCTGGACTAAACCTCGGCTACCACGGTTGTTTACAGACATTAATAGAAAATAATGGATGGAGCTTTACATGTATTTGTGTGTTTTGTGAAATAATGGACAAAAAAACCTTCGAAGTTTTAAGTAAATACACGACTGGACAGTTTTAAGCTACTTTAGTGCAGAAGTCATCGCCAAAATGTGAGGTTTGAGTTGTTCCCTTTAAGGCGGGACACCCAGACCGTGACACGCGCCCTCTAGACATGAAACGGGATTATCAAAAGGCGACAGTGAGGTCAGATATCTCCGCTGGAAGCAAAGAGCGCGTGGGTGCGCGTGGGTGCGCGTGAAGCGGCGCACGCCCACAGCAGCGGGGGGGGGGGGGGGGGGGGGGGGGGGGGTGGGGAGATCACAGGGTCCGGCCGGAGTAATGACAGAACTGAGGAACAGCCTTACCCCGGGATCGCAGCCTAAGATGTGGTTTAAAACTAAGCCTCATCGGATCAGAGCACACCTGGCAGCGCGAGCACACGTGCACACCTGGCAACGCGAGCACGTGAGGGCCGATCCGGCAGAGTGTGAATACATGTAAATGTTCAAATGTTTGTGGAGTTTCCCTTTGGATGTTTCTGTGGCAAACCAAGTGGGAGTGAGGAGAGACACCCCTCACATTCTTAAGACAAACCCGACCACAAAGCTAAGCCCTTCAACACTGATTGTATCGCTTTTGTCACGTTATTACTTTTTTTTTATCACATTTTCCAATCGCGTTTAGATTTTAGATTTAGCCAAACTGGAGAAAATGTGCTCGGTTCCGGTGGGGGTTAAGAGATTAAAAAAAAAAAAAAAGATGATGATATTGATTGTTGAAGCTGAACCAGGAAACCAGGACTACATTTGAACTAATTTAAACAAAATCCGGGCACAAACGGGTCTAATCTGGACTAAACCTGGGCAAAAACCTGGACTTGACCTGAGAGGAGCCAGAGCAGCCTACAATGACAGAGAAACAGAGATTTTGGACAGATCCAGATGTGGCAGGTTCAGATGCAAAGGCACGCGCTGATGCTCCAGATGCAGCTACGTCACAGGCGCGACATGTCCAGGTCTGACCCGGGTCTATACAAACAAAAGCCCAGAGGAAACGGGTCTCGGTTGGGGGTCACAGCTGCATCACACACCGCCGCCACGAGCCGTTCACGCGGACCTGAGACCAAACCACGGCATGGCACTTACCGCGTGCACCTGGTCCCGCGCGGCCGCCTGCACGAGCGGCGGTGGCGGGGTCCGCGTGTCCCCTTTCCGCTGCAGTCTCCTCCGCGCGATCTCCCCTCCGCGCGCCTCTCTCCTCTCGCGGGTCGCGCTAGAGTCCAGGCCGCTGAAGCTCCAGAGCGCGAGCGTCTGCACAAGCAGCAGCACGGCCACCGCCGCGAGCAGCGCCGCGGAGCGCGAGCGGCGGCACGGCCTCATCATCATCCTCCTCACGAGCCCCGTACGAGCCCTGGGCACCGCGCGCCAGCAGCACCAGCAAGATGTGCCCTCGCGCCCGGAGCCTGCAGCGCGAGAGCAGCGGGAGGAGGGACAGCGGCGCGAGGAGGAGGAGGGTCCTCTCTGCATCAGCAGCGCGAGACTGTCCCCACGAGACGGAGGCGCGAACTGCAGAGCTCAGATCTGTGACAGACTGTATAAATATACAGTACTTCAATGCTTTACTTTGGCTTCACTTTCATTTAAAGGAAATAAAACATAATGCAGCACCACGTGGTCACGCGCCTCTGTAGCGTAACGATGACAATGATTTAAATGAAACTCCATTTGGTCAAGAAGTTCATGAACACCAGACAGACTATGCTTTGAACAATTTATTAATCCTTTATTAATCCTTTCGACATATTTTCTTCATTCTTGCAAATGGAAAAAAGTCATGCCTGTTTTCACAGTGTTTAAGAGACAACTTGAAGGAAACTATCTGATATCTTTAAAATGTATGAAATGTAAATCTGCACTATCTCTTCTTAATGCGTTTGACAATCTGAATGTTTTTGGAGAAGACCTGTAGCTGCTCAGTGGGAGTGTGTGTGTTTTGTTTCTGTTTCTGGTGCCTTGAATTGTTAAATAAATTAAAAAAAAAAAAAAAAAAAAGTTCATAAACACATTCAAAACCAAACAGATTTTATTTCTTGATTGTTTTGACGCATAGAAAACATTTCTGTTGTCGAACATTTGCAACTTCAAGATAGAAAAGGTAGAAAAACACGATAGAAAAATGCAACCAATTTCTGATTTAAAAATAAACAATGTTCTCTAACAAAGTGTTTTCTTATAAAACTGGACTAATTGTTATAAACTGGACTAACTGTTATAAACTGGACCAACTGTTATAAACTGGACTAACTGTTATAAACTGGACCAACGTCCCCTGAGCCTCTTCCTTATGGATCAGAACATTAATAATAATCAGCGGCTCCTCCTCCGTACTCTGGCTGTGGCTCGATGGCCCGGACGATCTGGATTCTTTGTGGGTCCCACACACAGTCCTCCTCCAGGCCGCTCTTCACCATCCCACAGTTGGGGGGCACCCACGCCGTGTCGTAGCCGTCACGGTGCCAGGTTTTCTGCTGAGGGTGGCCCTGGTAGTCGATGCGTTTAACTTTCCCAACGTTCACTTTAACCTAAACGAGCAGATGACAGGACATTAGGGTTTCCCTTTGTCTTTTTCAGGAGTAAAAACAATCCTTATTGGCCAATAATACAGTAGTATATGAGCCGTGGGAAGACATTTTAGTTTGGGGGGTGCTGAGGGATGAAGTTTACCCCAAAAACACTTTTTCGGTGCATATTTCCTATTTAATAATATTGCCTGCAGTTTTCAAACTATCCACCAGGGGGTGCTGCAGCGCCCTCAGCACCCTGGGTTCCCACGGCCTTGGTAGTATATTACACAACACGTGAGGATCTGGCCTTTATTCACTTCTCACACCCAATGAAGGTCAACTACTTCTGTAGCCACTGCTGCCCTAGGGCTGAGTGAAGCATAAGCATGGCTGTGATGGACATCACCGTGCCGCCGCCAAGCGTCTGAAACCTTGAGACTATAGAGGTTATGCGTGTGATGTCATACGCGGCAACAGCATGGAGACACAGTGGGATCCAGATGTTTACATACACTTTATAAACTGTCGACTTAATTAACCTTTTTATCAGAATTATAATATGTATATATATATATATATATATATATATATATTGCTCTCCCCGAGTCTGGATGGGTTTGCTCTAGTTTCCCCATCAACCAAAAACATGCACAATAGCCTGGCTGCACATCTGGAGACGGGTCTGCCCCCCTGCTCCTCGTGGGTCGCCCCAGCGGGATCAGACGGGTCAAATGCAGAGGACAAATTGCGTTGCTAAAAATCCAATAATAAACATAACAAACATAATAAACATAACAAACATAACAAACATATATAAACATAATAAACATAATAAACATAATAAACATAACAAACATAATAAACATAACAAACATAACAAACATATATAAACATAATAAACATAATAAACATAATAAACATATATAAACATAATAAACATAATAAACATATATAAACATAATAAACATAATAAACATAATAAACATATATAAACATATATAAACATAATAAACATAACAAACATAACAAACATAACAAACATAATAAACATAACAAACATATATAAACATAATAAACATAATAAACATATATAAACATAATAAACATAATAAACATAACAAACATAACAAACATAACAAACATAATAAACATATATAAACATAATAAACATAATAAACATAATAAACATAACAAACATAACAAACATAACAAACATAATAAACATAACAAACATAATAAACATATATAAACATAATAAACATAACAAACATAACAAACATAATAAACATATATAAACATAATAAACATAATAAACATAACAAACATAACAAACATAACAAACATAATAAACATAACAAACATAATAAACATATATAAACATAATAAACATAATAAACATAACAAACATAACAAACATAATAAACATAACAAACATAACAAACATAATAAACATAACAAACATATATAAACATAATAAACATAATAAACATATATAAACATAATAAACATATATAAACATAATAAACATAATAAACATAACAAACATAACAAACATAACAAACATAATAAACATAATAAACATAACAAACATAATAAACATATATAAACATAATAAACATAACAAACATAACAAACATAATAAACATAATAAACATATATAAACATAATAAACATATATAAACATAATAAACATAACAAACATAACAAACATAACAAACATAACAAACATAATAAACATAATAAACATAACAAACATAATAAACATAACATAATAAACATAACAAACATAATAAACATAATAAACATAACAAACATAACAAACATAACAAACATAACAAACATAATAAACATAACAAACATATATAAACATAACAAACATAATAAACATAACAAACATAACAAACATAACAAACATAATAAACATAACAAACATAATAAACATAACATAATAAACATAACAAACATAATAAACATAATAAACATATATAAACATAACAAACATAATAAACATAACAAACATAACAAACATATATAAACATAACAAACATAATAAACATAACAAACATAACAAACATAATAAACATAACAAACATAATAAACATATATAAACATAATAAACATAACAAAATAAACATAATAAACATAATAAACATAATAAACATAACAAACATAACAAACATATATAAACATAACAAACATAACAAACATAATAAACATAACAAACATAACAAACATAATAAACATAATAAACATAATAAACATAACAAACATAACAAACATAATAAACATATATAAACATAATAAACATAACAAACATATATAAACATAACAAACATAACAAACATAATAAACATAACAAACATAACAAACATAATAAACATAATAAACATAATAAACATAACAAACATAATAAACATAATAAACATAATAAACATAATAAACATAACAAACATAATAAACATAATAAACATAATAAACATAACAAACATAACAAACATAACAAACATAACAAACATAATAAACATAACAAACATAACAAACATATATAAACATAACAAACATAACAAACATAATAAACATAACAAACATAATAAACATAATAAACATAACAAACATAACAAACATAATAAACATAATAAACACAACAAACATAACAAACATAATAAACATAACAAACATAACAAACATAACAAACATAATAAACATAACAAACATAACAAACATAATAAACATAACAAACATAATAAACATAATAAACATAACAAACATAACAAACATAATAAACATAATAAACACAACAAACATAACAAACATAATAAACATAACAAACATAACAAACATAATAAACATAATAAACATAACAAACATAACAAACATAATAAACATAATAAACATAACAAACATAATAAACATATATAAACATAACAAACATAATAAACATAACAAACATAAGCATATTTTACATTAACTGTGATCCACAAAAGGCGTTGCTCCTTTTCAACATTAACAGCAGCTAACTACAGTTAGCTAACACTAGCTCATTCATTGTTGCTTATTTCAGAGGCATTTAAAACATAGAACACTTCAGCACTCGTCATATTTGTGACTCTGTTATTCTGGAGCGAATATGTAAAAAATAAAGCCCAGACTTTACAGGTGAAACCCAGAAAATGAGAATACCGTTAAAAGTGCGTTATTCAACTTAAACTGTGAGACTAATATATGACAGACTCATCACATGTCGGTATTTTTCAAATTTCAAGACAGAACATCCCACTTGGTCATATATAATGTAAAACAGTGATTCTCAACTGGTGGGTCGGGAACCAAAAGTGGTTGCAGAACCATTTTCAGTGGGTAGGCCTATAGGGAACAGTTTTTCCCCCCATATTTTTCACTGCATTGAAACACACCGGAGTCTGTTAGAATTAGTGTTATTGGGTTGTTTTCGATAAAAAATGTGTGTGGAAAATACAATGTTTTACACGATATATGACAAGGGGGTAATGGTGGGTCCAAAAGCCATACGACTTGAGAAACACTAATGTAAAACATTGTTATTTGCACAAAAAAGGTCTTTGCTTTAATCTCCAATGGTGAAGTTTGGCCCTTGGTGTTTTGGCGATGATGAAAATCGTCCCTCTATGACACAAACTTGCCCATCCCTGGTCTATATCATATATTAGTTTCACAGTTTAAGTTGAATTACAGAAATAAATGAACTTTTTCATGATATTCCAATTTTCCGAGGTTCACCTGAAGTTTACCTTGAGTAAACAGTGCTTCAGACAGTGCAGGAACCACATGATAACACTCTTATAGATGAAGAACCATAGCCCTGTCATAAGGAGCACCTTGATGACGACGCGGTCCTTTTCGTGCAATTCGATTGGGTAGCGGCTGGCCTTCTTCAGGTCCCGGCTCAGGTAGACCCCGGGGCCCAGCATCCCGCCTGCGGACTGTTGAAACCCGGACATGAGGATCTGCTTGGCACTGCTTCTGCTGGTGCCGTGGTACATCACGTAGTAACGATCTTAGGGAAACAAGAGTCAAACTGTAACAACAGCTCTGGTTTGTGCTCAATAAAACTCTGCCTGAAGCCGCGGGGACGTTTCCACATCCCTTTAGTCTGTGGTCGTGGTCCGACGTCTGATACGGAATTAGGGCTGGGCGATAAAAAAAACGGACAATGTGGAAAATGGCTAAATTGTAAAATTGTGTTGTCGGAGCTAAAACTGAGTTTTCCCCAATCTGATCCTCTGCCTTCTCTCACCCTGATGCTCTGAGCAGAGGCAGCTTAACTCCGCCCCTTTCCCCTTGAGTCTCCATGGAGACGGTTGTCAATCACAGCAGAGACGTGAGGATCAGAAAACTAAAATGCTTTTGAAAACGCCATGGCTTATTTAGAAGTTTTACTTTTGAGAGCAGACAAGGAATATTTAAAAGAGAAGTACAATTTTCTAATGGGCCTAACTGTGGGCGATATTATGGACTCTGAGCCGTCTTATTATGAAAGATCCGGAGACCTTTAAAAATAAAATCCAATAACATTGAATTAAAATTGTAATCGTCCAAACTGAGTAACAAAATCGAGATTTTCATTATATCGCCCAGCCCTATACGGACTCATTGAGGACCTCGGGGTTTCAAAGAGACACACAGGGACGTGCTTGGAGCTGGTGTAAAATACAATCATGTGTTTTGAGCCTCATCGCGAGGTAATAGAATATTAGTAATTAAAAATGAAGAATGTTGCACTTCATAATGTAAATGATAGTTCTGTCATATTAAACAGTGGAGACTCTGACGTTGACCTCGCTCATAACAGGGTGACCTGCTCCGTCTCTCACCAACAGCCCCGTCCTCAGCTCTTTCACTCTAATGCGCAGCTTTCTGAACTCACTGTCTTTAGGAGCAGCTGATCCCAGACGCTCCACTCCGTCCGGCAGGTAAAAGTCGTCCTCGGCCCAACGGTACGGCATGGTCAGTCTCTACGGCAACTGCACAGAGTCAGACAGAGGGATTATGTCACTATTCTAGTCAAATAACATCCGACTTCTGCAATCCAGATCTTTGTATCTCTTCATTCCACTTGCATTGTGAGACCATGCTCCACATCAGGAGGCAGTGGGATTGAACCAGTGGCGTTGGGACCCACAGTCCATCAAAAAGGACAAACACAACTCCCATAACATTATATTTGTATGTGCAAATAATCTAAAATATTGTAATTTCCCTATAATTATAGTTTAAGAATCCATCAATAATCCCATTAACCTTAGAACACTATCGCTCAAAATCCAAACACCATCACTAACGCCGGGTGATTTTTACCCGAGATAATACACCCAATAAAAAGTACTTGTCATCAAAATATATCAATACATACGGAGCCCGCCAGGGGACATGAAAGGGAAAAAAAAAAGGGGAGGAGAATTTTTTTTTATATCAAAATCCCTACTTATTATCTCGGGATAATAAGTCGGGATCCCGAGATAATTATGTCGAGATCCCGAAAAAGTTTCACGGAATTCTGGTTGAAACTGTAGATGGCATGCAAACACCAGAAGTATGATACTTCGGTAAAGTTAGAAATATATTCACAGATTCGGCTTTTCCGGATCAATAACTCATCATCGTAACATTGCTTTCACAAAAACGACACTTCAGTGCGATCACGGCAAGGTGGACTACTACCTACAATCGTATTTTCCTCAAAACAAGCCGCCCTCCGTGCTGGGACACTTGCATTGGCCTCTACGCAGAGCCTGCAGGGACCACTGCGCCAATGCTCCACCCCTAGTCTCAATGTACCGCACCCTGGTCTCAATGTCCCGATCGAGTGGTCTCAATGTCCCGGGCATGGACCTATTATGGTCCCGGGGCGTTGAGGCAACGGTACATTCCGACTAGCGCCCTCCATGTTGAACTGACAAACAAATGATGAACATAGGTAATTAATGCCATTAAAAAAATGTTTTATTAACTTTCACGGGATCCTGACTTAATTATCTCGGGATCTCGACTTAATTATCCCGGGATCCCGAGATAATAAGTAGGGATTTTGATATAAAAAAAAATTCTCCTCCCCTTTTTTTTTTTTCCTTTCATGTCCCCTGGCGGGCTCCGTAAATACATGACAAATTTGAGTAGTGTTCTTTTATTTTAAACTGTCATATGTCCAACAAAATCAAAGAAAAGCATCATGAGGGGTCCACATAGAAATGCTCAAAAACGAGTGGAAAATCAGGAATTTGGGAACAAAAAAATTCCTTAAAAAAAACAAAAGGACATGGAAACCTGTTTTTTGTTCCACCCATTCCTAAGATATTTGAGACTTCCCTGGTGAAGGCTCAGTGTCCTGGACACACAAATAGCGCAATAGTGTTCTAGGGTTAAGATGACGTCATGATCAAAATATCACTTTTTAACAGATGTGGGACTGTTTTCGTGCTTTCCCAGCCGATAGTAGTTGAGAACCGCTTCATGTTATAATCTTTCTCAAATACACATGTTTTTTTTTCTTCACACTTTGGTCATAACAAACTTTTCCAAACGCACTGACCTCCACATTGCAAGTAAGACAGGATCATATTACATCTAGTCTAGAAAATATGATCAGCCTGAAGTCGCATTTCCCACTCGCTTTTGGGCGTGAAAAGATCAACCTATTCAGTAAACATCTCACACGCACGAGAACAGCCTTTATTTTTATTACCACGTGCGCCTAACCTAATCTAAAGACGAACAAAATCAGGTTTATTGTGAGGTAGGCCTAATGCACAAACACGTCCAGCCCCTTGTGCTAAAAACAACACCGTGCGTTCTTGAATTAGTCAACGTAAGAAAGAACTTCATGGCGTCTCGTATTTATAATTTCTCTATATGAGCTCACCGAGTGTAAGGCGAGTTCCACCGCAGACGATCCTCAGGTTCAGTGAAGTAACAGGTCGATGGGCGCGAGTTTCACTTTCCTCTGAATATGAAAAATGCAAAAAAAAAAAAAGAAAAAGAAAAAAGAAAAAAGAAGGGGGGTTTCCTGAAGCTCGTGCAGTGAAATATTTCTAAGCTAAACCAAAGCTGGAGGTCTTTTTTAGGGCGGATCTGCTTTGCACTCTGACAGATTCATACATTAACCTCGTAACCCCCACTTTAACGCAGCGCATCTCCTCCAGTCTGGCTTTACCCAAATCTAAAAGATTCGGAAAAATGAGACGAAAACGAGGATGGAAAAAAGTCACTAAAACGCGAAATAAAAGTGAGGCGTGGGGCTGGATCAGTGGGTCTTAGCTTTCAAATGAGGCTGTACGATTTTAGATTTGGGTAAAGTTGAACTGGAGAACATGCTCTTGGTTATAGGGCGGGGGTTAAGAGGTTACTATGTGTAGGCCTACAGCATTTTCGGGACTGGAGACTTGGGTACTTGACCAAAGCTCCAAAAAGACTTGACTTTTGGGAGACTTGACTTGCTGTTTGTGACTTGAGACTTAACGTGGACTTGAGGCCAATGACTCTCCATGACGTTATTGTTAGTATTTATTTGAGTGTGTAAGGGTTGCAGCGAAATCTAAGCTCCTGATTCGTGCTTTGCTCACAGGCTGCAGAACAAGATGCCCGGTCACGATAACTGGCAACACCATAATTAGTCTGAACATAAACGTGAAGGACAGATAGAGTACACGCACATAGACCAAACAACTGATTCACTGGTAGGCTGTCCCCCTCTCTACGGAGAGGAGTGCGAGACGAAGATAAAAGAAGACGGTGGACGGAGGGCTGGACTTCACTTCTTCTCTTTCTCTGAAGTCACCAGCTGGTTATTCTGTTCTGTAACTTTGTAACTAGGAACAACGGCAATAAAGGCCTTTTTGAGACAACTTCCATCTCCAGTGTATGCTTTGGCTATATCCAAGTAACTCTCCTCGTGTGACATAAAAGAACCAAAACCTTACAAATGGTGCCGTGACCCGGATTCGAACCGGGGTTGCTGCGGTCACACCTGAAAATCGGCCCGGGTCACACCTGAAAATCGGCTGGCCCGGGATAAGCACATCCGTGTGAGTTGGCGTGCATATAATTGATGCTTTCAGAAATCCTAATATATCTCTTGCCATCAGATTCACCGGGCACGACTCCGATGCCAAGAAAGCATGTGAGAATTTTTCCTCACGCCAGTAACACTCCTGAGGGACCGTAAAGTAACATTTTTCTGTGACTCCGGAAAATCCAACAACATTTACATGCAGAGGGGAGAGTGGGAGGGACACATTAATGGTACTGTGACGGGCCCCTGTGTCAATCATAAACGTATAGTTTTGTCCTCCCACTTCAAGTGTCACTAAGGGCTCTGGAAACATCCGCTCCTGCCTGACAACTCCCCCTGTTGGACCCCGGCACCCCTAGCGCTGTGGGAGGTTCTGTGCATTAGGTAGAGTGTATAGTGTACCTTGCGCCCCCTGGTGGCTCATTCCCTGTTGATTCACACTGCTCCCCTGTCCAGGTTGATAGTATGTGCATGTAGGATTTTGTGCCTGTTGGTTTGGCGCTATCAAATACTGCTGTGCCTGTGGTTGAGGAGCCTGAACCATGGGCATGTACACCCCCTGTTGCTGTGGAACATAGTTGTCATGGTACATATTACCGTACTGCATTTGGTTTCTGTTCTGTCCTCTACGCTCCCTTCCCTTGTTGCCACGGTAATTACTATTCCTGCCGTACGCCTTCTGGGGATAGGGACAGTCTCTGGCCATATGGCCAAAATTTTGGCAATTATAACATTGTATGCCCCCCCTTGGAGAGGGGCCTTGTACAGATGCATACATCTGAGTAGCCAGAGCTTCCTCAGTTCTAGCCACATCAGAGGAAGTCTGCTTTTGAGTGACGATTTTTTTCTCAGCATTTACTTGTTTTCTCGCATTTTCTAGGTTCAGTTTGGCTAATTGCAACTGCACTTCTCTAAGCTGGCTCTCCTGTTTTTCGTTATGATCATTGTGAGCGTTAATGTGATGGCACACATGCTCTGTCCAACCCTCCAAGGACATTGACGATAACCCGACAGTCTCTATCAGTTTGTTTTTCACCGGCTCCGGGCAGCCAGCCTCAACAGCATTCCTGTATAGCACCATTGTTTGGCAATTTAATTCTGCCCCTAACTGCTGGACCCACAAAGTTCTAAATCTCTGCAAATAATCTGCTCCTGATTCACCAGTTCTCCATTTTTCTTGTGTCAGGCGTCCAGCGTCGATTTTAGTTGGATATTTCTCTCTTAACATTCTCCACAGGTCCTCCACGTAACCATAAAAAGGGGTGTGGTTTGGCTCCTCTATCGTACCAAGATCTTGCTCAAGCATTGCCATTTCTGTTCTTGAAATGTGTCCTTTTAACGCTATTCTCATGTCTCCCAGGGCTAGTGTGTGTCCTGTTGTGAGATCTGCAAATGCCGAAATCCAGGGTCCTCCCCCCTCCCGTAGTGGGGGCAGTTTTACCCTGAATAGTTCTGCGTCATTGATCGAAAATGGGGTGTAAGTCTGCTCTCCTCTCCCTAATTCATCATTCTTTAGTATCAGTGGCATGGCCAGGGTGACGTCCGTGTATGCGTTGAACTTTTTCTCTCCCTTTCCCTTCGACTTTGTCCCCTCAGTGTTTTGTCTAATCTGTTTCCCGCTCCTGGTTGTGGACAACTCCTTCTCTACCACTCCTAACTGTTTCTTTAGTTTTGCTAATCTTCCCAATGTTTTTTGTACGTGCCTCTCTTCTTTCTCCTTAATTACTTTCCTCCTCAGCCTTTCCGTCTCCTCCCTCTGCTCCTGCAACTCCATTCTAATGATTTCTTCCTCCTCATCCCACTCTTCCTCGGTGTCCTCCCCTTCCGCACTGTCTGACAATGTGGCCTTGTTACTGAGCTTTGTGTTTGCATCCCTGACTGTCTTACCTCGGGGGGCCCCACTCGCCTCTCCTGTTTTGTCTCCACGCAATTCTTGTTTTAGTTTCTCTAATTCTTTCAGTTCCTCCGCTTTCCATACATCTTTTTGCGCCGCCATATCCACTCTTAGTTCCTTCATTTCTGCTGTTAGCTTTGTTATTTGCTGTAGGCCTGCTCTACGCTCATCCCCATCTTTTAACGCCTCTCGCTGCAGCTCATTCTGTTCTTCCCACAGTCTGGTGAATTCATTCTCTTTTTCCAGTTTTTGTTTAGAGTACTCCTGTTGTTCCCTCAATAGTCTCGTTTCCAACGCCAAAAAACCTGGGTCCTCGCTGGTAGGGTTCAAGGCAAATTCGTCACAGTTTAGTATCCCTTCTTTGATCGCTATCATAGGGGCCTGAACCGTGTGTGCCTGTTCTGCAATTAACTCAGTTCTTACCAACTCCTTGAGTGCATGAATTACCTCAGCATGTGGTGAGACGTGCGGCAAGTTTATCTGCTCATTTTGTAGGGGAGCCTGACTGCACTCAGCTGTCTGGTCACAGGGCGCTATTTCTCCTACTGTCACGCTTTTTTTCTGCTCTCGCTCGGAAATATTATACCATGTCTTCATGATCCACACATTCAATGCTGACATAGCTGTTAATTTTTTCACTTTGTCTTGTACTGTAGTCCCTCTGAAAAGTGTACGATCACGCTCCTGATCAAAAAGCCCCTGTATTTTGTTGTCAATGGACCTGTTATACGTGTGAATTGTTTTCAGGCTTGGTATAAGACCCTTTTTGCCAGTAATAATACCGTATTTCTCTGCTTTTTCCATCCACTGCTCTAGGTCCCCTGCTCTGACCACAATATCGGCTTTAGATTTACCCGGCATCCATTCCTTGACCAACTTCAGCATCATCCCCCTCACAGTCTCTGGGTCTGCTGCGACCCATTTCGGGCACACTTGTTCCAATATGTCATTTAGGGCTGAACCTTCCCTTATTTCTTTCTTATCCATGTTGTAAGAAAAAACAATAACAAAATAATACAATAAACAACCAAGCCCCCGCAAGTATATACAATAGTCCCTGACTTTTGCGGATTCAACACAATTAACGACTTTTTTACGATCCCTGACCGGGTCCCTGACCAGCCGCCGCAAGTTTACACACTGGTCCCTGACCCCTGCGGATTCAACACAATTAACGACTTTTTTTTACGATCCCTGACCGGGTCCCTGACCAGCCGCCGCAAGTTTACACACTGGTCCCTGACCCCTGCGGATTCAACACAATTAACGACTTTTTTTACGATCCCTGACCGGGTCCCTGACCAGCCGCCGCAAGTTTATATAACAGTCCCCGACCCTTGCGGATTTCATCTATCTAAATGAGCCCTTGTAAGAAGGAACGGCAAACACAACTTTTCACAATTTCTCGTGCCTTTGATCAGTGTATGTCAAAAAATTTAAACAGGGATATACCAAACCTTAAGAGCGAGGCCACTCAAATACAGGGAAATAACACGCCGAAGCGTGGCAGAAATTTAGAAAAGGTTTTCTGCTTACCTTGTTTTGAGATCTCTTTCCCCTTTGAGTGGTCCCGTCCTCAGGCTGCGGCTCCCACGTCTGCTACTGGTTGGCCAGTCCAATTAGGGGATCGCCATGTTGTCTCGTTCGAGGCTCTAAACAAGAAATAAAACAATCATTATCCTCGTGAAGACATCCCGGGTTTCGGCACCATTTGTAAGGTTTTGGTTCTTTTATGTCACACGAGGAGAGTTACTTGGATATAGCCAAAGCATACACTGGAGATGGAAGTTGTCTCAAAAAGGCCTTTATTGCCGTTGTTCCTAGTTACAAAGTTACAGAACAGAATAACCAGCTGGTGACTTCAGAGAAAGAGAAGAAGTGAAGTCCAGCCCTCCGTCCACCGTCTTCTTTTATCTTCGTCTCGCACTCCTCTCCGTAGAGAGGGGGACAGCCTACCAGTGAATCAGTTGTTTGGTCTATGTGCGTGTACTCTATCTGTCCTTCACGTTTATGTTCAGACTAATTATGGTGTTGCCAGTTATCGTGACCGGGCATCTTGTTCTGCAGCCTGTGAGCAAAGCACGAATCAGGAGCTTAGATTTCGCTGCAACCCTTACAATATTCACAAATGGTCCAAAGCGAGCGGGAACAGACAGTAGGGGCAGCAGTATGGTGGGGGAAAATCATAGAACAGGAAGAGTCTCAGATTTTTTTAGAATATGAGAAGTGGAAGCCTTGGATATCGTCAATTAGAGTGTATGAAAGCCCACCTGATCCACTGCATTGTACATACAACTATTTGCTGTTACCAGAGGGTGAAACAGAAGCAGAAATTTATAGAAGTGAGACGTGGACCCCTTTCACAGAGGAGCTGATCAGAAAAGGTGCTACCATGTTGGACATAGGGGATATAGTAGTGGGCAAGGAAGGGGTGGCCGCTATTGTGCATTTTTTGACAGGGACTGAATATCTTTACAATTTATATCCCCATGCAGGACCACACGTGACACTGGCGATAGCCTCTGGCGGACAGGCAAAGAACTTGGGCCCGATGGTGAGAAGAGCAACGGAGGTAGGGACAGCATGGGTAGACACAAATGACCCCAGGATACAAGTTTGTGGAGAGTTTGAATTGTACAGGATACAACACAGCTCGCGTTCCCCTCAGGGTTTCGAAGAGGTGGACCTGGACAGATCTCACGGGAGGGAAAATACTGACTCCCCGTTGGCGACAGACAGACTGTCGGAGATCCCTGACAGGTTATGGGCAGCACATGCAAATGACGTAGGGCACTGCATAAGCGTTCCCGAGATCAAGCTTAGTTTGAAACCAGAATACGTAGAACCCATTTATCAAGCTCAATATCCCTTATCACCCGAAAAGGAGGAGGGAGTCAGGGAGCCGATTGAGGCCTTGGTTAAGGCAGGGGTGCTGTATGAGACGGTGTCCCCATACAACACACCACTGAATCCTGTGGCTAAACCGGGAAAGAAACAGATGCGGCCGGTACACGATCTGAGGAGGATAAATGTGGCGTTAAAAACGTCCAACTTTGACACCCCAAATCCGTATACAATGTTGTCCAACATTGAGCGAAAATATAAATGGTTCACGGTCATGGACCTATCGAATGCTTATTTTTGCATCCCGATTGATAAAGAGTGCCAAAAATATTTTGCTTTTACCTATAGGGGAGTCCAATACGCTTACAGGCGGCTCCCGCAAGGCCTAAATGACAGCCCTGCTTTGTTCAATGAGACCATGAGACAATTGATGATAGAACTCCGCACAGAACTACCTGCAACTACCTGTGTTCTTCAGTACGTCGACGATATTATGGTCTCGGGAGAAACAGAACAGGAATGCATAGACGCTACCATGATGGTGCTGAAATTTCTTGAAAAACACGGATTTAAAGTGTCTAAGGCTAAATTGCAGCTGGTGCGACAAAGAGTCACCTTTTTAGGCAGGGTCATTTCGGGAGTAGGAGTGGCGATGTCCCCACAACACAAAAATGCGGTCCTGAACCATCCGAGACCGTCTTTAGTGAGGGAATTAATGTCTTTTCTGGGGCTGGCAAACTATAGCAGGAACTATGTACCAGAGTACACGGAAATAGTGTCACCATTGAGAATGATGTTGTCTGATGCGGGTTACACAAACTACAAGGCAAAGTTGACATGGACAAAAGAGGCGGAGGAAGCATTTATTGCGTTAAAGCGACACCTAGTGGGGGCGTCAGAGTTGGCCACACCTAATCTGTCTGAAGTTTTTCATTTGGATGTACATGAAAAAGATTCCTTTGTTGCTTCAGTGCTGTACCAGAACGGGTCGTTGGGAAGGAAAATATTGTGCTATTATAGCTCAAAACTTCCTTCTAGCGAACAGGGTCTGTCCTCATGCATCAGAGCTGTGTGCGCCATAGGGATGGCTCTGAAGGGGGTTGCACACATCACATGTGGAGGAGAGATAGTGATACACACTCCTCACTCGGTGAATGCATTCCTATCGAGTAATAAGTTCACAGTTGGCCCGCAGAAGGCTAGGAAGCTCCAACTGTTAATGGATCAACAAAATATACATTTTGAGGCGAGTGAGGCGAATGTGGCAAGTTTACTCTGTGACGGGGAGCCCCATAATTGTGAGTATCGAACAGAGGAAGAAGCGCGAGAAATCTGCTCGGCAGAATCGGTGCCAATCAGTAATGCCCAGATGACAATGTTTACAGATGGTCACAGTCATTATGTGCCAGGGAAGGGGGTAATTGCATCATACGCAGTGATCAAGCCGACTCCCTACGACATGTCAGAATTTGTGACGCTCGATTCAAAAGTCATCCCTCAACCCGCATCAGCACAGACAGCAGAGATAACAGCGGTCATAAAAGCATGTGAACTTGGAGGTGGTAAAACTGTTAACATTTACACTGATTCTGCCTATGCAGTCAGAGCTGTCCTCATTGATTTGGCATTTTGGATAAGAACAGGTTTCACATCAACCACGGGGAAGGTCATACAGCATGAACTTCTGATGAGACAGTTAAAGGGGGCCTTGATGTTACCCACAAGAGTAGCAATGATAAAGGTCACAGGGCACAGGAAGGAAGACACATTCACAGCGAGAGCAAACAATTATGCTGACCGTGAGGCAAAGAGAGTAGCAGGATATGCCCCAAACATCAGACAGATTGTACAAATAGCAGTAGGGAAACAGACAGATGAAAATGTGCCAGTACAGAGGGGAATGACAGAAATACTGCAACTACAAGCCCGGTCATCTCCCACTGAAAAACAAACATGGCTGGACAGAGGTGCCATAAGGAGCACGTATGATGGAGTCTGGAGGGCCCATAATGGGAAGGTGGTAGCCCCGGCGGGGTTGCTGACCGTTTTGTGTCAAGAAACCCATTTTAGAGGACATTTTGGGTGGAGAAAAATGATCAAACTAATCGGACAAAACTGGTGGCATCCATTCCTTGAAGATATCTGTAAATACTTTGTGAATACTTGTGATGTGTGTATGAAATACAATGTGAGAGGGACGTTACAGACCGGAATGGGGGCATTTCCGGTACCTGACTATCCTTGGAAGGAGGTGGTCATCGATTTTGTGGATATGGGGGCAGATAACAGGGTGCAAGGCTACCGATATATATTGGTGGCGATTGACACGTTCTCTCGGTGGGTCGAAGCAATACCTGCCAGACGAGCAAATGCTGAGACCGTGGAAAACTGGTTGACCAGGGAGCTGGTCCCCAGATATGGGATACCACAGACCATTAGGAGTGATAATGGCACGCATTTCACTGACAGACATCTGAATACAGTGACGGAGTTTTTTGGCATCAACCGCAAACTGGGGTGTGTTTACCATGCAGAAAGTCAGGGTGTGGTTGAGAGGGCCAACAGGACCCTTAAGGAGGGTCTGGCCAAAGTATGTGCGCAAACGAAACTTAAGTGGCTGACGGCACTACCAATAGTGCTGTTCGGTATGAGATCTCATCCTGTAGAGGCCCATGGTTTAACGCCCCATGAGGTTCTCACAGGTCGAAAAATGCCATGCCCTCTGACTGTGGGGCCAAGTGCCGACACAATGTTGTTGAAAGAGCAACAAGAGGAAATAAGTGAGTATATGAGAATATTGAACTCTGCTGTGAAGTTTCTATCCACTTGTGTACAGGAAGCACTTCTCCAGGATCCCACGGACATAGAACCGGAGGAAATACAGGAAGGAGACTGGGTGATGAGAAGACAGAACAACCGGAGGTGGGATGAGCCTAGAAACATTGGACCGTTCCAAGTGGTAAGAGCCTCTGACTACAGCCTGAAGGTCCAACTTACCCCACAGAGAGTAAGTAACTGGTGGCACAAATCCCAGTGTATACAGGCCTGTCCACCCACAGACCGGACCTTGGCTGACGTACGGAGGGATTTGAAGGTGTTAGGAGTAGAGTCAGACGTGGAGTATGATTAAGATGGGCGTAAGGGGTTCTTATTGGGGCCTGACCGGTGCGACGTTAATTGCTGCACTTCTGATCAGAATTGCAGGGGGGAAGGTAGGACAGGGAAATAGAAAATCTCCCGTTCTGAACCTTAGGCAGTCACATTTGGCTGTGAGAGATGGATGCTTGAAACGTTATGGAGGAAAAGTTGATTTGAAATACATTAAGGGAGAGTACACTACATTCCAATTTGATCTGTGTGATGTTATCGATTGTGGGGGGGATCCTAGGGGTTATCAAGGGTATGATGTCTATGTATGTGCATTCCTGACAGGGGGGCCTCGGGGTGCGATAATTGATGACAGGTGGTGCCCATATTGGAGACAGGTATTTTGGGGTACAGGCGTTCACTATGTTAGTCAGGGCTACATAACACTACACCATAATGAAAACTTTAGGGATTTACAGTTTAAGGGGGCATTGGAGAGAGGAAAATTGAATGCAGGTTCAAACAAACACAACCCATTGCTATTTACTCTACAGGGGGTGACTAGTAATCCTTTTTCGATGACGGATATTAATTGCGGTAAAGGGGGTGATAGAAGTAGTATATACTTCATCCTAGGGGTGGATGAGTCAGGGACAGATACAAAAGGTATTTTCAAAATCTCTTTATTAGATCCGCGGGAGAACTTTACACATAGACTTGAAGAGCAAGAGGACATTGTCACGGCTTATGAGACCGGTAATATTTCTCCTAGACAAATGATACAAGCTGTGACAGGTTTTGAACAGAGCAACATATGGTTGGATAATATATATAACAAGGCAAAGGAGACAGGGAAGTCAGACTGTGTGGTATGCTCAGGCCCCAGACCCAATCTTTTATTGGTGCGCACACCAATGGAGGAAAGCCCTGGTGACCTGACATGTGTAATGGACCTTATGATGAATGACAATCCATGCCCTAAATGCATAGCCTGGGATAAGGTATTTCCGTTGGCACCGAGAGAAGTTACTCCACCTGTGTTCACCCCAGGGGTTTCAAATATAACATGTTTCACCAGGAGGCGCAGCTCTGCAGGTGAATGTAAGAATTATATGGGAGGTATTGGTCGGGGCTCTTGTCGACAAATTATTGATGTATCAGGATGGGGTAATGCAACGAAGTTGACGGTGGCCAGGGCCGACATATGGTGGTATTGTGGGGAAGCCACACTGTTCAATTACCTGCCCAGTGATTGGGAAGGAACATGTGCTTTGGTCTCTTTGATATCTCCAATAGGCATTTTGGACATGACAGCGGTGGACATCATGAGGGCTGTGGAGGACAATGGTATTCAGCTAAGAGGAGAAAGACGCCAGTGGGCCAAGCGATCCATGGTGCAGCTGCCAGGCGAGTCCGCAGTATACTTCGACGCTATTGGGGTGCCAAGAGGCATACCAGATGAGTATAAACTTGTAGATGAAGTGGGGGAGGGATTTGCATCAATGGCAATTTGGGTCGTGCCGAACAAGAATGTTGCTAGAATAAATTATGTCCACTATAATGTTCAGAGAGTGGCAAATTTCACTGTTAAGGGGTTTCACGCAATCCACGAACAATTATCGGCTACCTCACTGATGACCTACCAAAATAGGGTGGCCCTCGACCTGGTATTAGCTAGAGAGGGTGGGGTTTGTGCTTGGTTCCAGGGGCAGTGCTGTACTTTTATACCCAATAACACAGCTCCGGATGGGACATTGACTATGGCATTGAACGGCCTAAGGGCATTATCTGCAGAGATGAGAGCAGTGTCTGGAGCACAATTTTGGTTATCTAAATGGCTTGGGCGCATGTTCGGTCGGTGGGCCGAGCTGGTGCAGACCATTGGGGTGCCGTGTTTAATAATTATGTTGGTATTGGGTTTTTGTGGGTGTTGCGGTATACCATTAATTAGGGGATTGACCATGAGGGCCATAGATGCGGCAGTGCATAAGAAGATAGGTGACAGACCCCCACCGTACCAGCTTAGCCAACTGGATCACACACAGTTGGATGTGAGTGGGGGGGAGTGTAGGGTGACTTCCCCATCCCCCCCCCCCCCCCCCCCCTAATTCTGTTACAGGTGTTGGTGAGATGGAGATGGAGATGGAGATCGTGAGGCTGGAAACCTCGGACGTGATAGTCTAGGGTCTACATTACTGATACACAATGTTGCTAAAGTTAGTCACACATGTTAACGCTGTGCTTTGCTAGGGATAATTGTAAGGGTTGCTTATTTGGATTTTTTGTCAGGTACACATTGTTTAGTAATAAAAATAATACACTATGTGCTTCGCAGAAAAAAAAAAAAAAAAAAAAAATACACTGCTACATGCTGGCATTGACTGGAACTGAAAGGGTGGCAGAGCTGAGTTGGGGGTGGTCAGCATCACGTTAAAGCCACGCCTAGCTATGGAGGTGACAGTGGAATGTCCTACACATAGGATCACACACCACACAAGCTAAATTAGTTGGTTTAGGATTGAGGGCTACTTTAGATGGCTTAGCTTTAGAACTTTATATTATACTTACTCTTGCTGAGTAAGTAACAGGGGGATTGTAAGGGTTGCAGCGAAATCTAAGCTCCTGATTCGTGCTTTGCTCACAGGCTGCAGAACAAGATGCCCGGTCACGATAACTGGCAACACCATAATTAGTCTGAACATAAACGTGAAGGACAGATAGAGTACACGCACATAGACCAAACAACTGATTCACTGGTAGGCTGTCCCCCTCTCTACGGAGAGGAGTGCGAGACGAAGATAAAAGAAGACGGTGGACGGAGGGCTGGACTTCACTTCTTCTCTTTCTCTGAAGTCACCAGCTGGTTATTCTGTTCTGTAACTTTGTAACTAGGAACAACGGCAATAAAGGCCTTTTTGAGACAACTTCCATCTCCAGTGTATGCTTTGGCTATATCCAAGTAACTCTCCTCGTGTGACATAAAAGAACCAAAACCTTACAAGTGTAACAGTTGAAAGAAGCGGCGCGTATGTTTACATATGGTAATTGGCCACATGCTTTTCGGTTTCAGTACAGCGGGAAAAGTCCGGAGGAAATGCGTGTTTCTTTGGATGCATTAAAAGTTTTCTGAAGTGAGTGAAGAGGTGAAGATTCATAGACATTTATTAAGGACAGGAAAACGCTTTCGATACAGTGGACTGTAGCTACAGCGCAGACCGGAGCCTCCAGAACTACGCCGCGGTAGGAGCTGGATTACTCCACAGAAATCGTAGGGTCTTCTCGGTGTTTTTAAGGCGTTCTCACAAAGGTCACGGCATTAAATAGCGATATTACGCATCCGCACAGAGCCCAGTGACCGCGGGGCAGAAGGCAGCGCGGAATCTACTTTGAGCAGGGGCGAATCCGAGTATGCAGGGGCTGGGGCATTACAGGGGAACCACTGACAGAAAAACGGCCACAAACTAAAAAAAAATAAAGATATTATTTGATATGTATCATTCAGACTGCAGGGGGAAGCAGCTCATGTTTTTTTGAAGTAGGCCACCCCGGGCCCCCTTCCTTAAAATGCTGTCCCAGTAATTTTTTACATAGACTGGAGCATTCAAAATATATACATTTTGAATTTGGTAGCGATTAAATATTAATTACTTTACTTTAAACTTGAAATCCAAATCCATTAGATTTAAAAAAAGTTTGATGTTGAGCCTTAATCTTGAAAATTGCTATATCTCGAGACAGCACTTAAACACATTTTGATAAGAAGGTGACTTGCCGGCTAAAGAAAGACTTTACTTGCACACATGCACAGGTGGGTAAAGTGTCTTGCCCAAGGACACAACAACAGCCTGTACCCGCAGGAGCATGGATTTGAACTGCCAACCTTCCGGTTAAAGGACACTCTATCTCTCTATCTCTAGATTTGGGTAAAGCTGGAGAAAATGCGCTTGATTAAGACGCGTGGTAGGACATGTGCTAAAGGACACACCGTGCATAAAATAGTCCAAACTCAGCAGATAAACCTTCTTTACTGTTATCTGTCGAAGCGACTATGAAAGGCCTATAAGGGCCCACGAGAACTTTACACAAACATTCCCCACAGAAAAAGTTTCACTCTTTGTAATAAAAACAAAACACGTTCTTCAATTAGTCAGAAATAAAAAAAATAATGTCTTCATGGATCACATCACAGTTTGACTTACCGGTTGTGTCGCTGCAGAGGCTTCACTTTCCTTTACGTGTAAAAAGGAAGTACTTTACGCGCGCAGCGGGGGAGGAAACTGGGGCGTTTCCTTGAGATCGTGCGGGAAAACGTATTTCAGTCACATGGGCTCAAGGTTGTTGTTTTTTGTCTTGTTTTTTATGTATTAATTTTGATCTTTAATTTTTTATGATGTGGTTGGATTTCCTTAGCCTGAAGAAATCTATAGCCTACTGTAAATTAATAGAAGTCAAAAACAAGCTGAAATATATATTTAGTTTAGTTTAGTTTATTTGAGCAGTACACATTGTGCTCAAAAGGAGTGGGCTGAAGCAAAAGCTTATGAGCGCCCCCCCCCCCCCCCAAGTGCAATAAAAAAAGAACATTTCAAAACATTTCAAGCAGCTACATTCGTACAGACCAACTTACACACTTACAAAAAAATATATGAACTGTTTATATCATTAATTGAAACGACGCACAACTACAACAACAAAAAATGTGATCCTTAATATATTTCTTTCAGATTTTTACCCGTGATAACCGAGAGTTACTTTTATGTTATGAAGGCACATTAATAGACATTATACTCCGAGATCTTGATACTTCCCAGTTGTCATTACCATCCTCAGTATAATTTTAATTTGGGTGTAATTTTCATAATCATTATTATTATATATTTATTTAATTGAGTTATATGTGAAGTATGATGTATCCCTGCATAGTGTGGTGCATTAAAAAGCCACAGTGTAGAGTGGGCCAGAGATTGAAATATTTGTAGTTGAAATATATATATATATATATATCCCCGTTTATTTACATCCAAGTGAATAGGATTTTAATATAATTGTATTTATTCATAGGTATTTTTCTTCATATAGAAAAGCACAGCGACAGAAAGGGGACTATGTGATAAATAACGTGTTACTAAGTTGTTGTTTGGTTGGTGGAGGCGCCCTCTAGTGGAGATGATTGGTGTGAGAGGATGCAGAGGGATCACCATGGCAACCGGGGGCGGACTGGCTCTGAAAAAAGGCCCCCGGACTCTGACCAGCCTGGCCCACATTAGCGTAAATGCGGCACTTTCACAAAGACATATTTTAACCCGCATCTCTGGATGAGCTCGGCGTTTCTGCTGCTGGTGCCGTGGTACATCACGTATGGCCTTGGGCCAACAAGAGTCGAATAATTACACTTATTTTACTCAAGAACTTGTTTTTCTTATTATATTTTATGGCATTGATAAAACATTATATTATACTTCTATTCATTATTTGAGAAGATAATGAGATGAACCATCTCGTTTTCAAAAGGCTCCTCAATCTTCTCCAAACCCAAAGATCACAGATGTGTTTTTACGGTACCTTCTTGAGGAGCAGCTGATCCCAGACGCATCACTCCAGGCGGCAGGTCAAAGTCGTCCTCGGCCCATCGGTACGCCATGGTCAGACTCTACAGCAAAGAGTGAAACAGAGAGTTAGATTTTACTATGCAAATGCACAGAAATCCAAGCTAACAAATGCCTCTGAAGCTGATATTTACCTTTAACCTCTTAACCCCCATCGTAACCGAGGGCATTTTCTCCAGTAAGATCCACAAAACTGATCTAAACTGTATTATTGTTTCTCTTCCGGCACGTAAGTTTTGTAGGTCTTTGCTTTCAAATGGGGTGTTAGTCTGCCCTATAGGCTGTGGGCTAAGCTTTTAGATTTGGGTAAAGCTGGAGAAAATGCGTTCGATTAAGGCGGGTGGTGACAGGTTAAATGATGGGATAAAAGACACACATCCTCTGCTCACGTGCATAAAATTGTCCAAACTTTGCAGATAAACCTTCTTTTCTGTTGTCCATCGAAGCGGTTTTGATTGCTTAAAGGAACAGGCCACCGTTTTTCCCACACTGGGATCTGTTCTTACCTGAGCTTAGAGGAGTTGATACGTACCTGTCCGGTCTTTACGCGTGCGCTCAGTCACGTAAACAAAGCACAGACGGCGTTAGCATTTAGCCTCTCCTCTATGGGGCCAAACGGGGGTGAAGTTAGAAGCGACCAAGCTCTCCCCATAGAGGAGAGGCTAAATGCTAACGCCGTTTGTCTACGAGATGAAGACAGTAATGGCGCCCCCCTGTGGTGGAGCAACTAGTGTTAAAACTGTAACAAAACCCGTGGACGTTACTTTTGGTCACAGCTTTCAACATAACGTTATGTCGCATGGTTTTAATGGTATCTGGTTTGGAGAAACTTTCATAAAACATTAACATCGTATGAGCTAACTGTTGTAGCATTAGCCGGTTTGTTATATATGAGTTGGAACGTGGAACGCTCTGAGGTCGTAAGTCGTAATTTTCGAGTGGGAAAAATACCAGTTACCAGTCGCCTGCAACGCACCATAAAGACTTTGAAGGTTTGAAGCTGGCACAGACAACCTCAACCTTCTTGGCGAGAATGTTTCTCTTTGAGTTTCCACATTTTTCATCTCACCATGTTTTTGTCACGTTTTTGTTGCTTTTTCATAGTTTTTTCTTCATTACTGTGACTTGTTTTTGTTGTATTTTCGTTATGTTTTTGCCACATTTTTACAGCATTTTTTAAAATTTATTTATTTATTTATTTTTGAACAGGGACAGTGTACAATCTACATTAGCCTCAGAAAGGAGAGATGCATTGTACCAGGTTATAGCACTTGTGCTAATTTCCACCTGCAGTCCCTGGGCCTATTGTACATGTTTTTAGTGGTAGGGGAAACCGGAGTCCCCGGAGGAAACCTACGCAGACACGGGGAGAACATGCAAACTCCACACACATTTTTTCATTTATTTATTTCAGTATGAATGAAGTGTGGATTGTCTTTGGAGGCCCAATGGCTCCAGAAGACAACTACAACAAACCCAAATCAACAGAACAATCAATTTGCTTAAATGATCCTGATTGTGTGTCTAGTTTATACAAAAAGTATGAAATAATAAAAGTGACAGTGATAAAAACAGTTTGTCTTTCAGCTGAAAGAACTTCTCGAACAAACCCAGGGCTGGCCCGAGCCAAGTGGCCCGGGCGTTAGAAAGTTCGACATTTCTAGTTTCCAACCCAAAAACTGCAAGTCTCTATCACTTTCTGTTCCAAAGTTGTAGCGGACCCCAGGAATGAATGAGACGGAGAGCTTCGAACGGGTGCAGCAGTTTTTTACTGTGGTTGCATGAAAAGGGCACCAAGTGACATCAAGCACCATTAACAGCATCACGCACCGTGAAAACTATAAAATAAGCACAGACACAAAAACAATTGGAAAAGATATATGCAAAAATACATATGCTAATTAACATGTGCTCGCATGCACTTGACGCACACAAATTAAATTGGAGTAAAATGTACAAAAATAATAAATTTACATGTCCACCACACACACGAACCTCGCTCCGCTTTCCACAGGGCAGCTATCTTGAAATATGCTTCAATCCTAACCAAAAGTCCAGCATCGCTGTGGCTGCTGCAGTCTATCAAACTCAAGACCGCATGTGAGGAAAAGTCTCTTGACTTCCGGTTAAGTGAAGAAGAATTAACTAGGCGCGAGCGCCCTCTAGTGGACAACTAACGAACATTTACACTCCCACCAATCATGTATAACAAAATAAACAAATACATGATTCACAAATGGACGTTAACAGAACGTAAAACTTCGCGAAAACATGTCTGACGTGAGCATATCAGGCAGGGACAACGTCCAATTAACGTAAATTTAGTTACCTTCTAGGAGGACAACAAGTTTTTGGATTGGCCGCTCAATTACATGGGGTTTATAAGGCGTGCCTTGTTTCTTTGGTGTATTACGATCCCCTATTTTAACCTTTACTCTGCGCACTAAACCATCATCATCTTCCGATGCTTCTACGACTCGGCCTAGTTGCCATTGGCTTCTAGGAAGCATCTCTTCTTTAATAATGACTATGTCATTAACTTTTAGGTTTCGACGTGGTACGTGCCATTTTTGTCTTGTGCAAATGTTCAAAAGGTATTCTCTTTTCCACCTACTCCAGAACTGTTCAGTGAGATATTGAACTCTGCGCCACCTTTTCCTTGCATACAAATCCTCTTTGACAAACTTTCCAGGAGGTGGTAAAGCAACTTTGGATTTCATGAGTATGAGGTGGTTTGGAGAGAGCGGTTCAGGAGACTTTGGATCGTTGATTGTATCAACACTTAGTGGTCGTCCATTGATTATTGACATTGCCTCATAGAAAAGTGTTCTGAGGGAAGCGTCATCCAACCTTCCGGAACTCTGAGCGATCGTGGCATTGAGAACATTGCGGATGGTTCGGATCTGGCGTTCCCAAACGCCTCCAGCATGACTAGCGGATGGGGCATTGAACACAAACTCACATTGTTTGTCAGCTAAGAACACTTCAAGGGTATTTGTGTCACATTGTTTGAGAGCCTCTTTGAGTTCATTTTTCGCGCCCACGAAGTTTGTGCCTTGGTCACAGTAGAGCCTACTTACAGCTCCTCTTAGACTGATAAAACATCTCAAGGCATTAGTGAATGAATCTGTGGACAAATCTTCGAGCATTTCTATGTGGACTGCACGTGATGAGAGACAGGTAAAAAGTAGTCCGTATCGTTTGTGCTCTTTACGGCCTTGCTTGGTCAGGAATGGTCCAAAGCAATCCATTCCACAGTACACAAAGGGCTCGGAGATTTCAACTCGTTCCTTTGGAAGCTCTGACATACGTTGTTCTTCAGTCGGGCGTCTTAGCTTTCGACATTGCACACATTTGTTTATCAACTTTGCCACTTCCTTACTTCCACCAATCACCCAAAATCCATTTGCTCTCAACTCCATTAACGTTTGACTTCTGCCCTGGTGGCAGATTTTGGAGTGGTAGTGGGACATAATCAGATTTGTTATGTGATGATCTTTAGGGAGAATAATGGGATGTTTGAGTTCCTGACCAAGAGTGGATTTCTTTAACCTGCCTCCAACACGGAGGAGACCCTGATCCAATACGGGATCTAATGGAAACATTGGACTTGAACTGGGAAGGTTTTCTCCCACCTTCAACCTTTCTAGCTCTTGGGGGAAGGCATGCTGCTGCAAAAGGCTTATTACTGTATCAGCAGCTACTTTTCTTTCTGCGACTGTGACAAGATTGACATGTGTGATTTGTTTTGACCTTAGTCTCTTTATTCTAGCGATTACTTTGAGAAGCATTGACCAACTAGATAACTTTGTGAGATGACTTAGAATGTCATTTAGTTTGGTTGTATGGGTTGTGAGTATGTTTACAGCTTTTACTTCCGGATCTCCAACTAGCAGTCTAGTTGTCTTGTTTGGAGTGAATGGGATATCTGGCTCCCACAGAAACTTTGGGCCTGATAACCAGCTAGTTGATGAGAGATCTGATGCACTGAGCCCCCTAGAGGCATGATCGGCAGGGTTTTGTGCCGTGTCAACATAATGCCACTGTTTGGGATCAGTAGTTTGCCTGATTAACTGGACACGATTTGCGACAAAAACGTGGAACCTTCGCGCCTCGTTGTTAATATACGCGAGGACTACCTGGGAGTCGGTCCAAAAGTACTCGTCATCAATGTGCATTTCAAGTTCTGCCTTTAGCATGACACTTATTTTAGCTGCAGTGACTGCAGCTGTGAGTTCTAGTCGCGGAATGCTAGTGACTTTTGTGGGTGAGACTCTTGCTTTAGCAATCACTAAACTACAATGCACTTTGTCTTCGTTATTTTTGTACCTTAAGTAAGAGCAAGCACCATAGCCTACATTGCTGGCGTCGCTAAAGTGATGCAGCTCTACTCTCACAATGTTGTCTAGATCGGGTGGACAATAACATCTGGGAACTGAGATTGTCTTTAGAGTTTGCAAACCATTTTTCCACTCCTCCCACCGTAAGCGCAAGTTTTCAGGAATAGGATCATCCCACCCAATGCCTCTGCGGCACAACTCTTGCAGAATGCTTTTACCACTCAGAATAAAGGGAGCTACAAAGCCGAGTGGGTCAAACAGGGATGAGATTGCTGACAGTATGCTTCGGCGAGTGGGGGTTTGCTCTTTTGCACTGATATGGAAACTAAAAGTGTCCTTTTCGATTGACCACTGGATGCCAAGCACGTGTCCTTCTGATGTTGAGTCAGGTTTGAGATTGAGAGGCTCAGTGTTATCGGCTCTTTCTGAAGACTCAAGATGGGAAAGAGCGTCGCTGTGGTTTGAGTTGAACTTGTGCAGACGTAAACCTGCTAGTTTGCACAGCTGTTGGGCTTCTGTAATGAGCTCTTTGGCCTCATTGACTGAGGGGACACTAGTTAGCCCATCATCAACATAGAAGTTCCTTTCGACAAAGGCGGCGGCTTTGGGGTAGTCGGATTTGTGTTGCTGTGCTAGGTATTTAAGGCCAAAATTTGCACAACCAGGCGAGGAGCCAGCACCGAATAAGTGGACAGCCATTCTGTACTCTTTGGGCTCTGTGTCCAGCTGACCGTTTTCCCACCACAGGAATCTCAAGTAGTTGCGCATCTCAGTACAGACAAAGAACTGGTGGAACATCTTTTGGATGTCACAGATGATGGCCACTATTTCCCTTCTAAAGCGACATAGCACTCCCACCATCGAGTTAGTCATTTCAGGGCCGGTGAGGAGTGTATCGTTCAATGAGATGCCGCAAAACTTAGCTGAACAGTCAAAGACTACTCGCAACTTAGTGGGTTTCTTCGGGTGGTACACCCCGTGATGTGGGATGTACCACACAGTCTCATTCTCAGGTGCAAGAGGGGCCAGTTCTGCATCACCGTTGCAAATAGTGTCCCTCATGAAGGCTGTGTAATGTTCATGATACTGTTCGTCAGTCTTTAACCTTTTCTTAAGGTGGTGCAGTCGGACGGTTGCTAGCCTCTTGTTATTTGGGAGGTCTGGTGGGAGATTGTCCTTGAAAGGGAGGGGCATCTCGTAATGCCCGTCTGGCCTTTGCACTATTGTGTCACTCAGAAGTTGTATGAAGCGCACATCATCTTGAGACACATACTTGTCCTCATAGTTTCTCTCATTAAAGTCTGACTCCAAGACCTTTAGCACATCAGTAGCTGACGGTGTAGGTACTTCTTTCACTTTGATACGATGCACATAGCTCTGATTGCCTCGTCTGTCTAAGTGGGGATTTGCTGACCCAATGATACTCCAGCCCAGTATAGTTCTTTGAGCAAACGGCTCATTAACATTTCCAGTAACTACCTCTAGAGGCGCTAGGGCTGATGGGCAGTCATAACCAATTAACAACCCCACATCACAATCTTGGAGGGGCTTCATTTTATTGGCTAAGGTTTTTAAGTGTGGCCACTGAAGTGCAGTTTCTCTGGTGGGAATATGGGACTTGTCAACCGGGATAAAATCTCGAGAATAAGCTTGATCTATTTGGACGTAGGTATCGGAGTCAAAACCACGCACTTGCAAGTTGCAGGCAAGTTTACTAGCTACTACAGTGTCGACAGAGGTCATTGTACTTAGTTTTAACTGCACTGGTTTAGAATCAACATTCAGTTCAGAGGCCAAATCTCCTAAAATAAAAGACGAGTCACTTTGGGTGTCAAGTAAAGCATAGGTGAGTATTTCCTTTTTAGGCTGTGAGGCAGCTGAGACGAAGACTGGTACTATGCTTGATGTGGCGGATGTTTTTCTTGTTAGTACGTGGGCCATGACTTTGTGTATTTCTTTATTTGCGCTTTCCTCTGTGTTTGCACTTTGTCCTGAGACATTTGCAGTTTCCTTTTGCTTTGGTTCTTTTACCCTTTCTATGTGCAGACAAGTTGGGTGGCGTCGGCTACACTTACCACAGGAGTGGCGCGCTTTGCATTCTTTAGTTACGTGGCCCTTTCTTAGGCATCCGAAGCACAGGTGATTTTCACGAATGAATGTCGTCTTTTCGTCCATAGTCTTTGCTGCAAATGTAGAACATTTCACTACGCCGTGAGTGTCGTCTCTGCAAAACAAACAAGGTGATTTTTGTTTAGGAATGGCAACAGGAGTTGAGTTGTTTGACTTGGTTTGAGCAGTTGTGGTGAGTGCTTTGGCTCTCTTAATGTGTCTTTCTTCTGAAGTCTTTTCGTTCATTAAGAATGGTGAGGCAATAGGATTGCATGCTACTCTAGCCTCCTTTTGCATGAACTTTGTGAAGTGAGCAAAGCTGGGATATTCATGCCTTTTGTCCATCTCATCCACAACAATACGACTCCATCTTTGTGCTATCCAATCAGGTAGTTTCTTAAGTAGCTTGTGATTTTCCTCACAATCATTAAGAATCTCTAGACCTTTGACTTGAGGAATAGCCTCAGCACAACTTTGTAGGAAATCTGCAAACTCTCTTAGTGCTAGAGGGTCATTGACATTTATTTTGGGCCATTTCATAAGCTTACTTCTGAAGGCTCTTTGCACCATGAATGGACTGCCATACCTTTCCTGTAGTACATTCCAAATGCCAACATAGGCCTGCTCAGTATTACGGTAGAAATATCCCTCCACAGCTTTCTTTGCTTCACCTGCAAGATAACTCTTTAGGTACAACATTTTCTCGCATACAGGTAGCGGTTTGTTCCCTATTAATGCCATGAAGGATACCTTCCAGTCCATAAACTTTAGGGGATCACCACTAAATGTTGCGGGCTCAGGTAGGGGGAGGCGGTTCAGTGTCAGACAGCTTGCAAGGGTTTGGGCCAAGCTGAGCTCTTGTTCAGCTTGGTGCGTTTGAGACTGGAATGGTGGGGCGAGAGGATTTAGGGAGGGCTGAGCAGCGGTGGGGTTATTTACAGGACTACCTGAATGCTGAGATGGCGTTACGATACTTTCAGACCCATCTTGGGCATCATAAACTCTTACTCGGGCAGCTGCCACCTTTACCTCACTGTCTGCCTTTAGTTGCTGTAGCTTCGATTTCTCCTCCTCTATC
The DNA here is from genome assembly GCA_021464625.1 of Proterorhinus semilunaris. Taxonomy (NCBI): domain Eukaryota; kingdom Metazoa; phylum Chordata; class Actinopteri; order Gobiiformes; family Gobiidae; genus Proterorhinus; species Proterorhinus semilunaris. The sequence continues at coordinate 4,662,059 of CM038352.1, forward strand.
TTTGCCTGTATTTCAAGCTCCTCTCTTTTAAATATTGCAAGTGCCTGAGACTCCTTAATTTTCCAATCACACTCCATTTGAGTAACTTTAGCTTCCTGTGCAAGTATTTCCTTTGCAACACTGGCCTGCTCTACTTTGGCTGCAAGTTCAGCTACTGCCTCTACCCGATTGTCCGAGCTAGTGGATGTCTTTGATTGAGCAACAGAAATTTCTGTTTCAGTCTTAGTTTCTCCAAATACAGAGCCATACTCTCCCTTATTTAGTATCATCCTGACTCTTTCCTTTTCAAGGCGATCATTAAAGGCTTCCTCAATAGTGTCTTGTCGTTTTTGAATAAGCTCACATAATTCAGTGGTAATCACATTGCACGCATCCATCCTTTTAACTATTTCTGGAGTTAAAGAGTGGTTACGACGAATGGGCTCGTAGTTTAGTTGGACTACGTCGTGCTTAGCTCTAATGTCATGACTGGATTTATTGAGTCCTTCAAGGGAGCAGAAACATTTTAGACCTGTTCTAATATCTTTGGCAATTTCTTTCCAAGACTCATACGCTTTATTAAATGCCCTTTCATGTTTCCTTGCCTCTTGTTCTTGCATCTCTTTAACTTTCTCAGTTATTCTACGATCACGACTGCTGGATCTAACCAGTGGCTTCTCCGAGGATTTTGTTTCTTCAGCAGGAGTAGACATTTTGTTATCTTAACGTGTATATTGCTTTTGGTATAATGTCTGGATTTACTTTTCAATGAGTTTTGTGCTTTAACTTTAAGACTTAGGAACACAATGCTCAACTCAGATATTTACACCTTTTCAGAACTGGGTAAAGCAATCATGCACATGACAAAACGTTACAAACTTAAATACTGCTGATGAACTACTAGGCTTACTATTCAGAAGGTGATAGTAAACAGATCCATACAGTTTAAGAGATTGCGTTGACTCAATAATTACTTCAGGTAAGCTAACTTGTGATTAGCAACAGTCTTTGCTTAGCATTATACCAAGCCTTTGAATGTAGGCAAACCGAGAACTCAAGATGGCGGCTGGCGATGAGTTTGGCGGCAACCTTGACTGGCGTAGACGTTTTTGGCTGGCTTGCAGATCCGCTGGCCTCACAAGGGATCTCACATGGCATGGACACCGGCTGGATGGGTCTTCTCGCTCTCTGCATCGAGTTGTCGCTCATTAGCGATCGAGTTTTCACTGTAGCGGACCCCAGGAATGAATGAGACGGAGAGCTTCGAACGGGTGCAGCAGTTTTTTACTGTGGTTGCATGAAAAGGGCACCAAGTGACATCAAGCACCATTAACAGCATCACGCACCGTGAAAACTATAAAATAAGCACAGACACAAAAACAATTGGAAAAGATATATGCAAAAATACATATGCTAATTAACATGTGCTCGCATGCACTTGACGCACACAAATTAAATTGGAGTAAAATGTACAAAAATAATAAATTTACATGTCCACCACACACACGAACCTCGCTCCGCTTTCCACAGGGCAGCTATCTTGAAATATGCTTCAATCCTAACCAAAAGTCCAGCATCGCTGTGGCTGCTGCAGTCTATCAAACTCAAGACCGCATGTGAGGAAAAGTCTCTTGACTTCCGGTTAAGTGAAGAAGAATTAACTAGGCGCGAGCGCCCTCTAGTGGACAACTAACGAACATTTACAAAAGTTATGTCCGAATATCATCGATGTTGTAGATGGCGGAAGCATGGGGTTAAAAAACGAAAACGCAATTCTGCACCCTTTCCAGCCCGATCCCGAGGACTTCGATTCTTCTGGGGTCCCACACACAGTTCTCCTCCAGGCCGCTATCCACCATCCCACAGTCAGGGGGCACCCACGCCGTGTCGTAGCCGTGCTCGTGCCAGCTTTTCTGCAGCGGGTGGCCCTTGTAGTCAATGCGTTTAACTTTCCCAACTCTGACTTTAACTTCGAGAACCACTTTGTCACTGTCGGGGTGTCCAATGGGGTAGCGGCTGGCCTTTTCCCGGTCCCGAGAGAGGTACACCCCGGGTCCCAGCATCCCGTCAGTAGAACGCTGAAAACCGTTGTTTACAATGGATTGAGCGTTCATTTGTGTGGTGCCATGGTACATCACAAAGTGTTGAGAGCGTCCACCTTAAATTAAACATACCAGAATATAATAAAGGCTGGCAAATCTGATATTTAAACAGCTTTCCCCCCACCTTTAAATGTTTTTTGGCCTGATGAAGTCAAGCCAAGTCTCTGGAGGTCACCAGCTAGTTGGTCCATTGCACTTGTTTGGAAACCCGTAGCTCCAATTCTAAATGTAAAAGAAAAGCCATTTCATACTCAAATTAAATCAACAGGTTTTTGCCTTTGTAAGACCAGCAAACATGCAGCACAGGAACAAATGCGTATGACACAACATTCTCAACAATAATAGATTACAGAAAGACTCGCTGAGTGCACCTTGTAAACCTCTAAATTAGGCTCGTTTGCAATGCGGTTGCGGCTCGCCTGGATGATCGGCGAGAGTAGCCGACGCAACGGGGGCCGAGAAAAAGTCCATCCGACCGCTCCACAAACGAGAGCGCCTCGTCCAGACATCGCGTTCATTTCAAGTTGGTCCTAAATAAAACTCCTTTACCTCCTGCTCCGTTTCCTTTACTCCAGCGACATCATTCTTCATCAGAGAAAACGTTCCCAATAGTTATGGCGGCGCCAATACAGGTAGAGGGCGCTCTGGGAGTAGCTCTACCAAAAAGGTTAAAGGCTGTCAGGGGTTTTGCTACAGAGGCAAATTACCGCAATTTTCACCGGATGTTTTGGTGACTGGTGGGCAGATATTTTTTCACAGAAGCAATGCTGTGTGAACGATGGTTTAACCCACCATAGAACTATTATTGTGTTATTACGCTCTGGTACACGTTTCCTCTCTCACAGTAATCGTCCTGCACATGGCCAACAGCACGCGTTCATCCAACGTTTAAATGCGCCACAACAAGTTAGTGTGATCAGGTTTGTGAGATTAAATATTTCCTCAAAATCATGAGTTTGTTCTGAAAAGCGTCAAACATGAGGTATGTTTTAGGGGCAACACACAATTTAATATCGTTTCAGTCAGATCCTATTGGTTCAGATCTAAAGTGTTGTCCTGAGGAGAGTTTTTGATCACAGCAGACTCATAACCATATATCACCTGAGCGTGAGCCGCGGACAGGTGGGCGTTTTCCCATCATGCACGGGGCCATGGAGCCCCTGCAGTAGCTCTTGGGGCGATGCAGCGACTGATCAAGTCGGCTGGTCTCGTAGGGGACTCACGAGCCCCACGTGCCCCACGTGCCCGTGACATCAGAGCCTGTCTGGAGCAAGTCAGACAGAAATCTAACCGACACTGCAGACGGCGGTCAAAAGTGCGTCCGTCTGGCTCATCTCGAACAAGCCTGTACATTCACACGAAATACATTTGAAAATACAATTTAAAAAAGTGTGCACACGACGTACTCAACCGTATATAAAGTACTTTAGAGCGATGCAATGACAATACAAATACCCACCGCTGATTGAAAACACTGTGGTAATGGCAGTAAACCTACACTGTCAAAAAACCACAGCAATACATGCATTACAGAGACAGACACAAGAGGTTAGAGTTCATAGAAAGGGGGAAAAGTCTATTTCTTCATTTCAAAACCACGACGAGGTTGTGTTTTTTAAGGCTGATAAGGGAGGAGCAACAGTCATTTGCTATATCCCTCCCAGGCTAACCCCAGTGACAATGTTAGAAAGGAACTGTCGGCTAGCCTTAACCCTGCTCTTGAAATTAAATGGATAAACCAACATGAAGAGGATTTTCTGTTGCCACCCCAACAATTTACAGTCTCTCCCAACGCTGGACGCACGTGTGGAAAAATAGGACCGGTTCTATTTTGAGGAATGCATCTTGTACGTTGCCCCGGAGCGCGTTACGCACAGCTCATGTGGCCGCTCCTTTTCACCGTTGGTTCTATGTCAAAACGTGTCAGAAAGGCAAAGCGTTTACGCAGAACAGGGTCATGAACGCGGCCGGTGTGTCTGGGGTGTGATTCAGGAAGCAGCTGTGAGCCCAAGACAAAATTCAACAATTTCGTTTAATCTAATCTTTAGTTGCTCCAATTATTGTATTATATTTTCCCATCAATTATAATTACTTAACACCTTTTTTTTTTATTGTAGGTGACATACAGTAAAAAATATTACAGCTGGCTTGTGAATCCCATCACTGTGAAGCACCGATGAGGGAAAACATTTGTTCCTTTTTCTCCCATAGAGTTGTGTTGGCCCCTGCTCCACCTGACATTATGACATCACATTCTAAATCGTGGATATAGTCTTCATTATGATGGCCCTGTCAATTTTACTTTTATGAAACAAAGGATTGTACAGTGGTTACATGTTGTAAGCTACACATTGGGGGAATTCACAACATTTCTTTTTCAACATCTATTCAGTCACAGGCCTTAACACTGTATCAATGTTGAAACTAGGGCTGAACGATTTTGAGAAATAATCTAATTGCGATTTTTTTTCTTCAATATTGCGATTGCGATTAAATATGCGATTATTGTTGCAAGGTCCTCTTCTCATGTATTTTTCACCTAACACAAGCAATAAATCAGCCTGTTTCATAATAAACAATATTTGAAGTGAAAATTGCAACAAAATTGTTGCTTGACCTATTCAAAATGTGTGTGGACTGCACTTCTTAAACTGTCTGAACTTAACAGTACAGTCTATAAATAAATGCTAAATTATATAGATATTAAAAAAAAATAACTCACTGATCCAGTCAGTAACATCACCCAGACTAAAGTGCAGGAAAGTAAGAACAAACGTCTGCTTTAACTAGTTGGAAAAGTTTTAGGAAATCAAACTCCCAATTAATACAAAATAAGCTATTTAATTTATTAAATAGTACTTTATTATTTCGGCCAATCAAATCCCAGTCTGAGCTGCGACTCGTAGTTGCTTCAGATGCGCGTTATTGATGGACACGGAGAGGCCAGATGGAGCACACGCCAAAACACAGTGGAATTAAGAGCAGCATTTTGGTTTTGGGATGTAACTTTGGACAATATGAAGAAAGAAAAGAACACTGACACAAGGAGACGGGACATGAGGTGCCAGACACAGACACGTCTCTTTGACTCGCAGCCATTTAGTGACATTTCAGCTTAAACAGCACATTTCCTCAGCAAAATAAGACATGACACGGACTCCTGCCTCGGATCCTAGTTACCAACCCTTTTCATACTGCAGTTTAGTGTTTATATCTTGCGTCTGTACGACCTACGGAGCGGATATGCGGTAGACGCAAAAGTAAATAAAGGCACATGGCACATCGCCTCCGCGGATACTTAATGGTCATGAAACGTCATTATGCTTTTTAGTTAAGTTCTTTATCCACAACATTCCCAAACATAAGCCTCCTAAACTGAGCCACAAACGACTCTTTACTTTTTACAATCAGCACAGACTCACCTATATATGTCTGTGGAGGCAGAGGCGTGTGAATCCGGAGGTGAGGGAGTTTCTGTGTCACCAGAGCGTGTAGTAGCGGCGACGGAATGGCGTGATTAGCGCTGCGGCTAACGCAATGCTAACGGAGAAAAGCAATATTCCTTCGCGGTGGCTGCAGGATAAAAGCTGATATTTTCACTGTACATCCACAATCTACCGCGCACCTTAACTAGACTGAGACGTAAACAAAAGCACGCGACGGAGCGGACTTTGCTGTCATATCTCGTTGCTCTATTTACTTCCCAAATCGCGTGCCCTGCGATTACGAAATCGCGTTGTGTAATATCGCGATAAAATTGCAAATGCAATTAATCGTTCAGCCCTAGTTGAAACGATGCCCTTTTGCTTTCTGGGTTATATTTTACTATGGAAAATGAATCCGATTCAGACACTGGGCGATGGACCTTCACTCTCATTGAAAACAATCAGAAATCCAAGCTGACAAATGCATCTGAAGCTGATATGTATCTTTAATCCACTCATATATCGTACCGTTTAGTCTAACTGGCCGGTATAGTTCGGATGGTTTTATAACATGGAGGCAGGAAACAGAAAGAAATAATCATCGGGCTATCACACTTTAGGGCGTGAGAAGACTCTTCCAGGAAGATGCCCTACAGAGAATAATGATAACAGCCTTTATTTCATTACCTAATCCAGTGACGAACAAAAAGAAGTTTATTACATAGTCCTTAAATGACAATGTGCTAAAAGACACGCAGCCTCACACGTGCATAAAATGGTGCAAACTTAGCAGATAAACTTTTTTTGTTATTCGTTAAAGCCATTTTGATAGCTTAATTTTTTTTTTAGATGCCACTGACTTATTTCTAGTGCACCAGGTTCGCTCTTTGTAGCAACATGTTCTTCAATTAGTCAACCATAAAGAATGTTTTTCTTGTTTTTAACTTCATTATGAATTATAAAAGTTGGACTCACCGATCGTGTCACTGCGGAGGCTCCTGTGGACTAACTGAACGTTGACAGGTCGACTTTAGTTTTACTTTCTTTTAAGAGTCAGTGAGTCAGGTGGAATTCACCGACCGGCACGTCCCACGCGTTGAAATGACGTTTTTATTGGGTCATTATTGCACGTCCAATCTCGGTCCACTGAAGGCGCAGACTTGACGTCCTTTTTTTCCAACGTCTTCCGGACGTCCACCAGTAGCCCATCGACATTATAGGACCTCTGGATTTGGGCCAATTCTTGACCAAATGAGGTCATTGTCGCCATCTTTTCTACGTTAAATTTAAACAAATTTCAGACCGTTTTTAAAGGCTCTCTGCGTAACTGCCATTTCAGATTGCGGCAGGTGAAACGCAGAATTTCCATTAAACTTCTTTATAAATAACTGTACACCGCATGCATTCGGGCCTTAAAAACAAAACAAACATTTTAAACCAACCAATCTCCATGTTTCCAGTTCAAAATGAATTAGCGCAACATGATCAGTAGGGGGCAACAACACGCCATTAACAAAATTACATATTCCCTGACTTTGTACACAGAAAATAACAAATTCCCTACTTCCCATGTCTGGAACAGGCTGTATTGAAATTCTATGACTTTCCAGTAATTCCATGACCAGTGCCATGTTTCAAGTAAAAAGAAATCAAGCCAAAACAGTACAATGGGATTTGGACTGATGATGTTAATACAAATTATACAAATAATGTAAATTATATTTTTCTTTTTATTGTGTTGTTTATTTGTGTTTTTTCTAAAAAAAAATATTTTGTATTTATTTTTATTTTTATTAATTTATTTCATTTTATTATTTAATTTTTATTTAATTTATTTATTTTATTATTGTTATATATATATTTTTTTTTGTGTGTTCCTTGTGCTCTGTGTCAGCTGATTGCCCGTGTTTACAACGGTCAATGTACCATATATAAAACCAATAAAAAATACAGTGGCATTTTTATTCACTCATAATCTTTGCTCAAGAAGATAACAGTAAAAACACGGCCCCAGAGACGGACGTTTATGTGATAAAACCAACACACGTGGCTCAGACGTAGCAGCTCAGCTCTGTCGAGCTATAGCAGGATTTACTAAAGATCTGCTTCACTCCTCACACTAAACTGTGTTTAAGCTGCTCAACAGGTTAGCATGCTACCGGTTAGCAACTGTGATCAACTGTCAATGGCTTCAACACGATAAACACATGTGTCGCTCAGATCTATGAACACTGAGGAAATACTACAGTAGCAGCTCAGCTCTGACCTCTGACCTCGGTCACATGTTGTATCCAAGGCTAGATGTTTGGAGTGTGTTTGTCTTTTGTTTTCATCCTAAATAAAGTTATTGTTCCGCATCGTAGTCCTGCATAATTCTGCTTCGGTATTCAAAATGGCCGCCATAACAACAACACCCCTGGGGCAGACTGGCGGAGGCATTCACTCACTCAGGCAGGCAAACACACCCTCATTCCTTCTGACCTCTTGTAAATGTTTTTAATGGTAGTGGAAACCAGTGTCGTGTAAGTTCATACATATATTTCATTTATTCAAGATCCAAATAAACTAACTTTTTTTCATTCATTTATTTCAGTACGAATGAAGTGTGGACGGTATTTGGAGGCACCATTAGCCCCCGGACGACCACTTTGGAAACTACTGCAGTGGCACAATATATTTTGCTTTAAACATACCAACAAAGGAACCCAATTCAACAGAAATAGTCAATACTATAGTTTAAAGCCCCTACACAACGGTATTACCGATTGTGTGTAACAGTTAATCAAAAATAATGAAATAATAAAGTGACAGTGATGAAAACAGTTTGACTTTCAGCTGAGGGAACTTCTCTAACAAACCAGACGGTGACCTGCCATCAGCTGGAGCCCTAGAGGATCTCGAGGACTTGGATTCTGCTGGGGTCCCACACACAGTTCTCCTCCAGGCCGCTCTCCACCATCCCGCAGTCAGGGGGCACCCACGCCGTGTCGTAGCCGTGCTCGTGCCAGGTTTTCTGCTTAGGGTGGCCCTTGTAGGTGATCGTGATGACTTTCCCAACTCTGACTTTAACTTTGACGATCGCCTTGTCACTGTCGGGGTGTCCGATGGGGTAGCGTCTGGCCTTAGCCCGGTCCCGAGTGAGGTACACCCCGGGTCCCAGCAACCCTTTTGTAGAACGCCTAAAGCCGCTTTTTAAAATGGAGCGAGCGTTTCTTCGCGTGGTGCCATGGTACATCGCAAAGGTTTTTTTTCCTGCTTTTAAAAAAAATAAAACATAACAGAATATAATAAAGGCTGGCAAATCTGATATTTAAATAACTTTCCCCCCACCTTTACTTGGTTTTAGGCCTGATAAATCCAAGCCAAGGTCGAGGAGGTCATCAGCTAGTTCCTCCATTTCGTCGTCGAACCAATCCATTGCACATGCAAAATCCATGACTCCAACTCTGAATGTAAAAGAAAAGTCATTTCATCCATCCATTTTCTTCCACTTGTCCATTGCCGGGTCGTGGGGGCAGCAGTTGGAGCTGCACCAGCCCCTATGGGTCCCCCTGCAGGTGGTGAGTCCACAGAAGGACGGCCTCATGGTTCTAACCGGGCCTGTTGGTCTCTCATTTCATAATCAAATTAAATCAAGACGTTTGAGACCAGCAAACATGCAGGATACAGGAATGTAACTTCAAATCAATGTGTGAGCCTGAGATGCAACAGTCTCAATAATAATAGATTTCACTGGTAATGCTCTTTACAAACCGGTGCCACAGGTTCCTCAAAGCTCTTCACGCTCAGTGGCGTGTTCAAAATGTTTGTTCTGCGTTGGCACCGGCAACATTTTTATGGTTTTGTGGTTTTGAAGCAGCACAACGTAAAAACAGGAATACCAAATTAAACATTTTATTTTACAAGCTTTAGTTTTAACAACAAGCGGGCAAAAGCAGCACAATGAAGTTTGGAACAAATGCATTTTAATATTTCTGAGATAAAATCTCCTTGCGGGACCAACCAACCAAAACCTAAGCCGTGTCCGCACTAACTAAGCCCTGGGTTGGGTTGTGTTACTGAAGTGCCCGTCTGCAGGACTTCTGCTTAGTAACACAAATGTTCATTGTGCCAATTTGCACTTAGCATTAATATTAATTTAAACTGTGTATTCTATAAAGAAGCTATAGTGATGAGTGCTGCAGAACAAAAGGTGGGGGTTTGCTAATGAGGAAACAGCCGCCCTGAGTGGGGTGTCGAGGGGGTGGCCCCGCGGAAACCAGGGATGGCCCGGGATGTCCGAGTCTTTGCTTGTTTCCAAACTCTTCCTGTTTGTAAAGCAATATTGGTGCAGCTGTTGCGATATTGGGCTGTACAAAAAACTCCAAGCCAGTAACTCGCAATCATCAGCAGTATGATGAACTTAAGTTATGTAATTGAGATTGCTGGAGAAATATATCCTGAAAGTAACACAAGGTGAGAGACTGTACAGGGGCCCCTCGTTTATCGCGGGGGTCACGTTCTAAAAATAACCCGCAATAAACGAAATCCGCGAAGTAATCTGCTTTATTTTTCCCAATTATTATATATGTTTTAAGGCTGTAAAACCCCTCACCTCACACTTTATACACGTTTCTCACTAGTTCACGGGTTCTCCTTACGCCTGGTGTCACTGTGGGATTTTATTTGTCTAATAGGATTTTTAGATTCACATTTCAGACGCGGGGATGGAAACACCGTGAGCTGCTCTCGCCTCCGCTGTGTTCAAACTAAGAGACAGTCGTAGCTACGACCGAAGTTTTATCGTTTCAGGCGTCAGAAGGCGAGTGTTTTAGCTCAAAAGAGCGAAGCCGTGAAAGGTGAACCGCGTCATAGCGAGGGAGCCCTGGAAGTGACATCAGACAAAACAAAAATTGGGGGGTGAAATAGTTTTTACATTTTGATATTTTGTTCCATAATTTTTTGTGTGTGTTTTTTTTTACACAACAAATTATCTCTTGGGGACGAGATAATGATCTCGGGGTACATATTTTTTTTAATTTTTAAAATTTATTTTTTTATTTTTAAAGAAATATATATATATATAAAAAAATGTTTTTATTTATTTATTTATTTTTTTCACCACAAATTATCTCGGGGGATCGTGATAATTGTGGTGAAATATATATATATATATATATATATATTTATAATATGTTTTTATTTATTTTTTATATTTCTTTAAAAAAAAAATGTTTCCAAAAAATATTTCCCCCGAGATCATTATCTCGTTCCCCAGAGATAATTTGTGGTTGAAAAATAAATAAATAAATAAAAAAATTATGGAAAAAAATATCAAAATGTAAAAAAAAATTATTAATTCAACCCCAATTTTTGTTTGTTTGTCTGATGTCAATTCCAGGGCTCCGTAGTATTTTATTTTTTACTTTAATAAAATGTTTTATTATTACTATTTTTGTTTTATCTTATCGTATCTGTTCCTTCCAGCGTCTTTTTGGATTGACTGTGTCTCTACCAGAGACAAAGAGCAGGTTCCTTTCACCTTTTGCATTCATATAAAATCTCACCTTGAATCAAGATAAACTCAAATAAATCACCTAGAGGTTAAAGACCTGTTATTATTTTTCTTTTCTTCATGTTAAATTAACACGGTTACCTTATAGTTATATTTAGGTTAAAATTACTTATTTTGTCAGATTTGGTCAAACTGGTTGAAATCCTGCGTCACAAAATAAATATATTCACACAATAAATATGCCTAACATGAACAGGAAAAATCAGTTTAAACTCACCTTTCAAAAGGACCTCTTCTGCTGCTGATGCCGTGTGAAAACTGACTGGCTTGAAGAAAGTTTCTGTAGAAGTCACACCCATTGTTTTAGAAATTAAAATCAAATTTCAGCAGAAGTCACACCCATTGTTAACAAAGTCGGAAGTCAACACATCAGAAGTCAAATTATTACATTTAAATGTTATATAATCAATATTCGAGGCTTCCCATAGTCGGGTCGAGGCCTGGTGTGGTGTCGCACGGACATTGACTGACGGTCCCAAGATGATTTCAAGAAGGAAAACAAATACTTTTTTCATGCAAACTCCCCAGAAAGGCCCTGAAAGGCTGGGGATCAAACCGGGAACATTTGAGCTGTGAGGCACGAGTGCTAACCGCTGCACCACCAAATTAACCAATTCAATACACATCAATAAATTAGATTTAAAATATTTAGAATCTTGAAATTGCAAAAGCCATTGTTCATGTGGGTCCCGGGCAGTGCACTGCGTATAAATATGTACAGACATTACGAGTGCCATAATCAGCTCTGCAAAACCGGTTTGAATCAGAGGATAACGTCTGTCTCTGGAACGTGGAAACATTCCTGTGTTTGACACATCAGCCAACGGGAACCGGACTTTTGTTCCTGATTACAGGTTAATTAGATAACATTAAACTTTATTGTCCAATGCGGGAAATTTGTCTCAATTAAATAATAATAATTATTATTATTGGAAAACACCTTGAAATGCCACATCTCGTTTGTAAGGGGGACCAAAACATAACACAATATATAACACAATATATAACACATTATTACACAAACAAACAATAACAATACAGAGAAACAAAAATAAAGACAAACACTAAACATAAATAAATCTAAATATATCATTGACAACAAAGCTCTATATACTGTTCACTTATCCTTCCCCATTTAACATATTGTGTAGAGATCTGGGGAAATGCGTATAAAAGTAATCTTGACCCATCGTTTAAAGTTCAGAAAAAGGCAATAAGAATAATCCGTTTATCTGGACACCGTGAACACACACGTCCATTATTCTTTAAATCAGAAACAATGACATTTGAGGACCGTACTGAGTTTAAGATCATGTTCAAAGCCTCACTAAAGTTGCTTCCTGAAAGTTTACAAAATATGTTCTGCAAACGAGAAGTTCAATACACCTTGAGCGGTAAAATGAGTTCTGATAAACAGAACTCCAGAACAACCACGAAAAGCATCTGTCCCACGAGACATGGTGTAGAAAATCTAGATCAAAACATCAAACTCTGTAAAGATCTGGCACACTTTAAAAATATCTACAAAGAATCTAAAAAATAAATAAATAAATAAAAGTAATAATAATAATATATATTGATAATAACTATATGTATTAATGAGGTGACATATTGTAAGCACAGATGACGGTGTTAGCACAGTTTGGAAAAATGTTAAAATGTTAAAATGCTGGTGTAGACGCCTGTATAATGAGAAGAATAATCGTTGTAGGGTAGCTGTGTGACGTGGAAATATAACCGTTTTGTTAGAACGTTGGAAAGACGTGTGGACGGCTTAGTGGCGTATTTATTTATTTATTTACAAAGTTTGTATGGGTACAGACGAGTCGCCGGACGTGACGTAGTTACGTGTGCTAGACACAAACATGGCGGCTATGTTAAGAATATGTGCCGCTCGGCGTTAGACTAAAGAGTTTTTATACATGTTGTGCACACTTATTTCAACATAGCGTCTGTGTTGGAGACGCTGGCAGAGCACACGTCTAAGATCAGAACAGATATAATCATACCCTGGTTTCCCCGTTAACGTACGCAGGCTGACCATGTAAACCGCTTCTTACTTCTTCGCCCTCAGGAGCTGATTAAAAGAAACGTGTTACAAATGAAAACAGGCAGTCATACCATCTCATAAGAATACTGCTTAAAAGTAAGTAAGTGCTTTATTGTCATTGTACAAGCGTACAACAAAATAGTGTTCAGGCGTTAGTCCTGAGCTGCTGTGGCTGAGCCGCTGCCACTGTAGCACTCGGAAGAAACCTGGCTGCCCTCTGTCTCCTCTGAAACGGTGCACCGCCTCCTGGGTTTGTCCCTGTTTCAGAGCGTGGTGTCCTGCACTGGTCAGCTCCTCCTTCCTCTTCCTCCTGCAGCTCCCTCTGCTCCACAACAGTCTTTCACCATCTCCTTGTTTGTCCTTCCTTGTTTCCTGTAGCTCCTCTTGTGACGCCTCCTCTGTGCTGCAGGGGGGGCTCTTGGTGCCTCTTCAGTGTCTCAGAAGAAGAAATGTGTCGGTCTCAAATGGGTTTAGCTGATAAGCTAGCATTTTGTTTACCTTTAAACAGCTGCTTTCTTCAGGACCATTTTGGACTCTCAAAGTAAACAAATCCTCCAAACCTCCACAAAAACACGGCAAAGACGTACAAAAGTATCCAGAAAAACAATGTGGAACAGAAACCACAAATACAGGTCCCAGAAAAACTTGAAAAATTAAGTTGGACCAGGAGAGAGGGAGGTTTCTTCCTGTTTTCACATCGCCATGACAACTACTGCTTAAAACACCTTGGTCTATGCTGCGTATCTTATCTGGTTTCTCCCCTGCAAAACCTTTCGTTCCAGACGGTGTCAGCGTGTCCGCTGTTTCAAAGGGGAAGTGGCCAACTGTCAACGATGTGGTGGGGTCAAAGGGGAAGTGGTAGGGTCAAAGGTCAACTGTGCGGTTGGGTTAAGGGGGAAGTAATCAACTGTCAAGGTGTTTAGTAGAGATAAGGGGTTTGCAAGGGGGGGGGGGGGCAAAAGCGGCATCTATAATACTACTTGCAGGGCGTATTGTTTTAAATGTTGTAATCTGTAAAGCACTTTGTGATACCTTTCGGTATGAAAAGCGCTTTATAAATAAATTAAATTGATAAATTGATTGATTGATTGATGTGCAGCCGCAGTGATAGTTGAGAGATGTTTGTAAAGATGTCCGTCAACAGCACAGTGTTTACGAAGTCGTCCTCCAATACGATCCATACACGACCGCTCCAAAGTTTGGGGTCACCGGGGCCGGTTCTGTAGCTTTTCTAATTCAGCCGTTTTCAGCAGCGCTGCATAAGAAGTGAAGTCTTGATCTCGTAGTGCGCATGCGCTGCCGGTCAAAGGTCAATCGGGATAAAAGCGCCGTCTCCCAGGAAACCCAATGTCAAATACGCAGGAATAAAAACTGTGGTACATTAACAGATCATCCAAACGAGGGGGAGGATCTGTGCTTCCACGAACATTTTGGTCAAATATATTAGTTTTAATTTCCAGTTGCAGGAGCACAAGCTACATTAAATGTCGACTTATTGGGTGGGGGGATAATTCTTTCCTAAATTACACACTATATATAAATTGTACAATAGAAAAGCAGAAAGTAAGTCTTTACTTTTATACTACACAATGCTCTGGCCCACATGAACATGCTTTCTCTCAGCATTGGGGGAGGAGGGATTATGAAGATTGTGCATGAAGGAAAGGCTAAATAGCAAATGCCTAGAAGTTGAATAAAGTCATGCAGCAGGAAACAATACCCTGCAAAACATGTACAATAGCACCTTCTATGCATCCTGTTCAATGATCACATGCTTTTTATGTAATTTGTTGGATCTTTTCTGATAACTTAAAGAAACTGTACTTTGTACTTGGCACTGAAGTAAAACATTTCCCTCACCGTCCAGATTTGCAGAAACTGAAAGCTTTTCCTTGTTCACAAAGTAGGAATTTTCTTCAAAGCAATCGAGCAACATGAAACATAAAACGTAAATAATAAACTATAAAACGATCCAGCACAGCAAAATAAAAGCAACATCTTATTCATGAGTTCAACTTTCTTTCTGCCTAACTATTTACAGACAAAAAATGTGTGTATTTAATTATATTCTCGTAATGTTGCAAGTACCTGCTGAACTCATCAATGAGACGAGCTGTGTGCTTTTATTTTGGCGTGCTGGATCGAAACAGGAAGTCACTTCTTGGGTGGCGTTGTCATGATTTGAGTCAATTACACCATTAGAACACTGGATAGATGCGCCTCGGCACACCTACGTAGGCATTCACAACATA
Organism: Proterorhinus semilunaris; assembly: GCA_021464625.1. Classification (NCBI taxonomy): domain Eukaryota; kingdom Metazoa; phylum Chordata; class Actinopteri; order Gobiiformes; family Gobiidae; genus Proterorhinus; species Proterorhinus semilunaris. The sequence continues at coordinate 4,677,421 of CM038352.1, forward strand.
AACAATGTCTAGACCAGAGGTGTCCAGATGTTTTTCATGGGAGGCGCGTATTAAAGCGTACACGGGGTGAAGGGCCATAGATCGGTGGTCAGTGCCGCGAAACCTTTGACTAGCAGTGGTTTAAATTGTGCCCCACAGCTTTATTTATGCCTAAAACCTTCATGCCAGCTCTGTCTCACAATAAAATGCCAGTTGTTATGTTAGAATCATGTAAAAATATTACATTTCAAATAAAAAAGGACCATCTCTAATGATGTACCGATTCAGCAAGAAGGCCCAGGGCCACCATGAGTCTGAGGGCCGCATTTGGCCCCCGGGCTGCACTTTGGACACCCCTGGTCTAGACTGTATTTATGATTAATTTAATGTCCTCAGTGAAAAAAAAACGTGTTTTTCTTTAAAAAAAAAAAAAAAAAAAAAGGACATTTGAACTGACTCCAAACCTTTGAGCGGTAGAGTAAATAGAAAATCCAATATATTGATATAATCTGATTTCTTTCTGATGTTTCACAGGTGCATAAACAAACCAGCCGCGCAACGAGGACAGGACTTTCTTAAATTAAAGTCACTATACCCGTTTTTTTTTTTTTTATAAAATGGAACAAAATTAGTTGTGTCCAAATTTTCTACATTGAAAACTAATGGGTTCATTTACCAAGACAGATGCTAAATAGCGAGTGCACGCTGCAAAATAAACAGGCTATGTTGTGGCACCTAATTCACCATAAAGACCCCAAATCTGATGTAAATGACAGAATGCAGCGTAAATGCACAAATGACATGGGCAGAAGTGGGATCCACTTCTGCCCATGTACTTGATTTGCACATGAAGCAAACACTTGGCAAATGATCCTCCCAGACATTTGTGGGAAAAACACTGTGCATCTGATTAAAAAGCATATGAGCGATGGCGATGTCGCCCAGTGGCAATTCAATGTGTTATATAAATGTTAGGTCTCATAGTCCTATGAAAGGCAAAGACAATGTTCCCTTGTGGTCATGTTTTAAAGCAGTGTATGAGGATGCCAAAAATCATTAAAACACACATCTCTGTAAAGATACCAATGATTTCATGAAGTTCATAAACTCAGTCACTAATTACATTTTATTCCTTGATTGTTTTGACGCATAGAAAACCTTTCTGTTGTCGAACATTTGCAACTTCAATATAGAAAAGGTAGATAATACAAGAGAAAATACAATTTCTGTTTTTAAAAATAATCTTTGTTCTCTAAACTTAACTAAGACAGTGTTTTCTTATACACTGGACCAACACTGTTATAAACTGTGTATGGATCAGCACATTAATAACGATAAGCGGCTCCTCCTCCGGGCTGCGCCACTGGTTGTGGCTCGATGGCCCTGATGATTTTGATTCTTTGTGGGTCCCACACACAGTCCTCCTCCAGGCCACTCTTCACCATCCCACAGTTGGGGGGCACCCACGCCGTGTCGAAGCCGTGGTCGTGCCAGGTTGTCTGCAGAGGGTGGCCCTGGCAGTCGATACGTTTAACTTTCCCAACGTTAACTTTAACCTAAACGAGCAGATAACAGGACATTAGCTGAACGTCCCTCAAAATTTCACAAATAAATTGCCAGAGTTCAGGGCGACACAGTAATGCAGCGGTTAGTGCTCTCGCTTCACAGCTTGAAGGTCCCGGGTTCGATTCCCGCCTGGACGGGGCCTTTCTGTGGAGTTTGCATGTTCTCCCCGTGTCTGTGTAGGTTTTCCCTACCACCAAAAACATGTACTAATTGGCTCATGTAAAGCGCTTTGTGACTATGTCAGTGAAAGGTGCAATATAAATAATGTTCTTCTTCTTCAATTGAAATATATATATATTTAGCTATTGAATGTCATGATAAATCCAGTGAGTTAAATTGTGTGAGAAAGTCAGTGTTTAATCAGCTGTTTCAGTGAGGTCTTCCCTGTAGTGTTCCTGTCCCTCAGACCTGCTGAAGCTCAATGGAAAATCCCACTGAAGCTCTCTCTTTGGAGAGTAGCCTCTGATTGGCCGACTCTTATTGCTCTGAGGCTCGGCTTTAAAGCAAAGGGCGGGTTGTAAGACCCACCAGCTCAGTGCTGATTGGCTGCCTCCACAAAAAGGGGGGAAAAGCTCCTCTTCCTGATGCCCCTGCTCTGTCTCTGAGAGCAGCATTAGCATTAGCATTAGCATTAGCTGCTGTCACTGTGAAGCTACAAGAGGAAACTGAAGCTTTTGAGACCAACATGACAGGACTATGTTTCAGTCCTGGGCTACACATTTTATGACACTTTTTAAAGAAAGTACTTTTGTGGAGAATAAAAAGTGTTTTCTGGCATTAGCTCCTCCTACCTTGTGCTGCTATTAGCCACACACAGAGTTAGCCCTAATGTGGACCTGGTTTCTTTGTTTAGTCCCAGTTTGGACCTGGTTTAATTCTAGTTTTGTTACAAGTTTTCTTTGTTTAGTGCAGCTTTGTTTACAGGCCTAACGTTTTTCCAGACTGAGATCTGTTCTTCCCTGAGCTTAGACGAGTTGATGCGTACCTGTCTGGTCTTTACGTGTGCGCTCAGTCACGCAAAACGACCAAAGATGTTGAAGGGGTGAAGTTAGAAGCGACCGCGTAGTAAAGTGAAGATATTACTGCGCCGACGTCAAAGTGTTCCTAAGGTATTATTACGCCTTGCAATATAGTCCCCCTTTTTAACCGCTTAGAAAATGTTTAATTTTGTGTAACTATACGTGGATCATGTCATTACTCAGGTAACTGTATTTAAATAGGGGAAAACATGGAAGAGCTCGGTCGCTTTTAACTTCAGCCCCGTTTGGCCCCATAGAGGAGAGGAGGAGCGGCTAAATGCTAACAACATCTTTGGTCTTTTTACATTTTTATATTTTTATTATAACAAATAGTCAAAAGTCTAAATACATTTTGTATGCACAAAAGGCGGTGTGTAACAATGTAGGGAACAATGTTGATGTAGGTTTATGCAGGTCTGTGATAAAGAATAGGAACTAGACCATGAGCATCCCCTGTTTGAAAGACGGCCAGCCGACACGGATTTCCCTATAGCCGTTAGCATTAGCCATTAAACGATTCAGATGTTTTCAGCTGTTGGCAACCATTGACCACGTGTCGGTGAGGTCAACGCCTCGTTAGGAATCATTCATGAATGTACAGAACTTTTCCGATTTGACTTTAGATACATATTAGTGTCTAAAAGTGTCCTCTGAGCTAAAGGGTAAATCAAATCCAGTTAAGTTTCTGCTTTTGGTGAAGTCAGATCCACATCCAAGGACAACGAAACATTTCATAAAATGTTAATCATAAAGAGACCACAGAAATCCTATTAATGCAATGATATACCTCACCATTCGTTAGTATGAGCACCGGACTTCTCTATTCATTTGTATGAGGGAATTGAAACGGGTTCAGGAGTCATTGCAAACAAATGTGGAACAAATGGAGCCTGGAGGAGCATAAACCGCACCTTGATGACGACGCGGTCCTTTTCGTCCAATCCGAGGGGGTAGCGGCTGGCCTTCTGCAGGTCCCGGCTCAGGTAGACCCCGCGGCCCAGCATCCCAGCTGTGGACTGTTTAAACAGTTTTGACCTGAGGATCTGCTCGGCACTGCTTTTGCTGGTGCCGTGGTACATCACGTAGTAACGATCTTAGGGAAACAAGAGTCAAACTGTAACGTCCCACAGCAGCTCTGGTTTGTGCTCAATAAAGCTCTGCCTGAAGCCGCGGGGACGTTTCCTCATCCCTTTAGTCTGTGGTCGTGGTCGGACGTCTGATACGGAAACGTTGTAAATCTAAACTCAGCTCCGAGCGCGTCACTGTTTGCATCTTTTTGAAACTCTGATGTTCTCAGTCATTTCTTTACTCGAGCTGGTGTAAAATACAACTATGTGTTTTGAGCCTCATCGCTAGGTAATAGAATATTAGTAATTAAAAATGAAGAATGTTGCACTTCATAATGTAAATGATAGTTCTGTCATATTAAACAGTGGAGACTCTGACGTTGACCTCGCTCATAACAGGGTGACCTGCTCCGTCTCTCACCAACAGCCCCGTCCTCAGCTCTTTCACTCTAATGCGCAGCTTTCTGAACTCACTGTCTTTAGGAGCAGCTGATCCCAGACGCTCCACTCCGGGCGGCAGCTCAAAGTCGTCCTCGGCCCAACGGTACGACATGGTCAGTCTCTACGGCAACTGCACAGAGTCAGACAGAGGGATTATTTTACTATGGAAATGCAACAGCACTTTCCCTTGTGACGTGAGTTGGAAAACGCTTAAGGAAACAATTATGGTTAAGGTTATGAAAATGGTTTGGGTTAGGTTGATACATAATGACATGACCGTCATTAAAGGGACAGGCCACTGTTCTTCCACACTGAGATATGTTCTTACCTGAGCTTAGGCGAGTTGATACGCACCTGTCTGGTCTTTGTGTCCGTGGAAGAGCCTGGTATCTAACTTCACCCCATTTGGAGCTATAGGAATATGCTGGGAGAGGCCAAATGCTAACACCATCTTTGGTCTTTTTGCGTGACTGAGACCAGACAGGTACGCATAAACTCGTCTAATCTCAGGTAAGGACATATCTCAGTATGGAAAAACTTTGACCTGTTCCTTTAATAATAAATCAATCAAATGTTATTTATAGAGCCCTTTACAACACTCAAGGGCCCAAAGTGCTTTAGAATAAAATCACATAAAAATCCATTAAACACATTAATACAACTTTAGAGTTTGTTAGGTGACAGACCCTCTCACCAGAAAACCCTCAAAACCATTGAACCTGGAGAGTTGTAGAGGAGCCAGGGCTTCATTTCGTAAATTAGTATTTTTATAAACACTTTTGGTTTGATGTTATGGATTCGGGGAAAAGGCCAAAACATTTTCCGGAACACTCTCATTAAACACCATTATATCACATCAAATCTTTGCCGGATTGATTTTATTTATTGGTTTATTTGGTCGGGACAGTGCAAGTTAATGAACAAGCCACACCGGATTGGATCCTCCTAAATATTTACCCTGAAAGAATTGGGTTCTCCCAAACGGGGGATGAAATTAAGTCCTTAGACGATGGAAAGTAAAGGCGTCAACCCTCTGGTGCTGACAATGTTGAGGTCAGACTATTAAAGATGGTGGTAGATTTCATTCTGTCGCCTGTTTCTCATATAATCAATTTAAGTTTAAGGAAAAACAACTTTCCATTACCATGGAAGATGGCAAAATGTATCCCTTTAATTCAAAATAACAAAGAACCATTTTCAGGTCAAAATAGCAGACCAATAAGCTCGTTACCTGCATTAAGCAACATTATGGAAAAAAGTAGCATATGACCAAATACAGGAATATTTTACAGTTTAGGGATTAAATACAATTTATCAGCATGCATATAAAATGGATCACTCCACAACTACTGCACTCAGATTGCCGATCATTGGTTACAGGAAATTGATAACAAAAAGATAGTTGGCACAATATTTTTAGATTTAAGTGCGGCTTTTGATCTTTTAGATCATCCAATTTTACTAAATAAGTTGAAATGTTATGGATTTCAGTTGCCTGCCTTAAAGTGGTTAGAAAGTTATCTAAGTAATCGGGAGTATAAAGTTTATTTTAATGGAAATTACTCTGATATTGGACATATGGATTGTGGAGTTCCCCAGGGAAGTTGTTTGGGACCCCTTTTGTTTTCGATTTTTACAAATGATCTTCCCCTGGTATTAAAAATGCAACCATGGCTATATATGCAGATGACACAACATTGTTTGCGTCTGCACAAACAGACTGCCAACTGTAATCTGTAACTCAATAGTAGTTGGTTAAAAACACCTATTGAAAACAACGCCGATGTTACATGTGACTTCAGGAAATATGAGAATTGAGTAGATCAAGCAAAATAGTTGGGAGTGATAGATTCTAGACTGTCGTGGACCAGTCAAATTAATTATGTATTGCAGAAAATGGGGAGGAGTATGGGCATAATTAAATATTGTAGAAAGTGTATTCCTCGGTGGTTGACCAAACAACTAGTTCAATCACTTGTACTTTCATACTTAGACTACGCATCAGTTGTTTGGTCAAACACAAGTGAAAATAATTTACATAAGTTACAAGTAGCTCAAAATAAAGCAGCACGGATTTTTTTTAGGTTGCCCATACAGAACCAATGTGAGGGCAATGCATGATAGTTTGGTTAACGGTCAAATGTAGATTAAAGTATTTCCTAATAACATTTATTAGGAACATTATTGTGACAAAAATACCTAAAGTCATACATGATACATCTGTATTTTTCTCAGATTATCATAGTTATGGAACACGTCAGACCAGTGTAACAAGGTGTGCTCTACCTTGGTGTAAAACTAATCAGATGCAGCGACCTGTTTGTTATAGAGCCATAGTTGCCTGGAATTCTTTACCAGGATTGTTGTTGTTAGAAAACAGCAAAAGATGTTTTCAAAATAAATTAAAGTTGTTTTTGTTTACTCAAGAATGAATTCGGATTAATACGCTAACTAACCATGTGATAGGCAAGTTCCAAGCTGGTGCTGCGGGTAATGGGATCCGTGGGCAGTCGAGTTGTCAGGTTGAGATTTATGTTTCATACAAAACTCCAAATGTTTGGATTACTGTAAATGTTTTACTTTTGTTTAGGTAAAGGATTATTAGTTTTATTTTGTCACATGGAAATGGTGATGATAATGATAAAAATGCTGTTATTGCTGTTTTAGGTCGATTCTACAAATCTACTTTTGGTTTTATGTGATATCGTTGGCCGCATGGCATAAGGCCCTGGGTCATTTTGTATTGTTGAAATGGCAATGAGGAAAAACAATATGTTTCCTATAAAACGTCTTTTTACATGTTCTCCAAAAGCAAAGGCAAAGATGAGTTGGGCGGTGGTGCTGTGTGGTGACATGTTTTGTTTGGTTTCACATTGAGCTCCCACGGTTGGTTTTGTGTGTACGTGTGTGTTGTGGTTTTGTTTGTTTTGTTATGTTGTAAACATTTGTAATGAAAATGAAGGAGACCCCAGGTAGAATAGCTCCTGCAATGAGTCAGGAGCTAACGGGGCTCTCAATAAAATGAAATGAAAGGATGACCACTCATACAGTCATATCAAGGTTTTTGGGGTTTTTTTCATTAAAAATTGCATAATGCACCTTTAAGTTTGCAGCAAATTTACGACATCTGTATGAACAAACGTCCCCTCGCCCCACACAGGAATTCCTTCTTTCTCATGGTTCTCATTGAGTGCGGAGGAAGGAAAAGAAAAAGATCCGCACAACTGTTGTTAGCTCACCAATTTATTGCTCACCGAAGGTGGTAGTAACGTTTCGGATCTAGCCCTTCATCAGACATGAAGATTAGCTCTGACACACCTGTTATATACACATACTGATTTGTGTCATGTGATACAGAGGGGTCACATGATCTCCTCTTCCATTGTTGATTTTTCTCGTCTCCTCTTCTCATTGAGTGCGGGCCATTTTTTGTCCACTGCGTAAATAAAACAGCTGCGCAAATACACTACTGTACGTGGCATTGGCCTCAGCGTCTCAAACAAAATGGCAGATAGTTCGCATGATAAGCAAATAGTGTCGTGCAAAGGCTGACACGACTTTGTTCAAATCTACAGTTGGGATGGTTTAATAACATCGAGGCAGGACTCCGGACTCAGTGAAAGGGAAAAAAAAAAAAACTAGTCACCTTTTCCACTCGCTTTTGGGCAGACAAACAAATAAAACATTTTTTTCAGGAAAACACCCTACACACACGATAATAATAATAATACAAATATTTAATTACCACGTGCGCCTAACCTGATCCATCCAATTATGAACAAAATGAAGTAAAACTGTTTTAGGTTATTCAATGGTGCAATTGTGATGGCTTGACAATTCCACTCTTTGTTATTAAAAACATAATGCGTCTTCTCTTGAGGTCATTATTATAAATTGTATAAATGTCGGACTCACCGTGTTTTTGTGCGACCGTGTCTCTGCGGAGGCTCCTGTGGAATTAAAAGTCGATCTGCTTAGGTTCACTTAAGTAGAGTAACTGGCCAACTCTGGTTTCTCTTTCCTCTAAATGTAAGAAGAAAACGTAACAATGAGGGAGTGTCCTGAAGCTCGTGCGGCGGAATTTCAGTGACTCATGGAGCCTAAAAGTTTTTTATTTTTTTTTAATGGTGTAGTAGGATTTTCTTTAGTGGGCTAGCTACGTTAAATTAATATTGAAAATTAAATAACATTTCAGAAATAAAATACCAGTTCATTTACAATAAGATTGAACTTAATCTAATCGTAGAAACATTAAAAAGCAAACCAACGCAGAAGCCGACACACATTGGCATGCAACAGTTTTAAATAGTTTGCCTCCATCTCTTCCTCTTCACATAAACATGGTCAAACTAAAGAAAGCTGGGCACGATCTTAAAGGGACAGGCCACCGCTTTTACAGACTGAGATCTGTTCTTACCTAAAGCCTAAACCCTATATGAGAAAAAAATATATATATATATATTATATACATCTTTTTTTTTTAAAGGAACTCTCCGACGCGTCTGTGCTGTCCCGGGAGGGTAAACAAACGCACCCCCTGAGCATCCGAACAGAAGTCATGTTTGTGAAGACGGAGCTCTTTTTTCTTACCAACGATAATGTCACGGATGCGACAAAGTTTCACTTTCCTCTAAATGTAAGAAGAAACTTAACGAGGGAGTGTCCTGAAGCCCGTGGTGGAATTTCAGTGACTCATGGAGCCTAAACGGTTTTTATTTTTTAATGGTGTAGTAGGAGTTTCATTCGCACGTAGAAAACTGAAGTGAAAACTGACTAACAATTCAGAAATAAAATACCCGTTTATTCACAATAAGATTTGAAATAATTTTAAATGTATTTTTCTTAAACCGAGAGCATTTTCTCACGTTCGGCTTTGGAGAGCAACAGAGTAATGCCTCATTTGAAAGCTAAGACCTACAAAAGTGATGGCAACCTTTTTTTATCACGTTGTCGCTGCATTTTTGTCAAATTTTGTCACGTTTTTGTCTCTTTTTTTGTCATGTTTTTGTCATTTGTTTTAGTTTTAGTTTTGTTTTTTTTCGTCGCTATTTTGATGCTTTTTTTTTAAGCTTTCAGATTTGGGTAAAACCAAACTGCTCAAAATGTGCTCGGTTCAGGTGGGGGTTAAGAGGTTAAAAACACCCACGTACATCATCATCATCATCATCATCACTTCTGTGTTTGTCATAAAACAGTGAGTGCGACCCCCAAAATCACTCAACCAACCCGGGACCCACTTCTGCAAAAAAAAAAAAAAAATAAGTTCATTTATAATAATTCAAGTTGCAAAACATGTCAAGTCTGGTTTAGTGGCGCTGGTTTGGATACTGTAGTTTGACATTTGGTTCAATATCACTAAAATATGCCGTTGGACCCACTCCAGTGTCCCACAACCCCGCTTTGGGAACCACAGGTCGGTTTGTGTGAGAGGATGCAGAGGAATCTTTTTAACAATGTTCATTTATTCCATAAACGACTGTTGCATTTATGTTTATTTGAGCTGCAACAACCAAGTCAGATCCTTTAATCCTGTCCCTGGACCAACAGGCGTCTTCAGAAGCTTGTTTTTATAGTGTACACATGTTACAGTCACTCTGGACTCTTCTGTTGAAATGAAACTTAAAAAAGCACAGACAAAGAAACAGGTCCGTGTGGCTCATCAGGAATAAGCGACGTCGTAATCTCGTAGCGCTGCCGGTCAAAGATCAAGCGGGGTAAAAGCGGTTTACAGTGGGTCTCCCAGGAAACCCAATGTCAAATATGCAGGAATAAAAACTGTGGTACATTAACAGATCATCCAAACGAGGGGGAGTATCTGTGCTCCCACGAACATTTGGGTCAAATATATTAGTTTTAATTTCCAGTTGCAGGAGCACAAGCTACATTAAATGTCGACTTATTGGGTGGGGGGAAAATTCTTTCCTGAAAATTACGCATTATATATAAATTGTACTATAGAAAAGCAGAAAGTAAGTCTTTATTTTTATACTACACAATGCTCTGGCCGACACTCTCAGCATTGTATATGGGGAGGGGGGATTACGAAGATTGTGTATGAAGGAAAGGCTACATGGCCTAGAAGTTGAATAAAGTCATGGAGCAGGAAACAAAGTAGGAATTTTCCTCAGAGCAATCGTGCAACATGAAACATATGAAAACGTAAATAATAAACTATAAACACTTTAAAACTTAAAAGGGCATAAAGTAGATCAAAAATAAAATGTGATCAAAAACAACAAGCATCTCCTCAGGCCCCGGTCGATCTGCAGTAAAGTGGCTTCCAGACCCACGACGGTAAAGTCTGTCACATGATGCTGTTTTCCCCGATGTCCCGGCACAAACACATCGTAGATCAGCAGCAAACTCCATCCATCTCCACCACCCGTTTCACTGAAGGAAGTTTCAAGGATCTGCCAGAGTTTCTCCGTCTTGTGTCGGCCGCCAACAAGCCCTCTCGCCGCTTAGCGTTTCCACACAAATAACTTCACATTAGCAAATGTCCATCGTCTAAAAACAGAGCGACTCATCTCTGTGTCTCCACCTGAGCCTCTCACTCAGTCTAAGTTTTAAATATCATACAAACATATATATATATGTCTTTCATCTTCGTATTTGCTCCTGCGCGGCCAAAACATACTTCGGGTCAAATTTATCCCAATTGACCTCTGAGCAATCCCATAATTCATTGCACCAATTGAGGCTACGACTTCGCTTATTAAAGGCAGTGGACCGACTTACACCATGAGATTTGATTTGATTTGAACATTTACAAAAGGGCATGTAGGTAAGACGTTGAGAAAGGAAGACAACAGATTCCAAAAAAAATGTTTTAAACCTTTGAGTCTTTACACAAGCCCACCTTCGCTTGTAGCACATGACAGGACTAAAGTAGAAGAAAAGGCGGAGGGTATCTGTGCTGGTGGTGGGCTCAGGCAGGACCACCTACAATTACAGCCTACATACCGGTCCCATTTGAGAGCCAGACCAGTCCAAGGGCCCCATGGGGGATATCAGGCTTTTCCAGCGCCCGGTCACGGTCACAGCGCACACGACACGTTTAGCCAGGCTCACTGACAAAGAAATAACTTTACTGATGGAGCCTTTATTAGAATAAAAGGTCAGATTTTTTGTTTAGATAATGAGTATTCCTGTGTCCTCATTGTGGATATGCTATACGTATAATATAAATAACGAATTCCTTAAAGGGATATTTCAGGATTTTTGACATAGGGCCTCATTTCCTACTTATCCAGAGTGTTGTTGATGTCTGGAGATATTTTTTCTTAAATTCATGCAGTTCTTATATTTGAAGAGCATAGTGGTGCTATAGTCTTAGGCTAGGCTAGTCTTAGGCTAGTGCATGTCTATGGTATCAGTTAGCCTGCACTAAAAGCAGTCTGACCCGCTTCACAGTAAATCATGTCTAATGCCAGACTAACGATATAAATGTCTGTGTTAATAGAATAATTTCAACCATTTTGCATTTAAAATAACTTGTATTTGAGCAGCATCAGCCTCGTGGCTGTAAGCTAACGCAGCGGCGGACTGATCTGCGAGAAAATAGTCCCTCAAAATGCGGTAATTCATGACAAGGTCAGTTATATTACAAAATTGACATTTATATCGTTAGTCGTTGTAAGTGATTTGCCTCAGGTGCACTGTGGAGCGGGTCAGACTGTTTTTAATGCAGGCTAACTGATACCATAGACATGCACTAGCCTAAGACTAGCCTAGACTAAGACTAAGACTAAGCTCTTCAAATATAAGAACTGCATAAATTTAAGAAAAAAATATCTCCAGACATCAACAACACTCTGGATAACTAGGAAATTAGGCCTCATTTGAAAGCTAAGACCGACAAAATTCATCTTAACGTTTTTGTCACATTTTTTTGTCATCTTTCCGTAGGTCACTTTTTTGAGGCATTTGTGTTTGTTTTACATCACTCTTTTTTTTTGCGTTATTGTTGCCTTTCCAGCACGTTTTTGCCGCTCTTTTGTCACTTTTTTTGTTATATTTTTGTCGCTATATTGAAGCTTCTTTCGAGAAGCTTTTAGATTTGGATAAAGTCGACCTGGAGAAAATGTGCTCAGTTCAGGCGGGGGATAAAGACGCCCTTCATAGGCCAAACATACTTAACTGATAAAAAGAAAAATATGCATGTATTCAAGAGATAAGAATAAAGATTCCTTTATGAATGTTTGCTGTGAATGTGTGAGCGGTTCTGTGCCTGCAGGTGGAATATACAAGTCGAGAGCATTTACCTCATGGACAGATAGGTCATGTTTATGAAAATTAAAAGCTACACACTTTTTAAATATTGTGAGAGCCATGTATTTGGTTAAACTTGGTTGAAATATAGACATAAACATTTTAAAATCTGAAGTTAAAAGATAAACACTGCTTTAAACATGTGTAAAAGTGCATTTCCATCATAGTATTTATTGTTTTATGTTAGTGTATTGGAATGTAGTGTTTTATTTTTAATCCATTTCTTTTTAGTGATGGAGCGTATTAATATTGCATCCGTTAATTGTTTTCATGATCTTATGTGCAGCACTTTTTGTTGTTTAAATGTGCTATATAAATAAAGTGGATTGGATTAAGAGAAAAACATGGAAATGTATTTATGTTCATATTAAAAAGGTCAGGTAGACGCTCCCTCATAGAGCCTGTGATGTCATGACATACTTTGTAATTACAGGTGTGTCTATTTATTATAAACCCACTCTTTTGTGTGGATTAGATGGACTGAAAAAGCTCCCGTCGCTCTGGTCGTCTGTGACGTTCCTCATATTCCTGTGACTCGTTGTGGCTGTGGAGATATTTCAAATAATACCTGCTACAAATATTATGAAACTATGGCAACGAATTGCATTCATTTGAAAAAATTAAGTTTCTGTTTTCACGAGGAACGTTCTGTTTGTATGTGTAAAGTAATTAGGTGACCGGCCCATAGAGCTATTGAAGACGGTCCCTTAACAGAGCAGCGCCAGCAGGTACTCGAGTATCTCTAGACACACTAGACCAACCATTCCTAAAGCCCGGGACATCGCGGCCCCCTTACCGATACGAAAATTGCTCGGGGCCCCCCAAATCGTAATCATTTACTCTATTCAATGAAATTTGTTATTATTTACAGCTAAAATTACATCAAAAAGCTAAATACTAGGTTTATAATGCACAATTGTCCAAATTAATATTATTTTCCCTCTCAAACGGAATATTTTTCAATGTACTTGTAATGTAGACAAGCTTTGGGGCCCCCCTGTAATGCCTCTGAGGCCCCCGGACCCCACTTTGGGAATCACTGCACTAGACCATTACCCTGGCCTGTGCTGTGCTTGTTCGAATGCTAGGCTAGTTTTGGACGCGAGTAGTGTCGGATTCAGTCAACGTAATGTTGAGCAGACGATCTGAATGTCCATCTAACTTCACCACATAGGCAGACAGGACATAATGACCCTCACTCATGTCACCGCCTGGGTTTAGTCATTTTGGTCATAAAAACAGAAACTTTACTCGTAAAAACAGAAACTTTACTCGTAAAAACAGAAACTTTACTTGTGAAGACAGAAACTTTCAAATGAATGCAATACATTGCCATAGTTTCATAATATTATATTCTCAAAGCAATCGGACATTACTCATTAATTCTCAAGTTTTTACACTTGGTGTAAAAACGTGATAATGTGGCCATGTATTGTATTATGTGTTCTATTAACAAAATATAACACATAATTCCCCCCCGATACCATATTGATATCGTTTAACAGTACCCAGTCCTATTCAGATGTGGTTTCCTGCATTCGGGTGTATTTTAGATAACCAATACTTCAGGCCTGTTGTCATCAGGCCACTTGTGTCTTTAGGCTGATATTTCTAGAGAGAAAATTTAATTTTCTGGGGCCCCGGTTAAATTGGGGCCTCTCAGCAAATGCCCGGTTAGCCCTTTTCATAGTTACGGCCCTGCCAATAAGGACAATGAAGCATAAAGCATTGTGTGTTTAACAGTAAAGTCTGGGGAACGTGTTAATATCTGACCTCTAAGACTATTATAACATTATAATCATAAGTTCATATTTCTAACGGGATTGGTAAACATGTTTGTAGAATATATGGCAAACATTAGGTTTGAGGTTATTTTGGATTGTTGGATCACTTTTCCACACCAATGAGGAAAGCCCTCCTCTTTGGTCCTCATGGCAGTAACACCTCCCCCTGGTGGCCAGAAGACTCCAAAAGACCCTTTGTAAACTGTGTTTCTACAAAGACTTTGAACTCGTTTGTACGGCTTAAAAGCCTGGCTCCAAAGAGTTTATCTTTTTCCAAACATTGCTATGACCCACGTGACAACGCTGGGGGAGGTTATATTTTTAACTGCGCTGGTTATTGTTCTGCGACAAAAGGTTCAGGCCTGAAGCTTTGATCTGGAGCTCCGTGGAGGATCACAGGGCTGATAACCAGCTATGTCTTATATACACAGCACGTCTATATCAGTATCTGTACAGTACGTTATTACACAGCAGCAAACAGAACTTGTCCCATCGTCTTCACCTACATGTTTATCGAGCGCTGAAAAATACAAGTAGAATCTAAATTAGTACAATTTATTTTGGGGGAAATGACTTTGGGAAAACATTTAGAAATGTATGATTTCTGATAATATTGGATATAAATAAATTCCCATTCGATCCAGTGTGACGTGAATAAACACAGTGGCTCAGTGGGTGAAACATTCAACACTTTTATTGTGAAAACCTCGCCATCCCTTCTTCCTGTTGCTGTACAATCAATAATAATAATAATTTAAACACGTCTCACTCAGCTCCAAACCCGTAGTGTCGTCGCCGTCTCCTGAAGTCCACGCCGCCGCTCGGTTTCTACAAACTACCGGGGTAAAAAATACACGTCTCAAATGGAAAAAAAAAAATGATACGAAAAGAAAAAAAATCGGTTCCACAAACACTGAGGAAGTCCGTACAAAAACATGACATTGTTTCAAATACAACGAGCTCCTGCGCAAAGAACCGGCAGGAGAGAAGAGCGTCTGAAACCTTGGCAACAAGATCGAGTCACAGTAAACTTAAAAAAACTCATTATTATATTAAGGCGAGACGCTGCAGGTGAAACTTCGGTTTTAAATCATTTTCTTGTAAAAATTAGGCTTTTAAAATGGATAAAAATGGCCCAAATATGATCTTTTTAAAGCCACAAATGCAAAGAATCTGTACATTTTTACTTTAAGATTTGCGACAGCTGAATGCGTTTATAATTTTTATATTTTTGATTCACGTTTGCGAGATCATTATTCCACAATTCCCATTTAATGCTAGTTTGAATCAAATGTTAAAGCTTTTTAATGACATTTTAAACCTTTTAACCTCCACCTGAACCGAGCACATTTTCTCCAGTTCGACAAAAAAAAATCTAAAAATGTCTGAAAAAAATTCAAACCTCAAAATGGCGACAAAAACAAGAAAAAGTGAAAAAGCATCGAAAATGGAAGAAAAAAGTGACAAAAAAAGTGACAAATTTTACGAAAAAGTGACAAACGTGCGATGGAAAAACACACCAAAAAAAAAGCAATGAAGCGAGTAAAAAAAAAATCCTTCACGATAAGTTATATATATATAGATTTGGGTAAAGCTGGAGAAAAGGCACTTGGTTTAAGAGGTCAATAACTTTTCCTGCTCCCCTGCTTTAGTGAGGGGACGTACCCGAGCGCTACAGTTACATTAAAAACATTAAGCCGATAAAGGAGAAAACTCTCTCAGTTTTCACCGGCAGCGTCTCCGACAAATTCACAATAACCGAGATTCCCCCAAGTCATGACCGGAAAACCTTTAACATAAATTTACAAATCCTCCCAAAATGTCCTATGTGTGAAAAAAAAAAAACTCTGAGCTCAAACACGCGAGTTACGGATACTTGGATTACGAACATGTACATTATTTGTGTTGTTTGACTCGAGTCTATTGCGGCAGAGATTTGTCCAAAATAAAACCCCTCTCTATTTACAGAAAACAGCTATTGCTTTTCCCCCCAAGCACCGTCCACACTGGTAATAAATAAAACTGTAAGGTTGATGCTTCTGAAAGTGAAGTCATAGTAAAGTTTGTACAGAATATACAGAAACGGCCTTATTGCAATTCCTCTCTTTTACATTATGGTTATTGTTTCTTCCCGTCGTGGTTGTGGCTCCTGAATAGCACCGTAAGTGTTGTATCCAACGTGAGCCACAAGGGGGAGCCAAGCGCTGCGAGAAAAGTAATGAGTAAATCAACTCGGTGCCAGCGGAATAAATACGAAAAACATCTGTAAAGTCAGATGTGAATGTGCCGCTGTTGCCCCGACTCCTTTGACGTGCGTGTGCGCGTGCGTGTGTGTGTTTGCTCGTGTTACAGAGACAGGAGCATAATATTACTTAGTTTGGGGTTGAACTGGGGCTGGTCGACTTGCTCTTTATGTGAAACCAGATTTGTAAAACCTCGCCAACAGGGGGCGATGTTGGTGCCGTTTGTTGTTGTGCAGCACAGCTACAATATCGCTGGGTTGCAGGTTCTAGAATGTGATGTCAGTTTTTCCTATTAACTGCATTACACTTTCACAAGTCGCATCTAAAAAAGGAAATGCATGAATTACAAAAATGATTAATATCAGTCACCGAGTCCATGATCTCTCTGTACAAGACCAAACATTTCCTCAAAAACTAAATAATTGTACCTTTATATAATACTATAGGCCTTTAGAACGCTGTGATGTGACCTGAAACCCAGCAATACTCTACTGTAGGAAAAGTCGCAGTGTTAATTTTGACATAACATATTTTAATTTAGTCTTTTGACTGAATTGACTGATTTCATTTTAGTCGAGATTTAGTCAAATAATTCTCTTAAATTTTAGTCTAGTTTTAGTCGACTAAAATTAAGATGAATTTAGTCGACTTTGCTTTTAAAATATTTATATAGTATAATTCAAGGTCCTCCTTCAAGGAGCCTCTGCCAACAACAAAGCTCAGCTGTTCCTTTGGGAGTGGATTTAAATGATCGGAGGCTTTGAGACCGTCCTCTGAAGTTTGGAGGATTTTAGTTTCTTCTTTTCATTTTTATTTAGTCATATTTAACTTTAAATTTAGTTTTAGTCCAATTTTAGTTGGCAAAAATATCACAGAATAAAATTATGAGTAAATATTTTAGTCAACGAAATTAACACTGAGAAGTAGGACGATATATTTATCATGTTATGAATATGGAAAGTGTCCTTCAGACTTGCCGGCCGGGACTACATACGCTTTATAGCGCTGTGCTTCCCAAACAGTGGACCGAGCCCAAAACATGCAGTTATTTTAAAATGTAAAATGTGTGTTGGCTTGTTTAAAGACCTGCTGTTCGCATCAAACAGAAAACAATAAATCTAATAAGTGCAATGTGTGATTAGAGAACAACCCCCCCCTCCCCGTGATAAACATCCGGCTCTGCCACCGGAGCTAAAGAAAAAAAAAAAACATTCCTCATAAGTGCTCGATGCTTTGCAGACGCCGAGGCAGCGCTCAGGAGAAAACGACCCGCGATGCAAAGAGCAGCGTTTAAAATTCACATGATCAACAGCAGCAAAATGAAATCCATGTTCACAAAGCTCAACGTGCTCGGGCCGGGCATCGCTAAAAGCTCCTTTTCGATACTTAAACGATACCGACAATACTTGTACTAAAATATTTGTCACATAGAACCATAAAACAGATTAATAATGTCGATTTATTCCATTTCATTTGTTTTGAGTGAAACAACCCAGAAACTTCCTTTAATTACACTTTCCAAGTTTCTTTTTTTTCCCCCCTTTTCCCCTTAAAATGTGTTAAAAATTTCGATTTGTTTTCCTATTCCCCCCCTATATAAAAAAGAAGAGATTTTAAAAGGAAAAACACATTACTTTAAATATTAGCTACAATTACAAAAACCATTTCGGATTGACGAGCGTCCCGGACTTCGGGAGCGGCCGTCACACTGCTGCCGTTTAACGGTGCCCGGCCCTACAGTTTACGAACCACAAAGGGCAGGCGTGCATTAAAAACAAAGTCGCGTTACGTATAGAAGCCACTGACCTTGTGCTCGTGCAGCAGTTCATATTCACGCCTCTCTCGGATCAAACCGTCCTACATCGAATACAATAAAACCGCTTTCGCCTCGCTCGCTTTCGTCTTGTTGCCAAAATTTCAATCGTTTCTCGCCCGACCGCGACAGAGAGGTTCGAGCGTGTTTAGATACGGAGGCGGCGGGTGCGTAGTGTCTTCAGTGGTAGCTTATTGGTCACTTAAATAGCGAGTAAACGCAGGGAAATAGTGAAGTAAGAGCGAAAAAGACCAAAGTAGTGGAATAAGAAGGTGTTTGGGGTTTTTTTCCCCCAAAGTCTGTACAAAGTCTGTCCAGAATGTAGTGAGAGTCCGCTCGTGTTTCAGACAGGCACAGTTTAAGCTCCGCCCCGCGTGGAAAGCTCCTCCTCCCTTTTTTTTTCTCCTTTTCTTTTTTACCCATAAGGCTCTGGTCCAAAAGAGTCCAGACACAACGGGGTTTGATCGGACGCGAGTTCTGGAAAAACCTGCGGAGACAAGAGGCAGAAATGACCTTCCCGTTCGTGTGACTTTTGACAACATATGTTAATTTAGCCTTTATATCTTTATAAATATTACTATCCTTGAATTTATATACATTTTTTTCCACACATAGTAGTATTTGTAGCCTTATATTTTTTCTGCTATTTTCTAGAGTATTTTTCCCCCATTTTTTTTCTGTCATGGTTTCTTTATCAATTTATATGTGTATCATCACTAAATATGGTTGTGTATTTGTTCGCATTTTTCTTCCTTTCAGTCTTTTCTTTTTCTTTTCTGGTCATGTGACGTTTGCACTAATTAGTATTTAAGGCCACCTGTTGCAGTTTTTAACTATATGCCCTGAAGAAGACCACTGTTAGGTCGAAACGCATTGGCATGTCCATTTAAATAAAGGACTTTTATATTGCAGTCGGAGTGCCTCAGGTCCCCTTTTTTTGCTCTTCTGTTTTATATATTTTAATTTTCGACTAAAATTGAGACACATTTAGTCGACTTTGTATTTATAATAATTCATTATAATCATATTTAATGGAGGTCCTGCTTCATGGAGCTGCTCCTCATGAACAAAGCTCAGAGCTGTTCCTTTGGCAGTGAATTTACATGATATGAGGCTCTTTCAGACGGTCAATAGAAGTTTGGATGATTCTAGTCTCTCCTTTCCATTTTTATTTAGTCTTATTTTAGTCGACTAAAATATCTGGACATTTTAGTCATAGTTTTAGTCGCATGAAAAACTTTTAATTTAGTTTTAGCCCAATTTTAGTCGTCAGAAAAATCACTTTGACTAAAATTAAGACTAAATATTTTAGTCGACGAAATTAACACTGATGTGCGCCCAACAAAACGTTTTACATTCTCCGTGGTGCGAGCGATCAATAAAGCGGGATCATTGTACAGCCATTTTGAAATATCAATCAATCTGTCGTTGGAAATAACCAATTGTTTCAAATGCCATGATTTCTTTCAGCATATACAATGTGTTCTGACATAAACCTGTGTGTTTTACTCTTTGCTGTTGTAATTTGCATCTTCTGGGAAGCACTTTGGTCCATTTCGTAAACATGAGAAAAACATTATTTCAAGTTTTCTGTCATTATGTGTTTTCCATTTAAAGTGATAGTCTGTAAACAATCAAATTCCTCCTGTCTTTAATCAGAAAGCCCTTCTTATTCCAGGCGACTGGTAACTAGGATCTTTCACTACTTGAAAATTACGACCTCAGCGCGTTCCCGGTGATTAAACTCGTTACAAAACGGCTGATGCTACAGCAGTTAGCTCATACAATGCTAACGTTTAAAGAGCGTTTTTCCAAACCAGATATAATTAAAAACATGTGACATAACGTTATGTTGAAAGCTTCACGTCACTGATGCAGGGGTTTAGTTACAGTTTTAACATTAGCTGCGCTCCACCACAGGGGGGCGCCATTACTGTCTCATTCAAATATATACTTTCACATGCTGCTAGAGGGCACTGGAGGCTAATCGAGCTGCAGAAAGAAAGTTTGGAGTGAGCGAGAGAGCGGAGGTTACTGCAATGAAGTAAACAAAACAAGCTAATCACAGGCTAAAAGCTGGAGGAACGAGTTTGCAGATGAGAGATTGAAAACATGCTGTTGGGAGAGAATTGTCAACCGTGCAGTTACATCTCCGTGCCCAGGCAGTTGCCAAGGTGATTGATTTGGAGTTTATGCTATAGTTATCTGAACTGTTTATGTGACGTTAACAAACCAGACTCCTATTTAGTTCGTTGTTTATGCTTCATGTAGCCATCAATGTGTAACGTTAGCAAACCGTACGCCTATTCAGCCTGTTTTTTCTTCAATAGGCAACGTTTGACTAATGCGTTATATACTCCGGAGCGACGTATAGTCCAGAAAATTAGGTATATAAATTATTAATTTAGGTCAAACGTTTTTATGCGATCTAAACGATAGATTGAGCCAGGTATAAATGTAATGGTTTTATTTTGTTGATTTGCTGAGAGGGCACTTGGATCTTGTTTAATTTTGGAATTAACTAGTGAAAAAATTCAGTAAAAATTCAAATGTGGCATTGTTCAAAGCTCAATAAAATCAGGCAGGAATTATATATTTTAAAACCCCCTCAGAATTTCTATATTTCTCTTTAGCCGGTGCCTATAAGAGAAATGACCATATTTGAAATACAGTGTCATCTCGGTCTCTTTCCTGCTACACGCGGATACCAAACATGTCAGTATTTGCGAATGAACCGGCGTGGGAGAGACGAGTG
The DNA here is from genome assembly GCA_021464625.1 of Proterorhinus semilunaris. NCBI lineage: Eukaryota > Metazoa > Chordata > Actinopteri > Gobiiformes > Gobiidae > Proterorhinus > Proterorhinus semilunaris. Next base: position 4,698,359 of record CM038352.1, read on the forward strand.
TGCGCCGCCATGTTGGAAGTTCACCTGCCGCCGGCGTTACGAGATCTTGCAGTTGTTGCGTGTGCAGTTCTGCGGCGGACTCTGCGGCGGCCGGATGGACTTGGAGCGTTTGAGCGAGTTTCCTTTGGAGCCGGCGTTGGGGTTGGCCAGGGAGTAGGAGCGCCCGTGCATCATCACCGCGTTCATGCCGTTGGCCATGGAGAAGGACTTCAGGTGCGACTTTATGGCCACGGGCAGCGGCAGTTTGTCGATGAGGTGGACGGGAGTGCAGGAGACGATGGACCGACAGCACAGGTCCTGCAGACTGAACACTGGGAGAGACGGGGGAGTATTTAACCATTTGGGCAGTTATTCAAGTATCAGGTGGATCGCCAAGACAAAAACATAATTACATACGGAACAGATTACATGACATTTATTATCGCAGCTGTGTGCCGTAATTTAAGATAAGACTTAAAGGGATATTTCAGGATATTTAACATAGGGCCTCATTTCCTAGTTATCCAGAGTGTTGTTGATTTCTGGAGATTTTTAATTTTTTTTATTCATGCAGTCCTGACGTTTGAAGAGTTTAGCGGTTCTAGGCTAGTTCTAGGCTAGTGCATGTCTATGGTAACTAGTAGCCTGCATTAAAAACCTCTTCAAAATCATCGGGTAGTCCTCCAAACGTTGCCATATCTGATTTGTAGAAAGCTCCTTTGTGAATTCCACGTGTAGCAATGCCGGCCGCAGGTAAACAAACTACTGTAGATCCGGTAACCGAGCAGATCACTCCGCCGCTGCGTAGCTTACAACCAGGAAGCTGATGCTGCTCAAATACAAGTTATTTTAAATGCAAAATGGTTATATTAAAACAAATATTCAGTCAACACAGACATTTATATCGGTATCATATCACTGTGCTTGGGTCCGACTGTTTTTAATGCAGGCTACTAGTTACCATAGACATGCACTAGCCTAGCACTAGCCTAGCACCACTAAACTCTTCAAATATAAGGATTGCATGAATTTAAAAAATCCTGAAATATCCCTTTAACTTAATTTTGCTGCCAACAAGCAGCACTTTCATTGGTGTTACTTGTCGACACGGCGACGCTGAAAAAGGTGCTACCACAGACTTACAAACACGGAATAATCAAGTGATTTAGTGCTTTGTGGTCCCGCCATGATTCCTCGATTTAAACAAGAGCCGCTGATAGAAACTATGCTCATGTGCACTGTACGTGTCAATCGTATTTATAATATTTATAATATATTTATTTATTTCATTAACGAATTGCGTCAAAATGATACAATTAACGCCATACAACATAATATACAATCATCTCCAAATGCACGGCTGCACCATGTTAAGAGCTTGAAGTTACAGTAGCCCTTATAACCATTAGATGATAAAATGTAAGTTCTTATTTATGCTAATATTTTCTATTCCTAATGCAACAATATTGATGTTTCGTACATTCTAATTGGACGTAGCATTATGTAAAATAGCAACTGTTGGTTGTGTCTCGCTCACAGACAGAGAGCTTAAAAGATACCTGACTTTTTGTTGTCGAGTACATTTATTTTGGTCACCTCAGAGTATGCCGTAAACAAAGCCAAAAACAGACCTTGTTGCACTTAAAGGTTTATTGAGCGATGGTCGATAGAAGTGGAATCTAAATTAGTGCCGTTTATTTTGGGGATGGTCCCTCCCTTTCACTTTGCCACGGCTCAAAGCTGTTCACGGGCATTGAATTAATGTTCTCGAACAACTCGGATGTGCAAAAAGGGATTGCGATAGCTAGAAATGAGTTTGGACAATACATTTACACAAAAAAAAAAGGCATGGCAATTTTTTTTCTTAGTGTTTACATTTTTGGATAAATGTAAACACTAATAGATACAGAGCACACTCTTCCGTCTGAGACCTTTGTATCGTACCTCTGTTGGGCTTCCAGAACTTCTCCATGCCGTGCCTCATGAGGACGATGCGCGACAGCTCCGTGAACGACTCGATCACGTTGAAGTTGCAGAGGGGACTGACCTCGAAGAAGGTCATGCCGTTCTTCTCGGCGTAGGACCGCGCCTGCTCCGTCGGCACCTGCCGCTTAAACGCCAGGTGCAGCCGGTTCCCCACCAGGATCCGCGGAACCCCCGGGGCATGCTGGGAAACAGAGAGCGAAGTCACAAAACGTCCAGCATTTTCACTTCTGGAAAATTCAGGTGATCTCCAAATAAGCCCAAATCCAGAAAAAAAAGAAAAGAAAAAATAGTCAGTGTGACCCGTGTAGCTGTTGTGAAGCAACTGTTTTCACTCCTCAATGAAAGGATTGAGCTTAGCAAGAGATGGAGATGTGAAGGACGCGTTTCTTGGATACGTGAGGCTCAGGAGGAGCTTTGTGGGGAGCTGCCGCTGCTAAGAACAGCCACTCCAAAAAGGTTACTCAAAGATGCGCTACAACTTTGTAACAGACTCTAAAAAGTCACACTGCCAGAAGAAAATGACCAGTTTAAATGTTTGAATTTAAACGTTGCATCCTTCTCATTTGTTTTATTTAAACCATGGACCGTGTTCACAAAAGCGCCATCTGTCCGTGTCTTTGAAAATATACGAGTCCTTCAAAAACACCATGACTCAGTTCATTATTGTCAAGTCGCCCGACTGTGACAAACTGCTTCCTGTTTGAGTTTTACACAATAAAAGTCACTGCATGTTGTTGCTCTAGTAAGACTCTTATTGTGAAAGGGACAACCAGCAACAGAGCGTCACGTTACAGCAGCTTGTCGTCATGAGGGGCCGCACAGAAAAGATCGGGAATACATTAACTAAAGGTCGACCGATAAATCGGGCCGATATTTAGGGATTTTACAATAACGGCTATTGGCTGATCTAGCGCAGATGAAAGCCGATATCTACGGGACCGAAAGTGATAGAGACTTTAGCATTGGAAAGAGCGAAGTCAGCGCTTTAAAACGGAGTCCTCCCACTGGAGAATTCAATCACTGAGTTGGTTTTAACACAATGATCACTGCGCAAAATACCATGGCTCGCAACAGTATGCTAATGCTAACGGCAGTATGCTAATGCTAACGGAAGCTAATCAAAGCTGGGGCGGAAACTATGATAGAATCACCTAAAGTAATAAAATATAATCGACCTCTGCTAAAGTGGCCAAGTTTTTTTTTTTTTTACAGGATTATAGACCAGACATTTGGAAAAAATTGGCCAATAATATCGGGCAAAAATATCGGCATATTACAACTGGAGTTTTATTGTGTTTTTAATTATTGTGAGTTTACTTTATGTCCAAGCGCATTATTGGTGTGTTCATTATCACAACGTAGAATACATTAGTTTATTCAACCTTTAACTTCTTCCGTGTGTCATTTGTCTATGTAAATAAAATCTTGATAAAATCAAAAGTGTCAGTTTATAATAAAAAATCGTGTTATTCTATTTTTGCCACATCGCCCTCCCCTAAACCCGGCCCTGTCACGATCAGGTCCCAACGAATGAATCTGGCACTTTGCAAACTGCAGTTTTACTCGTTGCCAAACCAAAAACACAGAATGCTCCTCACGGGGTCTTAAATCACCACGTTAGTCAGAGAATTCCCTGAACTGGACTCTTTCCCAAAGCCTCTGAGCCGGAGCGGAGGGAAAACTGTGCGTCTGGAGGCTGGAGGTGGAGCAGGAAAAGGCCGCAGTGAAAACACCACATTCCTCTGGACAGAAAAACCTCCGACAAAAACAACTCAATTTAACCAAAGTCACGAGGACGTCATCAGGAGCCTCTGTTTACTGACCACACTGGGCCAAACCAACGGGAAGTTCAGTCCAGCCAGACCTCCACAGGACTCGCATGAGCAGAGTAACTTTATCAACACATTTCCATGACACTAAAGTGAATCCTATGCTTTTACACCTCATGGGGCTTTGTCTTTCCCGGGTTTCCAGACGATTAATCCTTATCCTCTTTATTGTTACTGTGCTTTTGGGGGATCATTTATCAAGACAGACTTTTCTCATTCCCATCCACAGAGCCCCCTTTGGTTAAAACCGCTGTTAAAGGCAAAGGAAGGAGTGATTTTAGCCTCTTAACCCCCGCCAGCATCAAGATAGCAACAAAAACGAGACATAAATGAGACTTGGATCAGTTTTGTAGGGCTTAGCTTTCAAATGAGGCGTTTCTCTAGCCCAGTGGTTCCCAAAGTGGGGTCCGGGGCCTCAGCGGCACTGCAAGGGGGCCCCCAAATGTTGTCAACAAAACAAGTACATTGAAAAACAATATATTTTAAATGGAAAAACACACATATTTGCTCTAATTTACTACTTTAAACCACCGTCATAGCTGTTGCTTTTTATATGTAATTTTAGCTATAAGATGTTTAAAAATTCCTTTGAATAGAGTAAATTATTATTATCGGTGGGGCCCCGAGAGAATTTATGAATGATAAGGGGGGCCACGATGTCCCAGACTTTGGGAATGGCTGCTCTAGCCTAGAACATGTGTTTGGTTATGGCGGGGGTTAAGAGGTTAAGCAGCTTTTTTAAGCAGATTATTATTATTTTCTTTATCACAACAACTTTAGGAAAATGGCCGATGATAAAACATTTTAGCAACAATCACAAAAATTGCGAATGAAATCCTGGAGGGACAATTTATTACTTATTGAAGTCTTGTTTCGGGATTTTAGTTTGACGATACTTTATTGCTGAGGTTTGCAAATAGTCTTAAAGCGCTAGGGCACGTTGTTATGGCGACGATATAAAATTATATGTAATGAATGATATATTTTGCCACCGGACAAAATAATTTAACCTCTTAACCCCCACACGAACCGGGCACATTTTCTCCAGTTTGGCTTTACCCAAATCTGAAAGCAAAACAAGTGTCAAAAACATGCCAAAAAAAGCAACAATAACGCAACAAAAAAGTGACAAATATGAGATGAGAACGTGACAAAAAAGCGATTAAAAAAGACGAGAACATAAACACTTCCAAAATGTGACAAAAACACGGCAAGAAAGTGATGAAAAGGTAACAATAACAACAGTAAAAGCGACAAAAACACGACTAGGGTAACTGCAGAAACCCCAAAGTCCAATTTAATACCTTTTTAAGACTTATCAATACTTTGCCATACTTTTCAAGACCCCGCGAAAAAAGCATAAAAAATAAATTAAAAAAATCAACAAGAAAGCCACAAAACGTGACAAAAAACACTAAAAAAAATGTAAAAATGCAACTAAAAAGTTACACTCAGTTTAGTAGGTCTTCGTTTTTAAATGAGGTGTCACTCTGGCCTGTAGGCTGTGAGCTCCAGTCTAGAAGCTTTTAGATTTGGGTAAAGCCGAACTGGAGAGAATGCGCTCGGTTAAGGCGGGGGTAAAGAGGCCAACCATATGTTAGTATATCTCACAATAAATGAAGGTAAAAAAAAAAAAAAGTATAACATAAAAAATGTTTTAAAAAAAAGGGTGAAAAGCAAATAAATGTACAGACGATAAATATTGAGCCCAAAATGTACAGTTTCTCTGTCATGTATTGAATGATAAGTTGATATAGTAATTATGGTGACAGCCCTACACTAGTACAATGTGCACTAGTGATAGGTGGGTCAGGGTTTTCCTCAGCCCGTGGGGCCCACATCTGGTTCTACCCGCCCCCCCCCAACCATTAAAACTCACGCGATACAAATATGATCCGTCTGAATTGACCACGGCTTTACTTCCGTCCAAAAATGTGCTTGAAATGAACCCGTACCCCGCGCGTCACTAACAGATGCCCAAACACACGGTGAGCGGCTCCGTACCTCGTCAATTTCTCGGATCCATCGGTCGATTCCGTCGAACGACCAGCGGTTGGTGATGTCGTACACGAGCAGGATGCCCTGGACACGGACACATTCAATCAACACAAATGTGACAGAATGTGACCCGAGGATCTCTCGGTATGTCTCACCTGAGCGCCGCGAGAATACGAGCGGAAGATGGTGCAGAATCGCCCCTGTCCCGACGTGTCCCTGGAAAACACACAGCACAACATAAAGCAACAATCAACAGGAAATGACAGATTTATTGATCGTTACAGCAGCTTGAACAGGCTTCGAATACTGTGCCGGTTGGACTGGGTACTGTTAAAATATCGAAAGCAGCCACAGGAAAAAAAAATGCTGTTGGTCCAGGAACAGCATTAAGTGACTTGGTTGTTTCAGCTCGATTTAATAATTTTTTCCTCAATTTTTTCCCCCAATCTTTATTTATTTTTTCCATATTTAAAAAAATATTTTCGCCCAATGTTTCCCCCTATTTGTTTTCTTATTTTTGCCAGTTTCTCATTTCCCCCAATTTTTTTCCATAACTCATAGCTCATTTTTTTTGACTAATATTCTTCCTATTTCCCCTTTTTTGTTTCACCATTTCCCCCACGTTTTACCTAATTAATCCCCATTTTTCCCAATTATTTTGTACAAATGTTTTCTTATTTCTGCCCCAATTTTCTCTTGTTTTCCTAAATTCCTTCCAATTTCCCCACCCCACATTTTTGCCCAAATTATTCCCAATTTTTAACACATTTCTTGATGAACCATATTGTAAATTTGCAGATCTTCCACACATAATTTTTTCATCTTTTGTCTATAATATTTTAATATATAGGTATCATTACCCAGCCCTGAAATGAAAACATTGATTAATGAGCTGCATTTGCATCACATTTGTTATTAAAAGGCCTGTTCTGTGTCAGACGCTTCAGACTGCGCCCCTCAGTCACCAGCAGGGGGCAGCGCACTCACCACAGCTCCAGCTTCACTCGCCGTCCGTCCAGGAGGATCGTGGTGGTTTTGTAGTCGATCCCTGCAGCAAAAACACAAGACGAAAAAAAGGACAACGTGTGAGAAATTGTAGATCAAGGAACGATCGTGGTTTCAGAGCAAAACGAAACACTTACACAAGACTCTTAGAGCTGCCAGGACAAAACAGATTTTAGTTGACTCATTTAGAAGGAGCTCGTTTTAACAACTCAGCTAATCTTAAATCAAAAGATGATTTAAGATCACAGTCACACTCCTACATTTGTTACAACAGGCTTTACATAACGGAGTCCAAATCACCATGTACTGTGGCCAAAAACCAAGAACTCAGGTTTTTTATCATTTAAAACCAAAAGACACACTAAGATATGTTCTTAGCTGAGCTTAGATGAGTTGATGCGTAACTGTGTGGTCTTTGTGCGTCCGCTCAGTCACGCAAATAGACCAATGACGTTGTTAGCATTTAGCCTCTCCAGCACATTCCTATAGTTCCAAATTGGTGTGAAGATAGAAGCCGTCAAGCTCCTCCACATTTTCCCTTTTTTCAACACATTGTAAAGGCGAAATAAAACCTTAGGAGCCAGTGCTTAATTAGTCAATTAGTAGGAACATTTCAGGAACACTTTTGGTTTGATGGATTCGGGGAACCGGCCAAAACATTTGCCGGAACACTCTCATTAAACGCCATCTTTGTAGCATGTAGCGTAGCGTTGCCGTGTTCCGCTCACTTTGTGCTAGTTATATATGTGGGAGAGATGTTCCGGTTTTAATGTTGGTTTTTGTTCTACAACTATTGTTATTACTGTCCTTGGCATTAGTGTTATTACTTGTATTGATTATATAGGGGCACGAGACAGCGCCATTTACTGTTGACTGTTGTTCTTTGAATCTCCAACTGATTTAACGGGCTGGGCAAACTGTTTTACCTAATAAACGGCGCTTCTAAATCTCTCTCATGTGACTTTATTACTCTCTAAACGCCACATAAGCTCAGCTAAGAACATATCTCAGTATGTAAAAACGGTGGCCTATACCTTTAAAGAGTTTTTTGGCACTGTAAGCAGATTCGAGGTGAAAAGAAATGCCATGTTTGTGAAAAATGGAGCCCAGAGGAAGACGATACAACAAAAAGAGGAGGGGCCCATGAGTGAAGCCCTGGGGGACTCCACGCACAAAATTGACTTTCAAAAGACTGGCCCTTTTAAATATCATTTTAATAACGCTAGCCAGATAAAAGGCACACGTTTTAATTTAAACCATCCAACATTACTGATATTTACGCCTTGAATAACGAATGCGACTAAAATCTTGCACCACGACTAATAAAAAGAGGCTGTAAATTGAAAACGTGACCCGTCAGACTCCAGTGATTTTGCGATATGTCGTGGCTTCTTCGGTTACATCGTGCAGCCCTGGTCTACGAGAGAAAATGTCCTCTTTGATCTGATGTGGAGCTTCATGAAATATGAAGCCTGCGGCGATTCATTTTCAGAACAGAACGAGGCGATGAATATTTTAGATCGGAGAAATCAGGACGAGAGACATGACGGACCGGGACACGCTACGGATACAGAGGAACATACGTGTGCGAAATGTGTGTATGAAATTCTTCGCCCTCGTTTCTGTAGAAGCTGAAGCGTCAAAGACTAAACTAAATCCCCAAACCCAGGTGGGAATTTGTGGAGATTTTCACTAGTTTTCTCCCATAACAGCAAAAAAAGTCCAAGCTCTACCTTTATGATGCTTATTTTATTACGGGACGCTATCGAGATTGACATCAAAAGTAAACAAGATCTTAAGCCCCTCTGAAGTAAATCGTTGTAACTAATATATCAACAAAATAAAAACAAATTAAAACCTGGGTCTATCCATTATTTAGATTTTATCGCTGAAAATAAGAAATGTGTGCCGTCAGTCGTACAGGAGGTGTCCATCTTCAATGAAGGTCTCTGAGCACGAGGGGTTGTTGACGCCGTGAAAGGCCCGTTACGAGTCGTCGAGCGGAGATATCGATCGAAGGCCCGGACCATCTGCAGCTTCTCCTTCATTCAATCAGAGCCTCTTCCCTTCAGCTCTTAGAGACGTGACGGGCCTAATGTGGCTCGGTTTGTTTTATCGCGGAGACACTGACGAGGCTTTTACAGAGCGCCGTCCTCAAACGCTCCGGACATCGGAGTTAGGAGCGGATCTTTACTGCTTCGGTGAGCGGTTACAGCGAGAAGGTCCAAGGGTGGGTTTTTAGACAATTAATTTCTCTGTGTTTTTAGGGACTTGCTCGATAACGATGATGAAGCGAAACATCAGAAAAATTTACATAATTTGTCGCTCAAAAAAGGTAAATGTCCTGAACAGACTAAAGAACCCAATTTTCTCCATATTTGTTCCTCCTCATTGTAACATTTTTTCCCACAATCCCCTTCCCACCTCAACCGAAGCGTCTTGACAGTGTAACGCCTCATTTGAAAGCTAAGATCTACAAAACTGATGTAAACTTCTTTTTTGTTGTTACATCTACTGGACTTTTTTGATGCTTTATTTTATTTGGTGGACTCGTTGCCTTATCGTGATTTTTTTGTCCCTTTCCGTCATGTTTCATTGTTTTTTTTGTTGCATTTTTGGTTACAGCCTACAGGCCGGTGCAATGCCTTATTTGAAAGCTAAGACCTTCTAGTTTCTGGAAATATGTATATGATCTGTGTGAGTAAAACACATCTTACAGGGAACTGGTTAAACATGTGTTACCCTTAATTTGTTCTCCAATTTTCTCCTGGTTTTATAACCTGATATAACCTTCCGGACGATACATTTCACACCTCTTAGGGGCGGGCGATATGACAAAAATAGAATATCACGATTTTTTAATTATAAACTCCCAATTTCGATTTTATCACGATTTTTTTTTTATAGTAACAAAAATAACTTAAATTGCACACTGAATAAGATTGAATGAATACACTAATTCAACTTTGTAGCAAAAATAGCCTTAGAACTAACGCTATACATTAAAAAACACAATAAAACTCCAGACAATAAAAGTAAAACGGTAACACCAAGTAAAGACTTTGGTAAAGGCTTGATGTTCGTGTCTGTCGCTGTCTGACCCTTTCACAATAAGAGTCTGACTAAAGCGATAACATGCAGTGACTTTTATTGTGTAAAAGGTAAACCGGAAGCAGTTAGCTACTTGACGAGAAACTGAGAGTCACGGTGTATTTGGAGAACTTTTATATTTTATATTCACTGGAACCTAAATATCAAGTTAGAAATCTAGGGGTAATCATGGACTCTGACTTGAATTTTAACCGTCATATTAAGTCCATTACATCAGTGGCCTATTACCACCTAAAAACATTGCTAAAATAAAAAACATAGTGTCTAAACCAGATTTGGAGAGATTAATCCATGCATTTGTCTCCAGTCGATTGGACTATTGTAATGGTCTGTTCACTGGCCTTTCTAAACGAGCTGTTCGACAGCTGCAATATATTCAAAATGCTGCGGCTCGTGTCCTGACCAGAACCAGGAAATACGACCACATTAGCCCAGTGCTCCGGTCTCTGCGCTGGCTTCCTGTCACTCAGGATAGATTTTAAAATAGCTCTGCTAGTTTATAAATCTCTTCATAGTCGGGCACCAAAATATATAGCTGACATGGTACAGCAGTATGAACCATCTCGGGCCTTGAGATCCTCAGGGAGGGGTCTCCTGGTGGTTCCCAGTGTCATCACTAAACGCGGTGAGGCTGCGTTTCAGTTTCAAGCAGGAAAAGTGTGGAACAGCCTCAGCGAGGACGTAAGACAGGCCACAACTCTTACTATGTTTAAGTCCAGGCTGAAAACATGCATATTTACTGTTGCCTATGGCAATTGATGGTTGCCGCTTTTTAGTCGATGGTATTTTAACCACTTTTGATAGATATTTTTAATAATTATTTTGTATATTTTTATGTGTGTTTTGATTGTTTTATTGTGTTTTTATCATGTTTTTATCGTGTATTTGGTGTTGCTGTGAGGCACATTGAGTTGCCTTGTGCATGAAATGTGCTGTATAAATAAATTTGCCTTGCCTTGCCTATTTTCAAAGACCTGGATAAACAGAGCATTTGTGAGCACGGCCCAGGATTTAAATTAAACAAATGAGAAGAAGCGGCGCCTACAGAACTGTGAGGACGAAGGACACACATGTGTCACCAGGTAAATAAATAAACACACGCTGAGCAGAGCAGCGGCGTTACGGGGAAAGACACGGATATAAATACCTCTGAAATAGAGACAGAACGCTGGGTTTAAAAGCTCCAGATTGAGGAGTCTGGTCTTGTATGTGACTGTAGAGGAGCGGCTCGCTGCCAAACGCTCGCATTAGCGTCTGACATAGCAGAACGTTAGCGGCTTGGGTTTGCTTCACTGACGTTGAAAAGAGTGATTAAACGATCCCACAAAAATGACAGATTGTCAGCTCTGGAGATCGTGAGACGGTCTCATATCGTCATATCGCCCAGGCCGTTTATTCACGTCTCTCTCCTGAACCTCCTCCTCTTCGCGTCACGCCGTTCTCCTCAAGTGACTTTACCGTAAACACGCGTAATAAAGTGAACATTACGTCCATCACCCGGAGACGAGGACGTGTTGGAACAGAAGCCGCTCAACTCGACAGACCGGTTTCTTCATCTGTAACGGTCACACACGCATCTCTGTGTTTGTCTGTAAACGGTAAAACTGCCGCCTCAGTGACAATATTTTGATTTATGACGTCCGGCTCGGAAAATACTGACAAAAATTAATATCTCTATAATTTCGGAACCATAAGAGACAGAGACTAACTCTTTATTGGCTTGGAATCGTTGAATCTTTCAAAACAAGCTCCCTCTGAAGAACTGACTAAACATGAAAGTCTTGAATAAATCAGGCCTATGCCCCTCATACAGCGCCCCCTGTGGTTGAAGCCTTTACCAGCATTTAGTTCATTTATTTTTAGTCATTTAACCACTTGCCGAGTTCTTTTAACCGTGGGTTCATCTATCAAAGTGGAGCGGACTTCATTTCCTGTGGAGGTCTGGAGCTCCACTGACCACGTGACTCTCCATCCACTGGAAAATTTTGTGTTAAAATTCAGTATTTTAACACCAATTCAAACGGCAAGTGTTATGGGTTTGAATAAATATTCCCATTTCGGTCGTGGCTCGTCATCTTGGGGTAATGATGGGACCCATGTCATACAGTTCTAAAGGACTTTCCACTGAAACCCTTTCTCTCCTCTTTAACTGGACGGGGCCTTTCGGTGTCGAGTTTGCACGTTCTCCCCGTGTCAAATGCAGACAAATTTCCCTACGGGGACAATAAAGTATACGAACGAACAAACAACAAATAATGAAGCTGGCTCCAAAAAAACAAGCCAAACTGCTAGCATGAACGAGCTTCAGCTATCGAACGCCCTCAGTCTATTCTTCATTTACAGTCTATGACCTAATGGGGTGCTTTGCAGGAAACTTGAAAGAACTTGACAGTATTTTCACTTTTTTTAAGTCCTTTGGTTCCTGATAAGTTCAATCATATTTCTCAAAATCATCTTGGAGCTAGAGTCTCGATACTGGAGGGGTGGGACGCTGCCTCACCCTGCCTTATGCAAACGATAATGCAGACATTTAAAGGCTCTTTACCTGATTATTCATTCCTATATTGTAAACTCTGATAATACTGTGCATCTAATCATAATTGAATAAACTCGCAGGCCTGTTTTCCAGCATTTCTGTGTGGGTGATGTTGAAAAGTGACCCTGCGAGTTGTGAAATGTGCCTCTGAACTCGTCCAAGTGAAGCTTCGGGACGCTACGAGAAGAACAAAGGACGTGTCTAAAAATATGGCCGCTACTGTAGTGTGCGGTGACAGTCCTCGAGCGAGCGCCGTTGTTTTTCTTTCGCATACACTCGCGGTGACAGCGTGGAGGCCTGGCAGCGTGACTCACTTCCCCGTGAAGCGCCGGGACAGAAGCGGCTCATTGTTTTCAAAGCGAGAGCGGAGTCTGAGATGACACAACCGCGGGACGCCGCCGTCATCTTCGCAGCAACAGCGCGAGAAACTGGGACGGCTCTGCTCTCCGGCCGCTGACACAATCTGCTGCCCCACCGCGCCATTCGGTCACGCTCGGGCTTATCCCTCATCCGACCGGCGCCATCGAAGGGAAAACACAATCCAAATGATCGCGGAGGGATAACGGAGCTAGTTTGAAGGGGAAACGCTGCTTTTTTCCTGGTCTCTTAACGTATGAACTTTCATCTGGAAAAAAAAAAAAAAAACTGATAACGTGTCGCACTCCATTTCATATTTGTGAGGGACACGATTATTCCACATAAACCAGAGTTCGTAGGCCTGTAAAGCGTTCACTCTGGCATTGGCAAACATTTCTGTGGCACTTAACCATCTCGGCTTCCTCAAAAGAACACGCAAAGCATCGTTATGGGCCACCGGCAGCCGGATGGATTTCTTATAGCGAGTCCAGAGGTGAGCCGTGTAGAAGCTTTACTCTACATTATGTATTGGCCTGAATATACAACACTCTGCATTACCTATGAATGTCCTCATGATCTGACATGTCCTCAGTGATGATGTTGACAACATGCAGAATGTAATGTTTCGCGATAGATTTATTTGGGAAATTAAAATTTCAAAGGGCATTTTTCTCACACTGTGGCGATATATTTCCACGTAAGTAGCAACAACAGGCAAACTTGTTGACATTTTGGTCGTTGAACTTGCCAGCGGTTCAACGACAAACCCTGGTCACGGTTAAAACAAGTACGAGACAGACTGTCCTTAACAGATGCAAAAAGGCATTAGTTATGTCAATAAAAATGTAGGTGTTGTTCATCTTTTTAGCGAATGCACGAGGGCTTAGTCCGCCCTCGTTCGACCTGCAGGCTTCACATTTTCCAGTCTTTGAATCTTTTCTCCCGCTGGGTTTTTGAGTTTTCCCCTCGCCATGTCGGAGAGTCTAAGGACGGGGGACGCCCACTCGTCACAACGCAGACATTTATCTGGACGTTATGTTTGCCTGGACTTAACATTGTTTTGTTTCATTACTTTAATATTTGTCCAGTCCTGTGAGGCGACTCCTGCTGTGATATTGGGCCGGACAAAACCAATTCTTAGCCTGATTTATTGAGGAGTTTTAAATTTTAGGCGTGTGGAGTTTGCAGTTTCTGCTTAGGTTTTCTCTGGTTTCTCCTACCACTAAAAACATGTACAGTAGGGATTAATGATGTTTGTGTGAATTAATGGAGGAGTCACATTCATACTGTACGTATCTTACCACCGTGTGGAGTGAATGAAGAGCAAATCTCCTACAGTGTGTGAAGCGCTTTGGCGACTTGTGTCATGTGACTATACAAACAGGGAGGATCGCTGTTAGTGTTTCTTTCAGTGATTTCCACCGGATGTTTTGGTGACTGGTGGGTAAACAGATGGTAGAGTGGGTCGTCTCATGATCAGAAGGTCAGGGGTTCGAATCCCGCCTCCTGAAGGTGCACATTGTCGTTGTGTCCTTGGGCAAGACACTTCACCCACCTTGCCTCCAGTGTCTGCGTACACTGGTGCATGAATGGGTGAGAGGTCCCTTGCTGTAAAGCGCTTTGATGTAGGCTTCTAATGTAGGTGGAAAAGCGCTGTACAAGTTGAAACCATTTACAGCACTGATCTTTTCCCAGATGCTCTGTTTGTGAACGATGTTTTGACTCATCATAGAACTATTAATATCTAGATAATACATTTGCGTTGCCCACCAGGGCCTCGGACGTTCTCCTCATAAACCTCCATTCCAAAAAAAAATCAAGGTAACATTTTAAAAACTCTGAAAACTTGCATTGATTTTACACCAAACGTTTCCAATAGATTTCTCTCAATGTAAAAAGTTTCCCCATTCACCTGCAGCGTCCTGCCTTAATGTCCCGTGGAACCCCCCCATCATGTCCCTCGGCTCTTACTTCCCCGTTTACTGACAACAATCCCTCCGGTGTGGTAGAAAACACCGAGGCCCGAGAAACAGACTGGCCTTTGTTATCGGCGTTAAACCCAGACACGCGCCGCCGTGTCAATGTCCAAAAACAGGGTCACTCATTAAGCCCTTGGCACAAACGCGCCGGCGACCCACTGGAGGCGTCACTCACCGCTGCTGTAGGCGTAGGGCGACTCCGCGGACCCGTCCTGGAGGCTGTCCAGGATCTCGCCTTTGCCCACGTCGCTGTCCCCCACCAGCAGGAACTTGAGCAGGTAGTCGTAGCTCTTCACCGGGCTGCCCTGGCTCCCCATCGCGGCTCACATCTGCAGAGGGTCCGCCGGAGAGAGGAGGAGGAGGAGAACGTCCCGGAGGACAGGTCCTGCAGGAGGAGGAGGAGGCGAGATCCCACCAACCCCCCAACCAAACCTCTACAATGGGAGCTTCTGATCAAAACAACCGGGCTTGTTATGGCATAAACCTGCTCAATGCGGGGCCCACGGTGGAGTCTACTTCAGCGTGTCCTTGGCTGCCTTGCAATGTCAACAAAAAAGGCAAAAAAGACAGATTTAAATCCCCCCAAAAAATGTCTTTGCGGTGTTACCTTTTGGGATAGGTAAAGGCGAGCTTCGGTGTGGTCACGTCCCAGCTGTGTGGTCCCACAGGTTATAAAAGCGATAAAAAAATTAAAAAAAACAAAAGCTTATCCACTCGGGAATAAAACACTAAACACATTCGCCACAATCCAGGATAAAAAAAAAAAATCCCCAGATTAACCTGGATTTCGCAGATTAAAAATGGCAGATATGGAAACTGTAACACAAACGCGTCGGCTCGGGTTCACTTACGGAATAGAGAAAGATCACGCACGGAACACCGGGAAACACCTGACTGTCCCGCTCGGGTCACCGTGAGTCATCGCCGACGCGGAAAACACGCAGAAATCTCAGTTTTATTGCGTTAACGTTTTTCTAAATCTGACAAGACAACGCGCTAGCAACACCGAGTTAGCCGCGTAGCCTCTCTTTTCCCCTTGCTGTTGAACAAAACGTCACATTACGCCGTCAACTTGAGGAAAACGTCATCGCTAAAAGAACGGCCAGCGTGTAATGTGATTAGATTTTTTATTTTTTATTTAAAACAACTAAAATCCTTGCAGAATCTGCCGCTAAATGCCCAAAGCTAACGCAGCCCCCACGGTGATCAACTTCAGGCCGCTTCCTCGTCTTCCCTTTCTGCAGATCCGGCGGCTTTAAACGACGCACGTGCGGCCGTTTGACTTAACCAACCCTGGTGTACAACGTCCGATTAACGTCCGAGAACGCGTGTCCAGCGATTTCCGCGCGGGTCCGCTCCATTGTGTCGCATTTATCCCCCAAAACGAGAAGCGCAGATGTCCCTCGCAGGTTCGCAGCAGCAACAACACTGTTCGGAGGCGAGCGCGAGCGCTGACAGATGCAACGGGCGCCTAACGGCCAGGCGTTCCGTCCGGGGGCGGGGCCTCGCGGCTTTGCATTTAGGCAAGGCAAGTTTATTTGTAGAGCACAATTCATGCACAAGGCGATTCAAAAGTGCTTCACAGTTGCAGGAAATTACAAGAAAACAGATCAAATCAATCAAAACATCAACATAAAGTTAATCAATGACAGTAAAAGGCAAGAGTGCAGATAAAATACTTTCAGTTTTCATCTGCTCGGGTAAAAAGAGCTGCCTGGATTTGAACATTGTCAGAGTTGAGGCCTGTCTCACATCCTCATGAAGACTGCTCCAGATTTTAGCTGCATGAAACTGAAACGCAGCCTCACCGTGTTTAGTCCTGACTCTGGGAACCACCAGGAGAACCCTCCCTGAAGTCCTCAGGGCCCGAGATGGTTCATACGGCTCTAACATGTCAGAGATGGACTTTGGTGCTAAACCATGAAAAGACTTGTACACGAGCAGAGCTGTTTTAAATTCTATTCTCTGAGTGACAGGAAGCCAGTGCAGAGACCGGAGCACTGGACTAATATGGTGGTATTTCCTGGTTCTTGTCAGGACTCGAGCAGCAGCGTTCTGGATGTTCTGCAGCTCTAACAGCTCGTTTAGAAAGGCCAGTGAGCAGCCGTTACAGTCGTCTAACCTGCTGGAGACAAACACATGGATGAGTGTCTCCAAGTCTGGTTTTGACACTATTCCTCTGATCTTAATGTTTTTCAGATGGTAAAAAGCTGATGATGTTGCTTTGATGTGGCTGTTTAAGTTCAGGTCTGAGTCCAGGATTACTCCCAGATTTCTAACCTGATTTGTTGCTTTTAGAGAGAGAGACTCAAGCCCTACACTTGATTTTTTTATTGGTTCTTACTTCTGGTCATTCGGGCTATTGCAAAAACACTGGCGTGCATTTATCTAAAAGTCTACATGTTTACTTGTTTAATTAAATATACAATTTAAAGTAAATAAAATAAACACATATAAAAAAAAGTTCATTTAGTCAGCTTCAGAGGATTTCATTGAAGTCTTTGTAACAGTCTTGGAGTCGTGAGCTTTTCTTGTTCATTATACACAGACAGTGAGTTCATTACATTTTTCACATCACTTAAAATAGGGAGGAATAAAGGTGTGACTTTAAAAAAAAAAGGGCTTGTGGAAAAAAAAGAAAAACAAGATGAAAAAATGACCAATATCAGTTGTTGGTTGTGTAATCTTCAAAATAGCAGATCATATCTTCTAATGTATAATGACTTTTTTTGACAGTTTCTGAAAACATGATTACTGAATTCAGCCCAAAGGGTTTGTAATGTTACAATAGAAAAACAAATGCTCAATAGTAGGTAGAGTAAGTCGATTTAGGAAAAAACATAGACTTAGACTCCGTAGACAAAGACTTCTTATTGTAATGTGTTATGTGGAGAGAAATTATGATTAACGCACAATTTCCAAGCAAGCACACATTGTTGGTGAGAGTTTTATCGGAGCGTAATTACACGTTAAAAGAAAAGGGTGAGGAAAGATCTTCTCTGTGGTCCTCATGGCAGGGAGCTAACATTGCTATAATATCACTTTGGAAACGTCATTCCTCTGTAGCTTTGGGCTGAAGAGCCTGGCTCCAGAGAGTTTCTTTTGTTCTAAAGATTGCTCTGACCCATGTGAGCACTGGGGTAGGTAACATAATGATGCTGTTTTTGTGTGGCAGTAATAAGAAGTTTAAGCCTAAGTCTGTGATTGACAGGTGGAGCTCTGTGGAGGCTTGTAGCTGGTCCGTCCACAAGGGCGGGGCGGACCAGGAACAGGCTTCGTAGGAGGAGAGTGAGCAGCCATGTTCATTTCACAGACTCGGTATCATTACTACGAACGGGGCTGAATGGATAATCGGCTCCATGTGACCGTTAGTTAGTAATCACGTGTTTCCATTTGACCGATTGTTGCCATCCATCCATCCATCTTCTTCCACTTGTCCGTTGCCGGGTCGTGGGCCCAGCTGTTGGAGCATCAGCCCCCATGGCGCCCCCTGCAGGTGGTGGGTCCACAGAAGGACGGCCTCATGGTTCTAACCGGGCCTGTTGGTCTCTCATAAGGGGCTTCAGAACCGCTCTTTGTCTGACCCGTCACCTATAGGACCTGTTTGCCCTAGGAGACCCTACCAGGGGCACGAAGCCCCCGACAACAGAGCTCCCAGGATCATTCGGGCTCAAACCCTCCACCACGTTAAGGTGGCGGCTCCAGGAGGGGCGATTGTTGCCATCAGTAAAATGTAACTAACCTCACTTCCTGATCACAGGCCGCCTGGGTGCTATACTGGTGCTGCTGTATCTACTGTGCGGTTGGTGTCACATGACTTGGGTTCAATAAGGCAACCTCAATCACGTCTGCAAAATAACAGCTGATATTTCTCTATATAAAAGCTGTGAAACGTGCTTATGAATCCACACAAAGAATCGGTCATAAAGAAAACACGTTGCCATCGTGGAGGACGCCGATATTAGCCGATATATCAATCGTGTGTTAAGCTAATATCAGCGTTTTCTTTTTTCACCGATTGGGATGTGAGTTCGAGCTACAGAGCAATCTCAAAATGCACTCGCTCGTTTGTAAACAGTAGATACATAAATACAAGTAAATCAGGGAGGCAATTGGGTTTTTAATTATCTTCGTAATTATCTGGTAAATAGGGCATCCTCATTATTATGTGAAGCTTAAGGGCAAAGTCATTTTATTTTCATGTATTGTCAGGATAGAAAGAGTAAAATATCACTGCGGGTCTAATAAAGAAACACTTTTAATGATTTTAACTTTTTACAAACCTGTTCTTAACCGTAAAAGTTTTTATATTTAGATTGTTACACACTATTATTACTATTATTATTATTATTTTATCTTTTATTAAACGTAAATGTATAAAGAATAAACACAAACCGCCCCCTCTCGGACGAAATGCCTGGCGCTTGGTGCGTTAAGCCCCGCCCTCTCCACCACGGGATTGGACGGAAGATCTAAACAATGGCGCTCGTTGGTCACCGCGGACGTCCATCAAGAGGCGCTGTCAACAAAGATAAACGGAACAATGGGGAAATACCAGATAAGTCAATACGTTTATGATTTGAAATGTCACCGCCTCGGACCGAATGCAGTGAAATGTTTATGTCTCCAAAGGCACAATAAAAGTGTCTTTGTGCCACGTGCTTTGTCTGGGACGGTGTAGAGGAACTGTACTAAAATAATAATGTTAATCATAAATATGAGAAGATAAAACAATAATGTTATGAATAAATAAATACAAGAAGACATGATAATAATGCTATAAGTACGATGATACTAGCATTAAGTTACACATTTGCACAAAACACAAACAAAACAATATTTTCGAGTGACCATTTGGCATTTTCAGAAGTTCTTCAAGAAGCCTCATAAAATAAATATGAGCGCCAACCTTTTGCCTCACAGCCAGAAGGTCCCGAGTTCGATTTCCAGCCCGTGCAGGTTTCACTGTGTGGAGTTTGCATGTTTCTCTCTGTGTCTGGATGGGTTTCCTCCCAGTTTCCCCGATCAACCAAAAACATGCACAACAGGTGAATCCGCAGGGCCGGCCCTAGTCAAGATGGAACTTTAGCGCCCACAACAGTTCTATTGGAGGAGGAACCTTTACGTCTGAAGTAAATATATTTTTTACCGCAAGCGTGATACGTCTTCCTGAAGGCACAGTAGACGCACCCGGGAAGTCTCTATTTCTGTTCCAAAGTTATGTCCGAAAACAGGCGATGTTGTAGATGGGATTCAAAAATTAAAGTGTCATTTGGCGCCCCCTCCAGCAGATGGCGCCCTAAGCGGCCGCCTGGGTTGCCTATGCCTAGGGCCGGCCCTGTGAATCCGCCTGGCTCCACATGTGCTACACAGCTAGAAGGTCCAGAATTTGATTGCCACTTGGACGGGCCCTTTTCATGTTCTCCCTGAGTGTTTTTCCCGGTACTCTGGGTTTCTCCTTCCACTTAAAACATTTACAACAGGTTCCCTCCGCGGCCAGGACTCCCCTGATAAAGAGATTCTTAATCAGAGTGTGACTTTCCTGATTAAATAAAGGGCGAACACACCTGGAGATGGGTCCCCACATGGCCCAGCGGCATCGAAGGACGGGTCAAATGCAGGGGACATGTTTCAATGACAAATAAAGCCCCATAACCATAAAATATGGACTGGAATTGGAAGTGACTAAGACAAGTTATTACTAAGTTACTTCTTACTTCTGTTACTTGAACAGAGTATCTGCACTAAATGTCGTGCCTGTATCACCAACCCAGAGGCATCGAGGACGGGTCAAATGCAGAGAACCATTTTCCCTATGGGGATCAATAAAGAATACTTTAACTTTGACCTGAACATGAACATATGTGTTGGTAAAAACATTTGAACCAAAAGTCCATAATAAACTGTCATTCGGATTATAATGAAACCAAAACACACAACGAGAATGTATCGAGTTTATTTATGGCAGCATAGTTCATGTGGACTGATTTAAAAGTTAAGACACAAAAAAAAAAAAATAATCAAGAAAAGAGTGTTTACTTTTATATTAATACTTCGAAAGTAGGAACAAAAAAACATAATCACAGTTCGGTGAAGACCAAGTACAACGATTCACATTCGGAAAACGATCAAACGTTTATGAAATCCCGGTCGAGTCCAGGTCCACCGGATCTTTTCCACGTTTTATAAAGAACTGTGGCGGAGCAAACGATTCACAACGGTTTTAACGGATGATTAGGAATGGAAAATCAAATCGAAAACCTACATGAAATAAGTTAGAAAATAAGTTCAAACTAAACAATCCCGGAGTGTGATTAAAACAAGTCATTATTCAGCGCAAGTAGAAATAAATATCCAGTTAGTTTCAAGTATAAAAATCTACTCTCTCGTCATGAGTGCGATAAGTTTTCATTTCCAGGTGATACACGGACCAAACACGCTTAATGTTCTGTAGCCCCACTTTAACCGACAGCATTTCCTCCAGTCTGGCTTTACCCAAATCTAAAAGCTTCTCGATCGGCGCGCTCACAGCCTGAGCCTATAGACCAGTGTGACACCTCATTTGAAAGCTAAGCTCTACAGAACTGACCCAAATCATCACTTTTTTGTTTCCCTTTAGTCACTTTTCTTTCGTCACTTTTTCGGGGCGTTGTGCCCTTGGGCAAGACACTTCGCCCTCGTTGCCGCCGGTGTCTGCGTACACTGGTGTGTGAATGAGAGTGTGACTGGGTTCCTTGATGTAAAGCGCTTTGAGTGACTAAAGGTGCTGAAAAATATATCGTTATCGTATTTATATCGAGGTATGAACGTTCAAAATATAAAAAAGATATAAACGATATAGATTTTCATCAATAACACTGCACTCTTTTGGATTATGATTTTATTTTTCTGAAAAATGCTTAGTTTTCACCTAACCCATAGTTATATCGTATTGCATCGATAGAGATATTTTGTCCATATCGTTCGGCCCTAATATAATACTTTTTCTGGTCACGTTTTGAATGGCGTTTTCATTCTCGTCGCCATTTCAAGAAGCTTTTAGATTTGGGTAAAGCCAGACTGGAGGAAACGTGCACGGTTCAGGTGGGGGGGGGGTTTGGCTCCGTTCACGACTCAATAATGATCAGGTTCAAGCGTTGGAGACTTTTTGCTTCGACATTTCTCTCCAAAACTGTTCCTCTCCCGTAAAAACAATGAGAAAAACTGCAAATGTTTTAAAATGGATGATGCGAGTATTAACAGTGTGCAGTTACTTCAAAGTGTTGTCGTCTATACTGTGGATCATGAGTATTCGGCCCAGTAGTCCACACTGCTGCACTGAACCCGCTTTTGATTTGGCACAAATGACCAGCAGGACCGCGGCTAAAATACCTCAGTGGTTTCCAAAAATACTTATATTTGTTTTACTTAATTCTGGTAAACATGATCTTGAGATAAAATTCTCGTTTCGTATCGAGACCTGCTTTAAAGTCACACTGCGGAACATTCCGGGTTGTGCAGGCAGAAGAAGGTCAAATGTAACGCTTTTAATGCCCAAATCCAAGGCCGCGGGAACCCAGGGTGCTGAGGGCGCGGCAGCACCCCCCTGGTGGATAGTTTGCGAATTGCAGGCAATATTATTAAACAGGAAATATGCACAGAAAAAGTGGTTTTGGGGTCAACTTTATCCCTCAGCACCCGCTAACTAAAATGTGTTCCCACGGCTTTACCCAAATCTAAAAGCCTCTTGAAAAAGGGGCACAAAAGGGCGAAAATAAAGGTGCTGGAAAATCAACAGTAACACAGTAAAAAAGACAAAAACACGGCAAAAATGTGATAAAAACGTGGCAATAAAAAAATGTAGGGTCAGTTTTGTCAAAGGAGGCGTTACACTGGCCTATAGGCTGTTACCTTTTAGATTTGGAGGAGAAAATGTGCTCGGTGAAGGCGGGGGTTAAGAAGTTAAATAACATTTAATGAGGCCTTAATTTAAGCATGAATCCTTGAATGAGTTTTATTGCTTTTTAATGCCCCACAGAAGAACTGTATAGCAGCGACAACAACGATATTTCAATTGAAGAGATTGAGACCAAGTAAAAAACCTGCCCCGACTTAAATGAACGGGGTTGTTTTTTCTTAAATGTTACGCAGTGTGGCTTTAAGTCAGTGCAGCAGGTTTGTTTGATCGCTTCAGTCCTAAAATACTCTCGCCGTTAATAGATTAGTCTTTTTTTTCTAACCATTCCAAGTTAAAAAGCACGTATTAATGATCACTTTGTTGGCCTCCGGGGGGCGTCGTTTTCAGTCGGTCTTGGTGGCCTTGTGTCTCCAGGGGAAGATCAACTCCCCCACAAACAGCTTCTTGGCGAGAGCGGCCCACGAGTCCCGGGGGTAACAGCTGTAGGTGGGAGTGCGGTACGTCTGCACCACGGAGCTGCTCTTCAGGGGGTTTATCTGGGGGAAAACAGGAGGATGGTTAGTCATTTTGACATTCACTTCACAGCTGTGCTCACGCGTTCTCACACGGCGTCACACGGCTCAACAGATTAAAGCTGCAGCTGGAAGAGGTCGGGTTTCTGCAGTGAAATGTCAAAATGCTCAAGTATCGAGCTGGTGTTTGGTTGATATTTCTGTTAATATTGGGCCGATCTTAGTTTATGATACCGATTCCTTTTGTCGATTCCTATACTAAAATAAGCACGGCACATGGACAGGACCAGTGAGTGAAAGGCTTTAGAGTAGAATACCCAATCAGAAAAAATCAAATGAAAACAATAACGCCGTCCGAGGCTGCTGCTGAACGCTCATAGAGTCAAATGTGGGACTCGGCTCCGATTTGCTCGATGCAGGATTTGAGTTGAACAGCTGTGCATCTCACACAGTGTGGGACATATGGTCACCCCAACGAGTTGAGAACCACTGCTCTATAGAAAAGCTCAAACTGAAGGAAAGCTGAAATGTATTATGAGGAAAGTCATCTGCTTGTAGCTCACGGGTGCCTTATGTGTCAGTCGACTTTATTCTGAAATCCACTCGCTTTGTGTGCGCTCCTGTAATAATGTGATGCAGATGTATCGACTCTGACCTCCATGAGCAGGTGAAGACATGTCCCCGGTTCATCGCAGAGGACCCTGAACTTCACTCCGTCTGCAGAAAACACACTTAAAGTAAAGTCACATGGTTCATCTTGATCAACCTGATTGGACGCGTACCTGCCAGTCTGAACGGCCGACAGATCCTGAGCCCCACAGCGAAAAGAGGGAAGGCGTTGATGAAGTCCACCATGAGATGAATGACGCCCTGCAGCAGAACCACCACCAGCCGCAGCTAAACACAAGCAACTTGTATTAGTGTTCAAAACAATGGGTGAGGACATCGCTTCTCTTTGGTCTTCATGGCCTGCAGCTGACATCCTGCAATACCGCCCCCTGGTGGCCAGGGGGTGGTATTGCCAAAAGACACTTTGAAAAAGGATTCCAATGAAGTCTTTGCACCTCCCAAACACTGCTTAAAAGCCTCCAAAGACTTTATTTTCCTAAAACAATTTATGATTCATGCGACAACGCTGGGCTGGGCATCACATTTCTAATCACGCTGGTTTATGTAGATCAGAAATACAAATTTTCCAGATTTTTTTCTGCTTCATGGATTCTCTCTTTCTTAATTCATGTCAACGTGGAGGAATGATCAATGACATTGTGCGAATATGTGTTTATGAGCAGAGATGCCTCTGCACCTTTTGGTTTTGGAGACGCTCATTCAAAATAGAGGGAGTTTTAAGAGTTGGTCAATACAAATATTTTACATGGAAAACCCGCGTACATGTATTTTAACCTGCAGAAACAATGAACAGCCTGATTTTCCGCTGACCTGACAGCTCTGACGCACAGAGACCTGTCGCACAGCGACTCTGAGGTCGGTGGAGTCTAGACATGTAATTAGTCCAACTTTTACCGCCCACAAGACTCACTGTCACTGACGCAGTGTGGGCTGAAAGTGACGACGTCGGCTTTTCTTTTTACACCTTTAGCATCAGATGTGTTCAAAGTCAAATCAGATCAAGTCTTTTTATGCTCTAAGCTGGTTGTAAGTGTGGCTTTAAATGACTTGAATGAGTCATTTCCTCAGACCCTCCTGATAATAAATATCTGTGCTGAGCTTCTCACCAGAGTGAAGACGAGGTAGTACAGGGCTGTGGTCGGCAGCAGAAACAGCAGAATGGTGAACAGCAGAGTCCCGATGAACAGCTGCAACAGGACATCATACAGTCAGTTCTGGAGCTTTAGCTTTTAGAAGCAAATACTGGCTCTTTCAAATTAGTTTAGCTAATATTGTGTCACCTGGTCGAGGTCGTAGGAGCAGGAGTCCACTCTCTGACGCAGCACGTTCCACTTCTTTCCCCTAAAGAGCCTCCAGAGCGACGACAGGCCGTAGACCTTCAGACAGTACAACCTAAAACATGTACAAGAGCGTCAGGCACCCAAACCCACCGGGAGCCTCAGAGTCAGATGTTATTTAGCATTTTCTGCACATTCGTAAAGACGTTTCTTTCCCTGTCGCGCTGTATAAAGTAATAGGACGGATCCAGCGGTTTCTAAAATAAATGGTGTTTCACTCTGGTCATTACTTCCATGTGTGTGTGTGTTCTGGAGAAATACCTGCTGCCCTTTGACCTCTACAAACGTGCTCTGAAACGTCGAGGGTGTAGCGTGAGCGGTACCTGGCTCCGTACACGTAGAAGCAGTAGATGTGGAAGGTGAGCAGCGCGATCATGTCCGACAGCAGAGACATGGCCAGGCTCAGGCCCAGAGCCGCCGACAGACCCCCGTACCACAGCAGGCTCTCCACGAACGGAGACATCAGGTGGATGTAACCTGCAGGAGAACATCAGGAGGAGAGGAGGAGGAGGAGGAGAAAGAGAAGAAGACAGAGAAGAAAAAGTAGAAGAAGAAAAAAAGGTAGAAGAAAAGGAAGATGGAGAAAAGAAGAAAAAATAAAAGTAGAAGAGGAAAAGTAGAAGAAAACGAAGAAGGAGAAAAAATAAAAGTAGAAGAAGAAAAAGGAGACGAAAAAGTAGAAGAAAAGGAAGAAGAAGAAGAGGAAAAGTAGAAGAAAACAAAGGAGAAAAAATAAAAAGAAGCAAACGAAGACGGAGAAAAAGTAGAAGAAAAACAAGAAAGTAGAAGAAGAGAAGACGAAAAGTAGAAGGAAAAGAAGAGGAAAAGAAAAATCACAAAAGGAAAAGAAGAAGAAAAAGAAGAATAACAAAAGGAAAAGAAGAAGAGATCAGGATGATTCGGGAGGAGAGCAGGAGGGGCAGATGCAGTGTCCCGTCTAACGCCTGCATGAACAGCACTAATGTCACTCACTGATCCAGAGGTGGATGTGGTAGAGGAAGAACCGGCCCAGGACCTGGTCCAGAGCTCGGTTCATCTTGAGCCCGGCCGGAGCTCCCATCAGCCACTGCAGCAGCGCGTTCAGCTCTTTGGCCACGTGCTGCAGGACGACAACACCCAGGTTAGTGAAACACACCATTACTCCAATG
This sequence comes from Proterorhinus semilunaris, assembly GCA_021464625.1. Classification (NCBI taxonomy): domain Eukaryota; kingdom Metazoa; phylum Chordata; class Actinopteri; order Gobiiformes; family Gobiidae; genus Proterorhinus; species Proterorhinus semilunaris. The sequence continues at coordinate 4,724,663 of CM038352.1, forward strand.
AAAGTAGAAGATGCCGAGTCAGTGAAAGTACTTAAGTATTTGCTGTGGATAATAGTATTCAAGCGCCTTACGTCCGCGGCGGGCACCAGGGCGTTGGCGACCGCCGTGATGTGGTCGTCCCGGTAGAGCCACGACATCAGCAGCACGCCCAGCGCCGCGTCCACCAGCAGCGACACGAAGATGTTCGCTTTCCTGTCGCAAACACACACACGGAGGAAACAGATCACGAACCCCGATCCGTGAAAACCCCCGAGTAGCTCCGGACGCACCTCATGAAGTGGCGGTGGTCGGGCGCCGCCTGCACGGACCACAGCGTCCTCATCTGCTCCGTCCTGTAGCGGAGCTGGACACACGTCGACAGCTTGGACTGAAGGAACGGCAGCGGGAACACACTGAAGACCCTGCAATCACAACGTGACTAAATATTATAATAGTTGGGATTTATAAAAGTATATTGCAACTCCTAAAAATGGCTCCAAATCACGAGGGGAAAAGTGAAACGCAAAATCAGGGTAAAAGCTAGGGCTGGATATCGTTTTTCTCTTCGTTACCAGTACTTTAATGATACTTTTTTGCTACCGATATTTTTCCTGATACATACAACATGTTTTGTTGGAACCAGAAAACATAACAATAATGTGTGGAAGAGAAGCAAATGTACAATATCGGGCTCATCTCCAATGTCAAGAAATGGGGCGAAAAATTGGGAATAAATTGGGTAAAAAAATTAAAAATAAAATGGAAAGGAAGAAAAAATAAATATGCAAAAAAACAACTAAGATTTTTTTTTTCTTTTTTTTTATGGGGGAAAAAATGAATACAAATTAACCAAAGAGTGTGATTTTTTTCTTTTTTTGGGAGGGGTGGAAATCATTTATTTGAGCTGAAACCACAAAGTCTTTAAATGCTGTCCCTGGACCGACAGTATCAAAACTTGGATCTAAAGATAAAAGATATTTTTTCAGTACCTGCTTTTGATACTTTTTTTTTTTTTTCCGATACTGGCAGTACCTAAACTTTTTTTTTTTTTACAATCCCACACTGGTATCGTTTAACGGTGCCCAGCTCTAGTAGTAGCAGAGAAATGAGACATGAGGCAGAGAGAGCACAGGCTGATGGCGGAGGCGATGGACACCACTTTGTGTGCGCAAATTTGACCAATTAGAAGGATTTAACCTCTTAACCCCCACCTGAACCGAAAGTTTCTCCAATTTGGCTTTTCCCAAATCTAAAAGCTTCTTGAAAAGTGTCAAAGGAATAGAGAGAAAAAAATAGGCAAAAACACAACAAAAAAGCATTGGAGAAAAAAAGCTTTACAATGAGGCTGTAACATTTTAGATTTGGGTGAAGCCGGAGAATAAGTGCTTGGTTAAGGCAGGGGTGAAGGGAGAAAACTAGATACAAATCGACGACTGATTGAGCAATTGATGCCTCGTCTCATAATGCCATTTCCTAAATAAGTGAAGTGGCCTCGTGTTGAGATTGTCCAGACTCTCCCTGGTCCGGACCTGAGGCTCCAGAAGCCGCTCCACAGATGCAGCAGGGCGCTGACCAGGGCGCACAGCGGGACAGCGGCCTGTTTGGACAGCTCCACCACGATGCTGGCCTCGCGCCCCTCGCTCTGCCAGTGCGTGGACTTCACCGGACCCTCGTCAAACTTATCCAGGTTGAAGAGCGGCTCGCTGCGGGACACGCTGTCGAACATCTGCGGCACGAGACGCAAACACAAAACTGAAATAAAAGTCTTTGTTTCTTAGATGAATAACTTTAGTGTTTAAGTTTATGTCTGAAGCTGAAAGATGGCTGATATAGATATATACATATTTAAGGATAATGTCTGTTCTTTGTGTTGTACCTGTGTGAGTTCAGACAGAGGCTCTGGGTTCAGCTCCATCCGTCCGTCCTGGTCTCGGTGGAGCTGAGAGAGCATCACTTTGTGCTGGTCGTAGTGAATGAAGATGACCTTCTCCTCGGAGTCTCCCTCCTCCTCCTCCCTCTCCTCGTCTGCCTCTCCTTTCTGTTCAGTCTTTACAGGATCCTGGAAAACGCTGTCTGAACAAAACAAACAAACGCCAGTGTGGGACATGACTTGTGGTTTGATAAATGCAACACGATCCCAAGCTCTGTTCAAGTGCAATATCTCTTTTCTTACTGCGCTCCGTGTTGAGGACGCTGCAGCTGAAGCCCATCTTCCCCATCTCTCGCCTGATCTGGAGCCAGCGCCTCTGGGGGAAGATGGTGCTCAGGTCCCGGAGGAAGCTGCCCATGTCGCCCTGACCCTCTTTGGGCAAACTCCACGAGCCGAGCACCGAGAGCTCCACGCCGCTGCGGGTCTGCATCTAAGCACACAGAGGACACGCATTACCGTCCTGCCCAATATTGCAGCCGTTAAATGAATAATTCTGTCTTTAAGCCGGTGCGAACCTGTTGGATGTACTGTTTGACGCCGCTGGGGATGAAGGGATAGTGGATCACAGCGAGGACCACCGCGGAGTCGTGTCCCGTTAACCATCGTCCCACGAGCAAACCGCTGTCGGCGCGGTTACAGCACTGTGGGAAGAACACCTTCACAACCATCTTCACCGCACGGGGTCCGCAGACCTGAGAGAGGGGCAACAATATCATTCAGGCATCACAATGTCTCGTACTTAAATATATTATATATAATCTATCTATCTGCACTGGCTTCCTGTCACTCAGAGAATAGAATTTAAAACAGCTCTGCTTGTGTACAAGTCTTTTCATGGTATAGCACCAAAGTCCATCTCTGACATGTTAGAGCCGTATGAACCATCTCGGGCCCTGAGAACTTCAGGGAGGGGTCTCCTGGTGGTTCCCAGAGTCAGGACTAAACACGCTGAGGCTAAAGCTCAAATCTGGAACAGTCTTCATGAGGATGTGAGACAGGCCTCAACTCTGACAATGTTCAAATCCAGGCTGAACACAGTGCACATGACACTGAAAGTATTTTATCTGCACTCTTGCTTTTTACTGTAATTCATTATTTTTTATGTTGATGGTTTATAGATTTATTTGATCTGTTTTCTTGGAATTTTATGCAAATGTAAATCACTTTGAATTGCATTGTGTATGAATTGTGCTCTACAAATACACTTGCCCTACTAATATCACACTTTTCTCTCATTGGGTTATTGAAAAATTCCTTGTCGCAAAGGAAGGTCTATGGACAGAAGATGCCCAGGGAATGTTTGCGTCTGTTGTTTTTTAGTTTTGTGTAAATTAGTAATACTTGTGCAGCCCTGTGAGTCAAAGGCTGTTGGGCTATACAAAAACAATGTGATTTAGTCTGATATACATAGACTTTTCAAGTGCCTAATGATCCAAATTGCTCTTGGTTAATGCATTTCATATAATGTTGAAGTTTGTTAGTCTAACTGTGTAGTGATAATGGCAAAAAAAAAAACAACAACATGTTGATGCCTGACAAAGCTGTTATTTATACACAACAGAACATTTGTGCTTCTAACTACACTTATCATCAAAAACTATAACAGGCCCATGCGTATTTTAAAACAGAGGGCATTTAAAACCTGAAAAAGTATTGCTCTTTCTTAATGAGGGTGTGTGTGTGGCGTTGGTCCTGCCCTCAAACGTGCCCTTGAAATATCGACTTCGTTGAGATAGAAAGCAGCCCAGAGGCGCGACACTATCGACCTCACGGACAGAAATTTGTTTTGGGGTCAGAGGAAACTAGGACATATTCATAAAATTGCAAAACAATAGAAACTATTTGATACCGCTTTATCGCGATCATCGAAAGGCTTGAAATGCTTTAAGTTTTGATGCGGCGGTAAAGTCTTTCAAACTGTACACCTGACACAAGCGTTGACAAAAATAAACGTAAACCTTAATAAAAGCTATAAAACGGAGCGGAGATGTCTGAAAACTAATGTCGTCTCTTTGCAAGCGGTGACAGTGTGTTACCTCAGAGATATGCGATTAAATCAGTCGCTTTGTCAGACGTCTCTTCGGTTACGAGCGAGCGGCCGCCATCTTTGTTGTTGACAGTCCGTCCCTGAAAACGGTCCGGGTGAAACAAGCGCGACGTAGAAGTACAGCCCGCACACAAGTACGACAATAAATGATACATAACACATACATGAAGTAACAATAATGATCGTTAACGTCAGGAATTATACGAAAAATGCAGAGATATACAAGTAAATAGGATAGAATATTGAGTATAAACTAAAACAACATATCAGACTAAAGTGATTATGACAAGTTAGACTACTAATGTTGCCAGAACATTGTCAAAACAATACATTTTAGGATATTGCAAAAAACAAACAAACCAACCCAAAAATCCTAGTTTTACCCGTACTTATTAAGTTTATCAATGATTCTTCGGCATAAAGAGGAAGAATTACCATATCTTGTTAACTGAAGCAAAGGGCTATTCAAGCTTTCAATGGCTTTCTATGCCACTAAAGAATATATATATCATTTATTTTTATTTTTTAACTGCCACTTCACTGGTGTAAAACTAATTCTATTCTCTGGCATATCATCCAAACAAACTAAAATGCTTAAATGTTTATTATAAAAACTGAAAATGTATATAAAAATGGGTGAAGAGTTAATAACTGTATATCTTCCTTACTGACCTGAACGCTCTTCTGCTGTGGAGCTTGTGGTACACGGGGAGTGTCCAAACCGTCGATGTTTTTATCTTATTCAAAGATAAACACACCGCTTTTGCTTCATTTAAAAAAAAAAAACACACAAAAAAACACAGGACAAAGAATCAAGCATTTTATTCACAATATTTACAAACCGCACATCAAAAATATATATATATATTTTCAGTCGTACATTCAGGTAAATAAACCAGCAGTTTATTTTTATTTTTTTACAACGATTAAAACTGCCCTTTAGTTCATTCCCCGCTCTCTCCTGACTCCTCTGTATGAATAATATTGCACCATTCTGGATTTGAAAGTCACATTTAAGAAAAAAAATAACCAAACTCTATCTGTCAAAGAAAATGTGATGGAAACAGAGTAAATGTAATGGCTGCTTTTGATAATTCCAAAGCATTAAAAATCTGCTTTATTAATTATAAGGCATTTAAGCGTAATATTACTGATATTTTCAGCGACAAACACTTAAGAATGGATTGAGCCACGTTTTAAATGTATGGTTTTATATTGATTGTATTAGTTAAAGATTCCCTCAAAGGGGATTTTGAAACTTTTTCGTTTTTGAATTAGCTACTTATAAGTCAAAAAATCTGTAAAAATTCAAGTTTTTTTGGATTCAAAGCTCAATAAATCAGGCAGGAATAAGACATAAAAACAAACAATTTTAAAATCTGTATGAGCTACCAAAGTGGAGATGTTGTTGCAAGAGTGGGATGAACCTCAATTGGAGAAATTGCTCCTCAAGTTTAGTGGCTACCGTCTCCCACAAAGGAAATGACCATATTTAGAACGCAGCGTTTTCTCGGTCGCCTTTCGTGCTACACGTGGATACCAAACATGTCAGTATTTGTGAATGAATAAGCGTGGGAGAGTAGCAATGGTAGTGGACAAAATGCCATAACCACTGAGCCACAGTCTAATGTCTGAACACAATGGATAAAGCTAAATGAATCCTTCATCTTTCAGCGGGACCCGTGCGCTTCCACCCAAAGGCGGGGCCGGCCCCCCTCCTCGGCGCTTCAGTCCTTGCTGCTGCACTTGTCGCAGAGCACCCACAGTTCGCTGCCCTCCATGAGTTGACCCATCAGGGCGTTTTGTTTCTCGATGCCCACCGTCAGAGTCCGCAGCTCCGCGTTCTTGCGCCGCAGTCGGTCCTTGTAGTTCCTCAGCTCTTTCTGGAGCTCCTCGATGCGCGCGTGGGCCTCGTCCAGCTTCTGCTTCACGTTGCACGGGTCGATGGCGTAGTGATGGTCCTGGGAATTTAAAAAAACAACAGGGGTGTCGAACTCGTTTGGGTTGTGGGCTACAATTCAGTCCCCTCAGCGAATCGCGGGCCGCATATATTGTAAAGGACCTAATAAATAACAACGGTTTACACTTATTGCGCTTTATCAGCCTGTGTCACACGTTCCTCAAGGTGCTACATAAAGTCATTATTCATTCACTATATTATATATTCCCCTCCTGGAGCCTCCGCCTTAACGTGGTGGAGGGTTTGAGCCTGAATGATCCTGGGGGCTCCGTTGTCGGGGGCTTCGTGCCCCTGGTAGGGTCTCCCATGGCAACCAGGTCCTAGGTGACGGGTCAGACATAGAGCGGTTCAGAAGCCCCTTATGAGAGACCAACAGGCCCGGTTAGAACCATGAGGCCGTCCTTCTGTGGACCCACCACCTGCAGGGGGCGCCATAGGGTCTGGTGCAGCTCCAACAGCTGCCCCCACAACCCGGCAACGGACAAGTGGAAGAAGATGGATGGATATATTACCACATGGTTATAAAGTGTTGTTTATATCCTGATCTCTTATTATGTCAGTGCCCTCTGCTGGACATGTTCTTTACTTTTTTTTTATTATTATTATTTAAGCTGCCCCCTAGTGACTAGAGTGAGCATTCTGGCCATTTCTTTCAAAATGCATAACTCCACACAGGAATAGGCAGGAGACTTACTTTTTTTTTTTTGACATACTCGGAAATTCAAGATCTGCAAAGGGCCACATTAAATCATCTCGCGGGCTGCATGTGGCCCGCGGGCCTTGTGTTTGACACATGTGAGCTATAACATAGAAATAAAAAGAAGAAGCGGTGTTCGGTCATAACGTATGCAAACAGTTAGTAAGTCGGCTAGTACGGGAAACTTTGTCATTACATTGTCGGTTCCTACAGCGGTTAATATGGATTTCACTTTACTTTAGGTAGCCCCTTTAAGTTAAGATAATATTTCAGAGTCACTTACGTCTGCACAGAGGATGGGAGGAGCAGCAGGAGCAGCAGGAGCAGCAGGAGGAGGAGGTGCTGGTTCTGTGGCCGTCAACACGGACTCGATAAGCTCCCCTTTCCCCGAGTGGCGTTTTGAGGCATTGATCGACTTCCTGGCTTTTTGGACTCCCTGAAATATAAGAAAAAGACAGTATAAGTTTCAAATGTATAGATAAGAACACTTGAAAATAAAAGGTATAATATGGAGAAAAATAGGGAAATAAAAAAAAGTTAGAAAAGTGAAAAAAAACATGAAAGAAAAAAATTGAGAAATTATATATATTTTTTTATTGGAGGAAAAAAGTTTTAAAAAAAATATAGGGGAAAATTGGGAGAAAAAATTAAAAATATATTTTTAGGCGATATTGAGATTTTGCCAGCTTATCTTTGCATATTTCTGATGGTTTACAAAAATATCGCTTTATCGTTATAGTCAAAGTCCCCAATATCAAGATATTAATTTTTAATCGACATTGCTCACCACTAATTGGATAATTTTCAAGAAACATGTTGAACGTTGCGATATGTCGAGGCAGTATTTGATGTGATTCTTGATTGTGTCCATCAAAACCAATGGAGACAATGTCAGTTAATAATCAATGTTTGCTTGTTGCTTTTAAAATGGCTGATTTCTATATTAACCGTCATTCAATCCCGAACTGCCAAAACCCAACAATGCACTGTATAGCACAATAACTGTAAACAACAGTCCAAAAGGGGACACAAATTATAGTTTGAATATGATTTAGTGACACTCACTGTTCTTGGTGCGACTGGCTCCTCGGGCAAAAATATTTTCCGAACAAACTTTTTCTTTTTGATCTAAAAAAAAGAAGAAGAGAAATGTGTTACACTTCTGGAATCTTTTTCTCACACCAAACGTCTTCATATTAACTAATTCCATAAATCTTCCATGAGTCAAACGTCCAAACTATCTCGTTGGAAAAAAAGGGTGGAAGTTACTCACTGCTGATTTGTAGACCTCGCCTTTTTTAGTTTTTTTTCGGCTCCTCCTTGACCTCCTGACCTGATGAGAGAGAACATGTTCAAAGAATAACCATGTGTAGTTTAGATGCAGTAGATACACTAGACATAACTATAAGAAAGGAAATAGCTTTGTCTCATAGCAAAATAATAATGAAACCTAAACTTTGATTTGATAAACTTGGCTCCAGAGTGAGACCAGACATGACGAAGTTGGTCGTGAATACTTTATTAACAATACTTGGTTTTCAATATCGATACCAGAACCATACTTAAAATGTTTGTCATCTAGAACCAGGAAACAGAACAATAAAGTTAATTTTTTCCTGCCAAAGACCATTTCTTTTACATTTATATCATTTATTTGAGCTGAAACAACCAGGTCACTTCCTCTAATGCAGTGGCGTGTCCAGACTTTTTATTCTGGGGTGGCCAAGGGGTGGCACCATGACCATATTAATTTAATTTAATTGATATTAGTGAGGTAAAATCTCCTTGCTGGACCAACTAACAAAACTACACTACCACAAACTAATGCTACCACCACAATAAAATGGGTTTTCTTAGTAATAGTAATGTGCAAAATAGCATTAATATTCATTTTATTTTGTATTCTATATGGAAGTTATAGTCTTAACAATCAGTGATTAGCACTGCATAACAAAAGACTTCTTCTGATGATTGTGCAGGTGGGGGAAGGGTGTGCTAATGGGAAAACACTGCCACAAATATTCTTCCTCATGCTTCCTCAGCCTCCTTGAGTGGGGTGGCCCCAACAGATATCAGGGGTGGCCCATGCCACCAATGGCCACCCCCAAGAAACGCCACTGCCATAATGATGTCACTGGTCTCAACAGGCATCAAAACCTGGTCTCTACCATGCTGGTATCGTTTCACGGTTGTTTGCATCGATATTACGGGGGGTTTGTGAGTAAAACGTTTAGGAAACCCTGATTTTTGGACTGTATGAATGAATTAATTAACGGCGTTTCACACGTCTTTTTTTTTTTATTTAAAATGTCAATTGTCCAGATAAACGTCTGTTTGTTTTCTCACATTTATAACAGCACTATAATTAGACATCTCTTGTATATCACCTGGTCTGGGTCGTCTTGATCGGGGAAGTTGAATATCGACGGGGTCACTCCGTCCCTCAGTCGGTTGGTTTGCCCGGTGCGGTCCAAGTCCTTCTCCTCAAAGTGATCGCTGCAGATGACCGTGTGTTTGGTGATGACAAAGTCCCTCCTCAGCGCTCTCTTCCAGGCCTCCCTCCGCTCCGGGTCTGACGGGACCCTTCAAAGAGCATCCAGGTCAATCTACAATCGACTCAGAACAACAATGTAGCACTTTTCTTCACAGTTGTATGCAATGTCCTACATCGATACTGGTAAGTATTTACAATTGGTGGTGGTAAGCTACTTGTGGAGCCACAGCTGCCCTGGGGTAGACTGGAAGTGTGGCTGCCAATCTGTGCATCTGTCTTTCCCACCTCCACAATCACTCACTCAGCACATTCACACATAGGTTCAAGTGTCTTGCCAAAGAACACAACAACATCAGAGCTTTAATTTATAAGCTGCTGTTAAATATCTTTCTTTCTTACCTTCTTAGTTAGGTTAAGACGTTAAGACCTTCACAAATAACCATAACATGACTAGTTGTAATGATGGAGGGAGTAATGTTTGGTGGTTCTGTCACAACTTGGCACTTCTTCAACTATTTTGGCACCATATTCGTTTACTTTGTCATCCTGGTGCCATAACGTAGTGGCCTATAATATAAAACACTTGTATAAAACGTTATGCGCGTGTAATAATGAATTTAAATGAGACATTACGCATCCCTGGTGTTGAATTTGGCTGTCGACCGAGGCAATATGGCGCACTCAACGGCGACGCCAGGAAAGTCTCTACGTATGAACATGTACAAACAACCACTTTTGGGAGCTTACTTGTGAAACGATATCCCACGCTTCTTGGCCTCGGGGTCGAAACGATTTGAGCAGCCGATAGCGGAACATTGAGTAGGCATTTTGTTGAAACACTGCCTGTTGATAAAACTAAAATGCCGCTTTTAGTTCAGTAACGAGGAACCGCTCCAAGATGGCGGCGGCGCATGCGCAGTGGGCTGTAGTATGAAACGTGTGGAGTGCTGTCAGCTGAACGTGTTTGAGTAGATCCCCGCGGTAAAAATGTCAACAGAGGGACAAAATCAAGAAACTGAGGGCATTTTTATGAACTTTAGAGACTATTTTTTGTCGATGAGTCGTCTAACGTCTTACCCCTGGGCCGTGAGTGTCTTTTAATCGGTTTGAACGACATCCGAAACGGAACCCTCTTTGAAATTATGTATAATTTACGGATATCATTGATTAGTCAAGAATTTGCTGTATGGATTCAACGATCATAGTGTATTTTTTTGGATTTCACAATGATTTTTAATAATTCGGTTGTAGGAAAAGAAAGGTAATTTAGTCATTGGTGTGATTTCCATCCATCCATCCATTTTCTTCCGCTTTATCCGGGGCCGGGTCGCGGGGGCAGCAGTCTCAGCAGAGATGCCCAGACTTCCCGATCCACGCACACCTCCTCCAGCTGTTCTGGGGGGGACCCCGAGGCGACACCAGGCCAGCTCGGAGACATAGTCCCACCAGCGTGTCCTGGGCCTTCCACGAGGCCTCCTCCCAATTGGACATGCCTGGAACACCTCCCGAGGGAGGCGACCAGGAGGCATCCGGTACAGATGCCCTAGCCACCTCAGCTGGCTCCTTTCGACGTGGAGGAGCAGCGGCTCGAGTCCGAGCTCCTCCCGGGTAACTGAGCTCCTCACCCGATCTCGAAGGGTGCGCCCAGCCACCCTGCGAAGGAAACTCATTTCGGCCGCTTGTATTCATTGCATTGGTGTGATTTGTTTAAGAAATATCCACGTTCAAAGCTCAGTAGTGATGTTTTGATGATCAGGGAAACGGGCCGTGGAGACTAATTAAGTTTTAATTGTTTAGTTCAACGTTTGTCTTTGTAAAATAATATCAGAAGCGTAAATAAAGCAGTCATGACACAAAATGACGTCTGTTTTTGGTTACAGTTTGTGGAGAAGGAACTTGAAAGCAGCAAATCCACAGGTGTGATTTCAGAAATCTTGCAGCAGGTAAGAATTCACTTAAGAATACAGATCAGCAGTATTTCATTAAGTGTTAAAATTCTATGTTTATGTGTCCATTTGTTTTGTTTTTTCTTTCAGACGTGTTTCCATCCCCTGTGCACAAAGTTTCCTCCATCTGTCCGGTACAGAAGACTCTTCATCTCGGAGCTCATCAAGCGGGTGGAGATTTAACAGTTTTACCACATTTCTCAATTATTGGCACACGCTGACATTTTATTCTGACCGCCGAAAAGTCCCCACCTGTGAAGTAAACGAGATAGCGCTTCCTGTTTGATTGTATTCAGTAGAATGACTTTGTGAATGTACTGAACGACCGAGTTATTATAAAAGATTATAAAAGAAAATGTAAATGTGTGACCTTTTGTTTTGGCGGTGACTTTTTTGGGTGACCAGACAATTTCCTTCAGAAATCAAACCTCCCAGTGCTGATGGAGATTTCTCTGCAGGTCGAGGCCACAGACTGTGATCCTTTGGACGAGCTGTACGACGCTCTGGGGGAAGTCATCGGCGCCGAGGAGACGACGGACTGTTACAAATCCTACTTCCTGGTAAATATCATAAACTGTTTACACCTTTTTCTCCAAAAGGTTTAACCCCCGTCTTCACCAAGTGCATTTTCTCTCAGATCTTCGTATCAGCTTTACCCAAATCTAAAAGGTTATACCGCCTTTATGCCAGTGTAACGCCTCATTTTAAAGACCTACAAAACTCAAATAAATTGATCTTTTTCAATGTTTTTCTGTCACTTTTTTGTCATGTTTTTATCGCTCTTTTGTTGCATTTTCATCCTCGTTTTTGTCTTCTTTTTTTTTCATTGCTGTTTTGACACTTTTCTCAAGAAGCTTTTAGATTTGGGTAAAGCCAAACTAGAGAAAATGTACTTGGTTAAGAGGTTAACAAATCCAATATTGAATAGCTAAACTACAGCATGACATTGTTTGAGTGTGGACCTTCTGTGTCTGAAAAAAAAGCTTCTTGGTTTGATGTCTTGTGTAATGCAGCCAGGAGGTGGCGCTGTGACAGTGCAGGAGAAAGTGGCGGTGATTTCTGAAGGCACCACGGGGCTGGTCACGTGGGAGGCGGCGCTGCACCTCGCGGAGTGGGCTGTGGACAACCAGCAGTATTTCAGAAACCGGTACAGACCGAGACCCCAGTACATGTAAAGTAACTTGTTCGACATGATACAAAAGTTAACACAACGTTTAGGATGTGAACCTTTTGCTTCCAAAACGTGTTACCGTCTCATATACAGTTTAATTGTTGTGATTAATTATAGCTTTGTCAGTATCAGTATCTCTTAATGTTGTAAGTCAATCAAGATGTTCTAGGCTATATTGTTTCCATCCACTCGCGTAGCTCTGTAAAGAGAGCGCCCGGTTTGTGACCAGAAGGTGGTGAGTTGGAGTCAGATGATGGTCTATGATGGTTTAGTCGTTTCACTTGACACCCACTGGTATAAAAACATGTGCTCTGCGCCTTATACTGTAGAAATATTCTTTATCAAATCTTGGTCAGTGTCTTCATTTTGAGATGGTTGTATATCTATTCATTTGTTTCTATTCTCATTATCCTGAGCAGTTTTCCTCTGAGTGAATTAATAAATGAGCCCAGTCAGTGTTGAGTTCGTTTGGTTCGGGCTCACTGCTATAATGCTTTTTCACCACCAGATGGCGCCTATGCATTATAGCCTACCAACACTGTTTGATACATCCATCCATTTTCTTCCACATGTCCGTTGCCGGGTCGTGGGGGCAGCTGTTGGAGCTGCACCAGCCCCTATGGCGCCCCCTGCAGGTGGTGGGTCCACAGAAGGACGGCCTCATGGTTCTCACCGGGCCTGTTGGTCTCTCATAAGGGGCTTCTGAACCGCTCTTTGTCTGACCCGTCACCTAGGACCTGTTTGCCCTGGGAGACCCTACCAGGGGCACCAAGCCCCCGACAACAGAGCACCAGGATCATTCAGGCTCAAATCCCTCCCCCACGTTAAGGTGGCGGTTTCAGGAGGGGCTGTTTGATACAGTGTGACACAATTACTTATAAGTATCATCTGGCCATCACTAGAATGTGGTAATGTCTCTGTCAGATGGGGACACAAGCCACTTTTCCCGTATCCATTATATCACATTTTATGGTATTTTCCTATGAAATATTCAAGCAAAAAGTGGAAATGTTTTCCTATTCATTTACACCAGTGGCAAGCTCCATTATCCATAATCTCTATTATCCTGCTATATCCCAAAACACCACTCAATCTGCAGACTAGCAACAGACCTTTTCATCCCTCGTCTCCGTTTACCAGGACTGTATTACGTAAACACAGCTTAATGAATCCCCGTCCTCTCGCTCCGCTCAGATCGGTCCTGGAGCTGGGCAGTGGAGTCGGTCTCACTGGGCTCGCGGTCTGTGCCTCGTGTGGGCCGTCCCAGTTCACCTTCAGTGACTGTCACCCCTCGGTGCTCCTCAAACTCCGGGAGAACATCAGGCTGAACGGGCTCGACCAGAAGGTACGGTATCCACTCCACTCTACAGCAGACTCATGGTCCAGTACAGACACTGATGCAGTTGCGTCCTCTGCTCCAGGCGGTGCGCGTGGAGGAGCTGGACTGGGCGTCGGTGACGGAGGATCAGCTCAGAGAGACGAGGGCGGACACCGTCATCGCAGCAGGTTTTTTTTTTTTACATCAACAAGCAATATTTATAACTTTAACAGGCTTCATACAAGTCAATAGATAGAAAGCTCGTATGGCGTAGCTGCAACAGACACTTTTTCCATTTCCTTTATCCTGCAAAACTAAAACCAAAAACTATTTTACTGTTAACCTCTTAACCCCCACCTGAACCGAGCACATTTTCTCCAGTTTGGCTTTACCCAAATTAACAAGCTTCTTAAAAAAAAAAAAAGCAACAAAAAAGTGTTTAAAAAATGGCTAAAACACTATGAAAACCAGACATAGACATAGACATGGTGACAATACAACAACAAAAGTTATGATCTGTTTTGTAGGTCTTTGCTTTTCAAACGCAAGCTCCAGTCGAGAAGCTTTTAGATTTGGGTTAAACCGAGCCGGAGGAATTGCCCTTGGTTAAGGCAGCGGTCAAGAGGTTAAACTTAAACAACATAAACTTATTTAAAAAGACAATTCTCTGTTGTCTTTGGGCAGGACAAAATAAATCAAACTGCTATTGTCTTTGTAGTGATGGATCAACAGGCCTCACATCTCCACTTAATACACCTCTAGAAAATAAATACAACTCCCAATAAATGATGGTTAAAGGGACTATACATAGGTTTAACCACACATAAATGCATACACATTTAAAATGTCTTCCTCATACCTGCTCCAGCAATGCCCTGGTGAGTAGAATGAGCCCTGGCCTTTTCACTGTGATCGCCTCTATATGTCTGTAAAGTCACTTAAATAGTCTATGCTGTATCTCCTCTATACTGATGCTGCCGAGCGAGTGGTAACTTCGGAAGGATGGATTTAGCGGAGAATAAAAGGAGACCGGCTTCAAGCACCATCGAAACTCCAGCCCAGACCCCGAACTAACGAAAAGAAACCAAGAGTTTATTCGAGTGTGACAAAAAAGACGAAAGTCGAGTCTGATCGGCGTAGGCAAAGAACCAGAGTAAACATCGGGAAATGTTGAGAGAATCTCTCTAAAGACCCGCAGCTTATTTTTGCTTGAAAGGTAAGAAATTATGACTAAATACGTGAAAGAAATTATGACTAAATACGTGAAAGAAATTATGACTAAATACGTGAAAGAAATTATGACTAAATACGTCGGGGAAAAGTGTTGTTGATGCTTCAAAACAACGGTGTCCGACTTCACTGAAACAAGCCATAAAATAATCATATTTAGAAGTTACCAAAATAGTTGATCTAATAGTTTTATATCTACAGAGACGTTGTGTAGTATTAGTAGCAGACTAGTAGTGTCAGTAATAACAGTAATTGTGCTGGACCTACAAAACATTTGAGTAGTAACGGTGGTAATGGGGCTGTATTTACAATGGAAAAAATAATGCTGCTAATGTTAGCCTAGACTGTTCCCGGATTTATAAGTGAAACGAGTACAAAAAGTGCTGTTTACAATATAGTTTACGAGTTAGCTACACTAACTTTCTGCCGATTTAGGCTTTTCCTAGTAGCATTTCTACCAGTGTAATTATTTTATTATTACAATTAGTTCTGCGTTTATACATACAAAGTATACACGTTTCTTTTTTTTTCTCCTTCAAATGTCAATTTCTGTTTATCTGTATTACTTGGCTTCTTCACTCGAGTCACTTTGCTGCATTTGCTCAAGTATCACATCTTGGAAAATATTCACTCAAATTGATTTGGTCTAAATATCTTACAAAAACAGTAAAGTTTCTTACCTCAGTTGACGTCACGCCTGCAAATCTGTATATCGACCAGGACGGGACTGTTATTTCTGGTGCTCGTAAAGCCTGAGCGCCTCATGCACGAGCTCATCATCGAGGCTGCAGTTACGCGTTTGGCCTGAGGGGGCAACTGCGAGCACAAAACTGTCAAACTCCACATAGCCCCTTTAAATGCGATTAATTACGATTAACTCATTACAAAGGCCATAATTAACTTGATTACATTTGTTAATCAAGTCACATCACTAGTTTTGTGATTAATTTGGGTCATGAGCCAAGAGTTATGAACCAAATTACATCTGATTTTCATTGAAGTGCTGAGGTTGAAAAGTGCATTAACAAAATGTTCCAAAATGTCTTCTATAATTGTGTATAATTTGGTAAACGTTGGAACAGACAAATGGATGCAGAAGCGTGGGTTATAATCTGAAACTTTTTATTGATAGTAATTTTTTACCTTTTTAATTATTTGATCTTTAACCCCCGGCTTAACCGAGCACATCAAGTCCAGTTTGACTTAGTAGCGACAAAAAAACGAGACGTAAATTATGAAAATGATGAAAAAAAGCATAAAAGAAACTTAAACGCAACAAAAAAGTTATGAAAAAGCAACAAAAAGAACGACAAACCAACAGGCGATGAAAAAGCAACACAACAGTTACAAAATCGCAAAAACGAATTCTGTAGGTCTTAGCTTTCAAATGGCCTATAAGCTGGAAGCTCCAGTCAAGAAGCTTTTAGATCTGGGTAAAGCCGAACTGGAGATAATGTGCCCAGTTAAGGCGGGGGTTAAGAGGTTAACCAGGAAGGTCCCGGCCCCAGAGTGTAACCTATTGTACATGTTTTTGGTGGTAGGGGAAACCGGAGTACCCGGAGGAAACCTACGCAGACACGGGGAGAACATGCAAACTCCACACAGAATGGCCCCGTCCAGGTGGGAATCGAACCTGGGACCTTCTTGCTGTGAAGCACGAGCGCTAACCGCTGTGCCGCTCAATTTCTGTGGTTAATGTGAACTTTCAAGAAGACATCAAATCAAATAACAATACAAACATAAACACAAACAATGTAATAATAATGACAATGAGAAATGGAACATCCTGTAGATAAACTTGAAGCTGTCGGTCGGTCTTGATGATGAAAATGCTTCATCTTACAGTAGAGGCTCTCCCACAGTGGTTCAGTGAAGCCGTCTGAGACCCCAAGATCACAACTAACTACACACATGTTAATCTAACGTGGATATACTTTAGGCATATACGAGAGATCTGTGTGAAGTTTGGATACAAGAAGGGATCCAGAAAACAGCGTCACTTTGCCGGGGATCTTACAGCCTCTGTGTAAGACTATAAAGATTGAAGAATAATACAAAGGAGAGTACAAATACAATTGCATGATGCACAAAAAGGTATACAATGAAAAATAACTAATTGTAAAATTAAAATATACATCATATATGGATTGATGGTCGCAGTTGAGAAGACATCAGATTACATGATGATGATGATGACGACAATATAACAATAACAATACAAACATAACAATGTAACAATAATAACAACAACTAGAAATGGTGCATTGGCATCAGAGCCATTGGACGTCAACACATATAACATGAAACAGAATAATCCACAAAAAAGTGGAAAAATCCAAAGATAAACACAATAAAATGGCCGTAAGTGCCATAAGAAATGAATGATGCAAATGTGTAAAAAGAGAATTTGATTCTGGTGAAATCCTGTAGATGAACTTGAAGCTGTCGCTCTTGATGAAAATGCTTCATCTTACACTAGAGGCTCTCCCACAGTGGTTCAGTGAAACCTTCTGACCCAAAGATGATCTGATCCTGACTCCTTTCTCTCTCAGCTCTGGGATAGATTTCTACTCACATTAGGACTTGCTTTGATCAGGACCAGTGATGAAGATGGTGGATGGATTCTGGTCTTCAGTTCACTAAGACTATGGACCCTTCACTCAGACCTCTGTGAACTGGGCTGAAGTGAGAGACCTCAGGGAGAGACGCTGGGACTCCCAGGGCTCTGCAAACAAGCCTCGCCCCAAACAGTCTCTCCACTGAGGAGCAGGACGCAGGCCTCCTCCAAGATCTCCATCTGCCTCCTCCCACATGCTCACAGCACGGGCTGGGGGTGCTGCAGCACAGAGCTGTGGCGGCCGCCCTGGCTCCCCGTTGTAGTGAAGACTGTACGACGATCCTCCAGATTCTCAAAGGGCTCAGAGCGCTGAGTGGACCTGCATCCCTCCACCACGGCCTGAGAAAGACTCACAATCAAGAGGCTTTGAAGAGACATCGATGGGAAGTCGTGGGAGCTCCTTGCATACGCTCCAGCCTCCGAACCACAGCGAGACCAGACTCCACTTCCATCGTTCCTGCAGACCACAGCAAGGGACGCAGGGCAGACCCTCCATGGTCCTGAATGCCCATGTGTGCAGTTACCGTCAACCGAAAGAAGACCTGGGCAATGAAGGCTCAGCCGCTGGCCACACGAGGACCACCTTCCCCAGGGTTCCCTCAGAGCTCCCCCGCCTGCACTGTAGGAGGTGGGCAGAGAGAGGCCCTGGAGGGTCTTCTCCGCGTCCATCACCATAAAGCAGATGGAGGGGCGTGGAGTCTGGTCTCGCTGTGGTTCGGAGGCTGGAGCGTATGCAAGGAGCTCCCACGACTTCCCATCGATGTCTCTTCAAAGCCTCTTGATTGTGAGTCTTTCTCAGGCCGTGGTGGAGGGATGCAGGTCCACTCAGCGCTCTGAGCCCTTTGAGAATCTGGAGGATCGTCGTACAGCCTTCACTACAACGAGGAGCCAGGGCGGTCATCACAGCTCTGTGCTGCAGCACCCCCAGCCCGTGCTGTGAGCATGTGGGAGGAGGCAGATGGAGATCTTAGAGGAGGCCTGCGTCCTGCTCCTCAGTGGAGAGACTGTTTGGGGCGAGGCTTGTTTGCAGAGCCCTGGGAGTCCCAGCGTCTCTCCCTGAGGTCTCTCACTTCAGCCCAGTTCACAGAGGTCTGAGTGAAGGGTCCATAGTCTCAGTGAACTGAAGACCAGAATCCATCCACCATCTTCATCACTGGTCCTTATCAAAGCAAGTCCTAATGTGAGTAGAAATCTGTCCCAGAGCTGAGAAAGGAGTCAGTCACAAACTTTCTCAGGATCCAGAAAACGGCGTCACTTAAGACCTGGCTTGAAGTAAAAGAGTAGAAACACGCTGTAGTTCATCGCAGTCGGTATCTGTGAAAGATTGTCAAGGAAAACATGAATAAAAATGTATTAAATAAGAAATGTACAAGAGGGAATATAATCTGTGGCTGGTCAGAGCAAACCACGGACTCAAGTGAGCTGTCGATCTCACAGACTTCCAAAGGTGAACCAGGGAATGTATAATGTCACGGCAACAGAACTGATGTCACTGCAACCGGCCAATCAGAGGTTAGTATAATTGTTTTAGTATTTAGAATGCATTTTGTTGCCATGGAGATTAGTCTGCCTAAATAGAGTTTGGGATGGAATGTTCTGAAGTGAACGTCACCATAGAAACCAGCCATGTTAGCGAGAACTAGCAAATCAATATAACATGAGCTAAAAACAGTATAAAAAGTATAAAAGTGATTATGGGTGTGTCCAAATGCTTCTGTAATAATGTGATAATAATAATAACAACAATTAGAACTGGTGCACTGGCATCAAAACTATTGCAAGTGCACGCATATGGCATGAAAAATATGTCCGGGAAGGTTTAGTGCGATTAAAAGTATAAATCAAAGTTAATCACACTTGACTTTTGTGGCAGTCTGCAAGTCTTGCCTGGCTACCTCCTTGTTTGTACCATTTTTGTAGCGCCTCTTGTGACGCCTCCACTGGGCTGCAGGTGTGGGGGATCTTGGTGCCTCTTCAGTGTTTCAGAAGAAGACATTTCTAGGTCTCAAATGCCTTTAGCTCATAAGCTAGCTGTTTGTTTACTTAAAAAAATCTGGCTCCTTCATGGCTAGTACGGACTCTGCAGTAAAAAAGAAAAACAATCCTCTGAACCCCACAAAAACACAGCAAAGATGTACAGAGGTATCCAGCTAAACAATGTGGAACACAGAAACTACAAATGCAAGTCGCAGAAAAACGCAAAAAAAACACTGCTGTACCATGGGAGAGGGACGTTGCTACTCGTTTACACGTTGCCATAAAGTAAAGTAGTGATGGTAGGGTGATCAGATTTCCACATCAAACACAATGGAAGTTTATGGGGGGAGCAGAATAACGTTTATTTCCCCCACATTAAACAGTAAATGGACTATGTTGAGCTTTTTAATTGATTCGGGGAAATCCACAGGGACAACGGGACAGAGGGATCAAAACTGGGACGTCTGGTCAGCCTAAGTGATGGATTAGTGTGAACGCAAAATTGTTCCCAGTAAAAGTACCATTCTGAATTCACTTAAACATTTTTACATTTTGCGTCTGTACTGTGTCCAGATGTGGTGTATGACCCGGTCGTCGTGGAAACGCTGGTGTATCGTTTGTCCCGAATCGTCACAGATTCCAGTCCGGACGTGTTCATCTGCTCCACCGTGAGAAACGCAGACACCTACAGAGGCTTCACGCAGCGGCTCGGTGAGCGGAGGATCATGGGAAACGTAGTTAGACACAGACGAGTGTGTATGTGTGTGATTGGTTGTGTTCTAATTCTAAGTGTAGGTATCTCAGTCGTGTTGTTTAGCCGTGTGAGCTTTGTTTTCTCCATTCATCCCCCCAGCGTTCAGTGGTTCATTGTATCACTGTCCCAAGTTCAGAAAATATCATGTGACAGAAATAGGAAACAAATGTTATATTTGATATAAATAGAAGTGAATGATTTGAAGTGTTTGACGGTGGAAAATCCATGACCAAATGTAGCTGAAGCCTCTGCCTCCTATAAAGCTGAATTAACATTTAAAAAACTGCAACGCGATTTTCTTGCCAGATCTGACATCAGCTCAGTCACCATCATCAAAACTAATCGATCAAAACAGTATCAAGGAAATAAGTGGCGTTTCCATTTCAATACATTGCACTGGTTTAGAAGGGCCAGTCACAAGATGGCCGCCAGAACTGCCATTCGTTCCAATGTATTACCATGTGTCCTATCTACAGTTTTATAAAATATGTTTGTTTTTCTCCCCCCACAGAAAACGCTGGAATCCTCCACAAAGTCCTGCCTGGACCGGTCAGAAGAGTGTTTCCCTACAACAGAGAGTCCAATATCGAAATAATAAAACTGTACAAGAAGCGGTGACAAATAAAGCTTTTATATTTACACAACTGCAGCTGTATCAAAGTCATTTCTACGTAAAAATACCCTCAGTACGTTAGCATTTTGGTCACAGCTCTTCACAAAGTAACATCGATATAAAACCGACTTCAGCCTTTGCTCCAAATTCTCCCGACGGTTTAGAGCTTTTTTTTCAGGACGTTCAGCTCCGATTTCTCCGCGTCAGAGTTGGATCAGCGGCAGCACGTTTTGGTCCCAGTTGTCGTCCCAGCTCAGGCCGCGGCTCCGTCTGAGGTGGGTCCTGAAAGAGGCCAGTTTCCCCTCGACTGTGGGGAAGTTCGACAGCAAACTCTGGCACGGACAGGAAGGAGATGCGTTTAAGCTCATTTTGACTCTACAGGAAAGAAACATGACTGATGGAGAGAAGTGTCATTTACCTGCAGTTGTTCAGTGAGTTCATGAGAGTCTTTGAATATTAAACCGTTTTCATCGTGTTTCACCAGTTCATGCAGACTGTGGAGAGAGAGGAAAAACACGACTAGACTTTGACTTTAAAAACAAAGGGGGAACACTTTATTCCAACTTTATTTGTAAAGTATTTAAGGGGCTGGAGATGTCAAAAATTGACTTTTGTTTATATTTTGACAAGGCCTGTGGTAAGTATTTATCAATTTGCAACACATTTACTTAAGAAATATTTAAACAGGTTGCGATTTTTGTTTTATAACATCAGTAACATATGAAGGAGGAGAGCTTTGAATTCCAAGGATCAAACTGGGACTCGCTCATGGCCCAGTCGTACAGTATGATGTCACAGCCTGTGTCCATGTCCAATAAGAGAGCGTAATAATAAACATTGTCTTTCTGGACATTTCTGTTGACCGATTTAACGTGGATGCATCATGAATAATTGTGGCTTCAGACCTGCACAGATGGCGCTCAAGCACCTGCCCCTTTGTCATGTGGTCTTTTGAGGAGCACCTGCCCCATAAAGCCAATATCTCACATCAACATTGATGTTTTATTTTAAGAAAAGAGGACTGCCTTTTAAATCATCCTGGAGTACTCAATACAGGCAACAGTGGGGATGACAAGTGATAAATCAGTAAATGATCTTCCTCTTCTTTTATTTTTGGGCTGAAAGCAAATTAATGATGCCGTAATGAGAACTCTCTGAGTGCAGACCTGCTCAGATGATGGATTATGGACTTTAAAAACCCTCGAGGACAGTTCAGCTTCTGCTACACCAGCCATTCTCGAAACCCAACAACCTGTTAGTCCCCCTTAGGAAAAGTGCCTTCAGCCAGTCGGCCTTTTCAGTGAGAGCAGTCCAGCTCTGGAACACTGTCCCCTCTCACATACGCAATGTCGTTACACTAAGGTCTTTTAAAAATAAGTTAAAATCTTGGTTACTTGAGAATCAAACTTGTGCACATCAATGTTAATGTATTTTATTTTGCTGCTTTTGTGCTGATGCTGCTTTTGTGCTTCTGTGTGTGTGTAGTTGTCTATGGTGTAGTGTTTGTGCCGAATTTTAATATAGGTTTTGTGTGAGATTATACTAATGAATTGTTTTATAATTTTTAGGTTGTTCTTGTTATATTGTTGGCAATCTACATCTTGTCCAGGGACTACAGTTGAAAATTAGCTTTGGAGCTAACACTGGCACATTTACAGTGATGTTAATTAATGTGCATTGTCCCTGTTTAAATAAACTAATAAAATAAAATAAATAAATAATGATGACCATAGACTAAGACTGGTGCAAAGTAATACATTTGAGCAAATAAATGTATGTTATTCTTTGAAAAAAGGATTAAAAAAAACATGTGTGTACTTGTTTTGTAGGCAAGCTTTGGGGGCCCCCTGTAGTGACTGTCTTTCTGCCGAGTTACTCAAACTGTTGTGGATTAAGTGAAATACAAGTCCGGGTTTGTTTTGACGACGGAACGAGGTAGTAGTTTAGAAAGTCCTGGTCCCGCTCATTACCGATGCAGACACTGACCAGTTGAAGCGGATGGCGCAGACGGGGAGGCAGCAGCCGAACATGTCCACCACCTTCATGGGCAGATCGAGGCCGCTGGACGAGAGGTGCAGACACACGCCGAGGTCCGCGCAGCCTGGAGGAGAAAACCAGCATTACCTCCAGCGTTATGACGTCACAGAGGGCGTGCATTTCTTACCCAATAAAACGGGATAGTCTTCAGCCTCGAGCCACGGAGTGCAGATCTGAACATGCTCCAGACGCAGGGAGTCCATCAGCGTCCGGTAAAACTCCTTCTGAGGACCTTTGCCTGAGAGAGAGAGACGGGGATGTTCACGTGATTCTAATGTTACTATAACGCAGAGGGTTTTACCTGTGATGACGCAAACTAACGGCGGTAAAGACGCTCCTCCTTTCACCAGAGCTTCATATTCTGCACAAACGCGACACATTCAGTCCATGTGTTTTTAGATATCAGTGTTGATCTCGCGACGAGCCACGTACCTTCGAGAGCCTTCAGCAAAACGGAGAAGTCTTCGTCCTCTGTGGAGAACATGGGGTTTTAGACGTACAGTAGTAAAGGAAACTGATGATTGCGTTTGAATGCCATTTTAATTCCCAAATACTTAATTATGAACGCCATGAATGCAAAAAAGCTCTGCCTATTTTATTACTCAGGCTCAGAGGAATCAGGGGAAATGTCAATGTTCAATATTTTTTATTCATAACTGTACAATTGTGGATGCAAATGGAGTCGGCTGAAGCAACGCAGTGTTAATTTCGTCAAAGTGATTTTTCTGACGACTAAAATTGGACTAAAACTAAATTAAAACTTTTTCATGAGACTAAAACTATGACTAAAATGTCCAGATATTTTAGTCGACTAAAATGAGACTAAATAAAAATGAAAAGGAGAGACAAAAATCATCCAAACTTCTATTGACCGTCTGAAAGAGCCTCATATCATGTAAATCCACTGCCAAAGGAACAGCTCTGAGCTTTGTTCATGAGGGAGCAGCTTCATGAAGCAGAGGACCTTGATTAAATATGATTATAATGAATATTATAAATACAAAGTCGACTAAATTTGTCTTAATTTTAGTCGACTAAATCTTGACTAAAATTGAAGATATTTTTTTGACTAAAACTTGACTAAAATTGAATTACATTTTCGTCAAAAGACTAAAACTAAATTAAAATATGTTGTCAAAATTAACACTGCAACGAAGCTTATATGTTCCTACCCCATATTCAATTCAATATACATTTACATAACATGATAAATTATTAAACGGGAAATGTTAGGCAAAAAAAAAAAAGATGTGTTCAATGTGAAAAACTGCAGCTGAATGAGTTTTTTCCAAGAACTTTAGATTTGAAGCCGGGTTGGAATCTAATTTTCTGCCTCAATTTTGGCCACATTAATTGAAACGAGACACTGCAGGTGCAACTTGGAACTTTCGCAGTAGATTACCGACGTCAATCCGAGAGAAAAACGATTGTTAATTGTATTTATTTATTTTCTATTGTTTACGTGGTCGGGCCAGTGCATGTTAATGAACAGACATGGGTCTCATGCATGTAAACTAGCCACACCAGATTGTAGCCGTGAGCTAATTTGCATCCGTCACTCTCAAACACACTCTCATTCATCCTGGCCCATTGTACATGTTTTTAGTGGCAGGGGAAACCGGAGTACCCGGAACATGCAAACTCCACACAGAAAGGCCCCGTCCAGTTCATATAAAAATACGGCACTTTCCAGGGACAGGTTTAATTTTGTTGCTATATTAGTTACGAGAATTTTTCCTTGTTTTATCTGCAGTTCAACGCTCAATAAATCAGACAGGAATTAAATATTAAAAAAATCTTCTGAAAAAGACTTCCAAATCTTATTACATCCAGGCCTATAAAGTGTAGCGTCTGTAGGAGCGAGTAAAGCGTTTAAACGGCTTCACCCACATCAGATCAAACCCAAACGACTTCTTTCTGCAGATAATTTGGTTGTAGCATAATCAGGAACTCATTAAATATTCGTGACGCCCCCTGACCCGTCCAGCTGGTGCTGCTGATGAGGAGCGCGGGGCGTTCGGGCTTCAGCTCCACCGTGTCTTCATTCACGTCCCGCACAGTAAACGCCGTCTGCTCCAGCCCTGGGCTCTCGTCTCCACACCTGAACACACGCAATAGAAATGTTCAACAGATGAACTGCACGGCTTAAGGTGTTCCTGAGTTTTTCTTTTACCCCGAGAGTCCGAAAGCCGGATACGTCTCGCTCAGTTTCAGGAAGAGCTGGTGCCGTTGTTTCGCCGGAGTTTCCCTGAACGCAGCGGCCGGGCGGTCGTACAGCGTCGTGGCTCTGGAAACACAGGCTCAGTTCCTTCACTGAAACATTAACTCCGTGTAGCCAGAACACGCGTGGTGATCAGCACTTCATCACTTTATGAAAGGTATAAATACTACTGGTCAAATATTACTACAATAAAATCAAAAGCTGCTCAGTTGAATTATTATTTGTGGAAAAGTACTGAAGTATTTGCTGTAGAAAATACCTAAGTGTTCAAAAGTAGAAAGTAATTGATAAACAAAAAGAAAAATAACTGCAGCTTCTAAAACATTAAAATTGTGCCCTAATCCCAGGGCATGGCCGCCTAGGGCGCCATCTGCTGGAGGGGGCGCCGAATTGCGCCTGAATAGTCTACAACATCGACGATTTTTGGACATAACTTTGGAACAGAAAGTGATGGAGACTTGTGGTCTTTTGTGTTGGAAACTAGAGATTTCAAGCTTTCAAACTTTGGTCCTTCTACGCCCCTAGGGAGCCGTGTAACATCGCAATAAAAAATCAGAAATTTACTTCAGAAGTGGAGGTTTCTCCTCCAAAAGAACTGATGTGCCTTTTATGATGATTTTTTAAAATTTATTTTAGCTTTGAGTCAATGGCATCTGCACAGAGCCTACTGCTCATGGAGCACCGCGATGATGAAAAGTGACTTGAGATCACATTTTACAGGTTTAAGGACTAACAAATATATATTTTAATAACGTAAGGCCGTCTCCATGATTCCTTGTTTTAATCTATGTTTTTAATGTGAAGTTAAAGTGAGTGTGACCCAGTGTTCAGCATGGAGTCTTTACTTTAGATCACGGAGCTCGAAGACGCTCCAGGATCAATTGTTTGGAAGGTTTTCTCAAACACTCTTTGCTAAAACATAGTTAACAATTATATTTAACATTCTGCTTTCTTTAGTTTGACCATTTTTATGATTTGATTTTATGATTTATGAGTTTATAGTTTCACGCCCTTAATGGACACGGACAGGAAGTGACGTAGAGGCAAACGATTTTATTTCAACTGTTGCCGTGCCGACCGTGTTATGTTAATGGTAAATTATTTAAACTGCTGAGGAACTTTACCTTTATCACTTCCTGTCTGCAGCTTAAAAAATAAAAAATAACTTTTCTCCCCAAATGTTCTTCATTAAAATGGCTGCTTCATTGAAATAAACACAACAGATAATATCCATCTAAAAAAAAAAACATATCTTCAAAAGCATTACAACCTGTCATATGCACATTAAGCCTCAAGTCATAATATCTTTCTAACAAGATGAAAAAGATATCATCACTGTTTATTCACACACTCACTATCGGCGTCATCAACACTCGGGCCAGGTTTGAAGCAGAAAGACTTAAAACTGAATGTAAAGAATCTAATTCAGACAGAGCTCTACCTGATTCCCCAGTTGTTGCTCAGATCTTCCCTCATGGCGTTGGTCACACAGAGATTATGAGACGCCAGAGGTCCAAACACGTGCTCATACCTAAAAAGGAAAAAAAGCTTTAGTCCACTGTAGAAGGTGGTGAAAATGTGACTTTATTTTAGCGAGCGCCGACCACTTGGCGAGGCGGACGACCGGGCTCCTCCCCCCGTGGCTCAGCGCCATGATGCTGTAGCCGTAGTTGTGCCAATCGATGATAAACCGACTGCCGCGGATCCAGCACACGAGCCAGGCCACGGCGATCCCCGGCAAACCTGGGGGATTCTGGCGAAACGAGCAACACTTGATGTCAAAGCTCTGAGTCAGCCCTAAAGAGCAGCTGTTCTGTACCTTTATTTTATTTATTTATTTGAACAGGGACAGTGTACAATACTGTTCTCTACCTGCATCAGGAGAAAGGCCTGCAGGTCCAGCGACAGCAGCACGAGCAGCAGCTGGAGGCCCTGAGTCATCACTTTGGTCACGTACGTCAACAGTTTGGGTCCAGCTGGAAAACAAAATCACATTTAGGTCAAGACATGGGCAATAACTCAGGATTCGTGGTAGTTTTAAGACAGGGGAATGAGGTGGTGTCTCTCTTTCTAATGGAGCGGGAGAAAGTATTACACAAATAGTTGCGAAAATAAAGGCGAAAATAAAGGCCTACTTGCCACAAAAAGATTTAGAGAAAGCGATCCACGCCATCACTTCAAGGTTGGATTATTGTAACTCCCTTTACACAGGGCTGGACCTGAAGTCTCTCCAGCGCCTGCAGGGAGGCCAAAATGCTGCAGCACATTACTCCCATTCTGTCCTCTTTACATTGGCTCCCAATTCCTTTTCGAATAAAATTTAAAATTCTGCTGATTGTTTTTAAATGCCTTAATTTGCTGGCACCTCAGTATGTCCTTCCAGAGCTCTGAGGACCAGCTCCTTTTGTCTGTTCCTAAATCAAAGCGTGTGTCCAGAGGTGACCGAGCCTTCTCAGTGGCGCCCCCTACACTTTGGAACAGCCTTCCCTACATGTACGCTCGGCTCAGTCTGTAGAGGAGTTCAAAACCAAATTAAAAACTCACCTTTTTGCTTTGGCCTTCGGTTCTATGTGGACCAAATACAGTTTGTGCCTTTTATATTACCTGTGCTTAAGTTTTATTGTGTATATTGTACATATTGCTACTGTACTTGTGCAGCACTTTGGTCGACTGAGGTTGTTTTTAAATGTGCTTTATAAATAAAATTGACATTGACAAATGTTTCACCAAATTAAATTACAGATCTCACCCATGTTAAACAATACAAGAGACTGTTAGAATCTACTAAAAGCTGTTCCCTATGTTTTATTATCAGTAGGTGTCAGTAGTGAACTCCTCTCCCCACCTGTCGCTCTTTAAATGAAACAGACATTTCAGCTGCATCAGAGCAGATCGGTCCGATGTTTATCAGTTTACGACCTGTTAACTGTTCTTGCAACTCCTACTTAAAACTTTTGGACTTGTATCAATCAAGCCATCAAAGCTTATTTATATAGCACTTTACAACCACACCAGGAAGACTAAAGTGCTTCACAGAAAGATAAACCAATAAAATAAATAAAAAAGACAAAATGACTGCATCCGAAATACAATCCAGTGTGTTCTAGGTATTAAAAGCCAATTTGAAGAGATGAGTCTTTAGACCAGAAAATCCCGGCACACGTCTGTGTTTATGTGGGGCAGGGGCAGGTGAGGGGTGGGAGGAAAGGTGTTTAGAAGGCGACGCCTCTAATGAATCGTCCGGATGGAACAAAATCTGAACAAGCTTCTGACAGCGACCACCCCCTGCAGGAGCTGGTGATGAGGCCGAAGAGCTCCTTCAGTGAGAGGCTCTCGCTCTCCTGCTCAAAGGACAGGCTCAGGAAATCCTTCTGGCCCAGAGCGATCAGGCTGTATAACAAATCCTCGGGTGGCTAATGGGAATGATGGCTTTACAGTACTTTTATATTTATTCTCTGCACTGTCCAATTTATTGAATTTTTTCTAGTTTCTTTTTAATCCAATGTTTTTATGTGTGACTTGTTTGTGCAGCTGATGAACTGAATTTCCTTCGGGATTAATAAAGTATATCGTATCGTATCGTGCTTTGCTCACAGGCT
Organism: Proterorhinus semilunaris; assembly: GCA_021464625.1. NCBI lineage: Eukaryota > Metazoa > Chordata > Actinopteri > Gobiiformes > Gobiidae > Proterorhinus > Proterorhinus semilunaris. Next base: position 4,753,253 of record CM038352.1, read on the forward strand.
ACAGAACATGAAGACCATGTCAGTGAGATGAGCTGATAGACATTGGTCAACACCATAATCAGTCTGAACATAGCGTGTAGTACAGATAAAGTACAAACACATAGACACAAACAACCGACTCATTGGTGGACAGTCCCCCTCTCTGTGAAGTGCAAGACCAGGATAAAAGGGAACTGTCAACGGAGGTCGGGACTTCACTTCTTCTCTCTCTCTCTGAAGTCACCAGCTGGTTATACAGCTCTGTAACTATAGCAACAACGGCAATAAACGCCTTATCTCTGACACGATGACCCACATTTAAAACAGTCTAAAACAGTCAAAGCCTTCAAAATGTTGTATAAATCTACTATCATTCAAAAATATACAAGTTAAGGATGAACAAAGTAAGAAACTAGTGAACAGACTTTAATAGATCCATAATGAATGAATTTAAATGGTGACACGATTTAGTTCAAATAAATTAACGTAAAACAAAATGTATATTTACATATATATTGGAGTGTTGAAATGTATGTTAAAATCAATTCTAAATACATGCTTATTTCTCTTCTGTTTGACACTTGATATTGTTTACTATTAATGTTTGTTTTCTCGTGGAAGTCTGTACATTGGGTTCGGCACAATAAGTTTTTACTTCAGCCTAAAGCCAGAATTATGGAGATGCTTGTTTTATGTTTAAAAGAATGAAAATGACCGAATAAACTACTACTTGTATCTCCAGTGTCTGCTTTGGCAATTTCCAAATAACTGTGATACAAAAGAACTAGGGTCCCAACAGAATCGTGATGCAATGTGGAAATGCAACTGTCAATAGTAGCTTCAAAGAGATCTTGGCTATAAGGTTTGGGGAAATTATACTTTTTTTAATGTTCTTAATCCAAACCTTAAGAACAGCTCACCTCTAATCCCTCTGAATTCAGAAAGCACTTTGAGCCTTATGCGTTCTTCTCGCAGCACGTCCGGGTGTGGTCTAGAATCTGAAAAATCAAATCCACATTTAAAAATAGTTTGGATCATTTTTTGATAGAAGAATAATCAAAATCCACGAAAATAGGTACAGACGTCTATTGAGCTAAACTATTTTCTGGACGGAATACAACAGGATGGGAGGTGAGTGGGTCCAAAAACGTAGATACAAGTTCAGGTGCTCTTCGAGGACAAAGACAAAGAGACAAAAAGACAAAGGAATGTCCGAGGCACTCTGAATGGTGAGATTAAAATCCTTTAATAAGCAAGGGACGCCAACGCGTTTCGACCTAGTACGGTCTTCGTCAGGGCAAGTCTTCTGGAAGGTTTCGAAATTGTGTTTCCTGAAAATGCAAATTACATTTTTCACCTACACAGAACATATGTCGCAAAATCCCATCTTTAATTCATAAAATTGCCACTTCACCGGTGCAAAATCTATTGCAATTGCTTCATTTATTTATATTTCTAGAACCACTTGAACAATAACACATTCAGGAAGAGTCCATGTTTTAATGGCAAATAAAAGCAAACAGAATGTGGTTTTATTTCACTTACAGACGAATCGATAACATATGGTTGAATCCTGAAACACAGTAAACGCGGTTGTAATTTGGGGTAGGCACTTATAAGCTTTCTTGCTTCGGCCTACTCCTTTTGAACAAAGCCGTGGGAACCCAGGGTGCTGAGGGCGCTTCAGCACCTTCTGGTGGATAGTTTGCGAACTGCAGGCAATATCAATAAATAGTAAATATGCACAGAGAAATCATTGTTTGGGTAAATTTTGTCCCTCAGCACCCCCTAACTAAAATGTCTTCCCACGGCTCTGCTTTTGAGTTATCATTTTTATTTGTTCTTGTTTTTTTTTGTGATAATGTAAATGTGATCCCCATCCCCACTCCCATCATTATTTCTCATTATTACTGAGCAATAATGACAAACGCCTGTCATGTACTTACAAACATTTGCACTAAATTGAGTCACATTTTGCGAGTCAACACGTTATTCATCGATATAACATTCCGATTTAGTTTCGCCGATAAGAACTTACCTACAAACCCAACAAAAGTCACGTCGTATCCGTGTTTGGCGAGGGAAAGCGCGTGGTACTGCATCCGAGGACTGCGGCCGATGTCCCCCAGCACCAGCACGCAGGCTCGGCGCGGGCTCCTGCCGTCTCCCCGCCGAAGACAGAGCACCGAGAGCCCGCTCACTGCGGCCCCGCACACCGCTGTCCAGGCCACGGCCGCCGGGAGAGGCGAAACCCGCAGCAAAACGGCAGAAATGAGCAGAAACAAGGAGCACAGGGCAGCGGCGGAGCAGCGCGCCGCCATGTTTGTTTTGGGTGAGTGATGACGCGGCGCGATCAGAGGGGCGGGGCTTCGGTTTAAAGAGACAGAGCGCTTTGTTTTGACAGAGACACGTGTTTTGCAGAAATGACACTTTCATGACAAATGTGCATTAAAGGGATATTTCAGGATTTTTGACACAGGGCCTCATTTCCTAGTTTTCCAGAGTCTTGTTGATTTCTGGAGATTTTTTTAAATTCATGCAGTGCTTATATTTGAAGAGATTTGTGGCGCCAATGTCATGCTTTCTCCTCTCCCAATGAGGGGGATCGCCCTGTCGTCACGTCCGAGGCACTGGTGGGCAACGCGAATGTATTAATAGATATTAATAGTTATATGGTGGGTCAAAACATCGTTCACAAACAGAGCATTGCATCTGTGAAAAGATCGGTGATTTAAATTAACAGCTCTTCAAGCTCGGAAAAATCAGCCGTTTGCCCACCAGTCACCAAAACATCCGGTGAAAATCGCGGAAATAAACAATAACAGCGATCCTCCCTATGCTCTGATAGGCTAGTGCTGCAGCGGCATGATTCAAGCGGAAAGTTATGTTATTATCCGACTGTGAATATAGTTCAGTTCCAGTCACAATTCCAGGGGAGAACGTTTGGTTATGGTTTCAGACTGCACTAATGATTTCACCTTATTTTGTTGTTCCTCAGTTAGTGGAACAAACTTGAGCAATGCAGGCTTCAGCCTATGGCCCATCAGAAGGGCAGTGTTTCACAATGACAATATGGAAGTCTAGTCTAAGCCAACATACAATTATGTTTACAGCCATGCAGTACTGGAATATCTGCACACCCACATTTACAGGGACGTCATCTGCTGCACATTAGTATAGGGTAAAGAAGCGTGTAGTCCTCACTCGGTCAATCAGAAGAGATCATCCCACATCACAGATCCCACCTCTACGGCATTTGACCAATCAGCAGAGACCGGTCGTGCTCTCAACTTCCTGTTTTCTCTGAAAATGACCCAAGTCTGGCTAAACTAATGGTACGTTCCTTTACATAACTTGAAAACTAACCCTGGTAAGTTGGTAAAACACACATTTTATTGGTGAATAATTGTGTTAAGTGATGATATATGTGTTTTGGAGGACGCAGTGAAATAAGTGAAATTACAGCATGAAAAAGGCAGGCACCAAGGTTGATAATACTTCCACTTAAACCTAAAGTTAATTAGTTTTGTCCATATTTGGACATTTTCCTGTTGCACCTGTTATTCATACGTACAATATTTTCTTGACAAAAGAACCAATAAACCCCAGGACTATGTTTTTATGTTGCCAAAGGTTATTTTCAGTAAAATGTTTAGGCAAACAATATTAAAGGTGACTGACCCACTCACATTACAAAAGCTCTCGCCTATGACAGGTGTGATCATTCAAACGTCAATATCACAAAACACGTCTCCTGAATACCAGCACCCCATATATACACCTTTTCTTTTCCTTTTTTACCACTTAAAGGGCAATGAACCAAATGTGGTAACTTTGCTTACATTGATTGTCTTCATGCATTTGAAAAATGTTAAAACAGAAATAAACTTGTGTTATGTCCCCCATTAACACTCTTAAGTTGAAATTATTTATTTCAATGAGTGCCTAAAAAGGGTTCAATTCCGTGCTCATGACACGGCGCGGCCGAGGGAAGTAAATAGTTTATTTCTGAAGAGCTTTAAACAGATAAAATCACAAAGTGCTGTACAAGAGAGAGGTAAATACAAAACATATAACATGTATAAACATCACTATACCCTACCACTAAAACATGTACAATAGGCTAGGATGAATGAGAGTGTCTCGTCTGAACCAGGAGTTTATCATCAGGACCGACGTCAAAGAGAAACAGACAGAAACATGGAGGTTCTACTCTGTCACTGTGATGTTCTTCGGTAAGATCTTCAGAGGAACGTTCTCCTCATGATAGGGGCGACGGTGGCGCAGATGGTAGAGTGGGTCGTCTCATGATCGGAAGGTCGGGGGTTCGAATCCCGCCTCCTGAAGGTGCACATTGTCGTTGTGTCCTTGGGCAAGACACTTCACCCTCCTTGCCTCCAGTGTCTGCGTACACTGGTGTATGAGTGAGTGGCAGGTGGTGGGCCGATGGCGCAGACTGGCTGCCCCAGGGCAGCTGTGGCTGCAACAGCAGCTCACCACCAAGTATGGAGTGAATGAATAATGACGACAGTGTAGCGCTTTGAGAAACTTGGTAATACAGGCTTGTAAAGCGCAATATAAGTGTAAGGCATTATTATTATTATTATGATATGTCATTAAATATAGAGTCAGTCCCTCAGTGGAAATCTCTTTGAAGGTGTGGAGCTGTGTGTTTGTGTCGGGGTCAGTAAAGGTCACTGTGTTTGTGTCAAAGTCCAGCTTCACTCTGACTCTCTGCAGCTTCTCGTTCACTGAGAGACATTGATCTGGTATTGGGTCTGAGGGATAACAGGCTGAGTATATACCATCAAAGAAACTCATGTACCAAAGTCTCTCCTCTCCGCTCTGAACTAACCCTCTCACACCCACAGCCCATTGCTCATTCTCCCCGACCTCCACGTCCCAGCTGTGAGTCCCTGAGACAAACCTCTCAGATCCAAGTACACCAATACAACAATTATTTCTCTCTGGATTCTGCGGGACCTCCTGTTCCTTTCCTGCTCTCACTGAGCTCAGATCTTTAGACAGGACCAGTTCAGAGGCTGCAGTGTTTGGATCCAGAAGCACAGGGTAGAACTGCACCAGGCTCTTCATGTTCCTCCAGATATTGAAGCCCAGGTTGCCCAGATGTTTGGCCTGGTCTATCAGAGCTCCTGGTCCCATCTGTGGCTCCTCCAACAGCAGACGTTGCTGCACCCTCTGTGCTGCAGTCTTGTAATGGAGCAGGAAGGAGGTGTCTGCTGCTCTCAGCTGCTCCTCTGTCTCTGAGACGCTCTGGGACACGGCCTCCATGTCTCTGCTCACGGCCGCCATCATGTCCTTCATCCTCTGAGTCTTCTGCTCCTTTTCCTCCCTCAGAGCATTCATCCTAGACTCTTCCTCCTCCCTCAGGAACTGGTGCAGCTTATCAAACTGAGCTCTAATCTGTCTTCCAGTTCGTTGGCCCTGGATCGTGATATGAACCGCTGAAGACTCCAACTGTGCTCGGCTCCGAGCCAGGACCTGAGGAGAAACATCGGAGAGAGTTAGAAAGAGCCGCTCCTCTGTTTGGAGCAGGACAAGCTGATGTTCTTCTGCTGCAGGAGACACAGCTCTGTGGACACGATCCACTGGCTGGAGCAGGAGGAGGAGGAGGTCTGTTACCTTCAGTTTGTACTGTAGAGGTGTGAGGTCTCTCCTCAGCTGCTCTCTCAGCTCCTGAGCTGCCTTCTTGATGGGTATGAATCTGTGGTCTTTGTGAGTCCTGGACTCTCTACAAACCAGGCAGACCAGGTCCTGATGGTCCACACAGAAGAGCCGCAGCTTCTCAGAGTGAAGACTGCACTCAGGCTGCACTGGAGATGCAGATGTTTGCCTTCTCTCCTCTATGAACGTCTCAACCTTCAGGGCGAGGCTCAGTAGTGGGCCGTCTGAGTTTCTTCTCTTATGTCTTCTCTTACAGACTGGACGGATCTTCAGGGGTTTGTCCACAGGATCTCTGAAGAGCTCACAGCAGATGGGAGAGCTCAGGTCCTGCTCCAGTCTGGACGTAGACGTCATGATGGATCTAATTAAAACCATAGAGAGAATGATAAAATAATGTTTAGCACTCACAGAATGCAGTGACTCAGAGAAAACATTTCTAAAAAGAGAAGTCCTTGATTTGCATAAAACGAATTTGCAACTTTGCAAATGAGGCCCGTGTCTCTACACAATCATCAGAGTACGTCAGAGTAAATATGAACGGTGCAAATACAGCCTCCTCTTTGTCCCTTTGTTACGACACCACTCCCTTTGAAACCCAACTACAGTTCTGTACATCTCTTCGTAAAGACATCTTTTCAGCAACTGTAATAATTATCTTCTCCCTAAACTTCGGTCAAATACAGCCAGTGGTTACAGCTAATGGGGTTTAGTTTGTGAAGGTTCAGCGATTAAAGCAGAAGAATTGAGCAGAATGTGGACCCTTAGTTACAAAAAAGGAAAAATGTAAGACAGGGATGGCTCAAACTCACCTCAGTGCGTCTTCGGTCTTCAGAGTCTTCAGTCTTCAGAGTCTTCAGTCTTCAGAGTCGTATTGGACCTTATTATTCTCTCGGTGGACAGTTTGGGTCGGTTTAGTGTTTATTTCCTGGAGTGGCAGCAGTGGCGGTTTTGAATATGGGCGACATGCGCGGCCTTTGTTCCAGCAGAATCACCGTGCTCCGCTGCAGTCTCTTTACACCACGGAAATGATAAAGCTGCAGATCCACAACAGCGGATACACGCCCCTCTCATTGCAAAGGCTCCATGTTGTTACGGCCCGCGCGGCATAATGGGGCGAGTTGGCTACACGTGCGCAGATACACATGCACCAAATAATCATAGCAACGCCCATAACATGCGTGCTACTACGTCTGCGTGGATATCAGCGCAGAAACTATACGAGCAGCTGAGGAAGCAAAAGAAAGAATAACAAAGTCACTAACCCGTTCGCCTGTTCAATGCTGTCCCTCGTTTGCGCCTTTTGTCTGGTACAGACTTGGAGAACAGCGCTATGAGCTGTTGTATATGATCCAGCCTTTAGAGCCTTTTATTCAATAAAATCTGTATCTCCTGCTTCTCTGAAATAAACACTTGAGCATAAAATCCTATTGATTCAAACAGAATTTTAATAAATGAAATCTGGTCAGAATTTAGTGTACACGACCAAAAGTGCAAAATATATTTTGTGGCGAGAAAGACGATGACACGTGCGAGCTGCAAGTGAATCGACTTTATTTCTTTTTAGCCACCGGAATAATGGCCCGAGGAAAAGACGAACACGACAGGGGCTCAGACACGCCCCCAAACCCTGCTGGGTGAGAGCAATGGCCGCCGGCTGCTCTGCTTTATGACCTCAACACTGGAGGCCGCCATTGCTCCGCCATTGCTGTAGTACCTCCATATAGCCGCTAGTCTCCCATTGAAAAGCATTGGACTTTAGAAACGTTAAAAACAACTTCAACGTCTGGTTTATATTTTTTTAAACACTTTCTACGGCGACATGTTCCTCCTGAGAGAACGATGGGTGAGTCACAATGAAAGACACCAGGCTGGTTTTCGAAAGATTTTTTTTTTTAAATCTCGTATGAGGGCCGGACTGTTGGCATTGGAGCTGCGCGAGCTACACGTCACGCAGGGGCGGAGTCTACAGTGAAGATCCCGCCCTTATGCCCTTTTTAGGAACATGCTTCGTCAGAGCTGGGGAGGAGGAGTCTGTAAATCCGCCATGATTTCCCCCTCGAACGTGGCCATTGTGGCAAATGGGGAGGAGTGAGGAGGAGTTGTCTGTTCTTTTTAACGGTCTATGGCTGAGAGACACCTCTCTAACATGTACACCACAATTTAAATATTAAAAGTAGGCTACATGCATATGGTTATAGTATGATGCCATTTGACCTGTTAAAGGCCCTATACCTGTTTTTTAATAAAACATTTTTGTCAAACAATTAAAGAAGAATTTATCAAATTTAAATGTTAGTTGTGTCCAAACTCTTTCCTGACACATTGTTGGCATCGCAGTTTTTCACAGGGATGAGTTTATCGGCGCATTTCACAAAAGGGTCACTTTCACTGCAATGGTAGAAAACTCACTTGCAAGTTCATGAAATCGATTCAAATGCTTTATAACTGGATGCACAGTGTTTTTTTCTCCTCACAAAATACGTTTGCTACATACAAAAGGGGGACAAAACAAATTTGGGTCCATTATTAGAAAAAATAAGCCTTTTAAGTAGGCTTTGTGTGGACAGGGAAGTAAATATGACAATTGAAAAAGAGGGGAGTCAAATTAACTTGTACTTTTGCATGAGTGAGGGGCGCCGGAAAGACTGCTCGCCCAGGCGCCCAACAGGCCAGAACCGCCACTGCTTCCTGCTGACCATCGCCCGCACATCTTTGTTCTCTTTCACGGATGTACTCAGTTGTTGAAGTGTCTGGTGAGAGGAGGTGTCCATGTTTGCAATTTGGGACGAGAGTTTATTTCTGCGCCCACGCATGTGTTTGTGTTCCCCCCCGTGCTCTTTTCTGTCTCTTTCCTTTGCCTCGCTCCTCGTTCCTGGAGTTTCTTTGCTGTCGACATGCACTCGATGTCCCTACAGGTTCGGTTTGCCCTGAAGAAGGTGGAACGCGTCGGCATGTCCCACTAATAAAGGACTTTTAGGTATCGGAGGAACTCGGAGATTAGTTTCTCTTTCAGTTATTTTACATTTTCTTGATCCTGAGGAGCACTCGCCTTTTTCATTTTTTCTACCCACTGAAGCGATCACTTTGTTCCTCCTTACCGGTCTGAAATTGTTAAAATCATTACAGTCCAACTTGCTCTTCTTCAGCAGGGGTCTCACTCATTGAAGTACGGCCCGCTACATGTCCCCCCAGGATGGGAAAGGGCTTTCTCCATTAATGTGAGTGTTTTTAGGTTAGGTTTAGGTTTAGGTCTACGGGTAGATCAGTTTAAACTAGTGTTGTTCTCAAATGTGGCCTTTCCCATCCTGGGGAAAAGGTTTCCTTGTGAAATAAAAAAGATTTTGGGCGCGCTAGCACCCTCTGCAGGTTGGAGCCATTATTCACATGGAGAGGCTAAAAATGTAGTTTGGATGTTTACTGACAAAGATTAATGGCACATCAGGGCAATACATTTAGTGAGCGCGTTGCAGAGGCGCAGCAGTGAAGGTTTATCTTCTTATGCAAAATAAAATATAAAATTACTCTTAAAACATAAAGCTGTGGTACTTATTGCTGTGGACATTTTTTTAATTTTTAAGGTTGTAGTAGCATAGTCTGACCGATAGGTGTCATTGTACATTTAAATAGACAATTTAGTGCCAGCTACATCAAATCACATTCTAAAATATTTGTGCAGTGTGAGGATTCTATAAAACAAGTGATGTTCCTGTGATCGCCTCCTTCCTCAAAACACACAATTGTTCAATCTTTTGTTTATTTATTTTGAATAAACAATGAAATTATAATATATGAAATAAATGCCTATTCAATTTATATAGGCTAGTGACATGTTACACAATGTGGCAATTTTGCATCCATCTGTTTCTTTATCCTCTTTTCAAAAACATTTTCAGTCTATGTCTGAAAAATGCAAACTCCGAGGCCCTCTGATAGTGAAGGACGCCAACCAAGTTCTTCATCGGGACACATTACGTCTGTAATATTGGAAATATCCAAGTAAATAAACTGATGGGGCAGATTTCAGACCTCAGTGTTTACATGTCGAGGCCCCGCCCCTGCACCCCCACGTGCTGCCCGCGGCCCCTCCCCCGCGCTCCCCTCACTGCGGCGCCTCTGCAGATGCCTCCACATCCCGGAGCAGGACCACGGAGCACAGCCGCGGCAGGATGCGGGCCTCGTGGCTGCTTCTGACCGCTGTCCTCGCGCTGACAGCCGCGGTGGCACGCGCGGAGATGATCGATGACGTGCTGAGCAGCCTGGCGCGTGGGGCGGACTTCCTCGAGGGCCAGCACGAGCACATCAACCTGGACGGAGTGGTGGGATACCTCATGCTGCAGGGTGAGGACAAGGGCAGAGCCGGGCGGATGTAAACAGGAAACCGCCGCAGCGGGTCGGGAAAGTTCGGCTCATATATATCGCCCTTTTTTATTTTTTTTGTTACTTTGGAAAGAAACCATTGTTCAGACAGAGTTTAAATGAAGTTATCGCAGTCAAGGCCAAACAGAGGAGAACGAGGAGAGCTCTTCTTGTGCTGTCACGTTCACGGGAAAGATGTAGGCCCAGGTTATGCATTTAAACCAGTTCCTAAACAAATGCATTCATTTGTAAACATTTGGTTTTAAAACAGGTTAAATATGTTCCATGTAGTGGAATAAAATGTTTGTTTTTTTATTTCTTCAGTGAATTGTAAAAGTAGACATTAGCAAAGAGACACTGTACATCTAATTATGGACTAGATCAGATTAACCTCTTTCCCCCCCCCTCTAAAAACAAATGGGTTAAATTTAACCGTAGATATGTGTCCAACTAATCTAAAATGGTAGTGTTTTTAACTAATATAGATTGAAAGGTCAAATACATATATATTTGTTATATATATAAAACGTTGCGTAGTGCACTTTGATCTAAAACTGAACTTTTTCACATTCATAAAATCCATGCATTAAAACTGTATCAGTCTCCGTCAGTCAGACTGATAGAAATCGCTGTTTGGAAGATATGCAAATATACAATATCGAGTTTATCTCTTATGTGGGGATAACGCGGAAGAATAGGGCGATTTAAAAAAACAAAAAAGTATAATAATAAATAAAGTGGGACAAAACAGGAACATATTGGGGGAAAATGTAGAAAGCGTTTTCTCTGCCCTTTTGCAGCCGGTTCAGGACAATTAATCAGCAACAGGGCGACGTAAATGGATTTGTTTGACATTTGAGCTAAAATATTGCCTCATAATCGTTATCGAGAAAGTCCCCAAAAGTATTGAGATATTCCGTTTAGTCAAATGCGTGATCCATTATTGCGATACGATAACAGTGATTTATATTATGCTTTTAGAGGACTAGAGATTTGCTGCTGCATCCCCCAGTTTGAGAGTGAATGGAAACATGACACCCGTGTTTTGGACGATGTCGTTGTTCCCACAGCTGCACAAACACAGCCCCGTGGAGAGACGGAGGAGCTGTGGGAAGAGATGTTAGTTGGGGGGGGGGGGGGGGGGGGGTGCTGAGGGACAACATTTACCCACAAAACGCTTTTTCTGTGCACATTTCCTATGTATTAATATTGACGGCAGTTTGCAAACTATCCACCAGGGGGTGCGGCGCCCTCAGCACCCTGGGTTCCCTCTCAAAGCTGAACTGCCCCGTGTGTTTTAGCGGAGCTGAAGGCCGCGGTGCAGACCTGGCCTCACTCGGACCCCGTGAGCTGGGCCCAGAGGAGCAGCGCCGTGGGGCTGGTCCGCCGCCTGGACCAGAGCCTGGAGAGAGCCGTGAGCGCCCTGGGGCAGAGCGAGCCCAACTACTACAGAGGCAAGACTACGACTCCCAGCATGCACCACCTGGCAGCACAGGAGGACACGATCCCTCTCAGAACACGTTGCACAAACACACTCAGGCGCACGTCACAACATCGTGAAACGGCCTGTACTTTAACATGGAGTCAGTGCGGCTAAGATTCTATTGTGGTAACTATGGTAACGGTCAAAACTGACACAACGGTCAACGTCTCAGCGCATATGAACTGAGGTCAGAAGGTCGGCCTCAGGGGCGTGCGGTGGGGCTCACGCTGTTGACTCCGATATAAAGGAAACAAAACTGCAGGAAACTTGCTGTCTCTGGTATTCTCTTACTCTGAAATAGCATTCAATAGCAACACATTTAAACATTCTCACGATATTGCAAATAAAATTAAAAGATAATATAGTGAAAGTGACCAGGACTCGTACCCGCCCGTCCTAGGGATAAGTTATTGACGACCCTGATGCGCCACGCGGGCAAAACTCGTCTACAGCGTTTCATCCATAAAATGTCAGTTTAATCCGTTTTTTCTTTCACTGACTCCTTTATGTTTAAATTGCCTCTCCTGAACCCCTCGTATCGTCAGGGCAGTGCATTGATAGAGAACCAACGCGCCCGACAACAACCCATTTACAAATGTATTTTACTTTTAGGGGGCGAAAAAAGCCCCGAATGGGACAGAGCGCTGAGTGAATGCGCCGAGCTCAAGTGTGTGCGGGACGCTGGAGGCTCCGCCCTCTTTACACGATATCGACGACTGATTAAACATTTGGGCATTTTTAACCACGAGATTGATTAAAATCATAGGAAATACCCATCATCTTAACAGAATTAGGCACTTGTTTTTTATAAAGTTTGTGTTTTCTCCATGATGTCTGGTGAGGCCTGGTCATGTATTAGTGGTAATAAACACAGACATGTTTAATGTTATTTTGTGTTAACCTGTGGGCGCCCAGACCTCCACAAGTCTTCCAGACAGTCCAGTGTTTGAGCCTCGTGTCCGGATGAAGAAAGCCCGTCTTCATTCTTGGGCATTTGTCTGGTTTCATGGCTCGAGCAGCTGTTCATCAATGCGCACATCTGCCTCTCGATCAGCGATCTATTCTCAGCGCTGTTGGCGTGTTCATTTTGATTTTGAAACAACATCCTTCAGCTTCAGCCACGCTGTGCCTGCGCAAATTCTATTTTAGGATAATGACTTTTCCTATAATGCAACAATATTGACGCTCTCTACATTTTAATTTACTGTAACATTAGAAAATATATAACTTACTTTCTGAAGCTTCGTATGTATCACTTTTGACTCTTTGGAGCTCAAGTGATCTGCGTTTCAGTGTCATGGAACTCGTCACCCTATCCTTAAAGGGACTATACAGAGTTTAATTATGTTTTAAACAATTGTCTGCTCATATTTGCCAATTATACATATCTACATAGACATATTCAAATGGTAAAGACTTTATTCCATAGTTGTAATTTCCAATGTAAGATATATTTTGAAACCAAGTGAAATCTTTATGCTTAGCGGCATAACTAGCCACTTTAGCCTTGGGTGCTAACTGTAACTGAGCTGTGAAGTTTCTTTCCTATCACAGGGCTGGGAATACATTTACAAGCTCAGACTCCGTGAGAATCCATAGACTTGCTTAATGAATTATGTCTACCACAAGCATCGACTCTCAGAGATCAAAGGGGCAAGCGTCTAAAGTGCAAAATGGTTCACTGCATCAGAGGGAGACAGTCCATGACAATGATTTCGAGCCATACCTTACACCTGGCCAATCTACTCAGAACAACAGCTACCAGTCCATCGCTTCTGTGTCGATAGAATAATTTTTGAAATATAACTGACCTTGTATCGCATGAATCACCGCATTTTGAGGGACTATTTTCTCGCAGGTCACTCCGCCGCTGCGTTAGCTTACAGCCACGAAGCTGATGCGGCTCAAATACAAGTTATTTTAAATCAAACTGGTTAAAATTACTCTATCGACACAGACATTTAGATGGTTAGTCTGGCGTTATAAGTGATTTACCTCAGGTGCACTGTGGAGCGGGTCAGACTGTTTTTAATGCAGGCTAACTGATACCATAGAAATGCACTAGCCTAGCATTAGCCTAGCGCCACTAGACTCTTCAAATATAAGGACTGCATGAATTTAAGAAAAAAATATCTCCAGAAATCAACAACACTCTGGATAACTAGAAAATGAGGCCCAATGTCAAAAATCCTGAAATGTCCCTTTAATATAGAGACTGCAGTTACATGTAAGACCTGAGGTGGCAGTAGTGAGCATAACATAACCAAAGTAAATGCAACTTGGTTTAAAGCTAAAGTGGAGTAAGAGGACATGAAGAACGAATGAACATGTGTTTGTCTCCGCTGCAGAGTTCGAGCCGCTGTTGACCTGGAGTTTCTGGTCGGTCCCGGGTTCGTGGATCACCACAGACTCCAGCCTGGTTTACTCCTCCACTCTGAGCGCCGAGTGCTACGACGAGCAGCTCAGCGACAAGTGCCTGACGCTGCTGCTCGGGACCTGGTGAGGGGAACGTCTGCTTTACTGCCCCTGGTAGGGTCTCCCATGGCAACCAGGTCCTAGGTGACGGGTCAGACAGAGAGCGGTTCAGAAGCCCCTTATGAGAGACCAACAGGCCCGGGTAGAACCATGAGGCCGTCCTTCTGTGGACCCACCACCTGCAGGGGGCGCCATAGGGGCTGGTGCTCCAACAGCTGCCCCCACGACCCGGCAACGGACAAGTGGAAGAGGATGGATGGATTCAGTTGGCAACTTTTGGGCAAAACAAATGTGTTCAATACAGACAGATTTTTACCATAATTTATATATTTTAATGAACTGATTCTATGCAGTGGAAATAGTATTTTAGATTAAATGCCAGTTGGAACCTAATTTAATGCTTTTAAATGTCCCCGTGTCTGCGTAGGTTTCCACTTGTTTCCTCTACCACTAAAAACATGTACAATAGAGCAGGATGAGTGAGAGTGGTGGGACAATGGATGAAATTGTGATGACTTTCCCGACCCAAATAAATTGATAAAATGCCCCGTGGAAACTCTGAGTGAGGAGGACTGGCAAGAGTTACACACCGCCAGTACAGTAGGTCACATCATCTTAAGTTAAAAAAAAGGCTGACATTTTGTTTCATGACAAATTACAGTCAGACTTTAAGTATCAGATCAGATGAATGTGGCGTTTGTGAATTCAACCACATGTTGCCCTATTAAGACTTTTTTAAATTCATTTTTCAAATCACATTTTAACCCTATTAAAAACACAACTAGGACCTCTGGACTCTTTAATGTTATAATGTGTTAACCTCTTAACCCTCGTCTTAACCTTGGGCCTTCAGTTCAGCTTTATCCAAATCCATAAGGTCACAGCCTGCAGGCCAGTATAACGCCTCATTTGAAAGCTAAGGCCAAGACCTGCGTTGTCGTCACTTTTTCATCGCTTTTTTGGTCACGTTTTTGGTGCCATTTTTTACACTTTTTTCAAGAAACTTTTAGATTTGGTTAAAGCCAAACTGGGGAAAATTTGCCGGTGGGGGTTAAGAGGGAGGTGCTCCAGGCATGTCCCACTGGGAGGAGGCCTCATGGAAGGCCCAGGACACGCTGGTGGGACTATGTCTCCGAGCTGGCCTGGTGTCGTCTCGGGGTCCCCCCAGAACAGCTGGAGGAGGTGTGCGTGGATCGGGAAGTCTGGGCATCTCTGCTGAGACTGCTGCCCCCGCGACCCGACCCCGGATAAAGCGGAAGAAAATGGATGGATGGGTGGGTTAAGAGGTTAAAGGGACTATACGGAGTTTAAACATGTATTTTCCTCCCCATACATGTGTAGAATGAGCCCAGACCTGTTCACCACAACTGCCTCTAAAATTCTTCAAAGTGCCGCCATGCACGAGTTTAATATAGAGACCGCAGTTACACGTTAGACCTGAGGTGGCAGTAGTGAGCATAAAATGTCCAACTTTTATCTAGTCCCTTGTGAAATGTAAATGCTTCTGGACATGTTGAAAAATATCCCTGTGAACCGAGTCCTTCCCGGTCAGAAACGCAGTATCCGGATGTTTATTCCGTTTGTTTCCGCGTCGGCAGGAAGCAGAATGGGACTCCGTGCATCGTGACGAAGCCGTGCAGGGACATGATGACGCGCTTCGGCTGCCCCTTCTACTCGCTCTCCCACCAGCTGCTCTACTTCATGATCGGAGCCATGGTCAGTGTGAGCGCTCGTGTGTTTGAGGAGAACATGTCCCTCACGCTGCTCTGTCTGTGTCCCGTCAGAAAGGCTGCAGTAACCTGCTGAAAGGAGACACTCGGGCGTCTCGCGTCAACATGACGGAGCGCAGCTACCAGACCATCTTCTGCTCCAACATGATGAAGACCAACCAGGACATCCTCAGGGACGGACTGAGTGCCCTCAACGCAGACATCTTCATGGAGAACAGTAACTCTTTACACTGATTTAAGGCGAGACGCGGCGGCTCAGAAACATCTAGACTTCATGTAGAGATTTCTAGAAAGTCTTCTGAAGTAAAACAGACCAAGCTCTCCCTTTATGAGGTTTCATTTATGGCGTTTTGTCTGAACTCACTCACACACACACACACACACACACACACACACACACACACACAAAATGGCCGCACTCTGTTGTGTTGTAGGTATCCATTCACAAATACTGATGTGTTTAGTATCCACGTGATACACGGAATCCCCCTGATAACACTCTGTAATTCAAATTTGTCCATATTTGGATTTCCTTGGTGAAAGACGGTAGTCGCCAAGGTTTGCTTGGATATACACGCGCGTGTGCAGCTGACGTTACAACAAAAGAGACTAGATGCAAGTTGGTTATTTTATGCTCACTACTGCCACCTCAGGTCTAACGTGTAACTGCAGTCTCTATATTGAGATCTTGCATGACGGCACTTCGGACCTGAATTAACACCTTTAGAGGCAGTTATGATGAACAGGTCTGTGCTCTATGCATTAGGACATGGCTGTAACGTGTAGGGGGAGGAAAATACATAGTTTTAACATTTTTAAACTCTGTATAGTCCCTTTAAGGGCTCTAGTTTCCGACACAAAAGACCGCAAGCCTCTATCACTTTCTGTTCCAAAATTATGTCCAAAAATCGGCGATGGCGGGAGCATGGGGTTCAAAAATTCAAGCGCAATTCGGCGCCCCCTCCAGCAGATGGTGCCCTAGACAGTCGCCTAGGTCGCCCATGCCCAGGGCCGTTTTCTCATAATGAGGTTTATTCCACTCTTGCAACATCTCCACTTTAGTGGCTCCTGCCGACTCCAAACTTTACAGGCTTGGACCTGACAAGATTTGAAACGTTTTTCAGAGGGATTTTTTATTTACTTCTAATTCCTGCCAAATCCCTCGTATTATATCTAAATAAAACATAATTCGACTGCTTTTCCAAACTGAGCTCTATAGTCGCGAGCTTAGCGTAGCGGTCAGGCCTCCCGTTTTGGCGAGAAGAGTCTGGATGTAGCCGATAGAGATGATCAGTGGAGCTTCACCTCCACAGGGCAACGCCGACCTAAACTAATCCAAACTAACCCGAAAACCAACCCTAACCTTAAAGGATAGTGGAGTTTCCTAAAGGCGTCTTACTGAGATTCATTTAAATAAATGTCACGGATAAAAGTGGAGGTGACGTCATTTCCTGATCCACTGATCACGTGACTCTCCATTGGCTGCGTTCAGACCCTTATGGTTCTAGTCGGGAAACTACCGTATTCCGTCGCTTTCGGAGCTTGGTTGTCTATTTTCAAATCCAAAACCCCAAAAACACAAGGCGAAAGGTTTCAGTGATGACTAGCTTTTTCAATAACAAGATCCAAATTCCCTCTGAACAAAATCTAACTAAAACCTCAAATTTAAACCTGGCGTTATCCATTATTTTGATTTTATTGCTGCAAATATGGCCATACGTTTTACCTTTATCTTCAATCCACAGCAAAAAGTTCAAATGGATGTGTCTTTATTAATTCTTTCTCCCCCGTCTTCTCCCGTGTCTCGCCTTAAACGTTGCCGTTCCGGAGCTGAAGTTTCATAATAAAGATCTGCAGGTAGATAAAGGTGTGTGTGGTTTCAGTCCTGGTGTGTGGTCTGGCCGGGTTCTCCGACTTCTACAAGGTGGACTGGCTGCAGCACATCTTCAGGCTGCAGGACGTGGAAGTGGGCTGCTTCGGCCGAGACAGTACGGCTCTTTCCGCTCTCGTCTGACACTGACGGTAGTGAGGACCGGGCTTGGGACTGACCCGATTTGCTCCTGCCGCAGGGAACGTGGTGTCGGAGCGGATCGGCGAGGAGCTCCTGGAGCAGCTGCAGCCGCATCACAGGGTCAAGAGGAGGGAGAAGGTGCTGCACGGTGAGAGAGAATCAACCCCCACATGTGAACTATGATGTACCGACGGTATTGTATCTGGAACTCGCTGGATGGTAACTGTATATAAAGACATTTTAAAAGACTGGATGACAGAACTGATAAAGTGATTCAAATTAGCTGGTATCTAGCGCCGATATTTCCGAGAGTCGGAAAGAGCAAAGTCAGGGCTTTAAAACGCGTCCTCCCACAACTCCCTCGAGATTTTAAAAGTTTAAATACTGGAATTCTTGTTCACATTAAAACACTTGGACGCCACAGTGTGTTAGATGTTTTTACCAGCAGTAACTCAGCAGCTCACGGAGTCGTTCCACGGCTTTTTTCTCCACTTTTTATACAGTTTTTGGCTAATGTTAGTCAATGGAAATGTATGCTAACAGCTGCAAAGATGGCGGATCTCCATGGTAACTGTGGAATTTCCCGAACTGCTAAATAATTCAAATCCCTCAGAATATAGTAAATATATTATTATGAGGGACCCCGAGAGATTTTCAGATCGATATGGGGTCCGCGGCGTCCCGGACTTTGGGAATGGCTGACCTAAAGTAATAAAATAAAATCGGCCAGTGCTGCATTTCTTTTTACAGGATTATCGACCAGACATTTGGAAAAATTGGCCAAAAATATCAATGAAAAATATCGGCATCGGCCAATTATAGGGATGTAACGATTCACTCAAGCCCCGATTTCGATTTTTCCCGATTTTTTTTAAACCTTTTTTTTTTTTTTTTTGAAAAGAATGACTCCTACATACCATTTATTTATTTATTTTTGCAGTTTGAACATAATACTACCATTTAGAACTAATTTGCCTCCGGTGCAGCCTTTGTAAACATAAGGAGGACAAAGACACGACAGCTCCTAGGTAGGTATTGGATTTGACAAACGGACATTTGATGAGGATTTCAGCAGAATCAGAGCAGGTCAGATGTTTGTCAGTTTACGATCTTTGGTAAACTTCTGTCAAAATGCTAAACTCTGCGTTAGCCGCTAACGCTAATCTCGTAGCCGCTAACGTTAGCTGCGTCTGCTGCTTCCATGCCTGCACGTGTGTGTTTACACGGTGTGGCGTGTGTTGGGGGTGAGGCGGGGAAGATGTGGAGCTTGTCTTGAGAAAAAGTAAACGTCGTTAGAAACAACGAGCTAGTATGTTCTGGTCTGTTTCGGTCGCGCAAAATGGAGTAGCTGAGGGTGGCTTTAAAATCTATTTTTATTTTTTACATCGATTCACATTTTACGCATATTAAATCGTTTTTCGATGAATCGTTACATCCCTAGCCAATATCGGCATCGGCCTTAGAAAAACACATATCGGTCGGGCTATAATTGGATAATAAATCATAGACTGTAAAATTAAAGGTGCATTGTGGAAAAAAAAAAAAAGTTGATTATAAAGTATTCAGCGTTCCAAACTAAATCCAGTGCTTGCTTTGGTGATCTGTGCATCTACACGGCTCACTGGACAAAACGTGTGCACGAAATTCACTGTCATCTGGTCACGCGATGTCATGGGCAGGAACGTGGTTGCCATATCCAGAAGTTTGGTTGGCCAAGTCTCTTTAGCCTCCTTTCCTGACACTGAGGACACTGAACCCGAGAGAGGGATTTAAGCTTCTTTTACTCATGGGGAAAACATTCAAACCTCGCCGGCGTCTGAGAAAGACTTAACCCCGCTCTGCTGTGTCCCCGCAGACGGCTGCTCCAGTCACATGACCGGCGTGGCGGTGGGGGCTCTGGGAGGATTCCTCAATTATTACCTCCAGGAGCAGGACATCACCAAGAGGCCGCTGTCCTGAGCAACAGGCCTCGTCTCCGGGGAAGAACAGCGTGGATCTGTCTCTAAACAGTTACTGACACTGAAACTAAAGCCCTCAAGGGTCACACACACACACACAGACACAGACACACATACACACACACACAAACACACAGAGAGAGCTGCACCTGCTTTGACTTTTATATATATATATATATATATATATATATATATATATATATATATATATATATATATATTTGTACTGTATTCATGTTTCAATCTTTCTTTTACATTTCAGTCTGTTTTTAGCTTGTGCTTATGTGCTATAATGTGATATACATTTGTGCATTCATAAATTAAAATGTCTCTATGTATGTCATGTTACTTATTCAAACTCTTCATCATTTCCTGTGTTCTTTTAAAAGTGATTGTGTAGGACCAGCTGTGCAAAGCGAAAATCCTCTCCGCGCAGAGTAAACCTTGCCTCCCCCGGGCCCTGTAGGGAATATTTAGCTTAAACTGTGCCGCCTTTTCCCCTTCAAATACCAGAAATGTTTATCCCCAAAACTGTTTTTATTTTAAATAAATAAAGCTATTTCACAAAATATTGTCTGTGGAAGTACAAACACAAACAGCATTCTTAAGGCAGATTTGTCGACAAGATCAAGACGGAGGAGGTTTTACTCTCTTTGAATAAGGCCGATGTGCAAAATGTACCACAGCCGTTACAGGTCAGTTACTTTAGGGCGATGCCACAGGAGTGAAAGTTGGATTTGGTAAAGAGCGGATACTCTGCCTTTGGAAGGTATTTGGGAATAATCTAAAACTGTGATTCTCAACTGGTTTGGCATCGGGAGCCACATTTAAGGCAGAGTGGGGTAAGAAGAGCCACTTCTTGATTTGGTGGTTATTGTGTAAAAACAGTACAATACAAAAAGTTACTATTTACACACATTTGGAGATTTTTTCTTTGCTCAAAAATCGTCAGGAATATTTTGTCTTAAAGATGTTGGTCTTCAAAAAAAGAAACGTAGATCTTGTGGCTCATTTACGCCCAGGAGCAGGGTCAGTTGAACTAGGTCTTGGGGTAAATTGAACCACCAGATTTAAAGGTGAAATGAACACCAAAAAAATCCCAATAAAAAAAATAAAATGTTTCTTTTTATACGCACCATCTGCAAGTTTATGTAAAAAATAAATAAAAACATTAGCTCATCTCCACCAAACCCAGAACCACCAAAAATCGATGCAAAAACAAAGATCAAATCTATAATCTTACATAAAATGTTTAGAAAATTTGGAAAAATAAATATATATTTTATTTTGAATTTACTAAATATAATGGCCGGTTCAACTTACCTCACTCTCCCCGACCTGAGGATGAAGCACCGCCCAAAGAAGACCCATAAAGCACTTTGATGTTTGAATCTGTTTAACTACTGTATTTTCATACAGATTTAAGTTTATTTTAAGCATTAACCTGTAAAGTCAAATGAGCCATTTTAAACACACTCTGTTCCAGTCGATAAATGCTGAAAAAAATGCTCCATGGTCAAGGCTCCCGACCCGGCAGTTGAGAACCACTGATCTTTATCACTATCGACGCTTTGTTGGCAACAGCTTAAAGAAAATATCAAGTAGTTTGACTCCCTGATCTCCCCTTCGCTGTGCAGCTGTTTAAATAAAGAGAACAGGGAGAACCTTGCGTTGTGAAGCCAGAGTAGATCCAAAGATGACTTCATGATGTGGCTCAAAACAACTCCAGGTCTGTTTTTGATGAGAGAACGTTACTTGTTTTAGGCTCAGTATAATCCTCTTCATGGGTCAGACGTGTGAGTCCCGTTATGGTCCATTACGGTTCCTTCATTTGTTCCAGCCCGTGACGTCGTAGAACAGCGCCTTCAGCACTCGGGCCTCGTACGTGACCGTGTTCTTCCCGATGTGAACGTGACTCTCCTCCAGCGGCGCCTCGATGATCGCAGGGACCTCTTTACCGTAAACTACGGGACACACGGGACACGAGGGTCAGAGGAGGGCGACGTGCGTAAAGGCCGAATCACAAAACAATATGGCGGCAGAAGAAGTTTAGTAATAGTAATGTCGTATGGTGCGACATCACGAATAGAGGAAAAAAATACTAATGTGTGTGGTATATCATAAAAAAACTTCAAAACATGAAGAAAGCGTTCTCATCTATCGGATCCACGATTTTCATTAAAGAGGGGGTATTATGCTTTTTTCAATCACACAGCACCAGTCTATAGCACTACAATGATGACCTTCTGTTGGTCTGTATATGCAGTAAATTAAAATAACTGCCTTGAATAAAATTGCTCTCTCAAAATGGCCGTACTGAACGTCTTGAAATAGGCCTCTGTCTCTTTAAGAAGCTTTCCGACACGCCCCCTTCAGCACACTACTGTGGCATTGAAACAACAACACTGTGCGGGGAGGGGGCTCTGCTGAGCTGAGGAGCAGTGGTTGGGGGCTCGGCTGGTGACGAAAGGTCCAGAGGCGTCTCCAGGAGGTGGGGGCGTCCCTAGGAGGACTGAGGCATAGCTACACCTAAAATGGCCGCCGTCTAAGTTTTTACTGATGACTCAAAAATATGTGAATGAGCCAAGGCGACACTCCAGGCATGTGTTTAATGAGGGAACGACATAATAACATGATGTAAAGCTTGAAAAAGTTGATTTGACATAATACCCCCCTTTAAGATTTCAAAGGCAATGACTAAAATAATTTAAAACAACTAAAATTTCGACAAATAGTTTGCAGAATGGGATGCATAAAATATACTAAAATGAGTTCAATTAAGATAAGGAATAAAATATTACGCATTAAGTATTTTTATAAAACAATATAGAATTGTTTTGAATTTTTACTGTATAATCTTGCCGTTGAACCATATGACAATTTCTAGTCATCTTATTTAAGTGAACAAAATATCAACAAGTATCCATACCGGGACATATGTAAACACTTAAGAGCCTGCACAACCCACATTTATATATATTTTTTGGAAAGAATTTATGTTTCTAAAAAAAAAATCCACTTTGCTGCCGAAGATGTCATTGACCCATTTATCGTCTGAACATTTCTTTGTCAAATTGGGTTACCTTGTATTTCGTGTTCATTGCTGCTTGTGTGGTATTTTAGGATACGATTATGCATCTAGTATCTTTAGAATCAATCATATCATTTATCGCAATATTTTTCCGCCTCAATACGTAGTAATTCAAATTTGCTATCGTGACCTAAGCCTTAATTTGTCTATTTTGTTCCGTGTTCACGTGGGTTGAATTGAAAGGCTTTATTAGATCTGTGATATAATACAACATATGACACTTTTTCCTCACTTTCCATGCATTTTCCCTGACTGGAAATTAGCAAGTCAATGGCGTAATGAATTTCTCCTCATTTTTAATACTAATGTGGCGTCAGAAGGAGCCATAGTCAAGGTCACAGAGGCGAAGCTGGGACTCGGGGCCTGACCTTCGCAGTGCTGGAGGAACTGCACACACTCCTGGACCACGGCGTCGCGCAGCATCACCATGTGCTTGGACATGTTCTCCAGCAGCGACAGGAAGCAGCGTTTTGCGTAGAACCAGGTGTCCGTGCCCAACTGCAAAACACCCACGAGGAAAGACAGTTTGACCCGTTAAGCAATTGTATTTTTTTGCTGCTAGAACTTCAAATACTGCATGCGTCAATAAAATGCTCAGTTGATGAAATAATGTTACTTCATGTATACAAAATGCCAGCAGAGGGCGCAATTCTTCCTCTGGTGCTGCAGTGATGAGTGATAATAAAAATTCGAAAAGATGGACACATTGAGAAACATCGCTGTATGACGTATACCGCTGTGTGGGCTGGCATTTTTAGTGCGGAAAAGTGAGACGGACTCGGGCTGGATTGCGTTCACATCACACGTCACGACCTTTTAAAGGACCAAACGCAAAAATATTTTATCAATCCAGTGTATCGTCCAGACGAGTCCGGCGTTTTGGGGGGTCTGTAAACGAACATTTTCCAAACTAGGTCCCAGAGTGGAAAGATCTCAAAACGCCGTTTACGTGGCGCCGTTGTTACAACGTCTCCGCAACTTTTACTAAAACGATGACATCACAGCCCCAGAGTGGAGTCTGTTATCCATAATCTACTGACCTTAGAATGAGTTTTACTAATGGATCTATGATGGTTTTACTCCTCTTTGCTCCACTGGAGTCCGTGAGCCACAGGTGACAAGTAGAAAAACAGTCTGTGTTTTTGGACTGAGTCAAAGTCACTCACAGGTTTTTCTGCTTTAGTCCCGTTACGTCTGAAGAATAAACTCGCCTCCTCGTCTCTTCTGTAAATCATAATCCTTGAATCCGTTTCATTTTCACTGTTTACATTCCACACAAGTTTACTGCACATGCGCCTCTACATCTTGTTCTATTATCCGTGTTAGCACCACAGCGCCACACACAGGCCTGGCAGATGAATCACGCCGTTTTCACAGACCTGAGTCGACCCATGTGGACGCACACGTTTACTGGGCTCGTGCTTACAAAGAAAGCTTTTTAAAATATAAGCGTTTTGTCTTCGTGTGGATAAAGCCTAAGTCGTCCAAAAACGGAGACTATGGCTGCAACTAAAGATTATTTTGGCGAGGCAACTTTATTTATACGGTATGTGTGTGCAGTTGTTTACAGTTTGAAAGTCAGTGTTTTGCAAAATATGACACAGAGAGCTCAGTCCTCATCAGGTTTAGCTCCGTGGCTTGGCCTTGAAGGGAAGTGTTGACGGTGTAGGAGAGATAAGAGGTCCAGCTGCTTCAAACCTCCTCTCAGGAGGACGAGAATTATTCCAGTAACAGTTCATACATTTATAATGAATTCGCTTTTTTCTTGTTCTCAGCTTTCGTTCAGTTCTCCAGAGCAGGTAGTTCCCTTCACAGTTCATCCCTTTTCCTCCCAGAAATAAAGTGCATCTGTGGTAGTAGGCCCCTTTAACCGCTGGCGGCCTATTGCGTGCCGACTGAGCCTTTAAAAGGTGGGTACTTCACCTGCGCTAGCTCTCTCTCGCCTCTGACGTCACCCGCTGCCTGGGAGCTGGCAGCAGCACGAGCCGGACTGGAGCCTTATACCAAACAATCTAGCCAACAGTTGATTTAAGTTTAAAACCAGCGATTGATCCAAAGCGTTATCGTTCTCCAGTGAGTATCGCGCGTCAACCTTCCATTCATTCATTCCGCCGAACTAAAATCAATCTTTCTTTAGCTTCCATTTACGCACAGTGTGCTTGCCTCTACGGCTCGGCCCAGTCAACTCGGGAACACCTTCGTGCTCGTGCTGCACGCATCCACGTTAATAAGCTCCGGTAAGCAGTCTCTTGCCCAATATCGTCATGTGTGTTAAAATTACGTTCTAATCTGATGCTGGTTGTAGTGCGCGGCGTCAGGCGAGTGCTTTTACGCACGGGGGTTTCATCAGGCTCGTGCCGCGCCTGGCTCATGCCAAACTCCGGTAAGAAGTTTGTTCGCATTAAATTTAATTCTTAATTACAGTCAACTAATTAGCTTTTCTTTGCGTAGTGCGGCTCTCAATTTAAGCCATTTTGTTTGGCGTGTTAGGATTGGCTTTTAATGCGCACAGCGCGCCGAAGCGCTTTTGGTAAGTACGTGTGCTCTTCTCTGCTGCGCAGATTCTTTAGTCATATAGGATAAAATGTGTCTAAAAATGTACCTTTTTAGGATTGGAATCCGAGCGGGCCTTTCCTTCGCCCATGGTCCATTCATCCTTCGTTGGTGTTTTTTTCCGTTTCTTCCCCAATTCTATTCCTATCCTCCCCCGCCTCACCTGGTTCA
Source organism: Proterorhinus semilunaris (assembly GCA_021464625.1). Classification (NCBI taxonomy): domain Eukaryota; kingdom Metazoa; phylum Chordata; class Actinopteri; order Gobiiformes; family Gobiidae; genus Proterorhinus; species Proterorhinus semilunaris. Next base: position 4,778,745 of record CM038352.1, read on the forward strand.
AGATCCCTTTCGCTCCTCTCCAACACTCCGAAATAAACAGTCTACGAACCATTAGGGACTAGTGCGGACACTGCCTTGGCCCCAGGTGGGCTGCACCTGTGCGCGCAGTTCCAAACCAGTTGGCACCGCGTGGATCTGCGCCACTTTCTGGTAGGACCATAACACACCGGGAACATTTGGGGGGCTGCTGCCTTGGGGAATTGTGGGTCGAATTGTATTAAATGTTGGACTTTTATGTGTGAACGAGGCCTATGTGTATTTTAAATTGAATATCCAACTGTTATTTTATTACCTGATCTAAATAAATTTTGTACATTTTCATATTTATGTCTCCTGGTCCACTCAAATCACGAATTTGCGAGGCCTTCTGAAAGTGTCCCTGGCACTATAACCCAGGGTGGCGTTGTCTGATAAATTTGATCCACTAATGGGAGCTTGTGGGTCATAGTCAAGTTACGCAAACTGTAAGACGGTCATTACACATCTATTGTCACTCGGTCACTCTCTGCTCCAATAATGGTAATTGATTAATCCACAGATTATTTGTTACCATTTATTGATTAATCGCTTGACTGTGAAAAAAACACTATTTTCATTCACCTTTCAAACTATTCACCACATAAAGCTAAAGTGACGCCGGGATCTTAGCGCTAGTTCTGTTTTCTGTTTGGATGAGACACAGACAGAATTTAAATGTACAATGTACAAAACACTCCACATGCCCTAACTTTAAAAACAAAGTACTCTTTTATCAAAAATATCAGTTAGTTGTTTCAGCCCTACTGGAGACAATTATGTCTATTAGGTTTATAGAGGTAGCATAAAGTCAAAGTTAATGCCATTATAATGCCCAAATACAGTATTTTTTAATGCCACGAGCAAAACTAATCTATAAATGTATTACTTCTAAACATTTGCTAACTTTACATTGAACAGAGGAACCATGGAAAATGTGGACATCTAAAACTAACTTGGGGCAACTTTTCAGCAAATTATTGGTGTAAACCCGGCAGACAATCTCAACAAGGAAACGTGTTTTTAGTGCTTTAAGTAAAAAGTTGAGGTCAAGGTTTAGATTTAACGCTCGTTAGAATCAAATGTAATGGGTTTTTCATGAAATTTGTCCTTTATATCTCATGACATGTAATGCTTTTTAATGCCCTTTATGTGCGTGATGTTGGTGAGAAGAAGTTCACCAACAAAAGTTTGATAAAGGCAGGTTTGGAATAAAGATCACGTTGAACATATGTGGTTTTCCGTTTGCAGAGCTGCTGAACTTTCTCTCTCTGTGTTGTGTCCCGTGTTTCCCAGTGTGCCTCTGTGTATTTATATTGCGGGACGTTGTTGTTGTTGTTGTAGCTGGAGGTGAGCGGGCGCAGCTGCGGCGAGAGCAGACGAACCCCCAAACTCGGGTATATTTACAGCCCCATTTACAGCAGGCTCGAGGCGCACGGAGGAATCAATACAGTCATTTACCCAGTTAGTGTCGAGATAAATCTGACGAACTAAAGGGCCGTTTCAATCTGTACATTTACGCGATCGTTTCACAGCTGAGGAGGGACCGACCTTCTTGTTGTAGGGCTCCAGGCTCTTGATGACGCGGGAAATGCCAAAGTCGTAGTTCCCTTTGGCGCAGTACAGCGTCCTGAGGGGAACAAACGCAGAAACAGTTAATTCTATTATTAATATTACTGCTACTTAAAGCAGTACTAAGCAACTCATGCCCCTAGAGGCCATAAGCGCCACTGCAGGTGTTGTAGCACCAGGAGAGATTACACAATAGAGATCATTTGTTTCACTCAAACGTGGCTGTAAATTGTTAGCCCACAGTTAGCTTTGCCCGTTAGCCTGTTAGCTTCTCCTTCATGATTCCATTAGTGTGTATTAGTGACTCCGACCCGGTGCAGGGAAAGTTGCAGTTGTGGTTTTCTGGCCAGAGACACCAGGGGGAGATGAAAGACGCCCCAATCATTCCATTAACACTTGTATTACCCCCAGAGGGACCACGGAGAGGAATTATTAAGGTAAACGAGTTGCTTAGTACTGCTTCAAACGGTGGAAAATTCCTGATACATTTCTGGAAACCTTTCAAAAATTAGCCCAAACATTTTGGGAATAAAACTTGGAAATCAACATTAAATTTTTGCCTTTTTCATAGAATAAACTTGGTTAAAGCTGCCCTCGGGATTAGCTGGAGTAGTGAACCATCTCTACAAACTAAGAAGTGGCACAGACTCTTAAAACAATGTAATACTATAATAATGTATTGCACTCACTTGGTGAATATACACAAACATGGAATGAGTCGGTTCCATTTCTAAAAGCTCTTCTTTGTATCAGCCACAACCTAAAACACTGTCCTTTTCCAACCCAGACGGTGAAGATGATTTCTTAGACACGTTTCCTCTCACTGTGATATTTCGGTGCAGCATAAGAATCCATTTTGATATACACCGTTTATCAAAATGGATTCTTATGCAGCAGGTCAACCCTCAGTTGTGTTTATTCCCATAACAAACCAGTCTTCTAGATGTTTGCAGCAGCATCTCCAGAACCATCACACTGAACAAGGGTGCCTGTGCGTAGGGCTTTAGGGAGGACAATGTGGAGTTAACGGAACCAGGTCCAGCCGACTGAAGAACAGCCTCATCCACCAGGCCGTCAGGACACTGAACTCTCTTCCCTTCCCTCCCTCTGCTTCCACCCGCAGTCAAAAACCGTGCTCCGCTCCAGCTCCTGAATGACACTGAACTCTCACTCATTTTGCCATTTCAATCAATTTGCACCAGGTTTTTGAGATTGATACAATTTCAGTTTCTCTGTTTAAAGGAGAGGAACTCACAATAAATCTTTAAATTCTTTAGCATAACGTGACAGTGAATGCTTCTCTTTGTGTTTCGGTGAACATTGCTGCAGCACAAGTAGATAAAAAGCTCACTTATTTTTGGAGAGCGTGTGCAGTGTCCAACGTTCTGAAGAGTGTCGGCTTTCTTACACACATTATTTTGTAATAAATACAATTAAATAAAACATGCTCGAGTAGAAAAAAAGCCCAGCTGCATAAGATCATCTTAGGACTTATTTTTCACCAGAACATAGTTAATGCATAGCAGTAATTATAGTTCTCGCTGGATTTCTTTTTAGTTGGTAACGTTAAGGATTTTATTTCTAGTTGTCCCAAAGTATCAGGATCAAGTATCAGCTCTAAAAAATGTAACGCTTCCTCTTCCTTAGAACATTAAAATCACAACTTAACTGTAGTAAAATTATAATTAACACATACCACAGACTTTAATCCACCAAACGTAGTAATGACTATAGAAACATTTACATTTAAAACAAATATCTGCGGCGTGACTCACCCGATGACCAGGTTGACGATGCACAGGTGGAAAACCTTCTTGTCGGGATCGTCGTACGAAATCTGCTCCTCCTCTTTCTCGATCTTCCTCATCAGCTCCTCCGCCTGAAACCAGAGCGAGGGGAGACGTTCAGCAAAACAATACCCCCGCACACAGATCGAGAGACCGGGCGTCACCTCTTCGTTTTGGCTCGTCATGATGTAGGACACGCACAGATTGGCCAGCACCACCGCGCTCACGTTTAGGATCTGGGACAAACGACAGTTTAAATCTGCAGAAGCATTTTGGAAAAGCTTTGGAATCATTGACGTTCAATTTGGGGAGAAATCTTCAAAAATCGTGGGCATGCATGATCGGCTTTGATACTGGAGTCTCCAATGGGCACAGTGAGAGTTTAGACGCCCCGGATCAAAACGTATTTTAATGTGGCCGGAATGATCGAAGGTGCATTTGCAGAAGAAAGGGCACAGGATTTCATAAAAAGTACTCCTGTCCAGCGGTTTATTTTTTTAATGGGTGTGGATCATTAGCAGTAGATCGATCACAAACAGTCAAAAGGCCTTTCTCTTAATGAGCAATCTTGATTTTTGGTCAAATGTTATCTTACTTTTGTGTCCAATTGTATACAAATAATCAAAAACAAATGAATAAAGCTTTGGCTCATGTGGTTTGTTTTGTCGACACGTTAGTGAAAAAAAGTAGGTGTGGTGGATGCCTCTACCACCACCATTTTGTGTTAGTATTGTTTTACTTAAGTTACAATGAGACTGCACATTATGTCATAATTTCTTTATTTGGACACTTTAGTTAGTTTGGTTTGAATTGTTACTTACACTTGTCTTGGTTTGAGGTGCTGCAAACACTGGCTGGAGGGGTTGGAGGCCATCTTAAAACCTTGGAGTGGACCAAGTCACAGTGAACTGAGGGGGAACACTAAAAGTTTATTTTGTTCTCTTTTTGTTGAACTTTTTATGCACTTATCATTTTGAGCCAAGTTGTAGTTTTGTTATGATGATTTTTTGCTAAGTTTAGTATTTTGGTTTTGTGTTATACCTCCCTCTGATTACGTTATGGTTTACTCCACCCCTATATAAGCAGCCTTGTTTCTTTGTTGCAGTTCAGTTTTGGTTTGAGTTCAGTTACTGCTCTTTAAGTTGGGCCCAGATTTTTGTTAGTTATAGTTTGCCTTATTTTTGTGAGCATTTGTTAATTAATTTGGACATTAAATTATGTAACTTTCTCAATTTTTAACACCTTTGTCCCTGCCTTTTTATTTGGTCCATTACAGTAGGGTGACCAGATTTTCAACCTAAAAACTGGGACACAATTCGCCGCAGGGTTCCAAATCTTGACCGTCTTTTCCCATGCTGAATGGTAAAACTGTTAATGTCTCACGAGTCGACATGCGCCGATTCACATTGAGGAGATGCTTGATTTGACATTTTTAATTGGGTATACTTGGTAATTGATAATCACATGGGCCGAAAACATTCATTTTCAAGTGAAGTTTGTTACTTTGGGGACTATATTGGCCAAAAACCAGGACAACTGGGACCGAGACTGAGTAAAACTGGGACAAATCAATGGTTTTGGAGAAATCTATTGGGACGTGGGACAAAGAACTCAAAACTGGGACTGTCCTGGGTAAACTGGGACATCTGGTCACCCTACCTTTGTGGCTGTGCCTTTTAACTGATCGTGAACTAGCAGCTTCTTTCTTTCTTTTTAACAATACATTACCTGAAAGCTGTGAAACAAGTTAATAATCTGTTGAAATATGTAAAGATAGATACAGACGGCATCTTTGGAACTGCTCATATAAGGTCATGTTCGTAGCAGCCAGAGGGAAAACAAAGAAGAAGGGAAAACTGAACTAGCTCCCTTTTCTCCACCATTTAACAAATGCTGAATTATCATTATTTTGCTACTAAATAAGGATACACAGACATGGAGAGGAGCAAAGTGATTCAACAGCCCATAAATACTTAAAAAACTGACAATGCTAATCAGGAAGCTACGTTAGCTTCACACTACAAATGCTAACGTTAGCAACGAGCCGTTTTTGCTGTGAAAAAAGATCTGTATGGACTTGATTTTGGCTTGACTTTATTGGCGTGTGATAAATACGTTTATAGTAGGGGTGGGCCATATCGTATTGCATATCGTTATTGCAATATAATTATTTGATATCGTAATTTTTTTTATCGTTGTGGACACGATATAATTCATGTTACGCTCAGCTCTAACAGAGCAGCATAAACACTGACAATAGAACACGGGGACAGGTGCTTAAAAAGTCAAATGAGATTAAGGATGCTTGAGTAGATCATATTTGCGAGGAAATTAGTATGCCATTAAAGAATTAAGAAAATATCACTGAATTAATCTTCCCAATAGGCGTAAGGCTGGAATTTTGAAGTACAATTTGTCCATTGTCAATGATATCGTCAAATATATCGTTATCGTGATAATTTATTTTTTATATCGTGATATATATTTTAGGCCATATCGCCCAGCCCTAGTTTATAGTCAGCCAGAAAACTGATAAAAAGAGTGAAAAATTGGGATTTACACGGCTAGACCACGCGTTGCCGTCTGTATCTATAGTTTGGACTAAAACATTTCCTCTTTCCTTGTTTGAACAAAATAAAATAAATCAGGTACAAGGCCTTTAAATGCACTTCAGCATGAACACACACACACACACAAAATGACCTTGCAGCATAATTTACCACAAAAAGTTTCATTTCACGCTTCCAACTCCAAACCACATGCCGTTACAGCCACAGGAAGCTGTCGAACAAACGATTGAAACTCCCCATGCAGATCATTAAAGTTTCCTGTGGCAGTGATTCGATTCAAATCTGCTTCTTGTACAATAGTGATTATGGCACTTCACACCAAAGGGAACGGCACACACAGAGTCTGTTAAAGGCGTTTGAAGAGTTAGTTCATGCTGAAGGAGCAGCACACGTGTCCTTTCTTTTACCGAGGGTTTGCATTTGCACGGACACTCCTGAATGTTGCACTGCTCCACCTGCAACAACATGTTCAGAGCGACACAGGCGGGTGTAGAGCAGTGGGGCAGCGGAGAGAGACAGGCAGGAGTTAGTAATGATGAGGAAAAAGACTTCCACGGACAGACAAACTCGGGTTTGTTTTGTTGCAGAAAACATAAAACCTAAACAGCTGCTGCCTTTACTGTAGTGTAATGAAAATGAAATGCCTTTATTGTCAATCCCATCAGATCAAGCAGAAAATATATTGTCTTTGAAAATATGACAATAAAAAGTCAGGAAGAACTTACTATTTCACTTAAAAGAGACAATTACTATGCTTTTTGTAGGTATTTGGCACTGCAGAATCTTAGACTAGCTTGATTTACACTTCTGACAGATGCCAACATTTCACTCTCCATCCAGAGAGTCTCCTTATGAACTAACATGACCAGATATAGACTTTGGCGTGGAAGGTGAAACGTCAAGACATCAATGTAGCTGTCCTGTTATAAAGAAGAACTAAATAACTTGTTTACCTTAATAAACCCTTTCCGTGATCCCTCTGGGGGTAATACAAGTGTTATTGGGATGATTGGAGGGTCTTTCATCTCTTGCAACTTTCCCTGCACCGGGTCAGAGGCGCAATACACACTAATGGAATCACGAAAAAGAAGCTATCCTTTTGGCCTCCAGGGGCATGAGTTACTTAGTTCTGCTTTAACTTAACGAGTGAATGGATGACTGAGAAATGTGATAGTTTCAGGTATTTGGCAATAATTTCAACGTCTTGATCACTGTGCTACACTTCGTTGGTTTGAAAATACCATTTCATACCATTTCATGTTCAAATAAATAAAATAAATAAATAAATATTTAGATTTAAAATTGAAAAATTCCCTTGGTCTTTTCTTCCTGGTTCATAAAGTGCTCTGTCCCTAAGCCCCTCCCCTGGCCCCCCTTAACAACAAACCTTTCGTTTAGTTTTTTTGCCTGTCGGTGCCTTGCAAAGCTTTGTAAAAGAAGATGAGAAGCTTTCTGGTTACTTAGGGCCTTGGAGTAAACAGGTCATGGGGAAGATCTCTGCACCAGATAAACGCCGTCTCTCCTGTGGATCTCTCGTACTCACGTTGTCGTAGTGCTTCTTGACGATGGGCTCGTAGAAGCCGATGGCCTCCTTGTACTTGTTCTGCATGAACAGCACGTGGGCCACGTTGAGTTTCCACGTGTCGTCGTCGTTGCACACCTCCACGGACTTATGGAAGATCTTCTCCACCATGTGGAAGTTCTCGCGGTTCCAGTAGATCTTCGCCTGCGCCATCAGCACCACGATGTACCTGGAGGAAGAACAAACGCCAATGAAAAGTGTTCTATGAAGGGGAATACAGTAATACCTTGAGTAGAGAAGGCTGTACAAAGGCTCCAACTGTATAATACTAATGCGAAATAAAACGGTTTCTTTCTGTTGTTGTACATCAAGTCAATAATGTAGATCAGTGGTTCCCAAACTTTTTGGAGCCGTGTACCCCCTGAAGCTTTGGGTGAAGAGTCGCGTACCCCCTACTTTGACGCGATTGAAAACACTGGGAATATCACATGTGATATTATGTTTATTTCCTCCATTATTACAGTGAACTCAAGCAAGTTTTCCACATTCAATTTTTTTTTACTCGTCTGGGCTATTACGTATGTAAATAAAAAAATATTGATGAAAATGCCAGTTTTTTATTATTTTGAAAACGAGGCTGTTAGTGAGAATGGGTAAAGCTGAGTGTTTTGCCAGGACTCTTTTGTCACTCATTCTGAACATCAGACTCCGCCCTCTGGCCCCGCCCCTTCTGCGTCTGCTTCAGTCGTACTGTCACCTCCGGGACAGACTCAAATGTGCTGGTTTAAGCTTTTGTTAAAGCGAAGATGATGTATACGCAGGACATAACCATCTGTGCACGAGCCACCGCACATCAGCTCGTAAATGTAAACGTGTCAGATACAAAGCCACGGGTTTAGCGGCAGAGGAGGGGCCACAGACGCTTCTCTCCTCGGATCAGAATGAGATGAAAACTCCTGTTGAAAGTCGAAGTCGCCTTCAGTCCGACACACAGGCTCCTCTCCCTTTATGACAGATATTACAGAAATTGCTGCTCGATCAAACTCTGGCACAGTCCACGTTAAAGGCGCTGCTGTTGTAGCGAGGGCTGACGCATCAGCCGGGTCCAAAGCGGCTCTTGAGGTTCGGTTCTGGAGTCACACATTTAGGTCCAGGACAAGCTCATCTACATCTGAATTATAAAACTATTTCGCCTATAAGCACGTTTCCTGTGCGGCGGTTTTAACGGGTCAATATCGATCAGATTGTGATAAACATGTATTTTTCTCCAAAGTTTCTTCGCCTACCCCCCACAGTTTGGGAACCCCTGATGTACTGTCCCAACTGATCAACTGTTCCCAAGCTTGAGTGTGTACAAGCTTTCGGGGATCCTTAAGGGGCCCTGTGTGCTACCTTGGGAACGACCGATGTGGAGTATTCAGTGAAGTCACCCACTATAGGAAAATACAGTATTTGTCCTTTTGATTTTTAGCAGGAAAGTAAAAGTGCTTTTGCGCTCACTTCTCCAGCATCTGGTCGTACTCCTGCAGAGCCTTCTTCTGCCCCTCATCGTCCCGAGACAAACGAGCCTCCTGCAGCTTCACGCCAGGGACAAGAACTCACATTAATGACAGGAGCAGGAACAAACCAGGGCTTTAAACCAGGACAAGAACAGGGTACAATGGCCATTCACCAGTGTTAATTTTGACAAGATATTTTAATTTAGTTTTAGTCTTAGTCTTTTGACGAAAATGTAATTAAATTTTAGTCGAGTTTTAGTCGACTAAAATTGCAAGTCAAGTTAGTCGACTAAATTAAGACACATTTAGTCGACTTTGTATTTATAATATTCATTATAATCATATTTAATGGAGGTCCTGCTTCATGGAGCTGCTCCTCATGAACAAAGCTCAGAGCTGTTCCTTTGGCAGTGAATTTACATGATATGAGGCTCTTTCAGACGGTCAATAGAAGTTTGGATGATTTTAGTCTCTCCTTTCCATTTTTATTTAGTCTTATTTTAGTCGACTAAAATATCTGGACATTTTAGTCATAGTTTTAGTCGCATGAAAAACTTTAAATTTAGTTTTAGTCCAATTTTAGTCGTCAGAAATATCACTGACTCAAATTAAGACTAAATATTTTAGTCGACGAAATTAACACTGCCATTCAGTGAATCACTCTGCAGAGACCACGCACCTGTTTGCCCAGTTTGCGAAGCTGCTCCGTCAGTTTGCCGTTCATTTCGTCAAACTTCCTAAAAGCCTGAATAGGAGACAATACATGTTCAGAAGCAGAAATATATTTATGTAGTGAATATTGTCAATAAGGACGTTTTTTGAGAAGCCATTGAATAAATACAGCAGGACAATCGACTTTATCACGGGTTTGCGTTTAAACAATTCATGGGCTGATATGAATGTTTTTGTGAGGCGGCGTGGGCAGTGACGTACCTCCTCTGGTGCCGTCTGGCAGGTCAGCAGCGCATCGAAAAACTCATACATGTACTGTGGAAAGATATACACAGGCATAACGTGACAGAACATGAACGTATGAAGCTGAATGTTACAAAACCACCACAGGCGTTTCACTCACGGGGGACAGGAACTTGTAGGTGAGATGAGCGTTTTCTGCCAAGACGTCGGCCGCCAAGTCAAAGTACTGAGGCAGAGAGAGGAGTCAGGGGCGACTTCTTAGACATATGGTGTAATTAAAACAGACTGCGATTCCCACTGAGGCTGAAGCCACAGGAAGTCGCTGCTGAAGCAACTTCCTGTGGCTTCACAAGATGGTGGAAAATGCTGACCTATAAAAACAGTACAAGGCATTTCCCATTAACAGAGGAGCATATGTCGACCCCATAGTCTAATAGTCTAGTTTATTTCTTTGTTATAAACAGTACTTTTCATTATTCCAGTAAATGTACTGGTCAAATATGACTTCTATAAAAATAAGTCAAATTATTACTGAATTGAAGTGCGATGTAAATCGGTTTTGAAATAAAATGTTCATTATTAAGCAGTATTTATAATCTGTAAAATTGGCAATGCTTTATAACTTTTCAAAGCTGCTTCATAAAAAATAAACAAATGTAGGTGGCTTTACTTTCCATCCCGGTGACCACTATGATGCTCCAGGTTCAATTGTTTCCAGGGTTTCTGGTAGGTTTTCTCTGCTGATTGAGCTAACTCGATCGTTATGCATCCAGAAACCCTAAACAATTGATCCTGTAGCGTCCTAGAGGATGGAAAGTAAAGGCACAATGCTAACCATCCATCCTTAATGCGAGTCAGTGACATTGACAATCCTCTGAATATTTCCTTTTAATGGGAGTGAGATTTGACCAGTAGTATCTGCACTTTTACTGCATAAAGTACTTCGACAGGGTAATGCAGTACCTCGTGTTTGCAGTAGAGCAGCAGCAGGTTGCCGAAGGTGACCGGGGGGAAGGACGGCTGCTGCAGGAGGAAGGCCAGTTTCTCGAAGCCTTCGCTGGGTTTGGAGTCCATGTTCAGCAGCGCCAGGTTATGGAGCGTCACCGGGTCCAGCTCCTTCAAAAACACACGGAGACCACGTTAAGTAACTGTCGCACTAAAATACCTAGAATGTTCTGTCCAAGTAGTATTCCACTTTGTTGGCTTTTAGGGATGTGCCAACTGAACTTATTTAGTCTTTTGACAAGATGTTTTGGGTCTAGTTTTATCGCCAAAACAGACCTGTTCCTTTGGCAGTGAATTTAAATGTTATGAGGCTCTTTATAACTGTGAAAGTTGAGATGTCTTTAGTCCCTTCTGTTCATTTTTATTTACCTTTTATGAGTCGATGAAAATATCAGAAGATTTTTCTCACAGTTCTAGTCTCATGAACTGCTTGTGATTCTAATTTTAGGTCGGCAAGAATAATACTTTGGGCTTAAATGAATCCAAAGTCAACACGTGTTTGTCCACTAGAGGGCAGTACTGACTCTACACTCCTGTAGATAAAAAGATGAATAGTGTTTTTGACCTCTGAGTGACAGTTACACAACAAGGATGAGCTTTATTGAAATAAATGGAGGCGCGAGAATCAATAAAGCAATCTCCGCCCTCACGCAGCATCCGTTCCTCTCTCTGCCGTCGTCTCTGGCAGAATATATTCGATCATCTGAAGGCGGCCCGTTGTGAATGAGTTTTTATATGAGACGGCGGTGTTTACCTCCTCAGACCTGGGGGGCATGTCCGTCAGCGCCTCCTGGGCTCCTTTCACTGCACACAGGAAGAAAGGATAAACATATTTGTCTTACAAAAGAAAACATAGCGATAGAGCTGCGTCTCACGGTTCTTGAGCTGGAACTCGATGGCCGCCTTCAGGTTAAAGGCCTCGATCAGAGCCGTCTGGTGCAGCACCAGAGTGTTGCCCACACTGTGGTAGTCGATGCCCTCAGTGGTCATGCCCACGCTCAGCTCTGGAACGCAAACAAAGCTTTATATATGGGGTATAGGAGGAGTACAAAACCTACAATGGATCATTTCGACAAAACTGAAAGTTGAAAAATTCTACTTATTCATTTAAATAAATTAAAAAGGTGCATTATGCAACTTTTTATGTGAAAGAAAAACCTTTCAGAGACCCAGCAGCTGTATGGACGGTTAAGCCTTTGCTTCCCATCCCAGGGGCCTCTTGGACACTTCAGGACCCATTTTATTTCATTCTAAATCAAATCAAATCAAATCAAATCAAATCAAACTTTATTTATAGAGCGCTTTTCATACAAAATGTAACACAAAGTGCTTTACAGTGCTTAAAAATCATTAAAAATAATAAAAATCGTCCCCACCAGTAAATATACATAAATAACTACAACCCCACCACCCACCACCCGCACACACAGACACACAGACGTACAGACAGCCCAGCAGTTAAAAGTCTTAAATAAAAATGGACATAGAGTTGAGTACGTAAGGCTGGGTACAGATGGACCGAAAGAGGAAACATCATCCAAGGAGATGGAATGTATACGTAACCATGGAGACAGATCGAACAGCAGTGGACCTCGCCTGTCCAGTCGTCTACTCCTGCTTTTTGTTTCTGTCTGGAATTTCAAATCTGTAAAAGCTTTATATCGATCCAATCTCAGCACGTTAACATGACAGGAACCGAATTAACCACAAATTAAGTTTTTTTTTTTTTTTTTGTACTTTACAAGAAGTTACCTGCGAAGGTGTTGACGTATTTTCAAATTACAAAAATATCAGCTAACGGATTAGGACGTTTGCTTCAAATTGTGTAATAATAAAAGGGGTACAACGCTTTTTGCAAGTATTTGGTAATCTTACACTTTGTTGGTTAGAAAACGCAGTCTTGACCTGAAACAACTGAAACTAAATATCCAGTAGTTTAGTTTGGAAGAAGAAAAAAATAGAAAAAAAGTGTGCGGCTCGTGTGGCTGTGGTGATGCTATGGCGAGTGTTTTTTTCTTTGCGGTGAAAGGAATAAAGTGCATTTAATAGGTTTTAATCTTTTTGTAATTATGAATCAGATGGATAACATCTGTTGTAAGTCATAATCATAGATTTATTTCAGTGAAGTAGCAATTTAATGAGGAAAAGTTTGGAAGAAAAGTTATTTTTCTTTAAATCTAGTCAATGACATAGAGGGAAAGCTCATTTCTCATTAATATAACATGGTTGGCACGGCAACAGTCTAAAACATTTTTACCTCTACGTATGTCACTTGCTGTCAGTGTCCAATAAGGAAGTGACATAAAACAATATCACAAAGAAGGTAAAACTAACCAAGGTTTGGGTGAACGTTTTTGCAAAATCTTAAGTATAATTGTGTTGACTATGTTTTAGCAAAAAATGTGTCATATGCACATTTAAGCTTAGACAGAGCTGGAGAAGTGATGAAGGCATTTCCTTGATACGAGGAACTCAAGAGGAGCTTCCTCTGAGCCCTGACCGGGGAGAAACACGACTCCGGGTCTGTTTTTTTTTTTTTTTAACGAGTGAACAACATCGTTACACAATAAAAGCTCTAAAAAAGTTGATTTTGCACAAAAAAACAATGGTTTCTGAACGAACGAGCCCAGTGTCGTTTGGCTAATGCTCTTCTCAAACCACCAGATGTTGCCCTTCGGTACGGTACCATTTACCGGTGCCCCTACACCGTGTCACACTGAATCGCATCTGTCCGAGTGGGCGCCTGTACCTGGGTGCTCCCTGATTCCTCTCTCGATGATCTCAGTGATGTACTTCACAGCCTGAGGGTAGTTCTTCAGGCTGTAGTAGCACAGGGCGATGTTGTAGGACAGAGCTGTAAGAGAAAAAACAATATTAGACTTATCTTACATTACGAACATTCCCCACACGTACAGTCTATGATTTCTCACGATGTCCGACTTATTTTCTAGCTGCTGCAGGTGTTCAGTAGTTTTTTTTATGTCAGTAGATCAGGCGTGGACACCTACCGGGCACGTATCCCAGCACCTGCATGGCGGTGGTGAACTTCTTACAGGCCTCGTCGTATTTCCCGTCGTTGTAAAGCAAACAGCCCGAGTTGAAGATGTAGTCGGGGTTGTCCTGAGGCAACTGCTCCAGTAAAGACTAAACACACAAAGATACAAAACTATGGGAACTCGTGACACTCAAAGATGGGGAGATCAACCTGTCATCTGCACTTGAAGACTGGCACAAAGGTCTCCACTGTAATAAAAACGCATTGATCTCATACACTGCTTTTCTCTGTAGTTCAAGTCGCTTTACATAGATTTATTCACTCTGGTAGGTGTCAGAGTCCATAATACTGCAAATAATCTGCTGCCTTATTTAACACAGTCAACTCAACTCATCCATTTAAATATGGGGTTTTGCATCGTGGAAAATATTATTATACAACTCCCCTGTTCACTCTGCGTTAAAGTGGGTGCATTTTGCTTTACGCAGGTATTTGGTAATAATGTCTTTGGTGGAATGCATTATTGTTCGAAAACAGCTGAAACTAAATATCCAGTAGTCTCTCTTCCTGACGTTCATCGCCGTAAACTCGGCCTGTGACTGTAGTGAAGCAATGGCAAGTGTGTTTAATCGGTGAGGAAAAAGATTAAGCTTAGCAAAAGATTGAGAGGCGAGTAGAACAATTCCATTTCAGTGGTGCTAAAAACTGCAACTCAGGAGGATTCAAAGAGCACTCAAAGACAGAACAGTTTTTTGGATGAGAGCGCACCACCGTAGCAGAGTAAAAAGCTCTAAAAAGTACAATTGACAAAAAAAGGAAAAGAAAAGACAATTCTGAACGTACATTGAATTGTGTCTTCATGCTGTGATTAAATGAACCAGAGCGTTTCCTAATTATAGTGTATGAAATCATGTAAAACTACCGTATTTTCCGGACAGTAAGTTTCACTTTTTTTTCATAGTTTGGCTGGGGTTGCGACTTATACTCAGGCGCGACTTGTATATCAAAATATATAATTTCACATGTTTGTTATTATCACACTGACTGCCGCTAGAGGGCGCTCTAGGCTTGTGTACCAGTATGTGCTACTCCTGCACCACTGAAAATGTAAACAAAACAAAAATTGTAATCGAGCAGCAGACAAAAAGTGTGGAGTGAGCGAGAAACTTGTGAGGGACTGGTGAAAAGCGGAGGTTACTCTTACGGCAATGAAGAAAACGAAAAAAGCTAATCGCGGGCTAAAAGCTAGGTGGCCACAGCTAGAGGAACGGGCAGTTACGTCTCCATGCCCAGGTAGTTGCCAAGGCTGGTGCGATTTATACTCCAGATCGACTTCTAAATGTTTTTTCTTCTTCATTATGCATTTTTTTGTTGGTGCGACCTATACTCCGGAGGGACTTATAGTCTGAAAAATACGGTACTCTTATGCACCCTCCATAATGAACATGTGTTGTCAGCTTATACATTTTCCATATCT
Source organism: Proterorhinus semilunaris (assembly GCA_021464625.1). Classification (NCBI taxonomy): domain Eukaryota; kingdom Metazoa; phylum Chordata; class Actinopteri; order Gobiiformes; family Gobiidae; genus Proterorhinus; species Proterorhinus semilunaris. Next base: position 4,794,102 of record CM038352.1, read on the forward strand.
TGGAGCTTGTTACCTTGGCGGCAGAGTAGTCCTCTTCACAGTATTTGATGCAGGCTTGTAGCTTGACCATCTGTGCCAAAAGGGAGAACAGAAAACTTCACAACCCAGAGTGAACTGAACATGATGAAACCAAGATCCTCCTCCGTAAATACAACATTTATGAGTTTGAGCACGTTTTTATCAGCCGGAGCGGCGCGTCTGAGCACCGGCGGCGGCTCTTGGCTCGATGCGCGCCGCTTTGGACACGTTGGCTGGTGTGGAGTTGTTTGATTTACATTTAGGCGCCGTGTGCTCCGTGTTTATGAAGATGTTTGAGTTGGAAGCAGCAGATGGTCCTAACAGAGGGAAAAGCTTAATGGATCATGTCCCCGTTTCACTGCTTCGCTTATTTCATTCTACAACATTTTGGTGAACTAGATAAAACATATGGTACGCAGTCACCTCAGAGCATTTTTTTACTTGTATAATTAGTTTCTTAATTTTAGTAAACACAGCACTGTGCTCTGCAAATACCGAGATCACTTTTGTTCATTAGTAGTAGTAGTTTATTTTTCTTCGGTCATTATGAACATTTACATCTTAGGTCACATGTTTTTTAAAGATACATTATAAAATTACAATTAGAAAAACGTATACTTTATGTATTTGAGTGCTAAATGATACCTGACCGAAAGGGGTTTAGGCTGAAGTCGGGACTTATTCTGCCTAACCCCTTTAACAACTGAGACACTGTGTCCAAAGAGACACATTATACAGTTCCTCTTATACCAACGATGGAAACATGTAAGCACAAAACTTAAACTTCAACAATCAAAATTATGTTATGCATCCTCGATCAACTTCTTTTCTAGTAATCTTCATTCAAGTGTTCTATACTTCTCCATAATGTTTAACTTATGCATTTTCTTAAATGCTTTAATAGTTTTGGAGCCCTTAAGTTGAATAGATCAGTCTTTTTCAACCACTAGTGTGCCGTGAGATATTGTCTGGTGTGCCTTGGGAAATTATCCAATTTCACCTAGTGGGTCTAAAAATATTTTTGGAAAATTATTATCTGCAAATAATGTGCTGTGGTGGAGTCTCTGTGCTGTCTAGTGATCGGCAGAGTAACCGTGTAAAACTCTTCCATATCAGTAAGTGGCCGGAGGTTGCTAATTTATTTGAGACAAGAGAATAAGGTATTCATGGCTGCGAAAGGTGGTGGTGACGGAAGCATTTTGGCCAGCGAGACTATACGGTGTTCCTATTCAAGACACGTTGTTGAGAACCACTTTATATTGTGAATATAGGCTACAGAGTTAATTTTTTTTAAATGTTCAGCTGGTGGTGTGCCTGGGGATTTTTCTAATGAAAAAAGTGTGCCTTGGCCCAAATAAGGTTGAAAAACACTGGAATAGATAAACCGTTCCGTAGATCAACTCCTTTGACTGATCAACACCTCCTCTTAGTATTACTCTTCGCCATGGGTTTGTGAAGCAGATCAGTTCCTCTGAGGTTGTATCTGGATTCTCTATAGTTTGAAACATCTCTTGTAAACAGTGAGGAAGCATGAGATTGTGAGCCTTGTACATCACAACTGTTTGTCATTAGACAGCGACATATCGTAGATGTTATGTCGACCAATTACTTTTCATAACTTTGCAGCCGAAAAGAAGCATTTTAAGAAACCGTTTGCAAGCTTCTGACCACAGTAACTGAAATATATTAAATCTGCAACAGTAAGATGGAATTGTTTGTGTGATTGCAAGGTAACCCCAAAAAAAGCATGTACAATGTTTTGTGTACTGCTTGTTTTTGCGTCAGCACAATGACAATTTTGGAAACCTTTTTCTTAAATGTTTGTCTAACACTAGCACTAGGAGTGTTTTGGACTGCGGTACATTGTCTTTCAACATTTTCTTTCAATTCAGTCTTCTAGTTGTGCAAATAATATTAATTGTGTTTTCAATACATTTAAAAAAAGATACAATTCATTGAGTTGAAATTATTTGTTTTTTTCCCTTCAATTCATGTTCCGTATTTAATGGGATTGTTTTGAAGGAGAGTGGATTTTCTCAAATACTTTCACATAGTAGCAAACATGTACATTGGAGACTTAATCTCTTACCCCCACCCCCCCACCCCGGCTTAACCAAGCGTATTTTCTCCAGTTCAGTTTTACCCAAATCCAAAAGCTTATTGACTGGAGAGTTGACAGCAAGGCCAGAGTAATGCCTCATTTGAAAGCTAAGACCTACAAAAAAACAAAACAATTGTAACTCTTGCATTTTTGTCATGGTTTTCCGTCTTATTTTTGTCGCTTTTTTATATTTTGATTCGTTTTTTGTTGTCGTTTTGTCACTATTTTGTTGTGCTTTCATCATGTTTTTGTCGCTTTTTTCCCCAAGAAGTGGTAAAGCCAAACTAGAGAAAATGTGCTCAGTTCAAGTGGGGGTTAAGAGGTTAATTCACATGCACATGGCTCAAAACGAACCCTTTAATTAATTATAACTCGGTTTCTGACTCTTGGACAGACTTTTCTACCCCCTTTCTCCTGTGTGTTAGCCCCTCCGTGTTGTACCTTGGTGTGGGCGCTGGGTGTGTCGAGGGCGAACGAGGCTTTGGTGGCTTCAGGATAGGCCCCGGCTTTATACAGAGATTGGGCGTAGTACAGTTTGTAATCGTCGACCTCCGGGTGGAGCTGAGTGAGCTGCTCGTAGCACTCGGCGGCGCTGGAGAAGTCCTGGAGGTGGTAGTAACAGTAGCCCAGCAGAGACAGGGCTGCGCGGGACTGAAACCATTTAAAACGTTGAGTGACACTGACATGCTGAAGCACAGAGGACCATAATGCTCATTCGTTTAGTCCTGGTTCCGACCCGACTTAGGTTTCTAAATAAACAACAAATGACTGCTTTCAACTACAGCACCGTTTAACTGTCAAACTCTAAAAAAAAGATCACGGCCACAGGAGGCTGTAGGCAGGTAGCACCAGGTGGATACTTGCAAATTATCAGCAATTTAATGAAAATTGGATTGATTACACAGCCCTAAATTATAACAACGCTCCCACTGATTTCTCATTAAGTTTTTAATCAGATCATGACTCAGGTTCTTGTTTAGCAACGACATGAAATCTGGATCTTTTTTATGTTCATACAGAGAGTTCATAATGGTATGATGTGTAGAGTGGAGACATTCACTGCGATAATTCAATCAAATATATCAATGCTCATTGCTTACCTTGGTGTGTTTTTGTAGTTGTCCGTTCAGGATATGAATGGCGTCCACATACTGGCTTTCTTTGATCTAAAAACAAGCAAGCGTTGTTATGATGAGCAATATAACTTAGCCTTTCTGGCTTTAGGCAAAATAAACAATATATTAAATTACACACATTATGTTTATTTACCGTGTTAATGCATGTGTGACGTATGCATTAACACGTAAGAAGGTGCGTGCAGAGATGCTCTATAGTAATGTTGTTTTGTTTGCATTTAGCTTTAGCCAGATTTTATTCAAGCAGGTTGCTTCGCGTTAGCCTTCAGCCGCTCAGCTCGGGGCTCAGTGGCTAATGCTAAGCTAAAACGGAGACAATTCTCACCAGTTTGTACACCGTGGCCGTGTACTCCCCGTCCTTTATGGCCGTCATGGCTTCGAACGAAGTGATTTAATCCTCAAACGTGAGACTGACCACGTTTATTCCCCCGAAGTCCCTAAAGACATAACTCTTTATGTTGTTAGCATCACTTCGGTGAGGGTTAGGCGTTACCAGGCAACGGGAGCGGAAGTCCGACTTGAGTGACGTCGCTAACAGCCAATGGTTATTATTTTTTTTATTTAAGAGATAATGTAATTACAAAATAGAAGTGCAGCAGAAATAAATATATACATGTAAACAAATATGCACATGATTAAAAGCCAAGGGAGAGAAAAAAAAATACATAAAATGAAATAAAATGAAATCATACAAAACGGAAAGAGACAGAAAAGGGGGACATTTGCATCAAGATATTAGAGTACAGAATGACATAAAAATATAAATAAATGCAACGCTTTCAATGTGGCGTGACAGCCAACCAACAGAGAGAAAGGTTGAAGAGGAGGCGGGCTAGTTTTTGTAGACCGGAAGTCACTCTTGTTGGCGCGGTTCGTAGTGTTGCATTTCTCAGAAAGTTTTAAATATATCTACGCGATGGAGAACGTTGACGTTTTTATCGTTGATTCTTCGGAGAGTGAAACCTCCAAAGTCGACATACTGAGGGGGATAATCACCGAAAAGTTGACGACGGCCACGCGGGAGATATTTGCCGTGGTGGAGACGACCATCGTTGGCTACGACAAAGAGGTTTTGCTGTTGAAGCGTGAGTTGGAGTATTACAAGAGGCAACTGGACACGACCCTGCAACCCCACGTCAGTCCGCCAACTACCGAAGTGAATAATATTCATTCAATATTTATTGTTGACTGTAAGGAGGAAGATAATGATGCAAAGCCCATGTCAAACCAAGAAGACGAGGGTGCCCGCCAAGGAACCAAAGAAGACGTAGTTGCCCGCCGAGAAACTAAAGAAGAAGACGACAGTGCTCGCCAAGAAACCAAAGACGACGGTGCCCGCCAAGAAACCAAAGAAGACGAAGTGGCCCGCCTAGAAACTAAAGAAGACGACGTCGCCCGCCAAGACTCTAAAGAGGACGACGGTTCCTGCGAAGAAACTGAAGAAGACGAAGTTATAGTAGTAGGAGACGTACTCATCAATACTTCATCGTCTATGCAGAAACCATTAAACACAGCCACCTCCAAAGATGATACAATAAACTATTTTCAGACGGTTAACAGAAAGAAGAGAAGGCGACACACGCACCACTTCGGCACTGGTCCATCAGACGGTGCCTCTGGGCAACTAAACCCAGACTTCTTTGATAAACTGTGGGGTGCCATACCTGAGCTTTCAACAAACCCTGCGTTCGAGGCCCTTTGGTCTGATAACCAAAGCTCCGCTGATCTTCCTGCCACAAGTGGAATGGAAGTAACGGAACCTGAACCAATGGATGAGCAAAACAGCACGGGTTTCTCATGGTCCTCAAGGGAAACGCCTGATGCTGAATTTGGCAATGAACTGCTAAGAGGATATGTAGAAAAACACATGACGATCCACGAGGGAGAGAAACCTTTCAGCGGTACAGAATGTGGCAACACATTTAGGTCACAACCAGGTCGTCCTCGTGCCGTGCAACCTTTCAGCTGTCCACATTGCAATTACAAGTCTTTGCGGAAAGACAACCTGAAAGTTCACATGAGGACCCACACTGGAGAAAAACCCTACGCGTGTTCATTGTGTGACCGGGCCTTCACCCAAAATAGCAGCCTAAAAACTCACATGAAGAGCCATTTCCCACAGTTGAAGTACCAAAATTAATCTCATTTGTGAAGAACTGATTTCCTACTTTCTTTGTTGCTTTTTAGACGCATTACCAAGAAAAACGATCCACGAAAGGGAAGTTGTGTTTTTGTTGTTTTGTTTTGACAAAAACTGTAGCGGGAAAAAACGTAGAACCTCTGGCACCCACGGGTCAGGGTTTTGAGAAATGCATCGGAGAGCAACTACCAGTTAAAAGTACTGATCTTTTTTGTATATGATGTGCATCACTAGGGTTGAAGAAAGTGACGTTTTGGCCCCCGGATTTTATTTTCGGCGAGGAGGAAAATACATTTCCCATGGACTGTAATAATACCTGAATACGTTTTCAGATTTTACTTTAGTTAAAGCTAATGAATGCTAACGAGAAGTTTCCTAATTTACTACTGAGAGTAATTCCATATCACTGTTGTCAACTTTGTAAAGAAGATTATGTTAGTTAATGTTTTTTTCACATTCACTAATAAACGGCCTGATCTTTGAAAACAGAAACAAACTCCTGTAATGTTATATTGACGCATTCTTCATCATGAGGCAAGATTATTAATACCAGATTTCATTGCAGTATGACGCAGTATGTGACTACAGCATACATTTTTACAGACTGACAACATTCTGTCTGACGGCCCAAAGAAGTGCGTTAAGGTGTCCTGGGACCGAATGGAAACAACAACAAAAAACAAAAGGTGCCCAAGCTTTACTCCATTGCAGTGGTTCCCAAAGTGGGGTTTAAAGATGATTTTGAGACAATATTTTTTCACATTTATTTTTGAGTGAAATTGTAGGGAAATTAAGCCATATGAAAATCCAGTGTCCAAACTTACGTTACCTCTTAACCTCCACGTGAACCATTCTCTCCCGTTCGTCATCACCTAAATCTAAAAGCTTCTTGAAAAAAGCATCACAATAGCGACACCAAAACGAGATGAAAGCGCAACGACGAAGGATAATAAGCAAGCGATGGATAAAGTGACAAAAGACCGACAAAAAATCGACAAAAATGCAGCAAAGAGTCATTACAAAAATTGACGGCAACAACGCAAGGAAAAAGATCAAGAAGAAGAAGAACTTTATTTATATCGTGCCTTTCACAGACAAAGTCACAAAGCGCTTTTACATGAGACAGGATTACATTCACTCCAGACTCGGTGTTCAGTTTCCTCTAGGGGAGACTTACAGAATCGTTGTGACTGCACTCTCTCTGATGACCATCACGCACACACATCATGCAGCCTATTGTGCATGTTTTTAGTGGTAGGGGAAACCGGAGCACCCGGAGGGAAACCACGCAGACAAAGGGAGAACATCCAAACTCCACACAGAAAGGCCCCGTTCAGGTGGGAATCAAACCCGGGACCTTCTGGCTGTGAAGCACGAACGCTAACCGCTGTGCTACCGTGCTGCCCAGTGTCATCGCAGCAGTTTAGATCAGTCTTGTTGGTCTTAGCTTTCAAATGAGACGTCACACCGGCCTATACCTCTCCGGTCAAGAAACCTTTTGGTTAAGATCAGCGGAACTGGAGAATGTGCGCCCGGTTCAGGTGGGGGTTAAGAGGTTAAACCAGACTTTAAATGGCGGCACGGTAGCACAGCGGTTAGCGCTCGTGCTTCACAGCTAGAAGGTCCCGGGTTCGATTCCCACCTGGACGGGGCCTTTCTGTGTAAAAGTTTGCATGTTCTCCCCGTGTCTGCGTAGGTTTCCTCCGGGTACTCCGGTTTCCCCTACCACTAAAAACATGTACAATAGGCCCAGGGACTGCAGGTGGAAATTAGCACAAGTGCTATAACCTGGTACAATGCATCTCTCCTTTCTGAGGCTAATGTAGATTGTACACTGTCCCTGTTCAAATAAATAAATAAATACAATCTAGAAATCAAACTTCATCCCTCTTTGCTATGTCTCGTTGCCATCTATAATGTGTCACCAGGCTCAAAGTGGGTTCATCATGCCTTGGTTTTGTCAACTTTATGTGAGCTACAGATGTTCCTGCTTATCCCTTTTACAATTTTAAATGTTATAAAAAGTAAATGAGAAAGTTTTTAGCCTCAGTTATGCCATTCCTCTGCTGTTTTTAAAGTCAGCGAGTTGTAAAAGCATTGTTCCCACAGAAGCCTTGGAAAACCCGCTCGTTTTAGCAGGACTCGGGACATTGCAGTGGTCAGACCAGAGGAAACTTGTGTCCTGAATCCGGATCTTTATTTATTTATTTATTTATTTGAACAGGGACAGTGTACAATATACATTAGCCTCAGAAAGGAGAGATGCATTGTACCAGGTTATAGCACTTGTGCTAATTTCCACCTGCAGTCCCTGGGCCTATTGTACATGTTTTTAGTGGTAGGGGAAACCGGAGTACCCGGAGGAAACCTACGCAGACACGGGGAGAACATGCAAACTCCACACAGAAAGGCCCCGTCCAGGTGGGAATCGAACCCGGACCTTCTAGCTGTGAAGCACGAGCGCTAACCGCTGTGCTACCGTGCTGCCCAATCTTGGCTCCGGGCCCTTAACCACGGAGCGCCGGGCCCCGCTCGGCTGACGGGGGAGAGGCTGGAGGAGGCTGCTCTGAACCGATGGGCTTTTTCTTCACTTGTTTGTGTTCGGGGCATTAGGAGGAAACGGCAGAGGAGCTCCACTCACACTGGTACGAGCTGCTTTTTAAAGTCTTTGCAGTTTTCTGGACAAAGTAAGTTGCTTAAAATGTCTTGTTGGGAGAAGTGCTCAGTTTCTTTAGCCTATGTCAGAGGTCTGGAACGTTTTGCATTCAAATTTTACAAGTCGTCGTGAAAAATGTAAGAGTCGCAAGGAATTTTAATGTTTAATCCTGGTGTAGATCCGCTTAAACTAGGGCTAATCTATTCAATCAGAGAAGTCTAAATCAGCCTCTAGAGGTTTCTGACTTATCTGTTATGATCAGAACTTCAAAATACTTTAATATTTCATCCAGTTTAAAGATGTAGTGAGTACGAATGACAAAACCCTGTTGCAAAAATGTAATAAAGAGTATTCTTCACATTCATTTGAGTAAAAATACTCACATTTGACACTTTAAGTATACTTTTCACCACCGTTAAAACGTGCCTTTTCCTTTTGACACAACTTTACATTGTTTTTTAAGTATTTTTCTCAGCATTGGTTTGGCTGCATGTGCAGGGTTTCTGCAGGGCATTAAAAAGCATACCAAGTTATTAAAATGGAAAATGAAGGCCCTTAAATGTCATTAAAGCATTACGTTGGATTCATACTGGCATTTCATGAAACAGTGGCATTGGTGAGCTATTTGTTATGCGAACGTTTGTTTACAATGACAATATTCTGGTCTAAATCACATTCAGCACAAAAGTCTCCTGTGTCTACTTATTGTGTCAGATTAGGATTAAATTAGTGAAGTTCAAATTGCTTTACCTTTACCTTTTAGGCTTTCTGAGGACGGCCTGTAGATGGCAGCTGAAACATGTAAAGGTAAAAGGATTTCACAAATCTGGAATCCTAGTGTCTGACAAATATAACCTATATTTAAGGCTATGGTGAACTTTATTGGCCCGTGGGGAAATCTGTCCACTGCATTTGACCCATCTGCCTGTTAAAATGACTGTTATCACGTTGTTTTTAATCCTCATTTCAGCTCTTGTTGCTGATTTAATTAACAATTTTTGAGGAAAAGACAATATTTTGCATCGTATTCTACAATTCTAAGTCATATTTGGGTGATTACGGGTCATGACGCCTTACCAGCTGAGAAGCACAGCCGCCATTTTCCTATATTAGGCTTCAGCAGCTATAGCGATGCCATGTTTTTTTACAGTTTATGGCCATACCCAGCCCCACTGCGTACTTTGTCTTGATTTCCTAACATCAATCACATAATCGCAGGCTCCCTTAAAAATTGTGCAGGCTTGCTATGTAACCTTTTCCCCTCCTCACAAATATTTCGGCGCATTGTGTCCATGTTCCGTCAGCATGTGCTTGTAGCTGTGTTCAGGCCTGTTTCGTTTGTGATCATGTTGAACCGCACTCCCGTCTCTGCCACGCCCCGGGACACATCCACTCACACGTCCTCAATCAGAACAAAACCTCTGCAGACGCCGTTTCACCTCAGATCTGAGAACCTCAGGGCTGTTCGTTAATACAATCGTTACGCAACACGGGAAAACCACATTTATTAATTTTGGCTCGAAAGTTGCCAGGTGTTTCCAATTTCTTCCCTTATTTTCCATTTATTTTCCTTAATTGAGGTTAGGGAATGGATAGTAATATTAAGAAATGGTAAATTCATAGGTTTGTTGCCTTTGTGCTTGGGCTACACAGTGTTGATGAAATATCCGTACCGTAAGAAGCTACAAATTCTCAAACGAGTCTTACATTCAACTGAGACTGATAAACGGATAAAGCTGTGGAGAACTTTAAAGCAGCGTTAAGTTATACAAAGATCTCACGGAGCACTGTCACAATCCATCATTCGGAAATGGAAAAGAGTATAGCACCACTGGGAACTTACCAAGACACGGGCGTCAGAAATGCAACCAAGTGCCCCAAGATAACTCTGGAGGAGCTGCGACGTCCTGCCGCTGAGCTGGGGGAATCTGTACATGGGACAACTATAAGTCGTACTCTACACAAATCTGGCCTTCATGGACGAGTGGCAGAAGAAAGCCATTATTGAAAGGAGGCCATAAGAAATCCCGTTTGAAGTTTGCTAGAAGTCATATGGAGGACACCGCTGCCATGTGGAAGAAGATGCTTTGGTCAGATGAGACAAAAACGTTATGTATGGAGCAAACCTAACACTGCTCATCGTCCTGAGTGCACCATCCCCAGGGTCAAATATGGGGGGGAGCATCATGCTATGGTGCTGCTTTTCCTCAGCGGGGACTGGGAAGATTGTAAGAATAGTTGGGAAGATGGATGGAGCCAAACACAGAGACATTTTGGAAGAAAACCTGCTGAGTCAGCAAGAGAATTGAGGCTGGGGCGGAGATTCACCTTCCAGCAGGACAATGACCCTAAACACAAACATCTACAATGGAATGGTTTAAAAAACAAACATATTAATGTGTTAGAATGGCCCAGTCAAAGTCCTGACCTAAATCCTATTGAACATCTGTGGAAAGACCTGAAAACTGCTGTTCACAAACGCTCTCCTTCTAATGTGACAGAGCTTGAGTTGTTTTGTAAAGAGGAATGGGCTAAAATGTCCGTCTCTACATGTGCAAACCTTGTAGAGTCAAACCCCAGAAGACTTGCTGCTGTTATTGCAGAAAAAGGGGGTTCCACAAAGTATTAAGTCAAGCTGTATGAATCACATATTATTTTGCTTTCACTTCATAGTTGTCTGTTACTTGTGTGTGAACTTTCAGTAAAAAATTCTAAATGAAATCTTTATGTTTAGGGTTGTAAACATGACACAATGTGCAAAAGTTCAAGGTGTATTAGTACTTTCATAAGGCACTGTATATTTGTTGTCCGTAACCCGTGAGACGTTTCTGTGACATCTCTGCAATGTCTCAGAGACCTGTTGGATACCAAGGAGATCTCAAAGAGTCGTATGAAGTTTTTATTAGATCTCCTTGGCGTCTGACATTGCAAATGAAATAATTTTGTAAAGTTATCCTATGTATTGCATTTGTTTACTGTTGCTAAATGACTGTATGTATGGATGAATACTATGATCAGTGTTGGTTGAAATGTTGACTCTTTCTTCAGGGGAAGACTTGGTTTGTTATCTCAGTTGGGTTGTAAAGCTGTTTCAAAGAGTTTATGACTGTCTTCCACCAGCGGACGGTAAAAGCAGAGTTATTTATCACGTCCCCCACCCTGACAAAGGGTGTGTTGGGGAGAGTGGGTGTGCCTATTTTTCAATAAAGCAACTCAAGTCTCGCACTCGTCTCCAGGCCGGTGAGACAGGCCCTTTAGGGTTCACGGTTAAACTGAACAGAATTGAATAGAATACAGACAACGAAGAGTAAACATGAAATAAGTTTGTCTTTAACTTGACGAAACGATTAAAACTAGGGCCGGGACTCGATAAAAAAAAAAAATATAATTAATTAGAGGCTTTGTAATTAATTAATTGAAATTAATCGACCTGAGAACAGTGAGAAGTAAGTTTTTTCATATGGATTTTTAGTATACCATTGAATAATGACTGAATACATGAGCTTAAGCAACAAAATATTGTTTATTTTTGTTCAACCAAGTCCAACAGACCAGTGCAATATTGCCATTAATTGTGCGTCTGCAGGAAAAAAGGAAACTGAAGTGTGGAAAGCAAAGTGTGATTAATTTCGATTAATATTTTTAATCGCACTAAACCTCATGTAGTTAATTAATCGCAATTAATCGAAAAAAGTCCCGGCCCTAATTAAAACAAATACGTTTTTACACTTAATTTAAGGAAAAATATCAACAACTTTCTTTCAAGTAAATGAACAAAATAAAAAGTGTTGTATTTTGAATGCGAGGAGACCTTTTTTCTTAATTCAAGGACACATTTCTTAAATTTAATTGCTCAAATCAGAGTCACATTTACATTACAAGATCATTTCAGTAAAATATCGCAATAATATCGTTATTGCAATGTTGTGTATCACATATCATAGATTTAGTGTGGCCCTTGTTTGTGGCATGAACAATATTGTGCCCAGGCATTAAAATGGCAGTAAACGGCTATAGTCCACTCCTTGGATGTCACAAGTTTCAAGAAAATCATTATTTCCCATCTGTCTGTGGAGGAAATGCCACATGAGTTTGATTGAAATGGTGTAAATATCTTTTCCAACCAAAAAACAAATCCATATTGAGACTTGTCAGAACCATCTTTAAACAAGTCATTCTCTTACGTAGAAGAGTGTGCATAAATACGCACCTTCAGGGCAGTTTGAACTCCTCATTATGTGAACGCTGAGGCTGGTTTCGCTGCACGAGCCAAAGCGTAATTTACGGCGTGTTTGGCCAAACCCGACGACGTGTCGATGCCTGCATTGATTTGTTTTCCTTCTGGGATAATCAAAGGGAGCGGACAAGGGCTAACCAATCCGTCAAAATTTCAATAAAAGGTGTTGGTATCAACCGCGCAGACAGGAGTGAGGCCAAAGAGGAAGATTTATGAAGGCAGGGAAAGAGCAGCTGAACAATATGAAGGATAATGAAGATATCTGATACATGTCTTGGAACATATTTTGCTTAAAGCCACACCACGCTACATTTCACCCAATGAATAGAACAGAATGCAAGCTTTTACTTTATTACGCTTAGTTTTGTTGTTGAAAGCCACGGAAAACATGCCCGAACCATAGACCAGGGGTAGGCAACGTCAGGCCCGGGGGCCAAATCCGGCCCTCCAGCACAGAACCTCTGGCCCCGCAAGATGATTTTGAGAAATATTATGCAATTATGCAAATAAGAGATCAAATACCTCTTAAAGTACCCTAAAAATTTGAGAAATAGTGTCAGTATTTCAAAAAGTACCCTGGCAGAGCGTCCCACTTGGTCATATATAATGTAAAACCAGTGATTCTCAACCCATTTTCAGTGGGTCGCGTGCCTATCGGGAACGTTTATTCAAAATGTTCCATCTAAAACTGCATGGAATCACTAACAGAGTCTGTTAAAATTAATGTTATTGAGTTGTTTTCATCCTAATTTCAGTCTTAAAGGCAGATCTACTACTTGTTCAACAAAAACTACTAACATTTTATACGATATATGACAAATTACATTTTAATTTGGGTCGTGGCTGGTCATACGAGGGTAATGTTGGGTCCTGACGCTAAACCATTTGAGAACCACTGATGTAAAGCATTGGTATTTAGAAAAAAGTTCTTTACTTTAGGCTACAATGGGGGGGTTCGGCCCTTGGTGTTCTGGCAATAATGAAAATCGGCCCTCCACGATGCAAACTTGCCTACCCCTGCCATAGACTGTAGAATTAATAGACAGCTTCCCCTGACTCCTCCCCCCTGTTTACCATAATGACCACGTTTGAACAATGGCGGATTTACAGACTCCTCCTACCCTGCTGTGACGGAGTATTATCATAAGGGCGGGATCTTGACTGTTCGGTCATAACCGCGCCCGTACCATTAGCTCTAATGCTAACGGCCTGTCAATCAAAGTCCGGCCCTCGTTAGTGTACGAGATTTCTAAAAGGTTTCTAACGAAAACCAGCCTGGTCCCTTTAATTGTAACTAACCCAGCGTTATCACAGGAGCAACATCTAGCTGTGGGAAGTTTAAAGAAATTAGGCAGCAGGCTTTACAGTTGTTTAGAACGTGTCTAAAGTGCAGTGCGTTCTAATGGAAAACTAGCTTGTTTTGCCGCCCCTATATGGAGGCACTGCAGCAATGGCCCTTAGCCGACATTGTTAAGATCAGAGGAATAGTGTCAAAACCAGACTGAGAGACACTCATCCATGCGTTTGTCTCCAGCAGGTTAGACGACTGTAACGGCTGCTCACTGGCCTTTCTAAACGAGCTGTTAGAGCTGCAGAACATCCAGAACGCTGCTGCTCGAGTCCTGACAAGAACCAGGAAATACCACCATATTAGTCCAGTGCTCCGGTCTCTGCACTGGCTTCCTGTCACTCAGAGAATAGAATTTAAAACAGCTCTGCTCGTGTACAAGTCCTTTCATGGTTTAGCACCAAAGTCCATCTCTGACATGTTAGAGCCGTATGAACCATCTCGGGCCCTGAGAACTTCAGGGAGGGGTCTCCTGGTGGTTCCCAGAGTCAGGACTAAACACGGTGAGGCTGCATTTCAGTTTCATGCAGCTAAAATCTGGAACAGTCTTCATGAGGATGTGAGACAGGCCTCGACTCTGACAATGTTCAAATCCAGGCTGAAAACAGCTCTTTTTACCCGAGCAGATGAAAACTGAAAGTATTTTATCTGCACTCTTGCCTTTTACTGTAATTGATTAACTTTATGTTGATGTTTTATTGATTGATTTTTATCTGTTTTCTTGTAATTTTATGCAACTGTGAAAGCACTTTGAATTGCCTTGTGTATGAATTGTGCTCTACAAATAAACTTGCCTTGCCTTAGCGTCGCGGTCATAAAGCAGAGCAACCATTGGCCCACACAGACGTCTGTTTCCTTAGAGCTGACTGTAACTTTTATAGAAATAAAAAGGATAATTAGCATTCTATCCAAACATGTGCAGACAGTTAGCAAGTCGACTCACTGTATTTTTCCTATAGCTGTTAGCTAGATCCAGATGTTTTCCGCTGTTTTCAATCCATCGACCACATTCAGGTCGTTAGAAATCAGTAATGAATGTACTGGACTTTCTGAGATTTTACTTTAGATACAAATTAGCGGCTAAAACTGTCCTCTGAGCTAAACGCTAACTCAAATACTGTTAAGTTTCAGCCTTTCTTGTGTCGAGCTGGTCATTAGGAGCATGTCTTGTCTTGCTGGTGACAATAAAATATGACACAACGCTAATGTGGATTTGTGACGTCAGAACATTCTCCGACACCTCCTCCCTCCTCGCTCTCAGGTAACGATGGCGTCCAGACTGACCCTTGGGCTGATGCTGCTGCTGGTTGCCGTGGTGACGGCTCAGAAGCGTGGCGCGGGAGGAGCCAGGGCCAGGACCTCCACCTCCACCTCTGACACGAACGAGTGGGACTACAGGGCCGGCTGTGAGTTTCAGAAACTGCTGGGCAGAGTCTCAGTCGTCCAGGCGGTTAATTCCGTCGTCTTGGTTTAAAAACAAGGGGCGATATAAATGTGGGGCCTCCGTCACGTGGAGTAAACAGTGTATTTATCCCTTCTAAGTATTATTTTTTTCATGACATTGCTATTTTTGCCGTGGAAGTTCTTCAAAAACACAACAATCGTGGTCTAAATCACATTCAGCTGCAGTTTTGGCAAAAGTCTCTGTGTCCAATTTGCTTTTGAAATTCCCCCCCATTCCCCTGTTTGATGGAATGTCTACAAATAGGCACATTAAAAAGACATTAAAAGCATTACATTTGACATACCTGTATAAACCCTGCTGTAGTGGAGTAGCCTGTGTTACCAAATGCACTCATTATATATTTTCCATTAAATTTGACCGCTCTAAAATAAATATAACTTTTACCCAGATGTTTAGTTGACATGTGTGAGGCAGACCTTTAAAAAACCTCTCCTAAAACAAATGCAAAGGAACCTCTTACGCCGCACTAACCGGTTCGGCTATAAACAAAAACATCTGCAACGCAACCCAGTACAGACGATTGCATGAGAACATCGAGTCCACGAGTACTGTCGATATTCGAGTCTGAAATGTCTCTCTTCACAGCGGATAAGGTGAATATTCGGGGCGTGGCCAACCTGACCGAGGTCCTGGACAACTGGAAGTTCGACATCATGAGTCAAATGAAGAGTCTGCTGCAGAACGACCACCAGAGCCTGCTGCCCGACTACGCCCGGTTAGATCGAGTTTGGGCCGGGTTTAGACTTGGTTTGGTCCATAGACATAGACCTTCATCACTCACCCGTTTACAAAAAAATGTTTCTTTCAAAAACCAGCCTGGTGTCTTTAATTGTGACTAACCCGGCGTTCTCTCAGGAGGAATATGTAGCCGTAGAAAGGGTTTAAAAAATAGAAACCAGGCGTTAAAGTTGTTTTTAATGGGTCTAAAGTCCAATGCTTTTCAATGGGAGACTAGTGGCTGTGTGGAGGTACTACAGCAATGTCCTCCAGTGTTGCGGTCGTAAAGCAGAGCAGCCAGCGGGCATTGGTTTGGTCCTACTTTAGTCCTATGGTGATTAGTGACAATAGGAAATAGCTTTTATCCCAAGTCGTGCCCAGAGTGAAACCCTGGTGTTAGTCGTTTTACAGCTCGGACTGGAAATAACTGTGGGTTCACAGCGCGGTGTTTTCATAGAGTTTAAATGGAAACAGTCTCCACAGAAACACATTAAGAGCAAAGTTAAATAAACTGCAGCTCAGAGACACACCCTGCTCTTCAGATCCATGCACCGTAGTATATGAGAGGAGATGGAAGCAAAGATTTTGGACTTTTGAGATACAGCCAGAGGATCACAGGTTTATTTTCAATACGTTTATTTCAGCAGGGACATTATTCAACCTTCTGTAAATCTGCCAGTTTTAGTTCAAGCTGTTTTTTGACCGTAGTCCCTGGGCCAGATGTGATTGCCAGCTGCTATAGGTTTGATTCCTGACTGGGTGGGACGGGGAGTTCACATGTGGCGGCTCTGGTCCAATGAAACGCAGACACAATAAGGATTCATAATCTCATAATCCTTTTAGGATTACTGGCTTTTGTCTGGGACGTAAATCTTAGAGCTGGGACAAAATATGGTTTTGCAACATATCGCAATTCGTCTTTGTGATATGCAAATTGCGTTGGAAACCATGTTGCAATACTTTGATACACAACTCGGTTATAGAGAAAACAAACTAATATTTGCTAAAAACAGTTAACACAATTATATTTAAGATGTTGCTCTTTAGTTTGACCATTTCTGTGATTTATAGTTTCACTTCACTGACAGGAAGTGACATAAATTGAGGCAAACAATTTTAAACGATTGCCGTGCCAACCGCGTTATGTCAATGGGAAATGACTATGGAACTTCACCTGTATCTACGTCACTTCCTGTCAGTAGCTTAAAAATTCAGTTTCCAGAGGCAGAAGTAGGGCAGGGCAATATGGCCTAAAATCTATATCACGATATAAAAAAGAAATATCACGATAACGATATATTTCACGATATAATTGACAATGGACAAATTACTTCAAAATCCCAGCCTTACGCCTATTGGGAAGATTATCCATCCATTTTCTTCCACTTGTCTGTTGCCGGGTCATGGGTGCAGCCGTTGGAGTTGCCCAAATCACATAGCACCAGCTCCTATAGCGCCCCCTGCAGATGGTGGGTCCACAGAAGGACGGCCTCATGGTTCTAACCGGGCCTGTTGGTCTCTCATAAGGGGCTTCTGAACCGCTCTTTGTCTGACCCGTCACCTAGGACCTAGTTGCCATGGGAGACCCTACCAGGGGCACGAAGCCCCCGACAACAGAGCTCCAGGATCATTCAGGTGCTCAAACCCTCCACCACGTTAAGGTGAAGGTTCCAGGAGGGCATACTAATTTCCTCGCAAATATGATCTACTCAAGCAGTTTACATCCTTCATTTCATTTGACTTTTTCAGCACCTGTCCCCGTGTTCTACAGTCAGTGTTTATGCTGCTCTGATGGAGCGTAACATGAATTATATTGTGTCCACGACGATATAAAAAATTACAACGATATCAAAATTATATCGCGATAACGATATGCGATACGATATGGCCCACCCCTAGGCAGAAGTGTTGGTGCAGAGCTGCCCAGACACGGCCCCAGAGCATCAGGGGGGGCCTTAGCCTGGCCAGCCAGACTATAGGCTTTTCCTGATGTGTAGTCAGTGTTATCTCGGCTCATATGTGGGATCTCGTTCGTTCGGCTTGACTTGAGTTATACTAAATGCTCTTTTGCTTATCCAGAATCCAGCCGCTGTCCGAGGCTTTGAACGACCTGTACAAAGAGTTCAACGCTCTGAAGGCTCATCTGGCCGACCTCACGGAGAAGTTCACCACCGTGGAGACCTTCATGGACGAGCTCAAAGTGCAGCAGAACCAGCAGAGCCAGGCCAACGCCATCCCCGCAGCTAACCCCGCAGCTAACCCCGCGGCTAACCCCGCGGCTAACCCCCGACCGAACCGGAGAGTCATCAGGAAGAAGCCCCCATCCCCGTCCGCCTAAACAACCAATCACAAACAAGCTTGTTAAAGGAGACATATTATGCAAATTCAACTTTTCTGAACAACCGTCGTCTCTCGTTTTAAAATATACTGGTAATTTAGCTCTGTTTCACACCGATGAAGTCTTCCTGAGCGCTGCCAAAAGCTCCACCAGATGATGTCATGAGGTGGTGCCCTCCTCCAGGAAGCCCATGGTCATTGGAGCAAAAGAGGAAGAAGTGCGCCCTCTGCTGACCATTAGTATGACGACACATAAGTACATCTTAATAGTAATTATTTGGTAACAATTGTGTCAAACCAAGACAAACAAAAAAAACACCAAACCGGCACCAAAACAAAAATGGAACTAAACGAGAAAAAAATATGACTAAACTAAACAATGTGTCACTCTAAGTCAAATGGACACGAGTGATTTTGCGCGATACGATATTTTCTAAGCGATATATTGTGCCGCCCTATGTTAAAAAAAAATACCAAAGCTAAAATGTGCACATTTAGCGTCACATGTCTCCTTTAAACAGCTTTGCTTTGCTATTGCTCTCTCTTACGATCAGAGCGGTATATAAAAGTAACCTCGGTCACATAAGCAAAATGCAATATTATGCAGTATATTACTTCATGATGGTGCTAAGCATTTCTTTGCAGTGCAGGTCACTATCAGAGTTGCTAGATCTGGTGGCGTCTTTTTCAAGTGTCAGCAGCTCAGATTTAATGATTTGTAATGCTATTTTGGCTAAAATTCTATACTTTTGATGCCACAAACACTAAAAACATGTCCGCACATTTCATTTCTTGACATACAATCAAAGAGGAATCAGGGGAAACTTCAATATTCAAACCGATTTTCAAACATATGCAGTAAAAAAAACATATGCAGTAAAAATTGTATATGTCAATGCCCTGTAGAGAGTGTGGTTTATGTAAGAAAAGTGCGGTTTTCCACGTAGATCATGCTAACTAAAGCCCTATTGTTTGTATCGTAATGGTATGTTAAACGTTTTGGTTTGTCTGGATCATTTGAGAAGGAAAAGATGGGGGATGAAAGATTCTATAGGGCGGATTTAGCCGTGGATTCCTGGCAACCCTGTTTACTATAATGTATGTTTGTTAAGGATGATGTCATCGCTCCACTTCTGGGTCCAATGGAACAGTAGCCCTATTCACTATAACGGGATTTAGCTGATTTTAACCTGCTGTAGAGGCGACTACAGGCTCTTTTAGAGCATCTGATCACACAGAATATTACATTTACCCTGGATTTTCTTTTCTGACATTAATTATCAATTATTATTTTTTTCCATACACAATGAAGGCTTATTTTAAACGTATTTGACCTTGCAGTGACCCATCACAGTGGTCTGTAGGACGCTCCAGGATCAATCGTTTCAAAGGTTTTCATGGCTGACAGACCGTTCCACCAGAAAACCTACAAAACAATTGTTCCGGGAGCGTTGTAGAGACCACTGCGATGGAAAGTGAAAGTGCCATGCGGACCGCTAACCCGCCGGGTCACTACAAGGTACTATGCAAATATCAACTTCCCCCCCCCTAATTGTAACTAACCCAGCGTTATCACAGGAGCAATATCTAGCTGTGGAAAGTTTTAAAAGAAATTAGAAACCAGGCTTTACAGTTGCTTAAAACGTGTGTAATGTGCAATGCTAACTAATAGAAAACTAGCTTGTTTTGCCGCCCTGACATCGTCGGCCCCTAGCGTCGCGGTCTTAAAGCAGTGCAACCATAGGTTTGGAATAAGCTTAATATTGTGTGTGATGTCATTCTTAACAAACGCTATCAGCTATTGTTGTTTGTTTTGCTTTATACTTACACTATACTTTTTGTTCGCTTTCGATCTGCACGTATGAACCCGCTTTAATCAGAACAGAGGCTGCACTTAAAAACACTGATATTATTTACATAGTCGTCGAAAAGTCAAAACATTTAGTGTAAAATCTTGCCTGAATGAACCATAACAAAAGGAGCAATTCCGAGCTAAAATATGTCAAAGTAAAGAGACCAAAATAAACCCTTTTGGTCAGCATTTCTTATTTCTGAGATGTAGTTTCCCTCTGTACAGCCGTATCCTTGTTTAAATGTGTTTATATGAACTTCCATTAAAGTCTATTACAGCATTAACGTCAACGCTGCCTTTTTTCCCCCTCAGTTTTATGCAAATGTTGAGTCGTTTTTGGCGACACCTAGTGGTCACATTGCACATTCTTCGACTTAAACACTTTTCGTTCGTTTCAACTTTTCTCTGGCTCGTTTCTCTTCCGCTCACTTTGTTTCGCCTCTGTCCAAGATCGATGCTGAAAATGAAGTCGTGTTCATGAGGGAGAGAAGCACTGAGTTTTTTAAGATTCAACAGTGGCAGAGTGGTTTACAATGTCTAATGCATTTAACTGTTTTGAGCAAACTTTTCACACCGAGTTTTGCATGTATTATATTTTAATTGTATTTTGTACGGAGTTCATAAGGGACGGGGAGGCACCTTCTCCAAACCACAAGCCCAGAACATGATCAACCTGAGCAGAATCTGAAAACGATCCAATATAGAGTGCGTTTACATGCAGTCAAGTATCCAGGTTATTAACAGGGATTTGATCTGGTTATCTGGCGAGAGATACCTTCCAAACAATTGTGACCCGTCCCGAGAACGAGGGACACAAGTCGGCCCCACTCACTGTCACGCACATGGAGGAAGAAGAGTCTTTTGAGATCACAGAGAAAACTCCCTATGTTTGAGAACCCAGTTTTGGTGTATATATAAAAGTGTACAGTTATAGGTGGAAATCTCCTTGTTTTTCCTTCAGATTCTGGGGGCGTGTGTGTGTTTCCATACCGGTAAGCAGCTTTTGATTCCTTCTGTTTGACCCCGCCCTCCAGGGGCCCAGCGCGGCTACTTGTTATGCATGCTCTATCCAAACGAGGCAATATGAAGTGGAATTTTTAATCACGGATATTTGGCGCCGCTTCCTCATGAAGAGCATTGATAGCAAAGCAGTGGGAGTGGGACGGAGACGCTTTGAGACGGGAGAACACTTTTTTTTAGCTTCAGCGCTAAGAAAGCATTCCCACAAAGCTCCAAACTCTAAGTGTAGTATCTTTTTATTACGGTGGATTTTGTGTTTGAGTTGATCTCTGACGTCTCGCTTTGTCAACAAAACATCCTTTAGCGAACAAATGCCACGCAGGAAAAGGCAGTTTTATACATACGCCTATTGTCGATCAGTTTCTATGCGTTTGAGTGAGTGAACTCCAGGCCTGAGGACTGAAACCCCACACATGACATGACAGGGGGGAGCTTTACGGTGGTACGGCTTTTCTAAATGAGATGTAAAAGAGCCCTATTGTCACTCGAGCAGCAGAGGGAGGTGAGAACTGAGGCGAGTTCCTACATTCAAATCGCCGCATCTTCTCCAAATATCAGATTTCCATGTGTTACACATCATTGGAAACTTGGACACTTTCTTAATCTATGTCAAACTCAAAATGCACCAAAACCGAGTTGCGTCCCCCGTTCTCGTGTTCGGTCACATTTGATCCTGGAGCCGTCTTGGTGTGATGGTGGAACGAGGAAAATAAAACCCAAAATGCAGGACCGCAACAGAACTGGTGAATGTTTAATGAATGAGGAAAACCAAAATAACAAAATCCAGCGATGACAAAAAAACTAAATCAAACCGGGGCTGACGTAGACAATGACACGACAAAAGGACAAGGGAAACACAGGGGTTTAAATACATGAGGAAACAGGGCACAGGTGAAGCACATCAGGGCGGGGCAGGCCATAAACACCAGGGAAGTAAAGCAAAAATCACACAGACCAAAAAGACATTTCAAAATAAACCACCAAGGACAGATAAACACAAAGCAAACCAAAACAGGGTAACTCAGTCACTACAAGGTTAAATACCCACAAATACCCTTTTTTCACATAAAAGGTTCCATAATGCACCTTTGAATGAGACTTGGTTTACTTTTTTGAAAACTATACTGAAATATTTGTTATCTATAGAACCATAAAACAGAACAACAATGTAAATGTATTTCACAAAACGATTTATTGTAAATTTGTGTCATTTATTTTGAGCTGAAATCACCAAGTCGTCAACTTTAGTGCTGTCCCTGGACCAACTGTATCAAACCTCGATAGATATTACACTATTTTTTTTTCTGTACCTGCTTTCAGTATTTTTTCGATACCAGTAGTACCAAAACTTTTGTTTCAATATCATACTGGTATCGTTTAATCATGTCAATCATAAAAACACCAAACCTGGATGCATCACTGAAGCGTAAATGAAATGATCTCATCAAATCAATAATGGTATTTGAAAAACCCCAAGTACCACCAGAGGAACATGCGACCCTTCCAATTAGCAAGATTTGACATTACTCAGCCTTTTCTCAGTTTTTCATAGAGAGGATGGATGGTGAAACAACTGTAGAGGCTGCTAGTTCTGCTGCTGCGGTGGACAGATGGTCAGAAGGTAAGAGCGTGTACGAGGAGGGAGGGAGTGCATTTATATGAACCGCATCACTCCTGTTTAAGCCTCGGCGCGTCCTCTGTTCTGACGCTTCATTATTGATCAAGAGTCGGTTTGAAGTCACATCTGAAGACGTTCGGCCGCGACACTTGAAAGACGACGTTCAAAGGGCGACTCTATGAAAGCGTGAAGCGCCAGGCCGCGGTTTGGCACGAGGTTCTTCTGACGGGGATTAAATTAGTCTTCGATTTCATTTTGATTATTACACTCCCACCCATTGACCACGTTACGATGTTGTTTCTGCTTCAAAAACACCTGGGACTGGAGTAGCATGAACATGAAAATCTAATACGGGGACACGCGTTGCGATTGCGAGTAGACGTATTCTTTACTATATGGACACAGGACAGAGACTCGGTCTATTAAAATAAAAAAAAATCATTGTTTTATTCCCTATATTACAAACTAAACTTTTTTGCATATTTACATAAAGGTATAGAGATAAGACATTAAGAAAAGACATAGAGAGACATAACAATACGACACACATGAGGTGTAACATAGGGTAAAAAAGCAAAACAAAAAACTGTATATTAAACAGTTAAAATAAATAATACTTGAATACAAGAGAGAGGGGGAAAGCAAAAACAAAGCTAACTACTACTCGTACCATTAGTACCGCCGCCTCTATAACCACCACTACAACCACCACTACAACCACCACCCCCACCAGCACCACCATCATTCACACCAGTACCACTACTACCACAGGTAAGAAAAAAAAAATATATATATATTTGATAAGAGATTTAGAATAAAGTGAATCCACAGAACAGAAAAGATAACGAATAAAGAAAAATAAATGGGTTTCATTAATTAATGAATATTTTGTTCTTAATTCAGAGTGTGGTGTTCTTAATTCATGGCCAGTTAGTCCTGTCAATGGGGGCAAAGTCCACACACCGTTCCCCGCTTCCGTTCTTGGAATGTTCTTATCGTCACTTCTTCTGCACAATCGGACTCCTGGTTTTAACACACTGCCCCCCAGTGGATCAAACGTAAATACAACAGTGGGGCAGTATAATGGAATGGCCGGTCAGTTATATCAAAGCACAGATTACATCAACACAGTTTTATGTATAATCACTAAAGCCTAATATGACAAAAATATGTATAGTAATATTTCCACAATTTGCAGGGACATTTTAAACAAGGCAGGACAGGTTAACAAATCAAGGAAACCCTCAAAGAAGTCTGAGAAACAGCGCCATCTCCTGCCAACGCAACAACTATTCATTATAAGGGAGAAGGTTTTAAAAGGTTTGTTCTGAATGATAATAAGGAGAGGGTTTGAGAGGGTTTCACACATTTCAAATCAGCATATTGTATCGTTATAAGACTTTGTTTTTTTTGGATTGGCCAAGTCCCAGACGCCTCCAAAAGTAGGAAGGATAAACTATAGCATTAGCAGGTTTCCATACGTCCATTTGCAACGGATTGTTTTTCGTCTGTTTGAAAGCGCTTGCTTGGCGTTTGCGATTAGCGAAGTGCGAGCGTTTAGCAGTGGACAGATGTGGTCAGTAATGAAGTATGAGGTATGAGGAAGTGCTGTACTTAAAGGTGCATCATGGAACTTTTTACACACACACATACACAAAATGGTGCGTAATTGACCTTTCTGTGGCACAGGCTGTATGGTTAGCATAGCGCCGTTATCGTCCACCCTGGTGGCCGCTAACGCTCCAGGATCAGTTGTTTTATAGGTTTTCTGGTGAGACGGTTCATCAGCAGTGAAAACTTGCCGGAAACCTTAAAGGAACAGGCCACGTTTTTTTCCATTCTGAGAAATGTTCTTACCTGAGCTTAGACGAGTTGATGCGTAGCTGTCTGGTCTTTGTGTGTGCGCTCAGTCACGCGAAAAAGATGAATTAAATACAGTTACGTGAGCCGTTACACCATCCAAGTCTAGTTACACAAAATTAAACACGTCGATCTCCTAAGCGGATAAAATGGGGAGCTATATTGTGAGGCGTAATAACACCTGGAGTACTTCTACGTCCGCGCAGTAATATGTCAAAGTACTCCAGGTACCTTTCCCCATGTTTAAGTTTGTGTAACTAGACTTGGATCGTGTAACGGCTCACGTAACGGTATTTAAGTAGGGGAAACGTGGAACAGCTTGGTCGCTTCTAACTTCACCCCCGTTTGGAGCTATACCTATGCTGGGAGAGGCTAAATGCTAACAACTTTAGCGTGACTGAGCGCACGCACAAAGACCAGACCGGTACGCATCAACTCGTCTAAGCTCAGGTACGAACATATCTCAGTGTGGAAAAACGGTGGCCTGTTCCTTTAAACCGGGATGGAAAGTGAAGGCGCCATGGGCCAAGCACCCGTACACCCGCCGGGTCACTGAAAAGTCTTTTTTTTTTTTTTTTTTTTTTTTTCATAAAAAGTTCCATAATGCCCGTGTAAGCAGAGTAGAGTTTTTGAGCATCTGTACCTTACTTGCAGTATTTTTGTTGAAAAATACTTCTCCACCACATTTCCTCAAAAGCGCCAGAGTAAGAAGTACATTTGTCCATCTGTTTTATTCATTTTAAAAGCCATAACGCACACTCTTTGAACAGTAGAAATGTTTGTGTTTTTGAAGCTGCAAAGTTATGGGGTAAGGTAACTGTCAATTAAGACGTGCATGTTAAAATAAAATGCGTGCATATTATCTGTATTTGTGCACCAAATTAATTGTGCAAATTCATGATCAAGAAAATACAAACTCAAAATACATGCCATTTCGTAATTACAAAAACAAAACTATGAAACCATGTGTGTGATTTCTTACTTGTGAATACGATTGTTTTTGTGTGCGCTTCTTTGAGAATACGAAGTTATTTTTTGTGCTTGCAAAGAACACCGATTTGTATGTGCTCGCAGACATTTACAATCGAGCACATACACACGGAGATTTGTTATTCAGCTTTATATTTTAATGGGAAAAATTCACCTACATAAAATGAAATGGGCAAAAAAACAAACTTCTATACTTTTCTTGCAGACATGAACCTATATATTTCAACCTATTAATTCAATACAAAATAAAAAAGCAGGTAAAACAATGTATATACTAGAAAAGTACAGTCTTACTCCTGGCTCCTCTTAATATTTTTGGTATGAGTGTTGTTGTTGTTTTTTTTATTAATTATCTTCCTCTGGTAAAGTGTAATGTATCCCCTGGCACTATTTCCTCCTTGTTCAGTTCTACCGCTCTGGCTCTTGGCGGCAATGAAGTAGTTGATCGAATCTGCGCATGTGCAATCTCCGTGTGTATGTGCTCGATTGTAAATGTCTGCGAGCAGTGACGTCACTGAAATCCGTGTTCTTTGCAAGCACAAAAAATAACTTTGTATTCTCAAAGAAGCGCACACAAAAACAATCGTATTCACAAGTAAGAAATCACACACATGGTTTCATAGTTTTGTTTTTGTAATTACGAAATGCCATGTATTTTGAGTTTGTATTTTCTTAATCATAAATTTGCACAATTCATTTGGTGCACAAATACAGATAATATGCACGCATTTTATTTTAACATGCACGTCTTAATTGACAGTAACCTTACCCCATACAAAGTTATTATTCATAACACGTATATAAATGGATTTGTAGATAGAAACGTTTTTAAAATATTCGACCGAGCAACATTTGTTTAACTCAAGTAAAGAAATCAAGTACTCTGACCACCACTGGCTTCGGGAGGTCATATTTCTTCACGTAATTTAAGATTTGTTATTTTTTCTAAGTGGACTACATGTTGATCCCGTCTTTGCGTCTAAATTGTCGACAAAATAAAGCCAGAGGCTGAAGTGGAGAAAGGAAACTAATGACTGTGTTGTTTGTCGCTGAATATTCATCTGCGATAATGAAACACCTCCTCAGTCTGTCCCCTTCAGCCTGTGCCGGGGGGACGACGCTGGTCTCCGCGGCGACAGCACCTGGTTCCCGTGGTGACGGCATCTGGCCTCGGCGCCGGCCCCTGACGCGCCGGTCCGGAGGAGGCCCCGTAATGAGACGCCGCCGTCTGCTGCAAAACAAACGTGATCGTCTCGCCCTGAAGAAGTCGGATACATCTTTATTTACTTCATCAAAACTATGTAGAGTCTCAGAGAATAGAATTTAAAACAGCTCTGCTTGTGTACAAGTCGTTTCATGGTTTAGCACCAAAGTCCATCTCTGACATGTTAGAGCCGTATGAACCATCTCGGGCCCTGAGAGCTTCAGGGAGGGGTCTCCTGGTGGTTCCCAGAGTCAGGACTAAACACGGTGAGGCTGCGTTTCAGTTTCATGCAGCTAAAATCTGGAACAGTCTTCATGAGGATGTGAGACAGGCCTCAACTCTGACAGTGTTCAAATCCAGGCTGAAAACAGCTCTTTTTACCCGAGCAGATGAAAACTGAAAGTATTTTATCTGCACTCTTGCCTTTTACTGTCATTGATTAATTTTTATGTTGATGTTTTAATGATTGATTTGATCTGTTTTCTTGCCTTGTGTATGAATTGTGCTCTACAAATAAACTTGACTTGCCTTGCCATCTATGTCACTTCCTGTCAGCAGCTTAAACATTCAAATACAAATAACTTTTCTGCCCAACATTTCTTCATTAAAATGGCCTCTTAGAGTTTTCATGGGAGGAAACCGTTTTTTTTCCAAATGATAAAAGTCTTGCCCGTTGCTCAAAAATTCCAGCGATTCTGAGCGAAACACAAGGCTATTTCGGCAGCGGGTTACCTAACTCGCTCCCAAAGGGTTATTAAATTGAATTGGATTTGATTTATGGGGTGAAATGTGACACGGCACGTCTTCAAATAGATGTTAGAACAAAATAAATGTTGTCAAAATGATCTAAGGGTTCAGAGGACGTATTCTGGGGGGTTGGATCTGGCACCCGGGCCTGACGGTTTTACCAAGGGCTGTCTGGCTGTCACTTCTGCGGCTCACTCTAATTTACTGTAACGCCCCGTCTCACATTTCAGGCCTGATTTGTCCACGCAGATGTCCCCTCCTCGATCAGGCGGCAGCGTGGCACTTCCATTTCCCTCGCCGCGGCCGTTTGATTAGAAACCCTCAGATAAATAACACGGGCCGAGGCGGGAAATACCTCCGGTCTGTCACGACCACACACTCGGGGTCTGGATACATTACACCTGTCGGACCCGTCACAAATCACCGCCCAATGTGGTTTTAACCTGAACGCTTCTGCCGATCCGTTACTGCCATAAATATGAGTTAAATTATTTATTGCAAGGCAAGGCAAGTTTATTTGTAGAGCACAATTCATACACAAGGCAATTCAAAAGTGCGTCACAGTTGCATAAAGTTACAAGAAAACAGATCAAATCAATCATTAAAACATCAACATAAAAATTAATCAATTACAGTAAAAGGCAAGAGTGCAGATAAAATACTTTCAGTTTTCATCTGCTCGGGTAAAAAGAGCTGTTTTCAGCCTGGATTTGAACATTGTCAGAGTTGAGGCCTGTCTCACATCCTCATGAAGACTGTTCCAGATTTTAGCTGCATGAAACTGAAACGCAGCCTCACCGTGTTTAGTCCTGACTCTGGGAACCACCAGGGGACCCCTCCCTGAAGTTCTCAGGGCCCGAGATGGTTCATACGGCTCTAACATGTCAGAGATGGACTTTGGTGCTAAACCATGAAAAGACTTGTACACAAGCAGAGCTGTTTTAAATTCTATTCTCTGAGTGACAGGAAGCCAGTGCAGGGACCGGAGCACTGGACTAATATGAGTGGTATTTCCTGGTTCTTGTCAGGACTCGAGCAGCAGCGTTCTGGATGTTCTGCAGCTCTAACAGCTCGTTTAGAAAGGCCAGTGAGCAGCCGTTACAGTCGTCTAACCTGCTGGAGACAAACGCATGGATGAGTGTCTCTAAGTCTGGTTTTGACACTATTCCTCTGATCTTAATGTGTTTCAGATGGTAAAAAGCTGATGATGTTATTGCTTTAATGTGGCTGTTTAAGTTCAGGTCTGAGTCCATGATTACTCCTAGATTTCTAACCTGATGTTTTGGTTTTAGAGAGAGAGACTCAAGGTGACTGATAACACTTTGTCTTTGTGTCTGTGGGACAAAAACAATGATCTCAGTTTTGTCTGAGTTTATGTTTATGTTTATGTTTATTTGTTTATTTGAGCAGTACACATAGTGCTCAAAAGGAGTGGGCTGAAGCAAAAGCTTATGATTGCCCACCCCCAAGTGCAATAAAATAAATAAAAAAAGAACATTTCAAGCAGCTACATTCATACAGACCAACTTACAAACTTACCAAAAAAAATAATAATATATGAACTGTTTATACAATTAATTGAAGCAACGCACAGCTACAACAACAATCCCGTTTCATGTACGATGTCTAGAACAAAGCAGTCAAAAAAAAAAAAATGTGATCCTTAATATATTTCTTCCAGATTTTTACCCTTGATAACCGAGAGTTACTTTTATGTTATGAAGGTACATTAATAGATATTATAATCTGAGATCTTGATACTTTCCAGTTGTCATTACCATTCTCAGTATAATTTTAATTTGGGTGTAATTTCCATAATCATTATTATTATATATTTATTTAATTGAGTTATATGTGAAGTATGCTGCAAGCCCTGCATAGTGTGGTGCATTAAAAAGCCAAAGTGTAGAGCGGGCCAGATGAAGAGGGCAGTAACTCCCAATCAACAAACCCCCACATGGCTGCCCTAACAGCTGATTTTGTAGAATATGTTCCTATGCTGAGTGGTGCATTAAAAGACAAGGTTTAGAGCCCGTTGGGAGGATTCCTCTCAACAGATCCATAACCTGCCAACCCTAATTCTCCATTTGTGAATTTGAGCAATAGAATGACAACCGTTCCAAGCAGCAACACTCTTCCAGATTATAGAGGAACAATACACATAATCCATCCTACTGCTCCCCCTAGTGGCAACACATTTCTTCTTGTCTGTATATTTCAAAAGTCTTTTGTTTGTATTTAAATTTGAACAGGTTGATGTTTGGACATCGTTTCAAATCCATCTCCAGTTTATTCCACAATTGAACACCATTAACTGTTGGACTAAAACTTTTCAAAGTTGTGCTATGTTTCTGAATCCTAAAGTTTAATTCATCACGTAATTCATAACGACCAGTACGTTCTTGGAACCTTCTTTGTAATTGGTTTGGTAACAATTTATACCTTGCTTTGAATAACATTTGAACAGTTTGGAACTCAACAATGTCACAAAACTTCATGATCTTTGATTTTAAAAATAATGAGTTTGTGTGGTCCAAAAACCCAACTTTATGAATCACTCGGATAGCTCTTTTTTGCAACAATATTATTGGTTTAACTGTGTTTTTGTAAGTACTACCCCAAACCACAGTACAATAATATAAGTAGGGCAAAATCAGAGAACAGTATAAGGTATGTAGAGCTTTGATGTTTAAAATGTGCTTTGCTTTTGCAATTACTGAAATGCTTCTAGAAATTTTCGTAGATATATATTTAATATGAGATTTCCAAGTAATTCTGTCATCAATAATCACACCAAGGAATTTGATTTCATGCACTCGCTCGATAACAACACCTTCTATCTGAATTGCTTCCTGAGCATTGGAGTTACAGTTGCCAAATATCATCATTTTGCTTTTACTCAGATTTAAAGATAATTTATTTTGTTTGAACCACTTGTTGACACTTTTGAGTTCCAAGTTAACAATCCGACACAGCTGCTGTAAGTCGTCTCCTGATGCAAAAATATTTGTATCGTCAGCAAACAAGATAAATTTAAGTATTTCAGACGTTTTACAAATGTCGTTAATATACATATTAAACAATTTTGGGCCCAGAATAGAACCTTGAGGTAAACCACAGACAATTTGTCGACAACTCGACTGATAATCACCGATTTTCACACATTGTTTTCTATTTTTTAAGTAACTGGTAACCCACTGTAGAGCTACCCCCCTAATTCCATAAAGTTCTAGTTTATTAATTAATATATCATAGTTTATTGTATCAAACGCTTTACTCAGGTCAATAAATAACCCTATTGCATATTTCTTGTTATCTACAGCATTAGTTATTTCTTCAGTTATATCAAAGAGCGCGTGTGAGGTTGAGTGATTGTTCCTAAACCCAAACTGATTGTCCGAGAGTAAATTACACTTTTCAATAAAGCTGTCGAGTCTAGAGTTAAAAACCTTTTCTAAGATTTTAGAGAATTGCGGTAAAAGGGAAACAGGCCTGTAGTTTGTAAAGAGATGTTTATCTCCTGCTTTGAACAGAGGAATCACTTTTGCTACTTTCATACTATCAGGAAATTGTCCAGTTTGCAACGATAAGTTACAAATGTAAGTTAACGGCTTAGAGATACTTTCAATAACAGTTTTTAAAGTTTTCATGTCCATGTCATGGTAATCGGTCGAAGTTTTATTTTTACACCCTTTAACAATGTCCAGTATCTCCTTTTCCTCCACAGGATTGAGGAACAGGGACATAGGATTTGCATCTATCAGATCACAATTATAGTTCTCAACGTTTACAATTTTTGCAGCAAGGTTCGGTCCAACATCTACAAAGAATTTATTAAATGTTTCGACTACTTCATTCATATTATTTAAAGTGTTATCCTCATCTTTGAAATATTTTGGATAATTAATCGTTCTTGGTTTATTTCTAATTATACTATTTAAGATGTTCCATAAACCTTTAATATTATTCTTATTAGTATCCAACAACTTATTATAATAATCCTGTTTACATTTTCTAATGATACCTGTCAGTTTATTTTTATATTTCTTATATTTATCCTCAGCTTCTTTTGTTCGGTTACTTATAAAGTTTTTGTAAAGATTTTTTTCTTTCTTGCAAGCATTTAGTAAACCCTTAGACATCCATGGTGTTTCTTTACACTTTCTGTTTTTACAGTATTTCTTCATTGGGCAGTTTTTGTCGTATACCTTTTGAAATACTCGCGTAAACTCATCATAAGCCATATTCGTGTCATTCTCTCTGTACACAATACTCCAGTCTTGAGCTAAAAGCTCTTTTTTAAATGCATCAATAGTTTTCTCTGTTTTTACCATTCTAAACCAATACTTGTTTTCCTCTTCATCTTTTACATATCCATTTTTATACATAACGAAAACTGGAAGGTGATCACTAATATCATTTATAATTAACCCGCTGACTGTATCACTTTCAATTTCATTTGAGAAAATGTTATCAATCAAGGTTGCACTATGAGTTGTTATTCTACTTGGTTTAGTGATTAGAGGAAACAGACCTATACTAAATAAAGTATTTATAAATTCGTCCGTCTTTTTATGTTTATATGGGTTTAACAGATCGATGTTGAGGTCTCCCCCCACAAACATGACTTTATGATTTAATCCTGAAAAGTGCTCCTCCATCCACTTAGAAAAAACATCTATATCAGAGCCAGGTGTTCTATAAATACAACTCACAATAATATTTTTCTTTTTTTGCCTTGTAATTTCAACAGTAAGGCATTCAAGTGTATCATCCACCACCATTGTCTTATTTTCCATTACTTTGTAACTATAGTTGGAGTCTATAAACATAGCTACGCCCCCTCCATGCTTGTTCTTTCTGTTCATACTTATAAATTCATAACCATCAATAGAAAACTCAAATTCTCTGTCATTATTAATCCATGTTTCTGTGATTAGAATGACACTGAATGGTGTGGAAAACTGTTTTAAGAAGCTTTTGATGTGGTCAAAGTTTGCATAGAGGCTTCGACTATTGAAGTGGATTACAGTGAATGCCTTAATGTTCTTAAGTTTACTATTGTACAGATCCTCTGTGTAGTATTGACAGTCATTGGTAGCTCTAGTAAAAAAGTTATTTTCCGGGTCGATGTCGATCTCAGTGTTCTGTAGGTCGTATTGAGAGAATGTAAAATCCTGGGAGTTTGCTTCAGCAATTCTCCTTATTGAAAAGTCCAAGTCGGTGCTTCCTATAGAACTATATGTATTACTGGACATGTGAAATTATGTGCTTTTACATACCAAAATCCATACGCTTTTCCCGGTGTTTATACTGGATGTGGTGTACTGCTGCGTGGACGTATAATGAGTTTGTCATATCTCAAGAAGGCGATCTCCCCCCTTTCTCGTGCAGCTCTCAGCTCCGGCATCAGTTCTTTGCGTTTTCTTTTTATTGATTCGGTGTAGTCCTCGTTTATGAAGATTTTTGTTCCTTTAAGTCGTTTGGCGCGCTGCAAGATTTCCTCGCGATCCTTCCACCGCAGTAGTCTGGCGATGATGGGTCTCGGCCAGTCTCTCCCGCCGTCGTGTTTCCCTACGCGGTGAGCCCTCTCCACCTCCACCGCGTGATTTAGCTGTAGCTTCTCCTTCAGTATCTCCTTAACTTTTACCTCGGCGTCGGCCCAGGTCTCCCCAGGCGACTCCAACACTCCCTCAAATACCAGGTTGTTTCTGCGGCTCTGTCCCTCCAGATACTCCAGTTTGTCCGTGATGATGTGTAAATTGTCACATACTTTGTAAAAGTCAGTTTGTAAAGTGTTTGTGCGCTCCGTGAGTTTCAGATTATGTTTAGTTGGAGAAAGTTGTTTTGCATCCACAAACTGATCTGTTCGATGCAGTGACAGAGAGTATCTACAGGCCCATGATAGACTCAAACAGACAAAAGCAGCGATTAGGAAGATTTACTGACGTGTGTTTTAGTTTTGGCGATCAGTAGTGATGTGTCGATGGTGTCGAGGCTTCGAAGCGTGTGCCGAGTAATCTAGGGGCGTGTCTATTGAAGCGTGTATCGATGCGTGTGTTGGCGACGTATGTGGTGACGTTCGAAGCCTCGGGAAGTGGCCGTACCACGTGGCTGATTCAGGAAATGATTTGCGGGTTTAGAGCACGATTCAAAACAAAACTGTCAGTGGAATTCAATGGATTCCCCCTCACATTTAGTCTATTTGGGTTATTGCGCTTCTTTTGGCTTCCTATTGTCTTTATTACACACATTTACTTGTTGCATGAGCACAGACATAAGCAAAGTAACAGAAGCACATTTTACGTCACAACTCTCTAAATTCTCAAATTTTGTCTTTCAGCCCCCAACATTTATTGTAAGCACTCAGCATGTTATACATTTTTTTGTCCACATGATGGCGTAGTGGAGCAAATAAAGCACCTTGATGCTTCGAACCATGTGTGAGACAGTTGGCTGCGACGCTTCAGTGCTTCATGGGGCTTCATTTTGCCATCACTAGCGATCAGACCCCGGCGGTAGACATCGATGTCTGCATGAAAGTCAGTATGGATGTCTTCCCCCGGAGCCTGGACACTGGTGGTGGTATAGGAGACCCGTGAAGGACGGAGCAGGGGTCAAAAGAGGTGGAGACGGGGCGGAGGTGGGTCGCAGCACAGCTGGGAAGCGAACGATCCATGATTGCTGGGGCTGAAAAGCGCGACCGAGGGCAATGATTGGCTGCTATGGAGGTGCGGCTCTTACGCTGATAGGCTGAGGTGGAGGTGTGGCCTCACGGAAGCGACCATTGGCTGGAGGTCGGTGACGCTGAAATGAGTCTCCCAGGTTGAATTAACGCCTATGCTTCAGAACTTAGATAAATAATAAACTATAAACACTTTAAAACTATAAGAAGCATAAAGAAGATTAAAATAAAATATGTCAAACTGTTGACAGCACCAGTTTGACATAGAACAGTGTATACACTACTGCTCAGAGGTTTTTAATGAGTATAACATTAAATCAATCAGAATGTTGTGAATGCCTATTCCAGCTGGAAACGGCAGATTTTTTATGGAATACCTGCGTATTCTCAAGAAAAGTAAAGATCCTCCACACGTATAGTAAAATAAATGTATGTCTCTCTCTGCTTCTGTCGGTCGCAGCGATGGCGGCGTCAGGTCTGGTGATTTGTGGCTGAGTTTGTCTCGGAGTAAAACACACCTGCTCCGCTCCGACGTTCAGCTGACGGACAGACGAGGCGTTCGCTGGGCAGGGAGACGGTGGGGATTTTCATCACCGCGACGCAAATAGGAGCGAGATAAAGAGTGGAACATTTACTCTTGTGACTGGGGTTCAACGTACGCACTGAAGTAACCTTTTGGGGTACTCTTTCCACAGGGAGTAAATGTAGGTGGAAAAAGTTAATGCTGAAATACAAATACAAAGTTGTCGATTCATTCTTTGTAAATATCGGACTGAAACAGGCACTCAGTGCTCATGTAACACGGTATATTCACCGAGATGTTTTTTTATTTTGTTTTATTTGAGAAAGATTGGCTGATAATTCTGTCAATCATGTGTACAAATAAGAATACTATTTAGACACTTTTTTTCTTTCTTCATTTAGCCAGTGTGAGCAGAGAAGGCCCACCACCAATGGGCGAGGAAAGCCCTTCTCTTTGGTCCTCATGACGGAGAGCTGACATGCTGAAATACCACCCCCTGGTGGCCAGGGCAACTCCAAAAACACACTTAGTAAACAGGATTCCAATAAAGACTTTGCACCTCCCTAACAGTTCTTGAAAGCAAGGCAAGTTTATTTGTAGAGCACAATTCACACACAAGGCAATTCAAAAGTACTTCACAGTTGCATAAAATTACAAGAAAACAGATCGAATCAATCATTAAAACATAAAAATTAATCAATTACAGTAAAAGGCAAGAGTGCAGATAAAATACTTTCAGTTTTCATCTGTTCGGGTAAAAAGAGCTGTTTTCAGCCTGGATTTGAACATTGTCAGAGTCGAGGCCTGTCTCACATCCTCATGAAGACTGTTCCAGATTTTAGCTGGAAAAGCCCGGCTCCAGAGACATTTTTTTTCTTTCTTCAAATAAAATGCTGTGACCCATGTGACACTGTCGGGCTGGGTATCATATTTTTGCAGCAGAAATAGAAAGTTGAAGCCTTAGTCTTTGATTGACAGGCTCTGAACACTGTAGAGCAGGGGTGTCAAACTCATTTTGGGTCGTGGGCCGAAATTCTGCTGCCACGGCGGGTCGCGGGCCACATTTAATGTAAACAGGAAAATAAAACATTTTTCCAATAAATGAATAATAGCTTACACTTTACAAGTTTCTCAAAGTGCTACATAGTATTCATTAGAGTGAATGGTCCTCTTTTCAATCCGACACTCTGTCCACTTTTCTCTTTTTTGACAAAGACATTTCACTGAAGAGGGCGCCAGGGTCAACAGAAAAAGCAGGTAAAGCGATAGAACTGACTCAAACACAGCGCCCCTAGCGGACAATATAAGAACTGCACATTTTAAAGAAAATGAAGTTTATTCTGCTTTAATAGAATCAGAATCAGAATAGGTTTTTATTGCCATTGTTATGAACAGGTTCACAACTAGGAATTTTACTCGGTGCATTTGCGCACATGCACTAAACGCACCAGGGCAGCCGTTACAAGGCGCCCCATTTTTAATAATGCATATTTATCCCGTGGGTCGGACTGAACCCACCGGTGGGCCGGTTATGGCCCGCGGGCCGTACGTTTGACACCCCTGCTGTAGAGGCTTGTAGCCGGTTTCCTGCCTTTTTGCCCTTATAAGGAACATGCTCTCAGGGAGGAGATTGAGCAGCCATGATCATTTCACAAACAACACGGTACCGTTACTATGAATGGAGCTAAATGGCTAACAATCAATCTCTTCCATGTTATATTTACGTCCATCACTGGCCAACTGCCCTTAACTGGAAGTGAAAGCTTGATTTGACTTAGTTCTTTGCATAGACATTATTTCAAATTTCAAAAAGTAAAGTTCCAAGGCTGAGGTGCCCAAGAGAAGGATCTTATGTCTTGCTACTTCAAGCCACTGTCTTGAAGTAGCAAGACAGCGGCTACTTTAAAATTACTTTCCGAAGTAAAACTGCGATGTGATAAAACTAAGAGGTTCTTCAGACAAAGTAGACCCTCTGACTGCCACATACTCACACACATACAAAGCAGTAAATATTCAGAATATAAAATTAATTGTAAACTCGTTTTCCAAATGAATAAACCGTCCCTGTGTCTCGGCGAATTCCTTATTACTGCCTCGAGTCGTGAACAAAGCAGAATTCGAAGCCTCCGGTCGTTGGGTTTAATTAACTCCTCCCTCGAAGGACCATTTCCACCAGATCCTCGCTCGTTGTTATTGCCCACAGAAGAAGAAACACAGGAAGTCCTCCAGGAGTTAGCTGCTTGGTTAGCCGCCGCATCGCTAATGGAAGCGGACTTCATTAAAACCGATGAACCGAGAAATGACCAAAGTGTCAATAATGTTCCGTCAATAACATTTGTATAATTTTGCTGGAAACGTCTCATCGTACAATGGGCTTTGTACTTTTACCTAAGGAACAAAATCAAGTACTTTCCCAACCGTCTCTCATTTGAATGCGTGTTTTTATCCCAGTGCTCTCGGACCCACCACCAGAGCCTGAGTCAGTGGAGAGTAATAAATGAAACTTATAATGCGTTTAATAATGGAATGAATAAACTCTCTTGTGCGGCGCGGGAACGTCCTTTTTTTGAAAATGGTAAAGGTTTCAAATTACAACAGTGCGCACCCGCGGGAGCCAGGATCCGAACCCGAGGCTCTACCATCTGCGCCCCTATCGCCCCATAAAGTCATTTTGAAATAAGTACATTGGTCTTTGATTTGAGACTCTAATTCAAGAAATCTGTCCATGGGGGAAGATATTTACACTTAAAGGGACGAGATGCAAGTTGGTCATTTTTATACTGACTACTGCCACCTCAGGTCTTACACGTAACTGCAGTCTCTATATTAACCCTAGAACACTATTGCCGGGTGATTTTCATTATGCTGCGTTTGTCTGAGTGTCATGGGTCTCTGAGGAGCTTCAGCATTGTCTTTGACATCTTTGATGGCATGGGTGTTTTCCTAATCCAAAACACACTTTTTCCTACAGGCACATGCTTGGGTGATTTTCACCCAGAAATAGTGATAGAAGGTAGGGTAGGTTTCGGGTGGATTTTACCCAGGGTTAGTGTTAGTGTATAAAATCACACAATCTTGAGGTTGACAACATTCAGGACTTCCACATTTACTTTGCCTATTTCAACTACAGCTTTGCTCCTGTTGCAGAGTTGGTGTCCTTGGCATCCAAGCCAGTGAGTAACACATAGCTA
The DNA here is from genome assembly GCA_021464625.1 of Proterorhinus semilunaris. Lineage (NCBI taxonomy): Eukaryota > Metazoa > Chordata > Actinopteri > Gobiiformes > Gobiidae > Proterorhinus > Proterorhinus semilunaris. The sequence continues at coordinate 4,831,947 of CM038352.1, forward strand.
AAGGTTGATTTACCTTAGCAATTGTTCGCCAACTAAAGTGTGTCCGCGCCATTACTACCCTGCATGTACCAATTGCATGTAAGGAATAAGGCGAGTGGTCCTGGAATTGCATGTTGTCTTTATCTAGTGCAGTGGTTATGAATAACTATCACAAAGTGGTGATTTCCAAGAGAATTCATACGATGATGAAGTTATTTTAGTCAGCTGGTCATTTTTACCTATTCAAAATATGACATATTTTGTTTCTCTCTCCTGCAGCTATTTGTGTGTCCAGGACACTGAGCCTCCACCGGGGAAGTCTCAAATATCTTAGGAATGGGTGGAACAAAAAACAAGTTTCCATGTTCTTTTTTTGTTCCCAAATTCCTGATTTTCCACTCGTTTTTGAGCATTTATGTGGACCCCTCATGATGCTTTTCTTTGATTTTGTTGGACATATGACAGTTTAAAATAAAAGAACACTACTCAAATGTGTCATGTATTGATATATTTTGATGACAAGTACTTTTGATTGGGTGTATTATCTCGGGTAAAAATCACCCGGCGTTAGTGATGGTGTTTGGAATTTGAGCGATAGTGTTCTAGGGTTAAGCTTTAGAGGCAGTTGTGAACGGGTCTGGGCTCACTCTACACATTAGGACATGGCTGGGACATGTAGGGGGAGGAAAATACATAATTTTAACATTTAAACTCCGTATAGTCCCTTTAAAGTGTATAAAGAGTTTTAAAGCTGTGGAACCTGATGTGTTCAAGCACGTTTCACGCCCGTGTTTAGCTGCTGAGTGGTGTCAAAGTGACGCCGCGGGGACCACCCTCGAAATAAATCGCACTCATTTGGATTCCACTTCTGTCTCCCATCGCTCAATAAACATTTAGGTGAAGACAATGCAAAAAAATAAAAATATCAATAACAGACTCTGCTGGCAAAAATAAATGTGCTCTACAACAACAAAAAGTGTAAATATCATCCTACGGACAGATTTCTTGAAATTAGACTCTTAAATGAAGGACAAAAGCACTTAGTTAAAGAAAATTTGAATATCTTTTGAATGTCCGCCTCCATTGTCGATACACTGATTCAGACGATTTTGAAAGTTTCGGGTTCACTCTTTCAACTATAGCGTCGTATTTTCAAGTATTGTATCGTATGGTATTGTTCAAGTATAAAACATCAGCAATAGCAACAACTGAGAACTTTACCCTCCTCTTTGACGGTCACAATGTCAGCCCCGCCCCCGGTCTGTACGCACCCTCTCATACCAAACTCACATCAGCCACTAAATCACTAAAACATCCGTCATCCACCTCCGCCCCTCCCTTAACCCAGTCTACTGCTGAAATCCTCATCCACGCTTTCATCACTTCCAGGCTCGACTACTGCAATAGCCTCCTCTACGGACTTCCCACCAAAACTGCAATACATCCAGAACTCTGCTGCCCGCCTCCTCCTCACCCACACCCGGCCCAGAGAAGGCAAGGCAAGTTTATTTGTAGAGCACAATTCATACACAAGGCAGTAAAAGGCGAGAGTGCAGATAAAATACTTTCAGTTTTCATCTGCTCGGGTAAAAAGAGCTGTTTTCAGCCTGGATTTGAACATTGCCAGAGTCGAGGCCTGTCTCACATCCTCATGAAGACTGTTCCAGATTTTAGCTGCATGAAACTGAAACGCAGCCTCAGCGTGTTTAGTCCTGACTCTGGGAACCACCAGGAGACCCCTCCCTGAAGTTCTCAGGGCCCGAGATGGTTCATACGGCTCTAACATGTCAGAGATGGACTTTGGTGCTAAACCATGAAACGACTTGTACACAAGCAGAGCTGTTTTAAATTCTATTCTCTGAGTGACAGGAAGCCAGTGCAGAGACCGGAGCACTGGACTAATATGGTCGTATTTCCTGGTTGTTGTCAGGACTCGAGCAGCAGCGTTCTGGATGTTCTGCAGCTCTAACAGCTCGTTTAGAAAGGCCAGTGAGCAGCCGTTACAGTCGTCTAACCTGCTGGAGACAAATGCATGGATGAGTGTCTCTAAGTCTGGTGGAGAACACATCACCCCCGTCCTACCGCATTCAGTACAAGCTCCTCCTCCTCACCTACAAGTCCCACCCATAACCTGGCCCCGCCCTACCTCACCGAGCTTCTGCAACAACACCGACCCACCCGCCGTCCTGCGCCCATCGCCCGCACTAACCGCCGGACCTCAGGGGACCGAGCCATTGCCGCCCCCGCCCTCTGGAACTCCCTCCCACAGCCCAGTAGAAGCTCTGACTCACTGCCAACCTTCACATTTTTATTTACGTCTCAAAGGATAAAAAGCAGACCTAAACTTTAGGTCACTTTACCCAAAAGGTGGAACTCTCCGCGAGTAGGAACTATTTTAAAATGAATCTTTCGAATGGCCGTGAGTCCCGCCACTGCTGTCCGCCCCCCGTCTTAAATCACGTTTGACGGCTTGTTTCCGCCGCGTCTGAGGGTTTCTAAGTGATTATCGTTTTCCTTTATCGGTCCTCGCGCCCGGAGCAGATAAGGCTGAGCGCTTTCCCTGGACAGGTTTGGTGCAGGAGCGGGATTAGGCCTGGATTAGCCGCCCACTGCCCCCCCCCCCCCCCCCCCCCCCCCACTCGTCACAGCAGCGCCTGGTGGAAAGTGACTCAATGACGAGAAAACGGACAGAAAGGGTTTTTAAAGGGAGGATATCAATTATGAAAAAGGCTGCGCTTGGCACCCGAACAGCTCCTGAGTGTCCCGTAAGTGCTTTTGTCGCCGCTCCAGCCCTCGCCAAACTCCATCCTTCCACACCGGCCTTCACTACAGCCACACTGACCACTCGCTCTTCATTAAAACAGCTGCGCAGCAAAGGGGAGCAAAGAGGAGGAGCTTGGGGGTGTGATCGTTTGAATAATCAGGCAGTGAAACTACTGGGTTTTCAGTTTTAGATGTTTTAATATTGCGTTTTCTAACCAACAGAGTGTACAAGAGCGATAACGATATGTTTGAATATATCCCCACATACCCGCGAAAAGCATAATACACGCTCACTATGATACTTGAGACGCTGCAGGTACATAAATATATTTTAGAGATGTCAGCGTGACACTTTTTTCTGCAGATTACGGACATCAATATAAGGAACTAAGTCTTTTAGGTCTTGTTTCATTTAATTAAAGCAGTACTAAGTAACTCGTGCCCCTAGAGGCCATAAGCGCCACTGCAGGTGTCGTAGCATGTTGCGTTTTTTTTTACTTATCAATTGTCCGTGAGAGTAAATACTACGCTGACAGAAAAGACAAAGGGATATTGTTCATCCAATTACATTAAAAATCTTTTTTTTTCACTCAAACTTGGCTGTAAATACTGTAGTGGCGCTAGCCCGCAGTTAGCTTTGCCCGTTAGCCTGTTAGCTTATTTTTCGTGATTCCATTAGTGTGTATTGGTGACTCCGACCCGGTGGCAGCGATGTTGCAATTGAGGTTTTCCAGCCAGAGACACCAGGGGGAGATGAAAGACCCCCCCCCCCCCCCCCCCCCAAATCATCCCATTAACACTTGTATTACACCCAGAGGGACTACAGAAAGGATTTATTAAGGTAAACAAGTTACTTAGTTCATGTTTTCATGTCAAAATGATGCATTTTACAAATAAAAAAAATGTCCAGAACTGCCCATATTTGTTGTTTATAAGTTTTCGAATAAGCATTTTGAGAAAGCGTCCTCTGAAGTCACACAATGTCACGGAGAGACGTTGAATCTGTGCAATAATAAACACCTTGTTGTAAACATGTACATTTCTATGTTCCCGCCGCGAATAAGCTAAGAAATAATAATAATAACATCGTCTCCATATGCAGTCTGGCATTTAGCTGAGCCATATACGGGCTTGAATGTTCTGCAGTGTGGCTTTAAATACACAAAACCTGGGTGATCCTTTAGTGTTGAATGGGTTCCTGCAGCGGGAACAGAAAGTCTTCACACCCATATACGTTTTAAAGGGGGGGTATTATGTAAAATCGACTTTTTCAAGCTTTACATCATGTTATTATGCCCTTCCCTCATTAAACACATGCCTGGAGTGTTGCCTCGGCTCATTCACATATTTTTGAGTAATCAGTAAAAACTTAGACGGCGGCCATTTTAGGTGTAGCTATGCCTCAGTCCTCCTAGGAACGCCCCCACCTCCTGGAGACGCCTCTGGACCTTTCGTCACCAGCCAAGCCACCAACCACTGCTCCTCAGCTCAGCAGAGCCCCCTCCCCGCACAGTGTTGTTGTTTCAATGCCACAGTAGTGTGCTGAAGGGGGCGTGTCGGAAAGCTTCTTAAAGAGACAGAGGCCTATTTCAAGACGTTCAGTACAGCCATTTTGAGAGAGCAATTTTATTCAAGGCAGTTATTTTTAATTTACTGCATATACAGACCAACAGAAGGTCATCATTGTAGTGCTATAGACTGGTGCTGTGTGATTGAAAAAAGCATAAATGTTCACTGTGGTGCAGCTTGATGCTAAAGCTAATTCAGTTCCCCTTTTTTTTTTCTCTCTCCAAATTTTGTATCCAAAATAGCAAAGAAAAATGAAACCAGGATTTTGGCAGGTTTTGTAAAAAATGTGAGGGGGGGAAACATATTCAGCCCCTGCCCTGGCTTCGGTCAGTGTGCTAACTCGACTCTGCCGCACTGTCCCAAAAATATGGCTGTATAAATGGCTTTGAAAGATCCCCGAACAGACGTTGGCAGCGGTTTGGGTTCTAAAAATAGCCGGTTATTGAGAGAGATTGGGCTGGATCAGTGCCGTGAGTGAGCGCGCAGTCATTTTCTCCTCTGATGATTCTGAATGAGATTTCCCTGAACTGAAGTGACTCCTGATAACACACCGGCGTCTGCATTTCATTTTTGGACTCGCATCTTGTTGAGGGATTTGTCCCCCCCCCCGAGAGCCACTTTCACCGGGGCCTTGTATATTTCACTTTCACAACGAGAAGACAGAAAAGATCAAAACCGCCCCGGGACAGACGACTGTAACGGCTGCTCACTGGCCTTTCTAAACGAGCTGTTAGAGCTGCAGAACATCCAGAACGCTGCTGCTCGAGTCCTGACAAGAACCAGGAAATATGACCATATTAGTCCAGTGCTCCGGTCTCTGCACTGGCTTCCTGTCACTCAGAGAATAGAATTTAAAACAGCTCTGCTTGTGTACAAGTCTTTTCATGGTTTAGCACCAAAGTCCATCTCTGACATGTTAGAGCCGTATGAACCATCTCGGGCCCTGAGAACTTCAGGGAGGGGTCTCCTGGTGGTTCCCAGAGTCAGGACTAAACACGCTGAGGCTGCGTTTCAGTTTCATGCAGCTAAAATCTGGAACAGTCTTCATGAGGATGTGAGACAGGCCTCAACTCTGACAATGTTCAAATCCAGGCTGAAAACAGCTCTTTTTACCCGAGCAGATGAAAACTGAAAGTATTTTATCTGCACTCTTGCCTTTTACTGTCATTGATTAATTTTTATGTTGATGTTTTAATGAATGATTTGATCTGTTTTCTTGTAATTTGATGCAACTATGAGGCACTTTGAATTGCCTTGTGTATGAATTGTGCTCTACAAATAAACTTGCCTTGCCTTTAGCTCTTTAGCATTTTTGCTTTCCTGTTTCTTTGCATGTTACTTGTTTTTAACAATACACCGTATTTCTGTACGTGGATATAATGCAAACGAATATGAAAGTATACTCTGTTGAAAATAGCGTATTCTTTAGTGATGGACGAAAGGATGGAGACTCGGTATATTATAATCAAAAATCTATTACTTTATTTCCTATTACAAACTAAGAGCACATACTGTTTCGTGACATCCATGTTGGCTGAGGGGAGGGTCTCTCTCCTCAGCAGCACAAGATATAGCAGTAGGTGTGTCCTCCCCCAACCAATCAGCTCTCTTGGAAATGTCTTATCGTCACTTCTTCTTCTGCGCAATCTGACTCCTCATTTGAACACACTGCCCCCCAGTGGATCAACCGTACATTCAAGCAGAAACAAAATGTCCACCATTTGAAATGAACCTCAAAGCAGTTTACAGATCAACACAGTTTTATATATAATCACTAAAACCCAATATGACAAATATGTATATAAATAATTCCACAACTCTAAGTGTCCAGAATACAATACTCCGTTTGGAATATACGACATATAAGTATTCTGTAACTAAATACAATTTCAAAGTAGTCTCTCCAACACTGGATATATGCAATTCAAAGCAGTAAAACTTTACACATTATTTTGAATAGAGTGATTTGTTATCATTGGGGGGCCCCAGTGGGATCTTCGGAGGGAAATACTGTTGCCAACATAAAACATGATGATGCCAATGAGCAGCTCGACACAGAAAATGCTATATTTTATTTGTAGTGAGAAATCAAAGAATGGATTGGACATGAACTCTTTACTTCTCATATTTGGCTGCCTTTAGTCGACATCGCCATGGAGACGAGTCCTGCTCCCAGCAAAGTTCGAGTCAGGTCTGAGGAGAACGGAGCCGCTCCCAGAAAATAAAGTGTAAAGAAAATAATAATTAAAAAGCCGTAAAAAAGTCATGTTTCAGCCAACGTGGTCTTCCTCAGGGTCCAGAGACAAATGCATTTAAAGTGAATGAATGAATGAATGTATGGAGTAGCTCAGATGTTGGATAGAATCAATATGGAATACATCAAAGAGGGAAAGTCTATCTGATCGTTCAATCCAGGACACTAGTGGCACTTAGGGTTGCTATCCAGGAAGTTTTATGCCGGAGGAGTGAAAGAACAAGCGTGTTACAGTATTTTTAAGGCATTTTTCAACAACAAATGCTTCTTTTATTTTGTTTTATTGTGTGAAATGTTAAGCGATGTGGCTTTTAAACAGCCACGCGTAACATCGTCAGCGTTTTACATCTAAAAACTTGGCCCCAATTAAAAGTAAACCAGACTCAGACTAATGGTTTGCTCCAGCGGCTGCAGTGCATCCAGAACGCCGCAGCTCGAGTCCTGGAAATGGGACCATATTAGTCCAGTGCTCAGGTCTATCTCGTGCTTTGAAGGACAAACTGCTGTCGTTCTGTTATAGTGACAGTGCACACGTGTCGGGCTTGTTAGATCAGCCTCCCCTCGTGGCGCTGTATCGATCAGGGGCCTTTGCGGTGATGGATTGACTGACAGCGGCTCAGGGCTGGCCGTGTCGCCGCTCTTTCCTCTGATCGATGCCGACTCTCGACTCCGACGATCTCGTCCGCGGCTACGACGCACCTCACACGCCCGGCACGGACGAGTCATTTATCGGAAACGCTTGAGCACAATTCATGGTCTGCAAACAGTTTCCTCTCCCCGTCAAACCCCGGGCACAGCCACAAAAAAACAAAGTTGTTACTGTGATGGTTCCGTGTTTTTGGTCCTTACAGTAATGGCTAAGGTAGTGTTTACATTAGAGCAGGTTAGAGATGATTTGACCATAAACATGTGGCTCTTTGTGCGGCCGTAACCAGTGGAGTAACTTTGAGGGATGAGGCTGTTGTCTTATTTACCATGAGGATCGAGGAGGACGTCTGTTACGGCGGTGACGCACGAGGAGAGAGAGAGAGAGGGCGCGCGGGTTTATCCTCTCCTCGCGCTGCTGTGACTTTGAGACAGGGGCGGGAGAGGAGCGCGTGGACATGTCCCATCACCGTTTTCTCCTTTGACTCGGATCTACCTCTGCTGCCGCGCGCTCTGAGACCGGAGCCCGGGCTCGTGCCATGCGCCTTCGCCACAGCTCCGCGCGCAGCCTCTGACCGCTGTCCGCGCGCTCGGACATGAAGACCACGCGCAGGTGCCGCGCGCTGCTGTCCGTGGGTCTAAACCTCGCGGCGCTGCTGTTCTCCACCACGGCGTTCATCAGCACGTACTGGTGCGTGGGCACGCAGCGCGTACCCAAACCCACGTGCAGCAAAACGCGGCGGTTCAACTGCATCGACTACGGCGTGAACGAGACGGACCCGAGCAAAGTGCACTACAGCTGGGAGACCGGCGACGACAGGTTCCTCTTCAGATACTTCCACACCGGCATCTGGTACTCGTGCGAGGAGAACGTGCTGGAGGGAGGTGCGTCACGGCACGAGCGCACGACACATGGAAACACGTACCCCAACAGGAGATTGTTTTAAGTATCAACAGCTATAGCTGATGTCAGTGATGTCCAAACTGTCTGATTTGATCGAGACGTTTGTTCAGACAAACAGCTCTTCTATAGATTTCTAACTTTATTATTTTTCAGGATAAATAGCTTTGAGTAGAGCTGCTGCTCTGGCAGGGACTATAAGTCTACACTTCACCAGCTCTCTTTTGAACATGTGTTTCTTTTGTATGTTGTATGTTTCCCTCTTTGCTTTTAACCTGTTGCCGTCCCCCTGACTAGGGAGTTAGAGCTAGGGTCAGGGTCAGGGGTCAGGGGTTGTGATTAGGGTTAGGAACGGCGAATGTGATGTAAGTTGTGTTTCACTCACACAGACCTTTCACGTAGAAACTTGAAGATCTTGTTTTCAATGAAGGTACTTATTAGTCATCTTCTGTGCTCAGTAGTTGAAGTCTTCGAACGTTTCGCCTCTCATCCAAAAGGCTTCGTCAGCGGGGAGGAGTTAGGGTAGGCCCGGCTCCTCCTCCCTAATCACAGCTACTCTCACCTGTAGGTAAACACCTTTGAAGTAGAGCGTCTCTAACGATCTGCTCACCTCAGTATCGGTCAGCCATGTCCTATTCATAGATGATCACTGCCCAGTATCTGTCCCATTCATGGCTAATCACTGCTAATCACCTGCCTATTGTTCTTTTGTTAGCAGAGGTGCCGTCTCCTTAGCTTCTTAAACTCCTCTTTCAAACCAACGTTCTTCTTTGGCTAACATGTTGACCTCCCCGTCCTCCAAGGAGTGGTTCGAGGCTTTGAGGTGGAGGTGCACCGCCGACTGAGGGCCGCTTGTTCTTTCTCTTCGGTGTTGATAAAGTCTCTTCTGTAAAACTTGTTTCTTTTCTCCAATATAATGTTGTTTGCATTCTTCTTCTTTGCACCGAATAGAATAAACCACATTGCTTTGTTTGTGGCTCGGAGTTTTGTCTTTGGGATGAACTCATGTTTGTCTCAGTGTGTTCACCGGTTTGTGGTTCACTGGAATCCTGTGCTGCCTAAAGATTCTCTGAAGTTTCTCTGAGACCCCGGCTACACACGGCACTGCAGCTCCCTTTCCCTTTTGAAGATCTTGGCTTTCAAATGAAGAATCACACTGTCATATAGACTGTACGCTCTTCAGAGATTTGGATATGCATAATGGCTAACGCTAACCCTAAAGCTAACCCCATGAGATGGATATCAGGTTAAAAAGCTGCAGCACATGAAATGCTCTTCCCTAGATACCGACTTATATGATTTGCAAATTGAGTTGTTCACATATTCCTGTTCCTGTTCGGTACATTCGATCAAAAACCCGTTTCCATCTCGTTCAACGAGTCGTCAAAAAACGTTAAACCTAAATATCTCGAAGCTGACCGCTCTTCTCTCCCAGCCCTGAGAAACTTGCCCGTTTATTTATTTATTCATCTGAGCCTTTAGCCTCTTACGCCGCACCCTGCCAAACAAGTGATGTCATGCGTAAGCCTCATCCGTCGCCATGGCGACGCTGACCGCTCCGTTTGGCCCGTCCAGGTGCGGCATTAGCGTCACGGAAGTGCAGCGGGACAATGGCCATGAGATCAGTGCGTTTTGAGGAGCAAATGCTGAACGGGCCGTCCTCCATACAGTGGATGTGCAATTGTAACGAGAATTTTTTTTTTTTTTACTCAGTCTAAATGAATGTGGCTCGTCTTACGTCTGCATGATTTTGATCCTCATTTAGGCATTTTTAAATTTAATTTTAAAGCATAAAACTTCCTTATTTCCCAATGAAACACAAAACATTTTCTTCTGACATTTTTATCCCTGAGCTGTAAAACCACCTGCACATATACTCTCATAAACTACGAGGTCTTAAGCTGAGATGAGGCATCGCACAGGCCTATAGGCTGTAAACAGAAATGCGACAAAAATGTGACAAAAAAAGCAACAAAAAAGCAACGCAAACAAGAGAAAAACGCAACAAAAAAGTGACAAAAACGTGCCAGAGAAGCAACAATAACGCAATAAAAACTATAGAAAAAAGCAACAAAAAAGTGAGTAAAACATTTCTGTCGAACAGAAATTTGACAAAAATGTGACAAAAACGCAGCAATAAAAACTATAGAAAAAAAAGCAACAAAAACAATAACAATAACAAAAAAAAGCCACAAAAAAGTGACAAAAACGCAACAAAAACACGACATAATAGCGACAAAAAGCTATTCAAACATGACAAAAACGCAAAAAAAAAAGTGACAAAAACGTGCCAGCAATAAAAACTATAGAAAAAAGCAACTAAAAAGTGAATAAAACATTTCTGTCGAACAGAAATTCGACAAAAATGTGACAAAAAATGCAAACAAGACAAAAATGTGACAAAAACGTGCCAGAGAAGCAGCAATAACGCAATCAAAACTATAGAAAAAAAGCAACAAAAACAATAACAAAAAAAAAAAGCCACAAAAAAGTGACTAAAACGCAACAAAAATTTTACCAAAATGTGTCAAAAATGTGCTTTCAAATCAGGCGCCACACTGGCCTGTGGGCTGTGAACAAAACCGCAACAAAAACACGACATAAAAGCGACAAAAAGCTATTCAAACATGACAAAAACGCAACAACAAAATTGACAAAAATGTGACAAAAAATATGACCTCGCAACAAAAAGGTTTAGATCAGTTTTGTAGGTCTTAGCTTTCAAATGAGGCGTTCCACTGGCGTATAGGCCGGTCAAGAAGCTTTTAGATTTGGGTTTTGCTGAACTGGAGAAGTCTTCTTCATATGCGCCTGCAGGGTCTCGACCTAAACGTCTCTAAACGAGATTGTTTGGCAGTGTTTCCATGATTTTAGCGTTTTTCTAATTGGAAACAAAATGGCCGTAGCAGCTGCCGCCTCGTTACATAAGCGTCACCGCTGAGTTAAGACTAATTCTTTGGTCTGATGTAATAGACGCTTTAATTAACATTGTGGCGGAGAAGGTCAGAATTTGGAACGTGTGTTTTAATTGTCAAAGTGCAGATGTTTGGAGCAGGTTTACGGGTAATGTCTTTGGATTTATCTGCACGGAGCGAAAGAGGCACAAAGTTCAACGTCTCCCAACATTCAGTGACTCTGACGGGGCAGCCGTCCCAGGTCTCTCTTTGGGACAATGAGCCGTCCCTCTTATTTGTCCCATGTGCTAATGTGCCTGTTTTGTTCCTCAGGAGAGAAGTGCCGCAGCTTCATAGACCTGGCTCCAGCGTCAGAGAGAGGTGAGTCAGAGACGCTTTCTATTATGCAGACACAATAGACATGATAAAACATGTACAAGAGCTCAATGATTAGCCATTCAGTCCCATTCATAGAAATGACCCTGTGTGGCCTGTGAAATTAACATGGCAGCTCTGCTATTAAAATGGCTGCTCAATCTCAGTCTCGACTGAGCAGCCGTTAACGTGGGGCGGGCGGACTACGAGCTTCCACAGAGCTCCACCTGTCAATCATAGTTAAGTTTCCACTTTTTATGCTGATACAAAAAACCATCCATCCATTTTCTTCCGCTTTATCCGGGGCCGGGTCGCGGGGGCAGCAGTCTCAGCAGTCTCAGCAGAGATGCCCAGACCTCCTCCAGCTGTTCTGGGGGGACCCCGAGGCGACACCAGGCCAGCTCGGAGACATAGTCTCCTCCACGAGGCCTCCTCCCAGTGGGACATGCCTGGAGCTCCTCCCAGCGTGGTTAAAATATGATACACACCCCAGCATTGTCACATGGGTCATAGCAATTTTTTGAAAAAAAGAAACTCTCTGGAGCCAGGTTTGTAAGCCGTGCAAGCGAGGGGCAAAGCTACATACTGTAGGAATTCTGTTTACAAAGTGTCTTTTGGAGCCGCCCCTGGCCACCAGGGGGTGGTGTTACAGCAATGTCAGCTCCCAGCCATGGAGACCAAAGAGAAGCGCCGTCCTCGCTCATTGGCTAAAAATAACCGCCAGGTGCATGTTTCAGTTGGTTTTGAATTAGTGGTTCTCAAACTCTAGGTCAGGGTCAGTGGGCGAGGAAAGCACTTCTCATCCAAGAGGCTTCGAGAGGCGAAACATTCTACACTTCAACTACAGAGTACAGAGGAAGACTCAAGAACCTTCACTGAAGATGGACATCTCCTGTACGACTGAGACAGACACTTCTCTTTAGTTCTCATGTGCTAACATTGCTGCGATACCACCCCCTAGTGGCTAGAGGTGACTTCAGAAAGCAATGGGGACTTTACACGTGTCAAAAACAGCTTAAAATCCGGGCTCCAAAGACTTTTATTGTTTCTAAAAATACAGTTGATTCCCGAGACAACACAGAGAAGAATACACGCTGGTTTTATGTTATATTTATTTTTAAAGTCGTAGCTGTGAGCTTTGATTGACAGGTCGTGGAGCACTGTGGAGGGTGGATGCTGCTCAGCCCGCCTCACGGGGGCGGAGCTTATGCCCTTTTGTCCTTTTTAGGAACAGGCTCTGTCGGAGGAGACGGAGCTGCATCTCGGATTCTCTCTCGACTCGAGTAATTCATGTAAATGTCGAGGAGTGAGCAATGACAGACTATGATATAAATTGTCAGGGACCAGAAGTGGGACATTGAGCTTTGGTCTTTGTAATTAAAGAATTACTACAAACTACACAAATAGAGAAAAACAACGGTGTGGTCCTAAACACCTGTCCGACAGGGGCAAACGAGCAGTGGTTCTCAAACCGTGGGTCGGGGCCCAAATTGAGGCTCCACTTCTGACCTGCTCTAGTTATTGTGTAATTGTTTTTGACAATAAATGGGTTCAACCTCCGCGATTAACCTTGGGAAACGTACTGCAGGGCCCCTGGGGTTCTTGGCTTAGGGCCCAAGAAAGGCTCACACCGGCCCTGGCTGTTTGATCCTGACTGTGTGGCTTCCTGAGCGTTGGTAAAAGTGCTTCTAAACTCTTCCCTGTGAAGGACTGGGATGTTGGAAATGCATTGGGAAAGGAACTAACAACTAACACTTAAAACGATAAGAGCAGACCCGCTATTGACGTTTACACCACTGACGTCCAAAAGCTGTAAATGTGACATTTGAAATCTGAAAGTCCAGCGCTGTCTGACATTATGAGCTCTTCGGTGTCTGGGCGTCTCCCGCGTCTCCGCTGTGAGGCACCGTTTAATCATGAAACCTGCAGACGCTTCAGGTGTGAGGGCCATCTGGAGCTGTGCACGAGGAGCGTGCACGAGGGGTGTGCACTGGGAGCGTGCACGAGGGGCTCTGAAAGGGGCCAGCGTGATATGAACATGAATATCTCACTCTGTGTCTGTTGTAAAGTTGGCCACACATCAAAGGCAGAAAATGTCCCGTGTCACGTTACACCTTGGTTGGGAAGATCACACTGTTGTTTTTAAGATGATTTTTCGTTTCCCCCTTGACATAACGTTTCCTTTTCACGCTTTAAACCCGCTTCGTCATCGTGGCGTGCATGTGGCGTGTGCATGTGGCGTGTGCATGTGGCGTGTGCACGTGGCGTGTGCACGTGCCCTCGGTGGCCTCGGAGGACGACAGGACCTGGACCAGGAGGAGGCTGTGACAGTGGTTTATGAGCTACAGCTGCTCCTCTCCACGGGTCCCTCTCACACACGGCCATTACACCGAAAGAGGAACTAAACACAGAGCAGAGATGCGAGACTGAACGCCGGCCTGGAGAACTTATTACTTTTACTACATTTGTAATTTCCGAGGTAAAATCTAGCGGCAGGTCCAGAATAAGCTTTATGATGCACACTCCGGAACAGTAGGTGGCGCTGTGTGCGGATGTCCTGCCAAGGCCACAGTCTCACAACGCAGAAGAAGGTTCGTTTTTCATACAGATTTGTACTTTGAATAGTAAACTCATTCTTAACTTTCCTAACAAATCTGGAGCGTCCGAATTCTTCACAGGGACGAGTTTATTGAAACTTCATGAAATGTATGTTTCGTAATTAGACGCACAGCATTATTCCCACAAATGTGTGAGTTTACAAAACACAATAGGAGAACAGATTTCTCTCCATTTCTTTCGTGTGTTGAAGTATTTTCATTTAAAAGCCCTAAACCTGACCATGTTGTTGTGACCAATGATGCAAATACGAGGGAGCAAACGTTTAAACCAGTGGTGTCCAAAGTGCGGCCCGTGGGTCAAATTAGGAGCATTTTTAGGCCCGAGCGGCCTGCCGTAGCAAGGGCCTATTGTAATCGCAACGCAGTGCGCGCAGCGCACTGTACCGAGGTGCGCGGAGCGCACGAAAACAGCGCGAAGCGCTGTCCCCATGTCAAACGTAAACTCACCGTGTAAAACAGTGACTGCCCACACCTCTGGTGTGGGCCCTTATACTTATAATTGCTGCAAAATGAATGGGGGTATATGGCCAACTGTCATACGGAGGTGGATGACGAGCGCTTCGCGCTCGTCATCCACCTCCGAGCCCCACGGGTGCGTGGGGGAAGTCGAAAGCTTTAAAAAAATGCATAATATGTTGTAGTCGCGAAAGCGACTATATTGTTTTTGCAAGAAATATTATTATTCTTCTTTATTTATTCTTTCTTCTTCTTCTTCTTCTGCTCTTTGAGCAGGAATTTGACCCCCTGAACATAGTTGAAAACTCACCAAACTTTGCCCAAAATTCAGATCCGGTGAAAAATTAATTAAAATATGTGTTTCGTTTTGGGGAAATAAAAAATGGCGCGACAGCGCCACCTACAAAAGTGAAAATACATTGCGCCTATGGGGAGGGGGCCAACATAAACTTTGTCATAGAGCGACGAGATTCGGTACAGACATTCGTCCTGTGAGGACAAACAAAATATATTATTGTGGCCACGCCCCCAGACAAACCGGAAGTCCGCCATTTTGACAGGAAGTCGGGAAAATGCTGAGTCAGCGTTTTCGCTGACGTCGCATTTTAACGAACTCCTCCTAGGGCGTTTCACCAAATGAGCCCAAAATCGCTCCACTTCATCTCGAGATGTGGGGCATCAAAAGTTATCCAAATTTTTTGGCTAAGTTTTACGGTTTGTTTGCGGCGAAGCCGCAATCTTTACGAATAATTTTGCGACTTTCCGAAAACAACAAAATGCTCCCATTTGCACAAACGAACTCCGATTAAAAATCGGAAATATACATTTTATTGACCTTTCACCCCCGGATACAACAAATGTGAAAAAATGAGATTTGGCGCGATAGCGCCCCCTCTAGGCCGAGAACAAAAAATGCATTATGGGAAAAAAATTAGTTTCTCGGAAATGGATGAAATTCGGCACAATAATAGCTGATGGCATCCCGATCCAAAAAGCCAATGAGACCCATACCGTATTTTGTACGGTGTTGCCATAGAGACGACCGAGGCTCGCCATGTTATTCCAATGGGACTGAGCCGCATATCACACATTATACACGATTACAGTGCGTTAGCGCCCTCTGTGAGGAGCTTGTGAACAGTAGTCATTGATGTACGGCCCGTCAGGGCCGTCCGATGCTGCTTGTGAAATAAAAAAGATTTGGTGCGCGCTAGCGCCCTCTCCAGGTTGGAGCCATCATTCACATGGAGACGTGAAAAATCTCGTTTTGATGTTTACTCACAAAGATTAATGGCACATCAGGGCAATACAATGTAGTGTGGCCACGTTGGCGCCCTCGGTAGGGTTATGGCGCGGCAATGGAGGCACTAAGGGAGGTCTCCATTACATGGTTGCTAGGCGACCAACAGGTGGTCGGCCATTTTGGGAAAAATAGAGTAATCAGCGCCGAAGGCGCCATTTCTTGCATTTTTGCTCTTTTATAAACTCCACCGAGGGTGGCAGCGACATTATAACCACGTAGGGCGCGGCAGCGCCTCCCGGTTATTGCGGCGGCGTGCGGCAACCGGCGTCAACCGGCCACCGCGTCCCGCGAGGGCCTCTCGATGCCGCTTGCGGCTTTAATTCTTATTGAATTGGCAAACATTGCCACATTGGTACTTTTTTGTTTACTGCAAATACAATCATTCCGCCCCTCCTGGAGCCGCCACCTTAACGTGGTGGAGGGTTTGAGCCCGAATGATCCTGGAGCTCTGTTGTCGAGGGCTTCGTGCCCCTAGTAGGGTCTCCCAGGGCAAACAGGTCCTCGGTGACGGGTCAGACAGAGAGCGGTTCAGAAGCCCCTTATGAGAGACCAACAGGCCCGGGTAGAACCATGAGGCCGTCCTTCTGTGGACCCACCACCTGCAGGGGGCGCTATAGGGGCTGGTGCAGCTCCAACAGCCCCCACGACCCGGCAACGGACAAGTGGAAGAAAATGTATGTATGTATGGATGGATGGATGTTATTAAACCTCACCAGTTTTTGTTGCAGTCCTGCATTTTGGGTTTTATTTTCAACCGTGACAATGGGACACAGTTAAAACCTCTTAAACGCTCCCAGCTGAACGTTTCACTGCGTTGACCACCGGTTTGCGGCCCTCAATGCCGTATAAACTTCTTTAAATAATTGATAGAAATGCTTTATTGTTATATGAACAGTCTTTTTTTCTCCAACAAACAACTGCATATTGAATTGAAGGAAGGAAAAAGTAATTGAACGTCTCTACCAGTAAAGGAAATGTTGTGCAGTGCCTTTGAGTAACGCCAACGCCCTCCTCTGTCAGGCGTCCTGTGGCTGTCCGTCGTCTCCGAGGTGCTGTACATCCTGCTGCTGGTGGTCGGCTTCAGCCTGATGTGTCTGGAGCTGCTCCACTCGACCAACGTCATCGATGGACTCAAGATCAACGCCTTCGCCGCCGTCTTCACCGTGCTCTCAGGTACCACACCGCGGCGGCACAGTGGTTAGCCTCGCCCATCGTTTGTTTATCTCATGTGGGGGTTTTGAGCGTCAGCCGCGTTCAGGCCTTTCCTCGACGGTCAGGGGTTTTAGTGCTGAGGCCCAAGAGACGGTTTCAGCGCCACTGAACACGACATTCCAACATTACGACTTCCAATGTCTGCCTGGCCGCTGTTTCTGCACGACGAAGCTAACAGCCAATCAGATCTCGAAAGGTTTTATATCGATCCAATCACAGTTGTAGCAGGAACCGAATGAACCACAAGTAAATATATTTTGTTGAATGTACCTGCCTCATCTTCTCTAAGAGGATTTTTTTATATATTTTTTTTATATATATATATCTTTATTATCGCGCCCGACAACGGCATTGACGTTCATACAATTTAACAGTGAAAACACGGAGCAACACTGGGATCTTGGCTCCTCAATAAGATTGCTCAAAAAACCGCATCTCCCCTTGTCGTTCCAGAATGAAAAATTGTAATCCTGAACTGAGTTAGCGAATAGTATCGGTGATCTGTCAAAAGAGCGTGAAGTTGGATGAGGAAAGACCAGGAGGTTCCAATCTTTGCTGCCATTACTGGAGGACGGCACAAAATTGAGTTAGACCTCTTGGATTTCTCCCATATGGAGGACCGTGGCCGCCAAAAAAAATAAAAAATATATATATGCATAAATAAATATATAAATAAATAAATACAGAAATAAATAAATACAGAAATAAATATATAAATAAATACATAAATAAATAAATAAAATACAAAAATAAATAAATACAGAAATAAATACAGAAATAAATAAATACAGAAATAAATATATAAATAAATAAATAAATAAATACAGAAATAAATAAATACAGAAATAAATATATAAATAAATAAATAAATAAATAATTACACAAATAAATACATAAATAAACTTATTACACTTATTACAATAAATGCATGCATTTCTTTGCACGTTTTATCTTTATATTGTTTTGGCAGCCAAGGTCCTCCATACTCCTACGTTTAAAATCGCATGTTGTTAATGACTTCTTAATTCTTATGTTTCTGTGGCAGAAATGACATCGATCGTTCACATTTTGTCTCCGCTCGACTCGCCGATGCATCGTAAAAACACGAACTTCCTTGTTTACAAAATACATGCCGTTTGTGTCACATCCTGCTTTTCTCTGATTGGTTAATACTCTTGTCAATCACGTCTTTGTAAAGAATTGGAACAGCCTGTATTCTGGCTGGCCAGGATAGGCAAGTCATTTTAAAAGAACAGGCCACAGTTTTTCCAGACTGAGACATGTTCTTACCTGAGCTTAGACGAGTTGATGCGCACCTGTCTGGTCTTTACGCGTGCGCTCAGTCACGCAAAAAGACCAAAGATGTTGTTAGCATTTAGCCTCTCCTCCTCTCCTCTATGGGACCAAACGGGGGTATAAGTTAGAAGCGACTGAGCTCTTTTTAAATACAGTTACGTGAGCAGTGGGCGGCACGGTAGCGCGGCGGTTAGCACCTCCGCTTCACAGCTAGAAGGTCCCGGGTTCCCACCAGGACGGGGCCTTTCTGTGTGGAGTTGTGTTAGCATGTTTTCCCTGTGTCTGTGTAGGTTTCCTCCGGGTACTACGGTTTCCCCTACCACTAAAAACATGTGCAATAGGTGTATCCTCCAGCCTGGTGATTCTGACCAGAGGACAACTTTCCCTACAGGGACAATAAAGTAAACAAACAAACAAGTATAGTTACACAAAATGAAACATATCAATTTTCATAGCGGATACAAAGGTACTATATTGCGAGGCGTAATAACACCGTAGGAGCACTTTGACTTTACTTAGTGCACCTTTTAACGTGGGCATATCATGAAAAATCGATCGTAATAATAAATAATAATAATGCATCGGTTTTATATAGCGCTTTTTTGGACACTCAAAGACGCTTCACATTGCAACTGTTTTTGAAGCATTCATGTTTTGCGTCTTTTTGTCGCATTTTTTTTTTGTCACTGAGAAAATGTGCTCGGTTCTGGTGGGGGTTAAGAGGTTAAACCATGATATAATGATGTTCTATCATCAAGAACACATCTGGAGTTGTATTAACTCCTATCCTCCACACTTTTCAAGCCCATAATCTGACATTTTACTGGTTCTGAGGTTCTTCTCGAAGTGTGTTAATCACGCCATAAATCGAAACTGAAAGTTCGTTTTTTAATAAGTTATTCCAACAGCTGCCAGCAGGAGGAGCCCCAGTCAAAGTCTTCACCTGCTCCTCTTCCTGTGTTTCATTGTTATCTTGCAGAATATCAATGCTGAGGCGTTAAACGAAGGTCTATGTTTAAGCCCCTCCTGCTCAGTCTTAGATGCCATTGTTTCTGCTGGAGATGTGTTTACTGTAAACAGATGTCGCTGCGTTAATCCCGGAATCTTCCGCCGCTCCCGCTGCATCCGTCCGCTAGTACTGCGCCTCGCTCTCGCTCTCGCCGGCCTTTGACCCGTTCCCTGTTTGTTTTTGGTGGAGATTTTGCCTCTTATGTAAACACAGATCACTGAGGGTTATCCCTAAATCTGCTCCGTCTGCCATTACTCTTACCACCGCGGCGGCGCCTGCCAGACTTAATTCAGTCGTAATCGAATTTAGTTTTAGTCTAATTTTAGTCGGTGAAATATTACTTTGACTGAAATTATGATAAATATTTCAGTCGAGGGCTCCTGCTGCAAAGTGGGAAAGGTTTTGTGGCACTGATGTTGTCGGATCTTTGTCACACCCCTCCATTAGTTTAAATGTCTCAAATTGACCGTAATATTACACATTTGAGTTGATTTGACTAGTTAAGATTTAGTCCCTGATTATTTCACTTGCCCTGGGACGTTTCTGATTCGATACATGGGGTGAGGAAATTGCACGTGTCCCATTGGCAGTTTTACTTTTTCATTCCCAGCGAGATGAGAAATGAGAAATGTCATCAAACAAGCAAAAGTAATCTGGGTCCAAACAAGAAAAAAGTGAGAGAAAAAACGCTCAAAACGAGACGAATATTCTGTATTCAAGTCTCTACAAAAACGTACAGACATTCCAACAAATGCATTATCAGGATTAATGCATGAAGAAGAAAAATCTGTGCTCTGAAAGCTCTTTTCAATGCGCAATCATTTTTAGATGGTGCTTTCGCTCTGAATGCCTCTCTTGGCAATAGTTCCAGTATGGCTAAAATAAAAAGTTCATTGTGAAATGTATTATTTCGACGGTTATAGAAGATTACTTGAACTAATAACAAGCAGCAGATGGAGGTCTTGGCGGTGGAGCCCGTTCTCACGATGCCTTCAGGACATTTCTAGACCTGAAAGCCTAAATTGTGTTTCCCCCCGAAATGAAAAACCAACGCAACCAACCCAATTGCTGGATTTCACGTGACGTCACAGCGTTCGAAAGGCCTTTCATATTATACAGAGGTAACATTATTTAGTTTTTGAGAAAATGTTTGGTCTTGCACAGAGAGATCGTGGACCCGGTGACTGATATTAATGATCCTCTTTGAAATTCATACATTTTCTTTTTAGATACGACTTGTGAAAGTGTAATGCAGTTAATTGCTGGGTTGCAGGTTCTGGAATGTGATGATGTCACAGGACCCAGCGGGGTATTAACTGCATTACACTTTCACAAGTCGTAGCTCAAAAGAAAATGTATGAATTACAAAGAGGATCATTAATATCAGTCACTGGGTCCACGATCTCTCTGTATACGACCAAACATGTCCTCAAAAACAAAATAATTCCCCCCCCCCCCATATAATAGTATTGGCCTTTGGAACGCTGTGATCTCGCCTGCAACCCAGCAATAGGAAAAACTGGCTCCTCCCCCCCACTGGGTCCGGTGACATCATCACATTCTAGAACGTGACAGTAATAACAATAATGGCGGCACGGTAGCGCAGCGGTTAGCGCTCGTGCTTCACAGCTAGAAGGTCCGGGTTCGATTCCCACCCGGACGGGGCCTTTCTGTGTGGAGTTTGCATGTTCTCCCCGTGTCTGCGTAGGTTTCCTCCGGGTACTCCGGTTTCCCCTACCACTAAAAACATGTACAATAGGCCCACGGACTGCAGGTGGAAATTAGCACAAGTGCTATATAACCTGGTACAATGCATCTCTCCTTTCTGAGGCTAATGTATATTGTACACTGTCCCTGTTCAAATAAATAAAATAAATAATAATAACAATAAAGAAAGAAAAAATTATTATGAAAAAAATATGTTTACATGTTATACCTGTTGGCCAATGTATATTTGATTATTTTTGTTATTTTTATGTAAAGATTGTATATACGATTTGCAACGATAACACTGGTGATGGGATTTTTTTTGTATGTCTCTTAAATGGGGGCTGATTTAAGATTTAAGTAGTCACATAGAAAACTCATAATTACGAATCATTTTTAAAGATATTCTGGTCGCGGTCGGTCGGGATGAAATAAAGATGCCAATTAAACCTTTGTCATTTATAAAGTACTAAACAGACACTGCCCAGAAGTAATTAGCTCAGAGGTTTGGCGTTCTGATGTAATGACCATGGGCGTCGGAACCATTCATTGTGAGGGGGACGTGTCCCCCCCACTTTTGAAAAGTGGTTGATTGGTCCCCCCCACTTTCACAACGTGAATTTTCATTGACTTTACATTTACTAGTTTAGACTGGACCTTTTCAATAGGCTCCCCGAGGCCAAACAATTAAATATGACCCGCGCCTTATTTTCCATACATTTAAAAACATATGTATTGGCATTATCCCATTATCCGCGCCAGTATCGCGTCGCTCCGCGGCGCATACGCTCCGCTTTGCGTAGCTGTGTTCATGCGGCTCCTCACCTCAGAGCGGCTGAAATGTAAACATGTCTCTGTAAACCGCTGAAAAACGGCTAAAGTGAGAATACTGGAGGATTATCGCTGGACAGATTTGACCACACCGAAGCACAAGGACTCGTGCATCGTGTTTCCGGAGTTTTTTACGGATTATCACATGGAGGAGCAGGGCTTTTCGCGTCCTCGGCAGGTGGACAGCGTGTCTTCATCGGTACAAAGGGCCTGACCAGTAACTTTAAGGTAAGGAACATCAGTTTTGGACGTGTTTGTAAAGCGAGTGATGAAACTGATGTAGCTGAGTTTGGGGAAACTGCACCGGGCTAGCACGAGTGTTCAACCGGTCAATACGCCGTTAAACCTCGCTGTCTGGACTCTAACTTAACCAGATAACATCTGAATTATTCATTTGACGGATAAATGTTTGCTTCCTTTACCCCTTGACTAAATTTTATCTGCGTTTGTGGGAAATGTGAAGATACAAGCGTTGAGATGTTTCTTTGCGATGGCGGGAGTTAACGGGTGTGGCTGAAGCTAAATGTGGATACAAACACGAGCGCCGTCTCATAAGAGTTTCATTCACTGAGTTTTTTTCACAAAGCGTCATGAAGCCAGGACTGGACAGGAGAACAGCGGCTCCACAGGTGTTTGTTTATCCGCCCTATATGTCCACCCAGCTGCCAGGAGGAGGCGCTGCTGAGCCGATCGAGTCTCTCACGTATTCTTGAAGTAGCGCTCGATTTGGATGTAGTCCCGCTAAAGCAATAACATTGCTCTGTGTCCTGACCGTGTCCCACTGTAGTTCTTAATGTTAAGAAGTCGACCCCCTCCATTTTTGAAATGTGTCCCCCCCACTTTCCAAACGCTTCCGACGCCGCTGGTAATGACTATGGACGCCAGGATTCATTCTAACCTTTGAAATGTGAGTCCTGCTGCCCGTCCTCCTCCTCCTCCTCCTCCTCCTCCTCCTCGTCTTCGTCTTCGTCGTCCTCGACCTCCGACCCCCGACTCGCAGTGTTTGTTTTCATTGCGTTTTTGTCTCCGCTTAAACACAAGTCGCAGAGGTTATCCCCAAATCTCTCCTCGCTCCTGATGTTGCGCACAGATAAACCTCTTACACAAAATCTGGCGCTGCCTTCACTGCCCCCGGCCGCCTGGGACGTCCCGGCATATGGCTCGAGGAGGGGGGGGGGCTTATTTTAAAAGTATTTTGGGCAACTGGACCATAGCAAAATCGCTCTAAATACATCAATAAGGCTGAAGTGTACACGCCCAAAGCTGCCCCGGGGCGGAGTGCAGGACACCACGCTCTGAAACAGGGACCAACACCCGTTTCAGAGGAGACTGAAGGTGGTACCCCCCCCCCCCCCCTAAATGAAGCACTGACTTACTTACACAGCGCTTCGGTCGACTGTGTTGTTTTTTGTTGCTCATGGATAAGTTTGGATTGGATTTAAAGTGACAGTCTGCGAGTTTGCAAAGTGAGGAGAGACGGAGTGAAATTTGAAAGTAAACAATCAAATTCTTCCCCTCTTTCACCAGAAAGCCCTTCTTAAGCCCCATTCGCATGGGATTGGAGTTACCAGGGGACATCACCCCAGGACGTCGGGTCATTTTCATGGGCTTTCACACGGGATCAGCAATGTGCAACAATAATACAGTCCATGAAAAGAAGAACAGGAGTATAGGATGAAGAAAAGATCTCATAAGCTCCTACCCCATTCTTAAAAAAAAAAAAAGAACTAGATGGCCTCGCCGATGCCAACAAATAACAATTATTATTAATAATTTTGCTAAAACAACAGTGATGGATTGATGATGTCATAAGCTTAGTCAGAAAAGCTCTTATCGCTACATCCGCCTCACATCTGTGGGATTTTGCTCTGACCATAAAAACTGCAGTTTCGTTTCTCCTTTGGTCCGTTTGCTCTGAAACAGCCTCCTCCGTCTAAGCCGAAAACATCAAAACGTTCCCCATGAGCTTCCATGTCGGTCTGTCAAACGTTGCCATGACAACCGGGCTGTACTTCCGGGTCACGTAAAAAAACAAAAAACGGCATTTACGCCTGAGTATGGCTTCGATAGCCTGATATTATCACTACAGCTTAACTGCATTGGTCCAATTACTGTACGTTTTGAATCGATGTTGCCCTTAGAGTTCTTTACGCTGGTTAAAAACTTTCCAAACTCCGACCTTAGAGTTTGCAGAATCGCCCTAAAAAGGTAAAAAAATACAAATAAAATAAAAATAAAAAAAATCGGGTGAATTTTTACCTTCCAAATGATTGATTTGGTAATATTTACTTTTTACCCGAGGTCTCGAGGTAATTCTAATCCCGTGCGAACAGGGCTTTAGTTTGCAAAAAGGGAGGAGCAGGAAGTGAATTTTCACAGGGTAAACCATCAAGCCCCTCCCCCTCCTCCTGATTGGACCTGACTGGCTGGTTCACAGGAAAAGCTCGTCCCCATTGGTCGACGCGGGAGGATACTAGACTCCGATGAGTTGCTGAGGAACTTTACAAAAAAAAAATATATATATATATAAATGATCACTTACTTTACATCAAAATGAAAGACCGGGTCGATTTTGCACATTTCATAAAATGTGTAAAACATTTAGACTTACAGACCATCACTTTAAGACCATCATTTACGCACAGTTCGTTTAATGCTGTTTAACGGAAACCCCGAAAACGAATCATAGACGTTATATTTTAGGAAACAGCTGCTTTTTGAGTTGATGTTTATTTACACATCAATTCCGTTAGATCTCAGATTGTACTGTATCTCTAAAGAGTACTTGTACTTTAACGAGTTACATTTCTACCACTGTCTGTGCCGCTCTGGATTTGGCTGAGATCGTTCGTTATTCCTTTTCTTCCCCAAAAGCCGGATCAGGGAAAACCACAAGGACAAAGCGGGGGATTGTTTTTCCCGACGCACTCGCCGAATATATTGCGATAGCGGAGATTCTGCGCAATACGGTGCAGCCCCCATTGTGTGAATGTTTAATTAATCCGTATCTGGGCGCGGGGCGGTATAGATTACATCACGCGTGACCGGCGCCCCGAGTGTGTTATTGAACAAACGGAAAACACATCACACGGCGCTGATTAATTACATTCAAAATCATTTATTCATAGACTTTGCGTTTCGTTTCTAATTATCACAGCGCTCTGTTCTTGTGGAGGCATTGACTGGAATAGATTTGCAATTGTTTTTCTAAGTTCAGTGAGTTTTAAACCAGGAGCAAGAGAATGGGAATATGAGTAAGAGTAAAGATACCTCATCATTACAATATTACTCAAGTAGAAAAAGTACTGAATGTATTAGCTACTGTAGTTTCCTCAAGACAAAAGGTCCACGGAGCTTAGATCAGGACGCTGCGCTCACTTCTCCTCCTGTTGCGTTCAGGGCTGCTGGGGATGGTGGCTCACATGATGTACACGCAGGTGTTCCAGATCACCGTGAGCCTGGGCCCCGAGGACTGGAGACCCCACAGCTGGGATTACGGATGGTCCTTCTGGTCAGTGAACGCACCTCACTCACCTACTTCAACACCGACTGTCCATCCATCCATTTTCTTCCACTTGTCCGTTGCCGGGTCGTGGGGGCAGCTGTTGGAGCTGCACCAGCCCCTATAGCGCCCCCTGCAGGTGGTGGGTCCACAGAAGGACGGCCTCATGGTTCTAACCGGGCCTGTTGGTCTCTCATAAGGGGCTTCTGAACCGCTCTTTGTCTGACCCGTCACCTAGGACCTGTTTGCCCTAGGAGACCCTACCAGGGGCACGAAGCCCCCGACAACAGAGCTCCAGGATCATTCGGGCTCAAACCCCTCCCCCACGTTAAGGTGGCGGCTCCAGGAGGGCTCAACACCGACTGCTGTGGCGAAAAACTACAACCAGCGATGGGCCGTTTAATCAGACCAGACAAAGTTATTAGACTGTATCGATAACAAACTCTCATATTTGGGCTACTACAGGCCTCGAGGTATTTAACTGGGCTGCAGCAGTAGTGGAATACTTTTTCAATACCTATGCTAAAATATGTGTCGTCTAGAACCAGAAAACAGAACAGTAATGTCTATTTACTCCATACAAGGCTTTGGCCCGATCTTGTGTCTCAAAACGCAGACTATCAGACTAGCAGCGCACTTTGTGATCTTGCCCCTCCAGACTTGGCACATTTAAGTGGGAAGTACGTGAGGTGGAGACACACTCTTTCCTCCATCCAGATCGACGCCACGGCCGGGAAGGGGAAGGGGGAGGGTTGTGAGGGAGTGGGGGGTGAACATGTCACTACCTGGTGTGAGTAAATGTAAAACCTTTGGGAGCTACTTGTAGTTTTTTTTCCCATTTGTCCTCGGAAATCTGAGTTGGGAAAGACGTTTATTTCCCGAGTTTTAGTGTTCCAATTTTAACGACAGTGAAAGAGATAGAACGGATTTAAGCAACAAATCTGGTAAAAATCTGACAAAATATGGCCCTAATTAAAAATAATAAAAACCCAAACTGTGTGGTTAGATTCATAATCTACTAAATAATGTTAAAAATCATCGAGAGAGCCGTCAGCACGCGGTGGACGTTAGCAACATTAGCAACATTAGCATTGCAAAGTCAGGAGACGGCAGAGGGTGTTAAAATATCATAGTAAATACATTTCGGGGCGGTCGGAACCCAAGTGCACGTGTTTGTAACGGGTGTTGCTAAGGGTAACCCCCGCTCCTCTGTGTCCGCAGCATGGCCTGGGCCTCCTTCACCTTCTGCATGGCGGCGTCCGTCACTACGTTAAACTCCTACACCAAGACGGTCATCGAGTTCCGCCACAAACGCAAACTGTTCGAGCTGGGCCTGAGGGAGGAGCAGACCTACCTGGACCAGCAGGCCTTCCACTACTTCAGACAGCGCCCCCTGCAGTCCATATCCGGAGCCGTGGAGGTCTACCCCAGCCACAGCCCCCCGGTGGTGCCCGGTGACTGCGCGCCGAGCCGGGGCAAAACCAGAGCCCCGCGGCCCCCCCCGGACGTGGACTGCACGGACTCACTGGGCGAGGAGCAGTGCTGAGAGACCCGGGCCCACAGACTTTAAGAGACGGTTTTATTTAGACACATTTATCAACAGCAGAGGCTTAACCACGAGATCTCCAAAGAACTGGAGTCGATATGATTAGTAGCGGCTCTAGGCTGACGCTAACGTGACCAGACGTCCATTTTCCCAGAAATGTTCTCATATTCAGAGATATCTGTAACTCATTTTCACTCGTCTTTCATACATTTTGACTTTTCAAAACCGAGGTTTGGGATAACGCTTTCGTCATTTTCACATACACTCAGAATTCCAATTATGGAAATCCATAAGTCAAAACTACAGTTGGAGATGTCAGTAATTCAGTTTTGAGCAGACAAAACATGTTTTGAAGATATCTTGAATTCATTATTCAAATAATTACAATTAAATGCAGATATCTGTAACTTAAAGGCACACTGTGTAACATTTTGGACTGTACTGTTGCCATCAGTAAAAAACATGTCCCTCATGACCAACTCGACACAGAAAAGGCTATTTTTGCAGTGGGTAATCAAAGAATGGATTTGGATGAGGAAAAAAAAAAAATCTCAAATTCTTCCGACTTAAATCGACATCTCCATGGAGACGAGCTGGAGACGTACCCACTCCCGCTAAAGTTACAGTCATGTCTTAGGAGAGCTGAGCACATGTTTTTTTTTTTTACATTTATGAGGTATTTTTCAATGATGAAAATATCTGTCATAAAATAAATGTTTGTATTTCAATTGTATTTATTGGGTAAAATTCTACGCGGTGTGGCTTTAAAGATATCTGAAAATACATTTTGTCATAATTACATTTAGAGATATCTGTAATTTATGGTGCGTTCCACTTGATCTCGGAAGTCGGAATTTCCGAGCTCCGAGTTGGAAATTACAACTGGAACGCGCACCAACTCCGTAATTCCGACTCGGAAACTCGGGACAGAATCAGCTCACCCGAGAAGGAGCACTGCTGCGCCCGACGTGACATGTAACGCATGTAAACCTTAATTAAACCACGTTATTTGGCAGATGTTTCCCAAATAAACTTGGGGATGTCAACGCGAAACGGATAAGCTTTACTGCTCTCTTGCTAGCGTCTTATTAACGAAAAAAAAAAAAAAAACTATTTTTTTAACTAGTGCTAAATTATCACTGTATTTATAACAATTATAATAAATATTACAATGAAGTTTCCCTGTAAACTGATGATGCTCGAACATGAGAAACAAAGTTGTAACTTTTACGGACGTGTCGACCTCCGATGTTTCCGACCTGGACAACTGGAACGCAACAACTCGGAGATAACGTTTTATCCTGGTCGGATTTTCCGACTTCCGACATAAGTGGAACGCACCATTAGTTTTGACTTGTCGCAAAGTCAAATTAAAATCTATAATTTAGCCTCAAAACATTTTTAAGATATCTTAAATAAAGTTGAGTTTTAGATATCTCCAATTGAAATAGTCAAGTCAAATTTGGTCGTAGATATTTATAACTAGATATATTACTCGTCACAATGACATCACAGATTATCCGTATTGACATCACCCATAGAAATGAATGGAAAATTTGAAGTAATTTATTCTAGTAGAAAATAGAAATATTATGGAAATCTGAGATGAGAGTTTATTCTAGTGAAAACTGAAGATATCTGTATCACATATATTTTTTTTTATTAGATCTTATTGCCAATAAGAGACAGAGTCTTGGAAAAATCTTCAGAAAATCTCCAAAATGTTTTCCCTGACTGTTTTTTGGAAGTGATTGGATTCACAAACCTGCCACACTCGGAATGTTCTAATGAATGCACAGTATTATGATTTGACATAACAAGCTGCAACACTTTATCCTGAATAACAAAACACAAGTTATGAATTAAATATAAATCGGATATTACTAAAGCATTTTTAGAAGGTAAAATGGTACAAACGGCAGAGGCATTTTAAAAGTTAATTTTTTTCTATAACGGAATTGAGTATTGCTGGGTTGCAGGTGACATCACAGCATTCCAAAGGCCAAGACTATTATATGGAGGAAAAATTATTTAGTTTTTGAGGAAATGTTTGGTCTTGTACAGAGAGATCATGGACCCAGTGACTGATATTAATGATCATTTGGGCCATGGGACTACGGATGAAAATTAGCCTATATGGCTAACTCCGGTACATTTACATGTTGAAAAACACATGTTGATTAATGTGCACTGTCCCAATTAAAAAATAAATTAAAAAATAAAAATAAAAATTGGGAATTCATGCTCTTTCTTTTGAGCTACGACTTGTGAAAGTGTAATGTTGTTAATAGGAAAAATTGTCTCCTGCCCCCCGCTAGGTCCAGTGACATCATCACATTCTAGAACCTGCAACCCAGCAATTGTGATACGTGGTTTCTGATATGATACGATACACATATCACATATCACATATCACAACAAAGACATGTATATTGTGTCCCAGCCCGACCACAGTGAGAGTGACCCGCATATATCAGCAGTTGAACGTTTTATACTCGGTCAATAATGTGTTTGACGATATCATGATGTGTATTTATATAAGATACATATAATGTCTGTCCGTTGATTGACTGGTCCAAAAGTATGTCTCTGTAACCCTCTGAGCACCTGAGCCGGGGCCGGTCCTGTTGACGGTGAATGTTGTTGAAATATTAAAAATGTGTATATGTTTGAACAGAGTGGTTTAGTTTTTGTAATTGGATTCAGACGGTCAGAAAATCCTCGACTCCTGCAGCGTTTAACGGAGGCAGGAAGCGACTTACGGAAGCTCGCGGGAAGTACGGGGAAGTGAAACAGTGGGAGGCTGTGTTTCAGCTGGGTTAGATGTCTCCAGATGTTCTGCTCTTCATCTTTATGGGCAGAATTTGTAGGCTCAGCCCGAGACCGGAGGGTGTCGGGTTTGGGAACCTCAGGATCTGATGTTGCTCTGTTGGCTTCATCAACTCAGGACCTTCAGCGTGCACTGGGGTGTGAATGGCCAAGGTTCTCCACTGGAAAAAGGTGAATACAAACAGGTCAGTGGAGGGTTGGGTGGTGGAGAAACACAGGCGGCCAAAATGAGTTTAGAGAAAGGGTGAGGAGCTCAGGCACCTGGGAGGAGCTCGGAGTAGAGCTGCTGCTCCTTCACATCGACAGGTGGCTCGGGCATCTGTTCCGGACCCCTCCTGGTTGACATGTCCTATGGGGAGGAGGCCTCTTGGAAGGCCCAGGACACGCTGGAGGGACTATGTCTCTGTGGCCTGGTGTCGCCTCAGGATCCCTCTGAACAGTTGGAGGAAGTGCTCGTGCTGAGGGAAGTCTGGGCGCCTCTGCAACCCGGCCCCGGATGAAGAGGAAGAAAATGGATGCTTCAGATCAATATTGCAGTTTCTACCCGTGGTTTAGCTTGAAATAATTTCTCTCCGGGTCATGAAACATACGTCATGACCTATTTTTATCCGTCATGAATTAATCTCTTATATGCATTTTTTTAAGCGTTTAAAGAGACATATACTCGTTATTCATATTAGGAAATAATGTGAGATTGCAGGATAAATGAAGCTAAACGATCATTTCTGAACAGAATCATGGAACATGAATGAAACATTTGTAAATATGTTAAAACTTCTGCGTAAAAGTCTCAAAGGAGAAAGATTTATTCAGAGCATCATCTATCAATATTAAAAGGGGCCAGTTTTTCCTATTGACAGCATTACACTTTCACAAGTCGTAGCTTGTTCATGTATGAATTACAAAAATGATAATTAATATCAGTCACTGGGTACATGACCTCTCTGTACAAGACCAAACATTTCCTCAAAAACAAAATAATTTTTCCTCCATATAATAGTATTGGCCTTTAGGACGCTGTGATGTCACCTGTAACCCAGCAATACGTGAGGAAAAAGGCGCAGCACCATTTCAGAGGATCAGAGGAGACTGAGGGCAGCCAGCCAGGTTTCTTCCGAGTGCTACAGTTTCCCCGACCTCCAAGGTCATGCGGGTCAGGTTGACACACAGTGGCAGCGCGGCTCAGCCGCAGCAGCTCAGGACTAACACCTGAACACTATTTCGTTGTACAATGACAATAAAGCACTTACTTAAAAAAAAGGTAAACCCCTTTTCGTCACATATCGACTATTTGGGTTGAGCATACACAACAGACAGACGCATGAAGAACATTCAGCCCAATAAACGGCTCTGGACAATCGTGAACCACCCCTCTCCTACGAGAAAATGAATTGGCCCCCAGACAAAATATCATTTGTGATTTTAGTCTGGTGTTAGCCAGGCTACCGTCCTACGGGACCACAGGCGGCATGCAGCGGATAATGCCTTGGTCCTTGAAGAATACATTACGTGCCTCGCCGGTTTAATGGCGCTGAGACAACGGCCGTTCATCTCAAGGTAAAAAGAGTGATGAGGGTGAAGCTCCGTGACCTCCGGCTGCGCACGAGCCGTAAAAAAACATGTTTAAAATGAGAGCTTCGGTAATAGCACGGGGGACGGGCCGGTGGGTCTACGCAAACCACGCACCGCCGTCAGAGGCCAGCGATGTTTAAAATCATCATCAACTTTTGAACGTCACAACAGTCTTCCTCTTGTGTGCTATAAATGGGGTTCAGAGGCGTCATCGACCAATCATAATAATTCCAGAAAATGTATGCAAGTACTGTATGTCTGCATAAATATTGCCCACCCTCGTCACATGGAGTTTCAGCTCCATCACTGTGTGGTTCTTCTACAGAGGGACTATAGAGAGCATCCTGACCAGCTCCATCACTGTGTGGTTCTTCTACAGAGGGACTATAGAGAGCATCCTGACCAGCTCCATCACTGTGTGGTTCTTCTACAGAGGGACTATAGAGAGCATCCTGACCAGCTCCATCACTGTGTGGCTCTTCTACAGAGGGACTATAGAGAGCATCCTGACCAGCTCCATCACTGTGTGGCTCTTCTACAGAGGGACTATAGAGAGCATCCTGTCCAGCTCCATCACTGTGTGGTTCTTCTACAGAGGGACTATAGAGAGCATCCTGACCAGCTCCATCACTGTGTGGCACGGCGCCAGCACTGCCTCCTGCCGAAGGAGCCTCCAGTGCATCGTGAGAGCAGCGGAGAAGATCTGCGGAGCTCCTCTCCCCTCCATTAAGGACATGTACTCCACCCGTCTCACCCGCAAAGCCCTCAGAATCACCAGGGACCCTACGCACCCATCACACAGTCTCTTCAGAGTAATGCCTTCAGGGAGGAGACTGCGGAATCTACGGCCAGGTCCAGTCGACTTGAGCACAGTTTCATACACAAGGCCATCGGGAAGCTGAACTCCCTGCCCTCCCTCCCACCCCTCGCTCCACAATCAAGGATAAGAGAAATATAATTTCAAATCATTCACATGGTTTGACAAATAAAAAATCTTGAATCTTGTGTTGTTACGACGACAGCGCTCACTGAAGTCGATGAGCAGGCGAGACCTACCGCCCCCCCCCCCCCCCCCCCGGTCACCCCCAAGGCGCGAGTGGCTCTCATGTTTTCCCTGCGTGGACTCGGGGCTGCATCGGCCACACACTCATTTAAACTCTCTTCTTATTGTCTCTAGCGGAGCATCAGGACAGTAGTTTGGTGAATAGACGAGAGGAAAACCGTACACGTGCCTTTTTTGTCTCAAAGGGGAGTTGAATCCACATGGTTACTTTTAGTAACTCTGGTTCTCTGAATGTGCAGTGTCTCAAACAAATTACTGTCAGGCTTATTCTCAGTGGTAAGACACAAATAACCGTCCGGGGCAGGTTTCAGTTAGTTTTAAATCAGCGGTTCCCTAAAGGTGATAGAATGTGACCATTTAACATTTTAAAAGTGGAGAACATAAACTAGTCTCATCCTCAATCCCAGTCTGACAGAGGCTTAGCGGTTCTCACACAGTGGGGCAGGGCCTGAGCTGTGAAGCACATTGGTCTTCCTTTTGTTTTTGTAAAGTGCTATATAAATATAATCATTAATAAAGATCTTCTTCTTCTTCTAAATAAACTTTGATTGATTGATTGATTATATTCCACTTCTGCCCTGCTCTACTGCACATGGAACTGTTTTTGACTGTTAATGGGTTCGCTCTTTGTTTGAATAGCCATGGGATGCGTAGGTGCTGTAGGGCCCCCTTATTACAGACACATCTATAAACAACAGTCTGTGCTCCATACGTGGCTGCTTCACTGCGGAGATCCCGAAAGAAAAGAGAGTTCCTCCGTAGCGGAAATATTAAGTACAAAGTTTGAAAGTCAGGGAGAGATGTTGGTGATACTTTTTTTTCTTTTTACTGTGGACCGTGTTCCCCCTGAGCCATAAACCGGTGTCTGGGACTTTTACTGTGCAACGTCTGCATGTTTTATTGTGAAATGGCGAGGAGTTTCACGGTGAAAGGCGAAAGGCGGAGCTGGCGTAAACTCAGGGACAGATGTCAGTGAGATTTGTTTACAGCTGTTTCTCAAAGTCACTGCAGGTTCAGCTAGAATGAACACTCCATTGGCAAAACATTGAACTGATACGAGGCTTATTCACATGGTTTCTTTTCATTTAGTCGACAAAAGTTTAAGCTGACATGTTTAGGGGGAGACCGGGTATGGTTGTAACATAACACCACCAATTCCACCATTCAGGGTAAGATAGGAGTCAAATGGAAATCCTCCTCCCTGATCCCACATGGTGATTGTCAAGGTTGTAAACAGGTTCATGCAGATTCTATAGAGAAAGATCATGATTTTGAGGTAAGAAAGTAAATTTTTTGACCAAGACTATATTTTGTTTAATGCTTATACTATTGCACATAAAACCATACGACTTATATGAGATTCAATTGTAGTTTCTCAGGCAAAATGTGATGCACGTGGGGATGGTTGTAACACAATCATCCCCTAGTTAATAACACTTACTTGATTTTAATACTTCAAGTAATACTAGAATTCCTAAACGGTGGAAAAGAAAGACTGACAGAGTTGCTAATGTTTAATGCTAATGCTAATGTTGCTAATGTCAGAGAGACGGGCAGGTCAGATCAGGTGCAAAGGCACATGTGATCTGCCATTAACACTGAGCAGAAGCTGAGAGGCCGGGGTCCAGTATCTTCCCAGTGCAGGTCACACTGAAGCATCTACAGAGTTTCCTCTGAGGTGCAGGAGGAAGTGTTGGCTGATGATTTGACTCAGACAGACCTGTATTATGGACTGACTCCACGTGAGGTTAAGCATATGAGAGGTTAGAGAGAGAGAGACATTGTTCTGAATTGTTCTTTTATTTAAATAAATCTCTTTTTGAAGCAGATCACATGATGTGGCTTCTGTTTTTATTTCTTTTGTCTAACTGTTACAACCTGCCTTCAATGAACGACTGAGAACTCACACAGACACAGGAACACCATGTATTTGACATCAACTCACGAGGTCTGTGATAATCTTGCAGAGGTTTGAATTGGTGCCATCTGTAATGCCCATTGCATTTTTCTTTAATTTCACGTTTTCAAATGAAAATAAGGTATTCCATGGGACGTTCGGTTAGCGCTCTCACTTCACAGCGTAGGATTTCCCCTACCACTAAAAACATGTACAATAGGCCAGGATGAATGATGTGTGTGTGAATGCATGGAGGTGGTGCAGATGTGTGCAGTCGCTTCTGTCAGTCTCCCCCAGGGGGAACTGAAGCTACATACTTAGCTTACCACCACCAAGTATGGAGTGAATGAACAATTGTCTCATGGAAAGCGGTTCGTGACCATGTCTGTGAAAGGCGCCATATGAATAAACCTGTTCTTCTTCTTAATACTGTGGTCCCTCACAAACTTGTCACCATGGTTCGCTCGTTGGGGCTTACCCAGTATTCTTGGATAATGCATTTCCCGACAGGCCGACCTCAGTATGTCAGGGTGGACAGACTTCTCCTCCACCCTGGTCCTCAGCAGAGGAATGCCCCAGGGGTGTGTCCTGAGTCCTGTACTGTACGCTCTTTTCACGAATGACTGCGCCCTGACACCACTCGGATTGGAGGTGGAGCATCTCACTCAGTAGTGCAGGGACAATGACCTGGTCCTTAACACCACTAAGATCAAGGAGTTAATTGTCGATTGTCCACAAACAGGCTAAACTTCCTCAGAAGTTGTTGGTGAACTTCTACAAATGTACAATTGAGTCCATTCTAACAAACTGTGTGACTGTGTGGTTTGCCAGCTGCAAAGCGGCTGAGAAAAGACCTGCAGCGTTCGGTGAAGGCAGCCAGTCGTAGGGTGGGACTATGCCACACCGATGAAGAGGAGTTCAACATTTACAAGGACATGACACCCCGGACCCTGATCCTCAGGCAAACGTTTGAGCGTTAAAGATGCACCACCAGACTGAGGAACAGTTTCTAGCACCAAGGTAGCTCATCATATCTTATAGCACTGTAGCTGCTACTGATGTTTTTGTTTGTGGGTGTTTTTAATATTTATTATTGAGACTTTGAGAGCCAAACAAGTTTTATTGTACTTGTGTATAATGTCAAATAAAGTACTCTATTCTATTCTGACCAAAAAGGCGACAAGATGCAAATAGTAAAGCCAAGTTTAAATGTATGCATTTATTCTACTGATGTATAGATACACTGATTATTTCAGAGAGGATTTTGAATTTTGTTTTTTTGAGGTTCAAAAGGTTCATTCCCAAATCAGGCAGTTTCTCAATAAGATATTGAGAAACTTTCAAAATATTGTTAAGTACAAGACAGGAAAGTCTGGAGTCTGTAGGTTGGAGATTTTTAAAACAAATAAATCTATGGAGAAATGACTCAATGTGCAAAGTTTAAACCTTATTGTGGGGATTAGGTAATTCATTTGTCCCAAAGTTTTGCTCCCCTTAAAATATCACAAACTCAATCCCTCAGTGCACGTGTGATCATTTTATTTTGAAAGTAAATTTCTGTACACGATACATTCTCAACACTTTTCCACTGCATTCAAACACAGCTCTCTTAAATAAACTAAAATAACTTATCGCTGACGGGCCTCAGCTGGCCTTCAGCCTCTTGCTCGGTGCGTCTGTGGTTTCTGCCTCTCGTTTAGCGCCCCCTGTCTGCGGCTCCGGTGCTGCTGTTTTGGTGTTCCTGAGCTCGCGCCGCTCCCGCCGCTCCCGCTCCTCCTCCATCTCGCTGAGGTCTTCGGCGAACAGAGCCTTCAGCGCCGGCGTGAGGGACGGCAGCAGCTTCAGATCTCTGAAGCGGACCTGAGGAGACATGACACTGCTTTGAACAACAGACGTGGTAGCACAGCGGTTAGCGCTCGTGCCTCACAGCTCGAAGGTCCAGGTTCGATTCCCAGCTGGACGCGGCCTTTCTGTGTGGAGTTTGTATGTTCTCACTGTGTCTGCGTAGATTTCCCCTACCACTAAAAACATGTACAATAGGCCAGGATGAATGAGAGTGCGCATGGGGGACGACGGATGGAAATTAGCCCAAGGTTCATTAACATCCACTGTCCCAAATAAACCAATAAATAAATAAATATATACCACCACAGCAAGACAAAACAAATGAACTTATATATCTAGGGTTTCACAGAAAGTCAAATTTAATGCCTTTTTTTAGCCCAAATACTAGGGCCGGGTCCTGTTAAACGATACTGGTATGGTATAAAAAATAAATAAAAAAGTTTATGTAGTACTGGTATCGAAAAAAAATATCTATAGCAGGTACCGTTTTCTTTTTCTCTACAGTTTCCCCTGCTGTTGGTCCAGGGACAGCAAATAAAGGACCCATTACCAATTTTTTCCTGATTTTTTACCCCAATTTCTCCCTATTTTGACAATTTTTTATTACAGATATTTCCATATTTCTCCAATTTCCCCCTAATTTAATGAAAAAATAATTGAAATTTTTCCCACATTTTTCCTTTTTTCAAAATTATTCCCCATTTTTCACACATTTCTTAACATTGGAGATGAACCAGATATTGTAAATCTGCCAAACAATATTGTTCTGTTTTCTGGTTCTAAGCGGCAAATAGTGAGTATAGGTATTGAAAAAAGTATTGTGTAAAGTACCAGTATCGAAAAAAAATAAACAGAACCCAGACCGACCAAATACTAATCATTTCTATGGTCAAATATTGTGCACATTTCATTTCTTGAGATTTGCAGAAATTCGATCGAACAAAGCAACGATGGAAAATGCCAATATTCAAACGCAAACTGGACTGCTGCTGAATTTTAGCACAGGTAAGAAATACTTTTGAAACGTGAGATACATGGGATTATTTTGCAGAAAATATTTCACAAACATGATCTGTCCACGTACCAAGATGCAAAATTAACATGCTTTTTGTTTTGGTTCTGAAGACTTCGGGTTGCCAGATCCTCAACCAAAATGCTTGCTTCCTGAATCCCAGCTTCTGTCTCCAATCAAATCCTTTTCAGAGCAATGAATCCCGGGGGTTCTGGGGTTTGGAGCGACATGTGGGTGGCCTTACCCTCATGTGGTCGAAGGAGATGCCCACTCGGTCGCTGAAGTCGGCGCTGAACAGGGGGATCTTGGCGTATCTCTGGCTGAAGTGGTTGAGCATAATAAACTCGGCGTTCATCTTCATCCCGATGCCGATGGCCTGAGACGTGGTGCTGCGGAAACAGACGAGCGCTTTTGAAGCAAGTGTCGTTTTGCAAAGAGATCAGACAAAACGTAAAGGGAATAATAACGATCGTAAGCCTGACCCGCCGCCGATCATAAGGGTCCTTTTCTATGTAGTTTGAATGGAAAACGTGCCCCGTGGGCGTCACGAACCACAGCTTTTCTAATATTGAGGGTCGCAACTAAAAAGGTTGAGAACCATCACTATCGGGAGGATCATTCTGCGATTGTCACCAGATGTTTTGGCGAATGGTGGGCAAACAGCTGATTTTTCCAGGCGTTTATTCAAATCACAGATCTTTTTACAGAAGCTCTGTCTGTGAACATCGTTTTGACCCACCATAGAACTATTATTATCTATGTAATACATTTGTGTTGCCCACCAGAGCCTCGGACGTGACAACACGGCGATCCCCATATGCAGCAGGAGTCTTTGGGTGTTTCTCCTTTGCCAGGATCCATCGACTTCTCGGACGTGGGCTCCTCCGAAGAGTGAGAGCCGAGTGTCCCGTTAATAACGCCGCATTTGGAGCAGCCTCCAGAGTGAGCAAAACAACCGTTTGATAAATAAAAGGACAGAAAGCCGTTTATAAACTGGTTTTGGTGGGCGTCTTACCGTTTGAACATTTTGGCGTGAATAAAAAGATTTGCGAGGAAATTGAATTTGAACATTAGCAGCTCCAGGTCCAGACTTACATTAACAGCCTAAGGCCTAATTTCTCAATATATTTAGACCCATTTATTAGGTCTTTCATTAAGATTAACTTTAAATAAACCAAATTTTTACAACTTTACAACATTTATACCGATATTTTTGTTTTCTTTTTTTTGAGTATGAACATATACAATCATAGTTAGCTTGTTTCATCGCTAAATAAAGCTATAACGGAGTAAGGATCCACAGAATGACCCAAACGGAGTAGTGCAGCTGCAGAGGGCCTGGTCTGGTTAAACTGGAACAGCCCATGGCGGCGCTGCGATGATGTGGATTCCTCCAAAGTGGTTCAGACGCCGAGGATCCTCACAACTGAGAAATACCCTTTGTTTGTTTAGGCATCACGTGACTTCCGAGTGAACTCTTCAAAAGGAGAATACCAAACGCTATCAAAAAGACAAAGCAAATGTGTCTTCACCTGTGCCTCTTCTCCACGGCCTCCTCCTCCAGCGCGTCCTCCAGAGTCGCCTCATGGATCAGCAACGTGGCGCCGGTCCCTGAAAACCGAGACGCCAGCTTTATTCAAGATGCTGTAATTCACCTTTGAGCCCCGTGCGTCACTGACCGATGCTGACGAAGGCGTCGCAGGGCATGGTGTCGCCGCTGAACGCCAGCCTCCAGCCGCTGCCGTGGGTCAGCGAGCAGGCGAAGGCGTTCTTACAGTGGTGCACGTAACACGTCTCCACCTGTTATGGAGATAGATCATGCGCTTAAAAAACTGGAGGAGAGCGTTGAGCTTCATTAGTGACGCAATGAAATCTAGGAAATAAAGACTGGAGCTTCAGCATTAGAAGAAGAAACGACCACAGTGAATACGATTACGCAAAACTGTGTGAATCTAGGTCTGTTATGACAAGGGAACAATGTTATAACACGGTTAAAAGTATATATATCTATATAATGCACACAAGACAACGGTTGCGTGTGACTCCGGGCTCTCAACAGACCTTGTCCAGGCCGTTCTTCTTCAGCAGAGACTGGATGAAGGCGAGAGTCTTCGGCCATGTTCCCTCAGCGTTTGGACAAAGGCTTCTGTTTGAAATGAAGCTAAAAAAAAAAGAACAAAAACACAAAACCATCAGTCGAGTCGATATATATTCGAGAGATCTTTGTCCAAATGTAGAGACGGAGAGCACAAAGACTCAAGGCTGTGCTGGGGCTCACTGTACATTCAAGCAATGTTGTTTTAATCAAAGACGTGTATATAACTTTTTAAAATGACGATAGAGCTAAAAACAGCTCTTTGGGAGACTAAGATTTTTGCATCCAGGGCTTGAGCGCGGAGCTGGAGAACACGCTGCTACACGTCTCTCCTCCCCGTCCTCCAGTCTGAGAGCCACTGACTGGGATCAAACTGGGGCTTCATCGTTTCTCGTAACAGTCTTTTCCCCCAAGTAGAGCAGTGTATGAAAGCAGAAAGCATGTTGATGAACTGATGCACAGACGGCACGGTTAATAAAATATCTCGATCATGATCAAAGGACGAGGAAAAGTAATGTTCACAATGAGGACACGGCATCGCGTCATAGAAGGGGGCGTGGCCTCGCCAAGGGGGAAAAACAGAATCTTTTGGGAAACGCTTTTTAGCCATTTTCTGGCGAAATATAAACTTCTTTATCACATAAAAATAAAGTCAAGTCTAAATCAAATTTATTTACAGCAGATTGTTCAGTAAAAGCGAACATGCCAACATAAAGCATCATGTTAGCATTCTCCATCATTTGTGTTTATGGGCTGTTGAACCACTATTCTCTCCATGTCTTTGTATTTTTATTTAGTAGAAAACTATGTTCATAATTTAGCATTTGTTAAAGTAGTTTTTGAATAATTAGAGAAAGTTTAGATTTTTCTCCAAATTGTTTCCCCCCTTAACTGTTTCAAACATGACCATATGTGGGAGATTCCAGAGATGCCGTCTGTATCCGTCTGTCAACATTCATCCCAATTTCAAATACTTATTTTCAATACTTATCGATACTTTCAATACAGATTAATTTGATGAAATACTTAATCACAATTTTTATGAAACTGACTAAAAACTTTTGAGTTTCCATCGATTAAAGTTAAACTATCACATTTAGAAAAGACTAAAATGTGACTAAAATTAAAGCACTTTCATCCAAAAGGCTAAGACTGAAACTAAGAGGGCGGCTAAAAACAACACTGGTCGTTTTAAGATGAGGTTAATTCAAAATGTCTGTATATAAAGTAGGAGAGCCCAAAGCAGGATGTGCCCTTCAGTAGCTTTGATTCAGCCTGTGTGATGGTTCTTAGATTAGTAAAGATTGCATTGTTTAATCCGAGCAGTGAATGTACTGTCACAGTGTAGTAACAGAATTTCTTGGAAGTCCTGGCCTGAAAAGATGTAGGAGCAACAAAGCAGTGTGTCTTCCTAGCAATAATTCAGACCCTGCAAGGCTTCACTGATCTAGTGCATGTTCACAAACCGTAAAAGTAAAAAACGAGACTGAATGACACGAGGAAATTAAGGGATTACAGTTGGGACTGACTTGACGTGTCGGAGAATCTCTTCGCAGGCCTGGTGGTACTGGTTCAGCCAAGACATGATGTAGCTCGGGCCCAGCAGGAACACGGGAGAGAAAGGTTTACCTAAAGTGGACTTTTCCAAAAACAACACGGTCAGACACAACGAGGCAGAGGGGGGGGTCCGATGAAGAGGAGGCTCACCAGCGCTCGTTCCCTCTGATACAGCAGCTTCAGCAGCCCCTGCAGCACAGACACGGCTCAGTCAGCATGTTTTCCAGAACATGTCTGCAAGCCTCTTAAATAAACATGGTAAATCCTTATGGAGACGATTTTTTGTTGTTTTCAGAGGACATTATACAACTTAAATATTGCAGTTTTGTGATTTGCTAATTTAGGGTTCAGCAAGAAGATTATTTTCCAAGAAATGTACATTAGATGGCAGTTGGAATCCAATTCAATGATTTTTAAGGCCCCCAACACACCCATCACCAGGTAAACTCAAACCTGTGAAGAGATCGCAAAGGTTTGAAGCAATGGCCGCTGGTTGCTCTGCTTTATGACCGCGACGCTGGGGGCCGACATTATTCGCCATTGCTGTAGTACCTCCATTAATGGGCAACAAAACAAGCTAGTTTTCTATTAGAAAGCATTGCACATTACACATGTTTTAAGCAACTGTAAAGCCTTTTTTTTTACTTTCTACAGCTAGAGAGGGCAGAGTCTACAGTGAAGATCCCCCCCTTATGCCCTTTTTAGGAACATGCTCCGTCACAGCAGGGTAGGAGTCTGTAAATACACCATGATTTCCTTTTCGAGAGTTAGCGGCTAACACCAGTCAGACTTTACAATCATGACAGAAGTTTATAAAAGAAGAAACATCTGAGCGACCTGTTCTAATGTCGTTTAATAATCCAATATCTACAGGGAGCTGTCAGGTCTTTGTTTAAAATAAAGCACGTACAGAGAAGTGCATGAGGCGTTCGAGGGTTGCAGGAATTAAAGGTTCTACACTGTAAATTTAGTTCTAAATGGAACATTAATGTTCTAAATGCCAAAAAACACAGACCGGGTGTTTGGGGTGAGGGGTTCACTACCGACATAAATTCCAGGAGTGTAGCTGAGGGGAGCTTTAATTGCAATTGTAACAAGTAAAATGTTAATTCCGCTTTGATTTGAGCAATTTTACCGTGTGATGGTCTGCGTGCATGTGCGAGATGAAGATTGTGTTGATTTTGCTCACAGCCTGGTCCACCTCGTCGCCATAGTGACGACAGAGCTGCCCGAATGTGCCCTCGCCACAGTCCAGCAGCACAGACTGACTCGCGCTGCAGCACAAAACAAAGGTTAGACGATCACACCAGTTTCATTTCAACTGGACTTCAACTTCTCATTCTTTAATTCCGTCTGTGAGGAGGAACACCTGATGTTGAGCAAAGTGCCGCTGACGTTCCTGGTCTTCATTGGCAGAGCTGAGCCCGTCCCCAAAAACACCACCTCGGGAAACTGCTCGGCCTCATCTGCAAGAAGAAGACATGAACCACTGCCATGTTTTGGATATTTCTTTCCTCTGAACCCGTCTATTGTCACAGCAGGTTGTGTGTGATGAGACCGGACTGACCCCGTGTCTGCGGTTCCTGTTCGGTCCAGAGCTTCCTGCTTTTCTCCACCTCCTCCAGGAACAGCGGCAGCTCCGACGCCTCCGCCACAAACTGCTGCTGATCGCACACGGGAATGGCGTCTCTGTGAGGGGGAGACACCGGCATTTTTTTTTTTCCAAAACCACTTCACTGTGAACCAGCCCCTCCAGGATTTCACTGTACATTTTTGAGCCTGTTGCTAAAATGCCTGATTTAGCAAAGTTTCCATGAACAGTTGTCCTTAAAACTTTATAAAAACTTAAAATACTTTATTGATGAAATTATCATTAAAATAACATTTTCTTGCATTTTACTGTCGTTTTACCAAAGAGGCTAGAGAGGAGTAAAATAGTTTTTTTTTAAATAAATGTAGCATCTTTCCACCTCTGAGCGGTGGACAGTGGGCGGAGCAGACAGACACCTTTGAGTCACACTCAGACACTCACTACAAGGTCAAATACGCAAATAAACCTTTTTTTCCACATAAAAAGTTGCATAATGCACCTTTAATGTTAGTTGGATAACATATTTTGATATTTGGCCTAAATCACAAAAAAATTTCATTCAAAAATAGATCAAATACAAGGTTAGAAAAACAAATAAAAATCATCTAGAAATCCACTCCTGGAACCGCCATCTTAACCTGGTGGAGGGGTTTGAGCCCGAATGATCCTGGAGCTCTGTTGTCGGGCTTCGTGCCCCTGGTAGGGTCTCCCAGGGCAAACAGGTCCTCGGTGACGGGTCAGACAAAGAGCGGTTCAGAAGCCCCTTATGAGAGACCAACAGGCCCGGTTAGAACCATGAGGCCGTCCTTCTGTGGACCCACCACCTGCAGGGGGCGCCATAGGGGCTGGTGCAGCTCCAACAGCTGCCCCCACGACCCGGCAACGGACAAGTGGAAGAAGATGGATGGATGGATCTAGAAATCATCTCACGACCCCCACTTCACTGTCTGATGAATAGGGCTAATATTTGGGTATTTTACAGTATCGGCCATCTGCTGAGATCATGCCGCTAAAAGGATTCAGTCACAGTCTTAAGATGAAGATCAACTTCCTCAACCTCGGAGGAGCTGCAGAAAATCTCTGACCTACGAAAATAGGTCACAAGTTTGTACACCTAATTTATACATTTTCTGTGCAGACTTTTAATTATCATTTTGGAATCTGCTGATTTTTGTCTTTCAAATGAGCATCCTCTGAAGTACCTACTAAACATGGAAGTCCTGAATAAATCAGCCCTATGCCCCTATTAAAGCGCCCCCTGCTGTTATATAAATATCAGCATCGGCCAAAACCCATTTCGGTCAACCTCTACCAAGGACCCCCCCAGTGTGTCCCGAATACGAACACACACTAAATCACACAACATTAATCTTCCAGGCAATGCCGAGAAATAAGGGTCTAGTAACAGAGAAATTACACTTGGAAAGAGGGTGAGGGCAGCAGATTTAACTGAAACATTTAATCCAGCAGGGACGGTTAAACCTGCACTGACCTGTCCCAGCCCAGCGTCGGCCGCAGCTGGAACTTGAGCAGACACTCGGCTCGGACGTTGGGGACGTGAAGCTCCGCCTGCGGCTCCTACAACACAAACAAACCAGTCAAGTCTGGACCTGGGATGAAGGTCAACTCAATCCATCAATTGTCTAAAGCGGAAATGTTGGTCACAGGGCTGGAACCTTTTAATTTCGGCTCCATGTCTGGACTCACCCTGGT
This sequence comes from Proterorhinus semilunaris, assembly GCA_021464625.1. NCBI lineage: Eukaryota > Metazoa > Chordata > Actinopteri > Gobiiformes > Gobiidae > Proterorhinus > Proterorhinus semilunaris. Next base: position 4,875,981 of record CM038352.1, read on the forward strand.
CCTGTAGTCCCGGAGCAGAGGGAAGACCTCTGGGTGGACCATGTGGAGCTGCGTCTGCAGTTTGTAGCTGCGGATGTTGTGGACCGTACAGGCGTGTTCGTTCAGGATCAGGTGCTCGGCGCTGGAGGGAAAGCTGTGGAAAAACGTTGAGGATGTTTTTAACCGAGTCTTGGGGAACAAAGTTGATCCTGCTTCGATTTCCTGTTGCAAAGAGAGAACGCACCTCTCCATCCAGCGCTGGTACCGCTCAGAGCTCAGCACGGACTCGGGGGTGAGGTGGACCACGAGGGCAGCCGGGTCTTCAGTCCCCGACACGTGTCTGAGGGGAGAAAATACCAGCATGTTACTACAGGGTAAACCTAGGGGTCAACCTGAATACAGTTTTGTAAGAGATTTGACCCAGTGTTACATAAGACAGCCTGGGTTTCTACTTGTATTGAGGTGGCAAAGGAATTGGCCGCTAGAAAAAGTGTTTCAGTGATGCTAGAGCTGCGCGTGTCGTTACGGCGAGGAGCCCGACTGTTGTTGAAATGTGTTACATAAATAAAGCGGATCTGGGCAGATTAAAAGCCGTCACCTCAGCAGCTGTTGGTTGGTGCAGACACTCTGAATGAACTCCTCTGAAGGACACTCCACCACCAGGAACACGGGGCCGGGGTATGTGGGGGTGCACACCTGCTCCGGACGGATCTGAGGGGAGACAGGGTCATGACTAGGGGTGGGAACCTCCGGGTACCTCACGATTCGATACGCGATACATGGCTCACGATGACGATTATCTCACGATACGCCGATACTGCAATAATCGTTATATTGCATAAAAATAATCTACATCACGATAAAAAAAATAAAAAAAACATGCTACTTTTAACCTTTATTTTGACAGACTACATATTATTCAACATTTACATTTCTTTTCACGTGCTTTGTATCACTTTTATAAATGATCCCTGACTTACTCACTGAAAATGGGTCTATAGATCTGTCAGTGACTTCATTTACAATTAAATAAACAAGAAACCACATTTATAATTATAAAAAACTATCATTAAAAGTAATTTATTTGTGTGCCAGTGTTTGGTCCAAGTGATTAAAACTGTAGTGCTGCCCCCTGCTGTCCTGGCTGTATTCTTGATCATTATTGGCCTCTATTGACTGTGAAAACAGTGGAGCACTGCTGCCTCATTAGTATGCATGACTTTTCTCATTAATATGCACGACGTCATCAAAAGTATCGATATCGGAATAAAAAGTATCGTATCGTCCCGCAACATATCGCGATATATCGGAAAATCGATATTTTCACACAAAACAAAAACATTGACTAAATCTCGCCTAAAACTACATTACATTTCAGTCAAAAGCCAAAGACTGAAACTAAATCGATATGCATTTTTTACGGTGGGTCTGTGGGCCGATACCTCTCTGCCCTCGTACTCTACGCTGCGTCCGTCCTTCAGAGCCTTGATGAGGGGCCCGATCGCTGCTGTGCCTCTGAAACACGACACATCTCCATTTAATCCAATCATTACAGATGCTTTTTTTTAGTCTGATTAAACTCACACAGGCAGACCGAGCTCTCTGGCCTCGGACACAAGGAAGTTCCCCTTCTTTGGATGAAGCTGCAAAAGAGAACACGTGTCGAGATGTACGTCGTATTTCAAATAAGACGATACGATGAACTTTAAATGCCCACCTTACAGATGAAAGCGACCACCAGGGAGGGATCTCTGGTAGGTTTGGGTTTATCCTCATCTAAAAAACAAACAAAAGTCTAAATGTCAGACGGAAAACCGAACACTGAGGTGCGTCTCCTTCGCCTCTTCCTACCTGTTCTGCTGTTCTCGGGACAGATCGATGGAGCTGAGACAGACGAGACACAATAAAACATTTCCAAACGCATAAACGGGGCGTAATCCGTCAGAACTCGGCGCTTACCGAACACGGGCACCTGCGTCACCGTCATGGTCTCGTCGCTGTAGGTGTCGTCTGTGTACGGACGCACCGCTGCGGAAACAGGACGGGACAAACCGTTAAGGGCGTTTTCACACGGGCTCTAGTCCCGCCCTGAGAACTTTTAGGTCATTATGAATCCACTTTAGGCCGGTCTAAACAGACGCTCCGAGACTGGCTGAGCAGGAGTCTCTCGGTGCTTCCGCTTCACAGCTAGAAGGTCATGGGTTCGATTCCCACCAGGGACCAGTGTTAATTTTGACAACATACTTTAATTTAGTTTTAGTCTTTTGACGAAAATGTAATTCAATTTTAGTCGAGTTTTAGTCCAAAAAAATATCTTACATTTTAGTCGAGATTTAGTCGACTAAATTTAAGACACATTTAGTCGACTTTGTATTTATAATATTCATTATAATCATATTTAATCGAGGTCCTGCTTCATGGAGCTGCTCCTCATGAACAAAGCTCAGAGCTGTTCCTTTGGCAGTGAATTTACATGATATGAGGCTCTTTCAGACTGTCAATAGAAGTTTGGATGATATTAGTCTCTCCTTTTCATTTTTATTTAGTCTTATTTTAGTCGACTAAAATATCTGGACATTTTAGTCATAGTTTTAGTCGCATGAAAAACTTTTAGTCCAATTTTAGTCGTCAGAAAAATCACTGACTAAAATTAAGACTAAATATTTTAGTCGACGAAATTAACACTGCCAGGGACGGGGCCTTTCTGTGTGGAGTTTGCATGTTCTCCCCGTGTCTGCGTAGGTTTCCTCCGGGTACTCCGGTTTGCCCTACCACTAAAAACATGTACAGCCAGGTGTTTCTGACCATCAGCCTGGCTCCACATCATGGAGATGGGTCTTCGTCGCCCTGGGCTGCCCCAGTGGCATCAAAGGATGGGTCAAATGCAGAGGACAAATTTCCCTACAATAAGTTACACAAACCAAAATGTATCTAACACTGGAGCGTCACGGCACTTCAGAGGCTTTTCTCAAACCGTGCAGGGTTTTACACTCGTGATTTATACATTTATCATAAATAAAAGAAAGACACGTATGTCCGTGTTGTAAGAGAGAGCAAACCTGGCTCTTTTCTGCAGGTTAATAGGGAGTTGGTGACAGACACGAGTTTTTATTTTTTAATTGTATTTATTTGAGCAGTAAGTCTGGGGGAGTGGGCCTATTTACACTAAAACTACACAAAAACAGTGTCATTTTTCTTTTCATCTCATCTTAAAATAATCCTTTGACCCCCGTCCAGGGCCTCGCAACCCTCATGAGTGAAAAGCATTAATTTTCTTCGAGTTGCAGTTTACACAAAAGGTCTCTCATGAATCAGCTATACTAATTTTACTGAAAGAATAAAAAAAATAATAATAAAAAAAACTGATTGATGAATATGAGGATGCAAACTGGATTCAAGGCAACAGCGCTAACCACTCTGCCACAGCCTTGCCATTGAGGGATGTACTCACAGAGCTTGATGTCGTCCAAGGGCCCAGAGAAGGACTTTATGGCACTCAGATAGTTCTCCTGCACAAACACGATAGACACATTATGAACATGTGACAAAGAAAGTCATGATAATAAATGTAGGATTGTGACGGGACAAAAACTGTTTGTGCATTTTAAGACTTTTGTTTGGTAGATGTCGACTTTCTGACCAGTTGTGGAGGTCCGGAGAGAACGCACTCAGGGACCCCAGTGTCTTTCAGCGTCAGGATCATCCCTGCCACAAACAACAGTGAAATTACAACGGCTTCCTCTACGTTTGTCAATAAAAAGAGAGACATGTTTTACGCAGATGTGTGGTTTCGCGAGTCTAACCTGAGAGGCCTCCCACGTTCTCCCAGCTCAGCCGAGTCAGGAAGATGTTGTCCAGACGAGCCGCCCTTAATCTGAAACACAAACCTCCCTTTACACCGAGGCGGGGACGATTCTGTAAAGAGGGAGCAGGAAACGTCACAACACTCACTTGTGCTCCTGCATCAGCCGCTGGGTGCCCTCCCCACAGTTGAACAGGTATCTGAAAACGCAAAGTACAATCCAAGCTTTAAGATTTATTGATGCTACAAATACAAGTAGTACTTCTTGGGGAGTAGTTTCTAAATGCACAGTATTTTTGCTTCTACTTGAGTAATATTCTTTTGAAGTAACAGTACTCTTTTTACTTGAGCTGAACTTTTGGCTGATGAAAGTACATTTGTAAGGGACAAAAGCTAAATCTTGATGTATAATATGAAAATAAATCAATGTTTCATTCATTTAAAGTTATTTCCTCACATCCGATCTTAAAGGTGCATTATGCAACTTTGAAAAAAAAAGTGTTCACATATTTGTGCGTATTTGACCTATGGCACCTTTACTTTCACTCACTGTGGTCTTTACAACGCTCCAGGATAAATAGTTTTGTAGGTTTTCTGGTGAGAGAGTCCGTCTGCAGAGAAAACCTTCCAGGCCACTGTGATGGAAAGTAAAGGCCCCATGCGGAACACTCATACACTCACTACAAGGTAAAATACGCACAAATATATTTAAAAAAGAAGTTTTCACATAAACAAGTTGCATAATGGATCTTTAAGACTTTGTTAGTTCATCTAATTTTAAGGACATGTTATTTTCAAAATATTGCTTGAATGTCCAATTAATACAAATCAGACATTTACTCTCAAACAGTTTATCAGGTAGTATCATCACTTTCAATTGAAGTAAAAAACATTTCACTTTTTACTTTAATTTGAGCAAATACTTGAAAACATTTTTAAATGTCAAAGTCTGGATGTTTTTATCGATGCAATAGACAGTTACCATGGAGATCGGCCATCTTTGCCGCTGCTAGCATACATTTCCATTGACTAACATTAGCTAACAACAGTATAAAAAGTGGAGAAAAAAGCCGTGGAACGACTCCGTTAGCTGCTGAGTTACTGCTGGTAAAAACATCTAACTCACTGTGGTGTCCAAGTGTTTTAATGCGAACAAGAACTCCAGTATTTTAACTTTTAACATCTCCATTAGTTTGCAATCGCTGCTAATCCCATAATGCTTAGCGACATGACATCACATTCCCGAACTCTATAGGTTGTGTTCAAAGTTCTTTCATCTGACCAACATCGGACACATCATTTTGAATACGGTCATCACTTTGGACACCTTTATGAGACAGTCCTTGGACCTCATTTCATATGTGCCGAGAGAGAAGACGTTGAACTTTGCAACAGTTTTCGTTTCATACGGATAGGCCCAGCCATTACAGAGATATTAACCATGAACCAAGTCAAAAATTTCACTAGTTTGACGGTTACCATAGCTACCACAATGTAATTCTTAGCGGCACCAGCTCATTTAAGCCAGACATAGCATAAAAATATGAACCTGCTGATCTTTCCAAAGACCAAAAATATAAATCCAAGGCAAAAAGGTACTGTGATGAAACTATTCTCTAAAGAACTAATACTTCGAAAAGTTGCTTGTAAGCTAAACGTGACAACAAACATCATCTATGAGCCGTAGGCTGCAGATGATGACCTCACTTGGTCCTAGTGCTATTCTCCTTCTAACGGAGTAACATTGGAGTTCATATGCACCTGTTGTACTCGGAGAAGACGTAGAGAGAGGCGGAGTTGCCTCTGCTGCCTGCGGCCAACACCTGCACGTACACGGTGGCCGGGCCCTGCACGTCCCCTCGCTTCAGCCGAATCTCTTTGGTTTTGGTTCTGCGCAGCGGCTCTTTCTGCTTGGCTTTCTTCTTCTGTCTCCCCCCTCCACTGTTACTGTTATTATTACTATTACTCACTTCACCATTCGTCGCCATGGCTCGGGGGAGACGCTGGGAAAAGGTGCGATGAAGAAAAAGAGGAGCAGGGATTGATTTGGAAGTGACGGGAGCCGTTGGCAAAGCGGCCCCCCTGTTGACAAACAGCAAATAAACGGACTTAAATGTATTACGAGAAGCATTCATACTACACCGGGCCCGAGGAGAGCGCTAGCCTCGCTTTGAATCATTGACTCATAGCATATCGGAGAATTATAGCACATTTACAGCCTTAACGGGTCGTTTTCGAGGTTGTTTTGTCACATGGAGCGCTCTTCCGGCATTAAGTGATGACGTAACAGCTACGCAGCGCCTGATTGGTTGTTACAACGGACCAATCAGAGCAAGGTTTGATAAACGTGTCAATCAATGGTCAAAAGTGTTTGCTTTTTCGTTTGTAAATCTGTTACACCTTCTCTTATGTTGCACTATGTTTTTTTTTTATAATAAAATGGAAATTAATTGTATTAACCCTCACCTGAACCAAGCATATTTTCTAAAATGTTAGCAAAAAATCTGGTACATTTCAGCTAAACCTGCAGCTGAATATGTTTTAGACCAAAATTGTGGTATTTTCGATGAACTTATAACACAAAAATTGTTGAGTAGTATCTAGGGTGACCAGATTTTCTGACTAAAAAACGGGGACACTATTTGGGATTTTGTTGCATGGGCAACCAGGGAGCCATTTATTGACTGTTTTTCCCACGCAAAATGGTAAATCTGCTTGTATATCTTACACCATGCACCAATCAGCATTAACATGATAGACTTGATAGTTTTTATTGGTTTCTACTTAGTGATGGACATTTGCATGGCCCAAAGACATGCATTTCAAGCGAAGTTTGTTACTTTGTGGATCATATTGGCCAAAAACTGGGACACTTGGGACAGATCATGTGTAAAACTGGGACAAATGAATGGTTTTGAAGGAATGTGTGGGGACATGGGACAGAGGACTCAAAACTGGGACTGTCCCGGGTAAACTGGGACATCTGGTCACCCTAGTAGTATCATAATTCTTTACTATTTGAAAAATTGGAACGTTTGAATACATTTCTATGCTTTTTAATGGCATTTTGGCACAATCAAGGCCTTAAAGGACTTTTAATGCCCTGTGGAAGCCCTTAGGATTACTCCTTTATTCTGTCACATACTGTATCAATTTCAAACGAGGAAGTAAAATAATAAACCCAAATTATCCCGTCTATCTTTACCAATTATAGCTTGTTTATTGCTTTGAATGCCTTTATAACTTTATTTACCATTTATGCTTATTCATGTTTCATGTGTCACCATGGCACCGCTCATCCAAGTACAGTCTGATTTCATTCTTAAATCTCACCAGTAATATTTACCCTTTGACATCAGTTCCAACGCACGGGAATAAAAAAGGTTCCAATGATGTTTGGTTTGTGCCTCTCTTTATTGAGCAGAGTTACAGACACGCAGATAAACATTTCATTCACGTACACGAGCGTTCAGGCGGTTTAAAAACCTCAAGATCAAATATATTCAACAGGATTTTGGTTCAATAAATACAGTTTTATATCATCGTGGTCGGGGGCTGCTGTCAGTGAATGTGCGTCCAGCAGGCGGACAAAACCAGTGGAGTCAGAGGGGGGAAAGGAGCAGGAACTACATACGGGTTTATTAGTGAAGCAAATGTGGGTTAAATCGTTTATTACTTGCAGCACTTAATCCCTACAGAGTCAAAGCTATATGTCGAGCGCGGGATGGAGGAAACTACGGATGCAGAGTAAATCGCAAAGACAAATGTCACCGTCTGCTTCCTAATTCATAATATACATAGAATGATACAATACTGACCAATAAGAGGCAATAATTGACATTTTATTCCCCGAAAAGTTGTCTAAACAAAGACATTACAATGCGGATTACCAAGGAGCTATATTCTAAGGAGAATTCTTTGGGAAACATCGGGAATTTTCTACACCAGCAGATGGCGATGGCGATCCAACTCTGCAATGAACATGATTCTGCAACATTGGACCGTTTATAGAAATAAATATTAAGACAACATTCACGGTCTGCTACCCCGACTTTTCGGAGTTCTAAACCATGCGATAATGTTCTTTTGTTATTTTTTCTGACTCCACTCTTTTTGGCCGTCTGTGTTAAAGGGACATTTCAGGATTTTTGACATTGGGCCTCATTTCCTACTTATCCAGAGTGTTGTTGATGTCTGGAGATATTTTTTTCTTAAATTCATGCAGAGTCTAGTGGCGCTAGGCTAATGCAAGGCTAAAGCATTTCTATGGTATCAGCTAGCCTGTATTAAAAACAGTCTGACCCGCTCCACAGGGCACCTGAGGCAAATCACTTCTAACGCCAGACTTACGATATAAATGTCTGTGTCGATCATTTTTCATTTAAAATGACTTATATTTGAGTAGCATCAGCTTCGTGGCTGTGAGCTAACGCAGCGGTGGACTGATCTGCGAGAAAATAGTCCCTCAAAATTCATGCAATTCATGTGATACAAGGTCAGTTATATTAAAAAAATTATTCTATTAACACAGACATTTATATCGTTAGTCTGGCGTTAGAACTGATTTACCTCAGGTGCACTGTGGAGCGGGTCAGACTGTTTTTAATGCAGGCTAACCGATACCATAGAAATGCTTTAGCCTAGCATTAGCCTAGCGCCACTAGACTCTTCAAATATAAGAACTGCATGAATTTAAGAAAAAAAATATCTCCAGACATCAACAACACTCTGGATAACTAGGAAATGAGGCCCATTGTCGAAAATCCTGAAATATCCCTTTAATGTATATACTCGACCCCTCGGACTCCTCTGGACGAGTGTGTCCGCTGCACCGTCTATGGGATGTTTTCACTCCGCAGCAGCAGCACTGGGATTATAATTCTGCGCGAGTCGTGAGATGGTCGTTTCCAGGCAAAATGGGAGAGGGGTGGCATGCTTCTCATTTACAGTAACATGTGTAAAGTGATGAAATGTAATCCTCAATCTGTGCGGAGTCGGGGTTTACACAGGCAGCAGTAAGTCAAATGCAATGCTTTATAATGTCATTTAAAAGCCAAAATACTATGTGCATATTTCATTTACCGCGTTTTCCGGACTATAAATCGCACTTTTTTTTTTCCATAGTTCGGCTTATACTACGGAGTGACTAATATGTGATTTTTTTCTTCTTTAAAAAAAAATTCAAATATATACTTTCACATGCCGCTAGAGGGCACTGCAGGCTAATCGAGCAGCAGAAAGTACGTTTGGAGTGAGCGAAAAAGCGGAGGTTACCGCAATGAAGAAAAAAGAAAAAAAAAAGAAGCTAATCGTGGGCTAAAAGCTCGAAGGCCACAGCTAGAGGAACGAGTTCGCACGTGAGAGCTGGAAAAACGTGCTGCCGGGAGAGGCTCGCCAGCGGTGCAGCTACGCCTCCGTGCCCACGTAGTTGCCACGGCGATTGTTCAGAAAACACAGAGGATGAAGATGGAGAGTTTGGTATGTTCTTCATGCTATAGTTATCCGTTTATGTGACGTTAACCTACCAGACTCCTGTTTAGTTTGTAGTTTATGCTTCATGCAGCTAACCATTACTGTGTTACGTTAGCATACCGTACGCCGATTCTGCCGGTTGTTTCAGTTTAAGCTAGTAACGGGACCATATTTTTGTATTTTTGACAAATGTGTGTACAAATAGTGAAGCAATGTCAATATTATCCAAGAAATTTGGATTTAAAGGGACAGGCCACCGTTTTTCCACACTGAGATATGTTCTTACCTGAGCTTAGACGAGTTGATGCGTACCCGTCTGGTCTTTGTGCGCGCGCTCAGTCACGCAAAACAACTAAAGATGTTGTTAGCATTTGGCCTCTCCCAGTGTATTCCTATGGCTCCAAACGGGGGTGAAGCTAGAAGCGACCGCGCTCTTCCACGGGCACAAAGACCAGACACAACTCGTCTCAGGTGAGAACACATCTCAGTGTGGAAAAAACGGTGGCCTTTTCCTTTAAAGGGGGAGCTATTAACCATGTTACAATGTTGTCGTGTTTGGAGCCACTTGCGCACCTTTGTGTAATCTTTTAATCTTCCCCAGTGGCTGTACTTCCCTAAACGCTCCTCTCTTGTTAAACTTAAACTAGCTTCACTACAGCCAAACAAGTTGAATGGACAATTTTTTTGTACTTTTTTTTTCTTCAAGATGGAGAGCAAAAAGGAGGGGCGGCGGTGGGAGAGATCACTTGAAAATCAGGAAGTGAAACTACTGGATATTTTGTTTCAGCTGCAAAAAAACCCCACAACTCTTCAATATGAGTTGGAATCTACCTGAATGTGTTTTAATGACATTCAAAGCCTTCATTTTGACTTTTCAACGCCCTGTGGAAACCCAGAGAGTATCTACTGTAAATCCGGAGGTGGATCAGGTCCTGGTGCAGCTCAGAGCAGCAGCCACACGGTCACAGAAGACTCGGGGCACGTGTGGGAGACTCGTTACACGGGGTTATAGCTGTGGTGTGTGTGTGTGTGTGTGTGTGTGTGGTTTGGTTCAGTCCATGTAAACCGGGGAGCTGGGCTGGGTGGGCATCTGGTCCAGAATCCTGCAGAAGTACCCGGCCACGTCCACGCTGCGCTCCTCGTACATCTGGATGAACGGGTCCCTCTGCAGGTGAAGACGAGAAAACGATGAGAACGATCGTCCCCCCAAACGTTCTCACGCCGTGGTCAATGCCCCCCCCAACGCCCCCCCAACCTCTTAACCCCCACCTGAACCGGGCACATATTCACCAGTTTGACCCAAATCTAAAAGCTTCTCGACTCAAGCGCTTACAGCCTTTAGGCCAGTGTAGGGCCGGGCGATAAATCGAATTCATTCAATTCATTCATGCTTTTAAAAACAGACGATGTGGAAAATGGCTAAATTGTAAAATCGTGTCCGCCGCTCCATGTCCCGCCTCACGTGCGCCGTGTTTCCGATTTAGCGGCGTTTCAGACGCTCCACAGCGACTGTTTTCGGAAATGTCGCCCGAACAAAACTCAGAGACTTTCTGACGAGCTCTGCTGCTTTACAAAGGCGCGCAATAGAGTTTTCTTCCGCTAAAACTAAGTTTTCCTCAATCTGATCCTCTTCCTTCTCTCACCCTGATGCTCTGAGCGGAGGCACAGCAGCTTAACTCCGCCCCTTTCCCCTTGAGTCTCCATGGAAACGGTTGTCAATCACAGCAGAGGCATGAGGATCAGAAAACTAGAAGTTTTACCTTAGAGAGCAGCCAAGGAATATTTAAAAGAGAAATACAATTTTCTAATGGGCCTAATTGTGGGCGATATTATGAATCTAAATATTAATGGTCTGGACTCTGAGCAGTTTTCTTATTATGAAAGATCAGGGGACCTTTAAAAATAAAAAAATAAATCAAATTAAATCGATTAAAATCGTAATCATCCAAAGTGAGTAATAAAATCAAGATTTTAATTTTTGGCCATATCGCCCAGCCCCAGGCCAGTGTCGCCCAGCCCCAAGCTTCTTCCTTGTTTGTGTTTTCATGTTTTAGTCGTTTTTAATCACGTTTTCATTGCTTCTTTTCCCCTCACTTTTTGTGTCACATTTTCTTTGCTTTTTTGTAGCGTTTTGGCCGCAATTCTTTTTTTGTGTGCGTCAATGTAACTGTGATCAAGCCACAATAATGTGACCTACACACGTCAAAAAAGCAACAAAAACGCAATGAAAACAACCAAAAAGAACGAAAACAAGAAAATCATAATGAAGTAGCTTAGAGTAGATGCTTTAAGATTTGGGTAAAGCTGAGCTGGAGAATGTTTATTTTATAATGTTTTGTGCAGTAGCGACCCGGAGATTTCGAGATATATAACGAACAGCGCTCCCTGGTCTTTCCCATGCTTATTCATTCACACATATCGACACGTTTGGTATCCATGTGTCGCAAGTAACATAGTATATATATCCAAATATGATCATTTTCTTTCCGGGAGACGGCAAGACTCAAAATTAAAGTTTTCTTTACACTTTTGCACTTTAGTCGCTCCTACTAAAAAATAAATAAATAAATAAAATGCGTAATTTTTACATAAATAAGTAAAATGACAGAAAACATTGTGTCTCATATCTATGTCAGTAATCTACAAAAGTTTATCTGTAAATGACTTTTTCCTCCCCATTGACCTGCAGCGTCTCGTCTGAGAAATAACTGCTCTGGGACTCACCAGCAGCTCCCGGTACTTCGGCCTCTTGGACTCTTCCTTCGTAAGGCTTTGAGGGAAAGAAACAGAAACGTATCAGGATGGTGCAGTACAGGGGTTTGTCCAGCAGAGGGACCATTACAACAGGACATTATTGCTTTAATGTCGTTTTAGTCAAATGATGAACTTAAATAGTGAGCTCTTCATTGCTTCATTTGAGCTGCCGTTATGATGGTGTGTGTTGCGGCCCGTTTGAATAACACAAGGCCTTTTTATGAACAGTACTTGAAGTCATTTCCTCACCACACGTTGACGAAGGAGATGAACTTTGGCGAGAAGCGCCTCTCGTCGGAGTTGCTGAGCTGCGGAGGGTCTCCCCGGACGACCTGCGTCAGCTGATCGAACACGCTGTTCCATTTGGGGTAAGGGAAGCGCCCGGTGGCCAGCTCGTACTGCACAGGAGGAGCACAGGAGGAGCACAGGAGGAGCACAGGAGGCGCACAGGAGGAGCACAGGAGGAGCACAGGAGGAGCACAGGTTACAAAGGCCAAGAACCAGACGACAGATCGAGTTCATGTGACATCACAACATCCTCAACAGTCTAGAAGTTAAAGTTGCTAAGAATCCATCGTGGAGTCTACGGTAACGGTCAAAATGCTACCTCTTGGTTTATGATTAATATCTCTATAACTGGACATATCCACATGGAACAAAGAGTGACACAAAGTTCAAGGTCTTCTCTCTGTGATGACAATATTCAAAATGCTGTGCTAGATGTTTGGTCTGTTTGGACATTTCTCTCCAAAACTGTGTCTCTCCCACTGAGTTGTATCACCCCCTGTAAACCTACATATGAAGAAACTATAACCAAGAATGAAATTAATCATAAATATTATGCGAGTTCTGACCAGAGTGATCCCGAGACTCCACACGTCGGAGCGCACGTCGTATCCGTGTCGGGACGCACTGGGGTCTATCCTCTCCGGCTGAAAGAGGAAAGAAACGACTTAAAAAATATATATATTAAAAAAAAAACTCCCCAATGACCCAAAGGCAGATATACTACAAAGCGGGACTAGAGGAGGATTAGCGAGAACTCTTTGGGTCAACCCCCAAAATTCCCATGAAAACAACCCGGGAGCCCCCCGAATTTAATGCCATTTTAATCCTTAAATCCTATTTTATTACTTTCGCAAATGCAAGACAAATCTGCACACATTTCATTTCTTTGTTGCAAACATTCGAACAAAGGAAAGTGTGGAAATGTCAATGTTCAAAAGCAAATTGGACGCAATGGGCGACTTTTGAGCGAAGAATTGTTCATTCAAAAAGTTGAATATTACGTCATGAACCGCAATCTCGGTATTTTTGACACATTTATGCAGAAAAAACCTGGCCTCCTATAACATTTAAACACAAATTCTAAGCCATTTGTTTTTCAGGGAATTATGTCAAAGCAAGACTTCAAAAAAACAAAAGATCACCACAAAAAAAAAAAGTGAGTGACTTAGGAAAATTTAACTTTTGCAAGTCCCATATTTACTTTTGTTAGGCTGAGTTTGCTGTAAATATATTGTGGACAGTGTGCGAAATACGGGTCCGACCCCCCCGATTAACCCATCAGACCCCCGGGGCCCGTGGTAGGATAAAGCAATGGCCGCTGGCTGCTCTGCTTTGCGACGACGACACTGGAGGCCGCCATTGCTGTAGTACCTCTATATGGCCGCTAGTCCCCCATTGGAAACCATTGCACTTTAGACACGTTAAAAACTACCTTAATGCCCGCTGCCTAATTTTTTGGAACCGTCTACAGCTCGATATTCCTCCTGTGATGACGCTGGGTTAGAGACAATCAGAGGCACCGGGCTGGTTATCGTCGGATACATTTTAGAAATCTCGTACTTAATGACTAGCTTTCAGCCACTTCTTATTTGAGAGAGATCCGCTTCATGTTTTCGGTTTTATAGTTAGTTAAAGTTACGCTGGGTCCTGGCTTATAACTTCAGTTATGTCTGGAGTAACTCTCTCTCAGCGCGAGGCTCCAGGCAGCAGAGGGACTGGGGAGAAGCACGCAGGATTTTGACTGTAAATAAAAGAGTAGCTATGTTGAGAAAATTGATATCTGTCGGCGATGGGAACCACCCCGAATATTGACGGGTATTTCGCACACTGAATACGGATATTACATTGTCAAAAAATGTGTTATTTTGGAATATATTGTGCACCACTAATCAAGATGGCTGTCAATCCTTAAAAAAAAAGAAAAATACATCAACTAAAGCCCAGGCAATGCGTTCAGTTCCAAACGAGGCTAAAAGATTATCAAAGCCACACATTTTATTGCCAAACAGCATCTACGTTAGTATTGCATTTCAAGCTCTCGGGGGAAAGGTTACAGCAGCTGGGACTCACCGCCATGTAGGGCCGGCAGCCCGCGTCCCTGGTTTTGGCGATGGAGTCCACGAGCTGCCCGCTGATGCCGAAGTCACACAGCTTAATGTTCCCTTTGCGGTCCAGGAGGATGTTCGAAGGCTTGATGTCTGAGGGAGAGGAGACGGAAGCCTTTTCACAACGGAAACGGCAGACGACGGCTTTCTAAATACTAACAGCCACCTGCTCTTACCTCTGTGGATGATCTTCAAGCTTTCTTTTAAGTGGTTAAGTGCCTTCACAGTCTGTGCAGAAGAACAACAAGAGTCACACAAACCGGCAAACGACAGAAAGGCGCTTGGCTCAAACACTCACCGCTAACGTGATTTTTCCCAGTATTTCCTCTGGGATGACGTCGTCTGACGAGCAGTACACGAACTTGTAGAATTTGTCTAAAGAGGTAGCCATGAGTTCCATACAGATCCAGCAGTCGCCCTGAACAGAGGAAAACGCAGCATTTAATAACACGGGAGACATTCGACGATCACTACGTCGCGCCCGCGCTGACCTCCCTGAAGAGGGCGCCGTAGAACTGCACGATGTAGGGGCAGTCGCTGCTCCTCATCACCACGTCCAGGTCCATGAGCAGCTGCTTCTGTTCGCGCTCGTCCACCGTCGAACGGATCCTCTGGAAACACAAAAGATCATCCTGTGAAATGGCTCTCGTACGGGTGGCAGCAAGTCAGATTAAATGCTGTTCATGTGAAAGCAGAGGAACAGAGGAATGAGGGGAGACGTTATTATTCAAATGCAAACTGGACACAACAGGCAACTTCACAGATTTTTTTTTTTTTTACAATTTCAGTCGAAACTGCTGTTGAATGAGTTCTACCCCAATAATTTTGTTTTTGCTCATAGAAAATGTTTTTGTTTTGATCAGACCGATTTTTTTCTTGAGGTCGACCGATATAACGGCAGATAAAAGGCCAATAGGCAATAATTTATGCACGAGAGCCATCCATCCATTTTCTTCCGCTTTATCCGGGGTCGGGTCGCGGGGGCAGCAGTCTCAGCAGAGATGCCCAGACTTCCCGCTCCACGCACACCTCCTCCAGCTGTTCTGGGGGGACCCCGAGGCGACACCAGGCCAGCTCGGAGACATAGTCCCACCAGCGTGTCCTGGGCCTTCCACGAGGCCTCCTCCCAGTGGGACATGCCTGGAGCACCTCCCGAGGGAAGCGACCAGGAGGCATCCGGAACAGATGCCCTAGCCACCTCAGCTGCTCCTTTCGACGAGAGCGCCACGTGTTATTTCCCCATGAGTCAGTAGCAACGTCTTGTCTAAAATAATAATAATAATAAATAAATAAATAAAAAAAGCTAAAGATTACATGGTGAGTTACTGGTGGACAGTCACAGCATCACATTAAAAACATCTCGTCAGGAGCAAAGAATTCACGGGAGGAAACGTCCGCGCTCATCTCGGTGTTTTTGTCCTAAAGTAGAGGTCAAGAAACGGTGGACCTCGGGCCGGATCCGGACCCGCCGCCAACCGGTCCGGGTCCGAACTTTGGATCCGACCCTGAATCCCCTCAGAGCAGCTGCGTGTGCTTCCTCTACCTCTTTCTCTCCCTCTCCGACTGCAGAGCGGTAACTACAGCCCAGATGAACAGAAAGAGAAAGTCCCACCGCTGAGTTCCTCGACACTTTTTATATTTGTATAAACGGCTGTGAAATGACTGACTTACTAAATAAAAACTGAAAACACCCTAATGAAATATGCACGCGCGATCGTAATGCGCGGCCGTTTCCTGATCGGCAGCGAGCAGGTCAGAACCAGGACTAAACCAGGACCAAGCAGGGCTCAGTGTATTGAACTGAGCAAAGAGGAGAAGCTGTCATATGTGCATATTGTGTATAATAGAAGCTATGCATTCTGCTATTTAGGAGCCAAAACATATTTTTAGAGCAAAAAAATAATAACAGGATTTCATTAATTGCCTTATTTTCAAATCACAGTAATAGATTTTTAAAAAAGGCTTAAAAATCTTTGTATAACCGTGAATTAACCCCGTATGTTCCAGACCTTTGCTTGACAATTTTTTTTTTTTCAAATTTTAATTCGTGACCCCTGTCCCAAAGCTAGCGGCTAATACTACATAAAAATTAAAATCGCACCAAGATTATGAACGAGCCGCTCAAATAAATATCACGCCTGTTTGGTATAAATAGGTTTTGTTTTATTACTTTATTGTGTCATAGGTTTTAGATTTCATTACACAGTTAGCATGTCAGAATTTACACTATATTTTCTTCATTTTTCTCCCTTTCCACCCAGTGAAATTAGTTAAAAAAAAAAAAAGTAAAAAAAAAAAAAAGTAAATTCATAAATAAATACAAATAAATAATAATATTAAAAAAAAAAATACAAAAAAAAAATAATAATAATAAAATTACAAAAAAGACTAACATATAATATAATGTAATAATATATATACAAACTTACATACATACATGGTATAACTACTTTCACTCGTTTCATTTTTGTGTTGTTTTCTGATACTAGCCGTTAACTCTGAGATAAAAACCTCAACAAACACAGACGTTTCCCGTGTTTCAAGAATTTACAGCCAACATAATGTTTATAACGCGTAGCCAGTGACTTTCCATCCATATCTCGCTGTCAGTGATGTTTTCAGACATCCCTGATCGTTATTGGGAAAATACAGAGAGAGGAAGGATCGCCACCTCTGAAGAGTCACGTGTCATGTGCATAGAGCCTATATCTCCAGAACTAAAAGTGATCGAGACTTTAATACGAGTCCTACCACAACTTAAAGAGGATTATAGACGAGACAAAAATACCGGCATTGCTCGGCTCTGATCAAAGTAGTAACAAAAAGAGGCCTCACCTTGACGGCCATGATGTAGACGCTGGGCTTGTGCACCATCTTGTTGACGGAGCCGTACGCGCCGCGGCCGATCTCCCCCAGGTCCTTCAGGTCTTCGGCGGTGAAGTCCCAGTGCTGGTCTGAGGACAGCTTCAGCTTCCCCCAGGACTCCATACTGTGGGACCGCAGCCGCTCTCTGACACACGACACCAGCAGCAGAGCAGGTTTCAACAGGTCAATAGGGACGCAACGATTCGATTCCCGATTTTAAGTTCCCGATTTCGACCTTTTTGTTTTTTTTACATAATACTACCATTTAGAACTAATTTACAGTGCAGTTTTTTCCACCCTCGAACGCCTCACTGCCTCCGGTGCAGCCTTTGTAAACGGAGGAAAAAGACATGTAGGTAGGGTGACCAGATTTTCCAAGTAAAAAACCGGGACATTCGCGAATCAGCTACAGGGGTCCCAAATCTAAACTGTCTTTACCCACGATGAATGGTAAAACTGTCAACGACTTATGACATGCACTAATCCGCATCCTGAATTGAGATTTTGAATCGGTTTACACTCGGTAATTGATCTCCCCATGGGCCAAAGACGTACATTTTCAAGTGAAGTTTGCCATTTCGGAGACTACATTGGCCAAAATCGGGACAACTGGGACAGATTACGAGTAAAACTGGGACAAATCAATGGTTTTGGAGAATTCTATTGGGATGTGGGACAAAGGACTCAAAACTGGGACGGTCCCGGGTAAACTGGGACATCTGGTCACCCTACCTGTAGGTATTGGATTATCTGACGAACGGACATTTGATGAGGATTTCAGCAGAATCAGAGCAGGTTGGTCAGATGTTTGTCAGTTTAAGATCTTTGGTAAACTTCTGTCAAAATGCTAAACTCTGTGTTAGCCGCTAACGCTAATCACGTAGCCGCTAACTTTAGCTGCGTCTGCTGCTTCGATGCCTACACGTGTTTGTGTTTACGTGGTGTGGCGTGCAAGGCCGTGGGAACCCAGGGTGCTGAGGGCGCTGCAGCACCCCCTGGTGGATAGTTTGCAAACTGCAGGCAATATTTACAAATAGGAAATAAGCACAGAAAAAGCGTTTTTGGGGTACATTTTGTCCCTCAGCACCCCTTAACTAGAATATCTTCCCACGGCTCTGGTGGCGTGTGTTGGGGGTGAGGCAGGGGAGGTGTGGAGCTTGTCTTGAGAAAAAGTTAAGGTCGTTAGAAACAACGAGCTAGTTTGTTCCGGTCTGTTTTGGTCGCGCAAAATGGAGTAGCTGAGGGTGGCTTTAAATCGATTCTTTTATTTTCTTACATCGATTCACATTTCACGCATATTAAATCAATTTTCGATGAATCGTTACATCCTACAGGTCAACAAAAATATCTGGCGATTTCAGCCATAGTTTCGGTCTCATCAACTACTTTTAATTCAGTTTAATCACAAAACAAGGCGCCATCTTGCCGCGCCAACGACGACGGGTTCTGCCGATAACGGGGCGCCGACATATCGAAGGGATTAACACTCAATCCTGCGATGAAATGAGGACAGTTTTAAAGAGCGGCTCACATGTGCGAGTTCTGGAAGGGCGTCGTCGTCCCCGTCGTGTTGAGTGTGAAGCGAGTCGTGGGTTTGATCGAAGGATTCGCAAAGTTCAGCTTCAAGGCTTTCCGTTTACCTTCAGTGAGAAACACACGGCGATTAATGAGAGAAATATTGTGAAGTTATAAAGAAAATATCCCTCCTCCAAAAAAAAGGACAGGGCGAGTTAGTGAATGAGTGACAAACATGCTCCAAATAAAACAAAAAGACGACATCTATAGAGACTTTATTGTTTTAATAACATTTGTCCGTGTGTAAAGACCTCCGCTTCCAGTTTTTGTGAAAAAGGTCTAGAACATTTCAAGAAGCTTAAATTTGAGTTTTACTATTAGCTCTTTAATGATTTGTTTCTATTTTCTGCCAATCCCACAATTTGTGATTCTGACACAGCACCATCTAGTGGTCATTTTTGGTTTTACTGAAGAGAACAGGCGAGTCAAAACTAGGACTACATCTACTGATTATTTTGGTAATCAATTAATCTGCAGAGGATTTTTTTTTTAAACTTTCTTTTTCGACATAAAACTAAAGTGGCACCGCTTGACGACGGGTTGACGGCGGAAACTAAAAATGAATGTGTGTAAGAGTCTCTACAGCTGAACTTGGTTTGCTCAAGTGTCTATGAACAAGCCATTCTTCATCTGAAAGCTAAGAACCTCCAGAGTTCAGCCGCTGAGCTTTAGCGCCTGGGCTGCACCTGGCTCGGACTAGGATTGGGGAAGATTATTTCCAAACTGGTGTAAACTTTAGGATCTGGCAACGATAAAGAGTGGAGCTCATTCTGCTTCTGAGATGAAAACTTACAATGTACAAAACACTTAGTACTTTATTTATTTTTTCATCAAAAATACAGAATACAAATTTTTGCTGTTTGAATCTTTGTAAACCAGAAAAAGCGATTACTAAAATATTTGTCAACTATTTCAATAATCGATTTATTGCTTCAGCACTAGTCAAAACGTTTTGCACAAATCTCTGACATGGCAGTGCTGTGTCAAAATAAAATCCTGTTAAAGATCCTGTATTACCGTAAATCCTCTAATACTGGCCTGTATTCCATCACCGGCCGGAGGCAAATAAAAGCCGGTGTCTAAAACAGGCCGGGGCTATTATTAGAAACTACAGTGGTAGAAATATTTCCCATGTTAGGAATTCACCTCATACTGGAGTAACCGATAACTCACGTGCAGGAGGTAAACAAACCTCAGGCGAGAGGGAACGCCGCGGAGTGGAGCGGATCCAAGCGCAACTTTTAAACCTTCTGTGACTATTTTTGTAAACGGGGCAAATGCTGTGAGACCCTCCAGGGGTTTTAATAAGTCCCAGGTCAGTCCCACGCCTCAGAATCACTCGTCTTCTCTCGGGTCGGTCTCATGATCGATCACAAACACAAACGCCCAGTCTAAATTCGCCTTTACACGAGATAACGACAAATAATCCGCACCTCGGTAAAAAAGAACGAGAAACCTGCAGCGACGTTGATGTAAATGTTCCGCTAACAGCAGCGAAACACTTCCTGTTGTCCCTACAAAATAAATGTTCCAGTGTTTGCAATGTTAATGAATAAATGAACCTAATATTTTAGGTTCAGATGGACACAAATCTCGTTTTTCTCGTTTTAGTCAAATAGAAATAAAGGCCTGTCTCTAATTTTGGCCTGATTTCAATAAAGGCCTGGTCCTCGATGCGCTTGAGTAAATAAAAGCTCCGGCCTCTATTAGAGGATTTACGGTATTCGTTTTGCTGGTATTTTGTAATATGGTTCAAACTCATCGTTCACATTGTTGGTGAGAAAATACAATACAGATCTGAAACAAAAGTATCCATTAGTCTCACTTCCTGATCCTCCTACTACGGTATAACCCAACTAACTCCCCTTTGCTGCGCAGCTGAAACATTTTCCGCTCATCTTTTTTTTTTTTAACAACACACACTTTGTTCCATTACACACAGGCAAATCTTATTGAAACTATCAAATCTCCAGAGACGTCCAAGTGTAAAACGGGAATAAACCTCTGGGAAAACCAGTGTAAATCTGGACTGATCCAGGTCTCAACTCCCGTAAAAGCACAAATCCCACTTTCCCCAAAACACAGCCACACCACAATGAGGAAAGAGGACCGTGAATGAAAAAACAAAATCAAATGAGTAAAAAAAAAAAACATGCTTTAGGTTTAAGGCCAACTGCTGTGAAAACATCCGCCCAACGCCAAAAAAAAAACCAGGAGAGCAAAGAGCTTGAACTCCTCGAAATGCTGTTAGTCAAACTGAACTCTGTTAGAGCAGAGACACCACGAGGACGAGACCGGCGCCAAACTACACACTCCTCGCTTAAACACGCTCGTAATATAGGGCGAGGTGATCACGAAAAACAGACCAAAGATGTCGTTAGCATTTAGCCTCTCCCCGCATATTCCTATAGCTCCAAACAGGGGGTGATGTTAGACGCCATGTTTTCCCTATTTAAATACAGCAACGTGAGCCTTTACCCGATCCAAGTCTAGTTACACAAAATTAAAAAAAATTCTAAGCGGATAAAAAGTATTACTGTATTGTAATTTGTAAAGGTGTAATAATACCAGCACGTCGACTTTACAGCACGGACGTCAATTTAAACAGGGAAGGCATGGAACAGTCGGACTTCACCCCAGTTTGGAGCTATAGGAATATGCGGAGAGAGGCTAAATGCCAACAACATCTTTGGTCTTTTTGTGTGACTGAGCGCACGCGTAAAGACCAGACAGGTACGCGTCGACTCGTCTATGCTCAGGTGAAATATCTCAGTATGTAAAAACGGTGGCCTGTTCCTTTAACGGCCGTGTATCTGATTTTTTTTTTCTGCATTACAAACAAGGAAAGCGGAAGCTACTAAATTAAATTGTCAGCTGTGCCCAAACTCCTTACTCACTTTCCAAACGTATTTGAAGAGTTCGAATTCTTCACAGGGACAGGTTTTTAGGCACATTTAACAACTCGCAGGGTCACTTTCACTGCAACGCTAGAAAACTATCTGTCAAGTTCATAAAATGTGTACAGATGCTTTTTAATTAGATGCACAGTGTTTTTCCTCACACATGTATGAGTTTGAAATATACTAAAGGAGGACAAAACAAATTTGGTTCCTTTACTAGAAAAAAACAGTACCCCTTGGAAGAGGTCATTAAGGGGGAACCTCTGGGTAGCTCACGATTCGATACGATACATGGCTCACGATAACGATTATCTCACGACACGCCGATACTACGATAATCGATATGTTGCACAAAAATAAGCTACGATACATCACGATAAAAAAAAAAAAAAAAATGCTACTTTTAACCTTTATTTTAACATATTATTCGTCATTTACATTTCTTTTCATGTGCTTTGTACCACTTTTATAAATCATCCCTGACTTACTCACTAAAAATGGGTCTATAGATCTGTCAGTGACTTATTTAAATAAACAAGAAACCACAGTCCTATTTAAAAAGTAATAAATAAATCCCAAATTAATCTTCTTTAAAATTATAAAAAAATATCATTAAAAGTAATTTATTTGTGTGACAGTGTTTGGTCCAAGTGCTTAAAACTGTAGTGCTGCCCCCTGCTGTCTTGACTGAATTATTTATCATTGTTGGCCTCCATTGACTGCCTCATTAGTATGCATGACGCCGCTCATTAATATGCACGACGTCATCAAAAGTATCGATATCGGAATAAAAGTATCGGTATCGTACCGTCCCGCAAAATATCGCGATATATCGGAAAATCGAAATATTGTCACACTCCTAGTCCACAATGCTTCAAACACAGCTCACTGTTGCGCAATAATATCGAGTTAAATTCAACTAACCTTTCACCACAATCAATAGTTTTCGCTCGCTCTTCTTTTTCTTAATTGAACATAATTGAGACTAGGGGTGTCACGATTTCAATTTTCTGAGTCACGATTATTGTGAAAGAAAATATTGCGATTTTACGATTATTCACGATTATCGACCGAATGAAAGGAAAGAACTGACATTTTTAGTTTTTGTCTTTAAAAAGCTTTTTAATACTTGTAAACATTCACTGTTTCTACAAATGAAAAATGCTTTAAGATTGTTTTGCATTAAAATAAATAGGCCTACATTGAATAATACAAAACAATGTCAACTTCTTTATAATGACCATAATTATCATAATTGTTTTACTATCACAAGGTGACAGCCAAAAAATGGTCAGGGGTTTCTCAACTGATTTGGTGTTCTGAGTCCGAATATCACATGCATTTTGCTCTATCAGGTCAACTTTTTGAGATACAGCCATAGTGTTACGGATTACGTACGACTACGTTATTATGAATTCTGCTTATCAAATTTGATGGAGTAAATAAAAACTGAATGACTTTGGATACGTTGATTTTTATTTCTTGAGGAAAACGGAAAAAACGTCAAGGGTTTCTCAGCTGATGATCCGCAGAAATTTGTTTTTGACGCAAAATCGATTTTTAAAGCATTTCTGTAGCGAAAAATCCTGACCTGATTGAGCAAAACCAAGGTCATTTTCGGACTCAGAGCATCAACATTAGTCTAATTCAGCTGGAAAACCCTGAACTATTTTCAAAAAATATTTTTTTGTTAACCAGTGATTAGGCCACAAGCTAGGCTAGGTTTCCTGTTCTTAAAGTTAAGCTGTTGCTTCATTATTTCTCAGATGTTTTGATGAACAGAGAATGAAACGTGTTTACAAAGTGACTAAGGAGACTCTTTTGAACAACTCATCTCCACGTGTGCGGTTTCACTTTCCTTTCTGTCGCTGAAGCAGAGCGTTAGCTTTTTGTTACATCCTGAGCCAGTTGTGGCGGCCATTTCTTAACATTTTGACTTATTTGGAAATTCAGCAGTTCGTTACCTTGACCTGGACATTTACATTGAAGGATTATCTCCAAGATGTTGTTTATATTCGACGTAGCCGATATCAGCGCCTTTTGCTGCAACTTTCTGACAGGGTTTGCATAACGGACGACAACAACAACGCCTTGGTCATGTTCTGGATCCTAAAGACGTCCCACTCTGCTGACTTCAATCGTTTTTGGGTGGATACGACACTGGAGGAGAGCGTCCTTCTGCCTCGCTCAACTACCGGTGAGTTTACGCTGTTTATGCAGCGGCTCGAGCGTCAGCGTGAAACATTTCCGCGGTAAACCGTGGCTTCTGAAGTTCTTACGGAATAACCTACCGCGTCCTTTTATAATCGTGGTCATCGTAAAACCGGGTAATCCCTAATTGAGACCAATAAATATGAGCCTAAATGTCATCCCAGTTCTGCCTGCTGTCATCTAAATCTGTTAGTTGTGTTAATGTCTTAAAGGGGGGGTATTATGTAAACTCGACTTTTTCAAGCTTTATATCGTGTTATTATGTCCTTCCCTCATTAAACACATGCCTGGAGTGTTGCCTCGGCTCATTCACATATTTTTGAGTAATCAGTAAAAACTTAGACGGCGGCCATTTTAGGTGTAGCTATGCCTCAGTCCTCCTAGGAACGCCCCCACCTCCTGGAGACGCCTCTGGACCTTTCGTCACCAGCCGAGCCACCAACCACTGCTCCTCAGCTCAGCAGAGCCCCCTCCCCGCACAGTGTTGTTGTTTCAATGCCACAGTAGTGTGCTGAAGGGGGCGTGTCGGAAAGCTTCTTAAAGAGACAGAGGCCTATTTCAAGACGTTCAGTACAGCCATTTTGAGAGAGCAATTTATTCAAGGCAGTCATTTTAATTTACTGCATATACAGACCAACAGAAGGTTACGTCATCATTGTAGTGCTATAGACTGGTGCTATGTGATTGAAAAAAGCATAATACCCCCTCCAACACCGTTTGTCTTATACTGGATGCCGTACATTGTCTGTCACTCCTCTAAATAAAAAAAATTAAAAAAGAGGGGAATGAAAGGAGGGAAAAATACACAATGTTTTTTTTACTCCAGGATGAAAGCAAAAGATCCAGGGGTGATTTCTGCATAATAATCCTTAAAGAACTAAAAATCCCTGTGTCTCCATACGGTCTTGTGTATAAACCTGCTAACCCTGTAGTTTAAGCTCATTTCATTCTTCTCTCAAACGCATAATAAGCACAAACACGGCACTATCGAGCAGACGGAGGCGAGCTACGTTCCCTGCGGTGATTTTGGCACCGGTCTCTGCTCCTCTTTCCGTGCGAGTGGAGGTTAAAGGGACGGGGGGGGGGGGGGGCAAACCCGGGCACCGTCCCCCCCCAGAAGCAGAGCTCACACGCGGGCAGCCGGCGTGCGCTTACTTGGGGGAGCTTCCGAAAGGTTTATCTGGAAGCCTACGGAGACGAAACACAGCCTTTTACTCCGATCAAACGCAGGTTTTGGGGTTAGTGTGTGGTTTGTAAAAAAAAGTTTCGCTCAGGTGTGGAGGCGTCAGAGGAACTGGCCTTGCGATTGAGGGCTGAATATCTAAAGGGCAGACGTGGATACGGAATCTTACAAGGAATTCATCGAAACATTCAAAAGATTTAGTGCTCTAGGGATTCAAACACAACACAGATTTCTGTTTTCAAAAGCAAAAGTCATTTTCCAGGCGAATTTTCAAAAATTGGGGGGGAAAATTAGGCAGCGATGCAGAAACTACGACTGCGAAACACAGAGCAAATTCATTCAAGATAAGATGTTTAAAAGTATAGATGGTTTTGGATTTTTCATCAGCAATACCAGAGACAATGCGTATCAGGATTTTTGACATAGGGCCTCATTTCCTATTTATCCAGAGATTTTTTTTTTTTTTCATGCAGTCCTTATATTTGAAGAGTTCAGTGGCGCTAGGCTAGTGCATGTCTATGGTAACTAGTAGCCTGCATTAAAAACAGTCTGACCCAAGCACAGTGCACGTGAGGCAAATCACTTAGAACACCAGACTACCCATATAAATGTCTGTGTTGACTGAACAATTATTGAAATATAACCATTATGCATTCAAAATAACTTGTATTTGAGCAGCATCAGCTTCCTGGTTGTAAGCTACGCAGCGGCGGAGTGATCTGCTCGGTTACCGGATCTACTGTAGTTTGTTTACCTGCGGCCGCATTACTACATTGTGGAATTCACAAAGGAGCTTTCTACAAATCAGATATGGCAACGTTTGGAAGACTACCCGATGATTTTGAATGGGGTTTTCAATGCAGGCTACTAGTTACCATAGACATGCACTAGCCTAGCACTAGCCTAGCACCACTAAACTCTTCAAATATAAGGACTGCATGACTTAAAAAAATATATATACATCTCCAGAAATCAACAACATTCTGGATAATTAAGAAAATAAGGCCCTATGTCAAAAATTTTGAAATATCCCTTTAAGTGAGGGTGCATTGTCCCGAGTAATTGTATTGTTGGAGAAGTCCTTTTCCTCACTATATATTATTACATGTGGTATTAAAAACTATAACCGGTGAATTCCTTTTTTTTTTTGTTTCTTCAGGGACCCCCTACATTTGGCTAATGGGACCCCAGTTTGAGAACCACTGCTTTAGATATTCAGCCCCCGTTGCCGGAGACTTTGGGGAACATGCAAAAAAAAAAAAAATTATCATTGATGGCAGCAAAAAGTTAACGTAACGGATGGAGGATTTAAGGAACAAATGAGCCTGCAAAATGTAAACAAAAAAAAGGTTTACAGAAATCGTAAAAAGTTTTCAAATCAAAGACTCTCACCGTTCAGCATCACGTCAGAAGTTAGAAAGAAACAATGGTTAGCAACATTTGAAAAGTTAATCAGACGGAGTTCAACCACAAATTAGAAACATGTGCGTAAAATAGATCAGTCAATGTTTTGGGGTGTGGGCCAATCAGTTATGACTAAATAAACAAATAAATGATCTTGATAATTTTTGCCATAATAGAAGATACATTTCTTAATTCATTTATCATTCGTCGACTGAAAAAGGGTTTATAAAACAACATCAAATATTCCACGTAGGATATAATAAACTGTATTGCCGTTTGCTCAGACCAGAACGAGCACATTGGAATTCCTGTGCATTTCTCTGCAGTAAAGATGCAAGAGAGTCACTAGAGAAGCAGTTTTTATAGATTATGCAAATGTTGAAATAGTTGGTTATAGGGCTGGGCGATATGGCCAAAAAATAGAATCTCCATTTTTCTAGGTTGGACGATTAAACTTAAAAAGGTCTCCTGATCTTTCATATGAAGAAAACTGCTCATTAATATTTAAATTCATAATATAGCCGACAATTATTCTTTGTCTGCTCTCAATCTCTTAATAAGCCTTTAGTTTTATCATCCTCGAGCTCAGCTGTGATTGACAACCGTTTCCATGGAGACTCAAGGGGAAAGGGGCGGAGTTAATGCTGCAGCAGCTCAGAGCTCAGCGTGAGAGGAGGGGAGAGAAGCAGACCGGGGGAAACGTTGTTTTAGCGAAGAAAACTCAACGCGCACAACGAAAACACAACACGCGGCCTTTGTGAAGCAGCAGAGATCTCGAGGAAGTCGCTGGTGTCATTTTCCAAAAGAGGAAATGGCGGCACGGCGCTCGTCAGGCGGACATGCAGCGGCGGACACGATTTTACGATTTAGCCGTTTTCCACATAGTCTGCTTTTAAAAGCATGAATTAATTAGATTTATCGCCCAGCGGTTATAATGGTTATAATAATTGTAATTGAAATCTAAAGTCATCTGTGCATCTGTATCTGGGCCTGAGCTTTAGGCCCAGTGTCTAATGATCAATGTCCTGTATCTCAGTCACACCTTCGTCCACTTTAAGATTAAGAAACAAGATACATAGAAATAGTCTTGAATACCTGTTTCGCTTTGACACCTCCAGCATGTGTTGGTATCTGAAAGTCAGAACATGTTTGGGTGAAAATCGGTTTGCCAATTCCAACACGTTATAACAGCAACACCAGTGAACACGGTTTCACACACCTTAGGTGTGAAGGGTTTTATGATCCACCAGAAGGGATTTCTACATCCAAGTCTTAGCCTGTTTTATTGAGGTTTAAACACTCCTTTTACAGTAATTAATAATCTCCATCTAAAATATGTTCATAATGTTTGGTGCCACAATGCCAGTACAAAACAAAGGACAGATCATTGAGACTTTAAGCTCTCGGGGAACATCTTCAATGTGTGTGATGTTGTCCAGTCACATCAGAACTGATCGTTTGACCGATGACGAGGACATGTATCTCCAGTCCTGGATGATGTTACGCACAAGCGAACACTCTGTCCTCCTCCTGCTCTGTGCAGGTGAACTGATCTCTGTTCCTACTGCTCACCGCTGTGGGTCAATTATAAGTCCAGTTTCCAGAGACTTACAGTTGCAGACAATGATACATTAAGAATTGTATTAAAAAAGTGCCAGTGAACTCTTTGTGTCGAATCGACTAAACACTTTGCGAGACGTCTTGAGAAATCTGATGTTTAAATTTATATGTGAACGATTCAAAAAAATGTTGTAATAATGTTGTTGTGTGCAGTGCTGTACGTTACACCTCGCAGCTGTGGAAACATTGGTACGTTTAGAGGTTTTTTATTTTTGATCTGTTTTGCCTTTTGGTCCGGACCATGAGTCTGTAATAAAGATTACAGTATAACTTTATTTTACAGTACCTTAATACACTGTACCTACAATGTAATGTGCTCTGTAACAATCTGTAATAACTTGTACCTGTGCTTTGTAGGTACATAATGGAATAAGGACGTTTAGGGTTAGAGTTATGTCTTATTACATTATGTACCTACAAACTACAAACATATTATTCCATTGTGTATCTAACCCAGGGGCGTCCAAAGTGCGGCCCTCAGAACAATCTTTGTCCTTCTTGTTAAATCCGTGCACATCATTAGAGATTATCCTTTTTATTTGAAATGTAATAATTCAATACAATTCTAACCTAACAACTAGTACTTTATTTATCAGTAGAGGCCCGATATTTGGGAATTTTTCGTTATCAGATATCGGCCCGATCTAATGCTGATAAACGCCGATATCTCCGGAACCGAAAGTGATAGAGACTTTTTTTTGCTCGGGGAAGAGCTCAGTCCGAGCTTTAATATGAGCTCAACAACACCCTCTTAGGCCTCACAAAGAAACTCGGTCTGAAAAAAGCCCGTGAAGCACAAGTTTCACCGACTAAACCTCAGTGACTATGGGCATGCTGCAGCAAAAAATAAAAAAATAAAAAAAAATCGGTCAAATATATCGGCCATGCATATCGGCATCCGCCAATTAAAATCCCAAAATATCGGCATCTGTCCTACAAAAACAGGACAGATGGCCTCTAGTTTTAAGCATAAACAAAGGTGTCGGGCACAATTTAAACCTCTCCTAGTCAAAGGTTTCATGGAGTGTCATGAAAAAAAACTGTAAACGCAATTTTTTCAAGTAAAATGCCATATTTCCACATAAACCATTAAATGCGTGTAAAAATTGAAAACACATATCTCTCCCCATTTATGTCATGTACTCTACAGCGAACGTTTTAAATGTGTATCTCAATATCTATTTATCTATTCATCATGTTCCTTTCCCTCTGCAGTGTCTGGCCTTGAAGCTGGAGTTTCTTCCTCATCTAAATCTGCAGCTGGGTGTTTTTGTTGCTAACCAGGTGCTAACCCGCCGCTAACCCCGAGCCCCGCACACCCAGCCCGGACCAGGCCGTGCTCCCCTGCCTCCCCCTCCCCGGCCCTGGAGCTTACCCTGCAGGCTGCTGACGGTGGTGACCCTCGGGGGCGGCTGCAGGGGCTGGTGCAGCAGCTGAGCGGAGCCAGGGCTGGGGCTGCTCTTGTTGGCCGCCGTCGCAGAGTTGTTAGCGCTGGGAGTCGCCATTGTTTCACCTTCCCCTGCACAGACCGCGGGGCAAAAGCAGCTTCGGGCCGCGCGACGAGGAGGGGACGGGGTTTGGAGCGCGTCCGAGCCTCGGTGGGCTAAAAGGTTCGGGGATGAGAGCGGCCCGGGGAGGACAAAAACAAACAGCAGCTCGGCTAAGCTAACTCCAGGAGCTAACGCAGTGATCAGCTGACACTGACGTAAACAGCACACCTACACTTCCGGCGAGCGGCGCAACCTTTCACAATAAAACCATACACTTGCTAGTTTAACCTCTTGACCCCCACCTTAACCAAGTGCATTTTCTGCAGTTCGGCTTTACCCAAATCTAAAAGCTTCTGGACTGGAGCTTACAGATATAGGCCAGAGTAACGCCTCATTTGAAAGCTAAGACAAACAAAACTGATCATAACTTTTTAGTTTTTTTTAAATCATTTTTTTGTTTTTGGCTCTTTTTTGTCCCTTATTCATAGTTTTTTCTTGTGTATTAGTTTTTTTTTTAAATGTTTTTTGTGTAATTTTTTCGTGTCTTTTTTGACTATTTTTTTGTCACTCCTTTGTTTTCATCCTTGTTTTCGACACTTTCTTCAAGAAGCTTTTAGATTTGGATAAAGCCAAACTGGAGATAATCTGCTCGGTTTAGGTAGCGGTTTAGAGGTTGACCCATTTTACAGAATAAAATATATCACGCTGAAGTGAAGATGACAATAAGTGTTTTGTTTGTTTTGTTTTGCAATAAAAATCTGAATCAGAATATGTTTGATATATGTAAAAAAAAAAGCCTTTATTTCATTACAGATATTTTATCATCAAAAAATCCCAAACATTTGTGTCACCTTCACTAATAAGACCCGACTGTAACTGGACTGGGAGCGGGACGGCTCCAGCTTGTTGCCATGGAGACTAAAGGCAGCCAGATATTAGATATGGATAGGTTGGGTCCTCATCCAAATCCATTCTTTTTTTATTATTATTATTATTATTTTGTTTTATTAACATGTTATTGATTTTAACAACAAAGAAGACAAGCACGAAAGACTATACATCAGACCGGACATACAAAAAAAAAAAAAGACATGGGAGACGTACAAAACACCAAACACAATACAGAACAAACCAAAAACAAGGGGTTCCCAAATCCATTATTTGATTATCAAGAACAATGTGTTTGTATTGCCGGCAACAATATAATCCAAAATGTTACGGAGTGTGCCTTTAAATAGAAGTAAAAGTGAGACATGCTGTGTAATGTGGTGGGACGCGGAGGACAGATAGTAATTTATCAATACCTACGCAAATATAACTTCACACCGTACATTTCACATGGAAACAATCCCAAGAGAGAAAAATCCTACATAAACCGCCATCTCCATCTGCAAAGCTTTTATTTTATAACCTCACCGGAAGTAGTTCGCTCCCGTTCCTGTCTTGACGCTGCTGAAGTTCACAGTTATGTTTTTTTTTCCGCTGGTGCGAAAGATTAGCGCCTCAGCAAGAATGGGAGAAGTTGGTGGAAACTCGGACGACGCACGACTCAGTGTGATATGGCGCACATGCAACGCTTTCATGTCGCTATTTTTCGCACTTGCGACGTACGTGCAGGTGTGCGCCCCGGATGTGTACTATTTAATGTAATGACTAGTTCGTAACCTGGAGTGATTTGTTTGCAGATAAACGACCCTGACGCGGGACTGTGGATGGTAAAATCGCAATCTCTTACATCTGAGTGTTTTTAAGGAGGTGACTTGACGTTTCTGGTACCGCAGGTTGGTTACGGGGTCCCCGCGCTGCTCTGTGCGCTGATTGGCTGGCATCCCCAGGTGACAGGTGTGCGACCGGCTTCTTTTAAAGTGCACGTGCATTATAAACCTGCTGTTGGGCACGTCGGTATTGATATTTCACATATTGGGAAAAGGTTTCTGTGCATTTCTATGAGACTTTGTGACCCAGGGGGCTCAGTCGGTCTGTCTCAAAGTTTGGTGGAAGTGCCCTCTGGTGGCGGCAGGAGGGATTAAACAAACTTGAAACAGTCTGCAAGCCTCCACTTTCCCCCCCCAACCAGTGGCGGATTTAGCTATTTGGGGGCCCAAGGCGACATGGGGCCTTCCTCACACTTAATGTTCAAAATCTTTTTAAATCCTTGGGTTTTATTTTTCAAGAGAATCTTACTTTTAACTTGATTTGTGAAGCCCTCCAGTCTTCTGCCATAAGTTAGATGCTGGAGATGACGTCTGTAAAGAGAGAAAAGGGTATTGACAGTAAAGTAAAAATTAAGATTATGTTTTTTAAATAACATTGTTCTCAAACACTTTAGATTTCATTCATAAGGAAGATCTGAAATTCCATACCAGCAATTACCTTGTTTTTTCTGCATAATTTTGTAAATATGATGATGATGATCTGCCTTTCTGTCAAATCTTCTTTTACTAGAGCGGGAAAGAAACAAATGAGGTCCCAAATATAGGAGTCATACACATAACAATCTATACTTATGCCGGTACAGTGCTCAACTCATTCATAAATCAAAAGCCATTCCGTTGTTTAATGACTTTTTTAATTTTAAAAAGTAAGAAAAGATTCATTTGAAGTTTAACAGGTGGTCAGGGGGTCCGGGGCCCCCCAACGTTAGGGGGCCCTAGGCGGCCGCCGACCTATGCCTAATGGTTAAGTCCACCTCTGCCCCCAACGACGTGCTAAGAAACTGACAGTGCCATGATTAATACGGTTGGAGTCCAGAATGACTTGTAACATGTCCGCTTTACACATGAGGGGACAACCTTTCACAATAAAACCATACACTTGCTAGTTTAACCTCTTGACCCCCACCTTAACCAAGTGCATTTTCTCCAGTTCGGCTTTACCCAAATCTAAAAGCTTCTGGACTGGAGCTTACAGATATAGGCCAGAGTAACGCCTCATTTGAAAGCTAAGACCAACAAAACTGATCGTAACATTTTTGTCGTTGTCACTGCGCTTATGTCACTTTTTTTTAATAATTTTGTCGAGTTTTTGGCTCAATTTTGTCCCTTATTCATAGTTTTTTCTTGTGTTTTTGTTGCTTTTTTGTTGCTTTTTGTGTCATTTTTTGTGTGTCTTTTTTGACTATTTTTTTGTCACTCTTTTGTTTTCATCCTCGTTTTCCACACGATTTTTTGACACTTTCTTCAAGAAGCTTTTAGATTTGGATAAAGCCAAACTGGAGAAAATCTGCTTTAGGTGGCGGTTTAGAGGTTGACCCATTTTACAGAATAATATATATATCTCACGCTGAAGTGAAGGTGACAATTCACAATGATTCACACATGAGGAGACAGATTGACTCGGTTGTGTCCTCCCTGTGCCCCGTCAGAGAGCGCTCCCTGGAGGCGAGTTGCGGACCTACACGTGATGCTCTCCTCCGCCACTGTCTTGGTTTTGGGCTGGACTCTGGTCAAAGATCGGGTCACGGACGTCTTCCAGCGCGAGGAGGGACGGTAAGGCTCAGGTTTGGCTTGGTTTTGCTGTGTGGCAGATGCCCTTCCGTCCTCCTATACTCCTGTCCGAGCAAATAGTCCATTGTAAATATGACGTTTCTGAGGTGTGGTGGGTTAATTATTGTGAGATAACGGACTTTGTCACTGATATGAATGAATATCTACATTGCAAAAAGCCATAATACGGCGTTACATTATATTAATTTAGTAGAGATTAGTACCATAGACTGAACTGGATTGTATTTTGTAGAGTTTTAGTCATGAAGAGCCAAACTAAGGAAACTAAGGCGCGTGCCTGTATCGTGCTTAGTTCCTTGGCGTATGAACATCTTTTGTAGCAGAAAACGAACAAAGACTGACTATTGTTTGACTTGCTTTACGTCCCATGATGCTTTGCGGCGATCTATTTTTACCTACAGTGAAAGACACCATTTCCCAATGTAGGTCCATTATGGCCTCGTTTCAGTACTGATTTATTTATTCATTTTTTAAGTCTCGTTTTGATATTGGAAAAAATGTTATTGCTTAAGATTTTGATGTCTGTGTAAGTTCTCAGTCGTACAGGAGTTGTCCATCGTCAATGAAGGTACTTGATTCATCTTCTGTACACAGTGGTTGAAGTCTTCGAACGTTTCGCCTCTCATCCAAAAGGCTTTGTCAGCGAAAAAAGTCCCGCTCAGTTTTAGATATAGATCAACGGGGAGGAGTTAGGGTTGGCCCGGCTCCTCCCCT
Organism: Proterorhinus semilunaris; assembly: GCA_021464625.1. Taxonomy (NCBI): domain Eukaryota; kingdom Metazoa; phylum Chordata; class Actinopteri; order Gobiiformes; family Gobiidae; genus Proterorhinus; species Proterorhinus semilunaris. The sequence continues at coordinate 4,909,849 of CM038352.1, forward strand.
CTAATCACAGCTACTCTCACCTGTGGGTAAACACCTTTGAAGTAGAGCGTCTCTAACGATCTGCTCCCCTCAGTATCGGTCACTCCTGTCCTATTCATAGATGATCACTGCTAATTACCTGCCTATTGTTCTTTTGTTGGCTGAGGTGCCGTCTCCTTGGACTGGCCCCGCCCTGTCGGCTTTCCCTGAAGGAGATTGGAGTAAAGTGACGGGAGATTAAATCTGAGGCCACCATTTCGGTTCATGGAGGGATTTTCTTTCCTGACAAAAATAGACTCCTTAACTCCTCTTTCAAACCAACGTTCTTCTTTGGCTAAAATGTTGACCCCCCCGCCCTCAAAGGAGTGGTCGGAGGCTTTGAGATGGAGGTGCACCGCCGACTGAGGGCCGCTTGTGCTTTCTCTTCGGTGTTGATAAAGTCTCTTCTGTAAAATGTGTTTAGTTTCTCCAATATAATGTTCTTTGCATTGAATTTGGATATTGATCTAAATTTAGTGGAAAGAACCATGTTAAAGAATAGTATATATATTATCAGTAAATTGCCCTCTATTAAAAGTAACATAACTTCCGTAGATGTATGCGTTTAAAAATGTGTCTCTTTCCAGGGAGCTTTCCGGGCTCCTGTTGACGCTGCTCTGGCTGCTCCTCTGCCGTCACTCCGGGAGGTAAACAAACCCCCTTCTTTAAATCGCTCTCATTGTATACTGTATGTATTTATACTGATGTGTTTTCTCACGCAGGTCTCCCGTGGGCGTGCTCCGAGTGTCGACTGCAGCAGCCGTCGCCCTGTTCCCCTTCGTGTCCTGGCTTTATTACTACGTGCATAAGGAGCTGAGAGCAGACTGGCCTTCTCACTGCAAAACCGCTCTCTAGGAAACACTAAAGAGAGTCCACATCGCTTCTTAAGGGCCATCGTTGGTGAGAGTATCTGTGCACGAGCGTCGGATAGTCCTGATGGGACACATGACATTCCAGACACAGCAGGGACCGTGTAAATAAATGCTTTTGTTGGGATTTACATGATTATAAAAGGTTTGGAGGTCTTCATTCTTCAGACATAATGATTAAAAATGTATAAAAGTGGGTCACCACGATGTAACAGGTTTGAGAAAATTAAAATTAATATCAGAATACTCCCAACCTAGAAAGTTTGGATACCCAATAATTACATTTAAGTGAGAATCATGGATAATCTATCGTTACCTTTACTATAATGTAATTTCTTGAACCTTAATGTCTTTGGTCTATTGTGACTGGCAACAAAGGTTTGACCCTTCACATAAACAAAATGCAGATTGACAAAAATGAGATTCAAAAATGAAAATGGAGTTTATTACTGTTAATTTTGTCGACTAAAATATTTAGTCTTAATTTTAGTCAAAGTGATTTTTCTGACGACTAAAATTGGACTAAAACTAAATTAAAACTTTTTCATGCGACTAAAACTATGACTAAAATGTCCAGATATTTTAGTCGACTAAAATGAGACTAAATAAAAATGGAAAGGAGAGACTAAAATCAGCCAAACTTCTATTTCAGTCTGAAAGAGCCTCATATCATGTAAATTCACTGCCAAAGGAGCAGCTCTGAGCTTTGTTCATGAGGGAGCAGCTCCATGAAGCAGGACCTCCATTAAATATGATTATAATGAATATTATTAATACAAAGTCGACTAAATCTCGACTAAAATTTAAGGTATTTTTTTGACTAAATATCGACTAAAATTGAATTACATTTTCGTCAAAAGACTAAAACTAAATTAAAATATCTTGTCAAAATTAACACTGATGTTGGGCATGAAGTTTAGACAAAGATGGATTGAGACAGCCGCCTTCCTGCTATGGCCACACCTCCTGCGGACACCCCGGGCCCTCCTCCAACGTAGACGTTTCACTAGATGGAGATGGACAAATTTGCCCCATTATTATTTGTTATTTAAACATTAAGTCCTAGTCTGGCTCCAACAAACATTGGCTAAGCAGTACAAACGCTCAACCACATGCATCAGTATTAAATGATTTGATATTGAATTTCAGAAATTATATATTTTTGTAATTAGATTTTGCAAATCTACTGCACTAAGTAAAAAATAAAAAGAATAAACACTGTATTGTTTTTTCTGGTGTTAGTTTATTCCTGCTGTACCTTTTACAAAACACACTTTAGTCGCAAAATGACTCTGTATGAATGTGACGTTTCTGTGAGCGACTGGTTACTTGGAGGTTGGATTGGTCAGTTACCCCGTGGCATCTGTGGCAAAAATGATAACGTGCCATACCCCCGTTTTACCTGTTTTATGTGTGACGCACTGGGCTTTAGTTGTAAACGCGCCATAGACAGAACATCACCCACTTCCTTTGAACGACATTGTATTTAATATCTGTGGGTTTAAATGTTATGTCAGGAATTGGCTGTTCCTCCAAAGTACAGTTATCATTAATGGTTACACTGTAAAGAACAGAATACACATACTGCCAAGTTTTTTAGAAAATAAACTTTATTTGTAAACATGTCAGTATGAAAAAAAAAATGAAATCCATACATTTAATAAAACCCAAACAGCAGCATATCTGATACATTAGTAACTCCACAGACATGTTGGTGTCATGAAGACCCGTCTCTAATGCCTGTGAGTCCAGCTGTTGGTCCGGTGTCATAGGACTCTGTGCTCTTCAGTGTTAACGTCTCTGATACACTGACCTGCTCCCACTCACACCGGATGGTTCTGCTCCTGTAGAGCCTGATCTGTGATAAACCTAACCACACTGGGCCCTCTAGGGGGGCTTCTCTCTAGTGTGGATTATTTGGTGTTTTGAAAGACTAGCTAAGTATCTAAAGGTCTGACCATACTCCACACAGCTGTCGGGGTTTTGTGTGGATCCTCGTGTGTGTTTGAGGTGAGCTGATTGAGTAAAAGTATGATCACATTCCGCACAGCTGTAGGGTTATTCACCAGTGTGGACTCTGGACCAGTGTGGACTCTCGTGCTGACTGAGATGTGAGAGGCGACTGGATTTCTTCTCACACTCATCACAGTTGTAGGCAAATGCATTTAGTTGTAACTTAAAAGGCAATTGATTAATTTTTAGTAAATAAACCAGCATAATTAAGCCCTAAGGACCATCATTTATCTGGTACATTTTAAAGATATTTTTCAGTCAGTTCATAAACACATAGTTCTCTACCCTGGTGTTGTGGGATGAATTGATATTCCAAAACGGATATAACTATAGCATTAATATCTATAGGCAGACATTGATGGAGAGTACAGGACATTTAGAAACATTTTTTACCAATATTTTGTTTCACTCAACGCTTTGGTCATGAGGCCACATTTTTTGCCTGTTGTCAAGGAGAGAGAGCAAATGAAATATAAAAATAAGATTCTATTGTTCTAATAGGGTGTAAACATTTTGCAGTCACACCTTGTTAACCTAATTAATTTTAAGGGACCATTCATGTCCACTACGGTTAGCCTTAAAAGCTTCTCTATATACCAAATCTTGATTTCTGTCATAATAAAATATACAGTGTAGTCAATGGGTGGTTAAGTAAGTAAGTAAGTGCTTTATTGTCATTGTACAAGTGTACAATGAAATAGTGTTCAGGTGTTAGTCCTGAGTCCTGATGTACTATAATATAGTTTAGGGTGCAACATGCCAAACATATCTAAATAAGATTTTATTAATACAAAATAAATTCTTAAGAATTCTGAATAATTCAAATAGATTCTCTTCATCTGCTGCTCTTTTTATAAAATATAAAATGTTGACAACATTTAATGTTAACATCTATTGCATAAATATTTGTATGTATAAGTGTGAATATGCCAAATGTTATGCCCACGGCTTTTAAGAACTTTATGTATTCTTCAGATGTTCATACCCACTCCACGAGGCGCTGCAAAGACTTGTAGCTTCCCTTTTGTAGAACTATGGCCAATCAAACTACACTCAAATACAGAGGGCCTTCCCTGTGGAATCATTTAGCCCCCGCTCTAAAGACTATACCTACTATGAAGTCTTTCAAAAGAGAGCTGAAAATAATGATCATTTAAATGTTTGCTGTGTCATTGTAACCATTGTCTTGCTTGTTCATGTTATTTTATGCCCATTTAATGGGGTTTTGGGGAGGTGGTTTTATAAAACCTCACGGTCTTCTCACTCTCTCCCGCACAGTATTTTTTTTATCTTCTTTTATGGGTTTGTAAACTTGTATTTTAAATGTTATATGTGCAAATAAAAAAATCGAATCTAGTCTAATCTAGTGCAATAAAAACATCAAGTCGCCCCTTTTGACCAAATCCACTCTGACCTGTGGGGGTGGGATGCAGAGGTTGTGGGGAAGTCTGCAGCTGCTCTAATGTGAGACTCAGTTGACACAAACTAAAGTTTACTTATTGAACCAAGTTGGTCAAAGTAAAGGGCCTAGTAAGTGGAGTCTCCACCTTTAAAATGAGTGGGACCCCGTTGTGTAAACTTGTTGGCCTCACAGCACCACAGTCACGTGAAACTAGTGTTGGCTGAGATTATCTGCGTATTAACCTGTGTCGGCCTGTTGGGCTATAACTAACAAATATTCATTGGGTTGGATAATTCATTCTTTTATGAATTGGCTGTACTTTAAAATTGTCCCCAACTTTACATTCATCTGGTTTCCACTGCGATGAACACAACAAATATACTCAATGTTAAAAAAGCAAACTTTATTTGTTTGAAAAAAATGTCAGCAATTATTAAAAATGAAGCTTTAAACTGTAGAAAAGCAAAAACAGCAGCATGTTAGAAATAATAGTTTAAAATAGTAAATGAAGTCAGTCTGAACTCCACAAACATGCTGATGGTTTCAGCTCTGCATTTGACCCGTCTCTAATGTCTGTGAGTCCAGCTGTTGGTCCAGTGTCACATGACCCGGCCTCAGCATCTCTGTGCTCTTCAGTGTTTGTCCTTTTAATGTCTCTGATTCTCTGACCTGCTTCCACTCTGCTCCTGGATGGTTCCGCTCCACAGTGGCTCCTGTAGAGTCTCATCTGGGATGATGGTTACAACACTGGCTCTCTAGTGGAGCCTCCCTACACTGTGGATTCTCTTGTGTCTTGAAAGTCTAGTTAGAATTTGAATGTCTGACCACAGGGTTTTCTCCAAAGTGGATCCTCATGTGATGCTTCAGAGAGTGTGATGCAGCAAAAGATTGACCACACTGGTCACAGCTGTACGGCTTTAACCCATCATGGACTCTCATGTGCTGTCTGAGATGTGAGGTCCGACTGAATTTCTTCCCACACTCATCACAGCTGTAGGGTTTTTCCCGGGTGTGGATCCTCATGTGAGATTTAAGGGAAGAATAATGAGTGAAGGTGTGGCCACACTGATCACACGCATACGGTTTCTCTCCCGTGTGGATCCTCATGTGTTCAATGAGGCATCTTGACACAGCAAAGGTCTTCGCACACTGCTCACACTCGTATGGCCTCTCTCCAGTGTGGATCCTCATGTGACGTTTAAGGGAAATTGAAGAAGAAAAGGCTTTCCCACACTGGTTACACTCATATGGTTTCAGTCCACTATGGACTTTCTTGTGCTCATTGAGATGCGAGAGCTGAGTGAATTTATTCCCACACTCATCACAGCTGTAGGGCCTTTCTCCAGTGTGGATCCTCATGTGAGCTACAAGGTTAGAAGGATGATTGAAGGCTGTCCCACACTGGTCACAATTGTATGGCCTCTCTCCAGTGTGGATCCTCATGTGAAATGTAAGGCTAGAAGGCCAACGGAAGGTTTTCCCACACTGATCACACGTGTATGGCCTCTCTCCAGTGTGGATCCTCATGTGTTGCTTAAGATGTTGTGATCTCCCGAAGGCTGTCCCACACTGGTCACACTCATAGGGCTTCTCCTCAGTGTGGATTAACTTGTGTTGTTTCAGACTCCCTGCTCTAGTAAATGATTTCCCACACTCCTCACAGCTGTGTGTTTTTTCCTGTGTGAGGGGAGTCTGCAACGGCTGAGCTGGGTCCATTTCTCTGCAGACAGAAACAGGAGGAGTGTTCTGTTACAGCAGGGGTCTCCAACCTTCTTTACACGGCGAGCTACTTTTACGCAACAAGAACATCGGAGAACTACTTATGGTTCAAAAACACGTGTGTAAAATGTTATTTGGGTGGACTTCACCCTGGAGAATTAGTAGCCAAGATCGTATTTCAAAGAAAATGACTTGAGTTTTGTCCTTATACTTTACAATATTAACCTAACTGTTGTTCAGAACATACAGGGAATGCATCTACAACTTGAGTTATCATGCATATAGAGATGTAGAAAGTCTTTGTAGACCTACCCAGAAAGGCCTGGCGAGCCACTGGAGATCCCTGTGTTACAGAAAGTATTCTGTAAAACCCTGAGTCACTAAATGTTGTTCGGGGCTTAGCTTGTGCCTTGCATTGAAACATTAGCCGTGTCTTGACCGACTGTCCTCCATTAACCAGAGATGATGTCTTTTGTTCTTTCACTGATGATCTTGAGCCACTTCACTAAGGACGGCCGTCTTGAACCACGGGATTCGACACCGTGTCGAAGCCTCGTGGCGCATATGTCTCAAAACACGGTTCAAAACGTGCAAGTCACGTGAATCAGACTGAAGTGTTTCATGACACGCGACTAAACACTTCACTGGAGGGCGTCTGTGTTGATCCCTGGTCAAACCGGGCTTTGAAAACCTTTCTCCATGTCTGTGTAGTGTTTTGGTGCCATGCTCGAGTGTGCACAGATGGCATAGTTTGTAAAGCTGCTGCGCTTGTAAATATTGCTCATCTGAGTGGCGTGGGTTCGTGTCCCAGCTTTGACAGATTGATAAATGTCCGTCTCAGTTAATCTGACCTATGGGCCTCTAACCTTTATGTTACAATAATTGTTAGTGCTAGTGCTATGTTTAAAAAAAAGTAAAAGGTAGATTAGCAAAAAGAAAAACATAGAACATGTATGACAGTTGCTTCATTGATTTAATTTTCTAGTAGGCCAACACATTCAGAAAGATTCCACATTTTAATGGCAAATGAAATCAAACAGGATGTGGTTTGGAGAATCATGAAGCTTCACTTTGACCATCACTGATCACTCGCACACAGATTATAAACTCACCTGTGTGCAGACTGACTCCCGGAGCTGCTCTGTGTGTCCTGGATATTTCCTCCAAATCAGCGAGTACTCCCAGGTGCCTTTGTGGCTCTTCCTGCATTAGCCACTCCCCCAAAGGACCCCTCCCTCGCCTGTGTGGATGAGGCCTGTGCTGCCCCCTGCTGTCATTATCCTGTACAAACACCCCTTCTCCTTTCAGCCATGTCTGCAGCTCTGAGGTTTTACATTCACTGAGCCTAGATCAGCTTTGTCGTCAACAAGAGCAGTGTGAATGGAAGAGATCACGCCTCACAGTAAACCTTCTTATGATAATCTACACAAGCTCTTTGTTGGGTCAGTAAAAAAATAAATAAAAAAACTTTACTCAACAACAACAAAACACCCAGACAATAGTGACGAATTAATCAAGTCCTTTAAGAATCTATAAACAACACTGTGCTTCCCATTTTATCATTCTGGTGCCATTGAAGCCACTGTTAGCTGAAGCACAGATAATGACAAAATTAAAACAACATTAAAAACCAAAACTAAAGTTAGGTCTCATAAATATACTTCATTGTTGATTGTGGTACGTGCTCAGTCTAGGCTTTGGACTTTACTAACTGTGAGCAGGTATTACTTTTCTTCATAACCATCCCCATTGCATTCTAATACAAGCTCTCATTTGGCAACTATGATGGAAAGTAAAGGCGCCATGCTAACCCATACAGCCACTGGGTCAAAGGTCAAATAAAAACTAATACTGAGTATTTTTTCCAGCATAAAAAGTTACACAACTATTTGTGTTTGCACAGATTTTGTTCAAGACTGTAGTTATATTCTCATTCATGAAGGAGATCTGACCTCTGCATTCGACCCCTCTCTAATGTCTGTGAGTCCAGATGACCCTCCCCTCCCGCTGACTCTTTTCTCATTCACACAGACAGTATCACCCCTTTCCCAACAACTCTTTGTGAATCAGTGACAAATCTGTTTGTAAATCACTGGCTGGGTGCTGGTGCTGCAATAACAAAGTCCTGTATCTGTAAATTTAAATTGCAAAACACATCTTGACTTTAGCTTTTGTCTCGCGCTGAAACATTAACGGTGTCTTGAATCCCTGGTCTTGATGAGCCTGCGCAACAGACTTTCCTCCGTTACACAAAGAGTACGTTATTTTTCCTTCACTGTCAATCGATTTGGACGGCTAGATAATGCTCAAGACATTCCCCTCTCTCCTCCTCCTCTGCTCCTCCCTGACGTGGCTCTGTTATAGAGCCTGATGGCGTGAGGGACAAAAGAGTCCTTCAATCTGTCCTTGGAGCCTCTCAGAGAAAAATAAAATCAGTTCCTGTCCAGACCAATTTGAAGACATTGATCATAAAAACATATGACACTGAATTATGAAAATACTTCTCAATATTGGACAGGGATTTTAAACAGACATTTCAATAAACTAAACCTGCTATGGTAATGTTTATTAGTGTAAAAATCGCACTGGAGTTGGTGACAGGGCTTATCTGGGCTCAGTGTATTTGAGGAGGGGTGTATAATGTCAGCAGGGGGCAGCAGAGGCTTCATTCACACAGGTGAGGGAGGGGTCCTTTGGGGAGGGGCTAATACAGGAAGAGCCACAAAGGACTCGCTGATTTGGAGGAAATATCCAGGCCACACAGAGCAGCTCCACAGTCCACCGGTGAGTAGGATCTGTGTATAGTGACAAGTGATCAGTGACGTGGCCTCAAATCGATAAAACTTTAAAGGAAAAACAACATCATCTCTGTTCAATGGAGGAAAGTCGGTAGCCCAGAGTCGGTCAAGACACTGCAAATGTTTCAATGTCAGACACAAACTTAAGTCAAGACATGATTCACAATTGAAAACGGATACTGGACTTTCTTCTTGCAGCTCCAGAAATCAGACGGTGATTTAGAAACAGACGGGTCAAAGATTCACAAAGAGACGATGGGGGAGGGGCGATACTGTCTGTGTGAATGAGAACAGAGTCAGAGGAAGGGGAGGGTCAAACCAAATCTGCACCGAACAACATATAGTGACTCAGTGTTTTACAGAATAATGTCTTTAACAGAACACTAACTCCTCTCCTGTTTCTGAGTACAAAGACAGCAGGGGGCAGCAGAGGCTTCAGTCGCACAGGGGAGGGAGGGGTCGTTTGGGGGAGGGGCTAATGCAGGAAGAGCCACAAAGGCACCTGGGAGGACTCTGCTGATGTGGAGGAAATATCCAGGCCACACACAGAGCAGCTCCACAGTCTGTGCTGCTGCTCCAGGAGTCCGTCTGCACACGGGTGAGTGGGATCTGTGAGCTGTGGCGAGGGGTGAGGGATGTGGCTCTGAATCTGAAGGAAAAACAACATCATCTCTGTTTTAATGGAGGAAAGTCACAGAGTCAGTCGAGACGCTGCCTATGTTTCGATGTAGGACACAAGCTAAAGTCAAGACGTGTTTTACAATTTAAAACAGGACTTTCTTCTTGCAGCTCCAGCACTCAGACAGTGATTTAGAAACAGATTTGTCACTGCATGAGAACAGAGTCAGAGGGAGGGCCAAACTAGGAGCGAAACAACAATCAGTGACTCAGTGTTTTACAGAATAATGTCTGTAACAGAACACTAACTCCTCTGTTTCTGTCTGCAGAGAAATGGACCCAGCTCAGACTCCCCCCGCACAGGGAAAGATGCACAGCTGTGAGGAGTGTGGGATATCATTTAGTAGAGCAGACCGTCTGAAACGACACCAGTTAATCCACACTGAGGAGAAGCCCTATGAGTGTGACCAGTGTGGGACAACCTTCAGGAGATCACAGAATCTTAAACGACACACGAGGATCCACACTGGAGATAGGCCGTACACGTGTGACCAGTGTGGGACAACCTTCAGGAGATCAGGACATCTTAAACGACACATGAGGATCCACACTGGAGAGAGGCCGTACACGTGTGATCAATGTGGGAAAACCTTCAGTCAGTCTTCTAACCTTACATCTCACATGAGGGTCCACACTGGAGAGAAGCCGTACAAGTGTGAGCAGTGTGGGAAAACCTTTGCTGAGTCAGGCAGCCTCAAAACGCACATGAGGATCCACACTGGAGTAAAACCATACAGCTGTGAAGAGTGTGGGAAGAAATTCATTTGGCTCTCAAATCTCAGACCACACCAGACCATTCATAGTGGAAGAAAACCCCATGAGTGTGATCAGTGCGGGAAAGCATTTACTACATCACAGTCCCTTAAATGTCACACGAGGATCCACAATGGAGAAAAGCCCTACAGCTGTGATGAGTGTGGGGCAGCCTTCAGGACATTGCATCATCTTAAACGACACCAGAGAATCCACACTAGACAGAATCCCTGATAGAGTGAGCAGTGTGGTAACCATTATCGCAGATCCGACTCTACAGGAGCCACTGTGGGGCAGAGTTGAAGCAGGTCAGATTATCCGAGACGTTTAAAGGACACACACTGAAGAGGCAGGGTCATGTGACACTGGACCGACAGCTGGACTCACAGACATTAGAGACGGGTCAGATCTGTTGAACAGCATCAACATGTCTGTGGAGTTGCTAATGTATTCAACATACTGCTTTTTGTTTTTTTATTTGATTGTTTTTTTTAATAAAATGAAACGACTGTTCATCACATTTGTTCTGAAGTCATTTTTATTTTGTTAATGTCGTACCCGCCTCACTTTACTTCCTGCTCCTCCCTCCTCCTTTTGGATTGGTTCCACGGCAACTCGGCTAATTTCCATCACCTGTTGTATCACAAACAATTAGAAGCTTCCACCCACTCACCTTCCTCCTACCTGCTTTCTTTGGTAATAGTTTGTCACATGCACGTTTATTTAGTTTTGTATTCTACAATATGACGGCATATTTATACTATTGATGTGTGTCTGTCCGCTCTGCCCTAATTAATCTGTTTTCCATCAAATCTTCTGTCCAATATCAATCAATCAATCTTTATTTATATAGCGCTTTGCATACATTTCATGTATTTAAAACATTCTCCTCCACCTTCCCAGAGACACACCACACACACTCAAGGTAAAACAATGGACATAAGGCTGAGCTAAGGCTGGGTACAGATAAACCAGGTAAGGAAACACCATCCAAGGAGCCGTCTGCATCGGAAGCAGCACCTCGGCCGTAGCCACAGGGCACCAACACAGGGCGCCTGGAGGAGGCCCGGGAGAAACACCACACCTCCTCAATTAAAAGTGACACAAAATCGGCAACAGAAACGTGAAAACAGTTTTGCAAAAAAGCAAGAACTATTTTGATAAAAGCAAACAAATCGTGACAAAAAATTGGCTGAATACCTGGCAAAAAACGAGACAAAACGCAACAAAAACTTTGAAAAAAGCAACAAAATCGTGACACAAATATGGCATAAACATGACAAAAAATTGCAAAAAATGTGCTAAATAAATGGCAAAAACGTGACAAAAATGTGGCAAATTGCAACAAAAAGCAACAAAAATGTGAAAACAAAAATAAAGAAGTTTAGATGAGTTTCATAGGTCTTAGCTTTCAAATGAGGCGTTACTCTGGCCTATAGGCTGCAAGCTCCAGTCAAGAAGCGTTTGGATTTGGGTAAAACTGGAGAAAATGTTCTCGGTTAAGGCGGGGGTTAAGAGGTTAAGTCAAATAGGACTTCCCCTGATACGCAGTTCCAGTTGTCTCCAGCAGGAGGCAGACCTCTCCACAAAAACGTGACCACTGCACTGAAATACGTCACTTCCTTTATCCCGACGCTGATCCGGGACCAGCGCGGTGACGTTTTCTCTCCCCGTCTTCCCTAAACACACGTGCCCACAAACTGATCTGGGACCAGCGGAGACCCGGCGCTGGTCCTCACGTTTTGTACGCCGCTTCCTGGTTACAGAAGCGCCGCCGTGAAGGTCCCGACATGTCTCTGAGCCTGTTCCTCCTCAGGTGGAACCACGTCCACGGGAGAAGTTTACACCGATGTCTCCACAGCCCCGCAGCCCGGGCTCTGTGCGCCGTGGCCCGGGCGGAGCTGAGACCGCGGCCCGCCGGAGTGAACTGCCCCTCGGTGAGACTGAAGCGCCACCACCGCCATCACATAACACCCGATTCTTTATTGATACGCGGACCTGCCGCTGTTATTTTGAAGATACCGGATAAATAAGTCGAGTTTCTGTATTAACTAGCCTACGTTTTAATCAATAACGTTTCGTAACGTCCGAGTAACGTTTGTCTTTCCCTTTGAGTTAAGGTGACATGAGGACAAGCCTGTAGAAAAAGCCTAGTACCAGACAATATCTTCATTTTCAACAGGAAAAATTATGTACAAGATAAATAATATCTACAACAAAGCAAACTACGAAAGTGCTCGGGGGGAAACGCACATTACCCCTTTTTAAGAGACTATACATCAAGTATATTTTTTTCATAGCAGCAGTTTGTGCAACTTCCTTTCTTCTGCATTTGGAGATCATCTCTATACAGAAAATGTATATTCCAAACAGCAATTTGAATATTATCAGTGCAGATGATGCATTATCATCTCTACTTTTACAGGTATGTTTGCCACATACGGCCTGTGGAAACTGCATTGATCATAGTTGTACGTCAGCAAAGTGGTGCAATTTGTAGAAAGCAGAAACATTTTCCAACCAGTGTCGGGTCCTCGGAATGACTTCAGATCAAAAAGAAGATTAAACTGAATTGCATTTCAATATTATTTTAGAAGAACAGAATGTTTTAACCCAGCAGCGAAATACTAATAAATCTGAGCACCCTCAAGACTAAGCGGTACTGCAAGACAAAAAAGGCTGGGAACCACTTTTTTTTTTTAAACATGAGTGAGTTTGAGACCAGAGCCGTGGGAAGACATTTTAGTTAGGGGGTGCTGAGGGAAAAAAATGTACCCCAAAAATGCCTTTTCTTTGCATATTTCCTATTTATTAATACTGCCTGCAGTTCGCAAACTAACCACCAGGGGGTGCTGCAGCGCCCTCAGCACCCTGGGTTCCCACGGCCTTGAAATTTTGAGACGGTTCAATATTTCATTTATTATGCAGAACATTAGATGCAGGACTTACTCGTAATATCTTCATCATGGCTTTAGTTGGTGAAGGAATTAATCACAATGTGGAATAAAACACAACTATTACATCACTAGGAGACTCTACTCTCTACACACCTTGTGTTCAATAAGGAAGTAAAAAATAATAAATGTTTTGTTATTGACAATTTAAGAAACATTTCAGGAGCCGTTCTTGCTTTATATATGCTGTGTTTCCTTCCTGCAGCTGAGTGAGTTCCAGTCTCTCAGAAACTACTCCAGGCCTTCGTCAGCCTCGCCGAAGAGGACCGGGGTAAGTGCAGCCTCTGGTTCTGTTTACATGCGCTTAGATATTTGGGAGGTTGGGTAGGTTAACCTCTCGGCCTGAACCAAAGGCATTTTCTCCACTTCGGATTTACCCAAATCTAAAAGCTTTTTGTCACTTTTTTGAAGCTTTTTTAAAAAACCTTTTAGATTTGGGTAATGCTACACAGGAGAAAATGGGTTAAATTGATATGCAACACTTGACACGGTTTACTTAAAAAAAAAAAAAAACATTTATATCAATGGGGTTAGAAGCTTATAAGATTTTTTCTTCATCCTACTCCTGTTCTTCTTTTCATGGAATGTGTTATTGTTGTGTTTGTTGGATTGTTGTACTAATTTTATAATATTGCATTACCATGAAAAAAAGAATAAATAAAATGAAATTAAATATCATGGCGCCACATTATGAAATACAGTGGGAATTTGATATATATATATATATATATTTTTTCTGTATTCCAAAAGCCGGTGACGTGGAAGTCTCTCGCCATCACATTTGCCATAGGGGGCGCTCTCCTCGGCGGAATGAAGTTCTTCAAAAAGGAGAAGGAAGAGAGTGAGTAAACCACAGCCATTGATGCGCTTTTATACTTAGTTTTTTTTTTCCATTTTTGTGGCTGCATGACACTGGACATAAACGTTGACGATGCAGTTATTCCCCACTGGAGGCTCAGTTTGTGTAGATTAAACTTCTCTCGGTCTGGTGTGTTCATCTAACTCTGCTCCTCCAGTGATCGAGAGGGAGCGGACCCGGTCCATCGGTCGGCCGGCGCTCGGGGGCCCCTTCTCGCTGATCGACCACAACAGCAAAGCGGTGCGGAGCGAGGACCTCCTGGGCCAGTGGGTGCTCATCTACTTCGGCTTCACCCACTGCCCCGACATCTGCCCCGACGAGCTGGAGAAGATGATCGAGGTGGTGGACGAGATCGGTGAGGAACAAGTTTGGCTCAGATCCCGCCGGTTCGTGGTCCGTTGTGACCTCAGTGAACTTGTAGTTTTTAAAAAGCTGCCAGCGTATCCACTTTTCCACAAAAGGGTATTCAAATGATAATTTAGAACAGATGTGCGATTAATTAGCGATTAGCGAGTTAAAGCAGTACTACATAACTCATGCCCCCTAGAGGCCATAAGCGCCACTGCAGGTGTCGTAGCATGTTGCGTTTTTTTACTCATTAATTGTCCGTGAGAGTAAATACTACGCTGACAGAAAAGACAAAGGGACAGAGGGATATTGTTCATCCAGTTACACAATGGAAATATTTTTTTCCACTCAGACTTGGCTGAAAATACTGTTTAAGTGGCGCTAGCCCGCAGTTAGCTTTGCCCGCTAGCCTGTTAGCTTCTTCTTCGTGATGCCATTAGTGTGTATTGGTTGCTCCGGTCCGGTGGCAGTCAAGTTGCAAATGGGGTTTTCTGGCCAGAGACACCAGGGGGGAGATGAAAGACCCCCCAATCGTCCCATTAACACGGTATTACCCCCAGAGGGACTACGGAAAGGATTTATTAAGGTAAACACGTTACTTAGTTCGGCTTTAACCTCTTACGCCTTAACCGAGCGCATTTCCTCCAGTTCGGCTTTACATGAATCTTCAAAGCCTCGTGACCGGAGAGCTCACAGCCCGTAGGCCAGGGTAGCACCTCATTTGAAAGCTAAGACCTACAAAACTGATGGTAACTTTTGTTGTGTTGTTGCCATGTTTTTTTTCACATTATTGAATCGTTTTTGTCGCGTCTTCATCTCTTTTTTTGACGCTTTTTGGTCGTGTTTTTCTTGCTTCTTCTTCGCCGTTTTATGGTCGTTCTTTTGTCGCTTTTTTCAATGATTTATTTTTTTTAGCTTCGGGTTATGCCACAGTAGAGAAAATCACGATTAATCTCATGAATAATATTTGAACCTTTCTATTTTAAGGAAGTACCTCTAGTTTCTCCATTACCAACGGCGCCACCTTTCGGTCATGGGAATAAATCGACAGACTCACCGCCCACCACTACTCGCGCACGCACAGACATCGTTCACCCGGGGCCTATTGTACATGTTCTTAGTGGTCTGGAACGGTTTATCCTCTCAAGTGACCCACGCCGCTCCCTCAGAGTCATTCTGTTTGTCCTGTTTTAGACGAAATCCGCTCTCTTCCAAACCTGACGCCGATCGTCATCACCATCGACCCGGAGAGGGACACACCCGAGGCCATGGCGGCTTATGTCAAAGGTACTGACCTCGCGCTGACCTCACGCTGACCTCACGCTGACCTCACACTGAAGACACTTACGGCTATATACGTATATATCTTAAAAACAATGAACACGTCGTCCCTTGTGTCATTCTCAAATTTTGCAATTGAATATTTTCTCAGTGGTTTCTAGGTGTTTTTTAGATTAGAGGACATTTCTTTTGACTGCATTAGTAATTCTCTGCCACCATGCTCCAGTGGTGGAAAGTAACCAAGTAAAAAGTATAAAATATAGGTACTTTTACTTTACTGAAGTACATTTTATGATGAATACTTTTTTACTTTCACCTCACTACATTTTAGAGCCGGTATCTGTACTTTCTACTCCACTACATTTTTAAATTGTGTTAAAAGTATTTTATTTTCAAAGTGACCTTTACGATCTGGTTTAGACCCAGTTTAGACTTGGTTTAGTTCCTATTTTTGACCCGAGTTAGTGAGTTACTCGTTTAGACCTGGTTTGATTCAAATGATTAAAAAAATCCTGTGAATTAAACTCTTCAATAGTTTACTTTTTACTTATAAAGTATGTCTGTGTAAGTTCTCAGTCGTACAGGAGTTGTCCATCTTCAATGAAGGTACTCGATTCATCTTCTGTACTCAGTAGTTGAAAGACTTCAACTACTGAGTACAGAAGATGAACCTTCATTGAAGATACTTATAAAGTACATTTTACAATACATACTTTTACACTTAAGTAAACATTTTATCAGGTACTTTTACTTAAGTACATTTTTGGTCCTGTATCTGCACTTTTACTTAAGTAAGAATACTGAGTACTTCTTCCACCACTGCCATGCTCGACCCCGTGTATTAAAATGCAGCATGACTTTAGTGTTATGACAGTGATGTGACAGCAGGGGGCAGTGCGTTCCACGTTCGAGGCAGAAAAGCTGCATCCCGGTTCTCCTGCCTCTGTTTTGGAGGAGTTTCTCATTGACCTGCTTTTGAAGAGCGTCGGGGGAGTTGTATTTGCAGATCTTCTCTTCTGTAGTGACGCAGTTGTTGTCTTTGCAGAGTTCTCTCCGAAGCTGCTGGGTCTGACGGGTTCAGTGGCGCAGGTAGAGCAGGTGTCTCGCTCCTACAGAGTTTACTACAGCCAAGGCCCCAAAGACGAGGACAACGACTACATCGTGAGTGTCTAGTAATCCAGCACAGTCTGGTATTTGTTACAGTAATATTGCTTTGTTTACACCTTAAGTAAGTACATTATACATTGATGCAGGTTTTCCTCGGGGCATTCATTGCTTTCTATGTGTTGTTATTTTTTAAAGAAAAGGTGTTAAGTATCATTAAAAGCACCATTATTTTGAAAGGGCCATTAGCGCCGCACAGACCTATTACATGTCCTATTAGATTATAAACCGTGGAACTCACTGATAAATATTGAACATGAATATAAGGAAAATCCAAACATCCATGGGAAAATTAATGAATGATGGCCTATACCAATCTAATAGTATATTACAGACTCAAACTTTCTAAAACATAGTATTGTGTGTGTCTCGCATCAAAATGCTTTATAGTTACTTAAACTAAATTAAATATGTATCATATAGAAATTCAAACAGTACATTTTTGCGCACGTGTGGCCCCCCGCCAAACCAGTTAACCTAAGGGAAACGCTGAACAGCATTACATTTCATTCAAACTGGCTCTAAATGACACGTTGTAAATAATGACATTGTTAAACTTTTATTGCTCCAAAATTTGTTGTCGTTTGCTGGATCATAAACATTTACTGCACAGTATTGAAGTAACTATATAAGCAATATAAGCAGTGCAATAACGATATTATAGCGATATTTTACCAAACCGTTTCAACACGACATATTCCTTTCAAGTTAAACACACATTTTTTAGCTCGAAGAAGTCATTAAAAAAAAAACACAACATCAGGACCAAAACAAGGGTAACATTTTACAAAATTAGTAAAAAAATTACTAAACTTTTTTACCCTTGTTTTGGTCCTAATTTTGTGCTTTTTTTGTGTTTAATTGGAAAGGAACATGTCGTGTTTGTTTTTGGCAGAGTTTGCAGTAATGTGGGATGAAGGCTTTAGCGGTGTTGCGATGTATTGTGGCTTCTTGCGATACGAATATTGCCTCACATAATATCGCGATACGATATTTTTTGCGATATATTGTCCCGCCTTGTAAACATCGTATTGGGGCATTAAACATGATTGAGTTTTAACTTTTTGCTACCGTGTGTTCGTTTTGGTCCAGACTTAACTCAGGTCTTCATAGGGATGAGTTAAAAGCAACTTTTGTGGAGCAACAGGAATTCCAGCAACTGTTGTACGAGTTCACTACTGATTAAAACGCCGTCCAGTGAGATGCAAAGTGTTTTTTTCATAAATATCTGCTTTAATTCTGTAGGAGGATAAAATGCATTTGATTTCACTACCAGTGCTAGAAACGAACGGCCTTTAACCTCTTAACCCCCACATGAACCGGGCACATTTTCTCCAGTTTGGCTTCACCCAAATCTAAAAGCTTCTTGGAAGAAAAAAAAAAGGGTAAAAATGGCGAATATGAAGATGAAAATGCAACAGAAGCAAAAACACAACAAAAATGTGAGACGTATCCTTTTACATTTGGGTAAAGCTGAACCCTATGCTTCTCCTCCATACTGAACATTACTGTGTGTGGCCTTCCAGCTCGATCCAGCCTGGTTCCTCTGTCTCCGCAGGTGGACCACACCATCATCATGTACCTGGTGGGGCCGGACGGAGAGTTCGTGGAGTATTACGGTCAGAACAAGAGGAGCCCCGAGATCAGCAGCTCCATCGCGTCGCACATGAGGAAGTACAGCAGCAAACACTGACCCCTGCTGGACACAGTGGCAGGTGTAACATCTCTGGAGTTCTCTTCTTTTTTTTTTTTGGGGATGTTTCTTATGAAAATACAACGCGTAATGGACACAGGATCCTGCTCACGTCCGAGAGGGGGACACGTTCCACTGTCCCCTGCTAAACCTGGGGGACATATCCTGCATAATTGTATCTTTGGGCACCTCGGCAAACTATATTTTTTATGTCTTAAAACTTGAAATAATGAGTGCGTGTGGGAAAAAAAACCCAAAGGCGAGACACGGCAGGAGTTTTAGTTGGTTTAGTAGACGTTACAAAACCTTAGGGCTCGTTTTCGCAAAATTTGTTTTTTTTTCTCTCCATCTCCACTTCAGTAGCTCCCACGGGCTCCCAGCTTTCCAGTCTTGTGCTTAAAAATATTTTGAAGGTTTTTTTCCGATATCTAATTTGCAGCTTGATTTAATGAGCTATGAAAAGCGAAAAGAGGGTTTGGGACCTCGCCAAAGGCTTTCTACAAGTCACATTTTAGAGGCATTTTTCTTTTCGTTCTGAACATTTTGAGATGAATCTGTAAACGTTCATGTATTAAAGGAAGTGTATTTAGTGTATTTATAACCTGAGAAGTACTTTCTGGAACTTCAAGCCCAGTGATTTTCTACTTCTTTTACTCGGAGAGCTACAGCGCTTCAAAGACTTTGGGGGAAGTCGCTCAGGGGAACTAGTGGCCATGGCGATGTTTTCAAGAAAATCACTTTTGTACTTTTATGTTGACCCAAATGTTTGCAGATTGTGTTCAGCATGTTGAGAAGAAAAAGAAAATGCATCTATGTGGAAAGTGTTTAGCGAGTGACCTAGAAAGAGCTGGAGAGCTTCCGGAGCATCTGGTTGGAGATCCCTGTTCTAGCCTCTACCCAGATGTAAACATTTTTGCTTTGGTCTTACTCACCGTGTCTGGCTCTGGGGAAGCAGCAGTGTCTTGTATCTTGAGGCGGCTCCAGGTTTGACTTAAACTGCGTACTTTCCGCTTTTACGAAGCACAAAGAGCCTTTTGCTCCGAAGGACGGTCACCGCTGATCTCGCCTTGAAAATGAAGAGAAACATTTTACACCAGCAGCTCTGCACGTGTTTCTTTTCTTGAGACAGCGGTGTGAGAGCATTTCTGTATTATTCCTGGGCCTTAGATGGGTGCAAAATAGGGCTGCACAATATATCGCAAAAAATATCGTATCGCGATATTATGTGATGCAATATCCGTATCGCAAGAAGCCACAATATATCGCAACATCACTAAAGTCTGCATCTGACTGAGAGCGACACATTCTTTTGCAAACTCAGCCAAAAAGTAAAAGTTAAATTTTAGTCTTGTTTTGGTGCTGATGTCGTCCTCTTCGGACACGATTTGCTGAAAAACTAGTGACTTACAATTTGTGTTTAATTTGAATGGAACATATCGTATTGAAATGGTTTAGTGAACTATCGCAGTAATATCGTTATCGCAATATTGCAAGTTACTTCAATATCGTTCAGCCCTAGTGCAAAAGGAAATTCCCAGACCACAGAACACAATTTGATGTATTTTTGATTGAAAGCAGTAGATTTTTGTTAAATCAAAACCCATCGGAACAAATCTGAATAGTCTAATCTGAATCCTGAATTTCTTATAAATACTATAATACTTTACAGTGGGCGGGTCCTGAAATTTGAATTTGATGTATTTTTGATTGAAAGATTTATTTATTTAATTATTTTTGAACAGGGACAGTGTATAATCTACATTAGCCTCAGAAAGGAGAGACGCATTGTACCAGGTTATAGCACTTGTGCTAATTTCCACCTGCAGTCCCTGGGCCTATTGTACATGTTTTTTAGTGGTAGGGGAAACCGGAGTACCCGGAGGAAACCTACGCAGACACGGGGAGAACATGCAAACTCCACACAGAAAGGCCCCGTCCCAGGTGGGAATCGAACCCGGACCTTCTAGCGGTGAAGCACGAGCGCTAACCGCTGTGCTACCGTGCCGCCCAGTAAAGCAGTAGATTTGAGTGAAATCAAAACCTATCAGAACAAATCTGAATAAACCAGATTTTAAATGTTGTGCACCTGAGTTTATTATAAATACTATAATATTTTGCAGGGGGCGGGTCCTGAGTTTGTTGGTCTGGTGATTTAGGAGGGAAGAGTTCGCAAACCCCTGCCCTAACCAGTGCTTCGCTTGATCTCCTGTTTGGGGGAAAACGCGTTCATCCATCCTTTCAGTTTTTCCAGAGTGAAGGATCCGAGAACTATTTTGGCGGATCTGGCAAAGCGTTGAGATGATCTAATGTGTTTAATGGCTTGTTCCCCGAACCCATCACAGCGCTCCTAAAGTGTTCCTGAAACGACTAATTTAGAAACTGAGCACTGACCCCAACTACACCGGAAAACCATCAGGACCAACTTAAGAGCTCACAAAAATCGATTCTGCATTACATGTTCCCTGAAAACTAAAACGAGCCACTTTAGCGGGACATTGTTGGGGGGGGGGAGGGGACAATGGAACTTCATTATGAAAAAGGTTGTTGTGAATATCTTCAAACCTCATCTGTAAATGAAGTAAATTATTGCTTTTTTGTTGTGCCTTTGTTGTTGTTTTGACTAAAGGTGATTAAAATAAATGCATTTCCTAAAGCCTCGACGTGACTTCCATATCAGAGACTTTGACAAACGATGAACCGTCAGAGCTGGGATGTGAACTTGTGACTCTCTTTCTCGCTTCTCTCTTTTTACACGTGAACGCCGCGGCTCGGAGCGGATCAGCCTCAATTTAATCTGAAGCTTATGCGCTTTACTGTCAACGCTCATTTTCTTCACCGGGAAAATCTACATAAGTGACTCGAGCAGTGGGGGCGGCGTCCAGCCCTCTGCCGTCGTCGCTTTGGAGACGTCCTGGGCACAGGCGGGCAGCTACACTTGCACCGGTCTGACCCGGGGCAGCTATGCATGAAGAACCAACCTGTCTTGAATAGACTGAGAAAAAATCACGATTAGAAATATTCATTGACATATGGGTATTTTCCGGCGGTAGACCTCAGATATATGAATTCAGTTTAGAATGGATGGGCAGGTTAGAGTTGGAGATGTCTTCCCCCGGAGCCTGGACACTGGTGGGGGGGTAAGGAAGGCCTGGGAGGACGCCGCAGGGAGAGCCGTAGATTGAAGAGGCGGAGACGGGGTGGAGGCGGGTCGCAGCACGGCTGGGAAGCGAACGGCCATGAATGCCAGAGGCGATGATCGGTTCGTATGAAGGTGTGTCTCAGCGCTGATAGGCTGAGGTGGAGGCGTGACCTATGGCCGCTCTGCTTGACGACCACAACTGGAGGCCGCCATTGCTGTAGTACCTCCATATGGCCGCTAGTCTCCCATTGAAAAGCATTGGACTTTAGTAACCGTTAAAAACATTTTTAACGACCTACACTTTCTACAGCTACATATTCCTCCTGAGAAAACGCCGGGTTAGTCACAATGAATGATTTTTTTTTTTATCTCGTGCTAATGAGGGTCGGACTGTTAGCATTGGAGCTGCACGAGCTACACGTCTACAGTGAAGATCCCGTCAGAGCAAAGGAGGAGGAGTCTGTAAATCCGCCATGATTTCCCCCTTGAACGTGGTCATTGTGGTAAACGGGGAGGAGTTGTCTCTTCTTTTTAACGGTCTATGGGCGTGACCCTCGCAGACGCCATCATTGGCTGGAGGTAGGTGACGCTAAATTGGTCTCCCAGGTAGAATTTACGCCTGGGCTTCACATTTCAAATATCGGCAACAAAGATCAGGGTTTTCCGTGGGGCCTTAAAAGCCTTTAATAAATGAATTGTGCCAATATGGGCCTTACATTTTATTGAAAAGCATTTCATTCGATTCAAACGGCATTAAAATTAAACTTTTTGGCATGACATTTCACAATTTTTACTTTAGTTCATAAAAAAAAATAATAATAATTATGGTCTAAAACAGGGGTAGGCAATGTCAGGCCCGGGGGCCAAATCCGGCCCTCCAGCACAGAGCCTCTGGCCTCAAGATGAATCCGAGAAATATTATTACGGAATCAAATAACTGTTACAGTACTCTAAAAATGCAAGAAATTGTGTCAGTATTTTTAACACAACTTTTTTTTCCAAAATGTATATTTTCCATCTGAAACTACATGGAAACACACCGGAGTCTGTTATTGGGTTGTTTTGTTCTTAATTTTAGTCTTAAAAGCATATCTACAGCTTGTTCAATAAAAACTTGGAAAATACAATATTTTATACAATATATGACAAATTACAGTTTTATTTTGGTCGCGGCTTGTCGTCATAGAGTAATGTTGGGTCCCAAAGCCGAGCCACTTGAGAACCACTGATGTAAAGCATTGGCATTTGGAGGACAAAGTCATTTACTCTAGGCTTCTATGGTGATGTTCGGCCCTTGGTGTTTTGGCCAGGACGAAAATTGTCCCTCCAGGACGCAAACTTGCCAACCCCTGGTCTAAAATATAGTACGTTGCGGTTTTGGCTGAAATTTACCACTTTTTCTCTCAAACTGTTGTAAAACCTTTAAACTGTGAGGGCAAAAGTCACCGACGTAATGTGAGAAAAAAGCATTTTTAGAAAACTAGAAATCTATGGAGAAATGGCGTCTCAGGTCAAAACTGCAGTTCTATTCTAGAAAATTAGGCAACGAATATAGTTTTTCAAGTGAACGTTTACATGTTAAAGGAACAAACTGGGCCAAAACCTGAATATCAAAGCGTATTTTCTCCCCTTTTAAAAGCACAGACTGATCCGGGCCGAGCGTGGACCCAGACCTGCTACTGTGTCTCTGAACCAGGGCCAGAGCTGGTCACATGATCCTCCCCCAGAGCGGGACAGAGGGGCGACATATGGACCTGTGAGACGGGACACTGCAAATGGGAAGATCCGCCGCTCGGGAGAGGGACCGGACCGGGACTGAAGAGGGGACCGGAGCGAGCGCTGGGACCAAGACGACGGCCATGTTCCCTCCTAAGGTCAGATCTGACATTTTGTACGTATGAAAATGGCCAAAATGGAGATTTCATTGACGCCAGTTTTAAGTGCATGGATTTATTTTTCATTAAGAGGAAGCTATTTATTCGTGAAAAAATCTAATTTCTCCTTGTTTTTTTGTGGTTAAAATTTGATAATTAAAAGTCCTTCTGAATTGAACGACTGAAATGATAGTTTTCATAATTATAAAGATTCATTTATGGTTGATTTATTCCTTTTGAAAAAGGACTGTGGTTTCTATTTAAAGCAGTACTAAGCAACTCGTGCCCCTAGAGGCCATAAGCGCTACTACAGGTGTCGTAGCATGTTGTGCTTTTTACTCATTAATTGTCCGTGAGAGTAAATACTACGCTGACAGATATTGTTCATCCAATTACACAATGGAGATCATTTTTTTCACTCAAACTTTGCTGTAAACACTGTTTTAGTGGCGCTAGCCCGCAGTTAGCTTTGCCCGTTAGCCTGTTAGCTTCTTCTTCGTGATTCCATTAGTGTGTATTGGTGACTCCGACCCGGAGGCAGCGAAGTTGCAATTGTGGTTTTCTGCCCAGAGACACCAGGGGGAGATGAAAGACCCCCCAATCATCCCATTAACACTTGTATTACCCCCAGAGGGACTACGGAGAGGATTTATTAAAAAGGTAAACACGTTACTTAGTTCTGCTTTAAATGTAAATGAAGAAATATCACTGCCAGATCAATGGGCCCATTTTCAGTGTGAAAGTCAGAGATCATTTATTCATACGTGTATTTAAGAAAAAGGGGGACAGTGCACATGAAAACAAATGTTAATGAGTAATATGTAGTATGTAAAAAACCAAAAAACAAATAAAAGTCACGAATGATGAAAAAAAGTTTTCCCTGTACTTGCTTTTTCATAAATTTGTCAAACCGAGACTTGAACAAACATATCGAGCCCAAAGCAAGACTAACATTGGACTAAATTAGGCATAACGTGATTAAACCTGATCTTTAGTATGTTTTGAAGTCCCCAACGTGTAAATCTCATTCAAACGGGAGAACTCTTGTGTATTGTGGCTTCTTCTTTATGGATGATGTGTCATGTATTGTGCGGCTCTTCTACCTTTTGTGTCTGAATGTGTTGAGAAGTGTAAAGTGTGTTATTATTAGATGATTGGGACGAGCAGAGCAACAAAAGTGAGAGTGGGAACGATGCGTTGGAGCAGTTTGAGTGTCAGCTGGTCCTTTTTGAATCACGCCACACGACGGAGCAGCGACAACAACAACACCATGACTCCCTCCCTCTGCGGTTCCTCCCTCCCTCTCTCGCCATCCCCCCTCCCTCCCTCTCTCCCCCTCACTCCCTCCCCCTCCCTCTCTCTCTCCCCCTCACTCCCTCCCTCTCTCCCTCCCTCCCTCCTTCCCTCCCTCCCTCCCTCCTTCCCTCCCTCCTTCCCTCCCTCCCTCTCTCCCTCTTCCCCTCCCTCTCTCCCTCTCTCTCTCCCTCCCTCTCTCCCCCTCCCTCCCTCCCTCCCTCTCCCTCCCTCTCTCCCTCTCTTTCTCTCCCCTTCCCTCCCTGCCTCCCTCCCTCTCGCTCTCCCCCCCTTCCTCTCTCTCTCCCTCCCCCTCCCTCCCTCTCTCCCCCTCCCTCCCTCCCTCCCTCTCCCTCCCTCTCTCCCTCTCTTTCTCTCCCCTTCCCTCCCTCTCTCCCTCTCTTTCTCTCCCCTTCCCTCCTTCCCTCCCTCCCGCTCTCCCTCCCTCTCGCTCTCCCCCCTTCCTCTCTCCCTCCCTCTCTCCTTCTCTCTCCCTCCCTCTCTCTCTCTCCCCCTCTCTCTCTCCCCCCTCCCTCTTCCCCCTCCCTCCCTCTCCCCCCCCTCTCTCCCTCCCTCTCTCTCTCTCCCCCTCCCTCCCTCTCTCCCTCCCTCCCTCCCTCCCTCCCTCTCCCTCCCTCTCTCCCTCTCTTTCTCTCCCCTTCCCTCCCTCCCTCCCGCTCTCCCTCCCTCTCTCTCTCCCCCGTGTCTCTGATCTACCGTTTGCCTTGAACGCCCCCCCCCCTCCCCCCCTCTCTGCTTCTCCTCCCACGGCGGCTGAACAGCTTGTTCCTCTCTCAGCTGTTTTCATCGTTTCCCTCAGAGGAGGCCAATCAGCCGCAGCTTTAGCGCCGCTGAAAAATTCAGCGAAACAGACAAATATATTTCGGGAGCGAGTGAACGTTTGCTCCTCGAAACCCGAGGCGTTACAGCGCCGGGACAAACGGGCCGGGACGGGGCCGTTAGAGGGAATTCCCATCGTCTTAAGACCCGCCTTAACCACGTGGATTTTCTCCAGTTTGGCTTTACCCAAATCTAAAAGCCACAAAAGAGGAACAAAAAATCAACTTTTTCCCCCAAAATGTCAGGGGCTTTACAAGAGAAGTGCATCGAGTGATCGTCTTCATATTCTAGATTTTAGTTTTTTAGGATATAACCCTGCTTCAGTGGAGGCAGGATGTCGAACTGATAAAGGTTCTCTGAGCTATAACAACAAAGATGGGTCCTACTCGGGAAATCTCCAAAATGGCCTCTAGTCTATGCATCTGAATCTGAGAGGGTCACCTGGGACGATTCTGAGACTGTGGGTGATTTGGGACGGAATGACCCTAAGCTCAAGTCGAGAAGCTTCAGATTTGGGTAAAGTTGAGCTTGAGGAAATGCGCTCGATGAAGGCGGGGGATAAGAGGTTAAAGCTCGTGTATCGCTGAATTAAATTAAGGCCGAGTTCGAGTGAAAAAAAAAAGATCTCCGTCGTGTAACTGGATGAACAATATCCCTCTGACACAACAAACACAACAGGCTACGACACCTGCAGTGGCGCTTACGGCCTCTAGGGGGAGTTACTTAGTACTGCTTTAAAAAAAAAAACTAATTTTACCCTGAGGTGAAATATTTCAAATCATAAAATGCACTTTGTTGCATTTGTGGAATTAAAACACCTGTGTAAACACTATGGTTTAGTCCCAGTGTAGTCCTGGTTTAGTCCCGGTGTAGTCCCGGTGTAGTCCCGGTGTAGTCCTGGTGTAGTCCCGGTGTAGTCCCGGTGTAGTCCCGGTGTAGTCCCGGTTTAGTCCCAGTGTAGTCCCGGTGTAGTCCCGGTGTAGTCCCGGTTTAGTCCCAGTGTAGTCCCGGTTTAGTCCTGGTTTAGTCCAGGTGTAGTCCCGGTGTAGTCCCGGTGTAGTCCCGGTGTAGTCCTGGTGTAGTCCCGGTGTAGTCCCGGTGTAGTCCCGGTGTAGTCCCGGTGTAGTCCCGGTGTAGTCCCGGTTTAGTCCCGGTGTAGTCCCGGTGTAGTCCCGGTGTAGTCCCGGTTTAGTCCCGGTTTAGTCCAGGTGTAGTCCCGGTGTAGTCCCGGTGTAGTCCCGGTGTAGTCCCGGTGTAGTCCCGGTGTAGTCCCGGTTTAGTCCCGGTGTAGTCCCGGTGTAGTCCCGGTGTAGTCCCGGTTTAGTCCCGGTGTAGTCCCGGTTTAGTCCCGGTGTAGTCCCGGTGTAGTCCCGGTGTAGTCCCGGTGTAGTCCCGGTGTAGTCCCGGTTTAGTCCCGGTGTAGTCCCGGTGTAGTCCCGGTTTAGTCCCGGTTTAGTCCAGGTGTAGTCCCGGTGTAGTCCCGGTGTAGTCCCGGTGTAGTCCCGGTGTAGTCCCGGTTTAGTCCCGGTGTAGTCCCGGTGTAGTCCCGGTGTAGTCCCGGTTTAGTCCCGGTGTAGTCCCGGTTTAGTCCCGGTGTAGTCCCGGTGTAGTCCCGGTGTAGTCCCGGTTTAGTCCCGGTGTAGTCCCGGTGTAGTCCCGGTTTAGTCCCGGTGTAGTCCCGGTTTAGTCCCGGTGTAGTCCCGGTGTAGTCCCGGTTTAGTCCCGGTGTAGTCCCGGTGTAGTCCCGGTGTAGTCCCGGTGTAGTCCCGGTGTAGTCCCGGTGTAGTCCCGGTGTAGTCCCGGTTTAGTCCCGGTGTAGTCCCGGTGTAGTCCCGGTGTAGTCCCGGTGTAGTCCCGGTGTAGTCCCGGTTAAGTCCCGGTGTAGTCCCGGTGTAGTCCTGGTGTAGTCCCGGTGTAGTCCTGGTGTAAATCTCGTCCCTCTCAGGTCACTGTCCTCATGAATAATGCCGGAGCAGGTGGATCGTGGCGGGAGTTCAGGGACCTGCTGATTTCTGACATTGTTTCACTCAACAATGCACTTTGCACAAATCTTTATCCTCAACCACGGCCTCGTTGGCCTCGACGGCCTCGCCGGCGCCCCCTGGAGGAGCTAAATCCTTTCACTGTAAACATGTGACACACGGACAGCTCGGTTGATGCAGATTCTGGCTTTGAAACGGTTCCCTCTCTGTGACTCCTCCTCCGAACGCCGCGGGGGCGATCGGTCCGAGCTTCAGCCACGATCTCGGGTTCACGATAAATCGCCCCAAAATATCGTATCGCAATATTAGATGATGCAGTGGCCATATCGCGAGAAGCCACAAATGATTGCAAATTCACTGGTCTTGATCTGACTGAGATTTACTTTCTTCAAAAAGTAAAACATTCTACTTTTAGTTATAATCTTGTTTTGACTCTCGGACGGAACATATCGAGTCGAAACCGTTTAGTAAAATATAATGAGATCTTTATCGCAATGTTGCACGTTTTTTTTTTTTTTTTGTTCAACCACAAACGTCTGCGAACGCACAAAATACGATAAACAACACGGGGCGAAAAGAAAAAAGATCATTTGAAAAAGTGAAAACGTGGGTTCAGTGTCGAATATTAAGATGCTAAATATCTCCTATAATGTGTTTCCAATGCATTAGACACAGCCTCACCCTGACAGGAGCTGCACCAGAGGCTCATCACACCTCCCTCCCCTCACTCCCCCAGGCCCCATGGACTGTTTACATTTCTCCCTTCTCTTTCTTTCTCTCTCTCCCTCCCTCTCCTTCTCTCTCTTTTCTCTCTCTCTCCTCTTGCTCTCCTCTTGCTCTCCTTTCTCTTTCTTCTCCCTCCCTCTCCTTTCTCTCTCTCTCCCTCTCCTTTCTCTTTCTTCTCCCTCCCTCTCCTTTCTCTCTCTCTCTCCCTCCCTCTCCTTCTCTCTCTTCTCCCTCCCTCTCCTCTTGCTCTTCTTTCTCTCTCTTCTCTCTCTCTCTCCCTCTCTTCTCTCTGTCTCCCTCCCTCTCCTTCGCTCTCTTCTCTCTCTCTCTTCTCTCTGTCTCCCTCCCTCTCCTTCTCTCTCTTCTCCCTCCCTCTCCTCTTGCTCTTCTTTCTCTCTCTTCTCTCTCCCTCCCTCTCTTTCGCTCTCTTCTCTCTCTCTCTTCTCTCTGTCTCCCTCCCTCTCCTTCTCTCTTCTCCCTCCCTCTCCTCTTGCTCTTCTTTCTCTCTCTTCTCTCTCCCTCCCTCTCCTTTCTCTTTCTTCTCCCTCCGTCTCCTTTCTCTCTCTCCCTCCCTCTCCTTCTCTCTCTTCTCTCTCTTCTCCCTCCCTCTCCTCTTGCTCTTCTTTCTCTCTCTTCTCTCTCCCTCCCTCTCCTTTCTCTTTCTTCTCCCTCCCTCTCCTTTCTCTTTCTTCTCCCTCCCTCTCCTTTCTCTCTCTCTCTCCCTCTCCTTTCTCTTTCTTCTCCCTCCCTCTCCTTTCTCTCTCTCTCTCCCTCCCTCTCCTTCTCTCTCTTCTCCCTCCCTCTCCTCTTGCTCTTCTTTCTCTCTCTTCTCTCTCTCTCTCCCTCTCTTCTCTCTGTCTCCCTCCCTCTCCTTCGCTCTCTTCTCTCTCTCTCTTCTCTCTGTCTCCCTCCTTCTCTCTCTTCTCCCTCCCTCTCCTCTTGCTCTTCTTTCTCTCTCTTCTCTCTCCCTCCCTCTCCTTTCTCTTTCTTCTCCCTCCGTCTCCTTTCTCTCTCTCTCTCTCTCTCTCTCTCTCTCTCTCCCTCCCTCTCCTTCTTCTCCCTCCCTCCCTCCCTCCCTCTCCTTTCTCTCTCTCTCTCCCTCCCTCTCCTTCTCTCTCTTCTCCCTCCCTCTCCTCTTGCTCTTCTTTCTCTCTCTTCTCTCTCTCTCCCTCCCTCTCTTTCTCTCTCTTCTCTCTCTCTTCCTCTACTCTCTCTCTCTCCTCTTGCTCTCATTTCTCCCTCCCTCCCTCTCCTTTCTCTTTCTGTTCTGTGTATTTGAAAAGATCGTCCGTGTCATGAGCTGTGGATATTTTGCGGCCGAAACATGACACTATCGCCACTGAGACTTTGTGTATGAAGTAGATTTGTATTTTATTTTATTTTCTTAGAGAAATCCTCCGAGGACACAGTGTTCTGGCCCGGTTCAGACCTGGTTAGTCCTGGTTTAGCCCTGGTTTAGTCCTGGTTCAGACCTGGTTAGTCCTGGTTTAGTCCTGGTTAGTCCTGGTTTAGTCCTGGTTAGTCCTGGTTTAGTCCTGGTTCAGACTGGGTTAGTCCTGGTTTAGTCCTGGTTCAGACTGGGTTAGTCCTGGTTTAGTCCTGGTTCAGACTGGGTTAGTCCTGGTTTAGTCTGGACCTAACCATTCCAGAATAATAATACCTCTATTCACAAACAGAGCATTGCTTCCCTTGCCTGGAAAAGGTCAGTGATTTAAATATCCGTCTCTGCACAGCTGGATGAAGCAGCTGTTTGTCCACCTTTCGCCAAAACATCTGGAGATAATTGTGGAATTAAACAACATTGCCCGAATCCAGCGGTTCATTCAGGATCTAGTTCAGATAGAGTAATATTATGAGCCCAGGAAACATTCCCCGTGGGGTCTTTATGTCCAAGCCTTGTACAGGTGTGATGCTGTAAATATTCCCCTCCATACCCCCCCTCTCCCTTTCTCCCCCTCTCTCTCTTTCTCTCCATCGCTCTCTCTTTCTCCTTCACTATTACTCCCTCTCTTTGTTTCTCTCTCTCCTTTCTCTCTCTCCCTCTTGTTTCTCTCTCTCCCCTCTCTCTCTCTCTCCTTTCCCTCTCTCCTTTTCTCTCTCCTTTTCTCTCTCATTTTCTCTCTTTCTCTACCCCTTCACTATTACTCCCTCTTTTTGTCTCTCTCTCTCTCCTTTCTCTCTCTCCCCCTCTCTCCCTTTCTCTCCATCGCTCTCTCTTTCTCTACTCCTTCACTATTACTCCCTCTATTTGTCTCTCTCATTTCTCTCTCTCCCTCTCTCTCCTTTCTCTCTCATTTCTCTCTCTCCTTTCCCTCCCTCCTTTCAATCTCTGTCTTCTTTCTCTCTCCTTTTCTCTCTCTCTCTCAATTCTCTCTCTCACTCCTCTCTCCTTTTTATCTCTCCTTCACAGCACCCCTTTCTCTCTCCCCTTTCCCTCCCTCCTTTCAATCTCTGTCTTCTTTCTCTCTCCTTTTTATCTCTCTCTCCCTTTCTCTCTTCCTCTCCATCACTCTCTCTTTCTCTACCCCTTCACTCTTACTCCCTCTTTTTGTCTCTCTCTCTCTCCTTTTTATCTCTCCTTCACAGCACCCATTTCTCGCTCTCCCTTCCCTCCTCTCCCTCCTCTTCTCTCTTTTCTCTCTCCTTTTAACCGCTCTCCCTCCCTCTCTCCCGCCGTGACCATCTCCCCCTTCCTCTTCCATCCCTTTGTCTCTCTCCCCTCCCTCCCTCTCTCCCTCTCTCCATCAGTGCCTCCTCATCTCTCGCTCATAGCGCCTCTCTCGCTCCAGACGCAGCAGCAGCAGCCGTAGTAGCACCATCTCCTCCTCCAGCAGCTCGTGTTTGTATCTGTGCTCCTCGCGGCGTCCGTCGTGTGTTCTCAGTAATGATGATGGAGGCCAGTTTTGACACAGAGGAGAGCTTTGACGACCCGTCTTGCCTCGCCCCGCAGCCCCCGGGATCGGTGTCCCCCGCCAGGCGCCAAACGGTGAAGGAAGTCAAAGAGACCAAGGCGACGGTAAGCGAAACGCACCTGTCGGCACCGACCCGGGACCGCCTCTCTGCCCCGGCGCCCGTCAATCAGGCGCCGGGGATTTGGGATTCGATAGCCTCGGAATCAAAGGGTTAAAGGTTGCTTTAAGTGGAATCAATCGCCACATCGAAACATCAGCTCTTTGGCTCAAACCGTGCAGCGTCTTGAATTAAATCTTGCCTTCACAAAGGTTTTTGACTCACACAGAACATGGTGGGACTGCTCCTCGAATCGTGAGCTCCAGAAAGCGTACGGGACGGGCTTGAAATTGCAGTGCCGTGAATCAAATTGTGTTCCTTTTTGTCTCGATTGTTGACAGACAGGAAAGAAAAGAAAAGAAAAAAAAAACATGGTGGCCCTTTTCGGAGTGAATCATGCAGAGCGTGGCTTTCCCAATACAAATCATTTTCATTGTTATTTTTTAGGGATTCAAGGGATCGGCTAAAAATCCTCATGCCTGGGATGAAATTTTATATCGTTTTTGACATACAGACGAAGATATATCTGTGCGATTGCTCGTACATGCGCTAATCATTATGGACATTATTGCTTTTATACAGCTCCAGGGATGGACTGGAATGACACTGCTTGGCTTGAGTTTGGCAACACTTTCGATCACAGCCCAGGCGAGTTCCATGTGGGAGCTAGAAAGTCATCACACATTTAAGTGCAAGCATTTTCAGATTTAATGACGATGAATGAAGTGTAGTGACGGCCTACGAGGAGTTATAAAGGTGGGGGGGGGGGGGGGGGGGGGGGCGATATGGCAAAAATAGAATATCGCGATTTTCGAATAATAAACTCACGATTTCGATTTTATCACGATTTTTTTATAATGACTTAAAAATTACTTAAATTACACGCTGAAGAAGAAAAATACTAATTTATTCAACTTTGTGATAATCAACACAGCAATAATAGACTTGGACTTAAAGCAAACTCACTTTATAAATGAAAAACACAATAAAACTCCAGATAATAAAGTTAAGTAGAAGTAAGTTAAAGAGTAAGTTTGGCCAATGCTTGTTGTTAGCGTGCTCTGTCGCTGTCGACCCTTTCACAATAAGAGTCTTATTAAACCGATAACATGCAGTGACTTTTATTGTGTAAAACTCAAACAGGAAGAAGTTTGCCACTGTTAGGCGATTTTACAATAATGACTGTTTTTGGGGAACTTTTATATTTTTTAAGACCTGGATAAACAGCGCATTCGTGAACACGGCCCAGGATTTAAATTAAACAAATGAGAAGATGCGGCGCCTACAGAACTGTGAGGACGAAGGACACGCTCGCTTCTTCACACGTGTGTCACCAGGTAAATAAATAAACAGCAGCGGCGTTACGGGGAAAGACTCTGACATAAACACCGCTGAAATACAGACATCCCGAATCGTGTCCCAGTTTTCATGTTCCACTCGTAAGTTTATTATTCAAAAATCGTGATATTCTATTTTTGCCATATCGCCCACCCCTACTTCACACGTTCGTTACACGTCATATAGGCAAGGAAAGTTTATTTGTAGAGCACAATTCATACACAAGGTGATTCAAAGTGCTTTCACAGTTGCATAAAGTTACAAGAAAACAGATCAAATCAATCATTAAAACATCAACATAAAAATTAATCATTTACAGTAAAAGGCAAGAGTGCAGATAAAATACTTTCAGTTTTCATCTGCTCGGGTAAAAAGAGCTGTTTTCAGCCTGGATTTGAACATTGTCAGAGTTGAGGCCTGTCTCACATCCTCATGAAGACTGTTCCAGATTTTAGCCTCAGCGTGTTTAGTCCTGACTCTGGGAACCACCAGGAGACCCCTCCCTGAAGTTCTCAGGGCCCGAGATGGTTCATACGGCTCTAACATGTCAGAGATGGACTTTGGTGCTAAACCATGAAAAGACTTGTACACAAGCAGAGCTGTTTTAAATTCTATTCTCTGAGTGACAGGAAGCCAGTGCAGAGACCGGAGCACTGGACTAATGTGGTGGTATTTCCTGGTTCTTGTCAGGACTCGAGCAGCAGCGTTCTGGATGTTCTGCAGCTCTAACAGCTCGTTTAGAAAGGCCATATAGAGTTTATTGTGTCCTGTGGCTGCACATGGAACTCGGAGGCAGTAACCCAAAGTCTCGACGATGAATAATAAACATCTCCTCTCATGCTTTATAACTGAATGAATCGTGAGCTTCAGGGGGATCCAAGTCCATGTGCAAACAAAATATTAGGTCACAAAGCCCCAGACGTTTGACATGGACACGATGGCGTTGCCCTTGCGCTCTTATTGACGTGGATAGCGAGCTTCATATCGCGTGTATCGAATTACTTGGACATCAATAGCACATTTAGCCATGGATCGACAAAGGCACTATCTTGTAGGTGAGATTTAATCAAGTTTTTTTGACAGGACAGCGCGGTGGTGCTGTCGCCCGGCATCAATCATTTACATCACAGTGCTTATGGTGCGATGGGCTAAAAATGGCTATGGCTTGAATTCATTTTTTTTTTTGGCATGCCTGTAAAAGCTTTGTGGAGTAAGTACAACAAGTCCTTCATGGGCCTCATTTTCATTAATGAAGCGGGAGATGGTATGAAGATCATGTCACGGTGCTGTATTGTTTGGAGACCGCTGTCACATGTGATTTAGAGCTGGCGCCGTCCAGAAAACAACAAAAAAAGCAGTTTGATCCCTGTCCTTGCAAATTAGCCAAACCCGCCGTCATCCTCTCTCTGATTATGGACTCCCCAAATCTTACAAATCCGATCATTTGTCGATATTAAATAATGATGATGTATTTTTTGACTCGTTGACACTTAGACTCTTATCTCTTGCAAAGTGGAATTATTAATTGTTTGGAAAGCATTTAGAAAGCGTCTAACTCTAGCTAAGTCCCATTACAGCAGGAGGAGTTCTTTGTATGCAAAAAAAAAAAGTTGATATTTGTGTGTATTTGCAAATGGGCGAGGAACGTGCTTCTCTGTGGTCCTCATGGCGGGGGGCAGAGAGACACTTGTGAGCATTGATTCTAATGAGACGTCCGACCTCCCAAGATCGTCTTAAAAGTCTGGCTCCAAAGAGCTCTTGCTTTTCCTAAACAATGCTATGACCCATGTGACAACGCTGGGGTTGGTGAAATATTTTTTAATCACGCTGGTTTTTGTTCATCAGCCGAAAAAGAGGAAGCCTTTTCGGTGCATTGATTGGCTCCAGAGCCTGTCAATCAAGCTCAGTGGAGGCTCCGCCCACCCCGCTTCCCGCCTTTTTGCCCTTTTAAGGAACAGGCTTCGTAGGAGGAGTCTGAGCGGCCATTAAGGGTCACACAGGACTCGGGACCTTTCTTATGAATGGGGCTGAATAGGTATTAATTAATCTATCTCTAATTATTATATCTCTGGTATTTGACCTTGTAGTGACCCGGCGGCTGCATGAGTGGGCAGCATGGCGCCTTTACTTTCCATCATGGTGGCTCCAGGATCAGTTGTTTTGCAGGTTTTCTGGCGAGAGGCTCCGTCAGCAGTGAAAACCGTCCAAACAATAGATTTTTTCCCACATAAAAAGTTGCTTAATGCACCTTTAACATTGCCCACATTTTCGGTAACAAAATCTGAATTATGGATAGAGCCAGGTTTAAAATACACTCTTTATTAGTGGGAAAATCTGTAAAAAAAAATCACATTTTGCCTTCAGAATATATCTTGTATTATGGACACCCTATCGCAATACACTATTACTATGTAAGTTGTTTTTTCTATTTCACGTGGTAGTTAGTTTCAGTCTTTCCTCTTTTTCTTTCTTAAATCTTTGTTTTTAGGTTTTCTAGATTCAGATTCAGAAAACTTTATTTATAACCAAGGGGTAATTCTTTTGCAGCTTCCCGGCTACACGTCCATCCATCTCATAAATACAATACATAGTAAATAGGCCTAACACATACAAATAAAAATCCGCAGCATTGCAAAAACCTGGAGCCATAATCGATCTAAAGATGGAAATATCAAACTTGCAAATCTCTGGCAACTTTGCAAGAAGCCTTTGGGCCAACGCGAATCGTTCTCAGGGCCGCAGTTGGCCCGCGGTCCGCGCTTTGGGCACTGCTTCAATAAAACATACGGCATGAGACCCCCAACCGGGAGGATTGAGGCGTAGTGAGCATAATTTGCAGGTGAAAGATTAAGAAAACGGAGGAGCACTTCCAGGAGACTCGGTTGATAAAAACCCATGTAAATGAGAAGTGCCTCCTGCCTCTGCTCTGGCCAGCTGTGGCTCCAGGTCCATTTGTTATTCTGGGCTCTAGTGTCAGGTGAAGTCTCCACACGCGTTACATAAGAGACAGGGAGGATTTTGGACTGCATTTCTCACGATATAGTCCTGGTTTGGGCCTGGTTTTACTGCTTTTCAAGCCCTGGTTTAGCCCTGGTTTATTGTGACAGGTTACATAAAACTGTGGAGGTGGACTGAGAGATGGTTAATGTGGCTGGTCCTAAAACAATTTCTTTGTTCTCGTTTAGACCTTGGTTCATCTCTGTTTTTATTCTGGTTTAGATTGAATTTTATCGTTATAGGGACAGGACCGGTTCGAAGGCATATGGTGTTGTTGAAATGCCATGGTAGCGACAGGTGTTTGACGGGACTGAAAATACTTGTTTTATCGGTTAATTCCACTGAAAAATCTCTGCTCCCTGCCGCCCCCGCTTATTTCTCCACTCACATTATTAGAAAAAGTCTAAAATATATTGAACAAAATATAGCCTTTTTCGCTAAAATTGAGCTAGAGAAATAAACACATCACAAATAAATATGGATATAGCTACAGACGGCAAGGGGGAGTGGCCTCGCTGAGGGGGAAGAAAACCTCTCATGGGAATCACCCTTTTTCACTGTTTTAGTCGTTTTCTGACTTTAGACATATTTATCACACGCCAATAAAGTCAAGCAGAAATCGGGTCCATATATGGATGTTTTTTTTTTTTTACAGCAATTCGTTCCGTAGAAGCGAAAAACTGCACTTGTTGCTAACGTTAGCATATGTAGCATGAAGCTAACGTAGCTTCCCTCATTATTGTCCGTTTTTTCATGTATTTATGGGCTGTTGAACCACTTTGCTCCTCTCTATGTCTCTGTATCTTTATTTAGTAGAAAACATATATTCATAATTCAGCATTTGTTAAAGTAACAGTGGAGAAATAGGAGAAAGTTCTTTTTTTGTTTTAATTTCTTCGCTTCGATCGTGACCATATATGACCACACGTGGACAATTCCAAAGATGCCGTCTGTATCTAACGGTGCGTTCCAGGCAACTGGTAATTTTCCCACCTCCCACTTGGTAAAATGCCGCTCGAACTGGTAATTACAACTTGTAAACTCGGAGACCTCAAGACTGCTACGAGTTGGGACACGAGATGAAGACAGTAATGGCGGCCCCTGTGGAGGCTCGCGGCTAATGTTAAAACTGGAACAAAACCACTGCATCAGTTACTTTTGGTCACAGCTTTCAACACAATGTTATTATGTCGCATGTTTTTAATTATATCTGGTTTGGAGAAACCTTCATAAAACGTTAGCGTCGTATGAGCTAACTGTCGTAGCATTAGCCGTTTTGTAACATACAAGTTTAATCACCTGGAACGCGCCATATATTAGGATAAGAAATGATCCATTTATCCATTTTCTTCCACTTGTCCGTTGCCGGGTCGTGGGGGCAGCTGTTGGAGCACCAGCCCCTATAGCTCCTCCTAGTGGTGGGTCCACAGAAGGACGGCCTCATGGTTCCAACCGGGCCTGTTGGTCTCTCATAAGGGGCTCTTTGTCTGACCCGTCACCTAGGACCTGTTTGCCCTGGGAGACCCTACCGGGGGCGGTGTGGCGTGTCCACACTTAGACCCGCTGCTGTCACTTATCACTTTACTTTTTACTCATACACATCTGTAAATATAATCCCACTGTTGTTCGAAGTCTATTGTTGTTGTCTTACCATATTTGACTTTTTACTTTTTATTTTAATCCCACCTCCTGAAGGTGCACATTGTCGTTGTGTCCTTGGGCAAGACACTTCACCCACCTTGCCTCCAGTGTCTGTGTACATTGGTGTATGAATGGGTGAGAGGTTCCTTGCTGTAAAAGCGCTTTGAGTGCCTAATATAGGTGGAAAAGCGCTATATAAGTTGAGACCATTTACCATTTACTTTTTATCTTGTATCTTATTTATTAATATTCCTTATGCGTGCCCCCCAAAGCCTCATAGTTTAAAGTTTTATAGCTTAATTTTATCTAAATTATGTGTTATATGTTGTATGTTGCACGTCCGCATCAAGAAACATTCCTACTTTGTGAACCTGTTCTCAAACAATGGCAAATAAAATCTATTCTGATTCTACTCTAATCATTCAGGCGCTCAAACCCCTCCACCACGTTAAGGTGGCGGTTCCAGGAGGGGAAGAAATTATTAATATGTTCATAATATTCCACTTTATTAATTATTCACACCATACAAATGCATACGTAAGTGGAAATGCACTATACATTAACCTATTTGGTTGAATAAGGCCCCTAAAACACGAGACTTGAGCGTAAACCATGACGACATACTGTGGAAATCCCATATGGTCTCGCTCTAGTCCTTTGCTCCTCTTTGTTGAGTCCAAATCTATAATTGTATCGTAAACCTGTGTTAATCTGTGCGGTAACATTGATCCTTGAATGGAACCTGACGCCGTTTTGCTGTGAGGAGGGCGTCCTGACCCAAACATAGGTGCTGCAGACACAAACAAAATCACGGGGAGACGTAGCGATGCAGCAGCTCCAGTTTCCATGGAGACGGGAGTAATGGCCGCCACGGAGGGGGAGAGAGAGAGAGAGAGAGAGAGAGAGAAACACGTAGAGAAAGACAGTGGTGTTGAATTAACGGTGTGGACGGGAAAGACCTTCTGTAGAAAAATCACAACACTCGGGTTTTTCTATTTTAAGGTTTCGGGCCCGGTTCGAAAACGCAGATCAACTTCCCGCCGCGGAGTCATGTGGGGAGTTGTACCTTCAAAGGCCGTTTTCCTCAAAATGTATTTTTGTCGCGCTCCTGGGACGACGTCTCCATATAAAGTGGCTCCAACAGACGCCATGTTCGGAGTCTTGTGCAATATTTTGACATCTTTTAGAAAGGATCTTTGGGTAACGAGCTCCTGGCCTGATTTATTGGGATTTTAATCATAATAGGAGACAAAATAAAGACACCAAATTCCCTCTGAATAAATGTGTACATCTAACATGTAAAAATACACATTTACACATTTAATCACATTTACATCTTAGAAATATATCTGATAAGAATGTATGAAATGTTAAATGTTAAATTAGGTTAAACGCGTCGAGAAAAACCTTGCTCTTTTCCCGCTTGCACTCACTATTCAGCACCTGCCTTCATGAATGGCCCCTCAAGATGTTAAACCTGCTTTTTTCCAATTTTTTATACTTTTCTCCCTCAAGCGATTGTCAATGTTGATGACGTGATGCCACAACACCATATGAATTACTGTAATGTCATATGGCGTCACACGTTTCCCAGTTATCTTGAAAAACTGGAGATTCTTCAGGAGAAAGTTATACGTGTAATATCACTTTAACGCTCCCTCAGATCCTCTTTTTTTTATGGTTCCAAGCGTCTGAAGCTCACTGAGGGCAACAGAGTTGCTTGTATTATGTATAACGTGGTACATACATTACATTCTAGACTCTGCCAACTCATCCCAGTGATCTCATAACAAACCTTTATTAAGAGGGAAAAATCGTCATCATAAGCGCACCAGCTTTAGCGTGGCCTGTGGAGGCCCCGAGATCTGGAACGAGATTGATAGTTCTATAAAAGACTTATCTTTTTACATATTTAAAAAGTATTTTTTAAGAATTTTTGTTTTTTCCTTTGTAATTCTGCATCTTTCTTTTGCTTCTGCACCGTGGTTGTATTTTAATTGTGCGTCCCTGTCCATAAGTATTTCGCTCCTGGGGATTCCCTTTTACAAAACGGACCTCAATATCCACAAAACTGAATGATATAAATGATCACGTTTTGTGAATAAATAAATAAGTAATTCCTGTAGCTGCAGATGAGAATTCTGTTGTGGTTGGACGTATGGCTGGACGTATCCACCTGAAACATAAACACAAAGTTCTTCTCTCTCTTTGAACTAAGACGTGTCCAAACGTAGAGACAATATTATACATAATGCGCTTGAAGTTGGTCCGATGAAAGGACTTATAGCTTATAGACTTATAGATGAATGTGGTAGGTTTGTGGATCCAGTCACTTCCAAAGAATGAGCAGGGAAACATTTTGACACTTCTTTCCAAAACTGTGTCTGTCCCATTGAGTGGTATCGGCCCCTGCTCCGACTGACTGTGGATGTATTTTCCCTGTCCACCTGCTGTGTCTCGCCTGGGTCAGTCCCACCCCAGCGTTGGTTTTGGAGCTGGGGTTTAGTCCTCGCCCTCGGGCCCGTGCAGGACCTGGTTTATATAGTTCCGTTTTGAGTCATGTTTCGGTTTGTGGCTCCGTGACGTCAGCCGCCCGCTCCGTGTGTTTTTGTTTTTCTCGGCTTTCCTGCTCGCCATGGAAACGCATTCCCATCACCGACGGCAACCCCGCATCAGCACCACCAACACCGCTCACCCGCACGTCGGTATCAGCCTTAGGACTCACCCAAACACCTTCTTTAGGTAATAAAAGAAAAAAAAACGACCTTTGCGTCACCTTCACGCGCTCGCCGACAGCCTGGAAGTTGCGGTTACCGCGGCGACGTGTGACCCGTTGCCGTGGCGCCTGTCACCGGCTCATTAGCATGCGTTGGTTAGCGACGGCAGGTGCGGGGACGGAGACATCTGAACACCTGCATGGTTCTGCTGGAGGAGCTCTGACCACGAGCAAAATAAATTCTCGTAAACGTTAAAACAAACTGTATATTCTAGCCGGGAGGGCATCTGATGTAAACGCTCCGCCGTGTCTGTTCCGCACGGTGCCCTCGTGTAGGTCATCACTGGGAGTACACGCCGTTAAGAGCCACTTACTTTGCTGCGTCGAATCGTGCGGAGACAGACGCTGCTTTTATGGACAGTGATGAGAATGGATTTTTCCGTCTTCTCTTCTTCACAGTTATTATCTAAGCCCTAAGGAGCGGCAGAGTGGTTCGCCGGACTCTCAGTCAGGAGGTCGTTTAGCGGCGGCGTCCGGTCAGAGTCCAGACTTGTTGAGCGGCGACTCCCCGACGTCGCCAGACAACAACCTGTGGCCTCACGCGATATAAAACGTACGTGGCAACAATAACTTCAGGAGCAAAACAATTCAATCGGTTAAGATAAAACACACGACACGAGGTCATTAAAAGCTCGCACACTTAATCCAGTTACGGGCCTGATTTTTGAGGGATTTAGAAGCAGCAAGAGGAGGCAAAAGTTTAAACAGTTTGTTGTGTCCAAACCCGTTCCCAAACATTTCCTCACAGGGATGCGTTTATTAGCTTTTTCAGGGTCAGTATCACAGTAATGCTAACAAGTGTTTGTTATAGTATGGACAACTTTCTTCACTTCTAGGCAAAGACAACTCAAAGTGCCTCACCACAACACCAAACAAACAAAAATACAATGACAATACAATAAAAAGCAGTTAAAACAAATCAATTGATACCAATCTCGACAACGTATGATTGGTCCTCAAGGTAGGATCTGAACCACTCGAGAGCCCTTCCAGAGATTCCCACCCAGGTTTTTAACCTCTCTAGTAAGAGCCCATGGTCAAAGGCAGCGCTTAAGGTCCAGCAGAACTAAAACCGTGACCTGGCCTGGATCTATAATTAGCCTGATGTCATTTGCCACCTTGATCATCTTAGAAGTGGCAAGTCTGTAAGTAAATATGTCGGGTACAGACCCTTTAACTATGTTCTATCGTTCATGCAGGCCAAAACTAAAATGGAGGCTTTCTCACTCTTTATGAGCAAAACAATTAACAATTATTTGATTTGTTAATGTTCATTTGAATACACTATTTTGTTATTTGGGTTAATTTCCACTAAATATATACTGCTTCTACCAGAATGCACCCCAGTGGGCCGCGACCCCCTCTTTTGGGAACCTCCGCTTTAGTCCACATTCTGTCCTGGTTTTGTCTTGTCTTCGGTCTCGTTCAGCCTCTGTCGGTCCAGCTCCAGCCCCGGTTTAAATAGCAGATCGTTGTATCATTATTTGACCTGAACATAATGTGCTTATGCAACACAGGAGGCATTACTCACTGTTTAAGAGCAGAAGATTCGGGTCACGGA
Organism: Proterorhinus semilunaris; assembly: GCA_021464625.1. NCBI lineage: Eukaryota > Metazoa > Chordata > Actinopteri > Gobiiformes > Gobiidae > Proterorhinus > Proterorhinus semilunaris. The sequence continues at coordinate 4,951,574 of CM038352.1, forward strand.
GGAAACGGGAGCAGGGACGGGCTGCACGATTTCAGATAAATATCTAATTGCCTTTTTTTCCATCTATCATTACTATCAGATTAAAGATTTATTTGTTTTCTTATCCACATTATTTTAGATTCAGGGGACGAGATATTAAAGAGATCGAACTCGTCTAAGCTCAGGTAAGAACAGATCTCAGTATGGAAAAACGGTGGCCTGTTCCTTTAAGGTTAAAAAAACGAAACAAAATCCTTTTCAGCGTTCGGCAGACATGTCCCTGAGCCTATGCGTTCACCTTATTGTGCGCCATCGACACGATCCTCTTTTTTATCACACACAACATCCAAACTCAGTATAAGCGAACTGATGCTGTTCAGGATCCCGAGTGGGCAGAGAATTATCCTGCAAAATAACTGCATTAAATCTGAGGCGCACAGATCCTGCTGCGTTTTTATTTGAACGCCGACACGTTTAGACCCGCGGCTCAGTCAGGGCAGTCACTTTGAAATATCAACGAAAGGGAAAACAACGCATAGCTGAACACAAATACGCGCTGTACACTAAACATCCATGGTGCCACGGCAAAGCACTCGTGGGACACAGTAACCCGGGTTCCCTAAAAGCCGTGGTCATCAAAGTCGTACCACCAAACATAAGCGTCCCCTTCATGTCAGACTCGAGCTTCTTTGTAAATGTGAGACCAGTGTTAATTTTGACAACATATTTCAATTTAGTTTTAGTCTTTTGACGAAAATGTAATTCAATTTTAGTCGAGTTTTAGTCAAAAAAATATCTTCAATTTTAGTCGAGATTTAGTCGACTAAATTGAAGACACATTTAGTCGAATTTGTATTAATAATATTCATTATAATCATATTTAATCGAGGTCCTGCTTCATGGAGCTGCTCCTCATGAACAAAGCTCAGAGCTGTTCCTTTGGCAGTGAATTTACATGATATGAGGCTCTTTCAGACGGTCAATAGAAGTTTGGATGATTTTAGTCTCTCCTTTCCATTTTTATTTAGTCTCATTTTAGTCGACTAAAATATCTGGACATTATAGTCATAGTTTTAGTCGCATGAAAAACTTTTAATTTAGTTTTAGTCCAATTTTAGTCGTCAGAAAAATCACTTTGACTAAAATTAAGACTAAATATTTTAGTCGACGAAATGAACACTGTGTGAGACACAGACTCGGTGCCATCCTGGTTTAAATAGACCTCCTGCCGTTCTTGTACAGAGCTCTGTGTTGTTTCATATGCACAAAGCTCCATGTGATTTCTGCCTGGACAGAAACATCAGCGCTGTCCTTCCTGTCCCCTCGCTTTTACATTCACAATTAGTGGTGTCCCACTCAAATGTAGCGATAGCTCAAGATTTTGGTAAACCTCCATGTTCATAACGCTGGATGTTTTTGTCTCGAAGCTAACGGCTAACATAAAATAAACATTTAAACTATCGTGCAAAGTTTTGAACGAGCCTGCGCAAAAAATAATCAGCCTGTTAGTAGTTTGAATTTTTATTGAGTAGTTTACATTATCATTATTTAGCATTAGCCTTTAGCTCCAAGATAAAAGCTCCGCCCTCACGACCTCTGGCGTTTCCTTTGGGGCGGGATTCACGGCGAACACGATGTTTGTAACACGTTGTCCGTCAGTAACTCGTCCTTTACTCAATCCTGAACTATCCCTTTATTTGTTTTGGACCCCGCTAATCGTGAATGTAAAAGACAGGGGACAGGAAGTAAGGGCGGCACGGTAGCACAGCGGTTAGCACTTGTGCTTCACAGCTAGAAGGTCGGGGTTCGATTCCCACCTGGACGGGGCCTTTCTGTGTGGAGTTTGCATGTTCTCCCCGTGTCTGCGTAGGTTTCCTCCGGGTACTCCGGTTTCCCCTACCACTAAAAACATGTACAATAGGCCCAGGGACTGCAGGTGGAAATTAGCACAAGTGCTATAACCTGGTACAACGCATCTCTCCTTTCTGAGGCTAATGTAGATCGTACACTGACCCTGTTCAAATAAATAAAATAAATAAAAGTACAGCAGCGATCTTGTGGTCCAGGAAGAGATCACGTGGGGACACGGTGCACATTGTTTCAAATCATTGTCAACATATTGTTCGATCTTCTATTGAATTTACATGTTTGTGCTGACGGACATTTGCCACACGTGTCGACGAACTATTGATGCAGTTTTCTAGTTTGTTTGCTGCTTGGTATATTGCCATAGGATGTGATCGATCGCGATGGTATCGATCTGTTTTTATTCTCAGTATTGGATTTTGCTCAGCTGCTTTACATTTCTTTTATTATTTTATTGAGTGAACGCTCCTTCACAGAATTATGGGGAAGTGTGAGGCCGTTTTCTCACATTGTAAAACATCTTCCCAAAACATTTTACTGACTTGAAAATTGAAATGAACAAATGGATGGATTTGTTGATTAGTAATTCTTTGTCTGGTTCATTGAGTTTAAACAACCTCCCCCCCCCAAAAAAAATCTGTCAAGAATAACTTGACAGATTTAGATTTGTCAATAGAAGCTAGACTGAAGCTATCAAAAAATAATAAGTTGTAACTAATTTGTCAACAAAATCAAAGAAAGAAAGTGATTATTTCAAACTGATATCTCTCTTCCTTTCCCCTCGTTCACCTGCAGCGTCTCGTCTTTAAATGCATTTCAGAGCGTGTTTGTAGCTGAAACGGCGTTTTCGATCCGTTTGCGGCCGGTTGTGCAGCTTCAGAGCCGAGCCGGGGGAGCTGAGGCTGATGCTAAACGAGAGCCGCAGTGTGATGTGTGAGTTTCCGCTCGAGTGGACGCCGCTGTAAACGCTGCTGCAGAATCTGTGGAGCGTCACCTGAGCTCGGACGTGTAGCACATGTATTCATATTCATTAAGTAAGAAAAAGGACACGTCCACGTATGGAACATGAAGAACTGGGCGCCATGTTTGTTTCATGGCAAAACACGTCACCGTCTTTATTGACAGTCTCGAGGTCCATGAGGTACAAACACGCAGACAAACAAAACAACACAAATGCAATGGTTTTAAAGTCGTACCAGTGCTACAGACTCACAACACTGACATCTGGATTCACTAGAGTCCAGAAAAGAAAGATTTAAACAGCATACAAATCTGTGGAAAGGAGACGGTTAAGTCGAGCCACTGGGGAAGTTCATTATATTTTGGAAATATTTTTTTTTATTTCATGTTAGATTATAGATTTGCCAGACACACATAAAATCTCTCTTCTTTATGTGAAAAAAAGTGTTTATCACAGCTCAAAAGTGATTTTTTTGTTGGCCTGATCACAAAAGCGATTGTTACAAAAAACAATACATTGCAGATACTGACTGACTATAAAAGCAGATACATAGTTTTGGAAGATTTCCTTTACAATAAACACAACTATCTACTTTTTTTTTTGGAAGAAGAAAAAATTGGGTAATTTGACCCGGGGTCGGGGTAAGAAACCGTGAACAACAAACTAAAGAAAATTGCAATTTACAATTCTATTGTTTTTGCTTTGTTTTTCGGTGGTTCTGGGGTTGATAGAGACAAGAACATTGAAATTAAACATCACAAATTAAATTATTTGCGGAGGGTTTAGGGCAAAAATGTCATATTTGAATATTTCTTCGGCATAACAGAAACATCTTATTAAAATAAAAAAATTAAAAGATTCTATGATTTTAAGTGTAAATTTCACCCTTACATCTGTTGGTTCAACTTACTCCGCTCCTGGGGTAACGTGAGCCACAACACCACTTTATATATACAGAAAAAAGTATATTCCAGAACATTTTTGAAGAGAAATAGAAAACATCCCAAAATGAATGTACAAATTATACTGTAATATTATACTGTGTGTACACAATAACTACCAAAGCAAAAGGCGGCTCAATTTACCCGGCCTCCAAACATCCGATTTCTCATGAGAGAATCAAAAGTGCAAACACGAGGTCGACGAAACGGCCGACTGGCAGTATGTTCTTCATAAAGAGGTGCACAGTATGTTCTTCATAAAGAGGTGCACAGTATGTTCTTCATAAAGAGGTGCCCAGTATGTTCTTCATAAAGAGGTGCACAGTATGTTCTTCATAAAGAGGTGCACAGTATGTTCTTCATAAAGAGGTGCACAGTATGTTCTGCTTCATAAAGAGGTGCACAGTATGTTCTGCTTCATAAAGAGGTGCACAGTATGTTCTTCATAAAGAGGTGCCCAGTATGTTCTTCATAAAGAGGTGCCCAGTATGTTCTTCATAAAGAGGTGCCCAGTATGTTCTTCATAAAGAGGTGCACAGTATGTTCTTCATAAAGAGGTGCACAGTATGTTCTTCATAAAGAGGTGCCCAGTATGTTCTTCATAAAGAGGTGCACAGTATGTTCTGCTTCATAAAGAGGTGCACAGTATGTTCTTCATAAAGAGGTGCACAGTATGTTCTGCTTCATAAAGAGGTGCACAGTATGTTCTTCATAAAGAGGTGCACAGTATGTTCTTCATAAAGAGGTGCCCAGTATGTTCTTCATAAAGAGGTGCCCAGTATGTTCTTCATAAAGAGGTGCCCAGTATGTTCTTCATAAAGAGGTGCACAGTATGTTCTGCTTCATAAAGAGGTGCACAGTATGTTCTTCATAAAGAGGTGCCCAGTATGTTCTTCATAAAGAGGTGCACAGTATGTTCTGCTTCATAAAGAGGTGCACAGTATGTTCTTCATAAAGAGGTGCCCAGTATGTTCTTCATAAAGAGGTGCACAGTATGTTCTTCATAAAGAGGTGCCCAGTATGTTCTTCATAAAGAGGTGCACAGTATGTTCTGCTTCATAAAGAGGTGCACAGTATGTTCTTCATACAGAGGTGCACAGTATGTTCTTCTTCATAAAGAGGTGCCCAGTATGTTCTGCTTCATAAAGAGGCCGGTCGTAAATCGTAAAACATTATGGATAGATTAATCGATTACAATATAACCGTCAGTTGCAGCCCTAGTACTAGGAAATGGTTAAAGTGCTCCTGGTACTGAAAACTGTTACAGAAAAATAAAAATGAAATATCTCCTGTGACGGCGCTAAAGTAACTTGGTCGTTCCAGCTCAAATAAATGAACTAAAATCTTGGAACGCTGGACATTATCATTCACTTTTACGGTTCTAGGTCTGGAGTAAACACGTTGCCAGGTTCTATGATTAAAACAAGTGTGGAAATGAAGAGACTCTTTCTCCCACAACCCCAGAGCCGGACAGCCGCGAGGGCCTGCACAGCTGCATGGTCCGGTCCAAGATGTCGTCCGGATTGCGGCGTGTTTAGGTGAAGAGTGTCCCCGGGCGCCTCATGTTTATTCACTCGACCTTTAGCTCCCGAATAAAAACCCCGAGAGAAACGGGAACACGGCCGACATTACCCCGGCTTCCCGCACTCTCCCCGTGTTCAAACCCAGTCAATGTTGTCGTCGTGTCCTCGGGCAACACACGTCACCCGCCCGGCAGGCCCGTGTGCATGCGGGGTGCGAGTGAGTGATCGGTCGTGGCCGGCGGTGCACATTAACTGGCACGTTTGCGTCAGTGCGCCCCGGGGCAGATGTGACGCAGGTATGTGTGCCACTGAAAGAGTAATGGCCTCCTGTGGCGCTTTGAGAAACCTGTTATTATAGAAAGATTATAATGTCCAGCCTGCGTTATCAAAAGTTACCATCAGAGGGCGCTGGAAGATTTACCCAAACGGGAGATGAAGAACTGGGACCAAAACAATATGGCGTCAACCGTGATGTTATAGAGTGACCAGTAGGGCTGGGGAGCTCTGGGTACCTCACGATTCGATACGATACGTGATACTGTGAGAATTGCACAAAATTAATCTACGATACATCACGATTAACAAAAAAAAAAATTCTTATTTTAACATACTACATATTATTCATCATTTACATTTCTTTTCATGTGCTTCGTACCACTTTTATAAATGATCCCTGACTTACACACTGAATATGAGTCTATAGATCTGTCAGCGACTTAATTTACATTTAAATAAACAATAAACCACAGTCCTATTTAAAAAAGAATAAATCAACCCCAAATTAATCGTATTCATAATTATAAAAACTATAATTAAAAGTAATATATCTGTGTGACAGTGTTTGGTCCAAGTGCTTAAAACTGTAGTGCTGCCCCCTGCTGGTCTGACTGAATTCTTGATCATTATTGGCCTCTATTGACTGAAAACAGTGGAGCACTGCTGCCTCATTAATATGCACGACGTTGCTCATTAATATGCATGACGTTGCTCATTAATATGCATGACGTCATCAAAAGTATTGATATCGGAATAAAAATTATCAGTATCGTATCGTCCCGCAAAATATCGCGTTATATCGGAACATCTATATATTGTCCCACTCCTAGTGACCAGATGTCCCAGTTTAGCCGAGACAGTCCCAGTTTTGAGTCCTTTGTCCCGCGTCCCAATAGATTTCTCCAAAACCCTTGATTTGTCCTACTTTTACTCAGTCCCAGTTATCCCCGATACAGTCCCCAAAATAACACACTTCACCTGAAAATGAATGTTTTTTTGTGAACGTGAACATCAATTACCAAGTGTGGACCAATTAAAAATCTACCTTCTAGCATCTCCTCAACGCGGTTGTTTTGCACGTCATGAGATTTTAACAGTTTTACCGTTCACCGCGGCGAAGGACAGTGAAGCTTTGGAACCCCTGCGGCGTAATCCCGAATCGTGTCCCAGTTTTCATGTTCCACTCTGTCGCTATGACTCTGGGTAAACAAAGCGACAGACGGACAGACTCAAGCAGGAGATGGACAGAAAGCTACATGCGTATCCGAACGGAAAACATTAATGAGCTTCAAATCAAGTCGCTCCTGCACAATCTGAAGCCCTATTGATATCAAACCTAAAGGAATAGGACGCAGTTTTTCCACACTGAGATGTGTTCGTACCTGAGCTTAGACGAGTTGATGCGTAACTGTCTGGTCTTTGTGCGTGCGCTCAGTCACGCTAAAGTTGTTAGCATTTAGCCTCTCCGAGCAAAGGTATAGCTCCAAACTCAGGGGAAGTTCTGGTGCGTTCATGTGGTCCTCGGGAATTCACGTGAACGCTCACTCAACTGGAGAAAACGACTGGGGTACTCGGATCAAAACGAGCTTCCCGACTTCCGCTGGGGCTGGGCGATATGACAAGAATAGAATATCACGATTTTTGAATTATTAACTCCCGATTTCGATTTTATCACGATTGTTTTTTTTTATAGTAACTAAAATAACTTAAATTACACACTGAAGAAGAAAAAGATTGAATTAATATACTAATTTATTAAACTTTGTGATAATCAACACAGCAAAAATAGACTTAGAACTTCATTTGCTGTAGTTCTAACCTTAGTCTAACTCTATACATTAAAAAACACAATAAAACTCCAGACAATAAAAGTAAAACAGCAACACTAAGTTTGGCAAAGGCTTGTTGTTCGTGTCTGTTTCTGTCTGAACCTTTCACAATAAGAGTCTGACTAAAGCGATAACATACTGTGTCTTTTATTGTGTAAAAGGCAAACCGGACGCAGATAGTTACCATAAGTTATTACTTGACCAAGTAATTCACCAAAGTTGGACAAGTCTTATATTTTCAAAGACCTGGATAAACAGCGCATTTGTGAACACGGCCCAGGATTTAAATTAAACAAATGAGAAAAGGCGGCGCCGACAGAACTGTGAGGACGAAGGACACGCTCGCTTCTTCACACATGTGTCGCCAGGTGAATAAGCGTCCGACATTAGCGTAGCAGAACGTTAGCGGCTTGGGTTCACGTCACTGACGGTGAGAAGAGTCAACTGTGCAGAAGTGCTTAGAACCGTGATAAAACGATCCCACAAAAATGACAGATCGTCAGCTCTGGAGATCGTAAGACGGTCTAATATCGTCATATCGCCCTAACTTCCGCACCTGACCGCGGAAATCAGCTGATTTGTTCTTTTATCGGCTAATATGGAGCTTTTAAGTTAAACACTGCTACTTTTTTTTATTACTCTGTTATGTATTTTAATTGTATTTTTGATTGTATAAGGACTGCAGATGGAAATTAGCATTGTGCTAAATCTGGGGCAGCCATCTTTTTAATGTACCTGTCCGTTGTCCTTTAAAAAATAAATAAAAAATAAATAAAAATAAAAAATTTTGTGTTAGCTGTCGTTATCCTCATAGTAACAAAATTGCGAGTGAAATGCCCGACATCAACGTTAGCAAAAAGTAAATTTACGTGATTTTTTTTTTAAACTAACGTTTAGCTTTTGAGACTAACACATTTAAATGATTAGCTCGGCTACATAAAAACCACATGAACACATAAACCACATAAAAACCACATAAAAAACCACAAATAAACTAATGGAGATTTTAAAAGGTAAAATACTGGAGTTATAGTTCACATTAAAACACTTGGACACCACAGTGTGTTAGACGTATTTACCAGTAGTGACTCAGCAGCAAGGTTGCCAGATTCTGAAAACCATTTTATCCTACAAAGCTTCCAAAACTATCGTTTTTCAGCACAAACTATCGTACACTATAAATATGCCAATATCGCTGTAGCACCTGCTCATATCATCACCCCTAACCACAACACAGCCCCACGCACTGTCCCATCTATTACATTACGCACACACACGACCTGCTGACCAAAGAGGATGCGTCAGGGCAGAAGGATAATGCAATAGTGGAACTGTAAACCTGATCCAGGGACAGTCTCTCCTTCGTACAGCAGATATTATGCCTTCGTGAATACGGACAACCCACATAAAAACCACATGAACACAAACCAACTGGGGGACAATGGCGTCACATCTCGGGAAAAACATCTCCCCAGTCCACATGAATGCACCGTTAGAAGCGACCAATTACTGCGCGGACGTCCAAGTACTCCAGGTGTTATTGCGCTTCACAATATAGTTCCCTTTTTTATCCGCTTAGAAAATCGACATGTTAAATTTTGTGTAACTAGACTTGGATCGTGTAAAGGCTCACGTAACTGTATTTAAATGGGGAACACGTAGAACAGCTTGGTCGCTTCTAACTTCACCCCAGTTTGGAGCTAAACCTTTGCTAGGAGCGGCTAAATGCTAACAACTTTAGCGTGACTGAGCGCACGCACAAACACCAGACAGGTACGACGGACAAAGACGTGGCGGCCTTTTGCATCCAGGGATTGAACGTCTAGCAATGAGGCGGAAGGTTTACAGCCGATTCTGCTGATGTCATTTTAAATATGTTGTTTCTTTGTGTGCTGCAGGTGAACTGTGTGACGTTCCCTCTTCCCGGAGAAGGCCCCGAACAGCAGCTGCTCAAACCCAACGACTGGAGCTACTGCGACTACTTCTGGGTCAGTATCGACGCGCGTGGACTAATGATGCTCGTTTAGCTGCTTAAAGAATATAAATATGTTGGTCTGTACAGCACTTTTATAGTTTGGACCAGCCCTTTTTATTGCCTGAGGTTTAGCTCACCTGAATAGTCGCTTGCCTTCAGACAATAGACTTAGCTGGAGGCGGGAAGCTCAATTCCTATCTATTTCCATTGTAGCTGTTGTCATAGTAACGATAAACAAATGTCTAACTGTTTTTGGGAAATATCAGATAAACCTTATTTTATCGTCTCAAATGTCGTTCCTCTTGTTCTTGCACCTTAAGCCACAACAGCGCCACATTTTTCAGTTGTACTTTTACACTTAAAATCGCTAGTTTTAGTTTAATCCTATTTCCCTTGATCATTTCCTGCCTCCGGCTGATGTCACTGATGATGTCACTGATGATGTCACTGATGATGTCAGCAGTTAAAGGGTCTATATGCTTTGAAATTGCATTTGCCTGATGACATTTTCTCTTTTGCATAATCTGGGCCGGATACATCTCCACAGACAGCTGAGTTATGCATCTCATTTATCCACTTTTTTTTTTTTTACACCTTTTTTCAGCCTCGCCTGGCTTTATTTATTTTTTTATTTTTTTAAACTCACATGGCCACGTCTGTTGTGTGAAGCCACTAGATTCAACACTTGAACTAACTCAGAGGGGTGTTCAGGACCAGTGTGCACTACGAAGGTTCTTTCTGATTCCAAATACCTCAGTTAATATTTAACAGAATTACACACACAAAAAGAAAAAGAAAACAATCAAATAGAGCTTAATTGAGCAATTGATTAATAGTTTTTCGGTAAACACTGACTCAAAAAGTAAATTTCATTAATATGATCTGTGTCTCTGGAGAATTATCCAATCAGGAAGCAGAATGAGCTCCACTCTTATTGTTGCCAGATCCTTTCGTTTAATCCAGTTTGGAAAAAAAACTTCCTCAACCCCAGCCCCTGTCCACCTCCAGTTGTTACAGCTCAGTGGCTGAACTCTGGAGGTTCTTAGCTTTCAAATGAGGAATGACCTGTTCACAGAAACGTGTGCTTGTGTTCATCATGTGAAGCCCTGAGCAAACCAAGTTCAGCTGAAGGGACTTTTTAAAGCATTAAGGGACTCGTACAAACCAGTGTTAATTGTGACAACATATTTTAATTTAGTTTTAGTCTTTTGACAAAAATGTAATTCAATTTTAGTCAAGTTTTAGTCGACTAAAATTGCAAGTCAATTTAGTCGACTAAATTTAAGACAGATTTAATCGACTTTGTTTTTATAATATCCATTATAATCATATTTAATGGAGGTCCTGCTTCATGGAGCTGCTCCCTCATGAACAAAGCTCAGAGCTGCTCCTTTGGCAGAGAATTTACATGATATGAGGCTCTTTCAGACGGTCAATGGAAGTTTGGATGATTTTAGTCTCTCCTTTCCATTTTTATTTAGTCTCATTTTAGTCGACTAAAATATCTGGACATTTTAGTCATAGTTTTAGTCTCATGAAAAACTTTAAATTTAGTTTTAGTCCAATTTTAGTGGTCAGAAAAATCACTTTGACTAAAATTAAGACTAAATATTTCAGTCGACGAAATTAACACTGGTACAAACAGTCATTTTACGGGGTTTCCGTAAGGCACTAAAAGTCATAAAATGAATCGTGCCTTAAATGTCATTAACAAGCATAACATTTGATTCAAATGGCTTTAGTTTAAGCAGTACACATTGTGCTCAAAAGGAGTGGGCTGAAGCAAAAAGCTTATGAGCCCCCCCCCCCCCCCCCCCCCCCCAAGTGCAATAAATAAAAAAAGAACATTTCAAAACATTTCAAGCAGCTACATCCGTACAGACCAACTTACAAACTTAAAAAAAAAGAAAAAATGAACTGTTTATATAATTAATTGGAACAACGCACAGCTACAACAACAATCTCGTTTCATGTACGATGTCTAGAACAAAGCAAGTCAAAAATATATTTCTTTCTGATTTTTACCCCGTGATAACCGAGAGTTACTTTTATGTTATGAAGGTACATTAATAGATATTACACTCCGAGATCTTGATACTTCCCAGTTGTCATTACCATCCTCAGTATAATTTTAATTATCATTATTATATATTTATTTAAATGTAAATGTATTCGCAGATTATGTCATTGCTCAATTTCAATTAAATTTACCCAATTTTTTTCTCAGTTTAATTAAATGTTTGCAATATGCACTCATTCTTTTTCTGCATTTATGGCTTTAAAATGTAGTATTTGGGCGTTAAAGATGGCATTAAAAAGCATTTAATTCGAATTTCTTCCGCCTGTATAAACCCTGCTTTAAGTTCACTCCATCACTTTAACTTTATGTGGTAAAAAGTTTGAAATACACAATTAATCGATTCATCTTAATAATATTATGCAGATTAATTGATTACCAAAATAATCGTTAGTCGCGGCCCTAAATCAAACAGACAAACAAAAAACAAGAAGGCGTCCCACTGTGAAACGTCCCGTCTCTGCCGATTATCCGGCCCGCTGCTGCCGAAACGCGAGCCGGTGATCGATGCTGGAGTAAACCACTGAACGTTTGTATGAGATTATGTGCCTATAAAAGAACGGAGAGGGTAAAGAGCGATCGAGGCGGGTTTATGAGAAGAGCTCTCGTGTCCACATCTTTATTTATCCGTGCAGGAGAAGCAGATTATTAACTTTAAATTGTGCTGAATCAAAGACGACAAGTCATTTATACCGTCAGTGATTTTGTGATGCATCTTAATGATACTATAATACTGTATTGTGAATGTTGTGTGTCTGTCCTGTCTTTAGGCGGATAAGAAGGACCCTCAGGGCGGCGCCTGTATCCCCGGCATCGAAGTCCTGCTCCAAAAACAGCTCAAAGGAAAAACACTACAGAAGGAGATGGCCGAGTTCATCCACGAGAGGTAACCCGGGCCTGAAACGGGAAGGGACACCACGATTGTTCCCTCTATTCACCGTGTTTTGGCTGATTTGTGTCATTAGTGTTTGGGTCGCGAGGTTTTTACTCTCAAGGCCTTGGGCTTTCCTAAACGTCACGACATTTTGAAGAGCTGGTCTAAAGAATAGGTTGTGATGAAAGACAAAGACAAGAAAATAAATAAAACAGAAGAGCAAAAAAGGGGATCTGAGGCACTCCGACTGCGATATAAAAGTCCTTTATTTAAATGGACAGGCCAACGCGTTTCGACCTAACGGTGGTCTTCTTCAGGGCATTATAGTTAAAAACTGCAACAGGTGGCCTTAAATACTAATTAGTGCAAACATCACATGACCATCCAAAAAGACAAAGAAAAGACTGAAAGGAAAAAATGTGAACAAATACACAACCATATTAAGTGATAATACACATATAAATTGATAAAGGAACCATGACAGAAATCTAAATGACAAAATATGAAAAAATGAGAAAAAGTATTGGAAAAAAATAGCGAAAAAAATTATGAGGCTACAAATACTATGTGAGGAAAAAATGTTGTATATAAATACAAGGATAGTAATATTTATAAAGATATAAAGGCTGACTAAAAATATCACATGGGACAACAGATAGGCATTTAGAGGAATACAGAAAAATCGATGTCTTCATTCAGGCCAGGGAAGTTCGTGGCTTTCAGAGTCTCAATCCAAAAGGTCTCCCTTTGAGTGAGAATCTTGACTCTGTTACCCCCTAAGAAAATAAATAAATCAGCGTTTAGACAGTTACCATTATGTTATTTTCAGCTGCTCACTGCCTCAAGTTTAAACAATAGGTTGCGTTCACGTTATATAATTCTATTTCCGTTGGAGGGCAGGTGCCAATACAACTCTATGGGAGAGAAACATTTTTTGAAAGAAATTTCCATAAAGAAAATGTCCAAATGTTTTCTCTGATCATCATGTGACAGTGATCGGATTCACAAACCTGACATGTGAATGTTATGGCTGAAAGTCCAACATCAAGAAGAAGAAGAAGATCTTTATTTATATAGCGCTTTTCACAGACATAGCCACAAAGCGCTTTACATGAGAGCATTTTGAGCACATGTTTTTGAATATTGTCTCCACTTTTGGACGCCTTTGTGAAGAAATAATTAGACATAATGTTCATATGTGCTGGAAGATATTACTTTGAACTTTGTGACAGCTTTTGTTTCATGTGAATTGGCCTCAGGAATTACAGAGAAATTAGCAATGATTTAAGTCTAGAAATCTGCATTTTGAGCGTCACTATGGCTACAGCCCTGGATATTTCAGTTTCCCTCCACCTCAATTTTAAACTATAGGCTCTTTAGAAGGTTGTAGCGCCGGGGAACCACACGGTGATTGAGGAGGTGAGGATGGACTCGATGATGACCGTGTAGAACTGCACCAGCATCTTGGTTGGCAGCTTGAGTTTCCTCAGCTGCCGCAGGAAGAACATCCTCTGCTGGGCCTTCTTGATGAGGGAGCAGATGGTCGGCTCCCAGGTCCTGGGTGATGCTTGATATCGGACTTTGTTTAAGGTTAATCCCTGTAACGGCGGACCTATCCACAAACGACTGTCTCTTAAAGTTGTCCAAAAATGGAGACAATATTCAGAATGATGTGCTCGATGTTGGTCAGACGAAAGGACTTTGAGCCATAAGATGAACGTGGCAGGTTTGTGAATCCTGTCAGTTCCAAATAATGATCAGCTGAAACATTTGGGGATTTTCTGTGTGGACATTTCTTTCCAAAACCGCGTCGTCCCGGCCTCTGCTCCAGCGGAAATTATGACATGACATTCTAGGGTGTCGGCCTATTGCCATATCCCAGACTAATCGGTGCCATCTATCCATTGTGCTTCTATGAACTGTCCCCTCGGGTCTTTGGTTGCCCTATCCATCTCCCTTCTGAACACTGCAGCCTCTGAATCGCTATGGCAACAGTTTGACACAGACAAACGAGTGAAGGCTGATGCATATTAAATAGATTAACTTTTTAATGTGGAGAACATCCCCCACTCCTAGACACTATAGGGGTAGACAGAAAAAGGGGGAGAGATGGGCGGTAAAAACTTTCCTTTTCGTTTTGCAGGATCAAGATCGAAGAGGAATACGCCAAGAACCTGTCCAAGCTGTCCTTCAGCCCTCTGGCCGCGCAGGAGGAAGGGTGAGTCCCGGGTTTAGCCCACGATTTTATCCTGTTCTGAAAGTAGGAAGCTTATTTTGAGGCTCCGGTGAATCCACGTTTTTTTTTTTTAGATTGGATTACATTTTACGGTGAAAGTCTGAAACATGATTCCAATCGTGTTAGAGCCATTATCCCGGGTGCACATTACGGACTTTCTACATTTGGGTTTCTCTAAATTCCCAGAGACCACAGAAATACTGAATTTAAACAATGCATGTATATTGTTTTGAGTAATTTTATCATTGGAATCGTCAATTACAAGATTTGGTATTAAAATGATTATGATTATTCCCACATTTTCAGGGACAACTCACACTTTGTTACACTGGTCTACAAAGCTCATAAAGCACAACATCTATTCGCGGAAGCTTCTTCTTTGCTCTCGTGGCGGCGCTCTTAGAGAAGACTCTGGAGACGAGACTGACGACAACCAATCTCCTGAAGTTGTTTACAGCATCAATCAATTGTCTTTGTCACGCTCTGCTGCTGAGTCAGACGGCTGTTAGCATTGCATTAGCATCGCATTAGCATTTAACGAAGGGGACAAGCCTCAGTCCTTCACAGACATGTATGTCCTGTCGATTAAGGCGAGAGGCTGCGGGAAACTTTTTACTGTCGATTTCTGACACATCCATTCATCCATCTTCTTCCACTTGTCCGTTGCCGGGTCGTGGGGGCAGCTGTTGGAGCAGCACCAGCCCATATGGCGCCCCCTGCAGGTGGTGGGTCCACAGAAGGACGGCCTCATGGTTCTAACCGGGCCTGTTGGTCTCTCATAAGGGGCTTCTGAACCGCTCTTTGTCTGACCCGTCACCTATAGGACCTGTTTGCCCTGGGAGACCCTACCAGGGGCATGAAGCCCCCGACAACAGAGCTCCAGGATCATTCAGGCTCAAACCCCTCCACCACGTTAAGGTGGCGGTTCCAGGAGGGGATTCCTGACACAAATATGAGTAAATATTGTATTGCAAGTTAACTTTCATTTAATGTTTTCGTGTAAAAATGAGGCCTTTTTTATTTGAAAATGGCCTAAGTTGCCAATATCTTTGATGACCACATATTAATAATGCATTAATGCCATGTTTGAATTTATGGTTACGTTTTGTGGACAGAATGGTTACAAAGATTTGTTGAGAGGGGATTTAGGATATCTTGTTTAGATTTTGAATAAGCTGCTTATTAGTAAAAAAAAAAAAATGCCTTGTTTTTTTCGGGTTCAAGGCTCAATAAATCAGATATTGGAAAATCCTTGTGAGCAAACCTTAAAAATATTGTTACACGTATTGAGTGGGCACTTGGATTGACATTTTCCCATATAATTCCATGGAGAAATGGTGAATCAGTGCAATGATGAAACACCTTATCGTGAACATTAGATTTGTGTTTCCCCCTGAAAGTTTGTACGTTAAGTTAACTTGTCCCAAACCGAAAAATGTAAACAAGAAACCGTTTAAAACCCGTAATCGATCGACACCTGGAGATAAAAAAAAAAAAAAAACCCAGCTGAAGCTAAACTCGTCTCGGATACAGCTTTGTGTTTGTGTCGGCAGGACCCTGGGCGAGGCCTGGACGCAGCTGAAGAAGAGTCTGCACGACGAAGCGGACGTCCATCTCAAGTTCTCCAACAAGGTCAGGTCCCGCCGCGTTTGCCCCCGCCGCCTCGGGCTCGGGTTGTAACCGTAGCGTGTGTTGTCGCAGCTGCACAGTGAAGTGGAGAAGCCCCTGCTGGCGTTCCGAGGCGAGCACTTCAAGAAGGATCTGAAGAAGTACGACCACCACATCGCCGACCTGAGGAAGCAGCTGGCCTCCAAGTACGCCGGAGTCGAGAAGGTACCGGAACCTTTCACGTCCCAGGAGGGGGAGACTGTGAGGTGCTGGACCAGGCAAAGTACTTGATTTCATTACTTGAGTAAGATAAGATAAAGACGATCCTTTATTGATCTCGCAATGGAGAAATTCACGCGTTACATCAGCTCTCGAGAAACGTGCACAAAAAAAAAAAGAGACAGGAAATGTGCAATCGATTCAATGGTAAAAGTAAAAGTACAGATACTGCGAGTCAAGTATTACTCCAATACAAGCGAAGGTTGCTTGATCATGTTTTTTTACAAAGTACTTGCTGTGGAAAGGCAAGGCATTTCGTACACAAGGCAACTCAATGTGAAATGAGTTAAGTGGAAAGTACAAATCTGTTTAAATAAGTGGTACGGTAGCACAGCGGTTAGTGCTCGTGCTACACAGCTAGAAGGTCCCGGGTTCGATTCCCACCTGGACGGGGCCTTTCTGTGTGGAGTTTGCATGTTCTCCCCGTGTCTGCGTAGGTTTCCTCCGGGTACTCCGGTTTCCCCTACCACTAAAAACATGTACAATAGGCCCAGGGACTGCAGGTGGAAATTAGCACAAGTGCTATAACCTGGTACAATGCATCTCTCCTTTCTGAGGCTAATGTAGATCGTACACTGTCCCTGTTCAAATAAATAAAAAAATAAAATAAAGTGTTCAAAAACACAAAGGCTGCGTCTGAAACCATCAAACTATCGCCTCTATGTCCTAACCCGAGCTCCTGATCCTTAACCTTTCATGGGGTCAACTGTTAGATCTCTATGCAGTTAGTGAACTAGAGCTTTAGAGCCATTTGCCCAACTCGAGAGTCCTAACCCAGAGGGAAGGGAAGTAGCATCACCAACAGCTGCTGTTCTTCTTCTTCTTTAAGGTTATTGGCGGACTGCAGGCCAAACGAAAGCGCATGCCGCCGCCTACTGTATTGCGTATGCAGCAACATAGTGTCCAAATAAAGACATTTAAGGAGAAAAAAAAGAAGGAAAAATCCAAATGAGCCGTCACATTTACGTTATTTTATGTCAACAGCTGTTTCATAAAGCTACAGTATGCAAATTAGCCGTGTGGTTTTAGTTTCTACTAAATAAAAACAAAAGCATTTAGCCGTTCACTGAGGCAGCTCCTTAAAACACTGACATGTGACTGTGCTGTGGGGACTAACATATATTTTGTCACTTTTATAAAGTTTGGCTTGTGCAGAATCTTATTTTATTTTGTTGTTGTTAAATGTGTGCCTGTCAATCAACAGTGGTTGCGCACGAATCACTCGAGGGTGGAGGCGGGGGGGGGGGGGGGGTGGTGGGGGGATTGACGGCGCGGTGGCTTATGGGATGGCACATAGCTCCTAATCACCGGTGAGCTAGCATCAGAAGTCCCTATGCTAAGGTAGCTATGATAGTTAGCATTGAGGCTCCTTTCCCTAACTCCTTCCTCACTGACAGCCCAATTCGGACGCTTCTTATCAGGGCGGACGCTGACGCACATCCGGTTTGGCGTTAGACCTCTCACCAATCTGCTCGTTTCGGATGCACCCAAAAAAATGTGCCTCGAATTCAAGACGGGGACAAACTTTCCTCCTCGTCGTGAGCCAGTGACGTTTAACACTACATCTACACAGCGCCACCTACTGTTCTGGAGTGCACATTGTTAGGCTTTTAAATTGAACAAAAAAACATGGATAAATTTACTTTTTACTTTGGAGGAAGTAACAATCCTCAAAAACTCGATTTAAGTACAGTTGACCTCGTTACAGACCCCTCTGGCTTGACTCCATGAAGGCTCGACCTAATGTCCGTTTGTTCCCCTGTGTTTAGGCGCGTAAAGCTCTGGCCGACCGTCAGAAAGACCTGGAGGTGAAGACGCATCAGCTGGACGTGAAAGCCCACAAACACGAAGAAGACATCAAGAAGGCGCGCAGGAAATCCACTCAGGCAGGTACGGATCGGGCAGACACAAAGGACGGGTTTATATTTCGTATTTTAAAATCTAATCTCCTTGTTAATCACCATATGTTTTATAATATGCACCAGTCAGTAGGTGGATGAATTTCAGAGCATGTTTGACATTCCTAAGTATGTTTATGTAGAAAAGTTGTCATTTACCTGATGAAACAGAACAGTCAGAGAAAGAGCCGACGTGTAAGTGTGGAGTGAGGCCGCCCTCTGCAGGCGAATAGTGGTGTTACAGGAGTCTCTTGGGCAGTTTCCACTGACTCTAGTTGTGTTTAATGAGCGAAGTCCAGCTTCAGCGGCTCTCTCCTGCTTTGTTATAGATCACCCACTTTAGTTTTTAGATCAGGGTTTCCACGGGGCATTAAAAAGCATTCTCATTATATTATATGTGCCAAAATGAATGCCTTGACTGTCGTTACAAGCATTACATTGGATTCAAACTTGCATTTCATTAAAGCGTCTTGGAAAATAATGGCATCGCTGTACAACTTTTTCTACAAATGTTTTGGTCAAAAGTTGCACTGTGTTTAATTGGCTTTTAAATATCGAAATTTCCTCACACCTCTGTATGTTTGCAAATCTGAAGACGTGAAATATGCACAGATTTTAAGCTTTTGTCGCATTAAAAACAGTATGTTGGCCTTAAAAATACATTACATTTGATTAGCTGCCCCTTGTATAACACACAGGGTCATCCATTAGAACTGGTCTATCAAATTTTTAAAGTGGCTTATAAAAAAGCCACTTGGAATATAACTAAACTTTTAATGTTTAATTCGACTTGAGCAATGACGGTAATGAAGTTTTCATGTATTTATTCCAAAAATATGAATATGTCTGGTGCTGGTGGTGAGCTCGATAAATGACCCAGTGGCCAATGACTTCTGAAATATCTGGCCTAGTATAAGAAGTACAGGGGAAACTCGGAAAATTATCATGAAAAAGTTCATTTATTTCTGTAATAGTTTCACCTGTGATCCTGACTAAGAATTTCCTTTAGTGTGAAGTTTCAAATCTATTTACACAGGAAGTTCAAAGTGTTTTTTGACTGAAACTATCGCGACATCGTTGTGTTGAAACGATTGTCCTCTGTGTTTTTGTGCAGGGGACGACCTGATGCGCTCGCTGGACTTCTACAACCAAACCCAGTGCAAATGGTTCGAGGAGATGGTCACGTCCAGCATGGTAAACCCGCCGGTGTTTCTCTTCATCCCACGAGGATAATGCCGGTAAACTGCCTGTGCGTTTTGTGTGCTCAGGAGCTGGAGAAGATGGAGGTGGAGAGGATCGAGTTCATTCAGACCCACCTCAGACAGTACACCACTCTGAGACACGAGACCGACATGTTCAACCAGAGCGTACGTACTGAGGGGGCTGGGCGCGGATATATGTGAAGCCAGTATCGGAAAACCGTCTATACTTTAATGGCATCATGCATAATAGTACCAGCTTTGGTGCTGATTGGTATAAAAGATAGCATTGGTACAATAGATAGAAGGCTTGAATTAGTTAGTGTGTAACTTTTTGAAACTTGACTTGATTCTATTTTTTATTCTTTTTTCCCCCATTCAGTTTAAATTCATTTATATTGCGGTCCCTTATAACAACTTTTTTGAAATAATATGTAAATTTGTCCAGGATTTGAGTGACTAATTTCAAGAAATCTGTCCATGGGGCAAGTTTTTTTTTTACACTTAAATGAATAAAACCTACTCTAACTCTAGATTTGATACATTCAGTACATTTATGCCATTTTTACCTGAAGATTATATATTTTTTCCGGAGCACCGAGTCTTTTTTCTTAATTTATGTATAAAAAAAACAGCCACATGGACAGATTTTCTTTAAAATACCGGTAGTTATTCAAATCCGGGGCAGGTTTTCCTCATTTTTAGATTACTTCTTGCAATAACTTTTTGTAATACAGGTGCTCGTCATATAATTAGAATATCATGAAAAAGTTCATTTATTTCTGTAATTCACCTTAAAATGTGAAACTAATATATGATATAGATTCATGACATGCAAAGTGACGGATGTCAAGCCTTTGTTTGTTATAATTTTAATGATTATGGCTTACAGTCCGTTTAAAAAAATTCACATTTTATGAGATTTTTAATTTGAGGTTTTTACAAGATGAGCCATAATAACACATAAAGGCTCTACATATCTCACTTTGCATGTAATGAGTCTGTCATGTATTAGTTTCACAGTTTGAGCTGAATAACAGAAGTGAATGCACTTTTTCATGATATTCTAATTATATGACGAGCACCTGCAGTACCAGCTGTTGTAGTTGTGGGGATAATGATTAAAAAGTAAGTGTCCAATCTGCACAAGTACTTTTCCCTCGAATCCACATGATACTTCCATTTATTTATTTAGTAGAAATGTATATTCTTGTCTTTATTTGGGATTAAGGCTTGGCGCTGCAGGTGAATGAGGATAAAAAGGATAGCGATATCAATTTGAAACGTTTCCTGAATACTGAAACTTTATCAAATGTATCCCGCGTTTTCTTTTATTTCATATTTTCAAATCAATAAGGCCTTTCATGCTTAACCTCTTAACCCCAACCATAACCGAGCACATTTTCTCTAGTTCAGCTTTACCCAAATTGCAAAGCTTCTTGAAAGAAAGAGTCAAAATTGTGGTCGGAAACGAGACGTAAAGAGAGATGAAAAAGCAACAACAAAAAAGTGCCAAAAATGCAACAAAAACATGACATGAAAATCTTAGCTCACTTTTGTAGGTCTTAGCTTTCAAATGAGGCGTTACACTGGCCTTGAACTCGACGTCTCCAGTCAAGAAGCTCCAGCCGAACTGGAGAAAACGTGTTCAGTTAAAGTGGGTGTTAAACCTCTTAACCCCCACCTGAACCGAGCGCATTTCCTCCAGGCTTTACCCAAATCTAAAGGTTTTGGGGAAAAAAGCATCAAAACAAAAATGTGACAAAAAAGCGACTAAAACACAACAAAAAACACGACAAAATTGGGACGAAAATGCAACAAAAACGTGATGAAAACATAATGAAAAACACGACAAAAAAGCAAAAAAAAGTGACAAAAACACGACTAAAACACAACAAAAATGTGACAAAAAAGCGACTAAAACATGAAAAACACGACAAAAAAGCAATAAAAAAGTGACAAAAACATGACAAAAAAGCATGAAAATGTGACGCAAACGCGGCGAAGTTGTGACAAAAAAAGTTCCGATCACTTTTGTATATTTTAGTTTAGTCAAATGAGGCATTGCAGTGTTGCTCTGGCAAAATCTGACTAATGGATATAGCCAGGTTTGAATTTATGGATTTATTTTGTTGACATATAAGATACAAAGATTTTCTTTTTCAGAGAGGATTTTGTTTAGTGTTTGAATAAGCTAGTTATTATTGTGTTTTGGAGGGAAAATGTAAATGCACAAGTGTGGAAAATGTGGCGTCTTTAAATCCAGATGTCGTCACAATGTGAGAAAATAGGCTTTGAATATCCCACTTCCCATAATATAGTAAATCTCTGGAGAATCAGTGCATTAATTAAACACCTCCCTGTTAAAACGCTGGTGAAAGTTTATACGTTATGAACCATCCGGCCCGAAGATCTGAAACCCCCCTCTCTCCCCTCAGACTGTGCAGCCCGTGGACCAGCTGCTGCAGAGCGTGGACCCGGGGAAGGACAGGGAGCTGTGGGTGAGGGAGAACAAGACGGGGGAGGTGCGGCCGGTCGACCTGGACATTTAACCCCTCCCCCTCCTCCCAAACCGCTAACCTCAGGACGAGCCCGCTGCTGCCCCCTGCAGGACTGTCCCGGCAGCACCAGCATGTTCCTCGCACCCGCGCTTCATGGATGTAGAAAAACGATCCTTCCTGCAGGAGTTAAAAGGAGCCGTGCTTTCATTAGAGGCCGACAATTAAAATATCTATCTTGTATTTTTTTTCAAACGACGATTAGAAATTGATGCTCATCGTGAACACAAGAGTTTTAACATTTGAGAGATATGAGCCGCTAAACTAAAATGAGAATCACATGCATTTTAGAACATGTTTGTTGCAGTTTAGCAGGTTTTATGGAAACAACGGGATGTATCTCAAAGCGGAGGACATGTCATTACCTAAACAAACTGCCTTTACTGGCCCATATTTGCAAACGGCCCCGAAAAATGTGTCTTTATCTCTCCTACTACTTTACTTTCTGGGAGCGGGACGTCTCCAGCACGTTTCCATGGAAAAATCAGCCAAACATGAGATTTTAATAGGTTGAGTCCTCGTCCAAATCCATTCTTTAATTATCGCTCACTAACTAGACATTAGGAGCGTGTTTTGTATTGCTTGCGACAGTAGAATCCAAAATGTTTCCCAGTGTGCCTTTAACTAGCTCTCGTACGTAAAATATCGTTAATACTACTTAAAGCTACACTGCGGGACCTTCGAGAGTACACGTCGCTACCATAGAAATCAGAGAAAAGGCTTCAGCTATCTGGGCCTGTTCCTACCAGTGTGCGCTTCTGTTAGCCATCCCCATACAAATTAATGGTGAAGCCAGGCCCTTTATTAAAGTATGGGGAGGCATGACTTCATTAACATATTATAAGATGATGTTTAGTGGCCGTTTGATGTGTATCCGAGCCCACGAGAAGCAGAAACGTAAAAGGAATATGATTTAGCATTTAGCTCAGAGGCCACTTTTACGCGCTATTTCTTACCTAAAAGATCAATCTGAAAAGGTCCGTTCAATTGTCAATGATTTCTAACGAGGGTTTGACCTAGGGCTGGGCGATATGGCCTAAAATCTGTATCATGATATGAAAAAATAAATATCACGATAACGATATATTTGACGATATAATTAACAATGGACAAATGACTTCAAAATCCCAGCCTTACGCCTATTGGGAAGATTATCCATCCATCCATTTTCTTCCACTTGTCCGTTGCCGGGTCATGGGGGCAACTGTTGGAGCTGCACCAGCCCCTATAGCGCCCCCTGCAGGTGGTGGGTCCACAGAAGGACGGCCTCATGGTTCTAACCGGGCCTGTTGGTCTCTCATAAGGGGCTTCTGAACCGCTCTTTGTCTGACCCGTCACCTAGAACCTGGTTGCCCTGGGAGACCCTACCAGGGGCACGAAGCCCCCGACAACAGAGCTCCAGGATCATTCAGGTGCTCAAACCCCTCCACCACGTTAGGGTGAAGGTTCCAGGAGGGCATACTAATTTACTCGCAAATATGATCTACTCAAGCAGTTTACTTCATTTCATTTTACTTTTTAAGCACCTGTCCCCGTGTACTACAGTCAGTGTTTATGCTGCTCTGATGGAGTGTAACATGATTTATATCGTGTCCACGACGATATAAAAAATTACAACGATATAAAAATGATATCGCGATAACGATATGCGATACGATATGGCCCACTCCTAGTTTGACCTCACGGAAATGTAGTCGATGGTTGGCGACAGCAGAAAACATCTGGAGCTTTCATAATTTGCGATTGTTTGATGAATGCTAACGGCTAACAGACTTTTCCCACAGAGTAGCCGGCTCGCTAGCTGTCGGGATCGAACATCGTTTCTACTTTTTATGCCAATGGTCGCTACGTCACAAGCACTAAACTAAAACCCAATGTTTTATCAAAAAAATAAAATTAAAACAAAAGCATTTGGAAGAGGACTTGACGTACTCATGCGTGTCTTCCTGTTAGCAAAACAAAGCAGCTACGTCTCCACGGAAACGAGTGATGTCCCGCTTCGGGCAAAGTTACGAGTCTGAGGAGAGTAAAGATGCTCGTGTGAATTTCTTTAGAGAGAAAATGATGACATTACTGCATCGCATTCAATTGATTGGGTGAAATGTTCCGCAGTGAGGATTTAAAACAGGAAGAACTCGATATTTTTAGCTCCTGCAGGTGTTGTTTTCGCAGCGCTGTCCTCTCTCTTTCAGTTAGTGGCAGATTTGTATTTTGTTTACGGAGCGGGCGTTGGGTATTTTTGATAGTCGGTGGTTCCTGCATGTCCTCGCCTCTGCTTTACCCGCGCGCCCTTTGTGGAATCATGGAGTAGTAGTAAAAAAAACCCCAAAAAAACATCTACTCTGCAAAAGAATCAAAATCTACACGAGTTTATGAGTCGGGAATCGAGAACATTAATCTTATGTTTAGTTATTTATCAGGGGAATGAGAAGAAAAAAGTTGGACCGCTCAATAATGTTGCAAAGGTTTTCAAGTTGTCATCTATTTTGGGTTGTTTTTTCCGCCGGACAAATAACCCAATACTTCTTGAGAACTTTTACTACAATGGAGGAATCCTGTAAGAGAGTTCACACAAACAAGTCGCTTCGGAGTATAACTCGCACTAGCCAATGAAGAAGAAAAAAAGCAACAGGCTAAATAGGCGGTATGCTAACGTAACACATTGATGGTTCGATACATGAAGCATAAACACTGAATTAAATAGGTGTCTGGCATGTTAACGTCACATAAACAGTTCAGATAACAATAGCATAAAGAACAAACCCAACTCTCCATCTCACTAAATCCATTGAAATCTTCATCCTCTGTGTCACTTCTGAACAATCTCCTTGGCAACGACCTGGGCACGGAGGCGTAACTGCACCGTTGACAAGCCTCTCCCGGCAGCACGTTTTTCAAGCTCTCACTTGCGAACTCGTTCCTCTCGCTGTTTATTTATTTTATTTATTTATTTATTTGAACAGGGACAGTGTACAATCTACATTAGCCTCAGAAAGGAGAGATGCATTGTACCAGGTTATAGCACTTGTGCTAATTTCCACCTGCAGTCCCTGGCCTATTGTACATGTTTTTAGTGGTAGGGGAAACCGGAGTACCCGGAGGAAACCTACGCAGACACGGGGAGAACATGCAAACTCCACACAGAAAGGCCCCGTCCAGGTGGGAATCGAACCCGGACCTTCTAGCTGTGAAGCACGAGCGCTAACCGCTGTGCTACCGTGCCGCCCATCGTGTGGCCATCGAGCTTTTAGCCTGTAAGTAGCTCTTTTTTGTTTTCTTCATTGCGGTGAGAGTAACCTCCGCTTTTTGCCAGTCCCTCGCAAGTGTCTCGCTCACTCCAAATATTTGGAGCCAAACTATGAAAAAAATGCGACTTATAGCCTGGAAAATACGGTAAGCATTTTATCTCCTGTAGATATAGATTTTTTCCAGAGTAAACCCTCGTCCGGGAAGAGCCTGTTTAGCCAGTTCATGAAGGCCGACGCACACGAGGTAGCCTATCGTGCGAATCAGCCGAATCGGTTTGACTTTTATACACTCGTAGAAGTGTATAAAAGTCAAAAACTGGTCAAACAGAACAGTTCTTTGGTCTGTGACAGACAGGGGGCGCTATAGGAACGAGAGGCTCAGCAGAAGCAGAGACACATCGTCTGAACTAATGCTTCAGAGGCCGCCATTAGAGGGCGGGCCAAATGAAGCTTTGTGTTTCATGAACCAGGAGATCATGAAAACTTTGAAACGACGTTCTCAAAACCTCCAAACGCTTGCACATACTATATTTGAAAGCAGAACTAAGTAACTTGTTTACCTTAATAAATCCTTTTCGTAGTCCCTCTGGGTGTAATACAAGTGTTAATGGGACGCCCCAATACACACTAATGGAATCACGAAGAAGAAGCTAACAGGCTAAAGGGCAAAGCTAACTGCGGGCTAGCACCACTTTAAACAGTATTTACAGCCAAGTTTCAGTGAAAAAAAAATCTCCGTTGTCGAATTGGATGAACAATATCCCTTTGTCCCTTTGTCTTTTCTGTCAGCGCAGTATTTACTCTCACGGACAATTAATGAGTAAAAAACAGCAACATGCTACGACACCTGCAGTGGCGCTTTTGGCCTCTAGGGGCACGAGGTACTTAGTTCTGCTTCAACTTGGGCACGGGATAAACATTAACTAATCAAAATTGTAATATTCAAATCATCAACAGATGGCAGTATAGAGCCACATTGGTTCACGGGGCTTCATTTTGCCCATCACGAGCTGCAGGTAAACTCCTGTCTGTAGAGGGTATGCAGATAGCATTCCATCATGTCAAGAGCAAAACAACAGAGCAGAGGCAAGTCTATTTGTTATCTATTTGTTTTTTGATGTGACACTCTGTACAGATCACTCAAGGTCCTATTCAGAATGAAAAGATCACATGTGCATACCGTCTGTACGACCTGCCGTGTGCGTCGGCCTTAATACTTTCTTTTCTATCGTGTTTCCATTCGTTGCCTGTCCAGCCCGGCCATTCAAGACACGCACACTTTTCCAAAAGATTAGACTCCGGAACGTCATCCTTTCACTCCAAGTTCCGGTGACACACCAATCAGAGAAACGCATTAACAGGAAACAAACGTCGCCGCCTTAAATGCGTCAACAAAGCTGTTACCGCGGCGCCGTGTTTGTCCTGGTCAATGCTGCTTACGCCCCTCCTTTCTTTGGTTGGTCATTCCACCCGTCAATCTTCCATCTACTTGAAATCACACTCGATGGCAGAGCTCCCGGGTCTCGGAGGAGGGTCTGTCCAGCCGAGCCCGGACTGGAGTCCAGAGAAAGACCTCTCAGTGCCTACCGCTCCGTCCTGAATGTCGTGGACAGCCGCGTGGACTTTTGGACATGTTTCTGTGGGGCCTGTACAGTGCTGTTCTTTATTTTTGGTAAATGTAAAACAGAGTAACTCTATGGAAGTGTAAAAAAAATGAAAAGAAAAATGTCACCAAAACGTTTTCACGATGAGGGAATATTGTGTCACGGTGTATACAGGGCTGCTCCCAACAAGAAAAAAGAAATGCAGCACAAATACAACTGAATGAGGTGCTATGAACAGTTGAGGACTTTTGATATTTGTCTCTTTCTTGCTGTCAGATTCATGACTAGTGTTTGTGAGTAAGATTTAGATTATTATGCACATACAGCCTCACGCACTGCTCGATTTACTCCATGAAGTCTAGACTACAAACTGTCTGGTACTGCGTCATAGAGCTTTGATTTCAAGGACAGAACTAACCCTAACTCCTCCCCATTGGTCTATATATTCAGTTGCGTCCAGAGTGGGACCTTTGTCGCTGACAAAGCCTTTTGGATGAGAGGCGAAACGTTTGAAGACTTCAACTACTGAGTACAGAAGATGAATCAAGTACCTTCATTGAAGATATACTTCTGATAGTGTTGGTGAAGTGACACGTCTTAGGCTGCTTATTTGGATTTGTCAGCAGAGAGAGCTTGTGCTCTCTACTGACTAATGCGTATAAGGTGTATATCGTCCTGGTTCATAGATGTTGATGCATGAGGTGCATCTAGATGGCTTCTCTGATCCAGCTGCAATACTTGTTACTTGCTGCATGCATTGACATAGTCCCAGTCCATAATGCGGTTCTCCTTCTTGAAATGGTCTGATATGGCTGATTTGAGATTTAGAATTCATAACTGCCCCTAAAAAAATCCATTCTTCTATGGAGCAGTACCAGTGAAACTCTCTATAGTAAGGTAGGCGCTAAGCCAGGCTAAAATAAAACACTTTTATTGAGCACAATAAACCCTTGCTTTAGCACTTGACGCAACTCGTTCTGCTTGTCCAGGTTTGCGACTAAGACAGTGGCAGCTATGTTTTCTGTAAGCCTACTATAAATCCACCAGGTTACGTGAGCACAATGAACGAAGCACAGAACAAAATGGGATTTTCAAAAGGTACTCAACCACAGATCCAAAGCTCATGGAATTACACAAGGAATTACCCATTTCACTAGAACATTGTTAAAAGTCCTTTATCTCTTTGGTCCCTCAGTTTATCGTAAAACAAAAGCAAACATTCAACTTTTTTTGAATGCGTGCAAAACCATGGAAGCACATGTCTCCAGTTTACATATATAAAAATAAAATAACGCACACAATTAGCACAAATCAGAAACAATAAATCTATGTAAACATGTTGGGAGCGGCCCTGGAGAAAGCTCCTCTGTGACATCGGTGATGGTCCATGTTGCACAAAACCTGCATGTTCATTGGAGCTCAGCAGACAGCGCCCCCCTGTGGCTCCTTTGGTGAACTCCATATTCCGTTGCCTTCGCGTGTCCTCCCTGTGGCAGAGTGGTTGTCAGTGTGTGCCTTTGTTTCATGGAAAAGTCAAGGGGTGAGTTAATTTAAACTGCAATTCACCAGAAGACCAGAGGGGGGCGCTCTCTGCTGAGTCCTGTCTGTCGCATTTTGTCTCTTGTCTCAAGTCTGTGTGTGTCATTTAAAGCAGAGGTTCTCAAATGATGGAGAAACGAAACCAGGACTGACCAAGGTTTGGCGTCCCACAGGTCCACAGTTGTCGCTTTGAGAACCCTTGCTGTAAAGCCCACGTCCGTAGCGTCTTTCTTTGATGGATCCGTTGTAGAGTTTTTCGGTGTTTTGTCGATGTCGTGGTGAGCGTCTGACCGTGCGGTGGAAAGGTTCTGCCCGTGTTCCTTTGACTTCTGTTTCCGTGGAATGCAACGTCCAAAAAATAAACTGTTTAAAAGGAAGAGTCTGATTTCTTTTATTTCATACTTGCGATTGAGCTGATGGTCGGCTCCCATTTGAGGTCCTGGGTGATGGCGGTGCCCATCAGGAAACAGAAGGAGTCCCCGATGGAGATGGGGGGTGGGAGAGTCTGTGAGGTTGAGGAGGGTCGGTGGGGCTGGGACGTTCCTGAAGTCCGCGATCTTCTCCATTGTCCATTGTCCATGCACAATGAAGGCTTATTTTAAATACAAAACAAAAATATCTTGAACTGGTGTAAAACAGTTTTTGGCCTTTTGTCTGTCGTCTCAGCAGAAGATTCAGATAAAGTTGAGTTTTTGATCTTTCGATGTCGGCTCTTCCTATCATTGGGAGAATTCACCAAGCGTTGGATTGTTCTCCCACTAATAGGGAACGTGAGCTGGGTTTAGACCGTCGTGAGACAGTTTAGTTTTACCCTACTGGCTACTGATGATGTGTTGTTGCCATAGTAATCAGGCTATTGTTCTTAACTCGTAGAATGTAACATTCTGGCCATAAGAGCAAAGAAGAAGCATCGGTGAAGCGAAACGTCCTCAACTCAACCAAACCCAGTCCAGTAAACGATTTAAGCTTTACTACGATGAATGAGATGAATGAAACTTTCAAATTAAGGTGGATGACGTTATCTTTTTTCCTAATAATAATAATAATAATAATAATAGGGGGGAAATAATAATAATAATATTGTGACTTATATTTAAGTCTAATCTATCATGACAAGCTGTGACCCACATAAAAGTATTCAGTTATAGGTGCTCAACTGCGCCATAGTGTAATGGATTTATCTCTGCGGTAACAAATGACGGGCACTTCGTGACATTTTCTTATTACCCTATTAACATCTTTTACATTGTACTGTTCTGTCTCTTAGATTTCAAGCTAAAAATTTTACACGGACTTAAATTTAGTTTGACAGATGCCAACATTTCACCCACATTGCTATAAATCTTAATCTAAAACCACTGCTCTAGATTTACCGTTCTCCGGATAACAGACGAGACAATGCCCAATAGAATAAGACACTAAAACATTAAAATGCAGAGTCTGTGAGTTGGTAAAGCTCTTTTGAAGGTGCAGGTTAATCCGGTGCAGGGCATGTTTGGACACACAGATGGACCTTAAACAACAACAGCGTATTAGATGAAACGGTAATCTGCAACAAGAGACTTTAATTCAGAGTCATGTATCTGCCAGATATGGGTCAGAGCAGGAACGAAACAATTACTCAACCACTATTACATAATGAGGGCGCTGTCCAAATTAAATAAAGACCATTGTACTCATTCATTTTAAATAGTAATACAAAGAATAAATACAAATACAATAATGTATAAGTTGCCAGTGACTTTTTTTTGCCTTGCACTTCGAAGTTTCAGTGTCAAAAGCCAATCTCTACAGGCCAGTGGTTCATATATTTTTCACAAAACGTATGTTTGACCTTCCAAGGACTTACTGCTTAATATCATATTAATTTCAATAACCATTCCCGAGGCGTTCCAAGGCCACAGAGAGACATGTCCCTCCGGTGTGTCCTGGGTCTTCCCCAGAGCCTCATGCAGTGGGACACCTCGAACACCTCCCCAAGAAGACATATAGAAGGAATCCGAAGCAGAAACCTCCTAACCAGGTCTCTAACTAGAAACTCCGTCCATAAAAGTAATAAACAGAAGTGGGGACAAAGGGTTGCCCTGGTAGAGCCCTACAAGTACTAGGGACAGTAGTAGGAGACAGGAGTAAAAGAACACATAATAATCAAAGGACTTCTGAGCATTACCAATTTATTAATATTAATATACATTTAAAAATATATGTCTTCCATTAATCACATTTGTAATAGTCATACATTACAACTACAAAATGCTGCTTTTAATTCTGAAGGCAAATAAACAATACTTTTTAGAAAAGCATTTGAACTAAGTTGGTTTCAAGTACTGTATGTACATAAAAGTTCTTTATTGTTGTGGCGGGTTGTGCAGTAACTTGTGAGTTGTGAAGCAGCAACATAATCAAAATGGAGAACTTTCACAAACGCCTGAATAAAACACTCAGCAGAAAGTATTACCATGAACACAACATTACAGCGTGGTTAAAGTAAATTAACCATGGTGGTGGTGTTTATTCTCTTTATTAGGGAATAAGATGCGTATTGCCTCACAGAGCATTAGTTTGGAGACAGAATGGTGTTCACTGACCTTCAAGCATAAGAGGATCGAGCGGATTGTTTTAATTCAGATAAAGGAGCTCTGGGCTCTCACCCTAATGAGTCAGACAATACCAGCCTTCGACAGGCAGGGGGTAGGAACAGTCTAAAAAGTTTAAGAATATTAATGTAAACTTTTGTAAATCAAAAGGAAGTCTCCTGATCCCGCTGGATGGAGAATCTGGTCCTGTCTGTCAACACTGAGAGACCAGATCAATATGGTTTGTTCTAAGGTGCTGATTGGTTGAGAAAAGTGGTAAGATGGCAACTGAATGTTTGTTTATAATATCAAATATAAATATTTGATATATACATATATATATATATATATATAATATTTGATTTGAGAATTTAACCCTCAAATTTCAACCTTTTTGAAAACTAGATGCTTAGGTTTCTGCTTATTCATGGAATTTCCCCCATATTTGCTAATGTTTAATAAAAACTTACTGTAAAACTAAACTGCAAACTAAATCTTCTACAGTGCTTCCTCTCAGAGAGGCGCTTTGCAGACGCTGAAAATGCAAACCTCTTGTTTCATAGCTCATTTTCAGAAGGTGAGACTCATAAAGATCGACCTATGGGCCGAGGTTAAGGTTGTTTGTAAAGCCAGTGTACATTTAACTATTTGTGAGCTCATGGTACTTATGGTATGCTACCCCCCACTCTACTGCCTCAGCCCATCTGAGAGGGGTGGGACCTGGGGAGTCCAGTCAGATTTCAGGGATGACCTGTGCTGTGGATTCTATACCCTAAAAATGTGAAGACTTTTTAAAGTTAAACCAAGTTATCAGGGTTACGTCAGTCACTAGCAGTGGGCGAGGAACAGTTTGTTCCCATCGTGGCTGTTCTATTTCCACCACACAGAGGTGGGGTTGCTCTCTATTGAGAGTAGTTTGTCATAAAAAATAAAATAAAATACAAGACATAACAAAAAACAACATTTATAAAACTGGACACGATATAAATGTAGTGCAGCCCCTGAGTCACTCTCCATCAGTGCTTCTTCTCTTTAAGTTTGTCCTTGATTTTCTGCGGCTCGTCGTATTGAATCAGGCGAAGGATTTCTTTGTTGTCCATGACTCCCTGAATGAACTCGCCCTCGGAGATCTTATCTGAGACAAAAGCACAAAGAAAACAAGTGTTCGAGGTGTGCTCCTTTGTTGCAAAAATAACAAGTAGAAAATGAAAGGCCTAAACACCACTGCCTGTACGAACAGAGATAGTCTCAAGATGAGAACAAGAGTTATTAAGGGTAACTAAATGTAGCATCAGAAAGTTAAAGTGTAAAGTACCATTGTCCTTTTTCCCAAAGTAGGTCCAGATCTTCTCTGCTCTCTTCTCTGGAGTGTTCTCATCCTCGGCCAGATTCTTTTGGTCCTCCGTCGGAATCATGTTGAAAATTGACTGAAATATAAACATCAACTCACAGGTGAGCAAATTGATGATGTAAAATGCATGACCTTCCCACCATGTGCCATACTGCCTTGTGAATGTCTACGTCAGATCTCGGACGATAAGAAATAGTGGGCCTGGTTAGTCCCTGGATTGGAAATGTGAGGGAATACTCAGAGCCTGGCTGAGTGGTTGGTTTGAGGTCGAAGCGTCCATTAGCGCAGATGTGAGTAGCCATGCTATGTATGCACAGAGCTCACCAACAGTGAATGGAGTGAATAAATGTCCCTTGTGTGTATGTGGCCTGCCCATGAAAGCGGCTTCACGAATAACCTCCTCTTCCACCAATCGAGATGTCGTTATGGTCTGTTGTTTAATGCAGATCTAAACGCAGGCATGCATCATCTAATTTTCCACACCCACTCCTTCTACTGGTCAACTTCTGCCGTGCTCTGACGGACTGACAGACTCTACCAAGCACCGTGAAGTGTGGACAATCATAAAAAGCTATATGTGTACAACAATTGTGATATTATTGAAAATCAAAAGGTTCCAAGAAATTGTAACATAACGG
The DNA here is from genome assembly GCA_021464625.1 of Proterorhinus semilunaris. Lineage (NCBI taxonomy): Eukaryota > Metazoa > Chordata > Actinopteri > Gobiiformes > Gobiidae > Proterorhinus > Proterorhinus semilunaris. Next base: position 4,984,609 of record CM038352.1, read on the forward strand.
CGATGTGTGTTCAGACTCACGTATAATGTACTGATATTATACCATGTATTTTTTGTGACCTTAAATGAGGTTTCTTTGTTGTAAAAGGAAGAAAAAAAATTATTGGAGACTGCCGGGGAATAACAGAAAGACGGTGTGAGTGAATGATTGGTGGAGGTCGGAGGGTCTGTTGCTGCAGATGTGTGAAACTGCCCTTGTGTCAGTCTGGCCCAGGGGACAAACTGTGACTACACGGGTACCCTCCCCTTGTGTCAAATGCTTTGGGTGACTTGTGTCATCTGAAAAGCACTATACAAATAAGATTCCCTTGCCCCTTCACTATAAAGTACAGTTTTGGATCTAGCAGTGAACTGCAAGGACGACATAAATCCATGGAAACAAAGCATATGGGAAACGGGACAGTAGAGGTTCTTTAATATGTATGTGCTGAGAAATGTCTTACAATTGGACCTGCAAATCAGCCCAACAAAATCGTAGATTTTTGATTTAACAATAAATATAAACAAAGTTCCACCAGTGAAGAACCTTTGCATCTGTGTAGACATTCGAAAGTGTTGTGGTGCACAGTGCATGTGTCTGAAACCATATCATCAACTAGCTTTATGTCCTATTGTTACACACTGCTGCTCTCTCTACCTTATAAAGGCTCCTTTGTGGATAGATAAAGCAATTGATTGAACTCACCCGGACGATCTCCTGTATCTCGCTCTTGCTGATCGTCCCGTTCCCGTCCACGTCGTACAAAGCGAAGGCCCACTCCAGTTTCTGCAGAGTCTTTCCTCCCGACGTCAGGTGCAAAGCCACGATGTACTCCTTAAAGTCCAGCGTCCCGTCCGCGTTCGTGTCAAAACTGCGGAAGACGTGCCGCGCGTACGCCGAGGGGTCCGCGTCCGGGAAGAAACTGGCGTAGATCCCCTCAAACTGCTCCTTGCTGATCTTCCCCCCGGGACATTCCTTCAAAAACGACTGGTACCAGGTGCACAGCTCGGCCTCGGAGTATTTGGTGTTCAATTTCAACTCCTCCAGGAGCTCCTTGGAAAGCGCGCTGCTCTTGGTGTTCCCCATTGCTCAGAGAAAAATAGATACAAGTGCCTTTTGTGTATATGGTTTGGAGATGGGGGAACACCTCTGCCCTGCACTGTGCCAATGAGATTATGGCGATCGGTGGCTAATGCTATTGAGTTGCTGCGGGGATAAGAGGATAGACACGTCAGCGAGCCATGAAACCGCGTGAGGATTAGCCGCAACAGGTGCTAACCCTGAAACTTCAACATCTGGGGAAGACTTAGCGCAGCCATTTTAATTATGTAAGACCATCTGCAGACTGCTTAGTCAACGCCAATATAATAGAGTAGAATGCAATTATGAATTTTAATGGCCCTAAAGTAAAGCCTTGGGGGACACCACCACGTATACACACAAGAGATCCCCGGAATTCATATAAAGCACAAAAAGTTACATTAACGCAATAATAATGTCTTGTCTTTTTCCAGCTGTATCAACAAATAGACTTTTCTTTTGATTATGATCCCGGATGTCTCAGTTTCCTATTTGATTAGACCAGGAGTTTTGCCTTGGTTACTCAATATCCGTGCAGTAAAAGGTGTCACTCAGGTGTCGGACAGGTGGCTGAAACTCCATCCAGGTGACCAATGTTTTGATACCACTTTTGCACACCTTTAAAGTTTGACATTTTTCACATGTGCCGAGAGAGAAGATATTGAACTTTGCGGCGGTTTTTGTTTCATGTGGATAGGTCCAGGAATGACAGAGATATTAACCATAAACCGAGCCCACCCACTTTTGGATCCCGACCCGCCAGTTGAGAACCGCTGCTCTAAAAGAGACAATGTGAACTATATATGAGCATGTTGCAACCGTTTACCTGCTGTGCGTCCAGATTTGCTCAGATTGGGAGGCAACGGATGACCAGCGCAGGTACTGTAAGTCATTGTTTTGGTAAATCCCCCCAAAAAACGTTGATTGCATTATTATCATTGCATAAGCCTCAGGTCCACAGTGTACCTACAGTCCGGCTGTGCGGGGCATGGCGGGCAGCAGGATGAGCAGTGGCAGATGTGAGGCCCAAGTCCTGTTCCCCCGAGGCCGAGCTGGATGCAGGCAAACAACGCCACGCGATTACATCCAACCACGACCTACAGGACAATAATTCAGACTCAGTAATCGGATTTTCTTCCTGGAATCTGTTCATGTTAGCAAAGATCCACGCACTGTCATCCATGTGCAAATGTCCCTTCTGTTTTGTTCTGTTTCACAGCCTAAACTAATATTGTACATTTATGAGAAACTAATTGTAATCGAGGCCTTATGTTCCATTTTTCCTCAATGCAGAATCAATACGGTATCTAAAATGTTTATGGTGGAAAACATGCTAGGCTAAAAACTCATGTGTGAGAAAACATTTCACCAAATAAGACCCTTTGTGTTCATGAAGGTTTGTTTTTGTCTTGAAGCTATCTACTTATGCTAGCTTGATGCATAACAAAAGGCAAATTAGCGCCACTAGCTTAACACAAATTATCTTTGGTTTGATTTGTATTTAGTTAGAACTTGACTTAGAATGGGTCTGGTTTCATGGAACTCCATCAATGGTTGATTTTAGATGAATATAAAATTATGTCCCGATGACAATTTTTCAAAGATGGGCAACGTGATCTGAGGCACATTGATTGAATAAAAGTTATTGATTCTTTAGCAGGACGCCAATGGGTTTCGACCAGCGCGGTCTCCGTCAGGGTTTGCCAATGGTTTATCATGGTTTGAGGACACTTCCAAGTTCATCTGAAGTTTTTTTGGTATCCAGAATCCAGAATTAGTGCATTTCAGCCACTGGCCTATAGTTTCAGCCATAGAAGAAACATCAACACTGTGTGAATAAAGCTAAATACTCCTCCAGGTTTGTTTTTGATTGAGGAAATTGATTTAGCATATGTAGCTTTAAGAGTTTTTTCGAAGCTCAAGCACAAACCCCCAAACTAGTTTACGTTATTTCGTTTGAAGAGGCAAACTGGAGAACGCACAAAACCAAATGCAAACACGCGGAAAGCTTCCACACCGTCTGTAAATCAAGTGACATGGAGGGCGCTCCAGTGGCTGAAATATGGCAGTCCAGAGTATAATCTTTAGCATGAGATTATGGACATATGGGGGATTTCAACACTGTCCGTCCATTCGTGCTGAAATCTGGCTATGTAAACACTGGATTCTAATCTACAGGCCCGCCTAATCTTCGGGTACTGGTGCGCCGCACAGGAAGCCCGGCACATAATTTGCTATTTGAAATGGATGATATTGCAGAAGGACGATTTGAGAGAGGGGAGGAGCGAGCGCAGAAGGATTTGGGGGGGAGTTTAGACTTCTGAAGCCAGACTAGGACGGTGACATTGACCGCGAGCCGCCATGGAGGGACAAGCGCGGAGAGGAGGTAGCTACCAGCGACCGGGGATGCCTTCCTTTCACTGACCCAAGGAGCCCCGAACGCAGCGGCAGATTATGATTAAGATTAAGATTTGCGGATCAAAAGCCAGGATTAGCGCCGTGTGTTGGGATCCGTTTGGGGCTGGAACATGAGGCTAGAGCGCGGGCGTCGGGCTTCTGTGGCGCTAGCGCTCAACTTGTTGGCCTTGGCGCTGGCGATGTCGGCGGTCACCACAAGCTACTGGTGCGAGGGGACCCGAAAGGTGGCCAAGCCGTTCTGCACGGGACCGGCCCCGAAGGTCAAGCAGTGGTACTGCATCCGATTCAACAGCTCCAACGTCAACGACTCGCGCCTCGTCCAGTACATTTTCGAGACCGGCGAGGAAAAGTTTCTGATGAGGAAGTTTCACACGGGGATCTTTTTCTCCTGCGAACAGGCCGCAGACATGAAAGGTGAGGATTAGGAGGCCTGCGGAGGGTATGCAGATGATGTCACGCCATGGAAAACGGGGTCCAAATGAGTGTCGGAGTTTTGAAATGCACTTGTATATTTGTTTGTTTTCGAAACTTAGCCCAGAATGCCGTGGTTCTGTTTAGAAATGAAAGTGATGTAAGTGCATAAGCTCTAAATCAGTGGTTCTCAACTGGGACGGGACGCAAAAGTGGGTCGTGTAAGCGTTTTCAGTGGGTTACGACCCTTTCCTAGAGAACATTTATTCCTGTTGCTTTGAGCATGGTTTCATATTTATGTGCAAAAGAGCAGTATCTTCCTGATCATCAGGAGCACATTTCGCCTCCGTAACACATTACCTGGAATATTCCACAGTGGGGCTTTTAAACAGATTGAAGGAAAACGGGGAAAAGTAATTTGTCCCTTGTTTCTGAATAAAACAAGCTAAAAGTGAGAGCTGCCTATCTTGAAAATTATTTGTAGTGGAGACAATATGAGCGCTGAAATGAGCAAAATGAGTCCAGTGAAGTCTGGATGTCTGAATGTTAAAAACACACAGGAGCCCCCACCTTATGACACCAGCAGGTGCAGGCGAAGCGTTTTACTAATGCTAGAGAAGATCGAATTGGCACAAATGAAACAAAAACGCAACTCCAGGAAACCGTCGGTTTGGCACAGTATGAATTGAACACTGCAGTTAATTCTTAAAAATGAAAATCCGTAATTGGCCAATCTGAGAGAAGCAGCTGCACGCACTTAGGGACATTCTGAATTTCAAAGTAGTAGAGAGGAAGTCATGGTCTAGTCTACAGCTGGTTTTGTCCTCCTGAGTGCAGCTTTGATGATTGCGATTTAATAATAGTAACCAAGTGAGTAACTGGATATTTCTGTTGTAACACCGTGCTTTTGTTTCCACAGGGTTCGAATGTCGGGATTTCTCAGAGATTGCTCCTGAACAGGGACGAGGTCAGTTCACGCTTCTGACAAATGATATAAACAATGTCCATCCATCCATTTTCTTCCACTTGTCCGTTGCCGGGTCATGGCGGCAGCTGTTGGAGCTGCACCAGCCCCTATGGCGCACCCTGCAGGTGGTGGGTCCAAAGAAGGACGGCCTCATGGTTCTAACCGGGCCTGTTGGTCTCTCATAAGGGGCTTCTGAACCACTCGTTGTCTGACCCGTCACCTAGGACCTGTTTGTCATGGGAGACCCTACCAGGAGCATGAGGCCCCCGACAACAGAGCTCCAGGATCCAGGCGCTCAAACCCCTCCACCCCGTTAAGGTGGCGGTTCCAGGAGGGGTAGAAACAATGTATTTAAATAATTATAGGGGTCCAGATATCCAAAGTCCCATTGAGATTTCAGAATGTATTGTTTGGTGGAGAGGGGAACCTATTGTACAAAGGCTCCACCTGGTCCAGGAATCAAACCGTTGCGCTTGACCTGCCTCTATGTCATTTTCATGTTAAAATGGGTTTCCTTGGATGCCCACTCCAACACTCGTTTATAAAAGCTCTGTTTATATAAAAGCCCCCATTTTGTTGAACCGGGGATAACAACAAACGTCGAAGTTAGCATGCTCAAAACTGATATTTATAAGATGTTCCTGTTGAGAGCCATTCCAGAGTGACATGACTGGACTAATGTTATTCACACAAAACGTAAGTCTGGTTCATCTTATTTAGTTGTGTCCACCAAGGATCGTTCTAATATTACAGACAGTTCATAGGTAGGTAAGAGTAGGTATGTTTGTTCAGAGGCGGAACGATTTTATTCCTAGTTAAAGGTTTCCCCACAAAGTCCTTAACTGCAATACTGTTTTCTATAAATACGCACAGGGTCCTCTCCCTGGAACATCTTTAAAGGTATTGACCAAATTTACAGTATTTTATAGTAATTACCATAGACATAATATTAATAGACTCCGTCTCCTCACTCCTCCCTGTTTGCCATATATACAATTGACGGGAAAATCATGTCAGATTTATAGACTCCTCCTACTCTCCTGTGACAGAGCATGTTCCTAAAAAGGGCATAAGGGCGGGATCTTCACTGTAGACTCGGTCCTCGCGGGGCACGTAGTTCGATTGTAGCCACGCCTGCGCCATTAGCTCTAATGCTAACGGGATGTCAATCAAAGTCCAGCCCTCATTAGTATACGAGATTTCTAAAAAGTTTCTTACGAAAACCAGCCTAGCTGTAGAAAGTTCCAACAAAATTAGAAACCAGGCTTTACAGTTGCTTAAAATGTGTGGAAAGTGCAATGCTTTCTGATGGAAAACTAGCTTGTTTTTCCGCCCACATAATTATGGAGGAAATGCAGCAATGGCGGACAATGTTGGCGCCTAGCGTCGTGGTCTTAAAGCAGTGCAACCAGCGGCCATTGGTAATTACACAGGTCTTTAGATGTTGTGCTCAATCATGTTGTCAGAACCATCAAGGGGGTCAGAGGATCTCGGCTGCCCCAGGCCTAATGCTGCTGTAGGTCTCCCCTGGGGCCTGGTCCCAGCACATAGACTGTGAGGAACCTGGACGTAGCATCGTTCTTAGTTGCTGAAACCAAATGAGGAAAATGAGGGCAGGTTCTTGCTGTAATGGACTTATTCTTATTCTCCATGTTTTTGTCTTGACATGCGTAACAGTTTATTTTGACCCTATTCTAAATGTAGGAACTGGCTCCAAAAACACAGCCAAATTGCTAGCATGAACGAGCTTCAGTTAGCTATGGACCTCACTTCGTCCATCGCTTCTCTACAGGCTATGCTCGAGCCCCTCCTAGTATTGAAGTGAAATTTGAGTTGAAACCTCTCCCCTCTCTCGCCCTTTCCTTTCCTCCCCCCTGCACCTCCCCCTCTCTCAGGTGTGCTGTGGCTGTGCGTCGTGGCCGAGTCCCTGTACCTGTCCCTGCTCTTCGCTGGGGGCCTCCTCATGACTCTGGAGCAGTGTCCCTGTTTCAGCCTCATCAACAAACTCAAGCTCAGTGCCTTCGCCGCCCTCTGCACGGCCGCCTCAGGTAAACGGGTCGTGGGGTCGTTGGGTGTGGGACAGTGGCAGTGCTTGTCCTGGTTGACAGAGTGCAGGTTGACGGGGCAGCGGTCGCAGTTCTGTCCAGGAGGCTGCGCGGGGGGATTTGTGTCTGTGGATTAATCCGATTGGAGCGGTGGTTTTTGGGCCGTGTCAGGAGGAGCCCCACCCCCCTGTTCCTCCGAGATAATCCCAGGAAGAGCGGCTCGGGCTGGGCATGAGCAAGCGTCAGGCAGGGGCCACTTCTCCGCCACCGCCAGGCATCACCGCGGAGGGAGACGAGTCGAGCGAGCTGGTGTCCCTCACCTGGGAGCAGGAGTCTTCGCATGAACATTTAAAAGTTAATCGTTAATATCTCTCCTCTAATGTCTCAGTACAAATGAACTAAGATTATATTTTTTTTTCATTAGAGTTTCATAAAGGATGTGATTATTGTAAGTTGAAAGCTTTTTAAAACACAAGGTTAATACGGCAGGTCTATGAACTTATTTCATATGCACCTGGTTTAAAGGAGCTATACCTTATTTTTTTATTTTTTCATTGTAAGGTAAAATTATTTTTGCCCCATAAAAGTATGTCGTAAAAGTATTATAAGTGAAAAAATCAGCCTGATGCGTGACATTTGCGCCATATTATGATTTGTTGATGTTGTGTATGGTCAACCCAAATAGTCAATAGTGACGCCGAAGGACGGCCGTGACGGTAAAAACACCCATTTCGTCACATTTTGACTAAAAAGGTTCAAAAGGTCCGAACACACTACACGACTTTATAGAACGTCTGGGGGTTCACACTTAACGGCTGAGAATCGTGAGAGCGAACACACTACACGATTCTGACAAACAGCTGATGTTTGATAACACAGCACGTCCGTGTCTCGACCGCTTCATTTCTCCTCCAGCTTCAAAAACTGACCCCAAATCCGCAAAGTTAGGCCTGTGTTTGTGAGCGTGCGAAAACATGTGCGTGTCCCAGTTTGGTCAGCGGTGTCAAGTGTCACAACATCGCAGTGCATGGCTGCTACTGCTACGAAGCCTTTTCAACTTGGCTATAGTTCAGTCAAATGGAAATAAAAGTCGGCGGCACGAAGAAGCGGGACGTATTTCAGTGGATTTAATAAGAAAAGGAGACGGGCCTCAGCCCCGAGATGGAGGAGGCGGAGGAGACAGCGGAGAGAGGAGAGCCCTAGCGGCGAGGTGAAGCTGAACAGTTCGTCTCCAAACTCAGTAAATGCCGCTAAACTCTGTTTGTGGTTGAATTGTAGTTTGAAAAGGTGGTTCTCGTGGATGTTCGGTGATATAAAGTTGTGCCTTTTCGTGTGGGGCTGTGGTCATGAAATGAGCTGTTTGTGCCGCTTGTTTTCAAATGAAAATGAGGCGCGGCAGTGTTTTTCTGTCTGTTTTGCCGCTGCTTTCTGTGTGTTCACTTTGGGGACGGTGAAATTAACCACGTTTCTCCTGTGCGTCCAAAATCGGGCTTAAAAATCAAACATGTTTGATTCCCTGCGACTGTAGTCCAGTTGCGTCTGACTGCCGCCCACACTACACGATTCGAACGCCAGTCCAGTCGTGACCCTGGTAATTGTTAGGAGACCGTCTTAGAAACCTTCCTGAGCGAGGGTGCATTTTTCGGCATAACACCGGGCCAAAATCCAGGACGCTTTAAGCGAGGCACGATCATACATGTATAGCTTGGGGTTATCTAGTATTGAATATCCATGCATGAATAAATCTATTTTTTATCAATTGACCGGCTGGCCCGCCATCTATCGGCGTAAATAAAATGTGGCCCCAAGCCAAGCCAACTTGCCGACCCCTGCTTTAAAGACTTAAAGAGTTTAGCTTTTGAATCATCCCTTAACTTCGGAGAAAAAAATCTCCCGCACAAAAAATTGCCTAAATTGCACCTGTGAATAAATCTGACTCTTTGCAAGATGGGCCGTGCGCGGGTGATTCTTTTCTTCTAGTTTAACTAGAATTATGCACGACATCTCCGACACACCTGTTGTCTGAAAAAGATGCGTGAAGCACCTGCTCTCGAAGTGTCCCGAGCCTCCATGTGGCCCTTAGCCAGTCTCCATTCCCACCTTTCCTGCTGAAAAAACAAAACGAAAAAACACCACAGATGGAAATTATGCTTGTCTCTATTTTCAGTTCACTTTTATGACAACTTTGTTCCTGCCTTTGGGGATAAATGCTGAACATTCTCCAAATCTGTTCATAAATGGATAGATTTATTCAGAAGAAGCTTAAGCATGAAATTGTTTCATAAGATAATGTTACATTAATATACAATGTGTAAGGTCTGATAAGATTGCTTAGGTAGATGCCAGTTTTAGTGCCATTTTAATGCCTCAAACACAAACTTATGCACGTAATTGATTTATGAACATTTACAAACGTTCCATCAAACAGGAATGAAGGGAAATGACAAGATTCAAAAGCAAATCGGGACACAACTTTTGAGCAGTGGTACAGTTTCATCCAAAGTAATGTATTATGTAGCATCATTTTTGTATTTTCCATAAACATAATGCAGTAAAAACGTCATTATGTTCCAAGAGATGTTGATTTAAGTTCAAATCCAACGCCTCGTGGAAACCCTAATGTGTTGTGTGTACGTGTGTGTCCAGGCCTGTGCGGGATGGTGGCTCACATGATGTTTACCACAGTTTACCAGCTGGCTGTGGTCATGGGCCCCGAGGACTGGAGACCCAAGACCTGGGACTACAGCTGGTCCTACGTGTAAGTCCCACACTGCTCCCAAGGCTGTGTCCGAACGTCCAGACAGAGGATAAAGTAGGGCGCTCGAAATACCCCACAACGCATCACTGAAGAGTAGGGGCTTTTATGTGTGGAGTTTTGCATGTTTTCCCCGTGTCTGTGGGGCAACGACCCCCACTGAGAAAGAGATTCTTCATCTTAGTGGGTTAAATGAAGGTAATGATTCAAATCCATGTGAAATAAAACTAATATTTACCATCTAATATTTATAAAAATGCCACTTGGATTTAGTCTGGCTTTATTGCAGAAATCCATATTACAGGAGTTTTATAAGATGTAGTGCAGTGTTTCCCCAACCAGGGGTAGGGTGAGCCCAGGGGGTACGTGTAGCCCTGAGCAGAGGGTACATGGAAATATTTCAGATCTAAGAAGAAGTAAAAAATAAGATGAAACTGAACAGTATTTCAAAAATGATTTTAAAAGAAAACTTCTTTTCAATGATAATGTGCGGTAAAAGGTTTCAATTTAACACGATACACAACTAAATACCAACACATCTGAGTAATTGGCTGCACCTTAGAGTTTAGATAAGATAATCCTTTATTGATCGCACTCAAAATAGTGCGAAATAGACAGGAAATGTGCAAACAGTTATTTAGTAAAAAAAAGAAGAGGTATCTTATGTACAATAAGTAAAAGCAAAAATCTTAAGGGGCGGAGTTATAACAATAAGGAAATAAAAATAAATAAAAATCGAATACAAATTAGAACAGACTATGAAGTGCAGGCTGTCAATAAGTGATGCTGATACAGAGATTATTGCACATATTGCACATGTTACTTTAGAGTCTTGTTGTACCGTCTGACAGCAGTGGGGATGAAGGCCTTACGGTAGCGCTCCGTCGTGCACTGAGGGTGTCCCAGTCTTCCACTGAAAGAGCTGCTCAGCTCCTCTACAGTCCCATGCAGTGTATGGGAGGTGTTGTCCATGATGAATGTGAGCTTGGCTAATACCCTACTGTCCCTTAGGGTGCAGCCCAGGACAGAGCTGGCCCTCCTGACAGCACACGGCAGCGTAGTGGAGAGCAGAGGCCACAGAGTCAGAGGCCTGCTCACTCTGAAGGACCTCAGTCTCCTCAGAAGGTGGAGCCACTTTGGCCCTTCAACACCAACGTACAGGGCGTTGGTGTTGTGGGACCAGTCCAGTTTATTGTTGAGGTGAACACCCCGGTACTTGAAACTGTCCTCCCCCTGGATGTTCAGTGGTGTGTGCGGTAGTGGCTTCCTCCTGAAGTCGATTTAGGGGTACTTTGAGTAAAAATGAAGGACTCAAGGGGTATGTAAGACAAAAAACATTGGGAACCAGTGATGTAGTGCACTCATTGTATTTGGACAGGCTGCTCCGCTTCTTTCTCCAAGTGCCCGAGTCACAAACAGAATGAGAGCAGCATACGAGGCGTTGGGGGCGAGGGTGGACGCTCGGACACAGCCCTGGTTCCGTCCCGGTCTAACCGCAGTCCCTCTCTCTCCCCTCAGCCTGGCCTGGAGCTCGTTCGGGACCTGCATGGCGTCCGCCGTCACCGCGCTCAATCGCTACACCAAAACCATCGTGGAGTTCAAGTACAAGCGGAGAAACATCGCCAAGTCCCTCCTGGTCAAGCAGAAGCTCCTGGACCTCGGGCTGGACCTGCCCCAGCACATGTGGGACGCGTACATGACCCCGGAGCTGTCCCGGGACCGCGAGGCCCCCATGGACCCCCGCCTCAACGGACTCAAGCCCCCGACAGGCAGCGCGTATGAACCGCAGCTGGAGCCGGAGGGGCAGTCGGAGGAGTACTGCTGAGGTTTGTGTCAGAGCGCCACACTGGTCATTGTTCATTCAGTATACCCACTCACGCCACAGTCATACACGATGTGGGCAAAGCGTTTCAACCACCGACCTCTGGAACTACGGGCAAACGCGCTAAACAACTGAGCCACTGTCGCCTAGGCAACTGCATAGTGCTTTGATGGGATTCTCAAAGCAATGTTCTCGCTGACGGACACAGATACGCCGACAGCGCGAGACGACGAGGAGGAACGTGACCTTGCGGCGGCCATTACGAGAAACTGTTCAGAACAAACCTGGGGCTAGGGTTTTCAGACGACCAAACTAAATGACTGTGGTTTGATGAATAATATGGAAGACTATGGCACTTAACGATAACACGGCCTTTTGGGGTATTATTTATGATGGAAACGCTACATAACTGAGACTGAGAATACTAATTTATTTGTTTTTTTTATTCCGAAAATGAAACCATGAAAGATTTCTGTGGATGCGTGCTGCAACGGGTTCCTCCTTTTGCAGCACACATCCTCAAAAAAAAAATCAATGGGGAAATACAATTTTCAGATCATCCTAATTAAAGGCCCTATACCTCTTTTTTTTTTTATTTTACAAAAAGCCACAAAAGTGTTAGTTGCTGCCTAAACAAATGTTCATAACGTTGTATAATTGCTACATCCAAATGCTTTATAATAAGATGCACTGCGTTTTTCGATTACGATATACTACCAGACAAAACAAATTGTATTCCATTACTAGAAGTCAGGTATAGGGCCTTTAAGTCGATCATTTAGAGTCTTTTTTTTAATGTTTAAATGTGTGTGATATTTGAATAAACCAATGCATGTACCAGATGATATTGTTTTAATGCTTTCATGTTCAGTACAATTGACAGGACACATTACATATTATTATGTTCCAATGTGGAAGAATTAAACAGCTCGTTTAAACCAAGCAACAATTAGCTGACATTAAAGTGATTCAAGTTCAGTTCAACAAAGTCCTACTCCAGTGTTGAGTTAATGAACTCGAAATACAGGGGTAGAGTTTGGGGCACAGGGGTCACAAGGCTGCGGGAACCCAGGGTGCTGAGGGCGCTGCAGCACCCCCTGGTGGATAGGAAATATGCAGAGAAAAAGTGGTTTTGGGGTCAACTTTATCCCTCAGCACCCCGTAACTAAAATGCCTTCCCATGGCTCTGAGGGGTCATGTGACTCTGCGGCCCTGAGGTCATGTGACTCTGCGGTCCTGAGGTCATGTGACTCTGCGGCCCTGAGGTCATGTGACTCTGCGGCCCTGAGGTCACGCGATGATGCGGTCCCTGTAGCTCTGCAGGGGGTTCTCGTCGAGGTATCTGTGGATGTACCAGCAGGAGACGCGCGCCTTCAGCTGCTCCTCCAACACGAAGTCCAGGGCCGCCTGAGGAGACGGAGACGGAGGATGAGGGAAAAGGGAAAGAGGTGTGTCCGAGAGGTCGAGTCGAGCAGTTTTCAAAATGTAATCGAAATCGCAATCTTAAAAAGGAACAGGCCACCGTTTTTACACACTGAGAGATGTTCTTACCTGAGCTTGGACGAGTTCATCTGTACCTGTCTGGTCTCCACGTGTGCCTTCAGTCACGTAAACAAAGCACAGACGGCGTTAGCATTTAGCCGTTAGCATTTAGCCTCTCTCTTCTCCTCTATAGCTCCAAACGAGGTGAAGATAGAAGCTACCAAACTCTTCCACGTTTTCCCTATTTAAATATGGTTACGTGAAGTGTTACACTATAAAGTATAATTACACAAAATTAAACAATGTGGATTTTCTAAGCGGATAAAAAGGGGAACTATATTGTAAAGCGTAATAATAAATGGTCTCAACTTATATAGCGCTTTTCCACCTACATTAGGCACTCAAAGCGCTTTACAGCCAGGAACCTCTCACCCATTCATGCACCAATGTACGCAGACACTGGAGGCAAGGTGGGTGACGTGTCTTGCCCAAGGACACAACGACAGCATGCACCTTCAGGAGGCAGGATTCGAACCCCCGACCTTCCGATCACGAGACGACCCGCTCTACCATCTGCGCCACCGTCGCCAGGAGTAATTCGGGCATCCGCGCAGTAAAGTGAAGATATCGCTGCGCGGATGCCGAATTACTCCTGGTATTATTACGCCTTACAATATAGTTCCCCTTTTTATCCGCTTAGAAAATCCACATTGCTTAATTTAGTGTAATTATACTTTATAGTGCAACACTTCACGTAACCGTATTTAAATAGGGAAAATGTGGAAGAGTTTGGCAGCTTCTATCTTCACCTCGTTTGGAGCTATAGAGGAGAGAGGCTAAATGCTAACGGCTAAATGCTAACGGCGTCTGTGCTGTGTTTACGGAAGGCCCACGTGGAGACCAGACAGGTACAGATGAACTCGTCAAAGCTCAGGTAAGAACATATCTCAGTGTGTAAAAACTGTGGCCTGTTCCTTTAAGAATCGTTACTGGACTTTTTAATCGTTAGGTCTACAGTGGTCCCTCGCTTTAACGCGGTTCACCTTTCGCGGCCTCGCTGTTTCTAGAGAGAGCAGCTCACGATGTTTCCATCCCCGTGTCTCTAATGTGACTCAGTTTCAGTTTAGTTTAGTTTATTACAAATATACGGTAAAAGCATTTTAACGTTCATTCATAGATGATGGTGCATATTCATAAACGGGACACCCTTGAAGCCACATTTAGCTTATATATGGGGCCCAAGACAATACACAATATTAAAAACACAAGTATACATTAGTAACCTGGGATACATATTACCCAAGATACCTATTACCTACCAACTAACCTCACCTACTCTAATTTAAAACTGTCTTACCTTACTTTTACTAGCTTAGAGTTGCATGAATTTTTCTTTAAAAAGGTACGTATTTTTTATTTATTTTTTGCTTACACACATTAGTCCATACTACCATCAGACATGAATTACATAAGTCTTGTCCTATATGACAAATCCCACAGTGACACCAGGCATAAGGAGAACCCGCGTGAACTAGTGAGAAAAGTGTATAAAGTGTGTGGTGAGGGGTTTTACAGCCTTAAAACATATATAATAATTGTAAAAAAAAAAAGCTGACTACTTCGCGGATTTCACCTATTGTGGGTTATTTTTTAGAACGTAACCCCCACGATAGACGAGGGACCAATGTATACCAAATGTTTAGGCAGAAACAGCTTCTAGTTTGAGTGTGTGATACTGAGGACAAGTATAAAACATACAAAAGGTCTTGTCTGCGTTCATAAATCAGTGAGACGTATGTGTTTTTAATATGACAACATTTAGATGGATCCATATTAGAGATCGACCTCAGCCGGCCGATATATATCAGCCCGATATTAGCGTATTTTTCAATATCGGTAAAGCCCACATCTCGAAAGTGATTGCGACGTCCCGTTTTTTGCGTCGGAAAGGGCACAGTCGGGCTTCAGGGGAACAGAGGAACATCGCAGACTTTTGCTTGTAATTTCGGAACCATAAGACATAGAGACTTGCCGCATCTGATTTTGCCTTTAAAACAAAAGAAGTACCTGCTGAAGAAGATCGTTTTGATAACTCTGCCCTTAATAAAGTCACAGCTCATTACCGACACATTTTACAATTTAGAAGCATCATGTGCAGGATTATAGACGAGACATTTGAAAAAAAAAAAAAACACTTATCTATATCAATAATATAATCCTATTTTTCTCAATACTCATCCTATTTTCCTACTCCAAAACAAGGCAATAAGAATCATCACTAAAGCAGATTTCTATGCGCCAACAACCCCCATTTTTGTGGAGCTAAATCTATTGAAAATCCATGATCTTGTTGATCTAAATACTTTAGTAATGGTGCACAAAGCACATAATAATCTTCTCCCTCCAAACATCCGGCAGCTTTTTGAACTCAGGGAAAGTCCGTATAACCTCCGAGGAGCTGCCATATTCAAAAAAGCAAAAGCTAAAAAGAATAAAAAAAGTCGATGTATTTCTGTAAGAGGTGTTAATCTGTGGAGCGATTTGGAAGATCATTTAAAACAGTCGAAAACAGTCAAAGCCTTCAAAAAGTTGTATAAATCTTCTATCATTAAAAAATACATAAGTTAAGGATGAACAAAGTAAGAAACTAGTGAAAAGACTTTATTAGATCTATAATGAATGAATTTAAATGATGACATGATTTAGTTAAAATAAATTAACGTAAAACAAAATGTATATTTACATATATATTGGAGTGTTGAAATTTATGTTAAAATCAATTCTAAATACATGCTTATTTCTCTTCTGTTTGACACTTGATATTGTTTACTATTAATGTTTGTTTTCTCGTGGAAGTCTGTAAATTGGGTTTAGGCACAATAAGTTTTTACTTCAGCCTAAACCCTTTCGGTCGTGTTGTGCACGAATTATGGAGATGCTTGTTTTATGTTTAAAAGAATGAAAATGACCGAATAAACTACTACTACTACAATAATCAATGTTCAGGTTATTTAATTGTTATTTGTAGCATTAATATATAGGGGACAGGCATTTGCCCCTTGTTCTCTAATTTGTGTCCATGAGCTGTGGTTAACAATCCGTTTCCCCTTAAGCCCCTTCCATCGCCACAAGATCAAAATGATTCCTATCAATAAGGCTGTGGTGCATTTTTGCTTCCAATAAAATGTGTAGGTTATGTTTTCTATTTCACGTGCACATTTTTAACCTTGTAATGACCTCCAGCCCGGACAGTCAAAGCCATCAGACTCTCAAAGCGAGTGTGTTATTTGGTTGCTACCTTTGAGAGCAGCGCAGCCAGCCCTCGCCCTCTGCAGGCCTCGGGGACAAACGTGGACGTCAGCTCCACCTCAGACGTCCCCGTGAACTTGTAGGACAGCACCGCGTCCTCCCCTGGACACGAGGACAAGGAGACACTGGATGGCATTCGTGCAACAGCGGAAGAACGGACGAAACCAAAACTAAACCAGGACCACGTGGACAGTATGCCAACATAACAGCACGTAAAATAATAAATAAATAAAAATACAGGGTTTATTCGGGAGCAGCAAGTCAGATTGAAATCGTTTTAGTTTCCAAATACAATCATGAAATGCAACAATCAAACAAATCAAATAAATAAAAACATTCAAAAGCGAATTGAAAAAAAATATATATATAATTTCAGCCAAAACAGCTGTTCAATGTGACGAACTTATGTAATTAAAATAGTAAATTAATGTAATTATTTAGACATTTTAATGAAAGCTTGAATCCAATTTAATGCCATTTAATGACACTATGGACATTCATTTTGGCACAATTTATTTTAATTTCACCCTAAAATAATATAGGCCAACATTTAAAAAATAAAAACAAAGTCTACGAGTACAAACGAAGTGGTAGGCCTTTGAAAAATATTATTAAACGAACTATTTGTTCAGAAGAATAATGTAAATATTGCCCAGTTACAAGGCGAACCGTCAAAGACAGGCCGCGGCCAGACCCCGGTGTTTCCTACAGACTCTCCCTGGCCTCAGAGCGCTGTCCCCGGGCTTAGCCGCTCACCCTCGCCGCTGTCCGGAGTCACGGTGAAGCGCTGGTTTTCCCGGTCGTGTCGCACCACCAAACCGCGGACTTCCCCGGAGTTTAGCCCACAGAAGGCCGCGGGACCCGTCTTCAAACCCGGCCTGACGCCTGCGAGGCCGGAGAATATTTTAAAAGACATTTTTAATGAAGATGTGCTGCGGTTTGAAACGAGAGGACGCGCAGTACGTGTTGTTGTAGGCACACACGGTCGCCACTAGAGGGCGGACGAACACGAGAAATGACACCTGCCAGACTTTGACCTGTTAACGACCCCCAGTGAGAAAACGTGATTGAAATAAATAGAATGATGGGAAAAAAGATAATAATGATAACTATTTTTTATGATTATGACAATAAACAATACACTTGAGTCCTATATAAAACATATTTTATTTAATTCATGTCTTTTTTCTTTATATTCAAAGCTGTATATATCCTATGTACAGCCTATTGATATATGTATTTTTTACTAAATTCATTCCAGTCTCTCTTTATCATTATAGCCTATAATATCAGTGCACGTAACAGACTCAATGGGGGCGTTTTTATACTTACTACCTGTCTGTTATTGATGTGTTGACAGGAGCTTAATGGGAGTGGTACCAAAGTCTATCCAGATTATTTATATTATGTTTCTCTGAGTTCTGTTTCTGTTACAGCATACATTAAGTTCAATGACACAAATAGAAGATATTTATTCAGGTGCTTGCGCTCCGTGGTAAAAGTGGTCTATGCCCCCACACAGTGTGACCGGGTCGGCCTGTTTTTCCTGATGTGGGGAAACAAACCGTGTATGTAAAACGTGAATCATGTTTTTACTATGGCAGTCACAGAGTTCAGTTTACACACAACTGCAGAAATGAAACATCCATCTTTATTTACCAATATCTGTAAAATCAGCAAGATCAAAGTCTTATTCAACACATACTTTATCAATACTTCAAAATAATTCAACCAATTCAACTTTCTCTCTTCACTTTCTGTTATCTCAAACGTCAGTCAGTCACAGTTACATTAGTTACATTCACTTGCTGCAGTTTAATTACACAGTACTTTACTTTACTTGAGTAATGCAGTATTATTTGAACAAACATTTGGTTAGTCTTTCCACTAAACACAACTTGTTTAAGTGACAAAGGCTTCATGTAACCAATTTACAAAAATATCCTTTTTATTAAGTTGTTCTTTGTATTCTTTGTAAATAAAAAAAACATTCTCACTTTATTTTATGTTGAGTCCCGTCCAATTAAATCCACACCAGTGATGGGAAGTAATGAAGTAAACAGTACAAGTAAATACATTTTAGGATGACTACTTTTTACTTTTACTTTTACTCTACTACATTTTTGATTTGGAGTTAAGATAAAACATATTTTCTTTTAGGGCCAGACCTGGTTTAGTCCCGGTTTAAACCTAGTTTATTTGTAGTTTAGTCCTTTTTTGGCCCTAGTTTATTCATGGTTTGAAAACAATACTTAAACAAAACGTTGTCAAATCCTTTACCTTTTCACTTCTACAGTACTTTTCTATTCTTTTGACCTTTTTTTTTTTTTTTTACTTAAGTTGTATTAAATCGGATACTTTTGCTGTTACTGCAGTAAATGTGTTGCTCTTGTATCTGTACTTTTACTCAAGTACATTGAGTACTCCGATGAGAGACCAACAGGCCCGTTTGGAACCATGAGGCCGTCCTTCTGTGGACCCACCACCTGCAGGGGGCGCCATAGGGGCTGGTGCAGCTCCTACAGCTGCCCCCACGACCCGGCAACGGACAAGTGGAAGAAAATGGATGGATGGACATTGAGAACTCCTTCCACCACTGATCCACACTTCAGACTTTTACACTCAAACAAATCACTACTAAGTACTATAATTACATTGATTTTTTCTTTTTTTTACTTTTATTATTTGGGTCACTACCTCTTCTCGTGGGAAATCATTTTAAAGTAACATTACACCCACTTCTTCCAATCCCAGCCTCTTTCCCAACCAAATGCCTCAGACATTCTCTTCCATCAACTTTCCATTTCAGCTATAACCTTCCTTTCCCTTATCGCCACTTCAGCAGCAGAACAATCAGCCTCTCCATCTCCTCCTCTTTACCTCGTCTGGTGTCCCCTTGTGTGAGATATTTTCCTTAATAAATCCATTACACTTTCCGTTCATAACATCTTTGTTTTTTGTTTGTTTTATCTTTATTTGAGCAACAGATGCACACAGGTATAATGCACATGGTAAATACAGACATAAGTATTTGTGCTGCTCAAAGGGGGAGGGAAGAAGTTAGTAATAACTCATGAGGCCCTACCCCTCCGGTTGATTTTTTTTTTAAATGTTCCCCTTTATTGCAGGTTCTCTGCGGCGGCCGCGTCTCTCACTCCGGCCGCCATCACGGCGAAGAAAGTGTTGGGGAAGAAGGACCTCGCGTAGACGGCCATTTTGGGGAGGGACGGCGCGATCAGGACCTCTCTCTGTCTGTTGTTCAGCGTCTTCACGATCTCCGTCGCCGCCTCGTCCACAGACACCCCTAGTGGCTTCTTGGAGTACAGCCCTGCGGAGAGAAAAAAAAACAAGTTTTCACCGACGAGCCGGAGACGTGGCTGTTCTTTTTACTGTAGAACACGTTCATTTTATGCAGTTCCATAGCTGTAACTTTACGAAGGACTTGAGCCGCCAGTATTTCACACCCTCTGAAAGACGGCTTTTTCCATTTCAAAGCCTTTACATTTGCGGAGTGTGGCCCTGGCGGCTGTGCAGTTTGCAGTGTCGAGAGCGATTTCAAGCCGTGTGCGGGACACGTTTATGATGTCACGCCGGCTGATCGGGCGTGTCGGGAGGTTTCCCAGTGGCTGTAAAGGCAGAGGGAGCTGTGAGAAACGTATTTCACGGTCTATCACGCGCCACACCTCCCATTTCTCACGTCTCAAATGCTGCTTTGAGGTTCGTGATTTGAGCTCCATCTCATTGTGGCATGAAGACGTTACGATATTAGTCCGTTTCGTTTTGTGTTTATATACCTCCTGCTCAAAAGGAGTGGGCTGAAGCAAGAAGCTTATGAGAATTTGATACATTTCAAGCAGCTACATTAGCGCAGACCAACTTACAAACTTACAAAACAATATTGGAATTGTTTATATAATTAATTGAAACGAAGCACAATTACAACAACGATCTCGCTTCATGTACGATGTCTAGCACAAAGCAAGTAAAAAAATGCGATCATTAATATATTTCTTTCAGATTGTTACCCGTGATCACCGAGAGTAACTTTTATAAAGGTACATTAATACATATTCTACTCCGAGAGCTTGATACTTCCCAGTCATTACCATCCTCGCTATAATATACAATAATGTTCAGAGTCTTCTCTAAGAGCTTCTCACTCCGGTATTTGCCACTAAGACCAGGGCCAGATTGTTGTCAGAGCGATGCCCGAGCTTGGTCTTGACCCACATGTGTAAGAATTTGTATAAATAAGGACAAAGTCTTCTGAAGATGGGTAAGTAAGTGCTTTATTTGCCTTCAGGTGTTGGGTTAGTCCTAAGCCGCTGCGACTGAGCGCGCAGTCATTGTGGGCCAACCTGACCAGCAGTGCTCCGGTTTCTCTGACCTCCAAAAACCCATCCATCCATTTTCTTCCGCTTTATCCGGGGCCGGGTCGCGGGGGCAGCAGTCTCAGCAGAGATGCCCAGACTTCCCGATCTACGCACACCTCCTCCAGCTGTTCTGGGGGGACCCCGAGGCGACACCAGGCCAGCTCGGAGACATAGTCCCACCAGCGTGTCCTGGGCCTTCCACGAGGCCTCCTCCCAATAGGACATGCCTGGAGCACCTCCCGAGGGAGGCGACCAGGAGGCATCCGGGACAGATGCCCTAGCCACCTCAGCTGGCTCCTTTCGACGTGACCTACAAAAACATGCTGCCTTTGGAGGTCGGGGAAACCGGGGCACTGCCTACAGTGCTCATCTGAAACGATGCACCGCCTCTTCTCTTTCAGAGCGTGGTGTCCCTCACTGGTCAGCTTCTCCACCTCCTCCTTACACTGCACACACCCTCCGCTCCACAATAGTCTTTCACCATCTTGGAAAGAGTGTAGCAGACAAATATAATCCGTCTTGTTCTCCAGGGAACGGACATTGGTAGTGGTTAGAAGTCTTGCCCGGATACCTCCTGTAGCGTCTCTTGTGACTGTGCTGCAGGTGTGGGGGCCTCTTGGTGCCCCTTCAGTGTTTCAGAGGAAGAAATAGGTCTGAAATGTCTCCCATAGCTAAAGACAGACAGTACGTGTGGCAGTCTCTTGTAAAAAGAAAATGATGATGGTGTGAACCCGGGTCATCGGTCCCAAAGTCATGCAACTATCCTGGCACGCTAAACCTTGAATTGACCACCAGAGTGAGGAGTTCGCATGACGTTACAACATGCCAAACAGCCTCTAATTTAAATCCGAGTTGGTGCAGCAAACAATTCTATTGGCATAACTATGGTGACAATCAAAATGCTGAATTTCCGACTTGGTTCATGGTCAATATCTCTTTAATGACATATCCACGTGAAACAAAAACTGTCACAAAGTTCAACGTCTTCTCTCTCAGCACATTCGAACTGAGGCCACATGACTGTCTCATAAAGGCGTCCAAAAGTGGAAACAATATTCAAAATGATTTGCTTGATGTCAGACAAAGGCGAGGACGTTCGGCCACAAGACGAGTTTGTGAATCCAGTCACTTCCAAATAATGATCAGGGGAAACTGTTGTAGTCTTCTGGTGTCTTTCCTATTGTGTTGTATCGGCCCTTGCGCCAACACAACGTATGACATGACACTATAGAATGTCGTGAACACAATCTATTTGGTATTATTGTATTTCTTTATCTGCTGCCCACCAGGTTTTGCCACCACTTTTTAACACAAAGGCAGGAATGCAATCTGCGCTCTTCCTTTTCTACACCTGTCTCTTGGTTTTTGCCTGAACAGTCCTCCAGCAGTGCACTTACATGACCAGAGGGGGCGCTGCGGCTCCGCGGTGGCGATGCTGCTGATGAAGGTGTGGTTGATGATGCTCACGGTGATCCCGAACTCCTCCACCTCGGCTCGCAGGCAGTCGAAGAACGCCTGCACCGCGTGTTTGGACGCTGCGTCTGCAAACGGAGGCGTCCACATCTGTTCTGCTTTCGACATTATTTTTAAACTTATTTTTGAGACTCACAGTTGGAGCGGAAAGGCACGGTGAGCTTGGCCTGGATGCTGTTGATGAGCAGGATGTGCCCAGTCCGCCGAGAGATCATGGTTGGAAGCAACGCTGTTGGAAATAATGTGGGCAAACGTAAGTATTCTCAAAAACTCCCACTTCGGCTACGTTCTTTTAACTGCAGGTCAAGTTCAGGTCACTAGAAGAGTTGATTCATTTTGTGTCAGAGATTGAGAGACATCATTTCCTAGTTATCCAGAGTGTTGTTGATGTCTGGAGATATTTTTTTCTTAAATTCATGCAGTCCTTATATTTGAAGAGCTTAGTGTCGCTAGGCTAATGCTAGGCTAAAGCATTTCTATGGTATCAGTTAGCCTGCATTAAAAACAGTCTGACCCGCTCCACAGTGCACCTGAGGTACATCACTTATAACGCCAGACCAACGATATAAATGCCTGTGTCGATAGAATAATTTTAGAAATATAGCTGACCTTGTATCACATGAATTACCGCATTTTGAGGGACTATTTTCTCGCAGATCACTCCGCCGCTGCGTTAGCTTACAGCCACGAAGCAGATGCTGCTCAAATACAAGTTATTTTAAATGCAAAATGGATATAATTATTCTATTAACATAGACATTTATATCGTTAGTCTGGTGTTATAAGTGATTTACCTCAGGTGCACTGTGTAGCGGGCCAGACTTTTTTTAATGCAGGCTAGCTGATACCATAGACATGCACTAGCCTAAGACTAGCCTAGCGACACTGAGCTCTTCAAATATAAGGACTGCATGAATAAAAACATAAAAAAACATCTCCAGACATCAACAACACTCTGGATAACTAGGAAATGAGGCCCTATGTAAAAAATCCTGAAATATCCCTTTGATTTGAGCCTGGTACATCTTCAAAAACAGTATTATACATGTAAAATGAAACTTATTTATCCATCGTTTAGCTACTCAACGCACCTTTGTACTTTGTGGGAGAACTTGTCATTGCGTGAATCTGTTAGGTTGGACTACTTTCTCCACCCTCCTGCTGCAGCCCATTTAAACCCTATAGACCTATTATAGGTCTATAGGAGTCTGTTATTTATTGAACTTTTTGTTTCTGAAAGACCAAAAATCCCACGGCCCAACAGGAAACTTCCCAACTCTCCCAGTTGTGACCAGTGTCCTGTCTCCAACTGTTTGACTTTGAGAGTATTTTAGCTCTATTTGGGCATAACACTCTACTAAATACTGAATAATCTGTGTTTATTTATTTATTTTATTTATTTATTTTTATTTTATTTATTTATTTATTTTTGAACAGGGACAGTGTACAATATACATTAGCCTCAGAAAGGAGAGATGCATTGTACCAGGTTATAGCACTTGTGCTAATTTCCACCTGCAGTCCCTGGGCCTATTGTACATGTTTTTAGTGGTAGGGGAAACCTACGCAGACACGGGGAGAACATGCAAACTCCACACAGAAAGGCCCCGTCCAGGTGGGAATCGAACCCGGGACCTTCTAGCTGTGAAGCACGAGCGCTAACCGCTGTGCTACCGTGCCGCTCACTTTGTTAAAGGAGCTATATCATACAAAATCGACTTTTTTGAGCTTTTAACCATGTTGTTATACTATTTCCTTCTCAAAAAACACCCCAGAGTGGTTTTTGGCTTCATTCACGCAGTTCTAAGTAATCCTCCTGAATCCTGCTCCGCCCTCTCCTGGAAAACCACTGAGTTGTGACACTCTGATGTATTTTACGTCAGAGGAAGAGCCAGAAATCTGTAATGTAATGCCTTACAGCCTGATTTTAATTTATAAAACAGCTTTTTCCTTATTTCTGTTGTAAGAAAAAAAAAAAAAAAAAGGAAGTCTCGGACGCACCCCCGGAGGATCCGAACAGAAGTCATGTTTGTGAAGAGCTCTTTCTAACTCTGGACACGCCTGTTCTTTTTTCTGACCCAACGATAATGTCACGGATGCGCGTTTGGTGATATTATATTAGATCCATGGTTTGGCTACGAGAGGAACAGGACTATTCAACCTTCCTAAAGAAGAGTGCACTCGCCAGCAGTTGGAATGTCTTACAGGGATTCAGCGACTATATCAACCTGATGGAGGCTCGGTGAACCTCGGCCAGAATCAAAGTGGATTCACTTTTATAACCAACGCGAGTCCCATAACGTAAACACCCGATGATGGGGAGGCCAGGCTGAGCGGTGAGTCAATCAAAACACGTGTTAGCGTGTGTGTTAGCATGTGTGTTAGCATGTGTGTTAGCCTGTGTGTTAGCGTGTGTGTTAGCCTGTGTGTTAGCGTGTGTGTTAGCATGTGTGTTAGCGTGTGTGTTAGCGTGTGTGTTAGCCTGTGTGTTAGCATGTGTGTTAGCGTGTGTGTTAGCGTGTGTGTTAGCCTGTGTGTTAGCATGTGTGTTAGCGTGTGTGTTAGCGTGTGTGTTAGCCTGTGTGTTAGCCTATGTGTTAGCATGTGTGTTAGCGTGTGTGTTAGCATGTGTGTTAGCGTGTGTGTTAGCGTGTGTGTTAGCCATTTATGAAACTGTGTTGCACTGTGTTGTCCTTATAACTGCATTATGTGAAGTAACTTCACTTTTTACAGCATATATTTATAATTCTGCAAATGTGGAATGAATGGAGAGAGGGGCGGAGTTAACTGAATCGAAGTGTCTTGTCTTCAAGGTTTGAAAAAGACCCCCAGAAAATACTTATATTTCTCTCAAAAATGAGTACTCCATAGTGATAGAAGTACAATATATCATATAAATGCCTATAGTTTACTTTGGAATGGCTAAAATAGCAGGATACAGATCCTTTAACGTTTTTGGCAGGATCCTCGAGTTCAGGGTTACTCGGAGTGTAAAATAATGCCTCAAAACAAGAGATTTTGGGAACCTCGTGACACTGAGCGCCATGTGTTTGCGGAAGTAAATGTGCACTGAAACATGGCACTACAGATCTAGCACTTTCAAAGTTGCTGCGCCTTCGAAGACGTACCTTTGGTCAAAGTGACAGGCCCGAAGTAGTTGTTGTCCATGAGCAGTTTGTCCATCTCCAGAGACACGCTGTGAGCCGGAGCCTTCACCTTCATTACAAGGACAATACAAATCGTTTCTCTACTGCTCGAGAGTGTCAGAGACGTTTATTACGTATTAAGTAAACGTGAACCTTGAGACTGCTGTTGATGATGAGGATGTCCAGACAGCCGTAACACTCCAGAACCTCCTCCACGGCTTCAGGGAGACTGTCCATGTCCCCAAAGTCCAGCAAGATCAGCTTCATCGGGTAAGTCTGGGGGACACCGATAAAATCCAGATTAGGACGAAGATCTACACCGTTGCATTCTCTTCACCAACGAACTTTGTGTCCTAGTTCACTCCTACATTGATGCATCTCTTAAACCCTTCTCAAGGTCTCAAACCCATCACATCACGGCCTGAAAACATGTTACAGCGATAGATGTTACAGAGGCATCGTCCAGTTAGAGAGGTATAAAATAGCTCCTCACCATAGCTGGGTCTGAGTTGCGGCTCAGCTCCTCGGACAGTTCCTCCAGTTGGTCCCAGTCTCGGCCGCAGAGCACCAGTCGCGCGCCTCCTCGGTGGAACACGCCCGCACACTCTGCACACACGGCATCAGTGCTTTGCGATGCTCTATCACTTTGGCCCCAAGGCTTGATCGGACGTTACCTTTGCCGAGCCCCGTGAGCGCGTCCGTCAGCAGCACCACCTTGTTCCTCACGGACGTTTTGGAGACCAGGCCCAGGACCAGGCCGTAGAGGTAGAAGATACCCGCCGTGAGCACCACCACAGCGGGCACCAGCAGCACCGTGGTCCCCGAGAGCCACTCCATCCCTGGGGCTCCCACCTGCAGGAGAACAGCAGCCTCGGTATTTCATAGTATATCTCAGAACAATGTTTGTGTCTCGGGTTATATTTAGTTCTATGAAATACCACTAATCTGGTGATTTCATTTTTCATCCATGCACAAGCAGGCTTCACTGCACCCATTCCTACTGTCACTGGGATGCAGGTCTCATCTACACAACGCTTGAGGGTCGGGGGCGCTCATCTCCCTGGCCCACGACCGTTTAGCCATCACAGTCACAAAGTCAAAATGTATTAAAACAAACAGCTAGCTTATGAGCTTGAGAACTAGAAATATCTTCTTCTGAAACACTGAAGAGGCTCCAGTGGAGGTGTTACAAGAGGAGCTACAGGAAACAAAAAATGGACAAACGAGGAGAAGATGGTGAAAGACTGTCGTGGAACGGAGAGAGCTGCACAAGAAAAATGAGGAGCTGACCAGTGCAGGACACCACGCTCTGAAACAGGGACAAACCTAGGAGGCGCTGCACCATTTCAGAGGATCACTAAAGGCAGTACTCCGGTTTCCCCTACCTCCAAAAACATGCTGGTCTGGTCGGCCCACAATGGCTCAGGACTAACCCACCAAAACGTACTTCATTGTACAATAATGAAGCAAGGGAAAGAGGAATTTATCTCTAAAAGGCATAAGGCTGCAGATGAAACATCCCCATACATTTTCTTTTTCATCAGAATCAGAATAATTTATTAATGGCCACACACAAGAGTTGGTGGAATTAGTTTTCGGTACAGCATATCATGCTCAATGCAACATTACAGACAATATATTTAGGTAAAGTTACTATAGGCATTTGTTTAGTGTCCGTATGACAGTGGGGAAAAACACTGTTCTTAAATCTGTCTGAGTTGGCTTTCAATGACCTGTAGCGCCTCCCAGAGGGCACGTGAGTGATTTTTCAACACTCGCTTTGTGACGCATCTTTGATACTGTGTCTCTATGGATGGGAGTGTGTGGCCATGATTTGTTGATTATATGTTGGAGTTCATCTTTTACCTTTAAGGGACTGGATGCAAGTTGGTCATTTTTATACTCACTACTGCCACCTCAGGTCTTACGTGTAACTGCAGTTTCTATTTTAAGCTCGTGCATGACGGCGCTTCAGACCTGAATTAAGAAGTTTTTGAGTGACAGGTCTGGGCTCATTCTACACATTAGGACATGGCTGGAACATGAAGTTCTTTAGTCCTTTCAGAATTAAAGCCTTCTTCTCCAAATGGACATTCGCTCATTCCGGCCAAAAAGTTATATTTTAAACTCCAACATGCATGAGGCTTGTCTGAATGTCATGTCCAAACTTTTGCATCCCTCTGTAGAACGTTTTTGCTGGATGAACAAAGGTCTGTTTGGGAGAAGAAGGGGCTTTTCTTCTTGACCTTTTTTCTCCTTGAAAATATATTCTGTCCAACTGTTTCGCTCCATCATCCCTCGGGGTTGTATTGCAGCCAGTGGCACAGGGAGCACAAATAGATTATATCGATTTCCTGCCAATTCTGAGGGGAAATATTGAAAATGCTGAATTGAACATTGACATAAATTGAGCCTGTAAGTGTTTTTCTGTCATCATCGAGATCCTCATCCAAGTTTGACGCCCCCACAGATATAGCACAGACCAGTCAGAGGGTTAGCGCGGACCCTCTTTCACACGTGTTTTTGAAACTGGAGGAGCATCCAGAGGAAACCCAACGCACGGGGACAACATGCAAACTCCACACAGGACGACCTTCTCAGCGTGAGGCAGGAGTCGCCTTAACCGCTGTAGATGCACCAAATCAGTGGACACGGGCCGTTTTTGTCAATAGACATGCATAAACGGGAAAAAAAATACAAGTCAGTGTTTGAGCTACGTTACTTTAAACTAATTTAGCCAATTTTAAGTCGAACTAATGTAGTAGTAGTAAGTAGTAACCCAAATACATACTCATGTAAAAGTAAACAATTACTTGGAGATAACGAACTGAGTATGTGAGTAAATTCTGATTCATGTTTCAGTTGGAATATAAATTATGGAAACAAAACTTGTAATAATTTGAAAATCCTCATACAAGAAAATGCCATTGAAATATATGAAAAATATCTATTTCTGAAGAAAATGGGGAACAAAACGCAACCGACTTATATTTAGGGTCGACATGGAGCGTTTGTAACCAAGTGCATTTTTCTCCAGTTCAGCTTTACCCAAAGCCTGTAGGCCAGAGTAACGCCTCATTTGAAAGCTAAGACCTACAACACTCATTTATCTGACTGCGCATGCGCTGAGCAAGCAGCAAGTCTGAAGCAGTATTTTATTATATTTATATGTATTGTCTTTTTATCCGCTGTTTTGCTACAGAGCGGGGATTAATAAAGTATCTATCTATCTATCTATCTATCTATGTATCTACCTATCTATCTATGTATCTATCTATCTATCTATGTATCTATCTATCTATCTATGTATCTCTCTATGTATCTATCTATCTATCTATCTATCTATGTATCTATCTATCTATCTATCTAGTATCTATCTATCTATGTATCTATATCTATCTATCTATCTATCTATCTAGTATCTATCTATCTATCTATCTATGTATCTATCTATGTATCTATCTAGTATCTATCTATCTATGTATCTATATCTATCTATCTATCTAGTATCTATCTATCTATCTATCTATCTATCTAGTATCTATCTATCTATCTATCTATCTATCTATGTATCTATCTATCTATCTATCTATCTATCTATCTATCTATTCTTCTAAACTGATCTTTCCCTTGCGTTTTTATTTATTTATTTATTAGTTTATTCGACAGGGGCAGTACACGTCTATGAACATTTCTGTAAATGTGTCAGTATTAGCTGCAAAGCTAGTTTTCAACGGTTGTCCCTGGGCCAGGTGTATAATGCCAACAACAATTTTAAAACATAAAACAATTTAAAAGTTGAGGCTACAGACTTAAACAAATGTTGATACAATTCATACATTAATAACACCTGAATATTCGTTCTGTGAATTGCACAACAGAATGGAGATTTTGGTGCACTTTTTAGACATTTCTATTTATTGCTTTTTTGTCACTTTGTTGCCATTTTCTGTTACTCTTCTTGTGGCGTTTTGTGTGTTTCATTTTTACATATTAAAATTCCATAAATAATAGAAAACTGACACATATTTTCTTATTCCACAAGTTCCCCATTCACCTGCAGCGTCTCGCCTCAAACCCCTTGAACCGAACAGTCTCTGTGTGTGTGTGTGTGTGTGTGTGTGTGTGTGTGTGTGTGTGTGTGTGTGTGTGTGTGTGTGTGTGTGTGTGCGTGTGTTACAGTAGCTTTGTCCCTGCAGCTGTCGGAAGCCATATTTTTAGAGAGGCGCTTCAAAACAAACACCGCAGAGGTCTTTGAATGTCACACGGCCCTCGACAGCTGAGTCTGAACGGTGGAGGTGCGTCTCCTTTCACATGCATGACCTCGCCGTGAAACGGGGGTTTATAAAGTATTCCTGCTCTCACGGTCCCTCCTGCAGACGCTGATTTAGTACGTGAAGGGAATAAAGGGAAGATCCAGACCAGATCCGGCACGTGGCACGGGAGCAATTACAAACATTCCATTCCCAGACATAGTCACGTGACTAAAACGCCAGCCACCGCCATTTTGGATAATGCTTCTAATGTAAATAATGTAAAGCTGAACCTGAACACTTTTTCACTATCACAGTGAGAGAGAAAAGGAAACGTGTTTTGATAAACCAAGAAATGACAACGAGCTGAGTGGAGAGTCCAGTGTTTTTTCGCTCCATGATTACGTTTGGCTTCTTGCTGCTAAAATAAGACCCGTGTCTCACATTTCCATGCAGTTTTTCGGGCAATTTAGTCGGCGCTAAGTCCCCAGAAATGGTGATATTATAGTGGGATTAAGTTTTCTACCATCTCCTGCGGACATTTCTGATATTGCTCACGGTTAATGCCATATTTTGACATAATCTCTGCTGCTCTCTACAGATGGTATCTTTGGAATTGCCCATATAGCCTCGAAGCAGCTGGAGGGAAAACAAAGATGAGAAAAAATAAATAAAAAAAACGTTCTCCCATTCCTCCACCATTACTTTAACAAATGCGGGATCACTGAAATATCTTTTTCTACTAAAAATGCAGATACAGAGACATGGAGAAGAGCAAAGTGATTCAACAGCCCATAAATACTTTAAAAGGACAATGCTAACCGGGAATCTACCTTAGCTTAATGCTACATATGTTAACGTAAGCGCCGTTTCTTTCACTTCTACTGAACAATTTGCTGTGAAAAAACATCGATATGAGCACGATTTTGGCCTGACTTTATTGGTGTGTCATAAATATGATCATGGTGCCCCCCCCCCCCCCCCCCCCCCCTCCATGTCGGATTTCTCACTGGGATCCACCTAAGCCCAGAGTTGGGGGAAACAATGTGGCGGTGCACGGTGTTAGCAGTAAATAAAAACAACCGACTCAAATACTTTTAGATTTCTTGTGTTCTTAACACTTTAGTCCTCCATAGCCATAGTCACTCAGCTGCTGCACAGGAGTGGAGCCTCAACGGTTATAACATGGACTGTTTGCTCTGCGATGCTAATGTTGCTAACATCCCTCGGGGTCGGCCCACACGTTTGTTAAGTTGTGACGTCACAGCTGTACTTCCGGGTCCGCGTAGACCGGGCAGATGTGCGAGAAACTCTTCAATACCACATCAATATTTCTGAAACTCAACAGAGAGTTACTGAACATACTTATTTATCAGGCCCATTAGCCAAACATGCCGTACCTACTGCTAAGTCGCTACTTCCGTGTTTAGCGGAGAAAAACGCTAACATCCGAGTCGGCTCCACTAAACCCGGAAGTAGCGACTTTAGTAAATATGATTTTTTTTAGCAGTAGGTGAAGGTCTGTCTGGTCTTTGTGCCCATGGAAGAGCGCGGTCGCTTCCAACTTCACCCCCGTTTGGAGCTTTAGGAATATACTGGGAGAGGCCAACATGCTAACAACATCTTTAGTCTTTTTGTGTGACTGAGCGCACGCACAAAGACCAGACAGTTACGCACCAACTCGTCTAAGCTCAGGTAAGAACATATCTCAGTATGGGAAACAACGGTGGCCTGTCCCTTTAAGGTTAGGGCCAGTGGTTGTATATGACTCTCTAATCCACAACACAACTGGATTAGAGCTGTTGGGCTAATGGCACCTCTGCTCAATGGGAAATGTTCGTAATAATGAAACGTCGGACCAATGGCATGGCGCCCATCCCTCTCGGGTATTATTATTATTATTATAAAACAACTAAGTTAGTACCATATTATGTTGGATTTTTCCCAGCATCGCAGCTTAAATTATTCTTATTTCTTTTACTGACGAAACGACTTTCTTAGTTCTGACCTCCTTTGACAAATGGGAAAATGGAGCTACAGTCAGGTCTGAGGTGAAGGGATTTGTTTTTGTAAAAGTATCTGCATTAAATAAGTGTTGTTTGGTTATTCCGGTTTACGATTCATATCCCTGACTTCTGAATGGACAAGCCTGAACTGTCAAAGCAAAGCAGAGATCCCGACTTACCTCAGCAGTTTCCAGGAGTGGGTTTAGTCCCGGTCTCAATCCCGGTCTGGTCTAAAGTCCTTAAGTCCTGATTCAGTTCCCGCAGTCCTTAACGCTAGTCTTTAATCCAAGTCTCGTCCCGGTTTAGTTTCCAGTCAGGTCCCTTGAAGTCCAAAGTCTGGTCCTGAACTGAAGGGACAAGTGTAAAAATAGGCCACAGCTGACGGTCGACAGAGGAGGGAGCTCTTTTGAGAGACACTCCCACTGTCACGGGCCCTCCTCTGCTTTCACATGAGTCGGTGCGTTCTATTGTGGTAACTATGGTAACCGTCAAATTGCTGAATTTTGGACTTGGTTTATGGGTAATCTCTCTGCAACAGCTGGACCTATCCACAATCCACATGAAACAAAAACTGTCACTAGCCCTCATCAAAATTGTTAATAATACTCCATCCCCATTG
Source organism: Proterorhinus semilunaris (assembly GCA_021464625.1). Classification (NCBI taxonomy): domain Eukaryota; kingdom Metazoa; phylum Chordata; class Actinopteri; order Gobiiformes; family Gobiidae; genus Proterorhinus; species Proterorhinus semilunaris. The sequence goes on from CM038352.1 coordinate 5,016,747, forward strand.
AAAGAATTCATAAAACTTTACTCTCAACAAACGACCGGGACGTCCCACTCCACTGCTGACTGAACCTGAGACGTCCCGAAAAGATCCTCTTCCTTTAACCCTTTTCATATAAATCCGTTAAACAATCAAATCAACTCCCAGACAGTCTGAACAGTCTCGATAACCAGCTGTGTGAGCATGAGCCCGGATAAATTGTTCAAATGTGATGTCGTAGCATACAGGTTTTTTTTGTATTTTGTCTAAATTTTAGTCTGTGATGGTTTACTGAAACCAAACCATCCATCCATTTTCTTCCACTTGTCCGTTGCCGGGTCGTGGGGGCAGCCGTTGGAGCTGCCCAGATCACATTGCACCAGCCCCTATGGCGCCCCCTGCAGGTGGTGGGTCCACAGAGGGACGGCCTCATGGTTCTAACCGGGCCTGTTGGTCTCTCATAAGGGGCTTCTGAACCGCTCTTTGTCTGACCCGTCACCTAGGACCTGTTTGCCCTGGGAGGTTGTCAAATAAACAAATACAGTTAACGGAACTTATTTATTTATTTGATTGCACAACAAGCTCATTTTCATCTGTAGTCCCTGGGCAGAGGCAAAGTGACAGCAGGTTTATACAGTGGCCAATGAGCATTCCTCACTTCCATTCAAATATGTAATACAGGTCAAGCACCGGCAAAAGGATCATCAACAAACATTCAGATTCATTTACAGTATTTGCACTTGCAATTACAATTATCTACAGTTTATTAAATTTTTTATTTTACGTGCTAATGATCACAAATCAATATCCGTGGGTCAAGCTGTGGAGTCGTACTATCCCTGTCATAGCCTTGACCCACGGATAGTACGACTTTACAGCGTCTGATAAATAGCGATTTCATTTGATCTTCTGACAGCAACGAGTTCCACATCCCTGCAGCGTTCTCAGAGAAGTAATCCTGTCCAAAGGTAGACGATCGAAAGTTCACAGAACAGTCTCCGCTGTAGCACCTTTGAAAATCGCTGGCATAGTCATTTTGGGGATCGCAACTGCCTGGAAAGTTTGGAAACTCTGCATTAATCTGCTCACTTGTTTCAGTCCTGCCCTACATAGGCCAGGTGTCAGATCCATAGTGACATTTCTGCTTCTATGTTTAACTATTACTTTTAGTCACGGTGGACCTTGATACAAACTTCGTAATCTTTTGTTCCAAGTCGGCCCGTTTTAGCTCCAGGACCCACAAACCCATATGTCAGACCTGCTTCCTCTGAAGGACTTCGACGAGGTCGTTCACTCACAGACTTTGTCACAAGATTTCACAATTTGGAGCAAAAATATCCAGGGATGAGGAGGAAAATAAGGAAACAGCCTTACTGAGTGTTATTTTAGATATTGGACATTTTATGGACGAAAAAGGCTAAAAACAATCATGACTTTGGATATTTTGGCAACGAATGAGCATTTATGAAAGAGCTCTTTTTATATGTTAATGTCTTTCCATATAATTACATTATACATGTAATCTCAGATATTTGTGGGGAAAACACTGTATATCTAATTATAAAGCCTTTGTATCAATGTCATGAACTTGCAGGATAGGTTTCTAGCATTCTTGTGTAAGTGACACTGAAAAAGGCTCTTTATCCAGATTCCAAAACTTGGACGAAATCCAGTCCAGATTTTCCAAATTCATTTATATTGAGATTAACACTTGTGTTTGTGTCGACCCAGATTGAGTTGCAATTGCCTTTTTGAACCAGTAAGAGCACAGTCTAATGACCCTACCTTTAAAGCCAATCATTTGAACCAAGTGAAGAGTATAATAGTATTTCAGCAAAGTCTTGCATTGGGACTCGTGTTGCTGAAGATCTTCCCCGTCAGGATCCCTCTGAAGGCGGACCTTAGCATAATGTGAGGAGGGAGGACGAACATTATTGTAAACTGGTGACATCCCCAGGAGCCTGTTATGGATGGATGGATGGATGGAAAAGTTGTTTATGCTTGTACAGTATATGTTTGGTAAAGATTTCTGCTCTTAAGATGTCCCTTTAACCAGTCAGAAAGCAACATGAGCCCCACACTTTAGATGACCAGCTGGTGCAGAGACGATTTCTGATGCGGAAACCGTGAACATCTCTGTAGATACTGCATCTCTCATCATGAAGTCTGAACTAAGGCCACATGACTGTCCAGCCCCTGTGCCCAGTCGGGTCCTAATTAGTGCGAGTGCCGCCTCCGGTGAGTAGAGCTTTACTCTGCTCACCAGAGTCAGCATGAGATAAAGGAAAAATGGAATGGAAATCCGAAAGGAAAAGATCTCTTTTCACAGTGAGAAACATTCACATTAACAAGTCATTACAGAGATTTGATTTACATATACAGACCATGACGTCCAGAAAAAACTCAAGGCAAGTTTCTTGGAGCACATTTGGGTAATTCAAAGTGCTTCACAGTCACATAAAATGACAAGAAGGCAGATGAAATCAATCAATAAAACATCAAGATAAAAATGAATTAATTACAGTAAAAGCAAAGAGTGCAGCCTGAATTCTCTGCAGAAGTTACCAGGAGCAAACCTTTCAGTGCTCGTGCTCAAAGACAATATCAGTCTATGCATTCGTTTAAAGGAACATGTGGGGGCAGCGTAAAAGTGGGACAAAAAGATGTTTTAAATCCACAGAGACACTTGTTTTTAAAGATATGGAATCCCGCTCTGATTTGACATACGTCGGCACATCTCCGGAGGATTTTCCCACAGCGGAGGTCATTAAAACGGTAAAGCCATCACTAATCATGACATGTGTTTCCCTGTGGATCGAGGCACAGTGTCAGTGACGATCACAAACCAATACGTCCCGCGAGAACCAGCAGTTTCCACTGGTTTATACACACCATTAAGGTCGTATACCAGGAGTTCATGACACATACACTTTGGAACTGGAATTGTACATAAATTAGGATCCTCTTGAAATGTTGTCAATTATTCAAAATGTTACACACTGAAATACACTTCAAATATCAACGGCGCTCATGTGTCTTCTGAAATCATATTTTCTCTTGAATGATTTCTCACAAACTGCACAGCTAAGGTCTGTCTGCTGTGTGTGTTCTGCAGTGTATCTTTAAATTAGAGGAGTCTGCAAAGGCTTTGCCACAAACTGCGCAGCTGTAGGGTTTATCTCTTGTGTGTGTTCTGCGATTCATCTTTAAATTAGAGGGATTTGCAAATTCTTTGTCACAAACTTGTCAGCTGTAACCTGTGATGAGTATCTCGATTATATTTCTGAGCAAATGTTTTGTCACTGAGTGACCAGCTGAATTGTTTTTCTCCAGTGTGTAATCATGAATGTATTTGCAAATGACATTTGTATCCAAATCTTTTCTACACACAGAGCACTGGTGCTCCTTTGTTCCTCCCCCGTCAGGTCTTGCTGGACAGTGGTGCTGCTGTCGGGTGCAGGCCTGTAGTAGTTAATAGTAACTCATTCCAATAACTGGTAATTGTCTAGTAATAACTAGTAATACATGTCAATTAAAGTGTTGGGTTAGGGTTAGGCAATTACCTAACAGTTATTGTAATTAATTACTATTAACTGCTACTTTAATTACTCAAGAACTACCACTTTTATTGATATTTATTACTAGTAGTTACTACTGTAATTGTTAGGTAATTACCTAGCAGTTACTGGGTCATCATGTAAAGTGTTGGGTATATAATTGCTGCTAATCCCATGATGCTTAGCAATATGACATCACATTCCCGAGCTCTATACACTTTTTGTTTTTTTTAGCAAATGTTAGCTAATGCTTGCTAGTACCCACAAACATGGCGGATCCCCATGTGAATTTTCCCGAACCCTTTCCCCTATAATTTCTAGTTAAAGTAAGTCCGTGTACTCCTTAAATCCTAAAACGTGCTTAAATCAAGAAACAAAAATGTCAGTTACTTTCCTGTCAAGCTAACGCTGGCTAACTGACAATTAGCTACTAGCTCTGAGAGATGTTAGCTTCTTCATCATCATGATAAATGGCGGCATTATCATAACAAAATCTTGAAAATCTGTTTAACAACTACAGGTTTACTTACCTGTACCACGTGTTAACATTTAGTTAAAATCGCAGACTTTAGCTTTAGAGCAGCAGCTTTTGTAAAAGAGCAGAGGAGCATTGCGTTGCCAGGGTAACGCAATCCAGTATTAGCAGCCAAACCCGTGGACATTTTCTTTTCATCTGCTATAACATATTATAAACAATGTATACTAGGGTTCAGATAAACATTTGGACACTGTAGTATGTATGTTATATTGACGTCCACGGCTCTGTTGTTGACTTTTCAGGCTATATGTTTGCATATGACAGGTTTTAAACCTCTTAACCCCCACCTGAACCAAGTACATTTTGGTATTACCCAAACAAGGCAAAAAACGAGCATGAAAAGGCGACTAAATGTCCAAAAGTGACAAAAAAAAAGTGATAAAGAGCAACACAAAAGTGGCAAATGCAGTCAGTGGTGTAAAAGTTCTCAACAACAAAAAAATACTACTCAAGTGAAGATCCTCAAAAGCTCTGCTTTAGTACAGTACTTGAGTCAACTTATGCTACTGACCCTGCTGCAGTTCCAGGAGCCTGACAGCAGGGGGCAGCACGGCGCCAACCCTTCACTCTCACATTCTTTTACGAGGCCTTTTCGTTGCTCTTTTCGCCTGTAGGGGAGACCGGGGCTGGTTGTCACACTTTTCTTTTCTAGAATCCACTGTTCAAACAAGTTTGCTCTCTATAGTCCCTCTGTAGAAGAACCACACAGTGATGGAGCTGGTCAGGGTGTTCTCTATAGTCCCTCTGTAGAAGAACCACACAGTGATGGAGCTGGTCAGGATGCTCTCTATAGTCCCTCTGTAGAAGTTGCATGATCATTAGTATCAGTCACTGGGTCCAAGATCTCTCTGTACAAGACCAAACATTTCCTCAAAAACAAAAACATTTTTCCTCCATATAATAGTATTGGCCTTTAGAGCGCTGTGATGTGTCACCAGAAACCCAGCAATAGTGCTTTGTCTTTCAGGGCATGCGTGGCTCAGATACAGGAGTGCGTTTGGTCAAAACATATGATCAATCACAAATAATAACATTAATTGAGAATAATAATTTTTTCACTTAATCGTGAGTTGTAGCCCAAGTATTAATCTCAACTTTTTTTTTTTTTTGAACATAAAAAGTTGCACAGTGCACCTTCGATACAGGACCCTGGAGTTACTATAATACGTGATGTGACAACCAGCCCTGGTCTCCTTTACGTGTCTTTGTCTTTGGCTGGAGTGAGGAAGAGGACAGATATCCAGTTCCAACAGTTCCAACGGTGTCACTGATACTCTCGCTCATTTATCTCACGTACACCGACCAAGCAGCAGTTTCAGGGGATTAGCGGCAGCCCTTTTCCCCCCACAGCTACAGCGTGCCGGGTGTTGTGACGTGATCTGAGTCCCTATTAAGATAACGGCCGTGTATTCTCTGGGTTGACCGGTTCCCTCTCCTCCCCATGCGGTGATTTATGCGCGGGCGAACTCGCCGCCGGAGAGTGAACGGGGAAACCGCCGGCGTGCGAACCTCGACGGCGCTCTGTGAAGAATGCGGCGCCTCTGAACGTCCCGGGACAAACTGCGGATAAACACCGCCGGCCCGTTCATTTTGTTTCAAGAGGAGACGCCTCGCAATGCGTCTCTCAACGTAGAAACTTTCACCTGGAAACCAATCATTTTCCTAATCTTAACAATAAGGAGTTTGTGTGATCTATTGGGGGAAAAATACAAAAATAAAAATAAACATGACAAACAACACCACTGTAAAGTAACCCATGTGCAATAATGCATGAGTTAATGCTAAAACAAAAATACGCGCAATAATCTCTGTATTTAGCGTAATTTTAATCTCTGTATCAATGTCATTTTACCTGCACTAAGACGGAAAGAATTTAGCATTTTTCATAGTCTGCTCTAACTTTATTTTTATTTTTTTATTATTTGCATTCATTGTGTATTGCTATTTAATTGATTGCACATAAAGAAAGTTTCTGAATATATAAGCGTTTTGTCTTGTGTGGATACAGCCTTAATAATGAATAATAAAACTGCTGCAGCCAATAGTGAGACAGGCTATTCGTCGAACACTGCTTTTCTCAGTGTCGTAGGTTCAAGTCCTGTTGCTCTGCTGCCCTATTAAATCAAATGGGCCAACATTTAAAGAGAACCATCTGACAACTACAAACTCTTTGCTATTTCGCTGTCTTCTTATGATAATGCGTAAAAAAAAAGATATATATATAAAAAATAACCCAGGAGGTTCACAATACAATTGTTTTCTCCTTTTATGGCATTAAAACACCCTGAGTGAGAGCTGAAAGTGAATTCCTCCATTGTGAGATCAATAACGGATTATCTTATCTTATGATGTTCAAAATAAAAGAATGCATTTAAACCTGGTTTAACAGGTCCACTGTTGTTGTGCAGTTATTTCTGACAAGGGCGTAGGTTTGGTGTCAGTGTTGGTGGGGACACTCCACAAAAAGCTTTTTCTCCACGTCCCAATTTACTTTAATATATACATGTATTTATTTTTGATGCACCTCCTGCCTTTGTTCTGTTGGTACAAAACACAAATCAGTGGTGCAAAACAAACATATGTAGAGTGACCATCTTTACACTTTGATTTCATTTCATCAGAAAAGAGATTTTCCAAAAGCATAAATTCATTCCATGCTTCTTTATTTTTTAGTTTAATAAAAAACAAAATAAGTTTAGTTTTGATTATATTCTGCAATGCCCCAAAGATAACTTTCTTTTTTAAGTTAAAAACAATGTTCATAAGCAGGGGCGTAGCACCAAATTCTGGGCCCCGGGTACAAACTATCTTGGTGGACCCCTGGTGTTTGACTTGAAATTTCATCTGATTTGGCTTCAGTTACAGAAATTGAATAACCTTTAATCTCTTGGCCCACAGGCATGGACAAAAACTCAAGGGCCTGTTCCCTGGCCTCATTTAGTCTCTCACCATTTGAAGCCTGCCTTTAAGTGTATTGTCAGTAAATTCTTGTTCTAAAAAGTTACGCTGGAATAGGTTAGATGGCACGAGCCCGCCAGCTTTTCACTAGAACCACGTTGACCCGTCTCCGAAGCTGCGCGTTTATAATGCGAGTCTCCAAATGCGCGCGGCTAATTAGCATAATTAATTCGGTGATAATAGCGTGAGCGACCTGTGGCTTTTGTCCTTCTATTATTACAATAAATATAAGGAAAAATACATTTTAGAGGTTAAAACGAGGAGAGAAGGAGCTGTCTCTGGCTCTTTCTCTGGCTCTGCACCATCCACTTCTCAGCGCAGGCAGAGGCAGGACTCGCCTCACTTCATGTTGAACTGTCATTTATGACAGAAAGTTGCATCTAAGGCTAGAATAGACTAGTGTTAAATAAAAGCACATAAGAGCAAGGCAAGACTAATATCTCTCTTTCCTAGCTCTGTGTCATTGCATTGCAGAGCCCACCTCTTGAAAGTCACTGTTGAGTTAAAGCGCACGGTCCTGAAGACCGGTGTGTGGGCTGAACCATTTGGCACATTTTTAAAGGGGTGTCAGGGCCCTGAGATATCATCCATCATTACTGTTTGTGCAAAATTCTGTCCAGCAACCATTGTATTTTAGCCCAGTTGTTCTCAATTCTTATAGTATCATTATGAGGAAATTTAGAAAGTACAATACAGAACGCCTTTTGCAGCACTTTTGAGGGCCCCTACCCTGCTCTGGGCCCTGGGTACTCAGTACCCTTTACCCCCCCAGTCCGACGCCCATGTTCATAAGTATCTTTTAAAATAGAATTTAAGGTAGGAATAGGCAACAGCCCCCCCCCTGGTTTTCACATCACCAGCCGCCACTGCTTTACTGACACCTTTTTGTCTGTCATTGCCTCTTTGTGGCTTTTTCTTGTGTTCATTCCTTTTTTTAACGCTTTTTCATCTTGTTTTGAAAGATATTTGTGTGGCTTTTTGTTGTTGTTGCGTTTTAGCCACCATTTCTGTCAATTTTGATGTCGCTTTTATGTCACTTTACTGTTGTGTTTTCATCCTCGCGTGTTCAACCTTTTTCCGTTTTTTTTTTTTTTTTAAGCTTTTAGATTCGGGTAAAGCCAAACTGGAGACAACGTGCTCGGTTCAGGCGGGGGTTAAGCGGTTTATGCGCACACTTCACTGCCTCTTGTTTTATAACGGGTGATAAGTGAACTCATTCCCGTTTCACTACGCGATGACGTCGTCCGGTCTTCCTCGTCAAATAGGAGGAAGAATAGTTTAGGGTCCCGGGTCGGCTGTTGCTAGGCGGCGCCGGGGCAGATCCGCGGTTCCGGTCTCGGGAGGACGGTGATCAGTCGCGTGTCGCTGAAATTAGACACAGACGAGATGAAAGTTTAATGTGATATAATGACGGCTGAATGAAAGTGGGTCAGAGGCACAGACGAGGCACAGAGCTCATACACGAGAAGATTACTTCACAAATGACTCCATAAATGACTGCGCGTGTGCTCGGTCTGTTCTGGAGAAAAGGTTTCAACATCCTGCGAGCGCTCGTCTTCAGGGGGAAAACTCTTCATTTGACCCTTCCATCACTGCCACACGGAGAAACCTGTCCTGACTTTCACTGCCTCGGATCCTTTATATCCATATGTACCTGATCCTTGGAGAGCACCTGATGCACTCCCCTTTCAAGACTTTGTATACTGGATAGACACTCCAGGTTTAAATGAGTATTAGAGAGGAGGAGCCGGGCCTACCCTAACTCCTCCCCGTTGGTCTATATATTCAGCTGCGTCCAGGGTGGGACCTTTGTCGCTGACGAAGCCTTTTGGATGAGAGGCGAAACGTTCGAGGACTTCAACTAATGAGTACAGAAGATGAATCAAGTACCTTCATTGAAGATGGACAACTCCTGTACGACTGAGAACCTACACAGACACTATGCCTGATGGTTTTTTTTAAATCATTTATTTACTCGCGACGATGTATTTACTCACTGTATTACTCACTGTATTACTCACTGTATTTACTCACTGTATTACTCACTGTATTACTCACTGTATTTACTCACTGTATTATTCACTGTATTACTCACTGTATTTACTCACTGTATTACTCACTGTATTACTCACTGTATTTACTCACTGTATTATTCACTGTATTACTCACTGTATTTACTCACTGTATTACTCACTGTATTTACTCACTGTATTATTCACTGTATTACTCACTGTATTTACTCACTGTATTACTCACTGTATTTTCTCACTGTATTTACTCACTGTATTACTCACTATATTACTCACTGTATTACTCACTGTATTTACTCACTGTATTATTCACTGTATTTACTCACTGTATTTACTCACTGTATTTACTCACTGTATTACTCACTGTATTACTCACTGTATTACTCACTGTATTTACTCACTGTATTACTCACTGTATTTACTCACTGTATTTACTCACTGTATTACTCACTGTATTTACTCACTGGCTTGTTTGTCCTCATGTTTCTCTATCGTCATGAAGCTTAGATCATCACCTGGACTGGCTTTGGTTGAGATGAGGACCATTTGCTTCACATAAACTTCTTATTAGCTCTTGTGGTCAGAATCTGACACTGGAAACCGGTCTCATTAACCTGTCACCTGCCCCCCCACCCCCCCACCCCTTATTAGGGGGCCAGGATTAGGGTCAGGGATTAGAGTTAGGATTAGGAATAGGAACGGCAACTGTGATCTAAGTGTTTCACTCACACAGATCTCACACACATTTTAAGAAACTAGAAGGCCTTGGCTTTCAAATGAGGCGTCACACTGGCCTATAGGCTGTAAACTCTCCAGTCTATACGCTTTGAGATTTGTATATATGTAACCCCTTGAAGTTTGACCCGGGCTGCAATGACGAGACCACTCGAGAGGGTTTTGTGGCTTTTATATGAAGCTCTGGAATCACACATAGACAGGACGGGGGATTACAGGTGGTCTGACAGTGTCTTCTGCCCCTAAACACACCAGATACAAGAGTATTATTACAAAGTATGAACTGTACATTGTATCTATGGAGCTATGGCAGTTACTCCCCTGACAAGCTAACTGACAAGCCAACTGACAAGCTAACTGACAAATATTGACAACTTCTAAACTTGACCAAATGTCGATATAAATTCCCCAAAATTCAAATAATCACTTCAAACATAGATTTAACAGTGTTATGTTACAGATAAAACAAATTAAACTGATATAAATTTGAGTAAAATTACCAAAATGATCATAAAATCACAGAGTCAAACCAGTTACCGTTGTCAAATCACACAGCAGTCAAAGGGGAGGAGCAAAGTGCGTAGCCATGGAAACCACCTCTGCCAGGTAAAATACACTCCAAATGAAAGGGGGTGTTAAAGCTGATTATGATTTCAATAATCAGATACATTTTGATGAAATTCAATAAACAAATTAACCTTGTTACATTTACATAATTGCTAACCCTAAAGTGGCGGGTAACGGGTTAAAGAAAAACGTTGCCTCTCCAAGAAGGAGGGAATCAAAACTGTCGTTCTATTCACGATTCAATTTTAGATCATTTACATCGATCACGTCTTAGATCAGAGTTTTCCGGCCGGTGTCATTAAAAAACATAAATCCTGGATCCCTGGAGGAAACGCTTTGAATCAGAGCGTTTCATGTGGCGATAGAATTAATAATTAATATAATAATTACATTAAGTTGGAAAGCAATTCATCAGAAGTGATTTGTCTGATTAATCGAATGACCGCAGTTTAAGGTTGGGAACCACGAACGCACACTCGACTGTTATGACTGAATGTCGCACACAAGGGTTATTTCAGTCCCAATCCCGTTTTTAAGACCCGCCGGATCCGTCTAATCTGCGTTCGGGACAATAAGCCTCTTGTTCTGAGATTATAATCCACGCTTTAATCTCCGCTCTCTGCGCCGCGTCCCCACGTCCTCATATTTCACTTTTCCACTCATCAGTTAGGGACGCATCCGGCTCTTCTCTTGGGATTCTACGCAAATATTTGATTCAAAAATATATATTTGATTAATATTTTCCCTGAACTCTCCATACACATATTCCTAGTTTATTTTACTGCTTTATTTTGTGTCTATTTTTTCCACTATTTGACCTCGATAACATTTTTTTTTTTTTATTCATTCGGATTTTCCGTTATCGATTGAGTCACTTTTGAGCCATGGTCTAGTCCTTCAGTCTGGGCTCATGGCGGCCGCGGTCCCCCGGTTACTTCTTCTTCTCCTGTGCTGCTCCGGCGCGGCGGCGGCGGGCTCGGCCTACGTGGTGTCGGTGCGGGTTTGCCAGAGCTCGGAGTCTCTGGCCGGATTCACCCTGAGGTGCAGCGGCCGCGCCCTCACCCAGGTCAGGACCTTTATACACCCCGAAACTGCTTTATGAGGGAACGGGGCTGGTCGGGCTGGTCCTCACGGGCCGCACTAGGGGGCGCTGTGACTTGATATTGTTACAGAACATCGAGCTTAATGGAACGGGACACTGTTTTTTTTCACACTGAGATATGTTCTCGCCTGAGCTTAGACGAGTTGACGCGTACCTGTCTGGTCTTTACGCGTGCGCTCAGTCACACAAAAAGACCAAAGATGTTGTTAGCCTCTCGTCCTCTCCTCTATGGGGCCAAACGGGGGTGAAATTATAGGCGACCGAGCTCTTCCACGTTTCCCCTTTTTAAATCCGGTCCCGTGTCGCTCTAAAGATATCACTGCGCGCACGTCGAAGTGCTTCTAATGTTTTATTACGCCCGACAATATAGTTCCCCCTTTTTATCCGTTTAGAAAATCCACATGTTTAATTTTGTATTTAAAAAGGGGAAACGTTGAAGAGCTCGGTCGCTTCTAACTTCCCCCCCGTTTGGCCCCATAGAGGAGCGGAGGAGAGGCTAAATGCTAACAACAACTTTGGTCGTTTTGCGTGACTGAGGGCACGCGTGAAGACCGGACAGGTACGCATCAACTCGTCTAAGCTCTGGTAAGAACATGTCTCAAATAAACTGAGGCCTGTTCCTTTAACGTCCTTATTCTAAGTTTTCATTCACTCAAAAAAAAAACAAAAAAAAAAAAACACTGAAATGAGGAGATGATTTGTCGTTTTTGGGGGTTTGACCCATTTTCAAGCATTTTCAAACGTCTGATGTTTCTGAAGAATCCGGTGTCTGGCAAAAAGCTATAACTACATCTACTACTATAGCTGAGTGCGGTTTATTTGAGAACTTTATGTTTATAATTTACAAAATCACATAATCCAGATGCTAAAATGAAGCAAGAAAGCTTAAAAAAAAGTGCAGAAATCGAAGAAAATTGCAATCAGGCAAAGTTTATTTATATGGCACTTTACAACAACACGTGGCAGACCAAAGTGCTTTAGGTCTTAGCTTTCAAATGAGGCGTTACACTGGCCTATAGGTTGCGACCTCATGGGTTTGGGTAAAGCTGAACTGCAGAGTTAGGGGCGGGGCTTAGGAGGTTAAAGGCGCATTATGCAACTTTTTATGCAGAAAAGCTGATGCAGAAAACTTGATATTAGTGCGTCTTTGACCTTGTAGTGACTCGTGAGGTCAGCATGGTGCATTTATTTTCCGATCGCGGTCGTCTCTACAACGCTCCTGGATCAACTGTTGTGTAGGTTTTCTGGTGAGAGGCTCCGGCAGCAGTGAAAACCTCCCAAACATTGATCCCGGAGCTTTGTAGAGACGACCGCGATCGAAACTCATGCAGCTGCTGGGTCACTACGGTCAAATACATATACACAGATATCTACTGTTTTCACATCCAAAGTTGCATAATGCACCTTTAATGTTAACACACAAAAAACATTATTAGCAATAGGCACAACCAACCCCCCACACAAAAGGGCCTTAATGTGAGTGTGTGTCTTGTGGGACGTCCCGGTGATGACCCAGGATGTGTGCGTTTTTCCGGTGCAGGTCCCGGTCGGTCTCCCGGTCCACACGGTCCGTCTGTTCTTGGATCGGAACCTCCTCGTGTCGATTCCTCCGAGCTCCTTCCTCCACCTGAACCGCCTGGAGACGCTCGACCTGTCCCACAACAAGGTCAGACGCCGGGGCGGGGATGGGAACTCGTCCTTTGGTTCCGGCCTCGGGCTCGTTTTGACAAAATATGTTCATTCAGTCAAGATTTATCCAAGTAATTCTTTCAGTATTATTTAGTCGACTGAATTACTGCCTGTGTAATCACGTGACAGATACGCCTCATGGACATGTGACCTGTGGACAGTTGCATTACATCCAGGGGAGCAGAACCCTCCAGGGGTCATGTTTCTCTATCGTCATGAAGCTTAGATCATCACCTGGACTGGCTTTGGTTGAGATGAGGACCATTTGCTTCACATAAGCTTCTTATTAGCTCTTGTGGTCAGAATCTGACACTGGAAACCGGTCTCATTAACCTGTCACCTGTGAACAACACAAAATATTAAAGCTGGGGTACCTGGTTTTTTGGTATTTTTGCCGCCTCAGAGTCTGTTGTAAACGCAGCAAAACACAGACCGTGTTGTATCGTCTTCACCTAAAGTTTTATTGAGCAATGGATGAAAGACGTTTAATCTAATGTAGTGGATTTATCTTGGGGGCCTCACTTTGTCCCCACTCAGTGCCGTATGTGGGTGTGAAATGTGCATGTCATTACATTCTTTGAACAATTCGAATACACAGGAGGGACTGTGAGAGCTAGAAACAAGTTTGGGCCAAAACAAAAAATGTCACTGTTGGAACAGGAAAAATCAGGTGCCCCAGCTTTAATAATAATAATAATAATAATACATCACACTTTTATAGCGCTGTTTTGGACACTCAAAGACACTTTACATGGGGAATAAAACAAACTAGTGTCAAGATTGAAACTATGTTTAAGAAAATGTTTCAGGCCCAAAACACTTTACTGCAAGGAACCACTCACCCATTCACTCTCATTCATACACCAGTGTACGCAGACACTGGAGGCAAGTGTCTTGCCCAAGGACACGACGACAGCGTACACACCTTCGGGAGGTGGGATTCGAACCCCCGACCTTCCGATCATGAGACGACCCGCTACTTGCTATCATTATAATTACCAACACCCTTATGAAGTGGGGTTTGTGTGGTCATTGTGGGAGTCGCAGCCAGAAAGGTTTGGGAACCTAAACTGCAACGTATTAAACACGAGCTGGAACAAAAGATAATTGTAGAAATGAACTGAGTTTAAATGTGTCTAATTGTGGACTATTTTTCAAAGAATATAAAAGATAACACAAAACAAATTTTTTTCTTTTCACTCATAGTTAGTGGTTGTGTGAAGCCATTTATGGTGAAACAACTGCTATTTTTTTTTTTTTTATCATAATAACAAATAAAAGTACCAAAACGACCCTGAGCAAAAGTTTGCATTACCCGGTTTTTCCCCTCAGGCCTTTCATCATCGGCCTCGTTGACATAAAAAAGAAAGTGCTCCACACCCACTGTGAAATATGGAGGTGTTTCGCTGATGCCAGTGGCTCCGGCAGAATAAAGTGAAGGTCCCGCTAGTGCCATCTCCGTCTCCTGACCTCGATACCGTCAAACACGCAGTTCATGCAAAGCAGCCCAGGAATATACAAGAGGCTTTTTTTTTTTTGCCGGGAAGAACGAGCCGTTAGATTATCCTTCTCCACAACGACCACAGAAGACTCCGAGCCGTCACTGATGTTAAAGGGGGAAATACCGTTAAAAACTGGGGTATGTAAACTTTTGATCAGGGTCACGTCGGTACTTTCATTTTTCATCATGATGAAAAAAAATTGCAAAAAAATAGTCCCAAAAAATGTGCCAGGATGTGTCAACTTTTGAGCACGACTGCACGCTTTGTCCACGAATGTATATATTCTGTATGTGCGTGAAGTCTCGACTGCTCCTCTTTCCTCATTTGGTTTCGAGTCGCTTCATGCCACAGGTCATGTGATGCCCCTGGAAGCACTTGCACATAATGAGCGTGAAGGAAACCGCGGCGCCGATCACGTCATTGGTTCTGCTTCTATAGGCGACACGAGTCAAGGACATGTTTACTGAGATGCCTTTGCCTTGGGCGTCTCATGTGTCTGTTATATCTGTGCGTTTCGTCTTTGCATCTTGAGAGCTGGACCGAACTTGATTCCTAACAAACATTCAGATCTTACCATAAAACACACAACAATTCAGTTAACTTAACATTCACATTACTGTTCTCAAATATATTTAATCTCTGCTTCACGTTGCATTTAAAGGCTCAGAGGTGTTTAGTCCCTTCTCTTCATTTTTATGCACTTTTTTATTTGTCCACAAACATTTTAGTCATAGCTTTGGTCTCATGAACTACTTTTAATGTAGTTTTAGTCCAGGGTTGCCAGATGTACGATAACTATCCTATTTGTACGATAATTTTGACCCCTGTACGATGTACGATCAATAATTCAAAACAGCCCTAAATGTACGATAATTTCAGAGCGCCAGATAAAGTCTGGTTAAATGCACCGTCCCCTCTCAGCTTTCGCTCTGATCTGGAGTCAGACGAAGGCATAATATCTGCTGTAAGAAGCAGAGACTGTCCCTGGATCAGTTTTACAGTTCCACTATTGCATTATCCTTCTGCCCTGACGCATCCTCTTTGGTCAGCAGGTCGTGTGTGTGTTAATGTAATAGATGGGACAGTGCGTGGGGCTGTGTTGTAGTTTGGGGTGATGATGATATGAGCGGGTGCTACAGCGATATTGGCATATTTATAGTGTACGATAGTCTGTGCTGAAAAACGATCTTTTTGGAAGCTTTGTACGATATAATGGTTTTCAGAATCTGGCAACCCTGTTTTAGTCTCCTTCCGGTCTGCAAAACGTCACTATGACATGTTTCAGCCGGCGATGTTAACACGGACTCTCTGGTTCAGATCTCGTTCCTGGAGCCCGGCTGTTTCCGGGGGTTGGCTGCATCGCTGCGCGTCCTGGATCTCTCGTCCAATCAGCTGTCGGCGCTGGAGCTGGGGGCGCTGAATGGACTCCGCGCCCGAACCAACCTCAGCCACAACCCCTGGCACTGCGACTGCCGTACCCAGGTACCACCGCCAGCCCTTCCTCTGCAGGACACAGACATGGGGCACATGGGGACGACTGAATCCGCACCTTACCCTAATAAATCCTCTCCGTGGTCCCTCTGGGGGTAATACAAGTGTTAATGGGATGATTGGAGGGTCTTTCATCTCCCCCTGGTGTCTCTGACCAGAAACCCATGCTTGCAACTTGACTGCCACCGGGTCGGAGCCACCAATACACACTAATAGAACCACGAAGAAGAAGCTAACAGGCTAACGGGCAAAGCTAACTGCGTGCTAGCGCCACTTTAAACAGTATTTACAGCCAAGTTTGAGCGAAAAAAAATATTTCCATTGTATAACTGCAGGTACAACATCCCTCTGTCCCTTCGCCCTTTCCTGTCAGCGCAGTATTTACTCTCCAAGACATTTAATAAGTAAAACAAATCGTCACTTTCTTCAACACCTGCAGTTGCGCTTATGGCCTCTAGGGGCAAGAGTTACTTAGAACAGCTTTAAAGGAACAGCCCACCGTTGTTCTTGCCTGAGCTAAGACAGATGTTGTTTGCGTTTAGCCTCTCCTCCTCTCCTCTATGGGGCCAAACGGGGGTGAAGTTAGAAGCGACCAAGCTCTTATTACTGCGCGGACGTCGAAGTGCTCCCAAGGTGTTATTACGCCTCACAATATAGTTCCCCTTTTTATCCGCTTAGAAAATTGAGAGGTTTCATTTTGTGTGACTACTTGGATCGTGTAACTTCTCACGTAACTGTGTTTAAATAGGGGAAAACGTGGAAGAGCTCGGTCGCTTCTAGCTTCACCCCCGTTTGGCCCCATAGAGGAGACGAGGAGAGGCTAAACGCTAACAACATCTTTGGTCTTTTTGCGTGACTGAGCGCACGCGCAAAGACCAGACAGGTACGCATCAACTCGTCTAAGCTCAGGTAAGAACGTATCTCAGTATTGGGAAAATGGTGGCCTGTTCCTTTAAGACCATCTTAAATATTTTGACTAAAAATATCTTATTTTAAGTCAAATGTGGTCCTAATTTATGAGAATTAATGCTTATAAGGAGCTTATTATTAGACTAAATATACTTGAAATGGGCATAAGTTATAAATTAAAGGCTAGATTTGAGATGAAATACTTGCACTTTGAGTTATTAACACTTATAACAAGTAGTTAATATTTGTAAATTAGCCTTTTTTTTTAAATGTAATTTCAAGAACCAAGACAGAATATCTTAATTAAAAGTCTCTTCACTAAGATAATAATAATAATTTTAAGATTTTTTCGCTTATTTTAAGATGGGTGTATAAAAGTGTCCTCTGAGCTAAATCATATTCCTTGAAATTTCAGCTTTTTGTGTGTCGGATACACGTCCAATGCCCACTAAGCAACATCTTAATGAAAGGAAAAACCACAGAAATGTTATAAATGGACATATCCTCCCTCACCATTCTTTAATATAGGGACTGGCTTCACCGTGCATTTGTATGGGGAGAGAACGCTCAATTCAAACAGGTTAGCTCAGAAAGCTAACGCCGACTCTGTGATTTCAACGTCGAGTAGAACGGGCAGTCACAACATGGCCGCCCGAGCTGGACATGACCATCAGGTTACCATGACGACGTCCCCCCTAGAGGTTGACTGATGGAACCTGTGGTTGTGCTCCTGCAGGAGGCGCTCCCGGAGCTGAAGCTGGACCCTCTGTCCCTGAACGACGTCATATGTCAAAGCTCCGACATCTCCAACCTGGGTACCAGTACTAATACTAATACCAGTACTAATACTTATACTATTGATACCTCTACTGCTGTGACATTACTACATACCCGTGTACTCTGGCGTGCTCCTGTGTGCAGGGGCGGTGGGGGCTCCGGTGCTGGTTCTGGTCGAGGACTGGGACTTGTGTGCGTTGGTGCGGCGTCAGGTACTACAGATGACCTTACTGATATTAATATATACTTTGTGTCATTGGTACGGATTATATTATATCGATTATAGCTATTATTGATCTGACATCTCCGCAACTGAGAAGACGTCTCGGAGATCTTGTCTTTATATTTATCTTGTCAGTAAGACATAAAAGCTTGTTTTAAAGGAACAGGCCTCCGTTTTCCCACACTGGGATATGTTCTAATCTGAGCTTAGACGAGCTGATGCGCAGCTGTCTGGTCTTTACGCGTGCGCTCAGTCACGCAAAAAGACCAGAGATGTTGTTAGCATTTAGCCTCTCGTCCTCTCCCCTATGGGGCCAAACGGGGGTGAAGTAAGAAGCGACCAAGGCCCTTAAGGTCTATAATGGCAATCGTCAAAATGCTGAATTTCTGACTTGGTTTGTGGTTAACCCCTTAACTGCCGTCTCCCCTGATCAGGGGGTTCGGGTTAGTTAACCCTAATCAGAATATAATTAGGGTTAAGAGCGGCAAATTTAACGTAAGTTGTGTTTCACTCACACAGATCTCACACATATTTTTAGAAACTAGAAGGCCTTGGCTTTCAAATTAGGTATCACACTGGCATATAGACTGTAAGCTCTCCAGTCAATACGCTTTGAGACTTGGATGTAAATAATTGTTAACCCTAACCCTTAACCCTTAACCCTTAATCCTAACCCTAACCCTAGGGTGGCAGTTAAGTGGTTAATATCTAAATACGGTCACAAAATTCAACGTCTTATCAAATCAAATCAAATTATTTATATAGCACATTTAAAACAATTGTTATTGACCAAAGTGCTTTACAAAAAATAATAATAAACAAAACACAATATACAAGTAGCAAGGCACTAACGGCTCCGATTTTGGCCATGATGCTACAGTGTTAAAAGCTTTTGCCTAGAAATGTGTCTTAAGCAACAATTTAAAATTGTCAGGTGTCTGTGCAGCTCTGATGTGGAGAGGCAGGTCATTCCACAGTTTAGGAGCTGCAACAGAGAAAGCCCCGTCCCCTTTGGTCACACGCTTGGAGCTAGGGCTCTGAGATCCGCTGATCTCAGAGCCCTAGCGGGGGCGTGAGGGACAAGAAGCTCAGACAAATACAGAGGAGCCATGGAGACGTTTGAAAACAACAAGTAGAAGCTTAAACCTGATCCTGTAATACACAGGAAGCCAATGTAGAGCAGCGAACACAGGGTGATATGCTGTCGCTGTTTGGTCCCTGTAAGGAGACGGGCGGCTGCGTTTAGCGCCCCCTGGAGGAATGGAACGCTGACCAAGACCAATGTTCACAGAATTACAATAATCAAGTCGCGAAGTTATAAAAGCATGAATGGCTTTCTCAAAGTCACATGCAGGTAGATCATGTTTTACCTTGCTTAGCTAGATCTCATCTCTCAGCACATATGAACAAAGGTCACATGACTGTCTCACAGGTTTGTGAATCCAACCACTTCCAAATAATGATCAGGGGAAACATTTTGACATTTTCTGTTTGGAGATTTCTTTCCAAAATTGTGTGGGCCCCAACTCAGATGATCCCATGACAGTCTGGAATCCCGTCACTAATCCTGTGTGTGGGCGACGTTTGGCAGGTGGACGTGGTGATGCTGCTGACGATGGGCGTGTGGTTCCTGGCGCTCATCCTCTTCCTCTTGTTCTACGTCCGCCAGAACCAGATGCACGCGCGGCGCCACCTGCAGTACATCAAGACCATGCACATGAGCCCCGATCTGAGCGAGGACCCCCCGGTGGAGGCGTCCGTCAGCGAACCGACTCCCGCCCCGCCCCCCCAACCTGGACCCAGGAATCAAAGCTAAAGGCGGGTCGAGCAAACATGAGCCTGCGGGACCCTTCTGGTCTGGACAGGATGTGCGTTTTACAAACCGTAAATAAAAAATAAAACACTGAAGCTTCAGAAAGTTCATGTCATTAAAAATATTTGTGTTCAAACTGGTATTTATTCTGGAGGGGAAAGAATGCCATGAGTGTTTGCAAATGTTAAGCAATGAAATACACAGATTTTGTTGACTTGTTGCTACCAAAGCCCTTCAAAATAAAAGCGTTTTTCAAAATAAAGCCTCCTGGGATTGTCATTTTAACATCAGTAAAATCACGCCAAAAGTCAAGCCTGACTTTTAAACCTGAAGTTCTTTGTTGGGAATATTAAAAAAAGTGAAATCTCCTCAAACAAAAAGGAGAAATTAAATCCCTTTCGACGGAACCACTGAACATGGACATTTCGCGAGTCGCACGTCACATTAAAAATCAAATGCCGGGTTAATTTTTTTCCGTATAATTTCCCATTTTCCCGTTTTGATTGTAATTGCGATGGTGTTTTCGAGCGCGGGGTCTATTTATGCGGCGCCTGACAGCGAACAGGAGCGTTGTCAACGAGCTGAGGTTCGTCTGAATATCTGAATAATAATGGCGCCTTCTGTGAAACAATCAGGGGAAACTTCACTTCACGCCGCCGCCCTCGCCGCACGGATAAACGAGACACGTGTTTGTGGCGGCGTGCACGTTTGTGCAGACGCCGGATGGATAACTGTCAGGAGCAGAGGGCGACGCTGAACCCTGAAGTCTGAGTTAAACCCAACAAAAAGTCAAAACACAAGGTCCAGGAATCAAGTAGGTGCTGTATTTGTCATTGTACAAACACAATGACCTGAACACAACCAAATTGTGTTCAGGTGTTAGTCCTGAGCCGCTGAGACTGAGCCGCTGCCACTGTGGGCCAACCTGACTAGCATGTTTTTTGGTGGTCGGGGAAAGCGTAGCACCCGGAGGAACGCTGAAAGTCTCCTCTGAAACGGTGCATCAGATCTGAAGCTGCTGCTCTCAGGACCCGATGGAGGGATGGATGTCAGTGATGTTCCGGCACGTTCAGTGTGAGTTTAGGCACCCGGGTGGAAATGACTATTAACCTTTTACCCCCCACCTGAACCGAGCGCATTTTCTCCCGTTTCGGCGTTACCCAAATCTGAGAGTTTCTGGACTGGAGGAGCTTACGATGGACAACTGTGAAGACATCTTTAGCACAGCGGTTAGAGCTCGTGCTTCACAGCTAGAAGGTCCTGGGCTCGATTCTCACCTGGACGGGGCCTTTCCGTGTGGAGTTCCCATGTTCTCCCCGTGTCTGCGTAGGTTTCCCCTACCACTAAAAACATGTACAATAGGCCAGGATGAATGAGAGTGTGTTTGAGAGTGCGCATGGCTACAATCTGGAGTGGCTTGTTCATTAACATGCACTGTCCCAACCACATAAACCAACAGGCCAGTGTAATGCCTGATTTGAAAGCTAAGACCTACTAAACTGATACAAGATGTTTCCCTTCTGTTGTTGCAGTGTTGTTGTCACTCTTTGACATTCGGTATCTGCGCAGTGACATCTTCACTTTACTGTGCGGATGCCAAATTACTCCTGGTATTATTACGCCTTACAATATAGTTCCCCTTTTTATCGGCTTAGAAAATCCACATTGTTTAATTTTGTGTAATTATACTTTATAGTGCAACACTTCACGTAACCATATTTAAATGGGGAAAACGTGGAAGAGTTTGGAAGCTTCTATCTTCACCTCGTTTGGAGCTATAGAGGAGAAGAGAGAGGCTAAATGCTAACGGCTAAATGCTAACGCCGCCTGTGCTTTGTTTATGTTACAAGGCACACGTGGAGACCAGACAGGTACAGATGAACTCGTCTAAGCTCAGGTAAGAACATCTCTCAGTGTGTAAAAACAGTGGCCTATTCCTTTTAAGAAATGTTTTAATGTTGTGTCGTGATTAGTGTAGTAATCCAAATCGTAATTGAATTTGGATTACTTGCCCAGCTCTCCTGTGTGAGCACTTTTTCGACAACTTGTGCAACAACGTCAACAAGAGAAGTTTACAAACCGTACTGAAGTGTGAAAAGCACTTTTAACAAACTCCGGGGGGTGCAGAGGGGAGCGGCAGAAAGCGGCTTCTCTGTTTGGACAAAGAGCCGATGATTATCTGAAATGAGCGGCGGCGTGTTTCCTTCAGCCGTGATGGAGGATATCTGTGGATCTGCCGCCGCTGTTGACCCAGACAGATTAAAACAGCTCGGCGCTTTCTCCGTGTGTGGAGGGAACACAATGGCGCCTTATCAAACGGGCTCCCCTTTTAAACGGTCCGCAAACACGGGCGGAACGACACAGGGCTCGGCGACCGGCCGGGGCAACTTTTAATGGGAGCGAGGTCTGACCTGCGACCCCCCTTCATTGAGAGGCGGGACACGGGCTTGTACCGCTCGCACACTCGCCGGGAGTTTGTTGATTTATGGGAAAGATTTATCCGCCTGAACCGTTTCGATACGTTTCCACTCTTTCATCCGTCTGGGAATGTTGGATCAATGCAGAAGATGATGTAAAGATTTCCCCAAACCCGCCGGACAAGCCCACGAACCTGAAATATTGAAGTTGCTCCCACGTTAAGGGGCCGTTTATTCTGCTCGAGGGATTTTTTTTCTTTCTTAAGCTTTCGAAAGGAACGATCATGAGGCGAAGCTTTCGTTGTTCAAGAACAGTACGCTACATTTAGACATTTGTTTTAAAAGACATTTAAATCAATGGAACCTGCAACAAGGGCACAGAAATTAGGCGGCAAAATGCTTTTACATATTTCCCATATATCATACCAAATCATCTTTACTTTTTTTGAGCAACCTCCCGATCTCTCGGTGCAGCTGCATCTGTGGTTTCCGTTCCACGTTGTTTTACTGGATACTTTTGTTCGTCTGTGCCGTGTTTTTTGTTTTGTTTTACTGCAGCACAGAGGAGGCGTCACCAGAGGAGCCACAGGAAACAAAGAGGGACAGACAAGAAGACGGTGAAAGACTGTCGTGGGGCGGAGGGAGCTGCGCAGGAGGAAGAGGAAGGAGGAGGTGGAGCTGACCAGTGCAGGACACCACGCTCTGAAACAGTGACAAACCCAGGAGGCGCGGCACCATTTCAGAGGATCAGAGGAGACTGAAGGCAGCCGGGTTTCCTCCGGGTGCTCCTGTTTCCCCGACCCCCAGAAGCATGCGGGTCAGGTCGGCCCACAGCGGCTCAGTCGCGGCGGCTCAGGACTAACACCTGAACACTATTTCATTGTGTGCTTGTACAGTGACAAATAAAGCACTTACTTACTTTTAACCTTTCATGTTGGTGTCCACATGAACAGACGCACCACAGGAACGCTTTCACAATCCCACATTACAGCACAACATATTTGATCATTTACATCAGGGGGCGGCAAATTGGCTTGGCTTCGGGCCAATATTTTTTTACGCCGATAGATGGCGGGCCAGCCGGTCAATTGATAAAAAAATAGATTTATTCATGCATGGGTATTCAATACTAGATAACCCCAAACTATACATATTTTTTGTTTAAAATTAAAATATTGTTCGAAACAATACTGTCCCCGAGTCTGTCGGATGTTCGCGGGTTACACAGCACTAGCAAAACATAAAGTTAGCGTCACAAACATGTCGCTTTCCAAAGGACAAAAAAGAAAAGTGGACAATGAAGACAGGAGTTTCAGGGAGGAAAGGCGACAAACATATGGTTTCATCCTACCTGGATATGTGGATGCCAAACCTCTGCCTCATCTGCAACGAGGTCATCTCCGTTTGCAAAGAGTCCAATATTCGGCGACATCACGAGACGAAACATGGGTCATTCATTCTGGGGGGGGAGGGGGGTCACGACTGGACTGGCGTTCGAATCGTGTCGTGTGAGCAGCAGAAAGACGCGACTAGACTCCAGTCGTAGGAAATCCAACATGTTTGAGGAGAAACGTGGGTGATTTTACCCCAAAGCAAACAAACACCCTGCAGCGGCCGATGACAGCGTGAAATAAAGGCGGAAAAACACCGCAGCGCCTCCTTTTTCATTTCTCTGTCCAAACAGCACAAACAGCTCATGTCATGGCCACAGCCCCACATCAAACCGAAGGGTCACGAGAACCACCTCTTCAAGCTACATTTCAGCCGCGAACACAGTTTAGCGGCACTTACTGAGTTTGCACACGAACTTTTCAGCTACTTTTCTCCATTAGCTTCTTTCCGCTTTCTCTGCTGTCTCCTCCGTCTCCCCCGTCTCGTGGCTGATGGTCCATCTCCTTTTCTTATTAAATCCAAAGAAATACGTCCCGCATCTTCGTTTCGTCGACATTTATCTCCATTTTGACAGAACTATAGCCGAGTTGAAGGCTCGTAGCAGCAGCAGCAGCAGCTCTGAACTGCGGGAGACGCACATGTTCCCCACGCTCACAAACAAAGGCCGATATTAATATATATTTTCTGATCTGGTGTCAGTTTTTGAAGCCGGAGGAGAAATGAAGCCGTAGAGAAGACAGATGTGTTATAAAACATCAGAGTCGTGCAGTGTGTTCGCTCTTACGATTCTCAGGTCGTTAAGTGTGAACCCCCAGATGTTCTATAATCGCACTAAATCCTGTCGTATAGCGTAGACCCCCCCCCACCTTAATTGACCACCTCGGTATATAATTTGACATAACAGAAGTATTAAATAATGATATTGTTGGAGAAGTCCCTCCCTTTGCTGATTTCAGACACTAACCCTAACCCTGGGATTCACTTTGACCAATGAGACGAGCTTTCCAGTGAACCGGCCTGTCAGGTCCAATCAGGAGGGAGGGGGAGGAGCTTGATCGTTTACTTTTGAAATGTTGTTCCTGCTCTCCTCGTTTTGCAAACTAGGCCTGTGTCCGAATGTCCACCCTATTCCCTATATAGTGACTATATAGTGGTCCCGCCATTTTGTAGGGGTGTCCGAATGTCCAGAGAGAAAAAAGTAGTGCACTCAAAATTTCCCACAATGCATTCTGAAAAGTAGTGAGCATCAGTGATCACTAAACGGGTCAATATAGCCCACAATGCATTGCGAGAGTCGGAGAAGAATGCCTGACAGCAACAGGTCTTTGAACTAAACAACACGACGGAATGAAATCAGCCGTTTCAGTCGTGTGTTGCGTATTTATCATTAATAAATGTTTAGATATAAACGGTTTAGTTTAGTTTATTAATTTATTTCAACAGGGACAATGTGCACACACATTAATTAAAGATGCTTTGCACCAGATTTAGCTTGAGCTAGTTTCCATAGTCCCTACGGTGAAAAATGCTAGCGTTAGCTGCTAACCTTTAGCTCGAGCTGTTAAACCGATAGCTTCCTCTCAAATAATCCAAGCCATTCATGTAAAATCCATGTTAAATATATCTGACTCGTATTTATCCATTATTAGTCCCCTGTCTCATTAGTTTGGTTGGTCTTTATCGCAGAAATACATTATTCCCGGAGTTTAGCGACTTTTAGCAGATGTAGTCACTCATTCTGCTGGCGCTTCGGACACCGGGCTCTGACCTACTTTCTGCACGTTTTTGAGCTAACGCTGGAGTGTTTTTTTTTTTATGATAGTTTTCATTGAAAAATTAAAATGTCAAATAAAACGCCTGTAAAAGTGCCAAAACGGTCGTTCTGTTTCATAAAATAAACGTTTGTAACAATAAATAAATTCAGAAAAAAAAAAGAAGAAAAAAAAAATCTGCACGCAATGTAGCGTGCGTGACGTCACGCAGCTCAGAGAAAGTAGAGGCTTCTGTCCGAATAGCCAACAGAATCAGTGACTATATAGTCTACTATATAGTGCGGGCCTATGTAGTGAATGAGGGGTTAGGGACTAGGGTGGACATTCGGACACAGCCTAGGAGTGGCTT
The DNA here is from genome assembly GCA_021464625.1 of Proterorhinus semilunaris. Taxonomy (NCBI): domain Eukaryota; kingdom Metazoa; phylum Chordata; class Actinopteri; order Gobiiformes; family Gobiidae; genus Proterorhinus; species Proterorhinus semilunaris. The sequence continues at coordinate 5,042,541 of CM038352.1, forward strand.
TCTGGTCCAAGAGGGGAGGAATTTGATTGTTTACTTTTAAATCTATCTCTCTCCTCACTTTGCAAACCTGCAGACTATCACTTTAAAGCCATAAAGTTAAACCATCTCTGACTGGACCTGTTCTGCACTCAAACTGCATTTATCCTGGTGCCATGTATTTGTTAGCTTGCCATTGTGTATAAAGCGGAGGTTCGTACATTATTTTGTAGCATGTTCAATTGCCCCTGCACTCAGGAAAGTCCAAAACACCACAAATTATATGAAATATCACTGCTGAAGTGCCTACAATCAATCACAGTACGTCCACATTAAGCTTTTACAGCTAGGTCTAAAAGCTAAAAGTCTGACTCTGTATAATCCCACACGATCCTTTACACACAAACTCGACACACGGCTTTTCGCAGCCGATTCCAAAATCAATCTGTCGGAACTTTCCGCGCTCGCAAGAACTCGGGGATGCTCAGCGAAGTGTCTCCAGACGGGTTCTGCCGAGGTCCGGGTTGCGTCAGTTCAAAGAGAGGTGGTTTTAAAGATTGAAACAGAGGAAGATAAGCTCCATTTTTAAATGATTGTCCAACTTCCACCGGGTCCACGGGGAGGCCAGAGGCAAAATCGGAACTACATTGTGTTTACTGCTACAAAAAAAAAAAAAAAAGAAAGGAAGGTTTGCACAACTTTTTAAAACTTCCGTGATCGATGTAGCCATTATAGCAAACCCCGAGTCTTCACGTTCTTCCTCCCGAAACAATGCGGGTATAGATAAAGCCCTCGGTGTCGGGGAGAAACAGCAGGCCCTGTGCTTTTAGCCGGCACGTGTTGATTAATAGTGAAGGCGATTTGAGCGATCTGGAGCAGTTGTCAGTCGCGGCACGCGGCGCGGGGAATATTAATATTCAGATGAGCGTCGTCTTCAATCAGGCAGGAAGACGAGGTGAGCGCCGGGAGTTTGGAGAATGGAAGTCTAATAATAAACCTTTACTGTGAGACTGATGAGACTTGTGTGTTCCCAATACAATACGGTACGAGCGCAACAGACGGGGGGGGGGGGGGGGGGGGGGGGGGGGTTTGGAGAGCAAGTACCGCAGACAAGGAAGTAACGCGGATTTTTCAAATGGACGGACATGCCGAGTAATTCAACGGAGAGGCGAGTCCAGGACACTTTTCAGCATCTGTTAGTTCGCTCAATTAATTTTTTTCCGGTAGCCATTAGCATTAGCCCTCAAGCATCGCACATGATGAACTTTCCAGATGTTTGCAGATGTTGTCCAGCATTAACCACACTTAGGTCACAGCTGGAAGGTCCGGGGTTCGACTCCCACCTGGACGGGGCCTTTCTGTGTGGAGTTTGCATGTTTTTATTTATTTATTTATCCGAACAGGGACAGTGTACAATACATTAGCCTCAGAAAGGAGAGATGCATTGTACCAGGTTATAGCACTTGTGCTAATTTCCACCTGCAGTCCCTGGGCCTATTGTAGAGATTGTTGTTTTAGATCCTTTTTAGACCTACTAGTAGATAGATAGATAGATAGATAATTTCTTGCAATGTAAAATTTATTTAACAAAAGTCCTGTTGTGACCTTGATCTAGGCCTGGTGGCACTTGGTGTGAAACGTTTGAGAACACTAAGTGTTTTGCTTAGACACTTTTATATGCTAATTATTATATAAAGTATAATTTTTTTTTAAGTCTCTATATTCAGTAATGATTTTAACCTGGCTTTGACACCACACAAGTGCGTTAATGGCCGGAAAACTAGATATCATGGTTAAAACTTGTAGGAAACACTACATTGAAGCGGCTACAGATCCTTGAAAGCGTCCCTGAGTGGCCTGCTTGGAAACCGTACGTATACATAATGGAATGCTACTTCTAAGTATTTAATCCTATGGACAGGGTAACCACTCTGCCGCAGTAACACTTTGAGCACTGGCCCTCTCCTCTCAGAGTAAAACTTCACAAGGAAAGTGAAATGTATGCAGCTTCAGGGCCACCTTTTATCTTACATTATCTGCCTCGATTTTGCGGCCGGAGAGAGCGCTCCTGTAAAGACTGTTATCACGCGCCATTAACCACAACACATCATCAAAAACACAAAGTCCAAGCGGCTCCGTGAGCGGCTTCAAAGCATCAATTTAGAGACGGGACATGTAATGTTTTTAGGAGAAGAATGTTAAAAAGCAAAGTATTTTAGTCTTATCCCAAATGTGAGTGCTGCGCAGCGCGGCGTAATCACATGTCCACGCCTCGGCGAGCAGCAGCACGAACCCCCGCCGTACAACACACATGTACAGCCGTGCTCAGGGCGGGCTTACCTTCAGGGCAAAGGCGGTCCTCTGGGAAAGACACTCCCCAAACAATTGAGACGCTTTCATGTGCGACGCCTGTCTTGCCTTTACATGTGATGGAGGCGTGAACAGGCTCGTCTCCATGGAGTCGTTGACACAAGGTAGCCGTATAACAAGTTCGATATATTGAGGCAGGAAAATACCACAGTAAACGTGATGTCACTAAAACAATGTTTTAAATATCAGAAATCCCTGGTTCTAAAAGTATGTATTTACATATCCTTAATAACACACAAGCTAACGTGAAAACTATTAAAGCAGAACTAAGTAACTTGTTTACCTTAATAAATCCTCTCCGTAGTCCCTCTGGGGGTAATACAAGTGTTATGGGATGATTGGAGGGTCTTTCATCTCCCCCTGGTGCAGTGTTAATTTCGTCGACTAAAATATTTAGTCTTAATTTTAGTCAAAGTGATTTTTCTGACGACTAAAATTGGACTAAAACTAAATTAAAAGTTTTTCATGCGACTAAAACTATGACTAAAATGTCCAGATATTTTAGTCGACTAAAATAAGACTAAATAAAAATGAAAAGGAGAGACTAAAATCATCCAAACTTCTATGGACCGTCTGAAAGAGCCTCATATCATGTAAATTCACTGCCAAAGGAGCAGCTCTGAGCTTTGTTCATGAGGAAGCAGCTCCATGAAGCAGGACCTCCATTAAATATGATTATAATGAATATTATTAATACAAAGTCGACTAAATTTGTCTTAAATTTAGTCGACTAAATTGACTTGCAATTTTAGTCGACTAAATCTCGACTAAAATTGAAGATATTTTTTTGACTAAAACTCGACTAAAATTGAATTACATTTTCGTCAAAAGACTAAAACTAAATAAAAATATGTTGTCAAAATTAACACTGCCCTGGTGTCTCTGGCCAGAAAACCATGCTTGCAACTTGACTGCCACCGGGTCGGAGCCACCAATACACACTAATGGAATCACGAGGAAGAAGCTAACAGGCTAAAGGGCAAAGCTAACTGCGGGCTAGCGCAACTTTAAACAGTATTTACAGCCAAGTTTGAGTGAAAAAAATTATCTTCATAGTGTAATTGGATGAACAATATCCCATAGTACTGGTTTAAAGCAGTACTAAGTAACTCATGCCCCTAGAGGCCGTAAGCGCCACTGCAGGTGTCGTAGCATGTTGCGTTTTTTTTTACTCATTAATTGCCCGTGAGAATAAATACTACGCTGACAGAAAAGACAAAGGGAGAGAGGGATATTGTTCATCCAATTACACAATGGAGATCATTTTTTTCACTCAAACTTGGCTGTAAATACTGTTTAAGTGACGCTAGCCCTTTAGCCTGTTAGCTTCTTCCTCGTGATTCCATTAGTGTGTATTGGTGGCTCCGACCCGGTGGCAGTCAAGTTGCAAGCATGGTTTTCTGGCCAGAGACACCAGGGGGAGATGAAAGACCCCCCAGTCATCCCATTAACACTTGTATTACCCCCAGAGGGACCACGGAGAGGATTTATTAAGGTGAACACGTTACTTAGTACGGCTTTAACAAATAGGATTAAACAATGAGGAAACATTTTAATAAATGTACTGATGATCATTATTGAGCCTAAACATAAATAGTTTGTCATTTATTGGACGATAAGTCAATTGAGCGATTACCGTGACAAAAAATATTGTCTCAAAATGACAACTGTTGTACTCGAGTTAAATTACTGAAGTAAAAGGTTTGGTTTCTCTTCCCAATGAGTAAATCAAGTGACACACTTCATTTTCTCATATTTTACCTCTTATTTTTAACTATTTGAATCACTTATTTTAAAGCAACTAAGAGCTTCTTGAAAAAAGTGTCAAAGCAGCAACAAAAATGAGACAAAAATGAGGCTGAAAAAACAAAAACAGTGATGAAAATGTGGCGACACGGTTAAAGCCGAACTGGAGCAAATGCCCTCGGTTAGGGCGGAGGTTGGGAAGTCAATCTGAACTTGAGTAGATTGTATTGCTGCTCTTCCCACCTCTGAAAAAAGAATAAATAATGGCCGACAAAACTGTGCGGCAACCAGTCCTGCGGGGGTTGGCTCGTGGAGCGGCGCTGATGATGAGCTGGCGGCTGAAGGTCGGAACATATCGACGCCTCGCTCACGGCCGCGACGCGCACCCGCCGGGGGCATGGACGTTTCCGCGGCAACGGGGCCACGGCGAGGCGGCCGTCTTTGTCCGCGGGGTCCATGGGGTCAGGCCTCGCTTTAATGAAGGAAACCGAGCTGAAAGGGAAGAGAGTCCTGTGGAAGTAGAACCACATGCACGGCCGTACTTCACTGCGTCGTGTTGTGTATGAAGCACTCACACTGGCCTATAGGCTGTACGCTCCAGTCCAGGAGCTTTTAGATTTGGATCAAACAACGTTATGGACACCAAGCCATGCCCAGGAGAACATGTGTGGACATTAGCTACAGCTGCTGAGCTACAGGTCGTACTAACCCCTGAAACACTCTCCAAACATCAAGCCTCAGATACAACATGTGACAGTAAGAGCTGAGCTGTAGTTTTCCACGTTGGGTTCTTAGGTGTGAGCCACACACAGGGGCGCCGTCAGATATTCTGGGCCCTATGGCCGAACAAAATTCTGGGCCCCCCACATTTGTTTTTACTAAACCCATTGAAAATCACCTTTGTACCTTAATTTAAATGTACGCACATACAGTAAGGGGTGGGTGGTAGTTCTCTTTTTTTTTTTAACTTAACAGACTGCATTTTGGTGCCTTTTAGAGGTGCCCCAGCGGGTTAGTATAGTTCAAGTTGTGGATTTTAATTTTCATAAAATTCTATCATAGGGCTACAGTTTGTTAATGCAATTAAGGCTGCCGTTGCCTATTAAAGATGAACAAGTACAATATTTCAGCACCCAAAAGTCTGAGTGAGTGGGGGCCCAGACCCCCAGCCCTCTGCTGCATGTGCTCCGCCCCTGCTCTTACCTCCATTTCTGACTGAGGTGCAGCCACACACTGGTCTGTGAAGTGCGGACCCTGGCTACGGTCAACACAACAGCCTGAAGCTTTAGTCAGGAGTCTTGACACTTGGTCTTATGTTTTATTTAGCTTTTGTCACAGTTTGACTGAAGTACAGTTTGAGGGGCCTGGCGTGAGCTCCGAGCTGTGCTTCTCTTCCTGGGAATGAGAAGCGCGAGGACAGAACGCTTTCTCAACACTCGAAGACATGATAAAGATGCAATCAAACCTTGTGTGTGAAGCCTGCCAGGCCCTGTCTGACTTCCGACGTGATGTGGCTGTGAATGAGCAGTGACAGAGGCCGAAGCCTTGTGCGAGGAGCTCTATTCTACCAAACACAGTACGGAGGAACCATTATTAATGGAGGGGGGTGTAAAATAAGTACATGTTTTTATTCATTAAAAAAACTGAGTCTTACAGCATATCAGTCTAGTCATACATGGGTCTATCTGCTGAAAAGTGTCCTGATGTTCATGGGCCTTTGTCATCCCCGGGCCCTGAGAATCATCCTAACCTTCCACCCCTTTACGACGCCTATGTGTTTACTGCGTTTAGGCTACATGCTAACCGCGGCAGAATGCTAACGTCTGGCTCTGTTGACACTACAGTTTTCTGTTTCCTCTAATGCTGGGGTGCCCAAACTTTTTGTCTCCGAGGGCCAAAATTAAAAAGTGCCTGTGGGTCGCAGGCCAAACACGGCGATGTCAAGCATGAAACACATATAACTGCAAATAATACTAGTTACTTAATTTATTTTTCAGTAGCCTCTACATTTGCGTTTGATTCTATCTAAGCAAATAACGTTTGTTTTAATGTAGCATGGCAAAACTATGGCAAAAGCCGTGTTTTAGTAGAACACAATCAACAATTGCAGCAAAATGTAAACACCTATATCTACAGTTCCTACAGTGAATTTACCTCATTTGTTAACTCAAAGAAAATGCCACATTAGATTATTTTTAAAGTGTCAGTTCAGCATAAAGTCTTAAGTCAATTTTTAACAACCTTTGCCATAAAAGATGGAAAACTGGGAAAGTTGATGCTACAACGCTCTGTGAGAAACACCAAGAGACCACACGTGTTTCCTTAACTTTGCAAAAGGAGAGAAACAGCGCCCCCAATTTGACGCTGGTGGCTAAAAAGTGTACTGCATCCATATCTACCATTGAGAATGAGTGGGAGAGAGTTGGTATTATTCATAATGGCGCAAAAGTCGGTCACTGTCTGGTGGGCCAATGGAATTGTTCCGGTGGGCCAAATTTGGCCCGCGGGCCCCACTTTGAGCACCCCTGCTCTAATGTGTTAATTTAGTCTGAGCAGTGGAAATCGATCTTTGGTATCCTTACTGTTTTTTAATTAATTTTTTTAACATAAACAAACTCTCCGGGACTTTTTACTCTTATCTACTTGAGTAATGATTACAATTACAAACAACATGCTGCTGTCAATCAGTTGTCCTTCATTTTCGTCCCGTGCAGAGATAGTGTTACTTGTTGTAGTGCAGCTTCATCAATGGGAGATGTGGCTTCAGAGTCATCATGGGATTTACGGCTCTTTACTGGGAGCCGAGTCTTTGGGATCCGCTCACATAGACCACTAATAAAAATAAGCTGTAAATGTCTGACAAGGGCTTATAGCTTTCTCTTCCATTGTGGGGCTGATTATTGTGTTAGTTAAGGGGAAGGTTCTGGATCAAATTGAAAAGATCCGGCTCTTTTCACAATTGACATCCGGTTCGAACCGCTCCCCTTAAAGTGAAAGCTGAGGTTTGTGACTGTGCTGTGGTGCCATATGACAGATGTGAATACAATACAGCAGCGAGGTGTGGTAGCTCTTCTCTGATGAAACGAAAACAGTTCAGATTTAATTTGATTTATCTTCAGACATAAATGTTTGTGACAAGGGGACGTATAACCAGGACGCGCCGCATCAGTCATGTGTCGAGTGGCTAAGATTGGCGTCACAGCAAAAAACAATAATGACCCCTCTCTCTGGGGCCAGGTGGGGCTTTTTCCGACTCAAGGCGAGCACTTCCCGAACACTCTGCATGTTCTGTGCGAATGTTGCCGCCATGTTTTAGGGTTGTGGGTCAGGAGACGCCCGCGGGGGGAGAGGAGCTTTTCGGTCAGACGAGCCTCAGTCTGGTGCAGCTGCGGTTCATCCTTCGGCAAACACCGCTTCCATGCGGAACCGGAGAACTCGCTGTAAAGAGCGGGGGGGTCGGCGAGGTTTAAGGAGCCTTTTCCCGCGTTACAACGTTTCATCTCACACTGAAATATACATCACACGCAGTAATCCTTGAAGCTTGGTAGTTTCAACACTTTCACCAAACTTGTTCTGGCCGTGTCTGATGTTATAAGGGGGGAAAATGTCCAAACGTAATTTAAAAGGCTGAATGAAGCATCTTTTAAGGCGAGACACGTCGGATGATTATGGGAAATAATTAATAGATTTTGCCGCAGCCTGGAATCTGTCTGTTTTCTAAAGGCATTTTATGTGTACTAATCTCCAGAATGGCCGATTATTATTGATGACAAAATATTAAAGACAGAGCCAGGTTAAATGTATGGTTTTATTTTGTAACATATTAGTTCCAGTGATTTGAGGGCATTTGATCTTGCTAGTCAATATTGGGATAATATTAAGGGATGATCGGAAAAGGACAGATGATTAGAGCTGAACTGTAGTCGACCAGAAACTCCTCATCACCACGATGTACTGCAGAAGTGTCCAACATATATATTTAGCAGAAGTTTATTATCCATTTTAGTCCTAAAGTGTAAACTGTAAGAGGGATGTCAAGATTAACCGTTTTTTACGATTAAAACAATTATGAAAGGACGCAGTAGGTTATCCGTTACAATTTCACTATCGCACACGCCGCTGAACATCCAGGGGGAGGACATCGAGGTGGTGGACAGTTTCAAGTACCTGGGTGTTCACCTCAACAATAAACTGGACTGGTCCCACAACCCCAACGCCCTGTACAAGAAGGGCCAAAGTCGCCTCCACCTTCTGAGGAGACTGAGGTCCTTCTGAGGAGACTGAGGAGACTGAGGTCCTTCTGAGGAGACTGAGGAGACTGAGGAGACTGAGGTCCTTCGGCGTGAGCAGGCCTCTGACTCTGTGGTAGCCTCTGCTCTCCACTACGCTGCCGTGTGCAATTTATTCTTTGATATTAAAAGTAAGACGTCAAGGGAGAAAACTAAACAACTCTCGCCTGCCGCGTCTTGACTCGACTCTAAACTTTTGGCATAATGTTGTGTAATGTCAGTAGTCATCAGTCACCTTGAGTCTCTCTCTCTAAAACCAAAAAATCAGGTTAGAAATCTGGGAGTCATCATGGACTCAGACCTGAACTTAAACAGCCACATTAAAGCAATAACATCATCAGCTTTTTACCATCTGAAAAACATTAAGATCAGAGGAATAGTGTCAAAACCAGACTTGGAGACACTCATCCATGCGTTTGTCTCCAGCAGGTTAGACGACTGTAACGGCTGCTCACTGGCCTTTCTAAACGAGCTGTTAGAGCTGCAGAACATCCAGAACGCTGCTGCTCGAGTCCTGACAAGAACCAGGAAATACCACCATATTAGTCCAGTGCTCCGGTCCCTGCACTGGCTTCCTGTCGCTCAGAGAATAGAATTTAAAACAGCTCTGCTCGTGTACAAGTCGTTTCATGGTTTAGCACCAAAGTCCATCTCTGACATGTTAGAGCCGTATGAACCATCTCGGGCCCTGAGAACTTCAGGGAGGGGTCTCCTGGTGGTTCCCAGAGTCAGGACTAAACACGGTGAGGCTGCGTTTCAGTTTCATGCAGCTAAAATCTGCAACAGTCTTCATGAGGATGTGAGACAGGCCTCGACTCTGACAATGTTCAAATCCAGGCTGAAAACAGCTCTTTTTACCCGAGCAGATGAAAACTGAAAGTATTTTATCTGCACTCTGGCCTTTTACTGTAGTTGATTAACTTTATGTTGAAGTTTTATTGATTTGATCTGTTTTCTTGTCATTTTATGCAACCGTGAAGCACTTTTGAATTGCCTTGTGTATGAATTGTGCTCTACAAATAAACTTGCCTTGTCTGCTACACAAATGTCCCACAAACTCCCCTTCAAAAACACACCACAGTTTGTGTCAATTCCAATCTAATGCCAGCCATAGGTTTTCTTTAAATCTTGTTAATGTGTTGTTCTTTGTCCTCTGCACGTCTACAAATGACGGACAAATCAGGTTCAAAGCGGCCTAAATGAGTACCTGGAAAACCTCGTTGTCATTCGCGATGTGCCCTGCCTTGATTGCGCTCTGCATTTAATTGAACTAACGCTATAATAATGCCCCACAGGATTTTCGTCATTATAAAAACTGGGAGCCAATTCCATCAGTCACCCGCGGTTATTACTTATTCATGTTTCCAATTAGCCGCGCTCCGATCTGCCCTGACAAACATGGCCGCCGCTGAAAGACTGTCACACGCCTCTACGCCTTGTCGGCAAATGAACGGATGATGCGCTCGGGAAACCTTCCGGAAGGCGCTCGCTCGGTCGGCCGCCGTTCACCGAGCTGCTGACCTGTTAAATTTAAATATCAATCATCCTTTTTCTCCGTCCGACCCGGTGTCCTTACGCCGACCAGCTTCCTCTTTCACGGCGGCAATAAATCTCCTTTCTGGTTTTTTTCCTCCAGGCCTCCTGTTTCAGTTTTTCAACAATCTACCACATGCACAATCAACTTGTTTGTGTTATATTGTTGTAAGGGAGGAACGCTGCGCTGGGAGATGGATTCCCAAGATGTGTGAAAAATCCAATCTCGAGTCCAACTATGGCGTTTCTTGCCTGGCCCGCCAAACTACTGCACAAGCTCTTTCGAAGACGCTTTTTCAGAGGATCAGAGGAGACTGGAGGTTTCCTCTGACCTCCAAAACATGCTGGTCAGGTTGGCCCACAGTGGTGGCTCAGGACTAACACCTGAACACAATTTCGTTGCACGGTTGTACAATGACAAATAAAGCACTCCATCCATCCATCCATCTTCTTCCACTTGTCCGTTGCCGGGTCGTGGGGGCTGCTGTTGGAGTTGCACCAGCCCCTATAGCGCCCCCTGCAGGTGGTGGGTCCACAGAAGGACGGCCTCATGGTTCTAACCGGGCCTGTTGGTCTCTCATAAGGGGCTTCTGAACCGCTCTTTGTCTGACCTGTCACCGAGGACCTGTTTGCCCTGGGAGACCCTACCAGGGGCACGAAGCCTCCGACAACTTAGCTCCCAGGATCATTCGAGTGCTCAAACCCCTCCACCACGTTAAGGTGGCGGTTCCAGGAGGGGGAAAGCACTTAATCATTGCTCAAAGATATGTAGTCTGGGAGCGAGCGTGACCTCAGGTGGGCGTAATTGACTGACGGATGAACCAGTTAGAGAAACGTCAGACATGACGCAGGAACACGCTGCAGGAAGCCTTTTCATTAAACATTAAACAAGGAAGGGATGTCATGTCTGCCAGTACAGCACTGTTTCTTATTTAAATCAGACATAAGAACAGAAGAAAAACAGTGGAATAGTCGCTGCCATCTTTGTGGCCACACCCCCTTTGCTCTGCCCGACCCGTCAGACCTCGAAAGCTAAGCAGGGAAGGGCCTGGTCGGTACTTGGATGGGAGACCGTTTGGGAACACCAGGAAGCCTGGGTGAATGTAGTGAGTGAGTGAGTGGTTGATGGTGGTCGGAGGGGCCGAAGGCGCAGACTGGTGGCCTCGCTTCAGTCAGTCTACCCCAGGGCAGCTGTAATTTATTTATTTATTTATAAAGCGCTTTTCACAGATACAATCACAAAGTGCTGTACAGGGTAAGAGCAAAAAACAATAAAAAATTGACATACTCAGGGATCTGTGCTCCACAAGTCAGGGGCCGGATTGAATCATCTTGCGGGCCGGATTTGGTTGAGGACCCCTGGTTTAACGTACACTACAAGTTACATGAGTGATCAGAGTTCCTAAAACTCTTGAAAGCTAATTAGCTACAAATGCTCTTTTTGCATCTGTTACTTGAATAACAGATGCTAAATAATCGAGTTATTGAATAATTTAGGTGCAAAAAAATGATTGTTTTTGGTTTTCAATAAAAATGCGATTGATTAATTACAGACCTGTAATTGACTCGATTAAAACATTAGTAAACACTAGTATATTTACATTGAAATCCAACTTCTCTTTGTGTTTTAGATCAGTTTTAACCAAAGACACTCTGGGGAATGAGAAAAGACTTCAAATCAGCATTAAATAGTCGTATATACATCTGTCGCGGTGAGCACCAGCTCAGCTCTGACAAAGCGAGGCAGAGTCTGTCCATTTCACTCATTACCATTAACGCAGTGAGGACAGAGGGACGAGTTCCCCCGAAAGAGCAGTCCAGACAGAAGCTTCTGAACGCACTTTGTGTCGACGCGTCAGAGGCGTCTGAATGTACCTCAGTTAATGCGCTGCAACCTTTAAACAAAGATTTTACATTTCTTCCATGTGGGCAAAGGCTTATAGTCCCAAGATGTAAAACTAAGTGGTTTTGAAAAAAAGCTTTAATCCAAGTGCAGTTGTTGATGAATAAAACTGCACCTTATGTGTTGTTGTGTATGTTGTCCTCACTTTGTGTCCTTAATGCACAATCATTGCACTTGTATCTAACGGCAGGCCAACTCTCAAATGCAAACCAAGCCTACCTATGGGTATGAATAGTTACTTGAATACCGGTGGTTTTCCTTTTCCTGAAAACAACATGCAACACCATCAACCCGGAGAACCTATATCTGTGAATGCAGTGCAGAGAAAGTGCTAGTGCTAGTCCTCCCTTGGTTATATTGAGTGTTAACCAGACTTTCCCGTTGGGAGTCGTCGGCGCAGAGTCCAAGGTTAAGTGTTTCATGGAGAAGGTGAACATATGCTGCTCCATCTGCTGCGAATGTTCTAGTGAAAATACGCTCTGCAAACACTCCGCCGTAGTCCCACCGTTACCGAGGGCCCCGTGCGTACCAAACGTCCTTTTCTAAACGAGCTGTGTGTTTAGCCCATACTTCCTCGAAGTGGCTCTCTTATCGTTTTTATTAAGTCAAAGTAGCTCTCTGGGGGGAACAGATAGACCGTGACCTGATCATCGCAGGGTTCAAATGGCCTTGCTAACAAACACTGTTCTGATCTGAAAAAAGGAAAAGTCACAAGCTCTCATGTTTGATTGTAGTCCCTTGCTCTTTGATCACGTGTCTAATGTCCAAAGATCCCGTGTTGCATTCATTATTCTTCAAGATCTTGTGACCACTGCGGAAAGCTTTCTCCAGCACATCCCAAAACAAAATCAATGGGGTTAAGATCTGGCCCGAGCCATCTGGGAAGAAGAAACACATTGATGGAATAACCTGGTCGTCCAGGAGGTTCAGGTCGTCGGCTGATCTCCTTCTTTTGGCCCATAGTGCCCAAAGAAAAAAATAAACAGACAACAGAAGCCCCTTATGAGAGACCAACAGCTTAGAACCGTCATTCCGTGGATCCACCAGCAGCAGGAGGCGCTATAGGGGGCTGGTGATTTCGTGTCTTGCCCCACGACAAGGCAACGGACCAGTGGAAGACGGTGGATGGATGGAACACTTTTAGGCTGTATCCACACAAAGACAAAGGGCTTATAATTAACTTTCTGTCCACATGGATTGACTAACATCTGTGAAAACTACCAAAGAAAAGGTAAGGTGTTTTATTTGACATTATACATCAACTGTACAACAAAATTAAAATGATTTGTATCTAAATTCTGTGTTATATGTTTTATGTCGCACGTCTGCACCAAGAAACAATTCCTAGTTTGTGAACCTGTTCTCAAACAATGGCAATACAAACTATTCCGATTCTGATTCTGACATTCGTCCTCCGCATTTGACCCATCCCTCGACGCATCAGTTGGCAGCGGCAGTGCCTGTTTTGACAAGGTAGACCAGTGGTTCCCAAACCTTTTGGAGCCGTGTACCCCCTGGAGCATTGGCACGATTGAAAACACTGAGAATATCACATGTAATATTATGTTTATTTCCTCCATTATTACAGTGAACTCAAGGTTTTCTACATTCAATATTTTTGTTGCTCGTCTTGGGTAATTAAGGCTATAAGAATATGTAAATACAAAAACATTAAATGAAAACGCCAGTTTTTGATTATTTTGAGAACTGGCTGTTAGTGTGAATGGATAAAGCTGAGTGTTTAGCGTTGTCCCAGTGGACCAGGACTCTGCTGCTTTTGTCACTCATTATGAACATCAGACTCTGGTTTGGACTCTGCGCTCTGGCCCCGCCCCCTCAGTCGTACTGTCAAACCGACTCAAATGCCCTGGTTTAAGCTTTTGTTAAAGCGAAGATAATACGCTGGACAGAACCATCTATGCACGAGCCACCGCACAGCAGCTCGTAAACTTAAATGTATTTGTCAAACACACATCCATGCGTTTAGCGGCAGAGGAGGAACAGCCACAGATGCTTCTCCTTCTCCCCTCGCTCCTCGGATCAGAATGAGAGGAAAACTCCTGTTGCAAATCGAAGTCACCTGATGGTGATGGTCCGACGGCTCAGGCTCCTCTGTCTTTAGGACAGATATTACAGAAATTGCTGATCGAAAGGCGCTCTTAAAGGCGCTGCTGTTGTAGTGAGGGCCGACGCAGCCTCAGCAGCTCCCGGTCTCCGCGGAGTTTTACGCACTCAGGTCCAAAGCGGCTCTTGAAGTTCGGTTCTGGAGTGGACACATTTAGGTCCTGAACAAGCTCATCCACGTCTGCATTATAAGACTATTTCGCCTGTATAAGTGTGTTTCCCGTGCGGCGGTTTTAACGGGTCAATATCGATCAGATTGTGATTTTTTTTTCTCTCTCCAAAATGTACCACAGTTTGGGAACCCTGAGGCAGACCACACGCATTCCTTAACCTCATTAAACACCATTATATCATCTCAAATCTTTGCCAGATCCTTCATTATAGTTCTTGGATCCTTTACCTCGAAAAACTGGAGATGGGGAAGCACTGCCAAAACTCTAACTTTAACCGGAGCGCATTTCTATACACGCGTATCATTTCAAGTTCTGAAGATGAGCCACGGGAAGCAAACAGATAGACTTTCATGGCCTGGAAACGGGAGGAAACGGGGAGTGCAGCTTTGAGAATGCACACCGGGACCTTCGCAGGTTTCAGTTGCGGTTGCCGAAATGAAAAAGAGGCAATATCTCCAAACAGAATTAAGCACGCGCAAATGAAACTCCCGGTGAGTTTTTGACAAAAGAATAAAAGCTAACAAAAAGAGACGGGAGCTTCAGATTCATTTTCATTATTCCGTCTCTGGAGTCTGACAGCGCCTCTGATTACCCCTGATTTTGATCCGGTCTCTCTCTGTGCCCAAAATTGCTCCTGCTCCACCAACTCCCTCTATCTGCTTATGTTCTATCATAATTTTGCATCCGTGGCCATTTCACCACCGACCACGGGACTGTGGCGCGGGAGAAATGTTGTTTTTAGCCACATTTGGGGTGAAAAAAAACAACAAAGTGCGTGTGATGTGTCTGTGATGTGTCCAATTACGGACCGCTGTCTCTGTGTTCAGCGAGGCGATCTCGCTCTCTCTCTGCATCTGATGTCATGTTATCTAACCAGGCCTGTGCGGACTAATGGTGCGTTCGAAGGAAACAAGGAACTTCTACGACTTACGACGTACGCGGACTGAGCGGGCGAGTTTGACAAACAAGCATTGAGATCTCAATTGGGGACTTTCGCGAACGCGGTGATCAAACGATATCCTTTCCAAAGGTTCTGAAACGTCAAAGTTCAAGCGACGACTGGGGGATTTTATTTTTTTAACTTATTTAAGAAGACAAGTGCATAATGCTGGCTTAAAAAGTGAAGCACTGAAGCAGAAAATAGTCACGTTATCAAAGTACACGGCACGGTAGCACAGCGGTTAGCGCAAGTGCTTCACAGCTAGAAGGTCCCGGGTTCGATTCCCACCTGGACGGGGTTTCTGTGTGGAGTTTGCATGTTCTCCCCGTGTCTGCGTAGGTTTCCTCCGGGTACTCCGGTTTCCCCTACCACTAAAAACATGTACAATAGGCCCAGGGACTGCGGGTGGAAATTAGCACAAGTGCTATAACCTGGTACAATGCATCTCTCCTTTCTGAGGCTAATGTATATTGTACACTGTCCCTGTTCAAATAAATAAATAAATACATAAATCAGTTTAAATAAGAAACATAACCGAACCCCTATTCATCATGTATATTAATGAATTAGGACGTGTCTGACGCTAATATGCATGTTTACGCTGATGACACAATCATTCACTGTTTTGGAGCGACCCCTAAGGCTGTAGAATCTCTGCAGAAAGCTTTTGATGTGGTCCAGCACCAGTGTTGCCACAAGTAATATATTACTGATTACTCCTTTGAGAAGTAACTTACTTTACTGATCACTTTCCTGATTACTTGATTTTAATAGTAACTAAGTTAGATTACAAGTTACTTTATTAGTTACATTCAGCTGCAGCCGACAACATCCCCACCGTCACGAGACACTAATGACAAACCCTTTTACCAACACTCAATTTATTGGAAGTGCATTTTAAAGCAGAACTAAGTAACTTGTTTACCTTAATAAATCCTTTCCTTAGTCCCTCTGGGGGTAATACAGAAGCTAACGGGCTAGCGGGCAAAGCTAACTGCGGGCTAGCGCCACTTAAACAGTATTCACAGCCAAGTTTGAGTGAAAACAATGATTTCCATTGTGTAATTGGATGAACAATATCCCTCTGTCCCTTTGTCTTTTCTGTCAGCGTAGTATTTACTCTCACGGACATTTAATGAGTAAAAAAAACGCAACATGCTACGACACCTGCAGTGGCGCTTATGGCCTCTAGGGGCACGAGGTACTTAGTTCTATTTAACAGTAACATCAACAAAGCTTGCGCAGATTCAGAAAAGTGACACATTCACGTCTCTCTCCTCAACCAATGTCAGTGGCTGAAACATGACTTGTCACATTATGTTATGTCACTCGCCGAGATGCAAAAAGAAATGTATTTTTTTCCAAAGGGAGATGACAAAATAGTAACTTACAGTAATTTGGAAAAATAACTTAAATCTGATCACTTGTTTGGAAATAGTAACACGTTAGATTACTAGGTACTGAAAAAAGTAATCCGATTACAGTAATCAGTTACCGTCATCACTGTCCAGCACACACTCCTACAGCTAAAACTGGTCCTCAGTGCGAAAAGGCCAAACTAATGTGGTTTTCAAACACTAAGCAGGTTCCTAACTATCCCCTTAGTGTCCAGCCTTGAAGGAAATGTCAGAGGTGGCTCACACTTACAAATGCCTCGGTATTTTCTTTGATGACTCCCTGACTTTAAAGCCTCATATTGACGATGACTAAAGGAAGAAGTAAGCAGAGAGCTTTGGATCATACACTTTAATGCAGGTGCTCTTCAACTCATTCTTATCGAGTAAAGTGATGTCCCGATAAGAATAAAGGGTTTTCATTTAAGTCAGAGTGCCTCGGATCACCTTCTTCTTCTCTAGCCCCATATAGACAATCTTGTGAAAAAAACAAACTGAGCTTTTTCTCTCGAAATACATTGTGTTTTTTTCTTTTGACGCAAAAAAGCGCTATGTCACTGCAACATTTTCATCTCTTTCAGCCCGTGGAGACCTGTTTTATATTAATGCCTCTGCTCAAAGTCTACATAAGATTGGCACTGTATAGCATGCTTCTCCAAGGTTCATTACAAACTCTAGGGCCTTGCGAACTGTATTCTTGAGTGGGACGCCTTCTTTGTCCCCCGGGAGGCTGAGTCACTGGTAAACTTTTATTTATAAGGCCACGCTTGGTCTACTGCCCTCCTACATCTGTAACTTCATCTCCCGCAGGAACGTTACTTACTGTTTGCGTTCGAATTATCATTTGTTGCTCTCTGTTCCAGTTCCCCGTACAGAACTGCGAAAAAGGGGCTTCTGCTCACTCCGCTCCTTCTACACGGAACATGCTGCAAAAAGACTGGAAAATAACTGAACTTATTTCATTGAGCGCCTTTTAAGTCCACATTTGTTCACGCATAATGTCCTCGACCACTCCCATAATGACTCCCAAACATGGGGGCTGCCCCTCCCGGAATGAACCGGTCTCGAGTGAAGCGAACTGGTCCGCTCCTATGGAAAGGGGGCTATAGATTCAGGCACACACTTAGTTTTTGTGTGGGGTTTGCCTGGATATGAATATCAAAGTATTATAAAGAAAGTTAAGACCCTAATGTACCATAGAGCATTGACATCAGTAAGTTTAGTGCGTTTCAAATTCATTTTGTGTGACCTTTGTGTGAGGTCAGCTTGTTTGTTTAAGTTTTTCATGACTATGGACAAAAACATGTTTCCAATGTTAAATGTTCATGGATTACATATACGTATGTCTACTGTACGGATTTATACATGTCATTTTTATTTACTTTTTCCTGTCAATCTTAAGTGTATGACTACAGGCAGATAGTTTCTAATTCTACATGGTTATACAGAGCTTGTACATATGGATATATTTGGTATATCAGAGCTGAGCGATGTTAAAGTGTGTATGTGTATATTTCAGAATGATCAGAATGAAACAGATGTGCCTTGGTATTAGTCTATGGTATAAGTACCATATGTTTTTTTATTACGACTGTAAATGATAAATCCTTTATTTATTTGTGTACGATCATAAACAATTTATATTAAAACATAAGCACAGACATCGGTTTCTCGCATGAGTCTGTGCTGAAAGTTTATGTGATGTTACCTGAATGAGAGATAAGGGGCAGGTGTATTATAAGTTCTTCCTACGCCTTTTGAGCACAATAGTCTTGTTTTGTTTTCCTCTGTAAAAATGTTTGAAATACTTTTCTGCTCAAATGAATAAATAAATGGGAAAAAAAATGAAATGAAATCAATAGACAGAACGTTACACATGAGCTTTAATACAAGTGGGTCCAAAAACACTAGACTATTTTTGATGAGAGAACTCCAGCGTGAGAAAGACCCAATAACAGCTCCAAGTCCAGACATGAAGTCGTTCCTCTCAGACGTGCCTCACTCCTCTGCACAATAACTCGGACTGTCCACTGTGTTTACTGCACACCGGGGGCAGCAGGATGCCCTCCCGCGCCTGTAACATGGCTTTGGGCACAAAATAAATGCGGTTGATTCTCATCGTTGAAATATTATGAAAAGACAAAGCACACAGCGTGGGCGAAATTCATCAAAAGTCAGCCTCAAGCGATTCACCGCGGACCAGCCTCTGGCTCAGGGCGGCTTCGACGCTGGGGGACGTTTTGCAAGTCCACATTTATAAACGTTTAAGTTCTTAAAGGAACGGGCCACCGTCTTTCCAAACTGAGATATGTTCTTACCTGAGCTTCGACGAGTTGATGCGTATCTGTCTGGTCTTTGTGCGTGCGCTCAGTCACGCAAAAAGACCAAAGACGTTGTTAGCATTTAGCCTCTCTTCCTCTCCTCTATGGGGCCAAATGGGGCTGAAGTTAGAAGTGACCTAGCCTGGTTTGACCAGACCCTCGTACTCATTTAGTTTCGTACAAGGGTCTGGATCTTCACAGTTGAGCTCCGGTGGGAGGGGTGAACTGCTTTGAAACGATTGGATCTGATTTTCGCTAGTGTTTGGTCGTGACGTGTGTAATGCGCCCGAGTGAGTGAAGCAGCTGTCATAACTCTGTCATAACTCTATCTTTAGATACGACTCAAACCTCTTCATCAAGTTTGCAGACGACACAACAGTGGTGGGTCTCATCAACAACAGAGACGAGTCAAACTGCAGGAGTGAGGTGAGCAGTCTGGCCATGTGGTGCACACAGAACAACCTCTCTCTAAATGTGGAGAAGACAAAAGAGATTGTTGTGGACTTTCGAAGAGCACGGGTCCAGCATGTTCCTCTAACAATCAACGGTGCTGCAGTGAAGAGGGTGACCAGCACTAAGTTACTGGGTGTGCACATCACAGAGAACCTCTCCTGGACCGTGCACACTACATCTCTGGTCAAGAAAAGTCATCAGCGTCTCTACTTTCTCCGCAAGTTAAGAAGAGCTAGAGTCCCAGCCTCCATTATGTGCAACTTCTACAGAGGGACTATAGAGAGCATCCTGACCAGCTCCATCACTGTGTGGTTCTTCTACAGAGGGACTATAGAGAGCATCCTGACCAGCTCCATCACTGTGTGGTTCTTCTACAGAGGGACTATAGAGAGCATCCTGACCAGCTCCATCACTGTGTGGCTCTTCTACAGAGGGACTATAGAGAGCATCCTGACCAGCTCCATCACCGTGTGGTTCTTCTACAGAGGGACTATAGAGAGCATCCTGACCAGCTCCATCACTGTGTGGTTCTTCTACAGAGGGACTATAGAGAGCATCCTGACCAGCTCCATCACTGTGTGGCTCTTCTACAGAGGGACTATAGAGAGCATCCTGACCAGCTCCATCACTGTGTGGTTCTTCTACAGAGGGACTATAGAGAGCATCCTGACCAGCTCCATCACTGTGTGGTTCTTCTACAGAGGGACTATAGAGAGCATCCTGACCAGCTCCATCACTGTGTGGTTCTTCTACAGAGGGACTATAGAGAGCATCCTGACCAGCTCCATCACTGTGTGGCACGGTACCAGCACTGCCTCCTGCCTGAAGGAGCCTCCAGCGCATCGTGAGAGCAGCGGAGAAGATCTGTGGAGCTCCTCTCCCCTCCATTAAGGACATGTACTCCACCCGTCTCACCCGCAAAGCCATCAGAATCACCAGGGACCCTACGCACCCATCACAGTCTCTTCAGAGTAATGCCTTCTGGGAGGAGACTGCGGAATCTACGGGCCAGGTCGAGTCGCCTTAAGAACAGTTTCGTACACAGGGCCATCGGGAAGCTGAACTCCCTGCCCTCCCTCCCACCCCTCTTCCCCCACCCCCCGCTCCACAATCAAGGATGAGAGAAATATAATTTCAAATCAGTCACATGGTTTGACAAATAAAACAATCTTGAATCTTTGCTCTATCGTAACTCTGTCATAACTCTTTGCACATTCCAAGGCTTCTATTTTAATTTCTGGATATTTGGGGGCCGAGCCAGAATGGACTGAAGAGCTTCCTTTACTTTCGTATCCGCCGCCATTGCCGAACTACAACCGGCAGATGCGGCGCAAACGCTTGACGTCACCTACAAGTCCCGCCTCCCGCGCTCCCTGATTGGTTAGGTTTAAATTCAACCTATGAAATGCAGCCACTGAGATCAGACCCAGCCGTACATGTAGGGAAATTATAATTGACCGGAGTTTACGGACGGCTAAGGCCAGACTAGAAGCGACCAAGCTCTTCCACGTTTATTTAAATGTTCTAAGCGGATTAAAAGGGTTACTATATTGTAAGGCGCAGCAATGTCTTCACTCTACTGTGCGGGCGTCGAAGGGCTCCATGGAGATGTTGATTAAAGTCTGAATTTGAGATTTAAGTCGGTTAGATCCTCATCCAAATCTTCGATCACCCGATGCAGTGATAGCATGTCCTGTGTCGAGCTGGTCGTGTTTTGCACTGATGGCAACAGTATAGTCCAAAATGTTACGCAGTGTGCCTTTAAGTACATTGACTGTGTTACTGACCAGTGTGCATCACTGACATGATGCACACTGGCCGGCCACAGGGCTGCGTTTGACCCCTGGGTCTTATTTCACAGGAAGCTGCTTGTTCACCCGCCGAGACTCCTGCTCGCGGTCGCTCCGTCTGGGCTCGAGGAACGGCGTGACGTCCGAGGCCGAGGTGCGACTCCCGGCGGACCAGCCCCAGATCCGCCGAGCTGAACCGCTGCCCTTCACCGCGGAGGAGGAGGACGAGGATGAGGAGGGAGGGAGGTGTGAAAAAACCTCAGCTCCAGCGAAAATGGGGGCACAGGAACCGCGCGGAAACAAAAAAAAGGCGGAGCAGTTCTGCGCTCGGAGCCGGTTTCACTGCAGCGCCGTTTGATCAAAGTTTACTTTTTACTAAATCATTCCCACTGCCGCCTGCGGAGGGAGCTCTGGGCAAACTCAATCAATCCTCACAGGGCTGTTATACTTCAAACAAAAATATCAATGCTGGGCTACCCGAAAGAATGTGTTCTTAAACCAGAATACCATGCACGGTTTATTGCAGGACACGGCGGGACCTCTTTTATGACTCCCACGTCTTTCCCTTTTCCCGTCTTTCCAAGTTCATTTTTCATTCCACTCTTGCAGCAACGTCTCATTTCTCATCTCAGAACTGGTGTGTTGAGGAGCTTAAAACCACAGCTTTTATACTTGATGAATCCCTTTGGAGACACTTCCTATTTATTTATTTATTTGAAAAGGAGGGACAATACATATTAATGAACATTTTCACAAATGTAAATATGCCAGATTATAGCCTTAGGCTAATTTCCATCTGCAGACCCCCTGGCAGGTTGATGTTAAGCATACGTTAGTAAAAACATACAGAGACACTATATACAAACTATGTACAGAGAGACAAGGACGAGTACAGTGATCACTTCTTAGAACAAACAATAGCAAGAGTGGACAGCAAAGGACAATAGAGAAAACAGTAATGGAAAGACATCAACTGTATTGCACATGCCCTGACAGACCTGATATCCCACTGACCCATATTGCACCATTCTATATTGCACTGACCCGCATTACACCAACCCCTATTGCATAACCCATATTATACTGACTCTTATTGCACAGCCCGTATTACACTATAATTGTATCCCTTTTTGTAATACACCAACTAACATGATTAACTAGACATGATCACATGTTTGTGTGTCCCTCAGCCACACTTTTAAATGACTCCTAAAGGTAGGGAGACTTGTGCTTTCCCTCACAGACAGTGGAACTATTCCAGAAGCTCACTCCCTGATATGACAGGACATTCTGTGAAAAGCTGGTCCGCCTAAATGCCAATTCACAATCACCTCTCACAGTGGCTCGAGTCACTCGAGACCCGGCACTGCTAGACTTTTGTTTCATAAACTCACTCAGTGGTGGAGGCGCTAGACCATGTATGACCTTGTAGATTAGACAGGCTGATTTATATAATTTAAAATTAGTGAAGTTTTTCCTATTGGACTCAGTTTCAGAAGGATATCTAATTCCTGCCTGATTCATTGGCGCCGATCCCGTGGGTGCTGCGGGGCTCGAGCACCCACTCAAACCTCCGGGCACCCAGGCTCTAATTACGAAATGATTCAATAGATAAAACCTGTAAATCACGAGCCGTTACTGTATGTTCTGCAAACAGGCGGGCGCAGGGTAGTACTTTATCAATGTAGTCGCTCTGCTTGTTTAGCTTTAGCTTACTTAAGACATTTTTATGGTTTCGTGGTTTTGTAGCAGCACAATGTAAAAAGTGAGGAATACCACATTTAAAGTTTATTTGAGCAGTTGAAGTTCTGCTCAAAAGAATCAGGCTTTTTTCAGCTTTTGGTCTAAGTGAATTCATTTTATGTTACATGCTGCTTATAGTAATGTTCATTGTGCCAACTTGCACTATAGCATTAATATTCATTTTATTTTGTATTCGATAAAGAAGCTAAAGTCTTAACAATCTGTGATTTTCAGTGTCGGGCAAGTTACCCTAAAATTGTAATATATACTCTATATTAGTAGTTAATATATTAGTAGTTTTAGTGTAGTATGTGTTTGTATTCCCCTCTTTGAGCCGCCACCTTAACGTGGTGGAGGGTTTGAGTCTGAATGATCCTGGAGCTCTGTTGTCGGGGGCTTCGTGCCCCTGGTAGGGTCTCCCAGGGCAAACAGGTCCTAGGTGACGGGTCAGACAAAGAGCGGTTCAGAAGCTCCTTATGAGAGACCAACAGTTAGAACCATGAGGCCGTCCTTCTGTGGACCCACCACCTGCAGGGGGCGCCATAGGGGCTGGTGCAGCTCCAACAGCTGCCCCCACGACCCGGAAACGTACAAGTGGAAGAAAATGGATGGATGGATGTTTGTATTACATATAAAGTTACACTACTTTGAGTTACCTTTGGCAAAATATAAACTGAAAATAGTAATAAAGCCACCAAGCAAAAGTGCAGTCAAAGATTTCCTTTTCCTTCGCTTTCAGTGTCAATTTTGCACATCATGTATATGCAAGTATCACACAAGTATATACACACTTGTATATATACAGCATATACATACACACATGTATGTGTATATTATACACACACATTCCCACTGGTTTTATACAAATATACATAACACAGGTACAATATATCTGCACATAGATTATTATTATTATTATTATTATTATTATTATTATTATTATTATTATTATTTTAAGTTTAAGTTTACCACACTATTCATTTAGGTTAGTTTTATGTCAAACTTATAAAACCTATAATAGATTTTTATTGTTTGTTTTTTTTGTTCTCACATTGATAAGTTTAACAATACAAGGGTATTTAAGCCCATCTTTTTTAGCTTAGGTGCTAAAAATTGGGCTGAGTTTGGCGTTTCTTCGTTCATACATTTAGATGCACTTGTAACTCGAGTTACTTGAATTGTAATGACTAATAAATTACCGTATTGTGCGTAGTTACTGAAAAAGAAAATGCACTTGCTTAAGGCGGTAGGAAAGAGGTTAAAGAGATTGACAATGGGATATTAAAGCAGTACTAAGTAACTTGTTTACTTTAATAAATCGTAGTCGCTCCTAGTCCCTCTGGGGGGTAATACAAGTGTTAATGTGATGATTGGAGGGTCTTTCATCTCCCCCTGGTGTCTCTGTCCAGAAAACCACAAATGCAACTTTCCTGCCACCGGGTCGGAGCCACCAATACACACTAATGGAATCACGACGAAGAAGCTAACAGGCTAACGGGTAAAGCTAACCGCGGGCTAGTATTTACTCTCACGGGCAATTAACGAGTAAAAAAAAACGCAACGTGCTACGACACCTGCAGTGGCGCTTATGGCCTCTAGGGGCACGAGTTACTTAGTTCTGCTTAAACTGTTTTTAAAAATATGACCAAAAAACTGGTGAAAAAAAGCGTATTAACCTCTTTTTGTTTCTCTAGCTCTCGAGCAGAAGCCCGCCCGGATTACGCGGAGATGCACGACTGAAACAAAACTGCCGGTCCTCCCGGGCTCCATAAAGACTGAAGTGCCTGTGCAGCGAAACCGTTTTATATTTGAGTCAAACTTTATGTCCGGCGCGTCCGCCCCGCTCCGACGCTCCCCTCCTCTAATTAGGGCCCTATTTCTCTCCGTCCGACAGGGCTCTCCCAGCGGGTGTCGTCAGCGCGGGGGAAACGCCGGCTAATGGGAGCCGACGAGCGCTTTGTCCGGGCCTCTGACAACGAGACACGGAGGCAGCGGCCGGCGTCGGAGCGGGTCAGCCGGGCCCAGATGTCCCTGGTCCAGCTCGGGCCGGATCAATGCGCCTTTGATTTGGGCTAAATTGGGCTCCGGGTGAACATTTCGACCGGAGAAGAGGTGGAAAATCAAGTGCGGATTAATTGGTTCTTTGGTGAGTTTTCCAAACATGATGCAATACTTTTTTTGCACCGAGCACTTTACGCTCCTGTGATAACGTTTTATTTTAGCGCTGTAGACCAGAGTTTTCAGATCTAAACAGGACGTTCAAAACAAAACTTCTTTTCAATGAGTTGCAGTAAAAGGTTTTTGAATTTCATAGTGTTTCTGCTGTAAACACAACTAAATACTAAAGTGTAGCGGATCATTTTCCAAATAAATGGCTGCACCGTAGAGTTTAGGGCAGGGGTGTCAAACTCATTTTGGGTCGTGGGCCGAAATTCAGCTGCCACGGCGGGTCGCGGGCCACATATAATGTAAACAGGAAAACAAAACATTTTTCCCATAAATGAATAATAATAACAACAGCTTACACTTTACAGGTTTCTCAAAGTGCTACATAGTATTCATTAGAGTGAATGGTCCTCTTTTCAAGTCTTATTTGAGATGTCAACATTTATCAATTATATCAATCGATAAAATAATGTAAAAACATTCAACAAGGATCACTGTATACATGTAGGAAGAGGTCCATTTTTCTTGAAAAATCCGACACTCTGTGTCCACTTTTCTCTTTTTTGACAAAGACATTTCACTGAAGAGGGCACCAGAGTCAACAGAAAAACGATAGAACTGACTCAACCACAGCGCCCCTAGCGGACAATATAAGATCAGAATAAGTTTTTATTGCCATTGTTATGAACAGGTTCACAACTAGGAATTTTACTCGGTGCGTTTGCGCACATGCACTAAACGCACCAGGGCAGCCGTTACAAGGCGCCCCTTAAAAAAAATAAAAGATTTTTTAAAAATTAATAATGCATATTTATCCCGTGGGCCGGACGGAACCCACTGGCGGGCCGGTTCTGGCCCGCGGGCCGTACGTTTGACACCCCTGATTTAGGGGGTACTGGGAGTAGAAATTGAGGACTCAAGGGGTATGAGAGACAAAAAAGGTTTCGAACCACTGCTGGCCATTCTGACTTTCCTGATTTCCCAGCATGCCACTGTGTAGAGCTTAGGTTTGATTTACCACTGAAAAGATGTATGTAATTCCTGTCGCAGTCTATAATAATGAGTAGGGTTGGGCGATAATTTAACGCTACCAGTATAGAAATATTACCAAAGATAGTAATTTGTCTCATACCGAAGCGTATTTTGATATATTTGTAATTAGATGGATATATATTATTCATTAGTTGGTGGAAAACTCTATTGGGTTAAATCTGTCTCAATAACCCCCCCATATTGCTGGGTTGCAGGTGACATCACAGCGTTCTAAAGGCCTATAATATTATATAGAGGTAAAATTATTTTGTTTTTGAGGAAATGTTTGGTCTTGTACAGAGAGATCATGGACCCAGTGACTGATATTAATGATGATTGGTAATGTTCTTTTTAGATACGACTTGTGAAAGTCAGTATTTTAACTTTTAAATTCTCCATTAGTTTGCAATCGCTGGTAATCCCATAATGCTTAGCGATATGACATCACATTCCCGAACTCTATAACGTGGCGGGTTTCTATGGTAACGTTCACTTCAGAACATTCCATCCTAAACTCTATTTAGACAGACTAATCTCCATGGCAACAAAATGCATTCTAAATACTGACAAAATTATACTGACCTCTGATTGGCCGGTTGCAGTGACATCATCAGTTCTGTTGCCGTGATATTTAGAATGACATCATACATGCCCTGGTTCACCTTTGGAAGTCTGTGAGTTCAACAGCTCACTTGGGTCAGTGGTTTGCTCTGACCAGCCACAGATTATATTCTCTCTTGTACATTGCTTATTTAATACATTTTTATTCATGTTTTCCTTGACAATCTTTCACAGATACCGACTGCGATGAACTACAGCGTGTTTCTACTCTTTTACTTCAAGCCAGGTCTTAAGTGACGCCGTTTTCTGGATCCTGAGAAAGTTTGTGACGGACTCCTTTCTCTCTCAGCTCTGGGACAGATTTCTACTCACATTAGGACTTGCTTTGATCAGGACCAGTGATGAAGATGGTGGATGGATTCTGGTCTTCAGTTCACTAAGACTATGGACCCTTCACTCAGACCTCTGTGAACTGGGCTGAAGTGAGAGACCTCAGGGAGAGACGCTGGGACTCCCAGGGTTCTGCAAACAAGCCTCGCCCCAAACAGTCTCTACACTGAGGAGCAGGACGCAGGCCTCCTCTAAGATCTCCATCTGCCTCCTCCCACATGCTCACAGCACGGGCTGGGGGTGCTGCAGCACAGAGCTGTGGCGGCCGCCCTGGCTCCTCGTTGTAGTGAAGGCTGTACGACGATCCTCCAGATTCTCAAAGGGCTCAGAGCGCTGAGTGGACCTGCATCCCTCCACCACGGCCTGAGAAAGACTCACAATCAAGAGGCTTTGAAGAGACATCGATGAGAAGTTGTGGCAGCTCCTTGCGTACGCTCCAGCCTCCGAACCACAGCAAGACCAGACTCCACGCCCCTCCATCTGCTTTATGGTGATGGACGCGGAGAAGACCCTCCAGGGCCTCTCTCTGCCCACCTCCTACAGTACAGGTGGGGGAACTCTGAGGGAACCCTGGGTAAGGTGGTCCTCGTGTGGTCAGCGGCTGCACCTTCATTGCCCAGGTCTTCTTTCGGTTGACGGTAACTGCACACATGGGCATTCAGGACCATGGAGGGTCTGCCCTGTGGCCCTCACCATAGTCTGCAGGAGTGAGGGGCGTGGAGTCTGGTCTCGCTGTGGTTCGGAGGCTGGAGCGCACACAAGGAGCTCCCACGACTTCCCATCGATGTCTCTTCAAAGCCTCTTGATTGTGAGTCTTTCTCAGGCCGTGGTGGAGGGATGCAGGTCCACTCAGCGCTCTGAGCCCTTTGAGAATCTGGAGGATCGTCGTACAGTCTTCACTACAACGAGGAGCCAGGGCGGCCGCCACAGCTCTGTGCTGCAGCACCCCCAGCCCGTGCTGTGAGCATGTGGGAGGAGGCAGATGGAGATCTCAGAGGAGGCCTGCGTCCTGCTCCTCAGTGTAGAGACTGTTTGGGGCGAGGTTTGTTTGCAGAGCCCTGGGAGTCCCAGCGTCTCTCCCCGAGGTCTCTCACTTCAGCCCAGTTCACAGAGGTCTGAGTGAAGGGTCCATAGTCTTAGTGAACTGAAGACCAGAATCCATCCACCATCTTCATCACTGGTCCTTATCAAAGCAAGTCCTAATGTGAGTAGAAATCTATCCCAGAGCTGAGAAAGGAGTCAGGATCAGATCATCTTTGGGTCAGAAGGTTTCACTGAACCACTGTGGGAGAGCCTCTACAGACAGATGTGGCCACCGTTCTTTTCTGTCTGTTCCTTTTTTATATGTTATATCTTTATTTGACTCATGTAACTACTCACCATTTGTATTTGTATTTAATCTTTATAGTCTTACACAGAGGCTGTAAGATCCCCGGCAAAGTGACGCTGTTTTCTGGATCCCTTCTTGTATCCAAACTTCACACAGATCTCTCGTATATGCCTAAAGTATATCCACGATAGATTAACATGTGTGGAGTTAGTTGTGATCTTGGGGTCTCAGACGGCTTCACTGAACCACTGTGGGAGAGCCTCTAGTGTAAGATGAAGCATTTTCATCAAGACCGACCGACAGCTTCAAGTTCATCTACGGATTTCACCAGAGAGAATTCTCTTTATACACATTTGCATCATTCATTTCTTATGGCACTCACGGCCATTTTATTGTGTTTATCTTTAGTTTTTTCCACTTTAATGTGGATTATTCTGTTTATATGCATGTTTTCATGTTATATGTGTTGAAGTCCAATGGCTCTGATGCCAATGCACCATTTCTAGTTGTTATTATTGTTACATTGTTATTTTTATATTGTCACCATCATCATCATCATCATCATGTAATCTGATATCTTCTCAACTGCGACCATCAATCCATATCTGATGTATATTTTCATTTTACAATTAATTGATTTTTCATTGTATATGTTTTTGTGCATCATGTCATTGTATTTGTACTCTCCTTTGTATTCTTCTTCCATCTTTATAGTCTTACACAGAGACTGTAAGTTCCCCGGCAAAGTGAAGCTGTTTTCTGGATCCCTTCATGTATCCAAACTTCACACAGATCTCTCGTATATGCCTAAAGTATATCCACGTTAGATTAACATGTGTGGAGTTAGTTGTGATCTTGGGGTCTCAGACGGCTTCACTGAACCACTGTGGGAGAGCCTCTAGTGTAAGAAACTCCGAGTTCATCCCGGGAACTGCCACCTTATTGTGGTGGGGTTGTTTGAGCGCCTGAATGATCCTGGGAGCTCTGTTGTCTGGGGCATTATGCCCCTGGTAGGGTCTCCCATGGCAAACAGGTCCTAGGGGACAGGCCAGACTAAGAGCAGCTCAGTTCCTTGTATAGAAAGGGGTCGGGTGCAGAGAGGACTCGGCAGCAGTCCAGGGCAGGTTCCTCGATGGCCTGATCCACAGACACAGCTCCTGGGCCTCGGGGGAAGGAGCCTGAGCTTGAGGGGGAGGTGGAGAGGTACCGGCTGGATATGGTCGGGTTCACCTTCATGCAAAGCTTGGGCTCCAGAACCCAACTCCTGGAGAGAGGCTGGACACTCCTGGTGTCCTTGTCGCTGACCTTTCACCGGTGTGAAACTATTTTCGTCCAAACCACAGCTGCAATAAAATGACTAAACAATTGAAAACTAGTCTTACATCACTTTAACGTAGATGGGTATTGAATACAGTTGAGTTTGTCCGGTAGAAATGTTTTTATAAAGTCCTACGTATCCAGGAAATGCTTTCTTCACCTCCATCACTAACTAACTGTCTTGCGTTCCAGGCAACTTGTAACTGGTAAATGTCCGACTAGAGAAAGTTCCTCGGAGCCACTCGAACTGCAAATTACGACATGTACACTTAGAGATGATCCGAGTGCTCCGAGTTCAGATACGGGATAAAGACAGCGACGGCGCCCCCCAGTGGAGATATGCAGCTAATGATAAACTTTACCAAAAACTGTTCATCAGTGACGTGAAGGTTACTTTTGGTCCCAGCCTTCGACGAATAATGTGATTTAGCAGGTTTTGAAATACATGTAGTGCGGAGAAACGTTCTTCTGAAGCATCTTATTAAAAGTGGAGAAAAGAATGATGAAACTGTGACAAGAACTTTGAATTGCCATATGTCATAACGATCCTGAACAATAAATCTAATACGTACATGTTCACATACGAGTTTATTCAGCTACACTGAGGTCATAAATTGTCATTTTCAAGCGAGAACAATCCCAGCAGCATTAATCCTCTCATTATGGAGTGAAAGCACTCGCCATAGCCACATGAGCCGAGCGGCCTGTTGTTTACCTTATTTTTTTCTTCTCTTCATTGAAACAGCTGCGCGGCAAAGAGGAGGGGCGGAGATCACTTGGAAACCAGGAAGTGAAACTGCTCAATATCCTAGTTTAGCTGTTTTAGATCGACATTGGATTAACAAACAACACGGTGATAAAGAGGAGCTGTAAACCTAGCGTGGAGTAGGAGGTGTGTTCAGGTCCAAACCGGGTCTAAACCAGGTCCTCCTCGGAGCCTGCGCCGGAGCCTGTTTGTTTGAATGTGAATATTAATAAAAAAAACCGATTAATGCCACACTCTCGGCTTGTTTTCCTCCAAATGTCACACGCTTGTTTATCGGCGGCGGTAACAGCGTGCGGTGTTTTCTCTGCACATTTTAACGCTTCGCTTGGACGCCGTTGGTTCCACAAAGCTCCCAACGCAGGAACGACGAGGCGTGCAGAACAAACACGTTTTTTTTGTTGTTGTTGAGAGACAAAGCACCGAAATCCCCCGGCGATCGCGTTTGCTCATCTCCTCCCGCAGTCGCCGCTGGATCAGAATCCAAAAGGTCACGCGTGCCATATCTGGGAAGGGATTTACAATAAAAGCTTTTAGATGTGACGCCAAACCTTCTAAACGTTATCATTACGTGCACTATTTGTGTACTTAATGTCATATTCACTGTGGGAAATTCAAGTTGAATAAGAGCGATTGTTGTTGTTGTTTTACGGGATGAACAGTAGGAAACCAGTTGATGAATCCAGGCGAGTAGCACTGATTATTCACATCGCAGAGCTCTGTCTGAGAACTTTGTTTCATCAGTATTTCGCTGCTCGACCAAATGAAAAAAACAAATTATTGGACCGCCTTTAAGCTTTGACTACAGCAGCATTCTCAATGTTTCAATAAGTTTATGCAATGGCAGGAGATCTAGAGCACATTTTTCCACCAAGAAATGGTATTGATGGGAGAGTGTGACCACTGCGCAACGCCTTCTCCAGCACGTCCCAAAGATTCTCAATGGGGTTAAGATCTGGACTCTGTTGCGACCGATCCATCTCGTGCTTCCTCTTTCCCGATGTGAATCTCCAAGACGCTATTGTTCCATATCGGCCAACCAGAGACTCCGCTCTCAAAACTCAGGGCTACTAGTGATTCCTTGAGTCTCCAAAATCACTGTAGGAGGAAGAGCCTTTAGCTCCAACATCACTGTAGGAGGAAGAGCCTTTAGCTCCAAAATCACTGTAGGAGGAAGAGCCTTTAGCTCCAAGCTTTGGCTGTGGGAAGTATGGTCCACTGAGCGCTATCCTCTTCTTCTTCTTACTGCAAACTTTGTCTTATTATGATACAATATTTATTTCATCTGTAGTCTGTTCATTACTATTCACATGGTGTGTCCTGTCCCACTCCCCCTTGGGATTGCCTGTCTAGATCGAACGGAGGAACCCGGATGAACGGAGGAACCCGGCTGAACGGAGGAACCCTGCCTCCTGGGTTGACAACAAGGACTGGACGGTCTGTGATCTTGGCCCGTCTGCTGAGGGACTCCTTCGGCCCTGGGTCTCTATAGCCCGTCCGTCCATGGGAGTGGATCTCTCCTTCTGTGGTTCTCCTCAAGGTTTCTCGTTTCTCCCACCGGGTTTTTGAGTTTCCCCTCGCCGTGCTGGAGAGTCTGAGGACAGGGGACGCCCGCGCCGCTCTTCGCCACCCACTGCTGACGCTTATTTGGACTTTATGTTTGCCTGGACACTTGATTCGCCTGAACTTCACATTGTCTTATTTACTGCTCAGTTTTATTGCCTTAAAGTTCGGTGCAGCTGTGAGGAAACTCCTGTTGTGATATTGGGCTGTACAAAACCATTGATTGACTGACATATAACAATATTACAGAGAATCCACAAAAGGTGAATCTGGTCCTTTCTTGTTGGAGATTAGGTTCACAAACAACAACAAATCAGGGAAAATGTAATTTACTTCAAGAAATGTGTAGTATCTTTGTAGATTACTCATGAGTGTTTGAATAATGCCACCTATTCCATGTTGTCTTATATTTGCAGATAGAGAAGGCAATTAAGTTTTTTTGCCTGTTTTTGCGCTTGACAATTTCACAGCCCAATCTCCCGCGTGGCTTTGGTTTAGTCCCTGTTTAGTCCTGGTTCAGAGTCGCGCTTTGTCCGCCCCCCCCTGTCCCGGTCCCCGAGGTCTTTAATCTCACCGACAGCGCTTCGATGGCGTCGTGATAAAAACCTGCTGATTCTGAGGAGAAACTGCAGCCCTGACCAAACTCCGGGAGATTTTAATTGCGGTTCGTGGAGAGACTGAGGAGGTGTTTCCAGATCCGCCGGGACCTCCAGCCACGGACCGGCTCCGCGGCCCTGGTTCAGTCCTTCATTAGTGTTTTTTGTTGCGCCGCAGCGATAAATGCCCCCACCTGTTAAAGCGGGCGTCGATGCACTCGCTCTAAAACCGAAATTCTTTGAGGATAGCGCGGTCCAGTCAGCACAGGGACGCTTTGGTGACAGAATAACGCCCAGAATCCACTTCATGCGTGTTGGTCGGGTTTCTATCGTGAGCGAACAGCGAGGTAGTGAGAACTTACAAATACCGCAGGGCGCTCCTGGATCAATGCCTTATTCTGCACATTTGTGAGGAGCTGCTCTTTATGTTTTGTCGGGCAATAGTCGCCATTGGCTTTTCCCACGGGGCAGCAACTTGACCGGCACAAATGGTAAACAGCTGGACAAGTTGGTGAGAGAGGCCGGTGTTCCATCGAGAGGAGCTGCTTTTGTCGAGGGGTCCTGAATATATCACTGTGCATGTGCTCAGGGCTAGTCTCTTGTAGAGATGGCAGGTAACTGTGGTTAAACTCTGTATTGCATAACTTTGCATGACTTGAAGCAGTGCTAAGTAACGTGTTTACCTTAATAAATCCTTTCCCTAGTCCCTCTGGGGGTAATACAAGTGTTAATGGGACGATTGGGGGGGTCTTTCATCTCCCCCTGGTGTCTCTGGTCAGTAAACCAAAGTTGCAACTTTCCTGCCACCGGGTCGGAGTCACCAATACACACTAATGGAATCACGAAGAAGAAGCTAACAGGCTGACGGGCAAAGCTAACTGCGGGCTAGCGCCACTTAAACAGTATTTACAGCCAAGTTTGAGTGAAAAAAATGATCTCCATTGTGTAATTGGATGAACAATATCCCTCTGTCCCTTTGTCTTTTCTGTCAGCGTAGGATTTACTCTCACGGACAGTTAATAAGTAAAAGCACGCAACATGCTACGACACCTGCAGTGGCGCTTATGGCCTCTAGGGGCATGAGTGACTTAGTACTTTAAGGCTAACCCTAGTCCTAACCTAATTTGATTATGAACATTTTTAAACTGAACACCATACAGCTCCTCTGGACAGTCAGCTTGTTTCGGGCCCTGGTCTATTTAAAATATCTCCATCCCCTCCACGGTGTCCTGTTGGCTCAGAGAAGCAGCATCCTATCTACACTGTAAACCCTGACTAGCTATGATAACTCAAATAAAGTGGGGAAACTCGCTGCACCATATGGTTGTGGTACATAAGCCTAAACCAATTGAGTTCACTTGGACTCAAATCATTTAGTCAACGGTAGCTCAAATAATTTAGTCAGCGATAGCTCAAATAATTTAGTCAGCGATAGCTCAAATCATTTAGTCAACGGTAGCTCAAATCATTTAGTCAACAATAGCATTAAAAGTATAGGTTAATGAACCCAAATGATTCGATTATTATACTCAAATGCTACATTAACTTAAACCCATTTTAAAAGGTTTACAACATTAAACCATGGGAGAAATAACACATACAGGAAGAACATTTTTTATGACAACTTTATTTAAGGCCAACTTTCCACCAACAAAAAGGGAACTGTAAATGATGCAGACAGCAAAACATTGTTTTGACCACTATAAAAACGATGTAAAATTATATATTTTTTTTAAATCATATACAAAATGTACACGTTTGAGTCCAAAATCTTTTGTTTCCTGGTCAAACAAACTTGGAGTCATTATATTCACCTTGGTTGTTAAGTTTTCTACTGTTGGAGCTCCAATTGAAAACAAAACACTCTCCTCCATATTTTTAAAACCCATAATCCAACATCTGATTGAAGCGTAGGACAGCTCGGTACCAAAGTTTGTTTGTTAGTTACCGTTATTGTTGAAACAGTAATTCAATGTTGTCTGTAGGAGCTCCAGACAGTAATTTAAAACCCTTGTGCTTGAGTTTCAATATGATAAAATGTAACGGTCCTGATCAAGTCCTGACCAGTTGAAAGATGGCAAAAGGAAATCACTTTTTGCATGGTTGGATCTTAACGAGGTTCCAAGTAGAACTTTATTATGAAGAAGAAATGGGAGCGAGACAAAACATTTTCGCTGCTGAGGTGGGACGCAATAACAGTAATTTTGAATTTCCTGAAAGATCACGAGGGTTATGGAACATGACGGTGTGAAAACCTGACCGAAAATGACACTGAATCCACACATGTGCACAGATTTGACCTGTTAAAAACATTTCAGTTTAATAGCCGTTTTCAATAAAAGGTATATTTTTGTTGTCTCGCTTTCATTGTAGAATATTGAAGTTCTACTTGAAACTTTGTTAAGATCCAACCACACCAAACCTTTGATCGGGATTGTATCACTACTGGGGTACCAAAAATATTGTAGTTCTGTTTCAAAGTCCATGTGCATGATATGTCAACGTTAAACCAGTGCATCAGTCCATTTGTTGAGAGACGTCACAACCTGATCCTTAAGTGCCATGAACACTTGCTGGGATGAGAAAGGATTCTTATCCTGGACACCAGAGCAACAGTTCCCTCCTCAAACGCCATTTCTTCCTGAAATTGACACACACACACAAATACATATTTAGATTTTTCATCCTGCTATAAATATTGTAAACTCTGGATAAAAGGAAAAGAAGCAAATAACAGTGCATTGTTTAGTTATGATTAAGCTTAGATGTTTTAGGCTACATTAGTGCAAATTACACAAATTTAAGTGTGTTAGAGAACAGTGATCAGGATTTCAGCAGGACTAAACCTTGACAAAACAAAAAAAGAAACTAAATTAAACCAGGACTAAAGCTGGTAGCCATACCAGGGTAGGAGTAAAATGTGTCTAAACCTGGATCAGGAATCAAAAGACTAACCAAGGACTTAATCAGGCCAAAGCAAAGGCGTGGCTCAGGCAGTATCAGGATGAAACTATGGCTGAACAAAATATTTTTTCTTATTGAGTAAGAACAAGTCAAAACAACACTGAAGGAATTCCTAAAGCCGTACACCATGTCTCCTTTATACAACTGTCCTCTGCATTTGAACATTGTTCAATGCCACTGGAGCAACACAGCTTAAGGTTTGTGACTCACTTTTGTCCAGAGTCTTGACCCACCAGTTGAGAACCACCAACATAGTGTGGAATGATGAAGACATTTACTATGGAAGACTATTGGCACCTTAATTCAGTTGTCTATTCATTTGTCAAATGGCTATGCATTATGTTATTTTAGTATTTATGTTGTATTTGTTTATGGCAAAGTTGCATGTTATATCCTATTTTTCTTGTAATGTTCTTTTCCAAAAGTTCTAATGGCAATTCTATGTGTAAAGTGTCGATGCAATGTCTTGACATATTCCCAATTACAAGATTTTGAAATGAATAGCATATTGACATGGAAATGTGGCCTCTTTATTCATTTTTCTATTCATTCTTAATATTTTCATGTTATATCCTATTTTGACTTGTATTGTTCTATTTGAGTATGTTAAGTTTCATTTAATGTGTTGTGAAACAGCACCTCCCTCTGGATTGTATTGCAAATTGCATATTGCATTGCCACACGCGCTGAGTGCACCAATATTCTATACGCTATGCAGTTCTTGACCCCTGGGAAGGCGGGCCCTGGTCCGCTCTCGGCCAATCAGAGACGAGACTATATCCTCCTAGCTAGCTGCGCAGTGTTGTTGATTTTTGCTGGAAGTACATGCTGTCATGACGGATTGGAAGTAACAGATCACCCTTCATGAAGATTCCTAGTTACTCTAAGGAGGTTCTTTGTAAGTATAGAAGCGCGATGTTTGTTAAAATACCAGTACTGTTTCGTTTTTTGTGTGTCTGTTTTTTTTAGAAAACACTTTCTGGCTAGCCAGTCAAACGTCCAGAGCTAGTAGACTAATGTTACTTTAAAAACGGGCTGCTCTTGGTCGGTCACCAGTCACAGTTAATGTGAAGCCGATTCAGACAGTGACATATCTTCTAACTACAGCACCAGTAGCACACTTGGATCTTCAGACCCACTCGAGTCCGCACCACGCGGAGAAAAACACAGGTTGTGAACTGTTAAGCTAAGGTGGCCCTCAGTTGTAGCCATAGAGTGTACACTTTGTGGTTTTAGTGCGATATATTACTCATTTCCTATATGTTCGTTCCTCTCTTAAAATAGCAGTTACTGCCTTTCAACTTGTTAGCTACACTGTAGTGCTTCGTTTTGTAGCTATAGAAGTTTGATTTAGTTAAAGACTCAGCTACAGGGAAGACATCATTCCAGTTTGTTGCCATGATAAATGTAACCCAGCTATATAAATTGTTTAGGGTCGCTATAATTAGCCAGCTATAATTAGGGTATATACTTCATAATCTGTTCCTACCGATTTTTGTGCTCATAATGTGAAGATTGCAGTACTACAAGGTCAGCCATTCTCGGAGATACAAGGGCATGCTTGAATTCACAAAAATAGAATATACCAAAGCACACACATCACATCGTTTTACGTCTTTTTGTTTAATCCTTTATAACCCTCTACATTCCAGATGCCGCTATGAAGAGACCAAACAACATCTGAATATGAAGAGACAGTAGAACATCTTTAGACTGGCCAATAAGATTCTTCCTGTATGGTGGAATCATTCTTCTCTGCAACGCCAAGAAGCAGCTGTGTGGTACAGGAGTGGTCCAGGGGAACGAAGACTAGGAGAATGTCGCAGAGGAGCCGGGTTGAACCCGTTTGTGTTGTCATGAGCTTCTTGTAAATAAATATTAAATTGAGAGATGCAAAGATGGTCTGCATTTAATGAATAACTAATTTGTTATAATTTGTGGAAAAATTATGAATGTGATCATGTCAACAGCGCTGAGGTGACGGGATGAAGATGGCAGCAGGTCTTTTCTGCACAGGCGGTCTGTCTTCTGCACAGGTTTCTCTGGGCCCTAATGAACAAAGGAAGAACATTAGAGTGACTCACCACAACAAAAAAGGATATTGATTACTGTTGGATGCTAAGGATAGAACAAAATTAGATCCACATTATATTACAAATATTCACACGCTGTTCACATTCATGTACATACCCTGACCTCTTGCTACATAGTCATTGCTTTGTTCTAGTTTCATTTAATTTGGAACAACAGCTACTACTGGAACATTTGGCAGCACCCTAGGTTGGCTAATTATAGCGACCCTAAACGATTTATATAGCTGGGTTACATTTATCATGGCAACAAACTGGAATGATGTCTTCCCTGTAGCTGAGTCTTTAACTAAATCAAACTTCTATAGCTACAAAACGAAGCACTACAGTGTTGCTAACAAGTTGAAAGGCAGTAACTGCTATTTTAAGAGAGGAACGAGCATATAGGAAATGAGTAATATATCGCCCTAAAACCACAAAGTGTACTCTATGGCTACAACTGAGGGCCACCTTAGCTTAACAGTTCACAACCTGTGTTTTTCTCCGCGCGGTGCGGACTCGAGTGGGTCTGAAGATCCAAGTGTGCTACTGGTGCTGTAGTTAGAAGATATGTCACTGTCTGAATCGGCTTCACATTAACTGTGACTGGTGACCGACCAAGAGCAGCCCGTTTTTAAAGTAACATTAGTCTACTAGCTCTGGACGTTTGACTGGCTAGCCAGAAAGTGTTTTCTAAACAAACAGACACACAAAAAACGAAACAGTACTGGTATTTTAACAAACATCGCGCTTCTATACTTACAAAGAACCTCCTTAGAGTAACTAGGAATCTTCATGAAGGCTGATCTGTTACTTCCAATCCGTCATGACAGCATGTACTTCCAGCAAAAATCAACAACACTGCGCAGCTAGCTAGGAGGATATAGTCTCGTCTCTGATTGGCCGAGAGCGGACCAGGGCCCGCCTTCCCAGGGGTCAAGAACTGCATAGCGTATAGAATATTGGTGCACTCAGCGCGTGTGGCAATGCAATATGCAATTTGCAATACAATCCAGAGGGAGGTGCTGTTTCACAACACATTAAATGAAACTTAACATACTCAAATAGAACAATACAAGTCAAAATAGGATATAACATGAAAATATTAAGAATGAATAGAAAAATGAATAAAGAGGCCACATTTCCATGTCAATATGCTATTCATTTCAAAATCTTGTAATTGGGAATATGTCAAGACATTGCATCGACACTTTACACATAGAATTGCCATTAGAACTTTTGGAAAAGAACATTACAAGTCAAAATAGGATATAACATGCAACTTTGCAAAAAACAACTCCAAACTACATGCCATATTAAGAATGAATAGAAAAATGAATAAAGAGGCCACATTTCCATGTCAATATGCTATTCATTTCAAAATCGTGTAATTGGAAAAATGTCAAGACATTGCATCGACACTTTACACATAGAATTGCCATTAGAACTTTTGGAAAAGAACATTACAAGAAAAATAGGATATAACATGCAACTTTGCCATAAACAAATACAACATAAATACTAAAATAACATAATGCATAGCCATTTGACAAATGAATAGACAACTGAATTAAGGTGTCAATAGTCTTCCATAATTTACCTGCAATCCTGCACGTGGAGAGTCCAGCATCGCTGTAGGGAGCCTCGTGTGCTTTCTGCGGAGGGATCTTGTGCTTCTACCTGGAGAAAGTTATAAATAATTAAAAGATATAACATTTTATGAAACTATCACTTTTAGAAATGAGTGTCTAAAACTAAAAGCATTTTGTCTTAAAGACTAAAACTAAAAAGGCTGCCAAAAACACTGAGTTACAGCATCGAGACCCACCAACACGCTGATGACAAGCCACGATCCAAAGTACATGTTTATGATACTCGTATCTCCCACAAATCATTTTGACAAAAAGAAAAAATATAAATTGTGATAATAACACTGAATAAAGTTGAAATAATGATCAAGGCAGCTCTCAAAAAGTGACATTAATAAAAGGTAGAAAGGTTTACGACTCACTTTTGGGTCCTGAGTGTCGATCCACCAGTTGAGAACCACTGATCTAGTGCAGAGGCTTCAGTCTCGCTGTGGGGAGTCTCACGTCCTTCTTGCGGAGGGACCTTTTGTTATCAAACAAAACAAGTAATTTATAAGTCAAAAGCATAATTTTTTTTTGAAGAATTAAAAAGATCTAATCCTAAGGGCATGGCTATACGACATAAAAATGATATCACAACATAAATAAGAAATAGTATAATAACGGTAGAAATTACGATATCATTTACACAATTAAAATGCACAACTGCAGCATTTCAGACAAGCAATCACATGGTGAAGACAGTTTGCAGGGCCTCAGGGGTTGTACAGAATATTGCACATGCATTTTCCTGAACTCAAGCAAGTCACTTTTTGTGTGCGCCCAAACGCCCCACACTTGGAGGAGGAGCAGGAGCCCTCTCCCCAACACTCCCCACACCTGGAGGAGGAGCAGGAGCCCTCTCCCCAACACTCCCCACACCTGGAGGAGGAGCAGGAGCCCTCTCCCCTTGCCTGGCCTGCCTTTCTGGTCA
This sequence comes from Proterorhinus semilunaris, assembly GCA_021464625.1. Classification (NCBI taxonomy): domain Eukaryota; kingdom Metazoa; phylum Chordata; class Actinopteri; order Gobiiformes; family Gobiidae; genus Proterorhinus; species Proterorhinus semilunaris. Next base: position 5,082,609 of record CM038352.1, read on the forward strand.
AAAGAAGAACCGTCTGGGCGGCTGCTCGCAGCTAATCATTTCACCACATGGTCCAATCACGCCCCAAGACCTGTCACCACCTCTTTTTTTTCCTGCTCTTTCTCGGTTTTAAACGTATAGATCCATGGTTTAAAATCATTTGGAAAATATGAAATCCCTAAAACCGGAGAAAGAAACAACGTCCGAAGCGTTTGTTACTGCAACGAATCTTGCGTTGGTTGATGCCGTCTGTCAAACACGCCAATGGGAAATTGTTGAGATCATGCTCCCAGACTATGTCTTTGAAATATCTATGAAACGGCAGGTCGTTAGGCAGGCCAGGCAACCTCTCCCCAACACTCTCCACTCGCTGACCGTGTTCAGGAGAACAGAGCGCGCACTGAGCCACGGTTCATTTCAGCCACAGTAAAGTCTGGCTGTCTGTTAGCTTATAGCTTAGCTTGTTTCACGCGGTATTGTCCAACATCAAGGCTTCAATCATCGCCTTATAACCCGGAGAACTTTATCAGGCTCCTGTGTCAGCCTGACTTTGTCGTGATTCGTTAGCGCACGGTTGACTTTACGAATCTTAGCTTAGCTTAGTTTTCAGAGTGTTGTAATGTACGACAAGACCTTACCTCACTGATGTGGCTGCGCTCTCCGCGGTGTCTGGAGCGGATCACCGGCGTACAGCGGGCTGTTCTTCGGCGCAGGCCGAGAGCGAGTGCGGGACACAGCCTGGAGCAGAGACGGGCTAGTCAGCATAGAAATAAAAAGAGCGGCGCTGCGGCTGCAACTCAACTTAATATGGCGCCGACAGCGTTTTTTCTCCACTGTGTTTGAAAAATTAAAAGTTCAAGGCGCCAATTGTTTTCTTGCCAAGTATCATTTAACAACCATTACGTGTAGCCTACCGTATAAATAAAAGATGAAAAGCTGAGCACAAACCGGTGGTAGGCTAATTAGCTTACAGGAGCAGTGCTTCAAACTCGTTTCGTCTTAAAGTTAGCTTCAGGGAATTTTGAACATGCACTATCAGTACATAATAATGATAATATCTTTACCGTCCAGTCATATCCAATGAAGTCCTTGTCTTAGCAAAGCAGCGAGTCTGTGAGATGGTAGAGAAGTGTCATGGCTGCCGCTCCAGCATTGCCACCAAACCTATTTTATTTGATCCATTCCCCACTTTTGAGCACCATGCAGTTGTTTTTAGCAATCCCCCCATTTTATGTGTCACTATTTACAGACCCCCCAAAAAATGCCCTCTTTTTGTTAAGGAATTTTCTGAGTTTTTATCACTTTTACATAGCTCTTCTAATATGATTCTTTTAACTGGTGATTTTAATCTACACATAGATAATCTTTTAGACCCTGTTGCTAGGGATTTTTTAAATGTTCTTAATTATATGGATTTTACCCAACACGTCACACAGCCAACTCACGACAGAGGACACAGTCTGGACCTGGTCATCACGTATGGCCTGTCCACAGCTGTGTCTTCTGTCATTGACTTGGCTGTTTCTGACCATTACTGTGTGTTTTTTAATATCACCAGTTTTACCCAGCGGGAGACCTCGGTAAGAGCTGTGAGGAAACGTCATCTCACCCCTGAAGTGGCTGCAAATTTTATTGATGTTTTAGAGAAATATTCTCCTATTGTTCTACCTGCCCCCTGTGATTTTATTTTTGAAAATTTTAATAGCAAACTCAAGTCAGCGCTTGATTCTATCGCTCCTTTAAAATCCAAGAAACTCCCTACAAAACCAATTACTCCATGGAGGAATGAGGAAATTAAACAACTCAAAAGACAATGCAGGGTGGCAGAGAGAAAATGGAGAAAAAACAAAATTACCATAAACTACCAAATCTTCCGTGAACAACAATCAACCTACAATAACACAGTAAGAAACACAAGAAACAACTACTTCTCAAAAATTATCAACAATAATAAAAACAATCCCAAGGTACTCTTCTCTACAATAGAACATCTAATCAATCCTGATTTTAACAAGACCAATTTTACTCCAAGTGACTCCCTTTGCGAGGCGTTTGCAGACCACTTCAGGGGAAAGATAGACACTATCAGATGTAATATTTTATCTACTCAAAGTAACACGGTTTTAAATACATCTGGTTGTCTACTTGTTCCAGAGGAAACACTGCACAGTTTTGTCCAGGTTAATGCTGAGATGCTTGATAAAGTTTTCTCCTCAGTGAGGCCCACCACATGTCCTTTAGACCCGGTCCCAACCCCGTTTTTTAAAACTTTCTATGGATCTCTTAGAGACGAGCTTTTACACATGATGAATTGCTCCCTTCAGACGGGGGTCTTCCCTGCTGCCTTTAAGGGGGCGGTGGTGAGGCCTCTGCTGAAGAAGAGCAATTTGGACCGTAATGATTTTAACAACTTTAGACCGGTATCCAACTTACCATTTTTAAGCAAAATCTTAGAAAAACTTGTTTTTACCCAACTTAGCGACTTTATAAATGCACATGACGTCCTTGAGAAATTTCAGTCTGGCTTTAGGGTAAACCACAGCACCGAGACAGCCCTTTTAAAGATTTTAAACGATTTTAGATTAAATTATGATTCCAAAAGGTTGACAGTGTTGGTTCTACTGGATCTGAGCGCTGCCTTTGATACAGTCGACCATACTATTCTTTTAACTCGTTTAAAACACATCGGCCTCTCTGGTGCTGTCCAAAAATGGTTTACATCCTACCTCACAGACAGGACATTCATGGTGAGTGTGGATACCTGCTCCTCCAAGGTCCATAATATTACATGTGGTGTGCCTCAAGGTTCGATTTTAGGCCCAGTGCTTTTTAACCTGTATATGCTCCCTCTTGGTGATGTCATCAGGAGACATGGAGTCAACTTTCATAGTTACGCTGACGATACACAGTTGTACATCTCCATGTCTCCTGAGGACACCAGGCCAATGGATGCACTTTTTAACTGCATTTTAGATATCAAATCCTGGATGGCAGAAAACTTTCTCCAGCTTAACCAGGACAAAACTGAAGTTTTAGTCATCGGTCCTCAGGCCCAGAGAGAGAAACTTTTACCCAAACTACAGTCATTGTCTTTTAATCCTTCCTCACAGGTGAAGAACCTGGGTGTGATTTTTGACTCTGAGCTGACTTTAATTCCACACATTAAGAATATCACAAAGATAGGTTTTTACCATCTAAAGAACATAGCCAGAGTCCGCCCCATTCTCTCTCGGGCCAACACGGAGACGCTAATGCATGCTTTTATCACCAGTCGTATCGACTACTGTAATGCCCTGCTTTCTGGTCTTCCCAAAAAGAGTATCTCAGGTTTACAACTTTTACAAAATTCAGCAGCTCGTGTCCTGACGAAGACCAGGAGGCGGGACCACATTACACCGGTTTTAGAGTCACTGCATTGGCTCCCCGTGTGTTTCAGGATCCATTTTAAAGTTCTTTTAATGGTTTTTAAATGTCTTAATGGTCTTGGTCCTTCTTATCTTTCAGAATTGATTTTACCATATGAGCCTTCGCGGTCCCTTCGCTCCTCTGGCAGGGGTCTCCTAGTTATTCCTAAAGTCAACAGAAAGACTCACGGCGAGGCGTCTTTCCAATACTATGGCCCTCGCCTCTGGAACGACCTGCCAGAGGAGCTCAGGACCGCAGAGAACGTTCATGTTTTTAAGAGCAGGCTCAAGACCCACCTTTTTAGTTTAGCTTTTAATTAATATTTACTTATATTAACCTTATTTACCGGTTTTAGTTCTATTATTTCTTTATTTTCCCTCTTTTATCCTGTGCTATTTCACGCACAGTTTTAGCTGTTTTTAATGTATCTCTTATTAAATATTTATTTATTTATTTTTATTTATTTTATTCATTTATTTTTTATGTTCTCCTAGTGGTTCCTCTGAGGGAGCCCTCTGCCCCGGGAGTGCTGGTTGGCTGTGGCCGTGCGGGCGCTCTCCTGGGGGTGCCTGGATGGAGGTAGGACGTCTCTCCTACACCTACTCCGGGCCCCCTGGGTTGGCGCTCTGTGGCTGTGGGCGATGGGCTGCTCCTGGTGCAGACGGCTCCTTGGATGATGTTTCCTCTTTCGGTCCATCTGTACCCAGCCTTACGTACTCAACTCTATGTCCATTTTTATTTAAGACTTTTAACTGCTGGGCTGTCTGTACGTATATGTGTCTGTGTGTCTGTGTGTGCGGGTGGTGGGTGGTGGGGTTGTAGTTATTTATGTATATTTACTGGTGGGGACGATTTTTATTATTTTTAATGATTTTTAAGCACTGTAAAGCACTTTGTGTTACATTTTGTATGAAAAGCGCTCTATAAATAAAGTTTGATTTGATTTGATTTGAAACCGAAATTTTCAAAAAGTCCAGGGGCGGGGCGTGGGAGGAGCTCCGGTGAACTCGGCCTTGATTGGACTTCCAGTGGTGCAGTCTGCATACACTTTTTGCGCAACACAATTCCATTTACTACTTTATTCATTTGTTTAATCATAACTATAGAACAAGTCAGCAACAATAGTGCATATATATCACTGAACAGACATCGACGTCCGAACACACTTGGTATACACATCATTATATTCCATAACTTGTCATAATAACTCATGTTAATCGGTAGTCGAGTGGTTACGGGTGTGGGCAATAACCCCTGGTACGAAGGTTGCTGGTTCGATCCCCACTTAGTCTTTTTTTTTTTCTCTCAACAACGTTGGACCAAAATGCGATGCTTGTTATATTACTCATGTTTTTATGATGTATTTCAAGAAGGCTATAATTATTAACTCAAATAATTCAACAACTACTATAATATCATATTGAACTAGATTGAATTTTATAATTTCATAAACTGACTGCAGGATTGGGAATTATTTATGCCTCTGAAAACATTGTATCACCATCCTGAATTTCTGTCATAATAATCACTAAAAGGATTTTGCTTTGCAAGATAAGACTGTAGTTGAGTGAATAGACATTTAGACTTGAGTGCAGTAGATGGTGGGTTCAAGACTGATCAGAGTAGTTTTTATTTTTTCCTTTATTCCTTTTTTATTCTACTCACTTTGGACAACAGAGAATTAAAGTGATATTATCAATAATAAAATGATAAATGTTGTCTATTTTGAGTATTTTCCCTAATGGTGCCCAAAAATAATACTTGACAATAATACTGATATCATGATATCTAACAAAACAAGTTTGATGTTTTCTTTAAAAAAAGAACACAAAATTCAAAAAACAATAACATTTTCTGATTGGTTAATAAAGCGATTTTAAGAAAAAAGTAAGCATAGCTTAAACGGTTTTGGCAATATAACTTGAAGTGTAACAAGATACATCAGAATTCAAAGCAATTGAGCTATCACGCCACATTTTTAGATTTGGGTCTCCATGACCCAATTAAAAAGGGTTACTATAACTCTGGAGCACATTTGAGCCAAGATAGCTTAGTAGGTTTTAAAAGATGGGTGGTTGGGATTTACAGTGTATCTATTTATCTATCTATCTATCTATCTATCTCTCTATCTATCTATCTATCTATCTATCTATCTATCTATCTATCTATCTATCTATCTATCTAATGAATGATAGAGCAAACGATATTGTTCGTTCGTTCGTTGTGAATGAGAGCAATTCCACGTCCTCCCTCTCTGAAAGAACTACATCGCCCGGTCCGCACTTTATCGCCACTTATACAAGTAACTTTTCTCTGCCCAGATTCTCTCGTACGGAAAAAACTGTGCTGTCTTATTCATTCCTCGATAAGCACTTTTATTTTCTCCAACTTGTCTCGAGCTCCGATCTGCAGCCGACGGAGAAGAGCCAGGACTGACTGCACAGTAGGCGTTGATTATCGCAGTCATTCGTAGTGGAATCGGAATGTTAGAGACATACTGTATAGTAATAATAAAGTACTTCTTCGTCACTGCATTTGGTAATTACCGCTGAAACATTAATTCAAACGCTCGTCCAGCCGCTAATTTAAAGCCAGTTTGACTCTTTCACGTGGAGCTCCTCATCTTTAACAGAAGCCCAGTTACGACTTCCGGACACAAGCCGTTTGTTTCCCCGAGAGTAGCCTTTAGCGCAGCCACAGCACAGACAGACAGCCCCAGGGCGGCCGCGTCTCAGTGTCATATTATGAATAAGAGTGCGTTCATTTTGTCGTCATTTCAGTTTGAGCTCGGCCCGACTCTGACGGGTCTCATTTTAACGCCGAATCCACCTCTCAGCACAAAAGAAAGAAAAAACACACACCAAAGAATGAGATGCAAAGAACAAACGTGACATTTAACCAAAGGAAACATGAATATTTAAGGGATTAATTACACAAGTGTTTGCACATTCACACACAAAAAAAGTAAGTGGGTAAAAACAGTTCCACTACTCAAATGAAAAAGAATAAAAAAGATTCTGAACTTTTCTGACGGACTTTCCTAGACTGCAACTTTAGACGCACTTTAAAAACAACCAGGTTGACCAAAGTGCTACAAAATGCAAATACCTTAAAATATATAAAACAGTAAAAATTACACTAAAAGCTCATTTTAAAATGTCAACTTCTTAGGGTGTACCAAACGCCAACTTAAAAAGCCACGTTTTAAGAAGAGATTCAAAAACAGATACAGAAGGTGCCTGTCTAATAGATAAAGGCAACTCATTCCATAACGTTGGTGCTGCCACAGCAAAAGCCCGGTCCCCTCTGAGCTTCCGATTTGTCCTTGGACCGCTGAGGAGGAGCTGGTCAGCCGACCGAAGAGACCGAGAAGGAGAGTAGGGTTTGAGGAGCTCGGAGAGGTACAAAGGGGCAGCACCATTTAAGCATTTAAAAACAAATAAAAGCAACTTAAAATGGATCCTAAAATACACAGGCAGCCAGTGAAGAGAAGACAAAATTGGGTTGATGTGTTCACACAAACAAAGCCCAGACTTTGTTTTTAGGCATCATTTAGGCCGGATCTGCTCCAAACGCGATGGTTAGCTCCTTTTGACGCTGAAGACGCTTATTGAAACGACGCTTTAGAACACAGCGGCTCAATCTCCAACGTAACCGTGCATTTGTCGCTTCACAGCATCTATTCCCTCGCCCTTTAGACATTTCCAAATCGAATATTATTCATTCCTGCGCTTGTTCGACCACGAGTGAGCTCCGAAAGCAGCAGCTTAATTTCCCCCCCGAATCTGATATAATTCAAATAGAAGGTGAGCGGGCGTCTTTGTCCCCGGAATGAAATAACGCAATTATTTCGTTCTGAATTAAGCAACTTCCTTTTTTTTCTGATTCCAGGCCCGGCTCCGAGCGGTGAGAACGCTCCTAATTACAGGCCTATCTTTAATGGCTTCGGGCCCAGTGTCTGTGTCTTCATTTTCTGTGTGGACTGTTAATGGACCTGGACGTTCTCCAAGGAGCGTCTTCGACAACAAATAATAAGAAAACAAAAGTAAGCACAAGGGGGGGAAAAAAACGGGGTTAAATCTTGGGCTATTCCGCGTCCGAATGTCCACACAGTATTCCCCTCTGTAACGCCGTTTGTTGTGGCGTCCGAATGACCGGAGATAAAAAAGTCAACTCCCCACAGTGAACCTTGAAAAGTCAAAGTAAACTAGTATTGCAGGTCATTTTATGCATAAAAAGTGTCTTAGTCTTGTCTAAACAGATACATAGCTCAGATTATGGCAGGCAATGAGTCACTATGTTAAAAACAATGCGTCAGAAGCAAAGACCGTTTTTGTCTTGAAAAGTTTGTCTAACACTAAATAAAAATGTAAATAGCAGCAAGATTTTGAACCTTCTTACCTTCCCTTGTTCAGTAAATAATCTGCCTGTACAGACACTCTGTTTTTTAGTGACGCTATCAGGTCTGAGATAAAAGTCCTCTCTAGTATCTCATCGTCCGTGATGTTTTCTTGAACTATCCGTTGATGTGTGAAAGGCATCTTTAAGCCTTAATGGGAAAAATAGTGAGAGAAGAAATGTGGCGTAATTAATACATGTAAATGAATAATCTTTTCCGTACAAGTGTTAATGGGATGATTGGGAGGGTCTTTCATCTCCCCCTGGTGTCTCTGTCCACAGTTGCAACTTTGCTGCCACCAGGTCGGAGTCACCAATACACACTAATGGAATCACGAAGAAGAAGCTAATAGGCTAACGAGCAGAGCTAACCGCGGGCTAGCGCCACTTAAACAGTATTTACAGCCAAGTTTGAGTGAAAAAAATTATCTCCATTGTGTAACTGGATGAACAATATCCCTCTGTCCCTTTGTCTTTTCTGTCAGCGTAGTATTTACTCTCACGGACAATGAATGAGTAAAAAAAACTAGGGCCGGGACTTTTTTCGATTAATTGCGATTAATTAATTACATGAGGTTTAGTGCGATTAAAAATATGAATCGAAATTAATCACACTTTGCTTTCCACACTTCAGTTTCCTTTTTTCCTGCAGACGCACAATTAATGGCAATATTGCGCCGGTCTGTTGGACTTGGTGGAACAAAAATAAACAATATTTTGTTGCTTAAGCTCATGTATTCAGTCATTATTCAATGGTAAACTAAAAATCCATATGAAAAAACTTACTTCTCACTGTTCTCAGGTCAAATATTTATATGCGATTAATTTCGATTAATTAATTACAAAGCCTCTAATTAATTAGATTAATTTTTTTAATCGAGTCCCGGCCCTAAAAAAAACACAACATGCCACGACACCTGCAGTGGTGCTTATGGCCTCTAGGGGCACAGGTTACTTAGTACTGCTTTAATTCTTTCTTGTTTTTTGTGGGTAAAGCTACAAAACAATCAGGCAAGAATTAAATCCCTTAGTAAAAACAATCTAAGAATATTGTTAAGTATTCTTAGATTAAGCCTGTAAAGTGTGGACTCTGTGGAGCTACTAAAGAAAACGGGCCTTTCGTGCTACACGTGGATACCAAACCTGACAAGAGATTAATATTGTTCAATAACAATACAATTTTATGATATTGACAAGTCTGGAGATATTATTTAGCATTGTTAAGGGTGACTTTAGTCTTTGCCATGTGTTTGTACTATATTTTCGGTGTCTGCAGTTTAGCCTGCCTCCTCGCCTCCAATCAAGATGGATACTTTAGCAGTTTATCATACTATACACAGGCAAATATGCTGACCGCAGGCAATTTGAGTTTTGAATTATACAGACGCTCCCGTCACTGCCCAAACGTCATTGCAAATGCGTTGCAAAGGCACATTTTGGAGACTTTAAGCAGTACATTTTGTATTAAAACCACGCGGAGTGTTGGGCCGTCTGAATAAAGGAAAACGCCTGCGGCCATAGTGACAGCGCCCCCTCTGGGACCCTCTCGGTGTCGCACATGTTAAATATTGATGTGTTCAGCCAGCTCCCTCAACAATAACAACGCATGACGGTAAGTGGGTTTTAATGTTTGAAAACCGCCTCGGGCCCCGTCCGTTGTCGTCTGAGTGAATGAGGACAGAATAAGAGCAAACCAATTTATCGTGACCCAAATGATCAGATTATTATCATTAAATGCAAATAAATATCAGCTCGACTTGGACTTGAATTCCCCTCAGGCCAAAACTGCGTTCATAAACCATTTGTGAACTACTTAAACCTTTCAAACGCTGAAGAGTGACAAAAGTAGGACTTAAAATAAGGTCTTCATTTTGTATGAATTTGCACAAATATTATATACTTTTGTAACTATCATCAACCTGCCTATGGATGGAATTTATCATATTTGCTCAAACCTGACCAGACGTGGTCAGTACTTGATTTTGTCACTTGAATAAAAAGACAGATATTCTACTGGTCAAATATTACGTACAGAATTCAAAGTAGAAAATACAAATCCGTTTACATAAGAGTTATGTTCTGTTCGGCAACACAGTGGGGACAAACCTTCTTCCTTGTGGTGAGCCAGTGACATTGACATCTGCATAGTGCTACATATTGTTCATAGAGTAACCTGGGAATTCAATCGCTGAGCTAGTTTTACACTCAGCGAATGTAATTCTGATCACCACAAACAATACCACTAGCAGTAGCATGCTAATGCTAACAGTAGCTAATCAAGGCTGTGCCCAGGGTTGACAGGTCCGCTGTTTAATTGGGTGGCTTTTTAAGCCTTGCAGCGAAAAATGGGTCGTTTCAAAATCACTATTTTGAATGACAAAATCTCAAATCCGAGGCTCTGAGAGCTGCTTTTTCAGTTTGAGGAAGAAATGGGCGGTTTCTCATCATCGCAGGAGCACACAGGATCTGTATTTTAGTGAAAAAACATTGAGAATTCCAGCCGTGCGGTGTGTCCGCAGGTTTTGGGGAGATTCAGATATTTTTGGACAGAAACGATGATTGGGGTCGCCCCCGGCGCCGTTATGCGTCCCGGTGTCTGTCAGATTTTAGGACACGCTAAATGAATAAAACAATATTGGCCACCGTTGAAGGTCTCAGTACTTGTAGTTTTGCTTTTTAAAATGCGGTTTAAGAATAACAGCTACGTTTTAATCCACAGGCTGTAATAATCACTTCATGTTGTGAGTTCTTCATATTGATGTGACGACCAGGGATATTTTGTTATCTCTAGAAAAGTCTAGAGATGTTTTCCCATTACATTTCTTGACATCTCGTTTGATTGATCTCGCAATGGAGAAATTCACTTGTTACAAAAGAGGACCATTAACTTTTTCAGTCTTGTGGTATCGGTACTCAAACCAGTATCTCCATTTCAAACCAGTATCTCCATTTCAAACCAGTATCTCCATTTCAAACCAGTGTCTCTTTTCCAAAGCCTCAGTGCAGGACGTGTCCACTCTAACCCCATGCAGGGGACGCATTTGGCTGCTGCTTCCACAAAGTCAGCTCTGAGTTTAAAAAGAGTACTCGCTGATATCATCGCAGTACATTTGGAGTCCTGCCAGAAAAACAGAAAACGAACGCGCCCTGTGGATAATCGGCTTACGGCGCGGCGCACCTGGAGCGGGCTGGCGGGCCGTCCCTGCTCCACGTGTGTGAGTGTGGCGTGTAATCCGTGCCGGCGGGCGATCGCAAAGGGACTCTGTTTGTCCACAGCCTTTACAATGTGCTCTGGACGAAACAGATACGAGGTTCTGCTCACGCTGCGCCAGAACTTCACGGACAGTTTGGAGTTTGGAGTTGAGAGACGGCAGCTCATTCAGAGACGTGTTAAGGTGAGACGCCGCATGTGAAAAGGGGAAAACACTTTCTTTAGAGATATCACATTCAATGCAGGTTTTCTGTCATTTTATGTTTTAATATACATTGGTAACAATTTATAACAACTGCACCTTATTTAGCCTTAATACATGATGAGTTAATACTTAATTAATCATGAACAATTCATGAGTTAAGCGTGACTAACACTTAATAACTACTTAATTTACTACAGTAAATAAGTGTTAGTCACACTAACTCATGAATAGTTCCTGATGAATTGAATTGAATTGTTAATTCATCATTTATTAAGGCTAAATAAGGTGTAGTTATTATAAAGTGTTACCAAGACGGTTTATGCATAAAAATTACAAAAATTGCTTGTTTAGTTTTTGAATATAGACAGATATAGATAGATAGATAGATAGATAGATAGATAGATAGATAGATAGATAGATAGATAGATAGACATAGATGGATACATAGATAGATAGCTTTAATTTATACATAAAGAAATGTGTAAAAAGAAAAAAAATCACATTAATTTGAAGTCCACGACTGGAAAGTCTGGAGTGTGTCGGACTCTAAAATGTATATTTTGTTGCACGAGTGGAAAGAAAACCTCATTAGGAGAAAACGGCCCTAAAGCTGCTCCCTGCGTATATGTCTCCCGTCTTTAGCCGCTGCTGTCTCCCACAAAGGAAATGACCATATTTCATTTCATTTTGTATTTATGTCAATCGTTCTGCTTAATAAAAAAATAAATAATAATACATTTTATTTTATTTATATTGCACTTTACATTTCAAAGAAATGAAAAGTGCTACAACTGGTGAATAAAATCTGATAAAAAACAAACTGTCAAAGGCCACATAGAAACTTTACCAGACTAATAGGCCTTTTTACATAAAATACTAGAAAAAATCTTCCATCCTCAGACAATTGAAAAGGAGCACAGAGAAGACAAACTTTCTCACACAACAGTCTGTACACAAACAGTATTTGGATTACAGCGTCATGTACAATGTTTGTGAATGATTACGTGTGGGAAACGATGTTGTAGTTACGTGCTCCTGCTCGCAAAAAAAAATAAAAACGTCATAAAATAAATATTGTAAAGGGAACCAATCATCTTTTTTATACTCTGACAATAAAAGTAAGGGGATAAAACGAGCTAAAACATTGACCCCATCCAAGAGAAATCTCTGCTTTCACCTGCCGGGTCTCCCCTTAATTTTGTCGACTAATATATTTTGTCATAAATTTACTAAAGTAATATTTCTTTTGAGTAAAATTACAAATATATATAGATAGATACACATATAGATATTTCCATCGCCTCATAAAAACTCAATAAAAGTGAAAGGAAAGAACGTGTTAACTTTCAGAGCCTCACATCGTCTAAAGTCACTGCCAAAGAAGTGCTGAAACTGAAATGAAATATGTTCCAAAGCGAACGCTGCTCAAAGAGGTCAGGAGTGGAACGCACCATCCCCTCCTGAGAGGCGGGATAACCACTCTGCCACTTGCACTCTTAGACTCTGTGCTGATTACATTGGAATATATCAGCGCGGACTTATTTGAGAAAGGTCAGGTTCATTTCAAAAGGAAAGCTCATTAAATCGCTCGAACAAAGACTGATTTCTGAAGCAATCCCACTTAAAGGTTTGTGTGGGCTCTTTGTTCATAAAGGGGTGGCTCGAGCCGGTGGCCCGGGTCTGTTCAGGTTTTTTATTCCATGGGACTGTGGCAGACACTGAACTGCTTCTCTGCGTCTGACACATTTTGTCCCATTCGGGCCTGAGGTCAGAGGTTTCACCCCCGCTGTAAAAAAACGATTCTACGAACGAGCTTCTGCAACGTCAAAAGATCCAGTGTTGCATTCATTTCTCATCAAGGTGTTTTATTGATGATGGGAGAGTGTGACCACTGCGCAAAGCCCTCTCCAGCACATCCCAAAGATTGGCGGCCGATCCGTCTCATGCTCCCTGAACCACTCTTTCACAATGTGAGCCCCTGAATCCTCCCATTCTGTAGGATCTCGCCACTCCAGCGCATTTAAAGAGGGGGTATTATGCTTTTGTCAATCACATAGCACCAGTCTATAACACACTACAATGATGACGTAACCTTCTGTTGGTCTGTATATGCAGTAAATTAAAATAACTGCCTTGGATAAAATTGCTCTCTCAAAATGGCTGTACTGAACGTCTTGAAATAGGCCTCTGTCTCTTTAAGAAGCTTTCCGACACGCCCCCTTCAGCACACTACTGTGGCATTTAAACAACAACACTGTGCGGGGAGGGGGCTCTGCTGAGCTGAGGAGCAGTGGTTGGTGGCTCGGCTGGTGACGAAAGGTCCAGAGCATAGACTGTATAAAGAATAGACAGCTCCTCCTCACTCCTCCCCGTTTACCAAAATGACCACGTTCGTGGGGGAAATCATGGCGGATTTACAGGCTCCTCCTCTCCAGCTCTGACGAAGCATGTTCCTAAAAAGGGCATAAGGGCGGGATCTTGACTGTAGACCCGGCCCTGCTTGGCCCTCGCGGGGCGTGTAATGGGCGTGTATTTCTGTTGTAATCACGCCCATGGCCAGGCAGCGACGTAAACGGCCTGTCAATCAAAGTCAGGCCCTCATTAATTACGCAAGATTTCTAAAATTATTATCTACGATAAAAACCCTGGTGCTTCATATTGTTTTTAACCCAGCGTAATCACAGGAGGAATATGTAGCTCTAGCCACTTCTAAACCATTAAGCACCAGGCATTAACGTTGTTTTTAACGTGTCTAAAGTCCAATGCATTGCAATGGGGGGATAGCGGTCATATGGAGGAACTACAGCAAAGGTGGAGCAATGGCGGCCTCCAGTGTCGTAGTCAAAAAGCAGAGCAGTCAGCGGCCATTGGTCCAGAGGCGTCTCCAGGAGGCGGGGGCGTTCCTAGGAGGACTGAGGCATAGCTACACCTAAACTGGCCGCCGTCTTAAGTTTTTACTGATTACTCAAACATATGTGAATGAGCCGAGGCAACACTCCAGGCATGTGTTTAATGAGGGAACGACATAATAACACGATATAAAGCTGGAAAAAGTCGATTTTACATAATACCCTCCCCCCTTTAAGTGGGAAGTACGTGGGGTGGAGACACACTTTTTCCTCCAACCAGATCAAGGCCGTGGGAACCCAGGGTGCTGAAGGTGCAGCTGAAGCACCCCCTGGTGGATGGTTTGCGCATGGCATAGTAATAAATAGGAGATAAGCGCAGAAAAGGCATTTTTGGGGGCAATCCTGTTCCCCAGCACCAAAATATGTCCCCACGGCTCCGAACCAGATCGACTCCACGGCCAGGAAGGGGGAGGGAACAAGTGCATTTGTTTTGTTTCACGTTCATGAACAAGGCGAGGGCGGATCCGTTTAGCTCACGATGGGTTAATAAAGTTTCTAGTTTGACCCGTGAGGCCTAAGAACTCAAGGCAACACGACGTGAACGAGGAAATGAACATCAACGGTGCTCCCATCAGCGTCACCTCCTCTTGCTCCGCCACTCGCCCCCCGCGCGGCAGGCACAGGATCTGGCCCATAATGCGGCTGAGCAGAGGCAGCACGGTGGCGCAGTGGTTAGCGCTCATGCTTCACAGCTAGAAGGTCCCGGGTTTGATCGCCGGCCGGACGGGGCCTTTCCGTGTGGAGTTTGCATTCCGGTTTCCCCCTGCCACTAAAAACATGTATGATAGGCGAATCCTGCACTGTGGTCGCCCACTGCTCCTCACGCCAGGTTTACACGGGAAGATTTAAAAATTAATGGCAGTTTTTTCAAAGAAGAGAGACCCCACACATAGCGATCATGGGTAGAACAGTTTTGGTTGTACAGTGTGTGGTTTGCAGCCACACAGCAAAATCAACACATCACACATTATCTCGCGATAATCGGAGTGTCCTTAAGATTGACGGAAAGGGAGAACCGGGGTTCAAATCTGCCTAATCATTCCGCCGCTACGCTACGATTATCATAATGGCCCTAAAGATGATCTTATCAGATCTTTCTGCCGTGTGAGGGGTGTTAAGACGGCGCTCGTCTGCTCTGAAGGACGTTGGGACCGTGCCGCGCTCAAACCGGGGATAATCAACATGTTGGATTGTTCAGTCCCGATTTCCCCCGGGGTGAGGGGAGCCCCGAGGGCAAACGAGCCGCAGACATGTAGCCAATCAGAGAGCGAAGGTGACGAGGCGGCGAGGAAGCACAGAGGGGAATCCAAAATCAAAACTGTCGTCAACAGTCGACATAAAAAAACTACAAACTATGGCCACTGCCTCTTCTTCAGCCGCCATGTTTGTTTACTCTGACGACACATTTGATCCGGAGAGGTTTTGCCACATTTACCTGTGATTTTCTAACCGCCATGTGTGAGGTCTCTCAGGTTCGGGAAATCTGCCGACAATTTTAAAATCTCCCCACGTGAACCAGGCTTTACAGGATGGGTAAAATGCAGAGGACACATTTCCCCCATTAAATTACACCTTAACTATAGACCTGACCAAGCAACAGCCGATATATCTAGTCAGTTATTTAGATCCAGGCGGCTTTTTTTGTTTGTTTTGTTTTCTCTATAAGTGTATGATTTGCTCTTGAGACCCCCGGCTCGATGCTCACAATCTCTTGGCGGGTGCAATTGCCAAATGCTGCCCTCAAACCAATATCAGCTTTCTTGGGTGTCTTGCTGGAAATGTAATGACTCTACACAATTGAACTTTCGCAAGACCACGCCCCAAAATGGTAATTGTCCAATCAGACATCCTGGCAACCGTTACTATGAAGCCAGGTCCCCAATGCAAAACAATGGGACATACCAACCATGAGCACTGAGCAGATGCACTTCTTTTTTTTTTTTTTTTTTTACTGCTAACCACCAAAAACCCACCAGACAAAGAAGAAGAAGCAAAATGGTGAAGCGATCTGCCTATGGAGTCTGTAAATCAGACACTAGGTACCACAAGAGTGTGTCGGGGGAGTCCAGTTATTTCCCTTCCCAAAGTGAAAACACAACCTGAGCACTGCCTACAATGGATCAAACAATGTGGACGATCTACGTCCAGCTAAATGTCTTCAAAATAAACAAGCATACGTCTGCTCTAAGGTAAGGCTAGGGCCTAGCCGCTAGGCTAACACCTTAGCATGCTAACATCCAGCTACTGACAGTCACATAACATTACACACACTGGCTCTGAAGCTGTAACTTTAACTGCGGTGGTGAACTTTTTCAACCCTACAGTCTCACGTGTTTTTGTCTCCCTTTATGATAAAAGTAATGTGTATCTTGTCACGGTCCTGATAACTGTCTGTAGCTGATTGTCATTGTGGCACCTGTAGGTTTAGCTAGCGTTAGCTAACTTTAGAGCAACCGGAGAAATTTTCCTATTTTTAGAAATACTAAAAAAGTAAGAGGGTGCTTACCGGGCAGTGCTGTTGCATTTAAGGAGGAGATCATGAGGTTTCTCTGATTTTGCTGGAGACCTGTCTTTTTTCTTTAGTGTCAATCGTCCGTTATCCTTCGTTGGCTTAATATCTTGAATATTTCCCTCCACTGCAGACTGTGACCCCTTTTGCCTCGATCTGGAGGATATCGCGGCGGTTTTGCTCCAAAAAAGGTCACTGACACGCACGGCAATCTGTTGCACTGGTTGTGTTTGACCAGTGTTTGGAATAACGCCGTTTAAAATAACGGCGTTAGGTAACGGCGTTATTTTTTCAGTAACGGAGTAATCTAATTCATTACTCTCCCCGTCGTTACAACGCCGTTAACATTAAAGGGTCAACAAAGTGGCTCGTTACTCGACTGAATGAGCTCCGCGGTGTCAGCGTGGAGAGGGTGGGCGGAGTTTCACGGAGACTCGCGCTGCTTGTGTGCGCAGAGCTCGTGCTCTCTGCTCTAAAAACTACGTGTGTCCCCGACCCGCGGCTCGTCCTCCCCACAGCGCGGTGCGGCCGCGGGAGAATCGAGTTGGTGATCATTGATCTAGTGTTGGATCTTATTTTTAACCCAAAGATGCAGAATCGGTGGAGACACGTCTTCCCCCTCTCCCTCTCTCTCTCCACTCCAGAGAGACAGTAGGCGCTAAGTTTCTGTTAGGGCATTTAGCCTTATATTTAGCCTGATGAATGATCGGAGAGACTTGCACAATGCCTGTGCGTAAAGTCTGATCGTTGGCACATGTTTCTTTTACTCCCCATTCTCTTTGAATACGGCCGTATTCCTACATTACCCCCCATTCAGTTCCTTCAGTTACTATGAACATCTTTGACATGATAGTACATAAATAAAAACACCTGTCTGTTCTACTCATTTCAACTGACCTTTGAAAACTGCTAAAAAAAAAAAAATCTAAATTATTTTATATATATATAACGCAATAATTTTTTTTTAACAGTAACGCAAATAGTTACTTTCCCTGGTAACGAGTTACTTTCATTATAGAGTAATTCAGTTACTAACTCAGTTACTTTTTGGAACAAGTAGTGAGTAACTATAACTAATTACTTTTTTTAAAGTAACGTTCCCAACACTGTGTTTGACCATTTGTTTGTCGGGCGTAGCAACAGTAACTAAGGGGGGGCGGGGCTCGGCGAAAGGTCGATTGGGTAAGTTCTAAGGGTCTAAGTCTAAATGTAGGAATGTCTCTGAGTTGAATCACTGCACTGACCCCACAGCCCACGATGGAAAAGGCCCCAACCCAAGACTGATGGAAACATCGCTGCTAATCTGTGCCACAGTCACCACCTATGCATGACCACATTCACAGCCAAAGTGTTTTGCCCGAGGACACAACAATGTAACAATATAACAGTTTCTTGCCTTTTCACCTTTTCTTTTTAAAAACGCCACTTCAATGGTGTGAAACTTCACCTCATTTTCCTGCCAAAATGAGTAATAATTAGAGAAACGTGACAATCTGTCTCTTGCACTTTGATATTTCGGCTTCTGTTGCTACGGTGGTGGAGAAGTCTTTTTGGCCAAACAGATTAGGCATGAATGTGTTTCTCTTCTGTTTGGAAAAAAGACTCCAAAAGAACTCATAATCAGCACCAGTATAAAAGTTTGTTTCTAATGTTACAGCCTGTGTATATTCCCCGACGATGATGATGCTTTGGTGACTTTTTAAAATATTTGCTTTTTTTTTGCTAAAGTTTGCCTCTGTCTTTGACAAATTCCCAACCTTCAGTTCATTCATGGCCCCGTTTGGTTCCAGAATCCAATAAAACGTCGCGCAGTCACGAAAATGGTCACAGATTATCATGTAATGAGATCATAATTGTGTTTGAACGTTAAAAACCATTAAAAGATTTCAAAACAAAAATCAAACAAAGCTGAAGTCATTGTCTCCGCTGAAACTGTGATCACTCACCGTGAAATCTAAAGATGAGTTTTCTAAATCAATGAGCAATAATGGACTGTGCTGTGCAAGTCCAGACACGAAACAGGAAATAGGACCACATTAGTCCAGTGCTCAGGTCTCTGCACCGGCTCCTGTTGCTCAGAGAATAGACTTTACAACAGCTCCGCTTGTCTTTTCATGGACAGGTTGGAGCCATATGAACCCTCTGTCTCCTGCTGGTCCCAGAGACAGGATTGAACACAGTGAGGTTCAGTTTAATGTCGCTCAAATCTGGAACAGACTTCCCGAAGATGTGAAGCAGGCTTCAACTCTGACAAAGTTCAAATCCAGGATGAAAGCTGTTTGTAATTAGCCGTGAATATGACACTTTATACAGACGAAACATCTGCACTGACTGGGCAGCTGTTCACACACAGCAGATGCTTCAACTGTCCCATTTAACTTTAACCCCGTATCTGCCATCTTATTTTCTCCAATTATGCACATCCAAATCTCAAAGTGCATTGAGCTTATGTCAGTGTGATAGCTCATTTGAAAGCCAAGAACCTCTAGTTTCTAAAACTATGTGTAAGATCTGTGTGAGAGAAGCACAACGTACGTCGCATTTACCGTCCTTAATCCTAATTATGACCCTAACCCTCTGATCGCGGGGACGGCAAGTTAAAGACAAAGCCTTCTCAGTGTGTTCCTCTGACATGAACCCATTCAGGAGGTTAATGAAACAAAAGGCTCGGGTCTAATCTTGGATAAACACCTGAAGTTTCAAAGTCAAGTAAACCATGTTTGCCGAAGAGTCACATCAAACCTGAACTGTTTCGGTTTTATCAGACGAGAGCTTTATTGCATACACAACGTTTTTCTTCTTCTTGTCTTTTTCCATCACAGCCTGGTCACAAACATCAGCTTCCACTCTGAAGCCAGCCACCTCTGTACAAGACACATACGATGTCATCAGCACAAGCTTTTTACCTTTCGGAAATATACATTTGAGTTTTTTGAATTTGACTTTTGTCTTCGGCCCACAAAAACACAGAGAGGTTGTCATTGGTCATCTTGAAGCGCTTTCACGAGAACCTAAAGATCAAGTTAGAAATCTAGGGGTAACATGGACTCAGACCTGAATTTTAACATCAGCGGCCTCCAGTCGGTTAGACTACTGTAAACCAAACGAGATGTTAGAACTGCAGAATATCCAAAATGCTGCTGCTCGAGTCCTGACCAGAAGCAGGAAATACGACCATATTAGTCCAGTGCTCCGGTCTCTGCACTGGCTTCCTGTCGCTCAGAGAATAGACTTTAAAACAGCTCTGCTTATAAGTCCCTTCATGGTACCAAAGTATAGGTCTCCTGGTCCAGAGTCAGGACTGAACACGGTGAGGCTGTGTTTCAGGTTCATGCAGCAAAGGTCTTGAACATATTGTATGTATGTGTTTTTACATATTTTTTATGAGTCGTATCAGTTGGTTTGCTTTATTGGCCATCCCGCCTTTGCTCTGCCCGATCCCGTCAGGCCTTGGAAGCTAAGCAGGGAAGGGCCTGGTCGGTACTTGGATGGGAGACCGTTTGGGAACATCAGGAAGCCTGGCGAATGTTGGTGGTGGTCGGAGGGGCCGATGGCGCAGTCTGGTTGCCTCACTTCCATCAATCTACCCCAGGCCAGCTGTGGCTCCAATTGTAGCTTACCACCACCAAGTATGGGGTGAACGAATAATCAATCAAATCAAATTTTATTTGAATAATGCAATGTCAAGGGTCTTTGAGTGTCCAGAAAAGCGCTATATAAAAGCGATGCATTATTATTGTGTCGTTTAATTGTGTTCATTGTGTTTGCATGTTTTCCGTGTTGCTTTGAGGCACATTGAGTTCC
Organism: Proterorhinus semilunaris; assembly: GCA_021464625.1. Classification (NCBI taxonomy): domain Eukaryota; kingdom Metazoa; phylum Chordata; class Actinopteri; order Gobiiformes; family Gobiidae; genus Proterorhinus; species Proterorhinus semilunaris. The sequence continues at coordinate 5,103,029 of CM038352.1, forward strand.
CTTGTGCATGGAATGTGCTGTATAAATAAATGTGCCTTTGGCTTGCCATAACTGTGTGCCACTGCTGTCCCCCCGGCCCCGACGTTGGCTCCACTGCTTGATTAAATGAATTAATTATCTGCGTTCTTCCCCTTGTTCTGTAATTTATTATTGATTATATTGGTGCCTTCTTGTAAATGTATAATTTGAGGCAATTTGAAGCGGTTTGGGGAGATTGTGCCCTATGCAAACACACTTTAATAACCGTTGAAAGTATATTTTGGACCCAGAGCGTTTAGTCCAAATGCGGCGCTTGTATCACAAAGGGAATCTACAGAGAATAATATGAACAGATTACAGATTGCACAAAATAAAGCAGATGCACAACCAGTTAGCATGGCTGCACGTACGAAGCAGAATTAATGATTGTCTTATTAAATTCCTAAAAATACAATGTAAAAATACAATCACTTCAAAAGCACCTGAAATTATTTATGATAAATTGACTTTTTTTTAGTAACATTCATTATTATTCCACTCGCCCATCAAGCGAAGGCCGGTTTTTGTTACCTGCCTGTCGAACAAATCGACTTCAGAGACGGGACGAACCGCCAATCCGACACTTTTTGAGCGTATCTGTTTGCCTTCTGCCAACGCCACCTTCCCTGGTCATCCCCGCTGTCGGCCCAGGGGTGCAGAGGCTCGTGAGGTGGTTTTGGGCAAAGGCAGTGACAGGTGCAGCTAGTCTGTATTTTACAAGGCAAGGCACGTTTATTTGTAGAGCACAATTCATACACAAGGCGATTCAAAGTGCTTCACAGTTGCATAAAATTACAAGAAAACAGATCAAATCAATCATTAAAACATCAACATAAAGTTAATTAATTACAGTAAAAGGCAAGAGTGCAGATAAAATACTTTCAGTTTTCATCTGCTCGGGTAAAAAGAGCTGTTTTCAGCCTGGATTTGAACATTGTCAGAGTCGAGGCCTGTCTCACATCCTCATGAAGACTGTTCCAGATTTTAGCTGCATGAAACTGAAACGCAGCCTCACCGTGTTTAGTCCTGACTCTGGGAACCACCAGGAGACCCCTCCCTGAAGTTCTCAGGGCCCGAGATGGTTCATACGGCTCTAACATGTCAGAGATGGACTTTGGTGCTAAACCATGAAAAGACTTGTACACAAGCAGAGCTGTTTTAAATTCTATTCTCTGAGTGACAGGAAGCCAGTGCAGGGACCGGAGCACTGGACTAATATGGTGGTACTTCCTGGTTCTTGTCAGGACTCGAGCAGCAGCGTTCTGGATGTTCTGCAGCTCTAACAGCTCGTTTAGAAAGGCCAGTGAGCAGCCGTTACAGTCGTCTAACCTGCTGGAGACAAACGCATGGATGAGTGTCTCCAAGTCTGGTTTTGACACTATTCCTCTGATCTTAATGTTTTTCAGATGATAAAAAGCTACAACAAAGCGCTGAAGTCCTCGGTGAATACGTTGGACGTTTTACACTCAGACACTGGAGCTGCCGCTCACAGCGCTGACCGAGCCACGCGCTCCCCTTCGTTCAAAACACTGTCCAAAAACAAGGCCTTCTCCACAAAGCAGCGCGCATGGGTGTGTGTGTTTGGGGGGGGGGGGGGGGGGGGGTGCAGGCGCACCAGTTCAACCCTAAACTAAGTCATATGCTCCAGTCACTGTGTGACACGGGCAAACACTGAATCTATCAAGACAAACGATAGCAATAAACACACGCGCTTTATGTCACATGAGTCTGTGCGACAGCGGCACATTCAGCCAGACTTTACTCCACAGAATCAGCATAAACACACTCACTGTGCACTCCATCATCTGCCGTAGAACTCTTCACCTCTTTATCCATGACTCTCACTCGTCTGGTCGAAAACTTCTTTTTCGTAATCCACAACAACAGGCCTGTCTCCACCTGCTGCGCTCATCACGCTTGTTTTACATGTCAACAGTTGTAAATAAGCCTGAACACTTATCCATGTTACAGCCAAGGCGGCGTGGGATCACTCTCCCTTTTTTTGTCCACAAACGCGCGGAAATTCGGGACAAATAATGATATAACAGTGACTGAATGGAATTAAGAAGAGCTTTTTTAAATAAGTAAACCGTGTTTGTGCCACTGTTTCATTATTGCAGTTATGAGAACGATGCGAAAGACAAGTAGACAAAAAAAAAAAAAACACGTACCAACGATCAGGGGAGACGCTCAGGCACTGTCTCTTCATTCATCAGGCAAAACGTAAAACAATAATAATTGTTGATCATTATCTTGTGTGTCGGAATAGCGGCACGTTGCATAAAAGATAAAGGTGTCACCACTCCGACAATTAGAACTCAATGTCGGATTAGCGGTGTGTCGGGATGGCGGGCGTAACCCTTCAGAGAACATGGTGTTATAGGGCCATGGTGGCACGGAACTCGCTCCCGCAATTCTCGGTCTCAGAGATTCACAATGTCAGTTTTTCTAAAAGACTTAGACTGTATTTATTTACTTTGGAGTAACTGTAATATTTATACAATTAGTATTACTTTATAAGTGTTAGGGAAATACTAAAGAAGTACGGAGAGACATGAGCGGAAGGACGGGACGAAGTCTGGATGTCTTAAGTAGAAGAGGTTTATTAGCGTAATACAGATGTGGAGACGACTGAACAGTCAACACAGTGTTCAGGGCATTGGTCATTCAGAGTCTGGCGATGCTTCCACATGAAGAGAGTTAAATAATCTCGGTTACACGTCGGCACTAACAGTCTACGCACAGACGATGAGCCACGTTTACTAGGCCACATGTCATGTAGAAGCCCAATGTACTGATTTAACGGCACGATATGATAAGGGAAATATGCGAGGGCCGAATTAACTCTATAATTCCTCATCAATAATGAGCTATAGTAACTTTATTTATTATTTTTTATTTTGTATATATAACACTGAGAGGGTGGCAATATTTTGTATAGAAGAGCTTATACTGTATTGTTATGTTAGTTATGTATGTATGTATGTGTGTATGTATGTGCTTGTGTGTGTATATATGTGTATGTGCATGTTTATATGCGTGTATGGGTATATGTATATATGTGAGCCGCCGTGGATTCCAAAGACACAAGTCGGCAGCCTGTGTCTCGAGAAAAACGCAAACAAACTTTTTTTTTTTTAAATTGGTGATTTTCACTTTTTTGCAGAATCGTTCAGTTGAAGTCACGAAGAAGCCTCTCCATGTTTAAGCTAGCTGTATTGGTATATTTAAAAGCGTAAACGTTTAGGTTCAAACCGAGCTGTTTGGGGTTCATTTCTGAGCGTGCAGTCAGGGCGTGACTTTGTCTGTGTGTTTTTACATACTGGCTAAGCACCGCGGAGGAGGAGGAGGCACAGCCGCACAGGTTTGCGTAGTGCAGGGGTGTCAAACGTACGGCCCGCGGGCCAGAACCGGGATAAATATGCATTATTAAAAAAAAAAAGAGAGAGATTTTTTTTTTTTTTAAGGGGCTGCCCTGGTGCGTTTAGCGCATGTGCGCAAACGCACCGAGTAAAATTCCTAGTTGTGAACCTGTTCATAACAATGGCAATAAAAACCTATTCTGATTCTGATTCTATTAAAGCAGAATAAACTTAATTTTCTTTAAAATTTGCAGTTCTTATATTGTCCGCTAGGGGCGCTGTGTTTGAGTCAGTTCTATCGCTTTACCTGCTTTTTCTGTTGACTCTGGCGCCCTCTTCAGTGAAATGTCTTTGTCAAAAAAGAGAAAAGTGGACACAGAGTGTCGGATTTTTCTAGAAAAATGGACCTCTTCCTATATGTATACAGTGATCCTTGTTGAATGTTTTTACATTATTTTATCGATTGATATAATTGATAAATGTTGACATCTCTTTTGCAAGAAAAAAATAAGACTTGAAAAGGGGACCATTCACTCTAATGAATACTATGTAGCACTTTGAGAAACTATTTATTTATTGGAAAAATGTTTTATTTTCCTGTTTACATTATATGTGGACCGCGACCCGCCGTGGCAGCTGAATTTCGGCCCACGACCCAAAATGAGTTTGACACCCCTGGCGTAGTGTGTCATGACTTTATGCCTCCCCTGTGTGGCTCTAAGAAGCTGCAGCTACTTACGCTGGAAAATGGATTTACCACAAGTTTGCTGAGCAGAAGGCAAAGGTTACTTCAGACCGGTAAGTGAACGTTTTTTTACCGCTGGTGGCCGCTGTGGCAGTAGTTTTTTGATGAGGCTATTGTGCTAACGTCTAAGCTAACGTCTAAGCTAACGTCTAAGCTAACGTCTAAGCTAGGGTGACCAGATTCTCCAACTAAAAAACTGGGACAATATTCGGGAATCTGTCGCAGGGCTTCCAAATCTAAACGGTCTTTACCTACGATGAATGGTTAAACTGTCAACCATTATGACATGCACAAATCCGCATCCTGAATTGAGATTTTGAATTGGTTTGCACTTGGTAATGGATTTTCCCATAGGCCAAAGACATTAATTTTCAAGTTAAGTATGTTAAGTTAAGCTATTTCAGGGACTACATTGGCCAAAACCGGGACAACTGGGACAGATTACGAGTAAAACTGGGACAAATCAATGGTTTTGGAGAAATCTATTGGGACATGGGACAAAGGGCTCAAAACTGGGACTGTCCCGGGTAAACTGGGACATCTGGTCACCCTAGTCTAAGCTAACGTCTAAGCTAACGTGCAGCTGAACCTGCTATTTACACAAAATCAAGATCTCTCCCAACTTAAACTACTCCATAAATGTAGTCAGCGCATTCCTAGCTAGATGTATATCTGTTATATGTATATATGTTATGTGTGTATTGTCATGTTCCTTGTATATGTGTGTGTTTGTGTGCACTTCTGTGTTTGTCGTCATCGTTGCACAGCTTTGATGTAATATCTGTTAAGAAATGTTTAAGACCCCGGGAAGAATACTGTAGCTACGGCTTTATTTCAGGAGCTAATGGGGATGTAAACAAACAAACAAACAGTTTCTTCTTCTTCCGCTCCTGCACTCACTGACTCCAACATCCTCCTCCTCTCCTCGCCGTCCCGTCGGTCTCGATAAACCTGCGCCATCCTTCACCCGCTGTCACCCCGCAAAATGTGATAGCGCGACGTTTTCTCGGCGTATCTGTAAAACCCGGGTCCATACTTCACCTGCGCGTTTATGCTTATGACTGCAGACCGCGCCGGGAGAAATGATGGCGGCGCGTGATCAATCCATATTTGCCACACACACGAAAAAAAAAAACACAAAAAAAAACTGCGCTCGCCTTCATCGCCGCGCGCCGGACAAGATAAGATTTGCGTCGGTCGCGGGCCTGAAGGGGACGGATCGCCGCGCGCCGCCGTTTGTTATACGCGCCGCGCTGTTTGTCTTACTGGAGGAGACGGCGATGGAATAATGAATGCTGTTTGCAGATGGGCTTATTAACAGTCCGGCGCAGTCGACTGGAGACGTTTCCTATGCAAAACGCTGCCTGTTTTCTATAGAGGGATTTGCATAAATAAGAAGGCCGGACGAGAGCGGTGGAGAAGTGTATAAAGTTGGCTCGATGTGTTACAGAGCGCTGGTTTGAGCAATTAAGCTTTGAGGACCCCTGGACCCTGGACAGCTCCAGCACAAACAGGAACATTAAGAGCGGAATACAGTCAATTAGTTCTGCGTTTTTACACACACTGCCCGACCAAAATAAAGGCAAGGCAAGGCAAGTTTATTTGTAGAGCACAATTCATACACAAGGCAATTCAAAGTGCTTCACAGTTGCATAAAGTTACAAGAAAACAGATCAAATCAGTCAATAAAACAACATAAAAGTTAATCAATGACAGTAAAAGGCAAGAGTGCAGATAAAATACTTTCAGTTTTCATATGCTCGGGTAAAAAGAGCTGTTTTCAGCCTGGATTTGAACATTGTCAGAGTTGAGGCCTGTCTCACATCCTCGTGAAGACTGTTCCAGATTTTAGCTGCATGAAACTGAAACGCAGCCTCACCGTGTTTAGTCCTGACTCTGGGAACCACCAGGAGAAAAGTCACCACCCGGATGTAACTAACTCACCTGGCCAGCCGTCCACTCCTGCTTTTAAGGATCGGTCCAACCACGGACCACGTTGTCACGACAGGAACCGAATACACCCCTTATAAAACATTTTCTTAAACGTTCTTAACAAGGATGTACCTGCATAGTAAATCTATATCATGATATCAAAAAGAAATGTCCCCATAACGACATCATTGACCATGGACAGATGACTTAAAAATCCCATCCTTTATTTATTTATTGGTTTATTTGGTCGGGACAGTGCATGTTAATGAACATACATGGGTGTCATGCATGTAAACAAGCCACACCGGATTGTAGCCTTGGGCTAATTTGCGTCCGTCGTCCTCCATGCGCACTCTCAAACACACTCTCATTCATCCTTGCATGATATGTTTTTAGTGGTAGGGGAAACTGGAGTACCCGGAGGAAACCTACGCAGACACGGGGAGAACATGCAAACTCCACACTAGGGATGTCAAGATTAACCGGTTTTACGATTACCGCGATTATAAAAGGACGCGGTAGGTTAACCGTAAGAATTTCAGAAGCCAAGGTTTACCGCAGAAATATTTTCACGCTGACGCACGAGCCGCTGCGCGCCATAAACAGTGCGTAAACTCACCGGTAGTTGAGCGAGGCAGAAGGACGCTCTCCTCCAGTGTTGTATCCACCCAAAAACGATTGAAGTCAGCAGAGTGGGACTTCTTTAGGATCCAAAACATGACCAAGGCTTTGTTGTCGATGGACGTCCGTTATGCAAACCCTGTCGTCAGAAAGTTGCAGCTACGTCGAATATAAACAACATCTTGGAGATAATCCTTCGCTCTGAATGTCCAGGTAACGAACTGCATACTTCCCAAAAAAGTTGTCCAAATGTTCGGAAATAGCCGCCACAACTGGCTCAGGATGTAAACAAAAGGCTTAACGCTCCGCTCTGCTTCAGCTACGCGTAGCAGAAATGAAAGTGAAACCGCGCACATGTGGAGATCAGCTGTTCATTAGTCACTTTGTAAACACGTTTCATTCTCTGTTCATCAAAATAATTAAGCAACAGCTTATCTTTTGAGAGCATAAAACCTAGCCTAGCTTGTGGCCTAATAATATATAGTAAAATAATTATGATAATTATGGTCATTATAAAGAAGTAAAGTTGACATTGTTTTGTATTATTCAATGTAGGCCTATTTATTTTAATGCAAAACAATCTTAAAGCATTTTTCATTTTTAGAAACAGTGAATGTTTACAAGTTTTAAAAAGCTTTTTCAAGACAAAAACTAAAAATATCAGTTCTTTCCTTTCATTCGGGGAATAATCGTGAATAATCGTAAAATCGCAATTTTTTGTCTCACAATAATCGTGACTCAAAAAATTGAAATCGTGACACCCCTACTCCACACGGAAAGGCCCCGTCCAGGTGGGAATCGAACACCGGACCTTCTAGCTGTGAAGCACGAGGGCTAACCGCTGTACTACCGTGCCGCCCAGCACCTTTAGACCTAGTCAAATATTAAAATATATTTTAGTCGAAATGCGTCGTCAATGGAAATCCCGCAAATTTAGAGTGCCTCACACAGCCGTGCACATTATTTTATTAATTTTTTTTTTGTGACATGCTAATTTCCTCGCAAATATGAGCTACTCAAGCAATTTACATCCTTCATTTTATTTGACTTTTGAAGCATCTGCCCCTGTGCAATCTCCGTCAGCGCCTGGTCCGGACTTCAGCTGGACTACGCATGCAAATTATATTATGTCCATCACAATAATATAAAAATAGCAACAACATTATATCGGTATAACGATATGTGATCCGATTTGGCCCAACCCTGCTGCGTAGATCTTTTTCTTCTCATTGCAACTATCGAAGGTTTTTTCGTCCTGTTCCAAACGTACATGGCGTGAAACAGCCTTTGCACATGCATGTTAATTTCTCCAACGTTTAAAATCTGAACAGTTGATAATGACATAGATCGTTCACATTTGTCTCCGTTCTTAGGGTCACTCACTTCCTTGTTTTCAAAATACACCTCTTGCCATTTGCGTCATGTTGGGCTGTTCTCTGATTTGTAAAGAGCCAGGCTAGAGGCTGACGGTCCTGATCGGTTGTTGCTGTAGTTGGTCAGATCTATGTTCAGCAACTCTATGAGCCCAAAGAGTGAGATCAGCTGACGACCTGAACATCCTGAATGACCAGGTTATTCCATCAATGGAATTCTTCTGAGGCCATGGTTCTCCACCGGAAAAATGTGGTCGGTGGGGAGTCCTTGCCTCAAGTGGAGGAGTTCAAGTATCTCGGGGTCGTGTTCACGAGTGAGGGACGGATGGAGCGTGAGATCGATAGACGGATCGGTGCGGCGTCAGCAGTGATGCGGTCGCTGTATCAGACCGTTGTGGTGAAGAGGGAGCTGAGTCTGAGGCAAAGCTCTCGATTTACCGATCGATCTACGTTCCCACCCTCACCTATGGTCATGAGATTTGGGTAATGACCGAAAGGACAGGATCGCGAATACAAGCGGCCGACATGAGTTTCCTCCGCAGGGGGGCTGGGCGCACCCTCCGAGATCGGGTGAGGAGCTCAGTTACCCGGGAGGAGCTCGGAGTCGAGTCGCTGCTCCTCCACGTCGAAAGGAGCCAGCTGAGGTGGCTAGGGCATCTGTTCCGGATGCCTCCTGGTCGCCTCCCTCGGGAGGTGCTCCAGGCATGTCCTATTGGGGGGAGGCCTCGTGGAAGGCCCAGGACACGCTGGTGGGACTATGTCTCCGAGCTGGCCTGGTGTCGCCTCGGGGTCCCCCCAGAACAGCTGGAGGAGGTGTGCGTGGATCGGGAAGTCTGGGCAGAGACTGCTGTCTCCGCGACCCGGGGGTTAATATGGAAGAAAATGGATGGATGGATTTCTTCATTGCCACCGGCATATTCCAAGATGGAATGTAAGCAGCATAGGATCTTTTGACTTTGCAGCAGTTTATTGAAACAACGCCACAGGCTCGTGAAATCAAAGCCGATCCTTCTCATGAGCTCAACAGTCAGCACGAGCGGCTGTAATCTGGGAGGAGGATTAAGATCCCCCCCCCTTTAAAAACTCCATCGTATCACACTCCATCACATTCATTAACAAGAACAACTGAATGAACGGTGGGCGGCACGGTAGCACAGCGGTTAGCGCTCGTGCTTCACAGCTAGAAGGTCCCGGGTTCGATTCCCACCTGGACGGGGCCTTTCTGTGTGGAGTTTGCATGTTCTCCCCGTGTCTGCGTAGGTTTCCTCCGGGTACTCCGGTTTCCCCTACCACTAAAAACATGTACAATAGGCCCAGGGACTGCAGGTGGAAATTAGCACAAGTGCTATAACCTGGTACAATGCATCTCTCCTTTCTGAGGCTAATGTATATTGTACACTGTCCCTGTTCAAATAAATAAATAAATAAATAAATAAAATAAACGGTGTTAAGCCGGGCCACTGTGGGTGTGTTTGGTTTATTCTGTAATGCGTTCATGTCTTTGTATTTGTATTAATGTTTGCAACTGACTCTCCTCCGAGTCAAATATGCCCCTCGGGAAACGAAATAATAATAAATCACAGTGATGATGGTCCAACAAAATACGAGTGAGCGTCGGGGTCGGGCTGAGTACAATGCCCATGGCTACAATCAGACAGTTGTTTTTTTCCCAATACCAGAAAAGATACTTGGTTTCCGATACATACTGTATCCCAAAATATGTGTCGTCTTGAACCATAAATCAGAATCAGAAAAGGTTTTATTGCCATGGTTTGAGAACAGGTTCACAAACTAGGATTTTTTTCTCTGTGCAAACGTGCGTGTCCAGGGTGAAAAGGGTCAGCTGTGATCCGACCCACACGCCTCCGGGTCCTGGAGGTGAACAGGTCCTGGAGAGATGGGAGCTCACAGCCAATCACCTTCTCAGCAGCAGCACAATGCGCTGCAGTCGGTGCTTGTCCCGTTCTGTAGCGCCGGGGAACCACACGGTGATGGAGGAGGTGAGGATGGACCACACGGTGATGGAGGAGGTGAGGCTGGACCACACGGTGATGGAGGAGGTGAGGCTGGACCACACGGTGATGGAGGAGGTGAGGATGGACCACACGGTGATGGAGGAGGTGAGGCTGGACCACACGGTGATGGAGGAGGTGAGGCTGGACCACACGGTGATGGAGGAGGTGAGGCTGGACCACACGGTGATGGAGGAGGTGAGGATGGACCACACGGTGATGGAGGAGGTGAGGATGGACCACACTTGTGATGGAGGAGGTGAGGCTGGACCACACGGTGATGGAGGAGGTGAGGATGGACCACACGGTGATAGAGGAGGTGAGGATGGAACACACAGTGATGGAGGAGGTGAGGATGGACCACACCTGTGATGGAGGAGGTGAGGATGGAACACACGGTGATGGAGGAGGTGAGGATGGAACACACGGTGATGGAGGAGGTGAGGATGGACCACACCTGTGATGGAGGAGGTGAGGATGGAACACACGGTGATGGAGGAGGTGAGGATAGACGACACCTGTGATGGAGGAGGAGAGGATGGACCACACGGTGATGGAGGAGGTGAGGATTAACCACACGGTGATGGAGGAGGTGAGGATTAACCACACCTGTGATGGAGGAGGTGAGAATGGACTTGATGATGGCCGTGTAAAACTGCACCAGCATCTTGGTTGGCAGCTTAAGTTTCCTCAGCTGCCGCAGGAAGAACATCCTCTGCCGGGCCTTCTTGATGAGGGAGCAGATGGTCGGCTCCCATCTGAGGTCCTGGGTGATGGTGGTGCCCAGGAAACGGAAGGAGTCCACGATGGAAATGGGGGTGGGAGAGTCTGTCAGGGCGATGGGGGACGGTGGGGCTGTGTCTTTCCTAAAGTCCACGATCATCTCCACTGTCTTCTGGGCGTTCAGCTCCAGGTTGTTGTGGCTGCACCAGGACGCCAGCCGGTCCACCTCTCTCCTGTACAAGATCTGTGAATTTACAATATCAGGTTCATTTCCTGATGTCGAGAAACGTGGAACAAATGGGGGATTATTGGGAAAAATTAGGAGAAAAAATGGGGGAACATATAGTAATAAAAATGAGCAAAAATTAGGGGTAACACTTTATAATCACTATACTTTATTCAGCCTTAATAAATGATGAGTCAACACTTAATTATTTTATGAACAATTCATTAGTTTAGAGCGACTCACTTAATTACTACTTAGTGAAGTATGTGAAGTACTATTTGTTATGCGTTAGGCGTTAACTGTAGTATTTCACCTCTTAACCCCCGCCTTAACCGAGCGTTGGGAACAGTATAAAGACATTCTGAAACAATGGGGGGTCCGTAATGAGGAGTCGAACCCGGGACCCTCTCCCCCGCGAGGCCGGGTGATGGACCACAGTCTGCAGACATCGCTGTTGGGAAGAATCTGTTGTTTTTTTTTTTTTGGGGGGGGGGGGGGGATTGGGCGAAGAGTTGCCCAGCGCCGTGAGTCCTGTCAGGATTTGGGACGCCCCGCTGGGAGTGCGAGCGCCTGTGCCGTCCGAGTGCGAAGTGGGTCAGACTCGGCGGCTCGGGGGGCGTTTCACAGGCTGAGATGTGTGAAGTGTGGATGTGTCCTGTCCGTGTCCCAGCGGTGACTGTGCCTCTCCTGTCAGGGACGAGGTCCTGGGGTAGACTCAGGGTCTGAGCTGCACAGAGCCCTGAATATTGGGACAGGACATTCCTTTAAAAAGAATAAGGGATGGAACAACTGCTGGATTGCACGTTTTTCATACTATACTCCGAAGCGACTCATAAACTTCAAATATATACTTTCACACACCGCTAGAGGGCACTGCAGGCGAATCGAGCAGAAAGAACGTTTGGAGCGAGTGAGAGAGCGGAGGTTACTGCAATGAAGTAAACAAAACAAGGTAAAAAATTTATTTTTAAAGCCAAAAATACGGCTTCACTTAACATGTTATTTTTTTTGCGGTATATTGAATATTATTACAAAGTTGAGGGGTGTATGTTAAAATCTGAAAAAGACAAGAATTTTCATGAAAAACGGTGGTCCAGATTGATAGAGTGGATATCTACTGGATAATAATATTGTTTTTTTTGTTGTTTTATTTTTATTTATTTTTTTCTCTATATGAAATGTATTACATTTGAAGATAAAAGTGTATGACAATTTAAAATGTAAATTTTTTTGTGTGTGGATATTATTGATTTAGTTATATTTTCCCCCTCCCCCCCTGTCTAACATATTTCAAAATGTAATCTGAATGTTTTAAGTTTTAAAGAACATTTACATTTCATAGAATGTGGCATGTGTGTGTATGTGTGCATGTGTGGGTGTGTGTGTGTTTTGTTTGTTTATATGTGTTTTTGTTTTGTTTTTTATGCCTTGTTGGTGTCTATTGTCCTGTTCTTTCATGTATGGTTTTAAGTTGAAATAAAAAAATAAAAAAAACAAAACAAGCTAATAACGGGCTAAAAGCTAGCTGGCCACCGCTGGAGGAACGAGTTTGCAGATGAAAGCCAACGGTGCAGTTACATCTCCGTGCCCAGGTAGTTGCCACGGTGAAGTTTGGTATGTTCTTTATGCTATAGTTACATACACACCACACACCCTTTTAGTTCATGGTTTATGCTTCATGTAGCGAACCATCATTGCGTTAGCCAATGTTTGACTAGTGCGTCTTATACTCCGGAGAGACGTTCAGCAAAACGGATCTAAATCCACACTTACCGTGTTGCTGTCACTTTTTCTCCCCATCGCTTTTTTAAAAATCACTTTCTTGTTGCGTTTTTGTCACACTTTTGCCACTTTTTCCATCGCTTTTTTGTCACTTGTGTTTTTTATGTTGTGCTTTCATTCGCGGTGAAAAATGT